>OY723399.1:64779338-67462672 GCA_963210345.1 Inga oerstediana | reverse complement strand
AGTAGCAAATATTCAAATGAGAACTTTGAAGGCCGAAGAGGGGAAAGGCTCCATGTGAACGGCACTTGCACATGGTTTAGTCGATCTTATGAGACAGGGGAAGCCCATCTGAACCGGGACGTGGCAGCTGACAGCAACGTTAGGGAGTCGGTGCAGATCCATTGGGCAAGGTCTTAAGACTAGTTGGAGGGGATAAGAGACATGATGGCATTCTTCTGTAGTGTATCGGGCCATAAAATCAATCTTCAGAAGACAAAAATATTTGTCTCCCAGAATGTTCATTTCAATAGGGAATACGAGTTCAGTAGGATGCTCAACATAAGTCTCACATGTGATTTAGGCAAATACCTTGGGGTTCCATTGCTTCATAAACGAGCTACCTGACAAACTTTTGCCCATTTAGTACAATGGGTCAGGGAAAGACTATCCAGTTGGAAGGGACATTTCCTTAGCATAGCAGGTAGAACAGTACTAATCAAGTCAGTCTTATATACACTTCTGTATTACCAAATGCAAACCTTCATCATTCCCAATAACATCATTAATGATATTGACAGAATGAGTAGAGGCTTCTTCTAGAACCAGGGGCAGAGTAGTCGCAAGCTACATCTGATTGCATGGCATCTAGTAAAAGATGAAAAAGAAATCGGTGGGTTGGGCATAAAGGACCTCCTATACCAGAATGTGTCATTTATAATGAAACTGTGTTAGGGGTTTGTATGCAAACCAGATGCACTCTGGCTTAGATACCTGAGATATAAGTACAAATGTGGGGAAGGAATGCTACCAATTGTAAGAAGAAAATCGAAACAATAAGCCATTTAGGGAAGTATTACAAAGGTCTGGGATACTTTCTGTAATGGGTTAGGTAAGAAGTTACGGGATGGTGCCACAACCAAAGCTTGGTGGGATCAGTGGACGCCCATACATGGACCCTTGGTGCAGTTTGTGGAAAAAAACATCACCTTCTTCAACCAGAAGCCACAGTGAACCAATTTGTGAACACGGATGGCACCTGGAATGTAGAGAAGTGGAAGATGTATCTGTCGGATTAGGTAGTGGAGAAGATATTGCGGGTGAATCTAGCTTCCTTGAATGGAATGGATACATACTACTGGAGACCCTCCTCATATGGTGATTTCAGTGTTAGCTCAGCTTACAAAATGGTGTTTAATCAGTATAGGCACATGAGGGACCCAAGGTGGAATAATCTATGGAAGTGGCCAATACCGGAGAAAGTGAAGTATTTCATGTGGCAAGTTTTCCATGAGAGAATCCCAACAAATTCAATGAGAGTGCAGAGGAACATTGGTGAGAATAAAGAGTGCCCTTTTGAGTGCCACAGTAAGGAAACAATTCTACACACTTTGAGAGACGGTGAGAGTGCCAACAGTTTGTGGATGTCTTTAATTAACCCCTTATACTATAGTAATTTCTTTTCTAGTGATTTGTAGGGGTGGCTTCAGTTGAACGAGACACACTCACCAGGTAGTCTGAGAATTGCAAAGTGGCCATGGCTGAGAGTATTCGAGACAGTCTACTGGGCCAAATGGAAGAATAGGTGGCATAGAGCATTTAAAGGAAAGTGTGTTTTGACCCAAGGTTTTTTACACAGATGTCTACATCAGCTTATGGAGGAGGTAGAGAATAGGAAACTACAATATCAACTCTTTAATTTCCAAGACAAACCGGAGGAGCGATGGAGCAAGCCGCCAACAAGATATGTTAGGGTCGACGTGGATGGAGCTCGCACTCAACAAGGACAAGTGGGTTGTGGGGGCCTTATTTGAGACAACAGCGGCAACTAGATTATGGGTTTCCAAAGAAAGTTAGGTTGTATACCAATAGCTATGGTAGAACTTAAGGCCATCGAAATAGGAGTATACGTCTGCCGTGAGATGGGCTTCAAGAAAATTAAGCTTTACTCTGACTCTGTGGACACTATACAGATGCTATTTACAGTTAGTACTGCTGCTCATCCATATATGGAAGAGACAGAGGAAGTTCGTAAGTGGGTATTCGCTTGTAGAGGCCTGGAGATCGTTCATGCCAAGAGGGAAGCTCTGGGTTGTGTGGACATGCTAGCAAAAAGAGCACTGAACATGGATATAGATTGGTGCTATATGGTTGAGCCACCTGATTATTACACCCAGCAACTAATATGCGACTCTAGTTAATTCGGTGACTGTTTATTTCTGTTTTGGTCTGTAAGTGCAGTATGTATGCTGTAAGGAACCTTTACCAAGATTAAATCTTGTCTCTTCAATTCAAAAAAAAATTATCCTTCAAAACACGTAACTAAAAACTCCGATGCTTAAGTCAATAATATTTATCATCAAAACGTAATTGAATGAGTGAATAATATATATAGATTTACTTGCAGTTCATTGGGATTTACCATTCCCAATTCCCTTTTTATGTAAAGAAACTGATCCTTTGCTAGAGGTTTGGTGAATATATCAGCTAACTGCAGATGTGTTAGGATAAATACCACTTTGACATCTTTCTTCTGGACATGATCTCTGATGAAATAATGTCTCACATCAATGTGCTTGGTTCTTGAATGCTGTATTGGATTTTTGGCCAGGCTAATGGTGCTCGTATTGTCACAGCATATGGGAATTTCTTTGAGATAGATACCAGATCTTGTAATTACTGGTTTAACCATAGTATTTGAGCACGGCAGCTTGAGGAAGCTATATATTCAGCTTCCATTGAGGATAATGATACTGTGTTCTGTTTCTTGCTAGCCCAAGAAACCACTGCTCCTCTTAAAAATTGGCATTGTCCACTTGTGCTTTTTCTATCTGTCTTATAGCCACCATGATTTGAATCTGAGTATGCTATAAGATATTCACTTCCTCCCTTAGGATACCATATTTCTAAATCTACGGTGTCAACAAGATATCTGAAAAATCTTTTCACCGTTTCAGCATAAGATTCCTTGGGGCATATTGGTATCTGGCACACATACCCATGCTAAACTAAATATCTGGTCTGCTGGCTGTGAGATAGAGTAATGTCCCTATCATTCCTCAGTATTTTGTTATATTGAATTCAGGTCCTTTTGAGTCTACATCCAGTAAGGTTGTTGAACTCATAGGTATGTCAACTCCATTAGCTTAATCCATTCTATATTTCTTGAGGAGTTCTTTGAGATATTTAGTCTGAGATATGAACATTCCATTCTTTCTTTGTTTGATTTGCAATCCCAGAAAGAATGTTAATTCTCCCATCATTGACATCTCAAATTCTCCTTTAATAGTGTCAGAGAATTCCTTGCACAAAGAATCATTAGTAGCTCCAAAGATAATGTCATCTACATATATTTGAACAACTAACATATCATTTTTCTTTCGTTTTATAAATAAAGTTGTCCACTCTTCCTCTGTCAAATCTGTGATCGATGAGAAAGTTACTCAGTCTCTCATACCAAACTCTTGGAGCTTGTTTAAGACCATAAAGCGTTTTTCTTAGTCTATAAACACCTTCTGGATTATAACAATCTTCAAAACTAGGGGGTTGTTCAACATAAACTTCTTTTGTAATATAACCATTAAGAAAAGCACTTTTTACATCCATTTGATAAAGTTTGAATCCTTTGATACATGTAAAGGCTAAGAGTACATGTATGGCTTCTAATCTAGCCATTGGAGCATACGGTTCCTCATAATTAATTCCTTCTTCTTGGTTATAGCCTTTGGCTACCAACCTTGCCTTGTTTCTAACAATTATTGCGGATTCATCAAGTTTGTTCTTAAATACCCATTTAGTGTCGATGATCGGATGATCTTTAGGCCGAGGTACTAAGTCCCAAACTTGATTTCTTTAAAATTGATTAAGTTCCTAATGCATTGCTAAAACCCAATCATTGTCTGTTAGGGCTTCATTAATGCTTGAGGGTTCCAGTTCTGAAATAAATGCTGAAAAACTTACTTTATTGAGAATACTCTTTATGGTTTTTACTCCTTCTTTAACATTACCTATTACCAGGTCCATAGGATGATTTCTATTAAATTTTTAGGCTTTGGGTTGATCAAAAGAGGAAGGCTGACTCTCTTTTTCCTCAAAGTTAAAAGACTCATTTGAGGGTTTTGAAATCATTTGATTTATTTCAGAACTGATCAACTCTGACTCATCAACAACAAATTTGGCAGGAGAATCTATTTCATCAAACACAACATGAACAGATTCTTCAACAATGCAAGTTCGTTTATTAAATATTCTATAAGCTTTACTTCTATTAGAGTAACCTAAGAAAATACCTTCATCAGCTCTGGAATCAAACTTTCCCAGACTATCCTTACCATTATTGTGAATGAAGCACTTACATCCAAATATGTGCAGATAACTGAGGTTTGGCTTTCTTTCCTTATAAAGTTCATATGGTGTTTTTCCCAGCTTTGATCGGATATAACCTCTGTTAGAGATGTAGCTAGCAATACTCATTGCATCAGCCCAAGACACTTGTGAGATTTCCTTCTTATTGAGCATTGATCTTGCCATCTTTGTAAGAACTCTATTCTTTCTCTCTACAATACTATTCTTCTGTGGAGTTCTTGGTGCTGAGAAGTTGTGATCAATTCTGGTTGTGTGACAATAATCTCTGAAAGCTTGGTTTTCAAATTCATCTCCATGATCTGTTCTAATTGCTACAATTGACACACCTTTCTCATTTTGAACCTTAGAAAAAATAATGAATTCACTAAAAGTTTCATCTTTAGAGGATAAAAAGATAGTCCATATAAATCTTGAGAAATCTTCAACAATGACCAAGGTATATAAATTTCCCCCAAGGCTTTTTACCCTTGCTGGTCCAACTAGATCCATATGGAGTAGTTGTGACGGCCTTTTTGTTGATATTTCTTTTATGATTTTAAAAGAAGATTTAGTTTGTTTTCCCTTTTGACAAGAATTGTAAACTAAATCATTTTTAAATTTCAGTTTAGGTAAACCTATCACCAAATCCTTTTTGGTGAGTTTATCTAGCTGACGCATATTTACATGTGCCAATCTTTTATGCCATAGCCATCATCCATCATCATTACTAAGGAAACAATTTTCAGAAGTGTGATTATTAATATCAATAGTATAACAGTTACCTTCTCTTTTGGCTTTGATTTTTACCTTAAGTTCATCTTTCTTGATGATAAGTCTTTGTTGCTGACTATAAGACATTCCTTAAAGTCGAATATGATCCAGTTGTCCTTATTAGCACTCTGACTCACACTCAGAAGATTGTGCATTAGCCCTTCTATTTAGAAAACATCTTTGATTTGAATTTTGTTCTTAATTCCAACTTCTCTTATACCAGCAATCTTTCCTAATTGATTTCCACCAAACTTGACTGTGCCTCCTTCCTTTGGGACTATGGACGTAAATCTTTTCTATCACCAGTCATATGACATGAGCATTCACTATCTATGAACTACTTGCTTCCTTTAGATGCTTTGAAACATGCCTACAAAGATAGAAAATTAGGTTTTAGGTATCTATACTTTCTTGGGTCCTTTGTGGTTAGTTTGAACTTTCATGGTCAAATATGTGCCTTTGGGTATCCATTTGTAGGCTCCCATAGTTCTTCCCTTTTTATGATAACATGATGAAGTATAGTGTCCCTTTTTGTTGCAAAAATTACAATGAGCAAAAGGATTAGAAACATGCATAGATTTTTGAAAGTGATTCAAATAAGATTGGTTCCCAATCTTTTTCTTTCCTCTTGACTTATCTGTCTTTAGGTCATATCCAATTCCAGATTTGTCATTGGTAAATTTTTGGCTTTTTAAAATTATCTTGAGCATTTCACTTCCTTTAGTGAACTTCTCAAGATTTTTGGTAAGATCATCATTTTTCTTTTATAAGCTTTGGCAAGTGTTACAAGAAACTAGTTTTCCTCAAGTAATTTCACCTGTTTCTTGTGACTTACAAGTTGTTTGAAAATTCTAATAAATTTTGTATGTAAAGCATTATACTTATCATGCAATTCATCATAAGAAGGATTTTCAGTTACCTCGTCTTCTTCTTCTGATTGTTCTTGAGCTATAAGACAAAGGTTGGCCATTTCTTCATCATCACTTTCTTCATCAGAGGAACTGTCTCCCTAAATGGCTGAGACAAAGGCTTTCTTCCTTGCAAACTTGTTCTTCTTCTTTTCTTTGTTCTTTAGATATTCAGAGCATTCGGATTTGATGTGTCTATGCTTCCCACATTCATAACAAATGATTTTTTTCCTTAGTCTTACTGCTACTTCCTCCTTTGTTGAAGTTCTTAAATCCTTGTCCTTTTTTATAAAACTTTTTGAATCTCCTTACGATCATTCCCATCTCAATGTCTTCAACTTCTTCTTCTGATTTCAGTTGTGTTTCCTCCTTGATGACATTTAACGCTACTCCTTTCTTCTTCTTGTCATCAATTTCATCTAGTTCTCGTTTGAACTTTAGCTTGCTTTTGTATTTCGATAGGCTGCCAAATAGAGAAGCTACTTATAACATAGATTCCCCTTTGGCTTCTTCTATTGCTGTGACTTTAGCCTCCCATTCTTTAGAAAGAATGTTTAGTATTTTTCTCACTTGGGTGTTTTGATCATAGTACTTTCCAAGTACCCCAAGTTGGTTCACAAGGTGAGTGTATCTGAGTTCGAACTCAGCTATTGATTCTCCAAACTTCATGCGAAGCAGGTCATACTCAGTGACAAGAAATACTATTTATAAATTATAGATTTAAAAATTAGATTTATTGTAAAGTACACTTTACACTCTAATAATTAAGATATGTATGAATACATATAGATATTAAAATGTAATTAAAATATTTCACAAATTATATTTTTATTTTAAAAATATAAACTAATATATAAAAATTATAAGGGTAAAGACATTTTAGTCATTCAGATCTTTGCACATTTTCTTTCTCTCCATTTTCTCTCATTCATCAAAACAGGAGGAGTGATAACATTTTATTCCCAATTTTCTCTTTTCTCCATTTTCTTTTCACTCATTTTCTTTCCTCCTGACTTTTCTCCCCATCCAAATTAGCATATGTGTAGAACTTGTTAGAACTAGTAGTCAATAAAGTTAATAAAATGATAAATACAATTATAGATGTTGTTATTTGCGTTACATGTCTTATAAATGGGATTGGCTTCTCTCTATCCCATCATTTACCCTCCTTTTCCCTTTTCCATCATTGTATTAACATTTCAACAGTCCAGATTTAACATCTTATAAATGTAACATCACAATTTTAATAACCAATATTCCTTGTATGTATTGAGACATTTAATGGAATAAAAAAGTGAATTATGGTGCACATCAAGTGACAAAATAATGCACTTAGTGACTATACGCAATATAATTGAGTTTGGCCACAAAGAAGCAACTTTTAGTCCCTTGAAGGTCTAACAAGGAAGTCCAAATTGGAGCATGAAAGAGCACAAATATTGGCCCAATATATAGGTCAAGTTTCGGCCAAAAACAGAGAAAAAGGAAGAAGCCATGATTAAATACAATAAATCACATAAATGCATGGGCAAAATAGTCATTTAGCTAATAAAAATTAAAAAAACCAATATTTTCCCATTTTCAAGAAGTGGGACGTCCAAAAAGATGGAAAAGGCAAGGACAATGAGTATTTGAATAGATATGACAAGAGTTGGAACAATTTATGACCAAGTAAAATTAAAGTTGAAAAGTCAAAAAGTAGTGCTGGAAAACGGGCCGACCCGTGACGGGCTCTGGCCTAAACGGGCTAGCCCGTTTAGGGCCGAGTTCAAATCCGTACCCTTTTAGAGTGGCCCGGCCTGTTTAAGGTAGGCCCACGGGCTTTAGGCCCATTTAAGTTTTTTTTTGCCATTCCTTTTTTGTTTCTTATTCTCATAAAGACTAAAATACCTAATTTAAAACATAAATATCATCAACACTAATTTAAAACATAAATATTATCCAAGTTTAATATAACACAAACACTAAAACTTAGGTCTAAACCATAATTAATGTTCATAATCAATTAAATAAGTTCACGCCACAATCAAACAAGCCTACAAGCTTCAAATGTCAGTAATAATATAACACTTGATTTGGATTTTGGCGTATACATGCAGAAAAAAAAAAAAAATCAAAGAAGAGAAGCTTCAAATGAGGTCTGAGTCAGTGTGAGAGCATTTCTGATATGAGGGTTATGTTAGGTTAACTCTACCCTCTGACCAATGCTTGTTGCCCATTGCCTTGTGCCCATATTTTTAAAAAAAAAAGTTAAACGGGCCTAAAAGGGCCGGCCCTACAAGGCTTGTGGCCCTACAGGGCTGGCCCTTTTAGGCCTGCTTCCATTTTCAGCCTCTAAATCATAGGCCCGGCCCTTGACGGGCTCGGGCCTAAACGGGCTCGACCCGAATTCCCGGCTCTATCAAAAAGTAATGTAGGGAATTAATGACCATTAAGTGTAACTTTCAAGAGGTAATTGAAGAAGCATATTTGGTTGCTTTAGAGCTCCATTTTCATCACTTTTGGGTAAGAGGAAAAGGGAATTAATGATTGAAATACAAATGCTATAAGTTGAAGTATTTTAGTCAGTCAAAAAATAATGTTTGAAACGTCAAAAGTAAGTTGTAGTTAAAGAGCTATTACATGGTCGTTACACATTAGTTTCAAGAGACTTATTTCATTATTTGACTCCCTTCAATAGCCCATTTACCTCAAGAAGGAGAGAGGAAAGAGAAGCCATTTATGATCAAATTATAAAAGGATAAAGCTTAATAAATTGTCATGTGATAAAAGGCAATTAAATATTATAAACAAAGGAGGTGGAAGGGATATTTTAAAGGGCTTATATCATCTTTCTATAGACCTCATTTTTAGCTAGCAACAAGGACCAAAAGAGAGAGAGAGAGTGTGTGTGTGTGTGTTTGAGAAAACAAGAGCAAGTGAAAGCTCAAGTGATTCAAGAGGCAAACGAGGTAGGATTAGTAGTAAAATTTGGGTGTTCTTGCCTTCAAACTCTTATAAACTCTCTAATCTTCATATCCTTCTTGAAATCATGCAAAGCAAGAAGAAAATCAAAGGAAAAAGAGAGAGAAGGAGGACAATTTAGAGAAAGAAAGAAGAAGAAATCAAGATAAGCTTGAAAGCTTGTCTTCTCTTGATGATTTATACTTGTTATTGGCACTGTGGTTGGTTTGTGGGACTGTTTTGATTGTTTTTGTAATTTTAGAAACTTAAACCCTAAGGGGTTATGCTGCTCAAATTTCCACTAATCATAATTAGGAAGTGTTTAAATTTTTAATTATGGGATTAAAAGTGAAAAGAAGGTGGTTGGTGGAATAGAATCATGAAAACTCAATTTCCCTTTTCTTTAGTGATTTTTGGCAAGCTACAGAACAGAGGGTTAGAGCTAGAATTTTGTGTTTTTTATGGTTCCATTGTGTTCTATACAAAAATTGTGTAGGAATAGCCCCTAGTTATGAATTCTAGATCATTAGAACAAAATTCTTAAAATGTGAAACTTGTTGCCAGTTAGGGTTTCTCCGTGGCAGTCTTGTTGTCTTGTGTTTTTGGATAACCAAATAGTGTCCAATGAGTGTGAGATTTTCCAAAATAAAAGTAGGCATATCAAGCTTCAATTTGATGTGTAATTTGTCCCATTTGGATTAGTAGAAGATTTTGTGAAAACCCTATTGTAAGATAGAGAATTAAAATGAGTTTTAAATTATCCGCCGGTCTTTAATCCGTTTTACTACGTGTGATCGAATCATAATTATGGTTAATCAGGCAGCGGGTTACAATCAAGGCAGCAATTAGTGTTTAAACGAGTTTTATAATTGAATAAGAGATCCGAAATAATTAAAAAAAATTTTACAACACATGTATAAATAGATCTCCATTTTACTACGTGTGATCGAATCATAATTATGGTTAATCAGGAAGCGGGTTACAATCAAGGCCGCAATTAGTGTTTAAACGCGTTTTATAATTGAATAAGAGATCTGGAATAATTAAAAATTTTTTACAACACATGTATAAATAGATCTCCATTCATTGATTCATAAAACATTAGGCCTATTCGGTTTATTACATGTACAAATATCAGAGGATAATCCAAATTTCCAACATTCACCTGGGATAATAACATTATTCCAAAAGTTTGTACAGGGCATCATTGCCCATCTCAGTTTCTCATACCAAGGATTACACAAAAACTACAATCCTGTGGTTGATTCAATATATACATTGTCCAAAATGATAACCAATCAAAAACCAAATAGATAGTAGCTAAGACTACCACCGGCAGTCCTAATCACCCTTATCTACTTGCTTGCCTCTTGATCCACTTGCCTTGTCTAAAAATATTATTTGGAAAGTGTGAGATTTAACACAATCCCAGTAGCAACAGTTTACATATATGATGCATAATAAACAAAGAAAGTAAGCATATATCACAATACAACATTATAATATTCAAGGCCGGGCATACTGCCACGTCCCCTCAACTATATTCAAGGCCAGGTTCTCGCCACATCCCCTCACTGTATTCAATGTTTAATACAAACAAGCAATGCATTACACATGATATAGGATAAAGTGTTACTACCTTGGTCTTTCCGTTCTTGAGCAGGCGCCGGCCTTTTACACTCTGGGCAAATATCAAATCCTAAAGTCATAATTAAGGATGACGTGTTATCACTTATTCCAATTCTCAAATAACTTCATAGTACTTAAATTGATTATCATTATTGTCTCTTAAATACCCATAAATGCCTCTAACAAAAGCCCTAAAGGGTTAGAAGAACTATCCCAACGATCCCCTTTTTGGAAGCATAAAAATGTCATCTTTCACTGTTTCACTCGAGTGATGATACGGTTTGCACTCGGGTGCTAGAGAGTGAAGGACAGGGAGTGCATACCGGAGAGCACAAGAAACTTTCAAAGAACGAGAACACTCGAGCACAGAATGCAACACTCGAGTGATACCAAATGCTCACTTGAGTACTAGGAAGTGAGGTGTAGGAAGTGTTTACCCAAGAGCAAATGGAATTTTCAAGAAGAGAAGCACTTGAGCACGAGCCTTTGCACTCGAGTGAAGGCTGAATACCCTTGAGTGTTAAAACACACTCTTATACTTTAACCGCGAGTGACAACCCGAAAGGCAAGTTCATGGTGTCAAATACACCCACACTCGAGTGAGAGGAGGCTCACTCGAGTGAGAACCTACCATTCTCGCAAGTGAGGCAGCATCTGGCCCATTTCACAGAAGTGCAACATAGAACTGAAGAGAAAACAAGGAATTTCACTGACTCACTTGAGTGATACCCCCTCACTCAAGTGACACACATCAAAAACCAGAAAACGCATAAACATTGACAGTATTCTCTAGAATTTTCCTAAGAGTTCCCAATGAACCCAAAACTTCAACCAAAGCTATCCCCACACAAAATCAATCAAGGAATCCAATGGAAATACCAAAACCACCAAAATCCTACTCCATTATCATGGTTTGGTTTTAGACAACATTAAACACTAAAATTCCAAAATCACCAAACTCAATCATTCAATCCTAATTCCTTTCTATCTATCCACATACATTCCAAACCTACCAATAACATGCCAAATACCCAATGACCCTTATTTTCAAAAATGGGGCAATAACTTCCAGAATTTCAAAGCTAAAGCATTTGGCACAAAACTTAGATAGAAAGGTCTCTTTAACTTACTTAACAACTTTCTCAAAGGAGCTTCTTGATTCTCCAACTTCCAAAATTCTTGAAAGCTTAAACCAATACTAATGGGCAAACTATAACTATAGAAATGAAGCTCTTAACTCAAGGAACAACTTTAATGAATGGAGTTTGAGCATTAGAGGTCATTCTTCTTACCTTTTTCAAGTTTTTTTTCTTTCCCTTTGGACAACAATGGCGCTGAAAATGAGAGAGAAGAGAGAGATGAAGAGAGGTTGAAGATGATAGGAAATGATGACACTACCTCCCCCCCATACCATGCCCAGCGAAAACCAAGGGAGAGGAAGACAGAGAAAAACATAAAAAAATGTTATTTGTCTTATCCTATACCATCTCTCTTTATAAGCTTGCCACATGTCTCACCTCCATTGGTTCTCCTCAAATAAGTAATCAATTAGTCACTCTAACCACTCCATTAGCCATTTAGTTACATATCTCATTCTTTATTAGTTAGTAATTAATTTCTTCACTAATCACTGACTAATTACCTGATAATTTTCCATTCTTCAAATTTCCCACTGATTATGGCACGATTATCAAAATTTGCCTCAAGACACATAATAATTCATATTTAATTCACAAATCATTCTCAATAATTTTCATTAGCCCTTAATCAAAATTTGGGCCATTACATTACCAACTAATGATTATATATTATGTGAATTTACTTGCAAAATTTATAGTTGTGTTTGATTTCATACAATCTTGGCAATCACACAAGTTACATCGTCCATGGCAAGTTTGAGTGATGAGGATATTTCAGAGGGAACGGAGGAAGTAGGATCGCCTTGTGCAGATAAAAAGTCCCTACTGATTTCCCTTTAAGATGAAGAGATGATAGAGTATGAATAGTTGGGTGTCTTGATGGCTCAATATCTTATGCCTTATGTTTGCAAAGAGCCACATAGAACTAGTAAGCAAACAGGAAGGATGTGGCTGCAAGAGGTATTAGAAGGCCATGATAAAGTTTGTCTTGAAAATTTTCGAGTGGAATAACATGTCTTCTTTCAATTATGCTCTAAATTGGTAGAACATGGGTTACGGAAGACCAAGTACATAGGAGTTGAAGAAATGGTTGTTATGTTCTTATATACAGTTGGACATGCACAAGGAAATAGAATCCTATAGGAATGATTTCAACATTCAGGAGAAACTGTCAGTAGGATCTTCCATATGGTTTTAGATGCTTGTGTAAATCTAGCTATAGAAAATATCAAACCACTTGATCCAGAGTTCCATCATTGTCACCCAAAAATCTTCAATAATCGGCGATATTACCCATATTTCCAAGACACAATTGATGGAACTCACATCAGGTGTGTGATTGGTTAGTCTGAGTAAGAGAAATATATCAGAAGAAAGGGATATCCAACATAGAATATCATGACCGTTTGTGATTGGGATATGTGCTCTACTTTTGTGTTGGCAGGGTAGGAGGGAACTGCATGTGATACTTGTGTGTTCCAAATTGCTATCTCTACTCCATCTATGAATTTTCCCCATCCACCTCAAGGTGTATCTTCAACACCTGTGCATACATTGTGTGTTTGTTTTTCTCGCATTTGCTATAATGTTATAGTAGGAAAAAATTGCGTGTATCTATTAGAGAAATATTATTTAGTTGATGTTGGTTATCCAACACCAGTTGGATATCTTGGTCCGTATAGACATGAGCGATATCACCTTCTAGACTTCAGGTGGCAACAGGGATTTGGAAATCACAATGAGGTCTTCAATTATTATCATGCAAGTTTGAGGACCACTATAGAAAGGACGTTTGAAGTTTGGAAGAATAGGTTTCAACTTTTGGGGGATATGAAATCATATAATTTTGAAACACAAGTCCACATAGTTTATACAACAATGACTATACGTAATCTTATTTAGAGAAATTCTCAAACTAATCTGGAATTTTTAAAAGCTAAACGAGGAAATATACGTGGTAAATATAATAATGATCCAATTGATGTAGCATCCACATTAACTATTCGTAGATTATCTTCAATCCAAATGAATCATGTTTGTGACGGAATTTGAGACCAACTTGTTAGGGATAGGTGATTCAATAATGATCCGCTTCATGTACACATTATAATTTAAATACAATTTATCCATTTTTAATCAACTACTTTTATGTATTTTCCTTTTTTTTCAATAATAATTGAACTTTTTTTTATTTTGTCAATTTTTTTTCACTTCATTTATCACAATTTATGCAAATAATATATATGTAGTATTCAATAAGATTCATGCCCTTTTCAATTATTTTCTATCTAAACTGGCTTTTCAAAGAATCATTCAAATAGGTTTTATGTTAGAAAAAAAAAAACAACTTTTGTCACTGCTAATTTAAACATAAATCACATTTACAATTTGATTTTTATTCTATCTTACTTTTATAAAAGTTAGATTACAAAAAAATGTCACTTCTACTATCACTAATTCAAATGGGCTCTAAATCAATTTGATATTAACTTATATTTGGTGCATGTCAACATAACAAAACCTTTAATCATGATCCCCGTATGTATTTCACAAGTCATCAGAACAAAGAAGTAATGACAGGAAAGTGAATAAATATATTATTGCTTGCTAACAGTGAACTGTTAAAGTAAGTAAATAAATCAATTTAATCAGTTAAAGCTTGTTCCAATGCGTTTGTTTTTTCCAATGGAAATGAATGGAATTCAAAATAGTCAATTAAATGAAAGAATATCTAAATAATATTCAGATGGCGGAGGTGCTTCGTAGTCATAATGAAATCACAAAAAATACGAAATAAGAAGATAATTTGTGCTCGTTTAGAATAGCTTATTTTTAAGCAATAAGTGCTTATAAATCGTGATTCACGGTATACGAAGTAAGTATGTGAGAGGAGTTTTATCTCGGCTTACGTAATAAAGACTTATTTACTCCAAAACGTGTTTCCAAACACAGCTTTTATCAACATGAACCTTAATACCACATGATTTTGTAGTACGTTAAAAGACGGCAGAGCAGTGAAAGAATGCTAAAGGTAACAAATTTTCTTATAATAATAACAAATTGTTTGGTTTCGCCGTACCAAACCGAGCCTTGGTGTGCTGGATTTGGCTTGCCTTCGCTGCTCCTTCCCGTCCGCTGCATCCTATTCTCAAAATTACATCATTTTGACGTAGTTTTACGATTTGGCTTGCCTCTGCTGCTATTTCCCGTCCGTTGTGTCCTTTTCTCAAAACTATATCGTTTTGGTGTATTTTTTAGTGCAAAATAATGATATGATCTTTTCTTTTTAAATAATGTCCAGCATTTTGAAGGATTTTTCTGAAAATATCTAGCATCTTAAAAATGTTTCAAGTAGCATAAAATATCTAAAAATAATTTTTGATGTTTTTAACTCCTTCAAATATTTTTTCAGTTGTACCGAGTATCTTATTAGAGTGAATGTAATTTTCCCATTAATATATTTTTTCAGCTCAAAAAATTACTTTAAAATATTCAAGTAGCATAAAGTATTCTAAAATAATTTTGGGTATTTTTAACTGTTTAAAATATTTTTTCAATTGTACCCAGTGTCGTAAGAGATTGATTACAATTTTACTTTTAATGTATTTTTCTCAATAGCAACAAACACCCAAAACATAGGATGCTGGTTTATTAATTTCCACCCATTCTAAATATATTTTTCTAGTAGTACCCAATATTTTAAAGTAATTTTTAGAGCTGAAAAAAATACATTAAATGTAAAATTATATTTAGTCTGATAAAACACTGAGTACAACTGAAAAAAATATTTGAAGAGGTTAAAAACACCAAAAGTTATTTTAAGATACTGTATGCTAGTTGAAACATTTTTAAGATGCTAGATACTTCTAGAAAAATCCTTCAAAATATTGGACACCATTTTTTTTTAAAAAAAATATCAGCTCATTATTTTACACCCAAAACTAAGGCTTGCCTCCATTGCATCCTTTTCTCAAAACTACACCGTTTTGGTGTAGTTTTGGGTGCCGAATGATGTTTTGATCTTTTTTTTTAAAATGGTATCTAGTATTTTGAAGGATATTTTTGGAAGCATATAACATTTTAAAAATGTTTCAAGTAGTATACAGTATTTTAAAATAATTTTTGGTGCTTTTAACCCATTCAAATATTTTTTAAGTTGTACCTAGTTTCTTTCCAAATTGAATGTAATCTTATATTTAATGTATTTTTTCAACTCAAAAAATTACTTTAAAATATTAGGTGCTACTAGAAAACTATATTTAGAGTGGGTGGAAATTAATAAACAAGTATCATATATTTTGGGTGCTCATTGCTATTGTGAAAATTACATTAAAAGTAAAATTGTATTCAATCTCCTAAGACATTGGGTACAACTGAAAAAAAATTTTAAGCGGTTAAAAGTACTAAAAATTATTTTAGAATACTTTATGCTACTTGAATATTTTAAAGTAATTTTTTAGAGCGGAAAAAATACATTAAGAGTAAAATTATGTTCACTCTGATAAGACATTGGATATAATTAAAAAAATATTTGAAGGGATTAAAAACACCAAAAATTATTTTAAATATGCTATTTAAAATATTTTTAAGATACTAGATACTTCTAAAAAAATTCTTTAAAATACTGAACACCAAATACATCAGTTCATCATTTTACACTCAAAACTACGTCAAAACGGTGTAAATTAAAAAAAAAAAAGATGCAGCGAACGGGAAGGAGCAGCGGTGGCAAGCCAAATCCTGGTGTGCTACGGTATTCAGGCCGAATGAGATGAGATGAGCATCTCCATGAGAACCACATGCCAAAACTGGAGAGAATTTTTTAATTAAAGTAATTAAAGTATTAAACAAAATTTTGACCCACAAAAAAAGTATTAAACAAATTAAATTAAATAATTGAATAAATATTTATATTCTACGGGCATTTCTCTTTCCTCCATCTTAGAGCTCATCTTCCTCAGTTCTGTGTCTGCCTAGGACGACTTGACTTAGGGTTTGATCATCGTTATCATCATCGTCCCTATTTCCTTTCGGGTTAACCTCACTTTCCTTTCTGTGTGTTTGGACTTTTGGGGACTTTTTGTATTTTTTATCGGTTTCTTTTGTTGGATCCAAACAGTGCTGATATACTTGTTTTTGTTCACTTATTTTCATATCTGATCTGTTCATTTTCTTACTCATGTCTCTCCCGGTTTAGATTGTTCGTATATATGTTTTAAACTTTCACTTTCGATGTTTTGGGGGAGGAATTTAAATTTCTAATTCACTAAGTCTGCTTGCATGATTTTTGTTGTGTAGCTAGATCTGGATTTCTCGCTTGATTTCCGATGAAAGAGGGACTTTAAAGAAACTAAATTCAAGGTTTGATTGTGTTATTTCATTCTTTTAATAATGATTTAGTTGAATCGAGAGGACATAGACCTAATTAGCTTTGGGCAGCGATAGAAGCATTTCTTGAGGTTTGATATCAGTTTTTTTTTTTTTCTGGACCCACTTTCTTTATTGCTTCCTGCTGGCGAGTCTTCGTGTAAGGTTGCCTAAAACGTAAGGGACCTTCAGGCTCTGAAACGCCTTTGTCAAGGGGCGCTTGGAAGGCACACTTGCGTGCTGCCAAAATAAGGAAAAGATAACATGCTATGTAATAAAAAAGTTAGACTAACGTAATTTGAAGAAAATGCGATAGAGGCAGTGAATGAGTTGTGAGCCTTGATACTGCACACTACACTGTATTCCAACTGCTGAAACAGTTTAGGAGGAGCTATGTTGAAGAAAAAGATGTGTGTGAGATGTGAGCTTTGAACTCCTGAAGTTCCGCCCTGAACATTCTTTCTTCCTTTCTGTTATGTTCCAGACTTCAGCTGCTGTATGGTTGTGTTTATCCCTTGTGCTTTGGTTTTTTGTGTTTGTAGATAATAGCCTGATTAACTAGCATCCTAAATAGTCTTTTAAAGATAGAGTTATTGTTTTCCCTCTTCTCTTGAATGTATCAGGCTTTTCTGGTTGAGTTTTAAAGTTTCCTGCTTTCTCTGCTATTTTTATATTTGTAAGATTGGGAAGCTTGTTGCTTCAAATTAGTAGGGCGCTTATGTTGCATGCCTTTCACAGCGAAAAGGTTGCAAAAGGCACAAGCCCCATGTCACCCCATTTAAGGCAATGCCTCTTATGATGTGGGAGGCACTGCATCAATTACCCTACTAGCCTGTTGTAATTCTTTGCTTTCCTTGAGCATGCAAATCTATTTTGTGTTATTCGATTGGTTGTTAATTTCACATTCTGCAAGTACAGAAGCTTTGCTGCAGAGTGGGGATAGTTTTTGTTTAATGCTATTCTTTCCTGATTGAAATAATTTTCTGTCTTCTTTGTCAAAAGGACATATATGGGAGTGTCACAAACTCATAATTATTTTATGTAACATTTAATGATAGCAAATAATTGGTGTATTAGCCTTTACTGACCCAACTGGCCAACTGGTTGCAGTTTTTCAAGAATCTTTTCTTGTCGAAGGGTAGCACCATGCATATGATTATCAGCCAGTAAAGAGATTATGTCCGAATTGTTTCGATATCTTTGAATATTTCAATATGGATGATGAGACTGGACTTGAGCTCAGCCTGGGTCTATCTTGTGGTGGTTCATCTGCCAAGCCCAAGAGTAAGAATGGCGCCTCCTCAGATGCCAGGACAGAAGAAGTTGGTAGAGGTGGAAAAATGGTTGATGATTTCAAAAGCTTTTTTCAGACTGATTCCCAGAAGCAAGACTTAATTGCTGGGGCTCAAAGAGCTGATCCACCAAAACTGGAGGAGAACTTCTTTAATGACCTTTCCAAGGACAAAGAAGATGCCCCTGTGAATCTAAGTGGGAGAGGACTTTGGCTTGCCAATAGTAAAATTGTTGAAATTGAGGATGATAAACGGTTAGATATGGGAAATAAACGAAAAATGATGTTTGATGAGATAAGTCACCCGAAGAAGCATGAAAGTGAAGCTTTACATGACAAGGCTAGAACATCACTCGTTTCTCTAGCAGAAGATGGCTCAGCTGCAGAAAATGAAGATGTGGCGGATTCTGAAGCTGAGAACTTAACCTCAAGGCCTATCTCACGCCATGACGATGGTTCCAAACGAGCCAGAGTTGGTGGTTCTTCTGATGCTCTAAAAGATCTTCGAGGAGGTTCTGACTTGAGTCTTGCTGATGTCAATGGGCAAAAGAGGTTTACTGGTTCATCAGAAAAAGATTTTAAGCTTGCAAATTTGAATTACACCGGTTCCTTCCCGCAACAAGTAAATGTGATGAATGTGCCTTACCCACCACCTGTAAAAGAATCTAACTCTGTTGGCGCCCCAAGCCCTCAGATCCCTGGAGTGATGCATGTGATGTCTACTGCAACAGGTGAACGTCCAGGAGCTCAACCTGTGAATAATGGAAACTTGCCAGTGATGTTAGGATATCCTTCTGTTCAGCTTCCAATGTTGGATAAAGAGAATTCATGGGGCTTGGTTTCACATCCTCAACAATTACACCCTTCCTTTGCTGGAAGGGCCCCGCCAAGCTCAGGTGAAAATGACTTACAAGATGAAAGGAAGGGATCTCTGAATAAACTCTTCTAATTCAAACTTATAACATGAACGAATTATGTGTATCTCCAATGATATCTTCTTTATGCATTCGACTCTTGTTCCACTCCATGTTAAATTTGGGATTCCTTGTATATATATGCTGGCAAACATCATGCATCATAGTCATGAATCTAATTTATAAATTGATAGAAAGTTGAAATATTAAACTAGTTTGCGCCCATTTAGGAAAAAATGTCTTTTTTTGGTTGAAAATCTGATTCATTTTGCTATTCTTGTGTCATTCTAGCTGCGATGCATGTAATCTCGAACAATTTATCAGAGGCCATACCCAGTGAAGGAAGGCTGCTAGATCGAACAAAAGTTGATGGAAAACAGCACATGACTGAAGAAGGCACCCCATCACAGGCTGAAGATGTGAAAGGAAGCAGCACAAACCTCAGGGCGAAAGACTTGCCTGACCAATCAGCAGGAGAAAGTTTCTCCGTTGATTTTTCGGCTATTAAGCCAGGTCTTGCTGCCGATTTGAAATTTGGCGGGAGTGGTTCATACCCTAACCTACCTTGGGTTTCAACCACAGGCTCAGGCCCCAATGGTAGGACTATATCTGGTGTAACTTACAGATACAGCACTAACCAAATAAGGATAGTTTGTGCGTGCCATAGCTCTCACATGTTGCCGGAGGAGTTCGTTCGGCACGCAAATGAAGATCCTCCTAACATGGAGGGTGGTGCAGTTTTAGGAACAAAAGCAAATGGAAATTCTGCAGCCTCCGCTCATAACTAATTCTGTATCATCCATTTTATCTATGTTAATCAACAGTTATCTTTTCTGTTTTTTGCGTTTTTGCTGCTGGAATTATCATTGCAGTTGTATGGAATAATGGCCCACCTTCAATTTTCTTCTGCCAAATAGTTAATTAAGCTTAAGATTATGTGTAACAGTCTGATTTTTCCTGTGAGTAATATAGATATTGTCTTGAGAAAAAATTGTAGGGATGCTACTCCTTTGAAGTAGTGGAAAGGTGCAATGCTTGTGCCGGAGTAAATTAGGCTGGCCGTTGCCAGAGTAAGTTAGGCTGGCCGTTCACATGTCTATTTAGAATTGATTGATCTATAAATATAGTTGTAAATTATCTTTAAGAATTTGTTGTTAGGCTTAGTATGTTTGACTTTTGATAATGTTACAAGATTCTAATTAAGCTATGGTTAAAGAAAATCTTGAATTTTGTTGGGGTTAAACTGTTGCTTTTGGTGGATTTATGTCAACACTTTGCCATAAAAATTGAACGAATATTACGAAGGTGAAGTATTATTTTCTTCATTAACTGAATTAATTTCTTTGGCTTGCAATGGTATAGTCAAGATGCTATAAAACAGACTGGCCATTAGTTGAACGTGATTGAATTCGTTGTACAGAACAAATATAAGTTTTCAATGCAAACGATTGAAGATTGGATTTTTGTGAAACTAATACACATTTATTATAATAACTAAACTAATTTTTTCATGACATTGCCCCTCACTTTTCATCGAAGTTACCCACCTCTCTTTTTTTATTCAATGCCACCTTTGTCGGCGACTGGCAGCCACCCCTACTGGCAGCTGGAGTTCCAGCTACAGACGGTAGCCAAAGCTCTAGCAACAACTTTATTGAAAAAGTTTTGTTCTGAATAGTTACCGGAGATTTGTGAATTACTAAATTGAACTTACTAATTTATAAGTCTTTCTTGCGATTAAGTAACAACATAAGTTTATTTAAGAGTGCAACTTTATTGCAAAAGTTTTGTTGTGAATAGCTAATAGGAACTTATAAATTCCTAAATTGGGTTTATTAATTGGATCACGGTCATTGTCCAACGTTGAAGTTCCAGCCGTGAGTTTCTAGTAGAGGTGCCTTTGGGGAGAAAAAGAAAAAGAGGGTGCCGTTTTTATTTTGGGGGGGGGGGGGGGGGGATGTAGTATAACATTCAAAAATCTCAAATTGGATCTATGGTTCAAGTAGATATTTGTTGAATTTACCAACCTATTTTAGGTTACTTTAAATGGTTTTCCCTTCAAAAGGACTATTATTTTGGTAAAAACCCTAGAAAATGCCATTTAAATTTAAACAAATTTATCCCCCTTTTCAAAATCCCAAATTAATACTCAATCACCAAGACAGAATTAATATGTTGATCTTTTCACAATTTCCTCCTTACTTTATTTTTGAAAAGAAAAAGCATAAACCACCCTTACCTGAGACACCCCACATTAACAGCCATCGGAGCTTCGATAATAGTGGCTTTAAATTTTGGAGCCAAGGTGGCGAGGGTTGTAATGGTCCCGCCCCACCCGAAGGCATAACCATTCCCACTCCCAGGGACACCAAGTAGGTTACCATGTCTCTCTTAGGCCTCATACTTGCATATCGGGTCTTACCGCCTCAAGCCTCCGCTCGGTACAATTCTCAAACACATCACATTCTACCAACCTAAGGACTTATAGCCTAAACACATATAATTCATTATCTTTGCTGAATACATATTGAGTCTAACCACCTAGGACCAATCATTGGTACCCATATAAGTTTACTATGCTTCCGCTGCCCACTCTAAGGTTTATCCCCTCATATGAGCTTTAATAATGTTAGGATGATTTAATAGGAGTTCCACAGGAACCTCCTATAATACCTGACTGCACCCGAAATATGTATTTCTCTGTGCTCTATCTTAGTCCATTTCAACTTAAATCATTATGAGCCATATAAACTCTTATCTCAAGGTAACCCATTCAATGCAGGATTCATTACAATACACCATCGTTAAGAGTCAATGTTCCTGTAGCTCTATTCTACGATTCAACGTCATGACAGCTGCACTTTAGGATTTGTCGTCATGGTGGCTCCATACTATGGTACTGTACTCGGTGCTTCACTCAGTCACTTGACTAGTCAGTCACTCCGATTAGAACTCTCCGTAGGTAGCTCTCTCTGATCAGATTTCTCCATAGGTAGCCCTCTTCGATCAGAACTCTGCGTAGGTAGCCCTCTCAGATTAGAATCCTCCGTTGGTTGTTTCTATATAGAAGTACTATTGTAACAGGAACCTAGATCTCATAAAATCCCTCTTCTCTAGCAGTTCTACAGCTTACTTTCTTTAATCCCGTCATCCCATCTAGGGTCATTTTATATTCTTACAGAATCAAAATGTAACATCCGATTCCTGGGTTACGGTTTACTTGGTAACCCTTCAACACATTATTTGCCATCCACCAATTGACTCCTAATATAGCCTTAAGTTAGTGGATTAGCATGTAGATCAATTCTGTCTCTTATTTTATCAGAGAGCGATCACCTCAATCAATCTTTTAAGGAAATATATTATAATTATAATATTTCCCTATGCTAGACTAGCAACCTCGAGAAACCTCATACATATTTCAATACATTCTAGTACTATGTTCTAGTGCCTCAGACCATCCAGGTCAATTCAAATTCCTAACGTATCAGTTCAACTATTGAGTCTGATTCTTGGATCATAATTCAACTCTTAGAATCTCAACATTAATTGAGCGGGGAAATCACTTTTCTAAATTCCACGGATTGTCACTAGCCCAGCACAATTTTGAATAAATTCACCAGCCTAAGGACATACCGGTTACTAGGTCTTAGGGCCTCTAGAAGCACAGAGCCACTACTACATATCTGGCATGTAGGATTTATAGCCTAGGGTCTCTAACGCAACTTTTAGGTTCATCATGAAATATAGAGCCTCAACATCACACAGATTGAAAATCATTTTCCTTAATTATACCCAATAGGTGAATCAAGATCAATAATGCCTATTCTAACCTCCGTAGTATTTGGGTATTCTCCTCAAAGCATTACTGAAGGTTCAACATTAATAAGGTTCAAACTTCCATCATAAAAAAACCATAGTGCAACAATTCACATTCCGACCTAAGCATTATTTCAGCTTAGATCTAATTCAAAACTATTATTAACCCTCGGTATCATCAGATCAGATCTACTAGGATTAATAATCACCACTCATCATATAGCACTGTATATCATACCTATATACTTTTAAAACCACAGTGTTACCAAGGATCATCACTTAGCATAGAGAAATCTCAAACATTTACTACACCTTAAGTTTCCCATCATCTTATCAAATGAACTTTTTTGCGTAGTACTTATTGTAATAGAAATGGTTCGGATGTAAAAGTCAATTCTTACATCATCATCGTCTCCATGCTTCTAAGCATTTTTCAAATTATCTAACTAAGATGATTATTAGTCATGGAGAAACTTTAAGATAATCACTATTCCTCAAGTTTTCATGACCTTACCAACTTAACTTTCCAGGGGGTCACAGACTAGGAGGGTTCACTTCTTTGGCACCCCCGTCCGTGCATATCTCTTATCACGGTATAATCAACACCGTATCAATATACTATCTTGTTGCTAGAACTGCTATTCTTCCAGAACCACTTGGGCTCTTTTGTGAGTAGCTCAGGAATAATATAAATATACTGATATATTGATACATGATACTTGATTATAACAAAGGTTTTCCCTATAGGGTTTGATGATATTCACAAATGTATACAAAATATCCAAAATAACGACTACATATGTAACCACTATCTCTGCCTCGGGATCCACAACATCATTTCTCCATGTCTACCAACTTGCCTTTGGATTCGCCGGTTCCCACTTGCATATTATCATTTTTGAAAAAAGAATGAGATTTTGAGGAATCCTAGTAGTAATATATAACCAAACATATAAAATGCAAGAATTAAATATGCAATGCACCATATAATGTAAAATGAAAATTCATAACAATACGTGTGTGTACACAAAGCTCATGGCCAAATTGATGTTTAGATCCCCCACTTGTACTTCAACTGGGTCCCTAACCACAACTAGGTAATGTACCCCAGGCGTACCTCAGCTGGGTACCTAACCATAGCTAGGTAACATATCTCAGGCATCGTGTTTATATCATATAATACAGTAACATACAACATATCAACAATCACATATGGTATGAGAGATTATAGGTACTAACTTAACCCTTTTCGCCTCGAAATGCATGCCTCATAAAGTATGCCAACGACTAGGCTCTTAACTTGGTCTTAAAATGTCAAATGTACAAGAATCAGGTTCAAACCCATTCATGTACTATTCTAGGAACTTCCATAGTGTTTTTAGTGGTTATATGAGTCTATTGTGAAAATTTAATAAAATGCCCTTGGGGACCCGGCCTGGCCCCACTATACCCAGTCCAACTGTACTTTTTTTGAAATTTTGAATGGGCTATTTTAACATATTTTTGCACAAGGAATCCATTTCTGGACTCAGAATTATCAAATTCACTGCCAAAAGACCAAATGCCCTTGGAAGCCCCTATTTCAGGGTTTCAATGATGTTTTCATAATTATGCTTTTTCAAGCTTTTTTGAAAAAATAATCAACTATAACCCCACCTAATTTTACCTCCTGAACTCAATGGAGTCATCCGATCATAAAAAATCTAACTCTAACCCCCTGAACCAGCACAAGCCGAAACTTCCAATTCGCTAGGAAAAATTAGGGTTTTCCAATTTTGACTTCACAGACTTGCTCCTCTCTACTCCTAATCATTTTATTAACTATTTAATTACGTTAAAACAACCATTTAGGCTCGATTTTGGCAATATAAAGTTTAGGACACAACTTTTTCCAAATTTATAATCAAAGCAAATCCAACAAAAATTCATCGATTAAATTACTTATAACAGTCAAAAGAATCAATATTTGAAGTTTAAGAAGCTACCTTAGCTTTCGTCTAGCTTTTCCCTTTAATGATCGAAAACCCTAGCCTCTCAACTTCCAAATTTGTGCTTCGAACACCTAATCCATGTAGAAGAGATGCTTAGAGGAAGGATTATACACGTTCGGAACCAATTCATCGAAGAAATCAACCTACCACGTGAGATTTCTTCCTCCTTCTCTCTCTAAAATGCTGCATCTCTCTCTCTTTTGGTAGCCAAAACTGACATGAAATGGTAGGGAAGATGAAGGGAAATGATTTTTATAATATCCCCTTTTTATGACATAATTTCCCCTTAATTTGCGGATTAATTGGAAATTCTAGCAGATTTTCTGCCCAAACTTGGAAAAATCATAACTAAATTTGTAGACATTGTATCAGAGTAATTCCAAAGGATATAGAACCCTTATTAAGTCTAGTTTCAAGAAAAAATATAACCCTTTGCCAATTTTAAGCACAAAATTCCCAAAATTAAATTCTTTAGATGCTGTTCCAGAAAAGCAATAGTTTTTCTAGGCTAACTTCAAAAATTTATAACACTTTGCATACAGCTCCAAAAATTATTCATACCTATCAAATTAAAACGTAAGATGTCTACTTGGACTCTTTAAAATTCCATAATTTTTACTTATCATTTGGTCATCAAAAACTATATGAAAAACTCATTGCCTCACAGGAAATCTCACTGACAGCAGAATTCACATTCTCTAAAGTTTACCACTTTATTGAATATTCCAAATAATTATAATACATAGTGGGAAAATAAAATTTGGGGTGTTACAAGGGTGGGATTTGATCCCACCCGTAAACTCAAAAAGGATAGGTGGCCATGGCCACTAAACCTCTTTGATAATATAATACAAAATCATATAGAATATAAATAAAAGTATACTGTTTTCAATCATTCACAATGGGATTGGCTTCTATTCAATACCCTTTCCCATCCTTTTCCCTCTTTTCCCTTTTCTACCATTGGATTAAGATCTCAACAATCCAGATTTAACATTTTATAAGAATATTATTATAATTTTACTTAAAAGATACAAAAATAATTTTTTTTATACAAGATACAAAATAAATTTGATCTGTTAAACTTATTTTTGTATCTATTAAGTAAAATTATAATAATATGTTTATTGGCAAACCCTTTAACATTTTGATATTTGTAGAGTAATAAACGCAGAGTTCAAAGGCCATACATGATTGATATAAACATACTGATACAAAGTGCTTGTTTACATTACAGGAAATCCCCATAGGGTTTGATTCAAATATTTACAGAGGCCAAAATAGTCAAAATAAAACAGCAGATAACCAACAACAACTTGCACTATATCGGAACCCTCAGTTGCCGGTAACCAAGTCCTTGCCCTTAGAGTCGCTACCTCCAGCTGTGTAGATTTAAATTTTGGGAAAAGGGGTGAGATTCAAATGAATCTCAGTAGTAATACACAGTCATTCATAAAAAATGCGATAAATAAGTATGCCATGTACCATATAAGCAATAGAATTATATCACCATACTCATATGTGTACATTGTTTAGGGCCAAATAACTGTTTGAACCCTAACTGTTCTCCTGTCCTGGCACAGATGACTGCCTGCCTGGAAATGTTTCAGTGTCTCGGCATAGACAACTGCCTGTCCAGAAATGTTGTTCCCCTGTCCTAGTTGGGTCCCATTGGGCCAGATGGTACTTATGAATTTCCTACCAAGTGGTACTTATGCTTTTCCCACACCATAACCATGCTATGTGCCTACAACATGTGTCATAGAACATGCCAATAACACATAAATAATCACATAGTGTATGAAGGAAATAGTTACTACCTTAAGTTCCTTTTTGCTCACTAATCATTCCTTAACCCTGACTCAGCTCTGGCATACTGTTCGGTCCTAAAATTCTAAGTTTACAAGAATTGAGTTTTTTCTCATTCATGTACTATTCCAAGCTTATTTTGTTGGTTATCTTTACCTTTAGAGTTCAAAGTAATTACATTTTTGTCATTACCTTTTTAATTTTGCACAATAACTAAAAGTGCTAGAATTTTCATCAAACTTTGAAAATTCATAACTTTATTTACAAAAGTCCAATTGATGTGGTTCCAATGGCTATATGACCCTTATTAAGTGTATTTTTAAGGAAAAATATTTCCTTTAACCAATCATGTGTAGAGAATTCCAATATCGACATTGTTTGCACATTGCCACCACAACATTCCAATTTTACAAATCCAACTTCAATAAATCAAAACTTTTCCTCACTCTGGTCTCACTCTCGAATGTAGAACATAATTACCTGTGCAGTTATATCACATTGTTGCATATCAGAGTGTATAGCCAAATTCCCAGCGACTCCTGGGTTTCATACATGTATAAACTAAGGGTTTATAAGTCCCAACTAGGAGATTACATGCCAAAATCAAACGTAATATTTGTATCTCTAAATATATAGTAATCCCAGGTCCAAAATGGGTAACCAAGATCCCAAAATCAAATATTTTCCCGCCCCAAAGGGTCCTAACCGCTCTTGGTTACTCGCTTTTCCTTGGAGCCACTTGCCCTGTTTGAAATGTTAGTCAATGGAAAGAATGAGATTCAAAAGAATCCCAGTAGTAACCAATCATTCATACCACATATAATCACATAGCATGTAAGTAAATCATCACACAAAAGCATCAACACAAATCATACTCCACCCTCATCCCCTTTTACAGCCAGGAAGGCACACAGTCCTAACCCGAACCGTTGTTAGCAACTCAGGAACTATTGGCATAGCAGTATACACATCTAGCCTTATGGCTCATATAGCCATTCGACTTTCACAAATGACCCGTCGGCCTTCACAAATAGCCTTCAATTTTCACATAATCACAAATATCACACCCCATCCTCATCCCCTTTTACCATCGGGAAGGTGCACAACCCTAACCCGAACCGTTGTTAGCGACTCAAGGATATTGGTATGGCGGTGCTTACACATTTCCACAAACATTACAGTATTCGAATCCATCACAAATCAATGATATAACACATATAATGTATCACATATGGTATAAAAGAAAGAGTCACTATCTTGTTCCTTCCTGACGTTCGCTGGCACAGTGGCTCGCGAGGGGGTAAATGTCAGATCCTATTAACCAAAATCAAGAGCGGGGGATTAATTCCTTACTCCAATTCACACTTTCAAGACACTTAGGGTGGTTTCTAAATGCTTAAATATAAGCCTAAAAGGTTGGGAAAAGTTTGCTTAAAAGACCCTTTTCGAAAGTTCAACATGTAAATTTTCAATGGTTGGCCGCGGCCAGCCCAACTGTGGGCCACGGCCAACGGATGCACAGAAAGACTTGGGCCACGGCCAGCCACCTTGGGCCATGGCCAGAGTTAGGTCAGAAGGTCTTGGGTTGCTGCCAGCCCCTCATAGGCCATGGCCCACCTATGGTCAGAAGGTTTTAGGCCGCGGCTAGCTTTATGGGCCGCGGTCAACCTGTGACCCTGACTCCTAGCTGATTTCAAACACTCATAACTTTGTGCACAGAACTCAGAATGACTCAATCTTTATATAGATGGAAAGCTTGCAATGTGAACTACAATCCTAGAAAATTTCACACTATTTAGACATCATTTTGCTAGGTCAAAATATCATGCAAAGTCAGGTCCCTGCACAACATTTTAAACTTAGCAAATTTCCATACTTAACCAAATTTTCCAGAATTTCAAACTTTGGCTTCCAATGGTTCCAAATTTCAAATTAAACACTATTCCTACACAATTTTGCTTAAGGTATCCATTGGTGTTATCAAAACAATAAAATTCCCTTTTCATTGACATGTTACACAATGCCTACCACATGTCACACCAAAAACTCAATCAAGACATCACATTGCAATCCATTCCAAACCAAAATCTCAAACCAACTCCAAATGCACAAAGGCACAAAATGACATTAATTCCCACACCAAACATTAACCAATTCACACAATTTGAAATTCACCAAATATCAGGGCAAAATCACAAATTCCTCAAACTCAACCAATGGTAATAAGTTTTAGGTCAAAGTGTAGCAAATTCTTACCTCAACTTCTTCCCAAAGCTAATTCTTCAATTCTTCCACTTCCAAATTTCCACAAATCCACAAACACCACTATTCAAAAATCTGAAACCATAGGAATAAAGCCCTCAACACCATGAGTAACATTAATGAAGGTGATTTGAGCTCTCAAGCACAAACTCTTACTAAAACATTAAACTTCTTCTTTCTCTTTCCTTCCTTGGTAGGACGAAAATGGAGTTTGGGAGAGAGTAAAGATGAGATGAAGTTGATGATGATGGGAACATATTTTTGGAACATGAAAAGGCCTAATAAACCAACTCAAAGAGGGAAGAGAGAATGAAGAAAAGCTTGACCAATTGACTCTAATCCAATGGTCCATAACTTGCCACTTGTCAAATCGTTGTTATCTCTTCTATGAACCCACCTAAACACATACACACTCAATTCTACCTTCTTGCTCATTCAATCCTAGCCACTGATCTTCAATTACCTATGAGTTTTATTTTCAGTAACTGACCAATTGGTCGGTAAATTTACCATTTTACCCCTGATTGTCATAACATATACTAAACTATTATCAAACACATTTGCATCACAATTCACCTCATATACTTTAAAAGTGTTTAACTAACATTAATTACATCACTTTGAAGTTATTAGCCCTTAATTACAACTTAAGATATTACATTGATCATGATGGGGGTTACATTTATTGGTATCAGAGCAGTTTTCCTGGCATTTGTAGGAATTTCTAGGATAGTTGCCCTAGTTTGTTGCTTGAATATTAGATGATTGATGATTATTGATTGTATACACGTGAATAGTCCTGTTATTGATTGGTACATAAGAATTTGAGGAATATGTGTATACATTTGTGTGATTACTGACTGGGTAAACTATTTTTAGATTGAAAAGAATGATGGCTCGCCCTAGAGTCAGACAACTGGATCCGAAGTTGGAAGAGCTCAATGATAATCCTCCTAATCCGATGTGAGAGATGATGAATTTGATAAGAGAACAAAGAGACATTATTGCTGAGCTGAGGGAAGATCTCAGGGAAGAAAGGGCCAAGAGAAATGAGGAAAGGGCCTAGTCTACTCATGCCAAGAGAAGACCCGAGAAGAGACCCAATGTAACCCCCTCCGTAATTATATCCAAAACACGAGATTAAAAAATGAAATAGAGACCAATAATAATCAAAATTCATTTACATTCCCATCCTTAAGATAGGGTTTTCACAAATTTCTTTAATAAACACTTTAACCTGGTCTCACATTCATATTTTGAATACAATTACCTCGTGAAGATAAATCACATTCATATAAATATCAGAGTGCACAATAACAATCCCGGCAATCCCGGGTTCATACCTTCACTAAAGATATGTAGGGCACAATTGCCCTTTACAATTTCTTAAATGGGGATTACATAATACTTAATCCAAATACACATTATAATCTATCATCCGAACATATACAATTATCTCAGCATATAACGATAACCAACTACCAAATCCAAATGCCCATAAGGGATTCTCGCCGCCCCTAGTCGCTTGCTCCTTCCTCAAGTCACTTGTCCTGTCTAAAATGTTGGTAGGGGAGGGTGAGATTCTAGAGAATCTCAGCAGGAAACAGATACCAATATGCATGCAAGATAAGTTTTTAATGCATGACATGCTTGCATCACAATATCTCGTGCTCACATAATGATATATCTGCTTGCTCAATGTTTCAACAACATACTCATGGCCATAGCATAAATAGAAACAGAGCTTCAATCATTCATATATGTTTCACATAATCAAGCAAAGCAATAACATGCATCAATACACAAACACAAATATCAATACATGCAGGAGAGGTAAGTTCCCTATACTTATTCTTTCCACGTATGCTCTAGCATCGGCTACTCACGATCCGAGCAGATATCAAATCATGATCAGGACGAATATCTGACCCTATAACCAAATCAAGGACATAGAATCATTCTCTTTTCCAAATTCTCATTTTCATAACACTTAAATTTGGTTATCATAATTGACCCTTAAGAGGCCATAAATGCCTCTAATAAAAGCCCTAAAAGGTTGGGAAATAATAGGTTAGAGATCTCCTTTCAAAAACTCAAAGTGCTGGAACACAGGGGTTGGCCGAGGCCAGCCCTTCCTTGGTCCGCAGCCAAAATATGGTCAGAAGGTCACTGGGTGCGGCCAGCCACCCATGGGCCGCGACCAAGAAATTCCCTAATTCTTGGCTGAACTTCCAAAATTCAAAACTAATTCTAGAAAAATCGAAACGAGGTGATTCTAAAGCCAAATGAAAGGTATTTAAGTCCTCTTTCTAGGAAAAATATGGCTCATTACTTCAAATCATCACACAAATACAGAATCACCCAAAACTCAACACTACTCCAAAACAGAGTTCTGTTTCCATCCCAAACTTTGGACAATCATATCTCCCAGAATACCAAAACAGAGTTCCAAGGGATATATTTTCCAATTTTCTACCAAAGGGTCCCATGGCTCCAAAATTAACAATCAAGCCTATTCCCACATAAATTTTCACAAGGAACACAATGGTAACCTTAAAATGACCAAAATCACAACCTATCAACATGCCCTATTTTGACCAAAGCACAAAACCAACACAAAGTGGCCAAACTTCACATTTAAGCTTTAATGCAATTCTATCAATTCAAAACACTAAACAAGGCATCATTTCCATAACAACAACATACCATACTCCCCCATAATCCTAAATCACGAAAATTAGGGCAAAATTTCTAGAAATTCAAGGCCCAACCAATGGCCACAAAACTTATATGAAAATGAAGCTTTCACTCACCTCAACAACTTTCCCAAAGGCACTTCATGATTCTCCAACTTGTAGATTTTCGTGATTCCTTAAATCACCACCAATGGAGAAACTACAACCATCAAATTGAAGCTCTCACTCTAAGGAACAACTTTATAGAAGGGAGTTTTAGCAATAGAGGTCAAGATCATACCTTTTTCACAAGCTTTCCTTCCTCCATTTCCTTTAACAATGGCGAAAATAAAGAGAGAAGAGAGAGATGAGATGAAGTGAAGGAGAAGAGAACAATAATGATACTCCCTCCATGCTGTCCAGAAAAAAGAGAGGAGGAAAGAGAGAGGAAAATAAAATATTAGATCCCATTTGACTTTTCTCCTCAACCACTAACCTCATATAAGTTTGCCACATGTCACAAGCCTATTGGCTCTCACCTAAAATAGTCACCAATAAGCCATTTAATCACTCCATTAACCATTATAATCACACTTCTCTTTTTCCTCTTAGCTAGTAATTAATTTCTCTATTAATCACTAACTAATTGCCCAACAATTTCATTCTTTTGATTTCTACTAATCATGGCATATTAATTAATATAGCCACCAAACCCATAATTATTCCACTTTAATTCAATAATTATCCTCAATAATTACCATTAGCCCTTAATCAAAAATTGGGGTGTTACACCCAACAAGAAGAGACAGCTGAGGGGTCAAACCGATCCCATAAGTCTCCATCTCATACTGAGCAGAACCAAGGATCACATGGGGCGTCGGCTCGCAATGATAGAGACCTTCAGTTTTAGATTTCTAAATTCTGCAAACACATGCCTCCTGTGTTTAAAGGAAGATTCGACCCTCAAGCAACGAAGGATTGGTTGATGAGGCTGGAGAAGATCTTTTAAGTGCTTGAGTTCCCATCAGAGATGAAAGCAAAACTAGCTATTTACAAGCTAGAAAGAGATGCAGACAGATAGTGGTGTAATATTGCCATGACTTTATAGGCCCAGAATGTGCCAGTGACTTGGGAGTTATTCCAAGGGGAATTCAATGACAAATATTTCTCTAAGTCCGTAAGAATTGAGAAAGAGTCAGAATTTCTGGCAATCAAGTAAGGAGATAATGAGACCTTTGATGACTACCTGTCTTGGTTCGTCTGTCTAACCCGCTACTCCTCCTATCTCAGGTGGATGGATGACGAGGAATGGAGTTCTAACATGCTGGTCAGAGGCTTGAGGAGGGAGTTGAAGAAAGGGTTGGCCACCTGACAGTTTGATAATTTGAACAAAGCGGTTGAGGAGTGCTGCATCACTGAGAACAACCTAAGAGACATTAACATGAATAAGGGTAGTGGTCGTGGCAAACCTGGTAAGGAAAACTCCTCCTAGAAGTGTAAGAGCCAAGGATCTTCATTTAAGGGCGGCGGCAAGAAGCCATATCAATCTGAGGATCGAGAGAACCCAAGATTCCCAGGTCAATAGGTATACCCTTGTTGTAACAAAGCACATTCTGGTAGGAATTGTGAAGGGCAAGTAGTGTGCTTTATCTACAAGCAGCCAGGACATCTTGCCAAGGATTGTAAGGGGCGACTAATAGAGTCAAGGCCCAAGAGTCAAGGGAGAGTATTCTCTATGACTCATGAAGAAGCAAGGAAATCTCCTGACTGGCCAGAAACTGTTTCAAAGATCCGCAGTTTTCTGGGTCTTGCTGGTTATTATCGGAGGTTCTTCTAGAACTTCTCACGTATTGCATTGCTGATGACCAAGCTTACGAGAAAGGATCAACCATTTTTGCAGGATGACTGATGTAAACAGAGTATCACAGAGCTGAAGGAGAGATTAACTACGGCATTGGTGTTGATTATACCTGATCCCAGTGAGGCTTACGTTGTGTACAGTGATGCGAGTAAGTAGGGGTTAGGGTGTGTCCTGATGTAGCAGGTGTTGGAAATTGTGCCCTAAGGGCCAATCATTGTACTTTAAACATTATTATTTTAATGAAATTTCTCCATTCTTTTATCATATTATTTGCATGTTAACTGTGATAATTGTATCCTTGGATAATTCATAAAGATTGTCCTAAAATGTCCCTGGTCGGTCATCTATGCGGGAGCAGAGATGAAACAAGACCAGTATGACTTTGATAAGATATGGAGATACGAATCAAAGTCCTAGGCACTTGTAAGAGTACAAGGTGCTGGACCGACCCACTATGAGAAAGCTACATGGATCAAGTCATAAGCTTTTCTCATGTATAACCACGTCACAATGCCCTTAGACCTGAGGTCATCATGGATTCCTACATGAGAGTTGCTAAGCTTTGAACTAGTCAAAAGTCACTTTTGACCGGGTGATGATAAAGGCTACGATCGGGCTTGGTGGTTTTTCATGTAGAGGAATATGAATGATCAAGATGGAATTTGTCCCTCACATTAGTTGAGAGATATTACTGGGCCCCTCGATGAGTGAGTCTGAGAAATGTATGGCCATACTATGATGAAAGGAGTTTCTGTCTCTGTTATCAGGCTACTCAGGAATCGAGAAAGTAATGGTCAGGAACAAGAGGATGACATTTTCCATGCCTTATCCTTGATCGATATATCGTGTGACAAAAGGGACGTGACATGGTTGTATGACAGGTTGCATCGTGATAACGATCCTCATATGAATTGGGTAGTCGTAATGTCTTGCTAGAGGCCGCTTGCGACTTTTGGGTTAGTGTAATTATTGGCCCACTGCCAACTTCATATGGGCCTACAGGGTCGCACACAAGAATGGCCCAACACGAGATAATGTTTGATTTAGGGTGGATGAATTATATATATATATATATATAATATAAAATTCATTAATAATATTATATAGATATATATATTTTCAAAATATATATCTTATATATATATATACTATATTATTATATTTAATAATATTATATAGATATATATATATTTTCGAAATATATTATATATATATATGTATATATATATTATATGATATTATTATATTGAGTTGGTTTTAAATTTAATTTATTAAGATATATTAAATTTAATAACTAACATGATAGAGATATAGTATCTCAGATTTGATTTATGAAGATAAATTAAATCTAATGGCTCTTTATTTAGATTAAATAAATAGGTTAAATTAAAACTGTTGGACAGATTTAATTTAAACTGAATTTATTTAATTAGCTCATCAAGATAATTAATTGTTAATTAATTTCGAAATTAATGATGATTAATTTTGAAATTTGAAAATAACCCTCATGGGTTATAAACTTGATAGAGCTGATAGACTCAGGGTATATCAGAATTGAGAGCCACAAGTTAAACCCTTGGAGACATTAAAGGCGCTAGCACGCAGTCTCTGTTGGAGAGCATTCGTGTGGATACCGGTAGAGGGAGCGGACCTGACGTGTTGGCTCCTAGAGATCGTGAAAACTCTGAATCATCAAAAAGGTATGAATCCTTCCAACTTGGTTTAAACGCCGTTGATAGATCCTCGATTAAGATCGGTGAAATTCTTTTTTTTAATTCTTCCGCTGTGCTTACCGATCCTACAGTGGTATCAGAGCCAGATCAATTGTGCGTTTAAATTGAGTTTATGATTCTTATACATGTGATATATATGGGATGTGTACGTATGTTTATAAGAAACACTCGAATATATATGTGATTCTCGTTTTGGAACAAGCGTGAAATCGATTCTGAACATGTATATCTTGAAACATGTATGTGATTTTCGTTTTGAACAAGCATGAAATTGGGTAGGGTACCTGAGATCGTAGTTGGCGGCAATCAAATTGGGTCTAGGTTCGGATATCTATTCGGGTAATAGGGATCCGAACTATGGGGAAGACAAATTGGATCAAAAGTGGGACCGCCGTGACCACCTCTGCGTAGCACAATATAATCTGATCATGACATTTATTGCTTTTCATATTGTATGAATTCTTGTTGTGGTTTATTATTTATCCTTGTTTGGGTATGGTGAACAACATGGCTTTAGAATTTTACAAAGGTTATAATATTTAAATACGGCCTGCGTGCCATGCCTTTCTCTAAATACTCTCGATGTACATTCTCTTCTCATCTCACTCCCCTCAAATGTTTAAACGAGGTTTCTCTCAATGTATTTCTCTTTTTTTTAGAGAAGTCCTTTCATTTGCTTGGGAGGATTTTAGGTTAGGTAAGCCATGTTGTGTCACGTTTAAATTATGCTTTTGATAAGATCATTGCATGATTACTTTTACATTTATATGTATTTATCTGTATAAGATACGACCACGATTGCATCCATATAAACAAAACTAATTAATTAAGCCCTCTAAATTAAATCTTAAGTCATAATGCCGTCAATTAATGAATACTTGTCAAAACCTAGATCGCTCCATTGTGGAAACCACCAAAGTGGATGCACTTGAGTTATCTTGATGAGACAAGCTTGAGTAATTGTGCTGCTCATAATATTCATTATTGTTTTGACTTAATTGAGATTAACAAAACGGTTTTGAATCTTAAGGCATTAGATGGGGTTAAACATGCCGGATCATATGATGATTAAATCCCATAAAGATCTAAGAGTTACATGTGATGTAATTGGTAAATAGGTTACCTACCTAAATAACTTGAATTTAAGCGTCTTGCCAAAGCGGACTTAAGTTTAAGCTAAATATGGATCTTAGCCCACTAATTATTATATTGAGGGTTGTTAATTTAGTGGGAGATTACTAACTAACTTTGCATATTTTAATTGTAGAATCATGTCAACTAGTAATACTGCTACACTATCATTGAGATCGGTCCTTGAGAAGGACAAACTCAATGGGACAAACTTTCTTGACTGGTTCAGGAACTTGAGAATTGTTCTCAAGCAGGAAAGAAAGGCTTATGTCCTAGATCAACCCATTCCTGAGGAGCCTGCAGCTAATGCTCCAAGAGCTCAGAGAGATGCTTACACAAAGCATAAGGATGACTCTGTGGATGTAGGTTGCCTGAAGCTTGCCACTATGGTTCCAGAGCTCCAAAAAGATCTGGAACTCATGGAGGCTCATGAGATGATAGTACATCTCAAGGAAATGTTCCAGCAATAAGCAAGGCAAGAAAGGTATGAGACCACAAAGGCCTTACATTCCTGCAAAATGGCTGAAGGTGTATCAGTTAGTACTTATGTGTTAAAGATGAAAGGCTATATTGATCACCTTGAGAGGCTTGGATTTCCCATGAGCCAGGAGTTAGCTACGGACTTGATCCTTAACTCACTCCCGGAGAGTTATGACCAGTTTGTTATGAACTACAACATGAACAATATGGAGAAATCAATTTCTGAGCTGCATGGGATGCTAAAAAATGCTGAGCAAAGCATTAAGAAAAAGCCTAGCACAGTTTTAATGGTTCAGAAAGGAAATGGTATGAAAAAGAAAGGGAAGGGCAAATGGAAGGGTAATGGCTCAGGTGGTAAGACCAAAGAGTCAAACAAGCCCGAAACCAAGCCTGCACCCAGGAAGGCAAAGCCTCCAAAGGAAGGAGTCTGCTACTTCTGCAATGAACCCGGTCATTGGAAGAGGAATTGCAAACTCTACCTGGAAGATCTGAAAAAGGACAAGAAGGATAGCGGGGCTATCGCTTCAGGTATTTATGTTATAGACATTCATTTTTCTACTTCCTCTACATGGGTATTAGATACTGCATGTGGTTCTCACATTTGTACAAATGTGTAGGGTTTAAAGGACAGTAGAAAGCTGAAGAAGGGCGAGGTGGACCTACGAGTTAGAAACAGAGCAAGAGTTGCTGCTTTAGCTGTAGGCACTTATGAATTAGTTCTGCCCAGTGGGCTTTTGTTAGTTTTGAACAATTGCTATTATGTTCTTGCTTTGAGTAGTAACATTGTTTCTCTTTCTTATTTGGATAAGGAAGGTTATACTTCCATTACTAGGAATGGTAAATGTTCTATTTATCGTAATGACATTTTCTATGCTGATGGTGATTTGCATGTTGGTCATTATATATTAAATTTGGAACATCCTAATAATGGGAATATCTATAACCTAACTACTAAGAGGATAAAATCAAACGATTTGAATCCGACCTACCTATGGCATTGTCGTCTAGGCCACATAAATGAGAAACGCATTTCTAAACTCCATCAAGATGGATTTCTAAACTCATTTGATTTTGAATCATATGATACATGCAAATCTTGCTTATTAGGAAAGATGACTAAGGCACCTTTCACTGGGCACAGTGAGAGGGCTACTAAATTATTGGGCCTCATACATACAGATGTATGTGGACCATTAAATATAGCTGCCAGAGGAGGTTATGTCTACTTCATTACATTTATAGATGACTTTAGTAGATATGGCTATATCTATCTAATGAAACATAAATCTGAATCTTTTGAAATGTTCAAAATATTCCAAAATGAAGTACAAAACCAACTTGGTAAAACAATTAAAGCACTTAGATCTGATCGAGGTGGTGAATATTTGAGCCAAGAATTCACTGACCATCTTAGGAGTTGTGGGATAATCTCACAATTGACTCCTCCAGGAACACCACAATGGAATGGCATTTCTGAACGGAAGAATCGAACACTATTAGATATGGTTCGATCTATGATGAGTCAAACAGATCTTCCACCGTCCTTTTGGGGATATGCCCTAGAGACAGCTGCGTTCACACTAAATCGTGTTCCATCTAAGGCAATTGAAAAGACACCATATGAGATATGGACTGGAAAGAAACCAAGTTTATCTTTTCTTAAGATCTGGGGATGTGAGGTATATGTTAAGCAACAAGCCTCTGATAAATTAGTGCCCAGATCCATAAAGTGCCTTTTCGTAGGGTATCCTAAAGAAACGAAAGGATACTATGTCTACAATCCCACCGATAACAAAGTGTTTGTTATTCGAAATGGCAAGTTTCTAGAAAGAGAGTTTGTCTCTAAAACAACCAGTGGGAGCGACGTACATCTCGAAGAAATTCGAGATCCACAAGATGGTACAGAACCACAGATGGAAATTAGAGAAAACTCATAACAAGTTGCTGAGCCTCCTCAAGTAACACAAGGTCCACGAAGATCTGATAGGACACGGCATCAGCCTCAGAGATATGGATTTCTGATTACTGAAGGCCGTGATGTGTTGCTCATTGAGAAAAATGAGCCCACCACCTATCGAGAAGCCACAGTAGGACCAAACTCTGAGAAATGGTTAAATGCCATGAAGTCTGAAATGCAATCCATGTACGACAATCAGGTATGGACCTTAGTCAATCCACCTGAAGGTGTAAAAACCATTGGGTGCAAATGGGTTTTCAACGAGAAAACTGACATGGATGGCAATGTAAATGTCTTCAAGGCACGACTAGTTGCAAAAGGATTCACTCAAACTCATGGTGTAGACTATGATGAAACCTTTTCCCCAGTTGCAATGGCCAAATCAATCAGAATCCTTCTTGCCATTGCAGCATATTATGACTATGAAATATGGCAGATGGATGTCAAAACAGCCTTCCTTAATGGAAAGCTGCTTGAGGATGTGTACATGACACAACCTGAAGGTTTTGTGCGTCCAGAGGACTCTGGTAAAATTTGCAAGCTTCAAAGATCCATTTATGGATTGAAGCAAGCATCTCGGAGCTGGAATCATCGTTTTGATGAAGTAGTCAAAGAGTTTGGATTCATTCAAAACATCGATGAACCTTGTGTTTACAAGAAGGTTAGTGGGAGCATAGTTGTATTTCTAGTGCTTTATGTAGATGACATCCTACTCATTAGGAATGATATTCCTACCTTGCAGAGTGTCAAGTCTTGGTTAGGAAAGTCTTTTTCAATGAAAGACTTAGGTGAAGCCACCTATATCCTAGGGATTAGGATCTATAGGGATAGATCCAAAAGACTAATAGGCCTAAGTTAGAGCACATACATAGATAAGATACTGCATAGGTTCAATATGCATGATTCAAAAAGGGGTTACATACCTATGTCTCATGGCATCCATTTTAGCAAGGATCTGTGTCCTAGTACACCTGATCAGCGAGATCGCATGAGTAAGGTTCTATATGCCTCGGCCATTGGATCCATCATGTATGCCATGTTATGTACTCGACCGAATGTCTCGTTTGCCTTAAGTATGACCAGCAGATACCAACAAGATCCTGGTGAGGGTCATTGGACTGCCGTTAAGAATATCCTAAAGTACTTAAGAAGGACTAAGGACTTATTTTTGGTCTATGGTGGATTGGATGATGAGCTCTGTGTAACCGGTTACACAGATGCAAGTTTCCAAACTGACCAAGACGTCCTTAAATCGCAATCTGGATATGTATTCCTCCTGAATAGTGGAGCAGTAAGCTGGAAAAGCTCCAAGCAAAGCACTATAGCAGATTCTGCAACAGAAGCTGAGTATATAGCAGCATCAGATGCAGCTAAAGAAGCCGTTTGGATCAGAAAGTTCATTACTGAACTAGGGGTGGTGCCTACCATCTCAAATCCAATAGATTTGTTCTGTGACAATAGCGGTGCTATTGCACAGGCCAAGGAGCCTAGGTCACATCAAAGGACTAAACACATACTCAGGCGATTTCACCTTATTAGAGAAATCAATGATAGAGGTAATATAAAAATATGCAAAGTAGCCGGAGAAGATAATGTTGCTGATCCTCTTACTAAGCCACTTGCACAGGCAAAGCATAAGCGTCATATTAGGGCAATGGGAATTAGGCAAATTAATGATTGCACCTAGGCAAGTGGGAGGATGTTGGAAATTGTGCCCTAAGGGCTAATCATTGTACTTTAAACATTATTATTTTAATGAAATTTCTCTATTCTTTTATCATATTATTTGCATGTTAACTGTGATAATTGTATCCTTGGATAATTCATAAAGATTGTCCTAAAATGTCCCTGGTCGGTCATCTATGCGGGAGCAGAGATGAAACAAGACTAGTATGACTTTGATAAGATATGGAGATACGAATCAAAGTCTTAGGCACTTGTAAGAGTACAAGGTGCTGGACCGACCCACTATGAGAAAGCTACATGGATCAAGTCATAAGCTTTTCTCATGTATAACCACGTCACAATGCCCTTAGACCTGAGGTCATCATGGATTCCTACATGAGAGTTGCTAAGCTTTGAACTAGTCAAAAGTCACTTTTGACCGGGTGATGATAAAGGCTACGATCGGGCTTGGTGGTTTTTCATGTAGAGGAATATGAATGATCAAGATGGAATTTGTCCCTCACATTAGTTGAGAGATATTACTGGGCCCCTCGATGAGTGAGTCTGAGAAATGTATGGCCATACTATGATGAAAGGAGTTTCTGTCTCTGTTATCAGGCTACTCAGGAATCGAGAAAGTAATGGTCAGGAACAAGAGGATGACATTTTCCATGCCTTATCCTTGATCGATATATCGTGTGACAAAAGGGACGTGACATGGTTGTATGACAGGTTGCATCGTGATAACGATCCTCATATGAATTGGGTAGTCGTAATGTCTTGCTAGAGGCCGCTTGCGACTTTTGGGTTAGTGTAGTTATTGGCCCACTGCCAACTTCATATGGGCCTACAGGGTCGCACACAAGAATGGCCCAACACGAGATAATGTTTGATTTAGGGTGGATGAATTTTATATTTATATATATATATATAATATAAAATTCATTAATAATATTATATAGATATATATATATTTTCGAAATATATATCTTATATATATATATATATATTATATTATATTATTATATTTAATAATATTATATAGATATATATATTTTCGAAATATATTATATATATATATATATGTATATATATATTATATGATATTATTATATTGTATTGGTTTTAAATTTAATTTATTAAGATATATTAAATTTAATAACTAACATGATAGAGATATAGTATCTCAGATTTAATTTATGAAGATAAATTAAATCTAATGGCTCTTTATTTAGATTAAATAAATAGGTTAAATTAAAACTGTTGGACAGATTTAATTTAAACTGAATTTATTTAATTAGCTCATCAAGATAATTAATTGTTAATTAATTTCGAAATTAATGATGATTAATTTTGAAATTTGAAAATAACCCTCATGGGTTATAAACTTGATAGAGCTGATAGACTCAGGGTACATCAGAATTGAGAGCCGCAAGTTAAACCCTTGGAGACATTAGAGGGGCTAGCACGCAGTCTCGGTTGGAGAGCATTCGTGTGGATACCGGTAGAGGGAGTGGACCTGACGTGTTGGCTCCTAGAGATTGTGAAAACTCTGAATCATCAAAAGGTATGAATCCTTCCAACTTGGTTTAAACGCCGTTGATAGATCCTCAATTAGGATTGGTGAAATTTTTTTTTTAATTCTTCCGCTGTGCTTACTAATCCTACAGCAGGGACGTGTAGTGGCCTATGCCTCTCGACAGATCAAACTGCATGAAATGAATTACCCCACTTATGATCTGGAGCTTGCGGCAATAGTATTTGCATTGAAAATTTGGCATCATTACCTGTACGGTGTGACAGTGGAATTGTACTGTGACCACAAAAGTCTCTAATACTTGTATGATCAGAAAGAACTGAATATGAGATATCATCAGTGGATAGAGTTGCTGAAAGATTATAACCTGGAGATTAAATATCATTTGGGTAAGGCTAATGTCGTCGCAAATGCTCTTAGTCGGAAGACGGTGCTAGTAGCAATGATGATGATCCGGGAAAGGAAGTTGATAGAGGATTTTTGGGACTTCAGTCTCTCAAATAGTATTTTATGTGCCAATTATGGTGTGGTCCAAGGGGAGAATGACCTGAGGACGGAAATCGAAGAAGCTCAGATGCAAGATGAGCAAGCTCAATATATTCAAGCTATGATTGAGCAAGGAGAGACTCGGGATTATGATTTATCGCCTAGTGAGTTGGTTCGTTACCAGAAGAGAATCTATGTTCAACTAAAGGTGAATTTGAGACTGAGGATTCTAAATGAGGCTTATAAGAGTCAGTACACTCTTCACCCGGGTATGACCAAGATGTATCACAACTTGAAATCTATGTACTTGTGACCATGGTTGAATAGTGATGTGACTAAGTATGTGGCACGGTGTCTTACCTGTCAAAAGGTGAAGATTGAACACTAGAGACCGCTAGGATTGCTTTAGAGTCTAGAAATTCCAGAATGGAAGTGGGAGAGTGTGACCATGGATCTAGTGGTGGGTCTGCCCAGGATCAGGAACTATGATGCGATCTAGGTAATTGTGGATCAACTCACGAAGTTAGCACACTTCATACTTATCAATGCTAGCTACTCTCCTGATAAGCTGGCTGAGATATACATCAAAGAGATAGTGAGACTCCACGGTACACTAAAGAACATTATCTCTGACAGAGATCCTTGGTTTACTTCTAGATTCTGGAGGGCTCTGCATGAAGCTATGGGTACTCAGTTGAGGTTTAGCATAGCCTACCATCCTCAGGCAGATGGGTAGTCAGAAAGGACCATTCAAATATTAGAAGATATGCTGAGAGCGTGTGTCCTAGATTCAAAGGAAAATGGGACTATTACCTTCCACTAGCTAAGTTTGCTTACAACAACATCTATCATGCGAGCATTCAAATGGCTCTGTATGAAGCATTGTATGAAAGGAAGTGTCAATCACCGTTGTGCTGGACAGAATGGTCTAAGAGGAAGTTATATGGCCCAGACTTTGTTGGTTAAACTTCAGAAAAGATCAAAATTATCAGGAAGAGGCTCCTTACAGCACAGAGTCAATAGAAGAGCTATGCTGATAAAAGGAGAAGACCTCTAGAGTTTGAAGTAGGAGATCTTATGTTCCTCAGAGTATCTCCGGTCACAGGCATCAGTAGAGCAATCAAGAGAAGGAAACTGAGCCCAAGGTACATTGGTCCATTTGAGATTCTGGCATAAATCAAACCTGTGGCATACCGGATAGCCTTACCCCTGAATTTGAGTAGATTGCATGATGTGTTCCATGTCTCGCAGCTCAAGAAGTACCAACTAGACCCTGAGCATATCATTGAGTATGAAGAGATTGAATTACAAGATAACTTCACTTACGCAGTAGAGTTAGAGCGAATCATTGATAAAGAAGAGCAGAGGCTCAGGCATCAAAGCTTACTGTTTGTGAAGGTAGTCTAGAAGGGAATGTCTCTAAGAGAAGTAACTTGGGAGGCGAAAGTGGACATGAAGTAGAGATTTCCTAATTTTATGCCTTATGATGTGTAATCAATTTCGAGGGTGAAATTTATTGAACAGGGGAAGAATTGTAACGCCTCAAATTTTGATTAAGGGCAAATGACAATTATTAAGAATGATTTGTGAATTAAATTTGAATTATTATGTGTCTTGTGGCAAATTTTGATAACCTTGCCATAATCAGTGGGAAATTTGAAGAATGGAAAATTATTAGGTAATTAGTCAATGATTAATAAAGAAATTAATTACTAACTAAGAAGGAATGAGATATGTAACTAAATGGCTAATGGAGTGGTTAGAGTGACTAATTGGTTACTTATTTAAGGAGAACCAATGGAGATGAGACATGTGGCAAGCTTATGAAGAGAGAGGGTATGGGATAAGACAAATAACATTTTTAGACAGGGCAAGTGGATCAAGAGGCAAGCAAGTGGATAAGGGCGATTAGAACTGCCAGTGATAGTCTTAGCTACTATCTTTTTGGTTTTTGATTGGTTATCATTTGGACAATGTATATATTGAATTGACCACAGGATTGTAGTTTTTGTGTAATCCCTGGTATGAGAAACTGAGATGGGCAATGATGCCCTGTACAAACTTTTGGAATAATGTTATTATCTTGGGTGAATGTTGGGAATTTAGATTATACTCTGATATTGTACATGTAACAAATCGAACAGGCCTAATGTTTTATAAATCAATGAATGGAGATCTATTTATACATGTTTTGTAAAAAAATTTTAATTTTGTTGGATCTCTTATTCAATTATAAAACGCGTTTAAACACTAATTGCGGCCTTGATCGTGACGGGGGTTACAGGTAACATTCACAACTGGTATAAAATATAGTTGGGACAGAAGTAAGTACTATCTTCACATACATAAGGTCAGGCATATCATTATAATTACACATAACAAAGTTTTCAAAAGTGACATAAAATAGAGTTCAGTGATTCGAGGCTATCTGGAGATGTAGGTTGTTGTAAGCATGTTCCCGCAACCACATTAGCAAAGCTTGTTTATTTTCTTTCAATCAAACAAACATGTCTCGAGCAATCTAGTACATCATCATATTACAACATCAGAAACAAAATTCAGCGTCGTTAATAACTTCAAAAATGGTCACGAATGCAACTACGACGTCACTCACTTGTGCATCATTCAATGAGATCTTTTTTAAGGCATATGCTCTATCCTTAGATGCCACAGCTATCATACTAACCGTATCTACTATTACTTTTAGGGTAGGGGTTTTTTTCTTTTTTGATTTCTTTGACCCTTCAACCCTCTTTCTCTTCCCACTGCTTCCTAAACCACTAGGTACAGTAGGTGGAGTGTTTATGTCAAGGTTATTCCTTTCAAATCAGTTGTCACTCCTACACTACCTTTAGTGGTAAGACCTATAAGATATTCCTCACTATCTCTTGATCCTTCTTTTAGGTCCATTATGGGTCGGTAAACATCATCTTCATCATCACCTAGTGACATCCACTCTGTAGAAGATGGTGTGAACATTTTGGCGCCCGATGCCATAACATCCTTGTATAGTTTATCTAATTCTTTCGCGAACATGAGGCCATTGTACCTATACTTGGCATACTCCGAATTCTCCTGCATGCGTATAATCTACCAAAATCAATGTCTTATCTAAAATAATAAAAATAGTAATCATAATAATGTTAACAACAACAACAACAACATCATCATCATCATCATCATCATCATTTTTGCACCTTTATTTTCCTCTCCCGCCACTCATCTTCAGCAATGACCATATTCCTTGTAGAGTCAAAAGATATGCCTGTCTCTTTTAAGAATAACTTATCCCATACCTTTCATTCTTTTCTCAAGCTATCTAACCTATTTTTTAGGTGCTTCTTATCATATGATTGTTCTGATTTTTCATTAAATCCACACATAATGTTCTTCCACCCTTCCTTCTTGAATGAAGATCCTTGACGTTCTTTCTTGTATATTTGATTAAGGCATTCATGTATGAAAATCATGTTGCTTTAGTTTTCTCCTTGTTCATGCTTGTATGTCAACTATAAACAAATTAAGATAAACATATCTTAAACCATTTCATTACAATTTAATCACAATTAGTGGCACAATAAATTGAACCCCAAAAACATATATATAATCACAAAGAAGCACCTACATTACATATAAGAATGCACAAGTTCACACAAACATATATATAAAAACAATAACTTTAACCCTAAAAAAACATAAACTGATGGAAGTTATTTTCCCAATCAATAACAAGGACACAATATATTGATAAAGGAAACATTTTAATGAATAAGTAGATAAAAAAGTCCCTACTTAAAATTTACTAGTTTTTTTTAATTTTTTGTGCTAAAATTATATCCCCCCTCTACTGGCTTTCTTTTAATATCTTGTAAGCAAAAATAGAGAATAAAACTGCAAAATCTGAATTGATGCAACAATGAAATAGACTTAATTTTTAAGAAAACTTGCAAAGAAAAACATTTTGGTATAAACAAAACCTAATAAATAGAACTAACCTATAAAGAAAATAAGTGATAAAAAACTATGGAGCAAACAAGATCTATTGAAAACAACTTAACGTATAATGATTCCATATGTGAACTATTATTCTGAAAACAAATCTTTGTAAAAAAAATTAAAATTTTATGTTTTGGGGTCAATGAGGACCAAAATAAAGTTAACAGGTATAATGGTATTTTTTGAAACTCTGGGCTACGATCGAAGTTAGTGCCAAGTCAAAGTTCTGGTATTTTTTAAGGGAATTGAAGAAGGTTAAGAAAAGTAACAGTCAAGTAATTGCTATCAATGAGATTTTTTAGAAGAACCCAACAAAGAGCAAGAACTATGGCATTTGGTTGCGTCATCAAAGTATGACTGGGTATCACAACATGTACAAAGAGTATTGTCATACTACTCTAAATAGTACCATTAAGCAGATGTACAACCAGATGGCCTCCCGTCATGGGGTCTGATTCCCTTGCATTTAGATCATCAAGACGCCTACCATCCCAACCAAGCTTTGCAAGAGGGAGAGCATCAAGCAATTCCACAACTTAAAGATCAAGTTGCCATTGGTTTACAGGAAAGTCAGGCCACCTACCAGGAAGCTTAAAACAACATTCAAAGCCAAAAAACCCAACTTGTTTATGTCATGTGTTTTGTGTTAGTAACATTCCATTGGCTTCTAAATTACCTGATATTTTGTTTTTGAGAGTCTTTGAACATTGTCATTGGGTTTAAGCTTTTTGCATTTTAATGATTCTATTGTATCTGAGCTTATATATTTATCATATTTTGGTAGGAATAAGCGCCCAAAAAACAAGTTAAACCAGAACAAGTTTGAACCAAAAACAATTTTATCACCCATTTCATTTTTGTTTCCCCTTCTTTAGTTTGTACTTCACAACATAACCACATAAACAAAGAAAAAAACACACGCTGAGGACAAGAGGAGGTCAAGCAAGGACTTACTCGACGATGGCTGCCTACTTGTGGACTGAGCTATGATGGACCAAGCTAAGGAGTTGAAGACCCAAGAACTAGTGATCTTACATTATTCTAGCAACGATAGCATCTCTGACGACCTCAAATCATAGCCCCAACTAACGGATCCTAAAATAATTCCAATGCCCACAGATCACCACAGGACAAACCTCAAAACAAGGAAGACAATGACAACCATGTCCCTTCTCCAAACACCGACACACACCAATAAAAGCCAAGCTTATATCAAGAGAGAAAGAAGATATGCAACAGCAGAAAAAGCTAAAAGCTTGATAGATCGCCACTTAAGACATTAAATTTCAGAGCTAGGATAAGGACCACCCACCAGTAAACCACTCACGACGGTGATGGTTCTGACACTGAGATCAACACGGATAGCTCTTGCATACACCAGTGGAAGAGAGGTGTTAAATAGAAGGAAGGACACATATCAGAGCTCCAATTGCATTAACCAACGATAGGTAAGGAATAAATGCCAAGCAATGGTCTTCTTTTATTTGCATTGACGAAGCCACCAAGATGGAAAGAGAAGTTAAAAGCAATGATTATGGGCTTCTATTGGAAGCCACGTTTGGCTTAAAAGCCTAGTGGCTTGCAACGTGAACCCAAACACCCCCACCAAGTCCATTGTGCTTTTTTTACGTTAATCGTGTGGTACCGTCCTCACTACTTTTCCAAACAATCTCTTAGTCCTACATAATTGCTCTACTAGAGGGAGATTGAAGAACATTCATAGATTATTATGCTAATAAACTATGTTTGTTCTTCAATGAACATATTCTCTTTCTGGATATTTTTCTTAAAGTGCTTAGTTTTTTAAAGAGCCTCAAGTGGAATCTAAAAGTGGAAAAAGAAAAGTGACATATATCAATTTAAAAGCTAAATTTATGTGAAACACAAGTAGCACTAAACTTGTTGGAGTAAAACACATGAATAGACTGGTGAGGACCATTTTTTTCTACTTATAACATTTCAAGTATCAATATGAATAGGTAAAAGAACTTCAAAGGGATCTCTAATTCTTGTTAAAAGGACTCTAAACGCTTAATGTTGAAAATGACCAATAGATGTCTAGTTACAACTCCAAGTTAAAAAGAGAATTATATAAAAAGTTGTAGGAGTTGAAACAAGGCTCCATGAGTGTTGAGGAATATTTTCAAGAGATGGAGTTAGCTATGATTAGAGCTGGTGCCAAGGAAACTGTAAAAGCCACTATGGATCATTTTGTAAATGGCTTAATCTTGAATTAATTTGTTTTGCAAAGACCCTAACTTCATGGATGTTGATATTTTGGTTTCATTAGTTGTTGAGTATGACCAAAATATCAAGTAGCAACGATGTTTAGAAAGTAACTCTAATGCAAAGGAGATTGAAAGCTTGATTGTTACACCCCCTAATGATGAGCTAGTGCCAAACAATGAGGAAAAAGAATTACATAATGGAAGTCTTATTGACAAATGAGTAGAAGAAGACCTCATTAGTCTAATTACCAATCTTGTGGTTGAAGATGAACTTCTCAATCATGAAAAGAAAAGTGAGAACATGAGTGAGAGTAACTTTAGTGGAACTATTTTAGAGAGAAACATTGAGTTTGCAAAAAGAAAAAGATATTGAGTGCTTTCAAATCAGAAAGAGAGAGAACGAGAGTGAAGAATTGAATAAAAAGAAAGATGAAAATAGTTGTAAGAAAAGTGAGGTTAAGAGTGACTATAAGGATATTTCTTTGGTTACTAATGATCTTAATCATTCTTTGCCTTGTGATTTTAACATATTGCAGTCTTAAACTTGATTTCTAAGAAGCCACCTGATAGATTATTATCCTCAAGAAGCATTGAACATTTATCTCCTTCAAATGGCATTGAAAAATATTATGGTGGACTAAAGTTTGTTATTCTTGATAACTTATTACACTTGAAATGCCTTGGACTCTGCACTTTAAATTTTCAATGTTTCATGAATTTTGGTGTTTGTAGGTGTTCTTATTATATGAATGCTTGAACATGTTTTGATGATACTATGATCTATAGCAACAATCTTGATGAGCATGTGAATCCTTTGCTATATGTGCTTGATGTTTTGAGAAAGAAAAATTTGTTTTCAAATATGGAAAAGTGTGACTTTTGCATGGATAAAACTGTTTTTATTCGTTATATGTATTTGCTTGGTCAAGTTAAGCTTAACAAGAGACATGTAAACTGGCTGAAATTTATTGGGGCATTCACTTATGTTGTCAAATACAAGAAAGGTAAAGAGAATGTGGTTGTTGATGCATTGTTTAGAAGGTATCATCCTTTTTCTCTTCTAAATATTAGATTGCTTGTGTTTGAATATACTGAGGAATTGTCTGCAAATGATGTTGGTTTTACTAAAGTGTTTCTTGCTTGTGAAAATGAGCAATATGCATCTAAAGCCAACAAAAGTAGTAGAATGTGTGTTCTTTTTGAACTTGTAGGTTGGGTTCATATGAGAAAAGAAACATTTCAAGCTTAAAGAAGGTGTAAATTAACTCCAAGAGGAGATGGTTCATTTCTAATACTTGAAAGAATCAATGATAATGCTTACATGGTTTATCTACCTGGTGAGTATAGTGAAAGTGCTATTTTTAATGCGGTTGATTTATCTCCATTGGATCCAACTGAATATTCGAGGATGAATCCTTTTGAGGAGAGAGGGAATGATGCGATCCAGCAAGCTCTATCTTCAAATTTATTTGGTGACTCTTCAAATTTGAGAAATCCTTTGCAAATTCCAATCAGTCGAATCAAAATAACGAGAGCCAAAAGAATTAAGAAAGAATTAAATGAGCTAGTGCAAGAGACATGGACAAAGCAAAAGGCAATTAGATCAAATCTTAACAAAAATAATGAAAATGTCACTAATTTCATTTGTGCTGAAAATGGAGCTAATGAACATGTTTTGGGGTTGAAGACTTCAAAATAAAGAGCTTAGACCTAGTTCTACACTTAGAGAGCCACATTTTGAGCTTTAAATGCTTATTACCTTTTGTTGATTTTATTTGTGTGAAAATTATTAAATAGTTGGCAAATTTGGGTTCTCTAATTCATTGCATTAAGTTTTAGTTGTTATTTTCTAGGTTGCATTTAATGTAATTAGATCATATTTGAAGACTTTTGAGTCTCTATATTGCATTTAATGCAATTAGGATTTTTGAGTACTTCTCTTTAAATACCTTACATCCCTTTATTTGTAGCCAAACTTCATACTTGACTTTAAGAAATGAAAAATAGCTTTCAACACTTTGAATTAAGAGTGCATTCTCTCTAGAGTTCTTCACTGAACCGACAAACTTATCAATACTTGATAAACCTTGTGGCATTTTCCAACTCTTTGGGTCCTTGTTCTTTTGTGCTTAAGGGTTCAAGTGGATCGTCGATCTTTGTTTAGCTTTATTGGAGTGAGTATATCTCATATTGGTTGTGAGTTCTTAGAATCTTCCCTTGTGGGTTCACACTATCTATAACTTTAGGAATGAAGCGCCACAACATGAGGACTTCCCAAGAGGTCACCCATTGTCATATCCCGAATTTTGGGACTAGAAGCTAGAGAATAAGCATGAATAAAGTAGGCTACTAAATCTAGTTTAGTAAAAGTCCAATGAATGTATAAGAAATAGAATGACTTTTAGAAACCATAATCAGAATAGAATATGAATTTCGGTGCAAATTAGTTGAAAGAAAGTGCCCAATTCATTTAGGATGTGTCAGAATGACATAAACCTAACCTGGATCCAATGGAAAAAGGAAATGGTGTCTAGAAAGAAGTAATATAAAGAACTAATAGGACAAGAAATAATATTGCCAAAATCAAGGGCAAAAGAGACAATTGCCACTTGATTTTGAGGTTAAAATTGGAGGACAAAATAAAGGGCTAGGATTTTCTACTTATGAGAATAAGAAGAAACATTTGTCCCTCTCTTAGGCCATAAAAAACGGTCAAGAGGGTAAAAGAGGAAGAAAGAAGGGTTTGGTTAAAGTTTTAACTCTTCTACAAGAAGACCTTGGTCAAACTTTGATCACATACACCTTTAGGCTTTGGTCAACATCTTTTATCTCTTTTGGGCAAACATTTTTGATCAAGATAAGAGGAAAGAGAGAAGGAAAAATGAATTCCAATTAAACCAAACCACCTTTAGTTAAATTAACTCGAGCACTTTTTGCAAGAAGTCACAACTTTGTAACACATGGATTTTTTTTTTTGCTCTCTTAGGCAAATATTGGCCAAGAAAATTGCAAGAAGCCAAGGACTGAATAAATCAACCATATTTCACTCCCTCACACACTCCAAAAGATGTCCAAAGTGAGAAAAAAAATAGAGAAAAAGGGGTGAAAAAGAAAAAGGAAAGATAAAGAAGATCAAGATGTCAGGTCCTTAACTTATTTCCTCATTTTTCAGAGTGTTTGCGCAATTCGGTGGGCACATAGAAATAACATGAACAGGGGGATTGTATATAATAATAAGTATATGATCATATTATAGGAACTCCCCACAGGGATTGTATATAATAATTATAGACTTAAAATGTAATAATTACCAACTGCTTTCTCCTGGACTGAACCAGAACCTTTTGTATTTTCCTCGTGCAGTCCTCTTTAGAGCTTACCTACCTATATGGTTGGTGAGGGAGAGTGAGATTCAAGAGAATTCCAGTAGCAAACAGTGCCAACAAAAGTATAGAAGAAATGCTTTGTTCATGATGACATACTGCTTGCATAAATTCATGTCAACATAATGACATGTATGTATGCTCAATGTTTAACACATTACACTAATAGCTATAGTATAAGTAAAACAGAGCTTTAGTCATTCACATATGCTTCATATAATCATCAAAGTAATTAACACATCAATACACAAGCACACATATCAAGGTATGCAAGTTAGGAAAGTTCCCTACTTTCTGTCTTCAAGTTCCCTCTTTGTACCTTTTCTTTTCCAACAATTGAAGATGTTTCTTCTTGACTTCTCATGGCCCTAAATAAATACCCATATTATTAGAGCCATTAAATTGAATGTCCAATGGGGCTATATGGGCCTTGAAGACATGTCTCTTATATTTGGCTGATAAATATATATATATATATATATACATATTTTAGGATACAATTGATTAAATTTATTGATATTTTGTATCTATTTAATTATCTATTATATATTTTCTATCTTTTAATTAAGTTGAGGATATAAAGAAATCTTGATATAAAATCTACCCATATCCTATTTTTATTTTACAAGAAATATGATGATATTGAGGAGAGAAAAAATTAGAAGAAAAGATATATATATATATATATATATATATTGTGGAGCCATGTGAAGATATATACAAAGGGAAAAGAAGAATAATAACATTACATAATCCATCTCCAAATTTAAAAACGTGGGCCAACATGAAAAGAATATATATATATATATATATATATTGCAAGATAGATTGCAAAAGAGATATTAACTTGGATGAGAAAAGATAGACGTGGACCCCGAAAGTAAAGGTTTGGATAGAGTCAAGAACGGGCAAAAGATACAGGGGTCGCAAGGCATTCCAAGGTTATAAATAAGAGGGCAGCGACGCTTTTCAGGGGAGGCAGGACAAGAAACACATCAAAACGGAGAATAAGAAAGTCAGAAACAGAGCAGTATCGAAAGTGGATGAAGCAGGAGAGGCTGGAGTGAAATTCAACAGATTTGATTTCTTCCCTTCTTCCTCTTTATTCTTGAATCTAAATTTCTTTATTTTATTATGAATTTTTTTTAGCCATGAGTGGCTAATTTTCTTTTTAGACCCAGGAAAACTATGAACTCACTAGTGAACTAGATTTTATTTTCATGATTTATTAGTTATGATTTATGTTAATTTTGGTTACTTAATCTTGTTTTGATATGTCCGTTTGATGATTGGCCACCATTAGATATGAATTTGAGTATTAGAATTTACCTTGACAAAGGAAATTTTAATTAGGCTCTGAGATTAAGTAATATGGGATTAAATTATGATTTAATTTGCGATTAGGATAGACATATACTTAATAGCCCCATATAATTGTTGGAGAGTGTGTTTGAGTTATCTTACCTCTTAAGTAATTGGGTTAGACATAACAGGTATACTTAAGAAAGGGTTATGAGTGGACCGACAAGCACTTATAACTATTCATACTCGAGATTAACAAAAATTAATATTTGAGATTAACTAATTAAATGGATTTAAGATTTGGAGATCTAGTGAGGGATTAGTAACTCTAGGCTGTGTTTGACATTAATAGTTTTCGTTAATTAATTGCCTTTGAATTTTCTCATAACTAGATTCATTTGACTTAAAAGAAATTGAGATTTTAATACCTAAAAATTAATTGATTGATTCCTTGTGGGATGATACTCTACTTATCACTTTATTACTTGGCACGACTCGTATACTTGCGGAGCGCATCAAGTTTTTGGTGCCATTACCGGGGAATTTAGGCAATTATTTTTAGAATTAGAGGAATTTTAGTATTTTAAGCTTAAGCCTTTTTTTCTTTCTTTTCTTTTTTCTTTTTTTTTTAGTTTGATACTCGATCTTTGTCTCTTTGTCTTTGCAGTGCTTTACATTATATGTCAAGCAGAGCAAAGAAAACATCTAAGAAGACAAGGAAGGTTAGCAAACTTTTTAAGACAACAACAATGCAATATTCAGATCATGAGGAAGAAGAAACCATAAGCAAAGAGATGGCTGAGGATGAGAATGATACATTAGATGTCAATGATTTTCTAGGGAGGCAATCTCGAGGTTATCAGTTTGAAATCAGAGTACATGCGTTTCAAGCCAACAATTTTGAAATCAAGTAGGCTATGCTTAAGATGCTTGAACTACAGGGTCAGTATGCAGGAAACAATACGGAAGATCCAAACTGGCATCTCATACAATTTCTTGATGTTTGTGATTGTTTCAAGTAGAATGGAGTTCCTAGTGATGTGATTCGTCTTCGGCTCTTTCCATACTCTCTACAAGGAAAAGCCAAAGAATAGCTCAATGGTTTAGAAGAGGGTAGCATAACCTCTCGGGAGACATTAGAAGAAAAGTTCAGATCAAGATTCTTTCCATACAACAAGATGGTAGATGCAAGAGCTGCTCTTACTAAATTTTGTCAACAGTTTAGAAAATATTTGTATGAAGCGTGGGAGAGATTTAAGTTGCATTTCAGGCAGAGTCCAGGCCATCATTGAGAAAAATGGGTATTTCTTCAAATCTTTTGTACTCGTCTAACTTATGATTCTAAATTTGAATTGAATGCCGTCACTAATGGGGGTATTACAAAGCAACCAGTAAATCATGTCTGGAAATGTTTAGATGACTTATCAACTGACTTTATCCAAAATAACAATGAAAGAAGGTCAGTGAAGAAAGTTATTGAAGACCATTCTTCACAGTTAATGGCAATGTTACATACTACCAACAAGAGGTTTGATCACCTAGAGTAAATAGATCCAATGATAGACACATGGAAGTGAACACTATTTTTACGCCTTGTGATTATTGAGGGAATAGCCATGCTAATGGCCAATGCCTTATATCTCAATGGATAGAGCCAGTAAACTATGCAGGGAATTACCGTGGTAACAATTAAAGTGATCCATACTCAAATAACTACAATTCTGGGTAGTGTAAAAATCCTAACTTCCCTTGAACAAAATGGTGTAACCCTTAATGAAGCATCAACTTTTAATACAAAGCAAGTTTTACCTCCTGGCTTCTATCAATTGGAAAAGGAATCTATTCCTACTTAAGAGCCCAAAACTGATCTAGAGGCAATGATATCTCAGCTCACGAGTTTTCAATTAAAGAGTACTTAGGATTAAGCTATTACTTATTAGAATCATCCATAAAAAATCTTGAGATAAAAATGGGACAACTTGCAACTGCTATGAATGCATTACAACAAATAAAATTGCCAAGTAATATTCTGCCTAATCCTCATAAAGATGGAAAAACGGAATGTAAAGCCATTACCCTTAAAAGTGGTAAAGAATTTCTTGAGGTACAGCAGCCAACAATGAAGCCTTCCAATTCTAATGGCAAGGAAACTCCCAAGGTTCTTGTAGAAAATGATGATGGGTTGACACAAACAGTTAAGGGATTAGATGAGGACAATGAATCATAAAAGAAGGAGGTGAAGAAAAAGGCAACAACTACTAAGACTCCTAAATAGAGACCACCTCTACCATTTCCTCAAAGATCCCAAAAGATGGCATTTGATGAGCAATACAAGAAGTTCTTGGATATCTTCAAGAAATTACTCATTAACATCCCATTGATAGAAGCTTTGGAGCAAAGCCTAAATATGCTAAGTACCTAAAGGAGATGTTGAGTAAGAAGAAGCATTTTACTGAGTTTGTAACGATAGCACTAACTAATGAGATTACTAATGTCATTCAACCAAATGTTCCTTTAAAGTGTAAAGATCCTGGTTCTTTCACTATTCCATGCTTGATTGGTGACAAATTTGAAGGTCGTGCACTGTGTGATTTGGGGTCTGCTGTGAATCTTATGCATGTATCTTTTTTTAAGAAGCTTCAGCTGGGGGTGACCAACCCTACAACTGTTACACTTAAGCTAGCTGATTAAAGTTTTTCTTATCCATATGGTATCATTAATGATGTGTTGGTGAAAGTTGGCTCTTTTATATATCCTGTTGACTTCATTGTTCTTGACATGGAAGAGGATCAAGACATTCCTCTAATTGTTGGGAGACCATTCCTGGCTACTACAAGAGCATGGGTGGATGTCGAATGAGGAGAGATAATTCTACAACTTGGTGATGAGCAAGTCAAGTTTAAGAGAGACAAAGCAATAGAGTATCAAAATGAGTTTAAACAATGTGCAAGGGTTGTTGTGATGACTGACCTTAATCCATTTGAATTGGATTCATTTGCCACTAAAGAGCCCCTTAAAACAACTATCATTGTTGAAAATTAGGCAAAGCGAGAAGGTTTTAAACACCTCTGCATCCTTCTCTGTGTTACATTAGCACTGGTTGTCTCAACCTTCTTAACATTCTGACATAGTCGGCTACGACAATAAACCAAGCGCTTCTTGGGAGGCAACCCAATGATTTTGCTTGCATTTTTTATTTTTATATTTTTTTCTTTCTTTCATTTTTATTCAGGTTTAAAGGTTATCGCTCCTCTTGTGGCTACAAATTCATGCTTGTGCACTCTTTCCTCCCTCAAAAGTTGAAACATCATGGATGATACTAGATGAAGAACTCCACATCAGAATCAGAGACCTAAACCAGGGGAGTACTAGTTCCTTTCCCTCTTTATTGATTTTTGCAACATTGAGGACAATGTTCGATTTAAGTGAGGGAGGGATATGATTTTTTTTAGTAGTGCTTGTTCTTGTGCAATTGAAAAGAATCTTTTCTCCTTGCAATATTTTCAAAAGCTGAATTTTTTTTGCATTGCTTAGGATTAACTTGAACTTTGAGCTTTCCCCATCTTAGAAAATATTATCAAGTAAAAAATTAAAATAATAAAAAAAAAGAATGTTCAATTAAGCCAGTAAGCCTTGATTTTTGTATAAATATTAAGATGGACTATAAGAATAGGGTTAGTTTGTAATATGACCAACAGATTATTAGTTTATGAATATTTTGCCACTTAAGTTTTTTAGAAATTTGATGATGACCCTTGTTGGCCAAGCAAAGCTTTGATTGAGGGAGATGACTCAGGTGAAAAAAAATAGAATAAGAAACACAACTCCAATGGCTTCTTTAGACTTAACTTAGTAACTGGGGGCACTTCATCACCAGCGTTGGCACTCACATCAAACGGTTAAGTCAAATAGGGCTATGAGTTGGGCTAAAAGCCTCTTGAGGTATCTATTGGAGTAATTGAGTAACAGGTGCTGCATCACCTATGTGTAGTATTACGAAAAAAGGGGACCTACAACAGCTCCAGATGAAAAAAAAAAATGAATCAATTTTCTACCTGAGGATCCTTAGTAAATTAAATGAAAAGCTTGGTTAAGTGGGGGCATTTGAATTTTTTCTGAGTGAGTTTAGTAGCATAATATCCTTTACTAATCTTATTGTTGCACTTATTACTTATCAATCCTTTGATCATGAGAGGTTAAGAGAGTATTACAATTTTTTAAGGCTTTTGGCTTAGTGATACATTCTTATAAGACATTAAATTGAACAAAATTTGATAGCATGATCTAAGTGTGGTGGTATGCTGCTATCTATTTAGGAATTTCATAAGTAATGTGCTTTTTGTTCAAATAATAATTTTTCTTTCTTTTGCTTGAGGACAAGCAAATGTCCAAGTGTAGAGGAATTTGATAAATATATATTTTATAATTAAATAGGTACATATTTTAGGATACAATTGATTAAATTTATTGAAATTTTATATCTATTTAATTATCTTTTATATATTTTCTATCTTTTAATTAAATTGAGGATAACAAGAAATCTTGATATAAAATCCCATATCTTATTTTTATTTTGCAGGAAATAAGATGACATTGAGGAGGGCAAAAATTAGATGAAAAGATATATATATATATAAATTGTGGAGTCGTGTGAAGATATATACAAAGGGAAAAGAAGAATAATACACTAGTACAAAAAGGTGTTTTAGATCGGCCCATTTAGACCGATTGTAGAGGATGCAGGTTTAAAAGAAATGCGCAGTGGCATTTTCATAATTATAAATAAGTTAGGAGATCGGTTATTATAATAACCGGTCTAAAAAAGATTATTTAGACCGGTTCTATACTAACCGGTCTTAAAAATATAAGGATTTTATTTTTTAGACAGGTTACTGAGAGAATCGGTCTAAAAGATAGTTATTTTAGACCTGTTAATAGGATAACCGGTCTAAAAAAAAGGTTTTTAAGATCGGTTCCCTAACAACTGGTCTTAAAAGTGGACTTTTAAAATTGGTTGTTAAGCAATCGGTCTTTAAAACTTATTTTAGACCGATTATCCTATTAACCGGTCTAAAAAATGTTCCCCAATTTAGTTTCACGCCGTGCCTCAGCTCACACTCCCGCCCTCTTCCATTCTGAAATCGATCACTTCCATTCTGAATCACCCAAGCTACTTTGATCCCAATCTTTTCTCTCTTTATCCATCGACTCCCCGTCCCTTAACTGATCCCATTCTGAATCAACTCCGTCATTACTCTTCAGTCGCTGTACTGTCATATATTGCTTCAGCTGCTCGTGGTTGTCATCATAGGTGCTGTTGTCCCTGCTTATTCACTACATTTCTGGGACATCTTTGTCTTCAATCTCTTTTTTGAGGTATGCTTCATCGTCCTCTACATTTCCCCCTCTACAATTACTATATAGAAGCTGTACTACCTCCAGATTTGGTCATCGGTCTAGGCTAGCAATGGGGATCAACTAAACAGTATCTTAATATAAATTTTCTGGTGTGTTTGGTGTTTAAATCCCTCTCAAAAAAGGAGAAAACACCATTATGTTCCTCCTCTGTTCTATTGTTGATGCTATGCGAGATCATAGAATTTTCCTTCATTTCCTCCTCCTTCCTCAACTTGATAAAACACCATTATATGGGTTATGTTTGAAAAATTCATCTTTCTTTAAATCTGTGATTGTCGTGTGTGAGGGTATGTTTTTAGTTTCATAAATTTTCTTCATTGAATTGTGTTTGTGCATGGTACATGGGGAAAAATGGGAACAAGCTGAAAATTGTCGTTTAATAAGCTTAATGACTTTGTTTGAATGTGAATGCACATTAGGTGTTTGATAAAATGTTTGAAAGGAGAAATTAAAGTTAACATGGAAGCCTCCTGAGATTGTCACCATACTTGTTACCAACAAGACCAAGCTTTTACGGTTATTGGCAAGTATCGAGAAAGGTATATAGAGCTCTCTTTTGTGCATGTGTTTTCTATGCTTGACAAGTGACAATTCATTAAAGTGGGTATTTTTATTAAGTAAAGGAGGGAGTAATATATATGTGCATGTCAAGAAATCAGTACCTTTCTTAGGTGATATCTCACAGACAATCTACCAAATATATATATATTAAGATTATATTTTAGGTATAAGAAATGTCATAGCTAGGATAATGATGATGGGAGGCCGAACAATGTGAAATATTTACTCCCTTGGTCTCGGTCTGAGAGGTTTTAAAGACGTGTGAAATATTTATTTTGGCCTTGCTGGTCTGAGAGGTTTTGATGCTTTTTTTCTGCAGAGGACGAGCAATTTCACCATACTCAAAATATATTAAAAATCTTGCTTAGTTTTGGCAACGATTGTATGAGTAGAAGTTTTGGTGAAAACTGAATAGTTGTTCAGGAAGGATTTGGTTTATTGAATGCCAATGTCAGTGCCTTACCTTAAATTTAACATTTGCAATTAATTTGACTGTTTTTTGGCCTTGAAGTGCGAGTGTGATAGAAAATGATTATAACAAACAAGTCAAATTAGAATTATTATGAGGGAATTATAAACCAACACTGCTGTCTCTTCGTGGTGGTTACTGCACTATTAACAAGTGTTTAGTTTCTATAATTATATCCATAAACATTAGGGGTTAAGTCATAAGGCACGATTCTTCAATATGATTAATTACATTAATCTAATTATTTGCTTGCAAGTGCTGGATCTAGCGGGACCATTTATAGTTGTTTTATTGAAAAAATTGTTTTATGTTTTTGTGTACTACTTTTGGACCCATTATGATGAATAAAATATAGAAACATAAATAATTGGGAAGGATAAGAATATATCATATATATATATATATATAGGTAATGATCCGGGTGCTATATTAATCATTATTGCTTTTTTATGAGCATATATATAATGGAGGGATACGTACAAGGGCAATGCGACATGAGTTTGTGTTCCTTTAATATTAGTTTATTGCATACGTGCCTTTAATTAATCCATTAGAATATTAATTATAAGAGCAATATTGCCAGCTCTTGTCATCACACCTTCAATATGCATGAATGGGGTTGAGATCTAACTTCTTCAACCCCATTCATATAAATTTGTGGCCAAAATGTTTCTTATATTTCAAAGAAGTAAAAAAGTCAACACTATTGTTTATGCTTGAAGAAAAAAGATGACCCATTCTTGGAATACTAGCCTCCCTGTGACTATAAGCAAGTTGTAGGGTACTTCCCACAAACGAGAGAAGAAAAACAGAGACTGCATATGAATCCTTTCAAGTTTAATTACTTTTGTAATCTAAATGATAAAATTGCATAAACTATTTCTTTTCCACCCCCTCTCTCTCTCTGGGCTGGAGAGTTTCTTCTTTAGACTTTAGTAATGGTTGGGACAATTTATTTTGTTGTGCCTTTTCGTGGATGTGAGAAGGCAGTAGGGGTTTTGGTTCTTCCACTTTCTTATTCCCTTAACTAGATACCAGAGAAATTAATGTTTTTTCCCTACCAAGTTCATTTTTATAGAATTTTACTCTTGGTTTTCTTGTGTTCCACAGACTAATTGTACCATTTTCTTAGCCCTTTGAAAAGAATATTTTGAAACTATGCCCTACTTGGGATTTCAATTTTTAGAATTAGTTTTCATGAATTAACTTAGTTTGAACTTTGAAAGCCTTAATTTGAATGAAGAACTGGTTGTTTTGTTAGGATTTCCAAAGTGTGGTTCAGTGTAATAATTGCATGCTCTCATCATACTCCTGCCTCTTCTAGGGGAAAAAGTAGAAAACAAAAAAAAAGGTGTTGGAATATATGGATCGTAGTTGGATACAAGCTAAACAGACAAGTGTTGAATATGATGTTGGGGTGAGGGGTTTTTTAGACTTTGCAAAAAGAAATGCCGATGATGATAGTGGGATGTTTTATTGCCCTTGTGTAAAATGTTTGAATGAGAAGCGATTAAGTGCTACAGATATATATACACATTTAATTTGTGAAGGGTTTTGTAAGACGTATGTAGTATGGGTATGGCATGGTGAACAATTAGAAATGCCAAGTGCATCTCAACAGGGGGAAGTGACTTGTGATGATAATGACATGGATATGGATGATCGGATAGAGGATATTATTCGTGATGTAGGAGAAGAGGCTTTTGAACAATCACATGCATATGGTAATATGTGCAGTGATGCTGAGAAGCCATTGTACCCAGGGTGTAAAAAATACCAATTGCTGTAAGCTGTATTGAAATTGGTAAGCTTGAAAGCATGGCATGGATGAAGCGACAAGAGTTTTTCAGAAATGCTTGAGGCCTTTAAAGACATGCTTCCTGATGATAATGTGTTGCCTTGTCGATACTATGATGCTAAGAAAATACTGTGTCCATTAGGGATGAAGTATAAAAAGATCCATGCTTGCCCTAATGATTGCATATTGTATAGAAAAGATCATGAAGGGAAGGAGCAATGTCCGATATGTGAAACTCTGAGGTATAAATCAAATAAGGGCCCTACAAAAGTGTTATGGTATCTTCCAATCATTCCAAGTTCAAGTGCCTGTTTGCCAATAAAATTGTTGCCAAAAATTTGAGATGGCATATAGATGAGAGGATTTCTAATGGAAAGCTTCGATATCTAGCTGATTCTTCTCAATGGCAGAAAATCGATCAATTATTTCCTAGCTCTGGTGAAGAACCTAGGAATCTCAGGCTTAGGCTTAGCACAGATGGTATGAATCCTTATGGTAGCCTAGGAAATAATTGATCCTAATAAGTAGAGCACTAAAGGGAGTTGCTGCAACATCGGGCAGTCATCAGAGGGTCCTGGAAGAGAAATTACTGAGCCTTATGATATTTTTATTGAGGATCCTCTGAGACAGTTAGTTGCATGGGGTAGTGTGCATAACCTAGGATCAACTATCTACCACCAACAAATGGAAGCTGATCAAGTCTGAGTGTCAGTTGACGAGGTGATCATTGCAGATGCACTTGTCCCTATCCCTTCTGATGAATTCAAGATTGTAAGCGATGTCCTAGGTACGTTCATCTTGTGGCCAACAAACCTTGTTTCTGTTCGATCACAGCCTCCTTTCAAAGCCCCACCAAGCCCAGCTCCCTTCACTCAGCAAGAAGTTTCACAGCCTCCATTGAATATCATGCAACAAGTGATTCTGATGGCATATGATACATCCTTTAAAACAAGAGATTGGCCTACAGATTCAATTATTGGAGAGTCAGGGGTGACATGCTATCTTGAGAGAGATCATTTGATGTCCTTGGTAGCTCCTAGACAAAATCTTACGATTGGGATTGTCCAACTATTCTTAATGTAAGTATCTTCTGCAATTCAAAGTAAATATTTTAAAAGTGTTACCGTTTACCTTTTATTTATGTGCTTGCATTATTGTAGGTATATGCATCGTAGGTTGGTCTCTTCTGACAAAAGCAAAAAATTTGGATTCTTATGCCCCCATCACATCCAAGAGAAAGGGACCACTGCTGCTAGCAGACATAGATACTTATCTGAGAGGCTTAGTGAAACTGGAACTGAGTGTTTGTTGGCTCTATATGTGCATGGGTAAGAAACAAACTGATATTTTATAATTTATATAATGTTTTATGTTTGCTTAATATTCTTCTTTTTTTTTCAGTGATCATTAGCAGTTGCTTCTTCTATGCAAGAGTAGTTACACTATCATCCTCTTATGTTCCCTCCACCTCAAACCAGGGAATGATTTGAAAAAGACCATGAACTAGTTAGTTTTCTTGCATTATTACCTTTTGTATGCAAAGTTTATGGAATTTGTGTAAAACCAATAACCTTTGTCATTGTTATGATCATAGGGCTATGCAGACATTTCTACACACTGCTTGTGGTAAGCATGTTCGTGACTTAAAGGACCCTACATGGATCATGCCAAAGGTTAGTACATATTGATTTGTTTAAAGAATGTAATAAGCCATGCCTTTATATTTGTTTTAATGATATCATGTTTTTTCTCAGAGCCGTGGACCCCTATTATGTGGTTTTTATGTTTTGAGACACATTTACAATATTATCACTCTAGGCATGATTGATTTTACTCAAGAGGTAAATTTATAATTCAGAACTTTTATATTACTTTATTGTTTTTAAGTTACTAAGTTAATGTTTCATCTGGTTTTGGTGTTACAGATGTTTGATCTTGCTGATCCCTTTCCTGAAGAAGATATTAATTTCATTCGCACATGTTATGTTGAATTCATCTATGAGCTATTACAAAAATAGTGAGTTTTTGAATCCAACGTTACATTGTACATTATTCTCATATGTATTGCTAACAAGGTTTATGTATCTGTGTAGGACAATTTCTGTGATATGGGTGATACAGGAGGCATAGGATTTGAGGGACTGACCTTTGTAATTTTTCTTCCCTTTGTATTCTGTAAAGTTGACGAATTTCTGCTGTTGCTTGTATCAATACTTGAATTTTATTGCTGTCGTTGTCATTTCAAAGTTTTGCATCCATTTCTGAGCAAATTCGTCTGTTTGGACATTCGTTCATGTTTTTAGTTTTAGACAACTTCATGTTGCACATTGAAATTGCAAGAAATAGAGTGAATTTGGAGTTCCTAGAATCTGATTTTTGCTTGTTGCTTAAATTGTGACACTTGATCTTGAACCTTGTTCTACACTAATTACCATTTGTTGGAAGTTTATTTAAAGTCACCTGGCTTACACCTTTATTTGTGCTTGTTGTTGATCTTGCTGCTGTCATTGCTTTTGTGAAATCTGTTATGTTGCTTCTATGCAATCTGTTACTTACTTCATACTTGGGGAGTTGCATATAGATAGACAAATACATGCACTCCATTTCATCCGTTGCATTTTGCATTGTTCTCTCTTGCTTCAAGATTCATTACTGCTGTCATTTGGTCCTCCTTACTGTCTAATTGCATTGTTGGTGTTATTTAGTGCTAAACTCAAGTTGGTCATTACCTTTGGCTAAATTCTTGACAAATTTGCTTGCACTCTACTGTAACTGTAATTATTGTCAAAGTTGTGCATTAAACTGTCATGCATAGTTTCCTGAAGTCTGGGATTTAAATAAATTTCTGCATCATTATGAAGCCTTTGCTGAAATTGAGCAAATCTGTTTGGCATTTTCTGTGCATTTGATATTAATTTATTGTCTGTTTTTGTTTCTGCAGGTTGGGTTAGGTCAAGCATTATCTTCATCTGAGCTTTGCTGTACATTCTATTGCACTGGTCTGCTGTTAACATTGTTTGAACTCATTCCTAGTTTTTCCCAATTTGTTGACTTAGGGACTGAAACTACAAGTGCATTTACGCTGAAATTGAGCCAATGCAATGAAGTTTACATTACTTGCTGCCATATTTTCCATACTGTAATTAAAGTACTGCAAATGAATCATCAATGTGTGCCTAGCTTGTATGAAAATTTGTTGCTGCTATAGACTACTGCTTTTGAATATTGAAATTGAAATCTGTGATTGTTCTATACTGCTGTAAAAAAATAGAAGATTTAAGACCGGTTGTAGTTACAACCGGTCTTAAATGTACTTTAAGACCAGTTGTGCTCACAACCGGTCTTAAAAATCCACCTTTAAGACTAGTTGTGCCCACAACCGGTCTTAAAAGGTCTGACCTTTAAGACCGGTTGTCGGCAGAACAGGTCTTAAAGGAGACCTTTAAGACCGGTTTTAAGAACAACCGGTCTAAAAAATAATAGACTTTTAGACCTGCTGTAACAAGACCTAATTCACAACCAGTCTAAAAAGTCTTTTTTAACATGTCTAAAAAGTCCATTTTCCACTAGTGATAACATTAGATAATCCACTCCAGATTTAAAAATGTGGGCCAACATGAAAAGAATATATATATATATATATATATTATATTGCAAGATATATTGCTAAAGAGATATTAACTATGATGAGAAAAGATAAACGTAGACCCTGCAAGTAAAGGTTTGGATAAAGTCAAGAACGGGCAGAAGATACAGGTCGCAAGGCATTCCAAGGTTATAAATAAGAGGGCAGCGACGCTTTTTGGGGGAGGCAGAACAAGAAACACATCAAAATGGAGAATAAGAAACTCAGCAATGGAGTAGTATCAGAAATGGGTGAAGCAGGAGAGGCTGGAGTTATAACCCCCTGCCTTACAAATAGTAATTATGATTCGTAAAGGTGAAATTAAAATGAATTAGAGACCACGAATAATTAAAATTCATTTCCAATCCCTTCCTTATGGTAGGGTTTTCACAAATTCTTTCAAAATTTATGCCTTACCCTAGTCTCAAATTTCACAATTTAAATATAATTACCCTGCGCAATTAAATCACATTAATATACCAAAGTGTACAACAAAAATCCTGGCATTCCCCCAGGTTTTATGTAAATACTAAGGGCTTACAATTTCCTACTTAGGGGATTACATAAAATCATTTCAATATTTACATCCCAAATATATACAGTAATCCTAATACAAAAATTGATAACCAACAACCAGCATATAAATATGTTAGTTTCAGTGTTTTGATGATAACAAATCTTGTTGGTAATATTTTGCAAAAGATCTTAATCAATTATTCATTACAAAGGTAAGGAAAATAAAGAAATTGATCTGTTAACAAATCACTTGAAGTGAATTATCACTGCACTCGAGTTATTACCAAAATCACTTGAAGTGATTCCACAAAAGTCAGAATCACTTCCAGTGAATATCAGATTACTTCCAGTGAAGTCCAAAATCACTTGAAGTGATATCCAGTGATTATCAGAATCACTTCCAGTGAAGATGAATCACTTCCAGTGAATATTGGATCACTTCCAGTGAAGTCCAAAATCACTTGAAGTGATATCCAGTGATATCAGAATCATTTCCAGTGAAGTCGAATCACTTCCAGTGAATATCGGATCACTTCCAGTGAAGTCCAAAATCACTTGAAGTGATAACCAGTGAATAACAGAAATACTTGAAGCAATGTAAGAACACTTCCAGTGATTGTCAGAATCACCTCCAGTGATGAGAAATCACTTCCATTGAATCAGAATCACTTGAAGTGATAACCAAAACATCAGATCACTTCAAGTGAATTGGTAGTGAACTTGAGTGATGTTGACAGGCGCATGAAGACAACTTCTAGAGATGATATCACTTGAAGAGAAGTTTTTAAAAAATTAGTATTAATATATTAATTACAGTATTAATCTTTTCTTTTGAGTATGTTACAGGTAATACACAACGATCAGAATATAAAGACTTTCAGAGTGCAACAGTCAATAATAATGGAGGGAGCATTTGACTATTTTACAACAAGAAATCAGAATTCAAAGATTCAGGAGCGCAGCAGTAAACAACGATGGGAGCATTTGTCAACGCAATAATTATTCTACAACTGGCAAATGTTTGAATGATCTCAACGGCTCTCAAACAACCTCTATATAATACTGAAGCATTCAAGATAGAAAGCACATACAAAAACAACAACTGAGAACACACAAAGATACATTGATCAACACATTCTTAATGCTCTATTTTTCTTATACTCATTCATTGTACTTCAGTGATTATATATTTGCTCTGTGAGAGAGTTTTTCATTACAAACTCAATATTTATTATTGAGACAACTTAAGGTTGTGGAACCTTGAGTTGGGGATTTGAGTACAACGTGTAAGGGGGAGCGAGTGTCCAAGTGAAGGAATTTGCTGTGTACTGAGGTGCCAAGAACCCACTGAATCTTGGAGAATATAGTGAAACTCTCAAAGACGCTTTGAGGACTAAACGTAGGTCGAAGTGGTTATGGCAGAACCAGTATAACTCTCGGTGTACACTTCGGTGATATTTCTCTTTACTCTCAACTGCTTTAAATATTCAGTCAATTTTCTTATACGCAATGAAATTTCTGGTATCACCCAATTCACCCCCTCTTGGGTGAAACACTTGCACTAACAAAATCTCCCTAAGGAGTCCTATCCGCCCTTGGTCGTCTCCTTCCCCTTGGAGCCACTTGCCCTATCTGAAGATTTGTTAAAGAAAAAATTGATATTCAAAAGAATCCCAGTAGTAACAAATCACTCATATTACATATAATCATATAGCATCCAAGCAAATAATCACACAGCATAGTAGCATGAACACATATCACACCCCACCCTTATCCCCTTTTACTACTGGGAGGACAGGCGGTCCTTACCCGAACCGTTGTTAGCGACTCAGGGACAATTGGGGTGGCAGTGTATGCACAACAGCCTTTCGACCCATAACAGCCTTTCGACTTTTACAAATAGCCTTTTGGCTCACATCCACAAGCTTTGCAGCATACAAAGTCTTCAAAATCAATGATAAATCAAACATACAATGTATCACATATAGTATAAGGAAAAGCGTCACTACCTTGTTCTTTTCGTACGTGCTCTGGTATAAATGGCTTACGAGCAGGGCAAATATCAAACCCTATAAACCAAAATCAAGGATGATAGGTTATTCTCTGTTCCAAATTCTTATCTTCATAACACTTAAGGTTGGTTACTATTTGAATTCTTTAGGTGGCTACTAGAAGCCTAGACATATGCCTAAAGGCTTGGGAACACTACCCTGAAGATCCCTTTTTTTGAAAGAGAAAATATTGATTTTCAGCTCTTACACTCGAGTGATAGATGATGTACTCGAGTGAGGTTGGCTCACTCGTGTGAGTGCTTGGTCGAGAGCAACCACTGAGACATAAAATGATCATAGCACTCGAGTCCTGACCCCAACACTCTAGTAATGCCCTCATGCTCACCCAAGTCCAACTGAGTAAGGCACAGGAAGTGACTACCCGAGAGCAACCAAAACCATAGAATGAGAAGTGCACTCGAGCACTAGCTCTAGCACTCGAGTAATGGCTCAAAACTTGTAGGTGCTAGCATACACTCTTGAAAAATGGCCTGCGAGTGACAACCCAAGACGCGGCCTCATAATACAAAATGCTCTTGCACTCGAGTAAGATAATGCTCTTGCACACGAGTAAGATAAGGTTCACTCGAGTGATGACTCACATTACTCGCAATTGAAAATATGCACTCTTGAATTTTGGCATAAAAGTGTGACCAATAAGTGAAGGAAAAAGGGAAAACAGGATGTTGTACTCGAGTGACACCCTTGTGCACTCAAGTGAGGCTTATCAGAAGCCAAAACATAGCAACTGATAGAATTTTCCAAACTTTCTACTAAAGTGTCCAATAGCTCCCAAAATCCATAAACTACCTTTCCCCACACACTTTTTCATAAGGAACCCATTGGGGACCTTAAAACAACCAAATTCTCATTCTAACTACAAGTTTTAGGTTTGGTCATCATATTCCCATACATTAATCAATGACACAACTTTTCCTTTTAAGATTCCAAACTAACTTCAATAACACAAAGACATAATATGACACTAAATCCAACCCAATCCACTATTCAAATTGTTTATTTCCAAATGACACCAAACCAAGGCAAAATCAAAAATTTCCAAAACTTAACTAATGATCACAAAAATATATCAATATGCTTCAAATACTTACCTCTTCCTCTTCCTAAGGTTGGTTTATTAATTCCTCAACTTTCAAATTTCCTCCAAACACTCAAACACCACCTTTCAAAATTATGAAACCATAGCACTAAAGCCCTTAACACCATAAACAATATTATAAAGGATTGCTTGAGCATTAGTGGACATTCAACAAACCAAAATCTCACCTTTCACTTTCTCTTTCCTCTTGGTCTTGCACGAAAATGGAGTTTGGGAGAGAGAAGATGATGATGATGTCTCAAATTTTCCTTGCCCCCATACACAACTTAGCGACTTGGAGGGAGAGAGAAGAGAGGAAAATAGTTTGATAATTTGACCTCCATCCTATGGTCTACATTTTGACACTTGTCAAGATCTCATGACTTCTCTCATGACACACATGAACTCAAAAGCACAAGATTCCACCCTCTTGATCAATCAATCCTAACCATTGATCTCAAGTTACCAATGCGTTTTATCTTCGGTAACTAACCAATCATTCGGTAACTTTCCTTTTTACCCGTTTTGCCCTTGATTACGGCAATTCCATTTGAATCACCACTAAGCACATTTTATCATTCCATTTCACCTTACCATTCGCCCTCCCTCTTATTTAATTCAATTTAGATGTTAATCTTCCTTTGAACTTAACCACAGGGTTTAGGCTCTAATTAGAACACATTCAGATTGAATCTCACATCATATTCTTCAAAAGTGTTTGATTAACAAGAATTACATCACTTTTAAAATCATTAGCCCTTAATCCCATTTTTGGGTCATTACAGGAGTGAAATTCAACATATTTGATTTCTTCCCTTCTTCCTCTTTATTCTTGAATCCAAATTGCTTTATTTTATTATGAATTTTGTTTTAGCCATGAGTGGCTAATTTTCTTTTTAGACCCAGAGAAACTTTGAACTCACTAGTGAACTAGATTTTATTTCCATGATTTATTAGTTATGATTTATATTAAGTTTGGTTATTTAATCTTGTTTTGATATGTCCGTTTGATGATTGGCCACCATTAGATGTGAATTTGAGTATTAGGATTTACCTTGACGAAGGAAATTTTAATTAGGCTCTAAGATTAAGTAATATGGGATTAAATTATGATTTAATTTGCGACTAGCATAGACAGATACCTAATAGCCCCATATAATTGTTGGAGAGTGTGTTTGAGTTATCTTGCCTCTTGAGTAATTAGGTTAGACATAATAGTTATACTTAAGAGAGGGTTGTGAGTGGACCGACAGGCACTTATAACTATTTATACTGGAGATTAACAAAAATTAACATTTGAGATTAACTAATTAAATGGATTTAAGATTTGGAGAGCTACTGAGGGATTAGTAACTCTAGGTTGTGTTTGACATTGATAGTTTTTGTTAATTAATTTCCTTTGAATTTTCTCATAACTAGATTCATTTGACTTAAAAGAAATTGAGATTTTAATACCTAAAAATTAATTGATTGATTCCTTGTGGGACGATACTCTACTTATCACTTTATTACTTGGCATAACCCGTATACTTGTAAAGCGCATCATTGGCCCAATACTTATAACATTTCAATAAAATTGCCATAATTTCATAGGTTAGCCCAATATGTCAATTTTATTGACCAGACTTTGAAAATTCAAAATTAATTCTACAAAAATCAAAATAGGTTGGTTCTAAGTTCTATAAAAAGCTCTTTAAGTCCTCTTTCAGTAAAAAATATCACAGAGTATTAGTCATAGCCATACATTTTCCAGAAATTCGTCAAATATAGACTGGTTCAATTAGCTTCATCCATTCCCTTGCAATGAATGTGTAATGGCCATTTATTACAAGCTCACTTTTTGACTTTTCAAACTTCATTTTCTTGGCCAATATATGCTACATCTTATTCTTAATTTAGACCAAGTATATATTTCCCTTCTTGCCATTCCGTGTTGGATGTCCCACACACAAGGTAGAGGAAAAATATGGGCTTTGGATTAAATCTAACCAAATGACTATTTTGCCCATACATTTTTGCCATTACCTTTTTAATTTCGTACTTTGCTTAAAAGCTAATAGAATTTTCATCAAACTTTGAAAATTCATATATTTATTTATAGATATCCAATTGTAGTGGTTCCAAAGGCAATGTGACCCATATTAAGTCTATATTTAAGAAAAATATTTCCTTTAGCCAACTAGACCCACAACATTCCATAATTATCAGTTATTGGATACTGCCACAGAAATTAGCCAGTTTCACTTGGCTAACTTCTAAAATACATAACTCTTTGTGTACAACTCCTAATGACTTATATGACCAATCAAATTAAAGCCTAATATGTCTACTTTTATTTTAAAAATTTTCATATTCATTGGACATCAATTCGTTATCCAAAACCATCACACAACCAGACTGCCACACAGAAAAACACATTGGCAGCAAATCCACATTTTACAACTTGTGTTCCAAGCATAATCATGTTGTGTGTAATCACTAATTGCTTTGGTTTGTCATTTCATGTGATCTTTAATTCACCATTTAATTCCATTAAAGGCCATAGAGTGCAAGGAATTTTGGTGTATAAAATTTGGGATGTTACACAAGAAGCAAAGGTAAGCCTTCTTGCTCAATTTTCATATACATTTGGTAATCCCAAACCAAAAATAGATAACCAACAATCCACTAAATATCCCACAAGTAATTCTAATTACTCCTGGTTGTCCGCTTCCTTTTTGAGCCACTCGCCCTGTCTGAAATGTTAGTCATTTGGAAAGAGTGAGATTCTAAAGAATCCCAGTAGTACAAATCATTCATACCACACGTAATCACATAGCATGTAAACAAACCACCACATAACCACAACTCAAATCACACTCCACCCTCATCCCCTTTAACCGCTGGGAAGGCACATCATCCTAACCTGAACCGTTGTTAGTGACTCAGGGACTGTTGGTATGGTAGTGCATACGAATAGCCTTACGGCTCACATATAGCCTTTCGGCCCACAATTAGCCTTTCGGCCCACATAATCACATATAACACACCCTGACCTCATCCCCTTTTACCGCCAGTCAGGCACACAGCCCTTACCCGAACCGTTGTTAGCGACTCAGGGACTATTGGTATAGCGGCGCTTTCACAATTTCACAAATCTTGCAGCATTCAAATTCATCATAAACCAATGATATAGCGCACATACAATGTATCACATAAGGTATAAAGAAAGAGTCACTACCTGTATCTTTCCTGACTGGCTCCAGTACCGTGGTCTCACGAGGGCGACATATATCAAATCCTATACTAAATTAGGGACAACCGATCAATCTCTTTTCCAATACATCTTTGCATAATACTTTAAGTTGGTTATCATTTAGGACTCTTTAGGTGACTAATAGATTCCTAAACATATGCCTAAAGGGTTGGAAGAACTATCATGAAGATCCCTTTTTCAAAAGGTAAAACATGGATTTTCAACTGGCTCACTCTAGTGAAGACGACCTCACTCGAGTGATGAGAGACTTGTGCCTAAGTGAGAACGACTCTCACTCGCGAGTGTTTGACAGTGAGCAACTACTACAACCAGAAATTGGCCACATCACTCGAGCATAAGACTTGCACTCGGGTGATGACTCCAAATCGGCTCGAGTACCCGAAAGTGCAACACAACGAGTGACAACCTGAGAGCACAAGCAATATCAGAGGGACAAGCTCACTCGAGCATACCCTCCAATGCTCGGGTGAGACGGCCGAGCTTGCGAGTGTCAGAGCACACTCTTGAACAATGGCCAGTGAGTGACAACCCGAGAGCAGCCCTAACCAAGTTCTCACACTATCACTCGAGCAATCCCTTGCTCACTCGAGTGATCATCAACTTCACTCACGGATATAGAAGTGCACTCGAGCTCACTTCATGCAAACCCAGGCAAAACACAACGCAGAAAGGGAAAAATATACACAGCACTCGAGCATGATCTTTCCTCACTCGAGCGTTGTGCATCAGAGACCAGAAACGCAGCAAATGACAGAAAATACCTCATTGGTCAAAATTGCTCCCAATGGTTCCTAAACCTCACACAAAGCTCATTTCCACTTAAAATGACCTAAGGAACACATTGGCAACTTCCAAAACACCCAAATACCATTTTAACCACAATCAAACACTTAGGTCTCTATGACACACCCAATGTCCAAATTCCATTCAACTTAATTCAAACTTACATCATATTTCTCTACAATTTTTTAATTACACTAATTACAATCAATCCCATAATCATTAGCCCTTAATCACAAATTGGGATATTACAATTCTCCCCCCGAAAAATAAATTTCGCCCTTGAAATTTGCTACACTACTTGAGCCATAAACTCTGGATATCGCCTTCGCATATCCTCTTTCGCTTCCCAGGTTGCTTCTCTCTGTGACATTCTCTTCCAGATCACTTTCACATAAGGAATACTTCAGTGTCTGAGCCTTCATTACTCTCGATCAATAATCTTTTCTGGCTCCACCATATATGTGAAGTTATCTTGCAACTCCACTTCCTCATACTCAACGATGTGAGACGGATCCGGTTGGTATTTCTTTAGTTGGGAAACATGGAACACATCATGAAGTCTGCTCAAGTTTGGGGGTAGGGCTACTCGGTATGCAACAGGCCCAATCCTTCCAAGGATTTCAAAAGGACCTATATACCTTGGGCTCAATTTCTTTCACTTGATAGCTCACCCAATACCGGTGACAGGAAATATTCTTAAAAACACATGGTCTCCAACTTCAAACTCTAGAGGCCTTCTCCTCTTGTCAGCGTAACTTTTCTGTCGACTCTGAGCTGCAAGAAGCCTCTTACGAACGATTCGAATTTGGGCTGAGGTTTGATCCAAGAGATTCGGCCCATACAATTTCCTCTCAGACAATTCATTCCAACACAATGGTGATTGGCATTTTCTTCCATACAATGCTTCATACGGCGCCATCTGAATGCTCACATGATAGCTATTGTTATAAGCAAACTTCGCAAGAGGAAGAAAATGATCCCAACTCCCTTTAAAGTTGAGAACACATGCCCGTAACATATCCTCTAGGGTCTGAATAGTCCTCTCTGACTGTCCGTCTGTCTGAGGATGATAGGCTGTACTGAATCTCAACTGAGTACCCAGTGCCTCATGCAATGCCCTTTAGAATCTCGATGTGAAACGTGGATCACGATCGGAGATGATATTCTTCGGTATGCCATGGAGCTTCACAATTTCACGAATATAAATCTTTGCTAGCTTGTCCGGAGAGTAACTAGCATTGATCGGTAAAAAGTGCGTCGACTTCGTTAACCGGTCCACAATGACCCATATCGCATCATAATTCCTGATCTTGGGCAATCCCACAACTAAATCCATGGTCACACTTTCCCATTTCCATTCTGAAATCTCAGGACTTTGCAATAAACCAGGTGGTCTCTGGCGCTCGATCTTTACCTTTTGGCATGTGAGACACCCCACCACATATTTCGTCACATCACTCTTCAATCCCGGCCACCAATACATAGATTTCAAGTCATGGTACATTTTGGTCATACCTGGGTAAAGAGTATACCAGCTCTTATGCGCCTCATCTAATATTTTCTGTCTCAACTCCACCTTAAGTAGAACACAAATCCTTTTCTGGTAATGAACTAGTCCACTAGGCGACAGATCATAGCCCTGAGCTTCTCCTCACTCAATTCTAGCCAGATTACGCTGTATCCAGCCATCTTGCCTCTGAGCCTCTTCAATCTCAGCTCTCAAGTCACTTTCCCCTTGGGAAATAGTTGGCACAAATGATCTGGTTTGACAAATTCATATCTCGAAAATCAGCAATTAATTTCCCCTCTTGTATCATCATAGCTGCCACAAGTACAGACTTTCGACTAAGAGCATCAGCGACTATATTTGCCTTACCCGGATGATATTTGATTTCCAGGTTGTAATCCTTTAGCAACTCCATCCAGCGCCGTTGTCTCATATTCAATTCTTTCTGATCATACAAATACTTGAGACTCTTATGGTCGCAGTACAGTTCCACAGTCACACCATACAAATAATGCCTCCAAATTTTCAAGGCAAACACAATGGCTGCAACCTCCAGATCATGAGTGGGATAGTTCAATTCATGAGGTCTGATCTGTCGAGAGGTGTAGGCCACCACACGTCCCTGCTGTATAAGGGCACACCCTAATCCCTACCCACTAGCATCAGAATACACAACGTAAATCAAACTGGGATCAGGCAAAATCAACACAGGTGCCGTAGTCAACCTCTCCTTCAGCTCTACAAAACAATTTTCACATTTCTCATCCCACACAAACGGCTGATCCTTTCTCGTAAGCTTGGTCATCGGCAACGCAATACGGGAGAAATTCTGAATGAATCTCCAGTAATAACTAGCAAGAACCAGAAAACTGCGTACCTCTGCCACAGATTCTGGCCTCTTCCAGTCTAGTACTGCTTCCACTTTACTAGGATCCACGGAGACCCCTTCTTGCGAGATAACATTGCCTAAGAAATTCACTTCTGATAGCCAAAACTCACACTTACTTAATTTGGCATAGAGCTGCTTCTTACACAATGTATTCAACACAATTCTCAAATGATGCTAATGCTCTTATCTACTCTTAGAGTATATCAAGATATCATCTATAAATACCAAAAAGAATTGATCTAGGTATTGTCGGAAAACACGGTTCATGTAATCCATGAAAACTGCAGGTGCATTGGTTAATCCAAATGGCATCACTAAGAATTCATAATGACCATACCTAGTTCGGAAAGCAGTCTTCGGAACATCTTCCACTTTCACTCACAGCTGATGAAACCCCGACCTTAGATCAATCTTCAAAAATACACATGAACCGGAAAATTGATCTAAAAGGTCATCGATTCTCGGGAGAGGGTACTTATTCTTGACGGTAACCTTATTCAACTCTCTATAATTGATACACAAATGAAGACTCGTGTCTTTCTTTTTCACAAACAAAACTGGCGCTCCCCAAGGTGATACACTGGGTCTAATAAACCCTTTCTTAAGCAAATCCTCAATCTGCTTTTTCAGTTCAGTCATTTCATTTGGGGCCATCCGATATGGAGCTTTGGACATTGAACCACCTCCAGGCACAATTTCAATCGGAAACTGAACTTCCCTCTTAGGAGATAATCCACTTAAGTCATCCGGAAAAACCTCAGGGAATTCATTTACTATAGGTATACTACTCAATGACTTACTGGTTTCCCCTTGATAGAAAAGAAAACCATATACCCCTGACAACCCTTTTGCAAATATTTCTCGGCCTTAGCTGTTAAAAGGAAATTTAGTTCGACATTCTTGTCCTCAATGCCATGAGAAACAGGATACACTATCCTTTTGTTCCCACAATCTAATAACACGTTATTGGCTCTCAACCAATCAAAACCCAAAATGACTTCCAATTGGCAGAGCGGTAAACAAATCAGATATACCACAGACTCATGACCCTCTACGGTTATAACACAATTCAAACAGGCTTCAGTAGTTCCAGCCTTCACACCTATCAGTGTCGACACAATCAAATCGAATGGTAACTTATACACATTCATACCCAGGTGCTTCACACAATCATATGCAATAAAGAACTGACTTGCACCTGAGTCAAACAATACTTGTAATACATATCCATTGAGAAGAACTGTACCTTGTATCAGCTCTGGGGATTTCCAGGCTTCTTCATGAGTCATAGCAAATACTCAGCCCTGAGCCCTCAGCCTCTGCTCTGCTTGCGGTCATTGGCAATCTCTAGAAAGATGTTCGGGTTGCTTGCAATTAAAACAAATCATTTCACCCCGACAATTCTTGCCATAATGCGGTTGGTTACAGCGATGACATTTCCACTCAGTCACCAATTTTGGAGGTTCACAATCTCTAAGCTGATAGGGCTTCTTTCCACTACCCTTATACGAAGATGATCCTGAGCCTTTCTACTTCTGAGAAGCACCGCCCTTACTGGGCTCACTATTACCACCAACAGTCTTAGCCGGATACAACTCTATCAGGTTGCTCTCTTTAATCTGACATTCTTCAACGGCCTTGTTGAACTTGGAAAACTGATGGGTGGCAAGTCTCTTCCTCATATCACGCCTCAAACCCCGTATCAGCATGTCTGAACTCAACTCCTCATTATCCATCTTTTGAAGATAAGAGGAATATCGGGACAAACGGGTGAATCGGGACAGATACTCATCAAAAGATTCCGTGTCCCCTTGCTTAATATTCAGAAACTCGGTCTCCTTCTCAAGCCTCACCGACTTGGGAAAATATTTCTCATTGAAGTGCTGCTGGAACACCTCCCAGGTCAATGGTATGTTCTTACTCCTCAAAGACAAAGCAATATTCTGCCACCAACGATCTACATCTCCCTCAAGCTTGCACACCGCCAGCTTGGCTTTCACTTCTAAGGGACACGTTAAAACCTCAAAAATCTACTCAAGGCGGTTTAGCCAATCTTTAGCCGCCTAAGGATCAAATTTCCCCTTGAATGTCGGAGGTAGGTGCTTACAGAATCTAGAGACCCAAAACTGAAGATCTCTTTCCTCCCTAGCTAGGACTCCGTATGATTCCTGGTTTGGTCTAACACGAGGAGGTAATTCAAGTAGTCGTGCCGACCCTTCAGCCGTTTCTTCTCTATGTGTTCCTTCTTGAGTCTCTTCTTGCTTTTCCTCCCGAGTAGACTGACCTCAGCCCTCATTATTCTTTGCTTTCTCAGCTCTGAGCTCTTCTCTAAGCTCAACTATCATATCCCTCTGATCATTTATCAGACGCATTAACTCTTGCATTGGGTCTAGTGGATTCTCATTGACAACCTCCACTTTGGGGTCTACTTGTTGTACTCTGGGGTGACCTTTTGTTGTTCTTTTCATTCTACAAAGAACTCACCCTATCAATCCAACAATCATGGTATACTCATAATTTTTCAAAGCATATATATCCATATAACCAGAACAGATATATGTATACGACAATTATTCAAAGATGATTTCCTATAACTAAGACCACACTATGGGAGCTATCATAGCAAACTCTACCCTTGCCAGGAACTACAGCTCTGATACAACAAATATAACCCCCTCACGGTAATTATATCTGGATTGTGAAATTTAAGTGAAATAGAGACCAATAAGACAAAAATCACCATTAATAAACGCTCATCACGAGATGGAGTATTTCAAAGTCAGTTCAAAACATAAGTCATCCTGGTCTTACATTCACGTTTACGAATATAATTACTTGAGAATTCAAATCACATAATGAATATCAGAGTACATAACTAAAATCCCAGCAACCCCAGGTTACTTACATATACATATATATAATGGGTTCAAAGTTCCCAAAATGGGGATTACATATCCAAAATCTTAATTACATTTCATATACATTTGGTAATCCTAAACCAAAACCAGATAACCAACAATCCACTAAATATCCCAAGTAATTCTAACTACTCCTGGTTGTCCGTTTCTCTTTTAAGCCACTTGCCCTGTCTGAAATGTTAGTCATTTGGAAAGAGTGAGATTCTAAAGAATCCCAGTAGTAACAAATTATTCATACCACACGTAATCACATAGCATGTAAACAAATCACCACAACAAATAGTAATACATAATATTAGCGGTCAGCTGCGAGAGGTACAGTAAAAACAGATCACAGAACAGGGGAAGATTAGAAATTCAATATCATCCAGGAAAGACCAGTGTAGTGACTCTCTCTTTCATACACTATGTGATTATCTATATACCGTATATTCCATGTTTTGTGGCAGGAGTTGTAGACACAGCCTGGTTATGGAGTGTAATCCAACTAGGATAAAGAAACATTTTCAGGTAGGCAGTCGTTTGTGTCAGGACAAGGAAACAATATTTTCAGATAGACAATCATTTATACCGGGACAGAGAAACATTTTTGGGTGGCAGTTGTCTACGTTGGGATAGGGAAACAACATTTTCAGACAGGTAGTTATCTGTGTCGGGTCAGTGAAACATTTTTGGGAAGGCAGTTGTCTGCGATAGGATAGGGAAACAACATTTTTGGATAGGCAATCGTCTGCGCAGGGACAGGAGAATAGTCTATGTTCAAACAGTTATTTAGCCCTAAATAGTGTACACACATGAGTATGGTGTTATTACTTTGTTAGTTATATAGTGCATGGCATATTTATTTATCTAATCTTTTATGAATGATTGTGTGTTACTACGGAGGCTAAGTGGGATCCAACTAAAGTAGTAAGGCAGGTACCGGCAGATAGTGCACCCCACCTCTAATGTATTTGATAATATGAAACATTAGTGTTGATCATCCTAGATCATATGTAGACCCGTCCAGTCTACAGTACCACAATTTGTGTGGTCAACAGTATTACACCCTTTATGTTGTATAGTGATATGACCTGAGGGATCAATAGTATTACATCCTATATGGTGTAAAGTAACATAAACTTGTATGGTTTACAGTGGCATGACCCATGTAGTCAACAATCATACAACCTATATGGTATGTGGTGACACATGTAAATGGGAATTGGGATGAGCGGCCCTTGTGTAGTAGGGCATAATAGTGGCGAATATCTCTCAATAGCTGTAGCCACATAGAATCAATTACCCACTTATGTTATAGTGCACACAGTATGATTAGTAAGGGTTAAATAGTAATTTGATCTTGAACAGTGCACATAGTATGGCTAGTAAGGGTCAAATAGCCATTTATCTTGAATATAGAACAGGCAAGCATAAATATAAGCAGTTATATTTATAGACAGACAGATTGGCGGTAAATCCCAGTGTACATATTTGTACAGGGCTCGAATGACATAAGCAGTAAGGCTAAATATACTGGGCAGCATCCCGACAAGGCAATGAGGCCTATAGTTACTAGTGGACTTTGAGTCCTAAAATCATAAGACCTGTTAGACCAGTATGTCCTTAGGCCAACAGATTGCTATACAACCACAATTATGCTGCATAGAGGCAAAGGCAATAAGGCTTGATATGTATGTTTACATGGGGTAGTGTCATTGGGTAGTAAGACTTGACAAGTACTGTGTGCCATATCGAATAGTGTACACAGTGTGATCAGTAAGAACAAGTTGCATATTAGGATGAGATTCTCCCAAGAGTAATCATTCTATAAGATATCCGAAATTTTGAGGTGTAGATATTCAAATTTTGAAGACAACATTTATTAAACGGGGGGAGAACTATAATATCCCAAATTTTAGGACTAAAGGCTTGAGAATAAGCTTGAATCAAGTAGACTGCTAAGCCCTGGTTTAACAAGTATTCCAGGAAGGCATAAATTTATTCCCTAAAATTCCTTTACCCTTTGCTATATTAAACAGAATAAAATGGTGGATTAAAGAGCACAGGAAATGATAAAACAAGGCAATTGGTGGTCATATACATAATGTAACCACCTGCCTTGATAACCGTAATTATGATTCGAAAATGCATAATTAAAATGGATGAGAGACCAACAGATATCTAAAACTCATTTCAATCCCTTCTCACGGTAGGGTTTTCAAAAACTTTTTCAAAAATCCTTTCCCTATCCTGGTCTCCACTTCAAATTCGAATATAATTACCCTATACAGTTAAATCGCATTTATATATATCAGAGTGTATAACAAAAATCCCAACAACCCTCGAGTTTCATTTATTCACTAAGGGTTTATAGTTTCCCATATAGGGGATTACAAAACTATATCCAAAATAGTATTTACATCCCAAATCAAAATGGATAAGTCCTAACCTGTAACGCCTCATCCGTAATTATATCTGAAATACGAGATTAAAGTGAAATAGAGACCAATAAGACAAAAACAACATTTATAATCCCTCATCCGCAAGATGGGGTGTTCAGAAAAACGGTTTAAAAATATAATCAATCGGGTCTCACATTCACATTTCGAATACAATTACCTCGTGAAGATAAGTCACATTCATATAAATATCAGAGTGCACAATAATAATCCTGGCAATCCCGGATTCATACCTTCATAAAAGATTAATAGGTCGCATACGCCCTTTACAATTTCTCAAATGGGGATTACAAATACTCTTTCTAAATTCACATTCCAATCTATCCTCTGAATATATACATTCAACATATACAATTATACCAACATATAACGATAATCAACTACCAATACAATTGCTCATAAGGAGACCTAGCCGCCTTTGGTTGCTTGCTCCATCTTGAACCACTTTCCTTGTCTATACTGTTGGTAGGGGAGGGTGAGATTCTGGGGAATCTCAGTAGGAAAACAATACCAATATGCATGTAAGATAAGTGTTTAATGCATGACATGCTTGCAATACATAATTCATGTTCACACAATGACATATCAACATGCTCAATGTTCACACAATATACTCATGGCCATAACATTAGTTGAAATAGAGCTTCAATCACTCATGTATGTTTCAAATAATCAAGCAAAGCAATAACATGCATCAATACACCAACACAATTATCAAATACATGCAGGAGAGGTAAGTTCCCTACACTTGTTCTTTCAACGTATGCTCCAGCATCGGCTACTTGCGATCCGAGCGGATATCAAACCATGATCAGGGTGAATACCAACCCTATAACTAAATCAAGGATATAGGATTATTCACTATTCCAAATTCTCACTTTCATAACACTTAATGTTGGTTATCATTATTTCTCTTTTAGTACTCATGAGTGTCTCTATCAATTACTCTAAAGGAATGGAACACTATCCCCAAAGATCCCCTTTTACAAACTTAAAACTGATATTTTTCACTGAGACACTCGAGTGACTTTGTACGGATACTCGAGTGAAGGAGACCTTACTCGAGTGATGGTACAATCTACACTCGGGTACTAGAGAGTAAACAACAGCGAGTGAATACCCGAGAGCACAAAGGAACAACAGAACCCAAGGTTACTCGATACACTCGAGTATAACCACAATCACTCGAGTGGAAGCCTAATGCTTACCCGAGTCCCCCAAAGTGAGGTCCAAGAAGTACTCACTAGAGAGCACAAGAAACTTTCAGAAGGGAACATCACTCGAGCAGAGGCAAGAGCACTCGAGTAATGGCTTGACACCCGCGAGTGTCAAGTCACACTTTTGGATTTTAATCACGGAAGCACAACAGAAAGCTGAAGAGAAATAGAATATACACACAGCACTCGAGTGATACTCAACCTCACCCGAGTGATATTCATCCTACACTCGAGTGAACCCCAGATCACTCAAGTAACCTTATCAGAAACCAGAAAACACAGCTAAACTGACCACATTTGCTAACACTTACCTAATTGATCCAACTGGACCCAAAACTTCTACCAAAGCTATTCTCACATAAAAACACCCAGGATCTAATAAAACCATCAAAACTCCCAAATTTCTATTCCATTATCATGCTTTGGTTTAAGGCAACATAAACATCAAAATTCCAAACTTACAAAACTTAATCATTCCAATCCCAAACAATCTATCTATCCAAAACTCATACCAAATACCCATTTCTATACCAATAACATGCCAAACTACCAATGACCCATATTTTCAAAAATAGGGCAACAATTTCCAGAAATTCCAATCTAAACATTTGGCATGGAACATAGATAGAAGGACTGGTCTCCCTTACCTCTTCAACTTTTCCAAAGACACTTCTTAATTCTCCAACTACCAGATTTTCGTGGCTCCTCATATCACCACCAATAGAGAAACTACAACCATCAAATTGAAGCTCTCAACTCAAGGATTAACATTAGAGAAGAGAGTTTGAGCAATGGAAGCTATTATCTCACCTTAAATTCTAGCTTTTCTGTCTCTCTCCTAAGCTCCCATAGCTGCCGAAAATGAGAGAAAGGAAGAGAGAGAAAACGAAAGAGAGAAGAGAGATGAGAAATGATGAGATGAGAGTGATGATAATGAAGCAAGCTACCCTCATCCCTCTTACATATGAGCTTGCCACTTGTCACATTCCCGTTGGCTCTTATAAAGCAACCATTTAGGCATTTTAATCCTTCCATTAGCCATTTAATCACACATCTCATTTCTCCTTTTAGCTAGTAATTAATTTCTCTATTAATCACTAACTAATTGCCCAACAATTTCATTCTTTCAATTTCCACTAATCATGGCATATTAATTAATTAAATAATTAATTCTTTTAATTCGATAATTATCCTCAATAATTATCATTAGCCCTTAATTGAAAATTAGGGTGTTACATAATCGCTTTTGGTTGTCCGCTTCCCTGTGGAACCACTTGCCCTGTCTGTAGGTTTAACAATGGAAATAATGAGATTCAAAAGAATCCCAGTAGTAACAAATCACTCATGCAATATATAAACACATAGCATGTAAGCAACCAATAGCAACAACAACAACAACAACCCAATGATACATGGCTTTCACCACAAACGACAACACTCACAGCTGTATACATAATCATGACAGCTTACGCTATATAACGACAACTTTTATTGTATAACGCCAACTTGCGCTGGATAACAATAGCTTGTGCTGTACAACGCCAGCTTGCGTTGGATAACGACAGCTACCACCAGCTGTATAGGCAGTATCATAAAAAATCATCACAAAACAATGATACATATACATACAATACATTTACACAAGCATAAGAGAAGAGTCACTACCTGGTTCTTTCCAAATGTGCTCTAGTATGGGTCGTTCACGATCAGGGCAAATGTCGAACCCTATAAACCAAAATAAAGAACGGTGGATTAATTCTCTACTCCAAAATTCTTACTTTCATCACACTTAAATTCGATTATCATTTGGACTTTTTAGGTGGCTTCTAAAAGCCTAGACTCATGCTTAAAGGGTTGGGAGAAACTTACCCAAAGACCATCTTTCATAAACTCAAAATGCCAATTTCGCATAGTTGGCAGCGGCCAGCCCCCTCTTGGGCCGTGACCAATAGATAGTCAGAAACTTTTGGGTCACGGCCAAAAGCAGGTTAGAAAAATTTGGGCCTTGGCCAGAAGATGGTCAGAAGGTTTTGGGTCATGGCCAATACTTTGGGCTGCGGCCAGCACTTTAGGTTGTGGCTAACAATGACTTGACTCCTGGTTGACTTTCAAACGTACATATCTTTATGCACAAAACTCAGAATGACAAATTTTATTTGCATGGAAAGCTTGCAATGTGAACTTCAAATCTGGAAAGTTTCACAACATTTAGACACCATTTACTATGTCAAAAAATCATGCAAATTTGGATCCCTGCACTGTATTTTAGACTTAGCAAAATTCCATATTTTCTAGATTTCACACATTGACTTCCAATGGTTCCCAAACTCCAACCAAACACCATTTCCACACAGAATTTCACAAGGAATCCATTGAAAACACCAAAACAACCAAATTCAATCCACCTAGACATGTTACACTACAATTACAACATGCCAACACAATAACTCAATTCAAACACAATTAAAACCTAACATTGCAAACCTTTCCATTCCAAAATTCTAAACCAATTCAAATAGCACAAAGACACAACTTAACACCATTTCTACCACAATACACCATTTAATCCACAATACCCTAATGACACGAAAAATAGGGCCAAAATCCAGAAATTCCAAAATCTATCCAATGCTCAAAATAAATATGCCAAAATGTATCAAATACTCACCACTTCTCTTCTCAAAGTGAGTTCCTTGATTCTCCAACTTTCAATTTTTCTCAAGTGTTCCAACACCACCTTTTAAAAATCTGAAACCATAGCCATAAAGCCCTCAACACCATGAACAACATTAGAAGAGATAGTTTGAGCATTCAAGGTCAATTTGAGCACTAACTTTAGGCTTTCTTCTTTCTCTTTCCTCTAGCACCTTGGACGACAATGGAGGCAAGTGAGAGAGAGTATGAGATGTTGATGATGATGATATGTTCAATTTTTCTCTTCCCTCTTTAGCCTATGTAAACCGACCCATGAAAAGAAGAAAGAAGGAAATAAGTTGAAACTTTGACTTGGATCCCATGGTTCATATTGTGCCAAGTGTCATGCTCTTACCACATCTTCCAAGACTCACATGAACTCACACATAAACAATTCCACTCTCTTGAGAAATTAATCCTAACCATTGATCTCAAGTTATCTATGAGTTTTCTCTTCGGTAACTGACCAATTGGTCGGTAACCTTTCTTTTTACCGACCCTGATTATGGCAATTCTTACTGAATCACCACCAAACACATTTATATCCTTTATATCACTCAACCATGCGCCCTCCCTACTCTTAGGATTCATTTCAAGCTTTATCACATAATTAAGCCTAATTGCAGGGTTTAGGCAATGATAGAAACACATTCAGATCGAAATTCATATCATATTGTTTAAAAGTGCTTAATTACAATAATTACAACCACTTTCGAAGTTATTAGCCCTTAATCCCATTTTTGGGTCATTACAATTCTCCCCCCGTAAAATAAATTTTTTCCTCAAAATTTGTTACACAACTTGTGCCATAAACTCCAGATAATGCCTCCTCATATCAACTTTCGCTTCCCAAGTTTCTTCTCTCTGAGTCATTCCCTTCCTGATCACCTTTATATATAAAATGCTTTGATGTCTGAGCTGTCATTCTTCTCGATCAATGATCTGTTCTGGCTCTACCGCATACGTGAAGTTATCTTACACCTCAACATCTTCATACTCAATGATGTGAGATGGATCTGGCTGGTACTTCTTCAGTTGGGAAACATGAAACACATCATGGAGTCTGCTCAAGTTTGGGGGTAGGGCTACTCGATATGCAACAGGCCTGATTCTCACTAGAATCTCAAAAGGACCTATACACCTTAGGCTCAGTTTCTTTCGTTTGATAGCTCTCCTGATGCCGGTGACTAGAGATATTCTAAAAAATACATGGTTACCAACCTCAAACTCTAGAGGTCTTCTTCTCTTGTCAACGTAGCTTTTCTGTCGACTCTGCGCTGCAAGGATCCTCTTGCGAATAATTTGAATCTGGGCTGAGGTCTGATCAACAAGATCTGGCCTATACAGTTTTCTCTCACGTAACTCATTCCAACACAGGGGTGATTAGCACTTCCTCCCATACAATGCTTCAAAAGGCGCCATCTGAATGCTCACATGATAACTATTATTGTAGGCGAACTCAGTAAGTGGAAGGAAGCAATCCCAACTCCCTTTAAAGTCGAGGACACATGCTCGCAACATATCCTCCAGTGTTTGAATCGTCCTCTCTGACTGTCCATCTGTCTGAGGATGATAGGTCGTACTAAATCTCAACTGAGTACCTAAGGCCGCATATAAAGCCTCCAGAATCTTAAAGTGAATCGAGGATCTCAGTCAGAAATGATAATTTTCAGTACGCCATGGAGTTTCACAATCTCTCGAGGCAATCCGCTAAAATCTTCCAGAAATACCTCAAGGAATTCATTTACTATGGGTATACTACTCAAAGTTTCCCCAGTCTCTCCTTCAACGGAAGAAAACACCATATACCCCTAACAACCCTTCTCTAGATATTTCTCATCTTTAGCTATTAAAAGGAAACCCAAACTGCCCTTCACATCATTCACGTATATGATGTATCATTAAACAAATCAAGTAAGCATATATCACAATGCAGCATAACAATATTCAAGGCCGGGCTAACCGCCACGTCCCATAAACAATATTCAAGGCCGGGCTCACGCCACGTCCCCTCATTCAAAGATTAATACAACAAGCAATGCATTATATATGATATAGGATAAAGTGTCACTACCTTGTTCTTTCCATCCTTGATCAAGCGTAGGCCTTCTACGTTCCGGGCAAATATCAAATCTTATAGTCATAATGAAGGACAACGCGTTATCACTTAATCCAATACTCAAATGACTTCAAAACATTTAGTTTTGGTTATCATTAAAGTCCCTTAGGTAACTACTAGAAGCCCAAACAAATGCCTAAAGGGTTGGGAAGTACTATCTCAAAGACCACCCTTTTCAGTGTGCCTCATAAAACATGCCGCTTCCGGCTTCCGACTCGGTCCTAAAATATTAAATGTATAAGAAATAGGTCATAACCTATCGAAGTATCACTTTAGACTCTTCCATAGTGTTTTTATGGTTATATTAGCGTATGGTGAAAATTTACCAAAACCTGGCCCGCCGTACCCGGCCCGATGGCACGTTTTACTAAAATTTTGACCAAGACTATTCTGACGTATTTTTGCCCAAGGAATCCATTTTAGGACTTGAAATCACCAAATTCACTGTTAAATTATGAAAATACCCTTGACAGCCCCTATTTAGGGATTTAAGTGGTGTTTTCGTAATTATGCTTTTTCGGCCTCTACCGAAAAAGTGCCCAACTGTAATCCCACCTATTATTACCCACTGAGTCCAATGGAACAATTTATTTCATGAAAATCCAAATCCTAGTGCCAGTTTTGATCTGGCAAAAAATATGAAGAAAAATAGAAAAATGGAGCTTTGTGTTTTAGTTTCCAAAACTTGTAACTAATTCTAGAAAAATGAAAATGAGGTGATCCAAAAGTCCATTGAAAGCTATTTAAGTCCTCTTTACTTGAAAAATATAGGCCATTACCAGAAATCACCACACAAATACAGAATTCAAGAAATGTCCACACTACTCCAGAATTGATCCCATATTTAACATCAAACTTTGGACAGTCATAACTCCTAGCTCACAAATCGAAATGACATAAATTATATGTCCATTTTGAATCTTGGCCTGTTGAATTTAAGACTCGAAATTTTTAGAATTTTCCAACACCATTTACTATTTTAAAATGTCCAAGCAAGACCACTGCCAGCACAGAGTTTTTCACTGACCAAACTTGCAACTTTTCAACCTAAGTTTCCAATCAACTTCTATCTATCCAAGATACATCTCAAAACACCATATCCATGACAATAACAACTCAAACACCACAAGATCCTAATTTTTGAAAATTAGGAAAAATTTCCAAAAAAATCCAAAATCAACCAATGGCTACAAAACCTATATGGAAAGGTTTGTCTTACTCACCTCTACAACTTTTCCAAAGGAGTTCCCTGATTCACCAAACTCCAAAATTCCTTGAGAGCTCAAACACCACCAAATGACAAATCTAAAACCATGAAATTGAAGCTCTCAACACAAGGAACAACATTTTAGAAGAGAGTTTTTCCATTAGAGGTAATTAAGAGGATCAAAATGGCAAGAACTTACCTTGGAGCTTCCTCTCTTTTTTGCAGAAATGGAGGATGAATTAGAGAGAAAAGAGATAGGGAAACTTGAAGAAGAAGGTGAAATGATGAAGAAACAACTACTCCCATCCCTCCATACATGCTCAGCCGATTTAAAGGAAAAAGGGAGAGAGAAAGAAATGATAACTTAACATGTTGGCTTCTTCAAACACTCCACTATCATGTAGGCTTGCTATGTGTCACTCTCACATACAATCTCCTCATAATTAATCCTCCACTTAGTTACACTAACCAATTCCATTAGCCATTTAATCACACTCCTAATTTCTTCTTATTTGTAATTAATTTATTCATTAATCACTAACTAATTGACCGATAATTTTCCATTCTTTCAATTCTTCCACTAATTATGGCATATTAACTTAAATTGCCACATAACCTATAATAATTCAAACTTTAATTCAAAAAATATTCTCAATAATTATCATTAGCCCATAATCAAAATTTAGGGCGTTACACCTATACCTTTCACTTTTGTAAAGTGTTTGCCCTGCTAGGCTCATTACGACTACCACTACCCTTGGCCGGATACAAATCTCTCAAATTATTTTGTGATTCAACATTCTTTCACCGCTTTGTTAAACTCAGTAAATAGATGGGTGGCTAATCGCTTTCTCAATTCTTGCCTTAGACCACGGATAAGCATATATGAACTCTATTCTTCATCATCCATCTTTCGAAGATAGGAAGAATACCGGGACAACCGGATTAAACAGGACATATAATCATCAAAGGTCTCCATGTCCCCTTGTTTGATAGACAGGAATTCAATTTCCTTCTCGAGCTGCACTGACTTGGGAAAATATTTTTCATTAAATTTTTGCTGGAACAGTTCACAGGTCAATGGCACATTTCTATTCTGCTGTGTTAGGGCGATATTCCACCACCAACAATCCGCATCCCCTTCTATTTGTATATTGCCAGGGGTGCCTTTACCTCAGACGAGCACTCAAGGACCTCAAAAATCTTCTCCATCCTATTTAACTAGTCTTCAGCCGCTTGGGGATCAAATCTCCCTCTGAATACTGGAGGCAAGTGTTTGCAAAATTTTGAGACCAATACTAAAGGTCCCTTTCCTCTCTAACCGATATCCCATGTGATTCTTGGTTTGGTCCAGTATGAGGAGGTGACTCTAGTGGTCGTGCCGACCCTTCCATAGTTTCTTCCCTGTGAGTCCCCTCCTGGGTCTCCTCTTGTACGGTCTGACTCCAGTCCTCATTATGTTTAGCTTTCTCTTCTCTGAGCTCCTATCTCAACTCAGCAATCATGTCCCTCTTATCCTTAATCAGACCCATCAGTTTCTGCATAGGGTCTGATGGATTGTCATTGACCACCTTTACCTCAGGGTCTACCTGCTGTACTTTGGGACGACCTTTTGTTTTCTTCATTTTATAAATAACTCACCCCATCAATATCACATATAATGTATACACATATGTTCACAAATCTTATATAAATATCCACATTAACAAAACATACATGTGTATACACAACAATCATTCATCAATCATTTTCTATTACTATGACAAACTAAGGGAGCTATCCTAGCAAACTCTATCCTTGCCAAGAACTATGGCTCTGATACCAAAAATGTAACCCCCTGCCTTGATAACCATAATTATGATTCAAAAATATGTAATTAAAATAAATGAGAGGCCAACGGATATCTAAAACTCATTTCAATCCCTTCTCACGGTAGAGTTTTCACAAACATTTTCAAAAATCCTTTCCCTATCCTGGTCTCCACTTCAAATTCTAATATAATTACCCTGTGCAGTTAAATCGCATTTATATATATCAGAGCGTATAACAAAAATCCTGGCAACCCTCAAGTTTCATTTATTCACTAAGGGTTTATAGTTTCCCATATAGGGGATTACACAACTATATCCAAAATAGTATTTACATCCCAAATCAAAATGGATAACCAACAACCAAAATCAATTATCTTCAAGGAGTCCTAACTGCTCTTGGTTGTCTGCTTCCCTATGGAACCACCTGCCCTGTTTGTAGGTTTAATAATAGAAAGAATGAGATTCAAAAGAATCCTAGTAGTAACAAATTACTCATACAATATATAAATACATAGCATGTAAGCAACCATCAACAGCAGCAGCAACAGCAACATACTATGTAGTTTTGAAGTTAGCCTGGTAATTTTCAATGGCAGCATCCAAAACTAATAATTTTGAGAATTGTGAACTTCCATTTGTGTAAAGGCTATATTTTTTCTTAAAAATATATTTAATAAGGGTCACATAGCCTTTAGAACCTTACCAATTGGACGTTTTTACAAATAGTTATAAATTTTCAATGTTCAATGAAAATTCTGCCCAGTTTTCCAGTAAGAAAATGGAAATAAATGTAAGGGCAAAATGGTCATTTGATCAAAAAGCAAGCAGCCATTTATTTTTTCCTTTAATTAGAATAAATGTTGGCTGAAGTAGGGAGACTAAATGGTTAACCAAACCAATTATGGTAACAATTGGTTACTTACTTTTTGAAGGAACCATAAGCTCTTGACACTTAGCACATTATGGGCTAGGTATTTTGTTTAAATGAAGATAAATATCCAACACTCCCTCTCTCCTCTAAATTTCATCTAGCTACCCAAAAATAGAGGGAAAATGAGAAAAAAAAACATAAGAAAATGGAAGAGGAAAGAGAAAGATTGAATAGTGGAAATTTTTTAGTTCCAGAGCCGATTTTACCTCTGATTTGGCATTTCTAGCTTCCAAAGGTCAAATTCTGAGTTCTGATAAGCATATGCTTTGATTTGAACCAAATATTCTGTGATTTTGTTGAGAATCTCTTGGAATGTTCAAACCTCAATTTCAACCAGAGGGAGCCTTTTAACGTTTTATGTTCATACGATCATGATTATGAGGTTAAAAGAGGTTTTATAATTATTTATCATGATTTTGGAAGTTGTGTTCAAATCTGCCCGAATTCATTTTCTGGAGGCTAAGAACTTCCAACATGTTTTTGATTAGTCAAACTTAATCCAAATGCTATGAAATTTTATAAGATTAAAATAAACAGTCTGGCTTTTAATATGATAGGTATCAAAAGCCATTTGGACTAGCGGATTGAAAGTTAAGATTTTTCAAAATTTGACCTTCTGGAATGAAATTCTGTGGCAGGCTAGCTTTGATGAATTTCTTAGAATTTTTTGGTTATAATTGATGCTCAGTGATATTTTTCACTGAAATTATACCTAAAGAGGGTCATATAGAACTTTGAACAAATCCATTTGGACTTTTGTAGATTAAGTTATGATTTTTGGAAGTTGAGCCAAGAAACAGAGAATTTCTTGGCTGTGGCCCAAATGGTTCTAACCTCTATTGGCCATGGCCAAAGGATTCCTATCCTTAGCCAAGACCCCAAATTTGAGGATTTCATATTTTTTCCAAAAAAGGTCGACTTGTTTAGCCTCCCTAACTTCTTGGACATTAATATACACTTCCAATGACTTTTTATCATATCCCCAATTATGTGATTGGCTATCTAGGGTCATTGTAATATCTTGAATTGTAATCAGGGATTAATAACTTCAAGGTGATGTAATTAATGATAATTAAGCACTTTTGAAGTATGTGTTGTGCAATGTGATGTAAAGGTGCTTAGTAATGGCTTAATGAGTATTGTGATAATCAGGGGCAAAACGGTAAATTTACCGACCGACTGGTCAGTTACCGGAGAGGAAACTCATTGGTAATTAAGGTCAATGGTTGGGATTAAATGTTGAGAGGTTAAATGGGTGGAATCATGTGTAATGAGTTTACATGAGTCCAAGAATAAAAAGAACTAGATCATGACAAGTGGCAAACTATGGACCATGGGATTGAAGTCAAAGATTCAACTCATTTCTCTTCCCTCCCACTCTCAAAGTCAGCTGTGTGTGTGTATGGGACAAGGAGAAACTGTTTCATCATCATGTCTCATCTCTCTCCTCATTCTCCCTCCATTTCTGGCGAGCTAGGCAAGAAAGAGAAAGAAAGGGTTTGAAATTTATGTAGGTAAATGACTTCATGTGCCTAAACACTCTTCATTGATATTGTTCAAGAAGTTAAGAGCTTGACTTCTATGGTTTCAGAATTTTCATTGGTGGTATTTGAGAGATTGTGAATTTTGAGAAGTTGAGGAATCAAGGAAATCACATTTGGGAAAGGAAGAGGTAAACATTTGATGAAGTTTGGTATAATTGTTTTGGCCATTGGTTTGGTTTTATAAATTCTGGATTTTTGCCCTGATTTCTTGTGATTTTGGAATATATGAATTGAGTAGTGTTTGGTGGTGGAATAGATGCCAAATAGTGTATAGGTGTCAATGGTTTTGGGTTGGATTTGAAAAGAAGAAGTTTGGCAAATTGTGGTTTTGGTGATCTTGTGGTCTAGAGATGGGAATGTGTTGCTTGAGTGGGAATTTGGTTGTTTTGAGGTTACCAATAGGTTCTTTGTGTTAAAATAAGTGAGAATGAGTTTTAGAACAAGTTTTAGGACCATTGGTAGCAAAATTGGTCAATTCTGGGAAAACCATATCAGTTGCTGTGATTTGGCATTTGATAGGCATCACTCGAGTGAGGGAGGATCTCACTCGAGCACAATGTGAACTTCTGGGAATATTGGTTAAGCCTTCAAGCAGAAACTGCGAGCACACTTCCTGACTTACGAGTGAGATATGATCCTGCCCGAGTGAGCATGGGCATGCTTGAGTGTGGGTGCATGTAGCACTATGGGTGAGCGTCTCAGGTTATCACTCGTGGGCGGATTGTCAAGAGTGCGCGTGGGCACTCGTGAGCATTAGGAGGTCACCCGAGCACTAGGGCTGGTGCTTGAGTGCACCTGTTGCCTGAGAGTTAGGTTGCCTCGGGTAGTCACTCATTAGGCCTCACTTCTTGATGCTCGAGTGCACTTGAGGTCATTGCTCAAGTACAGCTTCTTGTGCTCGAGTAAGTGTGGGGAATATTTTGAGGATTGCTCTCTGGCAAACACTTTCTGTGCTTCACTCACTGGTGCTCGAGTGCAATTGGGGGTGTCACTCGAGTAAGACTTCTTTCACTCGAGTTAGCCAGCCCAAAATCAGAAATTCTCCCTAGAAGGAGGATCTTCGGGGTAGTTTCTCCCAACCCTTTAGGCATATGTTTATACCTATAATAGTCACCTAAAGAGTTTAAATGATAACCAACTTAAAGTATTATAGAATTAAGAATTTGGAAAAGAGGTTGACGGGTTATTCCTAACTTGGTTTACAGGATTTGATATTTGCCGTCTTTGAGAGCCTGCAGTGCCAAGAAACATCAGGAAAGGATCAGGTAGTTACTCTCTCTCTTATACTATGTGTAATGCACTGTATGTGTGTTGTATCACTGTTTTGTGATGATCTTTGATGCTGCTGTAGTTACAGCTGGTAATAGCTGTCGTTTACAGCGTAAGCTGTCGTTATTGTGATTATAGTGCAAGCTGTCGTGATGGTGATTACAGCGTAAGCTGTCGTTATTGTGATTACAGTGCAAGCTGTCGTGATGGTGATTACAGCATAAGCTGTCATGGTTGTGATTACAGCGAGAGCTATCGTATTGTGTATACAGCCATGAGTACTGTCGTTTGTAGTGAAAGCCATGTATCTTTGAGTTGCTGCTGCTGCTGTTGCTGTTTGTGATTTAAGTACATGCTTTGTGTTTATGCATTGTGTGAGTGATTTGTTACTACTGGGATTCTCTCGAATCTTATTCTTTCCAATGACTAACATTTCAGACAGGGCATGTGGCTCGAAAGAGAAGCGGCTAACCCGGAGCGGTTAGGACCCTTAGGGGTATATATTTGATTTGGAGATATTGGTTATCCATTTTGGACTTGGGATTACTGTATATTTTGAGATGCGAATTCTAGATTCGATTTTTGGTTGTGTAATCCCCTGGTGGAAACTTATAAACCCTCAGATTATATATGTATAAAACCCGGGAGTTGCCGGGGATTTGCTTATACACTCTGATATGAAGGATTGTATATTAACTGCACAGGTAATTATATTCGAACATTGAAATTGAGACAAGGATGGGAAAAAGATTTTTAAATATTTTTTGTGAAAACCCCGCTATAAGGCAGAAATTTAAAATGAGTTTAAATCATCTGATGGTCTCTAATTCGATTTAATTATACGTTATCGAATTATAATTATGAGTTTAAAGGCAGGGGGTTACAGTCATGATGTGATAATGAATGAGCATCTTTAATGGTTGGAGTAAAGGTACAAGAGGAGGACTCAAGACAAGAGGTAGGGAGCTTACCTTATTTGCATATATTTGATATTTCTTCTTGTGCAGTGATGTATGTGATTGCTTTACTTGATCGTGTAGAGCATATTTGAATAATGAGCTCTATTTCTCTTAATACTATGTCATGTTGCATGAAATATTGAGCATGCAGAAATGGCATCTTGGGGCATACATCTAGTTAAAGCTAACATGTCATGCACATAACATCTATCATGTATGCATTATGGTAAATGTTTCCTACTGAGATTCTCTTGAATCTCACCTTCCCCTACTAACAATTTAGACATGTGAAAACAAGAGGTGTGCTGAGAAAAAAGAAAAGAACCGCACAAGAGGAATGCAGTAGTGGAACGAAGACAGGAAGGTGTCTGTGTCTCACTGGAACGGGTTTAGACACCCTAGTAGTCCTGTGCGTCTACATTAATTGTAATTATTATGTACAATCACTACAGGGAATTTTTGTAATCAATCACTTATTATCAGTATTTTTATGCTATTTTTATGTGCCCACCAAATTGCGCAATTACTACTCTAATTAATATTGATAATAAGTGGTATGTAAGGTGGGGTCTTACATTGATTATGTTAAGACAATAGGGGATGCTAAGAATGCTTTCCTCATATGGCCAAAAAGTCTTGTAACAAAGGTTCCCATTACAGTCACCTCTCCATCCCCAGACGAACCTGAATCCCTTAATACAATTCCTCCTCCCAAGTACACTATCAAGCAATGTATGGCTTTTCTGTGTTTTGATGACTACTACTAGCACAAACAAGTGCATCTAGATATGTCCATTTTGGACCATATTTTTTAGCCCTATCAGCACCCTTTTATTGATAAGGAGGATTTGACAAGCATCTTTATCCAAAGATAGCAATTGACCATTTCATGCATTCAAGTATGGATGGTGTAAGTATTTTCTTGTAAAATAATGTAAATATTACTTACAGATTTATGATATTATAACTTATAAAGTAATTAACTACCATGCTAGTAGATACATATACAGCATGTTGCAATCTTCGAGCAAAACAAGTAAGTTTGCATTCCTTTTCCCAACGCAAGTCTCTTAAAACCCAAACATGAGCTCCCCCAAATCAAGGTGTGCCTACATATTAGTAAGGCTGGACCAGTTGAAGCTAAATGGTTAATGGCACCATATAATCCTGAGTAAGTCAAAAAATTTCTTTTCATTAAAATGATTTTTGCATTTACTTTTCTTAATACAAATTTATTCTTTTTCCAATAATGCCCATTGGCAATTGTTGCTATTTTCAAAGAAATGCTATATTGTCATCTTCTTATGCTCCACTCACAGCAAACTACACCAACAGGTGAAGGCCCTATTTACCAAGTGGGTTTTTCTCTGCACTTCATGGTCTTAGTGATTAATATATACAGGTTACTAACTATTTGTTTCATAATGATTAGTTATATAAAGTCTATGTGGCATATTGATCGCCTTTAGAAACCACACGAAAAAGCTTTAAAACTTTAATAGATTGTGCCAAAAGTAATTACATACATGTTTGTTGCATTGTAAACATTCACTCATTTATGATTTCCATTATTTTGGTAATGTGTTATGTAATATCTCAAATTTTAGGACTAAAGGCTAGAGAATAAGCCTAAATAAAGTAGGCTACTAGGTCTAGTTTAATAAGAGTCCCAGGAATACATAAGAAACAAAATGAATTTTAGAAACCGTACTCGGAATAGAATATGAATTTTGGTGCGAATTAGTTGAAAGAAAGTACCCGATTCCTTTAAGATGTATCAGAATGACTTAAAACCTAACTCTGATCCAAAGCAAAAGGGAAATGGTGTCTAGAAAGAGGTAATAAAGAGAATTAAAAGAAATAATGGCAAAAGAAATAATATTTCCATAATCAAGGGCAAAGGAGACAATTGCCACTTGATCTTGAGATTAAAATTAGAAGACAAAAATGAAGGGCTAGGATTTGGTCTTCAAAAGTATGAAGTAATTATGAAAATGAAAAAGCAATCAACTCCCTCCTCATATATTATCAAAAAGTCCAAGAAGGAAAAATGGAAGAAAGAAGGAGTTGGTCAAAGTTTCAAAGCATTTTTGGAAGAAGACTTTGGTCAACTTGAACATTTATACCCAAAAGCATTTGGACAACATTCTTCTATCCCTTTTTAATGTTGATTTTGGTCAAAAAGAAGAAGATGGAGGAAAGAGAAAAACTCAACTTAATTAGCCCAAGTCCATATGGTTAATTAACCATACACTTTTTCAAGAAGCCGTAGTAAATTGCCACATGTATTTTTCCCTTATTCTCTTGGCAATTTTCCGCAAGTATTTAAATAGGCTAAGGAAGTGATATTTAACCATTACATACTCCCTTTTACATGCAAAAAGTCATCCAAAGTTGAAGAAAATAGAAGGAAAAAGAAAGAGAAAAGAGAAAAGAAGATCAAAGAAGAAGATGAGTCTTTTATTTTGATTTTCACCTTGTAAATCACTTTTATGACTCAAATACTCTTCATAAATATTTTTTTCCTTAATGAGAGCTTCATTTCTATGATTTTAGAATTTCAAGGAGAGGTATTTTGAGTCATCTAGCAAGAGCCAAAGTTGGAGAATTAAGAAAAGAGCTAAAGAAAGAGTAAGAGCATCAGTTTGACTAGGGGTGGGCATGGGCAGGGTTGGGCAGGGCGAGACCCCTGCCCGATGCCCTGCCCAAAGGATGAACGGGCTGTATTTTGCAGCCCGATGCCCGCCCCTGCCCGCTCAAAGCCCTAACAATTTTGGGCTGGGTAAGGGTGGGCTGGGCAGGGTGGGCTTCCTTGCCCAAGTGATAGCGCCTTATCTTGTCCATTTATGAAAAAATAATTTCTTATTAATTTCATAAACATTCCTGTAGTTACTAATACCATATATGTCTTAACTTCGCCGTAAGTGATATAAACTTCAAATACATTCGATGATTTCACATCTTGGGATATTTCAAAATAAGTCTACAACTTGAGTCTTGAAATTTAAAAAATACCATATGTCTTAACAAATATCCATACTTTAAAAATTAAACAACATCCATAATTCATTATAAATAAGAAAACAATATGATTGTAATAAAGCCGTGAAGTCAAAGTAGTTTGCATCAATTCAATGTCCCAAAAGTTGATCAAATGATGAAGCATCTGGAAAGAAAATAAAAAGCAACTATAATTTAATACAGCACAAAGTAAAGAAGAAAGGAAGAAATCTACTTGTAAATAGTGTTTAGTGGTTAGGGCAAAAAAGAGAGGATCAGAAGAGTATTATACATTAGATAATATATATTTTAAATAAAAATATATATATGAAATAATATTTAATTGATATGAAATTTTATATTTTAAATAAATAAAAATAATTTTCAGGGTAGGGCCAAATGGGCAGGGCAGCACCCCTTGCCCGATGCTCGGCCCTGCCCAGCTATTAGCTTGCCCAAAGCTGCCCAAAATTTTTTTGGCCCACTTTTTTAGGGCTGGGTTGGGCAATTTTTTACAGGGCCAAGGTGGGCGCACCGGGCTACTGGGCACCATGCTCACCCCTAAGTTTGACATATATGTTGTCATGTTTTGTTGAGGTTTTGGGGTTTGTTCTTGCTACCCTAATTTCAACCATTTAGGGTTTTCTAGGGTTCATGAAGCTTTGATCATATGCATGTAATTATATGATGTTTTAAAAGCATATGAGCTAAGTTGTGGTTAAAATGTGAATTGGTGGATTGTTATGTTGAACCCCAATTTCTGGACAGAATAGGACATCAAGAAGGAATGAGAATTTGATCAATTTAATGCTACCATTGTGTTCTACATGAAAAACTATGTAGGAATAGCCCTCAGTTACAAATTCTAAAATATTGGGACACAATTTGTAAAATTGCACATTTGTTATCAATTAGGGTTTCTTGCGTGGCAGTTTGTTTGTATTGTGATTTTGAGTAATTTGAAAATGTCCAATGGTCATGAATTTTTCCAGAATAAAAGTAGATTAATCAAGCTTTAATTTGATAGGTCATATAGGCCAATTGTGTAACCCCCGCACTATATTAAGGCCAGAATTAAGCGTTTAAACATGTTTAATAATTGAATAAGAGATCCGGGATAATTAAAAACTTCTTAAAACATTTGTACAATTAGATCTCCATTCATTCTTTCATAAAATCAATAGGCCTATTCGGTTTGTCACATGTATAATATCAAATTATAAGCACAATTCCCGACGTTCACCCGGGATAATAACATTAATCCAAAATATTGTTTAAGGCATCATTGCCCACCTTAGTATCCATACCAAGGATTACACAAACTATGATTCTATGATCTATTCAATACATACATTTATCCACAATGATAACCGATCCAAAATAAAACCAAAAGTATCTAACTAATACTACCACCGGTAGTCCTAATCGCCCTTATCAACTTGCTTGCTTCTTGATCCACTTGCCCTGTCTAAAAATGTTATTTGGAAAGAATGAGATTCTAAAGAATCCCAGTAGCAACAATTTACGAATATGATGCATATAAACAAAGCAAGTAAACATATATCACAATACAGCAATTAATATTCGAGGCCGGGCACACTGCCACGTCCCCTTCATTGTATACAAGGTCGGGCTTTCGCCATGTCCCCTCATTGTATCTGTATTCAAGGCCAAGCTTTCACCACGTCCTATCAACTGTATCTATATTCGAGATCGGGGTTACGCCAAGTTCCCTTCACTGTATCTGTATTCAAGGCTGGGCTTTCGCCACGTCCCCTCACTGTATTCAATGACTAATGCAAACAAGCAATGCAATATACATGATATAGGATAAAGTGTCACGACCTTGGTCTTTCCGTTCTTGAGCAGGCACAGGCCTTCTACACTCCAGGCAAATATCAAATCCTAAAGTCATAATTAAGGACAATACGTCACCACTTATTCCAATACTCAATAACTTCACAATACTTAATTTGGTTATCATTATTGTCTCTTTAACACTTATATATGCCTCTAATAAAAGCCCTAAAGGATTGGAAGAACTACCCCAGGGATCCCCTTTTTGGAAGCACAAACACTGATATTTTTTACTGATTCACTCGAGTGAAGATGGCCTCACTTGAGTGATAGGGCACTGACACTCGAGTGAAGAAGGCCTCATTCGAGTGATGGTACGGTCTGCACTCGGGTACCAGAGAGTGAAGGATAGCGAGTGAGCACCCAAGAGCACAAGAACTTTTCAGAGACAGGGACACTCGAGTACACTGGACCTCACTCGAGTGGTAGCCAAATGCCTCACTCGACCACTAGAGAGTGAAGTCTAGGAAGTGAAAACTCGAGAGCAAATGGAATTTTAAAGGAATAGGAGCACTCGAGTACTGGCCTTTGCACTCAAGTGAGACGGAATGCTTGCTAGTGTAAAGGCACACTCTTGTTCTTTTGCAGAAGTGAAACACCGAAATTGAAGGGAAAATGAATAATTTCACTGAATCACTCGAGTGGAACCCAACCACACCCGAGTGATGTTCATTCCTCACTCGAGTAAGCCCCAGATCACTCGAGTGACCATATCAGAACCCAGAAAACGCAGACACAATAACAGTTTTCCATAATTTTTACCAAAAACTACTAATGAACCCAAAACCTCAACCAAAGCTACTCCCTCATAAAAACACCCAAGGAATCCAATAAAACCATTAGAATATCCAAATTCCTACTCCATTATCATGCTTTGGTTTTAGACAACAATGAACACTAAATTTCCAACATTCCTAATCAATCATATCTATCCATACACATCCCAAATATATCATTTCCATACCAATAACATGCCAAATGTCCACTGATCATCATTTTTTTGAAAATGACCAATAAATCCCAGAAATTCAAAACTACTCCATTTGGCACAAAACTTATCTAGATAAGTTGGATTCACTTATCTCTTCAACTTTCTCAAAGCAACTTGTTGATTCTCCAACTTTCATAATCTCTTGAAATCACAAACCAACACCAATAGACAATCTAAAACCATCAAAATGAAGCTCATTACTCAAGGGACAACTTTAATTAATGAAGTTTGAGCATTAGAGATCATTTTCCCTTACCTTTTCAAGCTTTTCTTCCTTCCCTAGTGGCAACAATGGCTGACGAAGAGAGGGAGAAAGAAGAGAGGAGTGTCAACTTGGAAAAGGAGAAGTGAAATGATCACCCTACTCCCCATGCCTCTTTGTCAGCCGAAACAAAGGGAGAGAGAGGAGAGAGAAATTGATTAAAATATGCATTTGACTTTTCTCTCTTCACACACACACAAAACCTTGCCACATGTCTTACTCCCATTGGCTCTCATACAATAAGCACCCAATTAGCTTATCTAATCCCTTCCATTAGCCATTTAGTTACATCTCTCATTTCCTCTTAGTAATTAATTTCCCCATTAATCACCAACTTAAGGCCAATATTTCCATTCTATAAATTTTCCATCAATTATGACAAATTAGATAATGTTGTCACAAATACTCATTAATTCAATGTTAATCCACGATTACATTCTGAAAAATCAACATTAGCCCATAATCAAAATTTGGGATGTTATAAATTGGATCTGTACACTACAAGATATGCATTTTTTAAGTTGGTCATGTAAAATTGGTGTGTTTATGTGACAGTATCCAATAAATGATAATTTTAGAATGCTGTGTGTCCAATTATCTAAAGGAAATATTTTTCCTTAAAACTAGACTTAATATGGGTCATATAGCCTTTATAATAACTACAATTGAAATTTTTTACATAAAGATATGAATTTTCAAATTTTGTTGAAAATTCTGCCAGCTTTTAGTAAAAGTATGAAATTAAAAAGGTAATAGCATAATGTAATTACCTTGAACTCTAAGGGTAAAATTAATCACTTTGGGATAATTTGACCATATTGACTCTTCCTTTAACTTAGTGTATTAACCCTAATGATAACCAACTTGAGTGTTTGAATTATGGAAGAATTGGATTAAGTAATAACTCATCATCCGTAAATTCTAATTATAGGATTCGATATCTACCCTGAGCACTAGAACTAGGACAAGCACGAGACCGAAAAGGCTAAGGTAACAACTTTTCCCTCATATTCTATGTATCCTGCTTCATGCATATTATTGCCAATATGAATATTGCAAAATTGCCGGTTAAGCATTCAAATGAGAAGGGCTTTAGCCTAGTAGAACACCCAGCGCTGTGGGAAGAGACGGTGAGTCCTTGAATAGAATTGTTTGCTACATAAGCACAACTCTGAATGTTGAATGAATGCCGAATTCTTTGGTATGTGATGGTTGATATGGCATGTTTCTCTGTAGGCATTTTATATGAATGTTATCTATTACTACTGGGATTCTTTTGAATCTCACCCCTTTCCCATAACTAACCTACAGCAAAGTCAAGTTGCTCAAAGGGCAAGAAAGTAGTCACAAATGAGTAAAGAACAAGACTGAAAAAAGTTATGCTTTCATTGGTTATCATATTTTGAGAATTTGTATATTTTGTATGAATAACCATAGTATGAATAGTACTTGTAGTAGTAGTAGTAGTAGAAGCAATAGTCGTAATCCCCATATATTAGTACTTAATCGGGATAAAAGAATTGGAATCGGGCAACTTAATACCAAGAGTCCATTAGATAACAAACACTACGCAGGATTTTGGCAGAAAACACTCTGATATTAATAAATGGAACTAAGAATATATGGGTTATAATGAAATCACAAACCATTATGAGACCACTTTGAAAATATTTTAAAAAGTATTGAAAAACCCACTTAGGTGCAGGTTCGAATCATGTATTGAAGTTGGAACTTCAACTATTTACAAAAGAATGTTGGTCTCCAGTTGAAGTCATTACATATTTTAAACTCATATAAAGGCTTTGAAAATAAGGTGTTACATGGTGTACGTTCTTTTATAGACCTGCAGGCAACCGCCAACACGCAACTTATGCGAACATTATGTGAGAGGCATATGTACAATATTATTGCATTGGGTGAGACATATGTGTAGCACATTGATCGCCATAGGAAACCACACAAAAAAAAAAAAACTCCAGAACCTAAATGATTGTGCCAAAAGTAATTATATGCATATTTGTTGCATTGGATACATTCACTCATTTGTGATTTCAATTATTTTGATAATGTGGTGCATGTTCTTTTATATACCCACAGGCAACTACCAACAAGCAGCTTATGCAACCATTATGTGATGTGTTTTCTGAGATGTGTTCATTACTTTTAATATATTTCCTAGTTACATCGTATTAATTTCTTTGCCTTTCATGTTTTATATGTTTACTCTTGATGAACCCTTCCCCATAGAAGATATTGAGCAAGTCCGTAAGCGTTGGGCAAAATTCTTTTATAAGACTATATTATTTCCCAATAAATGCTAAGTTGTGTTTCATTTCATCTCTCAGAGTCATGCTGAAAATTTTGTATCATTCTCTCTATTGTATTTAGAAAGATAATACATTACTGTCTTTGAATTGTTTCAGATGTTTTCAATTCCATCATCGATCTCTCTTCCTTCAACTTTAAAACAAATAAAGTTAGTTTTGCATGTATTTCCTTCCTTCATTGTAATTTAACCATCTAAATATGGTTTCCAAAATTATATACTTGTATTTGCAGCTAGCTGATCAATACATTATGAGATTAGTACATTGTTTATTTGTGTGGGATTTTACTTTCTAAGAGTTTTTATATCTATTTTATAAATTAACATCATAGTTGATTATTGATCTGTGTATATTGTTCAACACTATATAAGAATTATGGTTCTTTATGTTGGTTCTCTACTAACATGTCATTGAATGCAGGGCATAATATACCTACTAGATATATAAAAAAATACATATGTAATGTTAACATGTCTAAAACAAACTTATTTGGATTGGTTAAAATAGAGAAAGGTTCAAAAATGTATAATTAAATGAACCTAATTTGTCTCCTGACCGGTCTTAAAAATTGACCATTTTAGACCTCCTAAACCAACAATAGGTCTTAAACATGCAACATTCTAAACCAGACTATTAGCCTGGTCTAAATACCAATTTTTAAAATTCGTCGTAGGACCGGTCTTAATAGCAATAGACTTCTTAAACCGGTTTATAGAAGACCAGACCTAAACCCGGCCTAAAAAGCCAATTTCAACTAGTCTAAAAGACCTTTTTTCTCTAGTAGTGATTGTTGAACTAGTCACTTTTATTTTAATTGACTATGTCTTGCATTGTGAAATGTGTGCTGGTATATGACTTGAGGCCCTAGGATCATGAATGTGATTGTACGTGCTCCGGATCAACAACACCTTATGCAACTTAGGGCCTTTTTGAGTTAGCTTTTGAGGCCCAAAAAGGGGGAAATTTTTGCTTTTTCAAACCATGGTTTTGAGGCCCAAAACCATGGTTTGGGAGCCAAAAAGTGCTTTTGTCATTTTTCCAAGTGTGTGTTTGGTTTCACTTTTAAAACCATGGTTTTAGCTCAAACTATGGCTTTAAAATTTAAGTACCCAAAAAGGTGAAAATTTTTTTTAAAAAAAGTGCTTTCTGATTCAAAATCATGGTTTGAGCCCTTGAAATGGTTTCTTTTTCACTTTTTTCAACTTTTTTTCCACATAAAAGCTATTTGAAACTATCCAAACACTCTTATCAAAATCACTTTTTCACTACATCTATTTTGCTCAAAATTTATTCTCTAAAATCACTTTCATCACTATTTTCGTATATGCTATTATCTAAAAGCAAATATAAACAGGCTAGTGTTTGGATCCTTTTTTTTTTTTAGCAAACCATGGTTTTAGGGCTCAAAAGTGCCTTTTTTTTTTTTTTGGTTACCCAAACATGCGCTTAATGTTGATTTTGGAGTAAATACTAATACTTGAGAATATATTATGACAGTATATCAGGAGCATGATTCCTATAACAATGTTAAATGCGCTGTGCCCTTTCTAACATTGTTCTGCATGTGGTTAGATTAAGTTCATCTCTTTAAACCATGACATATATCTTGCATGCATGCTTTGTCCTTTTTTTATCATAGTTAACGGTATATATAATTTATTAAAATAAAAAATAATATATACTGAAAATAATTTAATATTAAAAACAATATCTGGGTAAAAAGAAATTTTAATTTACATAGAATAATAAGATAACTATATAAACTACTGTTTTTATTTTTATTGAAATTAGCATATAATATATGTGAGTTTTTCAATATTATATTATAGGGCAAGTTAATTTACATGTCTTTATAGTTTCAACCAATTTTTAATTAGATCTATATAGTTTTTGTTTTCCTTTTATCAAGTCCTTATACTTTCACCTATTTTTAATCAGATCCTTGTAGTTTTTTTCTTTTATCATGTCTTTATTGTGCCATGGGATTTTTAATCAAGTCCTTGCAAGTTTTTTGGATTTTAATTTATGAATTTAATTGAAAATTAAATGAATGAATAATATAAAAATATAATTAACTAATAATAAATTTAAATTAATAAATATATAATTATCAAAATAATTAATATGATTAGTTATTAATTCTTAATTAATTATAATTCTATTCTATTTTTTGGAAAACTTTGTTATTATAATTAAAATTTTATAATTATACTAATAAATAAAAATTGGAATTAAAAATAATTAATATAAATATATGTTTAATTAAAAAAATTATTAAGAATATTAAAATAATTCATGAAAAATTTTAAAATAAAATTATCATAATAATTTATTATTTATAGGTTATTAGCATTTATAGAATAATATTTAAGGATATTATACTTAATAATATTATATTTTATACTATATTATAATATTTTATTGAATAAATAATAAAAAAGGTACATGTACCTAATTAAAAATCATGTGAAACTATAAGGACCTGATAAAAAGACAAAAAAGTATAAGGTCTTGATAAAAAAATAAGTGAAAGTATAAGGACTTGATAATAGGAGAAAATAAAGTTATAGAGACATAATTAAAAATTGGTTGAAACTATAAGAACTTGCAGATTAATTATACCTATATTATGTATAAATAAAAAATATAACTATTATAAATACAAATAAAAATTAAATATGTAATATAAATATTATTTTTTAATTTTAAAATAAAGAATATAAATATTATTAATAAATATTTACATGAAATAAGAAAATTAAAAAATATTTAATAATATTATATATATATATATATATATTAATTTCTATATGTGCACATTAAAATAGTCATATCGTTGGCCAAAAACTTATTCAGAAACTTTATATTTTTTAATTGATTTATGATCTTTCAATTCAAGATAAATAATTGATCATAGCTAGAAAATTATAATATATCAATTTTGTCAAATTCTAAATTCCAATAATAAATGGAAAGGTAAAAAAATTTATGCTAATAAGGAGGTATATTTTTTTTTCCTGGTTGATTTATGAGAAATTTGCAATATCCTTTTCTCAACTGGCATGGAGTCATGGTTTTTACTATTTTTAAAATTTTTATTTAAGAAAATGATAGGAAGCTATAATTTATGTTAAAATTTTCTATCTTATCTTTTGATTTCAGATAAATTTAAACTTTAATATTTAAAGTTATGATTAAAGTTTATTCCTTTGCTCCAATATAATACTTTATCATTAACATCTTGAGTATATAAAATGCTTTTGTTGTGAAAGTCTCCAATCTCAACCTACTCAATTACATGTTTTCACAATTTTATTGTATGGTTCATAAAGCTTTATCCCTCTCTAACTTGTATAATATATGAACATCTCTTTTATTCTTATAAATAATAGTTACCATGTGAGTATTCAAATGGTTCCGTATGAAGCATTATATGGAAGAAAGTGTCAGTCACCGCTTTGTTGGATGGAACTGACTAAGAGGAAAATTGTATGGGCCAGATTTGGTTGACCAAACCACAGAACAAATAAAAATTATTAAGAAAAGGCTCCTTGCGGCAGAAAGTAGATAGAGAAGCTATGCCGATAAAATGAGAAAACCTCTGGAATTTGAGGTTGATAACCATGTGCTTCTAAAGGTTTCGCCTGTCACAGGTATTAGTAGAGCACTAAAAACGAAGAATTTGAGCCCTATGTATATTGTTCTTTTTGAGATATTATCGAGAATTGGAATAGTGGCATATCAAATAGCGTTACTCCTAAATCTAAGTTAAACTACATGATTTTTTTCATGTCTCACAGCTCAAGTAGTATCAACCAGACCCTGAACATGTTATTGAGTATGAAGACATTGGTGTGCAAGACGATCTTATGTATGAGGTCGAGCTGGAACAAGTTATTAATCGTTAGGAGAGATGGCTCAAACATAAAAGCATACCATTTTCTGAAAATGGTCTGAAAAGGACTATCTCCTAGAGAAGCAACTTAGGAGGAGGAGGAAGACATGGAGAAGCAATATATGGAATTTATATCTTAGGGTATGTATCAAATTTCAAGGACAAAATTTATTATACGGGGGAAGAGTTGTAACATACTGAAATTTAGCAACCAGTGTTGCTTAGTGTGTATAATTAATCGAATAGAATATACTAGTACCCATACACACTTGGTGTCATTTTATGCCACACACAAGCACACTTGGAGCCACATTAAGACCCCCCACACACACATGGTGCCATCTTGAGCATACACCACATAAAAGTAGCTTTTTCCCTAACTTTCTACTTTTGGGTTGGTGCTATAGCAAGATGCCACTTAGGCCCCTTTAGCTTTTTACCTAACTTTTACTTTTGGGTTTGTGCCACCATGAGATGCCACCTAAGTCCTTTAGCTTTTTACCAAACTTTTACTTTTGGGTTGGCTCAATAATATGTCGCCACCTAGCCCTATTAAAAACACATGACTAATTAGCTGGACAACTCATCTGTCTTCCACCAGGTCACATGGTTGTCCTCCCCTGGCACCACTTATGCAAGCCAGATGAAATCAATAGACTTCCTTTTCCCGGATGATTAAGGTCGACTAAGGGCACCAAGTGGCAAGGGAAGAGGACACATGTCACCTTATGAATTAGACACTTATACATACATGTGGTAGTTAAACCAAACACTCCCCACACTTTAAAAATTTTCCCAAGAAGGGAAAATAAGAGAGAAAAATAGAGAGAGAAAATAAAAAGGAGAGAAGGTGCTGAAATTTGAAGAACAAGAGAGAGAGAGAAAGTGTTCTTGAGCCTTTTTCACCTCTTAGCTCATGTTTCTAGCTTGTAGAGCCTTTACCAATCTTGTTCCTCTCATCAAGATCAAGGTTTCTACGGTTTTAGTTTCTTGAAAATAAGAGTTTGGTGCTATCTAGGTGGTGTAAAATTTGGGAGAATCAAGAAAGAGTTATAGCACCAGATAGAGGTAAGCATAAGCTCTTCTTTGAATCTAGTATCTTGAAACTTGGTTAAGTTTTCATGAGGTTGATATGTTGCCATAGTTTTCAGCCAGAGGTAATTTTAAGGTTTTAATGATCTTGTGAACATAAGATTGTTGTTAGAGGAGGTATAAGCATGATAGAAATGAAGTTTGGCAAGGCTTGTGGATAACAGTTGCAAATCACTTTGTTTTCTCTCCATGTTATGTTTTGGCTAGGTTAGGGCATAGGGAAAGAATGGTATTTTCTAATTTTGAGATTTTCAATGGGTTTAGAATGAAAAATTTTGTAGCATAAAGGTGAGAAAGGGATTTAGGAACCATTGGAATTGAAAACAGAATTTTACCCCAAAACCCTAATGTATCAGTCTAAATTGGTTCATACAGAAGGAATTAGATTTTTCCAAATTTGAGGTTAGAAATGGATTCTACATGCAAAATTGTGTGAGAATAGCTTGTGGAAGTAATTTTAAAATAGTAGGATCAAAAACTCTAAAATTTGAGTTAAAAGTTGTTGGAGGATAGTACTACCAGATTGTTTTCAGGGAGTCAGATTGCTTTGGGTTACATTTTGGTTAGTCAAAACTTGTCCAATGATTGTGAAATTTTATAGTTTATTATACATATTTCAAGCTTTAATATGAGGCATGGAATGTGTTAATTGGAAGAATAGTTTGTAAGTTATGAAGTTTTAAAGTTTAGGTATCCAAAACTAGAAAGATTCTTGAGGCAGTCAGTTTGGTCAAGGATCCTGGCACTTAGCACCTATAATTAGCATTGGCTAATATTTTTCCTTTATAGAGGACTTAAAGAGCTTCACATAGAAACTCAAACCACCTCATTTGAAGTTTTCTAGATTAAGATATGAATTTTCAAAGTTACCTAATGAAATCTAGCAGATTAGGATTAATTCAGGAGTTGTCATTTTTAAAGGGAATCATGATTAGTAGGAACATGAGGATTAGACACTTATTAGACAAAGCACAAAAGAGAGGTATTAAAGATAACCAATAAAAGTTAAGTAAAGAACAAGAATACAGGATGGGTCAAAGAATAACATAATCTTTATTATGTCAGTAGAATTGGAATAAACAATGACCCATTAATTTGTGAATTCTAAATTATAGGATTTGATATTTTCCTGAGCCCAAAAAAGAAGTTTGCTAGTAAAGGTAAAGTACAGGAAAGCTAGCTAGGTAGTAACTCGTTCTCTCATATATTATGTATTATTCTACATATATGTTTTTACCATCGGGTATATCTATTTCATAAATATACAAAATTGATGTTGGGCTAATAGGGCTCGAGGCAATAAGACCTATTGGACCAATGTGTCCTTAGGCCATAGACCTGATATGCATTAAGTATTGTGCTGGGTAGTGACCCGAGGCTGTAAGACCCGAGGTGCATGCTTGTATGGGCCAGTGACCCTAGGCTGTAAGACCCGAATTACCAAGCTATGGCATTAGGCCAGTGTGTCCTGTGATTGATGATTATGCTATATCTTGTTTACTAAATGTTGTTCATGTTGATTGCTAATTGAATGATGGTTTATTTAGCATGATTTGTGAACTTGCATATGTTATGATTAATTGTGGTTACTGCTAAGATTCTCAATAATCTCACCCTTCCCAATAATTAACAGATAGGGAAGGCAAGCGGCTTGAAGGGCAAAGAGGTAAACACTGATAAGTGAAGAATGGAGATCAAGAATTTAAGTCTTCTGTTGGTTATTTGTTTATTAATTTTACTGAAACTTGGGAAATTTAGGTAACCTTATCGTTCGACATGTATTGTGTATAAATGTAATGACATAACTATAGTAAAGTTAGTACTTGTAGTAGTAGTAGTAGTAGTAGTGGAGGTAGCATAACATTAATGGCCTAGATTAATTTTAGTTGATCTATTATACGTATCGAAATGGTAATTTCTTCTAGCGTGACAAATGAACTAAGTTTGGCTAATGTATGATAAGGACCCATAAGTTAACTATCAATATACTAGTTTACGAGCAGAGAAACACTCTAGTAATGATGACTAAGGTTAAAGATTATGAGTCATAATGAAGTATGAACCACTATATGACTGCTTTGAAAGTTTAGAATTTATTTCAGGAAAACCTGTATTGAAGCTGGGATTTTACATTATTATCAAAAGTGTATTTGTTCTAGGATGGAAACCTGGCTTAGTGGTTCAAATTCATTATTTGAAAAATCATATGACAACTATAGAAATATGGGTGTCATAATATATGCGAGCGCTACATATGCTTGATGAGATACATAACGATTTCAAAACTGACTTATGCAGTATGTATTATAACAGTTCTTATATAACACCTATTATGTGAGGCTTGGTAAGGCCATGATATGTGAAATGTAGTGATAATAAACATCTTGAACACATAAACAACCATCATAATATGTGTTAATGATTGTATATTATATAACGGTCCCTTTTTATCAACCGTTATATATATAGTAACATAAATAATGGTTCTTTAAAAAACATAGATATATATTTACATTAATTCTAATGAATTTATTTAAACAACCGTTATATATAGTTGACATAAATTGGGGGGGTTTGCTTTGACATCCCCTTACATATACATTTGTAAAGAAAAAATTAGAATATATATTTACAATCATTCATATACAAAGCAAGATAATAAATTAGAATATATTTACAGCTAGTCAATCATGTATATGCATACACTATTGAAACCAAAAGTTTAAAACCAAATATAAATCTATAGTCGTTCATAGCATGTTGGTTTCCCCCTCCCACTGCAGTTCCAGAGATGTCACCAACTCTTAATGTAATATCCTGAATTGTGATTAAGGGCTAATAATTTCAAAGTAATGTAATTAATGTTAATTAACCACTTATGAAGTAAATAATGTGAGATATGATGTAAAATGTGTTTGATGATGATGATATATGTGTCATGACAATCAAGGGTAAAATGGTAAATTATCAACTGATTGGTCAATTACCAAAGAGGAGACTCATTGGTAATTGAGATCAATGGTTACGATGTGTTGAGCAAGGGGCGGAATTGTATGTGAATATGCATATGTGAGCTCATGGTTGGGAAAATGGGATGATGACATATGGCAATATGAGGGCCATTGTTCTTAGTCAAAATGTCAAAAGTTTTTCCCTCTCTCCTCTTCCCCTCAAAGTCGGTTGTGTGTGTGTGTGGGGCCAAGGAAAAATTGTTGTATCTTCATTATTTCATCTCTCTCACCTTACCTCCATTTTCGTCTTGCATCAAGGAAGAAAGAGAAAGGAAGGGCTTGAGTTTTATGTGAGTATTTGACTTTAAATGCTCACTTAACCTTCACTAATAGAATTCAAGAGGTCAAGAGCTTCATTTCTATGGTTTCAAAATTTTCATTGGTGGTGTTTGAGAGATTGTGAACTTTGGGAAGTTGAAGAATCAAGAAACCAACTTTGAGAAGTGGAATAGGTGAGTATTGAATGTGTTTTGGTGTAATTGTTTTGGTCATTGGTTAAGTTTTGAGAATTTTGTATTATTTCCCTAATTTTGGATTAAATTTGAAATGCATGAATTGAGTAGTATAAGGTGGTGGAATAGATGTCAAATTGTGTTTTGGAGTCCATAGTTTTGGTTTGGATTTGAAAAGAGGAAGTTTGGTCATTAGGTGATTTTGGTGACAATGTGGATAGAAGTGTTGAATGTGTCATTGTGGTAAGATTTTGGTTGTTTTAAGTTTACCAATAGGTTCCTTATGGAATTTTAGAGGGGAATAAGTTTTGGTATAAGTTTTGGGACCATTGGAACTAGTTTTGGTAAATCTGGAAAACTATATCAGTTGCTGCGATCTGACTTCTGATAAGCTTCACTCGAGTAAGGTAGGGTCTCACTCGAGTATAGTATGAAATTCTGAGTATTGTGGTTAAGTCTTCAGGCAGAAATCGCGAGTGAACTTCTTCATCTTCGAGTGACATATGTTATCACTTGAGTACAAGTGTATGTAGCACTATGGGTGTGCGTCTCGGGCTATCACTCGTAAGCAAATGATCAAGAGTGCGCATGGGCACTCGCGAGCATTGGGAAGTCACTCGAGTACTAAGGCTAGTACTCGAGTGTAGTTGTCACCTAAGAATTGTAGTTTCTCTCGGGTTGTCACTTCTTGCACCTCACTCAATAGGACTCGGGTGACTAAAGTACCATCACTCGAGTGCTTGTGTCTGTGCTCGAGTGCACTGGCCATATGGGAGGTGTTGGTGCTCTCGGGTACACACTTTCTGTGTCTCACTCGTTGGGACTCGAGTGCAATCGGGGGTAAGACTCGAGTGAGGCCTTCTTTACTCGAGTGAGTCAGCCCAAACTTAGTGTTCTTTTTCCAAAAAAGGTATCTTCAGGGTAGTTTCTCCCAACCCTTTAGGGATATGTTTAGGCCTATAATAGCCACCTAAAGAGATTAAATGATAACCAACATAAAGTACTACAAAATTGGGAAACTTGGAAAAGAGATTGACGAGTTGTCCTTGATTTGGTTTATAAGATTTGATATTTGCCGCCCTCGAGAGCCCACGGTGCTGAAGAACGTCAGGAAGGAATAAGGTAGTGACTCTTTCTCTTATACTATGTGTGAAACATTGTATGCATGTTTGTCATGCATTGAGAATACTTTGTGAATACATGTGATGCTTTGAGATCGCAGTGAAAGCTGACGCATAGAGTTTACAGCCATGAGTGCTGTCGTTTGTGGTGTGAGCCATGATACATTATGATGATGCTTAACATGATCATATATGTTATGTTTTTTAGCATTGTATGAGTGATTTGTTACTACTGGGATTCTCTTGAATCTCATTCTTTCCAATGACTAACATTTCAGACAGGGCTAGTGGCGCTAAAAAGAAGCGGGCAACTCTGAGCGATTAGGACCCTACGGGGTATATTTGATTTTGGGGATGTTGATTATCTACTTATGAACTTAGGATTATTGTATATTTTGAGATATAAATATTACATTTGATTTTGGTTATGTAATCCCCTAATGGAGACTTATGAACCCTCAGATTATATATGTATAGAACCCGGGAGTTGCCGAGGATTTGGTTATACACTCTGATATGTATGAATGTAAATTAACTGTATAGTTAATTATATTCGAGTTTTGAAATTGAGACCAGGATAGGGAAGAGTTTTTGAAAGTTTTGTTAAAAATCCTTCCGCAATAAGGGATTGGAAATGTCTTTTGATGATTATTGGTCTCTATTTCATTTAAAATTTTGAATTTCGGATTATAATTACGTGTATAAAGGCAGGGGGTTACACTTAAGCCACTTCTTCCATTTGTGACTAGGTAAACTTCATGCAGGAGGCATAAAAATAATGTATGCAAAAGGAAACAATAAATGAAGTTAGATATTGTAATATACATAGCTGACTGAGTGTATATATGAATGAATTGAGCATATATAATACACCTTACTATGAGCAATATTTTTGGGACTAGGTAAACTTCATGCAGGAGGCATAAAAATAATGTATGCAAAAGGAAACAATAAATGAAGTTAGATATTGTAATATACATAGCTGACTGAGTGTATATATGAATGAATTGAGCATATATAATACACCTTACTATGAGCAATATTTTTGGGATTATGCATAATTATGTCCTTTATGAAATGCATCACGCAGTATCCACAATCAAAGTTGTCATTTGGTTGTCATGGGTATTATAAATAAATTAGAAAAAAATTTGTCTGTCAGTCATATATAAACTCTATATGTGCGTCAATTTAATATTATAGTTATTGGTGAATAACATATATACAATTGGACTCACCCATTAGAAAGCATATATGAAGCAGCCGTTACTGAGGTTGTATATGCTATAGTCAAGACCATTTTGCAAGTAGTAGTTGTACATCACTCTGAGAATATACAATAAAAACTTATATATATAGAAACATATGCAAGATAAACTAAATTATATAAGATTATGAATAGATAATTTACTGGTTGAATGTCTCTTGCATGTATAGTCTCTCTTTTGGAAACCCACTTATAGGGTCATAGTACAAAATCTTTTTTAGCAATGGATTTACCACTATGAGCATCCAGTGTCCCCTAAGTATAATAATACATCACAACATCAGGATAATTACAAACATAAATAAAAACTAATTTAAGAAAAGTTACTGATATATCCATCCTTGAATGTATGACACCAAGAAGTAAGTGTTGCTTTTGTTTAGTGTCCCCTTATGAATTTATCTCCCAGAAACCTCGTTTAAGGCTGCTTCACATGTTCCTTTATGCCCTCAGCCTAGTGCTTGACATTGTTAGGGCGGTTGAACTTGATCTTGTCTTGAAGGCTACGGAGGAAGATGTAATTATGGTACAAGTGCCTAAACTGCCAAAACCAACACACCAAAATATAATCAAAGTTCTAAATAGCTAACTACTTAGTCACAGTCGAAGAAATACCTGATAATGAAGTAGTCAATGCTTGTACTTGCAATCTCCTTATTCAGGACTTTAGAAACAAGCTCTTAGCTTATATATTCATGTTAATCCTATTGATCGAAGACCTTTTTCTCAAATTGGATTATTTGAAACATATTCAAATTCGCAGTGAATAACTTGTCAGAAAACTCCTTAAGGGACTTCCAAGCAGATTGACCAAGCTTATTCTATGTGAATGATTTTTGCTCGAATTGATCATTGAGGGTGGGATGCTTCCTCTTTAACTAGATGGCAAGGCCACCACTACTAAAAAACCATTGAATTTTCTACGAAATTTGCTGTGGATTTGCGACAAAAATGGATTTTTGACGGAATTCATTTCATCGCTAATAGGACCATGACAAATCAATCAACTCTGTCAAAAATTTATTTTTTATTTTTTAATTTCAAAATGCCATGTGGCATTCTTCAGAGAAGCCACTTGGCAGCTTTGGTGGCCGCCACCTCATCGCAGGATCCCCAGCCCTACCATGTGTCGCTGCTCCATATTTCCTGAAAAAATACAACTCTTCTTGGCCCCCCATTGGTTTGAACCCATAACCTCGCACCTACGTGCGTGATGCCTCACCAGTTGGGCTAGAATGCTTTAGCATTTTATTATTGCTCAATTATAAATATAATCTTATTATATATAATCAATTATATAAAAATATATATTTATTTCTTATACATAAATATATATTATTGTAAAAAACTAAATATAAATTTAATAATAATATAAAATAATTTTATATATTCTTATAATTTTTAATATAAATTAATTTCAAATAAAAAAATTTTACATCTTAAATAAATTTCCATATGACTATATTTCTGTCCAATTTTTGAATTTGAATTTTATTTTTAATTAACATTAATTAATAACTAATAATTTATATGTATATATATTGAAAACAATAATTCTTTAATAATTAAATTTATCTTAAAAAATAATTTTTTAATGTTTCTGATGGAATTAGCCATTGACTTATTCGTCACAAAATTAGCCACAAAAATTTTCGTGACTAATTCCATGGCAAATTTAGCCATGAGAAGTTCTATGGCTAATTCCATGGCAAAATAGCCACAGAATAATTCCGTTGCAAATTTTTTCTGACAGAATTTGCTATCAAATATTTTTTCATGGCTAATTTTGTGGTAAATTTTGCCATGGAATGAATTCCATCAGAAACTTTTCTGAAGGAATTTGCCACGGAAATTTGGAAAAAATTTCTATCAGAAATTCAGTTTTTTTGTAGTGCACGCAATAAAGCTACCCATAGCCCCTCTCAGTGTTTCTGTGTCTTAAGTGGCCACAGAGAGCTGATAGTTGGGGTCTAAGCTATTTGTACATTCACATGTTTAAGAGGCAAATGCTTGTTGTGAATCATATTATCCTCCGGCGATTGAACACACTGCCTGTTGCAACTATATGGCGACTAGGGCTCTTGGCAAAACATTCAATGTCTACCAATCCTAAGGTAGACCATGAGCTGGGAATGTGCAGCTGCCTTTAGTACTTGGGCTGACATTTCTCCCTTACTGCTTTTCAATACGCTCCTTCATCAGCTCTTACATGAGAAACAATATTTATTTCTACATTTCATCATATTGTTTCTAGAGCTTTTCATATTTTTCATCCTTGTTATTTCTTTGTTGTTTTCGATGACCATAATATTTTGCCTTGGTCAATCCAAATCCAACACCTTTAAGAAACCATGATGGTTAGGCCCTAATGTCTTGGCTAATACGTCCTTATCCACAGAAAGGCAGCCCTGTGTAATAACTTCTTGAGACACAGCTTGTTGTGCATTTAAACATAAAATTAACATTGATAGTTAATTAAAGACATTACTTCCATAAATCAGGGACTAACATTAATACTTGCCATTTGGTTGAGGACCTCCTTTACCTGAGGATTGTCATAAGAGCCATTTTTATTTTGCCTCGCCACCAACCAAAGTTCATAATAGGGAAGTCTACTACCATCCCTACTATTAGCAGACAACTCTTGAGAAATGCTAGCATGCCCCTTTTGCCCTACAATATAAGGATACTTATTGTTCTTCACCCTCTCCTTATCCGCCTTACTTGTTATCTATGAAAACACACAACACTCCAGTTAATATTAAATAGATACACATAAGCCTTATGAATTACAAATATCAGCTAGAATGATGGCTAGTGACATAAGATGACAAATTCTCCTCACGCATCCCCCTTAATCGTGGATCAAAGTTCCTCAGGAACTTTTGTCTAATCGGTCTCTTCTAGATTCGACAAATATGTCATCATCAATACATGACAGAATGTGATGACAAATTTCTTCTAATTATCATCTATATCATATGTAGACTATAAAGTACACAATTCAAGTTAACATTTTTTACAAGTAAACAATACGTAATTAGAAGGCATATATATCTTACCTTGACATTGTCCCAAATGAAGTTTGTGTGCTCTTTCTTTCCCTCACCTTAGTGGCCCAACATGATAGGAATGTTGCTCTTTGCCTTTAAGCTGATGTAGCTGATAAAGTATGAAGGCTCAAGATCTTGACCATTATTGTTCCATACCACACAAAATTTTCTACCCTCAGCTATCGTGATAGGCATCTTACCTAGATTCTAGGTTTTTCCCCTAATCTACTTGGATTCATGGCATGGTCTCAATCCACCATAAGTAGCTATACTATAATGCCCCAAAATATGTATAATGGCTCATGACTCCAAATGTAAATGTAATGAATGTTAAATGAACACTTCCAGGAAATAAAGTAAGAATTATGACCCCAATTAGTGTTAGAAAGTTCCCAAACTCAGCATTTAAGTTAAATTATGGTAATAAAGTCTATATTGGACTAAAAGAAAAGGGGAGGGCCCATAGAAAGAGATTAAGGGATCAAATAATGTGTCAAGTAGCAATCTAGTTAAAATTGTCATAGTTACGGGCAAAATGGGAAGAAAGAAATTTATCAGCCAATTAGTTAGCAATCGAAGAAGAAATTGACTATTAACTAAAAGAGTAAGAGGTGTGACTAAATAGCTAATGGAATTAGTTAAAGTAACTAAATAGTTACATGCTTTTGGAGGAGCCATAGGATGCTGACACTGGGCACCACATAGACTAAGCAATAAAACTTTGAAAAGTAAAATAATTAATTTTCAAACTCTCTCTTTTTCCTCTCAATTTCAATTAAGGCATGATGGGGATGAAGATATGATCATTTGATCATCTCACTTTCTCTCTCCAAGCTCTCTAAGCAGGCTAGCTCAAGGAAGAGGAAAGAGAAAGAAGATCAAGGTAAAATGAGCTCTTCTACTTGGATTTTGACCTTGCTAACCACCTCTAATGCTAAAAACTCTTCCATAACCTTGTTCATCTTGATGAGAACTTCATTTCTATGATTTTATATTTTCAAGAGGAGGTGTTTGGTGTGTTCCAAGAAGAGGTGGAAGCTGAAAATCAAAGAACAAACTAGAGGAGGTGCTAAAGGTGAGCAAGAGCAATTCATTGATATGTATATTATGATAATTCGTTGAGACCTTTGGCTTATTTAATTTTTCCCTATTTTTATGTATATTAGGTTTTTGAGAGTTCATGGTGTTTTGATGGCATAAATAGTGCCTTGTGGTGTGTATTAGACATATGAAACAAGTTTGAGACTTGAATGGAAAGTTTGGGAAATTGTGGGATTTTATGTTGTATTTGCCCAAAACAGGACATTTTAAAGAAGTGAGAATTTGGTTGTTTTGATGTTTCAATTGTCTTCTACATGAAAATTTGTGTGGGGTCTAGCCCTGGTTATAAATTATAGACCATTGGAAACATTGGTTGAAAATTGGAAGTTTTGTTAATCAAAATTCTATACAGGGTAGCCAGTTTGCATGGTGTTTTGAAGTAAGCAAATGATGTCTAAAAATTGTGAAACTGTCCAGTTGAATAGAGAATGTGTCAAGCTTTAAAATGATATAAAATGGGTGTTATTTGGAGTTTTATGTTGGAAGTTATGGTCGTTGGAAGTCCAGCAAGAAACAGGCAGTTTCTTGGCCGCAACCAAAAAGCTTCTGACTTGTTCTTAGCCACGGCCTAAAAGCTTTTAACCTTCCCTAGGCTGCGGCTAGAGGTTCTTGGCAGTAGCCAAACTGTTACTAACTATCTCTTGACCGAGGCCAGAGAATGCCTTGGCCGTGGCCAAACCTCAATTTCAGCACTTTAAATTTTTTGAAAGGTGGTTTTTGGTCTAATTCTCCCTAACCCTTTTAGGCATTTGTTTAAGCTTCCCATAGCCACTTAAAGGACTCAAATAATAACCAACCCCAAGTGTTTTAAAGTTATTTAAGAATTGAAATAGGCAATAACTTGTCATCCTTAATTCTATTTATAGGATTTGATATCTACCCTGAGTGAAAGAAACCAGTGCCCGAACAAGAGCGGAAAGAACAAGGTAGTGACTCTTTCTCTGATATCATGTATAATGCTTTGTATGTATGTGCATATCATCAATTGTTATGAATGTTACGAACGTCAAGAATAATTGCTGCTATGAATGCTGTTATGTGATGATTGCTTACATGCTCTGTGTTATTGTATGTTATATAAGTGAATTGTTACTACTGAGATTTATATGAATCTCTCTCTTTCCAATGGCTAAGTACAACCAGGGCAAGTGGATCAAAGGATAGGTAGGTAACCAAGGGCGACTAGGGTATACTGATAGAGTATTAGTGTTTTTGTCTGTTGGTTATCAAACTTTTAAAGAATTTGTGCATATTATACTGGATGTAAATGTAAATACTTTGTAGTAAAGGTGGATGTACCGAGTATAGACTGGAATGTTTGTATGTAACCCCGGTAAGGGACTTAAGTATGGATGATCATACCCTATAGACCTTATTAGTAATAGAAGTAACCTAAGAGTTCATCGGAAAATTTTGTTAAGTACTCTGATATTAATGAATGAAACAAAACAGAAGAGTTTTGAAAAGCGAAAATGAGACCTCATTAAACATGTTTTGAAAAGTTTTTTGAAAACTCACTTTGTCATTGGGTTAAACCCTATCTTGAAGTCGGGGCCTTAATTAAATTATAAATTACTTCTCAGATCTCCAGATTATCTTTACGACACATTTCGAATTGTTTTCAAGGCTTTTAAGTAAGGGGGTTACATATACCTTCCATATTGACCGCTCCATCGTAGTCTCCTTCTCTGGTGATTTCCAGGTTAGCATGCTAGAGGGATCAAGCTAGTAATGAGCATTTCTTTATCATACTTTTGCTTTGTTCATGAACTATAAGGTGTAGTGGCCCTTCCTTACAATATCCTACACTTCTTCTAACGTCTATTCTTAGGTCAAGTTTTTGGTTTCACTAGGGGCAATATCATTACTAGTGGCATTATCAGTGCCAAAGGAACAAAAACTAGCCATTTTAACTAAAAAACATAACTCATTTAGTCAACCACATGGAACATAGCAATGAGTTTTTCAATAAAAAAACATGATCATGACTAAGGTCAAACCTAACTAGGTAAGATAAAGTGAAAAATGGAGAATGCAAAATGCAAAAGAGAAATCATACCTAAAAATAAAGAGAGAAGGGCATAGGAAGGAATATGACCTAGCTAGGGATCTGAAAAGAAAAAAGCTAGTTAGGGCAATCGAAAAGAACTGGCACGGCTCTTAGAGTGTAAAGTTTAAAGAAAGTAGTGAAGGATGTTGTTTGCCTATAAGCAACTGTCGACTACAGGAAAAGTTAACCAGAGTTGTGGAGTTCTGAGGATGGTAGGTAACATTCAACTAAAGGCAAGCATGTTAATTGTAATAACTTTGGAATGTAAAGAGGAATGAGAAAGCAGGTGTTTTAAAATATTTGACGAAACTTGCCCATGGTTAAGAGTTTAGAACCATTATGAAAGGTGACCTTTTTTTATGGTTCTTTATTTACAACCTTAATGAATCCCTGAATGAAAGTTCATGATTTTACATTATAATTGTTAGCTATTGTAAAAGGTGAAGGTTTTTTCTTAATAACTGTTAGATATTTGACATGGTATTCTAAAAAGTGATGGGTTTTACTTAATAACAATTATGTATTTGACTTTTTTAAAATAATTTTTGAAGTTGATTATTTAACCACATAATAAAAATAAAAAATTTAAAAATAAAATGAGTGTGAATAAACAAAAAAAAAGTTATGGAAATGAAGTATCTACTGCATCATCAGATTCATTCTTCCCTAGTAATCTGTCTATCTTCTCATTCAGAGAGCAAACAAGAGATGCCAGTTCCTTCAAGAAATTATCTATGCATTCTTGCTCTCCCTTGTAAACATTGACTATATGTTGTAGGTCATAGTTCACAAGGATAAGCCCTTTAATGCTTTACGGTGGATGGCGATAATCTTTTGACTTTACCCAGGGAGATCAAAAGATGATAAATCAAAAGACCTCTTGCATTTGTCCATGATATCGATAAAGAACAAAAGTTAGAAGTTGGATATGAGAAGTTGAAATAGAAGTGGAGAAGTAGAGTTCATTTTTTAGACACTTAAATAAAAAGGGTTTCATGGATTATCTTACTATCAAATGCGTCCTTTAGTATTAAAGATCATTTCTTGTTAATTAAATAGAAGTGGAATGGAAAGGGTTTCACAGGTTATACAGCAGAATGTGCCCTTTATAATGGAAAGGATTATATATAGAGCTGAACATGTCCTTATAAATTGTCATAGTTATCAACATAAGTAACGATTATCTACTAATAACTGTCAACGTTCTTTGTAAAATGTCTAACATTAGTAACAATTATTTACTAATAACCGTGAAGCATCAATTGCTTTTTCAAATATTTTTGGGCCACTTTGCCATGACTATTGATTTTTTTAATATTAACAAAATATAAAACGAAGTAGTGGTTTTCAGTCCTCACTGCTACTGCTGTTCTCCTCCTCCTACTCTTCTCCCTCACTCGACTCATCATCGACGTCAGATGAAGAAGATAAAGGGTCTAACTGGAAGTGACCATATACAACCTCATTGTGATGAAAGATTAGGTACAACTTCTTGTTCAGACTGTAGGCGTATATAGTGAGACGCCTTGTGGAGCAGTCAAGATTGGCCAAAGTCTGCAGCAAAGCCTCTATTAGAAGAGGAGGCCGAAGAGGAGGAGGAGGAGGGAGGAGGAGAGCTTGTGAAGGTAGTAGTGGTAGAGGCTGCAACACCTTATGTCCAATAGACCCAAATAAGTACAAAAGAGTAATGAAATCAATTATGGAACCAAAGTTCAGTCTTGGATTAAAAGTTACTTTGGAAACACGTTCACAATTTCCAAACCTATCTTAGATGGTGAATGTCATACCCTTATCTTATTTTAACTTGCAGCGAACTATTAATGCGTGGTTCGGTGGGCACAACAGGAATAGCAGAAATATACTGATGTTATTGATACAATGTGCTTGATTATAATATAGAAATTCTCAATAGGGTTATACATAAGATTACAAACCTTTAAAATAGTTCAAAGTCTACAGGTAACCAACTCCTCTTCTTGGTCTGAACCGGGAGAGTATGTGGCCGGAACTTAAATCTTTACCTTTAAAGCCACTTTCTTCTGTTTCTACCTATATAAATTGTTAGTAGGAAACAGATACCATATGCATGCAAGATTAGTGCTTAATGTATTACATGCTTGCATTACATAAACTCATGCTCACATAATAAAATACTTGCGTGCTCAATGTTTCAAACAACATACTTATGGCCATAGCATAAATAGAAACATAGCTTCAATCATTCATATATGTTTCACATAATCAAGCAAAGTAATAACATGCATCAATACACCAACACAAATATCAAATACATGCAGGAGAGGTAAGTTCCCTACCTTAAACCTATTTCCACCATGGATTTCGTGCCTCATAAAGTGTGTCGCAACTCAGCTCTTCACTCGGTCCTACAATTCTAAATGTACCATTTAGACACTTTCATAGTATTTCTGGTTGTAATATGAGCCTAATATGAAAATTTACTAAAATTCCCTTAGGGACCCGGGGCTGGCCCCACCGTACCCGGTCCGACCGTCCTTTTTCAGAAATTTTTACTAGGGATATTTTGACATATTTTTGCCTAGGGAATCTATTTACGGACTCAGAATTACCAAATTCACTTCCAAATAACAAAAAATCCCTTGGCAGCCCCACTTTAAGGGTTTCAGGGGCGTTTTTCGTAATTATGCTTTTGTGAGCTTTTCCGAAAATGTGACCAACTGTAACCCCACCTAATTTTTCCTCCTAAACTCAATGGAATCATAAAATCATTGAAAATCCAACCCTAAGGCCCTCTAAAAGCCCTGGCCAAAATTCTCAAGTACTCCGGGAAAATTGGGGTTTTCCGGTTTCAGCTCCGCAAATGTGTTCCTTTTTACTCCTAACCACTTTATTAACATTACATTAGGTTACAACTACCATTTAGACCTAATTTTGGCAATATAACCCCTAGGCACACATTTCCAAAATTTAAAACAAAGGACAATCCGGGAAAATTTCACCGATTAAATTGTCCACAACAGCCAGAATAAGCAATATACGAAGGTTTGAAGGTTATCTCAAGCTCCCACTAGCTTTTCTTGACTTGCCTGAAAACCCTAAGCTCCCAAGACTGAAATTGGAGCTTCAAAACCTTAATCCACATAAAAGAGTAGCTTAGAAGCGGAGTTATACATGTTAGGTACAGATTTACCGAAGAAATCAACCTACCGTACAAGTTTCCCTTCCCTTTCTCTCTCTAGAAAATGGATGCACTTTCTCCCTCTCTAAGGGCTATGTCACGTCAGAAATATCTTGAGGAAGATGAAGAAATGTTGTTTTAACATTATGATGATGTCATATTTCATTTGTTTAATAATTTCCAAAATCCATTTTTATGTACAATAACTCTATGTACATGTAATCATGCCATTAAGCCCAACTAATATTTCCTTCTTCATGCCACATGTAGAAGACACCTAGGGTCCATCCCTATGGTCTCAATTGGCTTCACAACTTGTTCCAGTTATGTATATACGCAAAGTCTCAATTTTGGTCAAAATTGCACTTTTTGCTCAAATTTTCCATAAATTCACATTTAATTGACCAAAACATTCCAAATATATTTTCCCCCATTTTTATCCTTAATTAGTTGCAATTAACTTTAATTGATTGGAAAATAATTAATTTAGCACTTGTTTGGCTGATAGAGCTCAATATTTATATATTTTTATTAATTAATCTTAGGCTTTTGTGGGACTTAATTGAATATTTTGGGCATAATAAAGTGTTAATGTGAGATTCTAGTGAAAGAATAATTTAGGAATTATAGTGGTTAAATTGTTATATTTTTAATTAATATTTGTTATTATCATTATTCTTTAATTGTGAGCAAAATATATTACCTTTGTGAATTTAATTTTATAGGTGATGATGTGGCACAACTTTTATCAAGATCAAAGATATCATTTTGGAGCTTAATTAAAGGATAGGAACTGGAAAGATTGAAAGAGAGGGACTGGACCGAATTGGTGAAAAGCAAGCAGCCGAAATTGTTGACCCAAAATGGTTAAATGAGGAAAAAGGAATGGAAAGCAAGGAGGAGGAATGGAACAAGTTTGAGAGAGATGACCGAAATAACTAGTGGACCGAATTGAAGGAATTAGTGAGTGGGCTAAAATAGTTGAATGGAATAGACATGAGCAGTACCGAACTGAAGTTAACGTAGGAGGCAGTTGGGCTGATTGTAATGGGCTAAACCGAAATGAATAAAGATTGAAAAGGGGAGGCTGACCGAAGAAAGACTTGGACTGAGATTTGAAAGAAGAATTGAGGGACAGCTGGGATTAAACGAGAAATAGACAGGAGACGCGGAACCACGTGACATAAGAAAGGAGAAGGAAGTGTGGGCTGAAATTGTTGAATGAGAAAAGAGATGGTTGACCGAGAATTAAAAAGCAAGCTAGAGCAATAAGAAAAGAGAGGGTTTGGCAGCTGGAGATAGAGGTTGCAGCAGATTCAAAATAGAAAAAAAAAAGGGAAACGTCTTAGGGGGCTGGAGTTGCACTAAGAGGAGGCTGCTGCATCTTATCTTCATGGCATATTATTCATCCCTTCATCAATCTTTAGCTTCCTCCTCTATGAGTAGCTAAATCTTGGTGATTTCCTTGAGTTGGGTAATGGTTTGAGCTTTTAAACTTCAATGAAATTCCTTAAGCTCTCTTTCTATTTCATAATTATATGGCTTGGTTAAGTATATGATTATAATCTAGATTGTTCTATGCTAAGTGAATAAACTTGGTGATTGAGCTAGGAGTTGATTAATTAAGCTTTGTATGATTCAAATTAGGAGTTGGTTGAGTTGTTTATTCCAACTTGGTTAAGTGGATTGTAAATGACTAAACTGAATGCTCTGAATTTTTGTAATGGTAATTACAAGCTAGAATTGGAAGTTGATTATTCATCTCCTTAAGTCTGAATTATTTGGTGGTATTCATTTAATTACTTTGGTAGAATGAATTAAATGATTATTGCAAGTATGGAGCTAGTGGTAGCTTAGTTCCATCCTCTTGACTCATATTATGGAATTCATATCATTAGTAAGCAAGGAAGACTAAAACCTCAACTTAAGGGAATCTCATTTCATCATTATACTAGTTAATTGAATTTATCTTTTTGTTAGAACTAATTTCAATTCCGTTTGCTTCTTTGTCTTGAAAACCGAAAAATAAAAAAAAATATTGAATTAGATTAGATTATTTCATTAGTTTTAAAATCAATTTCTCAAAATGATTTCTCACAATTTTAAGGTTTTTATCACTTTACTATTTAGAAACTTGAAAATTAATCTTCTCACAAGAATAACGTAGGTTGAGCTGCTACGCTACATTTTTCAAACCTAGTTTTATTTTGAGAACTCACATGACATGAGTTCATCATTAGCAAAATTATAAGTTTGCCATTACATTTTTCTCTATTTTTGAATTTTCTATCAGTTTTTCTGCCTAAATTTTGAAAAATCATAACTAATTCTAGAAAAATCGAATTGGAGTGATTCCAAAGGCTATAAAACCCTTATTGAGTCTAGAAAAATATGTCCTTTATCCAACTAGAACCACATCATTCCAAGATTTTTAATCTTTACATGTTGTTCCAGAAACTTCACAGTTGTTCTGGGTTGAATTCAAAAATTCATAACTTTTTGTATATAACTCTAATTGAATCATATGACCTATCAAATTAAAGCTTGGGATGTCTACTTTCATCATGTAAAGGCTCATACTTTTTGCTAATCATTTGATCATACAAAATCGTATGACAAGTTCACTGCCTTAAAGGCGATTTCACCAAAAACATTGTTTACCTTTAATTTCTAATATCCTATGACCAAAATTAACATTAGTATTGGCCAAATATTATTTTCTTGTATTCCTCTACTTTTAACCTCAATATTGGCCTTTATAGAAAACCTAAGAGTTAATTCTATTTTTGTATACAAATTTCCCATACTCTTTAATTCACCATTTTATTCCATTTAATACCTCAAAGATATAAAAAATATTAGGGAATAAATTTGAGACACCTGCTAAACCGGGGCTTAGCAATCTGTTTAATCTAGGCTTATTCCCAAGCCTCCAATCGCAAAATTCAGGTATTACAATGAACCTGAGATTGCTAGGGAATTTTGAGTGTAATAAAATTTTTCAAAACAGTTTCATAAACATTCACTATCTCACTAAGTCCCATTGGTACTTGAATCAGTTTTATCAAAGTGTGGGTCTCTGCTCAAGCCTCATAATGTGTTCATTAGTTAATGTTTCTTCGTCAAACAAGAGCGTCATATTATATATATATATATATATATGGTCACCGTTCTCTTACTAAGCTACCGGTACTACTAGTTCTACTACTGTACTATTATCAGGTTTACATAGTTATGTACATCATATATAGTGTCAAAAATATCCAAAATACTTAAAACAGACAACCAAAAGTGAACTAAAGTCTTGCTGCTTCATTTTCTAGTTGTCCGTATTTACCTTCTTGCCCCTTGAGTTGCCTCCCTGTACTATAGATTTGTTTATAGAAGCATGAGATTTAAAGGAATCTCAATAGTAACAGATAGCCAATCATACAAATATAACATCACAAAGCATGCCACACAATCATCATACAATAGAATCATCACAATAGCATTTAGTGCCTAACATGCAATTCATATATCACTATAGTGCTAGGTATATCTCATGGCCTCGAGTGTAACTCGTGCAATAGGCCCCAGGCATCCACTCGTGCATTACAAAACATCACAATGGCCTCATCGTCCACCTGTGCAATAGGCCCCAGGCGACCACCCTGCAGAATCAGAATATGTCAGACAATTAATGATGAATCGACAAAACATGCAATGTATCTTATAAATGTAATACCCCAAATTTTGATATTTGAGGCTAGAGAATAAGCTTGAGATAAATGGACTGTTAAGCCTTAGTTTAGCAAGATCCCAAATTATGATTAAGGGTTAATGACTCCAAAAGTGGATGTGGTTAGTGATAAATAACCCTTTTGGAGAATCTGATGTGATTTGAGATTCGAATGTGATTTGTATTGTTATGAGCAGTACCCAAACCTTGTATTTGAGTTCAATTATGGATACATCTAAATTGAATGAAAATAAGGGGGAGGGTATATGTATGGTGTAAATAAATGAGAAAATGTATTTGGTGGTGATTCAAGAGGAATTGCCATAATTAGGGGCAAAACGGTAAAGTTACCGATCAATTGGTCAATTACCGAAGAGGAAACTCATTGAAAATGTGAAGATCAATGGTTGAGATTGATTGTGTAATGGATCAAAGGGTGGAATCAAGTATATGTGTGGGTTTGTGAGCTCATATGAGGTTTGTCAAGATAGTGACACTTGACACTTTGTGAGCCCTTAGATGAGGTCAAAGTGTCAAACCTCTTTTTCCCTCTCTCCTCTCTTTCTTAGCAGGCCAAGAGGCCTTGGAATCCCCAAAATCTGATTCATCTTCATCATCCACTCATCTCTCTCTCAACTCCATTGTCGTCCATGAGAGGGAAGAAAGAGAAAGAAAGAGGTAAGGTTTTAGCATTGTATATGTCCTCTAATGCTTAAATCCTCTTCACTAATCTTGATCATGTTGATGAGAGCTTCATCTCTATAGTTTTAGATTTTTGAAAGAAGGTGTTTGATTGCTTGAGCAAAAGTGGAAAGATGAAGAATCAAGGATTTGGCCTTGGGAAGAGGAAGAGGTGAGTATTTGAAGCCTTTTGATCTAAGTTTTGTGAGTTTTGGTTGAGTATTGTGATTTGTAGAATTTTCCCTGATTTTGTGATGAATTTCGTGTGGTATGAAATTGGAGAATTGAGATTGTGTTTTGTGTGGCAAATGATGTCAAGTTGTGCTTTGATGTCATTTGATTTGGTTTTGGATGTTAAATGGAAAGTGGTGCAATGTTGTGGTTTGAATTGTGATTTGTATGACATGTTGTGGTAACATGTCAATATGATTTGAATTTTATTGATTTGGTATTTCCAATGGATTCCTTGTGAAAATTTGTGTGGGAATGGTGTTTGATGTGAAAATGGGACCATTGGAAGCCAATTGTGCAAAACTAAAATGCTGTCAATTGAAAGTCTGTTTTAAGCAGTCTGTTTGTGTGGACGTTTTGTATATGCAAATGATGTCAGAAAATTATGAAAATTTTCAGGTTTAAAGCTCACATCCCAAGCTTCAAAATGGACATATAATTTATGCCATTTTGTTTTGTGAGCTGGGAGATATGACTGTCCAAAGTTTGAGGTCGAAAATGGACTCTGTTTTGGGGTCGTATTGAGTTGTGGGTGATTCTGTATTTTTGTGGTGATTTCTGGTAATGGTCCATATTTTTCCTATAAAGAGAACTTAAATAAATTTCATTTGACTTTGGAATAACCTCATATCAATTTTTTGGAATTAGTTATGATTTATGGAAGTTCAGCCAAGAAATAGGATTTTCTTGGCCTCAGCCAACCCCCAAAAATGACATTTTGGGACTTCTGAAGATGGTTTTTGGTCAAGTATTTTTCCAAGAATTTAGGCATATTTTTAGGCTTTGATTAGCCACCTAAAGGTCATGAATGATAACCAACTTTAAGTGATATGAAAGTAAGGTTTTGGTATAGAGAATAACCATATGTCCTTGCTTTGGTTATAGGGTTCGACATTCATCTGATCGTGAGTAAGTGGTGCTGGAGCATACGTGGAAAGACTAAGTGTAGGGAACTTACCTCTTCTGCATGTATTTTATATTTGTGTTGGTGTATTGATGCATGTATTGCTTTTCTTGATTATGTTAAACATATATGAATGATTGTAGCTCTGTTTCTATTTATGTTATGGCCATGAGTATGTTGTTGAAACATTGAGCATACAGATATGTCATTGTGTGAGCATGAGTTATGTATTGCAAGCATGTCATACGTTAAACACTTATCTTGCATGCATACTGGTATTTGTTTCCTACTAAGATTCTCTCAAATCTCACCCTCCCCTACTAGCCATGTAGACAGGGCAAAAGGCTCGAGGAAGGAGTAAGCCCCCAAGGGTGACAAAGGCTTCTTCAATATTTGATATGGGGGTTGGTTATCATAGTTGGGAGTATTATGTACATTTGGATGAGTATTTGAATATGTATTTGGTTATTGGAATATGTATCTGAGACTATTGTTAAGTGATCCCCTGTTTGGGAAATTGTACATGGGCGATTATGCCCTGTAAAGCTTGAGTTAATGAATGAAACCCGGGATTTCCGGGATTATTATATTGTGCACTCTGATATGTTATAAGTGTGATTTATCTTCGTGTGGTAATTGTATTCGAAATGTGAATGTGAGATCAGGTGTATTGGATTTTGAAAAGTTAGTTGTGAAAACCCCGTCTGGTAGATGGGTTTGAGATTGAATTTTAATTATTATTGGTCTCTATTTCACTTTAATCACGTATTTTGGATATAATTACGGCAGGGGGTTACAATAAACATACTACCTGGTTGCTTCCCTTGAGCAATATCCAACTATTTTTCGGAGCCCAGGTAGGTCTTAGATTGCGGACAACAATTAGGTCCTATAATTAGAATTTCGGACGACAAATTATTATTTGGTCCAATTCTCTTACAATCCAAGCACTTATGTTGGTTGTCGTTAAAGTTAGAACACTAAATCAAAAGTAAAGTCAAAGTAACCCACCTACCACAAGTTGGTTAACTTCACCCTTACAGTTCTACTTAATTATCTAATACCATTACATTTTCATTTTCACCCTTTTTCTTAATTCTGCTAGCTTTGCTTATCAATTCCAAAAATTCACCATTAATTCTAGGAAACTCTAAATTAATTGGTTCCAAATTCTATGTAAAGCTCTTTCAATATAAATTCACATAAAAATACTCAATTCTAACCATCACAACCATAGAATTCCTAGAATTATACCAAACTCAACTTATTCCAGATTCCATTCCAGAAACAGGACCTGACTTTGAAAAATCATATTTCATTGTATAGATGTCCAATTGTGATGATTCCAAAGGTTATGTAACCCAAAATAATTGCTCACTGCCCCTAGAATTTGACAGTTTTCCAGGCCAAATTTTAAACATGCATAACTCCCAGCACACAAATCCAAATGACACAAATTATATATCAATTTAAAACTTAACATGTCTACTATTAGACTAGAAAGCTGATGCGATCCAGAATCAACAAGTTGTCCCTTTAAATTCAAGTGACGTCTCTTCTGTTTCAAATGATCATTATCAAATTCCAACTCAACAAGTCATGAGAGCACAAGCTAAAATATTCAAGGAAGCATTGATTGGGCTGATTGAAGAAGTTGTTGTAAATCAAATGGCAATTGGATCAATAAATCTGATTTACAAAACAAAGATGCTGAAAAACGTCACTAAGTTCCTTTGTGCTAAATATGGAGTTGTTAATCAAGTTTTGGGCTTGGAAACTTCAAAACAAAGAGCTTGGACCTAGTACTACACATGGGAGGGTCATTTGGGCCTAAATAAGCACATTTTGAGCCTTAATTTGCTGAATACATCTTCTTGAAGTTAGGTGTGCGAAAATCAACAAGGGGTTGGTGGAAGATTTGACTTTTGGTTTCTTTAAGCATTTGTATTTGATTTTTCAAGTTTCTTCTAGATTGTATTAGACTTTTGTGTTTATTTTATTAGACTTTTAGGTTTCCTAGCACATGGTTTTACAATTTGTATTTTCTATGTTCAGATTTGCACCTACTACAATTAGGTCATATTTCCCTATAAATACTTGGTGCTTCTTCATTTGTAGGAGACACAATTCAGATTTGAATCATAAATGAAAGTTGCACTTCTGCACTTTGTTTCTTGAGAGTGGATTCTCTCTAAGGGTTCTTTTTAGAACTAACAAACTTATCAATGCTTGATCAACCTTGTGGCGTTTTCCAACACTTCAGGTCCTTGTTCTTTTGTGTTCAAGGGTTCAAGTGGATCGTCGATCTGTGTTTAGCTTTCTTGGGGTGTGTATATTTCAGAATTGGTTGTGGGTTCGTGGGATCTTCCCTTGTGGGTTCGCACCATCTAACTTCAAGAAGATGTATTCAGCAAATTAAGGCTCAAAATGTGCTTATTTAGGCCCAAATGACCCTCCCATGTGTAGTACTAGGTCCAAGCTCTTTGTTTTGAAGTTTCCAAGCCCAAAACTTGATTAACAACTCCATATTTAGCACAAAGGAACTTAGTGACGTTTTTCAGCATCTTTGTTTTGTAAATCAGATTTATTGATCCAATTGCCATTTGATTTACAACAACTTCTTCAATCAGCCCAATCAATGCTTCCTTGAATATTTTAGCTTGTGCTCTCATGACTTGTTGAGTTGGAATTTGATAATGATCATTTGAAACAGAAGAGACGTCACTTGAATTTAAAGGGACAACTTGTTGATTCTGGATCGCATCATTCCCTCTCTCCTCAAAAGGATTCGTCCTCGAATCTTGACTTGAATTTGGAGAGTTAATTTGTTGATTCTGGGTCGCATCAAAAGCTTGACAATTTTTGAATATCATTTACATATTTAAAAATGTCGTGCAATCTGACTGCCCTGCACAGAACACACACTGGTAGCATTTTCGGTTTTGCAATATATATTTCCAATGGTCCAAAATTACAACCAAGACTATTCCCCACACATTTTTGCATTCTAAACACAATGGTAATGTCAAAATCATCAAAATCATATAGCTTCAGCCCTTCAAGCCCTAACCGAATAGACCCCTTTTTAACCAAAATCTCCAAAAGAGAATTTTGTCCAACAACTTGGTCCAATATTATCATAAAACATCATCTAACCACAAATATGAAATTAAACCATGATTAAACCAAAAAAAACCCTGGTTGAAATCATGAACAGTACCTACCCTCAAGAATACTCATCCTGTAACACCCCAAATTTTATTCACCAAATATACATTGTAATTATTTGAGTAATGCAATAAAATGGTGAATATTCATGAATTTGAATCTTGTGAATTTTGAAATATTCATATTCATAAGGAAATGGGCAAATTAAATTGAATTAATTTACAAAGGTGATTGAAAAATCACAATTTTGCCAATTTAACCCAAGAATAATTATTTTCTAATTAATTGAAGCTAATTTCAATTAATCAAGGAAAATAAATAAAAAGGTACAAACGGATTATTCTTGATAGAATAAATCAAGAAATTGTGAAATTAAGGGGAATTATACATAATTCAATTGTATGGATTATGGAATGTATGAAGAAGATTTTTTTCCTCTTCTTTCCCTAGAATTTGTCCAATACATGGAAAATTAAGGGAAAATTTTAGTGCAAACCCAATTAAAAATAAGTGATGGGAAGGCATGGCATAAAGTAAAGGAGTATGGCATAAAGGAGAGGGTATGGTGTGAGGTATGGTTGGAGGGATGGTGTATGCAAGGTGGTAAAATCTCAACCATAGATTAGATCAAGGGCTAAGAGACAAGAAGACTAAAATTGTCAACACCTGTTTCCATTTCAATAATCAAAAAATAATAAAGAAGAAATTCCATGGGCATACAGAAAAGTACAATTATACTGATAAAAATATTTGTTTACAATTCCATTATCGTTCGTTGACGGAAAACAAGAAATACAATGGAAATTTAATATTTACAAATTTGCCAAAATATTAAGGCATAGACTAAGGTATAACCACATTCATATCCTCACCTCGTGACATATGCCACTCACTTTTCGGCGTCTACGTCTTTGCCCTTTGCCCCACTGGTACCCGCTGAGGTATTTGTTTAAAAATAGGGTGAGATTCCGAAGAATCCCTGTAGAGACATGATATCGTTCATAAAGAATGCGAAAAGTAAATATGACATACACCAAGGTATGCACAAATTAATGAACAATATAAACACATCATCGTCATATATACATGAGTAGGGCCCAGCCCCATAATCTACACCGGTTGGCATCCGACAACTCTCAGTGTAAGTGCACACTGGCACTAATAGCGTCCCTCTAGGCAATTCATGTTAATTAATAAAGTGCATTTACAAAAAATGGCATCCACACAATCACTAACTATGGCATAATGTATAAAGAATAATGTCCCTACCTCAGCTTTATAATCCTCTATTTAATGGGGTCTCGTAAAGTGTGTCATTTCGGTTCTCATCTCAGTTCTAAAACATTAAATGTACAAGAAATAAATCATAACGGTTCTCATCTCCAGTCCCCAAGCTCCTCCTGAGATTTTCAAATCCACTATCTTCTTCTTTAATCCAGGCACAAGAAAATCCTTTACAACCCACAAGTTTATCCGGACACTTGCGAAGCCTTTTACAAATCTCTTACCGAGTTACTCCCCCTTACACACCATAAGGTTAGAATCGAGTTACTCTCCCTTACACACCCCGTGAGGGTACAACTTTGATGATGAAAGATTACAATCAATCTTATCTCTCAGAAGTGAATAAGATAAACACTGAAGTACAATACAAATAATCTCTCTCTCAAATATACATGATATAGAAAATGGATAAGAATAGAGAGTAGTTGGGTTGGAGTAGATGATTCATGATCTTTGAATGTTTCTCGTTGGTGTTACTCTTCATTGAATGTTCCCGTATTTATAGATGAGTTGAGATAGCCGTTGGAAGCATTTCAACCTGTATGTTAGAGTGGCGTAGCTTCGTTTGACTGTTCTTTGATTTTGAAAACTAGCCGTTGTGAATGTTGATGCTCCGCTTCCATAAAGTCAACTTTATCTCTTCATGTCATCTCTTCATTGTATTCCTGGAGAAACACATTAAACACTAATACAATGAAGTGTTAGAATGATTAGAAATAAGAAGAGTGAGTTACACAAAATTTCCATGATTTTTAGAATCTTTGAATACGTTGTTGTTCGCGTTACTCGAGTGGTACTCGAGTAAGCCTCTCTTTTCTTCTAGTTACTCGAGTGATCCCTCGAGTAATGTTGTCCAAATCTTGGCCGAGAGTAATTCCAACTTCATTACTCGAGTGATCCCTCCAGTAATTCCTTTTAAAATCTGGCTGAGAGCATTTCCATCTTCATTACTCGAGTGATCCCTCGAGTAAGCTCTCAAATAAGTTTGCAGATTACTCGAGTGCTCCCTCGAGTAAAGCCTTTTCACATCTGATTACTCGAGTAGTCCCTCGAGTAAAGTCTGTCATTTCTTGGCCGAGAGCTACTGGATGATTTCTTCTCTGGTCTTGAGTGTTTCCTCGAGTAAGCTCTTAAATAAATTTGCAGATTACTCGAGTGGTCCCTCGAGTAATGTCATTCAAATCTTGGCCAACTGCATTACTCGAGTGGTCCCTCGAGTAAGGTTTCAAATAATTCTGCATATTATTTGAGTAAGCCCTTCAAGTGAATTCTTTATTTTGATTCAAAACATGAAAAATTATATATCATTGGAAAGCCCTCATCATCTACATTCCAATGCAATAAGAATCACCTCCAAACTCATTTTTTGCAGAAAGTTATGATCACAAGAATATCCTCTGCATTTCGACAAAGTTTGAAATAATGAGCATCAACTTCCAGAAGGAATAGCTCTTAGTATATAACTTGAAATATATCAAATTATATGTCCATGCAAATATCTTTAAGTCTAATTTCATATTCCACAGTTTCGTCTCAATCCGATATGTATTTTGAGAGTTATGTTAAAAATACCAAACCTTGTTCTGGTAAAAGATGCTGATTCATTTGTCAACTTCCATAGATCATATCTCTCTCATCAGAACTCTTTTGAAAGTGATCTATATGTCCATAGTTCATGTTTGGAGTCTAGTTTCATATGCCACTAGTTTTAGATCAATCCGATATGTGGTTAGAGAGATATGCCCAAAATACCGAACCTCTATCATGATGCACGAAAACAAAGTACCATTACTCGAGTGGTCACTCGAGTAATCTTCAAGTAACTTTGCAGATTACTCGAGTAGGCACTTGAGTAATCACCTCTAAAATGAGGAAGTATCATATTACTTGAGTGATTACTTGAGTAATCATCTATGGAGGTGCCACAACTTTCGTATATGTCATTTTAACTTCGTATTGACTTATTCCAACCTTCGGTATCACTTTTAAGAGCTTGAATCTTGATATTTTCATTTGATCTTATAAGTTCTTCTTTCTTCAATCTCTATTCTTCTTTATTTAATCTCTTTCCTCTTGTTTTTCCTCTTGATGATCATTCTTCATCACCCAACTAGATATCTTCTTGAATATCTTCAATCTTCTTCAATATTTGCTTGATATTCCCATTAGTTCTTACAATGCCTTCTTTCTTCAATCCCTTGCCTTTTGATTTTCTTCTTGATGATCATTCTCCACATATAAGGCATTATAACATCAACCCACCATTGGGTTTATAACTAATCTACAAGATATACAACATTAAATATAGTAGTTAGTCAATGTAGAGAATAAGTATATCATACAAACTTTTTGCTCTTAATATTTGACATCTATATTTGACATCATCAAAACTATTCATATCTAACAATAACCTATCCAAGTATCATTTTAAACTCTTCTATAGTGTTTCTTGTGGTTATATTAGTCTATAGTGAAAATTTACTAGAATGCCCCCGGGATCTCGGCCCGACCCCGCCATACCCGACACGATGGCACGTTTTCCCAAAATTTTGACTAAGGCTATTCTGACTTATTTTCATCCAAGGAATCCATTTATATGCTCGAAATCACCAAATTCATTGTCAAATTATGAAAATACCCTTGACAACCCCTATTTAGGGATTTCAGTGGCTTTTTCGTAATTATGTTTTTTCGGCCTCTACCGAAAAGGTGCCCAACTATAACCCCACCTATTTTTACCCACTGAGTCCAATGGAACCATTTATTTCATGAAAATCCAACTCCTAGTACCAGTTCTGGTCTGGCCAAAAATATGAAGAAGAATAGAAAAATGGAGCTTTGTGTTTTAGCTTTCAAAGCTTGTACTTTTCCACTTCTAATCCTTAGTTAACTCATTTAAACACTTCATAATCATGATTTAAAGGATTTTGGGCAGCATAACCCTTTAGGGTTATAGCTTTTCAAATTTCATAACTTAACTAAAATTCACATAAACCAACCAACCATTACCAATAACAACTTCATACTAACATAAAGTTGAGATTGGTATAATTACCTCTTAAACTCCTTGGATCCTCTTACTCAATGCATCTCCTCTCTCTCCCCTTGAGCTAAGAATGTGCCTTCTAACACATGGATTCCATTGAAGAAGGAGAGTTTAGAGATAGTTTCATGGAAGATCACAAGGAAAATGCTTAAGAGATAACACTTACCTTGATCTTCTTGCTCATTCTTCTCTCTAGCTCCCAAGAACTTCACAAACTCACACACTCTCTCTCTCTCTTTTCCTTATGGCTGGCCGAAATGTGCCCAAGAGCAGGGAGAAAGTGTGTTTTATCATTTTAGTCTTCTTGTCTCTTAGCCCTTGATCTAATCCATGGTTGAGATTTTACCACCTTGCATACACCGTCCCTCCAACCATACCTCACACCATACCCTCTCCTTTATGCCATACTCCCTTATTTTATGCCATGCCTTCCCATCACTTATTTTTAATTGGGTTTGCACTAAATTTTTCCCTTAAGTTCCCATGTATTGGACGAATTCTAGGGAAAGAAGAGGAAAAAAATCTTATTCATACATTCCATAATCCATACAATTGAATTATATATAATTCCCCCTAATTTCACAATTTCTTGATTTATTCTATCAAGAATAATCCATTTGTACCTTTTTATTTATTTTCCTTGATTAATTGAAATTAGCTTCAATTAATTAGAAAATAATTATTCTTGGGTTAAATTGGAAAAATTGTGATTTTTCGATCACCTTTATAAATTAATTCAATTCTTGAATTAATTTGCCCATTTCCTTATGAATATGAATATTTTAAAATTCACAAGATTCAAATTCATGAATATTCACCATTTTATTGTATTACTCAAATAATTACAATGTATATTTGGTGAATAAATTTTAGGGTGTTACACATCCAAACAACAATTCAATCGGTTCAAAACGAAGCCTACGCTTACCTCTATGTGTTTTCGCAAGTTATTCGGTATTCTGGTAGCACTCCGACTGACAACTGACACAAAACACCTTAGATGAGAAATATGAGACCATTGCATTAAATCTTACAGTGAGTAGAACAGCGTTTCGAGGTCGGAATCAGCTCTGATACTCAGGAAAAGTTACTATTTACTCCTCCTCTCTCCTCTAACAATTTTATGGGTATTTTTAGATTTTTCCTCCCCTTCTAGGCCGTTGGCTGAAATTCATAAAGGAAATGGAGGAAGGAGATTGCATCTTGGCTTTAGGAGCTTCTTGTGGTGCCATGTGTCAAGTGATTGCTTCACAAGATGACATGCATCATCCAAGGCTCACATCTTCTCTTTCTCTCTCTTAGATGGAGCCAAGATGGTCAGGGGAAGGAAGGAGCATGACAATTTCCCCAAACTCCAGGCTCAATGTTCTAGAAAGTCAAGTACCTGACCAGACTGGGAACCGATGGATTCCCCAGACTCAGACGCTAGGTGGAGTTCTTCGAGGATGCCAACATAAAAGGTGTAATGACCCAATTTGGGATTAAGGGCTAATAATGCTAGTAATGATGTAATCATTGTTGAATTCAATGTGAAGGTGTTTTAATCAATGCCTAAGTCCTATATTTATGCTTAAGAGTGGAATAATATCTAAAATGGGCTTAAATATAGGGGAGGGAGCATAGTGATGCTGTTGTAATAATAAAATGAGTTAGAGGTGATTCAAGTGGAATTACCATAATCAAGGGCAAAAATGGTAAAGTTACCGACCAATTGATCAATTACCGCAAAAGGAAACTCATTGGTAACTCAAAGATCAATGGTTAAAATTTATTGTCAAGAGATTAAAAGGGTGGAATCCTATGCATAAGTGTGTATGTGAGTTCATGAAAGAGGAGACAAGATGTTGACACTTGGTAAAAGGTGAGCCATAGGATTTGATCAAATTGTCAAAGCATTTCTCTCTCTCCTCTCTCCCTTCTAAAGTCGGCCAAAGAGCATGAAACCAAAGGAAAAATATGCATTTCATCATCATCTCATCTTCTCTCACTTGCCTTCATTTCCGTCCAGCTTGAAGAGGAAAGAGAAAGAAAAAATCTTGTGGTAAGTGCTCTATTTGACTTTGAATGATGAAAATCTCTTCATTAAAGTTGCTTATGGTATTGAGAGCTTCATCTTCATGGTTTTAGATTTTTGAAAGGTGGTTTTTTAGTACTTGAAGGAATTGGAAGGTTGAGAAATCAAAGAATCAACATTGGGAAGAGGAAGAGGTAAGAGTTTAGAGTTTGTAGCATTTTGATCTAAATTGTGTAACCATTGAATGAGTTTTGGAAATTTTGAAATTTTTCCCTGATTTCATGAGAATTGGAAATGGATGAATTAGATGTGGTAATGTGAGGAAAATGGTATTAGGATGTGTTATTGTGTCATTGGTTTTGATTGAAATTTGAAAGGGAGAAGATTGGTCATTGGTGGTTTGTGTGTAATGTATTGATCCAAGACAAAAATTGTTGTTAGGAGGTGATTTTAGGTGTTTTGAGGTTACCAATAGGTTCCTTGTGAGATTTTGTATGGGAATAAACTCTGGTATAAGTTTTAGAACCATTGGAAGCAAATTGGTTCAATTTAGGAAATTCTGTCAGTTGCTGGATTTTGGCTTCTGATAAGCCTCACTCAAGTGAGGAAGGGTCTCACTCGAGTGCAGCATGATATTTTCCCTTTTCTTTAGCGTTTTGGTTAAGTTCTCAAGTAAAGCTCAAGAGTGCACTTCTGCACTTGCGGGTGATATAGGTCATCACTTGAGTGACCCATGTCTCACTCAAGTGCAAAGGTGTTCTAGGGTATAAGGCCATGTCTCAGGTTAACACTCACAGGCCATTTTCTAAGAGTGCAACTTGATACTCGCAAGTGTTGTGTCATCACTGGAGTCTCAAGGGTAGTGCCCGAGTGAGCTTCCCGCTTTAAAGATCTATGTGCTCTCAGGTCGACACTTTCTGTGCCTCACTTTGTGGGAATCGAGTGAGCACTTGGCTATCACTTGAGTATTAAGTCATGTGCTTGAGTGAAACGAGCACTATCTGTTTCTATTATTGCTCTATGTCAAGCACTCGCGAGTGTAAGCTATCTTCACTCGAGTGCCAGTCATCCATCACTTGAGTGAGGTCTTCTTCACTCGAGTAAGTCAGCCAAAAATCAGTGTTTTATTCTAAAAAAGGGATCTTTAGGGTAGTTTCTCCCAACCCTTTAGGCATGTGTCTGGACTCCTAATGGCCATTCAAAGAGGCCAAATGATAACCAACTTTAAGTATTGTGGACTTAAGAACTTCAAAGTGAGATTGATCTGTTGTTCTTGATTCTGGTTTATAGGGTTTGACATTTGCCGTACTCGTGAGCCCACTATGCCAGAGGATATGAGGAAAGAACAAGGTAGTGACTCTTTCTCTTATACTGTGTGTAAAGCATTGTATGTATGTTGTCATGCATTGTGATGCTTTATGATGCTTTGAGATATTGCTGCCTTTATAGCGAAAGGTGTCACATTGAGCATAGTGATTATAGCGTAAGCTATCGCATTGAGCATAAAGATTACAGCGAAAGCTATCGCATTGTGTATACAGTCGTGAGAGCTGTTGTGTGTGGCGTGAGCCATGCATCATTGTGTTGTTGCTAAACATGATCTTACATGATGTGTATTTATATGCTGTATAAGTGATTTGTTACTACTGAGATTCTTTTGAATCTCATTCTTTCCTTTGACTAACCTACAGACAGGGCAAGTGGCTCCAAGGAGAAGCGAACAACCAGGAGCGGTTAGGACTTTGTAGGAATTTTTAGCTTGGATTGTTGGTTATCTCTTTTAGAATGGGATTACTGTATATTATGTTTAGGATGTAAATAATATTTTGAATATGGTATGTGTAACGCCCCAATTTTCAATTAAGGCCTAATGATAATTATTGAGGATTATTATCGAATTAAAGTGGAATTAATGTATATTAGTGACAATATTAATTTATATGTCATAATTGATGGAAAATTTAAACAATGGAATTATTGGCCATAAGTTGGTGATAATGGGAAATTAATTACTAACTAAGAGAAAAATGAGAAGTGGGATTAAATTGCTAATGGAAGGATTAGATAAGTTAAATGGTGACTAAGTGTGGGGAGCCAATAGGAGAATGACATGTGTCAAGGTTGTGGGTGTGTGTGAAGGAAGTAAAGTCAAAGTGAATATTTTAGTGTTTCTCTCTCCTCTCTTCCCTCTTTGTGCGCTGGACAAGGTATGGGGAGGAGGGATTGGATCATCATTTCTCTTCTTCTTCACTCCTCTTCACTCTATTACTCTCATCTCTCTCTCTTCTCTCCTCATTTTCGTCAGCCATTGAAAGCCAAAGGGAAGGAAGAAAAGCTTCAAAAAGGTAAGGGAAATGTCTCCAAATGCTCAAACTTCCTTCTCTAATATTGATCCTTGAACGAAGAGCTTCATTGTGATGATTGTAATGTGTTCATTGGTGTTAGTTTGTGACCTCAAGAGATTGTGAAAGTTGGAGAATTGAAAAGTCACTTTGGGAAAGTTGTTGAGGTAGTGAAAGCTTCAATTTCATATAAATCTTGTGGCCATTGGTTAGGCCTAGAATTTCTGGAATTTTAGCCCTAATTTTCATGATTTAGGGTCTTGGGGAGTATGGTATGTTGTTGTTATGGAAATGGTGCCTTGTTTATGTTAGAGCAAGAGTTTCACCCAAGAGGGGTTGAATTGGGTGATACTAAAATTTCGTTGCAAATATAAAAACTTGACGGTGAATATAAAGCAATAAAGAGTTAGGAGAAATATCACCGAAGTGTACACCGAGAGTTATACTGGTTCGGCCACAACCACTCTGACCTACGTCCAGTCCTCAGAGCTTCTCTGAGAGTTTCACTATAACTTCCAAGATTCAATGGGTTCTTGGCACCTCAGTACAAGCAAGTTCCTTCGCCTGGACACTCGCTCCCCCTTACAAGTTGTAATCCAATCCCAACTCAAGGTTCCACAACCTTAAGTTATCTCAATAACAAATATTGAGTTTGAATGAAATATCTCTCTCACAGAGTGAATAAGAATCACTGAAGCATAGAATTACAAATATGAGTAAAACAGAGTAGTGAGCTTGATAATGCGTTCGTGTGTATGATCTTGTTCTTTTTCTCTGTTTGGATGTTCCCATATATATAGAAGTGTTGGTAGTGACCGTTGGAACATTTTCTTCTCGTCTGTTGGAGAGTGCGCAGCCACTGTTGACTTTTCCAGTTTTGGAAAAATATCCGTTTGCGGTAGGTGGCGTTAGGTAGTATTTGAACGTTACATTTGACTTTCCTTATTTGGTAAGATCTCTTCATTGTTTATCTGTAAATATGCTAAGAATACTAATACAATGAAAATTTAATCATATAGGAAGTAAATCAATGAACGTTGGAATGATTTCTAAATTTCTGGACTTGTATACTCGAGTAGTTACTCGAGTATTCATTAAAGTTTACTCGAGTACATACTCGAGTATCATCGGGAAAACTTTGATAAACCGCAAGTCAATAAGCAAACATAACATTACTTGGGTAGTGCATGAAGTAAACAGAAATTCAAACCTTTGGAAATACCTGTTTACTCGGGTACTTACTCGGGTAAAGTACACTTTTTTTTTCATTAGTTACTTGAGTACCAACTCGAGTAAACCTTTAAATAAACTTTAGGTTACTCGATGCTTCACTCCAGTAATGTTGGCAGGATTTCAATGCCGAGAGCACTTCAAGTTTGATTACCTTGTTACTCAAGTCCTTACTCGAGTAAACATAAATTTTCTGCATAGCTTACTCGGGTAATGACTTGAAGTTCTCTTCCAATTCAGTCTGCATACTCAAGTAGTGACTTGAAGTTTTTCTTCTAAATAACTTTGCATACTCGAGTAGTATCTTGAAGTGAAGGGTGAGAAAAACATTTCATGTTATTCGAGTAATACCTTCAAGTTTTGCTTACCACAGTGAGTTACTCGAGTAGCGCCTCGAGTAACATTGGCAGGGTTGAAAATGCCGAGAGCAACACATTTCTTGAAATAGAGTAACTCGAGTACTTACTCGAGTATCATTGGCAGGCCAGAACAACTCCAAGTGATTTACCTGGTTACTCGAGTAGCTACTCAAGTAACGTTGGCAGGCCGAGAGCAACTTGAAAACTTTTACCTTATTACTCAAGTACTTACTCGAGTATCGTTGGCAGGTTACTTGAAGGTCGACTCTGGTTACTTCAAGTTTAAGTCCATTACTCGATTACGTACTCGAATAACCCTTTAGAAAACTTGCCACTAATCAAGTTTCTCATCTTTTTCTCTTGGCCTTTCTTCATTACTCCAATGCTTGCTTCAAGAGATGATTTTTCCTGTTATTACTTTGTTCAAACTTATTTGTTTATCAAATCTTTTTCATGTCATTCTTTGTTATCATCAAAACATGATATCTAACAGTTTAGTGTTTTGAATTCATAGAATTGCATTGAAGCTTAAAAGTGAAGTTTAGCCCCTTTTGTGTTGGTTTTGTGCTTTGGTCAAAATAGGGCATGTAAATGAATTGTGATTTTGGTCATTTTGAGGTTACCATTGTGTTCCTTGTGGAAAATTGTAGGGGAATAGGTTTGGTTAATGATTTTGGAGCCATTGGTCACTTTGGTAGAAAATTGGAAATGCTGCCATTGAAAGTCTATTCTAGGCAGTCTGTTTTATTGGCGTTTTGAATGAACAAATTATTTCATAAAATTGTGAAAATTTTCAGTCTTAAAGTTCATATCCCAAGCTTCAAAATGAACATATATTTTGTGTCATTTCGTTTATTATTCTATGAGTTATGGTTGTCCAAAGTTTGGGATTGAAACAGAACTCTGTTTTGGGGTAGTGATGCGTTTTGTGTAATTCTGGGATTTGTATGGTGATTTCCAGTATTGGTTCATATTTTTTCTATGAAGAGGACTAAAATAGCTTTCAATGGGCTTTGGGATCACCTCATTTCGATTTTTCTAGAATTAGTTATGAATTTCTGAAATTTCCTTGGCTGCAGCAGAAAAGTCTTGGCTGCAGCACAAAAGTTTCTGTACGTGTTTTGGCCGCAGCCAGAAATTCTTGGTTGCAGCTAGAAACCTTCTGTGTGTGTTTTGGCCGCAGCCAGAGGTTTCTTGGATGCAACCAACCCCCTGTTTTCTTCACCTTGGGATTTTGAAATGTGGTTTCCAACCCGGTGTTTCCCAATCCTTTAGGGCCTTTATTAGAGCCAATTGTAGCTTCTTAAGGGTCATTATTGATAACCAAATCTAAGTGTTGAAGAGTCAATTGAGTATTGGAATAGAGAATAATGTTTCGTCCTTAATTATGACTTTAGGACAAAGATAGTGACACTTTATCCTATATCATGTGTATTGCATCGCTTGTTTGCATTAGTCATTGAATACAGTTAAAGTGAAGGGGATGTGGCGAAAGCCCGGACTCGAATATAGTTAAAGTGAAGGGGACGTGGCGAAAGCCCGGACTCGAATACCGATAAAGTGAAGGGGCGTGGCGTAAGCTCGACCTCGAATATAGTGAAGGGAACGTGGCGAAAGCCCGGTCTCGAATATTGAGAGCTGCATTGTGATATATGTGACTTGCTTTGTATATATGCATCATATAAATAAACTGTTGCTACTGGGATTCTTTAGAATCTCATTCTTTCCAATAACATTTTTAGACAGGGCAAATGGATCGAAAAGCAAGCAAGTGGATAAGGGCGATTAAAGCTGCTAGTGGTAGTCTTAGTTAGATATTTTGGTTTTATATCGAATTGGTTATCATTTTGGATCCATGTAAATATATTGTATAGATCATAGTACTATAGTTTTGTGTAATCCCCGGTATGGATACTGAGGTGGGCGATGATACCCTGAACAATATTTTGGATTAAATGTTATTATCCCGGGTAAACGTCGGGAATTGTGCTGATACTCTGATATTGTATATGTAACAGACCAAACAGGCCATTTGTTTTAATGAATGAAATGAATGGAGATCCATTTGTACAGTTTCCGCAAAAAGTTTTAATTGTTCTGGATTTCTCATTCGATTATTAAATGTAATTAAACACTAATCCCGGCCTAATTATCGAAGGGGGTTACAGTATGTAATCCCCTAGTTGGGAATTATAAACCTGATAGTTAGTATATATATCACCCGGGGGTTGCCAGGATTTTTGTTTTACACTCTGATATATATAAATGTGATTTAACTGTACAAGGTAATTATATTCGAAACGTGAATTTAAGACCAGGATAAGGGCAAAAGTTTTGAAAGAATTAGTGAAAACCCTCCCGTAATGAAGGGATTATAAAAGAGACTTTCGATGATTATTGATCTCTATTTCATTTTAATTACAAATTTCGAATTGTAATTACGATTTTCAAAGTAAAGGGTTACAAAAGGCATAAAGGTGGTGTAATGATGAGGGACACTTGTCACCTCCTTATTTGGCCAATACAAAAGTGGCTTTGTACTTTATCATCATTAAGGGACACATATCAAACTCTTGTTTAGCTAACAAAAAAGGTGTGACATCATGAATCATCATTGAGTACTTTATTAACATTACTTTAATAAAGTTACTTTAAGAGTGCTTACTTAGGATTCTACTTGGGACCGTGGCACTCATATCGAGACACCCATGTGAATCCTAATCCCTCAAATCTCGAAAATGGCGCCACTATGCCCTGCATCCACCGACAAATTTTCCTCCAACTACTTACACTCGTATTTTACAATCCTAACTTCTAATTTATGCGAATGACACAATAGGTATATGGGAGTTCCGAGAGTGGCTCTACCTTTATTCGTAGATATCAATATTTATTTTATTCCACTAATTCCATATTTTACATATTTTCACAATTACGAAATTTGGTATATTACAGAGGTAGTGGTGTAAGAGGATGAGCTTGTGGAGGAGGAGGAGGGCGAAAGAAAAGAGCTCTTTGGAATTTGACCATAATAAAGGAGGGAAAGACGAGGTTAAGAAAAGGTGAATTTTACAAACGTAATAAGAATAAAATGAATAGGTCAGTATCAATAGAGTTAAATACTTCGCTTTAAAGTATTTAACTTATTAGAAGAACTGGTACTTGATGTCAGACCGAACGAAGTTATAAAAATGTGCTTTTTAGATTTATTCTTTATATGACAGTTGTTTATTTTGAAAGGTCAATTTTGTCATTTATACTTTACGGTCAATTGATATAACCATTATGTTTTTGTTTTTGTTTTCGTTTTCGTTTATATAAGGTTGGAAGACGAATTGTTTGTAAGTGTTACATGACGATTGTTTCATAAGAACCATCATTTTTATAACTAAATAAATTGTGGTTATTTACTATAACTGTTATTTTTTGTGTTTTCGCGAATTCTGCCTCGTAATACATGATGGTGAGTATAATTAACTATTACTTTTAAGTGTTATATATTCTTGCATGATCTCCGCTTCGACATACATGACATTTATTTGATTAACCATTATTTATTAAGTGTTATATATACACAAATATGTAGTAGTGGCAAAAGAAAATGGAGTTTTGGAAAGGACAGCAAAAAAGGGGGGGGAACTAGTGTTAAGCAATCCAAAGTTTTAATTAAAGAAAAAAAATATGCCATACGTAAAATATGCTCTTAATTAAAGTATCTAATATATATATATATATATATATTAGATACTTATATATATGAAAAAGGGGAAATGATTATATAAGTTATAGATGACTTGGTCTCTCCCAGTTCCTACCTTTTCTTGTCCCCGAGTTCATAATCCTATTTAATACTAAATGGACGCCATACAAGAAGTCGTTTATGCAGATTTATGGTATTCTAACTTTTACATTAGAATTTAAGGATTTAATACATAGAGAGAACATGTGCTACTTGTAGGAACAAAAGCAACCAGCTTTATCTCATAATGTTGGATTGATTATATGGATCGTATAGTACCATTATATACTACTAATAATTAAATCTTTAAATAGATTATTAACCAAATGATCTCACTCAATGAGTAACTACAAAAAATAGTTTATTATAGACAAAGACAAATTTTTTGTTGCCACTTATCCATTACAAAGTTGGAATAAGATATCCCTAAAATTAGCAATAAAATTTTTCCATAACTTTTTCATTACTAATTTATTTTTATAATTTTAAAATGCGGTGGCGACTATTGCCATGTCACCACCCAGTCCACCACCATGTTTTTTTTTATGGTTTATGCAATGGACCATTTTTGGCCTTCGGTGCACCCACCTTCCAAGTATCCGGCGTTAACCTGAAGGCCAACGCCGGATTTACCGACATGGGCCCCCGACAACCGACTAGTCCTGGCGCCCCCAATCTGATAGGCCCGACAGGAATTCACCTCTTTGAGGCGCCCCAGGGGAGAGAGTTCCCAATGGAAATTCTTTACACCTTCTGTTTCCTGGGATCGAACCCAGGAACGGATTGGTGTGGCGCAAATGCCTACCCATGTGCGCCAACTTCCGTTGGTACCCACCACCATGTTTGTCACCAAATATATGCACCTAAATTGACTCCTCCATGATTCCTAAGGGTTGCCTCTTCACTTTGTGTCCACCCTTCTTGCCATGGAGTTGGAAAAAAGCTACCTGCTTTTACAAATAATAATATCATATATAGGGTTAACATGTACTTTTAGCAATGAAGTTTTTTCGATATAAATAGCCATCACAATTAAGTTTTGAAAGGTATAAAAGTAAATATAAATTTTTAAAATGGTGCAATTTTATTAAATTGGACCAAACGTTTGTTAGAAATTTGGATAAATAACAAGTGGGTCTCATATAAAAAAGTAACTAAGATGTTTGGGCCAATTTAATAGAAGTGCTAAAATTGCATCACTTTTAAAGATTGTATATACTTTTGCACCATTCAAAATTTAATTTTGCTAGATACTCATTCAGAAAAACTTCCATCCTAAAGTTGCACATTAATCCTTATATATATATACACACACATATATAATGGCAATCATACACACACAAATATACATAATTTAATGTATGATTTATTTACATACTTATATCGTATATATTAAATAATTTTGAATGTTACTTTTTTTTTCAAAGGGATGAATTTTGCCACTATTATTAAATGTTTCCGTTTTATTTTCTTTATTTATATCATGTCTTTATTTTTATACATCTAAGGGAAAAAAATATTCTTAAATGTAAAAATTTTAAATATTAATGCAGTCCCCTATAATATGTTTACATATATTATACTATAATTGCAATTATATGTACGAGTAAATAATTTATATGTTTATATTATAATTTTTTATTTTTATAAAAATATTAGTTTTAATATAAAATCAATCACAAATGTAATAAATTTTAAATTATTTTCATATGAATATGGTTTTCTAGAAAAATATTAAATTTTATTTTTATGTTTTAAATAAAGGTTAAGATGTAAAAATATCCATAATCTTTTACCAAAAGTGCACCTAGTACCATATACTTTTCAGAGGTATAAAAATACCATGAATGTTCAAAATTAGAGCGAAAATGTCAGGACCCTTAAATATAAATTAACACTGTTACTTTTTTTTTTGTGGGACGTATGCTACTTTTTCATATGTATATGTAACATTGATAGGTTATATTTAATGGTTCTAACATTTTTGCTCTAATTTTCATTGTTTATGGATATTTTTGCATCTCTGAAAAGTATATGATGTTAGACATAATAAAGGTTTATGAGTATTTTTGCACCTTAATTAACCCTTCAAATAATAATTATTAAGTATATTATATATATATATATATATATAAACGGATACATATTATGTCATGCAGTTTTATATGACTTAGATTTTAGGAGAATTAGGGAGAAGCACTAAAGTAAAATTATTTACTAACAAGGATTTTAAAAATTATAATTATTTTGAATGACTAAAGATTAAAACATAAAATTTTAATTACAAAATTACCAAACTTGCTATGTTTTCTCTCACCCATCTCAGCTATTTTGTTATCAAATTTTTATTATATCTCCAGGTATAGCATCAACACACACACACAGATATATATATATATATATATATCAATACAGATCCACCAAGCTGCTTCCTTATCATCAGCTTGCATGCGGCTTACCTCACAAAAAACACTGTTCACAACAAGTGGACAGCTGTAAATTAAAGTTTATTATTTTAATCGCTGCTTCGAGCTCTTCAACACACGATGGCGAGGGTCAACTAGGGAAAATCACTCCCAGGTCCCAAAGACCAAAGATATTAACAAAAAAGTCCCAAGAAAAAGTCAAATATCAGAAAAGTCCCTAGGGACTTTTTTGTGATTATTTCCCAAAGTAAAATGACAAAGATGCCCTCATTCTAATTGTAACCATCCTTCATTCAAAATCAAATTCGTTAGACTCGTGCTTTAGAAGCATTTGAAAACCTTGCCCTGCTTGTCGCTTTCCGTCGCTACCGTTCCCAGTCACCATCCGTCGATGCTCCGCTACCAGTCATCGTGCGTCACTACTCCACTCCCAGTCGCCGTCCGTCATACAACTTAATATTTTAATGTTATATGATATGTGGATATGATATGCTATTCAGTTGTGACAGTACATTGATGAAGTTGCAAAATTAAGTACCAGCAGTTGTTTAAAATCATGATGTGTTGTAGTTATAGAGGGACATTAATTTTGCAGACTATTGCTGGTTGGACAGTCACCTTCTGAAAATAACTCATGATGTTGTGAAAACATACATTAGAACTTGTGAAAACTGGCATCAGCTGTTGTAAAAATTGTCAGCAAGAGTTGCAATCAAATAGCACAGTAATGAGTTAAAATCATGGTTAGCTTTTGTAAAAGTGGGAAGGTTTGCAATTTACAAACTCATGGGAGAATTACAATTCACTTGTAAATATGACTAATACACTTGATAAAATAGGCATAACAAGTTGTTAATTACTTGATACATTATGAACAAGTCATCTGTTCTGACAGCCCTAATGGGAAATACTGATGTAGTTGTGAGATCTTGCGTTGCGAACAAAGGTAGTTTCATCCAATCATGAGACAAAGTTGTAAAAATGACTCAACATGTTGTTAACATATGCTTAAGAAGTTATAAATGGATGCTTGACAGGTTGTAAACAAAGCATTTTGCTTAACGTGAGAAAACCTTGTTTCTGTCCAATGTGAGGTAGAAGTTGTTAAAATGACTCAACGTATTGTAAATGAAAGCTTGACGGGTTGTAAACAAAGCACTTCACTTACTTAACATGAGAAAACTTTGTTTTTGTCCAATGTGAGGTAGAAGTTGTTAAAAAAACTCAACGTGTTGTAAATAGACACTTGATGAGTTGTAAACAAAGCACTTCACTTACTTAACGTGAGAAAACCTTGTTTCTATCCAATATGAGGTAAAAGTTGTTAAAAAGACTCAACGTGTTGTAAATGGACGCTTGATGAGTTGTAAACAAAGCACTTCGCTTAATGTGAGGAAACAATGCACTCATCGTAGCCGGTGTCATTGGCTTTCTCACATTAAGTAAGCGAAGTACTTTGTTTACAACTCGTCAAGCGTCCATTTCAACAAGTTGAGTCTGTTTTATAAGTTCTACCTCATGTTTGCCTGAAACAATGCTTCCTCACATTAAGTAAGCGAAGTGTTTTGTTTACAACTCGTCAAGTGTCCATTTACAAAATGTTGAGTCTTTTTAACAACTTCTACCTCACATTGGACAAAAACAAGGTTTGCTCATGTTAAGTAAGTGAAGTTATTTGTTTGCAACTCGTCAAGGATCCATTTACAATACTTTGAGTCATTTTAACAACTTCTACCTCACATTGGACAAAAACAAGGTTTTCTCACGTTAAGTAAGCGAAGTGCTTTGTTTACAACCCGTCAAGTGTCCATTTACAACACATTGAGCCATTTTAACAACTTCTACCTCACATTGGACAGAAACAAGGTTTTCTCATTTTAAGTAAGCAAAGTGCTTTTTTTACAACCCGTCAAGCGTCCATTTAAAACTTCTTAAGCATATTTTAACAACATGTTGAGTCATTTTTACAACTTCATCTCATGGCTGGATGAAACTACCTTTGTTCGCAACGCAAGATCTCATAAACTGCATCAGTATTTCCTATTGGGGCTGTCAGAACAGCTGACTTGGTCATAATGTATCAAGTTATTAACAACTTGTTATGCCTATTTTATAAAGTGCATTAGTTACATTTACAAGTGAATTGTAATTCTCCTATGAGTTTATAAATTACACACCTTCCCACTTTCACATAAGCTAACCATGATTTTAACTCATTACTGTGCCTATGTGATTACAACTCCTATTGAAAATTTTTACAATAGCTGACGCCAGTTTTCACAAGTTCTAATGTATGTTTGCACAACATCATGAGTTATTTTCACAAGGTGACTGTCCAACCAGTAATAGTCTGCAAAATTAATGTCCCCCAGTAACTACAACACATAATGATTTTAAACAACTGCTGGTACTTAATTTTGCATCTTCATCACTGTATTGTCACAACTGAATAGCATATCATATCCACATATCATATAACATTAAAATATTAAGTTGTATGACGGACAACGACTAAGAGCGAAGCAGCGACGCATGGCAATTGGGAGCGGAGCAGCAACGATGCACGGTGACTGGGAGCAGAGCATCGACGGATGGCGGCTGGGAGCAAGCGGAGTGGTAGCGACGGAAGGCGAGAAGTATGGCAAGGTTTTCAAATGCTTCTGAAGCACGAGTTTGATGATTTTGATTTTGAACGAAGGAGGGTTACAATTAAAATAGGGCATCTTTGTCATTTTACTTTAGAAAATAATCACAGTAAAAGTCCCTAAGGACTTTTCTAATATTTGACTTTTCCTTGCAACTTTTCTGTTACTATCTCTGGTCCTTGGGACCTGGGAGTGATTTTCCCACTCAACTATGTGTTCTTCCTTGCAACCATGTACACTACAAGCAACTTTGTGCTCATCAAAAGTTGTTCCAAATTCAATTTTCAAATGGGAAATTTTCAGTTGGTCCCCTTGCTAGCAAATTAATTCCAGTCAACCCCCAAAACTTTATGAAACTTCACTACACCTCATGGTGAAAATGAAATTAATTTTTTTAGATGAAAAGACAATGATGCCCTTTATTTGTCTTGTAAATACCTATATTTGTCTTATAAATTTCTATATTTATCTTGTAAATGGATAAAATATTTTTAATTCCCTAGGTTCTTTTGAATCTCTTTATTTAACTTATAAATTTCTATATTTATCTTGTAAATGGCCAAAATGTTTTTAACCCACTAGGTTCTTTGGAATCCCTTTATTTGTTTTATAAATATTTTTATTTGTCTTATAAATACCCATATTTGTTTTATAAATTTCAATATTTATCTTGTAAATGGCTAAAATGTTTTTACTTCCCTGTGTTCTTTCAAATTCTTTTATTTGTCTTGTAAATACCCTTATTTATCTTGTAAATGTCTTTCCGAAAAATATAAAAGAAAAATATTATTGTCTTTTCACTCATAAAAATTAATTTCATTTTGACTATGGGATATAGTAAAATATTAGAAAGTTTTGGTGTTTAGCTGAAATTATTTGGATTTGGCTTTGGTCCGCTGCCTATCCTTTCTTCCAAAACTATACTATTTTGGTGTAGTTTTGAGCAAAATGTTGGGGCTAGGCTTTGTTTTTTAAATGGTGTCTAGTATTTTGAAGTATTTTTCTGGACATATCTAGTATATTAAGATATTTTTTAAGTAACGTGGAGTATCCTAAAATAATTTTTAGTGTTTTTAACCCCTTAAAATATTTTTTCAGTTGTACCCTAACAGACTGATTGTAATTTTACCTTTAATGTATTTTTTAAGCTTCAAAAATTACTTTAAAATTTTTTGTGTGCTTTTAATCTCTTAAAATATTTTTTCAGTTATACCTAGTGTTTTAGAAGATTGACTACCATTTTAACGTTAATGTATTTTTCTTAATAGTAAAGAGCATCCAAAACTTAGGATACTGATTTATTGATTTTCACCTACTCTAAAATATTTTTTCAGTAGCATCTAATATTTTAAAATGATTTTGGGAGCTGAAAAAATACATTAAAGGTTAAATTGCAATCAATCTGTTAACAGGCGGAGTAAAACTAAAAAAATATTTTAAGGAGTTAAAAACACTAAAAATTATTTTAGGATACTTCACGTTACTTAAAAAATATCTTAAGATATTAGATATGTCCAAAAAATATTTTAAAATACTAAAAACCATTTGAAAAAAAAAAATGCCCAACCCCAACATTTTACCCATAGTTTTAGGAGGAAAGGATAGGCAATGGACCACTGGACAGCGGACCAAACCAAATCCAAATTATTTTACTACTAAAGGGGCTTAGTGAAATTTTCCCCTTTCAAATTGTCAAGCATTCTCCTGCCTTTTGCCATTGCCCTCTCACATCTCTGTCCTTCAAACTCTAGTCCTAACAACTCATTTTCTGCAGAAACATCTGTTGCTCATAACATCAAAGCCGGGATGCCGGGTAGCTGCGCAGGTCCTGATTTGATTTGCAGGATTATCCGGTCGAAACTAAGAGGTTATCCTATCAAGTATAGCACAACAGCTCAATAGACTGTTTTATGCAATGCTAACTCATTAATCTTGCCTTATGCTCTACCTTAATAACGTTTGAATAGGACACCATATACATCTACAAAACTTCATAGACATCATGTCGCTGGGCCCGATGGGTGGTTATTTTCTGCAGCAAAGACGTGGAGTTAGGTTCATTTCTTCCTTCTTTGCTTTCTCGAAACATTTAACTCATTTCTTCCTCCTATTCTTTCTCGAAACATTTAACTCATCTGGTCATAACATTGTCTCATATGCAAATCATAACAACAGTCAGAGATGAGCAAGACATATTAAGGAGCCAGTGAAATCTGGTCCTACCTTTTACTTTTGATGGTTCCTACTTGTTTGTTTGTTTTGTCCTTTCAAAATAAATGAACTTTGCCATTCGACCCATTTAATGTTTGGGTTGGGTTGGTTCTTACATATGCCTGCCTGTTTTTTTTTTTTTTTTTGGTTTTCTTTTTGAAAATAACATAAGCCACATGTAACCTCTCATGCTTCGTATCCCTCTTTTCTTTTCTTTTCATTAACAATAACAATATCATCACTGTTTGTGAAGAACAAGGTTTTTCTGAAAATTTAAGCACCTTCTTGAGGTCCTTATGTGCGTTTCACTTTTTTTGCCCAGCTTCTACGCATTTCCCTTTTCTTTATTTTTTCTTCAATTCGTTTTTTGTTTCCCTCTCTCATTTGGTCTTCAAATTGCTTTTTGCGGATGATCAAGGGGAGATATCATATGTCACTTTCAACTCATTTTTTAGGGGCTTATTTATGAGTGCGATATCTCTATTTTTAGGTTCTCTTGCTCAAATTTATGGATTTTTTTCATCTAAATGGTTAATGATGTGAAGAGTTTGTTCATTTGTTCTGCTCCTATATCTCTATTCTCACTAGAAGATGAACGATAGCATAATTGATTTCTTAGATTAAGGCTGAGACAACAATAGGCAATTTCAAAATTCAAAGTATATTGGATGAAGGTGGAGGCAGCAATTTCTAGAAATTGTCCAACACGGGCAAATGAAGGTAGCAAAGCTCAGTGTAATGTTTCTTTATCATCATTTTCAAACAACGGAAAATGGGGTTATTTAGTTTTATAGTTAACAAGTTCAGAACTGTAGACCTTCAATATAAGTTTAGATTTAGATTTGATTTCCTGGAAATTGCATTTTCTGTCATCAACAACTTGGGTATAGAGTTTTCTAGTCTTCACAATGTTAGACTTTATACATACAAAGAACTACGAACTGCCACTGAAGATTTCAGTCCTGTTAATAAAATTGGAGAGGGTGGTTTTGGTTCTGTTTACAAGGTAAATGAAGAACTTTCTTACTTGATGATTTAAGTATTGGTTGCATTTGAACTTGATTTATCCTTCCTTTCCTTTTGAATGAAAACTTAAAATGATTCCTGTGAAAGGTTAGGGACGGTTAAAAGGTCGGAAGTATGATCTTTCTCCCCTTTCAAACTGTAGGAAAAATATATTTAACTAAAAAAGGAGATTAGGCGTACCTGGACGAATCCATGTTCGGATCCGGGTCAAAGCTCCAATACTCCATGCTTGTGCCCACACAATTATTAGACTACTAGAGCCTAATTGTGATTTGCACAGCAGATCACCAGAACCAGAAAGATGGTAGGAGAGAAGGGAATTGCCAGAAAACTCAATGGCGGGGCAAGTTGCAATTGAGGAGGCACACCCTATTTATAGTGGTTTATGGAGGCCACTAATTAGGAAACGTGTGCACTCCTTCTTGCCCTCCAAGACAGGAATTAATTGTCTCTCAATTAATTCCCTAATTATGGTGATTTGTTCCTCTTTTAACAAATCCATAATTATTGCTAAATATTCCCAAATCTGCATCTTATGCTGATTTTATTCTTATTTGATTAGGTTACTTATTTCCTAATCAAATAGTCCGGCCCATCAAGGGTGGACTTGGACCCAAAGTCCAACATCTCCCACTCGCACTTGATGGGCCTCCCATCGTGCGTGCGTTACTCTTTCTTGTTTCATACTTGGCGTCTGCCGTGACTGCGTGGGCAAAAACGTCTTTCAGATTTGGTGCTTGCAATACTAGAAATCATTTATATCGGACCAGCATCCAAGGACACCCTTTATATATAACCGTAAGTTATATGTTCATTGCCTCATATGCCCCAGATTCTCCCATACATATTACTCATGGCATATCTAATCCCTCTCGAGTTAATATGTTGATTAACTCAGATTGCCTTCCACGTACATAGTATCCGCACTTACTAGCTACACATAGAGCTAGTAAGGGGTCGACCACAGATACTAGTACATCTTATGTATCTAGGAGTAAATCTTCCTTTTTGACTAAACATCAATCCATCTTGACTTGGTCGCTTTCCTAGTTTTCACTCGTCTGACCGAATCGAGTGTGATCATGGAGCTTCAGCTAAAGTAGCTGTCACCAAACCAAGCTTTCATGATGCCGCCTAAGTCTTAAGGGCATCGTGGAAGTATTCTTCCTTCCTAGTTCCTGGGACTCACACTGTGGTGAACTAGGGATCTTTCACCCACATCCCGTGTTGCAGTTTAACTCTCAAGCACATGCAGTATGAATTGCATGCTACGGTGAATGGTTTGAGGTGTACGTCGATTTCTTTATCTTTCACCGTACAGACATTAGTTCCAAAATGTACTCTACATTCGAACCAGAACTTTCTTTTTCACAATATCTCTTTTACAATCTCGTTTGTGAAAAAGAGTTCTTTGCCTGGCTACAGGTCTATATTCATGCTTCGATGCATTTTCAGTGTATGCGCACACATGTGGATCTCATCTCAGTCTAACTGAGGCGACTCAAACGCAAAGATTCTTCTCAAACATCTCATGGTGATCATTTGCTCGTCTTACCTTCCCATACCCCTACAAAACATGGGAAGACGGTTGTTCGTGTGAGTGAACTAACCTCTTTTGACCTGTACGACATACAAAGCTGTATACCTTTATGTATTTACTCATAACATACATACCATTTCTTTTATCTTTATATAAAGAAGTTCACGACCTTATATTTTATTTGCGCCCCTAGATTTTCATTAACTCAATGAAAATCAAGTTATGGGCTCAATAAGGGGATCTACCAACATCTTGTCAGTAGAAGGTCATTAAACTATCGCTTTCCCTCTTTGAAAGCATATCTCTCATAGAGATGTATCAAAAAGGTATGTTTTGCCTTGCTGTGATACTTAGGATCCTCATCATAAGATGTTATCGTTTGGATCCTTCTACCCACCATTCATTCCCAATCTCTCATAGGAATTACTTTAGCCATATGGCACTTTGAATGATGGCAGAACACGCCCTGTGTTCTATTTCCATGGATAACAGGAAAAATACCATGTATATTTCCTTACTCCATCACCATTTGCCTAGGTCTTGTATTGGAGTATCCTTTCAAAAAGGAAAGTTGTTATCTTGACAACTTAATCCATGGTTATTCTCATAACCCATTTCACAGCAGGACCAAAAAGCAACTTCCAAGTCTGACAAAAAACACTTGGTCTTATGTACACCAATGTGTACATTCATATTACCAACTATAGTCTCACATGGGACTCTATCCACCTTTCTTATGTTGGATTCCTCATAGGACATGTAACCTCTTTAGGTTTATGCCCTTGACTTCAAGGGTGTCCATGGGTTTGCAGTTTGACATCCTAAGATGTCTAAGGATTACACTTGTACATGTCTTAGGTGGAAAAGACTGTATCTTTCTTGTGTAACTCCGTTTATCTTGTCGATCAAGATATTTGTTCAACCCATAACTTTATCAACTCAGAATTTAAGGATTCTTTTATCCTTTATTCCTTTGACTCCCTTGACACTTGTTTCATTTGTCACTTGACAAAGGATGACTTCACAAAGAATCATCACTAGACCATTTGGAACTTATGTAGTGTTCTTCGATTATTTCGAAGTTGGTGAGGCTTTCACCTTGTGAAAAACTCATATACTACTATTTAGGTGATTGTTTCTACGAAGCCCTTAAGCTGCTTCAGTGTAGAGTTCATCATCCAATTTCCAAAATTCCAAATTGGAAGGTGGTCTTTACATCATCTTGATGCAATTTTCAAGACTAAGCTTGTTGTCATAGCCAAAGTTCAGAGTTAAAACACACAATGGACAACCTTCCATTGTATTACCCCCTAGCCACTAAGTGTTTTAGGTTCTACATGCCCCCAACAAATTTGAGAACCTACTTGTTCCCAATTGCCTCTCGGCTAGGTGACAAATTACCCAAACACGTATTTGGCTTAAAAGGAATCCAAATCCTCCTGCATGACACTTTGCAATTCATCTTAGCAGGTCCTTCTAGTGTCTTTCAAACACTTATAGGTAGTTATCATCACATTCTAAATGATGAAGAGAGCATTCAATCCATTAGGGAATCTATCCCTTTAAGCATTCGCTAGATGACAATTTGCTCCGAGGTGGATTTCATAGGATTCTTTTCCTATGTATGAGTGAGGTAATTCTCTCGTAACTTACCTCTTACCTCTTTCATTGTAAAAATGGTCTCAATTCTCCCACTCAGATCAGTGAACTTAGGAATACTTGGTTATTCCTTGTCACTTGTGAACCTCTTAAAGAGATTTATTGTGATTAATGCTCATTTCCTGCTAAGAAATGTAGGTTTTATGAACGTTGTGTCCCATGATTTTCTCTCAGTCACTGAACCGCCATCATTTTCACTAATGAAGACGTGTCATGTCAAAATCTCATGTCATCTCATAAAGAGATACTTTGTTTACCTTGACCCCAATCTTCCTTACTCATAGGAAGAATTGTGAATATAAAGTTGATGACCCTTATGGTCTTAACGAACTTGGCCCTGGTCTAAGGCCTATCCACGATTCATAGGGTAAGGTCGTGACTGACATAGAAGGCATTTGGTTAAGTGTGAATATAATAGCTATGAGTCCACCTACCAACATATGGCTGGTAGCCTCATTGATGCCATTATGTTCACAACCAAATCAAAGGAGAGGTCTAACTCTCTATTTCAACAACTCTATTATGTTGAAGGGTTCTAGGTATTGATAGTTGCCTAACAATGCCTTTCTTGTACACAAAACAGCTTGAACTAAGCACACGGGTGTCTTTAACCCTTGTTAGTTCAAAAGGTCTTATCCTTTCAGTTTCACTGATTCCTGACTAGATCAGCCATTATCTAACAGCTTCACACTTACTAAAAATCAAGTAAACATTACTGTATTTCGAGTAAACGTCTATAACATCAACGAAACACCAAGCTGTCTGTGTTTTGCCCTCACGTTCATTGGTTCACCAACGTCATAATTTGCCAATTGCAGTGGATATTCTCAAAAACGTTTCTTTGTCTTTCTTGCCAGGTAGAATAAGTTTTCAACTTATTTATAAGGGTATTAACCCTTTAGCACACGTCGTTTAGCAAATACTCTTTTGCTAGTTTGATCATTCCCTTTGACCAAGGTGTACATGTGGTAAGAAAAGGAATCTTTTATCCCTAGAAAAAGAAACATCAAAATCCAACAAAGGATTTGAGAATCATAGTCCCATCGATCCTTAACTAAAGAGATAGCAAAGATGTGATTCTGTCAGTTGCAATTGCATGGAGTGAATCAGGGTGGTTTACTTATGCAGAGTTAACGTGCAAGTTCCAATCCCTTGATTCTATCTCTTTGTTGCTTTGCATTTGACTTGAAGCCATATGCTTCTCTGAAATATCCACAACTCATGTGGATTGCTACTTTTAAAACCCTTAAAGGTTTATCAATGTAGTATTTTATCTTTGCAGAAACCATTGACCTCTTCTAGATCAAGTTTTCCTCATAGGTTCCTTGCCCTTAGGCATGGAGGATGAATCCTCCCTCTCTTTAGCTAAGTTCGTCTGACTGATGGAACTTGAATCCTTCAGTCTTTTACATTCAAGTTCAATGTGGTGAATCACATTGCTGAAGGTTACAATATGCATATCAGAGGCAATCTTTACTTTCGTATATGCCCACTTACTGAAAGACATGGCTCACTCCCACTCATTGGGAGACAGAGCTTTCTCCCACTCACTGGGAGATGTCTTATCACAACATACACTTGTTGTTTGTTAGAAAGAACTTGGCATTTAGCTTGTCTCAACTTCTTAGTTTGACATCTGCCTCAAGTGTTGCCTAAACAACATGTTAGGACTTAGTACACTATGTTAAAACTTAACTTAGTTTTAACTTTATAGAAGAAGATCACTTATTTCAATATCTTCCAACAATATCCACACGGCTTGGATAAAGTCACATTGCTCAAACTAACATAAGTTTAAGCAATGTTGTTCTTTCTATGCTTGATAGCATAAACTTCTTGTATCCTTCAGTTGCTTCAGCCTCTAAATGCTGAAGACTAGTTGGTAGGATGTCCCTGACATCTCACTCTTCTTGAATGAAAGAGATTTGAGAGTTTCTAACTCCACAGATATCTCTATTGAGCTTGTCTTCATAAGCTCAGTCAAATAGACTTGGTCATAATTGGTCACTCAGACGATTATGGTATACAAATCTTAGTTGTTCAAATAAGACAAAGGATAATTAGATGATAAGTTCACTAGTTTCATGTTCAGGAGACAACTATGTTGACTCCCATCCCAATCATACTAGTTAGCTCATCACCCTTTTAACCACAGTCTTCATTTGAACACTTTCCCCTTTGGATTTCTAGACGTATTCCAGAAAAACTCCCACTCAATCAAAGAGCAGTTATATTAACAAGATAATAACACAATATCATCTAACTAGCATGAATGTTCAAGAAAACAAGAAGAGAATATACCGAATTCAATTCTAAAAACAAACAGAGAATTTAATCTTAAATTCAATGGAAAAACAAGAACATTCAAAAATTTAAGCCTCAAATCATTGTCTCTTAACTAGGTTCTCCTTCTCATAGGCCCTTCTGACCATATTAACTCATGTAGCATCTAGCTACAATGTCAAGCTCCTCTTTGCCATGTTTACATCCACTCATTTGGATGTATTTGCAGCATACCTCCCACTTGATGAGATGATTCTAACATCTCTATCTGTCTTGTCTTTTGTCACAACATATGTGATAAAAGGTTAACTTTTAGAAGTCATTGCTTCAATCCAAGTGGATCAATGTGGTTAGAAGCATGGGAAGACTTATTATTATTCAACAATTATTGAATAATTTTAAGTTGCTGCAATTTTTCAGGTTTTTATCTCTAAGAGTTTGAGTCAAGGTTGGATAGGATTTTATATTCAAAAACTCATTTGAATAATCCCTTACTTTTAAAGAATCTTTCAGTATTTAACCTTATGTTGTAACTGGAAAAACTCTTAAAAAAATAAGCCAACCTATCCCAAAAAAACAATAGAACTAACATTGATTCAATTCCAACGTTTTTGGGACCCTCTAAGTGCACATAAGCACATTTTTTACTCAAATCATATCCAAACGTGCTTCAAATATATACAAATTATATATCAAATTGAAGCTCTCGAATTTAGGGATTTTTAGGAACCAACCACGTCTCAATTGGAGGCTACACGCGCCTTCACGCGCCCCTAGAAGGTGTCAGGATCCAAAAATCCTGAAAAATTGGAAAAATTCCAGCGTTGGCCACTCTCCCTGGAGGCGCGTGACATTCACGCGCCGCCTTGCGGCCGTCAGCCGGCGACACGCGCCGGATCCCAAGACTCCACGCGCCGTCCTCCTTCCGACGGTGCTTGCCACGTGTCAAACGGAGACCCCAGTGGGTCCCACGCGCCATGTGTCCTCTTTTTTTTTTTGGGTCAACAGTCAACGGATGACTGTTTGACCGTTGACCAGTCAACGTTGACTGGTCAACTGTGACACGTCACTGATGACGTGTCAGTGAAGTGGCGCTGACGTGTCTCGGTCAACGGATGACGTGGCATCGTTGACCGATGCTGACGTGGCGTTTGACTCTGACGTGGCGGCCGCTCATTGGCGCCACGCGTCATGGGTTGACCGATGACATGGCGTTGACTGCCACGTCATCATCTTCAACCTCCAGCCGGGTCAACCCGACCCGGTTGGAGCTCCGACGGGTCATCGCGACCCGCCAACTTCGGGAGGCCATATCTCCCTCGTTTTAGCTCCGTTTTTCGCGTTCTTGGTGTCGTTGGAATCGTAGTTCGGCGAACTACAAGTCCATGGCATTTATTTGATCTTAAAACCTCTATTTCATTGATCAAATCGTGAGTGAAGTTGCGGCGGCGACTAACGACCCGCGAACTTCTTTCCTTTGTTTCTCCCTCATCCGGACTCCGTTTGACGCGTTCTAAGCATCATTGGAATCGTCTCTTCGAGCTCTACACATCCATGTCCTTACTTTGGGAAAAAACACCAAGTTTCGAACACCCCATTTTTCTCGACATTGACGGTACTGCGTAAACCGACGTGGATGTGTGTCTCTCTGGGTTTCAAAGGCTCTTCTAGCCTTTGAGGGTTAAAAAGCTCTTGTTTTTGGTTCCACATAGGTCCCAAAGACTTACCTTTATTCAGATCGAAGATATGAGGAAGAAGAGGAAACGAAGGAAATCGCATGAGTTATTATATATATATACACGCATATATATATATATAATAATTAGAGGAGCAGAGACGGAAGGATCATACAAAAAGCAAATGGAGGAAGAGACAAAAACATTGTATACAATCATATGAAACCAAAAAATATATACATGCGTGAGGCTTTCGAATTAACTGGGAGTATCATCTTCTTTTGGTTCATGCGTATATCAATATGAGAACAAGGTGATTTTGTGCATCGAAAAAATAATTTCATATTGACACCCCAAAAAATATATTGTTGTACACATTCGTAGGAAAAATTGAAGCAACATATATTTTATCATCATATAATCTTATATATATGATTGCACAGCGGAAATAAAAAATTATGATGGGATATAATTAAGAAATTATAACACATGTTTATTCACATAGAATAATCACAGCCTCAAGGATCAAATTGGCTCTGATGCCAATGTAGGAAAAATATATTTAACTAAAAAAGGAGATTAGGCGTACCTGGACGAATCCATGTTCGGATCCGGGTCAAAGCTCCAATACTCCATGCTTGTGCCCACACAATTATTAGACTACTAGAGCCTAATTGTGATTTGCACAGCAGATCACCAGAACCAGAAAGATGGTAGGAGAGAAGGGAATTACCAGAAAACTCAATGGCGGGGCAAGTTGCAATTGAGGAGGCACACCCTATTTATAGTGGTTTATGGAGGCCACTAATTAGGAAACGTGTGCACTCCTTCTTGCCCTCCAAGACAGGAATTAATTGTCTCTCAATTAATTCCCTAATTATGGTGATTTGTTCCTCTTTTAACAAATCCATAATTATTGCTAAATATTCCCAAATCTGCATCTTATGCTGATTTTATTCTTATTTGATTAGGTTACTTATTTCCTAATCAAATAGTCCGGCCCATCAAGGGCGGACTTGGACCCAAAGTCCAACACAAACTATGAAATGTCCTTCCTTTTATGAAGACTTGACCCCACCCCCTCAATTTTGCAGTTTCAAACTGGAGATATTTCATTTGTTCTGGAAATGGGAATTTCCATTTGACAAGGGAATGTGATATAGGTTATGGTGTCCTATTTTTTCAATATAGCTAGATTCACATCTTATTGGGGATCTCAGTTATAACTACACCTTACCACCCCATGTCTTGATTTACTCCAATGTAATTGGGTACTTAGGAGTTTATATTCATACACAATTCATGTTAAGATGCTCAGACTGATATGATTTCGAGCAGTGTATCAAAAAAAAGAGATGAGCATGTAGCATATTCATGTTTCTGGTTTGGATAATAGGTTGCTTTATAAGAGGTAGTATAAGACTTTCCTTAAACGTGCTATAAGAATTTATTGTAAGGAGACAAACATAATGTAATGTAAAGAGACAAATGTAGCATACACAAAAAGAAGCCGGGTTGGCATTTCCTATGTACAGACGGACATAAACCACTAAGATGAACATTGGAAGAAGATTAAACAAAGCAATGCTGCAGAAAGTAGCTTTGGGGAAACAAATAAACATAAGAAGGCCCCAGAATTGCATCAAAATAGTAATGTCAGTAGCCATATTTTAAAAGTGGAAGCTGAAATGACCCTTTGTGAGATTAGTAAAAAAATAATCAGAGCTATGAAGTTTCTTGACCAACATTGGGCAGCTGCAACTTTTGATCAGAAGACGTAAAAGAGAAAATGAACACAATCATGGTCAGTATAACAATATATAAAGTAAACCTGCATCAATTGGATAGTTTAATTATACCTGCATCTTTTGAATAACTTACTAAATGACAACTTTCCACTTGCGTGATAGTTTGATAGGTCAGCATAAGACTGAAATAACAACAGTTACATATTGTAGCTATTGAAAGGCACGCTCCATGCAAAGCATAAGTATAAACAGCGTAGGCAAAGTTATTCATGTTTGACATTCAGAGTTATGAGCATTGAATCTTAACGCATCCACATTGTTTGTGCGTTATTTATCCATGGTTACAGCTGTTGATAGATACCAGTTATGTGGCCAAATAGTGAAGTACTTGGAGATTAAAGATAAGACACAAACATATGAGCTCGTCCAAGGAATTTAGGGTGGTGGATTTCTTCAACTTGCTCAGCCGTTGGAGAAATGGGGTCAGTTACCTTTGTATATGTTGTGGTCCATTCATGAAGAATGGAGGACATTCCTGTGATTAATGGATCCACAATTACCAATTGAAGAACAATACTTTCTAAAAAGAGTAAGCATCTCTAATGTTGGTAAAACTTACTATTAACTTGTTCTCATGGTGAAAAGCACCTACTTGTGAGGAGATAGAATACACTAACTTCGCTTGCACATTTCAATATCAAATGAGAAATGCTTTTTGAAATGAATTGTTTTAAATGTTATATTCATAGTTATTGATATTGTGTTATAGCAATGCTGCGATTCTTGGCACTATGTCACATGTGTAGTGTTGCAATCTAGAACCAATATAGATACGGGAGTTATGTTAGTGCAGCAAACTACTAATGGATTTCATGAAGGATATTAACAGAAGTCATGTAGACACTCATTCTAATTTCAGAAAATGAATGTCTATTCACGCAAGAGGTTTATCATCTTGTATTTAATCCTTTTGACATTGTGGACTTTCTTACAGGGGGCTGTAAAAAAAAGTTTAAGCTATGCAGACTCTGTACTGTACATTCAGATATGGGGCCTCTTGATCCTAAGATTGGGGAATCGGACAGGGTAATAGATTGGAGTTTTCTTGTCTTTATAAATGCCACCTCAGCCGATTGCTTAGGGATTTGGCCAGCGTCCGCTGCCCATCCTTTTCCCCTCGGTGTAGTTTTGGGATAAAATATTGGGGCTAATCTTTTTTTTTTAAATAGTATCTAATATTTTTCTGGACGTGTCTAGTATCTTAAAATATTTTTTAAGTAATGTGTAGTATTCTAAAATAATTTTTAGTGCTTTTAATCCCTTAAAATATTTTTTTAGTTATACCCAGTCTGTTAACAGACTGATTGTAATTTTACCTTTAATGTACTTTTTCAATTCCAAAAATTATTTTAAAATATTTTAGAGTGGATTTTAAAGAAATTTTTGCAATTGAAAAAGTACATTAAAGGTAAAATTACAATCAGTCTGCTAACAGACTGGGTATAACTAAAAAAATATTTTAAGGGATTAAAAGTATTAAAAATTATTTTAGGATACTGCACGTTACTTAAAAAATATTTTAAGATATTAGATACGTAGGCCAAGCTCTATTGTGGGTTGCCTGAAAGAAGCATGTCTTATTCCTATTGGCACACATTCATTGGATTACCTGCATACCCCTTATTAATACAACATTAATCAAAGATATACCTAAATGATAGTTATGAGAAATAAATTAGCAATTCCTTATTGTAAAGCAATACTATATGTTGATGCTCAATTAAATAATAAGTAGGATAAGTGTAACTGCTCAAGGATCCCATACAGAGGAAATTGCACTAAATAAGGCAAGGCATTCCTAAAGCAAGATACTTTTTCCTTTTCAAATCAAGTTTTGTTTTGCCAACTTCAAATCAAGTACTCCCTCCGGTCCTAAATATAGGATAAAATTTATAGTGCAAACAAACTTTGTTCTATATTTAGGACCGGAGGTAGTACTATTTAAGAATATTTTTCGCAAATAGGTTTCATTAATAACCAAGCAATACCAATTTTGGTTAGAGAGCTTGTTACTTGTTCACGAAATAAACCTTTTAGGAGTGTTTATTCTTAATTCAGGTTCACCTTAGCTTAAATACATATTGGTCGATAGTTTGATTAATAAAATAGGTTTTATTTATAGCCGATAAGTAATTTAGAGCCTTTCCTTTTCACTAATTCAGAGATAGTAATATATATATATATATATATATATATATATATGAGATATACTTACATATTTCAGAAGTATCATGTTATATGAATTATGTCCAATAAAAGCATAACAACTCAGATCATTTAAATCATAGTTGGCTGATGACTCATTTTAAACAATTCACATTTTGTTTTTTTTAAAGAAAAAGTAAGCATATTATTAATTTGGAAAAAAAAGAATGAGAAAATAAAATTAAAAAAATTCATACTCATATTAGCCATTTTTAGTAATAAAACTTTTCAATGGTTGAGTTAGGAAAATTTCAGGTCAAAAAAAGTTTAAAAAAAATCATACTCATATTAGCCATTTTTACTAATAAAATTTTTCATACCAATAATTTATTTAAAGTTCAAAATAGGGTAAATTCAAGCTACGTTAAAAATTCACAACTACAGATTCACGAATAGTTGATGGTCCATACTTAATGATTTTAATAAAACCGTGAAATATCAAGAGGCAGAGTTACAAGAATAAAATAGATAAAGGTTAGTTTGAAAAACTATTAAGTGTATAAGCAAATATTTGACGGTTGTATACGACAACCTGTGATATATTAGTTTTTTTTTTTGGGAAAAAATTGTATTGTTTACTTGATCGTTGTATGTGAACAGTCATAAAATATGATTCACATATATTTGATGATTGTTTGTAAATAACTGTAAATTATCAAATATTTCACGGTTGTTTAATAATAACCATGAAATATAGTCTTTAGAAAACCCCTACCAAACCCATTTTCATTCGAAATTTGAAAGTTACAAGTTACAGAGATCTCACTCCCAACGCCTCCGACGACTCAATCCAGCTTCTCCACCACTAGTTCACTCTCCTTTGCCACTCCCTTAATGGTTTTACTCCTTTCTCCTCCATAGCTCACCTTCGTCGTTCATGGGTTTGTCGGTTTTGTGGGTTTTGGAGTTATTTTGGGCTTGTGGGTTCTCCTACTAGTGGCTTCTAGGTTTGTTTCTTCTTCTAGGGTTCATGGGTTCAGTTTTTGAACTCGTCACTTCTTCCTAAAGGTGAGATCAGCTTCATCCTTCTTTGATTTGGTTTTGTTGATGTGTTTTTTGGATATTGATTTGAGTAAAGAATATGTATGTAAAGATTGTTTTTTGAGTGATTTTGTATGTGCATAGGCTTTCACCATTTATTTTAAGTGCTTATTGCTATCAAAGTTGTTATTTGTAAGTATTGATTTGAGTAAAGAGTATATAAAGATTGTTTTATGAGTGATTTTGTATGTGCGTAGGGTTTTCCCACTGATTTTAAGTGTTTTCTATCATTAAAGTAGTGATGCTCATCCGCTGCTTGGTGTATAGATCTATTCAACTCCCTATGTACATGCACTTCGTCCGTATTGTTATTTATGTACTCATAATTATATAGATAGCACTGTATAATCTTTTTTAATTTGTTGGCACTTGTTGGAATTGTTTAATTGGAATATTGAGATACCTCTACCTATAACTAGATCTATTTGAGTTTTTGGTATACATATGTTATTTCTGTAGATAATTTTGCAGGGGCTGATCGAAAGTGAGCCCCTTAATTTTTTAAAGAAATTGGTCTCACATACTTCATAGTTATTTGCCAATAACTGTCAAGTAGTACATAATATATCACAATTATTTTAAATAACCGTCAAATATAGTATTATATTTTATGATTATATAGTGTCCTATAAATAATGCTTGTACTTAAATAATCATAAAATATAGGGCTCTATATTTAACAATTTACAACCGTCAAATATTAATATTTAGTGTTCAAATATTTAGTATTAAATATAGGTAAAAATAACCTGTGAAAGATAAACAAATTTGTAGTAGTGATCTTCAATAATAGAGTTAAGGAAATTTTAAACTCATCGTCTTAGGCATTTTCAGGTATCAACAATTTAGTGTAATTCAGAAATAGCTCCATTAAAATTTTAGATATAAATATAAGTTGAGGTTGTCTTTCTATTAAAAGATTTAGATATATTGATAAGGACATATCTCATCTTCTTATATACATTTAATTCAATGCGGAACTTCTCTTAGTACATTCTAATAAGCTCAATTTCTAAGCAAGGTTAAGATTTTTTTTCTTTAATAGTGAAGTTAAGAAATTTCATATTCATCTTAAGCATTCGTAGTTGTCATGTTCAAATTATTAAAAGAGGAATCTTTTTAAATTAGTTTTTGACTAGAAACAAAGTGTCTTGCCCTTGGACTCCAATGAAGACAGCGGGAATCCAGTCATCAGCAGCTAGCAGCGAGAGCAGTTTTGGCAAAGAAATTTTTTTTGGCAACTTGTGCTGAGGCTTACAGAAATTTTTTTAATTATAATTAAGATTCAAAGTACTATTTAAGTTAAATTTAACTATTAATCCTCATTCTTGTGTAGTCCTTAATTATCATTTTTCTCTTACACATGTATAGCGACTTGACACTACTAGAAAAAAAACCTTATAGACCAGTTGGAATTGGCTTTTTAGAGTGGATTTAGGTCTAGTCTTGTATTAGCCGGTTTAAAAAGTATATCCTTATTAAAACTGAGCCTACAATCAGTCTTAAAAGTTACTTTTTAAGATCAGTTGGTTAAATAACCCGTCTTAAAATTTTTTAATTTGTAATAAAAAAAATATCCACTTTTTAAATTAGGTAATTTCATACCCAATCTAAAGAGTAGGCAATCTTTTTTTAAGAGAAAGTTTTTGTTTTATTTTGTTTGATAGAAGTATTGTTGGATATTATTATATCTAAAAGCTATATTATATAATATAAATTCTATAGAAAGTTCTAAAAATACAAATACAATCGATATAATATAATTATAACTAATAACCATGAATATAAATCTTAATTCTGGCATTTGTTCTTTTAAGGTTTACTTTTTTTACTTGTATTTTTTGTAATATCCCGAATTTTGGGATTTAAGGCTTGGGAATAAGCATAAATTAAGTAGACTGTTAAGCCCCAGTTTAGCAGGTGTCTCAAACTTATTCCTTAACATTTCTTATATCTTTGAGATATTAAACGGAATAAAATGGTGAATTAAAGATTATGGTAAATTTGGTGAATTAAAGAGTATGGTAAATTTGTATACAAAAATGGAATTAACTCTTGGGTTTTCTAGAAATCCCAATATTGAGGTCCAAAGTAGAGGAATATAAGAAAATAATATTTGGCTAATACTAATGTTAATTTTGGTCATGGGATATTATAAATTAAAGGTAAACAATGTTTTTGATGAAATCGCCTATGAGGAAGTGACCAAATTATGAGTAAAAATTATGAGATTTTATAGGATAAAAGTAGATATCCTAAGCTTTAATTTGATAGGTCATTTGAATTAATTAGAGTTATATACAAAAAGTTATAAATTTTTGAAGTAAGCCCAGAAAAACTGTGAAGTTTTTGGAACATCATGTAAAGATTAAAAATCTGGGAATGATGTGCTTCCAATTAGCTAAATTCTGTATTTTTTCTTGAAATTAGACTCAATAAGCATTCTATAATCTTTGGAATAGCTCTAATTCGATTTTTCTAGAATTAGTTATAATTTTTCAAATTTTTGGCAAAAAATCCACCAGAAAATCCAAAAATGGAAATTAACTAAATAATTAAAATACAATATCATATATGATAAAAACAAACCATCTCCTTCCTCCATCAGCCTAGAACTAACGTCTTTTTGCTGAAAATAGAGAGAGAAAGCTTGATAGAGTTTAGTGAGAGAAGGAGAAGAAAACTTGCAAGGTAAGTCGATTTCTCCGACGATTTTGCTCCTAACACATATAACTCCGATCCTAAGCTACTCCTCTATATTCTTTAAGGTTTGGAAGCTCATCTTTTGGTGTTAGAACAGCTATGGTTCAGCCATAGCAAGGGAGAGCCTGTGGGAGCTTAAGGTAACTTTCAAACCATTGTATATTGCTTATGCTAATTGCTGTGGGCAATTTAATCAGTGAAATTTCACCGGATTGCTGTTGGTTTTAAATTTTAGAAATGGATTTCCTTAGGGGTTATGCTGCCCAAATTGGTACCAAATGGTAGTTGTAACCTAATGGAATAGTCAATAAAGTGGTTAGAAGTATAAAGAAACACGTTTAGGAAGTCGAAACCGAAAAACCCCAATTTTCCCCGGAGTACCTGTATATTTCAGCCAGGGCTATAAATGGGCCTTAGAGTTGGATGTTCAATGATTTAATGGTTCCATTGAGTTCAGGATGGAAAATTAGGTGGGGTTACAGTTGGTCACTTTTTCGGAAAAAGGCTGAAAAAGCAAAATTATGAAAATGCCCCTAAAACCCTTAAAGTGGGTCTGCCAAGGGTAATTTTGTAATTTGACATTGAATTTGATAATTTTGAGTCCGGAAATGGATTCCTTGGGCAAAAATATATCATAATTGCCCATATCAAGATTTCGGGAAAAGTATAGTCGAATCGGGTAACGTAAGGACGGGCCAGGTCCCTGGGGGCATTTTAGTAATTTTTCAGGGTCATTTTAGTAATTTTTCAATATAGACTCATATATCCCCCAGAAAAATTATGGAAGTGTCTAAATGGTACATTTGGAATTGTAGGACTGAGTGAAGAGCCGAGCTGCGACACATTTTACGAGGCACACGTTTCGAGGCAAAAAAGGGTTAAAGTTGGTAACTTACATCTTCTGCATGTATTTGATATTTGTGTTGGTGTATTGATATATATTATTGCTTTGCTTGATTATGTGAAACATATATGAATGATTGAAGTTCTGTTTCTATTTATGCTATGGCTATAAGTATGTTGTTTGAAACATTAAGCACATATATATGTCATTATGTGAGCATGAGTTTATGTAATGCAAGCATGTCATGCATTAAGCACTTTCTTGCATGCATATTGATATTGTTTACCTACTGAGATTCTCTCGAATCTCGCCCTCCTGTACTAACAATTTAGACAGGAGAAGATAGAATATATCTGAGAACAAAGAAAAAAATCGTACGAGAGGATTGTGGTGGTGGAACGAAGACGGGAAGATGTTTCTGTTTCACTTGGACGGGTTTAGACACCCTGGTAGCCTTGTGCGGCTACATTAATGGTAATTATTATGTACGAACCCCTATTGGGAATTTCTGTAATTGAGCACTTTTTATTAGTATATTTATGCTATTTCTGTGTTACCCACTGAACTGCATATCATTTTCTATGAATACTCTAGTAAAGGTGAAATTAAGATAAGAGTGTGACATTTTTCCCACCTTCAAAAGAGTTAGATGATTTTTTGAGTATTGGATTTAATGGATGCAATTTTAGGCCTGGCATCTACATACTATTTATGAATGATTCATATCGTAAGCATCCCTAAAGTTGAATGCTACTACCAATGGATTGGGAGCTAAGTTACCATAATTATGCATTTTGATTCTTCTAGACTTCAAATATGAAACATGGCTTTGCCCTACCCCAGTCTCAGGTGATAAAGGAGAAGATTCTTATTTAATAAAGATAAGCATAACAGAATTAATATACAAGTATGATAACTGAATTTTATATGTGGGAATATGATCTCATAGGGAGGTCTTGGTTGAGAAGGAAACCAAACTGAAGGATAAAAATAAAGAAGAAACCAACCATGTGGAAATGCTAGTGATGAGGTAAGGATTAATAACTCTAAATTGAATTATGAAAAACATTGGTTGGGTGATCATCACTTAAAAGGATGAAATTGTTGGACTAGGTGGTAATCTAGTTCAACAAATTTTTCCTTGCAAGCATTAATCACCCAGCCTACATTTGTCAATGTCAAATTTAGATGTCTTGATAATCAACTGGTCACAAGTAACTCTATCTAGTTAGGTAGCTCCTTATTATTGGCCTTCACTTTGATTTTCATTTCAACCAAGACCTTATCACATGACCATATTCAACCATATAAAATAGAATTCTCAAGTTTGTATATCAACAATGTTAAATAAGATACTCTACCTTTATCTCCTAAAATTGAGGTAGGCCAGAACCATATTCTATCTGAAGTCTCAAAAGAGCCAACATGCCTAAGGTTTGTAAGCTTATAACCCAATCCAAGGATTGCCACAATCGACTATAAGGATGGCCCGTAATACACACTAGGCATTAAAAACGCCCACATGTCGGGGTTAAACTTACAATCAAAACTCCCACCCAATACTCACTAATGATCTATGCCCTTTCAAGGAGGGGAATCCAAACAAAAAAACTTGAAAAGAACAAAGGCATGACAAACAAAATTTTATTAACATACGTGATGCAAACTTTTGCCCATGGAATTCGTGATGATTGGATTTGTGAAACTTGCCATTATGAGAATGATACAATAAAATTGCATCACTGTCATAATCACAAGTTTCACAATCTCAACTATAACGAATTTCATGGACAAAAATTTTCATACACATCTGTTAATTGAATATCAAGCAAGCAGGAAATAAATATCATATTTATACTTGTGGAAGGAAAACGTTTTTTCATTTTCCAATCCCTACAAGAATGGCCTGCCGGCCTCTATCTGCAACATCCAATTGCATCTATTCATTCCGTATTTTCAATTACACAGAGTTACATATTATATTAGATTATTTAATGCTTTTCACACGTGTACAAAAACATAAGTGATAGCTACAAAAAACCACTCAACTTGGCATTCTACATATGTCTTTTTGACGCTTTTCATTCTCCTTTCTATAATTAAAAAAGAATAAATTAGTAATAAGCAAGTTAAATACAAATCCATTATAATGAAAATAAAGGTTTTGACTTACTCATAAATATATGGTCTGTTTAGTAGTCATCCAACCTTTATGCTATTATGCATGTCTTGGTAGGCCAAAGTTAATTGATTTTATATAAAATTCTTACTTGCAAATGTAACACAGCTCGTCAATATGTGTACTACATAACAGAATTGCTGCATATGTAATGTACTACATATGTACACGAATTGCATTACATTTGGAGCATGAAGCAAATTAAATAATCAGGGTTTCAACAAAACTACTTGTGATATAAGGGGTGATACTGGTTGGCCACAGCCAATGGCTACTCAACATTGCATTTGGAGCAAGCAACAAATAATTCTGACAACCAACACTATCACATATATCACATATCGGACACTTCTCATAAATCAAGAAAAAAAAAGAACTTTCAATTATGGTTTTGACAAAGAAGGAAAAGGAGTAAGCATCAATGTTTTGACAAAAGGGTACTTGTCTAGGCTATGTATTATGTATGCATGCCTTGTGTCTATTTCATTGCAGCTTGAATATTGTGATATATGTGGTGGTCGGAGAATACAAGAAATGCATACATAGCACAAAGGCTATACAAGTGAAAACGCATAAGCATTAATGTTTCGAGAAAGAATTAAAAGAAGTGAGCAAGCAAAGACAATGAAAGATAACACTAACAAAAGAGAGCTAGCGAGGGATAGTAAAAAACAACGATTTTTACCGAAAGTGAGAGCAAAATGGCAATGACAAAGAGAAAGAGTCCAACAGAAAGGAATACCAAGCCAACCCAAAGACAGAGAGAGAGATATTATGGCAGTTGGAGGCGATAGAGAAAAAAAGAGCACACGCGTGGGATTAAGAGAGGCTAGAGATAAAGACTGAGCGCGAAAGTGAGTATATATACTAAAGCAATCTTTTCTAGACCAGTCCTCATTAAAGACTGGTCTCAATATGTAAAATACATTTTAAATTCATAACGAGATCATCTTTTAAATCAACTGGTCTAAAATTTAATTTTTATAATAGAGATATAAAATTTAATAAACAAAATTCATAAATAAGAACTTCAATTATCTGAATGCTCGTATAACACGAGATGATCATCAACAAGGAAATAATAGAATGATTGAAACTTAAAAGACATAAAAGATTGAAACTTCTTCATTAATAATAATCGCCTAAAGGAGGCAGTATACCTACATGAAATCAAAATTACATGAAAATATTATATATGATGATGATCAGGCACAAAATCATAATTACATCAAAATATGCTAACAATGATGGTTCTTGAAACCCATGCCTTCAGATTATCATCATCATCCAGGAAACAATTACCTCTAGTCCAAATGATTGACGATGTTGTTCAACATCGCTGCCAACTCCTCTAGTCGTTCAAAGAAGCAATCTTGCTTCACTATGACCTTCAGAATGGTGCCCTTGAGGTGAAAGATGGCCTCAGTGATTTACTCCAAGGTCGGCGGTGGAAGGGGTTGCAAAGAGGAACTGTCGGTGACTACCGCCAGAGGAGGAGAGGAGGAACACTGTCTCTTTGTTCTTGCCATTGGAAGTGTTGCCGCTCAAAGAAGAAAGAGTGAACTAGAAAGGAACTTTTGAATTTGAACTTCAAAACTAACGGTACCTTGGTATTTATAATCAAAACTAATGGCCGAAAACTTTAGATGATACTGATGAGACATGATGATATGCATTGGAAATTCAAACATTACATATTTAGACCAGTTATCTTTGAAAATGCAGTCTAAATAATAATTAAGAGACCGGATACACATCTTATCCAATCTAAATAAAAAGTGAACGATTGAAAATAAACGACATTTAGACCAGTCAAGAGTTAAACGATGGCTCATATTAACATATTTAGACCTTATATCACTACAACCGATCTGAAAATAAACAAATTATATATTTAACAATATCTCAAATAATATAATTTACTAATATATTCTACCATAAAATTAATTTATCAAGCCAGAGACAAAAAAACAACGAAACAAAGATATAAGAGATGTTCAAGATCAAGATTAGAAATAAAAAAGATTTTCATTAATATTATAATTTTTTTATTGCCCAAAGGCAACATATACATTAATTAAAAAAATATTTTACATAATAAAAGAAACCCTCAATCTTCCTCCTTATCATTGGAGGTAGAGGAGGAAGGAGAAGATGGGTCATCCGAAAGATTGTACTCAATATCATTGGCATCGAGCACTAGGTTCAACTTGTTGTTGATAGTGCGCAGCAAGGTGAAGAATCTTCTGAGATGTCTCTATGCAAGCCATTCTCACATTGAGGTTGTCAAGAAGTTGCCTCACTGATGGTTATGGTGGAGGCTGTAGAGGAGGACGAGGAGGATAAACTAAAGTAGTCCTAATGCGTCTCAACATATTGATATTCGAGAAAGGAGAGACAAGGGAGTTGGATTTGAAGAAATGAAAGGAATAAGGAGTTTAAATAGACAAGACGGATGAAGATTACATTTATTGAAGTGGCTTCAAATTCTAAAGAGACGTGTAGTTGGAAAGTTTACTTTGAAAGCTGAAGAAACTCTGAAACATTTAAGACTAGGCATAAAGAAACAACGGTATCTAAAAGGATATTTAAACCTAATATATATGGTCCGGTCTAAAAAGAATTTAAATTTTTAAATTTTCATAATATTTAATAATTATTGAGTCTGCATTACATTACAACCAATCTAGAAAATATTATTTAAACTGCGCAAAAGCACGACTAATTTTAAATTGTATCAATATTTATAAAAATACTGTACGTCATACTTTTTAAACAATCTCCGCCTATAGAAGTCTAGATATAGCAATCTTATAGGCCTTTTTTCTAGTGGGGTGACTCAAGCAACTAAATTAAAACTAAACTTGACTTATATATAAAATCTAATTGATATGTGACAAAATAAAAATGCGGATAAGTAATAAAGTTAAATGTTGTGTTTTTCACCACTAGATCAATAAAGACTGGATAATGATGAAGAAATTTAATGGGATGTCCTTTTTTGGACCACCAAGTTACCAACAAAATTGCCAGCAAGCAACAACTAGTACAATCTTTCTTTCGTTTTTATAGAAATATTCTATCTTAATCATATAGATAGGTTAAGAAAAATTATTAAAATAAGGAATATTATTTCTTAAAAAATTATTACAGTATTTCAAAACTACTCCTAGTTAAAGCTACAAACCAACTTAATTATATCGCTTTGATTTTTTTTGTTTAAGATCATAAATGCTTCATTGTTTTAGGAAAAAAGATCATATACTAGGAAACCAATTTTAAACTTTCTATAAAAAATTATTTTCGAACAACCACATGCGTAATTGTAAATTCTCAAGGGATTTGGATCCTCCTAATTGAGCTTACTCAAATGAGAAATATTAGCTATTACCTTTGGTCCTAAATATAAAACCTAATTGATTTTTTTAAAAGATTAAAGAGGTTAATTAAATTACTTTAAACTATTTATATTTATATTTTTTCTTCAAACTAATTTGTTTGAGTTATAAAGTGATATATAATGGGAGCCTATATATAAGAGCAGTGAGGTGGATCTAATGTGGGATTTGACACCAATTGTAACATTCCACACTCTCAGTGTCTTGCTCTCGATATTGTCCTCTTTGTTAACGCCATCACCCCTCACAATTTTAAAATGTATCACAAGGGAGTTATTCATATCCTTATAAGATATCTTTTGTTTCTCTGCCTAGCCAATTTGGGACTTTACACAAGACATTAGATATCATATTGCAATATTAATTTTGGTCATTAATATAAGATCTCATTCATATATTGTAAATTACACTATAAATGAAATCTTATCTTATGGATTGGAGTTACCAGGAAGTATAGTTGGTACAATCCGGAACCCTCCTCTCCCTCTCCCATTCTCTTCCTTCCACTGTTTTTTTTTAACCATTAGATCAATATTTTAATGGTTTGTATTTAATGTTTTATAAAATTATTATTAAAATGAAATTCAATTATAAACAAAAATAATAATTAATTGAATACAAATTGGTAATTTTTTATATAAATTATTCAATACTATAATAAAATAATAATAATATTTTCTATGAAACTAAATATAAACCATTCAAATAATCATCTTATTATTAGAAAAGAAAAGCAGGGATGAAAGATGATGGGAGAGGAAGAGGAGGGTTTCTAAGCATTGTGATATTGACAATTGAATGGGGAGTTACTTTTTTTTTTTTGCCAACGAATGGGGAGTTACAATTGAGGGAATTTAAACCCTGTTCTCACAAGCTTTGATGTCTTTAGAAGTTACTTTAAAAAAACAAACAAGAAGAAAAGAGAAGCAGGCGGGGCTCCCAAACCAAACATATACTGATATACTCCCCCTAATCCCTCTTATCATAAATTTTTATTAATTATTAATTTAATAAAATTAAGTAAATTTGTTAAGATTTAATAAATATAAACTTTTTTATAACTTTCCAAAAATACTCTTTATTTGGTATAGTTGACGAATTGACAGGAAGAAAGAGTGTCTATATTGACATGTAGAATGAGACACTATCTTTATTCTTGTCTGATTAATCCGTTCTTCAAAAAATCTATTAGACTATTATGGAGTGAATTTAATAAATTAATATTTAATTCTTTCCTCAATTTGGAATCAATTCACATCTTTTATTTTTCATATAAATATTAAAATAAAAAATAGAGATTTTGGGTATGAACATACCATTATTCAAACTAAGTGATAAAGGCCTCGCAGCTCAAATGACACTAAACACTTTTTTAATATTTTTTTTAATAGTGTAAGGTTATGAATTTGAACTTCTTATAAGGGGTATAATGAATACTGAGTTATTGTTACAAAAAAGTAAAAAACTAAAAGTAAAAGTGATAAGGAATTTTAAACGAGTCGCATAGTTAGTGTTTGGAGGGATTGTTGTGGGGTCTAATAGCACGATTGGGTCCCAAAAGCCTGACAAAAAATGCTTTCTACTTTTTTTAGTGTTTGGAGGGGCGATGGAAGAAAAGAGATTTTGCTTTCTTAAATAGCTTTTACCTTAAGCTACAAATTGGAGCTTTTAGTGATCGGTTTTTGAAAATGGTCTGCATTTATTACCGTTAGAAGCACAATCACTAATCTCTCTTTCTTCTCCATTGATTCTCCTCTCTGCTTGCCCTCTCTGATCTGTGTCTTGTCTCTCTTGGTGGCCATAGCTGCTGCAAACTCTCTCTCTCTCTCTCTCTCTCTCTCTCTCTCTCTCTCTCACACACATCTCTTGCTGCTTCACGAAATCCCAAGCACGTTTGCATTTGTTTCAGTTTCATACAGTATAAAACGGGATCTTTAACTATAATACCCCGAAATTTAGGATTTGAGGCTTGGGAATAAGCATAAATTAAGTGGACTGCTAAGCCCCAATTTATCAGGAGCCCAAATTTATCTCCTAATGATTCTTATATCTTTTGGGTATCAAGAAAGTAAAGTGGTTAATTTTGAAGAAAGTGATTATGCTTATAGTGAAATTGCCTATGAGATAGGGAGCTTGTCATGTGATTTTGAATAATCAAATGATGATCAAAAATTATAAACTTTTACATGATGAAAGTAGATATCCTACGCTTTAATTTGATAGGTCATATGACTCAATTAGAGCTATATATAAAAAGATATGAATTTTTGAATTCAACCCAGAAAAACTGTGAAGTTTCTGGAATAGCATGCAAAAATTAAAATTCTGGAAATTTTATGATTCCATTCATCAAAATTCTATATTTTTCCTTGAAACTATACTCAATAAGGGTTCTATATTCTATAGGCTTTGGAATCACTCCAATTCGAGTTTTCTAGAATTAGTTATGATTTTTCAAAGTTTGGGCAGAAATCTGCTAGAATTTTGTAAAATCTGAATTTTGGGAAAAATAATTGATTAATAGTGGATATGATATAAAGTATCATCTCCTTCTTCAGCCCCATTTCTGACGCCATAACAGACCCTAAGAGAGAGAGAGAGAACTCAGATTTGTAGAGAGAGAAGGAGAGGAAAAAACTTGTAAAGGTAAGTGATTTCTTCGGTAAATCGGTTCCTAATGCGTATCCCTCCGCTCCTAAGCTATTCTCCTATGTGATTTGATAAGTAAAATATTTGCATATTTATTTTCCCTTATATGATGATTTTATGGACAATATTTGCGTTTAATATAATAAATTTGGGTGTGATTGATAAATAAAAACTGTTTTTGGAATAAACAGCATTTAAAAAAAATAAATAAAAATAAAATAAAATAAAAGTACTGTAGCAACCACCAAGCACTGTAGCAGTCAACGGGCACTGTAGCAGCCACTAGGGCACTATAGCACCTGCCAGATCACTGTAGCAGTCTCTGGATACTGTAGCAGTACTGTAGCACACGTTTTTTCCCCTATAAATAGAGATCAATGCCAAGTTCAAATGGGAGGAGAGGAAAAGAAGCAGAGGTTTCCTTCTCCGACAGGGATAGGTCCTTCTCTGACCGGGAGAGATCTTTCTCTAACATTTCTGAGTTCCTTATGTTGTTTTTTTTTAGATTTAATTTCATGCATTGCATGCCTCCATCTTAGAAGGCTTAGGATTTGATTACATTTTGCATGCCTCCATCTTGGAAGGCTTAGTATTGTATTAATTTCTGCATGCCTCTATCTTGGAAGGCTTAGGATTGTATCACATTTTGCATGCCGCCTACATAGAAGGTTTTACCTCCTAAATGGACGACTTGATTTCTTCATTTTTCATGCATCTTTTGGTTGTATATTCATGTTTGAGAATTTAATATTCAAGTTTATGCAGTATTTATGAGGATTTCATTTTAGCTTTATATAATTTATTTTGGTTTTGTTTTTAATTTCATCATGTGCTAAATTTCCATTTTCCTAGGGTGATGACATAGCTTACTAATGACGGATTGAATCTTAACTTATTAAATCTAGTTTAAATTTCTCCTTCATGATCGAGTTTTAATTATTAATCTTAATGCTTTTGATTGACTGGCCATCTTTTGAATGATTTCAATATGCATGTTGAGACCGGAAGAAGATACATGTGTGTAGACCCTATAATTAAAACCATGACTTGCATATGAAATATGAATATATTCATATGAGTTGTGTAGTCTTACTGAGTTCCATAAATCTTAATGCATAATTAATTGCTTAAATTCATAAAGGAATATATTGGATTAGCAATTGATTATAGAATTGCTTGACCTTGGAAGAGGCTAGTAATTAAATTAGGGAAACTCGACTATCAATCATGTGGAATAAATTGGGCTAGAATAGATAAGTGATTCAATCCGGAATTTGTTAAGTGAAATCTAATCCCTAGAGCTTTTTCTCATATTTGCTTTCTTATCATCTGCACTCATATTTAATTATTTTTCTTTATTTTATACTCTCAATCATCAACTAATCGATCGACTAAATAGAATTAAAATTACCCATTTTGGTACTTAGTGCTCAATCCTCGTGGGAACGATACTCTACTTACTTCTATATTACTTGATTACGACAGTGTACACTTGCACTATTTAATTGATCATCTGCACACGTATCATGATTCAAGGGTTGGAAGTTCAAATTTGCTTGTTGAAGTGACCTAGGGTTCAGCCATATCAAGGGAGAGCCAGTGGGAGCTTGAGGTACTTTCCAAACTCTTGTATATTGACTATTCTGGCTGTTCTGGACAATTTAATCGGTGAAATTTTGCCGGATTGTCATTGGTTTTAAAAATGGAAAATGGGTATGTGGGGATGTTATGTTGTCCAAATTGGTACTAAATGGTAGTTGTAACCTAATGGAATAGTCAATAAAGTGGTTAGGAGTAGAAAGGAACACGTTTACGGAGCCGAAATCGAAAAACCCTGATTTTTCCCGGAAAACCCATATATTTCGATCAGGGCTGTAAATGGGCATTAGAGTTAGATTTTCAATGATTTGATGGTTCCATTGAATTCAGGAGAAAAAATTAGGTGGGGTTACAGTTGGACACTTTTTCAGAAAAGGCCGAGAAAACATAATTATGAAAATGCCCCTAAAACATTGAAATAAGGGCTACCATGGGCAATTTCGTCTTTTGGCAGTGAATTTGGTAATTCTGAGTCCAGAAATGGATTCCTTGGGTGAAAATATGTAAGAATAGCCCATGTCAAAATTTTAGGAAAAGTACAGTCGAATCGGATACAGCGAAGCCGGGCCGGGTCCTAGGGGTATTTTAGTACTTTTTCAAGATAGACTCATATAACCCCCAGAAACACTATGGAAGTGTCTAAATAGTACTTTTTCAAGATAGACTCATATAACCCCCAGGGGACTTACCTTACGTGCATGTATTTGATATATTTGCTTGTGTAGTGATGTATGTGATTGCTTTACTTGATTGTGTATAGCATATTTGAATAAATGAAGCTCTGTTTCTGTTTTGCTGTGGCCATAGTTTTGTTATATGAAACATTGAGCATGCAGAAATGTCATTATAGGTCATACATGTAGTTAAAGCTAACATGTCATACACGTAGCATCAATCATGCATACATTATGGTATCTGTTTTCTACTGAGATTCTCTCGTATCTCACCCTCCCCTACCAACAATTTAGACAGGAGACGATAGAAGATATGCAAACAACAATGCAAAGTACCGTACGAGGGGATTACAGTAGTGAAACGACGACGGGAAGAAATCTCCGTTTCACTGGGATGAGTTTAAACACCCTAGTAGCCTTGTGCGGCTACCTTAATCGTAAGTATCATGTACAAACTCCTATGGGGAATTTATGTAATCATGCGCATATTATCAATATAGTTATGCTATTTCTGTGTTGCCTACCGAACCGCATATCATTTTCTGCAAATACTCTGAAAAAGGTTGAAATTGAGATAAGGGCGTGACATTTAACTGTTCCTACTTTACTCTCTGTGGAAGGAGGACCAGCCATGGCTGACCGTGAGAGCTCCGGAGCTCTCATAGATGGTAACTCTGAACTACGAAAAGACAACAGACTATTCGAAGAAGAAGGAAAGAGAGAGGAACTAAATCGAGTCTCTGAAGCACGGCCTATCGAGTCTTAGGTGTGTTTGGTTGAGGTTTATTTAAATTAGATTAGGAGAGGTTATAATATTGTTTGGTTCAAGAAGAGGGTAGGTGAGGTTTAGTATCTTGTTTGATTTAGGAGGTTAGGTTAGGGGAGTTAATTATAAGTGGACAAAAATACCCTTCTACATATTTTTCTTCTTTTTTTTTATAATGTATTTATTAATAATAGTTATTTGTAAAATTATTATTTATAAAATAATTATTCTAACAATTATATACACTTCTTTCATACATTTATCATTTTAAGACTTAAAACAATAAAAAAGGTTAAAGAAAATGAAAAGAATATTTTTTCTAATCACTAAATGCTTTTCACATTTAATCAAAATATTTATATTTGTGTGCGTGTAGTATAAAAATATATATATATATATATATATATCTTTCTCTACGAGTGCGTGTGCGTCGGATGTATCTATATACCTGTGAGTCTAAGTTAGAAGTACAGAACGTGAGAGAAAGAAAGGTAGAAACAAGGGTTTTTGGGTCAGAGATTATAAGGGTAATTTAGTCACAATTGGACCAAAAATTCTCTCACATAGAAAAAACCCCAATTTTGGAAGGTTCAGAACTTAGGTTAGGTGACAACTAGAAGACAAAAAAATATCTCACACCTAACATAACCTCCTTCCAACCAAACACCTATTTTTAATCTCCAACCCCACTCCAACTTAACCTAACTTAATAAAACATCCAACCAAACAAAACCTTAACGAATCGACTTGCAGAATTCTAAACTTTAGTATATTTCTCTGTTTTGTACACACAAGAGTTGTAGGGATGTAGACTTTAGAACTCATGAATTGGTTAGAAGTTTTTAGCCAGTAGAATAAGTCGTCAATCTTTAGTTTCATCCTTTCCTTAACTTAAAATCCCTTCTCTTAGATTGACAAGACTGAAGCTATAAATGCGTAGTTTGAGAACAAAATAGATAAACTAGATTAGACTTAAAGTTGGGAATATAGTTTATGTAAATAATAATGGTGTAAATGAACAACCTTCCGTGATAAATTATTATAGGCGATATTTCTCTTGAATGAATCATATTCGTGACTCAATTAGAGATCAAATGAAACATATGATTTAATTAGTTATGTAATATTATTTCATCAAATTGTATATTTTTTAATTGCCAAATTTCCCAACTTTAACTTTTATAATATTTTTTAGTTTCAAATTTAATTCATCTCTTACCATTATCACAAAAACCACTTATGCTTAAGCCAATCCAAACAAGTTTTACTTTTACAAAATTCATTTATACAATCATCAATCCGAACATAAATCACATTACACAATATGACTTTTATAAAAAACAAGATTGCAAAAAGTCAAATTAAAAAAAGTTATTTATACCATCGTTGTTCTAAACACACACATATTATTAGACTACAGTTCACTCATGTCCCGAGATGTGAAATGAGAGAAAAAAATGACAAATGAAAATCTTTTTGTATTTGGATGAACATAAAAAATATGGAGAAAATAAAAACATTTAATTCTACAATAAAATTAATATGCATATTAAAGGAATGCAGGACTTTTTCATTTAGAATAATTTTGAAAAAAAATGTTTTTTTTTCTATTTTTTATTTTTGAAAAAAAAAACTTTGGGAAGAAACATAAGCGTCTCATACTTCTTTTTCTATTTCACTCTTTTTTGTTTACACCCCCCGGTGTCCCACCCCCTTTGATGGCAGACTAATCCTGAGTCGCCCCCCGGTGTAGAGAGACTTCCTGTAACGTCCTTACCTTATTTTAACCTTTTTTTCAGAGTATTCACGGAAAATGATATACGGTTCGGTAGGCAACAGAGGAATAGTATAGCTATACTGATAAATATGTGCATGATTACATATATTCCCTATAGGGGTTCATACCTGATAAATTCCAATAATGTAGCCGCACAAGGCTACTAGGGTGTCTAAACTCATCCCAGTGAAACGGAGACTTCTTCCCATCTTCGTTCCACTACTGTAATCCCCTCGTACAGTACTCTGCATTGTTGTTTACATATCTTCTGTCATCTTCTGTCTAAATTATTGGTAGGGGAGGGTGAGATTCAAGAGAATCTCAGTAGGAAATAGATACCATAATGCATGCATGATTGATGCTATGTGTATGACATGTTAGCTTTATCTAGATGTATGCCTCATAATAACATTTCTGCATGCTCAATGTTTCATGTAACAAAACTATGGCCACAGCGAATGTAACCCCTTTAACGATTAAGGCCGAGATTTAGTTCATAAACACGTAATTGATGTAGAATTAGATACCTTAGATGATTTTAGGACTTAGACAAAATCAAACTTCTCAAAATCATGGCTTACAAAAACTTTTACAAAATCTGTTCATGACGGTCTCATCTTCACATTTCAATACTAAATGGCCTGTACAGGTTGATTTTATTCACCAATATCAGAGTATAAAGCAAATTCCCGAAACACTCAGGTTCCATTCATTAATAAGGGTTTTACAAAGGCACAAAGCCTACAATTCATTACTTTTAACTTAGGGATTACACAAAACTATACTACCAATTTCATTATATACAATTGTTTCCCAAAAACATCCAAATGATATACATGATAACCAATAACCCAAAATATACTTCTAAATCAGAGCTATATCCGCTCTTCGTCGCCCGCTTTCCCTTTGATCCTTCTGCCCTGTCTAAAACATGGTTTTTGGGAGAGTGAGATTCTAAGGAATCCCTGTAGTGTCAAATCAATCATAGTATGTACAACAATAAGGCATGAAATCAAATCATTATCCACACAAAGCAACTACAACGGCAATGGTTAGTATGACACATGTCATCCCTTACGTTTGCTCACGCTATATTGCATCACAACAATTCACACAATATATTTCACCACAGCTGAGATTCATATAAAGCATTCACAACACATGCCACACTGGAAAGATACACACAACTCACGGCTGGATTCACAAACACCGCCCCACGGGTCGGATTCACAAAGTTCCATATCGATTACAACGGCAGTTCAACGGCCGACCTAGAGATGACCAACGTCAATCCCTATATGGCTCATGCTGAAGTGCTCACGTCGTAATGGACCATGGCACACAGTTCACAAAGTTCAATGATAAGTTATGCATACCAAAACATCATACACAATATGAGAGAATAGTCACTACCTTGATCCTTCCGGGCGTACTCTGGCACCGGTCTCTCCCGCCTAGGGCAAATGTCGTATCCTAGAATCATGATTAGGGACGAAGAGTTATATTCTATTCCAAGACTTATTTAACTTGAAATACTTAAATTTGGTTATCATAATTGACCCTTAAGAGGCCACAAATACCTCTAATAAAAGCCCTAAAAGGTTGGGAAACAATAGGTTAGAGGTCTCCTTTTGAAAACTCAAAGTGCTGGAACACAGGGGTTGGTCGTGGCCAGCCCTACCTTGGGCCGCTGCCAAAATATGGTCAGAAAGTCACTGGCGCGGCCAAGAAATTTCTTGATTCTTGGCTGAACTTCCAAAATTCATAACTAATTCTAGAAAAATCAAAATGAGATGATTCCAAAGCCAAATGAAAGGTATTTAAGTCCTCTTCCTAGGAAAAATATGATCCATTACTGAAAATCACTACACAAATACAGAATCACCAAAAACCAAACACTACTTCAAATTAGAGTTCTGTTTCCATCCCAAACTTTGGACAATCATATCTCCTAGAATACTAAACGAAATGACACAAAACATATATCCATTTTGAAGCTTGGGATGTGAGCTTTAAGACTAGAAAGTTTCATAATTTTCCAACCAACACCATTTGGTCATTCAAAACGCTCGTGTAAAATGACTGCCCAGACAGAGCTCACACAAGACAGATTTTCAACTTTTCCCAAGTGATCCAAATGAACCCAAAACCCCAACTAAAACTATCCCCACACAAAATCACTCAAGGAATCCAATGAAAATGTCAAAATCACCAAAATCCTATTCCATTATCATGCTTTGGTTTTGGGTAACATTAAACACTAAAATCTCAAATTCTCCAAACTTAACAATTTCAAACCCAATAAATTATATCTATCCAAAATGCATTCCAAACATACCAATTCCATATCAAACACATACCAAACTCCCAATGGCCCTCATTTTCGAAAATGGGCCAAAAATTCCAGAAAATTCAAACTTAACCAATGGCTACAAAACCTATATAGAAAGGTTTGTCTTACTCACCTCTATAACTTTTCCAAAGGAGTTTCATGATTCTCCTAACTTCAAGATTTCTTGAGAGCTCAAACAACACCAAATGACAAATTTAAAACCATGAAATTGAAGCTCTCAAGACAAGGAACAAGTTTGTAGAAGAGCATTTTTCCATTAGAGGCCATTAAGAGGGCCAGATGGCTTAACTTTTACCAAGAACTTCTTCTTCTTTCCTTCAGCAATGGTGGCACGAAAATAAGAGAAGAAATGAGAGAGAGAAGGAAGGTTGAAGATGGAATGATCACTCCTCTTCCCCATACCTCCTATGTCAGCGAAAATGAGAAGGAAGGAGAGAGAAGAAATGATTTAATAATGTCATATTTGACTTTTCTTACATCCTCTCTCACCCAACCAATTTGCCATGTGTTAGAATTTCATTGGCTCTCATAAAGAAATAAACCAATTAATCACCTTAATCCCTCCATTACACATCTCATTATTCTCTCATAGTTAGTAATTAATTTTCTCCTTAATCACCAACTAATTGCCCAATAACTCCATTCTTCCAATTTTTCAATAATTATGACATATTAATTAATATTGCCATAAAACATATAATAATTCAAATTAAATTCATAATTATCCACAATAATCATGATTTGCCCTTAATCAAAAATTGGAATATTACAACAGAAACAGAAACAGAACTTCATTTATTTAAGTATGCTCTACACAATCAAATAAAGCAATCACATACATTATTACACAAGCAAAGATATCAAATATATGCAAATAAGGTAAGTCTCCTACCTCCAATCTTTCTCCTCGATTTGCGTGTCAACAGCTCGAGGCTCCATATTCGACCCTACAATGTCAAATGTACTATTTAGACACTTCTATAGTGTTTCTGGGGGTTATATGAGTCTATCTTGAAAAATTACTTAAATACCCCCGGGAACCCGACCACATCGTGCCCCGGTCCGACTGTACTTTTCTCGAAATTTTAACCTGGGCTATCCTGACATATTTTCGCCCAAGGAATACATTTCCGGACTCAAAATTACCAAATCCACTGCCAAAAGATGAAATTGCCCTTGGCAGCCCTTATTTCAGTGTTTTAGGGGTATTTTCGTAATTATGCTTTCTCAGCCTTTTCCGGAAAAGTACCCAACTGTAACCCCACCTAATTTTCCCTCCTAAACTCAATGGAATCATAAAATCATTGAAAATCCAACTCTAAGACCCATTTATAGCCCTGACCGAATTATATGGGTTTTCCAGGGAAAATTGGGGTTTTTCGGTTTCGGCTCCGTAAATGTGTTCCTTTCTACTCCTAACCACTTTATTGACTATTCCATTAGGTTACAACTACCATTTAGTACCAATTTTGGCAGCATAACAGCCCCACAAACCCATTTTCCATTTTTAGAACCAAAGACAATTCGGCGAAATTTCACCAATTAAATTGTCTACAGCAGCTAGAATAGTCAATACACAAGAGTTTGGTAGTTACCTCAAGCTCCTACTAGCTTTTCTCGAGATGGCTGAACCCTAACCCTTGAAACACCAAAATATGAGCTTCCAAACCTTAAATCATATGCAAAGGAAGCTTAGGAATGAAGTTATACGCATTAGGAACCGATTTACCGAAGAAATCACTTACCTTTGTAAGTTTTTCCTCCTCTTTTTCTCTCTCTCTAAGCTCTCTGTATGTTCAGCTGCTGAAACACGTTAGTTGAGCTGAAGGAAGAAGAAGGAATATGCTTTTATAATAACTTATGTTATATTTTAATCATTTTCCAAAAATTCGGATTAATTGGAAATTCTGGCAGATTTTTACCCAAACTTTGAAAAATTATAACTAATTCTAGAAAAATCGAATTAGAGTGATTCCAAAGCCTATAGAACCCTTATTGAGTGTAGTTGCAAGAAAAAATATATACTTTTGCTAGATGGAATCACAAAATTCCCAGAATTTCAATCTTTGCATGTTGTTCCAGAAAATTTTCTGTTTTTCTGGGCTAACTTCAAAAATTCATATATTTTTTTATATAGCTCTAATTGAGTCATATGACTTATCAAATTAAAGCTTAGGATGTCTACTTTCATTCTGTAAAATTTCATAATTTGTTCTCATCATTTGGTCATTAAAAAGCACATGATAAGTTCACTACCTTATAGACGATTTCACCAAAAACATAATTACTTTCTCCAAAATTCACTATTTTACTTTCTTAATACCCCAAAGATATTAGAATCATTAGGGGATAAATTTGGACTCTTGCTAAATTGGGGCTTAGCAGTCCACTTAATTTAGGCTTATTCTCAAACCTCTAATCCCAAATTTCAGGGTATTACACTTCCTAGGGATCGAACTCGGGCCCTTGAGGCATCTATTTCACTTCTTTCTTTCGTGGCTTTTCTTTTTCATTTTACCTTCCTATTCAAGAGAAAATTATTTTTCTCTTATTTTGTCTTCGTTCTACATTTGTACATGATATTTTTTTTCGCCAGACATTTGTACATGATCAATGCTTGTTTAGTTGTCTTTTCTTTTTCCTTTTGAATGTCAATGTTTGTTTTAATACTCCCTCCTATTTTAAAAATAAAAATTAGTATAAGGATTTGTTTTGATTCTAACTGTGAGATCTTAATATATTTTATTTCTTAAATTTATAGTTTTTTTTCTAAACTTTACTTCTTGATTGCACGTATTACTATCAAGGTTATCAAACCCGGATCGGTCACTGAACCGATCGGGGTACTAGGTCAAGGATTTATGGGTTAGCCAGAATCAACCCGAGATCGGACGGTGAGGAATAAAAAATTGAGAAATAATTTAATTTCTTATCACACTATCCATGATTCCAAATACTATATATAATTTCAATATATTGAATTACTACTTCATTAGCAAAATAATCATATATTCATATACTTGTCAAATATTCTTTGCAATTTTCTTTACAAATTGACATCACATTATCACAATATCATATACCACTCAGTGACCATCCATGAATAGTCCAGTAGCCATGCAAACAAAACCCTATCAGTATATATTTCTGATAATGCCAGAACCGCTTATTAGCTCTGATATCAAAAATGTCAACACCCGTTTCCATTTCGATTATCAAAGAGTAATAAAGACGGAATTCAATGGGCATTCAGAAAAGTACAATTATACTGATACAAATATTCATTTACAATTCCGATATCGTTCATCGACGAAAACAGAAAATACAGCGGAAGTTTTAATATTTACAAATTTCACTAAAATATCACAAAATAGACTAATTATGACCACGATCTTGTCCTCGCCTCGAGACCCATGCCACTCACTTTCCGGCGTTTACATCTTTTCCCTTAGACCCACTGGTACCCGCTAAGGTGTTTATTAAAAATAGGGTGAGATTCCGGAGAACCCCAGTAGAAACATGCTATCGTTCATAGAAAATACGAAAAGTAAATATGATATATGCCATGTATGCACCAATTAATGAACATTATAAACATATCATCTGCATGTATACATGAGTAGGGCCTAGCCCCACTATTCTGCACCGGTTGAGTTCTCACCAACTCCAGTGTAAGTGCCTCTGACACTTCTGGCCCCTTTCTGGGCAAATCGTATTGATTAATAAAGAACATTTACAAACATTGGCATTCACACAATCATATAACTATAGCATAGTGTATGAAGGATAATGTCCCTACCTCCAAGCTTTATAATCCTCTATTTAATAGTGTCTTGTAAAGCGTGTTGTCCCGGCGTCCGACTCGGTCCTAAAATATTAAATATACCAGAAATAGGTCATAACCTATCCAAGTATCATTTTATACTCTTCCATGGTGTTTATTATGGTTACATTAGTCTATAGTGAAAATTTACAAATATGCCCCCAGGAATCCGGCCCGATGGCATGTTTTCCTAAAATTTTGACCAAAGCTATTTTGACTTATTTTCACCCAAGGAATCCATTTCCGGGCTCGAAATCACCAAATTCAGTATCAAATTACGAAAATGCCCTTGACAGCCCCTATTTAGGGATTTCAATGGCGTTTTCGTAATTATGCTTTTTCGGCCTCTACTGAAAAAGTGCCCAACTGCAACCCCACCTATTTTTGCCCACTGAGTCTAATGGAACCATTTATTTCATGAAAATCCAACTCCTACTATCAGTTCTGGTCCTGGCCAAAATATTAGGGAAAAATGGAAAAAATGAGGTTGTGTTTTAGCTTTCAAAACTTGTACTTTTCCACTTCTAATCCTTAGTTAACTCATTTAAACACTTCGTAATCATGATTTAAAGGATTTTGGGCAGCCTAAACCCTTAGGGTTATGGCTTTTCTAATTTTACAACTCATCCCAAAAATCACAAAACCAAATAATAATTACCAACAACAACTTCAATACACTAAGAAATTGAGGTTTTTGGAGATTACCTCTTGATCCTTGGTGTCTCTGTCTCTCTAGAACATCCTCTCTCTCTCTCCTCAACCTTGAAGAATAGCTTGTTAAACCATGATTTCCATGAAGGAAAAAAGGTTAGAGGAGCTATTTGACAAAAAGGGAGGCTTAATCACAAAATCTATAAGACTTACCTTTGGATTTTGCTCCTTCTTCTCTCTAGCTTTCCTATGCTTCTCCAAGGCACTTTCTCTCTCTCCTTCTCTCATGTAATACGTGAAGTGTATGAAGGGGAGGAAAGAGAAATGCTTCATAAACTTCCTCCCTTAATTCTACACCATTGATCTCATTAAGGAGCCATAATGTGACACTTGTCACAACCTTATATCCACCCATGCCTCCTTCCTATTTACTCATGATAACTCCTTTAGTTCCCTTTGACATTTGGACAACATTTTCCTCCCTTGATTAGGCAAGAAAACTGTCCCTCCTCTCCTCTTACAAGACAAGTAAGTTCTCTTCCTACTAAGTCCAAGTTTGCACTCCTCCAAGCACTCAAGTTATTTCATTCCTTCACTCAAGCTATTCTCATCATGCACTTCACCATACTTCCCTCCATAATTGCTCCCTTTGACTCTCCTTAACATTGAACTAGCCTTCTCCCTTGGTTAGCTTTAAAAAAAAACTTGCTCCCCCTTCTCATGCTCCAACTAAACCATTACTCTTCCAACTAGACCAATTCTTGCACTCAAGGTAGCAAGCATACCATTTCATCATTATTTGTCCATGTAGCTTTTTTTTTAATTCAATTTGACATGTACTCATACAAATCCATTATAATTTAATCCCCTACTCATATGATCATGACACTTGGAATTTTAATTCCATTAATCAATTTCTAACACCTTTTATTTTCAATTTTCGAAATAATGCCAATTCTGGCAGATTTTCTGCCTTAAATTTGAAAAATCATAACTAATTTTGTAAACATCATTTTAATATGATTCTGAAGCCTATGGAACCCTTATCGAGTCTAGTTTCAAGGAAAAATATGAAATTTTACTGGATGGGATCATATCATTACCAGATTTTTTACATTTTGGTTAGTGCCTTAAAAAAAAGTCCCTCATGAAACGACACCATTTCATCATTTGGGGAGGGGGGAATTAAACTACCCGCCCGACACGCCTAGCTAGGGCGGGTCTCTCCGGGTCATGGCCGGGCCACCCGAGTTGGCTGGATCTTGGCCGGGTCAGAGGCTAACCTCGGTTTCTATTAAAAAATGAACCGATTTTCTGGCCGGTTCGCTAGTTTCCGGTTCGAACGGGGTGGTCCGGTTTGGGATTCATAACCATGATTACTACTATTAACGACGCTTTTTTTTAATTGAATGGGTAGTTTTCAATATGATAATTGATAAATGATCAAAATAGGGATAAGTTTGAAAAACCAACATATATATCTAACTCTTTATACATTTGTGTTTTTTCTTGACCAGATTCATACTTTTGTGTTTACACCACCCCAATGAAGAAGTTTGATGCCGTGTGACATGTAGGGCCCCCAGATTAAAGTATACCAACCTTAAGGGCCAATGGGCAACAACCCCAATATGACCCGATGACAGTTACGTTATCTATAAATTATATCCACATACTGAGACACAATAATGCATGATTTTGTAATATAAGATTTTGTAAATATGCTTGGCACAGTTGGTTAAGGTCTTGCCACCCCGATCACAAGGGAGTGTGTTCGAACCCTCTGACCGATGGGGAGACCTCATTGGTAGGCGATCTTGTAAGTCCCTTGTAAGCGCTCGAAGAGCCCTGGGGCCGTGCCCTGGCCTTGGTAGGGGACTGGTGCCGAACCTACCTAAACTTTTTTTTATAAAAAAAAAGATTTTGTAAATATAAAATTGACTTTTCAACAACAACAACCACTTGCGTACGTTCTTAAAAGCTACGGTGTCTTATTAGAAATTGAAAAAAATAATTAAAAGATAAGTGTGCCAAAATTCACTCAATATTAGTATTAGACTAAAATTCACTCAATGTTAATTATAATCCTTTATTAATTTGGTAAATTATTTCTGCTCTCAGATAATTTTAATTAGTGAAGCTTGACTTTGGGGAGAGTTAGGTATTAGAAGCGATGATGCAATACAGCCCTTTCTTTATCCTAGTGTCTTTGAATTTGATTGAATATATGCATATACATACAATCTCCGGATTTTTAATATAAAATTTAGTGGATTAATTTGGAGAGATTAATAAAACTAAATAAATTATTTTAATATATATATATATATATAATTTTCTTTCAAATTAATTTATCTGATTTATAAACTGATATATAATATAATAATACACTTAAATAATTTAAAGAGATTATGTAATATATATGTTATAATTAAATAATTTATTTAATTTTTTTATTCTTCCTAAAATTTGCCAACTGGCAGGGAGATTGTGTGTGTGTGTGTGTGTGTGTGTGTGTGTGTGTTGTAGCGCGCCAGCTATACATGTTTAAGTATTTAGGAAGCATGTGAACCTTTTGAAAGATAAGACGAAAGATTTTTTTTGAAATTATGACACCTCAGATTGAGATAACAGAATTGACTTTTTAATGCTGGGTTTGAAATAAGGGGCCGTCTTAGGGATATATATTATATTGTAGTAAGTAACTTCAAGTTGGCACTAGGCCTTTCCATTATAGATAAGGTTAAAGACTTCACATGAGTTGGCATTTTAATCAAATCGTCTCTCCTTCCCATAAATTCCAAAATTAAGTCAAAGTCTTCTTTCCCTGTTTTTTGGGTTGTTTATATACTAGAGACTCTCACTGTTTTTTTAATGGTCATTTATTCAAATGAAAAAACTTACATATGTTGTACTCTCTCCGGTCTTAATTATAAGATAAAGTTGACTTTTTTTGGAGAAATTAAGGAAGCCAATTAAATTACTCTAGAGTATTTATATTTTTATTTTTTTCTCCAAACTAATTAATTTGACTAATAAACTAATATATAATCTAAGGATACTAAAAATATAAACACTCTACAGTATTTTAATTGGCTTCTTTAATTTCTCCAAAAAAGTCAACTTTATCTTATAATTAGGACCGGAGGGAGTAATATGCTTCTTTGTTTCATCATTTTGTTAAATAAATTGACTTCTATAAAAAAAAAACGGAAAAAAACACACATACCCATCATATATAAAGAGAATTGAACTTACAACATCACATTTAAAAAAATTAGTTACTTAGTGTCATTTCTTGACCTGAAGGTATTTATTGTCATCGAGTCATAAGAGTTCCACTATATATTAGAGTTATATGTACAGTTTAAACAAATCACCCTATTTAGAAGTTATGAATACTATATTTTTTAAGGCACAAAAAAAAAAAAAGGAATAGTATATTTTTTATATAATTAATTTAATCTTATTTCACACAAATATTTGATATCTAAGCTTTATTATTAGATAAGATTTGAGGATTGTTAAATTTAATTAGTAATAATCAAGTGGTGTTACTCCTTGTAGAGGGGACTTTAACCCTTTAAATATAAGGTCTCGAGTTCAAGTTAAAGGAAAAGAGACCAACATAATACTCCCTCATTTTTTTTAATAATATATTATTGTTTGAATGTGTATGTTCCTCTTTATAAGATACTTTTGAAGATGTCTAAACCTTTAATATGTTTTTTTATTTTTACCCTCAATGAATTATATGTCTTTCTTCTCACTAAATCCACTCTTTCTATTTCACAGTTTTTCTGCTCATTTTCGCTCCCACCCACCTTCTTTATAAATAAAGATATTTTTGAAAAATAAGTTGTATATTTTACATATTTATTATCTTTAATTAATTTTAACTAACTTTTTTTATTTAAGTGGTTCGGTTATTGATATCTTATAAAAAAGAATGAAGGGAGTACACTACTACTCCTTTCAGTTCTAAATTTAGGAATAAGGGATTTACTTTCATCTTAATAGAAAGATATCAATATATTTTATTTTCTAAATTTATAATTTTTTTAAGCATACGATAACTAAGTTTTTACAATAAGGTAATCTATGGAAGCCAACCCATTGACTAATTTAATTTCTTTAATTTGTACTTATTAATTAATTATCTAGTTGCTCCGTTTAGAACCCGCAAATTGTGTGAAAGTGCATATGCAATAAAAGCCAAACAACATCATCGTCGTATGGTATCTTTGAATGGTGTCATGAGTTGTGCCTTGGCACGGAAATTGAGTCCACGTCATTTTCACTGTCCTTTTAATACATATTTTTTTGGATGGTTTATGCAATGAACTATTTTTGACCTTCGGTGCACCCACCTTCCAGGTATCCGGCGTTAACCTGAAGGCCAACGTCGGATTTACCGACATGGGCTCCTGACAACCGACTAGTCCTGGCGTCCCCAATCTGATAGGCCCGACAAGAATTCACCTCTTTAAGGCGCCCCAGGGAAGAGAGCTCCCAACGGAAATTCTCTACACCTTCCGTTTCCTGGGATCGAATCCAGGAACGGATTGGTGTGACACAGATGTCTACCCATCTGCGCCAATTTCCGTTGGTACTGTCCTTTTAATATTATTCCCAAAAAATATCTCCGGTTTCCATAAATTTCATCACTATTTCTTTTGTAACCTTCATTTTATTTCCCATAATATTTAATATAAGAACTAATTGATTAATTTAAATGAATTAAAAAAAATAATTGCGCTAGTTATTCGTCATTATTAAATACTAGTATATATTTTTTTTTTCAGAAATGTCATATTTCATTATAACTACCTTTAGATAAAAAACTACTTAATAAGGAATTCTTTGAGGGAAAAATTATAAATTTGAGACATAAAATATAATTGTAGTCTTATACTCCCTCCAGTGCACAATATAAATTATTTTTAGAAGAATGCTTTTTACCCATACTATAAGTCATTTCGAAAGTAATCAATGCTTATTTGTCAATTTTATCCATGTAGTTAATACTTAAATGCGACTTTTTGTATGTTCTCTCTCATTTAGAAACTAATTTAATATGGGTAAAGTTGAAAAAAATTTAAATTTAAGACATATTTAATGAATTAATTATCATTATTTAATTCTAATGAGTTAATTATCCTATCCCAATTAGCTTTTATATTAAACACAAGATGTAGCATTTTTATAAAAAGTTTGTTCTTGCTTCGAACAAGATTATCTCCAATTAGATGATACATATGCTTAGCTAAAAAAGAAAAAAAAAAGCTTGCTTATTTAATTCAATTGATTCTTTTTAATAATTATACTACTACTCTATGTTTTTAAAATTAATTTTTAAATTTTTTTTGCCAGTTAACTTAAATTTTTTTAAAAAAATGCTTAAATACTTTATTACAAGGGAAAATGACTAAAAAATATCGTCAAAATATGTAAAAAACAAAAAAGGATGATGAATTTCAGTAACTCTAAATTTACTGATTTAGAATTTTGAAATACTGACAAATGTGTGAAATTATAGAGGTGCTTTTAATATTTTCCCCCCTCAAATTCCTAAAACCCCTTACCGGCCAATGAAGCTCTAATGTTGACAGCACATGAAGGAAGCTTTGGTGTTCTTGCAAGTTTAGACGGTCTAATATTTTTTTTTTGAATTTTCCAAACAAAAGTTGTCAATAGATATATTTGAATTATTAATAGTGATATTAAAATTATAAACGATGGCTTAATATATATATATATATATATATATTGAATTTCTCTTGTAAAAGTTGTCAATATAGATACCTGAGTTGTTAATAGCAATACTAAAATTATAAATGAGGTATTTGTTAAATAAAATAATAGATTGCCAGAGCTTCGGTAAAAGTTAATAAAAAATATTCAACAATACTCCGTTTACAACTTTAGTATCCCTATTAATAACTTAAATATCAATATTGACAACTTTTGCTTGAGAAATGCAAAAAAAAAAAAAAAAAATTTAAGCACCAAAGCTCTGATGGAAGTTATAAGGAAATTTTCAACAAATACTCTATTTACAACTTTAATATCACTATTAACAAATTAAGTAGCTATATTGATAAATTTTACCTGAGAAATTCAAATAAAAAATATTAGGCTATCATTTATAACTCTAATGTCGTTATTAATAACCCCCAATATCTATATTGACCATTTTTGTTTAAAAAATTCAAATACATATATGTATATTATGCTACCCGTTTTAGGGAATGTTTTTAAAAATAAAAAAATAAAAAAAAGGATATTTATATAATTTCACACATTTATTAATATTTTAAAATTTTAAATCAATCAATTTAAAATTATTAAAATTTATCATCCTTACCACCTTTCACGTATTTTGACAGTATTTTGTCGGTCATTCTCCATCTATGCAAAAGGCGGAATTTTGGCTTTGGGTCTAAACCAATCATAACGCCACCAAATCGCGACGACCTTCTTGGTGCAAAGATGGCCCAAAAAAAAAACTAGAAAAAAATTCAACGTTCTCGTCCGTTTTTTCATATTTAATATCGGAAGGAGAGGTCAAGCTTTTCTTGTGATTTCTTTCTCTCCTTTGGTGGTGGTGGTGTTCACTTGAGCTCTGAATAATCCATCGTCGCCTTCTAGTTTAGCTGTGAGCAGCAGCAGCAACAATGGCGGGAGGAGGAGTTGCAGAAGCGGGCCCACTCAAAAGGGCTCATCTCTATGAGCACAAGTTCACTCTCTATTTCGCCTTTTCTTGCCTCGTCGGAGCTCTCGGTGGTTCTCTCTTCGGTTACGATCTCGGGGTTTCAGGTCTCCTCTCTTCTTCTCCAACTCTATTTCCTCTTCATCTCCTTTTCCTTCCATGAATTTTCCGGGAAAATTCTCGTTTCTTCCGCTGAACAGATTAGATGGCTTCTCTAGTTTAATGTTTAGTCTCTTTGGAATTTCTATGCTGTCTAAGATTGACCGTATGAGCTCATGAGTAAAGAATCTTAGGATGAAGTTTTGTGATAGATAATTATTCTCTTACCCGATCTTCATTGTTGCCAATTCATTATTACCACTAATTATCACTGTTCCCTTCGTTTCGCGCTTCAGCTAGCTAACTTTTATTAGATTAAATTTTATTAGCATGCTTGTTCTATCCTTTATTCTCATGTTTGTTAGCTACGTAGTCCGTCTGTTTCTTGAGATTGGCTCTGTTTCTCTGATATAAACAGAGAAAAAAAAGGGTAAATTGGTATAAAAGACCACAAGGGGAACTTATTTGGCTGAAAAACCAAAAGAATGGGGACCTTGAATTCAAACAAGTTTCAGATATCTGCAAGTGGTTTTTAAAATTCCGAGATGCAGCTTCAAAACTCCCACTTCTTTGGTCTTCACCTTCAAAACTTTCACTTCTGTCTTTTCTGCCAAACAAGTTCCCTGCTATGCGTCCCACAGTGGGGAGTGAAGTGTAATTTATAAGTTTTTGAGGGTCTCCCACTCAATTTGCTAGTATTTTGAGATGAGCTTTCCCTTTAAACTTGTACTCGTAATATTATGCTTTTGGTCCTTTATACCAATTTTCCCAAAGCAAAAGTATGAAGTTTCATGAAAGATTAGTGGAGAAGGCTCCGTTTCTGCATAAGTTCGGAATTTTCAAACCAGGAGTTGTGGGATTTGTCACCTTTTTTTTTCTGTTGGATTTATTAGACGACAAAAATGGAGAATTCATGATTGGAGAAGTGCAGCCTACAAATTTGACTTGACGACTCCTGATAGAGCCTGCTGATTTCATGTGATCTGCATAATCAACCTAATTTAGCGGACTAAAGCTACTTGTTAGATGACTTTCTGAACACGAGGTTCCTAGCTTGGAAAAATAGGAGGCAGATTGGTATTATTTAGAATTGACATATCTGGAGAATCCGCTTGATAGCCTCCTTATTTTTCTTTTCTATTGTCAAAATAATTAGCAACGATCCATAAGAGATGTTTAAATCTCATAAGTATGTGTCTATGCATACATGTATGTAGAAGCTCTGGGGCGCAACGTGACTGAACTCTGTTCTTCCTCTTCTTGCTAACCCAGAAACGGTCCTGTTTCTCCATTAGTGTGTTTCAGTCAAGCTTGAAAGGGAGTACCTCCTACAAACTAACGAAGAGTCAGTCACATTGTAGGAATTAAGAAACTATGAACTTGAGGTTTGAAATTTAAGATGATGGTGAGGCATGATGAATAAATGCTTGTAATTATGCAAATTTGATCCTCTCAATTTCGTTGAGAAATTAAGAGAATCCTAATACGTGGAAGACCCCAAAACGTTGTCATTATAAAATTAGATAGTGGAAGTTAAAAATAAAATGATGAATATATTAAAAGACTATAATTTCTAATCCTGGGGTTCTTCCCATGACATGATCGGCTAGACTTCATTTAACGCACCTGAACATTATATAACTTCTTGACTACAGAATCTCTACAGATTAATAGGTTTCTTGCGTTATGCTCAGCAATTTACTGGACTGATCAAATTGAAGGATGATACTCATATCACAGCAAAATCTGACGACCCATTGAACTGAACTTGGTATTTTCAGGTGGAGTAACCTCCATGGATGATTTCCTCAACAAATTCTTCCCAAATGTGTACAGAAGAAAGAATATGCATCTGAAAGAGACAGATTACTGTAAATATGACAACCAGTTGCTGACTCTTTTCACATCATCTCTGTACTTCTCCGCACTTGTTATGACATTTGCAGCTTCCCATTTAACCAGAAAGAGAGGCAGAAAAGCCAGTATTATAGTTGGATCTCTCAGCTTCCTTGCAGGAGCAATCCTCAATGCTGCTGCTGAGAACATTGCTATGCTAATCATTGGTCGTGTCCTTCTCGGTGGAGGCATTGGATTTGGCAACCAAGTAAGTCACATTCTCCACAAGAGATATATTATATAATAAGATTAAATATTCAATAGTGAGAAGCATAAACATATCAAGCACAATCTTGGTCTGATTTACCTCTAATATAATTTACATGTCCTATTTATCTTTCGCTGATTGAGAATAACTAAGAATTTTTCGTTTCCATTTTACTAACTGTCATTTGGTTGTGCAGGCTGTTCCCCTGTATCTATCAGAAATGGCTCCAGCAAGCATCCGAGGAGCAGTGAACCAACTGTTTCAATTCACAACCTGCATGGGAATTTTGGTTGCGAACCTGGTGAATTATTTCACTAACAAAATCCATCCCCATGGATGGAGAATATCCCTTGGTTTGGCTGGGGTTCCAGCAATTCTAATGCTTATTGGAGGCCTTTTATGTCCTGAGACACCCAATAGTCTTTTGGAACAAGGTAAGATGGAAGAAGCAAAGGTAGTATTAGAGAGAATTAGAGGTACCAAGAATGTTGAAGCCGAGTTTCTCGATCTCATTGATGCGAGTAAGGAAGCACAAGCTATCTCAAATCCATTTAGGAACCTCCTGAAGAGGAAATACAGACCCCAGTTGGTAATAGGCGCCTTGGGGATTCCAGCATTCCAGCAGCTTACCGGCAATAACTCTATTCTCTTCTATGCTCCTGTCATCTTCCAGAGTTTAGGTTTCGGTTCTAACGCTTCTCTGTATTCATCTCTTATAACCAGCGGAGCACTGGTTGTTGCTACGTTGATATCAATGGGTTTAGTTGATAAGTTTGGCAGAAGAGCTTTCTTTTTGGAAGCTGGCCTTGAAATGATATGCTGCATGGTAATTCCTCTTGCAATGACTTCACTTTAAATTTTACTTAAACGTTACACATTTTCCAACGGGAATTGGATCTAGTTGAAGGGGTTAATCCTTCACAACATGGCGAACTGATGATCGAGTTCCCATTGGGATGGGTACTTATATTAAGTGCTTGACAATGCCTCGGATTTACCTTTAATAGGAGAATACCTGTGCCTATGAAAAACAAAAACACTACACATTTTGTCATTTTATTGTGTTTTGTGCTTATAGTACTTTTGATCTGCAGGTCGCCGTGGGTGTGGTTTTGGCTCGTGAGTTTGGACATGGGAAAGAACTGTCGAAGGGCATCAGTGTCTTTCTTGTGATTCTGATTTTCGTATTTGTTTTGGCATATGGAAGATCTTGGGGTCCCCTGGGATGGTTGGTTCCTAGTGAACTCTTCCCATTAGAGATAAGATCGGCTGCACAGAGTATTGTGGTTTGTGTGAACATGATTTTCACAGCTCTTGTAGCACAACTCTTCCTCTTGTCCCTTTGCCACCTCAGATATGGGATCTTCTTGCTGTTCGCTGGCTTGATTGTCGTCATGAGTTGCTTTGTGTTCTTCCTTCTGCCTGAAACAAAGAAAGTTCCGATCGAGGAGATTTATCTTCTCTTTGAAAATCACTGGTTTTGGAAGAACGTAGTCGGACAAAGAGACCAAGGGAAATAAACTGGAAAGGCTGCTGATAGATAAGAGCTTATTGACAGGACAAATTCAAGTTTAGATTATTGTTTTAAAAGGTTTCATGTCTGTATCCAAAAAATAACGAGTAATTGCCAATATAAGCATAATATTTGTTTCAATGTTTTGTTTTATTTTGTCTCCATGTGATTTTTTCTTTTAGTGATGACAATTTCCTACTACAAACGCCAAAATTTAGAGCCATGAGGAATCCAACAACTGGATCTTGATAGAATGCAGAGCACATTAAGATTTGCAACAAACTAACAAAGGGTAGGATATAACAATAAATAACCACTTCGAAATTTGTTTTATTGGTCAACTGGTATTATGTAAACATTTTGCAAGTTCATCTACGTGGGGGTTAGGTTTCTATATCATTAAGAAAGGCAAGAAATATCTTAAGACCAAAAGAAGGATGAATGATCTGCCAGCTATTTCATCCCCTAGCTAACTGCACTATGGCCCCATTTGGTTATAATTATTACTTAATAATAACTATTTCTTTTTATTATTAATATTTATCTGAGAACACACATGATATTTCATATTTTAACAAGTTTCGACTTCAGCTCTTGATGGGTTGAGATATTTAATGAGGCTAATTAGTATTAAATTAAATCAATTAATATTTGATTTAATATTAGTTAAAATAGTTTTTATATTCAAAAGTTGGATAAGATATGAGATCTCATCCATCCATCTCTATAAATAGGGGTGGCCACTGGAAACACATTAATAAAGATCCCACTCAATTGACCTCTTCAAATCCGAATTTCGTATGTCCCTCTCCCTCCATTTATTTTGTAACAGGTACAAATTGTGAACGTCATTCAACTCTAAATCCAAGAAATATATGGAACCCAATCCAACTGTAAGAACAATGCACAAAAGAATCAACGACATGCAGCCTAAGACAGATGATAATGATTGACCCTTAATTTTTTTAATGAAGATATCTTTTTTTAAATGAAAAGGTTAATATAATCTTTAGTCCATCAAATTTACTCTCATTTTGGTTTTATTCCGTCAAATTTGAAACATTGGGTTATGATTCTTCAAGGGATAAAATGGTCTAGATTTTTATTAACTTATAAGGACAAATATTTAAAATATAATAAAATTTGTGGAATCAAAAATTAAATTGAAAGTAAATTTGAGGGATCAAAGACTATATTAACCCTAACAAAAATAAAAAACATAATTCATTCTATATTTTAAAGCGAGTAAAAAGCTGCATGAAGATGTAGATGCCGACACCTTTGCGCAAGTTGAATTCCTTGCATCCTTTCAAACAAGTGAAATTGGTTAATGTGTCATTTGCATTGACGGCGAAATTTTAGGAATAGAGGGAGATGAAGTAAAGCTTAATATTCAATTCAAAATTAAAGGGGTACAAATCAAATAAGTTGGATGGATTATTTATAGGCTTCAATCAAGTCTGAACAATTAATGACAAAACATTTTACTAACCTAAATTTAAATGCAGATGACAATTAATAATAAAAGATACCAATCAATAAAAAATTTTAAAAAATATTACAGAATAATAAACATTCAAAAATCTTAACTAATCATTATTTCATATCCTATCACCAATGGTGTTGTCCAAAGTTCTTTTTTAAAATTTAATAAATACTGACCCCATATAAATGAAATAAAAAAGTCCTCCTTTAAAAAAATAAAAAAATATTTTAAAATGATTTTTATCTGTGTGAGCTTTTGGGAATCTCCGCATGTGGTTTAATCCATATCTTTTTTTCAAGAAATATTTTACAAATAAAGACCAAGAGATTGTTTTTATAAATAAAAGATACAAAAAAAAAAAAATCTTGAATAAATTAAACAAACATTTCCTTAAAACAAACACCAACTAAAGGATATGAACTACATGGATTTTGATCCCTTATAAATTATATGTAGGTCCTAGGTTTTCTTCTTAGATCAAGTACAGTTTTGTATATAAATAATCTTCCCTTTTGTTTCTTTTATTTATTTTTGTGGTAATTAAAATATATTTAAAGGCCAATTATTTTTGGATAGTTAACTTAGGTAATCGTACTCATGAATGGGTGCTGTGAGTTGTCTAATGCTTTTCCCACGCAAACTAAACTCTTTTTGTAGACCATGTTGTCTAAAAGAGGTTTCCAGAATCCCCCTAAAAAATTGGTGATGAATCCCACATTTTCCCCCTTTACGAGAGACCAATATTCAGGCTCAACACTTTGGTGACTCCGCTAGAATTAGTTTGAGAATCAAGCCCATTCAAGTTAATTATTCAAAATAATATGACCTTACTTATATTTTAATTACCCTTCTTTCTATTTTCTTTATTTATGATTTTCTCTTATTTATTTATTTTCTTAATTAAATTATATATTCATTCATTTATTTTATTATTATTTTCCTCTATCTTTTGTGTCTTGTACTGGTTAGCATATGAGGGTTGGGTAGAATCTAAATCAACAGGTTTGTATGATCTCTACACACTAAGCACTTATGCCATCTACCACGCACACGTATTGGGCCCTACATTTGAGTTTGAGTATCTTAGATGAGCAAAATTTATAATAGTTTCCCTATGGAGTTTTAAAACCCTAGTAGATTACCATAGAGACTTTATCTTAGCTATTAACCATTTGGTAATGTTGACCCTGTGAAATTTTTCTGTTCTTGGAGGGTCAAGTTCGTTAGGTCTTCATCTTTATGATGAGGCCAACTAGGAAACCTTTTACTATGAGGACATTAGAACAAACCATAAAACCATCACACCTATTAAGAGAAACCTAGTAACCAACTCATTGTGTGGTACTTGCCTTTCTTAGGGTAAATACCTAGCTTAAGGTCATTTCCAAAATAGGACACCAGAAGACATATATCTTTTGCTAAATATATTATTTATTGCCATCCATGCATAATTAATAAAAAACCTTGGATCGAGCGGCTAATCATCGCTTCATCTGAGTATAGTATTTTGCATCACTTCCCATATAGATACCAATGTATAAAAAATCGGACCAGACCGACCGGTTCAAACAGAAAACCAGTGAAATGGATGCCTATTGGGTCTGGTTTAGTTCATAAGCCGAGGGAAGAGCAACTCAGATTGACTAGTTGTGCATTGATAAAACTTGGCCCTAAACTGGGTAACTCGCCAAGTTGGGTAGGCTACTCGGTTTATTGTTTAAAACACTAAAAAATTTAGTCATCGATGAAGACTTAGTGTTGTGTGTTGGAGTTTCTCTCTTTTTACTCTAAACTTCACTGCACTATCTCCTCTTCCCTTATCGTCATTCTCCTTAGTCCGTCACCATTCACAACTTTCTTGCCCTTGGGAGAAGCTAAGGCACCTATTAGTGCTACTTGTGGAAGCCAAGGAGGAAGTTGACAATCTTTCTCTGATGTGTGATATGGGTTCAAGACTAAAGAGAAGAGAGTGGGACCCTATGGTTTGTGTAGAGAACCCTTTTGCCGCCCCATGATTTGTGTTGAGTCTCAGAAAAGACTTAAGAAGAAAGACTTTTGCCTTCACGTGGGTGAAAGAAGAAAATGGAGTTGTGGGGGTTTTTAAAAATAAAAATATTTATGGAGAAGTGAGACCTTGGGAATTTGTAAAAAGGTGAATAATTTAGAGAATAGAGAAATTGAGTTATGGTAGTAAATTGAGAATTTTGGAAATTTTTATTAAAGTGAACAATTTGAAAGTTATATGAAGATTTGAAATATAGTTTGATTTGGGAGTGAAATTTTGAGTTGCTATTGATTAAGTGATTATTGGGAATAGGGTTTGGTAATTGGGTTGGTTGAGTGGTTAGAACTATTGTGACATCAATTTTGATGTTGAGTTGATTGGGAATAGTAAAAAATGAGAGTTGGGACTTCTAGAGGGACTTTAAGTCTTTAAATTGTTTTTATTAAACCACTCATTTAGTTTGTAATCTAATCTATAGTGATGCTTTGATTGTATAGATTGATTGTACTTGGTGACTTGAGCACGAGATTATTAATTGGTTGGTAATTTCTCCTTACTTGTGGAGAGGTAACCACTTTACACTTTGAGAACGTTAACATGATAATGATGAGTAATTTGATAGAAATGGCCTTTTGGAACCATATGATTTGAATTGTGAAATAAGAGTGTGTGTGTGTGTGTGTGTGTGTGGATAATTGAGAAATTATGGTATGTATATGAAAATGATTTGAATAGCATGATATGAAAGTAAAAATCATGAGAAATTCTTATTGAGTTATTTATTGATAATTACTGTGACGATTTAATTGGGATGAGATGGAGTAGTTTGTTCTATCACATGGTGTAGCCTCCACTAGTGCATGATGGTTGGCCTTTTATTGTCTCACTAGTTCAATGAGGGATTGCCCCACTAGTTCAAAGAGGGGTTACAACACCCCACTAGTTCTATGAGAGGAAAAGACCTATGGTCCAGACATGTGCTCTGTGGCTTTTGACCAACCCACATCACATGACCAGTGAGCTTTTTGAGTGGCCAATGATATGGATGGTAACTTAACCCATAAGTCAATTGTAGAGATAAGGTAGTTTAGTTGGATTGATAGGAGATATAAAACCTCATCCAAACGATATATACACTTAATGTTCAATCCGTTAAACATTACTTATGGGCTTAAGGACTCTATCCCAATTACGCAAAACTTAAACAACACTAACTAATACTTTTAAGGGTTAAAGGCCATTTTTGCCCTGGAAGTATTGGCTCAAGGGCAATTTTGCCTCGGAAGTTTCATCTGGGGTAATTTTGCCCCAGAAGTTTCAAATATGGAGCAATTTTGCCCTGACCATTATCGTAGTTAAGTTTGACCATTAGTTGATCAAATGTAGGGCCAAAATTTGCTTCAAAGTGAAAACTTCCAAGGCAAATTTTCTCTTAAATTGAAACTTTTAGGGCAATTTTGTCATTTATGTAATTTTTGTTAAGATGCAAATTTGCTCTGGAAGTTTTCACTTTGGAGCAAATTTGCCCTTACATTTGGTCAACTAACGGTCAAACTTAACCGTGATAACAATCAAGATGAAATTGCCCCACATTTGAAACTTCTGGGGCAAAATTCCCCCAGATGAAACTTTCAGGGCAAAATTGCCCCTGACGCAATATTTCCAAGGTAAAAAAGGCCTTTAACCTTACTTTCAAATATTAGCTCAAGGGTTTAGCTTCAAACAAAAACATTTATCAATTGAAATATTCTAGGACAAAAAATAATCCTAGCGTCATGATAATTAAATATAAAGTGGCATAAAGGTGCACGAGAAGCCCAATAAAGCCTACAAGGCTCACTTCATATATGCCTTCCCTTGCTTCCTGCTTGAACATTAACTTGAAAAATGTTAATATAAAGGGATGAGATTCCACATCTCAGTAACTACTAAAAATGCCTAACATGCACAAGTAAACCATATATAATCTAAAAATAGAACTCTGTGTGTGTGTGTGTGTTTGCATATATCATGATCTCCATGTAAAATGATTTCAAATGTAATAATTATTATGTCAAGCACTATTTTTGTGCACAACATGCAACATACAATTATACAATATGTAACCTCCGTTATATCACCATCCATCCTTATTTCGCTAACTGGAGCCATAGGCTAACATATAGTCCAATAAAAACTCATCCATTTGACTGGATTGTCTAAAGCATACTATTTCTTAAGATGCATCTAGCCAAAGGTGTAGAGCTCATGCTTAAATTGTGGCTCCCCCCTTAAAAGAACAAAACTAACGATGTGTCACATGTCCACAACTCTAATGCAATCCCAGTCAAAGGAAAACATGGAAGAAGAAGTCCTGACAAGTGTCATCCACTGTGCGTCGAGTGATGGCATACCACATGGTAAAAGAATTCACCATACACTGTCCTCCTCTTTACTTCAACCCATCAGAAATACAAATGCCATGATAGTTATATCTAATCACAAATAAATATATTATCATTAAAATTCAAAGTACATTAAATCATGTTTTCATTCATATTAAGTATCATTACACATACAAACATGCTTGAAAGGAAAAAATAATTCAATAATATATTAATAACAATAAGTACTATATTAACTGTATGAATAAATGAGTTATAAATAAATTTAATTATAACATCACTTATTAGAGAACTTAGAATACATACATATATACATATAATTCAGTTGTTACAGTTTTAAAACAAAAGATAGTCATCCATAATTCAATTAGACATATTTCACAAGTATATGAAAGAATATTCAGAGTTACCTGCTACTCCCTAGCTCACAGGTAATCATATAGAATTACTCCAAAACTCTCAATGAGAGTCTACAAAGTCAAAAAGTAAATATCTATTAATATTAATCAAAACTACTCTTAGAGTTGCTCTAAGGTTATTCAAAGTTATCTTCTACTCCCTGACTCACAGGTAATTGTAATATACCAAATTTTGTAATCATGAAAATAAGTAAAATATGGAAATAGTGGAATAAAATAAATACTGATACTTATAAATAAAGGCAGATCCATTTTCAAAATTCCTAGATATCCATTGTGTCGTTTATAGAAATTGAGAAGTCTGGATTGTAGAATATGAGTGTAAGAAGTTGGAGGAAAATTTATCGGCGGTTGTACAGCACAAATGCACCATTCTGAGATTGAAGGAATTCGAGTGTCACGTGGCGTGTCTCTATATGCATGCCACGATTTTGAGTGGAATCCGAGTAGGCCCCGATAAAACAACTTTAATAAAGTAAGTAATAATGGCTTTTGATGACATACTTTTGTATTGGCAATTTGAGAGCTTGACAAGTGTCCTTTAATGATGACTAAGTACAAAATTACTTTTATGTTGGCTAAATGAGGAGGTGACAAGTGTCCCTCATTATTAAACTCACTTTATGCCTTTTGTGTTGGCATCTCTGGAGAGTGCCGCATGTCACCAATGTTAGGGAAATCCATCGGTCTCTAGTCTGGTCACCTGACTAACTTTCTCGAATATCATGCCGGGAGTCTGGAAAAATTGTTTGGTCCCTTCCTTCCTCTGACCTTTGTGGTGCCTTGTGGGAGAGAGAAAGAGAGGATGCATTGGATGGATGACACATGGCAATCAAGAGCTACAAGCTCGTGACTGTAATGGCCCAATTTGGGCCTAAGGGCTAAAGACTTCCAAGGTGGATGTAATTATTGTTAATAAACACTTTGAAGAATATAATGCGAATTTTGACTTGAATGTGTTATAATTAGTGCCTAAACCCTGCATTTAAGTTCAATTTTGGAGTAACATCTAAATTGAATTAAATAAGAGGGAGGGCACATATTAAAGTGATATGGAATGATATAAATGTGCTTAGTGGTGATTCAAGTGGAATTGCCATAATCAGGGGAAAAATGGGAAAAATAAAAGTTACCGACCAATTGGTCATATACTGAAGAGGAGACTCAGTGGTAATTCAAAGTTCAATGGTTGAGATTCATTGAGCAAGAGAGTGGAATTACATGTATGTGAGTTCATGTGTACCATGGAAGGAGAGACAAGATTTTGCCAAGTGTCAAGGTGTGAGCCATGGATTTGGTCAAAGTGTCAAATTTCATTTCCTCTCTCCTCTCTCCCTCCAAGTCGGCTATAAGCATGGACTAAGGGAAAAATCTGGTTCATCATCATCATTTCACTTTATCTCACTTGCATCCATTGCCGTGTGAGCTCAAGAGGAAAGAGAAAGAAGAAAAGCCTAAGGTTAGTGCCCCATATGTCTTCTAATGCTCAAACACTTTTCATTAATATTGTTCATGGTGTTGAGAGCTTCATTGCTATGGTTTTAGATTTTTGAAAGGTGGTGTTTGAGCACTTAAAGAAATTTGAAAGCTGAGAAATCAAAGAAAGAGCCTTGGGAAGAGGGAGAGGTGAGTATTAGTTACATTTTGATATATTTGTTGTGACCATTAGTTAAGTTTTGAGGTTGGTGGATTTTACCCTGATTTTTGAGTCATTTTGAAATAGACAAATGACCTAGTGTATTGTGGTGGAATTAGTGTTACAATGTGTTTCTTTGTCATTGTGATTAGTTGGGAATTGAGTTGAGAAGTTTGGTAAAGTGGAGGTTGTGTTGTATTTTGGTAGAAAAGTAAATATATGTTGATAGGATGAGAATTTGGTTGTTCTAGTATTTCCAATGGTTTCCTTGTGAAATTTTGTGTAGGAATGAGCTTTGGATTAAGTTTTGGAACAATTGGAATCATAATTGTCGAGTTTGGGAAAATTCTGTCAGTTGCTGCGTTTTTTGTTCTGATAAGCCTCACTCGAGTACAGGGGGTGTCACTTGAGTGCACCATCCTATTTTCCCTTTTCCTTTAGTTTTGGTCGCTCTTCCAAGTCGGATTTCAAGAGTACACATTCTCATTTGCGAGTGATGTGAGTATCACTCGAGTGAACTTGGGTTGTCACTCGCAAGTGTTGTCACTTGCAGGCCATTGTTCAAGAGTGTGTCTTCACACCCGTAAGTGTTGTGACATCACTCGAGTGCCAGAACCAGTGCTCGAGTGCACTTCTTATTTTAGGGTTTCTGTTGCTCTCTGGTAGTCACTTCCTGTGCGTCACTCAGTTCGACTCGGGTGAGCATGAGGGCATCACTCGAGTATTGGGTCCAGAACATGAGTGCTATGATCACTTTCTGTGTCAGTTTGTGCTCAAAGCCAAGCACTCGCGTGGGTGACCTTGCATGCCCGAGTGTAAATCTCAATATCACTTGATTGAGGTCTTCTTCACTCAAGAGCATAAGTTAAAAATCAGTATTAGACATCCTAAAAAGGGATCTTTGGTATAGTTCTTCCAATACTTTAGGTATATGTCTAGGTTGCTAGTAGCCACCTAAAGAGTTCATATGATAACCAACTTTAAGTATTATGACGATAAGAATTTGGAATAAAGAATAACCTATCATCCTTGATTTTGGTTATAGGGTTTGATATTTGCCCTACTTGTGAGCTATCTATGACGGAGCACGTTTGGAAAGAACAAGGTAGTGACATTTTTCCTTATACTATATGTGATACATTGTATGTTTGATTTATCATTGATTTGTGAAGACTTCGTATGCTGCAAAGCTTGTGAATCTGAGCCAAAAGGCTATTTATGAAAGTTGAAAGGCTATTTGTGGGTCGAAAGGCTATTTGTAAAGCCGAAAGGCTATGTGGGCCGTAAGGCTATTTGTATACATCGCCACGCCAATAGTCCCTGAGTCACTAACAATGGTTCAGGTAAGGACTGTGTGCCTTCCTAGCGGTAAAAGGGGATGAGGGTGGGGTGTGATATGTGTTCGTGCTACTATGTTGTGTGATGATTTACTTGCATGCTATGTGATTACATGTGGTATGAGTGATCTGTTACTACTGGGATTCATTTGAATCTCATTCTTTCCATTGACTAACCTTCAGATAGGGCAAGTGGCTCCAAGGATAAATAGACGACCAAGGATGGATAGGCCTCCTTAGGGAGATTTATATTTTGGTAGTTGGTTATCAATTTTGGTATTGGGATTACTGTACATATTTAGGATGTACATATTTAAATGATTTTGTGTAATCCCCTAAATGGGAAATTGTAAGACTTTAGTGTATATATATATATGAAACCCGGGGGTTGTCAGGATTTTTTATGTATACTCTGATATATATGAATGTGATTTAACTGCACAGGGTAATTATATTCGGAACTTGAATATGAGACCAGGATAAGGGGAAATGTTGAACGAATTTGTGAAAACCCTACCATAAGGAAGGGATTGGTAATGAATTTTGATTATCCGTGGTCTCTAATCCATTTTAATTACGCCTTTTCAAATCATAATTACTGCTTATAAGGCAAGGGGTTACAGTGACACTTGGCAAGATCATGTGAGATCACTTTACTAGATCAAATCACAACCTTTCATTCTTCTTTAAGGGGCCTTGTTCGGCCAAATGAGAAAGAGAAAGAGAAAATCTGATTTTAATTCGCCAAAAATTTCTAGAGGAAAGAGAAAGAAGGAATAGTGAAAATTCTTAAGCACCGGAGCCGATTTCGACCCCGAATTGCCGTTATCGTCTGGTAAGTCCTTCAGGAAACTTATTCTTCTCACTGTAAGCTTCAATTCTATGGTCCCAGCTTTCTCATCTAGGGCATTTTGTGTCCATTAGCTAGCTAGAGAGCCACTGGAATTTCGAACAACTTGTAAAAGCGTGAAGTGGTAAGCCTCAACTTCGTTTTGAACCGATTACTTCGCGTTTTCATTGAGTATTTCTTGACTCTTATGCCACCCTTGATATTCACGCAAGAGGATTTTTGGGAGTAAGAAGATGTTTTTAATCATGGTTAAGGTGATATATGATGCTTGTTGAAGTATTAGGCTTGTTGGTAGTTAAAAACACAAGGTTTTATTTTTGTTGTTTTTTGCACATATTTCGTTCAAGAGCAAAACTGAGCGATGGAGTTTGATTTTGGTATTTTTGAGCTTTCTATTGGATTTTGCATGAAAAATTGTGCAAGAATAGGTTTTGGTTATAATTTTTGGAAGACTGGTTAAAAAACTCAAATACTGGAAACTTAGTTCATTAAACTGCTAGTGTGTGTTTTTGTTTAGCAGTTTTGTTGTGACGAAAATTTCACTGTCCAAAATTCATCTAATGATATGAGATTTTCCAGAATTAAAGTACACTTAAAGATCTTTAATTTGATAGGTAATGGGTAGAAAATGGATAAGTACACAAAAAGTTATGAAAGTTTGAAATTGGATTATTAAAACTGGAAAGATTTCTAGCAGCAAGGGAAAACGAAAAACTAGGAATCTTTTGTGGACAAAATACTATGGGAAGTATTTTTCCCTTAAAATAGACTTAATAAGTGACTCATAGGATTTGGAATCATCCAAATTAGAGTTTTCTAGAATTAGTTATGATTTTCAAAGTTAATTGAAAAATCTGCCAGCTTTTTGGAAGATGTGCGAAAATTGAAAATAAAGCATTTTTGGTAATAAATTGGAACTCTAGAGATTAAGTTAAGTACTTGGGCCCATTAGTGACACATTGGGCCTAATATAAAAACCATAATGATAACCAACATAAGAGAGTAATTTACGAAATTATTGGATCAAGTGATAACTCGTTGCCCATAAATTATAATTTATAGGATTCAATATTTGTCCAAGATGTCTGAAACATGTCAATCAAGGTCAAGATTTGGAAAAATTCTCATGTAGTAACTTATCCTTCACATACTATGTGATATGTTATATGCATGTTTGTATCATTTTGAATTTAAAATATTTAGATGAGAAGGGCTTAGGCACAGCAGAATTTCCCAGCGCTGTGGTAAGGGGCGATAGTCCTTGAATTGGTAACTTTATACTTTCTACATATTGTAAATTTATCCCTGAATGTTGAAATGTGTTGATTGTACCATAACTTTGGTTGATACGGCATGATATATATATATATATATATGCATCTTATATGAGTGATATTTATTACTACTGAGATTCTTTGAATCTCATCTCATCTTTCCAAAAACAAATTTTTAGCTCAAGCAAGTAGTTCTTCAGGCAAGAAGGTAACCACAGGCGAATGAAGTGAAGAACTTTAAAATTAATTTTTTGTTGGTTATCTATTTATTTTTGGGATTGTACTTAATCTGTATATAAGTGAAGTCAGTTCCGTACTGGCACATCAGTAGACATGTAAGTAAGCGCCTGTATATAAGCAAACATATAGTGACATTCGAACCAGTGGTGAAAAACCGACCATCTAGTGCTGTTAATCAATCATAGTAGTTTGGGTTCCAGCAGAGAACATATTAGTAAAACTCTGATATGAAGAAATGAACCTAAAACGGATGGCTTAAAACAAATCGTAAAATAACATGAGACCAAATCTAAAAATAATTTTTGAAAAGATTTTTGAAATCCCATTCGGAGGCAGTTCCATATTCTGCTTGAAGTTAGGGCTCCCGCTGTTTACAAAAGATTGCCAGTTTCTTTTTTTAAGATATTATTGCACTTAAGCCGTCCATATGTCTTGAAAACAAGGGTGTTACAGTAATCATATAGAATTACTAAAAAACTCTTAATGAAAGTCTACGAAGTCAAAAATAAATATCTATTAATATTAATCAAAACTACTCTTAGAGTTTCTCCAGGGTTACTTTAAAGCTACTCTAAAACCTTAAAACTAACATAAAGAAAATCAACAATATATATATATATATATATATATTATTTTTAATTAATAATGGCATTATAGAATATATCTTACTTCCATGGTAAATATTTAAATCTAAAAGTCCTAATACATATTGTCAACACCTATTTCCATTTCGATAATCGAAGAGTAATAAAGATGAAATTCCATGGGCATAAGGAAAAGTATATATACTGATAACAATATTCATTTACAATCCCAAAGTCATTCATAAACAAAATACAGAATACAACGGAAACTTTAATATATACAGAATTCCCTAAAATTATCTTAAGCATAAACTAACTATAACCACCAACTTCAACCTTGCCTCGAGACACGTGCCAATCACTTCTCGGCGTTTACGCCTTTACCTTTCGTCCTACTGGCATCCGCTAGATGTTTGTTTAGAAAAAGGGGTGAGATTCCAAAGAATCCCAGTAGAAACATGCTATCATTCATAGAAAATGTAAAAAGTAAATATGATATGCGTCATGTATGCACCAATTAATGAGTAATATAAATATATCATTTGCATATATACATGAGTAAGGACAAGCCCCACTAATCTGCACCAGTTGGATTCTCACCAACTCCCAGTGTAAGTGCCCCCCTCTCTAGGAAAAACATGTTAATTAATAAAGTACACTTACAACAATGGCATCCACACATTCATGTAACTATGGCATGATATATGAAGGATAATGTCCCTACCTCAAAGTTCTTTCAACCCTTTTTTAGTGTGCCTCGTAAAATGTGTCGCTTCCGGCTTCCAACTCGGTCTTAAAATATTAAATGTACAAGAAATAGGTCATAACCTATATAAGCATTATTTTTGACTCTTCCATAGAGTTTCTTTTGGTTATATTAGTCTATGATGAAAATTTACCAAAATGCACTCGGGACCTTTCTCGGCCCCGTCGTACCCGGCTCGATGACACATTTTTTCAAAATTTTGACTACAACTATCCTGATGTATTTTTGCCCAAGGAATCCATTTTTGGGCTCGAAATCACCAAATTCAATATCAAATTACGAATATACCCTTGACAACTCCGATTTGGGGTTTTAGGGGCGTTTTCGTAATTATGTTTTTTCGGCCTTTTCCGAAAAAGTGACCAACTGTAATCCTACTTATTTTTACCTCATGAATCCAATGAAACCATCAATTACATGAAAATCCAACTCCTACCCCCAGATCTGACCTTGGCCAAAACATAGGTCAAGAAAAAGGAAAAATTAGACTTTTGAGTTTTTGCTTCCAAAGCTTGTACCTTTTCACTTTTAATCCCTTATTAACTCATCTAAACACATTCTATTCATGATTTAAAGAAATTTGGGTAGCATAACCCCTTAGAATTAGGACTTTGCAAATTTACAACTTAACCAAAAATCACCAAATCCAAACACAAACCTCAACAACAACATCATACAATAATAGATCTAAGGTTTATGAGGTTACCTCTTGAGATCTTGAGTTCTCTCTCTTTAGGCGTCCTCTCCTCTCTCTACTCGAGCTCAAAATGTGTCTTCAAGATCATGGATTCCATGATGAAGAAAGGTTTAGAGGAAGTTTCTTAGCAATATCACAAGAAAAAGCTTAAGAGATTAACTTCTTACCTTAAGTTTCTTCCTCCTTCTCTCAAGATTTCTTTGCTCTTCCAAACTCTCTCTCTCTCTTCTTTTCTTGTGCTTGGCCGAAATGAACAAAGGGAAGAGGAAGGGAAATGTTTTATAAAAAATCTTTAATGGCTCTCCTCCCTTGATTTGTAAGATGAAATCTTGTGTTGACATATGGCATTAGACCTTATCTCCTTCTAATTGTGTCTTTAGGTTTCCATTAGCATTGAGCTAATTTCCTCTCCCTTTTGGTTAGCATAAAACCGTCCCCCCTTATGTCTTCCCTAACCAAATGAGTTTCCTCCAACTAATCCAACCATGCACTCAAGTAGTGTACCATTATCATCATTACTATGTCTAAGAAGCATTATTTTAAGGCAATTAGACATGTACTCATCTTCATAAATCATAAACTAATCCATTTACCATATGATAATGACATTTTCTTTTTCAAATTCGCAACAATTAGCAATTTTGACAGATTTTCTTACCAAAATTTGAAAAATCATAACTAAATTTGTAGACATAGTTTCGGAGCGATTCCAAAGGCTATGGAACCCTTATTGAGTCTAGTTACAAGGAAAAATATGGAATTTAGCCAGTTGGAAGCACATCATTCTCAAATTTCATTTCTTAGACTACTGCTCTAGAGACTTTCCAGATTTTCTGAGCTAACTTCAAAAATCCATAACTCTTTGTACATAGCTTCAATTGATTCATATGACCTATCAAATTAAAAAAGTTTAGGATGTATATTTTCATCCTGTAGAATTTCATAATATTTGCTCATCATTTGGTCTTCCAAAATCACATGACAAACTCACTGTCTCATTGGTGATTTCACTGAAAACACTGTTCACCTTTCAATTTTCAATATTTAATCCCTTTGGCCTTAAATATTCACAATTTTATTGAATATATAAAATAATCACAATATATTCTTGGCGAATAAAATTTAGGGTGTTACAGTTCTCCCCTACTTAAATAAATTTCATCTCTGAAATTTGCTACACGTTCATAACCATAAACTCCGTGGTAACACTTCTACGTATGTCTTACTGACATCATTACTACTGATCAATATCTGCTTATACAGACTAAGATCTCTAAAATTCCTTGATTGACTTTTTGCTCATAAATCATTATATCTGCCATATGCACTATTTTACTGCTCAATGTGTCAACGACAACATTAGCCTGTCCTAGATAACATTTACATTCTAGGCCTTAATGTTTCAACAACTCTATCCACTTACATTACGTCATATTTCACTCCTTTTGATCATACACACATTTTAATCTTAATGGTCGCAGTACAACTCAACAATTACACCATAAAGACAACGTTTCTAGATTCAAAACAAGCATTATTATCATCAACTCAAGATTATGGATGGAATAGTTCAATTCTTGAAGCTTCAGCTGACAAGATGCATACGCCCTCACTCGGCTCACATCAATTCTCATCTCAATCTATGCCTGCTCGCATCTGGGATTCAATTCCCTTCCCAATCCATGCCATCTGGCTTCATAAAGACAATAAAGGTCCACTATAGATCTGGGATTATCAGTATTAGTACTTTAATAAATTTTTGTTTCAGCTCTCCGAAGCTCCTCTCACTATCATCATCCCATGCATAATGTTGAGTTCTGGGAAATTTTGATATAGATGTAATATCCCAAAAAGTGATTAAGGGCTAATGACTTCAAAAATGGATGTAATTATTGTTGAATAAACACTTTTGGAGAATGTGTGATGGGAATTTGGATATTTTAATGATTCTAATGGCTTCCTTGTGAAAATTCATGTGGGGAGAGTGTTTATTGTAAAATTGGAACCATTGGGAACAATTGTGCAAAAGTTGAAAACTCTGTCCATTGAAACTCTGTACAAGGCAGCCGATTTGTATGGACGTTTTAAATAGGCAAATGGTGTATAAAAATTCTGAAATTTTCCAATTTTAAAGTTCACATGTCAAGCTTCAAAATGGACATATAATTTGTATCATTTTGATTTGTGAGCTAAGAGTTATGGATTTTTGAAGTTTGCCCAGCGAAATTAATTATTTTCTGGAACAGTATGCAAAGATTGAAATTCTGGGAATTTTGTGATTCCATCCAGAAAAATTCTATATTTTTCCTTAAAACTATACTCAATAAGGGTTCTATAGGCTTTGGAATCACTCCATTTTTATTTTTCTAGAATTAGTTACGATATTTCAAAGTTAGGGCAGAAAATCTGCCAGAAATCTCATTAAGTCCGAAAATAAAGAAATAATGTGATGGCAAGTTTTGAAATTATGAGGTACTTGGAAAACTCATTTGGGCTGATGGAAGGACCTTCTTGGACGTCTTTATCATGGGCCAAGAAGAGAAAATATTATGCACATGTTATTTGGGCTTACAACATTATGTTTATGTACATAAAGTGTGATTTTTGGAATTTTACTTTAATGAATAATTAAAGTAAGACATAAAATATTATAAAATCATTTGTCCATCTTCCTCCTTAGCTCATTTCGTGCTGAACCAGCAGCCAAGAGAGAGAGAAAGTTTGAGAGCTTTTAGAGAGAGAAAGAGAAGAGAACTTACAAGGTAGGTCGATTTCTTCGGTGAATTCGTACCTAATGCGTATAACCTTGTTCCTAAGCTTCTCTTCTATGTTATTTAAGGTGTTTGAGAAGCAAATTTGGTGTTCAAGGGGCTAGGGTTGTCAGCCACTCTTGAGAAAAGCTAGAAGGAGCTTGAGGTAACTTCCAAACTTTCGTATATTGCTTATTCTGGCTGCTGTGGGCAATTTAATCGGTGAAATTTCGCCGGATTGCCATTGGTTTTAAAGTTTGGAAATGATATGGCCTAGGGGTTATGCTGCCCAAATTGGGTCTTAATGTTAGTTGTAACCTAATGTAATTGTTAATAAAGTGGTTAGGAGTAGAAAGGAACGTGTTTTCGGAGCCGAAATCGTAAAACCCCGATTTTCCCCGGAGAACTCATAACTTTTGGCCAGCTCTAGAAATAGGTCTTAGAGTTGGATTTTCAATGATTTGATGGTTCCATTGAGTTCAGGGGTGAAAATTAGATGGGGTTACAGTTGGTCACTTTTTTGGAAAAGGCCGAAAAAGCATAATTACGAAAAAGCATAATTACGAAAACGCCCCTAAAACCCTTAAAGTGGGGCTGCCAAGGGTAAATTTGTAATTTAACATTGAATTTGATAATTCCAAGTCTGGAAATGGATTCCTTGGGTGGAAATATGTTAGGATAGCCCAGATTAGAATTTCGGAAAAAGTGCAATCGGACAGGGTACGGCAGGCCCGGGCCCGGTCCCCGGGGCATTTGTGTAAATTTTCATTATAGACTCATATAACCCCAAGAAACACTATGGAAGTGTCTAAATGGTGCATTTGGAATTGTAGGATTTGATATTTGCCCTGTTCGTGATCAACCTGCGCTAGAGCATAATCGGAAAGAATAAGGTAGTGACTCCTCTCTTATACTTTGTATGAAACATTGTATGTATGTTTGTCGTGCATTGAGAATACATTGTGACATTGTGATGCTTTGTGTTCGCAGCGAAAGCTGATGCCTAGTGAATACTTTGTGAATACATTGAGATCGCAGCGAAAGCTGACGCTTAGAGTTTACAGCCATGAGTGCTGTCGTTTGTGGTGTGAACCACGTTACATTGTGATGCTGCTAATATGACCTTATATGCTTTTTGTTTATGCACTGTATGAGTGATTTGTTACTACTAGGATTCTCTTGAATCTCATTCTTTCCAATGACTAACATTTCAGACAGGGCTAGTGGCGCTAAAGAGAAGCGGGCAACCCGCAGCGATTAGAACCCCTTTGGGGTATATTTGATTGTAGGGTGTTGGTTATCTTCTTTTGAACTTGGGATTACTGTATATTTTGAAGATGTAAATATTACTGTTGATTTGGTTATGTAATCCCCTAGTGGAGACTTTTAAACCCTCAGATTATATATGTATAAAACCCGGGAGTTGCTGGGGATTTGGTTATACACTCTGATATGTGTGAATGTAAACTAACTGCGCAGGTAATTATATTCGAATTTTGAAATTAAGACCAGGATAGAGAAGAGTTTTTGAAAGTTTTTGGTGAAAACCCTACTATAGTATAGGAATTTGAAATGAGTTTAAGCTATCCGATGGTCTCTAAACCAATTTAGTTATGTGATATCGAATTATAATTACGTGGTTAAAGGCAGGGGGTTACAATAGACATCTCATAATAATCAACAAGACTCAGAACACGGCGTATCACAACCATAGTTTTCAGCCTTCTCAATTTAGTACTACTTCCACTTTACCAGGGTTCACCAGAATCCCTTGCTATGAGACTACGTGGCCCAGAAATGTAACCTCTGAAAGCCATAACTCACATTTACTCGGCTTAGCATATGGTTGTTTTTTTCCTCATCATGTTCAATTATTTTCATAATTGTTACTCACGCGTCATTTTACTCCGTGAGTTCACCAATAGATCATTAACCAACCAGATCTTGAAGATTACCGCTAAGCCATATAGCCATGCAACATTAGACAATCAAGTCCACTAGTGACTCATGTCCCTCGGCATTTATTATGCCATTCATACCTACATCAATTGTGACAACCCTGACACCCATGGGTGTAGGCACATTCTATTCGTATGGGAATCTACGCATACTTACTAATTCTACTATCCTTTATAGGGTAGCCCATTTATATCGTCCTAAACAATTTCTAGAGAATTCCTCAGCCTACCAGGCTGTCAAAACACGATTCCCTACCATCCTTTATTCATACTTTTCAACAAACTATTTGTTATTCGCCAATCGACTCCTAGTAAAGCCTCAGGTTTATAGGATAACATGTAGTTCAATTCTTTCTTTCATCAGGATACTTTACCCTTATTGTACAGGGAAACCAAAAGCCACTCATACATTTTATTCTCTGTCTCAATCTTGAAACCCTATCTCGTGGCTACCTTTGTTCTATCAAGAACTATTCTCATTCCCATTCTGCCTACATATTGCTCTACAACCCACACAGATTACCTATCACACATTCTACATTGCACAGATCGTATACCACATAGAGATTACATAGCACATAGATTATAACCTATAAAGATAACATAAGTTTCCATATAATAGACCGTACAAGTTACCATACAGTTCACCACACAGCATACCACACAGTTCATACCATACAGATCACTTCATTTGGACCACACAGACCGCACCATAAAGATTATCTTATCATAGACCACACAGATCACATCACCACATACCACTCAGTAAGTTAATCCCTGAAAGTTAGAGCTTGCATTTGACTCCCAATACCACCCATATATGTTTCTCACGTTCTTCTCTACTCCTCAAGTTAATTAGAACATCGACACTAAGTCTATCACATGCCAATCTAACTTTAGTCAACAATTCTATTCAAATACTCTACTTATATCTCTAATCAAGACATTAGGGCAAGTTTTCACACCCATAGATGTGATCAAAATCAAATTATACAGCTATTCATATACATTCAACCCTAAATGTATCACACAGTCAAATACAATATGTATAGTGAGTCCCAATACCAATACTACTCGTAAAACATATTCATTAATTCAGTTTACATCAGGGGTCATCTCAGGCGACCCCTGTAACATCCTAGAAAAATGGTGTAGATATATAATTAATACATATATATATATATATATAATTATTAAATTAAAAGGGTTATTGTAAGTAGTACAAAATTAAAAAAAATTGTGTGTGTGTGTATGAAGATAAATATATCTATAGGTTATCTTTGTGTTATTTATTAGGTGTAGTCAGGGAAGACGTCACTATGCAATCAGCAAGAGGAAATAAATGATGTCAAGGACTTGGCTTGGAAACCAAGTAGAAAAGAGGTTAGCTTCGGATGAATTGGAAAAAAAAGGAAAAAATGGGATAAGAACTTAATAAATACAGCATGGATAAGGATGAACAAGTGAATCATATTACAGTGCCTATATATATATATATATATGCTCTTATGTATTGATTTTCGAACAAAATGAAAAGGAAGAAAACGAAAGTCATTGGGAAGACTAGAAGGAAATTGCCGGAATTATGTAAGAGTTTTCTTACTGAGTGATACACCCTACTCTTATTTATGTTTCTCAAAATTATTTCAAATGTCTTACTATCTAATACTCTCTATGTGATTTATTTGATTGATCTAAATACTTTTTATATTTGAAAGTTATTGGAATGTATGAGAATATGCAAGGAAGACTATATTATTGTATCCATAAATATTATGACCACCCCAGGATGGATTGCTATGTGAAGCATCCTATGGGGTAAGATTTTTGTGTGAATTATTGTGGATCCACCTAGGGGATGCCCTAGTTTATCTAAGTGATGAAATTATGGTATTGTGGATGCTTATTGATATATTTATATGCATATTGACATATAATTATATTGTAGGTATTTAAATTATTTTATGCTAAATTAGCAGCTGGGTATTATTGGTTAAACTTATTTATTTAGTATCACTCATATTGTGTCATAATGTCCCAGAGATTGGAAATCATACCGATATGAAGATGAGCTAGGGCAGCAGACAAGAAGCCTCTAGTTTCCTTTAAGCATATGTTTTTAGATTTCTTATAGGATAATGTTATGTATTCGAGAATATTATGTATTAATAAAATATTTTTTTTACGGCATGTTTTCTGCCAGTATCTTTATTTTTATTTTTTTGAATTAGAAACCTAATATATCTTTAAATTTATTAAGGTAATAATAATGATATTAAGTAATCATTTACTTATAAATTAAATAAAATTGAGGGTTTGCATTTTTGGTATCAGAGCAAAATGATCCTAAAGTACTTGTTTTGTTAAGGATTTATGAGACCTTCTCCCTTTTATACCTGGATCAAATAGGTGGTGGATATTGGAGAAGTAGGGGATTATAGGATTACTGACTCTAATACTAATTATCATGTTATTCAGAAAATGGCACAAGGAAGGCAGAGTCAATCTAGTAGTAGCCAAGGCCATGTAAGCAATGAGGTATCAAGGGCTATTGAGCAAATAATGGTAGCTTTTCGTTAGCAAACTTAAGCAACAATTAGGTCTATAAGAGAACAAACTGCCACTGTTGCACGTATAGTACAATTACTTGAAGAACCTGAATATGAGCACCAAAACTATGATGAGAATCAGTGTAACCCCCACTTCGATAATCAGGCCGAGATTAGCGTTTGAACGCGTTTAATAATTGGATAAGAGATTCGGAGTAAATAAAAAATTTTTAAAACACTTGTACAAATAGATTTCCGTTCATTCATTTATAAAATCAATAGGCCTATTCGGTTTGTCACATATATAATATCAGAGTATTAGCACAATTCCTGACGTTCACCCGGGATAATAACATTAATCCAACAGTTTATACAAGGCATCACTGCCCATCTCAATATCCATACTGGGGATTACGCAAAACTATAATACTATAAATCTATTCAATATATACATTTGTCCAAAATGATAACCAGTTCAGTATAAAACCAAAATATCTAACTAAGACTACTGCCGGCAGTCCTAATCGTCCATTGCCACTTGCTTCTCTTCGATCCACTTGCCCTGTCTAAAAATATTATTTGGAAAGAATGAGATTCTAGCGAATCCTAGTAGCAACAGTTTACGTATATGATGCATATATACAAAGCAAGTAAATATATATCACAATGCAGCAATCAATATTCGAGACCGGGCTTTCGCCATGTTCTCTTCACTATATACAAGGTCGGGCTTACGCCACGCCCCTTCACTTTATCTGTATTCGAGTCCGAGCTTTCGCCACGTCCCCTCACTGTATTTGTAATCAAGGCCGGGCTTTCACCACGTCCTTTCACTGTAACTGTATTCAATGATTAATGCAAACAAGCAATGCAATATACATGATGTAGGATAAAGTGTCACTACCTTGTTCTTTCCGTCCTTGATCAGGCGTAGGCCTTCTACGATCCGGGTAAATATTGAATCCTATAGACATAATTAAGGACGACGCATTATCACTTATTCCAATACTCAAATGACTTCAAAACACTTAGTTTTGGTTATCATTAAAGTCCCTTAAGTAGCTTTGAAAGTCTCTAACAATCGCCTAAATGGATTGGGAAGTATTATCTCAAAAACCACCTTTTTAGTGTGCTTGTAAAACGTGCCGCTTCCGGCTTCCGACTCGATCCTAAAATATTAAATGTACAAAAAATAGGTCATAACCTATCCAAGTATCATTTTAGACTCTTCCATAGTGTTTCTTATGGTTATATTAGCCTATGATGAAAATTTACCAAAATGCCCCGGGACCCTGGCCCGATGGCACGTTTGCCCAAAATTTTGACCAAGGCTATTCTAACGTATTTTCGCCCAAGGAATCAATTTCCGGGCTTGAAATCACCAAAATCATTGTCAAATTATGAAAATACCCTTGACAACCCCTATTTAGGGATTTCAGTGGCGTTTTCGTAATTATGCTTTTTCGGCCTCTACTGAAAAAGTGCCCAACTGTAACCCTACATATTTTTACCCACTGAGTCCAATGGAACTATTTATTTCATGAAAATCCAAATTCTACTACCAGATCTGGTCCTGGCCGAAATATTAAAGGAAAAATAGAAAAATGGAGCTGTGTTTTAGCTTCCAAAACTTGTACTTTTCCACTTCTAATCCTTGATTAACTCACTTAAACACTTCTTAACCATGATTCAAAGAAATTTGGGCAGCATAACCTCTTAGGATTAGGGCTTTCCAAATTTACCAAATCAACCAACCAATACCAAACCGAGCCAAGAACAACAATAGCAACAACAATAAACCACAAGAGTTGATGTTCTTAAGATTACCTTGGTTTGCTTCACTTTCTTTCTCTAAAAATCGTCCTCCCTTTCTCCCCTAAACCTTGAGATTTTGCTTGCTACCCCATGTTTTCCATGAAGATCAAAAGGTTAGAGGAACTATTTGACAAAAAGGGGAAACTTAATCACAAGATCTACAAGACTTACCTTTGGATTTTGCTTCTTCTTCTCTCTAGCTTTCCTAAACTTCTTCTTGAAGCCTCTCTCTCTCTTTCTCTATGTTTGGTCATGTAATGAGAATAAGAAAGATGAAGCATTAGCTTCATAAATATCTTCCTATTTTTACTCAATTTATTTTACTTCCAAAATTAAGTTTTATGACCTCACCTTGTACTTTGATCATATCCTCTTCCAACTTTAGCAATTATAATTTTAATCTCTTGGCTTTGGATGAAGCCACTTGGCGTATTTATCTTCCAAGTAAATATTTCCCTTCTCCTAAATATCCACCAATAAAAATATGGGCTTTTACTTTATTCCACAAATCTTAATTTATTCCACCAAGAAAATTCAATTTATACATTTTCCTTTAGTTTCCTTAATTAATTGAAATTAACTCCAATTAATTGGAAAATAATTAATCTTGGGCTAAATTGGCAAAATTATGATTTTGCTATCATCTTTGTAATTTAATTCAATTCTTGAATTTATTTGTCCATTTCCTTATGAATATGAATATTTCAAAATTCACAAGATCTAATTTCCATGAATATTCACTATAATCATCATTAGCCCTTAATCAAAATTTGGGACGTTACAATCAGGAGGTAGAATTAGAGGCTCAAATACCAGAAGAAAGAAATCAAAACATTCCAAACCCAACTTTGGGTGTGAATCCTATAGTGAATTTAGGAAAACCAATCCACCATCTTTCAAAGGAGAATATGACCCAACTATAGCTGATGAATGGTTAGAACAAATAGAAAAGATATTTGAGGATTAGGATGTACGGATGATCAAAAGGTATCTCTAGCAGCTTACATGTTAATCAGGGATGCTTACAATTGGTGAAGAATTTAGGCACACAAATGAAACTCACTAAATAAAAATAACTTGTAATGGGTTTAAGACAGTTTTTCTATATAAGTACTTCCCTGAAAATGTTAAGCATGAGAAGGAAATTGAATTCTTGCGTCTCCGTTAAGGAAAAATGGCAATAGACCAATATGTTTCTAAATTTGAGTCACTATCCAAATACTCATCTAGTCTACAAATTAACCCTAATAAGACTTGGAAAGCTAGGAAGTTTGAAGCAGGATTGCAATTTGATATAAGGAAGTAGTAATAGCTCTAGAAATTCGAGATTTCTCAGCCTTAGTAAATAAATGTTGTGCAGTTGAAAAATATCTAATGGAAGTGGAGCAGGAGAAACAAAAGAAGAAAAACTTTTGGGAATCAAATAAGAATGGAGGGTGGCATGAAGCAGAAGCATCATAAATTATTTTAATAAGGTATTTATAAATTTCGAGGACAAAATTTTATTTTAGGGAGGGAGAATTGTAACATTCTAGAAAAATGGTGTACATACATAATTAATACATATATACATGCATGCATGCATACATACATACATACATATATAATTATTAAATTAAAAGTTTTATTATAAGTAGTACAAAATAAAAAAATATTGTGTGTGTGTGTGTGTATGAAGATAAATATAACTATAGGATATCTTTGTGTTATTTATTAGGTGTAGTCAGGGAAGACGTCACTGTGCAATCAGCAAGAGGAAATAAATGATGTCAAGGAATTGGCTTAGAAAACAAGTAGAAAAGAGGTTAGCTTCGGATGACTTATGAAAAAAGGAAAAAAATGGGATAAGAACCTAACAAATGTAGAATGGATAAGGATGAACAAGTGAACCATATTGCAGTGCCTATATATATATGCTCTTATGGATTGATTTTCGAACAAAAAGAAAAGGAAGAAAACGAAAGTCATTGGGAAAACTACAAGGAAATTGCCGAAAATTATGTAAGAGTTTTCTTATAGAGTGATACACCCTGCTCTTATTTATGTTTCTCAAAATTATTTCAAATGTCTTACTATCTAATACTCTCTATGTGATTTATTTGATTGATCTAAATATTTTTTATATTTGAAAGTTATTGGAATTGTATGGGAATATGCAAAGAAGTCTATATTGTTGAATCCAAAAATATCATGACCACCCCAAGAAGGATTGTTGTGTGAACTATCCTATGGGGTAAGATTTCTGTGTGAATTATTGTGGATTCACCTAGGGGATGCCCTAGTATATCTAAGTGATGAAATTATGATATTGTGGATGCTTATGAATATATTTATATGCATATTCACATATAATTATATTGCAGGTATTTAAATTAGCAGCTGGGCATTATTGGTTAAACTTATTTATTTAGTATCACTCATCTCGTGTCATAATGTCCCAGAGATTGGAAATCATGCCGATATGAAGATGAGCTAGGGCAGCAGACAAGAAGCCTATAGTTTCCTTTAGGCATATGTTTTTAGATTTTTTGTAGGAAATGATGATATATTCGAGAACACTATATATTAATAAAATATATTTTTTACGGCAAGTTTTCTGCCAGTATCTTTATTTTTATTTTTTTGAATTAGAAATTGAATATATCTTTAAAGTTATTAAGGGAATAATAATGATATTAAGTAATCATTTACTAATAAATTAAATAAAATTGAGGGTTTATAACCCCTGTGCCTTCTCATGAGTAATCACCTCTTTGCCCCGAGCTTTTGAGCTAAGTTCCTTGGTTTGTTGCTGTTGTAGGCAATCTCTAGCAAAATGACCTAGCTTTCGGTAGTTATAGCAAATCCGTAACCTGATTGGGCATGGTTCATCACTATGTGGCTCGCCATAACCCCAACACGTATTATTTCCAGAGGATCTCTGCTCGCTACCGCTATCAGCCTGATACCGCTTTTTATCATTGCCCCCAGAGGGAACTTCTTGATTCTTACATTTCTGGGAAGAATTCCCACTACTAGATGCACCCTTAATGTTATTTTTGGTAGCCAAGCTCAACATACGTTTCTCAATATATCGGCACTCTTCTGCCGCTTTACTGAACTCGGTAAAATGTTCAGAAATAAATTTTTCTTTGAATTTGAGTCTCAGCCCTTCAATCATCATATCTGCATTCCTCTCTTCATTATCATTGAGTTTGTGGTATGACGAGTATCGCGACAGTCGAATATACCAGGCTAAATAATTGTCAAATCTCTCTGGGTCTTGTTGTTTAATATATAGGAACTCTTTTTCCTTTTCTTTTATGATAGTTAGGGGAAAGTACTTCTCGTTGAACTTCTCCTGGAATAATTCCAATGTGATAGGAACATTCCTTCCCTTCAAGATGAGATTTATGCCCTTCCACCAGTGATCAGCATCACCTTCCAACTTGTATATGGCTAACCAGGATTTCACTTCATCTGGATATTACAACATATCAAAAATCTTGTCCAAATGAGCCAACTAGTCTTCAGCTTGTTGAGGATCAAACTTCCCCCTGAACATAGGCGGCTGCTGTTTACTGAATCTTCTCAGCCAAACTTGAATATCCACCTCAGGCTCTTGTGGTATATCCTCTGATTGCTGTTCCCCTAGTATCTCTTCATCGTTAACTCTAATGAACTCATCCAGATGATTCTCTAGATGATCCTGCCTTTGCTGTACTCCTTGAAGGTCAGCCCTTATTTCATTCATCGTTTGTTGTTGTTCTATAATATCCAGTATTCACTGCTATACCGGATCAAGTCACGGCTCAATTGCTACATGATTATGCCCCGCACGTGGCCTACCACGAGGTCTACCAGGTTAAACCATCTCTATGTTTCAAACTATATAACAATAGAGGATAATTTCACTTTATATAAGAGCAAGGGCATTTTCATCATTTCACAAAAAGTCAAGGTACAAATATGTCATACATAAGACATAACAACAATTTATAGTAGTTCGGAGAAATAGAAATATCATACATCCTACATACTATTGTATAAGACATATTGTCTTTTACATATCCAAAATATCAAGTTCATGCAACTTCCCAAGGGTCACCCATCCTATACTACCCCAGGTCGCGCACGCTTAACTTCTCTGTACCCTTCAAAAAATACCGACTCTGGTTAATTCTTTCTCTGTTCGTCGGCTCCGCCTGATTGCCCTTAACTCGTAATATGTGTCGGTCAGCTCCGGCCACTAGAATAGCTCACGTAGGCCCTACAGCATAGCTCGGTATACATGAAATCTCACACTAACCCTCTGAAATACTTTCAGAAAGTCTAGAAGTTTGCCTTCAGGTCTCGCTCAACGATGTAGTTCTTTTGTCTGTTCTAGAATACTGTGTCCGGGAAGAAGTACATCATGGAAAGAACCTAGCACTCCTCTGTCAGCATAACTCCTAACGGTATTTGTAGTCAGTACAACGTCTTTACATTGTCAAGGAATGCGACGTACCGGTCTCTCGGGGTATCGTGCTCCTGTAGTGCCCTCTAATACTTGGCCATGAGAAGGTAGGACAACTCCATATCTGGCTTCATATCGTACGGCACCTGTACCGGCTCTTCCTGAGACTCCCGGTCACTCGCCTTATCCAACGAAATCTTCTCTGGCTTATGTAAGAGGCAAGCTTCACTCAAGAGGGGGGTGAATTGGGTGATGTTATAAATTTTTCGCTTGATGTGGTGATATGAAAAATATAGTAGATAGAGTAGAGTTGAGAAGATTTGAACACAGAGAGTTATACTGGTTCGGCCTAACAACCAGGCCTACGTCTAGTCCTCAGAGATCAAGACCTACTGAGATTTTCACTATACCTCCAAGATTCAATGGGCTCTCAGAATGCCACAAAACAACAATCGTCCTTGAACGGACTACGAGCAGAAATATTCTCTCAACAAGAAACTTCTCTCCCCCTTACGACAAGTCTTATGTGCAGAAAAACAACCTATGACCCTTCTCACTTGCTTATGTATACAAGACTTATGAGCAGCAACGTTCTCTCCTGCTTACACCACTGTAAGTCTTACGAGCAGCAACGTTCTCTCCTGCTTGTATCTTATAAGGCTTATGAGTGGAAGACACAACAAGGAATTCTCTCAACTGCTTCTCTCGTAAGGAAAAACTATCCTCTCAAAGTCCCAATACCTTGAGATCACATAAACATAGAATTTGAATTGTATGAAGACTCTCTTACAGAGCAAATGAATAAACACTGAAGATCAATGTGTATACAGAGAAAATGATGAATAGCAGAGACTCGTGTATAAGCTTGTGAATTCTTGTGCTACGTTCTTGTATAGATTATCTCTGAATCTCTGTATATATAGTTGCTTCAGTTTTTTTTTGCCCGTTTGGAAATTCTTCATTTGAGGAGCGGGACATTTGAAACTATTGGCAGACACGCGCATGTTTGAATAATCTGAGTGCGGTAGGTGCCAGCGTGTTTATAATCATATTGTCTGCCGTTGTTTGACTTTCTTCATGTGGTTTATTTCAAACGTTCATATTCCTGTATCACACTTTTAAAACAATCAAAACAATGTTAAACAATGATAATAAGTAATGATGATATGAATAAATAACAATAAACCATATTCGGAATGAACGTTGTGAGACTTGGCATTTTTGGTGGTCAAACAGGGCATCACTCGAGCATGAAAGGCTCACTTTGAGTGATCTTCTATTTTCCTTCATATGCCTCTGTTATCGGGTTGTGCTTGCATAGAATTTCAGAGAGACAAAATCTTCACTCGCGGGTGAAGAGGGGTCTCACTCGAGCACGACTTCCTCTGCTCGAGTGATCTTTCATTTTCCACTGGGAGTGTCTTCTCGGGTCATCACTCGCACACCATTTTGACAAGAGTGAGAATTTGTACTCGCGGGTGATATGGACCCTCACTCGAGCACACATACCTCTGCTCGAGTGAGACGCATATTCTCAAGGAATATGCTCTCAATACCATCACTCGCATCAGGATTTCAGAGGGATAAAATTATCACTCGCAGGTGATGTGGGCCCTCACTCGAGCATACAGACTCCTGCTCGAGTGAGAAGAATATTCTCAAGAATTATACTTTTTAAACAAGTACTCGCAACAGATTTGGAGAGGGATAGAATTTTCACTTGCAAGCATTGATGTGTCACTCGAGCATATACGGGTGTGCTCGAGCACACTTGCACTTCTCTGAACTTCATAACTCTCGGCCAAGCACTCGCAGTACCTTGCTCGAGCACAAAATGCTCATGCTCGAGCATTGATGTCTCTGCTCGAGTAAATGAAGGAAGCAGGCTATTACTTGCTCTCGGCCAAGCACTCGCAGACCCTCACTCGCATATGCTCGAGTGAGAATGACTCATCTGCTCGAGTGCACACCTTAGTGCTCGAGTGATCCAGTGAACATAATGGGAGAATGCCTCTCGGGTACACACTTTCTGGCTTTCACTCGCACCTGCTCGAGCACAGAGGAGATCTATGCTCGAGTGCAAACTTCATGCTCGAGCACTCCAGTGCAATTTCACAGCAGATATCAGAAAGCTTCAAATATGCATTTGGTAACTTTGTAAACTTTTCTTAATCTTCTAAAAACATGATTTGCACACAATTGACTTTTTGTTATCATCAAAACTTGGGATCTAACATTCTCCCCCTTTTTGATGATGACAAAACCTTTGTGATGAAAGTTTAAGAGAAATTGATTGAGATTGAAAATTTTGAAATTCTTCAATGTTTCCAAATGCATATCAAGTTTAAGTTTCAAATTCAAGTTTTCCTGCAATGTTTCCTCTGGACACTTAACAATCAAGGTAAGTATAGTATAAGGTATATAACTTAATAACAACTTGAAACACTATTTAAACTTGATAATCATATTGAATTCAAGTGGTTAACAACATAATAACTCATAAGTGCAAATAACACCATCAAATCCTACCCATACAGAAATCTACCCAAACACCCAAATACACCCCACAGAAGCTCAGAAAACATCACACATCCTTCTCCCCCATTTTGTCAACATCAGAAGGGGGATACCATGGCAGTGAGAGGGTCAATGGGCTGATCAGAAGGAGATGTTGGCTGTGGTACAGAAGATGAAGGAGGTAGTGAAGGCGACTGATCAAAGGTAACATCTACATTAGACTCTGGATCGGTGAAAAGTACATGAGTCTGTGGATGAAGTGGTGAGGTATGAGTGGTCTCTGGAGGCACCCCGAAAGATGAAGAAGGAAAATGTGAGTACAGGAAGGTCTCCATATTAGTGATCCTCTGTGACATCTCATCCTGAGTTTTGAACATCAGTTCAAAGTTAAGATTGGCCTTGTCTACCAATTTAATGACTTGTGCTTCCATCTTCTCCACAAGCTTCTCATACTCAGTCACTAACTCCTTCTTCAAACTTGATACAGCTTGATTAATTACCTCAGTCATGTGATTGGACAGAGAGGCATTGAGAAAGGAAGGAGGAGGAATAGGACCTTGTGCAGATGATTGTGCCTCATCACCTCTGGATGGAGTGGCTTCCCTCTTGGATGTGGCTTTGGTTCGACTCACCGGAAGATTGATACCCATGTGAGTTAACTGAGTCTTACCAAACCTTGAGATGAGTATCCTCTCAGTTCCTTCCAGATACCAAATTTTGTTTTTCATCAAAATGAAAGAAACAAGTTGAGGATATGGTATGGTTGTGGATCTTGTTGATGAAAATCGAAACCTTCTCATCTCTTTAAAAATGATCTCCCCTACATTCCTTTGTTGCCCGGCAACCAAAGAAGCCAAGAAATAGTAATCCTTTTGAGCAAAGTGGGTAAAATTCTTGGATTTATTGACTATGCTCCAGGAATATATATAATGAAGGACTCTGTGATTATCAGGCATATCAATAGGTTTGAAAATGAGGGGGCCAATTGGGTCTTTTGGTCTCAGAATTTTAAAAACTTCATTGGCAGAGAAAGAGGGTGGATCAAGAGGAGGTGCAACATAACCAAGTAAGTCATTTATAATCTTGGCAGAAATCATGATAAATTTTCCTCTAACAGTAGTAGATACTGCTTCTTCAATCAACTCACCAGATCTAGACATAATATTATGAGTCTTCATGTTGCAATAAAAGGTTTTCACAACAGTGGGGGAATATGGCAAATGGATATCTAACCAGGGAGCATAGTATTGAAGGTAAGGATACAAGTCCAAATGGCAATTCTTTTTCAAATAATCCAGATCCACATATACTACAGGGCAGAAATGTCTATGTTTAAATTCATCATCATATACCTTCTGAGATAAAGCCTTAAGTTCTGCAACATTGAATCCCTCAGGAGGACTGGTGATGTGATCATCCACTAGTGCTTGTGATGCAGAAGGTGCTCCTGAAGCAGAGGCACTTGGTTGCCTATCTTGATGTGAACTTGAAACACCGGCTTGAGAAGCAATCTTCCCAACTATCTTGTCAAGTTTGGATTTCTCTATTGCTTCCCGGAGTTGTCTACTAAGGTATCCCCAGAAGAAGAAGATGATTGGGGTTGTTCTGATTCCTTCTTCTTTCCCTTTCCTTGAACCTCTTTAGATTGAGACCGGGTGATTATGGGTTCCTTGAATACCACACCCTTTGGTTTCTTTTGAGGAGGTTGGTCTTTCTTTGAAACTTGAGGCTTTGGGTGAGGTTTCTTAGCTGGAGTCCTCTTTTTGGTTTTGGGTTTAGGAGGGGGTGACAGTGAGGAAGAGATTTTAGGAGATGGAGGAGTAAGCTCAGGGGTTCCAGATTCACTGGTAGCAGAGTGAGTAGGAGAAGGAGAATGAGATTTTTGAGGAATAGAGGGTAGTTTGGTTCTTGCCATTGTAGAGAAAGTGGAAGAGAAGCAAAAACTCTTAGTTTTTGAAAGAAAGACAAATGGAGATTAGGGCACGAATGAGAAATGTAGAAGGTAAGAATCACCTTTTATAGAAGATTGAAGGGTTGTAATGGCGATTTGAGGCAGAAAGACGTGATTGAATGATGAGAAAACGGTTGAAGGTGAAGAGTTGTGCCTTTCGAGTGAGAAAGCACTTCGAGTGAGAGCAGGAAGTGCGACGTTCTGAGCTCCCCAGTAACTGATATAAGTGACAGTGCTCGAGCATGAACCCTAGTGCTCGAGTGATGTTCATACTATGCTCGAGTGTGTTCTATCTGTGCTCGAGTGATCTTCTGGAAAAATAAAGAAACAAGTAAAACGTACCTAGATTGTGGATTCCTTGATATATTTTTGTATCTTTGTACTCAAATCCTCCAAGATCATTTAAGTAACCATGATTTGGATAGCTTTTGCAAAGAAATTCTTCTTCTTCACTCGAGCAGGCACTCCTCACCTCAAGCATGTTCATATCATGCTCGAGTGAGAGTTCCTCACTCGCGAGTGAGTTCAATTCTCACTGTTATTTCTGATACATTCCCTTGGTATTCTTAACTCCTCTGTTAACCTCTGTTTTACATGTCAAAGAGCAGAGTATCTTTAATAGCGCTGTGCTCGAGCAGAGCTGCTTGTGCTCGAGTGACACAGCTCATCACTCGAGCAGCACCCTCAGTGCTCAAGTGACAGTCCTGCAAAAACAAATTTTGAACACTCCGATGCTAAAGTCAGTATGGTTATCATCAAAAGAAACATTTAATTAAACTTTTTAACAAGAAAACTTACAACTCATTGGGATTAACCATTCCCAATTTTCTTCGAATATAAAGGAATTGATCTTTTGCAATTGGTTTTGTGAAAATATCCGCAAGTTGAAGATGAGTTGGTATGAACTCCACTTTGACATCTTTCTTTTGAACATGATCTCGAATGAAGTGATGTCGAATGTCTATATGCTTGGTTCTTGAATGTTGTACAGGAATCTTTGCCAAGCTTATCGTGCTAGTATTATCACAATAGATTGGAATTTCTTTTAAATAAATTCCCAAATCTTGAAGTTGTTGTTTTAACCATAGCACTTGAGAACAGCAACTTGCCACAGCTATATATTCAGCTTCAGTTGAAGATAATGAAACTGTGTTCTGTTTCTTGCTGAACCATGACACTAGAGAGCCTCCGAGAAATTGACATTGACCACTGGTACTTTTTCTGTCAGTTTTATATCCACCGTGATCTGAATCTGAATATGCCATTAAATACTTGTTCCCTCTTTTTGGATACCAAAGGCCAAGTTCTGAAGTATCTCCTAGATATTTGAAAATTCTTTTTACTGTCTCTGCATGAGATACCTTAGGATTAGATTGATACCTTGCACACATTCCTACGCTGAACTGAATATCTGGCCTGCTCGCTGTGAGATAGAGTAATGAACCAATCATTCCTCTATACTTTGTAATGTTGAAGCTAGGTCCTTTTACATCAGCATCCAACAACGTTGTAGAACTCATTGGAGTATCAGCTCCGTTAGCATTATCTAATCCATATTTCTTCAACAACTCTTTCAAATACTTTGTCTGAGATATAAATATACCATTCTTCTTTTGTTTGATCTGAAGTCCAAGGAAGAAGTTCAATTCTCCCATCATGGACATTTCAAATTCTCCCTGCATAATCTTAGAAAATTCTTGACACATAGATTCGTTAGTAGCACCAAAAATAATATCATCAACATAAATTTGAACAATTAGAATATCATTTTTGTTATGTTTGATGAATAAAGTTGTATCAACTTTACCTCTGACAAAACCTTGATCAAGAAGGAATTTGCTTAGTCTTTCATACCAAGCTCTGGGTGCTTGTTTCAAACCATATAATGCTTTCTTAAGTTTGAAGACATAATCAGGTTTTGTTTCATCTTCAAAACCAGGAGGCTGTTCTACATATACTTCCTCCATAATATAACCATTTAGAAAAGCACTTTTTACATCCATTTGATAAAGTTTAAAACTTTTTATGCAAGCAAAAGCTAAGAGTACTCGTATTGCTTCCAATCTTGCCACTGGAGCATATGTTTCCTCATAATCAATACCTTCTTCTTGATTATAGCCTTTGGCAACCAATCTTGCTTTATTTCTCACAATGATTGCTAATTCATCAAGTTTGTTTTTGAAAACCCATTTGGTCCCTATAACCGTATGATCTTTAGGTCGAGGAACCAAATCCCAAACTTGATTTCTTTGAAATTGATTTAGTTCTTCTTGCATAGCAATCACCCAATCATTGTCAGATAAAGCTTCTTCTATATTAGAAGGCTCAATTTCAGAAATAAAAGCTGAAAATGTTACCTCATTGAGGATTCTATTTCTGGTTTTGACACCTTCATGAATATCTCCTATAACTTGATCAATTGGATGATCCTTCATATGTCTCCATGCTTTAGGTTGAGCATGATTATCGACATCTTCTAAATTTTGAAAATCATTTGTTTCAAAATCATCCTGCTTTGAAATAGATTTGTTTTTCTTGATTGAATCCATTTCTTCTTCATCATTAAGTTTTGTCTGAGATTCAATTTCATCAAACACAACATGAATAGATTCTTCAACAGTACATGTTCTTTTATTGAAAACTCTATAAGCTTTACTTCTATTAGAATATCCTAGAAAAATACCTTCATCAGACTTTGAATCAAATTTACCTAAATTTTCTTTACCATTGTTGTGAATGAAACACTTACACCCAAAGATATGAAGATGAGCAATATTTGGCTTTCTTCCTTTGTAAAGTTCATATGGTGTCTTTCCAAGAGATTTGCGAATATATGCTCTGTTTGAAATATAGCATGCAGTACTCATTGCATCTGCCCAGAACACTTGTGACATTTCTTTTTCATTAAGTAATGCTCTTGCCATTTCTGTAAGCACTCTGTTCTTCCTTTCCACTACTCCATTTTGTTAAGGTGTTCTAGGGGCTGAGAAGTTGTGATCTATTCCTTCGTTGTTGCAATAATCTTCAAACAATTGATTATCAAATTCTCCTCCATGATCTGTTCTAATAGAGACAATAGAAATACCTTTCTCATTTTGAACCTTTTTGGCAAACATAATAAATTCAGCAAAAGTTTCATCTTTTGAGGCAATAAATATAGTCCATGCAAATCTTGTAAAATCATCAACAATTACTAACGTATATAAATTTCCTCCAAAACTTTTTACTCTTGCAGGTCCTACCAAATCCATATGAAGTAATTGTAAAGGTTTTGAAGTAGAAATTTCATATTTTGTTTTAAAAGAAGATTTAGTTTGTTTGCCTTTTTGACATGCTTCACATATCATGTCGTCTTTGAATTTGAGTTTAGGAAGGCCTACAACTAAATCTTTTCTAATCAATTTGTCAAGTTGATTCATATTGACATGAGCCAAACGCTTATGCCATAACCAACTTTCCTCTGATCGGCTAAGAAAACAATTTTCAGAAGAATTTGAATTTAAATCAATAGTATAACAATTACCGTCCCTTTGAGCTCGGATCTTTGCCTTGATAGTTTCTTTGTTTAGGAGTAGATCTTTCTTGCTTACTATCAAGCATTCTTTCGAGTCAAAAATCACCCAGTTATCTTTGTCAGTGCTTTGGTTTACGCTTAAGAGATTGTGGCATAATCCTTCAACATAATATACTCCGTTGATTTGAATGCCATCGGTTCTTCCCACTTCACCAATTCCAGCAATACGTCTAGATTGATTTCCTCCAAATGTCACCTTTCCTCCTTCTCTAGTTTCAAGCATGGTGAATTTATTTTTGTCACCAGTCATGTGTCTCGAACATCCACTATCAATATACCATTTGTTCGCTCGAGATGCTTTGAGACATACCTAGAATAAGATGATCAGGTTTTAGGTACTCACACTTTCTTGGGTCCTTTGTGGTTAGTATTTGAAATATGTGTCCCTTTCGGAACCCATTTATATGTTCCAACAACCTTTCCCTTTTTGAAATAACACGATGAAGTATAATGTCCTTTCCTATTACAATAATTGCATGATACAAATGGATTCGATGTATGCACAGAATTCCTGAAATATTTAAGATAGTCTCTACTATTCTTCTTATTCTTATTATGCACAGCATTATATCCAATTCCAGATTTATCAAATGAAACTTTCTGAGAATTTAAAATAACCTTGAGAGTTTCACTTCCTTTAGTAAACTTTTCAACAATCTTTGTTAAATCTTCTATTTTCTTATCTTTCTCTTTACACATTTCATATGATGATATGACATTACTTTCTAATTCTTTTACTTTCTTCTTATAACTAACCATTTCTTTAGCAACTTTGATGAACTCTGTATACAATGCATTATATTCAGATAACAATTCATCATAAGAGGGTTCAGAGTCACTTACCTCAGAGTCTGATTCTTCTTCCTTAGCTACCAAGCATAGATTTGCTACTTCGTCGTTGTCATTTTCTTCGTCTGACGAACTATCACCCCAAATAGATGATATATATGCTTTCTTTTTCAGCTTCTTTTTGTCTTTGTTTCTGAAGCATTCAGATTTGATGTGTCCTGGTTTCCCACATTCATAGCATACTATTTGTTGTTCTTTGTTTTCTTTCTTGCTTGGTCCACCTTGATAGTTCTTGAAATTCCTTTGTCCTCTTCTGTAGAATTTCTTGAATTTTCTCACGATCATTCCTATTTCATCATCACTAGGGACATCTTCATTCTCGGAAGTTTCTTCTTCTTCTTTGATAGCTTTAAGTGCAACTCCCTTTTTCTTTTTATCATCGAATTCTTCAAGTTCCTTTTTGAATCTCAACTTACCTTCATATTCAGAAAGACTTCCAAAGAGAGCAGCTACGGATCTCATAGATTCTCCTTTAGCTTCTTCGATGGCTGTCACCTTTGCTTCCCACTCTTTCGTAAGAATATTAAGAATCTTTCTTACCTGGGAATTTTGATCAAACGACTTTCCAAGAGCAGATAATTGATTAACAAGATGAGTATACCTTAGTTCAAATTCTGATATACTTTCTCCAAATTTCATACAAAATAAATCATATTCTGTAATTAAAGTATTGATTCTATTTTCTTTGATTCCAGATGTACCTTCGTGAGCAATTTCAAGAGCATCCCACATGTCTTTGGCAGTTGGTAGAGTACATATACGAAAATATTCTTTTTGACTAAGAGCACTCTGTATCATTAGAATAGCTTTACTATTTAATGTCACTAACCTTTTGTCATTCTCATCAAACTCATCTGGGCTCTTTTTAACTGCTCTATCTTCGATTTTCTTCATTGGAACATAGTCACCATCTTGTATAACATTCCATAATCCGTACTCGTTGGCCATCACGAACACTCTGAATTTGGCTTTCCAGAACGAAAAATGTTCTCCAGCAAAACCAGGAGGTCTAGTAATTGAAGCTCCGTCTGGAAGGATATTTTCACCCATTGTTGCCATTTGTCGGATCCTTCTCAAGCTGTTAGGCTATTCGAAGAAGACGAGGCTCTGATACCAAATGTAAGAGGCAAGCTTCACCCAAGAGGGGGGTGAATTGGGTGATGTTATAAATTTTTCGCTTGATGTGGTGATATGAAAAATATAGTAGATAGAGTAGAGTTGAGAAGATTTGAACATAGAGAGTTATACTGGTTCGGCCTAACAACCAGGCCTACGTCCAATCCTCAGAGATCAAGACCTACTGAGATTTTCACTATACCTCCAAGATTCAATGGGCTCTCAGAATGCCACAAAACAACAATCGTCCTTGAACGGACTACGAGCAGAAATATTCTCTCAACAAGAAACTTCTCTCCCCCTTACGACAAGTCTTACGTGCAGAAAAACAACCTATGACCCTTCTCACTTGCTTATGTATACAAGACTTATGAGCAGCAACGTTCTCTCCTGCTTACACCACTGTAAGTCTTACGAGCAGCAACGTTCTCTCCTGCTTGTATCTTATAAGGCTTATGAGTGGAAGACACAACAAGGAATTCTCTCAACTGCTTCTCTCGTAAGGAAAAACTATCCTCTCAAAGTCCCAATACCTTGAGATCACATAAACATAGAATTTGAATTGTATGAAGACTCTCTTACAGAGCAAATGAATAAACACTGAAGATCAATGTATATACAGAGAAAATGATGAATAGCAGAGACTCGTGTATAAGCTTGTGAATTCTTGTGCTACGTTCTTGTATAGATTATCTCTGAATCTCTGTATATATAGTTGCTTCAGTTTTTTTTTTGCCCATTTGGAAATTCTTCATTTGAGGAGCGGGACATTTGAAACTATTGGCAGACACGCGCATGTTTGAATAATCTGAGTGCGGTAGGTGCCAGCGTGTTTATAATCATATTGTCTGCCGTTGTTTGACTTTCTTCATGTGGTTTATTTCAAACGTTCATATTCCTGTATCACACTTTTAAAACAATCAAAACAATGTTAAACAATGATAATAAGTAATGATGATATGAATAAATAACAATAAACCATATTCGGAATGAACGTTGTGAGACTTGGCATTTTTGGTGGTCAAACAGGGCATCACTCGAGCATGAAAGGCTCACTTCGAGTAATCTTCTATTTTCCTTCATATGCCTCTGTTATCGGGTTGTGCTTGCATAGAATTTCAGAGAGACAAAATCTTCACTCGCGGGTGAAGAGGGGTCTCACTCGAGCACGACTTCCTCTGCTCGAGTGATCTTTCATTTTCCACTGGGAGTGTCTTCTCGGGTCATCACTCGCACACCATTTTGACAAGAGTGAGAATTTGTACTCGCGGGTGATATGGACCCTCACTCGAGCACACATACCTCTGCTCGAGTGAGACGTATATTCTCAAGGAATATGCTCTCAATACCATCACTCGCATCAGGATTTCAGAGGGATAAAATTATCACTCGCAGGTGATGTGGGCCCTCACTCGAGCACACAGACTCCTGCTCGAGTGAGAAGAATATTCTCAAGAATTATACTTTTTAAACAAGTACTCGCAACAGATTTGGAGAGGGATAGAATTTTCACTTGCAAGCATTGATGTGTCACTCGAGCATATACGGGTGTGCTCGAGCACACTTGCACTTCTCTGAACTTCATGACTCTCGGCCAAGCACTTGCAGTACCTTGCTCGAGCACAAAATGCTCATGCTCGAGCATTGATGTCTCTGCTCGAGTGAATGAAGGAAGCATGCTATTACTTGCTCTCGGCCAAGCACTCGCGACCCTCACTCGCATGTGCTCGAGTGAGAATGACTCCTCTGCTCGAGTGCACACCTTAGTGCTCGAGTGATCCAGTGAACATAATGGGAGAATGCCTCTCGGGTACACACTTTCTGGCTTTCACTCGTACCTGCTCGAGCACAGAGGAGATCTATGCTCGAGTGCAAACTTCATGCTCGAGCACTCCAGTGCAATTTCACAGCAGATATCAGAAAACTTCAAATATGCATTTGGTAACTTTGTAAACTTTTCTTAATCTTCTAAAAACATGATTTGCACACAATTGACTTTTTGTTATCATCAAAACTTGGGATCTAACAGCTTATAGTCAGAATCCCACTCCTCTAGTGCATCTCTAGTCTCCCCAACCTTTGTCACTCCTGGAGATGCCAGCCTCGGCTCTGGACCGTACACTGGCAGTCTCAGGACGCTCTTTCATGCTGTATATCACATACGTATACCACCGTATCCAAAGTAATCGATCCTTGGCCGTCTTTCGGGCACATGCCGGTTCACTATTTTCTCATTGTCATTGCTAATCACGATCACAAGCTTACTCAGAATATTCATAAGCAGTCATGTCGCTATTTAAACCAATCCATATCAGCATACAATTCTGATAACGCCAGAACTGCCTATTAGCTCTGATACTAAATATGTCAACACCCGTTTGAATTTCGATAATTGAAGAGTAATAAAGAAGAAATTCCTTAAGCATGTAGAAAAGTACATATATACTAATAACAGTATTCATTTACAATCCCAAAGTCATTTGTAAACAAAATATAGAATACAGCAGAAACTTCAATATATACAAGATTCCCAAAATTTATCTTAAGCATAAACTAACTATAACTACCAACTTCAAACTTGCCTCGAGACACATGCCAATCACTTCTTGGCATCTATGCCTTTGCCTTTATCTCACTGGCATCCACTGAGATGTTTGTTTATAAAAAGGGGTGAGATTCCAAGGAATCCCAGTAGAAATATGCTATCATTCATAGAAAATATGAAAAGTAAATATGATATGCACCATGTTTGTACAAATTAATGAACAATATAAGCATATCATCTATATGTATACATGATTAGGGCCCAGCCTTATTAATCTCCATCGGTTAGATTCTCACCAACTTCCAGTATAAGTGCCCCTGGCACAAATTGCCCCTCTCTAGGCAAAACATGTTGATTAATAAAGTACACTTACAACAATGGCATCCACACATTCATGTAACTATGGCATGATGTATAAAGGATAATGTCCCTACTTCAAAGTTCTTTCAATCCCTTTAGTATGCTTCGTAAAACGTGTCGCTTCCGACTTTTAACTCGGTCCTAAAATATTAAATGTATAAGAAATAGGTCACAACCTATGCAAGTATCATTTTAGACTATTTCATAGTGTTTCTTGTGGTTATATTAGTCTATGGTGAAAATTTATCAAAATGCCCCTGGGACCCCAACCCAACCCGCTGTACCTAGCCTGATGGCACGTTTTCCCAAAATTTTGACTAGGGTTATCCTGACGTATTTTTGCCCGAGGAATCCATTTCCAAGATTGAAATCACCAAATTCAGTTTTAAATTATGAAAATACTCTTGACAGCTCTGATTTAGGGTTTTAGGGGCGTTTTCATAATTATGCTTTTTGGCCTTTTTCGAAAAAGTGACCAACTGTAACTCCTCTTTTTTTGCCTCCTAAATCCAATGGAACCATCAATTTTATAAAAATCCAACTCCTACCCCCAAATCTAACCTTGGACGAAACATAGGTCAAGAAAAAGGAAAAATTGGACTTTTGTATTTTAGCTTCCAAAGCTTATACCTTTTCACTTCTAATCCCTTATTAACTCATTTAAACATATTCTAATCATGATTTAAAGAAATTTTGGCAGCATAACCCGTTAAGATTAGGACTTTCCAAATTTACAGCTTAACCAAAAATCACAAAATCCAAACATAAACCTCAACAACAACATCATACAATAACATATCTAAGGTTTGTGAGGTTACCTCTTGAGATCTTGAGTTCTCTCTCTCTAGGCGTCCTCTCCTCTCTCTCCTTGAGCTCAAAATGTGTCTTCAAGATCATGAATTCCATGAAGAAGAAAGGTTTAGAGGAAGTTTCTTAGCAATATCACAAGAAAAAGCTTAAGAGATCAACTTCTTACCTTAAGTTTCTTCCTCCTTCTCTCTAGATTTCTTTGCTCTTCCAAACTCTCTCTGTAACCCCCTACCTTATAAACAATAATTATGATTCAAAAAGGCATAATTAAAATGGATTAGAGACCACGGATAATCAAAATTCATCACCAATCTCTTCCTTACGGTAGGGTTTTCACAAATTCGTTCAACATTTCCCCTTATCCTGGTCTCAAATTCAAGTTCTGAATATAATTACCTTATGCAGTTAAATCACATTCATATATATCAGAGTGTACAACAAAAATCCTGGCAACCCCCGGGTTTCATATATATATACATACACACTAAGGGCTTACAATTTCCCATTTAGGCGATTATACAAAATCATTTAAATATCTACATCCCAAATATGTACAGTAATCCCAATACCAAAATTGATAACCAACCACCAAAATATAAATCTCCCTAAGGAGGCTTATCCATTCTTGGTCGTCAGCTTATCCTTAGAGCCACTTGCCCTGTCTGAAGGTTAGTCAAAGGAAAGAATGAGATTCAAAAAATCCCAATAGTAACAGATCACTCATACCACATGTAATTACATAGTATGCAAGTAAATCATCACACAGCATAGCAGCACGAACACATATCACACCCCACCCTCATCCCCTTTTACTGTTAGAAAGGCTCACAATCCTTACCCGAACCGTTGTTAGTGACTTAAGGACTATAGGGGTAGCGGTGTATACATATAGCCTTATGGCTGACATAGCCTTTCAGCTTCACAAATAGCCTTTCAGCTTTCACAAATAGCCTTTCGGCTCACATCCACAAGCTTTACAGCATACGAAGTCTTCACAATCATATACTCCTCCGGTCCTTAATATAAGATATATTTAAGGAGTTGATCTTGGTCATAAATGCAAGATATAGTTTTCATATTTGTCAATGATTTCCAAATTTACCCCTATTGATGCTCCCTCAACAATAACCTAGGATGAGAGAGGATAAGGGAATTAAGAAAGGTAATTAGAGTGTTTTAGAAAATATATGTCATATTAACCAACTTTGTTAGAACTAGCTGACACCCTAGTGGGGGGTGAATTAGGTGTATTATAAAAACAACTTTGAAATTCTTTTCGCATCTTATGAAATCAATAAGTATGTAAGTAATGAAATATAAAACCATAATCAGTTTTTGAAATCATATATGCTTAAAATATAAGAGTTTAGGGAAGAGAAGATGCAAACTATAATTTATCTTGGTTCAGTCTAATCCACGATGACCTATGTCCTATCCCTAGCTCCTCCTAAGATTTTAATCCACTATCTCCCTCAAGTTTAACAGGTTACTTAAGAACCACTACAATCCCACAAGTTTAATTTGGGCACTTGTGAAGCCTTTACAATTCTCGTACTGACACAAGGACTTTCCCTTACACACTTTAAGGAGACAATATGTTTCCCACTTAAGATTCCACAATCTTGAGTAACTATCACAAATATAGAATGGTTACAATGAATGATTACTTCTCTATCTATGAAGTAGATAATGATTAACATTGAAATACATAGTAGGATTATGATTATAAAGCTTCGGTCAGGTAAGATTCAGAGTAACAACATATCAGCATTATAGGCATGGGCTCTCGTGTCTTTTTCATCTTGAATGCACTTTTATTTAAAGTTGATGAAGATTGATAACTGTTGAGCTTTTCTTCTTCCTATTGTGGCTTACAAAATATGACTGTTGGAGTAGTTGAAATAGCCATTAGAAGTTTCTAACGAAAAAGTCCTTTTTTCCCATTTGTGATTAATCCTTGTTTGACCACTTGAACAATCCTTAATCACTAATATAATGAAGTGTTAGAGTGATTAGAAGCAAGAAGAACAAGTCACAAAATTCCAATGATTTTCAAAAGTTTCAAGATGATGCTTTATTATCTGGAATATCATTTATTCGGATAATCTCTATTGTATTTGAATAGAAGAACTCCGTTTTTGTTGAAGTACATTCGAATAACATCCTTTGTATTCGAATAGCTTATCCTTTATTCGAATAATCTTTTCTATATTTGAATAATCTTCTATGAAAATAACTTGGCCTTATTCTGATAAGCTTTTCCTTATTTGAATAACTCCCTTCGTAAAATATTGATTTTTATTCGAATAGAACAACTTGTATTCAAATAAATTTCTTCGATAATGAGTAATCTTTATTTGAATACTTCATACTCTATTCGAATAAACTTTCGGAACATGAAGTGTATCATAACAATCATTCCCTTATTTGAATAGGCTTCTTTAGAAAACACATGATGTTATTCGAATAATATCTTTGTATTCGAATAGCTTCTTCAAAAAAGAAATTGATGTTATTCAAATACATCAATTGTTATTCGAATGAGAGTCTTTGATAATGAATATTCTCTATTCGAATACTTCATCCTTTATTTGAATATCCTTTAAAACTTGAAATGTATTCGAATAATCAATCTCTTATTCGAATAGCCTCTGACACAAGATAGGTGTTTTTATTCGAATACACTTATGGTTATTCGAATAAACTTTTTACTAGAGAAGAAGAGCTTATTCGAATATTTCCAATCGTATTTGAATAATAAGCATTGATAATGAACCTTCATAATCGAATACTGCAACCTCTATCCAAATAGACCATTGATTCTAATAGGTATAACAATTTGGATATAACTCCAAGTTTGACAAATGACCTATTTCCAGAAAGCTCTTTAAGTCTAACTTAAACAAACACAGGAAACAATCCGAAATACTTTGTATTTCAAAAGTTATTATCCAATTTGTATCGACTATTCTGGAATAGAGCTTTGAATTCGAGCACCAACTTTCAAAATTAATACCTCTTTCATATGAACTCATTTCAACTTGATCTTAGTGTTTGTGTGTCGTATTTCATGTCTAGTTTCGTATGAATCAAGTTTCACCTTAATCGGATTTGTGGTTTGAGAGATATGTCCCAAACACTGAACTTGTTCTGAAATATAGCGCAAATAATGAGTGGCATCTTTCAAAATTCATATCTCTTTCATATTAGCTCCTTTTAACTTGATCTTTATGTCAAAATAACACATTAGAAGTCTAGTTTCATAAGAATCAAGTTTCAGCTCAATCAAAGTTGTGGTTTGGGAGATATGACCAAATTACTGAACCTCACTCATGCTAAATGAAACAGAGTCCGCTGGTGTTCATTGCTATTATTTGAATTCTCTTGCAGCTATTCGAATAGTATAGCTATTATTTGAATAAACAATACTTCTATTCGAATAAAAGTTCTCTTATTCGAATAAACCTAATATTTTGAAATACCAGGCACTTTTAACTTTCATTTAAGTCATTTCAACTTCCATTTGACCGTAGAGATCTCCAGTATCACTTCTAAGAGCTTGAATCTTGATATTACCATTAAATCTTGCAATTTCTTCTTTCTTCAATCTCTTCTCTTCTTCCTTTTAATCATTCCCAATAATCAAACTCAATAACTTCTTTCTTTTCTTGATTTCTCCCCACATTTAATAACTTCTATCTTCCATATCTTCGTAATGTTTTTTCTTGATCAATTTCCTTATTCCAGCTTGATGGTATCTTCTTTCTTTGCTTTGACTAATCTACAAGATATTTCACATTAAACATAGTAGTTAGTCAAAGTATAAAATAAATACAATATATAAACTTTTTGCTCTTATCATTTCATATCCATATTTGACATCATCAAAACTAATCACATCTAACAAAGTTAACCAACTTTCTTAATCTAATCAAATTAGGTAAATATGTCTTATATTACGGACCGAAGGAGTATATATATAAACAAACATGTTTAATCTAATCAAATTAGGTATTTATGAATGAATCAAAGAAAGACATGTCTTTCAACAAGATGATGGGATTGAAAATAAAATAAAATGAAAAATTCAAAAAGATAAAAAAGGAATTAGGAAAATGAAAGGGAAAGGGGAAAAAATTCAATATAATGCTATCCTATTGGGCTTAAGCAACAAAAAAATTGACCACAAAAAAATTTACTACTACAAAAATCGTGATATATGACAATTATTAACTACCATACATAACGATTCTGAACCATTATATATGTGGGTGCTATAAAAGCTCAGCTCAGATATATTATGGTTCGGAACCGTTATTTATTCCAGACCTATTATAAATGTAATAATATGACACCCGTTATGTATTGAGATTTGGCGAGGCCATGATCTACGCATTTCTGTAATAATAATTAATGGGCACACATAAATAACTGTCATAATATATGGTAATGCTTGCATGATAATAACGATCTTATTTTACAACTGTTATTTATTCAGTAACATACATAATGGTTTGTTGTAAGCACTGTGAATTTTAATAAAAGTAAATAACAATCTCACGTAGAAAACCATTATGTATTTTGTACAATAAATGACATTTTTAATTTAATAACCATGATGAATGGATATCAGACTTTTCATGTAAGAATTTCTAAGCTAGTTGACCTCCTTTATATATATAATAGAACAACAATACCTTCCATATCAAGTTGCTATGCAATTTGAGTTGAATCAAGACATTCCAAGCTTTGTGAGGACAATCAATGGAAATTGCTAACGTATATAAGTGATAATATAATTGTTGACCTATATATAATTGTGTCTCTTCACAAGAATTAACCCTAGAAAGCAAAGTACTTTGGGGAAAAAACATATACCCTTATAAAAAATGGCAGAGGGGAAATGCAAACACTTGAGTTCAAGGGTTCGCGCCCTTTCTAATAGGGGTATTTGTTTTTTACCCCATCTTCCTTTACTTTCCATACTTAATTGCTCAAGAGACATAAGGTATAGATGAACACTTACATTATTATATATATAGATTAGGAATGCAATTAATTCTAGCCACAAAGCCTAAAAAATCTTGATCCATCCAAATTACATTGGTACTCGATATAGGAAGTACTACTCTATTATATATATAGAGACGAGACCAAGTAGCTCATAAACTCTTACATTGAAGTGTCTAGGACTAATCACAATGTTGAATTTCATAGCGTTTAATTTGGTACCACCAGATCAATAGAAAGATAAGAGATAAACCTTCAGTCAAAGCAATAATGAGATGTCTAAAAAAACATAACTTCACAACAATAAATTCATTATGTCACCTAAAGTAGTTTATTCATAGACCCTGTTCATGTATGACTCTTAGTACATCTGAACTAGTTTATTCACAGAGCTTGTTCATGTATGACTCTCATCAGTACACCTGAACTAGTTTATTCATCACACCTATTGAACTTTTTGAAGTAATTTCTAGATATATGGATACTTCCAGAAAAAAAGAGATGTATATGCTTAGGGATCATATCTCCATAAGTTACTTCAAAAAAGATCAATAAAGTAGGAATCTTTAGTCAAAGCAATGGGTTAACAACTTCCTATAATAGGAATTAAACCTTTGATCAAAACAATAATAGGTTTTCTAAAAAAAACATAACTTCAAAAAAGTAAGTTAATGTCAACTTGAATGATTTATCGCATCATGACTTTATAAAGGTACCTTAATCAGATAAGGAGAACAGAGTACCAAAGGAATGCAACCTAGCTAAGGCTCACGAACGACAAAAACGTAAGTTAGGGAAAGCAAAAACAACCAGCTTGACAGTTATTAAGACAATTGTGAAGGTATTAACTAGCACGACTGTAATGCCCCAAATTTTGATTAAGGGCTAATGATAATTAATGAGAATAATTTGTGAATTTAAATTGGAATTATTATGGGTTTTGTGGCAATATTAATTAATATGCCATACTTAGTGGAAAATTGAAAGAATGGCTCTAAATTAGTGATTAATGGAAGAGATTAATTACTAATTAAGAGGAAATAAGATGGATATCTAAATGGCTAATGGAATGGTTAGAGTAACTAGTTAGTTACTTGCTTGATGAGAATCAATGGAAATGGGACAAGTGGCAAAAGCTTATGATAATAGTTGTTGAGGGAAAGTCAAATTGGGATTAGAAAATTAATTTCTCTCTCTCTCCCCCTCCCATATTTCGCTGCACAAGGGACAAGGAGGCATGGGCTTCATCATATCTCCATCTTCAACACTCATCTTTCTCATTCTCTCTCCCATTTTTTGTGCAGCCATGGAAGCTCAAAGAGAAGGAAGAGCTTTTGATTAAGGAGAGTTATTTGACCCTCCTAATAGCCTCTTATAGAAAAACTCTCTTCTATAAAGTTGTTCCTTGTGTTGAGAGCTTCAATTTCATGGTTTTAGATTTGTTATTTGGTGGTGTTTGAGCTCTCATGAAATTATAGACTTGGGTGAATCAAGAAACTTCTTTGGGAAAGTTGTTGAGGTAAGTGAAAACTTTATTTTCATATAAGTTTTGTAGCCATTGGTTAGGCCTTGAATTTCTAAAATTTTAGCCCTAATTTTCATGATTTATGGTTATGAGGGAGTATGGTGTGTTGTTGTTATGGAAATGGTGCCTTGTTTAGTGTTTTGAAGTGATAGAATTGCATTGAAGCTTAAATGTGAAGTTTGGTCACTTTGCGTTGGTTTTTGTGCATTGGGCAAAATAGGGCATGTCAATGGGTTGTGATTTTGGTTATTTTGAGGTTACCATTGTGTTCCTTGTGAGCAATTGTATGGGAATAGGTTTGGTTATTGATTTTGGAGTCATTGAACACTTTGGTAGAAAAGTTGGAAAATCTTTCTTGTGTGAACTCTGTCTGGGCAGTCAGTTTGCACTAACGTTTTGAATAACCAGATAGTGTTGGAAAATTCTGAAACTTTTCAGTCTTAAATTTTACATCCCAAGATTCAAAATGGACATATAATTCATGTCATTTCGTTTTTTGAACTGAGAGTTATGCTTTGCCAAAGTTTGGGATGGAAACTGGACTCTGTTTTGGGAAAGTGGTGGATTTTGTGTAATTCTAGAATTTTGTGGTGATTCCTAGTAATGGTCCATATTTTTCCAGTAAATAGGACTTAAATAGAGTTCATTTAGCTTTGGAATAACCTCATTTCAATTTTTCTAGAATTAGTTATGATTTTTAGAAGTTCAGCCAAGAAACCAGATTTTCTTGGCCGCGGCCAGAAGGACTCTGGGCCGCGGCCCAAATGTTTCTGGCCTATTGTTGGCCACGGCCAATGGATTGGTGGGCCACGGCCAACCATCAAAAATGACATTTTGGACTTCCGAAGATGGTTTTTGGTCAAGTGTTTTCCCAAGCCTTTAGGCATGTGTTGAGGCTTTGATTAGCCACCTAAAGGTCATGAATGGTAACCAACTTTAAGTGTTATGAAAATGAGAATTTGGAAAAGAGAATGATCATATGTCCTTGATTTGGTTATAGGGTTTGATATTCACCCTGATCATGGTTTGATATCCGCTTGGATCGTGAGTAGCCGATGCTGGAGCATACGTGGAAAAAATAAGTGTAGGGAACTTACCTCTCCTGCATGTATTGATATTTGTGTTTGTGTATTGATGCATGTTATTGCTTTGCTTGATTATGTGAAACATATATGAATGGTTGAAGCTCTGTTTCTATTTATGCTATGGCCATGAGTATGTTGTTGAAACATTGAGAATGCGATATATCATTATGTGAGCACGAGTTATTGGGATACAAGCATGTCTGCATTAAACACTTATCTTCCATGCATATTGGTATCTGTTTCCTACTGGGATTCTCTAGAATCTCACCCTCCCCTACCAACATTTTAGACAAGACAAGCGGCTCGAGGAAGGAGCAAGCGACTAGGGGCAGCAAGAATCCCTTATGGGCATTTGGATTTGGTAGTTGGTTATCATGGTAGTTGGGATTATGTATAATTGGATATTGGATGTATATGTGCTTGGATGTATATTAGGTTATTTGGTTATGTATTAGAGATGTATTTGTGTAATCCCCGTTGAGGAATTATAATGGGCAATTGTGCCCTACGTATCTTTAGTGAAGGTATGAACCCGGAATTGTCGGGATTATTATTGTGCACTCTGCTATTTATATAAATGTGATTTATCTTCACGAGGTACTTGTATTCGAAATATGAATGTAAGACCAGGTTAAAGTGTTTGTTAAATAAATTTCTGAAAACCTTATCTTAAGGATGGGAATGTAAATGAATTTTGATTATTATTAGTCTCTATTTCATTTTGATCATGTATTTCGAATATAATTAAGGAGGGGGTTACAACGACTATCACTGAAAAGTAAGATGAAGGGTTTTATAGCGGGGCTAGACTGAAAATGACTCTCGACGGCTAGAAAAGACAACAATGGTACTAGGGTAACAATATTGGTGGGTTTCATTCAAACAGACTAAGTGTCAAGTGTGTTCTATTTCAAACACTTAAATAGAAGAGGAAGGAAAAAGTTTTGGGTTGTCATGTTGAAGAATTTACATAGCAGTTGTATCGATAAAACTATTCTTTATTTGTTTATATTTATTACAGTTCTTTTGTTAATAACTGTGAGTTATGTTATTGTTTTAATATATACCTATATCACAGTGATTAGTTAATAACCATGAGATATGTTATTATTTTTTTAAAAAACAATTGGGCAGCTAGTATCCAGATAATTATATTTTTATATTTTATAAAATAAATAAATAAATATCACCATCTGGTGACTAGTTTCCTGATATATGATATGAGGTCTGCGATGAATTTAGAGACTTTTGTTTCCTTCAATTTGAACGAATCAAAAGTTTCATAAATTCACAGCAAACCACATATCATCACACTACTCGTCACTAGAGGAGTACCTAAATCATCTAGAAGTATGTCAAGATTATGGTGGCTAATCCCATACTCATCAAGAATGGGATTGACCTTCCTATTCATATTCAACAAACATCCAGCCAGCCTCTTCTCTGCATGGTCAATGTGTTCTACATGCTGCATCATTGCCTCCAATTGAGGTGGAGGCGGAGGTTGTGGAGGAGGAGAAGGAGGTCATGGAGGTGGTGGAGGTTGTGGATGAGGGGAATGAGGTGGAGGAGGATGGTAAACATAAGAAAATTGGGAGTTTATATAGTTTAGAAGTGACTGTTCGAACTATCATTGTACACTTTGGAAGTCGAAGATGAGCAGTCACGCACAATGGTGGTAATGAAAGGGTACTTGGTTCTTGTACTGATCCTTAAAGAATAAAGAAGCATAGGGTATTCCCATCATGAGCATGGGGAAGGGGAAGATTTAGACCATTTAGTTTATGGTTATTTAAAAGAAACCTTTATGTTGTTTTTTTGATATGAAGTTGGAAGACAAATTGTTTGTTTGTTCATCTAAAGTTTCATTATGGTTTTAACACAAGAACCGTCATTTTTGTGAGACAATATATGACAGTTACAAAGTATAACTGTTATGTATTTGCATGGTATTTTAATAAGTGACGGTTGTTACTTAATAACAGTAATATATATACCTTTTTTTTAAAAAAAATTGGTGGTTGATTATGCAACCACCATTTTACAACAAAAAATTAGACAGTAAATAAAAAAACTAAAAATAAAAAGTTATAGAAATGTTTTAAGAATCTAATGCATCATTAGATTCTTCATTCTCTAGTACCTTGTCCACCTCGTTCAAAGAACGAACGAGAGAGCTAAGTTCCTTCAAGCACTAGTCCATGCGTCCTTACTCTCACAAGTAAACTTGGACCATATGATGGAGCTCATAGATTATGTGGACGAGACATTCAATGCTTGTTGGCAAAGAGAGTTTATCTTTCAGTCTTTTGCCAGATAATGAATCAAAAGCAAGGTTCTGAAACCTAGACTGGTCACAGGACCGGTTGGGATACTGGTCAAGGGTCAGTGAGTCATACCGGAGTCAAATCAAGGCTAACCTAGGACCAAACTGGTGATAAATTGAATATTGTAGGCTTATTAATATGAAATTCTAAAGAAAAATAAAAAAAAAATATTGAACTAGTCTAATTTACGAGCCGAACCAATTCCATGCCCGGTTCACTGATTCCCTAGCTGGACCGATCGGTCTGGTCCGGGTTTCAAAACATGGATCAGAAGTTCAATTACGTTTGTCTATAATGTTTTGTTGAATCAGAAGTTAGCTTTGAGAAGTTGAAATAGAAGTAAAGTAGAGTTCATTTTTTGGACATTTATATAGAGAGGGTTTCGCAGATTATCGAGCCATCGCATCTTTTAGTATTGAAGTTCATTATATTTTATAAATGGTGACAATTAATTCTTACTAACAGTTAAGCATTTGACAATTTTTTTTTAAAATTTATTGATGTCTACTGTTAATTGCATAATCAACCACAATATTAACTTTGAACAGTTAAGTATGCTAGGAAAATTACATTACGGTTCTTAATTAATAACCGTAAACTATTAATTTTTAACATCATCTCCCTCCTCCCATGATGAAAATGAGGATGAGAAAGAGGACGAAGAAGAGGAGGATGAATAGGATGATAAGGATGGTAGTAGTTGTGACTGTTGTCCTCATCATCCTGTTCCTTATCCTTGTCCTCTTCCTCATCCACATTCTCATCATTGGAGGAGGAAGATGAAGGCTGGGTCAAAGTATTATCATCATTATAAGGAAAGGGAAAGGTTTCAAACAATTATCGTGTTTGTTGTTTTATGGCAGTTTTTGCTGAACAACTATCATTCTTGTGAGACAAAATATGACGGTTACTAATTACCACTATTATTTATTTGCTTGGACTTTTATTAAGTGACAGGTTTTACTTAATCACCATTATGTATCTCAAGTATTGAGGATCATGACCATGTCATCCCCTCCATAGCCAGCGCCTCTGTCCCCTCGGCAATCCATCTATTATGTAGAATGATGAGTTGGTACAAGAGAAAATAGTACTGGGGAAGGGTCTTGTTGTCATGAAGGAGGTCCAAAGCAAATTATGAGAGCAGGGAGGAAACTTACTATGAGGTGGAATAAGAAAGGATAAATTGTGAAATCTAACAAATTGTGAACTTGTCAAATTTCTAAATTTGACCTTTTTAGTTCCACCTACAATTAGTTTTCTACCCTGTCTCTTAATTTTCTTTTTGGACTTCCTTCATGACAATAAGACCCTTCCTCAGTACTCTTTTCTCTTATGGCATCTCATCATTTGGCGTAATAGCTGCATTAGTGGAAGGGGCAGAGTTGTTGGCAATGATGAAGGGGGTGATGTGGTTAGGATCCTCAATACTTAAGCCATTTGTTGTTGCCAACAAGCCTTGAGGAAGAGGAGGAGGGGGTGGTAGCGGTGGAGGAGTTCCCTGGGGCCTTAACATGATAAAGGAGAGAAGGAGGAGGCCGATAAAGAAAAGTAGTAAGAATCATAAGGAATAGTTGAGTTTAAATAGAGGTTTAATGGATTGTGAATGGTTATGAGTTATGACTTATGAAGGTCTAACCGGATTACAAAGGGTTATGATGCGTTATGACATTGAAGGTTAGAATTTTACAAAGGGTTCTGAAAAAGTTAGATGACGGTTATTTCTGAAGACCGTTATGTTTTGTCTTCCCTTATATAAGTGTTTGGAAGATGAATTATTTATAAGTATTACATTATGGTTGTTTCTTAAGAATCATAATTTTTGTTACTAAATAATGAAGGTTATTAGCTACAACTTTACGTTTGTGTTTTCGCAAATTCTGCCTCACAATACATGACGGTGTGAATAATTAACTATTACGTTTAAGCGTTATACATCCTAGTACAACCTCCACCTTGACATACATGATGTTTATTAGCTATAATCGTTATGTATTAGGCGTTATAGATGTCTAAAACTGTAGTATTGACCTACTAAATGATACAAATCAAGTTTTAATTCAAAAACCCACTAAGTTAATAAGATAAGGAAAGACTAGGATTAAAGGCTAACCGATTGAGAACGACTGAGGAGGGAGGGGAGCACCGAGTGGAGAAGAGGATGAAGCTTGGTGAGGACTTAATCCCTCGATCCAAACGAGTAGAAGCTATCAAGCATGAAGAAGAAAAATAGATCAGGGTTCCCCATTTTTCAAAATAAAAAACAAGAAATGCCAAAACAAAAATCATAAAAGACCTAAAAATTTGTTTGAAGTTTTTAAAAACATATTACCATATTTTTTTTAAAAAAACTACCTAAATAAAAATAAATAAACAAACAATTTTTTCTGTTTTAAAAAATAAATAAAAAATATTTTCAAAAGAAGAAAACACATAATGCATCCTCTAGCGATTGGTGTGAAAGCTTACATAATAGCAACTATAAGAATATATTGAACTCCTTTCACTACTGCACGAATTAGTGCTCAATTATAATGAACAATATATCAAACTTCTCACCTTCTTTAGTCAAAAAATATAAGTTTTGAGTTGAACTTGATTAGTATAAGATAAATATAGCAACTTAGTGACGATATACATGTTCTAAGCATTTTATGTGAAAGTTAATTAAACCACACAATTAGTTAGCCTATTGGGGTCTAGTATGGTAATAGTTCTATTTACTCTCACGCACAATTGATTGATAATTTATTTCAGGAATACTTGAGATGCTTTCAACATGTTAGGCATACTTACTAGTAAAATCCACCTTTAATATACTATACATACATAGCTTTATGAGTAACTTGATTTATATTACAACTTTGGCAAATAGGAATATCTATCATAAAATACATGTAGCAAAGAGGCTATTGTGGATCCTCTACAATTATGAATAATACATGCCTCTTGAGCTTACTTTATTGAGGCCATTGTGGATCCTCTACAATAGGCACTTGTGTTTTTTCTTGGCTGGTCTCATTATCATACGGCTGATTAGACTCCCCCTAATTAGCTAAGAGAATATTATTGGTGTCATGCCTAATACAACCTGACCAAATAACTTTATCATCATCAATGACTAGGCAATAATCAGGTTGCTTGGTAATGATTCACTGCGGTGCTTTGGTGTGACATACGGAAAGTGATTCTCAAGAAACAAAACATCACGTGTAACATGCATCTATTTGTCATGGATGCCATATACATAATATCCTTTTATGATCAGTGGGGTATCCAAAGAAAACACAAGGCCGACCGCTCTCATCAAATTTTTATTTCCTATTTTTGTTATGAGAATAGACCAAACAACCAAACACCTTCAAGTGATGATACTCAAGTTGTTTGCCAATTAATATTTCATATGGTGTCTTGTGTCCCAGAGTGTAGGATAGTAGTCGATTGATTAGATTCACTACTGTGAGCATGCATTCGCCCCAAAACTTAATCAGTAAGCTTGCTTGAAAATGTAGTGCTAGAGCAACTTCGAGTATGTGTCTATGATTCCACTCCATGACCCCATTTTATTGTGGCATGTAGGGGCAACTATTCTGTAATAGAATTCCTTTATTAGAATAATATTGCATCATGCGCTCATATTTGAATTCAAGGACATTATCTGCTCTAATCCATTGGACTTACTTGTGAAATTGTATTTCCACCATGTTCAAAAAATCGATCAAATACTTTGTTGTATCTGATTTATGTTTCACTAGATAGACCCATGTTCCCCTGCTATAATCATCCACAGTGGTTAAAACATAGTGTGCACCACTCTAAGAGGCTGTATGAAAACTACCACAAATGTCACAATGTATCAGTTCAAACTAATTATAAAACTAATCTAGTCTATTTGACTTTTATGCAAGAATCACAATGAATTGATCTCTTGTTATCTTGCTAATAAAAATCAAATTGCACTTGTCTCTAACAAATGTTACCAAGCGAAATAATCTCTAGTTATCTTGCTAATAAAAATCAAATTGCACTTAAATTTTGGTATATGAAAAACATTTATAAGTATCAACCCATTTGACAAGTGAACATCTCCTATGCTTTTAATCGATAAAGTTTGCCCATTTGACATTTTAACCAAAAGTTAGTGTCTTGCTGGAGTCACATTTCACCAGAGGCTCTCATCAAATGTTATATGTATCGTTGATCCTGTATCAATTATCTAAGGCTCATTAGGAATAATTTACCTGTCATATTAACCACGAGTGCGTTTTTTCTTCCAAGATTCAAGGGATTGCCTTCCTTGATGAGATATTGCACCAAATGATCATATTGTTTGGGTGCAACATTAGGAATGGGGCTTTCATTGGAGCTCACATGTGTCGTTCTCGAACCTTGCCTCCATTCTCTTTTGTCACGTCCTCCCTTCTTGAAGTCTTTGGCATCTCGCACTTTAATGGTTTATGCTTGCTATCTTGCTTATCTCCATTCTCTTGAGAAGCGCTGATGTTATGAGATGTGCCCAAGATTTTCATAATCTCATTTGACACAGCTTAGTTATCAGGGAGACCATGCTCTGATACCATGCGAATAATTGAAATGAGAATGAATTGCACGTCTTTCATTGATTGATTAGAGACATATATATAATGCTAGTACATGCTAGCCCTTTTTCTAATAAAAAACATATCTAAATTATTTTGTTAGTTTTTTTTTTTAAATATTACACTTACTAGCCTACTATGATGTCCCTCTAGGATAGATTATCTACAAAAAATTACATTGTAGGCCTAAATATTTAAACTTAAAATTATAATACAAATTAACCAAAATTGTCCGTGTCACTACTATAGAATCTCCGATATATGATGGCTATTATCGACCATAAACTAGATACATAACAATTCCGAACTATAATATATTAAGGGAAAATATAACGGTTATTTGTTAATAACCGTAATGTATTGGCTTTATTTTTTATTTTTCATTTTATTTAGTTTTATTGTTAATATTTATTATATAAAACACAATATAATCATGGATAATAATAACAAGATGATAATATCAAATAAAAAATTTTATTTATAATATTCAAGATTTAATACATTATAAATAAATATCATAAAATTTTAAAAAAAAAATTAACCACTTTATAACATTATCTTATAATTTTTTTAATTCTAAAAGAAAACCTATTAAAAAATCTACAATATTATTCAATGCATTTGTTGTAGATTGTTGATCACGTATCAATACTCTAGAGTTTCAGTTACACATCCTTTAACTGTAAAAGGATAATATAAATATGAAAATTAGAATATATATATATATATAGTAAAAATTGGCAAATATTAAAACTTGAGAAAATCTCGACTCTTATTCAACAAATCTGATTTCAACATACTAGCTAAAGTTTAGGAACGTGAGATGATGACCATTCAAGTAGCTCGTGATTCAACAAGCTACTAAAAATTAGGAGAAAAAATTATATTGATGTTAGTCTATATAATCTAGTGCAATCATAATTATTTTCACTACCATAAAACAATAATAAAAAATTTGGCATTTTACCTCATCATTTTTTTGTGTTCTCTACTTTTCTCTGGTGTTTTTTCTCTATTTTTATCTTCAAACCAACAACCATCATTAGAAATTAGATATCGCTTTTGGTTTGTGATTCTTCCTAGATAATCTGGAGACCCTGAGCCTCAGCTAGTGAGGTCTCTATATATAAAAAAATAAAATGAGCCTAAAAATATTAATTGAAAAAATTGAAAGCTTACCCAAGAAAGATAACGAGAGGAAGGAGTTGCAGAGTGAAGAACCATGTTAGTGGTGCAGGATGGAACTTGCAATGACAGAGCAAAACTCATGGAAAGAAGAGTATGAGACTCACTAGAGAATCTCAAAAATGTTTAAGAAGGATTGGAATAGTTGCATCATATAATTTTTTTTTTTTAGAATCCTACCTCCTTGTATTTGATATTTTTCATATTCCTACTGTTTTATATGAAAGAATACTTAACAGTTCTTTATAAAGAACCATAATATATTGTCTATAATATTAATTAGTATATCAATAAAGAGTATATTAATATATTGTTATATACTTAATTAACGGTTCATTATGAAGAACCGTAATATATTGTCTATAATATTAATTAATATATCAATAAAGAATATATAATATATTGTTAGATTATTTAACAATTCTTTATAAAGAACCACAATGTATTGTCAAATAATTTTTTTATATTACAGAATACTTAACGGTTCTTTATAAAAAACTGTAATATATTTTCAAATAATTTTTTTTTTCAAAATTCCACCTTTTTATATTAAATAATACTAACAGTATTTTGTGAAGAACTATAATGTATCGTCAAATAAATTTGTTATAGAATCCTGCCTTCTTATACTTGACATTTTTCATAATCGCGCCGCCTTCTTATATATGACGGTTCTTTGTGAAGAACTGTCAAGTATTGTGAAATAAAATTTTTATAGAATTCTGCCTTCATATGTATATGACAGTTTTCATTGATAACTGTTAAGTATTCTTAAAGAATACATAACGGTTCTTTATGAAGAACTGTCAAGTATTATCAATTATATAATTATACCTTAACATATTGTATTTATCTTAGAAGTATAAATCTAAGATATTATTAATAATATCTCATATTTCTAATCACACTTTATGGTTAATTTATTATACTCGTTATGTATTTTTTTTTACTAATATAAAATTGGAAGAAAAATCATTTATAAGTGTAATATGATGGTTGTTTTGTAAGAATTGTTATATTTGTCACTAAATAAATGATAGTTATGAGTTTATTAACTACAACCGTTATATTTATGTTTTCAGGCATTTTGTTTCTCAATACATGATAGTGTGTAATACCCCAAGGTATGTAGTGAATGTGGACGAATTCTTTCAGGGAATAAAGTGCGTATTATAACCCGAATTAGCAGTAGGCAGTGCCTAAATCCTGTATTTAAGCTTAATTATGGCGATAAAGCTTAAATTGGCTTAACATATAAGGGATTGGTGCATAGAGGAGGGAATGGAATCAAATAATGTCTTAAGTGGCAATCCAATAGAAATTGCCATAGTCAAGGGCAAAACAGGAAGAAAGAAATTTTTTGGCCAATTAGTCAACAACCGAAGAGGAAATTCACTAATAAATAAAAGAGTATAAGTGGTGTGACTAAATGGCTAATGAAATTAGCACATTAACTATATAGTTACTTGCTTTTGGGAGAATGCATGAGATATTGACACATAGCACAATTGCCACCATAGGATAAGTCAAAAAGTCCAAACAATCAATTTTCTTCCTCTCTCCTCTCCAAATTTGGTCAAGAGGCATGGGGAGGCTGGAAAAACAGATTATCATCATCATTGTCTCTCTCTCTTTGAGCTCTCAAAGTCAGCCATGGTGAAGGAGGAAAGAAAAAGAAGAGTTTGAAAAGGTGAGTTCTTCTTCTTGAGTTTTGACCTTGAAGATGACTCCTATGGCTCAAAACCTCTTCTCTAATCTTGTTCCTCTTGATGAGAGCTTTATTTGGATAGTTTTATATTTTCAAGATGAGGTGTTTTGTGTACTCAAGAAAAGCTAGTGATTAGAGAATAAAAAAATAAGCTAGAGAAAGAGGAAGAGGTGAGCAAAGGTAACTCTTTGATATGTATATTGTGGTCATTGGTTAAGGATTTGAATTTCTAGAATTTTACCCTAATTTTCATGTATATTAGGGTTCTAGAGAGTCAAGGTATTTTGATTGTGGAAATGGTGTCTTGTGTTGTGTTTGGATAATAGAATTGATTTGAGTCTTGAATGTGAAATTTGGCAAATTGTGAGATTTTGTGTTAAATTCTGCCCAAAATAGAACATGAGAAAGGAATGGCAATTTGGTAGTTTAGATGTTTCCATTTGATTCCATGCAAAAAAACTGTGGGGGAGCAGCCCCGGTTGTGAATTCTGACCTTTGGAAAAATTTGTTGAAAAACTGGAAATTTTGTCAAGTGAAAATTCTGTGTGGGAGAGCTACTTTGCATGGTGTTTTGAAATAGAAAATTATGTCAAAAAGTTGTGGAACTTTTCAGTTTTGTAGTGGGTATTGCAAGCTTTAAAATGATATAAAGTTTGTGTCATTTCTATGTGTATGTTGTAAGTTATGGTCGTTTGAAATCAGCCAAGAAATAGGCCAGTTGTTGGCCGCGGCCCAACGTTTTGGCTGCAGCCAAAAAGCATCTGACTAGTTCTTGGTCGCGGCCAAAAGAGTCTTAGCCATGGCCCAAAGCCTTCTGACCTATTCTTGGCCGTGACCCAAAAGTGTCTGTCCTGTTCTTGGCCGCAGCCAGTGGTTCTTGGCCGTAGCCAAAATGTTTCTAACCATCTCTTGGCCGTGGCCAGAGAATGGCTTGGCCACAGCCAACCCTCAAAAATCTGCATTTTGAACTTCTAAGAGATGGTCTCCAGTCTAGTTCTCCCCAACCCTTTAGGCTGTTGTTTGAGCTTCTAGTAGCTCCCTAAAGGTCTCAAATGATAACCAACCCTAAGTGTTTTGGAGTCATTTAAGAATTGGAATAAAGAATAACTTGTCATCGTTGATTATGATTTATAGGACTTGACATCCGCCCTGATCATAAGAAACCTGCGCCTGAGCACAAACAGAAAGAACAAGGTAATGACTTTTTCTCTTATATCATGTATAATGTTTGTATGTATGTACTTATCATTGAATTGTGACGAATATGGATGCTAATTGTGAACACAACTGTGATAGCTATCGTGATTGTGTATAAGCTGTGAGAGCTATCGTATATGGCTGAGAAAGCCGTCGTATATGGCTGTGAAAGCTGTCGTGCATGTTGTTGTAAATATAGCTATGAAAGCCATTGTATATGGTGAGAAAGACGTCGTATATGGCTATTAAAGCCGTTGTGAATGTCACGTAATGTGACGAATGTGACGAAAGTCACGAATGTAGATGTTGCTGTAAATGCTATGGTGATTGATGCTTTGTAATAATTGCTTACATGCTTTGTTAAATTACATATCATATGAGTGAAATGTTACTACTGAGATTCATATGAATTTCACTCTTTCCAATGACTAACTTACAGCCAGGGCAAGTGGATCGAAGGAAAAGCAGGTAACCAAGGGCGGACCAAGGCTGGCTAAGAGTTTGATATTTTTGTGTTGGTTATCAAACTTGTGGATTAATCTATATGATGTAAATATAGGTTAGATTTGTGTATTCATATGTAATCCTTGATATGGGAAACTGAGAATGAGTGAACATACCCTGTAGACCCTTGTAGTTATTGAATATAACCTGAGAATCATCGGGAAATTTTGTTAAGTACTCTGATATTTATGAATGGAATAGTACCGAACAGGCCAAATAAAATCAAAAAGTGGAAACAATACCGTACTAAATAGGTTTTGAAAAGTTTTTAAAAACCCACTTTATCACATGACTGAATCCTTTCTTGAAGTTGGGAAAGTTAATGAGTTTCAAATTATCCTTTGGTCTCCAGTTTAACTTAATGACACGTTTTTGAACTATATTAATGGCTTTCAAGGTATGGGGTTACATTGTGCGTGTATTTAACCATTATGTTTTTGCATTTTTTATTCTTATGCGACTTCCACCTCGACATACATAACATTTATTCACTATAACTATTATTTATTAAGCATTATATATACCTGAATCTATAATAGTGTGTGACTATCCCTTTCATCACTACACACTATTATCCGTATCTCCTTTACTTTTGTTCCCTCAAACGTGCACGCTCATCCATCAACTTTTACTATTCTTCTTGTTTTTGTTATTTTCATATAGAATTTTTAGGGAAATTTCATATAAAGCTACCTAAAATAGAAAAATTCTAAAAAAGTTAGTAAATTCAACAAATCCTTAATTGATTATTTACCCAATATGAAATTTCAAAATGTGATTAAAATATCTTTAATGCCCTCTCTCTCTTCTCTCCCTCTCTTAATTAAAAGAGTTTTATTGCTCTATAACTTTAGTGCTCTATATATCAAAATTAATATATAATAAAATATGATTTGCTAAATCCAAGGAAATTTTTGTGCTCTAAAAGGATTTTCAAGAATAATTCCAGCAGAAAGAAAAGAAAAGACAAGAAAAGAAAAGAAAAGAGTAACGCATGCCATGACGGTATCATTGATGCCAATTAAATGATTTTTAGTTTTGCTGGAAAAAATGATTTATAGTTGAAAAATCAATTAATTGATATTAATGATACAAAAAAAAAAGAATAAATGTGATTTGTTTTAAGAAAATAATGTATTTATTTTTATCAAGTGAGACAAAACAAAAAAGAAAAAAAAAAAGAAAAGCATAACACTTGTCAACTTCAATTTATAAAAATCGATTAAAATGAGTCACTTTTACCAATGTTAATTTAAACAAACAAGCTTTGAATAATTTTTCCTAACACATAATTGTGATTTTTTCAAAAAAAAATAATTTAGTTAAGATTTCAATTTTTTAACATTACCATTATTTTATATAAATTATTAATATTAATTATTTGTTTCTAATTAGAGGTGTGTAAACTTGATATACTTCTAAGGATATTTTAGATAATAAAAAGATAGTTTTTTGGTTGGACAAAAAAAAAAAGATATCAAATGCACCTAAAATTTCATAAAATGCTTGGTGTGTCCATTGATTTCCCTATTTATTTACTCTTCATTGAGTGTATCTACCATTAGATCAACATTTAATGGTTGAGATTTATCATGGTAGTTTTTTATTATAATGATATTCTTTACATATTATTAAATCTCAACCATTGAAAGTTGATCTAATGGTACATACCCTCAATGGAGAGGGAAATCAATAGAGACACTCTTTTTCCTATTAAAATATACAACTTTAAGAAAATACAATAGATATGAAACAAATACAGTTGGACCAAAAATAGAAACAAATATAGTAAAGTTATACTTAATATATTTATTAAAAAAAAAATTTTTCATAGTGACATATATAATATATTATACCTTTTTAAAAAAATGGTTCATGTTAATAAAATAAACCCCTTGTTTAAAAATATTCTACGTTTTCCCCTTACAATGATAATTAATAATTTAAATTATAGATGAATCATATTTTATTGGAAAATACTTAGGTCAAGTTCTTTATATCAAGTTCATCAAGTTCTTCAATCACATATGACCATGTGTCATATTTTTACATCATTATCAATTAACTATAAAACAAAATGCAAAAAATAGAACACATGGTTGTATGTGATTGGAGAACTTGATGTAATGGATGTAAGGAACTTGATATAAGTATAGTCCTATTTTATTTTATATTTTTATTACATATACAATAATGGTTAATGAAACTCTTTAAAGATGAAAGAAGAGATATGAGAGGGTATTAAAGTTATTTTACTCATATTTTAAAATCCCAAAATGAGTTATTGACTCAAATAAGGATTTGTTGGATTTACCAACCTAATTTAGAATTTATCTATTTTAAGTAGCTTTATATGTGATTTTCCCTAGATTTTATCTCAGTTAATTAATTACTAATTAACAATAGTCCATTATTACTGAAAAACGACTGCCAACAGAAACTTAAGGAGGGGATGGGGTTCACTATAACAAAAGCCAAGGTATTAAAACTCAGATCGGGTAATACATCGGTTGGGGTACGGGGTTAAGGGTCAGTGGGTCAAACCGGGGCCAAACCGGAATTAAACCGAGACTAAACGATAAGAAATTGAAAATTTTAGGCTTATAGTATGAAATTCTAAAGGAAAAATATAAAAAAAATTTAAAAAAAAAATTGAACCCAGACCGGACCGGGAACCAGACTGGTTCGCCAGCCGGTTCGCAGGTTTCCGGGCCGCACCGGCCATCCGATCTGGGTTCCATAACTTTGACAAAAGCAAATAAAACGAGTGTGTATTGCATCCCCCAATAAATGGAAACAAAATAAGTGTTTTTTTAAAAAAGACACGTGGCCGGGTTGGAATTTTGTCAATGCCCCAAGATGTGGGTGGCTTCAATCCGCATCGCTGGGTCCGTTGGTAGTAGCACGCCAGCCCACACTGGCCAGCCCACATTATTAGGTCCATTCCTAAGTAAGCTCTCCAGAAAGCACAATATTTTTCGTACCAAAAAGAGTTAATATTTACCAACGCACATTGGCACAAATGGATGAGAGTTTGTGTCCCTTAACCATCACTCTTGGGTTCGATCCCGCTGGAGGATGGGAATGGAGCTGGCGTGCTTGGGAGGGTAGCCCCCATATCTGGGTCTCTGCAAATCCCAAGAGATTAGTCTCCCACTGTTCGGGTGGGAGGATACTCTGGTATTTTACCAAAGAGTTAATATTTTTCATATAAAGAAAACTTAGAGTCTCCATTTCATAAATCAACACAAGTCTCAAACACAGATTTCATAAAATAATTAACTTAGTTTTAAACAGATCATAGGAGTACAACATTTATATAACAGAACAACTCAGCATGCACAGTCAACTGAACGTGGCTACCTCACGCCTTAGTTTATACAAAAACAAGTATTGATAGCCGTGCGTTATTTAGGTAAGGCATAATATATATCATTTCGAGCTTTAGAAGCTTATGCAAACATAAAATGATAGTTTAATGATTTAAGCTTTTGTTTTTGTGAAAATATTGATTTAAGGAAATTTTTTATTGTATGCACAATAAACAATATTTATTCATAATTATAATAAATCATGTAATTATTTTATAATCATCTATTTAAAATTAAATGTGTATCTTACAAAAAAAAAAATATTTAAATGTGTATTCGACCAAAAATTCTAATAGACAAAAGTTTTAATTCTCATAAATCAAGAATGAAGGAGTTACTATAATTTAAGGTTGTCAAGATTTCTAAGGGATTTTAAATTAAAATGTTGATTCCACTCAAAAAATAATTTATCAAAATATTTTTCTCCCCGTGAGTTTAGTTTAGTTTATCAATTAACCGTTGTGATTATAAAATTCTCTCATCTCGTACTTAATATCCCTTTTGTCATTCAACTTAGAATCTCCAAGTTTTTTGGCCCAATTTGGAAGAATTTATAGTTTTGATTAATTCAACAAACAATTTAATATTGTCAATAAGATCTTTTTCAGTTCTCTATGTTAGATCTCACATGTTTTGATGATAACAAAGAATGGTATGAAAAAGATTTGATAAACAAATAAGTTTGAACAAAGTAATAACAGGACAAATCATCACTTGAAGTAAGCACTGGGGTAATGAAGAAAAGCCAAGAGAAAAAGCTAAGAAACTCCATCACTGGCAAAATTTCTAAAGAGTTACTCGAGTAAGTACTCGAGTAATGAGACAGAAACTTGAAGTAACCAGAGTCAACCTTCAAGTAACATGCCAACGTTACTCAAGTAAGTACTCGAGTAACCAGGTAAAAGACTTCCAATTGCTCTCGGCCTGCCAATGTTACTCGAGTAATCAGGGAAATCACTTCCAGTTGCTCTCGGCCTGCCAACATTACTCGAGTCTGTACTCGAGTCCCCTGCTTCAAGAAATATGTTGCTCTCTACATTTTCAATCCTGCCAATGTTACTCGAGGAGCTACTCGAGTAACTCATTATGGTAAGCAAAACTTGAAGGTAATACTCGATTAACTTGAAATGCTATTGTCATACTTCACTCGAGGCACTCATCAAGTATGCAGGTATTCAATTATTCTACGTACTAGATTACCCGAGTCAGTAATCGAGTAATCGAGTAATCTGCAGAGTTATTTACAAAGCACTTGAAGTATCTACCCGAGTAAGCTATGCAGAAAATTAATGTTTACTCGAGTAAGTACTCGAGTAACAAGGAAAGCAAACTTGAAGTGCTCTCGGCCCTGAAATCTTGCTAACATTACTGGAGTAAAGCATCGAGTAACCTGAAGTTTATTTGAGAGATTACTCGAGTAACCTATGAAGAAAATTGTATCATACTCGAGTAAGTATCCGAGTAAACAGGTATTTCCAAGGTTTGTAAATTTGTTTACTCCATGCACTACCCGAGTAATATGATGTTCATTTATTAACTTGCTCTCTATCAATGATTTCCCAAAGATACTCGAGTAACTACTCGAGTAAACTTAATGAATACTCGAGGAACTACTCGAGTATCCAAATCCAGAAATTCAGAAATCATTCCAACGTTCATTGATTTGTTTCCTATGTGATTAACCCTTCATTGTATTAGTATTCTTAGTATATCACAGATAAACAATGAAGAGATCTTACCAAATAAGGAAAGTCAAATGTAACGTTCAAACGCTACCTACCGCCACCTACCGAAAACGGATATTTTTCAAATACTGGAAAAGTCAACAGTGGCTGCGCACACTCTAACGGGCGAGAAGAAAATGTTCCAATGGTCATTACCAACACATCTATATATATATGGGAACATCCAAACAAAGAAACTACAAGAACACACACACGAACGCATTATCAAGTTCACGTTCAATACTCTGTTTTACATATACTTGTAATTTTGTACTTCAGTGATTCTTATTCACTCTGTGAGAGAGATATTTCATTCAAACTCAATATTTGTTATTGAGGTAACTTAAGGTTGTGGAACCTTGAGTTAGGATTGGATTACAACTTGTAAATGGGAGCAAGTGTCTAGGCAAAGGAACTTGCTTGTACTGAGGTGCCAAGAACCCACTGAATCTTGGAAGTTATAGTGAAACTCTCAGAGATATTCTGAGGACTGGACATAGGTCAAAGTGGTTGTGGCCGAACCAGTATAACTCCCGGTGTACACTTCGGTGATATTTCTCCTTACTCTTTACTGTATTATATTCACCGTCAAGTTTTCATATTTGCAACGAAATTTTTAGTATCACCCAATTCACCCCCCCTCTTGGATAAAACGCTTGCTCTAACACTCTATAGTACTATTATTTCTCAATCCAATTGCCAAAGGTGATGAAAGAAACGATTCTACGTTAAATTATAAATGTGTATTTGACCCAAAAAAATATAATCAAATGTGTATTTTTCCAATAAAATATAATAGACAAAAGTTTTAGTCCCCACAAATCAAGGATTAGGAAGTTATTATAAATCCACCTAATCATATGTAAATCTCTTTTTTTCTGCTTAATAAATTTACAAGAAAGAATTTATTAGATTAAATCAATATACAAATTTATATTATCAAGAGGATCCTTTCCCACTTCTTCTCATCTATCTCTTTTATAATATTCGTAGAAACGCCGTTAAAAACTATTCTGTGGCTAGCCATTTTTTGAGAAAATAGTTGTGTTTATATTAATGCAATTAATGTATTCCATTTACTTTGACATTATTTATCGATCTCTTTTATAATTCAATATCAATATTTTATATTTTATATCCACAAATTATTAATTGGCCCCCATGATTCAAGGAGTTATCATAATAATAATTTAGCCCATAAATTATGGAGTTATCATAATCATAATTCAAACTAAATCTACAAGAAATTTAATTTCCAAAAAATATAGTTAGCCCCATAATTACAGTAATATTTATATATATTAACGTCATCAATGCATTTCATTTTGTGTTCTCTCGTTCATTGTGAGTGATATCAATTCTTCATCATTGGCAGGTCGGCCTTATGAACTCATTCGGGTTATTAATGACCACAAGGATACCTAGGTTATCATTTTTCAAGGTATTGTCATACCCCGAATTTTGGAATTGGAGGCTAGTGAATAATCCTGAAATAAGTGGACTGCCAAGCCCCAGTTTAACAAGAGCTCCAAATTTATTCTCTAATATTTCTTATATCTTTAAGGCATTAAAGAAAGTGAAATGGTGAATTTTGGAGGATGTGATTATGCTTCTATTGAAATTTCCTGCGAGGCAGTGAGATTGTCTTAGGATTTTGGATAATCAAATGATGTCCAAAAATTATAAAATTTTACAGGGTGCAAGTAGACATACAGTGCTTTAATTTGATAGGTATTATAAGCCATTTTGACTAGTGGATTAAGAGTTATGAATTTGTTTTAATTTAGTCCATAAAATCTGAAAAGTCTCTAGAGCAGCAGTCAAAGAAATGAAATTTGAGAATGATATGTTTCCAACTAGCTAAAGACCATATTTTTTCTTAAAACTAGACTCAATAAGGGTTCCATAGCCTTTAGAATCACTCCAAAATGATGTCTATAAAATTAGTTATGATTTTTCAAAATTAGGGCAAAAAATCTGCCAAAATTGGCATTATTTTGAAAATTGAAAATAAAATGTATTAGCAATTATGTAAATTGTGGAATTAAAGATGCCAAGTGTCATTATCATATGAATAGGGGAGTAGGTTATGATTTATGAAGATGAGCACATGTCCAATTGCATTAAAATAGTGCTAAATGGACATAGCAATCATGATTGATGATGGTAAGGATTATTTTGAGTGTAAGGTTGGAGTAACTTGAGTGTATGGTTGAGTGCATGGTTGGTTTAGTTGGAGGAAAACTCATTTGGTAAGGAGAGCAAGAGGGGGACGGTTTTATGCTAACCAAAAGGGGGAGAAAATTAGTTCAAAGCCAACTAGATCTTAATGGAGTAAGTATGACATAATGTGAAGGAAGTATGGGTTGTGACAAGTGTCACCATCATATGCCTTAATGAAATCAAATGGTGTAGGGTGAAGGGAGATGTTTATGAAGCACTTTTTCCTTCCTCTTCCCTTCCTCATTTTTGTCCAACACAAGAAGAGAAGAGAGAGAGCCCTCAAGTTCTAGAGAGAAGGAGGAAGAAGAAGTTTAAGGTAAGTGTGATTTCTTAAAAGTTTTTTTGTGATTTTTTCTTAGAAACCTTCTCTAAACCTTTCTTTTTCATGGAATCTATGATTTTGAAGACACATTTTAAGCTCAAGGAGAGAGAGAGAGGAGACGCCTAGAGAGAGAGGATTCAAGATCTTAAGAGGTAACCTCACAAACCTTAGATCTAAACTAGTATGGTGTTGTTGTCAAGGTTTGTGTTTGGTTTTAGTGATTTTTGGTTGAGTTGTAAATTTGGAAAGTCCTAATCCTAAGGGGTTATGCTGCCCAAATTTATTTGAATCATTGATAGAATGTGTTTAAATGAGTTAATAAGATATTAGAAGTGAAAAGGTATAAGCTTTGGAAGCTAAAACACAAAAGAGCAATTTTACCTTTTTCTTGACCAATGTTTCGGCCAAGACCAGATCTAGGGGAAGGGGCTGGATTTTTATGCAATAGATGGTTCCAATGGATTCAGTAGGCAAAAATAGGTGAGGTTATAGTTGGTCGTTTTTTCAGAAAAGACCGAAAAAACATAATTACTAAAACACCCATAAACCCTAAATCAGGGCTGTTAAGAGTATTTTCATAATTTGACACTGAATTTGGTGATTTTGAGCTCAAAAATGGATTCCTTGGGCGAAAATACGTCAAGATAGCCCTAGTCAAAATTTCAAAAAAAAAAAAAGTACGGTCGAACCGGGTACGGTGAGGCAGGTCGAATTCCCAGGAGCATTTTGGTCATTTTTTAATATAAACTCATATAACCCCCAAAAACATTATGGAAGTGTCTAAACTATACATTTGACATTTTGGGACCAAGTAGAGAGCCTGAGGGATTGGCATGCAAATCGAGGCACGTTATTCAAGAATTAGGAAAGGGCGGTTAAGGTAGGGAACTTACCTCTCTTGCATGTATTTTATATTTATACTGATGTATTGATGCATATTATTGCTTTGCTTGATTATGTGAAACGTATATGAATAATTGAAGCTTTGTTTTTGTTTATGCTATGGTCATACGTATGTTATTTCAAACATTGAGCACGCAGATATGTCATTGTGTGAACATGAGTTATGTAATGCAAGCATGTCATGCATTAAGCACTTATCTTGCATGCATATTGGTATTGTTTTCCTACTGAGATTCTCTTGAATCTCACCCTCCCCTACCAACAATTTAGATAGGTGAAGACAGAAGCTATGCTAAGAGTAGCAAAGAAAACTGTATGAGGGGAATGCCGTGGCGAAACAAAGGCTGAAAGATGTCTCCGTTTTCCCTGGGACAAGTTTAGACACCCACATAGCGCTGCAAGGCTATATTAATTGTAATTATCAAGTACGAACCCCTATGGGGAATGTTCGTATTCGTGCACATAATATCAGTATATTTATGTTATTCCTGTGTTACCCACCAAACTGTGTATCGTTTTCCACAAATACTCTGAAATAGGTGAAAATAAGATAAGGGTGTGACAAGTATCAAGAAGTGGACGGTGACTAGTAGAAACACATGCTTCAAGCTCCTTGACAACATTGATGCCAGCAAAAAAAAAGTTCAAAATGATATCCTTCTTATAGTTCAGTCATCAAGATCTTCAACTACTCCTTCAAAAAGAAAGAAGAAAGACAATACTCTATTGGCTAATAAACTACAGTCCATTGACTGATAATGAGGATGTAGCATTGTTTGATATGTCTACCCATACCTTCAGGGCCCATAAAGCAGTCATCAAGAACATATTTAATGAAATTAAGTGACTATTTAATGAAAATTGATTTGGGTCAAATACGAAGTCGTGTGGGGCACTTTTCTTGACTTAAGAAATGAGAAATTGAATGATTTAAACAAAAGGGGAAAGTCACCAAAATCAACAAAAAAATATAATGTAAAAACAAAAGCTAATCACAATCAAAATGTTAAAGTTAGCACTTCATGGGAAAAAAAAGAAAAGAAAAGAGCCATGCAGGCCTAAATTTTTTATATAATTAAGTTGATTATCAATGTCAAGAGGGGGTATGAACTAATATAATTGCTTAATAAATCATTTTTGTTATATTATACTGATGAATAATGTTTTTTAGTTGAAGTTATATTGATTAATAATTCTAAGTGTATACAATATGTTAATTAAAATGCAATTATGTGAATATTTAATGAAAACTAATTTGGGACAAATACAAAGACGCATGGGGCACGACTTGAGAAATGAGAAATCGAATGCTTTAAACAAAAGAGGAAAATCACAAAAATCAACCCCAAAAAAATGTAATGTAAAAACAAAAGCTAACCACAATCAAAATATTAAAGTTAGCATGTTATAAGGTTAACAAAAATTAAAGAGAGGGGGAATGAATTTTCTATATAATTAAGTAGATTATCCATATAAAGATGGGGCATGAACTAATATAATTTCTTAATAAATCTAATATGAAAAAATATAAATATAGGAAATAAGAAAATATCAGGACATAATCATCTATAAATTAAAATGGGAGATGATGATGTCACTATTTATAAATGAAATCAATATTCATATTGTGCATCAGTAATAAAGGAAATTTAAGAAATAATTAAGCATATAAGATTTAAAAAATTTATACAACTTATAAGTGGTTCTAGCCATTCTCCCCAATATAGGGTGTGTTTGGATTGATGATTGGATAAGTGACTTATTTTTACTTAGACTTATGGAATCTTAAGATTGAAAAAAAGTTAGATTGGGTAAAATGATGAGTGTTTGGATTGGTGATTGGATAAATACCTTATGTAAAAGTGAAAGATGTTTGGTTAGGCTTTTGCATAAGTGGCTTTAGTGTTATTTAAGAGAAAAAAATTGAAATAATTATGAAAAATGAAAAAATGAAAGACCAATTGTGGAAAAAGAACTCATTGACAACTTAATTGTCAAATGGGACCTGGGAAGATATGTGCATTTATTAAAGTGGCATTCTTGGTGATAAATTGATTCAAACCATCCAATAGCAATAGTGTTACCACAAGGCACATACTCAAAAGTTTGATGCCGTTAACCCATCCATATAACAGTTCTTTGCACACTCTTCACTCACAAATCTTTCTTTTCTCTGGGGACATAATTGGGTCCGATAATTCTAATCTTCAAACCAGTAGAAACCTTACCATAAAATACATGGAAAAAGGCATAAAACAGTTCTTTGCACACTTCTCACATAAAAATCTATCTTAGTTTCATATATATTAGGAAAATACAAAATACATAATTTTGCTCTTGACTCATACCAATCAAACAGCAGAGCTTTCGAACGGCAGAGAATTGTAACGGATCATGTTCGGTAATGGTAAACTAAATAATAAAATTATAATTAAAACGCGAATAAATTAGAAAATGTACAAATTTAAAGTTTTTGATGAAGTAAAATATTACACAACTAATCAAATCAAAGATCCCGTACAATTTGGTCCCTGATGGTGTCACGGACATGATTCATTTGGGTTAAATATGTCCGAGCATCATTTGTCGACGATGGGTCTTGATCTTGAGTATTATCTAGATGAACTATATTATTCTCATTTTTTGCTTCCCTAAAGTCCACATCAATTTGGGAATTTCTTCTAATGAAATTATGTATAGCCATTATGGCACAACAATGCGGACTTACGTGTCGAAGCTATACTTGCGCATATGTTGTAAGATTTCGAACCTATTTTTCCAGACTCCAAAAGTCCATTCTATTGTGCACCTCAAGCTTGAATGATAAAAATTGAAAGCCTGATTGAGATTCTGAAACCCCTGGTGATTTCTGAATTCTAAGAGGTTATAACATTCACATCTGTACGAACTAAGATACTCAACTGTTGTTGGATAACCAGAATCGACCAAATAATATTTACCTAACATGTGTTAAAATCATTGTAAATGTGAGATTAAGTTAAACGTTAAATGTAAACAAAGAAACGTAATTGAAGTGTATAAAAAATTACCTTGTTATGGATGTGGGAAATTCATGGTTGGAGCTGAGACCACAGAGTGAAAAACACGAGCATCATGTGCTGAACCTTCCCATCCCACTAACTGGAAGGTGAAGCACATATCCCAATCATAAACAGCCATAACATTCTGTGTGGGATATCCCTTTCTCCCGATAAACGTATCTCGTCCTGGTCCAGTTATGACACACCTGATGTGAGTACCATCAATAGCTCCAATGACATCCTTGAAATATGGGAAATATCGATTATCGTCTGCTATTTTTGGATGACATTGACCGAATTCTGGATCGCATGACCTAATAATTTCGATTCCAAGCTTAAGGCAAGCCTTTAAAACAAGGTTATTAAATCAGAACCGGTCAGTGAACCGGTCGGGATACTGGGTCAAGGGTCAGTGGGTCAGATCGGAGTTAAACCGGAGCTAACCCGGGACCAAACCGGTGAGAGAGTGAAAATTTTAGGTTTATTAATATGAAATTATAAAGAAATTTAAAAAAAAAAAGATTTTTTAAAAAAAATTAAAAAAAATACTGAACCGGTCCGGTTCATGAACCGGACCGGTTTTCTCACCAGGTCACCGGTTCCCGGGCCGGACCGGCCGGTCCGGTCCGGGTTTAATAACCATGCTTTAAAACCTTGTGTAGAAGCCTACTTACAGTTTCACCTGAATGTTTAAATATTTCTTGTACTAACCTATTTCCTACTCCGTGTCCAATAGTGAGCAAGAACATGACAACCATTTCTTCAACACCAGTATTTCTAGATTCTCTTAACCCATGCTCACACAACTTAGTGCACAACCTATGAAAAACATGTTTTTCCATTCTAAACATCTAATGACATTTTGAACCTTCATTTGCCAACATTTCTTGTACCCAATAATGACATGTTTCGTGACTCGCTCTACGCGGTTGTCTGCACACATATGGCACTAAATATTGACAAAGCAACAGACATACGTCATTTTCCGTTAGTTTCCCACCGAACTTAACACAACTCCGTCGGACTCCAAGCCAGCACCTTACCTCAAGCCCACTGGCCACTAACACCGAACACCGCTTTGACCGCCACCGCTGAAGACAATAGGACAAGCAATGAAAAATGAGGAAGGAACCACAAGACCCAGCTGGAGCTCGATTCCCTGCCTGTCGAGAGTGGGAAGATCGGCACTGTGAGGAGAAAGGAAAACGCACGAAGAAGAAATGAAAAATGAGGAGAGGACAGGAGATGAGAGGAGGCGAGAATGAGGGGAGAGAGAAATTAATAATTAGGTTGGCATTAATGGCTTTAATGGTAATATCTCACCCACTCACATGCAATACAATCAGAAAAAAGCAATAACCCAAAGCTTATTTAAAAGTTCCTTAAAAGCAACCGAATTCCACTGACTCATCGTCTAACCAAATGCAAAGACTTTGTTTTTTAAGTCATGATGTGACTTAAGTGGACCCAATCGAACTTAAGTGGACACCAAACACTAAAACAAATACACACATATTTTGTATGTATTTCTACCTTCTAAACAAATCTAATACTCACTGCCTTCATTTTTAGGTAAAAATACTCCCTGCATTTTTATTAAACAACTTATTAAAAAACTTCATATATTACAATATTTAATTAAATTATATAACATTTTTAGATTTTTAGAAGTACTCTTAATAAATATATATATTTTATAGGATTAAAGTGTAAAAAAAACGCATAAAATTTTCTCAAAAGTGCGTCCAACACTGAAAATTTTTTTTAGGGGCAAAAATAACTATAAACTTCCAAAATAAGTATAAAAATACATATTGACAGTTGGTTGACTGTTTAATTGAATTTTTTGATTGAAAATGGTGACATGGAGGATTATTTAAATGATTAAGAAATAACATGGAATAATAGTTTGTTGACTTGGCAAGTGAAAATTATCTCCACCTCATCACTTTATCTTTACCTAACCTTTTCTCTCTTCCCCCTCTCCCTTCCAAAAGAAACCACTGCCGTCGATCTCCTCTACCTCTCTCTTTTGAACGAACCCACCGTTAACTTCCATTTTGGTTTTAAGTAACACTGTTAATTCCGTTAAATGACACCGTTTTGTTTTTATCTTCATTCATAATTGAATTTTGTTTTAATTATCTCTATAAATCAAGGAGTTATTATAACTTAAAATTCTTTTTTTTTCAAAAAACATAATAAATACGAGGGGATTTAGTTTGGATCCATTAATCAATAAACAAAATTTATTGATGATTAATTCTAATTTTGTTAATAAATTTCTAATTAGGTTCTAATTTGTTTGGATTGTGTTTTTGAATTGTGATACATCATAAGCGATTGAGCTTGAATGCAAAAATATTAATTTAAATTTAAATAATTTTAAAGTTTTCATGAAGTTCTCTTTCTCTCTTAGGGCTTGTTTGGTTGGAGAGGAGGGGATGAAAGAGGAGGAAAAATGAACCCCTGTAACGCCCCAAATTTTGATTAAAGGCTAATGATAATTATTGAGGATAATTATCGAATTAAAGTGGAATAATTATGTGTTGTATGACAATTTTAATTAATATGCCGTAATTATTGGGAAAATTCAAAGAATTGCTCTAAATTAGTGATTAATGGAAGAGATTAATTACTAATTAAAAGGGTATGAGATGGGAAATTAATTGACTAATGGAGGGATTAAATTGACTAATTGGTGATTTATTGTGTGTGAGCCAATGACCTTGTGACATGTGGCAAGAAGAGATGAAGCATGAGAGTGAGAAAAGTCTAATGTAGTATTTTAATAGTTTCTCTTTCTTTCTTTTTCTCTCTTTGGTCAACTGAAATGGAGGGAGTACTATCATCATCTTCTTCCTCCTCTCTCTCCATCTCTCTCACGTTCTCTCTCTTCTCTTTTCTTTTTCACCATTGTTGAAGGAAGATGAAGAAGGAAAAGCTTGTAAAAAAAGTAAGATCTTGACCTCTAATGCCAAAACTTCCTTCTATAAAGTTGTTCCTTGGAGTGAGAGCTTCAATTTGATGGTTTTAGATTCTCCATTGGTGGTGATTTGAGGAATCACAAAAATGTACAAGTTGGAGAATCATGAAGTGCCTTTGGGAAAGTTGTTGAGGTAAGTGAAAGCTTCAATTTCATATAAATTTTGTGGCCATTGGTTAGGCCTTGAATTTCTGGAATTTTAGCCCTAATTTTCGTGATTTAGGGTCTTAGGGAGTATGGTATGTTGTTGTTATGGAAATGGTGCCTTGTTTAGTGTTTTGAATTGATAGAATTGCATTGAAGCTTAAATATGAAATTTGGCACCTTTTGTATTGGTTTTGTGCTTTGGTCAAAACAGGGTATGTTGATAGATTGTGATTTTGGTCATTTTGAGGTTACCATTGTGTTCCTTGTGAAAATTTATGTGGGAATAGGCTTGATTGTTAATTTTGGAGCCATGGGACACTTTGGTAGAAAATTGGAAAATCTGTCCCTTGGAACTCTGTTCTGGGCCGTTTATTTGTGTGGACATTTTGAATGACCAAATGATTTCAGAAAAATGTGAAAATTTCCAATCTTAAAGTTCACATCCCAATCTTCAAAATGAACATATATTTTATGTCATTTCGTTTAGTATTCTGTGAGTTATGGTTGTCCAAAGTTTGGGATTGAAACCGAACTCTGTTTTGGGGTAGTGATGCGTTTTGTGTAATTCTGGGATTTGTATGGTGATTTCCAGTAATGGTTCATATTTTTCCTATGAAGAGGACTTAAATATCTTTCAATGGGCTTTGGGAACACCTCATTTTGATTTTTCTAGAATTAGTTATGAATTTTCAAAATTGTCTTGGCTGCAGCACAAAAGTTTCTGTGTGCGTTTTAGCCGCAGCCAGAAATTCTTGGCTGTAGCCAGAAACCTTCTGTGCATGTTTTGGCCACAGCCAGAGGATTCTTGGCTGCAGCCAACCCCCATTTTCAGCATTTTGGGATTTTTAAAGGTCATTTCCAACCTAGTATTTCCCAATCCTTTAGGCTCATTGACCTTATTATAGCCACCTAAAGGTCATGAATGGTAACCAACTTTAAGTGTTATGAAAATGAGAATTTGGAAAAGAGAATGATCCTATGTCCTTGATTTGGTTATAGGGTTGGGTATTCACCTTAATCATGGTTTGATATCCGCTCGGATCGTGAGTAGCCGATGCTGGAGCATGCGTGGAAAGAAAAAGTGTAGGGAACTTACCTCTCCTGCATGTATTGATATTTGTGTTTGTGTATTAATGCATGTTATTGCTTTGCTTGATTATGTGAAACATATATGAATGATTGAAGCTCTGTTTCTATTTATGCTATGGCCATGAGTATGTTGTTGAAACATTGAGCATGCGATATATCATTATGTGAGCACGAGTTATTGTGATGCAAGCATGTCATGCATTAAACACTTATCTTGCATGCATATTGGTATTTGTTTCCTATTGGGATTCTCTAGAATCTCACCCTCCCCTACCAACATTTTAGACAGGACAAGTGGCTCGAGGAAGGAGCAAGCGACTAGGGGCGGCGAGAATCCCTTATGGGCATTTAGATTCGATAGTTGGTTATCGTTATTTGTTGGGATAATTGTATATGTTCGAATAATAGATTAGGATGTATAATTGGATATTGAATGTATATGTGCTTGGATGTCTATTGGGTTATTTGGTTATATATTGGAGATGGATTTGTGTAATCCCCGTTGAGGAATTGTAAAGGGTGTATTGCCCTATGAATCTTTAGTGATGAATCTGGGTTTTGCTGGTATTATTATTGTGTACTCTGATATTTATATAAATGTGATTTATCTTCACGAAGTAATTGTATTCGAAATATGAATGTGAGATCAGGTTAAAGTGTTTGATAAATGTATTCGTGAAAATCCTATCTTAAGGATGGGAATGTAAAATGAATTTTGATTATTATTGGTCTCTATTTCATTTTTAATCACGTGTTTCAGATATAATTACAGAGGGGGTTACAACCCCTCCCCTCATTTGATTTGAAATTTTAGAGGGAAGAGGAGCAAAACTCTGACCCTCCCTTGCCTTATTTTAGTCCCCTTCAACTTAGGGTTTTTTGGATGGAGCCAAAAATCATGCCTACCTTACCCCATCAATTTTGTTCTATTCCCATCAATGCTCTTAAAAAAAATGAGTCAGCAGAATTAAGAAGGCATATAAATGTACTCACATCTATAACCAACTTCATATAACCTAATTCAAGTATTACGTAGATATGAATTTTCAATGCACGAGCACTAATACTTATTATTTAGAACTACGCCTTATGCCCAAAAATCAAAGGGAAAATTTCAGAAAAAGACATCCGAAATAGGGAAATTCCTAATCAGTGCTTCAAATTCCAAAATTCTGGATCATTCCGCTGTTAGTACGGATGAACAGTGCGGGGGCGCCAAAAGACGATTTTGCTCTTCGGTCCTCATTCTCGCCACTTTAGAATAACAACAAACTCCTCTTAATTAACAACTCCGTATTCTTGATTAACAACTCCAGTTTCATCTTTTTACTTTCACAATAACAACACTGGTCGTGTTATTAACAACTCCAGATTCTTGATTAACAACTCCGCTTTATTCTTCTACATATTCACATCTCAAAAATATAGTGTTGTTAATGTAAAATACGGTGTTGTTAATAAAGAAAGAGGTGTTGATATTGGCCCTGAAACTTAAATTATGAAGTTGTGAAACAAGAAATGGGAGTTGTTAATGTAGAATATGGTGTTGTTAATAACAAGACCGATGTTGTTATTGTGAAAGTAAAAAGATAAAATTAGAGTTGTTAATCAATAATACGGAGTTGTTAATTAAGAATCCAGAGTTATTAATTAAGAGCCGCGCGTTGTTAATAAAGAAAGAGGTGTTGTTATTGGCCCGAAACTTAAATTACGAAGTTGTAAAACAAAAAATGAGAGTTGTTAATCAAGAATCCGGAATTGTTAATTAAGAGTAGCGTGTTGTTATCCTGAAGTGGCGAGAATGAGGACTGAAGGGCAAAATCGTTGTTTGACGCCCCGCACTGTTCATCCGTACTAATAGCGTACTCATCTGGAATTTTGAAATTGACAGCGCTGATTAGGGATTTCCCTATTTTGGATGTATTTTTCTGGAATTTTCCCAAAATCAAAAAATATAATTGAAAAAAAAAAATTAACAATTTATGGACAATAATTATCAGAATTTTTTGTTTTTTAACCGATGCAAGGGGCTTGTTTGACTCCCGAACAAGATTATCTGAGATATTGAGCTCATTTTTCTATTCTGCCTGGTTCGGCTCGCTTGAGATACCATGAGAGTGACGAAAGAAGCAGCACAGAAATGACTCCCTTGCTCGCTGGTGAGCTCATGGAAGCACCTTTTGGGTATTATTCCATCATAATTCCTTTTGAAATTTTTATTTCGTTAATGCGATTTTAGAAATCAGTAGTGTTCCATATCAAGTAGCTAAGATTTCTTCTAGTTTCGATTTGAAGTGATTCAGTAACCTTTTAATTTGCTGTCTACTACATTCCACTTTAGTAAGCGATTAGTGTGGCCTTGATTGTAGCTGAGTGCTCGTTTAACGTTTTGGTCGTTTTTTGGGTTTAATGCTCTTGGAAGTTGATGAGTTAGTTTCTATTTGTTCATCCTGCATCTGGTAAGCTTTTTTTTTTTTTGTTCTCTGTCTTACTTTTCAGGACATGACATAAAAATTTAAAGCCACTATGATGATAGATTCATAATTTGGAGGCATCGGAGCGTGCTTAAAGTGACTGGTCGCTTTTTACATGAAATGGGTACTCCTGCTCTAGCCCGGAGGTGGTTTCATGGGAAGATTAGACTTTTCTTCCTTTTAATTGCTGTAATAGTTGTTTCACAATGTTTTGCATTTCCCTTGTGGACAATGTTGTCTCTATCCCATTCTCATAGACCTTCAACAGGACCACCTGTTGAATTTGCCACTTCTGCAAAAAGAAAAGGGGATATGTCTGAATCAACTAGAATCAGTCCCATACCTAAAGCTATTTATCCCTCTAGTTCAAATGCTTTTGAAAAAGCAGATATAGACCATGAATTGTTGTCTGATGGGGACAGAAACTCAGTAAAAGGGTTCATTTTTGAAAAACGTGAAATGCTTGATAAGAGGTTTACTCAAAAAGGACCTAAACATGCAAATGGTCTTATAGAGCAGACTAGACCAATTGATAACAATAGCGATGGGTTCTATGCCACTGAAGCGCACAGCAAAGTAGTATTTGGTAATTTTCAAGGTCAGGCGGATGACATGCAAGTTATATCAAAAGGAGTTCCTTCAGAGGGTAAAAAGTTTATGAATGCAGGTTTGAGCTCATCTGATCTATTATTTACCGTCAACATATCTTCAAATGGAAATGGAATGCAAAGTATGGTGGAAATGGAACATAAGAATAAAAAGACTGAGCTACATAAATCTACTTTGCCCATCTTGAGAAACAAATCTATGATGGGTATCCTATCCACTAGGAATAAGTTGGTTCAGCCAACATCAATAACACAGATGAACTCTTTATTGCTTCAGACTTACAGTTCTTCTTCATATATGGTATGAATTTGATCTTTAATTCTTCCAATTTAAGCAATTTCTGTTCTACACTGGATCCTGATGTTCACTTGTCATTGCTGTTAGAGGCCAAGATGGTCATCTCAACGTGACCGTGAACTGTTATCTGCAAAAGTTGATATTGAGAAGAATGCCCCTGCCATATCAAATTCTTCAGGACTCTATGCACCTATATTTCGAAATGTTTCCAAGTTTATAAGGTAGCCTGGCAATTGGTCAGTATCTAAGCTATACAGCACTGCAAAGTAAATTATTCTCTTTCCTTTCTTTATTCTTTTTAGTATTGCCAACTTTTTTTCCTTTGGTGCTGGTATTACAAATGTTTATTTTCGGTTAAACTTTGGAATTTCTAACATATCAGCAATACTGTAATTTCAATCCTATAAATTTAAATATATAAAATTGTCAACAGCATGACCTCTGTACCAGTTTGCCACATCTGTTACACTGGTCTGAATCTTTTTTATTTTTGTCTCACTGTTCTGAACCTTTTTTTATTTTTGGTATGTGTCTTCAGGAGTTATGAATTGATGGAGCGCAAGCTTAAAGTCTATATATATAAAGAAGGAGAAAAACCTATATTTCATCAACCAAAGATGAGAGGACTTTATGCTTCAGAAGGGTGGTTCATGAAATTGATGGAGGCAAATAAAAATTTCATTGTGAGGGATCCTCGGAAAGCTCATTTGTTTTACCTACCATTTAGTACACAAATGCTAAGGATTAATCTCTCTGGACAAAACTCGCAAATTAAGAAGATGGAGCAATATGTTGAAAGATATGTGGAATTAATTGCCAGAAAATATCGCTTCTGGAACAGAACTGAGGGAGCAGATCATTTTTTTGTTGCCTGTCATGATTGGGTATGCTCTCCAATCTCTGCCTCATTCTTATTCTTGTAGATATTACTACTTTACTACTGGATAATCCTATTTAAAGTTCTTTTTATTTGTTTGCTTTATTAAAAAGACCCAAAATTGACCTTTGCTTAGAAATTGGTCTTAAATCTAGAGCATTAATCTAAAATTTATCCTACAATAGTGATTTCATTGTACTCACATAAATATGTGTGTATTAAGAAATTCGAATGTTTCTACTAATCTATTGAGTATCTGCAGTTAGGCTAAGAAAATTTAATAACACCTGTAGAAAAGTATACAATCCTCCTGATCTAGGGACCCCTGCTTCCAGAATTATGCGGCAAAATTTAACCATTTGTTTATGGGGCATCACATGATTCAAGTGAATAATTCACAGGTTTTACATGTGAGAACTCAATGTGAATTGTAGGTAAATTTTTGCCAGGAAAATTTAGCATTAACAGTTGTGTGTCTAGTCAAAGACATGGGGAAAATTGGTTAAAACTACCTGTTTGAAAATTTTATCGGTCGTAAGGACCTGAATTCAAGTGCTAGTACTTTCTATATGTCAAAATATATCAGGTCTTTATGACCAATAAAATTTTCAAACAGTTACTTTTAACTAATTTTCTCAAAGAAATGATGGCCTCTGACCCAGTACTCTTGTTTTTGTGTGGATTACTTGAATTCAATCGGTCATGCTTTTGAACCTGAATCTACTGCAGATTAAGTTTTTCTGCATTAATTTAATGAGACGGATGAAAATGCAGGCCTCCCGGATCACAAGGCGGGTAATGCAAAATTGCATCAGGTCTCTTTGCAATGCTAATATAGCCCAGGGATTCAAGATAGGCAAGGACACGTCTCTACCTGCTACATATATACATTCTATGATGGATCCAGTTAGAGGTATTGGAGAAAAACCTCCTTTGGAAAGGCCTATTCTTGCCTTTTTCGCAGGAGGCTTGCATGGTTACCTCCGAGAAATCCTACTAAAACACTGGCAGAACAAAATGCCTGACATGAAAATTTTCGGTCCGATGCCACGTGACTTGGAAGGCAAAAGAACTTACAGGGAATATATGAAGAGTAGCAAGTATTGCATATGTGCTAGAGGTTATGAGGTTTACTCCCCAAGAGTAGTGGAAGCCATTATGTTTGAGTGTGTGCCAGTGATCATATCAGATAATTATGTTCCTCCTCTCTTTGAGGTGTTGAAGTGGGAAGAATTTGCTGTATTTGTTCAAGAAAAAGATATCCCACATCTAAGAAACATACTTCTCTCAGTAACAGAAGAGAAGTACCAGGCATTGCAGTTAGGAGTAAAGACGGTGCAGAAGCATTTCCAGTGGCACAGAAGTCCTGTGAAGTATGATTTATTTCATATGATTCTTCACTCAGTGTGGTACAATAGAGTTTCTCATATCAGACCCAGGTGATAATGGGTTCGGGCCTCTAACTTGTCTCCTTCTAATGCCCTTTGTAACACCCCAACCTCCCAAATATTTTTTTTTTCCTATTTCCTTTTATTAGTAGATTTTAGATAAAATGAGTAACATTTTGATATCTTATAATGATGGAATGGTGCAATTTTGAATTTGTTTTACTATTTTTCAAAAATAAATAAATAAATAGTGCACAATTTTAGAATATTTTTCATTCAGAAAATTGTAAAAAATTCAAGACTGCATTATTTCATCACCGTAAGATATATATCACTCATTTCATCACCATTGATAATATCTTTGGATGAATGAAGCTTGATTTGGTGGAGAAAGTCAGCATATTAGGATACATGAGCAGTATGAAGTTCTGAACAACCCTACAAGGAGAAGCTTGGCATTGACACCACCTAAATTCACTAAATTAGTCATATGCGTACAGAACGTGGCATGTAATGTATTTTGTTTGTGGTTTTTATTGAACTGGTTACTGGCTGTTAAAGACACAAATCTTATTCTTATGTCATGTATATAACATTTCTTGCAAGCTGGGTGACTCACAAAATTGAATTGCTCTGTTACATGCAATACGAACAGAAAGAACAGGGCAGGAAGAAAGAAATCGTTGAGTCAAAAGCCCAATATGATTTTAATCATGTTTCAATTAACTATGTCAATTAATGTGAATTTTTCTGAAATGAAAAGGTAATTGATAGAATTGTTTTTTAAAAAAAGACCCCAACAGGATGTAATGGCTGAAAGAGAAGGGGGGAATAGGGTCTAAAAATTTTAAGCTTGTATGAGGAGTTGTTAAGAAGGGGTTAAATCAACTCTACGGATTGAACTCCTGGCCAGGGAAAAAAAAAAGGAACTCTATACATTAGGGGGCATATTTAAGAAATAAATTTATTCTTTTGAATATACTTTCTATTGGAGTAGCACCAACCAAAATTAAAATATATATCTATATATATGTACCATCAATTGTAAATAAATGAACGAAAATGTTCTTATCACACATGGTTCTAGTGTAAGCTGCGAAGCTCAAGTGTGTAAGTTTGATTGTAATTAAAAAAAAAAACAAAAACTAGTTACAAGTTAGTTTTAAATTGTGAAAGATTACATATAAACCCTAAAATCTTCGGTTTTTGTTTTTGATAAAAGAAAAAATAATACTAAAAGGAGTAAAATGTTTTCCAGAGTAACAAAGTTAACTGGACAAACATTTTTAAGAGTCAAATTCTTGAACAAAGTGAAAATTTTTGTTGTAAAAGCATATAACGTTGCTTGCAAGATCCTAAGATCTTTGTTGTGAAAGCAACAACTGGGTAGTCCTTTGATATATTTATTTTTTAACCTGTTGGGGGGGGGGGGGGGGGGGGGGGGGGGGTTGTGTTTTGGTTGTTTTTGGTGATGCATGTGATCAATTAAGTTTTTTTAATTTTAATAACTTTTGTTATAAGCTCTGTTTCTCAGTTTTTCCTGATTTAGTTTTTGGGAAAAGTGTGAATGATTAAAATATTTTTTCAGTTGTGTCCAGTATTCTATCAGACTGATTGCAATTTTACCATTAATATACTTTTTCGGCTACAAAAATTAATTTAAACTATTTTTTGATATTTTTAACCCTTAAAATATTTTTTCAACTGTACCCAGTATGTTATCAGACTGATTGCAATTTTATCCTTAATATACTTTCAGTTTCAAAAATTATTTTAAAATATTTTTTTGGTGTTTTTAACCCTTTAAAATATTTTTTCACCCACTCTCTCTTACTATTTTCACAAAAGTCATTTGTGCTTAAGTCAATCCAAACAAATTTTACTTTTGCAAAAGTCATTTATACAATCGTTGTTCCAAACATAAATCACATTACACAATCGGGCTTTTACTAAAAATAAAATTACCAAAAACTAAATTGAGAAACTCTATTTTTTCAATCGTTATTCCAAACACGCTCAAAAATCTTAAGATATTTACTTCTGCAGTTTAAGCATTCTGCTGGAAATTTGGACAATTGAAGGGAGAATATCAATTTAGAGCCCAATCAAAAAAAAAAATATATTAAAATAAGTCTCATAATTTTTCAATTCTAACTCTTTTACTAATTAGTAGTAACTCTTTATTTATTAATAGGGACTTTTTTAATATTATTTTTTATAGTTTGGATATATTTTCTCAACAAAAAATATATATGTACATATAGAAGAAAGAATCTTTCTTGAAAAGTGACAATGTCATAATCCACCGTCTGCAGAGAATACGACGTCGTAGCGAGGTCCTCCTCTAGTCTCCAGCAGTCCAGGCGTCCAGCTCTCATCAGTTATCACTCTCCTCTGGTCACTGGTTCGTCGGTGACAATTAATGGGAATGTAAACAGAACAACTAATAAGTTTCTTTCTTGCTTCAATAATTCGCACCTTTTAGGTTAATTGCCTAAAAATCCTTCGCCAGGACGATTTATGTTAGACTATTTGATCTGTACTGCATGAGGGTTGCTTTACTCTGCTTCTGCTTCCTTCATTGTAGAGTGCGAAAGAAGACCCTGCTTCAAGTTTCACTCTCCTCCATACCTAGGTGAGTATTGTTCTTGCTAGTTTCTTCGCTTTTGGCTGAAACCAAAACAAGTTCAATTTTTGCTTCATTCTTGTACTTAATGCATGCTTGGGAATGATACAGCCACTCGTTTTCTCACTCTCCCTCACACACAAGCATAAATTATTACTCGTCCTATCTGACTTGTGTGGTGCCTGATAAGAACTAGTGGAACTTTACACCCCCAGTGGTCGTTTTTCATAGTTTCCGTTTATATTGGAGCTTTATTTCGTAACCATGGTTATTTTGTAGCCTATCTACGAAGTCTCTAATGTTTTATTACGTCACAACCCTATATTTCAACTAATTTGAGTCTCTGTTGAACTTCAATGCGCAGCACAATGATGGAAAGATTGGGTGTTAGATTCTAATTTAAGAAGCTTGATCGTTTTCTCTGTTCTGAGTGGATATTCTGAAATGTTCCGATTATGCCTTATGGGAAATGGGAGGTGGCTTTATCTATTAGGAATAGTGGCTGTTAACTCCTTACTGTTTCAGTCAATATTGGTTACAGTTGGAAATGCACCTTGGTTCTCTTCATTGCAAGAATATCGTGAGCCCAGAGATGATTTTATAAGCTTCCCAAAGATTTCTACTATTCAGAATCCTCTAACAGTTTATGGTTCAAATTCTATTAATTATTCTGCTTCCACTGGCACTGTGAAAAATGTACATATTTCCATTGTTAGTGAAGAAACCCATCATCATCATAAGTGGTTAAGTGGAATGAAAAATCATACACGGAGTTCTACTGATGCTTTTGAAGTTGGGAGAGATAGAAATGATGTCCTTAGTTTCCCTGAGAAGAAAGTTGATGATAAAAAGGTGAGCTCAGAGTTTGATGGTGTTGGCATTAAGAAGAACAACGGCATTAAGAAGAGCAATCCCTTGCCAAGTTTAGCCAGGAAAAGTGAATATGCCCTTTCAGCAAAGAAAATTTTGAAGACTAATCATGAAATTTCGACAAGTTATCAGTTGATAGAAAACAAAAATGCGGATTCAAGTGAAGCTGAGAGAGTTCATATTCATTTCCAGTCTCCTGTGCCTACTAATCTGACACGTTCAAATTCCAACTCTTCAGTTCGTTCTTCTCTGAAGCAAAATGATTCAACTGGCTTAGGGAATGGCGTTTCAACAAGTATTCCCAGGAGTAGGAAAATGAGGTGTGAGCTGCCACCTAAGTCAAGAACCTTAATACAAGAGATGAACAGGATATTAGTGAGGCGTCGGGCTAAGTCTCGTGCAATGGTATAATATCTGTGTCAATTAAAACATACTTATTTGGGGAAAAAAATAGTTGATGTGATCTATAGTCCAATTTTGATTGCAGAAACCACGATGGTCCTCCAAACTTGACCATGAAATTCATGCTGCTAAGTTGGAGATTATGCATGCTCCTATGGTGACACATGACAAAGAACTTTATGCTCCTCTCTTCCGTAATGTTTCCTTGTTCAAAAGGTAAGTTTGATAGAGTTAAGGTTACATGAACTGCATAGTCATACTTACGTTAACAGTGTTTTCTTCATGCCTAATTCTGTTTGATCCATATTTGACCTTCTGAAGTAACTGACTTTCTGAAGTACTAATCACTACTTAACTCCTTACAATCTTTCTGACGAATACTTTACCAGAACCTAACAGTGAAATCTCCCAATTTGCAAACATTTAATGTTTTCTTATAAATACATGTTTTAAAAATATGATATTGGGTTTTTCCTTGTTTTCACTTAAATTCCTGCTCTTTCTGTTTTTCTGTGTGTGAGTACATCTGACCTACTATGTCCAATGTTCAAGAGAGTAACTTCTCTCTCCTTTCATTTTCAGGAGCTATGAACTGATGGAACGCACACTCAAAGTTTATATATACAAGGATGGAGACAAACCCATCTTCCATCAACCTATACTCAAAGGACTTTATGCAGCAGAGGGATGGTTTATGAAACTCATGGAGGGAAACAAGCATTTTGTTGTGAAGGATCCTGCAAAAGCCCACCTCTTTTATATGCCATTTGGTTCACGTATGTTACAGCGATCCCTTTATGTACGTAACTCTCATAATCGGACAAATCTTCGCCAGTATTTGAAGGACTATACAGAGAAAATTGCAGCAAAATATCCTTACTTTAACAGAACTGGTGGAGCTGACCATTTTCTTGTCGCATGCCATGATTGGGTATGTTGTATCCTTGTTGGTTTTCTTACTTAACTTGCATGATCACAGGAATGTGTTTCTTTAATGTGTCAAACTGAGATTTTTCACTCCAAGTAGTCCTATATATCTAACCATATTGTAATCTATATATGAAAACTGAATTGTGTGCCTATGTTTTACACAAAGTCTGAGGCATGCTGCTTTGTCGATGGCTTATGAATGGGGTAGCTTCTTATAAAGTTTATATTATATGTAGAATATAGATGAGAGAAAGAGTTAGCAACCATTCTTTTGTATGTTTCAAATAATGGTCATGCTGTATTGCATCATTTCTAGTTGTCTGCTGTAGGTTGCATATCAGTTAAAAAAAAAAATCAATTTGGAAGCATATGGTATATCATCATCTAAACCTTGATATATACATTATTAGGTATTGTTAAAGATGCGTATTTATGGTAGACATACCAGGTGGCATGAGACGACAAAAAATCATGGGGATTTCACATCCCATTCTTGTTAGCTGGTTAATTTTATAAAGGGAAAATCATTCTTGAGATACCTATAGTTCCCTTCAATTTTTAATTTGGCACCTGTATATTTTTCTCTTCTTTAATTTCACTCTGTTAGCACAATTAGCTTCTGTATAGGAGCTAACAATGCTAACAGAGTAAAGTTACAAGGGACTAACAGTGCTAAAAGAATATTTAATAAAGGGAAAAAAAACAAACAAGTACCAAATTAAAAATTGAAGGAAACTATAGGTACTTCAAAAATGGTTTTCCCTTCTATGGCAGACTGAAAGTATCCTTAACTGTGATATCTTATACATTGGTGTCCAAATCCAATATACTAGGGAACATGAAATAAAAGCTACTTGACAGCTTGTTCTATGGAGAATGAGTCTGTGCAGGAAAGCACATGTAATGACGTAAATGAATAAAATATGCACAACTCTTACAGACTCCATATGAAAATATCATGAATAAAAATATGCACTACTTTTCTCTTACAGGCTCCATATGAAACAAGGCACCATATGGAATACTGCATCAAAGCTCTCTGTATAGCTGATGTAACACAAGGCTTCAAAATTGGACGGGATGTTTCTCTTCCAGAAACTTATATCCGGTCGGCGAGAAACCCTCTAAGAGATCTGGGTGGAAGGCCACCTGATCAAAGGCCTATTCTTGCTTTCTATGCCGGAAGTTTGCACGGCTATTTGCGTCCAACATTGCTAAAGCACTGGAAGGACAAAGACCCCAATATGAAGATTTTTGGTCGAATGCCTCCCGGTGTTGCTAGCAAAATGAGTTACATTCAGCACATGAAGAACAGCAAGTACTGCATTTGCCCTAAAGGGTATGAGGTGAACAGCCCGAGGGTGGTCGAGGCTATAGTTTATGAGTGTGTGCCTGTGATTATATCTGACAACTTTGTGCCACCATTTTTCGAGGTCTTGAACTGGGATGCATTCTCGGTAATCCTTGCAGAGAAGGATATTCCGAGGTTGAAAGACGTACTTGATTCGATACCAAAAGAGAAGTATCTCATCTTGCAACTTGGGGTCAGGAGGGTTCGGAAACATTTTATGTGGCACACAAAGCCCCTTAAACATGACCTCTTTCACATGACCCTTCATTCTATTTGGTATAACAGAGTGTTTCAAATAAACCTGAGGTCATGATGCACACTAAAGTGTTTGAAAGGTGCACGAAAGGGAATATGGCTGTAATATCAGACTCTGTAACATAATGTAACATATTCTGAATATGAGAGGGGATGATTGTGTATTTGATTTTGTAGTTTGATGTTGTATCATTTTCCTCCTCAAGGTTGAGAAAAAGGGAGTTTCAGAGGTGTGAAATCTGGTTGCTAGACTTGCAGATTTTCTGGGTTTCAAGTGTCCACTATGTTGTAACAGTAACAGAGAACATGTTTTCAAGCCTGCACTGCCATGTAGGGTTGGGTTGAATAAAAACATCAACTTGGGCTCGGCCCATTTTCACAGTTCTATTCAATGTCGATTGGAGGACACTTTTCATCAAAACCAACATGACACTCAAAATATCAAATAGTAAAAACATTTGGATCTCTTAGGCCTGTTGTTAAAGTTTCTGTCTTTAGCTCAGTTATGAAAAAGACATTGTTGGAAGGGGTAAACTTCATTTTTGTCATGTCAGGCTCTTGGTACCCACACAGTGAAAACAAATTTAGCTGCCACTGACATTATTGGCTTCAAACAAATCTACCTTTGAAATTGATAGGGACTATAGCTTAGTGGTCATTATTGGGCCATGATCTGTAAGAGGAAGTCAAGACCACAGCTTAAAGTGATCATCATGTCCTTGATAGAAAATGAGCTTTGCAAAGGCCGACGGTCATTGTCATTTGAGAGAGATAATGACAGATATTTAATAATTTAGTAATAAATCATATATATATATATAGGACGGGAAAACCACGTGGGATCGTACGCTTGTTGGCCTTCGGGTATTATCATTATTCAATATTTCATAATTTCATGGCTGTATGAGAAACTGGACCCACTCACAAAGACCCATCTTCAATCAAGTGCCTTCTTTTCACTTCTGTTTCTGTAGCACCCTACTGATAGATAATCCTGATAGCCAGGGAGGAGGTTTCTCGGAAACAGAGAAAAGAAAAGGGCACTATTTTTGTTAGTTGCAAGATGATAGGTCTTGGACAGTATGAGAAACACTTTTGACAGACCGTGAAATGAGTTGACTAATTTCCATGAGATAAAAAATCGGATCGGATCGGCCGGTTTGGCCGGTTCAGTGGTCCAGTCTGGTTTGATGTAAAACTCGTGATTCAACTGGTTGGACCAGCTTTATTTTTTTTTTACTTTTTTTTAGGGGAAAATTGGAAGTTGAAGACCCAAATGAAGAGAAAAATAGGTAAAGAAAGAAAAAATCTAAAAAAAATAAAGAAGATAATGAAAAAATTTATTTAAAAAGATATAATAATTATAGAAAAGAAGATATCATTGTATAAGTATAGGCATTATAACTCATACTAATAGATTTTAAGTTTTTTTTTTCTAAAAATCTTCATTTTTATCTATAGAAGTTTAAAAATATATTAATATATATTGCCACTAATAAATTATAATATTTTAATATGACCGGTTCAACTATCGGTTAGACCCCGATTGACCCATTAACCCTTAAACATATGTTGTGACCGGTTCATTACCCGGTCCAGTTTTTCATTCCTTGCTAATTTCTCCCTAAAATGCATGAAGCTAATAAATGGGGGAGAAAATCATGGCTCTATCAGTGTTTATTTATTGAGTGCAAAATTCAATTCCTTTTTCAGTATGTATTTATTGAGTGCAAAATTCAATTCTTTTTTAAGATAAGAGCTTCAAGTTCGGACGTGAGACCCATTAGTTCCGGCCACTTCATGGTCCAGGAATCAATGAAGCATAAAAAACAATCCCCCTCCCCCCGGGAAACAAAAAAAAAAAATTCTGGTGCTTGTTGTAAGTCATATCTCATACCGTAGAAGAAATAAATATTACTACCTCCGATCTTATTTATAAGATAAAGTTAATTTTTTTTAGAGATTAAAGAAGTTAAATAAGCTACTTAATCATTTTATATGATGTATGTTATATATCCTTAGATTATATATCAGTTTATTAGTCAAACTAATTAATTTGGAAAAAAATAAAAATATAAATAATCTAAAGTAATTTAATTAGTTTCATTAATCTCTTCAAAAAAATTTAATTTTATCTTATATTTAGGACTGAAGGGAGTACTTATTATAAACACTAAGTGGGACTGTGCGGTGGTAATTATATTTGTTCATGATTGTCTCATGGCATATTATATGGACAAGTTTGAAATTTTATTTCAATTTTTAAACAAAGTTAATGACTTAACAATTTTTTTTTTAATTTAATAAGGTAGTTAGATGTGACTCATGATGCGGTTTGGAGTGGTATACACTCCTTTGATCCTATTAATAGGGTAAGAGAAAAAACTTTTTTGATCATATTTATAAGACACTTCATTTAAATATTTCATATGAATTGTATATTTTTGCCCTTCATTTATTATTATGTTGAGTTTGTTCTTATGTGCTATAATGTACATAAGATAGGGATATAATAAGAAAGTTATTAAATTTTATAACAAAGTTAATGGAGTTTAAAATTTTTCCTTGATCTGTATAAAACATACTGGAAGTGTCTTATAAATAAAACCAAAGGAGTTTATAATTCCTACAATCCAAAAAATAGGGTGTCTTTCAGGGGAAAATCCTTATTCCATAATATAAGTTGCCTAGAAAGTTATTATTAGTATTTTTTAATTTTATCCCTATTTATTGGTAATTTGATATTACACAATGGTTATGGAGAAAGACAAGAGAAGTGTAACAAATTTGAAAATAATTTCACTTTAACACAAATTTAATGAGTTAATCATTTTTTTCTTAGTTTCAGTAAACATATTGAAAGTAACTTACATTTTGAACCAAACAAAGTATATATAGATAATAGCACAAAGAGGAGAGAAATTTTTGTGGTCCAATTTAAAACAGATGTAATAAGTTAATCGTTATTACTTAATTTCAATAAAAAGATTAAAAGTGACTTATATTCTAAACCAAGCAAAATAAATATAAGAGCATAAAAGGAGGGAAGCTTTATGTGATCCATTAAGGCAGAAGGAAAGAATCTGGAAAAGAAGGATGAGGAGGATGGCATTAAGCATATTGAGCAGAGTTACTTAATGAGGACCCCAAAACTGTGGAGTATGGTTACCACATGAATTGCATGTGAGTGAGATGTGAGACACTATGCATCCAATGCATTTTTATCACATTCATTCAAGATTAATAATAATATAAATGAATAAATAAGTATATTCATAATTAATAAAAAGCAGATGGCCCATGGCTCCACTTATTTAATTGATCCAAAGTTTCGGGGCCCTGATATTTTTGTGCTCTATGACTCTTATTGACATGATTGTTTGAGGCATACTATTTTTCATTTAAAACAACAGATAATTTTTACATCATTAAATTAGTTATTATATAAATATTAAATATATGAATATTTTTATTAAAACATGCATGCTTATATGGTTATATCTTGTAATTTGATATAGAAGTGACTCTGATATAGAAGTGACTCAAGCAAAGTACTGAAAATTGGACCGGGCATTAAACCGGTCAAGGCACTGGGTTAAGGGTTAGTGGTTCAGATCGGGGTCAACCCGGGGGTCAGACCGGGGTCAATTTAAAAAATATATATAATTTAAATGTTCATACATACATTTCAAAAAATTATATGAGAGTTATTTTTCAACTAATAGTTCAATATAACCTCCTGAACCTAATACCTAAAAAAATATCATTAAATATATAAGGATTTTTCCCCAACCAATGCTAAAAGTATTCCACAATCCTTTTAAAGCTCCTTATAAATAAAAAACTGTTAGGAAATTTTTTTTTTTTTAAAAAAAAAAGCCAAAATGACTTCATTTGGAGTGTAAAAAAAAAAAAAGATCAAACCGTGATTAGTCCGGGTCAGGCCGGTTCACACCGGGTCAGACCGGGTTGACCGGTTCACCGGTTTTTTCCCCTCACCCGGACCGGACCAGTGACCAGTTGACCGGTTTCCGATCTGAACGTCCGGTCCGGTTTTCCATACATTGGACTCAAGTGAGTGTTTTAATTTTAATTAACGATATTTTTTTTATCTTCTTTTTAAAATAAATACAATTTTATGACTCCCTCTACCACTTAATATAAAACTCAATTGATATTCTTAAAAAGATTAAAGAAATTAAAGAAATTATTTAATTATAATATATGCTGTGTATCGTTAGATTATAAGAAAAATTTCATATAAAGACTTTTGAATTAATGTATTTCAAAATTAGGTTGATAAATTCAATACATCTTTAATTAAGTTATATACTCAATTTAAGATATTAAAATGAGAGTAAAATGACTTTTATGCGATCTCCATTCTCTTCTCTTAGCTCTAGATATTCCCCTTCTATTCTCTTTCTGTATGGTGTTCTCTTCCACACAACAACCTCAACTCCATTCTCTCTCGCACAGCAACCTCAACTGTGCTACGTTTTTTTTTTTTTTTTTGTTTTTTTTTTGCGTGAACTTTTTTATTTTTATGGAGTAAATTAAAAGAAATAGAGAAATACGTCCATGACTAGTCTCCTAGATCTGACCGGAGAGCATCGAGCACAAAAGCTGGTGGGGAATTGAAGAAGACCACACCTTCAGCAAAACTCAGGGCTTCTTTAGCTAATACTACATCTGTAACTGTATTCGTATCCCTACTGCAACTTTTACATCGATTCACAATGCTGATTCAATCATTTTCTATTTGCACAAATTATAAATTAAATGTCCTCCTCACATTTCGAGGTCTTGAACTGGGATGCATTCTCGGTAATCCTTGCAGAGAAGGATATTCCGAGGTTGAAAGACGTACTTGATTCAATACCAAAAGAGAAGTATCTCAGCTTGCAACTTGGGGTCAGGAGGGTTCGGAAACATTTTATGTGGCACACAAAGCCCCTTAAACATGACCTCTTTCACATGACCCTTCATTCTATTTGGTATAACAGAGTGTTTCAAATAAATCTGAGGTCAAGATGCACACTAAAGTGTTTGAAAGGTGCACGAAAGGGAATATGGCTGTAATATCAGACTCTGAACATAATGTAACATATTCTGAATATGAGAGGGGATGATTGTGTATTTGACTTTGTAGTTTGATGTTGTATCATTTTCCTCCTCAAGGTTGAGAAAAAGGAAGTTTCAGAGGTGTGGAATCTGGTTGCTAGACTTGCAGATTTTCTGGGTTTCAAGTGTACACTATGTTGTAACAGTAACAGAGAACATGTTTTCAAGCCTGCACTGCCATGTAGGGTTGGGTTGAATAAAAGCATCAACTTGGGCTCGGCCCATTTTCACAGTTCTATTCAATGTCGATTGGAGGACACTCTTCATCAAAATCAACATGACACTCAAAATATCGACATAGTAAAAACATTTGGATCTCTTAGGCCTGTTGTTAAAGTTTCTGTCTTTAGCTCGGTTATGAAAAAGACATTGTTGGAAGGGCTAAACTTCATTTTTGTGATGTCAGGCTCTTGATACCCACACAGTAAAAACAAAATTAGTTGCCACTGACATTATTGGCTTCAAATAAATCTACCTTTGAAGCTGATGGGGACAATAGCTTAGTGGTCATTATTGGGCCATGATCTGTGAGAGGAAGTCCAGACCACAGCTTATAGTGATCATGTCCTTGATATAAAATGTGCTTTGCAAAGGCCGACAGTCATTGTCATTTGAGAGAGATAATGACAGATATTTAATAATTTAGTAATAAATCATATATATATAGGACGGGAAAACCACGTGGGATCGTACGCTTGTTTGCCTCCGGGTATTATTAATTTATCATTATTCAATATTTCATAATTTCATGGCTGTATGCAGGGGCCGGACTTGACGGGCTAGGGCCAACCATAAAAGATTCAGGATCAGGAAAATTGCAGTTTTTTAAGGCCAGGTCCAAGAGCATCAGGGTCAGGGCCGGGAAATTCTTTTCACAATATTTAACTATTTTTCCTGCGAATTTTCCCCAAAGAGATATAATTAGTGAATAACAACAATTAAAGTTCTAATTTAATACATAAATGTTGTCAACATTAAGGTTTAAATAACACGTCTCTTGCAACAAACAAACACAGTTACTAATGTATAATCAAATGTAAAATCATGTCCATAAATAACTCACACAAAGGCCAAAGTATAAAAAGGCAAGAAGTTAAATACTCTAATCTCTAAACAACATGAGTATGACGACTATCATTTTCACCTTCTTCGCCACTACCATTAATTTCAAGGACATTTGATTGTGTTTCACTTTGAACAGTAGGTTCAAGTAGTCAAATAATCACAACATCCATCAAAAATCACACTCTATCGGCGGAATAGTATATAATATGATTTTAGTCTAAATAGGCAGAACAATATACTCAAAAATCACAATATGATTCAATTAGACAAAACAATATACTCAAAAATCATACTCTATACAATATGATGACATAGTGACATATAGATTCAATAAGGTAATTCAAAAATGTAACATGGTTCCTTTCCAAGTAAAAAAAGTAAAAAAATAAACGGGTCTAAAGGGCCAGCCCGAGGCCCTCCAGGGCCGGCCCTTTTAAATCCAATGCCCTACAGGGCCGGTCCTTTTAGACCCGACTTCCTTTTGAGGCTATAATTTATAAATCCAACCCTTAAAGGACCAAGACCGTCGGGCTCAACCTGTTTTTCCGATTCTAGTTGTATGGAAAAACTGGACCCACTCTCATTATGCTTTAAAACAAAGACTCATCTTCAGTCAAGTGCCTGCTTTTCACTTCTGGTTCTGTAGCACCCTACTGATAGATAATCCTGATAGCCAGGGAGGAGGTTTCTCGGAAACAGAGAAAAGAAAAGGGCACTATTTTTATTAGTTGGGAGATGATAGGTCTTTTTTTTTTCTTTTGATCGGCGGAGATGATAGGTCTTGGACACTATATAAATTATTTTAATTAATTAAGCCTTGGATTATGCTGCCAAACCACCAGTGAGAAACACCTTTGACGGACCGTGAAATGAGTTGACTAATTTCTCCCTCAACAGCATGAAGCTAATAAATGGGGGAGAAAATCATGGCTCTGTCAGTGTTTATTTATTGAGTGCAAAATTCAATTCCTTTTTCAGTATTTATTTATTGAGTGCAAAATTCAATTCTTTTTTAAGACAAGAGCTTCAAGTTCGGACGTGAGACCCATTAGTTCCGGCCACTTCATGGTCCAGGAATCAATGAAACATGAAAAACAACACCCCTCCCCCCGGGAAACAAACAAAAAAAAAGTCTGGTGCTTGTTGTAAGTCATATCTCATTCTGTAGAAGAAATAAATATTACTACCTCCAATCTTAGTTATAAGATAAAATTAATTTTTTTTAGAGATTAAGGAAGTTAAATAAGTTACTTAATCATTTCATATGACATGTGTTATATATCCTTAGATTATATATCAGTTTATTAGTCAAACTAATTAATTTAAAAAAAAAATATAAATATAAATACTCTAAAGTAATTTAATTAGTTTCATTAATCTCTCCAAAAAAAAGTCAATTTTATCTTATATTTAGAACTGAAGAGAATACTTATTATAAACACTAAGTGGGACTGTGCGGCGGTAATTATATTTGTTCATGATTGTCTCATGGCATATTGTATGTACAACTTTGAAATTTTATTTCAATTTTTAAACAAAGTTAATGACTTAACAATCTTTTCTTAGTTTTAATAAGGCAGTTAGATGTGACTCATGATGTGGTTTGGAGTGGTATATACTCCTTTGATCCTATTTATAGAGTAAAAAGAGAAAAAACTTTTTGATCATATTTATAAGACACTTCGTTTAAATTTTTCATATGAATTGTACACTTTTGCCCTTTATTTATTATTATATTGAGTTTGTTCTTATGTGTTATAATGTACATTAGATAGGGATAAAGTTGGAATGTTATTGAATTTTATAGTAGAGTTAATGGAGTTTAAATTTTTTCTTGATCCGTATAAAATATATTAGAAGTGTCTTATAAATAAAACCAAAGGAATATATAATTCCTACAATCCAAAAAATAGGGCGTTTTTCAGGGGGGAAAAATCCTTATTCCATAATATAAGTTGCCTAGAAAGTTATTATTAGTATTTTTTCAATTTTATCCCTATTTATTGGTAATTTGGTATTACACAATGGTTTTGGTGAAAGACAAGAGAAGTGTAACAAATTTGAAAAAAAAAAAAATTCAATTTAACACAAATTTAATGAATTAATCATTTTTTTCTTAGTTTCAGTAAACATATTGAAAGTAACTTATATTTTGAACCAAACAAAGTATATATAGATAATAGCCCAAAGAGGAGGGAAATTTTTGTGGTCCAATTTAAAACAGATGTAATAAGTTAACCGTTATTACTTAATTTCAATAAAAAGATTAAAAGTGACTTATATTCTAAACCAAACAAAATAAATATAAGAGCATAAAAGGAGGGAAGCTTTATGTGATCCATTAAGGCAGAAGGAAAGAATCTGGAAAAGAAGGATGAGGAGGATGGCATTAAGCATATTGAGCAGAGTTACTTAATGAGGACCCCAAAACTGTGGAGTATGGTTACCACATGAATTGCATGTGAGTGAGATGTGAGACACTATGCATCCAATGCATTTTTATCACATTCATTCCAGATTAACAATAATATAAATTAATAAATAAGTATATTCATAATTAATAAAAAGCAAATGGCCCATGTCTCCACTTAGTTAATTGATCCAAAGTTTCGGGGCCCTTTTATTTATGTGCTCTATGACTCTTATTGACATGATTGTTTGAGGTATACTATTTTTCATTTAAAAAAACAGATAATTTTGACATCATTAAATTACTTAGTATATAAATATTAAATATATGAATGTTTTTATTCAAACATACATGCTTATATGGTTATATCTTGTAATTTGATATAGAAGTGACTCGAGCGAGTGTTTTAATTTTAAATAACGATATTTTTTTATCTTCTTTTTAAAATAAATACAATTTTGTCACTCCCCTGCCACTTAATATAAAACTCAGTTGATATTCTTAAAAAGATTAAAGAAACTAAATAAATTATTTAATTATAATATATGCTGTGTATCATTAGATTATAGGAAAAATTCCATATAAAGACTCTTGAATTAATGTATTTCAAAATTAGGTTGGTAAATTTAATAAATCCTTAATTAAATTATACACTCAATTTAAGATATTAAAATGAGGGTGAAATGACTTTTATGCCATCCTCTTTCTCTTCTCTTATCTCTGGATATTCCCCTTCTATTCTCTTTCTGTATGGTGTTCTCTTCCACACAACAACCTCAACTCCATTCTCTCTCGCACAGCAACCTCAACTGTGTTACTTTTTTTTTTTGCGTGAAATTTTTTATTTTTATGGAGTAAATTAAAAGAAATAGAGAAATACGTCCATGACTAGTCTCCTAGATCTGACCGGAGAGCATCGAGCACAAAAGCTGGTGGGGAATTGAAGAAGACCACACCTTCAGCAAAACTCAGGGCTTCTTTAGCTAATACTACATCTGCAACTGTATTCGTATCCCTACTGCAACTTTTATCTATTCACAATGCTGATTCAATCATTTTTTATTTGCACAAATTATAAATTAAATGTCCTCCTCACATTTCTTGTTTCACTCATCTCATAATTTAAAAAAAAAATAACAAATTAAGCAATATATATATATATATATATATATGCGTTCAAATTAAGCTTATTGAGTTTATTCAGTTATAAACTTAAATATGTGATTATATTGTTTACAAATGAATGGAGTAAAAATGAAAAACTGTTTAGTTTAACAGCATCCGCTGTGGGAAAACTCGTTTTTTCCAGCAACTAACTAAGCGGAGTCAGGACCTACCTCTAAGATAATTTTATTCATTTATGATTTATAATTTATAACTTATTATTTGTCATTTCAAAGTCTTTTTAAAATAATAATGAGATTATATATATATATATAAATTAAAATTTTAAAATAGTTTAATACTATAATTTTTAATGATTAATTTATTCTTAATTTGTCTGAAATCTTTTTAATGTTCAAACGTGATTGCTGTGTGAACCATTTTTTCAAAAGAATCAAAGGAAGGCATTTTAAGGGGAAAAAAGTCACGCGCGAAGAAGAAATATAAAATAAGTGGAGGAGGGAGCTGGTGTTGTTGTGAGGCGATGGTGTTGTTGAAGAGAGGGGTCGTCATGCCGTGATCATCCAAAAGATGAGCACGGCATGCTCATCTCCCTAATTTTGGGGTAGGAATTTTTTTTATTTGGATTAAATTGTATGTTACACTCAGAAATATTTTTATCATCTGGTATTTTAAATTAATTAATTTCTAATCTTGTATTTTGAAATATTTTTATTGCAACACCAGTATCCTAAAATATTTTTCTAGTAGCATCCACTATTTAAAAATATTTTTTTAACACCCAATATCTTAAACTATAATTAATTTTTAGTGTATGAAGTATTTTTTTTTTTAAAAAAAACCTTTATTTGGGGGATGAGCATTATTTGCTCATCTTTTAGATTAGCAGGAAATGCGGATTCTAGAAGGGAAAGAGAGCAATAGTAATAAAGAATGAAAGGCAAAATATCTAGAGACCAAAGAAGAGAGAGAGAGAGAGGAGGGTAGTAAAGTCATTTTACCCACATTCTAAAATTCTAAATCAAGTTTATGACCTAATTTAGGATTTGTTAAATTTACTAACCTGATTTTAAATTTTATTAATTCAAGTAACTTTATATAAGATTTTTTTTAGATTATATATCAGTTTATAAGTTAAGCAAATTTGTTTATGAAAAAATTAGCTCTTTTGTTCTTGCTTATCTGCATTCATGTCATTTTTTAGCTGTAAAGTATTAATATGTAACATCATTTGATATTTTAATGAAATTTGGTCTTTATCAAAAAAAAAAAAAAAAATAGTTTGTGAAAAATAATAAATATAAATATTTTAAAATAATTTATTTAATTTTATTAATCTCTAAAAAAATCAATTAAATTTTATATTAAGCGTCAGATCAAAGTACTAGCTAAGTAAAATGATGCAAGATCGAAGATGCTTCAACAGCGAACCTTTCGAAACAAACAAATGTAAATCCCAAACATATAAAGCAATAAACGAAAAAAGAATGAAAAATAAAAAATTCAACAAGCATGAAAACAACTACAAGAAAAATCCAAAAAAAAAAAAAATCATGGAACATAGAGGCCAGACACACAATTTACCAAGTATAAACCAATACTGCCTCCTCAAATACATCAAGGAAGATGAAAACCACCATGAACGCATCTGCGTATGGATCAAGATAAAATAAAAAAAAACTACTCCAATCTTCGAACCATGCCACTACGCGCTAGTGCCCTATGAAAATCTATAAATGTAATATTTTAATCTCTTTTATCTTTTAAATTTATAATTTTTGTCAAAACATCTCCTATTAATTACATTATTGTATATCTGGCAAAAAAAAGGTATTATTGTATATGTAAATAGATTTTCTATCCATGGGATAGTTCTAAATGCAAATGATTATAAGGGTATTCTAGAAAAACTAATATATATATTTTTATAAATAACTAATTTAACTATTTTCTTAATATTTGACAATAAGTTTTCTCTTACATTCAGAATGGAAGAAAATATTTTAATTTTGAATCTGTTTTATGACTATTGTCATCATCCCAAAAAAATCATTCAATATCTATTACAAATCTTTCCTCTATTTTTTTTATAAAAATATCCCAGTTGCTTTTTAAAACATCCTTAGGACCAAAATAAGTTTCTCATCTAGCTTCTACATTTATAGCTGAGAGGGAGTACAAGGAGAGGTCATTTTTGCACTTTTTTATGGCCAGAAGTCATTTTGCATTTACATTTGTGACCGACAAATATTGTATAACTACTTGGGATGGTTAAGTGTCTGTTTGGATTAGCGGTGAAGAAGTGGTTTTTTTAACCATATGACTTTTGAAAAAATAAGATAGGAAAAAAAGTCAGATTGTAAATGTGATTTGTTTTTGGATTAGTGGTGGCAGAAGTGACTTTTTTTCTAACATTGAACCTGTTTGAATTAGAGTTTGAAAAGCCCGTTTAGATGGAAAATGACTGAAAAGGACATGAATCATATATATATTATTTGTATATATTGTGATAACTAAAGCGAAAAATTAAATTAAATTAAAATTAAAATTTGATAAAATACAATAAGTCATATTAATGCATTTTTTTGGGACATTATTACATGATTAAGCACTAATTTGAGGACTAGAGAAAATTACATCAAAGTACCTCAGAATTTATGAAAATTATAAGTAAATGAAGAAAAGGGATCGGCGAAATCACAGACAATGACCCAAATGTTTCATAAATTACAGTCTACCCTACAAATATTTCAACAAGTGTCTATTTAATCCCTCCTTAAAAACTTTTGAAGGTTGCAAGGAGGTCCTTGGTCAAATCCTAATTTGACCAAAGGTTCTTCTTCTTCTTCCTTGGAACACTCGAACCAATGAAACAGAGCATTGCTCAAATATGCACCAGTGGAAAATCTTCAAGCTGGATCAACCACCACCACCGGTGAACCCCCTTGCCTGTGAGCAGCGACACAGCCGTCGAACTCTGTCTCCTCTGGCTCTCTCTGTCTTCGCAGCTCTGCCACCAAGCTCTCCTCCTCAAGCTCGTGGAATGCGACACACACACACACACACACACACACACACACACATTATGGTCTGATCGCAACATTGATGGAACAGAGAGAACAGAAATGCTGTGGGGAAAAAAGCTGTCGGTGGGGTTTCAAAAAAATGATACAGCAGAGGGAGAAGTGTAGTGATTGTCGAAGCTTTACCAAATGAATGCATTTCCTCTAATGGGATTTTTTATGCCAAACTTGCAGTAACCTATATGCACTGCTTTGCCAAATAGACCCTAAAAGATAGTTTCCCCACTTTTGAACACACACACACACATATTATGGTCTGATCGCAACATTGATGGAACAGAGAGAACAGAAATACTGTGGGGAAAAAAGCTGTCGGTGGGGTTTCAAAAAAATGATACAGCAGAGGGAGAAGTGCAGTGATTGTCGAAGCTTTACCAAATGAATGCATTTCCTCTAATGGGATTTTTTATGCCAAACTTGCAGTAACCTATATGCACTGCTTTGCCAAATAGACCCTAAAAGATAGTTTCCCCACTTTTGATAGACTAATTGAAAGATATTTTGCTCGTGTTTCTACTTCAATAAAATAAAATAAAATGTGGCTGAAAAAACAAATAATTAATACCCCCTTCTGGAAGGGGTTAAAGGTATTCTCTACAATCACAACCTCCTCACCAACCCCAAAAAGTACAGTCACATCTTAATCAAGTGTTCCAATAACTGAAGGGCACACAATCTAATTTAATATCGTCCTTAAAGCAATAAAAAACGATTAAGACCAAACAAAACATAAAGGTACCCTCCTCCGACAACATGATAAGTTTTTTTTTTTGGCCAACAACAACATGATAGTTTAGCCCAATGGCTCAAGGACCTTCTATTTTATGAGATTTAACTTCGGCTTTCATTCTTGTCTCTTTTATCATTTTTGTTGATAATCTTTTCCCACCATCCACTCACCCTACCTCGCTAATTTTGTCACAATCCACGTACTTTTCTTTCCCTCTAGTGCATTGCACAGAAGATAACTTGCGCTGTTTATACTTTATGATAATGAGTACTTTTTATAAAATGAAAAATCTCCAGCAAGGTAGGCACTTTTTTTTTTTTTTTTATTTGGTCAAGGGTTTCCTCTTCGAGACTTAGAGAATAAAGAATTTTCACATCTTTCAATAAATACGCTGCTTTTACATTTTTCTCTTTATGAGGTGAGGCCTCTTACCACCTCAATCAACAACTTGTTAATAACAAGTTACACCACCAAACAAACAAAAAATAACACTATTTTAATTGTATGTCTCCTTTATTTTTTTAAGTGTATTTTTGTTCTTGAACTATTCATTGTGCGGGATTGGGTGACCTAAACTATCAAGTGGTGCAATATCACTCTTTGTTTTTTTCCAAAGTGTAATATCGCTTTTGGAGCATTTTAAAAAGGGTAATGTTGTTTCTTCATTAAACATTAATTATTTTGATCGTTAATTAACTGAGAAAATTATGGAAAAATAACTTAGAAAATTACAAATAAGTACATTATAAAAAATTACAAATAAATGTCAAGGAAATAGTGTTATTTCTTAAGGATTAAAATGCCATTTTAACCAGCCACTTTCACAAGCTACTTGGTAATTATCGAATTACCATTGTTGGGAACAAAATTGGTAAGTAATTCAAAAATATCATATTTGTTTTAATAATATTATCAGTAAAATATTAATACTTAATATTTAATAATTTAAATATTATTTTTTTACAGATCTTTATACACAACTTACAAGTCAGCTTTTAAGATATACAAATCCTTCAGAAACTTACATCTTAACTAGTGCATCTGTAATTCATAAATGAATGTACATTAACTGTAAATTTCTTAAGGAGGGTTTGTAAATTTTGGAGAAAGACTTGAAAATTATCACACTAGTTTACTTTCTAGCTAACTAATGTGAAAAACGCATTTACTTTTAAAATCTTGAATATATACACCAATTGAATTTACAATTTTTGAAGGAGAAAACTTATAATTTATTAAACTATTTTAATTTACAACTTAGCTAGTGTGAAAATTATTCACTTATAAAACTTGGACGCACAACCTGAGCTATAAAGTTTTAAAGGGGCACCTAAAAATTATGGAAGAAGATTTATAAGTTATCACGCATGAACTTGTAAATAACAAATACACTAGTTATGTTGTAAATTTTTAGAAGATTTGTAAATTTCAAAAGTTGACTTGTAAATTGTGTGTGAAGATTTCTAAATAACATTGATATTTAACTTTGAGAGATGTATACATTAAATGGTATAAGCTTGGAGTACTGAGTTACAACTTAGTTAAAATTTTAAGGATTTGGTGATTAATTTTTCCTTAATATTTTAATAAAATATTATTTAAAAAAATAATATTTTTTAATTAATTGGTGCCACCAACAAAGTAGTTAGTCACTCGGTAACCGGTCAAAGTAAGTTGTTAAAATAATATTTTGATGGCTAAAGTATATATTTAGTCATTTATGTTTGTTTCAAGTATCATTTTAGTCCTTTAAGTTTATAAAGTGCACTTTTGATCCCTTAATCTTAACACCGTTAGTATGGCTTAACGAAAAATACCGACTCAACAAATTTAAGCGATGACTGTGCAACTAAGTGCTGATTAAGCATGCATGTATGTTAGTATTTTAATAAATTAATTTTTTAAAAACCTATAAATTGAAAAAGATTTAATCTTTACGGACTAGTTTACCGTTTCTCATTAACGATCCCTCGATCCCTAACTCATCCCTACGGCTTCGATCCCTCCATCCCTAACTCATCCCTACTGCTTCAACATCTCATCTAAAGAAATAACCAGTCCTTGAAACGTCAATCTTGTAAGTCTGTTGTTTTTCCTTTTTATATGTACTATTGGTTGCATCCATCCTTGCGAAGATTATCTAATTTCTTCTTTATTGCCATTAAACCTAAAACATAAAATTACATAGAAAGTAATATTACAAACCATCCCATAACCTAGAATAAAATCCTAGGTGAACAATACTGGCAAACTAAAAGAAAAAAGAAGACAGCATCCTAATATCATTATGCGTCAAAACCCAAAGGTATATTTCTGAATATGAGAAACTGAGCTTTCGACAAATTGGAGTATTCCGTATTAAAAAAACTCCTAATGATTCAAATAATCTACAGATGCAACCTTGTGATTATGAAGAATCCACCCAAACCTAATCTAAAATAATGAATTACGAAGAGATGAATTAGAGGTGAAGTTGCCGGACATGGAGAAGCTTGTGCATTCTTGAAGAGGAGAAGACACTTTCTTTTTTCTTTTTCCCAGATTTATATTTATTTTAAAATATAAACATATTAAATTAAAGAATTAACATGTAGTCATGCTTAGTCAGCGGTTAATTGTGCAGCCATCACTTAAAATTGCTGAGTTAATATTTTCCGTTAAGTCAAACTAACGGTGTTAACATTAAGGGATTAAAAGTGCACTTTATAAACTTAAGGGACTAAAATGATACCTAAAACAAACATAGAGGACCAAATATATACTTTAGCCTATTTTGATTTTTTACCTGAGTAAGAAATAATAACGTCAGTACCTTGGCATTATTTGAAATGTTTTGGAATTTAATTAGTATTAACTTTTGTAGGGTACTTATTTATAAGTTCTTGAGGCCATTTCTATAACTTTATCTGGTGGCATCACTTGATAGTTTAGACCATGAACCCATGACGACGGCTCAGACGAACTGAGACGAGGGGGTGCGACGATGAGGCACTGAAAAAGAAAAAAGAAAGTGAAAAGGCCAGTGTGGGAATATTAAAAAAATATCATAGGCATATTAGTGAGAACAAACCAAAATATTATTTCTCCCCTCCAAATCTTTCCAGTTTTGGAGGGGAGGAGAGGGAAAATTTTAGAAAATTTCCCCACCTACAAATTTTAAGATGCCAATTAATTGGGAATGGCACTACAAAAAAAACGTGATTTAGTAGCGGTTAACAATGGATATTCGTAGCGGTTCTAACCGCTACAAACTATGTTAGTAGCGGTTACCCAAACCGCTACTAAATCGTACGTTGCAAACTGCTTTGTAGCGGTTTTATAAAACCGCTACGCAATCAAAAATAACCGCTACAAATTTTGTAGCGGTTCATAGTAACCGCTACAACACCCAGAGATATTTGTAGCGGTTATATAACCGCTACAAATATAGAAAATTTTATTGAGAGCTTTAAAAAAGAATTTTTTTTTGTAGCGGTTTACTAACCGCTACAAATATAAAAAATTGAAAATTTGTTAAAAATAACATTTTTTATTTGTAGCGGTTCAGAACCGCTACTAATTTGAATTTCATGAAATTAGTAGCGGTTTTTAAAACCGCTACTAATTTCATGAAATTCAAAATTACCGCCAAAAAATTTAAATTTAGCTTTTAAAAAGGCGCGTTATTTAGTAGCGGTTTAATAACCGCTACAAATATTTAAAATTTTTTTTAAAAAATATACATTGATTTTTTTTCTGTTTTTTCAATATTATATTAAATAGTTTAATTTGTTATTATTTTATCTATTTCAATTAGTTTATTATTCAATAGTTTAACTTATTAATAAATTAAAAAGAAAAAATGTAATTGAATATGATTAGTATAAAATTTATATTAATAATATTATTAAGGATAGTTAGGTAATAAGGAATTATTATGTTTTATAATATAATGTAATTGTATATGAAAAATAGATGAAAATGAGATAGAGTTATGATATATCTAGAAAAAAATGGTTAGAATAAATTTTATAGAAAGGAAAGAAGTATTCTAAAAAAAATTGAAAATCTTGTTACCATATTTGATCGTATTATTCAGCTCCTCTATTCATACGAAAGAAGTTGTAAATGAGAGGAAATGAAAGAAGGGTAAGGTGATAAGAAATTGGGGAGTGTTTGAAATGAGTTGTGATAAGGGTATTTATAGGGATTCACGTATTATTTGTAGCGGTTAATGTAGCGGTTATTAATTAGTAGTGGTTATTTATATTTTTGTAGCGGTTTAATTATTTGTAGCGGTTAATGTAGCGGTTATTATTTAGTAGCGGTTATTTATATTTTTGTAGCGGTTTAATAACCGCTACAAATATTATTTTAATTTTTTTTAAAATTTTTTTTACATTTTATTTTAACACAAATGTTTTGCATTTTTTGTAAAGACAAATTTTTTACACTTGAATTTGATCACTCATCGTCACCATCCCTACAGAAATTTTGTAGAAAAATTATTGTTATTGATGTATTATTAAATTTAAAAAATTTAATTGAAATGACGTGGACTTAAAAAAACTCACCGCAGTAGAGGTAAATTGTCATCGCCTTCAGGGAAGTAGTTTTCAAAATCGGCTGGCTGAAATGGCTCACTTTCGTAGGCGATGTTATCGCCTTCACCCATGTCGTAAAGGTCTCTTGGCTTTAAATGAACGACCATGTGCCAATCCCTATGCCTCTCGTCCTCGACATAATAAACCTGATGTGCCTCTGAAGCTAGAATATACGGCTCATCATCTTGAGAAATACCAGTATGAATCGGGCGTGAGAAATTGACTGATGTGATCCCTAGGTCGTCAGTTGTCAGTCCCCGAGAAGTAGTGGTATTTGCCCACAAACACTTGAACAGCGTCACGGTGAAACGGCCTTGATAATTAAGCTCGACCACATCAAGAAGCTTGCTATAGTAAGGGACGCCTCCGAACTGCATATTGGCGTCACTGCTGCTCGCATAACTCCTTGTCCCAAATGTGCCATAAACAACCGAATTCTGTGTTTGCAATCCTTGATCCCGTGAAACCGTGCAAAACTTAAAACCATTGACATTGTATGCTGTAAACCGTTTTGCATGATCAAGAGGCCTGATTGCGAGAGCTCTGAAATCTGGTGAGTGTGGGTTGTGGTCATTTAGTATTCTGCGAGCAAACCAGCTCGGGAATTCTCTGTGGACTCTCCTATCAACTTCCGAGGATGTCTGTGTACGAATCCTGAGCTGACGCTTGACATGACTTCTGAATTCCCTGCAATTAATAATGGAAAGGCGTTTGTGAAATGAAAGTGAGAAATGTTACGAAAGATATAGATCGAATAACATACATGTGAGTGTACAATTCTTACCGTATGAAAGGCTCAACTTGAGTGCAATTAATCAAGACATGTCTATGTGCTTGGAACTTCTCAGTTGCTGTTAGTTTGAAGTTCTCAGTTGCTCCAACTGGTTTACCAACACGAGGGATAAATTCTCCTGATGTCGGTGCAGGTTCAGGACAATCGTCAACACGAGGCGGGCGGTTGAAAGCCGTCTCAAGATCATCAAAATACCTTGAGCAAAAATATAGCACCTCATCCCCTATATAGCCTTCAGCTATAGAACCTTCTAGCCACGCCTTATTCCTCACGTAAGATTTTAATTTCCCAAGGAACCTACGAAGTACATAAGAGAAAATTGATATAAAATGATGAAAAGGACGACTAGCAAACATTAAATACGGACAGTAAATGAAAGCACATATTTAAAATGAGTACCTCTCAATCGGATACATCTAACGATATTGTACTGGTCCAGCGATCTTTGTTTCATGAACGAGGTGGACTGTGAGGTGAACCATCACAGTAAAAAAGGACGGAGGAAAGATCATCTCCATGTGACAAAGCGTAAGAATGATTTTTGACTGCAGCTGATCGAGCTCCTTAACGATCAAAACTTTAGAACACAACTTCCAAAAGAAAGAACAAAGTTCCACCAAAACGAAGGAAACATCGGGAGGAAGTGTATTCTTTATAGCCAGAGGGAGTAACTGCTGCATAAGAACATGTGAGTCGTGACTCTTCAGGCCACCAACCTTTCGAACCTGCAAGTCGACACATCGAGAAATGTTGCTTGAATGCCCATTAGGAACTTTTAATTTCTTCAACGTCGCGAGGAACACATCCTTGTTCGGTTTTGTGAGGGTAAACTTTGCCAGTGTAAATCTGTCATGCTCATCTGGCCAAGCGTCTTCACGAACTCCCATGTCGCGTAAATCTTTCCTAGCTTGAAGGTGATCTTTTGTCTTGCCGGGTTCGTTAAGCAGCGTATACAGCACATTGTCGTAAACATTCTTTTCAATGTGCATTACATCAAGGCTGTGGCGAAGTAAATTAGATCTCCAATATGGAAGTGTGAAGAAAATACTTATCTTCTTCCACTGCTGAGGCGCCGAAGTCCTGCGCGTCTTTTGGCGAGTTTGTGATGAATCGTCGCTTTTTCCAAACTCGAAGTCAACATGCTCAAGCTGCTGTAAGATATCTGTACCAGACAAAGTCTGAGGTGGTCCTCTTTTCTCTGGTTTCCCATTGAAGTGATTCCGTTGCAATCTGAACTTATGCGTTCCATCGAGAAACCTCCGATGCCCCATAAAGCACCACTTTCGGTTGTGGGGAAGGCGCAATGCGTCAGAGTCGAAATTGCAAGCTGGACACGCCGACCCAGTATGCATATTCCAACCAGATAATGTGTCAAGGCCAGGAAAGTCACTGATCGTCCACATCAAGGCTGCACGCATGTTGAATAAAGTCTTGCTGTGAGCGTCGTACGTCTCCAAGCCGACATTCCACAGGTCAAGCAATTCCGCAATAAGCGGTTGGAGATACACATCAATGTTATTGCCCGGTGCCTTTTTGCCTGGAATGATCATAGACATAATGAAAGAGCTTTGTTTCATACACATCCAGGGGAGTAAGTTGTAGGGAACTAAGACTACCGGCCAAATGCTGTAACTTGTGCTAAGATTCCCGAAAGGATTGAAACCGTCGGTCGCGAACGCAAGCTGAACATTTCTGGGGTCAGTCGCAAAATCTAGAAAGTCGTTGTCAAACGTTTTCCAAGCAGCTGCATCCCGCGGATGTCTTAATTTACCGTCTTCATTTTTATCAACGGCATGCCACCTCATGTGCTCAGCAGTTTTAGACGACATAAATAATCTTTGTAGACGAGGTTTCAAAGGGAAGTACCTGAGAATCTTTGCAGGTTTCTTCTTCTGCTTTTTCCCCTTCCGAATTGTCTTGTATCTCGATGTGTGACATCTCTTACACGTCTCCCTGCTGGAATCGTCTCCCCAATACAGCATACAATCATTTGGGCACGCATCAATCTTTTGATAATTCAACCCCAACCTGTTGATAATCTTCTTGGCCTCGTAGAAGGTTGTGGGAATCTCGGCGTCGGGGAATGCATCTTGTAATAAGTCGAGCAACATCGACATTCCCTTATCTGTGATCTCACACAAGCACTTGATATGATACAATTTGATCAAGAAAGATAATTTAGAATATTTGCGACAACCTTGATATAAAGGACGATCTGCCTCATCTATCAAGCTGAAAAAATCCCGAGCTGCTTCATTCCCCATAAAAGCCGGCTCAGAGCCGTGCACTTCTTCATTGAAGTTGTCGCCTTGAAATCCAAACGCATCACGCACAGCATCATTCACAGGATCATCTTCATCTACTTGAACGCCTACTTGAGAACTTCGAGGAAGAGCCTCGTTATATCTAATGCCGGCCTTCTCACCATGAACTGCCCAGAACGTATAGTCCTCAGGGAAAGGCTTCACAAGCAAATGTTCCTTCACAACATTTCGTGGATGCCACTTCTTGAACTTGCATTTCCGACACGGACAGATGATCTTGCCGTTACAGCTGGCGTGAGTGAATGCGAAATCTAAGAAACTGTTTAATCCGTACAAATATTCAGGAGAATTGCGCGGCAACCTTATCCATGATTTATCCATAGCTACAAGTGAGAGAGAAGAAAGTATAGAGAAGAAGATGAGTGAGAAGATAATGACGAATGCTTAGAACCTTATATTCTGAAAATCCAACGTTTATAATTTTGTAGCGGTTATTAAACCGCTACACCAACCGCTACAGAAATTCCAACGTTTATAATTTTGAAGCGGTTATATATATAAAACCGCTACAGTTATAAAATATTAGTAGCGGTTATATATATCAAACCGCTACTAATATTCAAGCCGTTAATTGGTGGGAAATTCAAAATGTACTTCTTGAGTATTAGTAGCGGTTATATATATAAAACCGCTACTCGTGTTCAACGTATTAGTAGCGGTTATATATACTAAACCGCTACTAATATTAAAGCCGTTGGACATTAAATATAAAAATAATTTTTTTTAATTTGTAGCGGTTATACATAATATAACTGCTACAAATGTGCATAAAGGCGGCAAATTTCAAAATTCAAATGTTTTGAGTGTTTGTAGCGGTTATTAGTGTATAACCGCTACAAACATATATATTTGTAGCGGTTTCTGAACCTAAACCGCTACAAATATATATATGTAAATTTGTAGAGGTTATGAGTTTATAACCGCTACAAATATATATCTTTGTAGCGGTTATACACTAATAACCGCTACAAACACATAGATTTGTAGCGGTTTTAACTTAAAACCGCTACAAATATATATAATTTATTTTTTTTAAAATTTAGATATAAATCATTCATAAATTATTTCAAAGCGATCTAATAATATAAATATAATTATATAAAACACAATAAGAAAATTCTGAAATAAAATCTCATAAATATTTACAAATGTTTAAACAAAAGAAAATGTCCTAAACTAAGGAGCTGGGGGCTGATCCTCTGGTGCTCCCTCAGGTGGGGCTCCCTCAGATGCCACTGGATCGGGCCGCTGCGCAGACTAAACCGCACCATCGTCATCAGCAGGAGGAGGAGCTGTAGCAGGAGGAGTGGTACTCGGGACGACGTAGCGAGGGACAGGGGGAACTGCTGGATGCTGCTCGTCCGGGAATAGACGACTCCATGCTCCCTCTAGCATTTTGTTCGCGATCTCACGCCACTGCGTCTGTTGAGCGTACATCATATCTGCATGCATCTGCAGCTGCTGCTGCTGCTGCACCTGCATCTGCTGCTGCTGCTGCGCCATCTGCTGCTGGGTCTGCTCCAAATCTGACCGCAGTTGGTCAAGAGACTTGTCCCTCTGACGTCTGACCCCTCTAGAGCTGCCAGCCTCAGAGGCGGCGCTCCTGCCGTAGACCATGCTGGGTCTGGCGCCTATCCCCATACCTCGCATGCGTCCGGGGTGCTCAGCCTGAGCCAGACCCGCCTTCAAAGGAGCCGTCGGGTCCACTGACCCCTGTGACTCCTCAGGCTGGGTCTGTCGCAGCTCAGCCTGCGACTGCTACATTCGCTCCTGCCATTTTATGAAACAATTAATAATTACCATTTTTCATTATTAACTTGGTTTTATAAAAAATATAATAATAAAATAACTTACAATGGCCGCCTCTGCCTGTTGAGAGGTCGCAGTCCCGTCACGGTGTCTGTGTGTGATGGTGTACAGCTCCGCATAGTCCGTCTGACGGTTCTCCTGCTGTGCCTTCGTCTCCTGAAACAATTACAAAACAATTAGTATTATGACATAATCAGCTAAAAGTAAGTGAAGCACTTGAAAAGTTACCAGCTCGCTGTAGGTCACAGCAAAGGTCTTCGATCCTGCTGTGTGGTGGATCGTCTGCTGCGCCCGGATCTCGGTGTTCCTCTGAGAAAGCTCCTGGAAAAACAAATAATTAAATGTATTATAATTTAAAATTAAATACAAATTAAATTGAAATTATAATTTAATATTTAACAATTACAAAATTATATATCAAAAATATAATAAATACATTACCTGCGCCTGAGGGCTCCTCCTGAACTGAACGAAACGCGCCCAATCGTTCGGCGGCACGCCGTCCGGGACGCTCTCCTGCAGCTGCTCCAGAGGCATCGTCCTGTCCCCATCCACCCTGTGGAAGAGACGGTTCCTCCTGTTCCTCCAGGCGTCGCCCATCTTCATGAGGGCGTACCTCTTCCGGTTGGCCCGGAGGGCAAACCGCAGCTGAAAAAAATACATTTAAATATCAATACTTATAAAAACCATAATTTAAAAAAAAATAATTAAATAGAATTAATTAAAAAAAATATTAATTAAATAGTTTTAATTACCTGAACCACCTCCTCCCAAGCCTGGTCCTTCGGCCCCTTCGGAATGTGCCTCCACTTCGGGAAGTGAAGGGGGAACCGCATCCAATTCGATCCCAGGTCGCTCAAGAAGCGGTTGAGCAGGTGACCCCCATTGTGGATCGGCTGGTCAGTGCCCTCGTTCCACGGCACTATAACTCGCAGGGACCGGTCCATGCTGTTCAGATCGGCCACATCCAGCCTCCTCGTCGACACGTTCTCCTGCTCATCTGCACAGTTGACCGCACGTTAGATAAATTATAATTCAAAGTTAACATTTATAATTTAAATAAATAATTTACTAAATTAAAAAATTAATTTACCTTCGACCTGCACCTCAAACCCAGTGGACCGCAAAAACGACCCTCGTGGGTTGTTCTGCTCCCGAGCATCCTCCTCATCGAGGAACCGCTCCATCTCCCTGAACCCCATCGAGATCTTGAACTCCTCCTCGTTGAGGAAGTCCTCAACGCTAATCTCTGGCCTCTCCACCTCAGGCACCTCTGCTGCGGTCATCGCCTGTGGGATCGTCTGCGGTGCCTGTGGGGGGATGGGCTGAGATGCCGCGGTAGCCCTGCCTGCGCGCTGCCCCCTCCCTCTGCCCCCTGCCCGGCTGCTGCCACCCCGTAAAGTCGGTCTGGGGACCTCAGGGGCCTTCCCCTTATCCTGTCCTGAAGCCATATAACTGTACAAATTAAAAAAAAAAATTAGTCCATTATTATGCAAAAATATAATAAAAATATAAATATAAATAAAAATACGTGTTATATACGTACCTCAAGTGCGAATACTGCGGAATACTGACCAAAAGCTCCTATATAGACGTCTGAACGCTCAAATCTCGAAGAAATCACTCAGAGAAACCTCAGGAAACAAAATGAGCAAAAGGAGAAATGAAGGAGGTGGTGGTTTAAATAGGTCAGATATTAGTAGCGGTTATTAAAATAACCGCTACTCTAACCGCTACAAATAATTAAATTTGTAGCGGTTCTACAATAACCGCTACAAATCTTCACAACGTTTGAAATTCTGTAGCGGTTATTGCCCAAAACCGCTACAAATTTGGAGTCTCTTGAAATTCTGTAGCGGTTTTTGCCCAAAACCGCTACAAAATTCTGACCTTTGGTATTTTGTAGTGGTTTATGTGCATTAACCGCTACAAGTTTTGGCGGGAATTTCGCGCCAAATTTGTAGCGGTTTTTTGTAGAAAACCGCTACAAATAATCTTGCCGCTACAAATTTGTAGCGGTTTAGTTAAAAACCGCTACAAATACTATAATTTGTAGCGGTTTAATATAACCGCTACAAGTGCACCGCTACAAAATACCTTTTTTTTTGTAGTGTGGGAGTAAAATCCTTTCCATCGCCTACCCTCCTGTCAAACCAAACAAACCCTAATGACTTGTTTGATTTACAAAATCAGAGTGAATGTAATGAAATATGATATAATAATGATTATATGAATTTATTTAGTTTGTTATTGAGGAAATGTGATGTATATGTATAAAAATGTTTCATTAAATTACATTGAACATAAGAATTGATGAGAATAATAAAGTAAGAGATAAAATTATCACTGTTTACATATATATGTAAAATGTACTAAAGTGTATATTTTTCCCCAAATATATATTATAACCCTGTTCACCTATATAGCAAGAATTATAATTTTTATATATTAATTTTTAACTTGTATTTGTAATGGCATCAACATATTAATTTCCGTATATAAATGATAATAAGTTATATTATTTATTTGATTTAATTATTCTAATGTTTGAAAAAAATAAATTTATGATATTTTTATTTGATATATAACATAAAAACTCAAACAAACTTTATTATTTATAAAAAAAAATATACTTCATTTTGTGCAGTGTATACAGCAGATTCATGGTAAATTTGTAATATTTAATGGTGCGAATACTAGGGACACACTATGTTTATGGTAATTTTTTACTAATATTTAAGTGCACGAATAATATCTAATGGAATATTTTAATATTTTTTAATGGTAAAATATATATTTTTTTATTTTTTGATGACTATTTTTTTTAAAAAATTTCTATATTATTATTTAATTTTTCAATAATAAATGGTGGTATTTTTTTTAATATTTAATAGGGTTTATGGGTGGACACTTTGGCCAATTCAAAAAATTATAATAATAATAATAATGTCTTTTTCACGTGATTATAAAATGCCTGCATCACTCCCAATAATATAATCCTGATTATACCAAATAATCTAATTATGATTATAAAATGTTATCCTCTTTATATTTTATAAACCAAATCAAATATCGTAATCACTCTATTCCATTAGGATTGCATGTAATCCTCTCCTATGGAATTAAAACCAAACAAGCCATAAGAAAATTTGTTTGTTTTAAGATTGCAATAATAAATAATGTTGTACTGGGACACTGAACCCATTAAATTTGGGGATAATGGAACTCTCACAATTATTATATTTTTTTAATTTTCAAATGTACTTTTGAGAACAATTATCAAAACATATTTTTTATTTTTTAAAAGTTATTTTAAAAAATAATTTTAAAAAACTGCTTTTGAAAAAATGGAAACACAAACAAAGAAGGCCTTAATTTTTTCCATCGCTTTAGAAAAGAAATAAACAAACAGTCATAATGTAGAACCAAAGAAGAATGTATCAGCTAAGGTAATGGGAGAATATTCATGGTTGTTTGATCGATTTTATTGTCTTTGGTTGCATTGTTGTTGAAGATTGTCCCTTTTTTGTTGTTGGCGACTGATTAAGTGTTTAACGCTGATGGGTCTTGCGTTGGTATAAATTTTGGCCATCGATAGTAAAGTTGTGGGAGGGTGTTGTTATTAGTGAAGATGGGGATGTTAAAATATATTGTGTTGCTGTTAATAGTAGATGCAGGGTTATAATATGGGGGTGTTGTTAATAGTGAAGATGGAGATATTAAAATATATAGCATTATTGTTAATAGTAGGTGTTGAGTGATGATATAGGAAGTTACTTGGTTTAATAAACATTATGTCACAAGCTTAAGCTTACTGAACTTACATTATGATTAGTGTTGTATTTTTTTTTTTGCCGGTAGCATGCAAAATGGCCTGTAATGAATGGTCATCATCTTTAAATGACATGCAAAATGACCTAGGACCAACCAACTTGATGGAAGGCCAAGAACCAGTAGGCATGAATCATAATTCTAGAACAAGAATATGTACCACTATGCAAGATGCCATGAAGCTGGTCTTGCTAGAGGCCGTTTGCGACTTGTAGGTTAGCATAGTTATTGGCCCACTACCAACTTCGTATGGGCCTATAGGGTTGCACACAAGAATGGCCCAACACGAGCTATAATGTTGAACCAAATATTATTATCACTTAGCCAATGCCTTTAAACGTTGAACCCTAATATCATATGAACATTCGAACAATAGGCGTCTGGACTTATCTGCCCTATCCGTCGGGACTTACTGCCATAGCCCTAGGTAGAACGGACGAAGTTCATATGGAATACAATATTTAATCTAGAGTTGACGAATTTTATATTTATATATATGTATATATAATATAAAATTCTTGAAAAAGAAAATTAATAATATTATATATATATTTTTTCGAAATATATATATATATATATATATGATAATATTATTACTTTGTGTTAGTTTTAAATTTATTTTTATTAGATAGATTAAATTTAATAACTAACATGATAGAGATATAATATCTCATATTTAATTTATAAAGATAAATTAAATCTATTGGCTCTTTTATTCGGATTAAATAAATAAGTTAAATTAAAATTGTTGGACAGATTTAATTAAACCAAATCTATTTAATTAAGCTCATCAAAATAATTAAGTGTTAATTAATTTCAAAATTAATTAAGATTAATTTTGAAATTCCAATATAGCCCTCATAGGTTATAAAACGATAGGGCAGAAGGACTCTTGTATGGATGAGAATTAAGAGCCGCAAGGAAACCCTAAGAGACATTGGAGGCGCTAGCACACAGTCTGTGTTGGAGAAGCATTCGTGTGGATATCGATAGAGGGAGCAGATCTGAGGTGTTGGCTCTTAGAGATCGAAAAAGGTAAAATGTAAATGGTACTAATCTTTCTAACTCGGTTTAAATGCTGTTGATAGATCCGCAATTGGGATTGGTAAAATTTTAAATTCTTTTATTGTGCTAGCCAATCCCAACAAGAATGACCTACAATCTTTTGCACTTATACTTTTGAAAGTAATGTTCATGCTGTTGTGAAGTTACTGTCAACCCACTCATAATTTTTTAAGAGATGGGTTGGTGTCATGTGGCTAATCCATTTTGTAAGTAATATATTCACAATGTCTTATGTACTGCATTGTTAGTGATAAGGAAATATTATGCAGTAGTTCAATATTAGTGTTCCCTATCATTAAATATGTCATTGTGTAAAAGAGTCACTATCACACATTTTTCAGTTTCAGGTTATTGGTGGATATAATTGTGCATATTGTCATTCAACAACATATGATGAATATAGGAAGTTGTGGAAGAAGAAAGTGAAGTCGTTAATGTGAAAATATGTTATTAATATAGAGACGTGTTGTTATTGGCCCCTCAACTTGTAAATTTCAGAATTTTCCCTGCGTATGTTTTAGATTGTTAGATAGGAAGTTGTGAATCAAGAAAGTTAAGTCGTTAATGTAAAATATAGTATTGTTATTAATTATAGACAAAGTTGTTGTTATTCGGCCCCCCAACTTGTTAACTTCAAACTTTTCCCTGGCCATGTTTTGATTGTCAGATAGGAAGTTGTGAACCAAGAAAATCAAGCCATTAATGTAAAATATTGTGTTGTTATTATAGACAGAGGTGTTGTTATTCACCCCCCAACTTGTTAACTTCAAACTTTTCCCTGGCATGTTTTGGATTGTCAGATAGGAAGTTGTGAACTAAGAAAGTCAAGTCGTTAATATAAAATATGGTGTAGTTATTATAGACAAAGGCATTATTATTTGCCCCCCAACTTGTTAACTTCAGAATTTTCCCTAAGTATGTTTTGGATTGTTAGATAGGAAGTTGTGAACCAAGAAAGTTAACTTGTTAATATAAAATAGGGTATTGTTATTATAGATTGAGGTGTTGTTATTCGCCCCCCAACTTCTTAACTTCAGAATTTTCCCATAGAACATCTAAGAAGCTCAGTTGAAGAAACCGTTGTTCCCTTCCTCCTCTTCTCTGGTCCAAGAACCACCCACCACCATCAACCACCTTCCAACTCCAAACACCGTCGAGCCCCTCTTTTTCTCTCAGCCAAGAAACTGGCTTTCACTTTTCGCTCAGCCAGGAACCCACCTTTCCCTTCCTCCTATTTGCTGGCCCAAACCGTCCTTCCCTTCCAAGTCTTCACTGCGCCAACCAGCTCTTTGCCCCCTTCCACTCTTAGGTTTTTCATCCCTTTTTCAGTTACTCTTCCTTCAGCCAACCAACCCTTCAAAATGCAACATGATTTTGGGCATCTGGTTTCTTTTTTTTTAACTTAACTCAGGGAATTTTCATCTTTTTATCACAAATTCAAATCTCATATTCCTACTGACGTTCTAATTTGGGATTTTAACAATTCACAGCACCATTTTATCCTTTCACATTTTTGTTTGTATTTTAAAGGAATTTTCCCAAACAATAACATAATAATTAAACAAAGTTTAATCAATATTAATTATATGGATATATAAAAATATATAAGAAATAAATTCATAATAAGCAAGGTTTTGAAACCCGGACTGGCCACTAAACCGGTCGGGGTATTGAGTCAAGGGTCAGTGGGTCAGATCGGAGTCACACCTAGGCTAGACTGGTGAGAAAGGGAAGATTTTAGGGTTATTTATATGAAATTATGAATAAAATATTAAAAATAACCAGTCAAAGCGTGAGAAATTCGGTCAAACCTCATGAAAACCAGTTGAACCGGGGTCAATTACCAGACCATTCATACCACCAGTTGGCCAGTTTCCGGCTTAGACCGACCGGTCCAGTTTGGTCTTCAGAACCATGACAATAAGTTCTATTGCCAACATAATAATACCACAATATATAAAATTTAAAATGAAATAACATTACATTACTACAAATGGTTTGAAAATATATTGGGCTTTGAGGTGGTCAATTTTCTTATATGGTTTTTATTTTTTTCATCCTTTTTTCTTTTTTGTTTTAAATATCAAGTGGCAAAATCCAACTTGAAAGTTACTAGGCAGTTAAAATAGAAGAAAAACCCCTTCTATGAGGATCTCGTCCTAGTCAAGTAGTATAACCTAAGGGATGTTCTAACGTCTCAAAGCCCATAGAGTTTTCTAAAAATCGTTTCGGTTGCCAATCTAATTTCAGGTCTCACATCGATGGTGTGCATCTCAACTCGAATCCAATCTGACTTAATTATAAAATTGATTTTCGTAAAGCCAGAGAGAGAGAGAGATAGAGGAAAAATGTATTCTTGATTCCTTGCTTATTCATGTATACAAGAGGGGTATTTATACACAAGAGAGGAGCCTCAGACTTAATGGCTCATTATGATGATTGATTTCCTAATTGTAATCATAATTCTTGATTATGATTGATACTAATCGATTTTAATATATTTACATTAATTTACTTCCTAACACTCCCCCTCAAGTTGGAGCATAGATGTTAATCATACCCAAATTATTACAAAGATAATCAACATAAGTTTCATTTAGGGCTTTGTCAACAAATCACCTAATTGGTTGCTAGACCTTGCATGTCCTATAGAAATGAAGTTCTCCTTGATTTTATCACATACAAAGTAATAGTCAATCTCAATGTGTTTAGTTCTTTCATGAAACATAGAATTAGAGGCTATGTGCATATCAGCTTTGTTATCACATCACAGTTTCGTAGGCAATGACGTGGTAAAACTAACCTCCTTTTTTAACTGGTGAATCCACACAATTTCCTATACTAACTGAGTCATGGCTTTATATTTAGCTTTTACACTAGATCGTTAAACCACCTTCTACTTCTTGCTCTTCCAGGATACTAAATTTCCTCCCACAAGCACGTAGTATCTTGTGGTGGATCTTTTGGTAGCCTTTGACCATGCATGATTTGTATCACAAAACATTCAATCTCAATATAGCCATGATTTTCATAGAGTATACCACAACCAGGTAAGCCTTTCAAGTAATGTAAGACATGCTCTAAAGCTTCCCACTAAGCAACAATCGGTGCTATCATGAATTGGCTAAGAACACTTACTAGAAAGGTTACATCGAGGTAAGTCATCGTGAGACAGTCCAATTTCATGATCAATCTACAGTATCTCTCAAGATAGGCAAACAACTTGATCTGCTCAGGATCAACCCTTTTTCTTACATCCTCAGCTAGCTTATCAAATGGTAGATTGTCTTCAATATCCAAAATAGGATTAGAAATCATGGGAAAGCTACTTGGTGCTGCCCCAAGTTTCCTGGTTTCTTTTGGCAGATCTAGAATATATTTCCTCTGTGTCAAGATGATGTCTTTCTTGCTTCTCATAACCTCAGACCCAAGAAAGTATTTTAACTAACCCAAATGTTTTTTTTGGAAATGAGAATTCAAGAAGGCCTTTAGTAATGAGATTACTGATGTATTGCTCCCTGTAATAACAATGTCATCAACATATCCACAAACAAGATCATACCAGCAACTGTCTTCTGATAAAACATAAAATTTTCACACTTACTCTGATTCAGATCAAATTTCTTAACCACTATGCTAAACCTGTCAAACCAAGCATGAGGACTCAGCTTCGAACTATATAAAGACTTCTGAAGATGACATACCTTCCTACGCTCTCCTTAAGCAATAAAGCCAGGTGGTTGCTCCATGTAAAGCTCCTTAAAAAGATCACCATTTAAGAAAGCATTTTTAATATCCAACTGTTGAAGATCCCAACAATAAGTGCCTGCTATAGAAATAAAGAGACAAACAAAGGATAATTTTGCAACAGGGGAAAAGGTTTCTGCATAGTCAATACCATAGGTCTAAGCATATCCCTTGGCAACCAGCCGAGCTTTCAAGTGTTCCAATGTGCCATCAGCCTTTGTTTTGACCATGAACACCCACTTGCATCCAATAGCCTTCTTGCCAGGAGGTAAATTAATGAGAGTCTAGGTACCTACCCTATCAAGATCCATTATTTCTTCTTCCATAGCAACACACCAACCAGGATGGGCTAAGGCTTAGTGGAGAGTAGTAGGAATGGTGATAGAGTCTAAGGAAGCTATGAAAGAATAGGATAAAGGAGAGAGGTGGTTATAGGAAACAAAAGCAAGGTCAGGAACATTAAGAACAAATGATGGTCAGGGAAAAGTGAGATAAAACAATTTAATTGGCGGGTAAGATTGCTAAGAGACAAAAGGTTAAAAGCAAGGTTAGGAACATTAAGAACAGATGAGAGTGAAACAGATGGGGTGGGTGTAATAGTGCCAGATCTAAGAACATGGGAGTAAGAACCATTGGCAATTATTATCGAAGAGGAGCTGACATAAGGTGCATACATAGAGAATAAATGATGGTTACCCGTCATATAATTAGTGGCATCAGAATCGATGATCTACTTAGAGAAAGAAGTAGCAAGGCTTGAATCATAGTTACTTGTAGCAAGAGTAGTTTGTTTTGATGGAGCATTATCAGGGCTATCAGAGGATTGGGCCATATGAGAAGAACTATTATGCTGCAGCTGATTTTACAACTTACGACTATAACATTTGGTATGACTAGGTTCCTGACAATAGAAACAGACAATCCCACTAGCACTAGGAAGGCTTTGGTTCCTGCTATCAATAGCAACAGGAGTCGGTGTACTAGTTCCTTGACTTGAGAAGTTCCAGTGCCTATTATCAGTAGGACCATGACCAGCTAAAGTAGTAGCTTTAGGATTAGAAGCCAATTGAGACAGAAAATTTACACGCAACACATGAGAGTACACATTCTGAAGCGAAGGAAGCTCAAAGCTAGACAATATCTGAGATCAAACTATCTCATAAGCCAGATCAAGAGCAGTAAGGAAGGTGATAATCACCTATTTTTCCATATTATCCACTTGTGCATGAAGGTCAGTTGTAGGTGGCATTAACTTCCTCATTTCCTCACACATTCGTTTAAAATTCATGAAGAAATTCTTCGAGGGTGGCCTTACTGTTTAGAAAGATAGAAACCTTTACAAACTTCATAAATAGGAGTGATGTTCCCTTTCCCAGAATTCTGAAACTCCAGATAGTCCATAATTTTTTTAACAGTGTTACAATGACTTGCACAGGGGAGGATGCCACTCTTAATAGAATTCTGCATTTAAAAGAATAACCGTGCACACCTCTGGCCCAAGCCAACTTAGGATCGTCCTTTAGAGGAGCGTCAGTTAAATGACCCTCCTTTTCAATACTCAGTAAGTACATGCGGACAATTTTGCTCCAGTTTGAATAGTTTGTCCAGTTCAACTTATGATCAATAATTTTATTAAAAATTGAAACATCTTAATAGGAAGACTAGACTTAGAATCAGCCATGAAGAGAAACTAAAGAAGCAGCCACACAATAGCTAATAAGTGGAAGTAAACCATAAGGCCAAATGACTAGCAAGAGAAACAAGCTCAAGAGACAAACCAAGAGGCAATAATAAGCCAAACAACTACCAGATTCAAGGATAAACTAGGCACAAACCAAAAAGATGCCAAAAAAAGAATAATGCTCAACAAAGGAGGTTAGAAAATAGAGTATCAACAATGCTGAAATAAGAGAAACAACTGAACCAAGTCTCACAACACAACCTTCAAAGCAAAATCCGGCCTACAGACGCTGGGAATGAGGGCTTGACATCGGAGAACCAAGAAGGACTAGAAAAGAGTTGAACATACGCCAGGAAGAGAAAACCGTCTATAGAGTGTGTGTGTTCCACACACCATTAGAATAAGATCGGATCACTAGGGAAGGGTCGATCGGAGGGTGGAGATCATTGTTAGGGAGTGCATGTTAAGAGAGAAGGACCTCGACGGAACAGTGCACAACCTCTCTCTCACTGTGTAAGCAAAAGATGGCAGAAAGAAGGAAAAAAATATGAAAGAAATGTAAACATTGAAGGCTCTGATACCATATAAAGCCATAAAGAGAGAGAGAGAGAGAGAGAGAGAGAGAGAGAGAGAAATAAAGGAAAAATGTATTCTTAATTCCTTGTTTATTCTTGCATACAAGAGGGGTGTTTATACACAAGAGATGAGCCTCAAACTTAATGGCTCATTAAGATGATTGATTTCCTAATTGTAATAATAATTCTTGATTATGTGTGATACTAATTGATTCTAATATATTTAGATTAATTTACTTCCTCACAGTTTCCTAATTCAAACCAAGCCGATAATAAATCTGACCGGTTGCACCATCTAGTCCAATCTGGTTCTTTAATAATTGATATAGCATTATACTAATAATTATAAAACTAGAATAAGGTCCGTTGTCCAACATACATGGAATTAAACTTGGTTTATTAAAATCCTCAAAGGACTTAAGCCTAATTGGGAGACTATTAAGAAAAAAAGATAAAACGAACTACCAATCTAACCACATTAAAAGATAAATTATCATTTTTACTTATTTTATTAAATATTACATTTCATAAGTACTAGTGTGATTTAAAGATATACGTGTGAGATCTACAAGTCCACTTTTTCTGTCTACTACTCCCCATCATTTACCTCAAAACTACGTAGTTTTAGGGGTAAGAAAGTAAGGGGGAACACTTGTTTTTAATTAAAAAATCCATCACCTTGAAATAATTTTCAATAGATCCTAAATTAATTTTTAGTACACTCAACACTCTAAAATATTTTTTGTGACATCCATTATCTAGCTCTAGCACTCTGAACTATTTTTCAAATTGCAATAGATAATGAGTATCAGTAAAAAAAATATTTTAAGGTGCTTAGTGTAATAAAAATTAATTTAAGACACTGAATGTTACTAAAAAAAATATTTCAAAGTACTCTATGCTCTTTTTTTTTTAAAAAAAAAAAACTCTCCTGACATTGTTTACCCCAAAACTATTGTAGTCTTAGGGTAAAGATGGGAGAGGATGGAAAAAGAAATAGAGAGAAGTCAAATCCGTCCATTTATGCGTTTTGCAAAGAATTTTCAAAATTGTTTGTACTTCAAATACAAGCTAGTTTTTTGTTTTTGAAATTTTACAACTACATATTCCTTTTGTATTTGATTTTATCTTAAAAATAAATTGTAGTTTTTATTATTATGTGATGATTTACAAGTTTTCTTTTAAAATTTAGGGTAAATTGTATTAAAATCCTTAAATTTTGGGACAGTTGCATATAACTTCATTACATTTCAAGTTTAAATTTAACCTTCTATCTTTTAATTTTTTGAAGGGTGATTATCCAATTTCGCCCTGGAAGTTGTCCCAAAAGAGCAATTTTGCTTTAAAAGTTTGTAAGGGTACAATTTCGCCCTGGAAGTCTCAATTGAGTGCAATTTTAACCCAGGTGGATAGTGAACCCATGTGCCTTTTGCCACGTCGGAGATGTTGACACGTAGAATAATTATTTACCTTGTGTTTCTTTTTGACAGATTTAACTTTGTTTTTTGTGTTAAGGCAAAAACGAAAAAGAGGAATGACCCCCACTAAATCGAGCAAACACTAATGGGGTGAGGGGATGAGAAGGGTCCATAATGAGGGAAGGAAGAAAAGGGGCAATGGGAGACTCATCCATAGTGTCTTCGTCAAGGGGAAGTAAGAGGAAGGTCGCAATTCTTAGGCGCTTGGTGGCGAGGTTCAGTATTGAAACAAGAAGTAAGTTGATTTATACCTTACATAAATCGATTTACTTATGACAATAAGATTTTTATACTGTGAAGTAAATCGATTTATAAGGTATTGTAAATCGATTTACAAAAGTTGGCTGAGAGGAGCCAAGTTTTCGAATGTGAAGTAAATCGATTTATAAGGTATTGTAAATCGATTTACAAAAGTTGGCCGAGAGCATCCAAGTTTTCAAATGTGAAGTAAATCGATTTATAAGCTATTGTAAATCGATTTACAAAAGTTGGCGAATCGATTTACTAACTAGGCAAATCAATTTACAAAGTAGTGGTAAATCGATTTACTAACTAGGCAAATCGATTTACAATATTGCGACAACAATGATAAATCGATTTATCAAAAACAAAATCAATTTAACACTTGTCTCTGTTTTATGTCTACTATGAGGATCTTTGCAAATAATGATTTATATCATTTTTCATTCTAAACCTTATTTAGATTGATTTCATTTTACTAATAACGATTATGAAGCAAAATTTAGGGATCATATCAAGGTAATGGACGGAGAAAATCATAAAGCAAAAATCTTGCCAATAAAAAGAGAAAAATGCATGATTGTGATAAAAGATTATAGGCAAAAGATTACACAATTCTAGTGTTTGTAAAAAGATGGCATCATAATACAAGTCCTAATTGGCCATCATTACAAAATATCACATTTGGTAAAAATATCAAAATATATGGCTAATAATGTAACTAATGTAAGCAATCTAATGCCATCTATCCCCTGCCCCTCCTCACTAAGACCTTGTTTCGACTAGTGGAAGTAATAATTGACTCCTTATGTGCCAAAAGCTGTGAAGTGGTCATTGCTTGATGTCCCATCCATATGAGCCTGGGTGGTGTAAATGGCAAGTTAGAAGGAGTTGGTCCAAATCTTGCATCGCTTTAAAATTGTATTTGTCGAGGCTCATTACTATTTGAAATAGCAGAGTTGCTCAATGTCATCCTCATAGCTCTTTCATTAGGGATAGGAAATCTAGTTTCAACATCTGTATGTTGTTGCATATACTCTTCTCCAATTCCCTCATTAATGAAAACTTGTGAATTCATGCTAGAATACAAAAGGCAAACACATATTAAGTTACTTAGTGCATTAAAAATTATGTACACATACTACATGAATAAGTGAATGGGATGTACATGATATATAGTTCTTCTGGTGTCTTCATTTATTAGGACCCCTATACCTTTTTGAGTTTAATTCCTATAGAAAGCTTGTCCCCCTCGCGGTCTTGAAGTAACTTGAGATTGTTGGGCACTCGTTTGAAAGTGTGGGGTGCAACTAACATTAGAGGATTGGGGCTGCCTAGTCCTTTTACTTGTGGTCAGTCCATCCTTATTTGAATCTGGACGTTGCAATAAGTAATGGAAATTGGTCATATTAATATCTTCAACTAAATATATGGAAGAAAAAATAGTTAAATACTCACATCTTTATGTATTGCTCTGTTATGGCCTTCTTTATGACAAATTGTGCATTTTGATACACCTCTTCTTTTACTCAACTTCTTTGGTAGAGATGGAGGGAAATCACCAAGTTGTTGGCCTTGCTATGATAGTTGCTGAGCCCTTCCCACTATCATTCTCCTACTAACTTTATCAATCTGTTTCCTTTTCTTTGGTGGTCTACTAGGTAAAGTACAAGCTGGTGGTGGTTCCATATATTGGAACCTGTCAAACCTCCAGAAAGTTTTACCCCTCACTGGTTGAAACTTATTTCTATAACTAGCCAGGTAGGCGTCCTTATGGTAGTATCTAGAAATTTGTGTGATTGGATCCATTTTAGCATGATATTAGGCATAAATTGCATGTTGGCAAGGGATATTGGTTCAGTCCCAAGCCCTACATGTGCATTTCTTACTTGTTATGAAAACTCTATGTTTAGTGTCTCCTTCGGTCATCTCATACCCGTCATCACCATTAAAGTTAATGGTACATCCCATTGAAAGTTCTTTATTAATCTCATAGAAGGTGACACACTTAAGGCTAAAGTTTCCCCTCCACTTACTAACATTCCTTTCACTTTCTGCTCACTTAGTCATCAACTTAACTAGAATACCATCAATCATACTAATTATAGGTAGAAACCTCAAATCATCTATCCATGCATTAAAAATTTCACTCGAATTATTATCAACCATCCAGTTCAAATATTATCTTACCCTTAACTTACTTTCTCAATTTGCAGAGTGTTTGCGTGTAGTTTGGTAGGCAATATAGGAATAGCATCAAAATACTGATATTTAGTACATGACTACATTGAGGAATGCCCCGCAGGGTTTGGTAATATATATAATTTATCCCAAAATATTCAAAATAATGACTAAATATAGCCACTGTCCTCTTTCGGGAAATGTGCCCATCACTTCCCCATATCTTTTTCCTTGCTTTTTGAGCCGCTGGAACCCGCTGAGATCTTTTGTTTAGAAAAAAGGGTGAGATTATAAGGAATCCTAGTAGAACATACTATCGCCATATAAATGTGAGAATTAAATATGCAATGCACCGTATCAAGTAAAATAAAATTCACATCAATCTGTATGCGCATACAAAACTCAAGGCCAACAATCCAGTTGAAACCCCTACGTGTAACTCAGCCGAGTCCTTGACTACAGTTAGGAAATACCAGTGTACCTTAGCTAGGTCCCAGACCACAGCTAGGTAATGTGCCTCTAGCATGTGTTCATATCACAAAACATAGTAACACACATCATGTAAATAATCACATAGTATATGAGAGATAGTAGTCCCTACCTTTACCCTTTCCTTGCCTCAAATCAGTCGCCTCGTAAAACATGCCAAGCTTAGGCTCCTAACTCAGTCCTAAAATATTAGATGTACAAGAATTAGGTTAAAACCCATTCATGTACCATTTTAGGCACTTCCATAGTATGTATTGTAGTTATATTAGCCTATGGTAAAAATTTGCCATATTGTGTAATGCCCTTATTTCAATTTCACCTTTAACAGAGTATTCGTGGAAAACGATATGCGGTTTGGTAGGCAACACAGGAATAGCATAAATATACTAATAATATGAGCATGATTATAGAAATTCCCTATAGAGGTTCGCACAGAATATTTACTAACCTTGTAGCCATACAGGGCACTAGGGTATCTAAACCTATCCCAGTGAAACGGAGACATCTTCTTGTTTTTATTTCACCACTGCAATCCGCTCGTATGGTTTTCTTCCTTATTCTTAGCATATTTTTTGTCTTCTCCTATCTAAACTGTTGGTAGGGGAGGGTGAGATTCAAGAGAATCTTAACAAGAAAACAGTACCAATATGCATGTAAGATAAGTACTTAATGTATGACATGCTTGTATTATATAACTCATGCTCACACAATGACATCTCTGCGTGCTCATGTTTCAAACAACATACTTATGGCTATAACATAAATAGAAACAGAGCTTCAATTACTCGTATATGATTCACATAATCAAGCAAAGCAATAACATGCATCAATACACTAGCATAATATATCAAATACACGTAGGAGAGGTAGATTCCCTACCTTATGTCCCTTTTGCTAAACAGAAATAGTTCATCGATCTATATGCAAACAACTTGGGCTCCATATTCGATCCTACAATGCCAAATGTACCGTTTAGACACTTCCATGGTGTTTTTAGGGGTTATATGAGTTTATATTAAAAAATTACTAAAATGCCCCCGGGACCGAGCTCGACCCCACAGTACCCAGTCTGACCGTACTTTTTCTGAAATTCTAACCTAGGCTATCCTGACATATTTCCGCCCAAAAAAATCCATTTTAAGACTCAGAATTACTAAATTAATTGCCAAAAGATGAAAATGCCCTTAGCAACCCCGCTTTAACGGTTTCGGGGGCGTTTTCGTATTTATGCTCTTTCGGCCTTTTTCAAAAAAAGTGACCAATTGTAACCCCACCTAATTTTCCCTCTGAAACTCAATGGAACCATCAAATTATTGAAAATCCAACTCTAAGGCCCATTTTCTAGCCCTAGGAGAAATCTTGAAGTCTCCGGGGAAAATTGGGGTTTTTCTGTTCTGACTCCGCAAACGTGCCCCTTTCTACTTCTAACCACTTTATTGACTATTCCATTAGGTTATAACTACCATTTGAATGAAAATTGGGCAGCATAACCCTTAGGCAACTCAATTTCCAAAATTTAAAACAACGGCAATCCAGCGAAATTTCATCGATTAAATTGCCCACAGCAACCAGAATAATTAATATACGAAGGTTTGGAAGTTACCTTTCACTTCCCTCTAGCTTTTCTCAATAAGGATGAAACCCTAAGTCCTCCAACACCAAATTTAAGCCTTCAAACCTTAAATCACATGAATAGGAACCGATTTCCGAAGAAAACACTTACCTTTGCAAGTTTTTTCCTCCCCTTTTCTCTCTCTAAAATCTCACACTTTCTTTCTCTTGTTTCAGCTTGTTCATGTCAGTTTATGGCTGAGCAAGAAGAGGATGATAGCTTTTTAATATTATATCATGCTTTAGAGAATTATTTAATCAATTTCCCAAATTTCATATTTTTACAAAATTCTGGAAGATTTTCTGACTACATTTTGAAAAATCATAATTAATTCTAGAAAAATTGAATTGGAGTCATTCCAAAGGCTATAGAACCCTTATTGAGTCTAATTTCAAGAAAAAATATATCCTCTCATCAGTTGAAAGCACAAAATTCCCAGATTTTTAATCTTTACATGCTGTTCTAGAAACTTTTCAGTTTTTCTGGGCTAATTTCAAAAATTCATATCTTTTTGTATATAGTTTCAAATGATTCATATGAGTTATCAAATTAAAGCTCAGGATGTCTACTTTCATCCTATACAATTTCATAATTTTTACACATCATTTGGTCATATAAAATCAGATGACAAGCTCACTGCCTCACTGGAAATTTCATTGGAAGCATAATCATAGTCTCCAAAATTCACCATTTTACTTTCTTAATACCCCAAAGATATAAGAAATATTAGGGAATAAATTTGGAACACCTGCTAAACAGGGCTTAGCAATCCACTTAATTTAGGCTTATTCCTAAGCCTCCAATCCCAAAATTCAGGATGTTACAAATTGCCCCTAGGATCTCGGCCTCACCCTACTCGGCTCGGCTGTACTTTTTTTGAAATTTTGACATGGGCTATTCTAATATAGTTTCGCCCAAAGAATCCATTTCAAACTCAGAATTATCAAATTCATTATCAAATGACAAAAATTCTCTTGGCAGCCCTTATTTCAGTGTTTCAAGGGCATTTTCATAATTATACTTTTTCGGGCTTTTCTGAAAAAGTGACCAACTATAACCCCACCTAATTTTCCCTCCTGAACTCAATGGAATCATCAATTATTGAAAATCCAACTCTAAGCTCTATTTCTTGCTCTAGCCGAAATCCTCAATATTTTAAGAAAAATTAGGGTTTTTCGATTTTGACTCTGCAGATGTGTTCCTTTCTAGTCCTAACCACTTTATTAACTATTTAATTAGGTTAGAACTACCATTTGGACCAAATTTCAGCAGCGTAACCCTTAGGCCATTACAATTTCCAAATTTCAAATCAAAGAAAATCCCCAAAACTTCACCGATTAAATTGTCCATAGCAGCCAGAACAATCAAAGATTGAAGTTTCGAAAGTTACATCAAGCTCCCTCTGGCTTTTCCTTGTATGGCCAAAATCCTAGCTCTTCCTAACACCAATATTCTAGCTTCCAACACCTTAAATCACATAAGAGCTTAGGAGAAGAGTTAAACACATTATGAATGAATTCACCGAAGAAATTGAACTACCTCATGACTTTTTATCTCCTTCTCACTCTAAACTCTCTCAACCTTTTTCTCTCTTATTTCATCCTTGGCTGAACGGAAATGGGAAGAGGATGAAGGAAAATATGCTTTAATAAAGTTTCCTATAATTACAAGATTGCCACCATTGTTTTTTTTCCATTTTCGGATTATTTTGAATTTCTAGCAGATTTTGAAAAATCATAACTAAATTTATAAATATCGTATTAGAGTGATTCCAAATGCTATACAACCCTTATTGAGTGTAGTTTTGAGACAAAATATAGCCCTTTACCAGTTGGAAGCAAAAAATTTCCAGAATTAATTTCTTTAAATGTTATTCCAGAAAATTCACAGTTTTTTTGGCTAACTTCAAAAATTCATAACTTTTTGTATATAGCTCTAATTGAGTTATATCACCTATCAAATTAAAATTCAGAAAGTCTACTTTTACCCTGTAAAATTACATAAGTTTCAAACATCATTTAGTCAATGAAATTCATTGCACAACAACATTGCCTCACTAGAAGCAATGAAACGACATGCACTTACAACTTCAACAATTTCTATTTTTGTATACAAATTTTCCATACTCTTTAATTCACCATTTTATTTCCTTTAATACTTCAAAGATACAAGAAATATTAGGGAATAGGTTTGAGATATCTACTAACTAGGGCTTAGCAGTTCTCTTAATTTAGGCTTATTCCTAAGCCTCCAATCCTAAAATTTGGGATATTACAAACATCTAATATTGAAATACGCTCTTACGTAGCACTTTGTAGAATATGAGACAACTGCTATCACTGCTTCTTGTTGTAGCTCTTTCATTGCGATCAGTCATATTGTCTATAAACTGTTCTTCAAACTTACTCCACATACATGCAAAGAACTTCTTCAATTCAGCTGCACGCCACCTCTTGCTTCAATTTGCATAGATGTGCCTTGCACATAGCCTATGCTTGACCCTCGGCAAGACAATTACACAACCAAATGTAGCCCCTGAACATGACAATGATAGTTGATAATGACATTTAGTAAAACTATGCACCTAGTATAGAGGGCTTAGCAAAGATGACAAAAGAAACTATCTCATAAAAATTATGATTAATTTGCAACCTCCAATAGTCATTTGACATTTCTGATTAAAATAATGAAAGAGAGACACAACAATCTTTCACACAAGTAATGTAAACATTTCAAGAAAAGTACTGAATTATGGATAATCATATCAGAATTAACATCACCTTTTGCATATCTGACATTATAGTCACACGGTCTCCTTCATCCAGATCCAAAGATTTTTTTCAACCATTCCAAGAACCACTTCCAGTTCGTTGTGTTTTCTTTCTGTGTAATAGTGAAGGCAATTGGATAAAGAGCATCATCTCTATCTACATCAGTAACCGTGAGCATAATGCCTCATGATAACCCTTTAAGAAAAGTTCCATCAACCCCTATTATGGATCTACATCCATCTTTCCACCCAGTCTAAAAAAGACATAAGAATTATTTTAAAAAATTTTTATAGAAAGAAAATCCATAAAAAACAATTACAAAGAGAAACTCAATCTTACCTTTGATGCATTGAAACATATATACATGCGACTGAACACCCTTCTACCACTGTCTAGAGCATCCTTGCTTATTTCCATACTCACATTTGACCCAATGTTAGTTGTCCTCAACTCATGACAATATGCTTCTAGATTGTTGAACTCATCTATGTAGCTACCTTCCAATTGCTGCATAATCATTCTTTTTGACCTTTTGCATTTGAGTAAGCTTACACTCAGCTTAAACTCATCAGCCATATCCTGCTTCATGTCTTTTAAGTGATATTTTGGCCTCTTTTAGACCTTCTTCCTAAAATATGTAGCTAACCACCTCTCTGTTGCCCTAAGATTCTTAAAAACCCTACTGCATCTATATTCCAAATGTAATGTCTTCACAACCAGCCCTGGGTTAAATCCTTCTTTTGATGCGTATAAGACAAAAGGACAACCCTCTTTATAAATTGTCCTGACTCTGTAAGGTTCACTCTTTCGTAGGAATACTTTCACTCCCTCATTAATTGCATATCTACTTATTGCATCAACCAATTCTACCTTATTAGCATATGACCCACCCAACATAAAAAAGAAAGGCTTTTTTTTTTCTGACCCAACAACTTGTCCTTAGGCCAAAACTATAGGTATGTCCTCATGACCACAAGCTAGGCCAAATTCGTCCTCCTCCTCACTCGCACTGTCATCATCACCATCATCCACTAATGCCTTATCATTATTTTCACTATCACTATCATCACTCTCACATTCATTGTCATCCCTTTTTACTTCACTCCCACCAAATTCAGCATTACCTTCACCCACGGTTGCACCATCATTCTCACCATTATCATGCCTTACTTCACTTATTTCCACTTCAACATGTCCCCAAATCTCATTCACATCAAATACATTGTGCACATTCATATACTCTCTTGTTGTGTCTCTTAAACGAACAAACACATATTCATTAACATCATCGGCTTCAGCTTCATCACAATTCTCATCAATCCCTCTCTTTGAACTTCCAAATTCATTGAATACCTTATCCAAATACAAGTCACTATCAACACCAGCTTTTCCACCCCCTTTGGGTCCACCTTTAGGACCATGACAACCCTTCCCCAACCATTCCCTATCCACTGACATCTCACCCCAAACCTTTAATAAAGTTATAAACAATGGAAATTGAAAGTAACTCATAATAGACAAAGGGGCGATAAAGCGATTACACTGTGGACAAGAATAAATAAACCAAACTACTCCCTCTGGTCCTATTTATAAGCAACTTTTTCCTTGATTGCATAAAATGAAATAGTAGTTAAAAGCAATAAGTGTATAAAAAATGTCATGTTTTTTCCATATATGCCACTATTTATGAAAAGAGTATATGAGAGAGAATAGATAAAAAGTATGAGAGATAATGAGTACAAGATATGAGAAAGAATGAGTATTTAATAAGGGTTAAATAGGAAAAAGAAGCTTACATTTTTAGACAAGAAGTGAAAGTTGCTTATAAAAAGGACCAGCCCTATAAGAGAGAAAGTTGCTTATAAATAGGAACGGAGGGAGTAGTACACACCATCAAATTTCCGCAAGAAATTTAAGATTCCAAACCTGCTTTAATGCGATTACACTGTGGACTCTGCTTTTGTACGTTGAATCTCTGATCTCTCTCATCTTTTCCATAGTTGTACAAGATTCCCAAGTCACATGCACTACTTCACCGATTCATCGCATTGCCCAAGCAGACAATTTCCATTTGAAAAGCTTCTTGGGATTCCATGTTTTTGATTCAGGATTGGGTTTGTTCGGGTTTACGAGTTTTTTAATTTTAATCCTTCTCTCCCTCATGTATATAACACCTGTCTATTACACATCATCACTCTACCACCACGTTTCTACCACTTAACTTGCCACTGTGTTTTTATGTTGCCCGGGTGTAATATTAATGGTCAACTTTAGCTCTCCGTCAACATAGATTGACATTGCTACTCAATTGAGACTTCCAGGGCGAAATTGTACCCTTAAAAACTTTCGGGGTAAAATTGCTCCTTTTGGAAAAATTCCGAGGCAAAAATGCACCTTAACCTATATTTTGAATTATGGACTTCTTGCCACTTGGTTACCATTATTTTATTGATGAAAATTGTTTTATTAGATAAATTAAAGACACCTCACACATAGCATCCTACGTAGTATTCTTTGTAGGCTAATAATTTTACAATAGTTATATCATTTCTACATAATGGTTAAAAATATCATTTTATCATTATCCTTCTCCTTCTCATCTACGACACACCCTTTCAGCTTTTAGATTCAGCTCGCAAAAGAACTCTCGTGGGGAAGATTATCAAAGTGAAGAAAGCTTCCATGTTCTTACTTCTTAGTTTCGTGGTCAAAGCCACAATAATCTATTACTATAAAATGACATTTTAATTAACACTTATGTAGAAATAATATAATTACTATAAAATTATTATGATTTCATATAAGCTGCTGGGTATGATTTGAGTTGTCTTCTATTAATCTGACATAACAAATCCTGACAAATCCTGAAAGTGTCAAAAGTGGAGCAATTTTGCCCTAACCATTATACCAATTAATTTAGACCTTTAGTTAATCAAATATGATGAGCTAGCAGTCCGCATGTGATCTACATCATTTTTGTTAATGTGCAAATTTGTCACGAAAGTTTTAAATCTAACGTGGAAAAAAATGAAATAGATAACTTATGAACTTCTAGAGTAAATTTGCACCTTAACAAATACGACGTGGATGACATGTGGACTGTTAGATCAGTATAGTTGATGAAATAACAGTCAAAATTAACTGAGATAATGGTCTGGGCAAAATTACTCCACTTTTGACACTTCTGGAGCAAAATTGCCCTACGAAAAACTTCCAAGGCAAAATTACCTCTTAACCCTCAAAAGAACAATAGTAAATTAATGACAAAAGGTCCATAATTAAACAAAAAATTAAAGATCAGGAGGTTTGAATTTAAAAGTTGAAATGTCATAGAGATTATATGTAACTAACCCAAACTTCAAGGCCTTTATATAATTTAACCTAGAATTTATGAGGCAAACTATTAAATTTACAACTCAAACAATACTTTTTTCACTGATTTTTCAAAATTGTATGTTTCCAAGATTCATTCATTTTAACATCCGATATTTTTTTGAAAAAAAAAAGAAAATTACGAAAATTTCTTGCTAAAAAAATTGAAAAATTAACAAATACAATGTATAAAGACTTGTAACAATTTCAGCAAAATTAGTATGAACAATTTTAAATAATATAATTTTTTATCCTTCAAATTTGCCCTCATTTTGATTTTGATCTCTCAAATTTAAAATTATGGGTTTTGGCACCTCAAGGAAAAATGATCCAAATTTTTATTAAATTATGAGGACCAATAATTTAAACGTAATGAAACTTGAGGGAGTAAAATCAAAATGAAAAGTAAATTTGAGGGACAAAATATAGTATTAACCTCTAATTTAATGATGTAAACAAAATATTTTAATGATGAATATTTAATTAAGAAAAGAATAATATATGTTTACCAACTCTCACCAACAAAATTTGAAGACCTATTTCTTACTATTGTCTGGGAAATTATATTAGGCTATCAATATATGATTAAATAGGGGGAAAAATACTTAAATGCCACTTGAACTTTAAAATACCAAATCAGTGATTTTTCAAAAACATGAGTTGTCAATTGTTATATTCTTTTTATCAATCTCATTACTCTTATTGTTAACAAAACCAATTTAGGATTTTGAAGTTCAAGTGGTATTTAAGTGTCTTTTTCCCTATTATATACCTATGTTGACCGAATATCAATACATATTGTTTTGGTCAACTATATCAATATATTTATTGAAGTTTCAAGAAAGTTACACTTTCTCAAAATTATGAGAAGTTTTACTTATTTTGAACTTCATGCTAATGCACATCCACTCTAATAATATGATGAAATTGAAAGGTCATGAAAGTTATTTTTTTTATAATAATGAAAAAAAGAGCATAGGTGTAAATAATGGAAGAATAGGGTATCCTGAATTGGTATGCGAGTGAATGAGAAAGGTTCCATTCCAACAACCGCTTCCAGCTTCCTCCTCAAACCGACATTACTATACTCATCATTGTAGTGAGATTTTACGGTGTAAACACAATTCCAACGGTTTAAATTTTGTCACACCCTCATCTTATTTTCACCTCTTTCAGAGTATTTACAGAAAACGATACACAGTTCAGTGGGCAACACAGGAATAGCATAGATATACTGATATTATGTGCACGATTACGGAAATTCCCCATATGGGTTCGTATTTGATAATTACAATTATCATAGCCTCATAGTGCTACGTGGGTGCCTACACCCGTCCCAGTAAAATGGAGACATCTTCTAGTCTTCGTTCCACCACTGCAATCCCCTCGTACGGTTCTCTTCTTTGTTCTCAGCATACATTCTATCTTCTCCTGTCTAAATGGTTGGTAGGGGAGAGTGAGATTCTAGGGAATCTCAGTAGGAAAGCAATACCAATATGCATGCAAGATAAGTGCTTAATGCATAACATGCTTGTATTACATAACTCATGCTCACATAATGACATATCTGCGTGCTCAATATTTCAATCAACATACGTATGGTCATAACATAGATAAGAACAGAGCTTCAATTATTCATATATGTTTCACATAATCAAACAAAGCAATAATATGCATCAATACACCAACACAAATATCAAATACATGCAGAAGAGGTAAGTTCCCTACACTTAATCGCCTTTCCCTGATCTTCGAATAACATGCCTCGATTTGCGTGCCAATCCCTCGGGCTCTCTACTCGGTCCTAGAATGTCAAATGTACGGTTTAGACACTTCAATAGTGTTTCTGGTGGTTACATTAGTCTATAGTGAAAATTTACCAAAATGCCCCCGGGACCCTGGCTCGGCCTCGCCGTACTTGGCTCGATGGCACGTTTTCCTAAAATTTTAACTAGGACTATTCTGACTTATTTTCGCCCAAGGAATCCATTTCCAGGCTCAAAATCACCAAATTCACTGTCAAATTATGAAAATACCCTTGACAGCTAGAGTTTTAAGGGCGTTTTCATAATTATGATTTTTCGGCCTCTACCGAAAAAGTGACCAATTGTAACCCCACCTATTTTTGCCCACTGAATCCAATGGAATCATTTATTTTATGAAAATCCATCTTCAATTATATATTTACCCCTGGCAGCCCTATATGAGGGTTTTAAGCCTATTTTTGTCATTTCACTTTCTAGGGTTTTTCTCACTTCGCACCCAATATGAACCCTACACAATTTTGCATTCTAAACACAATGGAATCATCAAAAACACCAAAATCTAGTCCCAACACTGTCCAACACATATCTGGACGAAATTCTTTAATAATTGGAGAAAATGGAGTTTTATGATTTTAATTCGTAAAACACCTTCTTATGACATTTAATCAATTGTTTAACCATTTAATCACATTCTAAACATGATTAGACTAAATTTGGACAGCACCTCCCCTTAGGGTTAGGACTTTCCAAATTTACAAACTTGACAAAATCACTAAAACCAAACACAAACCTCAACAACAACACCATACTAGTTTAGATCTAAGGCTTGTGAGGTTACCTCTTGAGATCTTGAATCCTCTCTCTCTAGGCATCTCCTCTCTCCCTCCTTGAGCTCAAAATATGTCTTCCAAATCATAGATTCCATGAAGAAGATGAGTTTAGAGAAGGTTTGCATGAAAGAACACAAGAAAAATGCCTAAGAACAATATCTTACCTTAGCTTCTCTTCCTCCTTCTCTAGAACTCCTTGGTCTCTTCAAGCTTTATCTCTCTCTTCTCTTCTTATGGCTTTGGATGAAATGGAGGCAAGAGAAAGATGAAGAAATTTTGCTTCATAAAAGTCCTACTCATTTTCCTTTAAATTACATGATTATTTCAATTCCAAAGTTACCAACTCCTTGACTTTTGTGTACATGCAATATGGTCTAAAGTTTAATTGCACTTCAACTCATCCTTCTTTTCTTTCCCTTGCTTGACGTGAGATGACAAGAGGAATGGTGGAGTATGGCTTCATAAAATCTCTCACCTTTTCTCTTATTTAATAAATGGTAGGAAATGGTTTAATGACATCACACTTGCACTCAATTCATCCATTCCTTCACTCTAGCTTACCATTATGCACTTCACCATACTTTCACTTATCATGACCACCATGCCCATGCCTTCATTTGGTGTACACTCCACCATTGTCATTATTACCATATTCATGTAGCATTTTGACATGTGCTCTTGGAAATTAACCATAAGCTAATCCCCCTTTTCATTAATGATTTTTCCCTTCCATTATCTTGTGTTGGATGAAAATATGGAAGAGAAAGGGAATAATATGTGTTTCATTAATTCCATTAATTAATTAAATGAATTATGTAAAATTCCCTCTGATTTCACAATTCTTGATTTATTCCATCAAGAATAATCCAATTATACATTTTCCTTGATTAATTGAAATTAACTCCAATTAATTGGAAAATAATTAATCTTGGGATAAATTGGCAAAATTATGATTTTGCTATCACCTTTGTAATTTAATTCCTTTCTTGAATTAATTTGCCCATTTCCCCATGAACATGAATATTTCAAAATTCACAAGATCCAATTTCCATGAATATTCACCATTTTATTGAATTTCTCAATTAATTACAATATATTTTTTGGTGAATATAAAATTTGGGGTGTTACAAATTTATTTTCAGCTATGTTAGAGTATTTGCGGAAAATAATATACAGTTTGGTGGGCAACACAGGAATAACATAAATATACTGATATTATGTGCACGATTACGAAAATTCCCCATAAGAGTTCGTACTTGATAATTACAATTAATGTAGTCTCGCAACACTACATGGGTGTCTAAACCCGTCCCAGTGAAATGGAGACATCTTCCAGTCTTCATTCCACCACTGCAATGCCCTTCGTATGATTCTCTTCTTTGTTCTTAGCATATCATTTGTCTTCGCCGGTCTAAATTATTGGTAGGGGAGGGTGAGATTCTGGGAAATCTTAGTAGGAAAGCAATACCAATATGCATGCAAGATAAGTGCTTAATGTATGACATACTTGCATTACATAACTCATGCTCACACAATGACATATCTACGTGCTCAATGTTTTAAACAACATACGTATGGCCATAACATAGATAAGAATAGAGCTTCAATTATTCATATATGTTTCACATAATCAAGCAAAGCAATAACATGCATCAATACTCCAACAAAAATATCAAATACATGCAGAAGAGATAAGTTCCCTACCTTAATCGCCCTTCATTGATCCTCAAATAATGTCTCGATTTGCGTGCCAATCCATTAGGCTCTCTACTCTATCCTAGAACGTCAAATGTACAGTTTAGACACTTCCATAGTGTTTCTGGTGGTTATATTAGTTTATGGTGAAAATTTACCAAAATGCCCCTAGGACCCTAGCCTGGCTCCGCCGTACCCGGTCTGATGGCACGTTTTCTCAAAATTTTGACTAAGGCTATTCTAACTTATTTTTGCCTAAGGAATCCATTTCTAGGCTCGAAATCACTAAATTCACTGTCAAATTATGAAAATACCCTTGACAGTCCCCTATTTAAGAATTTCAGTGGCGTTTTTGTAATTATACTTTTTCGGCCTCTACCAAAAAAGTGACCAACTATAACCCCATCTATTTTTGTCCACTGAATCCAATGGAACCATCTATTTCATGAAAATTCAGATTTTTCCCTCAGATCTAGTCTTGGCTGAAACATTGGTCAAGAAAATGGAAAAATGGAGTTTTTGTGTTTTAGCTTCCAAAACTTGTACTTTTCCACTTCTAATCCCTTATTAACTTATTTAATCACATTCTAATTATGATTTAAAGAAATTTGGGCAGCATAACCCCTTAGGGTTATAGCTTTTCTAATTTTCCAACTCAACCAAAAATCACCAACTAACAACAAACTTCAACAACAACACTATACTAGTTTAGATTTAAGGTTTGTGAGGTTACCTTTTGAGGTCTTGAATCCTTTCTCTCTAGGTGTCTCCTCTCTCTCTCTCTCTCTCTCCTTTAGCTAAGAATGTGTCTTCAAATTCATGGATTCCATGAAGAAGAAAGGTTTAGAGAAGGATCTAGGGACATGCTACAAGAAAAGCTAAAGAGATCAACACTCACCTTAGCTTCCTCCTCCTTCTCTCTAACTCTTCAAAGTTTTCCAAGCTCTCTCTCTCTCTCTCTCTCTCTCTCTATTTTTCTTTGGTGTTGGCCAAATTGTGGATATGGAAAGGAAGAGAAGATATTTTATTAATTTACTCTTCTTTGGTGTTTGCTCTCTCTCACCTTGCTTCAACTAGCCAACAACTCTTCCAACTAAGCCCAAGTTTGCACTCTACCATGCACTCATTTCTTTCATCCCTTCACTCAAGCTTATCCTCCCATCTTACACTCAACATTTAATCTGCCAACTCACTCAACCATTGTCATCATTTCCATAAGTACCATGTCCATTTAACATTACCATCATGAGTATATTCATGTAGTAATCAAGCATGTTCTCTTGCAATTTAATTATAAGCTAATTTCCCCTTATTTTTATGAGTTGGCCGAAATTTAGGGAGGAAAAGGGAAAGGAAAAAATGATTTAAACAATCCATAATATATATAACTGAATTATGTATAATTCCCTCTAATTTCGCAATTCTTGATTTATTCCATCAAGAATAATCCAATTATACATTTTTCTTTATTTTCCTTGATTAATTGAAATTAACTCCAATTAATTGGAAAATAATTAATCTTGGGCTAAATTGGCAAAATTATGATTTTGCTATCACCTTTGTAATTTAATTCCTTTCTTGAATTAATTTGCCCATTTCCCATGAATATGAATATTTCAAAATTCATAAGATCCAATTTCCATGAATATTCACCTTTTTATTGAATTTCTCAATTAATTACAATATATTTTTTGGTGAATATAAAATTTGGGGTGTTACATCTCACGTTTCTAAACTTTAGTAATGCAAATTATATATTGAAATCAAGTTCGTTAAATCAGGTTCTAAGATTTGCTCAAGTTTTTATATTCACCATTTTTTACTATATTCTGATTTTCATATATAGTTATATTCTGAGGTTTGTTTAAATTTTTATATTTTCTTATTTTTACTATATATATTCTTATTTTCATATTTATATTTGCAATTAAAGGATATGTGATGGAAACTCTTCGAGCACTAATACGTGATCTATGAACAATCTACAATAAAGACATTAGAGAATATTTTATTAATTGATTTTCTTTTAGAATTCAAAATATTATAAGATAATGTTCTATTGTGAGAGTGTTTAAATGATTATTTTCTTTTAAATTGTATGATGTTTATTTATAATATATTGAATTTTGAATACTATAAATATAAGTTTTTATTTAATATTATTATCTTGTTATTATCAATTATTATATTATGTCTTATATAATAAATATTAATAACAAAAATAAATAATAATAAATAAAAAAACTATATACAATAAAAAAAATAAAACTAATACATTACGGTTATTAACAAACAACCATTATGTATACATTTAATATATTACATTTCAGATATATACAGGCGAGTCGTGTGTGTCTATATAAACACGCATTGTAATACAATGAAGTTTCACGTTTACTTTCATTATCGGCTTAGCTTTTCTAATGGTCTTACACACACATATAATGTTATATCAAATACAATAATAATGTTCAGTAATTGAAAGTTCATCTGCATTAATCAGTTTCCTAAAAAGGAATATATATGCTATAGGTAGGGAACCAATTTATTTATTTATTTATTCCCTTCTAATTCTAAACATAAGATCTAGTTAATTTTTTTTGCAGAGATTAAAGAAATTAAATATATTACTTAATCATAGTATATGTTGTATATCATTAAATTATATATTAGTTTTCAAGTCAGATTAATTTCTTTGGACAAAAATAATACATATAAGTACTTTAAAATGATTTATTGAGATTTTTTGATTTCTACGAAAAATGTTAACTCGATTTTATATTTAAGACAGGAATATTATAATTTTTTATAGTCACAAATATTCTATTGGAGGCAATTGAGAGTGGCTCTTTCAAAAGGGTCACAACATCAAATTTAAGACATCGTGGTTAGGTTGTTATAATTATTTTTATTAGAATTAATGTTTATTTGTTCTCATGTCTTATGTTGAGAGAATTTTCTTGGGCATTTTTTCTTGAAGATATTGGTATATATTTGATGTTTAAATGATTGGCTTGAATATTATTTTATGCATATATGCATATTAATAATTTTCGATATATTTATGAAAATATAAAAAAAAATATGATCTTTTTTCTCATAATTGATGTCCTCATACCAAATCGTGGATCCGCTAGCAGTTCCAATTCAAAGGATCAAAATCTTTGTCTTGTTGGGAAGATGCCAAATATTTAATTTTAGCGAAACATAAAATACATACAAAAAATAATCCAGAGGGGACCAAATCTAATACAGCTCAAATTATTATAAGAGGAAGAAATGAAAATAATATTAAGAAATGCAGTCCAAAAAAGAATCCAAAATTCAGATATCCCGCCCCTGTCGGGAATCATTCATTGACAGTCACTTGATATATACACTTCAGTGATTTTTTTTTTTTTAAAGGAAAATAATGTTTTTACATAAACATCAAAAGTGGGCGCATTATTCTATCTAATATATTTTACATATTACACCCTTTGCTCCGAGTTATTGTATGGGTTTTATACTTGAGAAAATGATAGAAAAATACTATCAAAACATGTAAATTGTTATAAAAATGGGAAAATATAAGAGATGTCAAGCAAGAAATGAAGAGAGATGAAGAGAGAACTAGAGAGAAAGATGGAGCAATATCTTATTCATTTGGATGCCAACAAAGTGTAGTACATAGTGCTCTATTTATAGGCCCCCATCCACAACTAAGAGTTACACAAAGTAAATGGCAAACTTTAATCCTCATGAGTGTACACATTGTAACCTTTGAGTTATGGGCATGAAAACTCCTAAAGATCATTCATTGGAGAGGTTATGGGATGTAGCAAATGAAAGGTCAAGAGTTGGGAGCTCATGGACATCGACCTTAATTAGTATTTTACAACACTCCCCCTTGGATGTCCATAAAAAAATATTGTGCCTCATTAAAATCTTACTAGGAAAAACCCATTGGGATAAAAACCTAGTGAAGGAAAAAGAGTACACAATGTTTGCTCCCCTTGATGACAACATCACTTTATGTCTTTAAGCCTACGCATTCCAATACCATGCACTAACTTCTTTAATGTTCTAGTTGGCAGCGTCTTGGTAAACAAATCTGCAAGGTTGTCACATGAGCGAATTTGATGAACATCTATGTCACCACTCTTCATAAGATCATGAGTGAAAAAGAATTTTGGAGATATATGTTTTGTTCTATCTCCCTTAATGTACCCTCCTTTCAATTGAGCTATGCATGCTGTGTTATCTTCATATAGTATTGTTGGAATCTTTTGTTCAGGAAACAAACCACACACTGATTGGATATGTTGAGTTATTGACCTTAGCCAAACACATTCTCGACTTGCCTCGTGAACTGCAATTATCTCTACATGATTTGATGAGGTAGCTGCTAAAGTTTGTTTTGTTGATCGCCAAGATATAGGTGTACCTCCACAAGTAAATAAATATCCTGTTTGAGATCTATCATTGTGTGGATCTGATAAAAACCCTGCATCTGCATAACCAATCAATTGTGATCCAGATTCATTAGAATAAAATAATCCCATATCATTTGTTCCTCGAAGATATCGGAATATATGTTTAATTCCGTTCCAATGCCTTCTTGTTGGAGAAGAACTAAATTTTGCTAATAAATTCACAGCAAATACAATATCAGGTCGTGTTGTATTGGCAAGATATATTAGTGCACCTATAGCACTAAGATATGGTACTTCTGGACCAAGAAGTTCTTCTGTTTTCTCTTGGGACGAAAAGGATCCTTCTCCTTATCAAGTGATCTTACAATCATTGGAGTAGATAATGGATGTGCTTTATCCATATAGAATCGCTTTAATATTTTTTCAACATAAGTTGATTGATGAAGGAGAATTCCATTTGTTAAGTGTTCAACTTGCAGGCCGAGACAAAACTTTGTTCGACCAAGATCCTTCATCTCAAATTCTCTCTTTAAACAATCAACATCTTTTTGAAGCTCTTCAGGAGTTCCAATTATATTCAAATCATCCACATATACAGCAATTATCACAAACTCTGATCCATTTCCTTTTATGAAAACACATGGGCAAATAGGATCATTTTTATAACCTTCTTTTAACAAATATTCACTAAGACGGTTATACCACATTCTTCCAGATTGTTTCAATCCATATAAGGATTTATGCAAACGAATTGCACAATTTTCTCGAGAATTCTTACATCCTTCTGGCAATTTGAATCCTTCAGGGATTTTCATATAAATTTCAGTATCTAAAGCACCATATAAGTAGGCTGTAACAACATCCATTAGACGCATATCCAGTTTTCTGCTCACTGCCAGACTAATTAAATACCTTAAAGTGATTGTATCTACCACAGGAGAATATGTCTCTTCATAATCAATACCAGGTCTTTGTGAAAATCCTTGTGCTACCAATCATGCTTTATATCTAACGACCTCATTTTGCTCATTTCGTTTTCGCACAAATACCCATCTATACCCAACAGGCTTTACACCATTTGGTATTTGGACTACAGGTCCAAAAATTTCACGTTTTGAGAGTGAATTTAACTCTGCTTGAATTGCGTCTTTCCATTTTGGCCAATCATTTCTATTTCTACATTCTTCAACTGACCTAGGTTCAAGATCCTCATTTTGATTAATTATTTCAACCGCAACATTATATGAAAATACATTGTCGACAACTATACTTTCTCGGTTCCATATTTTTCCTGTAGTGACATAACTCATTGAGATCTCTTCATTATTTTCAGGTACTTGGACCTCTTCTGGGGTCTTTTGATTAGTTATGTCCGCCTCCTCAACTTGACCATCTTGGTTAATCGCTCCCTTTTTCTTTCTAGGAGTTTTATCTTTGGAACCAATCGGCCTACCACGCTTCAAGCGTGGCTTAGTTTCATTTGCAATTGATGGTTGTCCTACTGGGACATCAATTCTAATTGGAGCATTTTCAGCTGGAATGTGAGATTTGGTAATTCTCTTAAGGTCAATAAATGCATCTGGCAGTTGATTTGCAATATTTTGCAAATGAACTATTTTTTGAACTTCAAGCTCACATTGTTGTGTACGAGGATCTATATGTAATGGTGATGTTGTTTTCCATGTAATTTCTTTATTCAGCTGCTTATTATCTCCCCCTAATGTTGGAAAAATTGTCTCATCAAAATGACAATCATCAAAACGTGCTGTAAATAAATCTCCAGTTGAAGACTCTAAATACTTGATTATAGAGGGAGATTCATAGCCAACATATATTCCTAACCTCCTTTGAGGTCCCATCTTTGTACGTTGTGGTGGAGCAATAGGAACAAATACCGCACATCCAAAAATTCTAAGATGGGAAATATTTGGCTCCTGACCAAAAGCCAATTGTAAAGGGGAGAATTCATGATAACTTGTTGGCCTGATGCGTATAATTGATGCTGCATGTAAAATTGCATACCCCCAAACTGATATGGGAAGCTTTGTTCTCAAAAGCATTGGTCTAGCTATCAATTGGAGGCGTTTAATGAACGATTCTGCTAGACCATTTTGAGTGTGGACATGAGCAACAGATTTTTCTACTGTTATTCCAGTTGCCATGCAATAATCATTAAAAGCTTGAGATGAAAACTCGCTAGCATTATCAAGACGAATTGTCTTAATTGTATGATCTGGAAATTGTGCTCTTAGACTAATTATTTGAGCGAGTAATCTAGCAAATGCTAAATTACGTGTTGACAACAAGCACACATGTGACCATCTTGTAGATGCATCTATTAAAACCATAAAATATCTAAATGGTCCACATGGTGGATGAATAGGCCCACATATATCCCCTTGGATACGCTCTAGAAAAATAGGGGATTCAAGCCCAACTTTTGTCAAAGAAGGTCTTGTAATTAATTTGCCTTGAGAATAAGCAGCACATGGAAAATCCTTAAATTGAAGAATCTTCTGGCTCTTTAATGGATGTCCGTGTGAATTTTCAATAATTCTTCGCATCATAGTTGATCCGGGATGGCCTAACCGATCATGCCAAACAATAAATATATTTTTATCAGCAAACTTCTGGTTCACTGTAGCATTTGTTTCAATTGTACTAATATTTGTATAGTACAAACCAGAAGATAATATTGATACTTTTTCTAGGACACATTTTTCACCAAATCTAGCAATTTTAATTTGTAAATATTCCATATTCTTCTCATTTATAGTCTCAATATGATACCCATTTTGGCGAATATCCTTAAAACTCAATAAATTTCTGAGAGACTTGGGGGAATATAAAGCATCATTAATAACAAATTTCGTTCCTTTGGGTAATATTATAATTGCTCTTCCGGAGCCTTCAATTAATTTTGTATTACCCGCTATGGTATTGATGCTTGCACTACTTCTTGTTAGATGTGAGAAATATTTTTTATCTCTCAGTATGGTGTGTGTTGTAGCACTATCTATGAGACATATATCTTCATTCTTGTGTCCAATGATCAAAACATCCATAATCTTCACCAAAAGAAAAGAAAAATGCATTAAAACATATTCAAAAATACATGATGAGCAATAATACCCTTATTACATATGAAAAGGGGAAATGAAAGTAAAGCATAAACTAAATTTAAAAAAAACCATAAATTAAAACATTTTTTATTGTTCTTCCAACCAAACTCATCTAATCATGATTCTCAAAAAAATCAGCCACCTCCAAGTGTGCCATATCATCGAGGCCATTAATACCATCTAGCTCATTGACACCATCATTCTTGTGTCCCTCAACATTATCATCTTGAAAAATCAAATTTGTTTCCACATTGTTCGCACTCCTTTTCATAGAGGCTTGATAAAGTTTTGCTAGATGCTCAGGCGTACGATAGGTACGTGACCAGTGCCCCTTCATACCACACCGATAACATTGATTCTCAATAACTTTTGAAGAACCACTCTTATCGTTTTTCTGCCCTTCATTATATTTCTTCTTCTGGTGGGTATTAGGATTATAATTATTACTTTCACCTCCATGATAACGGTAATTACCACGTCTCCTACCACGACCACGTCCACGGCCACGACCACGACCACGACCATGAGCATGGTAATTATTACGTACACTCACATTCGCTTCAGGGAATGGAGCAGATCCAGTGGGACGATTTTCATGATTTTTCATCAACAGCTCATTGTTTTGTTCGGCTACCAAAAGGCATGAGATTAATTCAGAATACTTTTTAAAACCTTTCTCTCTATATTGCTGCGGCAGGAGCATATTTGAAGCATGAAAGGTAGAAAAAGTTTTTTCTAATAAGTCCTCATCAGTTATTTTCTCACCACATAATTTCAATTGAGAACTTATTTTGAAAACTGCTGAATTATATTCACTTACAGTCTTAAAATCTTGTAGCCTAAGGTGTATCCATTCATAACGAGCTCGAGGTAAAATCACTGTTTTTTGGTGATCATACCTTTCCTTCAAATTAGTCCACAATTCTAATGGATCTTTTACCGTTAGGTATTCAGCTTTCAGTCCTTCATGGAGATGGTGGCGAAGAAAAATCATGACCTTGGCCTTATCTTGACTAGTTTCTTCATTTCCTGGTAAAATAGCCTTTCCTAGACCCTTAGCATCTAGATGGATTTCAGCGTCTAAGACCCAGGATAGATAATTCTTTCCCGTGATATCAAGAGCTGTAAACTCGAGTTTGGCAAGGTTGGCCATGATTCAAACTAAAAATAATGATAACAATTAGAATCACGGTAAAAATTGATGAAACATAAAACATCATTTTGAATTAAAACATATCATAATCAACATATTTTTAAACAACATAATTAAAGGGAGCAAAATTTCATGAGTAGCCAACATATAATTCAATAAAGAAAATTTCTTGAAAATATTCTCCCTCTCTCTTTCTACTTTTCTCCTTTATATATGTTGTTATATGTTATTTATTGGAATATAAATGGTGTATACAGAGAGGAGGAAATTATAGCAATAAAAATAGTGTAAAGAATAAAAGAGATAACACTATATAGTCATATATAATACTATAAATAAAATGACAATAATATGGTAATAAATGTAAATAAGAGTAAATGTAAACAGATACAATATATATATATATATATATTATAACATAAATATAGCAATAACAAGGGTGAAATGGCAAATAAATTAAATAATAATAAAATAAATAAATAAAAATGAATTATAAATAAGAAAAAAATAGAATAATAAATGTGGTGATGAAATAAAAAAAATGTAAAAGGAATAATTAAAAATACAATACAAATAAATAATAAAATATTAGAAACAATAAACAAACAAAACAAAATGGCTTAATAAAATGAAATAATATAACAACATCATTAAATGAAAAATAAAATAACAATAAAATGAGATAAAAAAACGTAAAATAAAGGAATATAAATAATAGAATATAGCAAGAAATGTAAATAAAATGTAAATAAAATAACTATACAAAAATGAACTAAAAGAAGCCCAAACAAAACAACAAAATGTATGAGAAGAAGATAATCGAATAAAAATAAATAAATGTAAATGTAAATAACAAAGCGAAATGAAATAGAATGAAATACTAGAAAGTTGTGCCAACATAAAATCAAAATGATAAACAAATAAAATTAACTATTATAAAATGTAAATAACAATAGAATCTAAAATAAAGAAATATAAATGAAAAAAAAATAACAAAAATCTCCAATCTCAGCTGTTAGATCAAGCGTTTCACCCAAGAGGGGGGGTGAATTGGGTGATACTGAAATTTCTTTCAAAAATATAAAACTTTGACAAAAGAATTAAAACAGTAATAAGGAAGGAGAAATATCACCGAAGTGTACACCGGGGGTTATACTGGTTCGGTCACAACCACTTTGACCTACGTCCAGTCCTCAGAGCTTCTCTGAGAGTTTCACTATAGCTTCCAAGATTCAGTGGGTTCTTGGCACCTCAGTACAAGCAAGTTCCTTACACCTGGACACTCGCTCCCCCTTACAGGTTGTAATCCAATCCCAACTCAAGGTTCCACAACCTTAAGTTATCTCAATAACAAATATTGAGTTTGAATGAAATATCTCTCTTACAGAGTAAATGATAATCACTGAAGCATAGAAATACAATTTCAACGTGAAAATAGAGCAATGAACTTAATGATACGTTCGTATGTATGCTTGGTTGTTCTTTTCTGTTTGAAGGTTCCCATATATATAGGTATGTTGGTGATGACCGTTGGAACGTGTCCTTTCGTCCGTTGGTGAGTGCGCAGCCACTATTGACTTTTCAAGTTTTTGAAAAATATCCGTTGGCGGTGGTTGGCATTTGAACGTTTCTTTTGACTTTCATCTCTTGATATGATTTCTTCATTGTTTCTCTGTAAATATACTAAGAATGCTAATACAATGAAAGGTTAATCATATAGAAAACAATATAATGAAAGTTTGAATGATTTCTAAATTTCTGGGTATGCTTACTCGAGTAGCTCCTCGAGTATCCCTTGAAGTTTACTCGAGTAGCTCCTCGAGTAACATCGTGAAATCATTGTTTATTTGAAATTCAATGAAGAGAAACAAGATTACTCGGGTAGTGCATGGAGTAAACTAAATTTCAAACCTTTTAGAATAGTTATTTACTCGGGTAGCTACTCCAGTAATGCTTTTGCAACTTCATAGATTACTGGGGTAACACCTCGAGTAATCCTTTAAAAAACTTTTGATTACTCGATGCTCTACTCCAGTAATGTTGGCAGGATTTCAAGGCCGAGAGCAATTACCTTGTTACTCGAGTAGGGACTCGAGTAATGTATTCATTTTTGCATAGGTTACTCGGGTAGCTCCTCGAGTAACTGAGACTTTTGAACATGATTTACTCTGGTAATGACTTGAAGTTTACTTTGAAAACATTTGCATATACTGGGGTACATACTCGAGGAATCCACTTAAAATAAACCATGAAAAAATTTGTATAATGGAGTAAGGACTTGAGGAAGATGAAATAAAAGGAGTTCAAGTTAATCGGGTACTAACCTCAAGTTTTCACTCACCTTAGTGCATTACTCGAGTAGCTCCTCGAGTAACATTGGCAGTGGTACAAAGTGCCGAGAGCTTCACATTTTCAAATACACGGTTACTCGAGTAGCGCCTCGAGTATCATGGGGAAAACTTGAAGGCAACTGGAAGTTTTCACAGGGTTACTCGAGTAGCTCCTCGAGTAACATTAGCAGTGGTACAAAATGCCGAGAGATCCATATTTTCACAAACACTGGTACTCGAGTAGCTCCTCGAGTATCATTGGGAAAACTTGAAAGTAACTGGAAGTTTTCACATGGTTACTCGAGTAGCTCCTCGAGTAACATTAGCAGGCCGAGAGCAACCTTAAAATTTTACCTGGTTACTCGAGTAGCGCCTCGAGTAATGGTGGCAGGTTACTGGAAGTTTTCCTTGGTTACTTCAAGTTTTGGCTCATTACTCGAGTAGCTCCTCGAGTAATGCTTTAGAAGATTTGCTTCTGATCAAGTTCCTCAGCATTTTCTCTTGCCCAATCTTCACTACTTCCATGCTTACCTCAAGTAAAGCTTATTCCTGTCATTACTTAGTTCAAGCTTGATTATTAAACATTTCCTTTTCAAACCATTCTTTTGTTATCATCAAAACATGAGATCTAACATCAGCCATGGAACCCGATGTATAAAACAATCGGTAAAAAGATCTCTTTAATTCCATACAATGGCTCAGATCATCCCAGATAGATTAAATAGAGATATGGTAAAAGAAGATAGAGGAAAATGTTGAGACAACGGTAAGGGGGGAAAAAATACCTTGGTTAGAGAATCGTGCTGATAACGTATTATAAAAATGGGAAAATATAAGAGATGTCAAGCAAGAAATGAGGAGAGATGAAGAGAGAACTAGAGAGAAAGATGGAGCAATATCTTATTCATTTGGATGCCAACAAAGTGTAGTACATAGTGCTCTATTTATAGGCCCCCATCCACAACTAAGAGTTACACAAAGTAAATGGCAAACTTTAATCCTCATGAGTGCACACATTGTAACCTTTGAGTTATGGGCATGAAAACTCCTAAAGATCATTCATTGGAGAGGTTATGGGATGTAGCAAATGAAAGGTCAAGAGTTGGGAGCTCATGGACATCCACCTTAATTAGTATTTTACAACATAAATGACAAATAAAGGTGATGAATTATATAATTCTAAATTGACTGATTTGAAATTTTAAAATGTTTAACAAATATGTGAAATTACATAAGCACCCTTACTTTTTATTTTTTTAAAAAAAATTCTAAAACCCCTTGCCGGCCGCCAGAGAGTCGGAGACCGCCGGCGGCGGCCAGTCATCGGAGCTCTAGTGTCCTTGCTGGTGACTGGTGACTGGTGACTAGAGCTCCAATAGCCTAATAATTTTTTTTTGAATTTTTTTAAACAAAAGTTATCAATATATATACTTGAGTTGTTAATAGTAATACTAAAATTGTAAACGGTAGCCTAATATGTATTTTTTTAATTTCTCAGTAAAAAGTTATCAATATGGATACCTGAATTATTAATAGCGATACTAAAGTTATGAACGGGATATTAACAACTCAGGTATTCATATTGACAACTTTTGCTTGAGAAATTCAAAAAAAAAAAAATATATATATATATATACCGCCTGTAATCCCCTCACGGTAATTATATCCGGATTATGAAATTTAAGTGAAATAGATACCAATAAGACAAAACAACCTTTATAATCCCTCATCTAAGAGATGGGGTGTTCAGAAAATTAGTTCAAAAATATTATTCATCTGGTCTAACATTCACTTCCGTATATAATTACCTGTGCAGTTATATCACATAATAAATATCAAAGTGCATAACCAAAATCCCGGCAACCCCGGGATACTTGTATATATACAACGGGTTTCAAGTTTCCTAAATATGAGGATTACATATCCAAAAGATCCATATTTACAATCATATACATACAGTAATCCTAAAATCCAAAATCTAAAACAGATAACCAACAATCCAAAATCTAATATGTCTCTACTAGTCCTAACCACTCTTAGTTGGCCGCTTCCCTTTCGAGCCACTCGCCTTGTCTGAAATGTTAGTCATTTAGAAAGAGTGAGATTCTAAAGAATCCCAGTAGTAACAAATCACTCATACAATATATAAACACAAGGCATGTATGTTCATCATGTTCAGCAACAACACTATGAGTCATGGCTCGCGCCACAACCGACAGCACTCACCGCTGTAATCACAATGCACTATGCCCTCTTTCGTGGTAATCACTATGCCAGCTTTCGCTGTAATCATTATGCCCGCTTCCGCGGTAATCACTAGCATCTCAGAGTAGCAGCAGCAACACACAATGCATGATAGGCAAACATACAATACATTTACACAAAGTATAAGAGAGAAGTCACTACCTATATCTTTCCTGACGTTCTTCGGCACAGTGGGCTCACGCGTCTGACAAATATCAAATCCTATACCAATTTAGGGATAATTGATTAATCTCTTTCCCAAATACTTATTTCCATAATACTTTAAGTTAGTTATCATTTAGGACTCTTTAGGTGACTATAAGAGGCCTACAAATATGCTAAAAGGGTTGGGAGAAACTACCCTGAGACCCCTTTTTCGATGACAAAACACAGATTTTTGGCTGACTCACTCGAGTGAAGATGACCTCACTCGAGTGATGAGAGACTTACACTCGAGTAAGAACAGCTCTCACTCGTGAGTGTTTCACGGTGAGCAACGACCATGGCCAGAAAGTGCTCACAACACTCGAGCATAAAGCTCTACACTCGGGTGATGACTCTAAATCCACTCGAGTCCAAGAAAGTGCAACACAGAGATTGACGACCCGAGAGCACAGACAACTCTAGAGGGAAAGGCTCACTCGAGCACAACCTCTGGCACTCGGGTCAGAAGACTTCACTAGCGAGTGTCAGAACACACTCTTGAAACTTAGCCAGCGAGTGAGGACCGAGACGTAGCCCTTAACATCAAGGAACGAAAAACCGGACCGGGCAATGAACCGGTCACAGCACAGATTCAAGGGTTAATGGGTCAACCGGGGTCTAATCGGTAATTGAACCGGTAGTTGAACCGGTCATATTAAAATATTATAATTTATTAGTGACAATATATATTAATATATTTTTAAACTTCTATAGATAAAAATGAAGATTTTTAGAAAAAAATACTTAAAATCTATTAGTATGAGTTATAATGCATATACTTATGCAATGATATCTCCTTTTCTATAATTATTATATCTTTTTAAATAATTTTTTTCATTGCCTTCTTCATTTTTTTTAGATTTGTTCTTTCTTTACCTATTTTTCTTTCCATTTTGGTCTTCAACTTCCAATTTTCCCCTTAAAAAAGAAAAAAAATTATAAAAAAAATGAAACCAGTCTGACCGATTGAACCACCAGTTTTACCGGTTTTAACCAGTTCAACCGGTTTCTGACCGGTTCTCCGGTTCAACCATCAAACCAGACCATACCACAGGCCGGTTCCCGGTTCAACCGGTCGAACCGGCTGGTCCAGTCCAGTTTTTCATACAGTGCTTAACATGAACTCAAAGCTTCACTCGAATGATCTTCAACATCATTCGCGTTTACAGAAGTGCACTCGAGCTTTCCTCATGAAAACCCAGGCAAAACACAAAGAAATAGCCAAGAATCAGACTAACACACTCGAGTGAGATCCTCCCTCACTCGAGTGAGGCTTATCAGATTGCCAGATCACAGCAACTGACAGAAATTCTCAGATTGGCCAAAATCACACCCAATGGTTCCTAAACTACACACAAAGCTCATACTCACTCAAAATGACATAGGGAACCCATTGGCAACCTCCAAAACACTCAAATACCATTTTAAACATAATCTAACTCTTTGAGTCTCAATAACACACACAACACCCAATTCCAATCAACACACTTCCAAAACTCAAAACCATATCCAACACTCAAATGGCTTCACAATAAACCAATTCTAACATCAATCACTATGAAATTCACACATTCGAAAATGACACAAGACCAAGGCAATTTTCCCAGAATTTCTCAACTCATCCAAAAATCACAAATAATATACCAAAATGCATCAAATTCTTACCTCTTCGAATTGCCAAATCTAGAATCTTGATTCTCCAACTTTCAAATTTCTCTAACACCCAAACCACCACCTTTCAAGATTCTGAAACCACCAAAGTAGAGCTCTTAACACTATGAACAAGTTTAGTGAAGAGGATTTAAGCATAGGAGGATCATTGCTCACCCAAAAATCAAAGCTTTCTTTTTCTCTTTCCACCTTCAAAGTCACTATAAATGGGAGAAGGAGAGAGATGGTGAGATGATGAAAATGATGATGATGAAGCAAGCTTTCTCTTTCTTGCCCATACACCCCAAAACCGCATAGGAAAGAGAAAAGAGAGAAAAAGTGAGTTTTTGTCTCTTAACATAATCCAATGGTCCATCAAATGCCACTTGGCAACATCTTATCCACTTCCATCATGAGCTCACATAGACGCAAAGCATAGGTTCCGACCTATGGTCAATAAATCTCAACCATTGATCTTTAATCTCCAAATACACTTATATCAAATTTACATCACATTTCTCCAAAAGTGTTTAATTACACTAGTTACAATCAACATCAGAGTCATTAGCCCTTAATCCCAAATTGGATCATTACACCGCCGAAGCTTCAGTGAAAGTTATTAGGAAATATTCAATAAATGTCTCGTTTACAACTTTAGTATCGCTATTAACAACTAAAGTATTAATATTGACGACTTTTGCTTCAGAAAGGCAAAAAAAATATGAGTCCGCTAGAGCTCTGGTGAAAGTTATTAGTCAATATTCAACAAATAACCATTTACAACTTGAGTATCACTATTAACAACCCAAATATCAATATTGATGACTTTTACTTAAAAAATTCAAAAACAAATTAGACCACCGAAGCTCCGATAAAATTTATTAGGAAATATTCAACAAATACTTGGTTTACAACTTTAGTATTACTATTAACGACTCAAATATTCATATTAACAACTTTTGCTTAATAAATTTAAAAATATATATTAGGCCGTTGTTTATAACTTTAGTATCGATATTACCAACTCAAGTATCCATATTGACAACTTTTGCTTGAAAAATTCAAAAATGTATGCCCCTATTTATGAAAAGAATATAGGAGAGAGAATAAATAAAAAGTATAAGAGATAATGAGTATAAGATATGAGTGAGAATGAGTATAAGATACGAGTGAGAATGAGTATTTAATAAAGGTAAAATAGGAAAGAAAAGCTTACATTTTTAGACAAAAAGTGAAAAGTGCTTATAAAAGGAATCAGCCCTATGAGAGAGAAAGTTACTTATAAATAGGACCAGAAGGAGTATGCCGTTAGAGCTCTGGTCACCAGTCTCCAACAGTAGGTTGCTGTCCGCAAGGACAATGGAGCTCTAGTGATGGGCCGGCTGCAGCGGTTGTCAGCGGCCGGCAACTATCTTAGGGATTTTTTAAAACATAATAAAAAGGAAGGGCACTTATGTAATTTCACACATTTGTTGACATTTGAAAATTCCAAATCAATCAATTTATTATTGAAATTCATCACCCTTATTTGTCTTTTACATATTTTGATACTATTTTTTTATCATTTTTTCTTTATACTTTGATATTAAATATAAGAACTTAATCAATTTTTTTCTCAAATTTATATTTTTTCCCTTAAACTCTTCATATTGATTGTATATAATAAAGATGTTTTTCATTGGAAGAATAGTTTTCAGTGCAAATTATTAAAATGGTATTATAAGGAAACTGGCACAAATTTTCTTTCAAGTAAACTAACTAAACTCATTTTTTTAATATCTATAGATTAGTTATATAACTTCTATATTTATTACCAAATAGAATAATCTCTTTTAGGCTGTTGAGGGCAACAAGTAAATCTTTTCTAACTAACTAAATTTGCTTGTGCACTAAATTGATTTTAATAAAGGATATTACCATAAATTATATTTATCACCATATAGCATTTTTGTAAATTTTTATTGTATAAAGGATATTAATAAAAAAACACCTTTTTTGTTGGTGATGTAAAAGTTTAGGTGAGTTGAGTCATGTAGCATTTTAGCAACTTTTCTTTGTATAAAGGATATTAATAAAAAAAAAAGCACCTTTTTTGTTGGTGATGTAATGCTTAGGTGAGTTGGGTCGTCTTAGGGGCTCATTAAGGCTAAAACATACCTCTTGTCACACCCTTATCTTATTCTAACTTGCAGCGGAATATTAACACGTGATCCGGTGGGCAACAGAGGAATAACATGAATATATTGATAATATATACATGATTATAGAAATTCCCCATAAGGGTTCGTACGTAATAATTCCCCATAATGCTTAGGTGAGTTGGGTCATCTTAGGGGCTCATTAAGGCTAAAACATACCTCTTGTCACACCCTTATCTTATTCTAACTTGCAGTGAAATACTAACACGTGATTCGGTGGGCAACAGAAGAATAACATAAATATACTGATAATATATACATGATTACAGAAATTCCCCATAAGGGTTCGTACGTAATAATTACAAACCTTGTAGCCGCACAGGGCTCTAGGGTATCTAAATCCGTCCTAGTGAAATGTAGACATATTTTCGTCTTCGTTCCACCACTGCATCTTCTCTACTTTCAGTACACCTCTTGTTTTCACCTGTCTAATTTGTTGGTAAGGGAGTGGTGAGATTCAAGAGAATCTCAGTAGGAAATAGATACCATAGTGTATGCATGATAGATGCTATGGTTATGACATGTTAGCCTTAGCTAGATACATACCCCATAATGACATTTCTGCATGGTCAATGTTTCATGCAACAAAACTGTCAACACCTGTTTCCATTTTGATATGCGCAGGGCAATAATGAACAAGTTCCATAGGCAGACAAAAAAGTACAGTTATACTAATAATAAGTATTTGTTTACAGACAGTCATTAACAGAGCAGAAATCGATATAATGACAAATATGTACAGAATTTCCCAAAACTATTTCACATACAGACTATACACAACCACTGTATTCATCTTAGGAAGTGTGTCCGTTAGTTTCCCTTCTCTGCATCCTTGGCTTTCGAGCCATTGGCACCCGCTGAGACATTTGGATTAGAAAAAGGGGTGAGATTCCAAGGAATCTCAGTAGAAACATACGATCAACACATAAAATGCGAAAATTAAATATGCAATGCACCGTATCAAGTAAAATGAAAACTCATATCATCCGTGTGTGTACAAAAAATTCAAAGTCAACTAACTCGTTGAAACCCCTACATGTACCTCAGCTGAGTCCTTGACTACAGCCAGGTAAGACTAGTGTACCTCAGCTAGGTCCTAGACCACAGCTAAGTAATGTGCCTCCAGCACATGTTCAGATCACAAAATACAGTAACACGCATCATACAAATAGTCACATAGTATATGAGAGATAGTAGTCCCTACCTTAACCTCTTTCCTGTCTCAAAGGGTCCGCCTCGTAAAATGTGTCAGCTATAGGAGTCCAACTCGGTCCTAAAACATCAAATGTACAAGAAATAGGTTATAACATATCCAAGTATCATTTTAGACACTTCCATATTGTTTCTTGTGGTTATATTAGCCTATGGTGAAAATTTACCAAAATGCCCTCGAGACCCAGGCCCGGCCCCGCTGTACCCAGCCCAATGGCACATTTTCCCAAATATTTTGACTAGGGCTATCCTGACGTATTTTCGTCCAAGGAATCCATTTCCAAACTCAAAATTATCAAATTCAATGTTGAATTATGAAATTGCCCTTGGCAGCCCTACTTTTAGGGTTTTAGGGGCATTTCCGTAATTATGCTTTCTCAGCCTTTTCTGAAAAAGTGCCCAACTGTAACCCCACATAATTTTCTCTCCTGAACCCAACTATAACCCCACATAATTTTCTCTCCTGAACCCAATGAAACCATCAAATCATTGAAAATCCAACTCTAAGACCCTTAAACATCCTTGGCCGAAATTATGGTGTTCTCGGGGAAAAATTGGGGTCTTGCGATTTCGGCTCCGTAAACGCGTTCCTTTCTACTCCTAACCACTTTATTAACCATCTAATTGAGTTATAACAACCATTTGAACTAAAATTGGGCAGCATAACCCTTAGGCACACACTTTCCAAAATTTAAAACCAATAGCAATCCGGTGAAATTTCACTGATTAAATTGCCCACAGCAGCCAGAATAATTAATATATAAAGATTTGGAAGTTACCTTGAGCTCCCACAAGCTTTTCCCAAAGATGGATGAAACCCTAACCTTTAGAGAACAGATTTTTGAGCCTCCAACCCCTAAAGAACAAAGAGGAGTAGCTTAGAGTCGGAGTTATACGCATTAGGAGTTAAATCATCGGAGAAATCAGCTTACCTTGTGATTTTTCTTCTTTTTCTCTCTCTAAACTCTCTCAACTTTCTCTCACTTATTTCAGGTCTATTGCAGCACGAAAATGGCCTGAAGAGGATGATGATATATTTATTTATCATATATTTTGCAATATTTTATTTATTTGTTTTATTTTCCAAAATTTCAAAAATGAACTTATGTACATAAATCCTTATATACATATAACTATACTCATTAAGCCTAATCAATATTTCCTTATTTATGCCACATGTAGGAGACACCTAGGGGTCCCTCCCTATGGTCTCAATTGGCCTCACAACTTATCCAGGTTACGTATACACGTAAAGTCTCAATTTTGGTCAAAATTACATTTTTGCTCAAATTTTTCATAAATTCATATTAAATTGACCAAAATATTTCAAATATATTTTTTCCTTTATTTTCCTTAATTAATTGAAATTAACTTCAATTAATCGGAAAATAATTAATTTTGTGATAATTTGGCAAAATTACGATTTTGCCATTACCTTTCTAATCCAATTTCTTCTCTTATTTTTCTTTGGCCAATTTTCATCTATTTTTGGACCAAATATTTTCTCTAACATTTCTTCATTTTTGGACCTTAATATTAGGCTTTTTAAATTACCCAAATTAATTCCTTAATTATTTTTGCCCAATTTCTCATGAAATTGAACATTTATAAAATCCATAAATTCCAAATTCATGAATATTCACCATGTTATTGAATTTTCCAAATAATTACAATATATTTTGTGAATATAAAATTTGGGGTGTTACAAAAACTATTTCCACAGTATAAACAGAAACAGGGCTTTATTTATTAAAATATGCTCTACACAATCAAGTGAAGCAATCACTCACATTACTACACAAGCAAAGATATCAAGTACATGCGATTAAGGTAAGTCCCCTACCTTAATTTCCCTTCCCTGATCCTGAAAGAGGCTCCTCGAACTTTGTGCCTCCTCCTGGGCTCTCAACTTAGTCCTAAAATATCAAATGTACAAGAATTAGGTTGAAACCCATTCATGTATCATTTTAGGCACTTCCATTAGTAATAGGAATGCAAGCTGGCCCGCGTGGGCTGGAATCTTTGGCCGGGCGGGCTGGTGCAGCCTGCCCCCTTCGCAGGCTGGCTTTTGCCAGCCCGAGCCCGCCATTCTTTTTTTTTTAATTTCATTTTTTTAAAAGATTTACTCTTTTTCTCTTTCACCCGCTCATATCACACTTCTTCTTTTTTTATACATTTGTGTTATGAAGTCAATTTTATTCTTACTTTCCTTTTTTTCATCTACTCACATAACAAAAACATATAAACACATCTCTTTTAAATTTAATAATAATAGAATAAATAAATATAATATGAAAATAAAAATGTCAAATAAAAAGTATGAGGAATTAGTGCTCGTTTGGAAGAGCTTATTTTTACCCAAAACGTGCTTATAATTCGTGATTCACGGTATACGAGGTAAGTATGTGAGAGGAGTTTTTTGTCGGCTTGCGTAATAAGTGCGTTTTGACTGTTCAAAACGCTATCACAAACACACCCTTAATTAAACACGGCATCAAATGAAAGGTAATAATAAGGGTATTTGAATTTATTTTATTTAAAAAAATCAAAAAACTAAAAAAAAAAAAAAAGCGAGCCAGCCCGCATTTAAACGGGCTACCGTTTAAGGTTTTTTTGGGCTGGCTGGCGAGTCGGCCCAAATTACCGGCTCTAACTGCCATAGTGTTTATAGTGATTATATTAGCCTATGGTGAAAATTTACCAAAATACCCCCGGGACCACGGCCCAGCCCTAACCTACCCGTTCAACTGCACTTTTCTTGAAATTATAACCTAGGCTATCCTCACATATTTCAGCTCAAGGAATCCATTTCTGGATTTAGAATTACCAAATTCACTATCAAAAGACGCAATTGTCTTTGACAGCACCGCTTTAAGGGTTTCAGGGGCGTTTTCGAAATTATGTTTTTCCGAAAAAGTGACCAACTGTAATCTCACCTAATTTTTTCTCATAAAATCAATGGAATTATCAAATCATTGAAAATCTAACTCTAAGCCCTCCAAACAGCACTGGCTGAAATTCCCAATTCTCTGAGAAAAATTGGGTTTTTCCAATTCTGACTTCACATATATGTTCCTTTCTACTCCTAACTACTTTATTAATTAGTACATTAGGTTATAACTACCATTTGGACCCAATTTCGGCAGCATAACCCCTAAGCAAACCCATTGCCAAAAATTACAAACAAAGACAATCCGGCAAAATTTCACCAATTAAATTGTCCACAACAACCATAATAGTATATATACAAGAGTTTAGAAGTTACCTCAAGCTCCCTCTGGCTTTTCCTTAATATGGCTGAACCCTAACCCTTCTTACCATTGAAAATTGAGCTTCCAACACCTTAAAGAATATGAAAGAGAAGCTTAGGAACAAGGTTATACGCATTAGGCACAAATTCACCGAAGAGATCGACCTACGTTGCGAGATTTCTTCCCTCTCTCTCTAAAAGCTCTCAACTCTTTCTCTCTCTTTTCAGCTGTTATGTGTGTGGAGGTGGGCTGGGGAAAGCAGGATGATGATGTTTAATATCATATACTTTATGATATTTAATTATTTATTGAATTTCCCAAATTTCATATCTAAGGAAAATTTTGGCAGATTTTTTGTCCAATTTTGAAAAATCATAACTAATTCTAGAAAAATTGAATTGGAGTGATTCTAAAGGCTATAGAACCCTTTTTGAGTCTAGTTCCAAGAAAAAAATATAGAATTTAGCCATCTAGAAGCACAAAAATCCAGAATGTAAATCTATGACTGTTGTTCCAAAAACTTTCCAGTTTTTCTGGACTAATTTCAAAAATTCATAACTTTTCTTATATAACTCTTATTGAGTAATATGACATATCATATTAAAGTTTAGGATGTCTGCATTCACCTTGTAAAATCTCATAATTTTTGCTCATCACTTGATCATACAAAATCACATGACTAGCTCACTGCTTCACAGGTGATTTCACCAGAAGCAATATTCGCCTTTCAACTTTCAATATTTAATTCTTATAACCATAAATATTCACCATTTTATTGAATATATTAAATAATTACAATTCATTCTTGGTAAATAAAATTTGGGGTGTTACACCTCCCAGTTTAAAAAGTATTTATAAAGGTATACATATAATTTGCTCACTAATCAACAAAGTTCTCACATCGATATGATTTAAACTTATAACCTTATGGTGTTATGAGCCAACCTCTTTACCCCTGGACTAACCTTTATTAGTAAAAAAATATCTTTTAATTCTTATAGTTTAACTCAATTTTCAAAACGGTCTTAAGATTTTTTAAAATTCCTCTTTTCCAACCTAGCTAACTCAACTTTGATGGATTAACGGTAACATGTCAAATGACTTGCTGAACTAGTATGAGACATACATTGAAGTCTACATAGTTAGTCATATTATCATATGCTGTAATTTAAATAATATCTTCACTTTAATTTTCCGGTAACTAAACAAGAATGATCTTGTTAACCAAGAATCATTGTTTATGACAGAACTAATTAACCAAGAATCTAAGGGTGGTTACACAACCCCGAAACTCTTGGAATTAAGGAGAGACCTAAGTTAATCTCCCTACAATTGGTGATCAGGATTTCTACTATCCCACACTGTATATTATGCATGAAAAATACAGGATTAAAATGCAAATTTGTCCCAAAATTTTTGTTTAGAAGCAATGTTATCCAATAAGTTTTTTTTTTTTTTTGATGTTGCTCCAAAAGTATTAAAAATAAGCAATGTTGCCTCTTACTATTAAAAATATTTAACAGTTAACGTCAATTTTTTAATAGTTAATGTTATTTTTTAATAGTATAGAGTGACATTGCTATATTTGAAACTTTCAGAATTACATTAAACCTAAAAAAATTTTCGGGACAACATTGTTCTTGGGGAAAAAAATTTAGAATAAATTTGCACCTTGGCCCAAAAATAAATCTAATATATGATAAAATCACTAAAAATAATTTGTTTGTAAATTATGAGCAATTGATGGGTAATCATTTATACATAGAAAACTAGAGAGTGATAGTAAATCTAGTGAGAGGTCCAAATGGTAAAATGCATGGTGTTCAGAGGGGAAGAGGCATAAAAAAGCGAAGAGGGGAAAAAACGGAGGGAATAGGATACGACAATAACAGTATTTTGAGTTTCCCAATCACACGAAAACAACCATTCATTGGGGATGGTTGTGTCCGTACAAATTACACTCTTATGGGCCATTATGTCATTTTAACTAAATGAATTGACACTTGACCCGGTGTCAATTTGCTGATCGTATTTTTTTGGACAAATTTTGTTGATCGTATTGAACAATTGACAAGTATTTTTTTTGTGTTCTTTTTTATGTTCTTCGTACAATTGGTGAGGTTAGAAAATGCGCCATGTTACTGAATTGAATTATTATAAAACTTGTACAATTTGTCTTAAGTTTATTATTTGAGTTAATATCATTGAGGTTGTTTAAAGGGAAAATTTTTGAAAAATACCTCTGAAATAGCAAAATCTCTATTCAGTACTCTGAAATCCAAAATTCCGAATCAGTATCCTGTCAGTACGGATGAACAATGCGGGGGCACCAAAAGACGATTTTGCCCTTCAGCCCTTATTCTCACCCACTTCAGAATAACAAAACAAGACTCTTAATTAACAACTTCTCATTCTTGATTAAAAACTCCTTTTTATTCTTTCACAGATTCACATCTCACAAATATAGTGTTGTTAATGTAAAATACGGTGTTGTTAATAAAGAAAGAGGTGTTGTTATTAGCCCTAAAACTTAAATTATGAAGTTGTGAAACAATAAATGCGAGTTGTTAATGTAGAATATGATGTTGTTAATAAAAAGATCGGTGTTATTATTGTAAAAATAAAAAGATGAAACTGGAGTTGTTAATCAAGAATTGAGAGTTGTTAATTAAGAGTTTCGTATTGTTATTCTGAAGTGGGTGAGAATGAGGGCTGAAGGGCAAAATCGTCTTTTGGCGCCCCTGCACTATTCATCCGTACTGACATGATACTGATCAGAAATTTTGAATCTCAGAGTACTGAATAGGAATTTTGCTATTTCGAAGGTATTTTTAGGGATTTTCCCTTGTTTAAACAAAATAAAGAATTAAAATGTTGGAACTTGGAATAACTTGGGTAGATGAACGATTCAGAAACTATGAAAGAAAGACAAGGGAAGGCACGAGAGAGGGGTATATCTATTAATTTTTCTGTCTATTCATTCTATTAAGGATATCTATTATTAGATTAATTTTCAATAGTTAAGATTTAATAATATGTAAAGAATAGTATTGTAATAAAAATCTATCATGATAAATCTTAACCATTAATTAAAAGTTGATCAAATGATAAATACACTTAATAAAAAATAAATGGAGAAGAAAATCAATAGAGAAAACCACTGTCAAGAAAGAAGTGACCAATTAGAATTCCAACAATTTACTCTTTGTATGTTCGTAGAAAGAAAATGACAATTATTACTTTATTAGGTTAGTTCAATTAAACAACAGTCTTGTGGGCCAAAAAAAAAAAAGGAGCAATTTCTGGTTCTAAAATATTTTGTTTGAAGATAAATTATAAATACCAATTCAGACAAACGAAAATATGAAATTCTCAAATTGCAAAATGTAAATCACTAAGAGTGGCTAATAAAACTTAGGGGAAGTTTGTTTATGTTTGGGTAAAGATTCATCCAACACCCCGATTTATTTTTTAAGGTTCAATCAGCACCCTAAATTATTTTTTGAAGATGCAATCATTAACCTTAAGTATTTGCACCCTAAACTATTTTTGGAGGCACAATCAGTATCCTAATGTATTAAAAATTAAGCAATTATACCCTTTCACTAACAAAATACTAACTTTGTTTACTAATACACTCTTTCCTTTTCTCTTTCATCGATTTTAAACCCCAAACCTTGACTTAATATTTTGTTAGTGAAGGGGTGCAATTGCTCCATATTTAATACATTAGCGGCAAAATTGCACCCTAAAATATTAAAAGAAGAGATGAACATGTTGAAGATCGATGAAAGAGAAAAGGAAAGAGTGTGTCGGCAAATAGAGTTAGTATCATGTTAGTGAAGGGTTGTAATTATTCCATTTTAAATATATTAGGGTGGTGATTGCACCTCCAAAAATACTTTAGGATGCTAATTACACCCTTAAATACTTTAAAGTGCTTATTGCACCTTCAAAAACATATTGAGTGCTGGATGCACCTTTACCCTTTATGTTTTCTTTTTTTTTCCTCCAAAACATTTTTTAAAAACAATTCTTATAAAAAAATGAAAAAAAAAATGTTTGGATAATTGTTCATAAAAATTACATTTCAAAACTAGAAACATACAATATGTTTGAAATAATTGTCCTTATAGCATTAACTTGGATAAAAATTCCATTGTCGGTGGTAACATGGCAAAGATCGATGTCCATCAGCATTAGTAATTGGAGTCGGTCGATGGTCGACACCAGCAGGCATGGGCGTGTGGTGACCGTCACCAGCAGTGACATTGTGGTGACCGTCATTGTTGATGATGTGGCAACAATTAGTGGCAGGAATGTGGTGCCCATGGTGGACATGTAGCAGCCTCAAGCCTTCAAATAAAGAAGAAAGAGTTTTCTCATTTTCTAAAACTAAAAAATAAAAATTGAAAAAAATAGAAACTATAAAAAAATACCTAAAAACTAGTTTGATTTTGTAGTTTTTTAAAAACAACCTACTGTTTTTTTTTTTCAACACCAGCAGGCATGGGCGTGTGGTGACCGTCACCAGCAGTGACATTGTGGTGACCGTCATTGTTGATGATGTGGCAACAATTAGTGGCAGGAATGTGGTGCCCATGGTGGACATGCAGCAGCCTCAAGACTTCAAATAAAGAAGAAAGAGTTTTCTCATTTTCTAAAACAAAAAACTAAAAATTGAAAAAATAGAAACTATCAAAAAATACCTAAAAACTAGTTTGATTTTGTATTTTTTTAAAAACAACCTACTGTTTTTTTTTTCAAAAAAAAACACCTAATTAAAAATATATTTCCAAACAAGTTTATTCTTGTTTTAAGACGAAAACTGTTTCTAAAAATGAAAACAAACAGGTCCTTAAATGCTAGTTTTGCTGCTTAAATTCCCTTGCATGTAACTACTATTGTTTTTTAAAACAACAAAGGCAAGTTAAAACTTTAAAACTACATAAAAACTAATCTTAAACGAAAGACAGAGAGCCTATTGAGAAAGATCCTCTCATGCAATCCTGCAACCATGGGGAGGACCATGCAAAATCAGCAAGTCTTATGAGCTTCTCTAGCGAGAAAATCAACACATCTGATAACTGAGAATAACAAATTTCAATACCCCAATTGAAGTAGATCATGTTTCAAACATTAGTGATATATTACCTCACAGGTAAGCTATAATTCAGTTAAAACCATATTGCACATAAAAGTAGAGGCAACAAACCCCAATTTCCTTTGGAATCTAATGATCCATTCCCCTATTTGGAGTCTCTAACCATGCTGGAAGTCTCTATAGGTGGCATCCATATTACCCCCCTACCTCCTTTGTCCTCTTCATTATCATTAGATCCAAATCTAATGGTTCCAATTTAATATTTTATAAAATATTACTCGTCCAGTCTTAGTTATAGGATAATATTTGGAAGTTGATTTTGATTCTAAATATAAGATATAATTTACATATTTTTCCATCTTTTCCTAATTTACCCCTATTAATGCTTTCTCAATAATAATCAAGGAGAAGAGGGAATGAAAGAATTAAGGAAGATGTCTAAGGTGTTTTAGAAAATGCATGTCATATTAACTAACTTATCTAATTTTTATTAATCTAATCAAATTAGGTAAATATGTCTTATATTAAGAATTGGAAGAGTATTATAATTTTATACAAAAATATATAAATAAATTTATACATTATTATCATTATTATTATAAAGTAGATTTTTTTTTCACTTTTTTCACTGCCGTTACAAACTGTTCATATCAAAATTTAATAGTTTAAATTTGCTTATATATTTTTATGTAAAATTATAATAATATTTTCAGGGAAATATTAAATCTGGGAAATTGGATATGAATCCAATAGTGATTGAAGGTGTAAAGGAGGGGAAGGTAAGAGAGAAAAGTTGCTACGTGTTTGAATTAGCTTTTTGGAAGTATTTTACTGTATATGAGATGAGTATGTGAGATAAATTTTGTGCCCACTTGCATGAAGAACTTTTTTTAAGTTAAAGTATACTTTTAGTCATTTAAATTTTATCCGAGTTATGTTATTGATCCCTTAACTTTATAAAGTATACTTTTGATCCTATATTTTTAATATCGTTAATGTTAATAACAGAAAATATTGACACAGCTAACTCAAGTTATGATTATGTAGCTGACAAAGCATGTATATTTAATTTTTAATTTTTGTAATATCATATTAGATTATTAAACTAAAATAAATCGACAAATCGTTTCAAATACAATCGAGGTTTTTGATATTTAGATTATTAAACCAATATATTTAGATTATTAAACTAAAATTTTTTTATACAATCGAGGTTTGATATTGACTACTTCATTAAATTTTTAGATATTATTCAATTTACACATATTTTAAATTAAAAATAATAATAAATTTTAATTACACAGTCATCATTTAAGTTTGTTGTGTCAGTATTTTTTATTAGCAACATTAACGGTGATAAAATTATAAAACTAAAAATATACTTTATAATATTAAAGAACTAAAAGTATCATTTAGCTCATTACTTGATGTGTTTCTTGGTTCAACTAAAAGGTTATAGATTTAGTTTTATTTTTATTTTGTATAAAAAAAATAAAGAAAAAGATAAAATGACCCTTTTTCTTCTAGCCATAAAATATTTTTCACCTTCTCCCTCATTGTTCCTTTTCCCTTGCAGCAACACCACCATCACTCATTTTGCTTGTTGACCGACCGATGCTTAAAAACAAAAGGGAAAATTAATCTCTTAATTCTTCAACTTTTAAATAAGTTAAAATTCAGTCTCTTAAATTTGACTTAGCACAACCAGTCCTTGAATTTTCGACTTGCCTAAAACTCAAGCCCTTAATATTTGAGCAATTTACATTGTTGTCCTTTGTGACCCATAACTCATCTCCAGCTGGCAAAAGATCCTGAGTCATCCCCCACGTCATATTATGAATGAGCAGGGAACAACAAAAACAAATCGCTACTCTTCTTCTCTCCGTCTGTTCGAGTTGTTCCGGGAGAGGAGCCAGAACAAGGAGCTTTCTAAGAAAGTGTTTTCCGATTAGGGAAGGAGCGAGATGGAGAATTAATTTCTAGAAAGGAGTATCCGCAAATTGGATTCCACTTCTGATGCCTCATTGTGCAGATTAATGATCTGAAGAATGCTCTTGGACCTGCTAAGTGGCAACTTAGACAAGCCACCAAACATGTCTTTCATTTGCTTTTAACATAACTATCTTGAGTTATGGATGACAAAGGACAAAAATGTAAATTGCTCAAATATTGTGGATTAAGTTTTAAGCGAGTCGAAGTTTCAGGGACTGAATCACACCGTGTCACACTTGAAGGACTCAGTTTTAACTAAGTTCAAATTTGGGGGCTAAAAAATTAATTTTTCGGAAAGAAAACAAACATAAAATAACACAAAATTTCAAAGCAATGCAAACTTTTATATCCACACATAGAAAACTGTAATTTATACCTGAATTAAAAATTGAGAATCGAAATTCATCAAAATGTTTCTAACCCATTGGGTGGGGCCAATCCCCATAAGGTATAAATATTATTCAAGTGCTTAATAGATATTTGGGAACACTTATTTTTTGAATATAAGTGTTTATTACGTAAGTCGAGATAAAACTCCTCTCACATACTTACCTCGTATATCGTGAATCACGATTTATAAGCACTTATTGTCCAAAAATAGTGCATGTTTGGGAACACTTATTTTTTAAATATAAGTACTTATTACGCAAGCCGAAATAAAACTCCTCTCACATACTTACCTCGTATACCATGAATCACGATTTATAAGCACTTATTGCCCAAAAACAACCTATTCCAAACGTAAATAGCGCAACTGTTTTTGTTTTTAAAATATTAATCACATTCTAGTAGATACATTATGGGGGATTAATATTGGATTGAATTAGATTCATGGATTACATAAATGTGAATAAATGACAATTATTTTCTCATACTCATCAAATTTAATTTAAATTTCAAGGTAAAAAAAATTAAAACCTAAACTTTAAAAGAAATAATTATAGAATGAGTTCCACTAACTCATTTAAGCTGATGCACAGGACTCATTCTATTTTAAATTATACATTTATTATCAAGGTATTAAAACTCGGATCGGGCATTGAACCGGTTGGGGTACTGGGTTAAGGGTCAGTGGGTCAAACGGGGGTCAAACTGGAGCTAAACCGGGGCCAAACCGATGAGAAATTGAAAATTTTAGACTTATAATATGAAATTCTAAAGGAAAAATTTTAAAGAAAATACGAACCCGGACCGAACCGGTTTACCGGCCGATTCGCCTGTTTCCGGGCCGGACCGGCCGGTCCGATCCGGTCCGAGTTCAATAACCCTATTTATTATTGACTTAACTTGGTGAGGACAGAGAGTAGGAAATGTTCATGTATCATGAATCCGGATCCTCTCCCTTACTTTCCTGTCCCTTTCTTCTCCTTTACCCCAAACTCACCGTTTTGGGTGTAAGAAAGGGGAAGTTGGGACCTTTTTTTTTTTTTATCAAAAATAATATTCAACACCTTAAAGTATTTTTTCAGTATTATAAAATAATTTTTGATGCACTGATCACCCTCAAATAGTTTTTTTAGTTGTAACTACTGTATAGTAAACTGCACTCTAAAATAATTTTTTAGTAACATTTAGTATCATAAATTAATTTTTAGTTCACTCAGCATTTTAAATCATTTTTTCAATAATGCCCAATATCTTAAAATAATTTTTTTTTCTAATCCTTTGAAATATTTTTTTCATCAACAATCTGCATCTTAAATTTAGACTGTTCGTTGCAATTAAAAAAATATTTTAAGGTGTTAGATACATAAAAAATTATTTTAGGATATTTAGTATCACTGAAAAAGTATTTTAAGATACTGAGTATTATTTTTGGAGGAAAAAAAAGTCCCAACCTCCCCGTTTTTTTACACCCAAAATGGTGAGTTTGAGGTAAAGGAGAGGAAAGAGATGGGAAAGTAAGGGAGAGGATCCGGATTCCATGTATCATGGCAGAAGTTTGCATGGATTAAAATGGGAGGGTTTTTGCATGTGTTTGTTTCAGCGTTTTGTACAGGAAAAACGCACTTATTACGCAAGCCGAGAAAAAACTCCTCTCACATACTTGCCTCGTATACCGTGAATCACGAATTATAAGCACGTTTTGGACAAAAATAAGTAATTCCAAACGCACACTTCAACGAAAAACCACTTATATGGGGATATCCAAAACAATTGCATATACTTTAAAATATGTTGTGCACAATTAAAAAAGGGTTATATTTTCTCAAGGGCATGGATATTTAGATATTTTTGGACAATAAATTTTATAATGAAAAATTTTTTAGCAATTTTTTCTTTATATTAAATATTTACAATTTAAGGTTTAAAACTATTCATAAATTTATACTTAATGTGCAAAAATATCTATAAATTCTTTTTGGATGCAAAAATACCATAAATTTCAAAAATCAGAGGAAAAATGTTACAACCGTTAAAAACATCCTGTGTATTATTTTTTATGATGAAACCCACCATCTTCTTGTTCTACAAAAGAAAAAAAAGAATGTTAGGTGGTTTTAATGGTTATATCATTTTTTCTCTGATTTTAAAATTTATCGTATTTTTATATCAAAAAAAATTTATGGATATGTTTACCTATTAAATATAAATTCACAGGTACTTTTTTTTACATTAACTCTATATTTATTATGGAATTAATTTGGGTAGAAAATGTGCATGAATGGAAGAAGTGGAATGGAATGGAAGAGCTTTCAATGGAAAAACCACTCGTGTGGGGGACACTTGAGAGATAAGACACCCCACGTTTCTCTCTCCCCCCTTACTCTCTCTCTCTCTCTCTCCTCCTCTGCTACTAAAATCCCTGCGTCCCTCCTCTGTTTTCATTCCCCTCGCTGCCCTCTCTCTCTCTTTCTCTCTCTCTCTGTGCTTTCCACAAACTTCATCTACAGCAAACTCTTGAAGCCTTTCACCAAACCATCTAGAACCTTCTCTTCTCCTTCATTACAACAGAGCAGCTCTCCTTTCTGGTTCGGAGCTTGGCTACTTCTAATGGCTGAGCCACTTCTTAGCTCAGAGACTGGCACTTCCACCAACTGCTCTTCTCCTTCTCCTTCTCCCTCTTCGTCTTCCTCTTCGTCTTCGTCCTTGTCTTCTTCTTCTGCTCAAAAGAAGCAGCTCAAGCGAGGCAGAGAAGAAGATAGTAATAGCAAGCACTCTGTTTATAGAGGGGTCCGAATGCGAACGTGGGGCAAATGGGTGTCTGAAATCCGCGAACCCAGGAAGAAAAATCGGATCTGGCTCGGCACTTTCGCCACTGCCGAGATGGCAGCCCGTGCCCACGACGTCGCTGCCCTTACCATTAAAGGCACCTCCGCCATCCTCAACTTCCCTGAGCTCGCCGATTCCCTGCCCCGACCCGCCTCCAAATCGCCCCGAGATGTCCAGGCCGCCGCCGCCAAAGCCGCTTCCATGGAGATACTCTCCACCACCACCACCAACAATCCCATCCCCATCCCCATCCCCACACCCACAACCTCATCTTCGTCTTCTTCCTCTGCTGAAGATGTTTCCACACCAGAGGAACTAGGCGAGATAGTGGAGCTTCCATCGCTGGGTACAAGCTTCCAAGAACCCGACCCGAATAACGATTTTGTGTTTTTCGACCCGGTGGATGGTTGGTCCTATCCTCACCCATGGTATCACAGTCTTTACGATGATGAGAACAAGCACTGTGGCGGCGGCTATTTCACTATGGATCACACATCATCACTCCGAGAAGAAGAAACAGAGGGTTTGATTCTTTGTGGCTTTGAAGGCTTGTTGTGGCAACATTAGAAAATATCAGTCAAAGAGTCTTTGTTTCCTTCTCTCTCTTCTGAGTTATCATTCTAAATGTCAGCCCTTTTTTCAATTTTTCTTTTGAAAGGCCAAATACGTTTCTTGGCTCTCAAGTTCATACTTCTTCTTTCTCCTTTCTTCTATCACTTTTACTTTTGTGGCCATGTGATTTGGATCTATATGAAAGTTGCAGAGCTAGTTGATGATGATGAGTTTGCCATATATATTGGGCATGATCTGAACTGAAAAAATATGATGATTTGAATGGTGAAAAAAGCATCTTATATTATTGTTGTTGTTATTATTATTATTATTATTACAAGTTTTCTTCTCAGCAACAGCATGTAGTTTTCTTCTCCTTTGCGATGAAAAGAATAAAGGGTTAAAGCTAAGATTCTTTTGTATTTCCATTTTACAGCTCATATATGTTGTGTTGATGGGTCCCTAAGAATTTGATCAACATGGTACATAAAAATTCCAATTCTTTATCATAATTAGGGTCTGGTGAGCTCAAGTCTTGTGTGTATATATGTGGCAGTTCTTTAAGTAATGTTAGAAGCTTTTGGATATGGTGAAGTGACCATAGTGTGTTATGATCCAGCTAGCTTGCTTAGCTAGAAGACTTTTGACAAGTTTTGGGGTTTTTTTTTTTTTTTTTTTTGGTCTTTTAGGATTGTTGGGTTATTGCTTTTGCGTGTGGAAAAGGGAGAATTACATGTTTGGCTAAATATGTAAATGGGGACCGTCGGAAATTTATTGAATAAAATTATGAATTTAAGTATAGGAAAAAAATGTCCTGAAAGAGTGATTTTTCGTTTGGGAACTAAACTTTAGACCCAAAAAAATTTGGAAAATAAACATGTTTGATTAGGAACTAATTGATTGCGTATACAATACTAAAATACTATAAGGGTACGGAGAAAGCATGATGAAGATTTGATGTCCTTTTAAATATGATCTTATGCAAGAGTTTTATTAATGAAACTAATTTTAAAAAGTATTAAATTGTGGGGATTTATTTCCCCCCCTTTTATGGGTCTATACATTCCAGGTCCAAATCAGTTAACAATCACCAAATACTACTTCTTAACTAATATTATTAAAAGCAGAACCAACCTATTGTTAAGTTGTCTTGTGTATATATTTATGAACTCTTAGTGGATGTTTGTTATGAGCTGACAGGAGGGGAAATGATTTGAAGGAAAAAAGATTTTTAAGTTGGATTTAAAAAAATTAAAGAAATGATTTTATAAAATTTTAATAAAAAAAAAGATATAAGATAAAAAAAATCAATTAAAAATTTTTAACTTTACCTTTTTAATTTTTTTAAATCTAACTCGTAAAAATTTTTCCTTACCTCCCCTCCATTCCAAATCCCTCGTAACAAAGTTACAACTCCTTAGTTATATCATGAATAATCAAATAATTCGTTTTCTAAAAAAATAAAAAAGGAAAAGTCTCCGAAATAAGTTCACCATGACTTTTGAGTCAACTTATTTATAATTAAATAAAAAAATTTAAAAGAAATATCATATTATTCTCAATTTTCAAAGCATGATTAATAACAATTAATTCCTCCATGTTGGAGTGGGTTGACAGATGCATCTGCATATGACGTCAGCAACTTTGCATTTTGATCACGGCGTGTGTTGCTATATACGCAAGACATGTGTACGTGCATGCATGTGCTCTCTTAAAACAAATATTATATACGTGTATGTATCATTGATTTGACAAATATTGTGTAAGAGCTTGGTTGTTTTATATAAAATAGCAAGAAAGGGAAATATATAATATACATAACTATATAGGGACCTGAATAATATAGGTCTCTATTAGTCTTAGGATGGTTTAAATTAGAGTGGTCAAATGGTACAACCAAAGCTTTTTAAGCTACCAACGGAAGTTGGCGCAGATGGGTAGGCATCTGCGCCACACCAATCCGTTCCTGGGTTCGATCCCAGGAAACGGAAGGTGTAGAAAATTTCTGTTGGGAGCTCTCTCCCTTGGGGCGCCTCAAAGAGGTGAATTCCTGTCGGGCCTATCAGATTGGGGGCGTCAGGACTAGTCGGTTGTCGGAGGCCCATGTCGGTAAATCCGGCGTTAGCTTTCAGGTTAACGCCGGATACCTGGAAGGTGGGTGCACCGAAGGCAAAAAATGGTCCATTGCATAAACCATAAAAAAAAAAAAAAAAGCTTTTTAAGCTTAGTAATGAAATTAAGAAAGGAGTATTACAAAAATAAGTATATCTTAAGTGGCACACAAATTAAGGCTCCTAACCTTAGACTTGAAGCCTGCAATAAGAGAATGAGGTGAGACCTTCCCTAGTTGAGATCTCAAAAGTACTTTTATTTTATTTTTCGTTAACTGTCAAAATAATGATTTTTTTTTAAAAAAATAACTGAAAATCTAAGCTTATTATATATATGAATCCAAACTGTATATTAAAATGCAGAGGAAAGTTTCCTGTGCATTGTTGTAGGTGTAAGTAACTGCTTCAAAGAGTTTGTTTTGATTGTTGAGATTAAATTATTTTTAGTGATTTTATATTATATAGGATAAATATATTATAGGAGTTTTGTTCCGTAAAAACATAAAAACATTGATTTTATATTAAACCAAGCACCCCCTCGGTCATTGATGCTAAAAATCCTAATGATTAACGTTCTGTTTTCTTTTAATTATACAAAATTTAGGTGAGTGGAATTTTATAGATACATTAAGGTTAAGATGAATCTCATGATTCATATGATATTTATAAAGATCATCAAATCCATGTTGTGCTTGTTTGGGAATAAAGAAAAAGTGTTTTTTTAAGTATTTTTTTACAAGGTGAAATAAAATTTCTCTCACATATTTACTTTAAAGTTTATAAAAACTTTTTTAAAAAACTAAAACAAACATGCATATTATATTTAAATTAAACTTCTTATGAGATTAACAACAACAGCAAAAAGCAGTTTTTTCACATTGAGATTAGCTACATAAATTATACGATGCCGCCGTTGTACTCCATAATCACCCAACTCTTTAAATATTTTATTCATTCATAAGTTCCAATGGATAAATTTCTTGAGTATTTTTCTTGTCCCTCGTTAATTACTTCCCTTCTTAAACCTTTAAAGGTGTAATACCCCAACATTTGGGATTGGAGGTTTGAGAATAAGCCTAAATTAAGTGGACTACTAAGCCCCGATTTAGTAGATGTCCCAAATCTATTCTCTAATGTTCCTTATATCTTTGGGGCATTAAAGAAAATAAAATGGTTAATTTTGAAGAAAGTGATTATGCTTACGGTGAAATCGCCTATGAGGTAGTGAGCTTGTCATATGATTTTAAATGAACAATATGATGAGCAAAAATTATGAAATTTTTCAAGGTGAAATTAGACATCCTACGCTTTAATTTGATAGGTCATATGACTCAATTAGAGATATATACAAAAAGATATGAATTTTTGAAGTCAGCACAGAAAAACTGTAAAATTTCTGGAACAATATGTAAATATTGAAATTCTGGGAATTTTGTGATTCCATTCAGCAAAATTATATATTTTTCCTTGAAACTAGACTCAATAAGGGTTCTATAGGCTTTGGAATCACTCGAATTCAATTTTTCTAGAATTAGTTATGATTTTTCAAAGTTAGGGCAGAAAATCTGCCAGAAATTGCTGAAATCCGAAAATGGGGATTATGACATCATCATAATTAAAGATGACATAAGCTAAATGTTATAAAATCATCATCCTCTTCCTCCATCAGCCAAAAACCATGCAGCACCATGGAGAAAGAGAGGGATGGAGTTTTAGAGAGAGAAGAGGAGAAAACTCACGAAATAGGTCGATTTCTTCGGTGAATTCGTACTTAACGTGTATAATCATTCTCTTAAGCTTCTCTTCTATGTGATGTAAGGTACTTGAAGCACAAATCTTGGTGTTTTGAAGTTAGGGTTTTCAGCCACAAGAAGGAAAAGTTAGTGGGAGCTTGAGGTAACCTCCAAACTCTTGCACATTAACTATTCTGATTATTGTAGACAATTTAATCAGTAAAATTTCACCGGATTGTCTTTGGTTCTAAAAATGGAAAATGGGTTGTGGGGGCTATTATGCTGCCCAAATTGATACTAAATGGTAGTTGTAACCTAATGGAATAGTCAATAAAGTGGTTAAGAGTAGAAAGGAACGTGTTTACGGAGTCGAAACCGAAAAACCCTGATTTTCCCCTGAAAACCCATATATTTCGGCCAGTACTATAAATGGGTCTTAGAGTTGGATTTTCAATGATTTGATGGTTCCATTGAGTTCAGGGGTGAAAATTAGGTGGGGTTACAGTTTGGCACTTTTTCGGAAAAGGCCGAGAAAGCATAATTACGGAAACGCCCCTAAAACCCTAAAAGTATGGCTGCCAAGGGCAATTTCATAATTTTACATTGAATTTGATAATTCTGAGTCTGGAAATGGATTCCTTGGGTGAAAATATGTCTGGATAGCCCAGGTTAGAATTTCGAGAAAAGTACAGCCGGACCGGGTACAATGGGGCCGGGTCCCCGGGGGTATTTTAGTAATTTTTCAAGATAGACTTATATAACCCCCAGAAACACTATGGAAATGTCTAAATAGTATATTTGACATTGTAGGATCGAATATGGAGCCACGAGCTCTTTGCACGTAGATTGAGGCACGCATTTCGAGACGGAAAAAGGTTAAGGTAGGGGACTTACCTTACTTACATGTATTTGATATCTTTGCTTGTGTGATGATGTATGTGACTGCTTTACTTGATTTTGTAGAATATATTTGAATAAATGAAGCTCTGTTTCTGTTTTCGTTGTGGCCATAGTCTTGTTGTATGAAACATTGAGCATGCAGAAATGTCATTATGGGGCATACATCTATATAAAGCTAATATGTTATACACATAGCATCAATCATGCATGCATTATGGTATCTGTTTCCTACTGAGATTCTCTCGAATCTCACCCTCCCCTACCAACAATTTAGACAGGAGACGACAGAAGATATGTAAACAACAATGCAGAGTACCGTACGAGGGAATTACAGTAGTGGAGTGAAGACAGGAAGAAGTCTCCATTTCATTGGGATGAGTTTAGATACCCTAGTAGCCTTGTGCGGCTACCTTAATCGTAAGTATCATTTACAAACCCATATGGGGAATTTATGTAATCATGCACTTATTATCAGTATATTCATGTTATTCCTGTGTTGCCCACCGAACCACATATCATCTTCCGTGAATACTCTGAAAAGGGTGAAAATTAGATAAGGGCATGACAAAAGGTTATCAGCTCAACTCTCCATTGACCTTTTTATTTATTAACTTTCTTTGCATGTGTTTACACCATCTTATCCGATTCTTAATCATTTTATTCTCAAATTATGTTTTTTACACTACTACAAAATAAGGATTTAGTGGTGCTCCTCTTATGACACTTCTTTAAAAAAGCACCATAGATAATTTTTTTTTTAAAAAAAAGTTAAGAAGCTACAACACTTTCTATAATAAGTGCCATAGCTTGTATAGCACTCTTCTTAGCAAGCGCCACACAAAACATTCATAAAAAAAAAAAGGAAAAATGAAAGTCCTAGCTATGACGCTTTCTTAGCTGGGTTATTATTAGGAAATATTTTTTAACTACAAAGCCGGATTTATTATTTAGATTTTTTTTGGAGCCAAATGCTATTGGCTCCGTAAATTCCTTCTCGAACGATAGAGAGCATATAGTTCTTTGTTCATCTTTTTTCCATATGGTTTATTACTGAATATTTCATTGTGTCCTCACATTTCCCCTCCCTAAATTCTTCTCTCCTATAACATATACTTAATCTCTACTTTAGGTATGTTTCTTACGTTGTTTGCTTCACGGACGAATTGAATGTCGCTTCATGCATGCATGTTATTCACCTATTGGCATGTTTGCCAAGGCCAGCACATGGCCACAGTCGACCTTGGCGTTTTGCCAAGGGCACTATGGGCATGTGATGGCCCGAGTCGGTGCTTGCTTGGTGCTGGCCTTGCTCCCTTGGGCGACGCTTTCTTGGGTAAGCATTGATGGCCGGTGCTTTCCCCACTAAGCACCTGCCAAGGTTAATAAACCTTGGCTGGCGCTTGGGGAGGCAAGCGCTGGCCAAGGCACTAGCCAACACCCTACCAAGGCTGCTAAGGCTAGCCTTGGCAGGCATGCAAGGCCACTGTGGCCTAAAAGTTCTCTTACTTCTCTATATATTAGCTAAACTAAGGAGAGAGCGAGAGATCAGACACCGTGTGCATAGAGACTGAGTGAGAGTTAAGATCGAGCTACTACCACCATAGTGGAGAGATCACAAAAGGCGATCAAGCTGTGAACATCACCTTCATTCCTCCTTCATATGCTAAGGACATGCAAGCTGATTATTAGCTAAGGCACCCTGTTAATTAAGGTAAGCTTCAGCACCTTCTTTCCTTATTTATTTATTTATTTATTTACTAGTATCCTTCTTTCCTTATTTAATTTATATGGTTTTGGCATTAATTGTCTTAGTATCTTTACTTCCATTTAATTTGCCAATGCTTTAATTTCCCTTAGAATTATTTCAATAGGGGGAATTTAGATTATATTTTTTGTATTTTAACTTATCTAATTTTTTTTTCATTTAATTACAAGCTAAGAAGTTGGTAGTTTCACTATCAACATTCATTTCTTCACTTAGCTTTCACGTGAATAATGGAGACAATAATATATAATATACTTTTTAGTCTTACTTTTTATTTGTCTGATTTAATAATAATAATAATAATAATAATCACTATTCATTTGTCTTACTTTATATCAATTAAGGTTACGTTTGAAGGCTAATAATAATAAGGCGTCTAAGCTAGATTAAAGCAAATATTTGGGATGCAATGGAGCTTGTACAACAAGCGCCATAGCTCCCTTCAACATTTATTTATTTATTTATTTATTTTATATACTCAAGGGATGCTTGGTGCTTGGACACCAAGCACTGTATCTTTTATATACCTTTTATGCCGCTTAAGGTAAAAGCACTATACAAGGTATACAAATTTTCCGCCCTCGCCATTATCGTCGTCTTTCTCATGCGTCCTCCCGCACTCTATTTTCTAGATCTAATTGGTCCCCACTCTACCTTTCTCTATCCATTGTCCTCACGCCCTCCTCTCTTTGATGGCTGGTATTGGAAGCTTCGTTGGTCCCTTCTTTTTGTTTTTTCTTGTCTCTGCGTGCGATTTCTTCAAAAAAATTTGGTCGCTATACTTTCGTTATAGTACAAAACTTGGTCACCGACATGTTCTTTGCTTTGTCTTAGCCTCATACAAGAAGTTTCTCAACTCCTAAGTTTTTTTTAGGTACGTTTTCTTCTTCTTATTTTTTTTTTGGTAAAATTAGTCGTAAATATTATGTGTGCTCATGATTTGTTTTTTCCAGGTATTTATTTGAAGTTTCAACTGTCTTCGTAAAGCTTAGTCTCCCGGTTGTTTTTTTCCTCTGTCTCAACCTCTTACAAAAGTTTCCATCTTGTAAGTCTTTATTAAGTATATTTTTTATAGAACCTTAAGTCATACATTTTCTTGCACCTTTTTAATTTTGGGTACCTAAAAATTTTTCATCAATTTAGAATAGTTGATTGCCTGAGATTTCTTATGTGTCCTGCCCATCATTAATTTAAAGGAGTATTAAACTAGTCAGAGCATTAAATATCATTGAATTATGTAATATTCTGTTGATTTATTTTTGTTGTGAGTTGTGAAAAATAAGTATGATTCATGCTGTGAGAATTAATTGGTTGATTATTTGTAACTTTAATAGTGTTTAACGCTTGAAAAACTTCAAATTTGATGATGTTATATTGCCGGATTTTTAAAAAAAATAAATGGCAGAAAATAAAAGTAATTAGTAACTGCAAAAGGCAAGCAACTAACTACTTTTAAAAATATGTTTAAGGTAAAGATGGATCAAAAATGGATATCATCTGATCGATGCTCAAGGGAATATATAGATGGGGTGAAAGAGTTTATTGGATTTTCAAGCAAGCGTACAGATGATCCTAACAAAATCTTGTGTCCTTGCTTATCTTATTGTTATGAAAAGTGGATTAGTCCACTAGATTTGCTAGATCATTTAGTGTGTCATGGAATTGATTAATCATATACACGATGGACAAGGCACGGAGAAACGGATGATGCACGTATTGATCGAGTGCATACGACGATCGGTCCTTCTAATGAGTTTGACTCAAGCATATGTGATGATAAGGATGATGGTATTGCAGAAATGTTAAATGTGGTCGAAGGGGTGCTTCATTACTTTCCTCAAGAATTTGAGAAGTTGAAAGGTAATGCTAAGAAACCATTATATGTCGGTAGTACTAAATACATAAGATTGTTAGCAGTGTTGAAATTGTACAACTTTAAAGCGCGATATGTATGGATTGAGTGATTCGGGTTTCATTGCACTGCTTGAACTTGTGCAAGATATGCTCCCAGAAGAAAATGTACTTCCTACCAAGATATATGAGGCAAAGCGAATACTTTACTCTACAACTGATATGGGTTATGAGAAGATACATGCATGCCCTAATAATTTCATATTATTTAATAATCAGTAAGCAATGTTAGAGAAGTGTCGTAAATGCAAAGCATCTCGATATGGGAAGAAGAAAGGAAAAAGTCCGTTGAAGGTCGTATGGTATTTTCCCATTATTTCGATATTCAAGTGACTATATAGTAATGCAGAGATTGCTAAGCTGTTGACGTGGCATACAGATGAAAGGGTTGAAGGCACGAACCTTAGGCACCCTGCAGATGCTCCTCAATGGAGAAAAATTGATCATGACCACCCTGACTTCTCGAATGAAGCAAGGAACCTACGCCTTGCACTGTCAACTGATGGAATCAATCCCCATGGGGTTCAGAGTAGTACACACAGTACATGGCCAGTGATATTGATGATTTATAACCTTCCTCCACACTTGATCATGAAACTTAAGTTTATGATGCTGTCCATTTTAATTTCTAGGCCAAGGCAACCTGGGAATGAAATAGATGTATACTTGGCTCCTTTAATTGATGACTTGAAGCTGTTTTGAGAGGAAGGCATTAATGTGTATGATGGATACAGAAAAGAAAGTTTCACTTTGAAAGCCATGTTGTATGGAATAATAAATGATTTCCTTGCTTATGGTAATTTGTTCGAATATAGCGTCAAAGGATATTGTGCGTGCCCTATATGTGAAGATGACACTCATCCAGTACAACTAGATCATTGTAAGAAAAATGTCTACATGGGACATCGAAGATTCTTACCATCGAAACATCGTTAGAGGAATGAAAAAAGGCTTTCAATGGTGAGTCAGAAGAAGGTAGCCCACCGAAGATGTTGATTGGTGCTCAGGTTTTTTAGAAAGTCAAATATTTGGAAAAAAAATTTGGCAAGCCTTTTGCAAAACAAGTCAGGACAAGGGGTTGGAAGAAGAACTCTATTTTCTTTGAACTTCTATATTGGAAGTCCTTATATGTGAGACATTTTCTTGATGTGATGCACATAAAAAAAAGTGATAGTCTAATTGTCACATTGCTCAATATGCATGGGAAAAGCAAGGATAGTGTGAATGCTAGGTTGGATTTGGTTAACCTGAGAATCAGAGAAGAGTTGGCTCCGGTTGACCAAGGGCACCGCACTTATCTACCTCCAGTGGCTTACACTCTGTCGAGGAAGGGGAAGAAGTTATTTTGTGAGTTTCTCGAATGAATCAAAGTTCTAGAGGGATATTCTTCAAATATAAAGATCTTGTATCACTGAACGAGTCGAAGCTAAAGAACCTTAACTCTTATGATTGTCACGTGCTTATGCAGAATTTTGTACCGATTGGTATACGGTCAATCTTACCCAAAAAAAATAAGGAATTCCATAACTAAACTATGCTTGTTCTTCAAGTTGATTTGCAATAAAGTGTTTGATTCAACAAAGTTACACGATTTGGAAAGGCTAATTGTTTGTACTCTGTGTGAACTTGAAATGTATTTTCTGCCTTCATTTTTTGACATTATGGTCCATCTAACCGTTCACTTAGTGAAAGGTTAGTGAAAGAAGTTTAATTGTGCAGTCTAGTGTACTTGAGATGAATGTACCCGAATGAGCGATTTATGAAAATTTTAAAAGGATATGTGAAAACTAGATATTGACCAGAGGGGTGTATAGCTGAGCGTTACATGGTTGAAGAAGCAAGTGAATTTTATGCTAATTTTCTATCAAATGTTGACCTTATAGGGATCCCGAAGTCTTATCATGAAGGGTGAAGATCAGGGAAATGAACCAGTAGGAATGATGTAATTAGGATATTAGTGACTGAATGGGAGCAAGCTCACTTGTATGTGCTACATAACACTGATGAGGTTGAATCGTATGTTGGAGAACATAAGGATGCTCTTCAATTAGTACATGGTGAGATAAATGAAAATTTGATAACAAAAAAGCACAACCAACATTTTCCAACTTGGTTAAAAAGGCACATTAATAATGAGGTGGAGAGGAATCCTGATTTAATTTCTGAAAACTTAAGATAGCTATCGAATGGACCAAGTTTAAATGTATTGTCTTACAATGGTTATGCAATCAACGGTTACACATTCTACACACAAGAACATGATACAAGGAGCACGATGTAGAATAGTGGGGTAACACTTGTTGCTGATTCGTGGCACAGATCCAGTGCCAAAGATGTACACCCTATTTACACAATAATGTCATACTTTGGTGTAATTGAACGAATATGGGAGTTAGATTACACTATGTTGAGGGTCCCTCTATTCATGTGTAAGTGGATTAACAACAACAGTGGATTGTGAACAGATGATTTAGGGTTTGTTCAAGTGGCCCTTTCTAAAGTTTGGTATAAAGATGATCCTTTCATTTTAGCATCACAAGCACAACAAGTGTTTTTCATTCTGGATCCTTCTAAGAAAAACTGGTCTATTGTACTTCTATCGAATAAGAATCATCAAGAACAGGTTGATAATGAAAGTAATGAATATTTGAATATTCTTGAGGATGATCTCTCCTTTGACATATTGTGGTCAAAATATATTGATATAAATGAAGATGAAACCTATACATGAGACATGATCATACAGAGGGGACTTGGTTTTTAAATCTAACGAAAAAGAGGAAAAGATGATAATGAGTGCCTTGATTTTTTTTCTTTGTAAGTTTTATTGCATGCATTCATATATTTTAACATAATTTACTTTCATTGCCATGATTGTCAAGTGCATGCTTTAATGTTTTGTTTGGTTTATTTAACTTGTAGGAAAATGGATCCTCACACCGGAGATGATATTGTTCCTATCAAACATGTTGATCAAGCAACATTTGAGGCCAAGGTAGCCCGGGGCAGGACCGTAATGTTCAAACTTATCAAACTAAGGAGTAAGGGCATTAGGTTAGAGCTTCAATGGAATGATAAGGGAAATCCAGGTGGACCGAATGCCAGAGTCTTTATTAATTACATTGGGACATCAGTCAGAGAAAGAGTCCTTATTATAGTTTCAGATTGGCGCCACACGAAGAAAGATTATGGTGATATGCTCTTCGATTTAATCAAGGTAAACATTATTTACTTTATTATTCTGGTTGTTTTGTATCATGAAATTACAATCTAACAAATTATATGTGGTTTTTCTTCCAGTATTGCTTCATAATTGAAGAAGATAAAGAGAAATTCGTGTTCTGAAAATGCGGCAGACTTTTGCGAAATTTTTGCTCCGCTCTTGTCAACTTCTACTTGCGGGACGACAATGATATTATCAATCATACACCGCCGAAGATATATGATGGAATTATAACTCAAGAGTAGTGGGATCAGTTTATGGCCTCACATACTACTCTGTAATTTGCGGTAATATAATATTAGCCTTTACGTATTTGTAATGTAGTAGTAATTAATATTTATTGATATGAATCATTTGGATCTAAACATGAAAGAAGTGAGCCAAATCGCAAAAACGCATCTAACATGCCATACCGGTATATAAAAGGACTGGTCTCGTATGCAACGTTAGAGTAACAATTAGTAAGAACTAATCATTATTTCATATGAATATAATATATGTAACTAATTTTTAGCTACAACTAACTTTGATATGCAGCTGTAAGAATCACATTCTGATGATGTCACACATATACCTCGGTATGATTTGTGGCTGGCCGGCTGCACGAACAAAAAAGGCAAAATTCCCAGTGAACAAGCCAGAAAAGTTGCCAAATATTATGTAAGTATTGGATTATACATAAAATAAAGATTTAGCTTTACTTAATTTATTCTATTTTATAATAGTTAATATTCTTGTAATTCTTTTTATCATAGCGCTCAATGACATAGGAGCAACCAGACTTGGTGTATTATGTTGGTCGCGAAGATTTGCTCAGCAGAGCACTTGGAGTTCTTGAGTATGATAGTCGTGTTTGGGGTACTGGTTTTGCAGTGACCCAAACATCGTACTACGGACCCAAAAAGCAAGCCATAAAAAATGACTTACTGCAACTACAGGAGAAAATTTCTGACTACACGTAGACTAGAGGATTAGTGGCTATGAGCTTCCAGTAGAAAATTTCATCGATCATATGCGTTTGATGTAAGAGCAAAACACATTATTGAAGGCGCAAATTGATGCCTTACTATAGTCTAGGCCAGCACCTAGTCCAGTGTGTGACAACACGAGTGCAAGTAGTAGTTGCCCCTCCATGCCTAAAGTCCAATTCCTTTGGTAATTAATTTCTTCATTTCACTTTTTGTTACGTTATACATTATTGTACCTTAATATATTAACTTTATTTTTCATAAGGGCGAATCGGACTACAAGTTATATGTCGATGATTCTTTCAAGCACGCGATTATTGTCGGCGTGGTCTACAACACTGAAAGTGATATCTTGCATAATTCACCATTTCCACCGAACACACTCCAAGTAAGGGTCGATGTATGCACAAATGATGACGCCCCCTTACCAATCCCTTCTCTGGATGAAGCAACAATGGTGAAAGGTATCGTCGATGGTTATGTTGCATGGCCAATAGATCTGATTAAGCCATAAAAAAGGTAGTTAATTTACAATTCCTCTTACTTTTTCTATACACTTTCGTCTAAAACCACATTATTTAATTTTATGATTTTTTTAGTTTGCTACTCGTCATAAAGGAAAAAAAATTGAAGGGCGTGGAAAGAACTCAAAGTGTTCATTAACCGAAGAGAAGTCCCAACCCTCAACTAGAAACCGACAAATGCCCTTATATCGCCAACAATTGCCATCAATGGCACCAGCTTTGATCAGCTAAGGAGGCCAGTCAATATGTTTCGATATCGACATCTATCATGTAGTTATAGATGATCATGTCGATGGTAGTGTATTGAACGAAGTGCTTAATTGTGATTAGCATAGTGCGACGACAGTCAACATATGGATTAGGTACTTTTTCATCATCGTCTATCACTGTTATTATTATTATTATTAATCATTAATTTTTTTTAGGTTTTAATGACATTATTTATAATCTATAAAGGCACTTATACCACGATCTGTTACTGCACATAGAAATGGCAAATAGATTCGTATTTGTCAGCCCACAACTTAGCAGCCAACATATGGAGAGATTAGATGTGGAAGTACTATCTAACAATATTAAGGACATCTTTATGCGAAGAGCAACCCCGAAGATGCTCTTTATTGTGTTATACAATCCAGGGTAAGTTATTTGCGACATTATTTTAATGTATATTTTTTTTATTCTTCCACTTTTACTATAACATTATTGTCGAAGTAAAATTTTTAAAATATTTTAGGGGACATTGGATTTTGATTGTTGTCCATCCAGCAGTTGCTGGAGTCCCCGGGATTCACTATTTGGATCCTATAAAGACCGGTTATCCAGACAACCTCCCTAATTTGAAGATTATAATCAGTAAGTAAGTGTATGGGTGTATGTGTAAATATTTGTCGTTATTGAATTATCAAAATTAATTAGTCGCTACTTGTTTTGTTAGTGCATTGATCGCTTACCAAAGCAACGTTTGATTGAGCTATTCTACACGCAAAGACCCAGCCAGTAGCTATCCCTGGAGGAAGATTGCGGTACTTATATATATGAATTTAATTTCTCCAATTTTGTTAATCAAAAAGTTTTCTTCAAATATTTACTTAATTAAATATTTCATTGTATTGTCAGTGCCTATTCCAACTAAACAATAATGACTGTGATTATTATATTATGAAATTTATGAAAGATGTATTACTCATGATCACACCTCTGTTCCTACGCAAGTTCTTTTACTTGTAGTTAATGTGTTTTAACTTTAATTGACAAGTGCCTCAATTAATTGATTTTTAGTGATTTTAATTCATTCTGTGCATGCTTTTTACGTAGTATTATGAAAATAAATGTTGTGACCAATTGACTGACCAACAAATAGATGAAATCATTGAAGAATGGTGTTTATATATCGTTAGGGAATTAGCTAATATTTAGGTACATATGTAAGTTGTTTCTTACCTATTCATCTTGGTTGTTTATGAATTAGTTGTATATTAAAATTATTTCTTGCCTACTTTCTACATACATAGGAACTTAAAATTAGTTGTATATTATTTGTTACTACTACTATAGAATATAGATTTTACTACCACAAAAGATGTCCCTTTTTAAAAAAGAGAAGTAAAAAACATAGGTGGTAGCATTTTTGTGATTCTAGGTGGGAACTAGGTAGCCTTAGGTGTCCCAAATGCAAATTGGGAAGCCTAAAGGCACCCTTTAGATGTCCCTTTTTGAATTTGGGACGTCTAAAGTAATTCAAATTTTTTTTTTTAAAGTGAGATTTTAGACGTCCCTTTTTGAATTTGAAATGTCAAAAGTAAAGAAAATTTTAATTTTTTTTTTCACTTTAGACGTCCTAAATTGAAATTGGGAAGTTTAAAGTTTAAAAAAAAATTAATTTGGGACGTTTAGACCCACTTTAGACTTCCCTTTTTCAAATTTTTTTTTTTACTTTAGACATCTCAAATTGAAAAAAAAAAAAAGATGTCTAAAGTCCCACTTTTGACGTTTCTTTTTCAATTTTGGATGCCTAAAGTAATTTAAAAATTTACTCACAAATTGTATTGAATATAAAGGACGTCCATCCTTTATATTAAATATAAAGCATGTTTTCCTTCCCCTCTCTCTCCCCTACAACATTTTTCAATTTCTTTGAGAGGAGTTGCAGAGAGAAACCCACATTCTATAGATTCAAATGGCTTCTTCCTTTGGTGTTCTCGCCATCCTCCCCACTCTCATCATGCCCTTCGATGCCCCTATTTGCTACAGTAACTCTCTCTTCATCACTTCTCAAATCTAACATGCTTGTCTGTTTATTATTATTTTTATGTAATTTCCTCTCTTTTTTCATAATCAAATCTAGTACAATGCATCTGGAGATTAAAAAAACGGATTTTTGAATTCTAAAGTTTAACTAAAAGAAGTTTGAATAAAGCTAGCAAAGTGGTGGAAGTACGGTGATGCCAGAAAAGGAAATTCAGGAGCCAAAAAGAGAATGGAGAAAGCTAGCATTTGTGTCCAACAAAACTATTGTAGAGGATTTTTTTTTTCTGAAACTTGTGTTTGCTTTCATAATTGATGACCTCAACATCTACAGGAAATTTGAAATTCAAATTACTTTAAATGTCCCTTTTTTTAAAAACATGACATCTAAAGTGGAAACTTTAGACGTCCCTATTTTAAAAGAGGGATGTCTAAAGTGACAGTGTAACATTTTAGACGTCCCTTTTTAAAATAGGGATGTTTAAAGTCTTGCCTTTAAGCGTCTCTTTACTTACACACATTATTGCATTTTTCTACTACGTCGCTTATATAGACGTCCCCCTGTTTTTGGATTTTAAAAGTGCCAAAAAAGGGACGTTAAAAGTCCTGTTTGTAGTAGTGTACGTTGTAATTAAATTACATTAGTACTAATTTTATGAATTAATTATTTTGATTTGAGTTATTTCATTCTGACTTAGTGTGATTCTGGCTTGGGTTTTTATTGCTGTGGATTTGTAAAATGTAAATTGCTGGGGTTGAATACGTATAGGCGGATTAAAAGAAAACGTACTCTAACGGGCCGAGCCCGTTTAGGCCCGAGCCCTTCAAGGGCCGGACTTATGATTTAGAGGCTAAAATAGGAAGCGGGCCTAAAAGGGCCGGCCCTGTAGGGCCGCAGGCCTTAGAGGGCTGACCCTTTTAGGCATGTTTAATATTTTTAAAAAATAAATTAATATATATAATATCATTATATTAAATTATTATATGAGAGACACCTAAGTACCTAATAAAATATTAATAACAGGTAAACACTTATTAAATGGTTTGATTTATTTTATTTTCTTCAATGGTTTATTCATTTAAACTTTAAAAAAGAGGCTAATTTGGACTTTAGATGATTATTTTAACTAAAAATTTATGAGTTTTAAAAATAATGTATCTCAATTTAAGGTACAATAATAAATAAATTGTAAAATTTGAAAAAGATTTTTTTTTAATTAAAATGAGTTCAAGCCCGTTTAGGCCCGAGCCCGTGAAGAGTTAGCCCTGTAGGGCCCCGGGCTTTAAAAATTGGAGGTTTTTTTAGGAAGCGGGCATAAACGGCTGGCCTGTTTAGGCTCGAGCCCGTGAAGGGCTGGCCTTGTAGGGCCGGGCCGGCCCGTATTCCCGACTCTAACCGACACTTCCTGGGGAAAGGGCCATTGGAGGTTATATACCTCCAATGGGGCTTCCATAGCTTGTTCAGAGAAGCACCATAGGAGGTCCGAAACAAGTAATACCTCCAACGGCGCTTTCCAGGGGAAGTGCCAAGCGTTTCTGTTAATAAGCACCATAGCTTTATATTAAATAAATAAATAAAATACTCAAGTTATGACGCTTCCGTATATTTAAGAAGCGTCGTAGCTTGTTTTAATGACGCTTCCCAAATATCCAAATTAAGTACCATAGCTCATATTTTTTATAGTAGTGTTGTGAAAAGTTGTAAGTTGTGTGTGCACTAAATAAGGGCAAGGTAAAAGGGAAAAGAAGAGCAAATAATGTAAAGGGGTGAAAGCTCAAAAAATCAGTAAGTTCCCACCAAACGGAAAGCAAATAAATGGCATGGCATTGAGTTTGGTATTTAGAACTTAGAAGAAGGAAGGTATCTGCCATTCACCACATTAAATGGTATTAACTGCTGGTCCATTACTGCAATCATTATGATAATGATTATTGTGAATAGGACATGAACCAACTCTAATCTTTACACTTGTCACTCATTTTATGGCTACGTACTCCGGTCCTATTATAAAGTACTCCTTAGAGACTATTTATAGGGTTGAGGTACAAGAGCTTTTTTTTTTTTTTTTAATTTATAGGCCACGTAAAATTAGCTTATAATTATGCCTTTCATTTATTATTTTATTGATTTTATTTTTATAAGATATAATGTATATTAAATATAGATTAAAATTAAAAAAATTGTTAAATTTTAAGATATAATTAATAAAGTTTTTTTTTTTGGTCAGTGTGAAATATAACGGGAGTGATTCATGGATATGAGAAGAGGAGTACTTTATAGAAAGAATGAGTGGTCTTTGTTACAAGTCCCTAATTGAGGTATTAATTAATGTTTTGTCAGGCGCCCCTAGTTAAGATTGATGCAATTCACCCTGTTCACAAGATGTAATTCATAATTTTGATTTAAATATAGGTAAATTTAAAAAATATTTTTTAAAAAATTAATGTCTTAATTACCTCTCCCTCATTCTGGTAAAGTAATTAAAAGTTTCGTATAATAAAGACTCGAAGGAGTAAACTACAACTTTGAAGAAGATGAACGCCATAGACAATTTTGATCAAATATTGCCCCGCTCTTTTTTATTTATATAATTTCTCTTATTATTTTTTAATATAAAATCTTCCATACAATTTAACCCTTCGCTTCCTATTTATATAGTCATTATTGTCAAATTTGTGAGTTAATTTTTTAAGTTTACCATTTTTACATTTTTACTTTTAAAAATCATGTCAATTCATTCTTAAACTTGTATTAGCTTAAACTTGCAAATTCACTCTCCGAGATTACTATTTTTGCGTTTGACACTTTCTTAAACTCGTATTAGCCTTTTAGATTTGATTATACTTAGTTGCTTTATATGCAAAAATTTTCTTTGTCAAGGACGATTAATTATAAATGTTGATATATTTAATTTCAATTATTTTGATTTAAAATATGTTTAAACCAAATCATTCTCATTTTTTTATATTTAATTATTTAATCATATGGATTGAATAGTTATTTATTAATAAAAATAAACTTTAACAGGTTTAGGATTCGAATTCATAATCTAAATTTACGTTCATGTTACTAATTTGCTTGAACTTATATATGGTAATTTGAGGATGGGTTTTGTGATCATTTCAATAAGGTATCATATTAATTATTTATTATAATTTTTTTACTCATATTCAATGTTGACATAAGAAAATATGCAACTTTTTTAAAGATGTTTTTAATACGGGCAAAGTAGTGGGAGTTGATGGAGGGGGATAGTTTGTAATGTGTTGCGTTCCCCGTTGACTTGGGATGTCTTCAGAACTCTTTAAAAAAAAAATATGGGTAACTCACAAAAAAATATTAATAAATTTTAATTTTTTTCTTAGTTTTGATAAAAAAAATATTGAAATGACTTATAAATAATATTAAAAAGGGCACGAAGTATTGATAATTTTTTTTAGATTTTACTATTCATAGACCTGGATAAAATCTTTGTATAAGAAAAAAACTTAGATAAAATCTGTTTCAACTAATGAAACTAACCCTAATTTTGATAAATTTTCAAAATTCGATTTACCTAGAGTTTCATATTACTAAAAAAAATTACTTGACAGAGATCATCATATAACTCTTCCCTTGAGGAAATGATATCTTTAAAGCGAAGCTCAATGATTGTCATGCCAAGTCTCGAGTGGTTGAATTGATCTCACGCTTATCCATAATTTCCTATTTGAGGAAAGTAACGCCAGCTCTCCAATCCCAACAGGAACCTAATCCTCATAGTTGTCTTATAAATGTTGTTATGACATAATTGTATTGGGTATTTATATAAAAATAGTTTATCACTAAATGTGTATCTTAACCCTTCTAAAAAATATATTAAAATAATATAGAGTGAGAAGACTGATGGAACCCACAGTACAAAAAGTAATGGAAGTTAATTCGGATTAACGATGTTGCTATAAGTGCTACCAAATAAATTTATTATATATACTTTTACAGCCGAAATAGTTAGTTTTGTTGGATGCCTATAAAGAATAGTTCATTATTAAATCTGCACATTAACCCTTCCTTATTTGAGGAAACTAATGTAGCTCCCCAATCCCAATAGGTTCTTTTTTGTATTATACTCCTCATATCCTTAATATAAGACATAATTGACTTTTTTTAGAGAAATTAATAAAGCTATATAAGTTAGTTAATCATATTATATGTCGTATATCATTGATTATATATCAATTCATAAGTCAGACAAATTAAGTTATAAATAAAATAAATATAAATATTTTAAAATAATTTATTTATTTTTCTTAATCTTTCAAAAAAAACCAATTATATATTGTATTAAGAAATGGAGGAGTCCTATTTTTCTGTCCATTTCCGATCCTAACCTTTAACTAAATATAACAAGGACCAAAGGTGGGTGTGGACCACGACGACAACAATAATAATATATCATGATCATCATCATTAGGGTTTATACAATCTTCGTTATTAAGTTTGGTTTTGGTCCATTAAGTTTCAAACTATGAATTTTAAAAAGTTTTTATTAAATTACAAGTAATGAAATTTAAGGGACCAAATTTAAACAGGGGCAATATTAAAGAATCAAAGATTATATTAACTATTATTATTATTATTATTATTATTATTATTATTATTGATATTTTTGTTGCTATCATATCATCATCAATAATTGAGGAGAAGCCATGACCCATTTCTTATCTCTGTTCAATTTAGCACTGATTTTGTCACATACATTTCATTTCTTTACATACTTATTCAATCCAAGTAGAATAATACATATAATTAGAGCTTCATGACCCATTTCATAGCTGTAAGATGTGTGGCAAAGGACCCCATATCTTTGATTACCATTTTTGTCTTCTCTTATAGCTTTGTGTGTCCGTTCTTTAATAACAATCAGATTCAAATTAATTAAATTAATACCACGTTCAATTCTAAATATAAAACCTTGACTTTTTTGGGAAGATTAAAGAAGTTAATCAAATTAATTTAAAATATTTATATTTATCATTTTTATCAAAACTAATTTATCTGACTTAGAAATTAATATATAATTTAATCATACACAATATATGACATAATTAAATAATTTATTTAGCTTTTCTAATCTCTTTAAAAAAATCAATTAGATCTTATTTTCAACAGTAGAAGCAGTAATATCAAAACATCAATTTTCAAGGAAAATACTGGTATACTTTTGTGGGGGTATTCTCTCTCTAGCTAGGTTTTGCTTTCTTCATCAAAATATACTCTAGTTACCTTCTTTGCTTCTATCTTCTTCCTTGATGATTCCTTATAGTATCTAAGAACAATCAATAACAACTAAAAAAATAATATCAAGTTTCTAAGTACAGCAGATTTATTAGTATATATTTATAATAAAAAATAACAATACATTTATTTATTTAAAAAATACAATTGAAGTTTTTTGAGAACTGAGCTATCTGCAGGTGTGATGAAGCAGGGTTTATGCTACTAACAAATACTTTATATGTGATGCAAAGCTTAACAATAACTGGCTAGTTGATGCATTTTAACCCAGTTAAATTTTTATATATATTATTGTACTATTATCTTATTGAGAATTGTTATTCACATTAGAGCCAACACGTGGACTAGGATTTGAAAGTTGACTTATCAGTAGTGAAGGAATTTTACTTGGGAATCAAAACTTAGGTTAAGATTGATGTGCCCACGTTATAAAAACCTCACATTTACTACTTAAAATTTATTTCTATATATCTTAGATATATTACTTGTCCTCTCCCTTGGCCTTCATTAAATAAGAAACTTCCTATCACTTTACCATGTCTTCATTAATTAGATCACATCTTATATTGCTTTCGTTTTTTGATATAAGAGCCACTTTATATTTTTTTATATTAAGGACAAGAGGAAGTTTCTCATACTTTCATAGCAGACAAATTTTTTTTTTTTAAAAAAAGATTCATTAATTGATATACAACAATTAAATCAATTTAAATGTTCCTCGTCTTAACCGTGATTTGAACTTCATTTTAATATATAAAGGTAAAAATCTCAGTGTATCAAATCATCATATACTTTTTTTTTCTGGTCAAAGATCAAATCATTATATTATCAACCAATTAATGTTAACATCAACATAAAATATATTTAACAAGTATTACAAGTTGCAAACTATAAGCTTATTTTAAAAATTCTATGTATTTAAAAGCTGTCTAAAAACAATTGTCGCCATGAATTAATAAGGAGTTCTTTTGGCTAAGATATGATCTTTGTTCTATTATTTTCAGTATCTGAATTATCACCAAATATCTTGAATCAAGGTTGAGTATCGATTTTTCGGTAAAAACCGAACTACCGAAATAAAGGAAATTCTGAAACTGGACTGAAACCGAACAATCGAAATAACCAAACCGAAATAACCGAAATTATTCGGTTCGGTTTTGGTTTTGTAAAAAAAAACAGAAATTTTTTTAGCCTTCATTTTTTACTTCAAATATCTGAATTTTCATCAAGCAAAAATTAATATAGATTATAAAATTGACTAATCTCATCAAGATCCAAAGAAAGATGATATAAAACAAAGTATAAATAACATATTACATATATGATCAATGTAGTTTGGAGTACCCAATATTCCAATAATAGAACCAAAAATAGGAAGGTTTTTGAAAGATACAGAATAATTGTATTCAATATTACTTAATTCAAAGAAAGCATAACAAAAGTTTAAAAAGATGAATATTCAATTATATATCATTTTTTGTCCTGCATCCGGTTTTTCGGTGGTGGTTACTATTTTCGATTTTTTGGTCTAAAACAAAATTTTTTTAAAAAAAACCAAACCAAACCGAAAAACCGAAGAAAACCGAACATGCACCGAACACCGAAAAGACCGAAATTGATTCAATTCGATTCAGTCTTCAGTTTCGGTTCGGTTTTGCTCACCCCTATCTTGAATATCACATACTGAATGCAAAATATTTTACATATTAATATATTAAGAGGAACATTTCAGAGTATCAAATCATTAATGTCAATATCAACACATTAAAATCTATGAAAAAAATCACTAGTCACAACACAACTTATTCTTTAAATTCCATTCAATACACAGGATGCTCACTAATTATTGTTAAATTGTTGCTTATATCTCATTATTATATTTTTTACATCAAGTTGGGGACAAAATACAATGTCTTTGTTTATTTTCCTATTAAGGTCTAGCTAATAAGCTAAGGGACTATATATACCTCATGAAACAGATTTTTGATGGAGTAAGATATTCACTGTTATTTTGCCAGGAATCTAATAACATCACATGCTTGAGCAGAGCGTTGCATGCGCTACAAAAGACCAAGCCTTGTGATTTGCCTTAATTTGCTATATATATATATATAACAAATATAAATCACCATCAGATGCAACAGAGACAGACAACAGTCTAGCTGAGATTACTAAGATCTTAGATGGCCTTTCTATTTCTTAACATTAAGGTTGCTTCATAATTAAATCTGTAAAGAGTGTTTGATTCCAACTCCATATTGAAATAACAAACAAATAAAACATACAGCAAAAGAAAGATAATCTTTTCCCGTCCTTGCATTTTAGTATTATTTTATTTCACAGATTTTTATTTATTTCCCTGGATCTGATCCTAATTGATTTGCATTAGCCTCATAATGCCTTATCTAAACTCAGAGGTAAGTCATTGTAAGAAGCTTACAGTATGTCTGAAATGTTTGGTAGGCTATAGCTACTTCTAGAAATAGAGAGTTAGGAAAGCTGTCATTCATAGGCACACTATATAATAGAGCATGGGAATAAGATATTTTAAAGGAAAATTATTATTCCATTGATCTAATGCGCCTGAATCATATCACTCCGTAAAGACAAGTATTGTATTTACAACAACAACTGAATCAGTTCTGGGCCCTCTCGTATCTGGAAAAGACAGTGAAAAAAACAATGATATCTCTGGATCAATAATTGGCTTTAAAGTTTATATTTTTCTTCTTTCGATTTTAGGGTGCAAGAGAGAAGCCAGGGTGTGGGGGGATGACAATAATTACCAGAAGATCCTCGTGTACATCTTTCTAATAATGCATATTTGGTTTTATATTTAGGTACAGATTCATCAAGCTTCAGTCCACTTGAGCCACCATGTGTCACATATAAACATGCAATTAATTCTCAAGCAATTCAAAATAATAATAATAATAATAATAATGGAAGCCTTGACTAATTTAAAAGAAAGTGTGCAAAGCAAATGAAGTTGCTGGGTTCATATCAATTTATTAATTTTTCTTCACATTTGCAAGCAACACTTAATTGAAGCTTTTTATTGCAAATATAATAAATGAGTTAAATTGTCATTTAGACTTAATCCACTTAAGCTACCATGTATCTCATATAAGCTAATTACTCGAAAACGTGCAATTAATTCTCAAGCAATTCAAAAAATAGTTGAAGCCTTCACTAATGGAATAGCTTATTTTTAGATAATAAGTGCTTATAAATCGTGATTCACGGTATATGAGGTAAGTATGTAAGAAGAGTTTTATCTCGGCTTGTATAATAAGCACTTATATCCAAAAAAAAAAAAATATTCCCAAACATACACATATGTAAAGCAAGCGAGATTGCTGGGTTCATATCAATTTATTAATTTTTCCTCACATTTTGCAAGCAAGAACTGATTGAAGCTTTTTATTTCTAATTATGATAATCAAGCTAAATAGTCATCTAACCTCAATGCACTTTAGCACCTACCATGTGTCTCATATAAGCTAATTACTAGAAAATGTGCAATTGATTCTCAAGCAATTCAGAAAATAATTGAAGCCTTCACTAATTAAACAGAGTATTTGCAAAGCAAACGAGGTTGCTGGGTTCATGTCAATTTATTAATTTTTCTTCACATTCTGCAAGCAACACCTGACTGAATCTTTTTCTTCCCATCATAGTAATCAAACTAAAGTAGTCATCTGTCTCTAAACAGACTATTACTTATTAGAGACGATGTATCGTCATTTAATATAAAAGTGTTGTTTTGCCTAACATATTATATAGTTTGAACCATCTTTCCTAACCGTGTACAGTGACAGTACACCAAGCATATGTTAAGATTGTTAATTAGAGGAAAATTTGAGAAAAGAATTTTAAATATGATTTATGAGTTAAATCTTTAATTGCCCAAAGGAGAAGACAGCGGATATGTTTAAGCAGCCAGTAATGGCTTCACAAAAAGATGAAAAAGAAAGATGCAACCACAACATGTTAATAAACAAGCTTATTTACATTATACTACTATATTATATTCATCAATATGATCGTCTAATCTTAGGAAAAATGCAAATTCAATTATTATATTGGAATCTGAAAACTAATAATAGTGACTGCAAAAACATATACCCAATCCAATGCACTAAAAACTGCCAAAAACAGCAGCTATACAGCATTTTTAGTGGATGATGAAAGTGAAAAAATTTTGTCTTCTTAAGTGAAACATCACTGGGATCAAGTGGATGATGAAAGTGAAACAATTAAAAAGCAAAAAAGAACAGCAAAGAAATAAATATCTTACATCAGCCTCGTAGTAGCAGTTCAAGAATGAATCGTCATTATCCCACAAGGCATAATAAGCTTGCAACTTTAATTGTTTATTTATGAAAGTGATAAGCATAGTCTAGCAAACAGAAAATGACAAACAGGTACAGTCGGGTTTATTTGCCTCCCCACTTTAATAAAAATCACTTTCAATTTGTAAAGCCTAAAAAGAATTGCGTCATAATCATTGTATTAGCTTTTTTATCACTAGATTGCTGTTGACAAGCATATAACACTTGTCGTTTGCTTAAAGCTTTAATACTCACAGAAGTAATGGGAAACAAAAGTAAAAGCGATTAAATTATGATTGTCATTGTCTTTTTTTTTAACCTTTTCCGTCTTTTTTTATGTGACATTTTTTTATTGTTTTTTTGGGAAGTTCGTTGATATGAATGGATAAATACATACATTAATTATACCTGCATGGATAGAACTATCTTATCTGAGCTTATTTCAATATATTAAGTGAGTATTTGGAACCACGTTTCAGCAGTCCAATCGCATGATTGAAAGGAAATTCGTATGATTGAGGGAGGGTGACTTTAATTAAGTGTTTGGTCTAAGGCAATTACATTTCGCGCTTTTATCTTTTTCGTGCGATAAAGAATAAACTAGAAGGGAGAGCTTTTTGCTGCGAATGGATCATGGAGTATTTGCATGAGTGGGAGAAGTGAGGGATAGGTGTTGTTTAATGGGAGAATTACACTAAGATCCTAAGAAAGAAGAGAAATGAAAAAATGGTCCTAATAGATTGCAAAATGAAAAAATGGTCCCATAAAATTGTTAATACAAGTTTATGGAATTGTTAACGAGTTGTCAATACAGGCTCTTGGAGTTGTTAATGGAACCATTTTTTCATTTTGCAATCTATAGGGACCATTTTTTCATTTTTTTTTCCTTCCTTGGAACCTCATTGTAATTCTCTCTTGTTTAATTGACGTGGGTCCCGCTACCTTTATGCTATTTGTTATCATTTTTTAATTTTTATTTCAAATGATGTGCTCGTTTGGAATGGCTTATTTTTGTCCAAAACGTGCTTATAATTCGTGATTCACGGTATACGAGGTAAGTATGTGAGAGGAGTTTTTTCTCGGCTTGCGTAATTCGGCCTTATTTTTTAAGCCACCGCGAAAACAAACAAGCCCGATGTAGGCCTCTCTTTTATTCTTAATCTTATATGATCCCCCCCCCCCATAATTCCATTATCTTGATCTCCAAAGCATTTAATTAAATCAATTTTCATAATACTTAATTAGTTAAAATTTTTAATTGAGAGATTTACTTACATACACATATTTAATTTTTATCATTCTAATTTGAGATCTACTATAGAAAGGACTTTTGGAGTGTGAAAAAATTGATTTGAATTGTTACAAAAAATAAACAAGTAAAGCTACTAGCACAAGTCCACATTATTTAATATTTATACAACAATGACCCTACATAATATTATTAGGAGAAATTATTCCACTGACGTAGTATTTCAATAAGATGAAACTGGAAATATAGTTGATGTAGATAATAATAGTGTAGATAAATAACCTTTCGTGTCAAATTATATTAGACAATCTTCCTCTCAAATGAATCATATTCATGACTTAATTAGAGACTAACTTATACAGGACATGTGATCTAATTAGTTATGTAATATTATTTTATTAAAGTGTGTATTTTTTAATTCCCAAATTTCCCAACTTTAACTTATCTCTCTTATCATTATCACAAAAGCCATTTATGCTTAAATCAATCCAAACAAATTTTACTTTTATAAAAGTCATTTATATAATCGTCAATCTAAACATAAATTATATTACACATTCTGACTTTTATCAAAAATAAGATTATAAAAAGTCAAATAAGAAAAAGCCATTTTTCCTATTGTTGTTTTAAATACACACTAATTTATGGAGAAAGATGGCTGATGGCTAGGTTTAACCACCCCCCAAATCACCACAACAACCCTTCATAAATATATACTCTTCATAGTTTCAGGACTAAGGCTAATAAGTCAATGCACGTTTTATTTATGCTTAATTGATTAACTCTTCAAAATTCCATAACACCTCAAAGAGTCCCATGTAAGTAATTAAGCATGCTTGAAATTTTTTTCGTAAAAAATTAGTCTTGGTTGGTTCACCACGTGAAATTTTCTCATGGAATTAAGGGTTTGTTTAGAGTAGCATTTAAGAAATACGTTCATATAAGTTTAGATAAAACTCTTCTCATAAAAGAAACTCCCATCGTTAATCCAAATATAAATACAAATTTTAACCCAGCCGAACAATGATAATACTCACTAATGAGCAATTTCAACGTGTATACCTTCAAAATTAAAACTAGGATGGTAAACAAAAAGGTAATTTGTGCGGACGGTTATATATAATGATAACCAGGTAGATATATTCTCTATGAAAAGTAAAGAAACATCACATGTCAATTATCTTATGGCTTACAACGAAAGCCAGCATATTTGAAGCTGTATAGAGATTTCATCAATTTTGGGAACAGAGTTAAGATGCTTCATTTGATTGTGTTTTTTGTCTCTTATGAAGTGAACCAAAGTGTAAAGTGGTTTTATTCTGAAATGAACAGTCCTAAAGAAGTCTAGAAAAAGTTGTGGCCCCTATTTATTATTCACATTTACCTTTTCACTTTTCTTCCCCCTATTCACTGGAGATTGCTTTGATGTTATTCGTTATGGTCAAGATATTTTAATGTAATTAGCAAACACAATATGCTTAGCCTTTGATTATTGTTTCTTTTCCCCTCTTGTTCCTTAGCTTTTAACTTTTTTTTCCTCTCTATCCCACAATTATATACTCATGCAACAAGGAAAGATGACCTGAATATAGTCAATGCAGCATATTAATCATTAGGTCACCAATATTCTTTCTTACACTATTATGCTTTTAAGTATTGACAACTCGTGTTCATCTTACCCCTTAGGGTGAGGTGGGCCGCATTACAAGTACAGGCGTCTTAAATTGGATTGTTTACTTCATTTTACGTGGCAACACAAAGAAATAAAGCAGATAAAAAAAACAAACTAGCATAATGTGATTGATATATGATGTATAAAAGGTGACACTGCCCATTAAACCTAAGGAAGGTCGATGGATTTTTTTTGGGGTTAAAGCCTATCCTCCTTGGGGACAGAGAAATATAAAGGACACGGCATTGCCTTAGATAGGTTCCTTTCTCAAACACTACTTTGATTTACGATAAAATAAGAAATCCCTTATAAAAATCTTAAACTACTGATCTTTTTAATGTGATTTTTACATGATTTCATCCCTATGCTGTAACATCCCAAATTTTATTCAACAAGAATATCTTGTAATTATTTTATATATTTAATGAAATGGTGAATATTTAATGCTAAAGGAATTAAATATTGAAAATAAAAAGTGGAATAGTGTTTTAAGTGAAATCGCCTGCGAGGCAGTGGGATTGTCATATAGTTTTGGAAGACCATATGATGACAAAAAATTATGAAATTTTACAAGGTGAAAGTATACATCCTAAGCTTTAATTTGATAGGTATTATAAGCCATTTTGACTTGTGTATTGAGAATTATGAATTTTTGAAGTTTGTCCAGCGAAATTAACTAATTTCTGGAGCAGCGGTCAAAGATTGAAAATATGGGAATGATATGATCCCAGTCAGTAAAATTCCATATTTTTCCTTGAAGCTAGACTCAATGAGGGTTCCATAGGCTTTGGAATCGCATTAAAATGATGTCTACAAAATTAGTTATGATTTTTCAAAGTTAAGGCAGAAAATCTGCCAGAATTGGCATTATTCCGAAAATTTAAGAAGTAAAGTAATCTTCCTTTTTCTCTTAATTATTTTAGAAATTAAGGGATGAAGGAGGAGAAGACAAGTGTCAAAATCCAATGAGACCAAGTGTCAACACCACATGAAAGATGATGGAAATAATTGTTGTATCATAAGTCCTTACTTATGTCATAAGATTAGGTAGCCAACTCTTGTACCAATTGACTTGAGTAAATGGAAGGAACACTTGATTTAGTTGGAGTATAAGAGGGAGCACGTTTTTTGCCAACCAAGGAAGAAGGAAATGATAATCAAGGTTGAGTGCACACAAAAGGGAAGTATGGCAAGGTTGAGTGCACACAAGATGGAAGTATGGTGGTTGGCATGTGTCACTATAACAATATTAGATGAGATCAATGATTTGGAATCAAGGGAGCATTTTTATGAAGGCTTTCTCTTCTCTTCCCTTCATGCATTTTCGTTCAACATAGAGAGGGAGAGAGTTTGAAGAAACTTTGAAGAGTTAGAGAGAAGAGGAAGAAGAAATCTTAAGGTAAGAGTTGATTCTTAAGCTTTCCTTGTAACATTTCCCCTAGATCCTTCTCTAAACAATGTTTCTTCATGAATCTATGATCTTGAAGACTCATTCTTAGCTCAAGGAGAAGAGAGAGAGAACGTCCTAGATAGAGATACACCAAAGATCAAGAGGTAATTTCCAAAATCTCAACTTCTTTGTGTATTGAAGTTGTTGTTGGTGATTGTTGTTTGATTATGTGATTTTTGGGTTGAGTTGTAAAATTAGAAAAGTCATAACCCTAAGGGGTTATGCTGACCAAAATCCTTTAAATCATGATTAAGAAGTTTCTAAATGAGTTAACCAAAGATTAGAAGTGGAAAAGTACAAGTTTTAGAAGCTAAAACAAAAAGCTACATTTTTCTATTTTCCCTTCAATATTTCGGTCAGACCAGAAATGGTAGTATGAGTTGGATTTTCATGAAATAAATGGTTCCATTGGACTCGGTGGGCAAAAATAGGTGGGTTTACAGTTGGGCACTTTTTCGGTAGAGGCCGAAAAAGCATAATTACGAAAACGCCACTAAAATCACTAAATAAGGGGCTGTCAAGGGTATTTTCGTAATTTTGCAGTGAATTTGGTAATTTCGAGCCTTGAAATGGATTCCTTAGGTGAAAATAAGTCAGAATAGCCTTAGTCAAAATTTTGGGAAAATGGATTCCCGGGGGCATTTTTATAAATTTTCACCATAAACTAATATAACCACAATAAACATTATGGAAGAGTCTAAAATGATACTTGGATAGGTTATGACCTATTTCTGGTATATTTAATATTTTAGGACCGATTTAGAGGCCGGATACGACACGTTTTTCGATGGACATTTAAAAAGGGGATATTAAAGCTTTGAGGTAGGAACATTATCCTTTATACACTATGCCATAAGTTATGTGATTGTGTAGATGTCATTGTTTTGTAAATGCGCTTTATTAATCAACATGATTTGCCCAGAGAGGGGTCAGAAGTGTTAGAGGCACTTATACTGGAGTTGGTGAGAACCCAACCGGTGCAGAATAGTGGGGCTGGGCCCTACTCATGTATACATGCAGATGATATGTTTATAATGTTCATTAATTGGTGCATACATGGCATATATCATATTTACTTTTCGCATTTTCTATAAACGATAGCATGTTTCTACTAGGGTTCTCCGGAATCTCACCCTAATTTTAAATAAACACCTCAGTGGGTACCAGTGGGGCAAAGGGAAAAGACATAGATGCTGGAAAGTGAACGGCACGTGTCTCGAGGCGAGGACAAGATCGTGGTCATAATTAGTCTATTTTGTGATATTTTGGTGAAATTTGTAAATATTAAGTTTCCGCTGTATTTTCTATTTTTCGTTGACGAACGATATCAAAATTGTAAACGAATATTTTTATCAGTATAACTATACTTTTCTGAATGCCTATTAAATTTTATCTTTATTACTCTTCGATTATCAAAATGAAAATGGGTATTGACATCTACCCCTTCTCTGTCCTCGGATTCAAAACCACTAGTGGTACTTTACATATTATACAATGAGCCATATCGTCTTCTCCTTAACTAAAGTTTCCAAACACTACGCTAAAAATATCTAATCAGTAATCATAACACCCCCCCCCCCCGGCCCAAAAAAACAAAGGCCAGCTAACTATTTAATATGGATGGTACATTATCTAATATACACTACATCCACATTTCCCTAGTATTTACGTTAGATGCAACCACAAGTTGACCCAGATAACTAAAGATTTCCTTGAGTTCTATTCTTACTAGAGACTTCTAAAATCACATTAAGCAAAATGTGTTGGACGTTTCAGTAAAAACAGGTTGGTTCTATTGCTCGCATCCAAGGCAAATAAAATAGTAACAGCTGACAGAAAAATACTCTTAAAAGACGTCACTTTCTTAGAGATTAACAGTTTCCACAGCACACTGATATCTCTCTGCTATATCTATATATATATATATAATATGAAAGTGCTATGATGGAACTGCATACTAGATTTTAATTAAAGCATATTAATGCAGCATCATTTTCAACAAACAGTAGGCTTTCAGCATCCTAAACCAATTGGATTTGTGTTTAGTGCTTGACACCTAGAGACAGAGACTAGGACCTCCTGTCAACAACCCTCCGCAGTAAACTTCATTTTAAGAGGTGATGTTTCAACCCCAAACACGTTAACCTGTTCAAAGCCATGCGTCATAGTCCCCGCCAAAAGGGTGGGACTAAATTTACCCTTCATTATTCTTATCTCATTCTCCAGAGATTTGTCGATTCGTTCAAGTTGTCCTACAATAATTGGCCACACTCATCGAATGGTTTTAGCACTAATCAGCCTTTGCATTGAGAGAGTAAAGATGGAATTATGGCTAATGTGTCCTACTAATAACTAAACGACAATATTTGTATCGATTGATGAGGGATTCTTTCTGACATTTTATCACTTGATATCATTAACACAGATATATAATTTAAAAAAATTTGCTTTTGTACGTGTTCTCTTCCTTACACATCTATGTACCTACAAAAGTTTTACCAACCTATGACAAGTCAGAGGATAATGTTATTTAGTGTGTGGTTGTGATAACGGTAGGAAAAATGATTTATTATAATTCTAATTTATTAAAAATGACTTAATAAAAAAATTAGTTTTTGTAATGTGATTTATGTTTGGATGAACGATTTATTTTTGGACAATAAGTGCTTATAAATCGTGATTTACGGTATACGAGGTAAGTATGTGAAATGATTTTTATCTCGACTTACGTAATAAGTGACTTAATAGAAAAGCTGCAGTGAGAAGCTTTTTAAGAAGGAACTTTTTTTAACCATGATCCAAAAGAAAAACGCTGCTCCAAACATTTAAAAAAAAAAAAAACCTTTGTTTCATTCGGGCTTTTTGTCAACAAAAACAGGCTTATTTATGTGAAAAAGGTGAACCAAACATACACTTAGTCACTTGAATTTGATGTAAGATGCTAACTAGGTTAAACAGAAATCACAAAAAATGTGCAAAGTTATGTGCCCATTAGATTCACAGACAAAACAAGGGGGCAGAAACAGGAAGCATCCACTGGCACATGTGTGGGAAGACCGGGGTCTCAATTTATAAGCTTATAAAAAGTAATATTATACAATAAAAATCTGATGGTTAAATCATTATCATATCTTAATCGGAAAGTCTCGATTGAAAGGGGGAACATAACATTATTTAATTTGACTCGGAAAGGGAAGATTTCTTTTAGTGTAAAATCAAATCAATCGGCCATGAAATTGAAAGATAATAGAGAGCGAAGGTGTGCATAGGGTTTATAAACCTGACGAGAGAGGGAAAAACAGCGGCGACGGCGAAGGAATCGGAGAGTGGTGGTGGTGGGGCCATGGCGGTGGAAGCACGATCTGACCAATCAGTAATCGCTGTCGGCTTCCCTAACCTCAACATCACGTGGTTCGCTCGCTTCACCTCTTCCAGAAGGTGAAAACGAAATCCTCCTCCTTCGTTTCTTTCGCCTTCCTCTCACTGAATCACCATCACATCAATCTATATCTCACCCACACAGTCCCTATCTACATCTACTACTAGGTGTACTGCTTCTATACCCGTACTATCTCCTCTATACCGCTTTTATTCTTTATCTTTTTAAATAAATATAAATTGAAATTTAATCCCACTTATATATATATATATATTATATAGAGAGCAGAGAGACTGCATTTTTTTTATTATTATAAGGTATATCAACAATTTGCTTATATAAATGTAAAATTTTATTTTCTTTATTATTGTGAGTATATTGCTATATTTTTAGAAAATGTATCGTCAAATAGGGATAAAGTTAAATGAAAGTTGTTGACTTTTAAAATAAAGTTAATTATGTTTAGAGTTTTTGTTTATCCGTGGGAAATGGGATTACATTTACACCGCATGGCTAATTAATAATGTATATTAGCATCCAATGGTGCAAACCGTAGGCAAATTGACCAACATGCTACAAATAATCTGATTTATTAAAATTTCCATATTGTAAAAAGAGACAATATTTTTTGGCCAAAAAAAAGGGAAAATACCAGCTAGGTCCCAAGCTACAGAATTAATCTAAAAAAAGTCCCTTTGCAAATTCTAATGTCTGACAGCATTTCCCTTTGAGCAATTACTAAAATAACCCCCACTTATAAAACGAGCTTAAGGTGTTGTAAACGTAGCAACAAGTGTTGTAACATAAGCGGCGTTTACAACTTGGGAGAAAGAAAGTCTAAATGGTTTTATGTTACAACACTTGTTGCTACGTTTACAATACCTTTAGCTCTTTTTACAAGTTTTTAAGCTACGTTTACAACCACTCCCACCAGGGACATCAGGGCAGTAGCTTGTACAACAAGCCACAACTTAGGCACCACTTTCTTCTACCATCGTTTACAAGATGTTCTGCAATATTTACAACATCTTCAGTTATATTAACAACGTCATAAGCGGCGTTTACAACTTGGGAGAAAGAAAGTCTAAATGATTTATGTTACAACACTTGTTGCTACGTTTACAACACCTTTAGCTCTTTTTACAAGTTTTTAAGCTACATTTACAACCACTCCTACCAGGGCAGTAGCTTGTGCAACAAGCCAACACTTAGGCTCCACTTTCTTCTATCATCGTTTACAATATGGTCTGCTATATTTACAACATCTTCAGTTATATTAACAACTTCATAAGCGGCGTTTACAACTTGGGAGAAAGAAAGTCTAAATGGTTTATGTTACAACACTTGTTGCTACGTTTAAAACACCTTAAGCTCGTTTTACAAGTGGGGGCTATTTTAGTAATTGCTCAAAGAGAAATGCTGTCAGAAAAGTCCCTATGGACTTTTCTGACATTAGAATTTGTAAAGGGACTTTTTTGAGATTAATTCTGTAGCTTGGGACCTAACTGGTATTTTCCCAAAAAAAAAAAAGAGACAATATTTGTAAATTATTGGGCGCATTGTTCTTTTCAAACCAAAGCAAATTTTCTAAACGCTTGCAGCCTTGGTTTCTTAGCATGGCTTTAGTGTGTGTTTGGCAACATCCCAAATCATGGTTTCAAATCATGGTTTACGCAACCCGAGATAAAACTCTTCTCACACACTTACCTCTTAAATCGTAAAAACTATTAAAAAAAGTTAATCCAAACACACACTTAAATGACAGGTATTGTATTTTTTGCATGAAAATTATATATCATTAAATCATAACATGAATTATAAATATTATATCTATGACAAAAAACAAAAGTATTGTATTTCATATCTAAATTTATAGTTCATTCATTTTATTTTATTTTTCATTCTTTGGTTAAGATGCATTCAGAACTCTAAAATATTTTTTATTTATATATAATATCATAAAGTATTTTGAAGTTCTTTTTTTTTTGTGCGCCCAACATCTAAATTACCTAAATTATTGAATGCAAAATTGTACCAAAAAATGTTTTAGAATGATATATATATTTAGAAAAACAAAAGGGATGTTGAATTCAACTCAACCCTCCATTCTATTCCATTTTACTTCTAAAACTAGATCAAGCTTGTTTCAGCCTAAACCCATCTTTATGACTGTTTGAATTAGTAATAAAAATTACTTTTTAAATATAATTTATGAGATAGAAGTCAAGTATATGTGAAAAATTTTCTCATGTGCCGGCATAACAATGGGATGTGGGAAATTGTCAAATAAACAATCAAGTTTGATTTAATTTTGATTTTGGTCCCTTAAGTTTAAAATATGTGATTTTGGTCTTTGGTCCTTCAAGTTTAAAATTTTTGGTTTTGGTTTCTCAATTTTGAAAAGGACTTGATTTTTTCCGGTTCGGTTCGGGTTTTTCAGATTCGGTTCGGTTTTTCACTAAGTCTTTTCAAACTTGAGGGACCAACATTTATAAATGGAGTAAATTTGAGGGACCAAAACCAAAAATTTCAAACTTGAGGGATCAAGGGTCAAACTTCAGGGACCAAAACCACCGATTTTAAATTTGGAAAATTACATTTAGGTCCAAGGAAGGAAAAAAAATGAAAAAATGGTCCCTGTAGATTGCAAAATAAAAAAATGGTTCTATTAACAACTCCAGGGGCCTGTATTGACAACTTGTTAACAACTCTAGAAGCCTGTATTAACAACTCCTTGGGACCATTTTTTCATTTTGCAATCTATAGAGACCATTTCTTTATTTTTCTTTTTCCTTGAGACCTAAATGTAATTCTCTCTTTTAAATTTAAGGAACTAAAACTAAAATTGGATCAAATTTCTAGAATAAAAAATTATATTAAGGCGAAAAATTTTCTGCCCGCATAATGATGGGATGTGTGAAATTGTCAAATAAAAATTAAAAAAGAAAAAAGAAAGAAGAAGGAGGAACAATTGTGACAGGGCGTGGAGGTGAATATAGGCTACTCCTAGCCTGAAGCGTTCATTTGATTGCAGCAAGATTCATATGGTTAAAATAAGTGAAACCACAACTAAATTGGGTCTAATGATAATGTCTAGGAAATTTGGGTAAGCCTGGTTTCGTAGGCCATAGGCATGACCTTCATTTTATTATCATAGGCGTCGATCATTATTAACTTTGCAATATTATATGGATGGACGAGGTTAATTGTGATCGCCCCTTTTGATAATTATTCTGATTCTCAATATATTCCCATTTTCATTCAAAAAAACCTTGGCAGAATTACACTTATATCTTAAGAAAAAGAATATATAAAGAAATGATCTCAAAAAATTATAAAATGAAAAAAATAGTCTCATTAATAATTCCAGAAGTCTGTATTGATAACTCGTTAACAATTTCAGGGTCTGTATTGACAACTCTATAAAATCATTTTTTTCATTTTGTAATTTTCAGGGACCATTTTTTTATTTCTCTTCTTCATTGAGACCTAAGTGTAATTCTCCCAAAAGACTTTGCCATATTATCAACATTATCAATAAGAAAAGGGTTAAGGCTAAGGTTGAATTGTCTCTTCAATTGTTATATGTGAAAAATGTTGTGCATGAAGTTTTTCTAGCTTCAATGTTATTTTAAAAGTTTCAAAATCATAATAATGTCATACTGACCGTTATTCTAATTAATTTTGATGGTTAGTTAATTAAATATATTGAATTGTCATAACCACATATCATCCACATCATTTTTGTTTTAGGTTAAAGTATAAATTTACCTTATTATTTTTTATTTAAGAGCATTTGGTATCTAGAAGTTTTCAAATTGTAACAATTTTACCTTAAATATTATTTTGGTTAAGTTTGACCATCAATTGATTAAATATGTTGATTGAGCGATCCACATGTCAGCCACTTCATTTTTATTAAGTTAGACTTATAAGTAAGGATTTTTTTTTAAAAAAAATAGCATGCCATCTATAGGAATGAAAAAAATCGAACAGGTGAAATGCAGTGAAGAGAAAATTGAAGGAGAACTAGCCTATGTTAGTGTCACTGGGTTTACGATAACAGATAGCTTCCCACAGCCTTGTTCTTGGCAATCTCCTTTAGTGTATCTTGCATCCAATAATCGCATTTTTTCCCCCTTTATTACTCTAGTGAATGTAAACTCCTTCTCCATCTACGGCTTCTTCTTCTTCTTTATTGTTGTTCACCCTGTCAACTTAAGGGCCTGTTTGAGAAACCCGTAAAAAAGCGCATTCACGCAAGTTGAGACAAAACTCTTATCATAAACTTACCTTGTATACTGTAAATCATGTTGGAAGAACAGTTTCTACCGCTAATCCAAATAGGCACTTAGCATATTTGGTTAACTAATAATCTACTTAACATGGATAACGGCTAAGGTACCATTGTTACAATTTAAAAACTTTCGAGGCAATGTTAAACTCAAAATGCTTTTAGGGAAATATTGCTCCTGAATAAAATCTTTCAGGGTAAATTTGCACATTAACAAAAATGATGTGAATAACATGTGGACTTGCCAGCTTAGCATATTTTATCAACTATCAGTCAAATTTAATTTAGATAACGGTTGAGTTGTAATTGTTATGATTTGGGAATTTTTGGAGCAATATTTATCACTTGTTGATGTGAGATCTAAGGCTTGTTTGATTTGTTTTTAAACATTGTTTTATTTTTAAAAATTAAAAAAATTATTTGTAAAGCTATTTTAAATAAGTTGTTTTTTTAAAAAAGAAATTTGTTTTGAAAAATTAAAAAACCAAAACATTAGGTATTGTCTTGTTTTTGTTTTTTCATTTCTTATTTTTTGAGACCGTTATCTGTCCACTATTGACACCACATAACTAGTGTCAACTACTGGCAATGATCGATGCCACATTATTTCAAAAACAGATTTTTTTAGAACAACTATCCAAATAGCTTTCTTTTTGTTTTTTGTTTTCAAGATTTGTTTTTTAAAACAATTTTGGAAATAAAAAACAACAGAAATAAACAGGCCCCTAATCTTTTCAAATTGGGACCTTGAGACTCTACACATTTTTTGTTTTTGTTGCCAATATTGAGACTCTAAACACACAGAGAAGCTTTGAAACATGCTAATTATTTTGCTAGAAAGGCTCATGAGGTGCCACCAAATACATAGATCAACTAATAGGGCTTATTCTATCTTAACCAAGGGTTTCAAATTTGAGACTTGGAAACATTAGGTGATAGGGACGTTGGCTAAGAAAATGGTCCTGTCATGCCTCTAATTCTAATCCGAATTAGTTTGGATTCGTAGAATTTCCCATGACAATAGACTGGCATGAGATACAAGGTGCATACACAAAAGGATAAAAAATGAAAAGAAATACTTGTAAGGCGAGTATTTTTAGGAACCTCCAGCTTTTTTTTTTTTTGGTTTTGGTTTTTTGGTTTTTGGTTAAACCATCCGGTATCTGGGGGGTATTCTGGGTTCATTGCCCGCCCTCCAACTAATCCGGACCTAACCGAGGAGTATTTACGCGGGCAGGTCGGTACCGATGGGACAACCTCTTTGAGGCTGCATTAATTATCGCATCTGTCACCCCCCAGGATTCGAAACCTCGTCCTGAGGGATGCCGGCTGTAGACCCTTCCATCTCCAGCTTTAGGCTAATTTGTCTTGGCTTTTGTTCTTAATTTGTAGTCTTTTAACTCCTTTGTTGTTGCATTTTTATTGGGAAAAAGGGTAACGCATTGGAAATGAATCGCTGTAATAGCAAAAAGAAAATATTTTCAAAGTCATCTCCAATGCTCGTAATAATGATAGTTAATGTTATCTGTATACATAAATAAGACAATTTGAAAGCATACAACAAAGTTTCTAATTATTTATATAAATATTCATTTACTGATAAAATTACTCGTTTTCCCCGTTTTTACCAGAATAAAATGAGTCAGTTTGAGCACAAAGTTTTTTGTGAGACTAAACTTAAATATAACTTTTTATATTACTGATATCATACTTTTAAATTGCAATATAGGAAATTACAACTTTTATTCAAAATATTACAAAAATAATTTCTGTGAAAGAATCATGATTTTAGTTTGTACACAATTTTTTTTTGATATTTTATGTTTTTTATCCTTATTCTGCACGTTGTATTAGTTTGATATAAATATAAATAAATACAATATTAAAAATCTTGTATGAAGCATTTTTATCATAAATATTTTATTCATAGTTCAATAAGTTTGAAGCATATAATAATTGAAAAAATAAAAATAAAAATAAAAATAAAAAACCTTATCTAACACTCCCCGATCTTTTTTACAAGCAACAACTACCTAAATTACGCAAAATGAATTAATGGTTAAAATTAGTTAAAATAAATTAAAGTGTAAGAAATGTGATTTTTTTTTTTATGAAGATTGAGTGAGAGGGAGAATGAGTGGGGAAAAAATTGTTTACAAATAGGACTGCAAGGAGTATCAGAAGCTAGGATAAAACTGAATATTGAAAAGAATTTAATTACAAATATACAAAATCAGTGAAGTATTTGTATCCACTTAGATACTCCCTAGGGTCCTAAATATAAAAACTAGTATGAGGTTTTTCATTCTAAATGTATGACATTTTTTTCTTCTTCAACTCTCCTTATTGTTTGCACATACTATGGGATTTTTCCATTAACGGAATAGTTTGCAAAGCAAACAATTAAGACGAGTACTTTAAAAGCAAACAATTAAGACGAGCACTTTAAAGAAACCAACACATTTTTTTTACAAATACTTAAATTAATTAATTTTCTTAATCCCTATGCTTTAATACTATTGTGTTTGATCAACTTGTTGAAAGCTCAGGTTTAGACACAAACATTTTCTGTTGAATCACAGGATAGAATAGAATCATATGATCATGTAGTTGGTAAGAAAATATAAGCTCAAAATCATTGATTGATATGATTTAACATTTTTTTTTTGATAATGATATAATTTAACATACTGATGGAAGTATGACAACTAAGGCCGGCAAAATCTCTGCATGTCCTATGTAATGCATGTGTATGGAATACGTACTGCTTAATATGTTAACCTTACCTGTGACAAAAATCATACATTAACCACTAAACTAAAACGGATTCGTTTTTGTTCCTCTACTTTTGGATCCACTTGAGCTTGAGCTTGAGCTTGTTTTCTGGTTCAGGGCAAGACGCAATTAACAGTTTATTCATTTGAGACCAAAATATGTGGAGATAGATTTCTAAGGCAAATAAAGGTAACATATGAGACATACCGATTTTGATTTCTTTGCCTTTCCTCGAATCCTGTTCCTAGGAGGTTTCAGCTTGTATATCCGAACCATCCAATGGTGAGTTGTGAATACCTGGAAGCATTACACGTCATTGTCAGTGTATAAGGCTAGGCCATGCATTTCCCATATGCATAAATTATTTAGTACTTCCTCCGGTCTCTAATATAGGAGCTAATTGAGGGGTTGGACTTGGTCATAAATAAAAACCTCAATCCACTTTATCTCCTAAATTTATCAAATTTTCCCTAAACTGCCCCTAGTTTTGAAAGAGGTAGTTCCAATGCAAATGGTTAAATAGGGTTATTTTGGGGAACCATCACACATTTTTTACAAATAATTAATTTAACATATTTTTTTAATCTTTATAAATTAGTTATCTAGCCTTCTATATGAAGGATCGGAGGGAGTATTTCTTATGTTCTTGACACCTCACTCTGTTGATGCATTTAGCTAGTCATGACTCCCTATAACAAGAAATGTGCCATGAATGGGCGTGAGATGATCATTCCCTAGGAACAACATCGAAAGTGATCGGCATAGCTGCAATACAATTCATCTATAAATCTAAGTTTCAATCTGTATCTATATTAATGACCAAAAGTAAACAAAAATCAACAAACCAGGAAGCTAGGGACAGGGGTTATAGTTATTATCATGGACATATGAGCAGTTGTTTATAGTGCATACAAAGGCAAGGGACTGACTTGTGAACAAAGTTCAAGCACGGCCAACTTAGTCCTCCGGTCTTTAATATAAGATATATTTGGGGAATTGATCTTGGTCCTAAATATAAGACATAGTTTTCATATTTGTGAAGCATTTTCTAATTTACCGTTATTGATGCTCCTTCAATAAGAATCCAAGAGGAGAGGAAATTAAGAAAGATGATTAGGGTATTTTAGAAAATACATGTCATATTAACTAACTTCTTTAATCTAATCAAATTAGGTAAATATGTCTTATATTAAGCATCGAAGGAGTATGCTGGAGTGACCCAAAGTGAAATTCTTGTCAGATTTTTCCATCTTTTTTCCATACGCTAGGAATTTGAATTCTTATTCTAGTCAGATCTATTTATCTCCTTTTTTTTTGCCAACCAGATCTATTTATCTCAGACCATGTGCTTGCGATAAATTATAAATTCCTCTGACCTCTTCGAAATGGGTAAGCTTGATATATTTCTTCCCAATTTCCGTCTGCCTCACTTTGTCAAAGCCCTTACCGTCGGTTTCAACAAATCTGTAAAATCAGAGTTTTTAGTGCCTAAACATTCAAGGGGGAAAAAAAGAACTAAACTTGCAAACAGCCAAATTCCAGCAGAGGAGAGACCTGTAATAGCAGAGCTTATACATGAGACAGTTTAGCATTGTTGGAGTGGCCATAGAATCGATCCGATAATTACCATCCCTCTATTATCAGAACGGTAAGAGAAGATATCAAAATCCCAATAACTCATCTTGGAACCAAGTAATTATTAAAGCAAGCTAAATTATCACCTACTGTCCAGATACATATAATAGAGCTAATATCATTGTTAGTTTTTCATCAAATTTTGGTTATGGTCTCTATAGTTTTAAATAGTTGGTTTTGATCTCTATGGTTTCATAAGCATTTAGTCTAAGTTTAGTGAATGATCCTTATACTTTTAAAGAGTTTTGGCTTTATTCTCTATACTCAGACCAAGTCTTTATGAAACTAAGGGTAGCAAAAACCAACGATTTGAAACTACGGGGCCAAAACCAAAATTCGATCAAACTGTAAGGACCAACAATGATATTATTATTAACCCTATATAATATTAACAGGGCTTGATAGAGCAACTAATGTTGCTCATAAGTAACTTACTAGATAATCTGCTTCCTTTATGTGAGGGAATACGCCCCCTCCGATACGGACCATCCATAGGAACTTGTTGATATCATCACTGGGGTAACCAACCAATCCTAGAAAGTGAAGCAACACGTAAGAACAGGGTGTGACTAAGATCAAATAATGTCATAGAAGAGAAAGGATGCTGACCTCCAAAGACAACAAGAACATATTTTACATCCAAGGAGTGGAAAATTTCCCAAGCTGCCTTCTCAGGAGAAGACATTGCTGTACCAACAGTGGCAATATGTGTGTTATTCCAGGTATTATTGTCGACGATAACAGTTCGGTTAGCCATGGCAGTAGTTTGATATCCATAGTCCCACCAAGATGCCACCTACAAGAAAATTCCGCATACACGTCAAGTTTCTTAAACAATCATAGGCAATAGGTTTACAGCAACGCATTAATTTACTTTTCTTTGAAGGGGGCAAAAAAGCTGTATGTGGAACAAGTATCGTATAGAGAAAAATTTTGTCCGGAATTAAGATAATATGAACATATAAGGAGAGGGAATGTCTTCAATTTTTTCCTTTTAAGGTGGCTACACAAACCAACCTGACGAATTTCTAAATATAGAAGACTAGGTTTCAAATAAACAACAGAATTTGTAGACAAATAGAAATTATTACTTGTATATATGCTCGGAGTATTGGAAAAACCTATCTTCACTTTTATTTTTTTTCAACCCAAAAAACAAATTTAGGGGAAAGAAACACAATGGGACGAAAAACCTACAAAAGGCAAATTATCCCCCCATGCCATCCACAACTCAATTTAATCAAATCAACAAAATTATAATTCATTTTACATTCTATATTACTAAACTTCGAAGGAAAAAGATATTTTCATTATAAAAAACGTAAATATCCATCAAAAAGTACTATGTTTAAAACTCAAAAAGGAAAAAAATTCACTTGTCAATCGTCATAGATCTTTCATTCAAATTGATGGTAAAAGAGTAATTACTTCCCTAGGTCCTACATATAAGAAATAAATAACTAACTTACGAAGATAAAAAAAAATTAGTTGAAAGCATTTGACTCTTCATAAATATTTCAGAGAGTAATTTTTCCAAAAACGCATAAATTAATTTTGAACTTCTACCAAATATTTAGTGACACTCATAAAGCCAATTTATATTTAATGAAGGACATGAGGGGAACTTCTTAATAAATAAGCTGGGAAGATACCAACAAGCTGTTGGTTGAGGTGGTAAAGGGCCTCACCCGTAAGGACGAGAACACAAGTTCGAATCGTGGGAAGTGCCTTTGTTAGGAGAGGTGAGAACCTTTTACCTTCTAAGTTTTGAGGGGGAACCCTTAATCAAATAAAAAACAAAAAGCTGGGTAGATAGTCTCTTAAATTTAGGACTAAGAGAAGGCTCCGTAAATTCTCTTATATATAGGGCGGGAGCGAGAATTTAGCTTCACAACTTAAATCAGAAAATGTCAAGAATTCCACACAGATATGTGAACTTTTGAAGAAAAAGATCATGACATATTCCATAACAATATTAAATGAGCAGCCTAAATGCTGACCTTCCAAAAGAAAAACCATGATTTCTTGTAAAATTGAGCAATAAAGAAAACACACACACACACACAACTACAAGCGCAACACTAGTAGGTAGAAAAGTCAGGAAATGTCACAGAAACTCACTTTATCATCTGTTTCTGTATTATGGCTCAACCAACCATAAGCTTCCCTAAAATCATCGAAAACATGTAATCCGTCATGTGAACGTGATGTTAGAACAATAGAAGGGGCTGAATAGGCTTCTGCTGCAGCCCATACGCTATGAACCTACAAAAGAGTGAAATTGCCTTAAATAAACTCTAATGAACTACGTTAGACTCCTGAAATGACACAAGTAGAGAAAAGGAAAGCTAAATTACCACATAGAAGGCACCCAACAACATTAGTAAGAAAATAGCAATGATGGATGCTTCCAGAGGCAAAACCAAGAGCCTCTTCTTAGCCTGGGACTTACTCGGTGGCTTTTCCACAGCCTCTTTTTCCTTCTTTTTGCTCCTTTTTGACGTGCGTTCCTTGGTTGTGTCCTCACTTTTAGATGTCTTCGCCATATCAGTTGGTGCCACAGCATTATCAGAAGTCGCATCCTTTACCTTAATTATTAAACACACAATATGAACAAGGCAACCTCATGTGGAATGACAATAAGAATGTAAAGCAGTGCCAAATTTGTGAAGCACAGTAAATAAATGCCTACATTAATAGGAGAATCATCTAAAAGGTTGGGTAACTGAAATTTGATCGATCTTGTGAAGACATCAAAAGCTTGAGAAAGAGCAATCCCAGACATTATGCATGCTGCTGGGGCAAGCACAAGCATTAGGCGAACCTGATATTTAACAACACAATGATGGCTTCCATAATTAGTTAATAACATAAAAAAATATTATAATACAAGATACATAGAGTACCACAATAGTTCTTACCATGACTCCAGAAAAGTATACAGACATTACAATATACAGCACCACAAAAGAGCTTGCATCAGATAAAGGCGAGAAGCATGCCTACAGCAGGTAAAGAAAAGGATGACATAGTTCGTATAAAACCCATAAGAAAAGGATATGCAAAAGGACCACAGGAATTCTAGCAAGAAAATTAACTTACAATAATGCCTGCTGGAACCAAGAATGCCAAGACATTGATGTCCATAAAGTAAGATGGCCAGGTAGGCGGTTGATGCTCACTCACACTAGCTATGATTGGTATATACTTGCTGGCATAAGTACTGTTAAACACGGAATTACAGACCAGTTTAGAAGTTAGGAGTCAGTTCACAAGACCAAAAACATAAAAGAAAAGAGGATATAGTAAAATGAAAAAAAAAAAATCAAAAGATACTTCTTATAGTCCATACATGTATTGATGGACCAACAGTCACCTCAAACAGTTAACCAAACTGAAAAGCAAAAATGAAAAAGTGGTTGCCAAATAATGTCATGCCATTAACTTGCCGCAGCTAGTAATTTTTGTATTCATGGACTCCAAAGCAACTAGACAACATATTATTGAGAACAAGGATCTTACGGGTCTAGCAAACTCAAACTCCGTCCACTCCATCCCTTTGTTGGGCTTGAAGCTACCACAGCTACAAGTACTGCTACTGTTGCACAACATACCGCCCTGAAAATTACAAGATCCATAAGTTTCAAATAAATTCAGTTTTCCACTTGCCCTGCTTCCAGCAGTTAAATGAATCATACAAAGGGATGCTCACAGGCCAACAGATACAACTAGTGTCACAGCTACTTTGAACATTTTTGGAGATAGAATCCCTCTGATGTAGTATACAAGAGCCACCACATGGATAATGATGAAAACCTGCAGGACAAGAATTAGCAAAAGAGAAACAGGGTTTCAAAGTAAACAAAGAAAAAGGGGATAAATTGCTGTGGTTCAAGCAAAAAAATGTAACCAGTAAATTCAATTTCCTTATCCATTTTTCAAGTCAGCAAGATGCTCAAATGAGTTTTATTGTGCTCAAACATAAAAAAGTGGATGAAGAAAAAGTAAATATCAATTATTATACTAATTTGATTAAATAGGTTTTGAAACAGTTGTAGATTCCAAATTTAAAATGATCAAGTATATAAGAAAATACTCATAACTCATGCAATACATTATAGCCCACAAAGGCTTCAGGCTACTTCCACTGGTGAAATGGCACACAAGACAGTGCAGAATTCCAGACTAAAACTCCAAAATGTAACCAAGAAGTAACAGAATTTTCAGAGTTTAGATAGAGAAATAGAAGAAATTGTTGCTAATAGTAGACCGTTACCCAAAAGTAATGTGACGTAAGGCTCGAGTGCAATGACAAATGAGGAAGAGCCGTTGCATTGTCACCTAAGTGTAGCATTAAATAAGTAGGGGCTACCACACTCTTCTGAACAGATGTGGCCAACGAAGTTAGTTGCTGAAAGCAAGATCAAATTTGGCACTAAAAACATTGGAACCTTGTCTTGCAAATCTATGGAGGTGGTGGGAGTTATGAAAGAGAGAAATATTAGCATCTTGTGCCTCTAGGAAACTAAGGGCGGGAGAAAAATATAGGCAATTTGTAGATTTCAAATTTTGGTACAAAGGGAAAGTAAGTACAAGGAATAGTGTTGGTATCATCATTGATGATAGTGGAAGAAGATTGGGGTGAAAGTTAAAAGGATTGAGGACGAAATCATAACTTTAAGAATGATTGTTAGATAGGATACTATCAATATTATTAACACTTATGCCCCTCAAGTAGAGGCAGAAACACATCTTAAAGAAATGTTTTGGGAAGATATGGAGGGTTATCAAGGCTCGCCATTTTATCAAAATATTTTCGTTGGTAGGGGGCCCTTGATGGACATATCGGTAAGGAGGCAAGACAATATGCAGGGCTCATGGTGGTTTTTGTTTTGAGAAGCTTAATTATGAAGGATAGTCTATTGATTTGTCCCTAGCATACAATCTCAAAATTGTCAACACTTGTTTTAAGAAGCGAGAAGAGCATTTAACCACATTGACCTTCACTTAGGCTGATGCATAATTGATTATGCCAAAGACCTAACTCTATGGCCATTTACTTCCTCCTTGAAAAAAACCTATGAAAAAAAAAAATCCTCCAAGGCATCATCTCAATTCATTTGTCCAAGACACAGAATTGAAACTTTGTTGATGCTGGAGCCCATTTCCTCATGAGTTGGACTTGGCTGTCAATCATGGATATATTTTTTTGGATTTTACTTTTTATTAATTATGATGAAAGAAGGCCTTTTGAAATATGAGCTTAAGAGCTCATGTTTTTACTTAATACAATAACTAGATTACAAAGGGTATTTATAGAAATACAGAATGGGAAAACGCGGGAAAGAGAAAACAGAGACAGCGGAGAGATTGAAGGAAATGGAAGAAGGGCTTTCGGTGCTAGTCCAAAATGTAAGGCTTGCACCGAAAGCCTTCCTGACTTTAACACTCCCCCTCAAGCTGGAGAATATATATCGATCATTCCCAGCTTGCACCGAAATCCTTCAAACTTGGTTCGGCTTAGTGGTTTTGTCATAATATCCGCAATTTGGTCATCAGATCGTATGTGGGATAATCTCATAATGCCTGCTTCAATCTTTTCTTTAATGAAGTGTCTGTCTATCTCAACATGTTTGTCCTATCATGATAGACTGGGTTTTTTACCATTTCAATGCTAGCTTTGTTGTCACACTACACTTGCATTGATCCCTTATGTGGAATTCCTAATTCCTTCAGTAACCTGATGATCCAAAGTCCTTCACGCACTCTATTGTTAACAGCTCTCAGTTCTACTTCTGCACTGCTTGTTGACACCACAGTCTGTTTCTTGCTTCTCCATGTAACCAGATGTGTGCAATATCTTGAGACTGACCTTCTAGTTTCCCTGTCTCTTGCATGGTCTGCATCAGTGTAGATTTTAATATCTTTGACAGTGCCTTTCTTGAAGAAGATCCCTCTTCCAGGATTAAGCTTTAAATAGCTTAGGATTCTATACACAGCCGCTATATGTTCTTCTTGTGGTTGATGCATGAATTGACTTGTTATTCCAACTGCATGGCTAATATCTGGACGTGTGTGAGTCAAGTATATGAGTTTCCCGACAAGTCTTCTATATCGTTCTGGATTGATTGGGATACCATTTGGTTTGATTCTTAGGTGACAAGCTTCTTCCATTGGATTTCCTTCAGGTTGTGCCCAACATTCCTGTTTCATGCAACAAATTTAGGGTATACTTCCGCTGAGATACATTAATAATCTCTTTAGTTCTTGCCACTTCCATGCCCAAAAAGTACCTCATTTGTCCAAGATCTTTCACTTGGAACTCAGTTGACAAATCTTATTTTAGTTTAACAATGGATCCTTCGTCGTTTCTTGTAATGACTATGTCATCTACGTAGACGATCAAGATAGTGACTTTGTCATTAACACGTTTAATGAACAATGTGTCATCTGCTTGTCCCTAAGTGTACCCAAGTCTTTTCATTGTGTTAATCTGCCAAACCACGCCCTAGGTGATTGTTTAAGCCCGTACAGTGATTTGTTGAGTTTACACACAGAGTTGTTAGGAGCTGAAATTCCATCTGGAATCTCCATGTATACTTCTTCCTCCAAGTTCCTATTCAGAAATGCATTTTTCACATCCAGTTGGTGCAACAACCAATCCAAGTTAGCTGCTATCGATAGTAGCACTTGGATGGTATTAAGTTTCGCTATTGGAGCAAATGTCTCCTGATAATCAATTCCATATGTCTAGGTATATCCTTTTGCAACAAGTCTAGCCTTGTATTTGTTGATTGTGTCATCAGGATTGAATTTAGGGGTAAATATCCACCTACATCCTACTGGTTTCTTTCCTTCAGGAAGAGTTGTAATCTCCCACGTTTTATTTTCCTTAAGTGCCCTCAATTCTTCTTTTGCAGCTTGTTTCCAATTCTGATCAGTCATGGCTTGTTGAAACGTGCTTGGAATTTTCATCTGTGCACTGTTCACAACAAAACTTTGCATTTTTGCAGACAGATTGCTGTATGAAACAAAACGTTGAATTGGATGTTGAGTACAAGATCTTACCCCTTTTCTCAATACAATAGGCCAACCAAATTCTTCAGGATTTAATCCCGAATTAGAGTCATGGTTATTCCTTTGAATGGGAGAGATAGTTCTACCATTGTTTGGTTCATCTTGATCTTGTAGTCTGGATTCTTCATCTCGTTGTGTTTCGGTATCCATCCCTGAATTGATCTCAGCATTTGTTTCCAGTTCATTAGGTGTGAGTTCAGGTTGAAGTGGAAGATGTTCTGATTCCTGATCAAGTTGGGTAGGAGTAAGTTGGCTTATGGAAGGTATGGAGTCAATGATGGGTATAAGATTAGGTTGTGGTGGTGATGATTCAGGTCTGTTCATGATTAGCCATTCAATGTCAGTGTAGGACTCCCCCTTGAATGGGTAATCTGGGGTAATATGCTTCTCCTTCCGAGAAGACTGTATCTTTGGAGATAATAAGCTTTTTGGAAGTAGGACAGTAGCATTTGTACCCTTTTTGAGTAGGAGAGTAACCAAGAAAGAGACATTTGTAAGCACGAGTACCAAGTTTGTTTCCATCATTTTTGTGGACATAGACAACACAACCAAATACCTTAGGAGGTAATGAAGTGATGATTGAGCAACTGGGAAAGTTTTTTAGTAGTTTTTGGATAGGGGTGTCATATTTGAGAACTTTAGAAGGCAAGTGATTAATGAGCTAAGCTGCAGTGAGTACGGCATCACCCCAGAAGATATTAGGAACATTTTGTTCCATTAGTAAAGTTCGGGTTACTTCCAACAAGTGACAGTTCTTTCGCTCAGCTACTCCATTTTGTTGAGGAGTGTATGGGCAAGAGGTTTGGTGATGAATTCCTTGTTGGTTAAGAAATTCGCTAAACATGTTGCTCATATATTCCTTGGCCTTGTCACTGCATAATACCTTAATGGACACATTAAATTGGGTGCGTACAAAGGTATAGAAGTTTTGAAAGATCTTGGCTACTTCAGACTTGTCTTTAATTAAATAAACCCATGTGGTTCTAGTGTGATCATCTATGAAAGTAACGAACCCTCTAGCATTAGTGAGGGTTTCTATTCGTGCAGGGCCCCAAATGTCACTATGGATTAGTGTGAATGGCGAGGAAGGTTTGTAAGGTTGTCTGGGATAAGAAAATCTGGTTTGTTTTGCAATTTAGCAAGTTTCACAATGAAAAGGAACAGAATTTTTATTGAATAAATTCGAAAACAAATGCTTCATATAATCAACACTAGGGTGGCCCGAACGACAGTGCCACAAGTTTACATCATGATTTTGTGAGTTAGAGCTAACCAGTGCTCTTCTTGCCTTCCTTGCATCTCCACATCTCAAGTTTGACTCTTCAAGGTAAAACAGTCCATCCCATTCTTTAGAAATTCCAATCCTCTTCCTCGACTTTAAATCCTGAAAAATGCACACATCGTTATCAAACATGACTCGGCACAGTCGACCCTTAGTTAATTTACTCACAGATATAAGATTGACAGTGAGAGCGGGCACAAATAGGACATTGTGAATTTTCAGGGAATTAGAGAGAATGACTGTGCCAATTCCTTCAACTGTAGTGTATAGGCCGTTAGCAACTTTGACTTTAAGATTCTCATGAATCAATTTAAGAGTTGAAAACAATGTGCGATTGCCAGTCATGTGATTAGTTGCTTCTGAATCAATAATCCAAGCATTCTCACTAGCTCGTACAGTATTTAGAGCTATAATAGAGTTAACTGATTGTACAAGGTTGATGCCGAGCGTAGAGTTAGACTTATTTCGTCTGTCTAGCATCCTGCGACACATCTGCAGTTCCTCTTTAGTCAAAGAATCATTATTTTCAGTTTCTGGATCAGTAGAAGAGAGATGGCTTTGTTTGTTAATTTCTGGCTTTCCATGTAGCTTCCAACATTCTTCTTTGGTGTGGCCTTCTTCTTGCAATAATTACACCATTTAGTTCTTCGTTCATCTTGTGGTCATTTTGCTGCCAGGGCTAACCTTTCAATTGAACTTGAGCCACCTTGGTTTGCTGCTAGGGCTGACCTTTAAATTGAGCTTAAGCAACCGTTATTCAAGAGTTTTCTGCTTTCTTCGAATTGCACATGGTTGACTACTTCAAACAGATGTGGCAAGGGTTTCAGGCCCATGATACGGCCTCTTATTTCTTCAAATGAGTTATTGAGTCCCAGGAGGAAGTCATATATTCGTCCTTCTTCTACTGTCTTCTTATATAATTGGGCATCTTTGGTAGTCTCCCATGGAAGTGATTCAAAGAGATCTTGTTGTTGCCATAGTTTATGCAACGCTTTATAATAATCAGTAACTGTTGAGTTACCCTGTCTTAGATCTCGAAGTTGTCGTTTCAGATGGATTAAAGCGGCAGTGTTATCAAGGGAAGAGTAAGTTTGTTTTACCTCATCCCAGATTTCTTTTGCAATAGTTGCAAGTAGATATCCTTCACTGATGTCATCAATCATGGAATTGCGCAACCAACTCATAACTTGATTGTTCTCAGCAAACCATGTATCAAAATGGGTGACAACAGGGGCAGGCTGAGGTGCTGCTCCATTGATATACTTCTCTTTTCGCTTGCCACGAAGATACCTTAACACGGTTTGAGACTATTGGAGGTAATTCCGTCCATTGAACCTATGGTTAATAGCCATAATCTGACTATCGGAGAGTTCTGAAGCCGTCACCATTTTGCTAGTAGTGGAGGAATGAGAAGGAGTCTTGAGTCTTAACGTTAGTACCTGACATAAGTGCCATTGGAGTTTCTCCGATTATGGGTAGATTTCTAGGAAAAGATCCAAACACCGGGGATAATTTAGAAGGATCCATTTTTTTGGAAAAAATGGTTGCCGGAGAGCACTGTAGACGGCAGTGTGTGCAACTCGCACTGCTGTGACTGCCGGCGTGTGTATCTCACGCACAGTGGATTGCGACGGTGTGTGTGATTCACATGCTGGTTAGAACGCTGCCAAACTTTTGGGAATGGCCAATCGGCACCCTCTGATTCATCCTGGGTGGGTGGTGTAAGCTCACTCGCCGGCGTTGTGGAGATCTCAAATGACCGAGACCTCCTCTATTTTTCTGTCTCCGCCGTTTCTCTCTCTTGCTCTTACAGTTTCTGGTCGCCAATCATCTTATGACTGAGCTTTGATACCATATGAGCTTAAGAGCTCATGTTTTTATTTAATACAATAACTAGATTACAATGGATATTTATAGAAATACAGAATGGGAAAACGCGGGAAAGAGAAAACAGAGACAGTAGAGAGATTGAAGGAAATGGAAGAAGGGCTTTCAGTGCTAGTAAAAAATGTCAGGTTTGCACTGAAAGCCTTCCTGACTTCTAACATGAAATTCATTATCTGATTGTAATAAAATTCTAGTGTGCAGTTGCTCTAATTAGGCCTTTTAGATATCTTTCCTTGCCCACTTGGAGGAAGGTCAATAATTCCCTCAACAAATGAATACAGCAAAAAGGGTCAGTAGCCAGTAGGTCTCACATCTCAAGAACTTTTCTTTAGCTGTGCCACACATGAGCCAGGGGATTTTTTATGTATATGCAGAGCGATTGAACGCATCTCTTGTTTCTTGTTTGTCTTATTTCAATAAGAATACATTGTCCTTCTCTCAAATCTTCTTTAAATTCTTTTTTATCAGAAAAATGGTCAAAGTGAATTTAAGAATCTACAAATTAGCCATGAAGTAGAAATAGTTATTATTTTCTCGTAAAGCATGATTTTATTGACAATAATCACTGTAATTTCAAAGAATAGGGGAGAACTCACCAGAAACGATGCAAAGTGTTCTGACGTCATTACAGCATTGAATCCAACAACAGGCACCAAGGAAGCTAAAAGTGTGCCCAAGACAACCTGCATTGAGAATTTTCACAATTTGAACCAGAAACAAGATCTACAGCATTGCTGGACGAGAGAAAGCTTCCAAACAAACAATTTAAGTAAAAACGAACATCTCTAACTTTTAAATGAGGATTCATGACAGATTGACAGGCTGCAAGAATGTTATGAGTTCCAAATCTTTTTTTTTGTTACCAAAAAAAAAAAAAAAAAATCACGTTAAACTAGCATTTGCATAATGCGGATATCACAGTCCAGTTGAATATATATTACAAAATTTCCTCTGAGAACCATCACATGCACTCTCCGTATTTCAATTAAGAGAAAAGGCATTGATCTGAACTAAAGAAGATAACTGCATGCTTGCACTAGATACTCACAAGGGGTGCATAAGCAATGTACAGTCGAGAAGAATAGCGACCAGTTATTATGCACAACAGCACATGCATTGGAATGAGGTTGATAATAAAAGTGTACCCTCCCCATGAGCAAACCTGCAAGATATGGAAAAACAATAGAAGGATGACATAAAATTGAAGCAGCATAATAAGAAATAAAAAGAACAAAAAATTTTCCATAATAAAAAGCTTACCATGTAAAAGTATGCTATGGCATTCAAAGTGGCATAAAAGAGGGACCCTGTATTTAGTGTCTACATGACAGTTTGTTAAGTCAAAAATAACAGAGAAGACGATTGCACAACAACAAATCATACAGAAAAATTTAATAATATACTAATGGAAAATGAATTTAATAATATACATATTTTGAGGTGATCAGCACAAGACATTCAAAAAAATAAGGAAAAAAACATGCTGAAATTATTAGAGGCTAACCTTTATATACAGGTAGAAAGTGAAAATCAAAGCAAATATAGCAACAGCTTCATTATCATAGCTCCCAGCCACTGACCGAGAAATATATGAGGGGACCTGCAAATAGAAACATATTTTGAGAAAAAGAACCACTTATATACAAGAGGAGAGTCACGGACCAGGAAATAAAAACAAAATATAATAGAGAATGATTACATATTTATAATTCAACCATGTAATTCATATAGGGCTTAATCTGTTTTAACAGGAAAACTGCCAAGTGTTCAAATAAATCCATACGCATAACTGTCAATCAACTTGTATACGCTGCTTTTACAAAAGATATATATTCATCAAGCCTAAAATCTAAGAATGCTGAACAATTAAATCATTAATGCCAGAAGATAGAATTAACAACACATCCTACGTCAAACTTAAGTGACAAGTCTAGTCAAATATCATCAAATGACATCTCCAACAACAAAAAAGGGAAACTTTCATCACCATTGCATATCCAAAAAAAAAAAAACCAGAGCCAGAGTTAAGGAGGTGAAACGGTGATATTGCACATGAATTAGGAGGTCGCAACAAATAAGATTAAATTGTGAAGAATCTTTGCGCATATGGCATGAAACAAACAACAACAGGATTCATAATTTTGAGGAATGTTCCTTTTCATGAAAATTAGTATTACTACAACCAAGTGACCAACAACCTCTACAATTCACAGTAAATAGCAGTGAAGATCAGAATAAAACGTAATGCATTGAATGTTTATTTATTTATCTTTTGTTGCCAACACTGAGTTGAATGGTTCTAAACAGTCAACGCAAACCAATGAGACTTTCTCAGATAATTTACGTTAGCATGTTACTAGCATCGCTGTCAAGAGTTAGACAAAATTCAACAAAAACAATCTTATGTAGTCACAAAGCCAGCCAAGATATTCACCATAGCCAAAAGAGCTGCAGCTGTCAGGCCAGCCCCAGAACCCTTGACTTCCTGCATATAGAGGCAGGCACACTATATTAATACAAAAAATTAATAATTTCAAAATTCCAAATATAAAATTTGGGTTGAACAAACCTTAGTCAGAAGATAAGCTGCCCAAGAAGCAAAGGCTGAAAATATAGGTGCAGTAAATACACAAACGGTCTCTACTGAGAGAGGAATATTTAAAGAATTCAGTAACCTGATATCAAGAGAGATTGACCCAAAAAGCAGTCAAATTCTTTGAAAACCACAAAGAGAAATGTTTAAAGTGTTCAGATAAACAAAACAATAATGACTAGCGAAGATATCTATCAACATTATGTCTGCTATCGTTAGAAAACCAAGAGCGTTAGTATAAATAACACAAAATGCACTATTTCAGACACTCACCACCATAAGGTGCCTGCTGTCAAGGTCAAACCAGGATAGACAGTCCCACCAATTACACGACCCAGAGGATACCTTAAAAGAAAGGAGTAACACTCATTAACACTAGAAATATAATTCAATGATTTACAAGCTGGTCAAACTGAATAGATGATCAAGAACGAAAAGTGTTTCAATTCATGCACTGGCTACTTACCAAGTTCGATCATCAAACCAATTCCAAAAATCATATATCCCATTCTTCGTTAGAAACTGAAACCAACCAACATTCCTGTCATCTTCTGTGAGTTTTCATTGCATTGCTATAGATTTTTGTTTTCTGAAAATAATATAATCCGGAAAACATATAGTTGTTTCTTTGTCACCCATATACTGTGAATTAAAAAAATTATCTTTTGTGTATATTCACGATATAGCAAGCTGGCAACGCAACAAATTGAAATCAGACCGCAAAAAATATTAATGTCACATACAATAATAATTGATTTAAATTTTTAAACACACTAATCAACAGCTAAGAAACTCGGGGGAAACCAACAGCATCAGTTTGAGAGACTAATAAATCATGGCAAGAATATGTGCCAATGGGTGGGAAAAGGTTTCATTTCACATAAAGCTTACCTGAGTGACTCTATAATTGAAATAAGGATCAAACTCATGAATGACACTCTCGTACTTTATAACCTGTATCAGTAACACGAAAGATGTCAATGTCATGAACTGCTAGACAAACTCCGATCAACAAATGAAATACATATACTACTATGGTGCTGCTAGAAAGAATAGGGGAAAAAGTAAAAAATGTAATGCAAGCAGAGAAATTAACTTTATGAGCCCACATTTTATAAAGCAGAATATGATGAGAAGAAGATAGCATTTAGAGCTTATTGATAAATAAAAATCGCCCAGTCAAGCTACACCAAACTTATCACAGCAAGTATGACACCAAGACTCGGCAGTCGGCACAATTGTTTCCATTCCATTTTCATCAACCAGAAACGAAAACTTTCGCTAACAAAATTGCCAATCTTATGAATAAGCCAAAAATACATGAATTGGCCAGCCATTCATGCAGTTCAAATCAGCACCGGAAAAACGCACAAAACGCAAAATGTATTGTGAGAAAATTACATTATCAGATCCATGGACACAGAAATGTTGAAATTCTTACAGAGAAGAGACGGATCGAGAAGGCGAGCACACCAATCAGGATTAAGATGAAGAACGAAAGGACGCTTCCGAAAGCATTCCGGAAGGAACTGCCGTTGGAGGCATCGTAGGCCGCCATTGACGGCCAAAATTGAGCTTGGGGGGAGGAGAGAGTACGTGTCTCAGGGACTGAGAACCCAGTTATTGAAGTCGTCGTCGAGAAGGAAGACTCGAGAGGGGAGGGGAGACTCGATTTGTGAGTATACGAACCTTTACTGTAATTTTTATGCGAAAAGACCATAACGAATCTGAAGGTTTGTAGTTAATGACGAAGATATTATGCAGTTTTCCACGTGGCGAAATGCTATTGCGTAGTAACCTGTTGCCTCGGAATTGGTCCAGGAATGCTGTTTTTGCCACGCTGCGTCACTCAATTGGAGGTTCGTTCCCTCACACAGCTCCCCGTATGACTATCGGTGTGATTGGATTTTTAAAAAGAGTTCCGGAGGAAAAATGATAAAGTAATTTTAGAAAATACTCCTTCCAATTCTATTTATACGTATTGATGGAATTATATTTTTTTCTGTTTTAATTATAAGATAAAATTGATTTTTTAAAAAAAAATTAAGGAAACTAATTAAATTTCTTTAGAGTATTTATATTTTTATTTTTTTCTTCAAACTAATTAGTTAGCCTAATAAATTAATATATAATCTAAGGATACATAACATATGATATAATTAAGTAATTTATTTATCTTCCTTAATTTCTCTAAAAAAAGTCAACTTTGTCTTATAATTAGGACTAGAGGTAGTGATATTTAACAAAATGATCAAAATTAGTTAAAAATAATAAGTATATCTGAAATAGACTTTTTCTTTCAAAGTATGCCCTTATTTACGAAGAGGCAAGAAAAAAATAGATAGAGTAATCATGATAGAAAGTATGAAAGGGAATATAGAATGGGAAAAAGATCGAGGGCAAAAATAAAAAAAAATAATTAAATGTTCAAGCAAATGTTGTCAGGGACTTATAAAAAAACCTAAAGCAATTTAAATTTTGGACTCTTATAAAAAGAATTGAAGGTTATGATTAGAAGCAATTATAATTTTTCAATTGCATGTATTAAGAGGTGTTATGAAAATAGGAAAATACAAGAGATGAAATAAAAGCGATGAAGAGAGAAAATTAGAGAAAAAATGGGAGTAATATCTTATTTATTTGGATGCATTTAATTTCATGAGAATTAAGAGAATGAGAATTTATTTAATTTTATGAGAAAATTCATTATGAATAATTTATGATTTGTTAGACAAAATCATTTTTGTAATATGCGTGAACTATATATATAATGCAAGTCAAAATTATGGATGATCAAATAGTAAAGAATATTTGAAAGAAGGCTATGTATATTATAATTATGCCTTATTTTATCTTATAATGCATGTCTTTATATTTTTCTCAAATAAATTTTGGCCCCTAAACATAAAAAATCATTGTAATAAGATCTTTATGTATTTTGATTATGTATCTCCTCATATTTCTTTTTGTAGTGGAAATTTTTAAATATTTCATACTTTGAATATGTATCAAAAGAGGCAAATGGAAGCATATTATTATGGAGTAATGGAGTTATATAAATGCAATAATATGTATTAGTTCCTGAAAAACATACATGTAACAAAATCGATATAGCTCCTAGAGAACTAACATAGATTTTTCTTAATTATATGGGCGGACGAAGAATTAATCATGAAAAGTTATGATTCATAGATTTACATTAGAGTTTTACTTTATTAAAGGGTTTAAGTGATAGCCCAATGAACTGAAATCCATAATATATGTGAGGTGTGAATTATTTGAGCTTTCAAGTGAAAAGATAGATTATTAACTTACTATATACTGGTTTGTCTTTGAAATATAGAAATAAAAAAAAAAGTATATTTATATGACTACACTTAAAGGGGAGATTGTTAGAATACAAGTGTAAGTTAATATTAAAAAGTTTTACTCATATACTTCCTCGCAAGGCCTATTGATCTCCCAAAAATGGATATCATATTGATATTTTATATCAATAGCTTATGAAAATTGAAAAGTTTGTTGTTGGTTAAGCAACATGTCAAAGTAAACTAGTAGTTTACTGATCCAAACAAATTTATTGTTGCAATGACTTGTTTGATCATTTGAGTTATATATATGATGAAACAAATCATAAAAGATTACATATGATATTCATTGAAGAACTAGACGATTCTTCACCAATAGCCAACATATTATATGATTCAAAAATTATCATGTGCTGCTTATTCTCAAAGAAATTTGATTATGAAAGTATCACAAGTTATTATTTGGAATGGATCTCTGTTATACCCTTATCTATTCTCAAATTTTTCGGAGTGCTAGCATGCAATTTAGTAAGCAACACAGGAATAGCCTAAATATACCGATATATTGATACAATGTACTTGATTACATCACAAATTTGCCCTTCGGGGTTTGATAATATGCACAAATGTATAAAAAAATGCCCAAAATAAGACTACATATATAACCACTATCTTTGCCTCAGGATCCGTAACATCATTTCTCCATGTCTACCAACTTGCCTTTGGATCTGTTAGTTCCGGCTGGTACATTATCATTTTTGAAAAAACAATGAGATTCCTACGAATTACAGTAGTAACATATAACCTGACATATAAAATGCGAGAATTAAATATGAAATGCACCATATAATGTATAATGAAAATTCATAACAATACGTGTGTGTACACAAAGCTAAGGGTCAAATCGCTGTTTGAATCCCCTACGTGTACCTCAGCTAGGCCCCTAACCACAGCTAGGTAATGTACCCCAGCGTACCTCAGCTAGGTGCCTAACCATAACTGGGTAGCATACCTTAGGCACTGTGTTCATATCACATAATATAGTAACATATAACATATCAATAATCACATAGTGTATGAGAGACTATAGTTACTACCTTAATTTTTTTCGCCTCAAAACGTATGCCTCGTAAAGCATACCAACGACTGGGTTCTCAACTTGGTCCTAAAATGTCAAATGTACAAGAATTAGGTTACAACCCATTCATATACTATTTTAGACACTTCCCATATGTTCTTAGTAGTTATATGAATCTATTGTGAAAATTTACCAAAATGCTCCTGGGGACCTGCCCACCCAGACTTACTCGGTCTGACTGTACATTTTTTGAAATTTTGACATGGGCTATTTTGACATATTTTCAACCAAGGAATCCATTTTCAGACTCGGAATTACCAAATTCATTGCCAAAAGATCAGAATGCCCTTGGCAATTCCTGTTTCAGGGTTTCAGGGTCGTTTTGGTAATTATGCTTTTTAAGTCTTTTCTGAAAAAGTGATCAACTATAACCCTACATAATTTCCCTCCTGATCTCAATGGAATAATTAGAACATTAAAAATCTAGCCTTAAACCCCTGAATTGAACCTAGCCAAAGCCCAGGATTCTTCCGGGAAATTTGAGGTTTTCAAATTTTGACTCCGCATACTTGCTCCTTTATACTCCTAACCACTTTATTAACTATTTAATTACATTTTAACCACCATTAGACTCAATTTGGGCAGCATAACGTTTAGGACACAACTTTTCCCAAATTCACAAATAGAGTAAATCCAGTAGAATTTCACCGATTAAATTATTTACAACAGCCAGAATAATTAATATTTAAAGTTTCAAAAGTTACCTGAACTTCCTCTGGCTTTTTCCTTGTGTGGCCGAAATCCCTCACTCCCAAAACACTAAAATTCTTGCTTCAAATACCTTAAATTACACAGAGAAAAATCTTAATAGAAGGATTATACACGTTAGGAACAAATTCACTGAAGAAATCGACCTACCTTGTAAGTTTTCTTCTCCTTCTCTCTCTAGAATCCAAGCTCTCTCTCTCTCTCTCTTATTTCTCCATGGCTGACGGTTTTATTAATCATGGAAGGGGAGGATGATGTTTTTATAACATTTTCTAATTATCCCATAATTATTTAATTTCCAATTTTTGGATTTAAGCAAATTTTGGTAGATTTTTTCCCAACATTTGAAAAATTATAACTAAATTTGTAGACATCGTATTGGAGTGATTCCAAAGGTTATAGAATCCTTATTGAGTCTAGTTTCAAGGAAAAATATAGTTGTTTGCCAATTGGAGGCACACAATTCCTAGAAATTCCATCTTTAGATGTTCTAGAAACTTTCCAGTTTCACTGGGTAAACTTCAAAAATGCATAAATTTTTGTATACAACTCTAGAAATTACCCATTACTTATCAAATTAAAAGCTTAGGATGTCTACTTTCATCCTGTAAAATTTCATAATTTTTTACCATTATTTGGTTATCCAAAACTACTTGATAAACTCACTGTCTCAAAGGAAATCTCACTAGTAGTATTGTTCACATTCTACAAAATTCACCATTTTATTTCATTGACTATTTCCAACAATTATCATACATATTGATGAGTAAAATTTGGGGTGTTACATTTCTCCTCTACTTAAATAACTTTTGTCCTCGAAATTTGCTTTATATACATAGCCTTAAACTCTGGGTGACACTTTAGCATATCTTTCTCTATTTCCCATGTTGCTCCTCTAGGAGATAATCCCTTCCAAATAAATTTTATGATTGGGATACTCCTAATTGACTTGGTCAGGTATGACCTTATATGTCAAATAATCCAATATATCCACATCCTCTTATTTAGTTACATGTTCCTAATAGATTGCTCTCATCTATCCTTGATCTGAGCTTTTTCAATTACTGCTCTTAGATCCTTATATGTCTTACTGACATTGTTCTCACTGATCAAAATCTTCTTAGACAAATTAAGATCTCCAACATCCTCAATCAGTTTCTACTCACAAATCATTATGGCTGCCACCTTCATTGTTTTATGGCTCAATGTGTTAGCAACGACATTAACCTTTCCTAGATGATACTTTATCTCCAAGTTAAAATCTTTAAGCAGCTCCATCTGTCTGTGATTTCTCATATTCAATTCTTTTTTATCATATAAATATTTCAAACCCTGGTGGTAGCAGTACAAATCTATGATTACAAGATTATGGGTGAAATTGTTTAATTCCCGAAGCTTTAGCTGACAAGATGTATAGACCCCACTCAGCTTGCATCAAAACACATCCCTACTTCCAGTTCATATGTGTCACAACAAACCACAAGGGTTATGTAACTGTTGACCACACAGGTCATTGTACTGTACACCATGCAGGGTGTAAGATTGTACATCACATATGCTGTAATACTGTTAACCATCAAGGACATATTATGGTTTAGGATGTTCAACACTGGTTCTATAATAAATTACCATCTTAGCTCTATGAAGTTCCTTTCACATTCATCATCCCATGCATAATGTTGAGTTTTATGGGGAAAAGTTACATAGCCTTCATAATAATCAACAAGACTCAGAACACTACGTATTACAACTACAGTTTCTGGCCTTTCTAGTTTAGTATTGCTTTAACCTTGCAAGGATCTACTATGACTCTTTGCTGTGAGACTATATGGCCTAAAAGTCTAACTTCTGGAAGCCAAAACTCACATTTGCTCAGCTTGGTATGGATTTACTTAGATTTCAATATGTTTAATATGATTTTCAAATGTTGCTCGTGTTCTACTCTACTCTTTGAGTATACCAATATATCATCAATGAAGACTACTACGAATTGGTCCGAATACAGATGAAAAATTCGATTCTTGTAGTCCATGAACATGACAGGTGCATTGGTCAGCCTAAAAGGCATTACAAGAAACTTGTAATGGCCATATCTGGTTCTGAAAGCAGTTTTCGGTACATCATCTGCTTTTACCCTGAGTTAATGGTATTCCGATCATAAATCAATCTTCAAGAATATACAGGAACCAGATAACTGATCAACCAAATCATCTATTCTAGGAAATGGGTGCTTGATCTTAATGGTCACCTTATTCACCTTCCTGTAATCAACACAGAGTCGTAGACTTCCGCTGTGTACTCTGAGATTTATCTTCTCACATGAGCTTTTATAATATCAGGGTGATTTAGTAGGAGTCCCATAAGACCCTCATATAACACCTGACTGCACTAGACATATGTTGTTGGATATGATTAGTTTTGATGATGTCAAATATAGATATGAAGTAATAAGAGCAAAAAGTTTATATAATGTATTTCTTTGACTAACTACTATATTTAATGTTACATATTTTGTAGATTAGTCAAGCAAAGAATGAAGAAGATTGAATTAATGAAAATGAACAAGAGGAAGAAGAAGAAAAGAAATTGAAGATAGTCAAGGAGATGCCTACTCGGATTATGAAGAATGATTATCAAGAGGAAGATAAAAAATAAAGATATTGAAGAATGAAGAACTTGGTAGATCTATCATGGATATCAAGATTCAAGGTGTTAGATGTGATATTGGAGGTTTCTATAATGTTATCGGAGGTTTCTATGATCAAATAATGGTTGGAATATGTTAATATGAAGCTAAGATGACTTATATATGAGTTTTGGCACTTCTAGAGGAGTTATGCTCGAGCACAAGGTGTTATGCTCGAGCACAGGAAGAACATGCTCGAGCACAGACCATTTCACTCGAGCACGGGAGAATACTCTGTTCTACTCTGTTTTACGTTCAGCTTGAGCGAGGTCTGGTATTTTGATCATATCTCTCAAACCACACGTCGGATTGACCCGAAACCAGGGCATATGAAAGAAGACTCCCAACACGTAAAATTGGCACCAGAATCACATTGAAAGAAGATCAAATGAAGGAGATATGATTCGTCAAAAATGAAATGGAAATCACCGTCACTTTCTGACACAGGTTCGTTATTTTGAGTATATCTCACAAACCACACATCGGATTGAGACGAGACCAGTGCCAAATGAAAGTAGACTCAAAGAGCTTTCCATGGATAGGTAATTTGCATCATTGGAACGTATATTCTAGGAGCTATGCCTTCTGGAAGTGGATGCTTGTGCAGACTAGCGAAATATACACTCCTTCGATCATAACTTGCAGAATACAAGGAGTTTGGAGCTGATTCTTGTTGCATTAGAATGCATATGATAAGAGCATTCTTATGATACATAATTTGAATCAAATGAATCAAATTTTTCTAAAGTGGCCCCACATCACCCGCGAGTGTAAAAACTTTCTCTCTGAAAATGTCGTGCGAGTGATGTCCAGAAGCAGCTGAAACGTGAAGAAAGTTGCAACACTCGAGCACTAGGATTCATGCTCGAGCATTGGATGATTTCTCACTCGAGCAGAAGGTGTGTGCTCGAGTGAAGGACCACATCACCTACGAGTGATAAATTCATCCCTCTGAAATCCTGATGCGAGTGTTGATTTTGAGAGCATATTCCTTGAGAATATGCGTCTCACTCGAGCAGAGGTATGTGTGCTCGAGTGAGGAACCATATCACTCGCGAGCACAAAATCTCACTCTTGTTAAAATGATGTGCGAGTGACAACCCGAGAAGAAGCATGTACGTGAAAACTGAAGGCTCACTCGAGCATGACGTTTTGTGCTCGAGTGATGTCGAGAATTCACTCGAGCAGATGCGAGAGAAGAGTTGCGAGTGCTTGCCCGAGAGGAAGTCAGAACGTGGAAATATGAACTGCACTCGAGTGAGGCATATTGCACTCGAAGTGAGGACCCGACAGAACGTGGTAGAATGGACAAACAAAACAGAGCCTCACAACCATCAATCCAAACATGGTTAAACGTTATACAATCATTATGTTTTCACTTGTTATTGTTTCTAAACATTATCTAACATATATTTCAAGTGTAAAACAGGAGTTTACATATTTGGGTTGCATCTTCAAGAATGGAGGTCACGTATGAAAATTCTTCACTCAACGTGATGAGTCCCAGAAGCCAGAAATTCAGTTTTTGACCAATGATCCAACATACCCATGACTAATACTTCATCATATTAATGATTAAGTATTTTGCAGTGTGAAACAGGATTTTAAACGTTCAGGTTGCAGATTCAAATAAAAGTCAATTACACCGAATGGCGGCTACCAACCACGACAAGCAAATGACCCACCATGAAAAACTGTCGGAAACACAAAACGCTCCACAACGTGATGTACAGCTCAAAATGAATTTCTTTTGCTGTCCAACTAAACGCTCCACCTTGCTCCACAACGGACAGGAGCTTGTTTTTCAAATATGCTCAAACGTTCAAATGAAGCAATAGGACTCCAACGGACGAATGTTCACAACGGTCATCATCTTCATCAACTATAAATGAGAGAGAGCATTCAACTTGGAGGAGACACAGAAAAACTGAGAAAGATAGAGGAAACAGAGAAAAAGGGAGAAAAACTGAGATAGCGTGCAACTACATAGAAATGTGAATCCTCTGCTTCTACCCATACACTCTCTATTTTCAGTTTCTGTATTACTTATCATTGAGAGAGTGATTATTTGTATTGTACTTCAGTGAGATTATATCCACTCTATAAGAGAGTCTGTAAACACCTTCATCTATATTTCTGAGTTGATCTCAAGGTAGAGGGACCTTGAGAGGGTTGATTTTCTTACGGGGAAGCAGTAGAGAGAATTGCCGTAAGACATTCTGCTCGTAAGACTTACAAGGTGCAAGCAGTAGAGAACGTAGCTGCTCATAAGACTTACAGGGGTGTAAGCAGGAGAGAACGTTGCTGCTCGTAAGACTTGCATGAGTAAGCAGGAGAGGAAGATCTTCGGGATTGCTCTGCTCGTAAGACTTGCCGTAAGGGGGAGTATTTCAGTGAGAGATTTGTAAAAGGTTTCACAAGTACCCGGCTAAACTTGTGGGATTGTAAAGGCTTTTCTTGTGCCTGGATTAAACGAGAAGATAGTGGATTTGAAAATCTCAGGAGGAGCCTGGGGACTGGACGTAGGCCATCACAGATTGGACCGAACCAGGATAAATCACAGTTTGCATATTCTCTTCCCTAAACTCTTATATTTCCAGCATATATTATTTAATCTAACTGTTGATTTATAAACCTTCATACTTACCACTTTCGTTAAGATACGAAAAGATTTCTAAAGTTCTTAAGTTTTTATTATACACCCAATTCACCCCCCTCTTGGGTGATAGCCGGTTCTAACATATGTGTTTCTCTGTGCCAGTTCCTGGCCCGTTTTCCACTCAAATCATTCTGGGCCATTTCAAATTTTGGTGGAATCAAAACTTAACAATTGATTCCTGGGTTATGAATTACTTGGTAACCCTTCTACTCATACCATTTATCACCTCGATTTTCATCCACCGATCGACTCCTAGTATAGCCTTAAGGTAGTGGAATAACAAGCAGATTAATTCTATCTCTCATTTCATCAGAGAGCTATCACCTCAATCAATCCTCTATGGAAACATTTTATAATCGTTCCCTATGCTAGGCTTAATAGCTAGCAATCTTTCAAATGCCCTTTCTGCAGGGATCCGTGTCTGTAAGAATCTTGTTCCTCGATTCCACGGATTATCACTAACCCAACATGACACTGAATAACTTTGCTAACCTAAGGACCTATAGGTCCACTAGGTCTTAGGGCCTCTGGACACACAGGTGAAAGAGGCAAGCTTCACCCAAGAGGGGGTGAATTGGGTGATATTATAAATTTTTCGCTTGATGTGGTGATATGAAAAATAGATTAGATAGAGTAGAGTTGAGAGGATTAGAACACAGAAAGTTATACTGGTTCGGCCTAACAACAAGGCCTACGTCCAGTCCTCAGAGATCAAGACCTACTGAGATTTTCACTATTCCTCTAAGATTCAATGGGCTCTCAGAACGCCATAAAACAACAATTATCCTTGAAAGGACTACGAGTAGAAATATTCTCTCACTAAGAAATTTCTCTCCCCCTTACGACAAGTCTTACGTGCAGAAAAACAACCTATGACCTTTCCCACTTGCTTATGTATACAAGACTTATGAGCAGCTACGTTCTCTCCTGCTTACACCACTGTAAGTCTTACGAGTAGCAACGTTCTCTTCTGCTTGTATCATATAAGTCTTATGAGTGGAAGGTTTAACAAGGAATTCTTTCAACTGCTTCTCTTGTAAGGAAATCTACCCTCTCAAGGTCCCAATACCTTGAGATCAAATGAAAATAGAATTTGAATTGTATGAAGACTCTCTTACAGAGCAAATAAATGAACACTGAAGATCAATGTGTATACAGAGAAAATTATGAATAGCAGAGACTCGTGTATATGCTTGTGAGTTCTTGTACTTCGTTTTTTTAACGATCTCTGAATCTCTGTATTTATAGATGTTTAGTTTTTGCCCGTTTGAGTAATGATCGTTGTGGAGCGGGGCTTGCAACTGTGGAATGACATGCGCAGATTTGAATATTCTGAATGTGGTAGGTACGTGCGTGCTTGTAATGATGTTGTCTGCCGTTGTTTGACTTTCTTCGTGTCAGTTTATTTCAAACGTTCATCCTCTTGTATCACACTTATAATACATTCAAAATGATGTTAAATAATGATAATAAGTAATAATGAGATAAATAAATAACATTAAACCATATTCGGATTGAACGTTGTGAGACTTGGTGTATTTGGTGATCTGGCAGAGCATCACTCGAGCATGGATGTTCTCACTCAAGTGATATCGTAATTTTACTCCTTGATCTTCAGTTTTAAGTCTGTGCTCGCATAGGATTTCAGAGAGACAAAATTCTCACTCGCGAGTGATGTGGGGCCTCACTCGAGCACAACTCCTTCTGCTCGAGTGGCCTTGCATTTTGCACCGGGAGTTTCTTCTCTGGACAGCACTCGCATATCATTTTAGCAAGAGTGAGATTTTGTACTCGCAGGTGATGTGGGCCCTCACTCGAGCACACATACTCCTGCTCGAGTAAGAAGAATATTCTCAAGTAATATACCCTTAATACCAACACTCGCATCATAATTTGAGAGGGATAGATTTTTCACTCGCAAGTGCTGATGTGTCACTTGAGTATATGAAGCTATGCTTAAGCATACTTGTGCTTTTCTGATCTTCATGACTCTCGGCCAAGCACTCGCATACCTTCACTCACTAGTGCTCGAGTACAGGACATTCATGCTCGAGCATTGATTTCTCTGCTCGAGTGCATCAAGGGAGAATGACAAAACTTGCTCTCGGTCAAGCACTCGCAGACTCTCACTCGCATGTGCTTGAGTGAGAAAGGCTCCTCTGCTCGAGTGCTGTCTCCAGTGCTCGAGTGAATCAGTAAAAATGATAGTAGTATGCTTCTCGGGCAAACACTTTCTGGCTATCACTCGCACCTGCTCGAGCACAGAAGGGTTCCATGCTCGAGTGCTAGACTCATGCTCGAGCACACCAGTTCATTTTGACAGCAGATACCATAGAACATTGTTGTATGCATTTGGTAACTTTGTAAACATTTCTTAAACTTATAAAAACATGATTTGTACACAATTGACTTTTGTTATCATCAAAACTTAGGATCTAACAACAGGTCCACTACAACATACCTGGTATTTAGGATTTTACAGCCTAGGGTCTTTGACCCAACTTTTAGGTTCATCATGAAATCAGAACCTCAACATCACATAGATTGAAAATCATTTTCCTCAAGTATACCCAATAGGTTCGCAAAGAATCAAGAACAATAGTGCCTATTCTAACCTCTACGGTAATTGGGTTTTATCCTCAAACATTACTGAAGGTTCAATACTATTCATAAGGTTCAAACTTCTATTATGGAATAGAATCATAGTGCAAGAAGTTCACATTCTGACCTAAGCATTATTTCAGCTTAGATCAAGCCTATTCTCAACCTTTAGTGTCATCATATCATATCCTTTAAGATCACATACGGTGTGATCACCACTCATTATATAATACCTATATCGTATCTACATCCCTTTAACACCACAGTGTTACTAAGGATTATTACTTAGCATGGAGAAACCTCAAAACATTTTCTATTCCTCGAGTTCCCATAACCTCATCAAATGAACTTTTCTGGCAGTAATTACTGCAACAGAAATGGTTTGAGTCAAGATTAACACTTACATTATCAGCATCCCCATGCTTCTAAACATTATTAAAATTATCTAATTAAGATGATCATTTGTCATAGAGAAATATTAAGACAATAATTATTCCTCAAATCTCTATGACCTTGCCAACTTAACTTCCCAGGGGGTTACCCATCTTAAGATTTCCCTGGGTTGAGCACGCTTAACTTTTGTGTGCTTGTGCCAAAAATTAGATACCGGCTCTATCTGCTCCTAACCACCGGTACCCTGAGACTACTCTCGTCTCAAATATCATGCTAGCTGCCTCTGACTGACTAGATACTGTGTCTGATCTATATGCTGACCTTGGCTGTACTCACTTCCTCGAGTTTCACAATCTCCTTTGACTAGTCTCAGTCCGGTATTGCACCACTTACTGCCCTTCATGTATTCTTTAATCTTTCGGGGCTGATTCACATATTGGGAGGATTCACTCCTTTAGTACTCTGTCCGTGCATATTTCCTATCACTGTGTAATCAAGACCATATTAGTATACCTTCATGTTGCCAGAATCGCCACTTTGCCAGAACCGCCTTGGGTTCTGATACCAAAATGTCATACTTTTATCTTATTTTCATATTTTTCAGAGTGCTTGGGCACAATTCGGTGAGCAATATAGGAATTGCGTAAATATACTGATATATTGATACAATATACTTGATTACATCACAGATTTACCCCTCAGGGTTTGATGATATTCACAAATGTATACAAAATGCTTAAAATAAGACTATATATATAACCATTATCTTTGCCTCAGGATCCGCAACATCATTTCTCTATGTCTACCAACTTGCTTTTGGATCTGCTGGTTCCCGCTGCATATTATCATTTTTGAAAAAACAATGAGATTCCGAGGAATCTCAGTAGTAACATATAATCAAACATATATAATGCAGGAATTAAATATGCAATGTACTATATAATGTAAAATGAAAATTCATAACAATACGTGTGTGTACACAAATTTCAGGGCCAAATCGCTATTTATATCCCTTACGTGTACCTTAGCTGGGTACCTAATCACAATTAGGTAACATACCTCAGGCACCGTGTTCATATCACATAATATAGTAACATACAACATATCAACAATCGCATAGTGTACGAGAGATTATAATTACTACCTTAACCCTTTTCTGCCTCGAAACGTGTGCCTTGCAAAGCGTGCCAATGACGGGGTTCTCAACTTGGTCCTAAAATGTCAAATGTATAAAAATTAGGTTACAATCCATTCATATACTATTTTAGACACTTCCAATATGTTCTTAATGGTTATATGAGTCTATTGTGAAAATTTACCAAAATGCCCCTAAGAGCCCGGCCCGGCCCTGACTTACCAGATCTGACTGTACTTTTTCCAAAATTTTGACATAGGCTATTCTAACATATTTTTACTTAAAGAATCTATTTCTGGAATCAGAATTATCAAATTTACTGTCAAAAGACCAGAATGCCCTTGGCAGCTCCTATTTCAAGGTTTCAAGGCCGTTTTGGTAATTATGCTTTTAAAGGCTTTTCTGGAAAAGTGATCAACTGTAACCCCACCTAATTTTCCCTCCTGATCTCAATGGAATCATCAGAACATAAAAAATGTAGCCCTAACCCCCTGAATTGGACTTGGCCGAAATACAGGATTCTCTGGGGAAATTTGGGGTTTTCAAATTTTGACTCCGCATACTTGCTCCTTTATGCTCCTAACCACTTTATTAACTATTTAATTACGTTATAACCACCATTTAGACTCTATTTGGGTAGCATAACGTTTAGGACACAACTTTTCCCAAATTCTCAAACAGAGCAAATCCAGCAGAATTTCACCGATTAAATTATTTACAGTAGCTAGAACAATCAATATTTGAAGTTCAGAAGTTACCTTAACTTCCTTTGTCTTTTTCCTTGTGTGGCCGAAATCGCTAGCTCTGAAAACACTAAAATTCTTGCTTCAAATACCTTAAATTACATAGAGAAGAAGCTTAGGAGAAGGATTATACACGTTAAAAACGAATTCACCAAAGAAATTGACCTACCTTGTGAGTTTTCTTCTCCTTCTTTCTCTAGAATCCAAGCTCTCTCTATCTCTCTCTCTATTATTTCTCCATGGCTGACAATTTTATGAAGCATGGAAGGGGAGGATGATGTTCTTATAACATTTTCTAATTATCCCATAATTATTTAATTTCCAATATTCGGATTTATGCAAATTTTGGTAGATTTTCTGCCCAAACTTTGAAAAATTATAACTAAATTTGTAGACATTGTATTTGAGTGATTCTAAAGACTATAGAACCCTTACTGAGTCTAGTTTCAAGGAAAAATATAACCATTTGCCAATTGGAAGCACACAATTTCTAGAAATTCCATCTTTAGATGCTGCTTTAGAAACTTTCTAGTTTCACTGGGTAAACTTAAAAAACACATGTCGTGTAATTTTGATGAACCCATGTCGTGTGAGTTCTCAAAATAAAACTAGGTTAGAAATGTAGCATAGTAGCTCAACCTAGGTCGTTCTTGTGAGGAGATTAATTTCCAAGTTTCTAAGTAGTAAAGTGATAAAAAGTATTAAAGTTGTGAGAAATCATTTGGAGGAAATGCATTCTTAAACTAATGAAGTAATCTAAGCTAAAGCAATATTTTTTGTATTTTTTTCGTTTTCAAAACAAAGAAGCAAAAGGAATTGAAATTAACACTAACAACAAAATAAATTCAATTAGCTAATATAATGATGAGACGAGATTCCCTTGAGTTGGGGTTTTAGTCTTCCTTGCTTGCTAATGATTTGAATTCCATAATGAGCCAAGAGGATGAAACTAAGCAACCACTAGCTTCATACTTGCAATAATCATTTAATTCATTCAACCGAAGCAATTAAGTGAGTATTATCAATTAATAGTGACTCAAGGAGATGAATAACTAACTTCTAATTCTAGCTTGTAATTACCATTACAACAATTCAAAACATTCAGTTTAATCATTTAAATCCACTTAACCAAGTTGGAATAAACAATTCAACCTACTCATAATATGAATCATACAAAGCTTAATTAGTCAACTCCTAGCTCAACCACCAAGTTTATTCACTTGGCATAACAATCTAGATCACAATTACATACTTAACAAAGCTATATAATCATGAACTAAAAAGAGAGCTTAAAGGAATTCCATTGAAGTTTAGAAGCTCAAACCATTATCCAACTCAAGGAAATCACCAAGACTTAGCTACTCATAGAGGAAGAGAAGGATGAGGCTTGATGAAATGAGAGGAGGATAGCCATGGAGAACAAGGGAGAAAACACCGAAAAACACTTTCAACTCTAGATGCAACAGCGAATTCTCTTGTTCCCTTTCACACTTTCCAAAGCCACTTGCTCTCTATTCTCCCTTTTTTATTTCGGTGCTCCTCCCTTGTTCTCCATGGTTATCCTCCTCTCATTTCATCAAGCCTCATCCTTTTCTTCCTCTATGAGTAGCTAAGTCTTGGTGATTTCCTTGAGTTGGGTAATGGTTTGAGCTTCTAAACTTCAATGGAATTCCTTTAAGCTCTCTTTTTAGTTCATGATTATGTAGCTTGGTTAAGTATGTAATTGTGATCTAGATTGTTATGCCAAGTGAATAAACTTGGTGGTTGAGCTAGGAGTTGATTAATTAAGCTTTGTATGATTCATATTATGAGTAGGTTGAATTATTTATTCCAACTTGGTTAAGTGGATTTAAATGATTAAACTGAATGTTTTGAATTGTTGTAATGGTAATTACAAGCTAGAATTGGAAGTTAGTTATTCATCTCCTTGAGTCACTATTAATTGATAATACTCACTTAATTGCTTCGGTTGAATGAATTAAATGATTGTTGCAAGTATGGAGCTAGTGGTAGCTTAGTTCCATCCTCTTGGCTCATTATGGAATTCAAATCATTAGCAAGCAAGGAAGACTAAAACCCCAACTCAAGGGAATCTCGTCTCATCATTATATTAGCTAATTGAATTTATTTTGTTGTTAGTCACTAGTAGAAAAATGACTTTTTAGACCGGTTAAAAATGACATTTTAGACTGGTTTTGTATTAGGTCTTGATACAGCAGGTCTAAAAGTCTGTTATGTTTTAGACCGGTTGTTATAACCGGTCTTAAAAGTCACACTTTAAGACCGGTTGTGAAAGTCTGTTATGTTTTAGACCGGTTGTTATAACCGGTCTTAAAAGTCACACTTTAAGACCGGTTGTGCCCACAACCGGTCTTAAAAATCCACATTTAGGACCGGTTGTTCCCATAACCGGTCTTAAAGGCCTTTAAGACCGATTGTGGGAACAACCGGTCTTAAAGTACTTTTTAAGACCGGTTGTGACTACAACCGGTCTTAAAGCTTCATTTTTTTAAAAAACGTCCCTTTTATTATATGTACATGCACAGAATGCTCCAATTTTAACAGCAGTACATAACAATCACTGATTTCAATTTTGAAATTCAAAAGCAGCAGTCTATAGCAGCAACAAATTAATGTTCATACAAGCCAATACAATCATACATTGATGATTCATTTGCAATTAGACAGTAGGATGACCAAATGACAGCAGTAAAACAAAAGCTTCTTCTTTTGAAGTTGATTGTACCTTCCCTAGTCCCCAGTGTCCCTTTGGTTGCCTACACCAAACATGAAGTTTCTGGGAAAAGAACCAAGCAAAGAAAAGAACATGCCATAAAAAGTGTGTAAATAATTTTAAGAATTAGAGAATGAAATAGAGCAAACACGCAAGAACCAACAAAAGCAAAATGACATTAACCTTTCTTCCACCTAATTTTACTTTGAGATTTTCACTTTCACAATTATCAATTTTGAATAGAATTATCAAGATAAATATACAGGTGATAATTCTCAATCAGATAATTGTGATAAGCAAGATTCTAAGTTTGCTGAACCATGTTCATGAGATCATTGCTTCAGCTGATACTGACTTCAATTCCTCTTTGCTTCAAATAGCCCTTGGCGTCAATTATGTCCTGTACAAAAACCCAAATAATCAAGCATTTTGTATTAATTAAGGCATTAAATTGAGTATCATTTTCCTGAATCTTATATACATGAACATTTAACAGGTTTAAGTTTAAGCAACAGTATGATTAATCAAGAATCCTGTTCTAGGAGCAATATCTTGCCATAATTAACCCATCATATAGATACAAAAACACCAGGACACAGCCATCACAATTCAACAAGAGTAAACTAGGGATATAATTGATCTACAAGTCCCTACTGATTCACCTGATTATTAATCAGGCCCTTGTAGTTTTCCCCCTTTTTACATGGTCCTTATAGTTTCACCTATTTTTAATTATGTCCATGTAATTTTTTCTTTCTTTTTTTCAGCTCTTTATAACATCACCTGATTTTTAATGAAGTCTCATTAGTTTTTTCTTCATTGGTCGTTCATGAATAAAAAACGATCCATGGGCCAGAACTAATTGTCTTCATTGGTCGTTCATGAATAAAAAATGATCTCATTAGTTTTTTGATTGACATGTTTTAGTCTTTTAACAACTAAATTGTCTTTCAACTGATCGCTTTCGTTTAATCACCATAAGATTTATGCAAAGCTACTAGAACTAATTGTTTGAGACAACTAAATGTGAGAGTTACTTACTAACAAGTAGCAACAACTTCTAAAATTATTCATAAACTGGGTTGTAGCAAGATCATAATCATAATGCATCTTTTTTCGAGTCTCCAGTTACCTTTTTGACGAAATAAGTAACGTTGTTAGCAATACATATGAGAACAATAATGTACAATGTAACGTTGGATTCAAAAACTCACTATTTTTGTAATAGCTCATAGATGAATTCAGCACAACATGTGCGAATGAAATCAATATCTTCTTCAGGAAAGGGATCAGCAAGATCAAACATCTGTAACACCAAAACCAGATGAAACATTGACTTAGTAACTTAAAAACAATAAAGTAAAACAAAAGTTCTGAAATATAAATTTACCTCTTGAGTAAAATCAGTCGTGCCTAGAGTGATAATATTGTAAATGTGTCTCAAAACATAAAAACCATATTAGTTGGACCCCTTTGGTTGCCTACGGCTCTGAGAAAAAACATGATATCATTAAAACAAATATAAAGGCATGTCTTATTACATTCTTTAAACAAATCCATATGTACTAATCTTTGGCATGATCCATGTAGGGTCCTTTAAGTCATGAACATGCTTACCACAAGTACTGTGTATGAATGTCCGCATAGCCCTATGATCATCACAATGACAAAGGTTATTAGTTTTACACAAATTCCATAAACTTTGCATACAAAAGGTAATAATGCAAGAAAACTAACGAATTCATGGTCTTTTTCAAATCATTCCCTGGTTTGAAGTGGAGGGAACATAAGAGGATGACAGGGTAACTACTCTTGTATAGAAGACGCAACTGCCAATGATCACTGAAAAAAATAGAAGAATATTAAGCAAACATAAAACATTATATAAATTATAAAATATCAATTTGTTTCTTACCTATGCACATATGGAGCCAAGAAACACTCAGTTCCAGTTTTACTAAGCCTCTCTGATAAGTATCTATGTCTACTAGCAGCAGTGGTCCCTTTCTCTTGGATGTGATGGGGGCATAAGAATCCAAATTTTTCGCTTTTGCCAAAGGAGACCAACTTACGATGCATGTATCTACAATAATGCAAGCACATAAATAAAAGGTAAACGGTGAAACTTTTAAAATATTTACTTTGAATTGCAGAAGCTACTTACATTAAGAACAGTTGGACAATCCCAATCGTAAGATTTTGTCCAGGAGCTACCAGGGACATCAAATCATCCCTCTTAAGATAGCATGTCACTCCTGACTGTCCAACAACTGAATTCGTAGGCCACTCTCTTGTTTTGAAGGATGTATCATATGCCATCAGAATCACTTGTTGCATTATATTCAATGGAGGCTGTGAAACTTCTTGCTGAGTGAAGGGAGCTGGACTTGGTGGGGCTTTGATCGGACTTTCCTCGGCTCGACCAGAAACAAGGTTCGTTGGCCACAAGATGAACGTGCCCAAGACATCGCTAACGATCTTGAATTCATCAGAAGGGATAGGGATAGGTGCATCTGCAATAATCACCTCGTCAACTGACACTCGGACTTGATCACCTTCTATTTGTCGATGATGGACAGTTGATCCCAAGTTATGCATACTACCCCATGTAACTAACCGTCTCAGAGGATCCTGGACAAAAAGATCATAAAGCTCAGTAATTTTTGGGTTAAGACCATTGAAAGAAAAACCGGACCGGACCGGCCGGTCGGACCGGAAAACCAGCGAACCGGTCCCAGGGCCGGTCCGGTCCGCTATCTGTGAGGGGAGAGGAGTCGACCCGGTCTTGACCGGGTCGACCCGGCCGGTTCTACGGTGACTCGGCCAAACCGCCGGGTCAGGCGGTTTGACCGAGTCACCCCCAAAACTTAAATTTTGTCCCAAAACGGCGTCGTTTTGGGACATTTAAAAAAAAATGCAGATATCAGAAGCTGAGAGCCTGAGACACTCGACCGAACAGCGAACAGAGACGCAAGAAATGAACCAAATTTTAGAATCTGATTTCAGATCCCCTTCCAACCCGAGTCGCGACCCTGTGCCCTAGCTCCAATCGACGGTGGCTGCTTGAACGGCGAGTGACGACGGCGAGCGGCGAGGAGCAAGCGGCGACGGCGAGCTGCTGCGACGGCGACTGAAGGTATTTTGATTTTTGACTATTTTCGTTTTCAGATTTTGATTTCTCATTTTCTGATTTTCAGATGTTTAATGGAACCATGAGGTTTCTGTTGTTTGATTTCTTTCTTCTTGTATGTTTGATTTCTGTTGTTTGATTTCTTTTCGGTGGAATATGTTCACTGGGGATTAGTTAGCAAAATATATATGTTAATGTTTTCCTCTGGTTGGCTGTAACTAAAATCATCCTCATTTTCTTTGGTATCCACTATATCTGTTCATGTATAGTTTTGGTTGATTTTGCTGCTTTGTTGATGTCTGTGTCTGGTTTGCTTGTTGCTGGTTTTTCTCCTTCCGGTTAAAATGAAGTTCTGCATGCCAAAAGATTTTTCCTCTTTTCTTGGGTTCATCGAATATGGTCTTAAGCCACATTTAGCATGAAGGGAAGGGATATAATGAAATAGTGAAAAAAATGGCAAGTAGCTGAGATGTGAAACAATACTAATATGCTTATTCTAAAATAAGTAACGAAAAAAGGTAAGTAATGTTGAGTGGTGATGTAATAGGCTTATCCTATTCTTTCTCGATACCTCATATTATCTCCAGTGCTTAATATAAGATCTTGTCCATAGCTATTTTGTTAAGCAACATTGGTTTTGTTTGTCAAATTTCAATTAAGTCTCTAGTTTTGTTTAGAACCAATGTTTATAACTATGAATTCCATGAATAATAGCATTGTTGCAAGGATAGATATATCAAGTTCAGAAAATGAGAATGCCACTCCTACTCCTAATACCGAGCCTCACACTTCCAATTCGAACACCACTCTTACTCCTACTCCCAGTACCATAATTCGTGGTAAAATTGATCCAGCATGGGCACATGTTGCCTTAAAAAAAGAGGGGACACAGAATGTATACACGTGTCTCTTTTGTGGTAATAGTTATAGAGGAGGAGGCATAAACAGGATGAAGCAACATCTTGCTGGTGTGTCTGGACAAATTGCTTCTTGTAAAAAAGTTACTTCTGATGTGCGTTATAGGATTGCAGAGTCTTTGAAAGAAGGTTCCAAGAAAAAGTCAGTTGAAGTTGAAGATATAAGAGAAGAGGAGGTTGAAGTAGAGGAGGTTGATAGTGGAAGTGGAGCTAAGAAGAGGAAAGCTGGGACCATGGATAAATATTTCCCTCCTAGAACAACTCCTGGAGCTCAGCCAACCATCAAAAGTGCCTTAGCATCAAAAGAAGCACAACACAGTGTGAAAATGCTTCTTGCTGAATGGGCTATTGTCAACTGCATTCCATTTAAAGCATTAGAGTGCCCTTTATTTCAAAGAGCTGTGGATGGAATGTGCTCTATAGGGCCTGGGTTTAAAGCCCCTAGTGCTTATGATTTTAAAACCAACTTGTTGAGAGAATGGAAAAAGGAATGCCAGTTACTCATTGACGGTCATAGGGCTAAATGGAAGAATAACGGCTGCACACTTATGGCAGATGGATGGACTGATGTGAGACAACGGACTTTGATAAACTTCTTAGTTTATTCTACCCACGGAATGGTGTTTGTTAAGTCTGTTGATGCATCAGACTTAGTCAAAGATGCTAAAACTCTTTTCTCGCTGTTTTCTGAAGTGATTGAGTGGGTTGGTTCGAAGAATATTGTCCATGTGGTGACTGACAATACTGCCAACTATGTGGCATGTGGCAAATTGATCAAGGAGAAATATAAAAATATTTATTGGACTCCTTGTGCTACTCATTGTTTAAATCTTGTATTGAAAGACATTGCAAGCATGCCTCATGTGTCGGACATTGCAGCAAAGGCATCAAAGATAACGGTATTTGCTTACAATCACATGATATTCTTGTCTTGGTTGAGGAAGAGGACGGGTTGGAAAGAAATTGTACGTCCTGGTGCTATAAGGTTTGCCACTACCTTCATTACATTGCACAGCATTTACATGCACAAACATGACTTGCAAGCCCTTGTTGTCGATAAGCACTTTGTGGACCATAGGCTATCTAAGACTACTCCGGGGAAAATTTTTAGTGCAATCATATTAGATAGCCGGTTTTGGAATGAGTGCTACCAAATTGTGAAGATTGTAACTCCTCTGATCAAATTGTTGAGAATTGTTGACTCGGATGAGAAACCCTCACTTCCATATGTTTATGAAGGCATGCAAAGGGCAAAAAGTGGAATTAAGGAGATGTTCAAGAGAAACAAAGATCACTACAAGCCCTACACAAGTATCATTCAAGCGAGATGGGATAAACATTTGAAGACCAATCTCCATACAGCTGCCTATTTATTGAACCCGGCATTCGTATATGGTCCAAACTTTATTCACAAGGGAGGGTTAATGCAAGCTTTGATTGACGTGGTGGAGGCTAACTCAGATGAAAATGTTGATTGCTATAAGGTAATGAAGCAAGTGACATTATATCTTGATGGCAACGAATCTTTCAGCAGAGAGACGTGCAAAAAGGGGGCTGAAAAACTGGATCCTTGTAAGTAACTAAGTATTCATCTTTATTGTTTAATATTTAATTAACATATTTATTGATTGCAACTAATATTGTGTATATGTTTTCCATTGTAGATGAATGGTGGATGTACTATGGTTATTCAGTTCCAGAATTGCAACGTGTTGCAACACGTATTCTTAGGCAAACGTCTGCTTCTTCTGGTTGCGAGAGAAACTGGAGCTTATTTGAGCGCATCCATACAAAAAGGAGAAATAGATTGCAACATCAAAGGCTGAATGATTTGGTTTACACTAACTATAACTTGCGATTAAAGCATAGGTAATTTTAGATATTATGAAAAATGCTTTTAATTAATATGGATTAAGTTTTAAATTTTAACTGAAATCATTTGTCATTGGGAAATTGAAGGAGTGTATTGAATAAAAAGAAGCCAAGTTATGATCCCATTGATTATGAGTCCATTGATGAGGTGGATTTTTGGGTGATGGAAGAAGATCCCATTCCAGATTTCAATGATGAAGATGCAGAAAATCTTGAAAGTGCTCTTAATAATGAAGAAGTTGCACTTTCATCAACTCTGGATAGGATTAATGAAGGTTTATATAATTATATGTCATCTTAATATCCTGTTACTATTTATTATCCAACCATATTATTATTTGTTATACATAACCATTGATATTAATTATTGTTGTGCATATGCATAGGTGACGAAGATAGGGACATTCCTGATCCCCCGGCTTTGAATGATGATATTACTACTTCTTACCATTTCCCCAATCCAGCACCTATTGACTCACCTCCAATAGATCAGCTTGATGAGTTGTAGAGTTTGTTGAATGATGATTTACTCATTTGGCTATGGTTGATGAATGATGTTATTGACTATCTTTTTGACTATTTTGATGTTATTGGCTATGTTTGATGAATGATTATTGATATTGTTATGTTTTGATTATGTTTTAATGTTAGTTATGGGTTTGCTTTGAAGAATTATTTAGGTATTTTGGCTATTTTGATGTTAGTGATAATTTATGAGTTATGAATGTTCATTATTTTGTTATTGTCAATTAAATTGTAATATTTTAATGTGACCGGTTCAATCACCGGTTCGCTCACCGGTCCGACCCCGGTTGACCCAGTGACCCTTGAACCTGTACCGCGACCGGTTCATTGACCGGTCCGGTTTTTCATTCCTTGGTTAAGACCCTTTGATGGCTGCCCGATGTTGCAACAACTACCTTTAGTGCTCTGCTTTTTAGGATAAATCGATTGTGGCTGGGGAGCACTGGTATCTTGTCTTGAGCTCATAAACACTATCATTTCCTCTTTCATCTTGCTCAACCGGGTCTCTAATAGTGCATCAAATGATGCTTCAGCCTCGGCCTTTGCTTTTGCTCTTGCAATGGCCAACATAGTCTCCAATTCCTCCCTAGTCACGATGTTTGAGGAATGGCGTACGGGGGCTCCAAAGTAATCCCGTATCCCTACCCCTCCTCCAACTCCCTTGACACGGCCTGGATGCTCATGTTTGCCAGTAGCAACTGTTAGAATATCATTCCTACCCTCCGACTTAAAAGAGCCCTCAACTTGTTGTTTTCTACGTTCATCCTGCAAGATAATACAAAATAACAAACATAAGTAATAATATACGTTTCTTATGTAATTAATTACAATAACGATATATACTTACAATTCTTTAACCTATTATACGAGATTGTTCACTCGTATAAGTCCCACTCCTCTTTTGGTGGGCAAATTGCCATTTTTCTTCTCGACGAATCGGAGATGGCGGAGAAAGAAGAACAGAAGGATCGGATTGAGATGCTTCTTCCAATCTCTTCCGTTTGGCCGCCAACAAGTCTCTTTCAGCCTTTGCATTACCCCCACGAGACATTATGTGAGGGCAATCATTCTTTCTACCACTCTCTTGTACTTTTTGCCTTTTTGCCTGCGAATAAGAAATGATACAAAAGGAAAGTGTTATAATCAATTAAGATAATTGCTAAGTAAATAAAACAAAAAATAAGTTAACTAACCAAAGATTCTGGAGTAGTCCGAAGCCTAACAAATTCTTGCCAAGTCGCTTGATCAAGAAATGTATACTGATCGCACGGATTAGGACGAGGCTGACCATCTTTCACCTCAATATGAATGTAATTGTTGGTCAGATTTGTCTTAAACTTGCTCCAGCGCTCATAACAATACGTCATCGTCTTGGTGTACAAGATCTCACTCTGAGGAACGTCGTAGGTGAGCTAAAATGCATGCATTGAAGGAGTAAGTAACAAATTTGTGACATTTGATAATAATTAATTACATACAGAAGAGAATTGTATACTTGAATAGTGTCCCAAATATGCTGCTTCACCTTTGCATCGACAATTCTCCACTCCTCTATCAAGATGCTAGGCTTGTTACGTGCAAGGAGGCCGACGAAACTCCTATATCGTTGTACATTAGGCCCGATTAGTTTCCAATGTCTATCAAACTCAATCGGTATCTTTTGGCCTACAATCCCATTGAGGGAAACATCTATCAACCGTGTGCCACGTCTACCCCTCCGTACAGACTGGCTACTGCGCTCACTATGACCCTGGCTCTGAGTATTGCTAGGCTCGCCCTAGTTAACACTAGCTGGCTGACTCTACTGAGCACTAGGTGGCTGACTCTCCTGAGCACTAGGTGGCTAACTCAGAGGTGTAGGAGGTGGCTGATCCTCTACACTAGGATACTGGGGATTCGTCATTTGCCTGTAACGACAATAAAGAAAGATAAATCTTAAGTTATGAGATGTGAAGACTATATCAATAAAATAACTAAACATATTCTTCGGATATAAATCATAATCATAATTACTTTAGTTAGTTAAGGTCAAAGTAGTATCATAAAGAGATATCCTCCCATATTCCCTCGTGATGATCATTTCTTGTGCCGTGCGCATTATCTGCTTCATCTTCTTCGTTCAGTTCTGGTAGACCCCTGGAAAAAGAAGGAGTCTTAAGAATATCATAATTTGAGTGACTTTTCTCGTCAATATCAACGACCCTTTTTCCTTGGAGAGCTACAGACCACATTTTATTTGCTTGATCAGTGATATAAAACACTTGTTGCGCCTGATCTGCCATAATGAAATGTTTATCTCCAAAATTTCTACTATTCAGATCTACTAATGTAAATCCTAACCTATCGATCTTCACAACATTATTGACATCAACCCACTTACATTTGAAAATGGGAAATCTAATTTTAACATAGTCAACCACCTAAATCTCTTCAATCACCCTATAATAAGGTATGGTAGCCAATGTAGGGTTCTTATCTTTCGAACTAGAGAAGTGCATAGATTCAGCTACTAATACAACACCACTGTTCTGGATGGTGCTCTTATCATCTAGGGACTTCGTGTAAAAGGTATAACCATTGATCATAAATGAAGTCCAACTTATGACATCAACTTCAGGACCACGTGCTAACCAATTTATTGTATCAGAAACACATTCTTCTCTATCAACCTTTTGTTTGAACCAATGTGCGAAAGTTCTGTTATGCTCCCTGATTAACCTTTATTCAATCATTCGACTATTTTATTTCCGTACAATTTCTTTATGGGCATTCATGTAATATTGAACTTCATCAATATTGTTCAAGATGTACAAGTGGACTTGTTGTAATTCATCAGCATCTATGCTCTTTACTGTTGCCCCGTGTCTACCCCCTTCTTGATCATGACGTTTAGGAAGGCCAATATGTCGTACATTTGACAAATAATATTGACAAAATTCCATAGCTTCTTCAGAAACATATTTTTGAACAATAGATGCTTTAGGCCGATTGGGGTTCTTCACATACCCTTTTAGTATTTTCATAGTTCTTTCGATTGGGTACATCCATCGGAAATAGATAGGGCCACACAACTTTATCTCCCTCACTAGATGAACAATCAAGTGTACTATGATATCAAAAAAGAAAGGAAGAAAAAGCTTCTCAAGCTGGCATAAGATCATATATCCTTCATTTTCCAATTCCTCCAATCTTTCCGTGTCAATGACTTTACAACAAATGGCATTGAAGAAGAAATAAAGTCTAGTCAATATGTGTTGAAGATCATATTTGGCAGTGCCTCGAATAGCTACTGGGAGTAGTTGTTGCATTAAGACATGACAATCATGAGACTTTAGCCCTATTAACTTCAAGTCTTTCATCGATACAAGCTTTTTAAAATTTGAACAATACCCTGAGGGAACTTTAGCACCATGTAAACACTCACAAAAGCTTCTTTTCTCAACCTTAGATAAAGTATGAGCAGCTGGAGGACAAAAAGTTCTATTACCATATGGCCTTGGATGTAAATCTTCTCGTATTCCCATTTCTTGCAAGTCTAATCTTGCCTTCACGCCATCCTTAGAACTTCCTTGTATATTGAGTAGTGTCCCAACAATACTATCACATATGTTCTTCTCCACATGCATGAAATCAATATAGTGTCTGACGTCAAGATTGCGCCAATATGGAAGATCGAAGAAGACGGACCTTTTTTTCCATATATTTTTCTCATTTCTACTCTTTGATGACTTACCAAACATAGTATTGATATTTTTCACCTTTTCATAAATTTTCTCCCTAGTCAATGCCTCTGGAGCATTTTCAAACTCTTGGCCACCGAAAAAAGCTTTTTTTAATCTACGATAAGGGTGGCTTCGTCTTAGAAATCGCCTATGGCCAAGGTAAACTGTCTTTCTTCCATGTTGAAGTTGATGGTAGCATGTGCCTTCTTCACATATCGGACAAGCTTTGTGGCCTTTAATGCTATATCCTGACAAGTTCCCATATGCAGGGAAGTCATTTATAGTATAAAAGATCATTGCTCGCATATTAAAAGTCTCCTTTTTGTTCGCATAAAAAACATCGACACCTTTATCCCACAACTCTTTCAAGTCTTCGATCAAGGGTTCTAGGTAAACATCTATGTCATTTCCGGGTTGCTTTGGTCCCTAAATCAACATAGACAACATAATGTACTTTTATTTCATACATAACAAAGGAGATAAGTTGTAAATTACTAACAGAACAGGCCATGAACTATGTATACTGCTTAGGCTACCATAAGGATTCATACCATCTGTGCTAAGCCCAAGCCTGAGATTCCTAGGTTGTTCACTGAAGCTAGGAAATAATTGATCGATTTTCTGCCATTGAGAAGAATCAGCTGGATGTCGAAGCTTTCCATCAGAAATCCGCTCATCTGCATACCATCTCAAATTTTTGGCATCAATTTCATTAGCAAACAGGCGCTTGAACCTTGGAATGATTGGAAGATACCACAACACTTTTGTAGGTCCCTTATTTGATTTATACCTCGGAGTTTCACATATCAGACATTGCTCCTTCTCTTCATGATCTTTTCTATACAATATGCAATTATTAAGGCAAGCATGGATCTTTTTATACTTCATCCCTAGTGGACACAGTATTTTCTTAGCATCATAGTATCAACAAGGCAACACATTATCATCAGGAAGCATATCTTTAAAGGCCTCAAGCGTTTCTGAAAAACTCTTGTTGCTCCATCCATGCCGTGCTTTTAAGCTTACCAATTTCAATACAGCATTTAGCAATTGGTATTTTTTACACCCCGGGTATAGCGGCTTCTCAGCATCACTGCACATATTACCATATGCATGTGATTGTTCAAAAGCCTCTTCTCCTACATCACGAATAATATCCTCTATCCGATCATCCATATCCGTGTCATTATCATCACAAGTTACTTCCCCCTGTTGAGATGCACTTGGCATTTCTAATTGTTCACTATGCCATACCCATACTAATACGTCTTACAAAACCCTTCACAAATTAAATGTGTATATATATCTGCAGCACTTAAACGCTTCTCATTCAAACATTTTACACAAGGGCAATAAAATATCCCACTATCATCATCGGCATTTGTTTTTGCAAAGTCTAAAAAACCCCTCACCCCAATATCATATTCAACACTCGTCCGTTTAGCTTGTATCCAACTACGATCCATATATTCCAACACCTTTTTTTTGTTTCTACTTTTTACCCTGGAAAAGGTAGGAGTATGATGAGATTGGGTCATCTTTTTTCTTCAAGCATAAACAAGAGTGTTGACTTTTTTACTTATTTGAAATATAAGAAACATTTTGGCCACAAATTTATATGAATGGGGTTAAAGAAGTTAGATCTCAACCCCATTCATGCATATTGAATGTGAATGGCCAAAAAACCAATAATGATTAATATAGCACCCGGATCATTACCTATATATATGATATATTCCTATCCTTCCCAATTATTTATGTTCCTATATTTTATTCATCATCAAAGAATGAAGAATTTATTACTCAAACAGAAATAATGAAAAGCCTAAGCCCTGCTCGTGATCTACAACAAGCCTTTCATCAATCAATACACACACACACACATATTTGCATATGTATACTTCCATACATCAATATATATATATATATCATTGCAAAAAATCATTATACTATTAGGGAAATGTCGCAAGGGACAAGTGTAAATAGGAAAATGAAAGCTAAGCCCTTAACTTGCTTACCAGTTTTGGCTTTAGTTGTTTTCTTAGAAACACTTTTCGAGCTTGTTTCTTCTTCTCTTCTGCCTTCAATTTGGTGAGACTAGGCCTGTATATAATCACTGTCTGACCGATTTGACCAACGGTCACTGAACCCATTGCTTCTTCCAGCTGCTTCACCACATCATCTAGCTCTCCCGGACAAGTCCGGTGTATTTTGATCTGCATATATGCCATTCAAATGCCAGTACAGATCAAAAGGATCCAGTTTTTTTAACTTCATCTCAGAATCATTGGGCTAGGGAAAGCAGAGAGGAAACGTAACATGAAGAATAACATCATAAGTCTCATTAATGGAAAACGCCTACCGAACAGAATTTGAATGGTAACCATTTATATACAACCAAAGGATGTCGTATTAATCTTTAATTTAAAATGAATAAATTTAAAAATGTTTAAAATAAACCTAAACGAATGATTTAAACATTTTAACATTAACAATTCATCTTTTAAAATATTAAAATATTATATAATTACAAGTTAAACTTTAAACATATATTTTGTTACAATTTAAACTCATTATCCAGTTAGCATTTTAAATCAATGAAACTGATTGGTAAACTTAAAAAATCAAACATATAATGTAGTCAATATGATGCAAATATCAAAAGCAGGTCAAACAAACGGATCTTTGAAGTTACAAGCTTACAAACAATAATAAATTAATGATTTAAAAGTGTTCTTAAAAGGTTTTTTCAAGATATGCATGGCCGGAAAACTTGAGACAAGGTCAAAGGTAATTATTGGGAATATATTTACACAGAGAAAGAAACATTCATGATTGTATTAGATTTAAATTTTGTTAGGTTCATTTGAGTGTAACTCAACCAAAAATATTTCTTTGCAATTATATAGAATTCAACTCGACACCTCATATTTAAGCAGACAGCCTTTTCTACTAACACCAACACCTATTGGTGCATACTTGGTACACTGGCAGCAAATTTTTTTTTGCATCTTTAAAAATTAAAGCATGATAATATGATATATTGGAAATGTTCCCTTATTTTTGTTGGCATTGGTACAAAGCCCTGTTGTTGTTTACTTTTAAGCTCTTTAAATAAAAATAAAAATATAACCCATAGCAACTTTTATAACTCAACACCACATTATTGACTAGTTAAGAAAAGTTCCTACCTGTGTCACTGTTATATTGAAAAACCTGACAGAAAACACTTCAAAAATGCGCTTGAGTTCATTCCTTTCAGTTTCAACCTTCATGAAATTAGAGAAAACCATTGCACTAGCAATTTCAAATTGAAAGTTAAGGTATGGCGCTCAAACATAGTGGCATACTCCCATGAACTGACAGGAAGCTCAAGAAAAGATATTAAATAGTTATACGTTAACAAAAATCTGCAATTGTTTCATACATATATTGATATCCTGAAGCCTCGGCTGGTAAAGATTTAACTTGTCCAAGATCCGAAGGTGTAATAATTTCAAGCAAAGGCACGCTCAGCAACACATCTACTGCTATCAACAAGCCAATTCACAACATAAAAGCTCGCACACCAGATTGGTATGATACTTTTAACATAAAAATAAGAAAACCCCTTTCAAAAGCAAACTAGTTAGACAAGCAATACACAAAATGGGACGAGGGGAAAAAAGAAAGTCCAACAGAAGCAAACTAGATATGAACTTGAAGCTTAGCTTATAGACAATCACAAACCTCACGGACATGACAGCTTATACCGAATATAAATGTCTTTAATTTCTCCTTTCAAACATTTTATCAAACACCTAATGTGCATTCACATTCAACAATAGAACAGAGGAGAAACATAATGTTGTTTTCTCAGAATAGAGGAGGAAAATACCTCAAAAAAGAAATTGAAGACGAAGATGTCCCAGAAATGCAGTGAATAAGTAGGGACGACAGCACCCACGAGCAGCTGAAGCAATGTATGACAGTACAGCGGCCAAAGAGCGACGACGGACTCGATTCAGAATGGGATAAGGTAAGGGACGGGGACTCACGCTGAGGAGAGAAAAGATTGGGAACAAAGTTGCTTGGGTGATTCAGAATGGAAGGGATCGATTTTAGATTGGAAGAGGCGGGAGTGTGAGCTGATGAGGCACGGCGCGAAAGTAAATTGGGAACATTTTTTAGACCGATTAAGAGGATAACCGGTCTTAAAAGTGGACTTTTAAGGCAACCGGTCTTAAAAACCTTTTTTTTACTGGTTATCCTCTTAACCGGTCTAAAAAAATATATTTTAGACCGGTTCTCTTAGTAACTGGTCTAAAAAATAAAATCCCTAATTTTTTTAGACCGGTTAGAATAGAACCGGTCTAAATAATCTTTTTTAGACTGGTTATTATAATAACCGGTCTCCCAACTTGTTTACAATAACGAAAATGCCACCGTGCATTTCTTTTAGACCTGTATCCACTACAACCGGTCTAAATGGGCCGGTCTAAAACACCTTTTTTGTACTGGTGAGTGTTAATTTCAATTCCTTTTGCTTCTTTGTTTTGAAAATGAAAAAATTACAAAAATATTGCTTTAGCTTATATTACTTCATTAGTTTAAGAATGCATTTCCTCCAAATGATTTCTCACAACTTTAATGCTTTTTATCACTTTACTACTTAGAAACTTGGAAATTAATCTCCTCACAAGAACGACTTAGGTTGAGCTACTATGCTACATTTTCTAACCTAGTTTTATTTTGAGAACTCACACAACATGGGTTCATCAAAATTGGTGCCATTGCTAGGGAGGATGATAGCCAAGGTTTTAAGTAGTTAAGTGTTCTTTTTAGTTGTCTTAGTGTGTCTTAGTTTGGTAGGAAGTGTGTAGCACTCATTTGAATTTTGGCAAAATTCTGATTTTCGATTAGCATTGTCTTGCTGGAACTAACATATTTGTGCCCAGAAAATTCTGAAATTTAACAGGTTAAAGTTTTTCAGCATTCTAAGCAAGACTAATAGTCAAAGCTATTAGGTCTGCTGGATTTTAGCCAAATTCGAAGGTTTGCTATACTTTTCTGAATTTTCTTTCTTTTTTGGTATTTTTCTAGGTTTTTTTATTAGGTTTGGTTTTTGGGTTTTCTTTGATTTTTCTTAGTTGCTAGTGTGTTTTTGAGTTTGTCTTGGTTGTTAGTTGTTGAAGTGTTTGATAGTGGTTGAGGTTAATTTTCATTTTCATAGTTGATTTGCATTCCATCTGCAATTATTAAAAAAAAACAAAAAGAAATTTGTATTTTGTTGCTTTGCTATCATGTTCTTAGTGGCCATTATGTGTTTCATTATTATTTTGTGGTGAGCAACTTTGCATTCTTCATCCAGGGAAATTTGTTGGTTGCAACTTGAGATTTCAGGTAGCTATCACATTCTGTAAGTTGTGCTTCCAGTGACTCTACTTATATACTTGCGGTTTGAGGTACTACTTCATTGCTATACCAACTTGTTCCCCTAAAAGGTGAAGTCTTACCTTGCAACTCATATTTGCCTCTTGTCACATTATGTTGCACTTGTCTTGTTATTACTAAAACTGGTTTTACTCTTTAGACACTTGAATTTTGTTGGTTGTGGTTAACTCTTTTGGTTGTCAAGGATTAGTTAACTTGGTTTCCTACAAGTTGCTAATTTTTGCTATATACAACCCTTCTTCAATTGACCATTTGACCAATTACTTTGATGTAATTTGTGTGTCTATATGAGTCTTCTTACTGTGCATGACTAGATCTCAGAAAACTGAACTTGTGCCTTTAGATAAAGATATTAACAAGACAATTAGGTTACTTAAGAAAGGTAAGAAAACTGAATCATCTAGTGTAGGGCTTGGACAAGTCATTGACACAAATCCAGCATAATTTCACCGATTAAATTATTTACAGTAGTTAGAACAATCAATATTTGAAGTTCAGAAGTTACCTTCCTTTGGCTTTTTCCTTGTGTGGCTGAAATCGCTAACTCTCAAAACACTAAAATTCTTGCTTCAAATACCTTAAATTACATAGAGAAGAAGCTTAGGAGAAGGATTATACACGTTAGGAACGAATTCACCAAAGAAATTGACCTACTTTGTGAGTTTTCTTCTCCTTCTCTCTCTAGAATCCAAGCTCTCTCTCTCTATTATTTCTCCATAGCTGACGATTTTATGAAGCATGGAAGGGGAGGATGATGTTCTTATAACATTTGTCTAATTATCCCATAATTATTTAATTTCCAATATTCGGATTTATGCAAATTCTGGCAGATTTTCTGCCCAAACTTTGAAAAATCATAACTAAATTTGTAGACATTGTATTTGAGTGATTCTAAAGGCTATAGAACCCTTACTGAGTCTAGTTTAAAGAAAAAATATAACTAAATTTCTTCTCCTTCTCTCTCTAGAATCCAAGCTCTCTCCTCTCTCTATTATTTCTCCATGGCTGACGATTTTATAAAGCATGGAAGGGGAGGATGATGTTCTTATAACATTTTCTAATTATCCCATAATTATTTAATTTCCAATATTCGGATTTATGCAAATTCTGGCAGATTTTCTGCTCAAACTTTGAAAAATCATAGCTAAATTTGTAGACATTTTATTTGAGTGATTCTAAAGGCTATAGAACCCTTACTGAGTCTAGTTTCAAGAAAAAATATAACCATTTGCCAATTGGAAGCACACAATTCCCAGAAATTCCATCTTTAGATGCTGCTCTAGAAACTTTCTAGTTTCACTGGGTAAACTTAAAAAACACATAACTTTGTGTATACAACTCCAAAAATTACAAATTACCCATCAAATTAAAGCTTAGGATGTCTACTTTCATTCTATAAAATTGTATAATTTTTTTAACATTATTTGGTTATCCAAAACTACTTGATAAACTCACTGTCTCACAGGAAATCTCACTAGCAACATTGTTCACATCCTACAAAATTCACCATTTTATTTCATTGACTATTTCCAACAATTACCATACATATTTGTGAATAAAATTTGGAGGTGTTATGATCTCTATATTTCGGAAAATATATCAAACTCATATATGGGCTCATTTAAATAGCATGTAAACCATATAAGTATTCAATGAATTTGATAAATGCATCTATATAAAATGGTTACATGTGTGATTATTATTAGTTTGCAAACTGAAGTTTGCAAGATTGTTTGAATAAATCATTATATTGAGTGTGTAAGTTCTAAATAATATGATCCAAAAATCATTTATTAAAGTTTCCATAAATAGCTAGATCAATACTTTTGAAAATAAATTTTTATTTTGATGTTGACAAATTTGATCTTATATATTGCGGCACTTATATACATCAAGCCAACAAAATTCTCCTAATAAAATTGGCTTTTGCTTAGGAGCCAGGATATTCTATGTTAAAAAGTTTGAATGTTCATTCCTATTGATCTCCTACTATGCACATAGATGGATATTTAAAGGAAATTGGAGTAAATATTAGATAAGAACTTTCTTCTTCTTGTTTGTCTCTAAATGAAACAAAATGATGTTTCTAATGAAAACACATGGATTTAGGAGACTTATGATGCATGATTAGTCGATTGTCATTTGACAGTTTTTCTAATATGTGGGGGAGAGATTAAATAGTTGGAAAAGAGGACAAAGTGAATGTATTATTACTATCAAATATAGATCCTTGAATATAGCAATATAAGCCAGAAGTTCATTATGTTTTGCATTCATGAAATATTGCATAAAATATGCCAAAGGCAATTATTGACCTAAATGAGAATTTCTAAATCTCATATTCCAGCTGAAAATGCTCTAATCAACATAAGGAAAGCGAGACATGCTTGAAGCATGAAAGAATAATCAGTTCCAAAAGAAAAGAGAAATGAGCAAACAATCAAGATGATCATATTGAGGAGGCAGGTACTCCAGAAGAGACCAAGATATAACTAATTACAAAAACTTCAAAAGAGGTTTAGGTACCTAAAAGAAATAAAGAGATCTTAATGAATTATATCATAGGAAAAATGGAACCAAAAAGATTAAGTTGTCGACAATGGTTTTGATAATAATTTCAATTGATCAATTGAGAATCTTATACATAAATCTATCTTGCAAGTAGATAGAATAGTGATTGGCCAAAAAAGAAAGGTAAAAGGGAAAAAAGACGCAATGGAAGTGGGAGCAATATTTGTATTTTATTTTAGTATTAATAAGTTATTGTCTTCTTTCCCAATTGATTGTATTGCTATTTCTTCTACTCCTTAGTATTCTCATACGATATGTGCAAGTATCCTACATTAATCATGATATAATTCAAATATGATATATGAATTTTTTCACAAATGTCACATAAAACAAATTTCATTCCAATATATATCATATTATATATTATATCATGCTTAATGTATGCACATATCATATGAGAATGTTAAGGAGTAGAAGAAATGACAATACAATCAATTGGGAGAGAAGACAATAACTTATAATACTAAAATAAAATATAAATTGCATAGTATTTGTATGCCTTTCAATAATGAAATATTTGGGAACTAAGAAAAATTGCACATATATGTAAGGCAAATAGTCCTCAAGAGGAGAAAAGAGATGTAAGACAGAGCTAAACTGAAAAGTAGGACTAATAATGAAAGAAAGTATCTTGACGTTGAGGTATATGAGTTGAGTGTTTGTTGGAAAATCTATGGTGTAACAGAGAAACACAAATCCTAAGAAGAAAATAGAAGTGATTTTGACATGGTAAACTCCATTAATGTATGAATAATATTCACATACACCATATATTTAAAGTTACAAATAAATTGTACAATTATACATAAAGAAGAGAATTAAACAACTTAATTGTATAATTGAAGGTTGTAACATCCCAAATTTTAGTCACAAAAAATTCCTTTATACCTTTGAAATATTAAAGGGAATAACATGGTGAATATTTGCATACTTGAAATGGCCAAACAGTGTAATTAGCGGCCACAAAAATTTTGGGCCACAATAAGATATAAAATTTGATTTGTGTCTTCATAAAAACCTAGTATTGAAGCCTAAAACATAGAGATTGGAAGGACACAATTTTTGGGCCTAGTTAATAGTGATTTTGGCCAAGCACAAAGAAAAGGAAGAAGGCATAATTTAATTACAAAAATGTAATGGCAAATTGGTCTTTTGACCAATAAAGCAAGAAGCTTTTATTTTTCCCTTTCTCATATGATATTTTCATCCAAAATAGAAAAGCAAGTGGGAAAATATTTACTTGGACATTAAAGATGCTACATGGGAGCATTTTTGGTCATGTGGAAAAAGATGACATAAAAGTCAAATAATCATGTGATTTTTTGGCAATTAAATTATATTGTTCAAGGAAATAGATGATGATATTTCAAGAGGCTCATTAGCTCTCCCAAGAGCCAACATATCGTCCAAAAAGACAAGAAAAATGGGAAATAAATACTTGGTCCAAATATGCCAAAAGATGAAGCAATATTTACCAAGTAAAAATGAGAAGGAAAAGTCAAAGTAAACATGTATTAAATCGGCAATTGAAATAATATTAATTAAGGAGGTGCAAGAGGATATTTTTGAGAGATCATTATCCTCTTCCAAGAAGCTATTTTCATCCAAATAAAGAGAGCCAAGAGAAAGCAATTCTAGACAAGCAAGAAGGAGGTTAACAAGTAAAAAATTGTGGCTAGACATAAAGGAAGCAAGAGCAGAGAATTGGACAACATTTTTTCTTCCTTTTTGTGATGTATTTTCGGTCAAGTATTAAGAGGGGAGGAAAGAGAAAATTCAGAACATATCTCTCTCACTCTCAAGCTCACAAAGTTGGTTGAGAGCCAAAGGAAAGAGAAAAGAGAAGACAAGAGCAAGGTGAGGGTTTCTATCTTGATTTTGACCTTCTAAATCACCTCTTATGCTCAAATACCCTTCATAAACATTGTTCCCCTTGATGAGAGCTTCATTTCTATGGTTTTAGAATTTCAAGAGGAGGTGCTTTGATCTATCTTGCAAGAGCAAAAGGTGGAGAATCAAGAAAAGAACTCAACAAGGAGTTACAGGCAAGTAAGAGCATCATTTTGATGTGTTTGTTGTTTTGATTGGTTGAGTTTTGGTGGGTTATGTTAGCAGTCCTATATTTTGGTATTTTTGGGTTTGTTAGGGTTCATGATGCTTTATCTCATATATGAGATTATATGTTGTTTTGGAAGCAAATGAACTAGGTTTGATGATTTAGATGCAAATTGGTTGCTTGTTGTATAAAGCCCTAAAATTCTGATATGAATAGGGCATTAAGAAACAATGGGAGTTTGATCAATTTGATGATTCCATTGTATTTAGAATGGAAAATTATGAGAAAAAAGCATGTGGTTATAATTTTTTGATAATTAGACATAATCCTAGAATTTTTGGAAATTGGATGACCTTGCTGCTAGATTCGTTTTCCAAAAACAGATGTGCTTTGACATGTTTTGAATGGTCAAACCTAGTCCAAACCTTATGAAATTTTAAAGGATGAAAGTAGACATTCTGGGCTTTAATTTGATAGGTAATATATGCCATTTGGACTATTGGATGAAAAGATATGATTTTTCAAAGTTAGACAATAAATCTGAAATGAATTCTAGAGGAGTGGCCAATAAAGTGGACTTCTATATTGATGTGCATCAAGATGACTAATGGCTATATTTTTTTACTGGAAATAGACTAATTAGGGGTCATATAGCCTTTGGAATCATCATAATTGGACATTTGTACATAAAGTTATGAATTTTCAAAGGTTAAGGAAAATTCTTATAGCTTTTAGTCAAAGTGCGAAATTAAAAAGATAATGGCAAAATGTAATTACCTTTAACTTTAAGAGTAAAGATAACTAACAAAATAAGGTTGGAATAGTACATGAATGAGTAATAACTCAATTCTTGTAAACTTGAAATTTTAGAATCGAACAGTTGTGCCCGAGCTTGATCAAGACAGTTAGACGGTTGGGCGGGAAAGGGCTATTCCATATAGTAACTCTATCTTTCATACACTATGTAAACTTGTATATGCTTTGTGTATGCCATCTTCTGTGATATGTATAATGCTCTCTCTAACTGGTGCGAGAAAAGCATAAGTATCGTCCGGGGGGTAAAGCACCAATACCCCAACGGCCCAAAGAGGATCCAATTATGAGAATTCAGTACCAAGAGGGTACGCTACTCAGTTTGTGGTCGTAAGCCCAACTGAGGTATGGAAAGTCGGGGTCTAACAGTAGTTGCTCTTTACTCGGGGTCTAACAATGGTTGGCCTTGAATATGTGCACATTATAATGAATATGATTACAGTGTTATTATCCTATTACATTATGTGGTACCTGGCATAATTATTTGTTGTATTTTATATGATTGAGTACATGTTATTGCTGTGATTCTTTGAATCTCACCCTTTCCACAAAAATTAAATATTCCAACTAAAGGAAGCGGCTTAAAGAGCAAAGATATGAGTACCGGCAACTAAGAGGTTTGGTCCAATTCGAGTGTTGACGTTGGTTATCAGTAGGCTTTTTATTATTTTAAGGTCTATAAATATTATGTACAAGACCCTGTGGGAATTCCTGTAATATAATCATGTCCGTTTTATTAGTATTTTTATGCTATTCCTGTGTGTCCACTGTACTACGCGTAAACATTATGAAAAAAGTGAAAATAAGATAAGGACCTTACATTTTGGTATTAGAGCCCAAGAGATTTTGGCAGAGGAAGTGGTTCTGGCAATAGAATAATGTACTAATATAGCTTGGTTGCATGTAAAAGGAAATATGCACGAACTAAGGCTGCCTGTATCATAATACCGATTTAAGGATAAGGTGAAACCCGAGGAAGCAGGTACGACCAATACCAAGGTATAGACACAATATTTAGTCAGCTGGGGGCAGCTGGCATGATTTTTGAGATGAAGGTAGTCCCACGGTACCGATGGTTGGAAGTAGATAAAGCCAGTATCTATATTTTGGCACGGGCACATAAAAGTTAAGTGTGCTCAACCCAGGAAAATCTCAGAATGGGTGACCCTCAGGAAAGTTAAGTTGGTAAGGTTATAGAGACTTGTGGAATAGTTATTGCCTTGAAAATTCTCTATAGCTAATAATCATCTTGGTTAGATGATTTAAATAATGCTTAGAAGCATGGAGATGATGATTATAATGATGGAAGCATTGATTTTTAATTCGAACCATTTCTGTTGTAGTAAGTACTGCATAGAAAAGTTTATTTGATAAGGTAATAGGAAACTTGAGGTGTAGTAAATATTTTGAGGTTTTTCCATGCTAAGTGATGATCCTTAGTAACACCTTGGTATTAAAGGTATGTAGGTATGATATATGTAACAGCCTAAATTTTATATTCACCTAAAATATAATGTAATTAATTGAGAAATTCAATAAAATGGTGAATGTTCATGAATTTGAATCTTGTGAATTTTGAAATATTCATATTCATAAGGAAATGGGCAAATTAATTCAAAAATTGAATTAAATTACAAAGGGGATAGCAAAATCATAATTTTGCCAATTTAGCCCAAGATTAATTATTTTCCAATTAATTGGAGTCAATTTCAATTAATTAAGGAAAATAAAGGAAAATGAATAATGGGATTATTCTTGGTGGAATAAATCAAGAATTTGTGAAATTAAGGGGGGATTATATATAATTCAATTATGTGAATTATGGAATTGTGAAAAACAATTTTCTTCCCTTCCTTTCTTTAATTTCATCCAAGCATGAAGAATAAGGAGAAAAATTGATTTCATGATCACATGCTACATGAATGAAGCTATACTACATGAACCTCTCAATAATGATAAAGATGAAGTGTACACCAAGTGAAGACATGGGCATGGTGGTCATGATGAGAGGTTATGGCATAAAGTAAGAGGGTAAGGTGAATGCATGAAGGGAAAAGCTTGAGTAAAGGAAGAGACAAACTTGATTGCATGGAAGAAAGCTTTCTTGTCTTGTAAGAGGAGAGGGAGGCATGCTTTTGAGGAGCAAAATAAGGGAAGCAATTGACTCAAATTAATGGCAAGACAATGAAGAAATCATGAAGGAAGAGAATATGGTGACAAGTGGCACATTTTGGTCTCTTGATTAAAATCTATGGCTTGGAAGAAAGATGAATAAGTCAATAAAACATCTTCCCTTCCCCTTCATATACACATTTCGTCCAACCACAAGGAAGAGAGAGAGAGAGAGAGAGTTTGTGAAGTTCTTGGGAGCTAGAGAGAAGAAGGAGCAAGAAGATTAAGGTAAGTGTTATCTCTTAAGCATTTTCCTTGTAATCTTCCATGAAATCCTTCTCTAAACCCTTGTTTCTCATGAATCTATGGTGGTGAAGACACACTTTGAGATCAAGAAGAGAGGGAGGAGGAGCATAGAGTAAGAGGAAACCAAGAAGCCAAATAGGGTAACTTCATGAACTTGCCTTCTTAAGTTGTTGTTGATAATTGTTGTTTGGTTTTTATGATTTTTGGGTTGAGTTGTAAAATTAGAAAAGCTATAACCCTAAGGGGTTATGCTGCCCAAAATCCTTTAAATCATGATTATGAAGTGATGCTATCCAACAAGTTGTGTCAAATTCAAGTGATCCTTTACAAATACCAAGTGGACCAATCATAAGAGCAAGAGCCAAACAAATTAAGGAAGCATTAAATGGGCTAGTGCAAGGTACTTGGACAAAGCAAGTAGCAATTGGATCAAACCTGGACAAAAATGCTGAAAACGTCACTAACTTTATATGGGTTGCAAATGAAGATATTGATCAAGTTTTGGGCTTGCAAACTTGAAACTAAAGATCTTGGACCTAGTACAACACATGGGAGGACTCATTTGGGCCTAAATAAGCATATTTTGAGCCTTAATTTGCTGACTACATTTTCTTGAAGTTAGGTGTGCGAAAATCAACAAGTAGTTGGTGGCAGATTTGATTTTTGTTTTCTTTAGCATGTTGTATTTGATTTTTCAACTTTCTTCTAGATTGTATTAGACTTTTGTGTTTATTGTATTAGACTTTTAGGTTTCCTAGCACATGGTTTTACAATTAGTATTGGCTGTTTTCAAAATTGCACTTATTACAATTAGGTCATATTTTCCTATAAATACTTGGTGCTTCTTCATTTGTAACACACAATTCAGATTTGAATGATAAATGAAAGTTGCACTTTTGCACTTTGTTTCTTGAGAGTGGATTCTCTCTAGGGTTCTTTTTAGAACTAACAAACTTATCAAGGCTTGATCAACCTTGTGGCGTTTTCCGACACTTCGGGTCCTTGTTCTTTCGTGTTCAAGGGTTCAAGTGGATCGTCGATCTTTGTTTAGCTTTCTTGGGGTGTGTATATTTCAGAATTGGTTGTGGGTTGTGGGATCTTCCCTTGTGGGTTCTCACCATGAAGTGTTTAAATGAGTTAACCAAGGATTAGAAGTAGATAAGTACAAGTTTTGGAAGCTAAAACACAGCTCCATTTTTTATATTTTTCTTCATATTTTCAGCTAGGACCAGAACTGGTACTAGGAGATAGATTTTCATGAAATAAATTATTCCATTGGACTCAGTGGGCAAAAATAGGTGGGGTTACAGTTAGGCACTTTTTCGATAGAGGCCGAAAGAGCATAATTACGAAAACGCCATTGAAATCCCTAAATAGGGGCTATTAAGGGTATTTTCGTAATTTGACACTGAATTATGTGCTTTCGAGCCCGGAAATGGATTCTTTGGGTGAAAATACATTAGAATAGCCTTAGTCAAGATTTTGGGAAAATGTGCCATCGGGCCGGGTACGACAAGGCCGGGCAGGGTCCCGGGGGCATTTTGGTAAATTTTCACCATAGACTAATATAACCATAAGAAACACTATGGAAGAGTCTAAAATGATACTTGGATGGTTATGACATATTTCTTGTTATTTAATATTTTAAGACTGAGTCGAAAGCCGGAACGACACGTTTTACGAGACACCTTTAAACAGAGGATTATAAAGCATTGAGGTAGGGACATTATCCTTCATTCACTATGCCATAAGTTATATGATTGTGTGGATGCCATTGTTTTGGAAATACACTTTATTAATCAACATGATTTGTGTAACGCCCCAAATTTCAATTAAGGGCTAATGATAATTATTGAGGATAATTATGGAATTAAAGTGGAATAATTATGTGTTTTGTGGCTATATTAATTAATATGCCATGATTAGTGGAAATTGAAAGAATGAAATTGTTCGGTAGTTAGTTAGTGATTAATAGAGAAATTAATTACTAGCTAAGAGGAGAAATGAGAGGTGTGATTAAATGGTTAATGAAAAGATTAGAATGGCTAATTGGTTGCTTATTTGATGATAACCAATAGAAATGTGACAAGTAGCAAGAACATATGTAAAGAAGGTGAGAGAAAGCTCAAATGAAATATTTTAATAGTTTTTCTCTTTCTTTTGCCTCATTTTTCGATGAAGAGTGGGAGGGAGTATGATCATCATCATTCCTTCATCTTCTTCTCTCAATCTCTCTTTTCTCTCTCTCATTTTCTCTCTCCAAACTAGCAGCCAATATGGCTTAAGAAAGAGAAAGAAAAGATGGAATTTAAGGTAAGTTAAAGACCTCTAATGCCAAAGTTCACTTCATTAATGTTGTTCCTTGTAGTGAGAGCTTCAATTTGATGGTTGTAGTTTCTCTATTGGTGGTGATTTGAGGAATCACAAAAATCTGATAGTTGGAGAATCAAGAAATGTCTTTGGAAAAGTTGAAGAGGTAGGTGAAACCAATCATTCTATCTATGTTTTATGCCAAATTATAAAGATTGAAATTTCTGAAAATTATGGTCTATTTTCTTTGGAATAGGGTCATTAGTAGTTTGGCATGTTATTGGTATAGAAATGGGTGTTAGGTATGAGTTTTGGATAGATAGATGGATTTGGGATTGAATGATTAAGTTTGGTAAGTTTGGAATTTTGGATGTTTATATTGCCCTAAACCATAGCATGTTAATGGAATGGGATTTTGGTGATTCTGTTGGTTCTATTGAATTCCTTGGGTGTTTTGGTGTGGGAGTAGCCTTGAGTAAGAGTTTGGGACTATTAGAATCAATTAGGCTATTGTTGAGAAATGCTATCAGTGTTTCTGCGTTTTCTGGTTTCTGATAAGATCACTCGAGTGACCTGGGGTTCACTTGAGTGTGGGATGAATGTCACTCGGGTAAGGTTGAGTATCACTCGAGTACTGCGTGTATATTCTGTTTCTCTTTAGCTTTCTGTTGTGCTTCTGTGATCAAAATCCAAAAAGTGTGTCTTGACACTCGCGAGTGTCAAGCCATCACTCGAGTGCTCTTGTCCCTGCTTGAGTGATGTTCCCTTCTGAAAGTTTCTTGTGCTCTCGGGTGAGCACTTCCTGGACCTCACTTTGGGGGACTTGGGTGAGCATTAGGCTTCCATTCGAGTGATTGTGTTTATGCTCGAGTGCAGCGAGCAACTCTGGGTTCTGTTGTTTCTTTGTGCTCTTGGGTATTTACTCACTGTTGTTCACTCTCTAGTGCCCGAGTGTTGACCATACCATCACTCGAGTGAGGCCTCATTCACTCGAGTATTCGTACAATATCACTTGAGTGAGGCCATCTTCACTCGAGTGTCTCAGTGAAAAATATCAGTTTTGAGTTTTCAAAAAGGGGATCTTTGGGGATAATCTTCCTACTCTTTAGAGTAATTGATAGAGGCATTCATGGGTATTAAAAAAAGAGGTGATAATAACCAACGATAAGTGTTATTCAAGTAAAGATTTGGAATAGTGAATAATCCTATGTCCTTGATTTGGTTATAGTGTTGGGTATTCGCCCTGATTATGGTTCGATATCCGCTCGGATAGCGAGTAGTAGATACTGGAGCACACGTGGAAAGAATAAGGGTATGGAACTTACCTCTCCTGCATGTATTTGATAAATGTGTCAGTGTATTGATGCATGTTATTACTTTGACTGATTATGTGAAACATATATGAGTGATTGAAGCTCTATTTCAACTTATGCTATGGCCATGAGTATATTGTTTGAACATTGAGCATGCTGATATGTTATTGTGTGAACATGAATTATGTATTGCAAGCATGTCATGCATTAAACACTTATCTTGCATGCATATTGGTATTGTTTTCCTACTGAGACCTACCAACATTTTAGACAGGGAAGGTAGAATGAGGATGGAGCAAGCATCCAAGGGCGACGAGGACTCCTTCGGGTTGTCATTTGGGTAGTTGGTTATCATGGTAGTTGGGATTATGTATAATTGGATATTGGATGTAAATGTGCTTGGATGTATATTGGGTTATTTGTTTATGTATTGGAGATGGATTTGTGTAATCCCCGTTGAGGAATTGTAATGGGCAATTGTGCCCTACGTATCTTTAGTGAAGGTATGAACCTGGAATTGCCAGGATTATTATTGTGCACTCTGATATATTATAAATGTGATTTATCTTTGTGTAGTAATTGTATCCGGACGGTGAATGTGAGACCAGGTGAATTATCTTTTGAAATGTATTTATGAAAACCCCGTCTGATAGATGGGCTAGTAAATGAGTTTTGGTTATTATTGGTCTCTATTTCACTTTAATTGCGTAATCTTGATATTAATTACAGCAGGGGGTTAAATTTGCCTAGAGAGGGGCAGTTAGTACCAGAGGTGCACTTACACTGGGAGTTGGCAGAAGTCCAACTGTTGTAGATTGTGGGGCTGGGCCCTACTCATGTATACATGACAATGATGTGTTTATATTGTTCATTAATTTGTGCATACCTTGGCGCATGTCATATTCACTTTTTGCATTCTCTACGAACGATATTATGTCTCTACGGGGATTCTTTAGAATCTTACCCTATTTTTAAACAAATACCTCAGTAGGTGCAAATGGGGCAAAGGGAAAAGACGTAGACGTCGGAAAGTGAACGGCACGTGTCTTGAGGTGAGGACAAGATCATGGTCATAATTAGTCTATTTTGTGATATTTTGGTGAAATTTGTAAATATTAAAACTTCTGCTGTATTTGCTGTTTCCGCCGACGAATGATATCAGAATTGTAAACGAATATTCTTATCAGTATAATTGCACTTTTCTGTATGCCCATTGAATTATGTCTTTATTACTCTTTGAATATCGAAATGGAAATGGGTGTTGACAATATACGGTGCTATATGATGAGTGATGATTATGCTGTACATTGACCCTAAAGGATCCGATCTTATACTGAAGGTTGAGGATAGGCTTGAGTTAGATCTAAGTTGAAATAGTGGTTAGGTCGAAATGTGAATTAGTTATTTACGGTTCATTCCATGATGGAAGTTTGAACCTTGTGAACCTTATGGAAAGTATTGAACCTTCAGTAATGTTTTGAAGATAGTACCTAAATACCATGATGGTTAGAATAAGCACTATTGATTATGATTTTAGCATGCCTATTGAGTGTAATTGAGGGAAATGATTTCCGATCTGTGTGATGTTGAGGTTCTAGAGTCAGTGATGAACCTAAAAGTTGGATGTCTACCCAATATCTGGAGAAGCGTTACCAAGTAAATCGTAACCCAGGAATCAGCTGTTAAGTTTTGATTTCTTAAGAATTTGAAGTGGCCTAGAATGATTTGAGGCATTAGAATATAGTACAGATGTGTATGAGGTTTTTTTAAGGATGTTAGTTGCTAATCTAGTATAGGGAAAGATCTAGATTATATAAATTTCCTAGAAAGATAAATTCAAAGTTAGTTCTTTGATAGAGAAAAGAGTAGCCACAAATTATGGTCTTACTCTTTTATATGATTGATTGCATGTTACTATTATAATTCTTTGAACTCACCCTTTCCCCAACAATTAAATATTCCAGTTAAAGGAAGCGGCTTAAAGGGCAAAGATGTGAGTGCCAGCAATTGAGAGGTTTGGTCCAATTCGAGTGCTGATGTTGGTTATCAAAAAGTTTTTTTTATTATTTTAAGGTCTGTAAACATTATGTATAAGACCCAGTGGGAATTCTTGTAATATAATCATGTCCTTTTTATCAATATTTTTTATGCTATTTCTGTGTGTCCACCGAACTACACATAAACACTATGAAATATGTGAAAATAAGATAAGGACCTTACAAAGGTTATGTGAATAAATACTATAAACCATTTAATTTGGGAGTTATATGGCATAATGGCAATAACCATAAGGTAGATTCCTAAAAGGCCATGAAATCAAAATATCAATAATTACCAATAATGTTTAAATCTATAAGTGAATTGGCACTATATTAAAATTTTAAAATGACCAATAATTACCTTTTTGTCTATTTGATTTCATATATCACTTATGAACACTTATTGATGTCACAATATCAAATGATAATTTCTTTCTTACAAATTAATCATAATAAATTTAAATTTAAACAATAATCAAAATCATATTGCCTTCAAGGCTTACAATTATTTCTTTTGGCTTTACAATTTGGTCATCTTTATCTATAACTTATTGCTTTAAGCATCATAACTACTTTTGGTATTTTTCACAATGTCTCATGGTCTTTTTAGCTTCACAACCATTTTAATCTTTACTTTGATACATATTACTCTATATGACTTCTGGTCATATTATACCATTATCAAAGTGCCAAAGTTTTTCTTGTCAATCATGCCATTTAATGAAAGTGTGAGTATATTATTTTGATGTGTGGAAATTACGGATTTGTAGTCCCAATTGAATATGAAATACATAAATATTTAAGTGAAACAAAAAGATTTTCACAAATGCTAATGAATACTTTGATGAGGCATATTATTTTATGGTGGATACAATAATTTTGTATTTTTGGCAGGATATGAAAATAAAATTATGCGTCTGTTAGATGTTATTATATACAGCCTATTCATATGGCTCATTAAATAGTGAAATTTATGTGAGAATCCTTGAAGAATCTAAAATGCCAGAAGTATATACAAGAAAATCATTTTATATATAAAATGTTATGCGAGTTTGAAAATAATTCAAGCGTATATAATTGATTGAAAAATATATTGAAAAATGAGTAGTTTTACATTTTACTTTATTTGTAGATCATCGTGTTATCCAATGCATTAATGATTTCAAAATCACATATTTTTGCTAAGGTGTATTTTCTTGCAAAGATATATTGAATTTAATGGTCTAGAAGTACCTTATATTTTATGAAAATATTTTATGCATCATGCTAATATTGTATTTATTATGATTTTATTGGTACAAATTAGTTATTGCAGGTACACAATGGACTATGAAAATGAGATTTGGTGTAATAGTCCTATGAACATATTATATGATATTATTTTGTTCAAAGCAAATTGAATATATGGATACAAGATATATTTCGGTAATTTTCAGAATAATTTTCCTTTACAGTTTCCACAATGAATAAGATAAAGGCAGAATATACTGATATCTTAGCATATCCAGAAGATATATTAGAGGAATACATTTCAGCAAAATATTTGATGATAATGCATCATTCATAGTTTGGCGGCCAAAAGAATGATATGCTCAAAAATACATTAGAAGTGATGTTCTTATCATGGGGAGTAAAACTGATGTTATTATTAGGAGAAGTAAATATGATATCATCGTTAGGTGAAGTAGAGATTGTGTTGTACTCTTTTCCTTAACCAAGGTTTTGTCCCACGGGATTTCCTGGTAAGGTTTTTAATGAGGTAGCTTCGATTTATATTATGTACTCTTTTTCTTTCACTAGGTTTTTTTTATCACACTAGGCGTTTCCTAATAAGGTTTTAACGATGAAAAATTTGTTCATGGACATCAAAAGGGGAGTGTTGTAAAAATACTAGATGATGTGGATGTTTATAAACTCCCAACTCTTGACCTTTCACTTTCTACACTCCAAACCTCTCTAATGAATAGTCTTTAGGAGTCTTTATATCCTTAACTCAAAGGTTATAATTTGTGCACTTATGAGAATTAACTTTGCTATTTACTTTATGTAACTTTTGGTTGAAGTTGAGGGCCTATAAATAGAGTACTATGTACTACCCTTTGGTTGCATCCAAATGAATAAGATATTGCTCCCACTTTCTCTCTATTTCTCTCTCTTTATCTCTTTCATTTCATCTCTTGTATTTTCCTATTTTCATAACAAGAGGGTTTTTATCAACATAACAATTTTTTATGTAAATCATTGCAAAGGATATTTTAGAAAAATAAGCACACATTTTAATAAATAATATAAAAATATATCATTACAAAATAATTTGATTTTAGATTATTTAATGGTGATAATGTTAAAATGATTATTCCATTGTGATATTTAATTTGATTTTAAACATGATATATTTTAAGGTGTGCTTGGGATGGCGTTAACTTTCTCATAGGCAAACGTGCTTATGGGTGATTTTGGCTTTTTTAAAGATGTTTGTGATAAATTTTTTTTCAATTGGGCTTTTGAACAAAAAAAAAAAAAAGCAGCTTAAGCCATAAACAAGAATTTCTTATTTTTGGCTTTTCCACCATGGAGAGAGAAAAATAGCTTATGAAAGAAAGATGTTTGATACTTGGATCCCATTTTTTTAATTAAAATACTATTCTGGTCCTTATTAAAATCCTTATAGACAAACTTTTTTGTCCTAAATATAAATTCACTTAAAAGTTAATAATCATGACAATATTAAAATTTAGTCCATGAGAAATTTAATTGATGAGAATTACTTGATAATTTTTTATATAATAATCATGACATTATCCTGATTTAGGTTATTCTCACCAATTAAATTTTTAGGGGAATTTTCCCCAATTTTTCCTAAAAAAATTAAGTAGTTTAGTATTGTAAAATTTTTTTCCCAATAATACATTTTCAATTTTATTTTTATAAAATGTATGTCTTTTTTAGTTTTTTTACCTTTAACCTTGTTTTTCATTATTCATCCAAACGAGTTCCTGTATTTTTCACTATATATATAGTATGTATTATTTAATAAGATTCACATCCTTTTAAGTTATTTTCCATCTAAACTTGCTTTCAAAATAATCATTTAAATAAGTTTCAGTTTCAGAAAAGCCACTTATGCTACTGCCAATCCAAACATATATCATATTTACACAATCTAACTTTTATCCAATCTTAAGTTTGCAAAATTTAGATTACAAAACGGTCACTTTTGCCATCACTATTCCAAACACATACTGAAGGCTTGTTTGGTTTAATTCTATTACACCTTGCAGTGCAGTGTAATGCGATACAATAGTAATACAGTGCAATATTAATTATAAAGCTAATGTTTGGTTTGATTTTTAAACAAGGTGCAATGAGTTATTTTTTAATAATTATTTAAAATAAAAAAATCAAATAAAGTCTATTTTACCCTTAATATAATCTTTATAGAAAAAATAGTTAAGAGCCATCACGTTGCCTCCTCATAACCTTCACATGACCGCGCCAAGGATCATCCAATAGTGAAGGTTGTAGTGGTAGAGGCAATGATAATGGTAGTGTGGCAATGGCATTGGTGGCGGTGATGGCAGCAGTGTTGAAAATTGTGCCCTAAGGGCTAATCATTATACTTTGAACATTATTATTTTAATGAAATTTCTCCATTTTATTATCATATTATTTGCATGTTAACTATGATAATTGTATCCTTGGATAATTCATGAAGATTGTCTTTAAATGTCCCTGGTCAGTCATCTATGCGGGAGCAGAGATGAAACAAGACCAGTATGACTTTGATAAGATATGGAGATATGAATCAAAGTCTTAGGCACTTGTAAGAGTACAAGGTGCTAGACCGACCCACTATGAGAAAGCTACATGGATCAAGTCATAAGCTTTTCTCATGTATGAGCACGTCACAATGCCTTTAGACCTGAGGTCATCATGGATTCCTACATGAGAGTTGCTAAGCTTTGAACTAGTCAAAAGTCACTTTTGACTGAGTGATGATAAAGGCTACGATCAGGCTTGTGGTTTTTCATGCAGAGGAATATGAATTATCAAGATGGAATTTGTCCCTCACATTAGTAGAGAGATATTACTGGGCCCCTCGATGAGTGAGTCTGAGAAATGTATGGCCATAGTACAATGGAAAGGAGTTTCCATTTCTATTATCATGCTACTCAGGAATCGAGAAAAGTGATGGTCAGGAACAAGAGGATGACATTATCCATGCCTCATCCTTGACCGATATATCGTGTGACAAAAGGGACATGACATGGTTGTATAATAGGTGCATTGTGTTAATGATCCTCATATGAATTAGGTAGTCGTAATGTCTTTCTAGAGGCCGCTTGCGACTTGTGGGTTGATACAGTTATTGGCCCATTGCCAACTTCATATGCGCCTACAGGGTCGCACACAATAATGGCTCATCACGAGATAATGTTTAATTTATGGTGGACGAATTATATATATATATATATATATATATATGTGATATAAAATTCGTTAATAATATTATATAGATATATATTTTCGAAATACATATTATATATATATGTGTGTGTGTGTGTGTGTGTATTATATGATACTATTTATTGTGTTAGTTTTAAATTTAATTTATTAAGATATATTAAATTTAATAACTAACATGATAGGGATATAGTATCTTAGATTTAATTTATGAAGATAAATTACATCTAATGACTCTTTATTTGGATTAAATAAATAGGTTAAATTAAAACTGTTGGACAGATTTAATTTAAATTGAATTTATTTAATTAGCTCATTAAGATAATTAATTGTTGATTAATTTCAAAATTAATGATGATTAATTTTGAAATTTGAATATAGCCCTCATAGGTTATAAACTTGATAGAGCATATAGACTCATATGCGCATGAGAATTCAGACCCATAAGGAAACCCTAAAAAACATTGGAGGCGCTAGCACGCAGTCTCTATTGGAGAGTTCGTGTAGATACCGGTAGAGGGAGCGAACCTAACGTGTAGGCTCCTAGAGATCGTGAAAACCCTAAGTTAAAATAAGGTACGAGTTCTTTCTAACCTGATTTAAACGCCGTTGATAGATCCTGGATTAGGATCAGGGAAAATTTTATAATTCTTCCGCTGTGCCTGCCGATCCTAACAAGCAGGTGTTGACAACGACGGTGAAGGTGGAGGTAGTGGCGACGATGGCAAGTAGTGACAGTAACAACGGTGGGGGAGGTAGTGGCGATGGCGATAGCTATCATAGAAGTGACAGTGACAAAAGTGGAGAAGGCGGTGGTGGGAGGAGGTAGTGGAGGAGGAGGAGGAGATAGTGTTGGTGATGGCAAGTAGTGAAGTGACAATGGTAGAGGTGGCGGAGGCAGGGGTGGCGGTGAAAGAGGAGGTAGTAGCAGTGGCAACAACTGTTATGGTAGTAGCAAAGGCAACAAAAATAGAGGTAGTGGCAGCGGGGGTAGTGGTAGCGACGATGGAAGAGGTAGCAGTGGTGATGTCATGTGGTGATAAGAGCAGCAATAGAGGAGGAGGTAGTAGCGGTGACGGCAATTACTATGGCAGTGACTACTGTAACGGTGGAGTTGGTGATGGTGGTTACGGCGGTAGAGGAGGATGAGGTAGTGGTGGCGTGGTGTGTGAAATGAGACAAGTGAAACAAAGACAAATGAGAGTAAAGGGTAAATTTAAACCCTGCAATGAGGTAGTAATGAGTATTCATAGGTTGGAGATATGAATGATGATTACCAATTTTTTTTGTAATCATCATTATTATGGTAAACCTTATTACCATGCTAAAGAGTAATTAAACACTCTTCTCTTGGTAATGCAATCATGATTTTCATTACAGGCATGCAATGGGGTTTAACTAAATGGGCTCTTAGTTATTTAGATGTTTTCTCATTTTATTTCTTTCCAATTTTCTCTCATCCTTCCAAAAATTAGTGTTAAAGTTTAAAATGCTCCCTTATAAGTAATACAAATAATAAGTATCGACTAACGTGTTAGTGCAAGTGCCTTACCCTAGGGGGTGAATTGGGTGATAATAAAAATTTTAATTAAAATTTAATGATTAAGAGAAATTAAAGAAATAAAACCAAAGTTAAGAATTGGAGAAATATCACCAAAGTGTATACTAGAGATTTATATTGCTTCGGCCACAACTTATTTGACCTATGTCAAGTCCTCAGATTGCCTCTGAGCTTTTCACTATAGCTTCCAAGATTCAGTAGATTTTTGGCACCTTAGTACACTGCAAGTTCCTTTTCCGGACACTCACTTTCCCTTACATAATGTAAACAAATACCCTACTTAAGGTTTCACAACCTTAAGTTATCTGAATAAGAAGTATTGAGTGTTTGAAGTAACTCTCTCTAAGAGTGAATGGATAATCACTGAAGTACAAGATACAAAAAGAATGATGAAATAAATAGAGCACTAATAGCAGACTTAAATATTCAGTAGTTCGGTAGGTGCTCCGCTTTAAATGCTTTCGTACTTATAGTAAAAGTGTATTTAATAATCGTTGTGAGCATTCCATTTGTTCGTTATAGTGCTATTGCTTCTCTAGACATTCTTTGTGTGTAGGAATATAGCCGTTGTAATATCCTGAATTCTGAGACTTGAGGCTAGAGAATAAGCCTGAGATTAGTGGATTGCTAAGCCCCGGTTTAGCAAAATCCCAAATTGTGATTAAGGGTTAATGACTCCAAAAGTGGATGTCATTAGTGATAAATGAACCCTTTTGGAGAATATGATGTGAACCGTGATTCGTATGCGTTGTGAGCAATGCCGAAACCCTGTATTTGAGTTCAATTGTGGATTAACATCCAAATTGACTTAGAATAGAGGGAAGGCATGTTTTGGTGATAAATGAAATGATATGAAGTGTTTGGTGGTGATTCAATGAGAATTACCGAAATCAGGGGCTAAACGGTAAAGTTACCGACCAATTGGTCAGTTACCGAAGAGGAAACTCATTGGTAACTTCAAGATCAATGGTTAGGATTGATTTTTGCAAGAGATCAAAAGGTGGAATCATGTGTGCATGTGCCTATGTGAGCTCATGGAGGATGTTGCAAGATCATGACACATGGCACTTTTTGGACCCTTGGATCAAGTCAAATGTTCAAAGTTTGCTTTTTCTCTTCCCTCTCACTTTTTAGTCGGTTGTGGCATCCCAAAAACTGAACATCATCTTCATCATTTTCATCTTCATGCCTCTCTCTCTTGTTCTTCATTTCGCCTAGCTCAAGGAAGAAAGAGAAAGAAACAAGGTAAGTTTTGGCTTATGTAATGTCCTCTAATGCTAAAACACCTTTCTATAAAATTGTTCATAGTGATGAGAGCTTCATTGCTATGGTTTTAGATTCTTGATTGGTGGTGTTTAATAGCGTGAGGAAAATTGGAAAGATGGAGAATCAAGAAATTGGTTTGGGAAAGAGGAAGAGGTGAGTATTTGAAGCATTTTGACTTAAGTTTTGTGATCATTGGTTAAGCTTTGTAAATTTCGAATTTTGCCCTGATTTTCATGTGATTTTGGATTTGAGGAATTGCCTTGTGTATTGTGGTGAAATTGGTATCATGTTGTGGTATTTGGTCATTGGAATTGATTTGGGAACTTGAATTGGAAGAGTTGTGATGTTGTGGTTTGAATTGTGATTTGTGTGACATGTTGTGGTAACATGTCAATATGATTTGAATTTGATTGATTTGGTGTTTCCAATGGATTCCTTGTGCAAATTTATGTGGAAATGGTATTTGGTGTGAATTTGGGAACCATTGGAATCATTGGTGCAAAACTGAAAATCTGTCCCTTGAAGTTCTGTTCTGGACAGTCTTGTTGTGTGGACATTTTGACTAAGCAAATGATGTTAGAAAATTCTGAAACTTTCCAGTCTTGAAGTTCACATCTTAAGCTTCAAAATAGACATATAATATGTGTCATTTCGTTTTGTGAATTGGGATTTATGTTTGTCCAAAGTTTGAGGACGAAACTGGATTCTGTTTTGGAGCAATGTTGGATTTTGTGTAAATCTGGATTTGTGTGGTGATTTCTGGTAATGAGACATATTTTTCCCATAAAGGGGACTTGAATATCTTTCAATGGGCTTTGGAATCACCTTGTTTCAAGTTTTCTAGAGCAAGTTATGAATTTTTGAAGTTTCCTTGGCTGCAGCCAAAATTCTGGCTCCAGCGCAAAACTTTCTGTGGGTGTCCTGGCCGCAGCCAGAAATTCTTGGCTGCAGCCAAAATGTTTCTGTGACGTTTTTAGCCATTTTTGGCTGCAGCCAGAGAATTCTTGGCTGCAGCCAGAACCCAATTTTCAGCAATTTGTGATTTTGAAAGGTGATTTCCAACCTAGTTCGTCCCAATCCTTTAAGCTTTCGTTGAGCTTATTTTAGCCACCTAAAGGGTGTAAATGGTAACCAACTTTAAGTGAAATGGAAGTAAGGATTTAGAATTTAGATTGACCCTATGTCCTTGATTTGGTTATAGGGTTGGATATTCACCCTGATCGTGAGCAGCCGGAGCTGGAGCTTACGTGGAAAGAGGGTAGGGAACATATCTCTTCTGCTTGTATTTGATATATGTGTTAGTGTGTTGGTGCATGTCTTAGCTTTGCATAATTATGTGTAATTTGAAGTTATGTTTCAATTTATGCTATGGCCATAGGTATACTGTTCGAAGCATTGAGCTTGCAAATTGACATTGTGTTATCATGTGTTGTGTGATGCAAGCATGTCATGCATTAAACATCTATCGTACATGCATATTGATATTGTTTACCTACTGAGATTCTCTCGAATCTCACCCTCCCCTACTAACCTTTCAGACAGGGTAGTAGATCAAGGATATTGCGAGCAGCTAAGGGCGATGAAGACTCCTTCGGGATTGAAGTTGGTAGTTGGTTATCATAGTTGGGAGTATAGATATTGGTATTTGTATTTAGTTGTGTATATGTGGATGAGGATTTGATTATGTGTATGAGAAAACTTTGTGTAATCCCCATATGAGGGCTTGTGTGGGCGATTGTGCCCTGTAAGGCTTGATTAATGAATGGAACCCGGGGGTTGCCGGGATTGCTATTAGATATTCTGATATGAATGAATGTGAATTAACTGCACAGGTGATTATATTCGATAATTGAACTTGAGACCGGAATAGGAAAGAAGTCTTGAAAATTTTATAAAGTCCCTACTTCACAGGGAGTTCTAAATGAGTTTTGAACTATTCGACGGTCTCTAAACCAATTTAATTATGTAATATCGAATTATAATTACGCTATTTAAGGCAGGGGGTTACATTTTGGTATCAGAGCTGCAGTTCCTGGCAAAGATGGATTTTGCTAGGTTATTTCCCTTAGGCCAAGCTAGGGAATGAGTGATGAGTTATGATTGCCTAAGGAATAGGCAATGATTTGTGATTTTGGTTGTTTGTGGTATACACATTTATATCTCTGGTGTTGTGGATATCTGAGATTTGTGGATTATGTGTATACATTATTTGGTTGTCCTGAATTTGTGTGTTTAAAGTCCTTAAGACCTAGGGGACCATGGTGCCTTAGGCTGGCAAAGATATTTGGATTTGTGTTGGGGTTGATAATGCTCCGTGGAATTGAGGGAAGTGATTTCCCTGTTCAACTAAGGTTGAGGTTTAGATAGATGAGCTGTGATCCAAGGATCAGACTCCATAACTGGGCTGATTCATAGGAATTGTATTTGACCTGGATGGTCTGTGGTGCCAGAGCATGGTACTAGAATTGAATTGAAATATGTATCAGGTACCCGAGATTGCTAGTTGTAAATCTAGCAGAGGGAAAAGTTACCTATGGAGGATTCGGATCGGAGAGTGCTACCTACAGGGAGTTTTGATGGAAAAGGGCTACCTACGGTGAGATCTGATCGGAGAGGGCTACCTACGGTGAGATCTGATTGGAAAGGGCGACCTACGGAGGATGCTGACCGAAGGGGCTGACCAGTCAGGTGACTGAGTGAAGCATCGGGTACGGTACCGTAGTGTGGAGCCACCATGACGATGAACCCTAGTGTGCAGCCGCCTTGATAACGAACCGTCAAGAGCAATCGCCGTGACGTTGAATCGTAGAGTAGAGCTCTGGGAACGTTGGGAGTATGGGATCTCAACGATGTGTTGGTTATGGCTCTGAATGCTTCGAATTGAATTGAGCCAAGGTCTGGCATAGATTATGTGTGTGGACAGGGGTAGTAGGAGATTCCTATGGGACTCCTATTGAATCACCCTGACATTGTGAAGGCACAGATGAGGATAAAGACCTCAGAGTGTGCAGCGGAAGCGTGGTGAATGTGATGTTTGAGAATTGTGTTGAGAAGAAGCTCGAATTTGCAGAAAGTGCAATGCGTTAGTGATGGCTTCGGGAGGTAAAACTTCGGGGTCAAGTTGTATTGTGAAAAAGGGGTCTTGAAGGATCCCAGTACGTGAAAAGAGTTCAAGATGTTGAAGATGAAGTTGTTAATATGCCTGGTTCCAGCTTGTTGCAATTATGCATTGTGAGTCTCTCACCTGCGGCCGCATGGGGTGATTCCTATGGCGGAGGACCGTGCCTTCGGGGCGGTGGTGATACGGGGGACAGGCTATTTGTGAAGGCCGACGGGCCATTTGTGAAAGCCAGATAGCTATATGAGCTATAAGGCTATGTGTATGCACTGCCACGCCAATAGTCCCTGAGTAGCTAACAACAGTTCGGGTAAAGACTGTGTGTCTTCTCGGCGGAGAAAGGGGATGAGGGTGGAGTGTGATGTGGAAGCCGAAAGGCTATGTGTGAGCACCGCTACGCTAATAGTCCCTGAGTAGTTAACAACGGTTCGGGTTAGACTGTGTGTCTTCCCGGCGGAGAAAGGGGATGAGGGTAGGGTGTGATTATGGATCTGCTATTGTGAGCCTGAATGGCTATATGGGTGCACTGCCACGTCAATAGTCCCTGAGTAGCTAACAACGGTTCGGGTAAAGACTGTGTGTCTTCCCAGCGGAGAAAGGGGATGAGAGTGGAGTGTGATTGTGAATCTGTGACAATTGTGGATAAGATGGGACTGAGGTATTGTTGTGTAGTAGAGCAGAGCTAATTCAGCTGATGGCTAATTCGACTACATGATCGGGGGTTCTCTATTCTGAGGGCACTACCCCGACATGGCCAACCTGGCTAGCCACCACGTTGGTTGCACCGGTGTTGACCTAAGGCCGAAAGGTGGTGTGTAAAATTAGAATCTGCAATGTACGTTTGATAAGGAAATGGATTTTCTTGTGAGTCCTGGGTGAAATGTGAGTAACCCAGCCACTGTCGCGGGGCATCCCCAGCGGGGGGTAAAACCGGGGTGGGCACCACCGGCACGGGGCATCCCTAGAGGGGGTAAAACCGGGGTAGGTGTGACAATAATTGAGTAACCCAGCCACCGTCGCGGGGCATCCCCAGCGGGGGGTAAAACCGGGGTGGGCACCACCGGCACGGGGCATCCCTAGAGGGGGTAAAACCGGGGTGGTTGTGACAATAAAATTGTGAGTCCGGTAACCCACGGGCATCCATCGGACGGGTGTGATGTGGGAGCCAGCCACGAAGCGGAAGCGTGGGCACCCATTAAGGGGGGGTGTGACAATAAAAGGCGCCTGGATAGAAGAGACTGAGACTCTAGGTGGGCCATTATGGTAGGGTGCTTTGGATAGAAGAGATTGAGATTCCGGAGTGACTTGATGCGATTGTGGTTGATACCCAAAAGTCCCGGTTACCACTAGCGGAGTCACTGGTGGGTATACGGGTGAGGGCGACACCATGAAAGTTGATACAGATGTGATATTGTTGTGAATTCCCAAAAGTCCCAGTTACCACTAGTGGAGTTACTGGTGGGTGTACGGATGAGGGTAAAGCTGTGAAAGTGGATATGGCAGAAGCTGAATGTTTGTGTATACAGCTGAGGCTGTCGTTTGATGTATTGAGGTTGTGATGGTTACTCCTGGAAGGGGTAACCAGATTGAGTTGAGCAGTGTGGTGGCCTATACTGCCCAACTGCTGAGATCTTATGATATGGCTCATGATTTAGAGCCTCCGGGTATTGTGGTTAGGTGATCATAGAGTTCTGTGGCAATCGTGTGTGGAGGCGATTGCAGTTGTTTGGAAATAGTGTGGTGATTGTGTTTGTGCGGCAATCGTGAAATGGGCCGATTGCAGTTTGTGGCAACTAAGTTGCATTCATTGTTTGAGATTCTTGCGAGAATCGAATTTGTGGAGTACCGTTTGTATGGGTGGTCTAGAAGGGACCATCCAATGTGAAATGAATTGTGAAATGGAAGCTGTCGTGAAGAAGCATCCGTAGTTTGTGGATTAAGTGGTTCGACAAATTTCGAGGACGAAATTTATTGAACGGGGGGAGAAATGTAATATCCCGAATTCTGAGACTTGAGGCTAGAGAATAAGCCTGAGATTAGTGGATTGCTAAGCCCCGGTTTAGCAAAATCCCAAATTGTGATTAAGGGTTAATGACTCCAAAAGTGGATGTCATTAGTGATAAATGAACCCTTTTGGAGAATATGATGTGAACCGTGATTCGTATGCGTTGTGAGCAATGCCGAAACCCTGTATTTGAGTTCAATTGTGGATTAACATCCAAATTGACTTAGAATAGAGGGAAGGCATGTTTTGGTGATAAATGAAATGATATGAAGTGTTTGGTGGTGATTCAATGAGAATTACCGAAATCAGGGGCTAAACGGTAAAGTTACAGACCAATTGGTCAGTTACCGAAGAGGAAACTCATTGGTAACTTCAAGATCAATGGTTAGGATTGATTTTTGCAAGAGATCAAAAGGTGGAATCATGTGTGCATGTGCCTATGTGAGCTCATGGAGGATGTTGCAAGATCATGACACATGGCACTTTTTGGACCCTTGGATCAAGTCAAATGTTCAAAGTTTGCTTTTTCTCTTCCCTCTCACTTTTTAGTCGGTTGTGGCATCCCAAAAACTGAACATCATCTTCATCATTTTCATCTTCATGCCTCTCTCTCTTGTTCTTCATTTCGCCTAGCTCAAGGAAGAAAGAGAAAGAAACAAGGTAAGTTTTGGCTTATGTAATGTCCTCTAATGCTAAAACACCTTTCTATAAAATTGTTCATAGTGATGAGAGCTTCATTGCTATGGTTTTAGATTCTTGATTGGTGGTGTTTAATAGCGTGAGGAAAATTGGAAAGATGGAGAATCAAGAAATTGGTTTGGGAAAGAGGAAGAGGTGAGTATTTGAAGCATTTTGACTTAAGTTTTGTGATCATTGGTTAAGCTTTGTAAATTTCGAATTTTGCCCTGATTTTCATGTGATTTTGGATTTGAGGAATTGCCTTGTGTATTGTGGTGAAATTGGTATCATGTTGTGGTATTTGGTCATTGGAATTGATTTGGGAACTTGAATTGGAAGAGTTGTGATGTTGTGGTTTGAATTGTGATTTGTGTGACATGTTGTGGTAACATGTCAATATGATTTGAATTTGATTGATTTGGTGTTTCCAATGGATTCCTTGTGCAAATTTATGTGGAAATGGTATTTGGTGTGAATTTGGGAACCATTGGAATCATTGGTGCAAAACTGAAAATCTGTCCCTTGAAGTTCTGTTCTGGACAGTCTTGTTGTGTGGACATTTTGACTAAGCAAATGATGTTAGAAAATTCTGAAACTTTCCAGTCTTGAAGTTCACATCTTAAGCTTCAAAATAGACATATAATATGTGTCATTTCGTTTTGTGAATTGGGATTTATGTTTGTCCAAAGTTTGAGGACGAAACTGGATTCTGTTTTGGAGCAATGTTGGATTTTGTGTAAATCTGGATTTGTGTGGTGATTTCTGGTAATGAGACATATTTTTCCCATAAAGGGGACTTGAATATCTTTCAATGGGCTTTGGAATCACCTTGTTTCAAGTTTTCTAGAGCAAGTTATGAATTTTTGAAGTTTCCTTGGCTGCAGCCAAAATTCTGGCTCCAGCGCAAAACTTTCTGTGGGTGTCCTGGCCGCAGCCAGAAATTCTTGGCTGCAGCCAAAATGTTTCTGTGACGTTTTTAGCCATTTTTGGCTGCAGCCAGAGAATTCTTGGCTGCAGCCAGAACCCAATTTTCAGCAATTTGTGATTTTGAAAGGTGATTTCCAACCTAGTTCGTCCCAATCCTTTAAGCTTTCGTTGAGCTTATTTTAGCCACCTAAAGGGTGTAAATGGTAACCAACTTTAAGTGAAATGGAAGTAAGGATTTAGAATTTAGATTGACCCTATGTCCTTGATTTGGTTATAGGGTTGGATATTCACCCTGATCGTGAGCAGCCGGAGCTGGAGCTTACGTGGAAAGAGGGTAGGGAACATATCTCTTCTGCTTGTATTTGATATATGTGTTAGTGTGTTGGTGCATGTCTTAGCTTTGCATAATTATGTGTAATTTGAAGTTATGTTTCAATTTATGCTATGGCCATAGGTATACTGTTCGAAGCATTGAGCTTGCAAATTGACATTGTGTTATCATGTGTTGTGTGATGCAAGCATGTCATGCATTAAACATCTATCGTACATGCATATTGATATTGTTTACCTACTGAGATTCTCTCGAATCTCACCCTCCCCTACTAACCTTTCAGACAGGGTAGTAGATCAAGGATATTGCGAGCAGCTAAGGGCGATGAAGACTCCTTCGGGATTGAAGTTGGTAGTTGGTTATCATAGTTGGGAGTATAGATATTGGTATTTGTATTTAGTTGTGTATATGTGGATGAGGATTTGATTATGTGTATGAGAAAACTTTGTGTAATCCCCATATGAGGGCTTGTATGGGCGATTGTGCCCTGTAAGGCTTGATTAATAAATGGAACCCGGGGGTTGCCGGGATTGCTATTAGATATTCTGATATGAATGAATGTGAATTAACTGCACAGGTGATTATATTCGATAATTGAACTTGAGACCGGAATAGGAAAGAAGTCTTGAAAATTTTATAAAGTCCCTACTTCACAGGGAGTTCTAAATGAGTTTTGAACTATTCGACGGTCTCTAAACCAATTTAATTATGTAATATCGAATTATAATTACGCTATTTAAGGCAGGGGGTTACAGCCGTTGGAGCAGAGAGACTGTGTTGGTTGAAGTTCTGTTTGTCTTTAATGCTTCTGACACAGAATTTTCTTTTTTTGATATTTAAATCTTTTGATGTTGAAAATCCATGAAACTTGCTTAAGAAAGATGTTAATCTTGTGAACGATCAATAATATGTAAGCTTAAAGACTTTAACTAAGTTTTCCTTGATTTCCAAATCTGATGTATCATGCTCTATTTTTCTGGATATTAGATTATTCCAATATGATCATTTGTATTTGAATAAAATATCTCTTTTCTATTATAGCTTATTCGAATACTCTTCTCTATATTCGAATAACATTTAAGTTATTTGTAATAAGTATATTTGAATAAACTGACCCTTATTCTAATAGAGTCCTTTGGAAACAAGGTGGATTTATTCGAATACAAGAGTTGTTATTTGAATATACTTTTATAATAGTGTGTATTCGAATACAATTCTCCCTATTCGAATAAGCTTTCAAAAACTTAAAATGTCATGTATTCAAGTGAATTTATTTTGATACAACCTTAGGTTATTCGAATAAGCTTTTTGAGAAACCTTATTTGAATACAAAAATATCCAACCTTTTGAAATTGAGTTTTGCATTAAATTAGTTTTTTATTCGAAAACCATTCTCTTTATTCGAGTAAGCTTGCTTTTATCTTTAAAAACTATCTCAACTTATTCGAATAGTTACCTCATTATTCGAATAACATTTCATAAACAAACTTGAAATATGTAAGCTGTTATTTGAATAACCATTTGCCTATTCAAATAAGTTTTGTCATATGTCAATTTGAAGAACAGTCAAGGCTTACCTCTATTCAAATAGAGTTATGTGTATTCGAATAATCTCTTTCTTAAACTGTGTATCCTTATTCAAATAACATACAACTTATTTGAATAACACGCTTCTTATTTGAATAAGCTAAGACTTATTCAAATAGCTCTTAACTAAAAATAGGTTTCGTTATTCGAATAACACTATAACTATTTGAATAAGTCACAGTGTTAAAACAAAATGAATTTCCTTAAACTAGATAATGAATCTCTATTCAAATAATCCTAAGTTTGTTATCATCAAAACTTTGAATCTAACATTGTCCCCCTTTTTAATGATGACAAAATTTAGCATATTCAAATTGAAACAAGAAAGTAAAATAAAATCACAATAGAAACTCATGGAACAAGTTATTTCATGAATATTCACCATTTTATGAATTTTATAAATGTTCAATTTCACGAGAAATTGGGCAAAAATGAATATGGAACTAATTTGGATGATTTAAAAATCCCAATATTAAGGTCTAAAAATGAAGAAATATTAGAGAAAATATTTGGTCCAAAAATAAATAGAAATTGGCCAATGAAAAATAAGAGAAGAAATTGGATTAGAAAGGTAATGACAAAATCGTAATTTTACCAAATTATCACAAAATTAATTATTTTCTGATTAATTGAAGATAATTTCAATTAATTAAGGAAAATAAAATGAAAAATATATTAATAATATTTTGGTCAATTTAATATGAATTTATGGAAAATTTGAGCAAAAATGCAATATTGACCAAAATTGAGACTTTACGTGTATACGTAATTGAAACAAGTTGTGAAGCCAATTGAGACCATAGGGAGGGACCTCTAGATGTCTCCTACATGTGGCATAAATAAGGAAATATTGGTTGGATATGATGGCATAGTTACATGAATGTAGGAAGTTATGTAATAAAAATTAGTTTTGGAATTGTTGGAAAATTCCATAAATCATTAAAATGATATATGATATTATAATATATCATTCTCATCTTCTTCATTCAGCATTTCACACACAAAACAGCAGCTAAAAGAGAGAGAGAGAGAGAGAGAGAGAGAGAGAGAGAGAACGTTCAGATTTTTAGAGAGAGAAAGGAGAAGAAATCTCACAAGGTAAGCCGATTTCTCTGACGATTTAGCTCCTAATGCCTATAACTCCGACCCTAAGCTACTCCTCTTTGTTCTTTAAGGTTTGGAAGCTCAAAATTTATTGTGGAACACCTAGGGTTTTTAGCCATATTTGGGAAAAGCTTGTGGGAGCTTGAGGTAACTTCCAAACCTTCGTATAGTAACTATTCTGGCTACTGTAGGCAATTTAATCCGTGAAATTTTGCCGGATTGCCATTGGTTTTAAATTTTGGGAATTGAGTTGCCTTAGGGTTATGCAGCCCAATTTCGGATCAAATGGTAGTTATAACCTAATGTAATAGTTAATTAAGTGGCTAGGAGTAGAAAGGAATGCGTTTACGGAGTCAAAATCGTAAAACCTCGATTTTCCCCGGAGAACTCATAAATTTTGTCCAGCTCTAGAAATGGGTCTTAGAGTTAGATTTTCAATGATTTTATGGTTCCATTGAGTTCAGGAGCAAAAATTAGATACAGTTACAGTTGGTCACTTTTTCAGAAAAGGCTGAAAAAGCATAATTACAAAAACACCCCTAAAACCCTTAAAGTGGGTCTGCCAAGGGTAAATTTGTAATTTGACATTGAATTTGATAATTCTGACTCTTGAAATGGATTCTTTGAGCTGAAATATGTTAGGATAGCCTATGTTAGAATTTTGGAAAAAGTACAACTGGACCGGGTACGGCGGGCTCGGGCCGGGTCCTCGGGGGCATTTTTGTACATTTTCATTATAGACTCATATAACCCCAAGAACACTATGGAAGTATCTAAATGGTGCATTTGGAATTGTAGGATTCGACATTTGCCCTGATTGTGAACGACCTGTGCCAGAGCACGTTCGGAAAGAACCAGGTAGTGACTCTCTCTCTTATACTATGTGTAATGCACTGTATGTGTGTTGTATCACTGTTTTTTGATGATTTCTGATACTTCTATGATTACAGCTAGTGATTGCTATCATTTTTAGCGCAAGCTGTCGTTATTGTGATTACAGCTTAAGCTGTCGTGATTGTGATTACAGCAAAAGCTGTCGCATCGTGTATACAACCGTGAGTGTTGTCGTTTATGGTGAAAGCCTTGTATGTTTGTGTTGTTGCTGCTATTGCTATTGTGATTTACTTACATGCTGTGTGCTTATATATTGTATAGTGGAATGTTACTACTGAGATTCTTTTGAATATCATTCTTTCTATTAACTGACCTACAGACAGGGCAAGTAACTCTAAAAGGAAGCGGACAACCAAGAGCGGCTAGGACTCCTTAGAGATCTTTGATGTTGGTTTTTGGTTATCTATTTTGATTTGGGATTACTGTATATATATGGAATGATTTTGTGTAATCCCCTATATAGGAAACTGTAAACCTTAGTGTATATAGATGTATCTGAAACCCGAGGGTTGCCGGGATTTTATTGTACACTCTGATATGTATGAATGCGATTGAACTGCGCAGAGTAATTAGATTCGGAAGATGAATCTGAGACCATGTTGAACGAATTTTAGAAAAGAAATTTAAGAAAAACGTATCCGTCGGTCTCTAATTAATTTAAATTACACATTTTCGAATCTTAATTACGGTTATCAAGGCAGGGGGTTACAGAAGGCACTATATTCAGTGTACCTGTGGGCATTTAGATTAGTGTATCATATATATTATGAAAGATGGCATACGTAAAGCATATAAAAATTGATATAATATATGAAAGATAGAGTTACTACCTTAAACCCCCTTTTGGTTCGTAAAACGTTCTTCAAACTTTGTTCCGACGGCTCAGGCTCTTAATCCAGTTCTAAAATTCCAAATGCATGAGAATTAGGTTAATACCCATTCATGCACTACTTTAGACTCTTCCAAAGTGTTTTTGTTGGTTATATAATTATATTAGTCTAAAACTGTAAATTACCAAAATGCCCCTGGGGACCTGGTCTAAGTCCCTCTGTACCTGATCCGACTGTACTTTTTCAAAACATTTGACCTAGGCTATTCCTACACATTTTTGCATGTAAAATCCATTTTTGACCTCAATTTTTATAAAATCACTGCCAAATGATAGTTTTGCCCTTGATAGCCCCTATTTAGGGTTTTAGGACTATTTTTGACATTTCACTTTTTAGGGCTTTTCTCACAATGTGATCAACATCAACCCTATACAAATTTCTCTCCTAAACAAAATAGAACCATTAGATTAATGAAATTCTAGCTCCAACCCTTATTTTCAGCCCTGGACAAAACTTGCTCTAGAGAAAGGGGAAATGCAATTTTTGTGATTTAACCCTTGAAACTCCTTCCTTTTCACTCCTAATCACTTGTTAAACCTTTTAAACACTTATTAAACATGATTTGAGGAAATTTGGGCAGCATAACCCCTTAGGATTATGACATTCCAAATTTTCAAAGTCAACAATCTAAACCACAAATCATGACAATAACTACAACAACAACAACCAAACACTAAAGGGATTGAAGTTCTTGAAGTACCTCTTGATTCTCAACTTTCTCTCTCTAGGGCGTCACCCTCCCCTCTCTCTCTCTCTTCTCTTGTTGCTTTGCTTGCTACACATGATTTTCATGAAGAACAAGAGCTTAGAGGAGTTGCTACACAAGTTAGGAAGTTTAGACACCTGAAATCATAAAGCTTTACCTTGGATTTTGGCTCCTTAAGCTCTCTTGAACCCTAAGTTCCTCAAATTCTCTATGACACTTTATCTATCCTTTTTCTTGGTGATTGATTGTAAAAATAAAAGAGGAAAGATGGAGGTGAGGCTTTTAAAAATATCTCTTATCTCTCTCTTTTAAAATATAATTATCTTAATAGTTTATCACACATTTTTTTCCAACTTCCATTGACTTATCTCTTATCCCTTCTTAAATTGGTGTCATAAACTCCATTGACTTTGAACCAACTTCCCTCCTCCTTTCATAGTTTAAAAACACGCCTCTCTTAGTTATCCATGAACCAACTTAGGCTTTCTCCATTTATCCCAACTCATTGCACCATATATAATATTTTACGGAAATTCCACCTTTTTTACTTTTCAACCTTTATCCAAAATATGATCATAAATATCAAAGAATTATTTTCCCCTTCATTTCCAGCCTATTTGGACGAAAATGAGTGTGTGTACTGAAAAAAATAATTTTCTTTACTTAATACGGCAAATTACCATTTCGCCCAAATATTTTGTGACTTCCACCCAAAACTGGCAGCATTTTCACCCAACTTTAAAAATTTATATCTTTTTTAGTAGACATTCAATTGAGGTACTTCCAAAGGCTACTTAACCTTTATTGAGCTAGTTTCAAGGAAAAATATAGCTTTTAGCCAAATGGAAGCTAAAAATTCCCAAAATTTCAATCTTTGGATGCTGTTTCAGAAAGTAACTAGTTTCACTAGGTAAACTTTAAAAATTCATAGCTCTTTGTATACAGCTTCAAATGTTCTTTATGACTTATCAAATTAAAGTTTAGAGTGTCTACTTTCATTCTAAAAAATTACACATTTTTTGAACATCATTGGTGATCCTAAATCACATGACAATCTCCCTGCCTCACTAGAAATTACGTTGGCAGCACTGTTCACATTCCATTTTTAGTGTTTAATTCCTATGATCTAAAATTTGTAGTCTGAGGCTATTCAAGGTGGGTCAAAATTCACCATTTAATTTCACTAATTATCACAAATAATTACAAGGCATATTGGTGAATAAAATTTGGGGTGTTATAGTTCTCTCCCTCTTAAAAAAATTTCGTCCTTGAAATTTGCTACACATATATAACCAAAAATTCTGGGTAATGCTTCCACATATATTTCACTGTCCTTATTACCGCTGATCAAAATCTATTTAAACAAACTCAGATCTCTAAAATCCTTTATCAGTTTCTGTTCACGAATCACCATAGCGGCCACCCGTACTGTTTACGGCTCAATGTATTAGTAACAACATTAGCCTTTCCTGGGTGATATTTTATCTCTAGATTGTAATATTTAAGCAACTCCAGATTTTTAGTACCATTATATTTGCTGCTAACTTAAGATCCTGTGTGGGGTAATAATTAGATTTTGGTGAGGCTTTCATTCTCTAGTTGCATAAGCCACAACATGGTTGTGCTACATTAAAACACCTCTCATCCATGCCTACTGGCATCAATAAGGACAATGAAGGTCCACAGTGGATCTGGGATTATTAGTATCAGTCCTAATGTTAATTTTAGTCTCAGTTTCTGTTCCAGTTCTAGTTCCATTTTCAGTCTCAGTCTCAGTTTCAACCTTACAATTATGGTCCCATAGATAATGTTGAGTTTTTTTAGTTTAACTTTGTCAAAGGCAAAGCTATTCTGGAGGAATTTGGTATGAATCTTCGGTTATATTTACTAAAACCCAGGAAACTGCATATTTAAAAAATAGTCTCTGGCTTCTTTAAGTTTAGTTCTGCTTACACCTTGCAAGGATCTTCCTCCCGAGACTCCTTGTTGTGATACTATTTGACCCATAAATCTAACTTCTAAAAGTTAGAACTCACATTTGCTCAGTTTGGCATAGAGTTGCTTAGATTTCAGTATGTTCAATATAATTTTTAAATGTTGCTTATGTTCTACCCTACTCTATGATTATACCAGAATATCATCAATGATGACTACTACGAATTGGTCCAAATACGGAAGAAAAATTTAATTTATGTAGTCCATGAACACGGCAGGCACATTGGTCAGCCCAAATGGCATTACAAGAAACTCGTAATAGCTATATCTGGTCCTAAAAGCAATTTTCGGTACATGCTCTGCTTTTACCTCAAGTTGGTGATACCCAGATCTCAACTCAGTATTTTTTTCTTTAGAAAATGCATAGGAACCAGACAATTGATTGAGCAAATCATCTATTCCAAGAAGTGGCTGCTTGATCTCAACGTTTATTTTATTCAACTTCCTATAATCAATACAGAGTCGTAGACTTCTGCTGCATACTTGAACGTTTATCTCCTCATATGAGCTTTAATAAGGTCAGGATGATTTAGTAGGAGTCCCACAGGAACCTCCTATAACACCTGATTGCACTAGAAATATGTGTTCGTTGGTGCCAGTTCTTGGGTTGTCTTAACTTAAAAATCATTCTGGGCAATTTCAAATTTTTGTGGAATCAAAACTTAATAGTTGGTTCTTGGGTTATGATTTACTTGATAACCCTTCTACTCATACCTTTCATTACTTTATTTTCCATCCACCAATTGACTCCTAGTATAGCCTCAAGTTAGTAGAATAGCAGGCATATCAATTCTGTCTTTCATTTCATCAGAGAGCTATCACCTTAATCAATCCTTTAATGGAATATTTTATGATCATAATCTTTCCCTATGCTAGACTTAACAACTAGCTAGTTTTCAAAATCCCTTTTTGCAAGAATTTGTATCTATAAGGATCTTGTTCCTCGATTCCATAGTGCATCACTAGCCCGACACAATTCTAAATACATCTGCCAGCCTAAGGACACTAGTCTGCTAGGTCTTAGGGCTTTGGGACACACTGGTCCATTATAATACGTCTGGCATATAGAAGTTTATAGCCTAAGGTCTCTAACCCAACTTTTAGGTTCATCAAGAAATCTAAAACCTCAATACTATACAGATTGGAAATTATTTTCCTCAAGTATACCCAATAGGTTCGCTAAGAATCATGATCAATAGCGCCTATTCTAACCTCCACGGTATTTAGGTATTATCCTCAAAACATTACTAAATGTTCAATACTGTTAGAGAAAGCGTTTCACCCAAGAGGGGGGGTGAATTGGGTGATATTAAAAATTTCGTTGTAAATAAAAACTTGACGGTGAATATAATGCAGTAAAGAGTAAGGAGAAATATCACCGAAGTGTACACCGGGAGTTATACTGGTTCGGCCACAACCACTTTGACCTATGTCCAGTCCTCAGAATATCTCTGAGAGTTTCACTATAACTTCCAAGATTCAGTGGGTTCTTGGCACCTCGGTACAATCAAGTTCCTTCGCCTGGACACTCGCTCCCCCTTACAAGTTGTAATCCAATCCCAACTCAAGGTTCCACAACCTTAAGTTACCTCAATAACAAATATTGAGTTTAAATGAAGTATCTCTCTTACAGAGTGAATAAGAATCACTGAAGTACAGAATTACAAGTGTATAAAAATAGAGTATTGAACGTGAACTTGATAATGCGTTTGTGTGTGTGTTCTTGTTGTTTTTCTCTGTTTGGATGTTCCCATATATATAGATGTGTTGGTAATGAGTGTTGGAACATTTTCTTCTTGCTCGTTAGAGTGTGCGCAGCCACTGTTGACTTTTCCAGTATTTGAACAAATATCCATTTGCGGTAGGTGGCGGTAGGTAGCGTTTGAACGTTGTATTTAACTTTCCTTATTTGGTAAGATCTCTTCATTGTTTATCTATGGATATGCTAAGAATACTAATACAATGAAGGGTTAATCACATAGGAAACAAATCAATGAACGTTGGAATGATTCCTGAATTTTTGGACTTGGATACTCGAGTAGTTCCTCGAGTATTCATTAAGTTTACTCGAGTATCTTCGTGAGAGTAATGATTGATAGCAAGTTAATAAATGAACATCACATTACTCAGGTAGTGTATGGAGTAAACACATTTACAAACCTTAGAAATACCAGCTTACTCGGGTATTTACTCGAGTATGGTACAATTTTCTTCATAGGTTACTCGAGTGGCTACTTGAGTAGTCTCTCAAATAAACTTCAGGTTACTGATGCTTCACTCCGGTAATGTTGGCAGCATTACAAGGCCGAGAGTACTTCAAGTTTGCTTACATGGTTACTCGAGTACTGCCTCGAGTAAACATCAATTTTCTGTATAGCTTACTCGGGTAGATACTTCAAGTGCTTTGTAAATAATTCTGTAGAATACTCGATTACTGACTCGAATAATCTCCTTCAAGTCTTTGACATAGAACAATTTAATACCTGCATACTTGAGTGGTGCCTCAAGTGAAGTGTGATAATAGCATTTCAAATTAATCGAGTATCACCTTCAAGTTTTGCTTACCACAGTGATTTACTCAAATTGCTCCTCGAGTAACATTGTCAGGATTAAAAATGTCGAGAGCAACATATTTCTTGAAGCAGGGGACTCGAGTAATATTGGCAGGCCGAGAGTAACTGGAAATAATTTCCCTGATTACTTGAGTACTTACTAGAGTAACGTTGGTAGGCCGAGAGCAACTGCAAGTGATTTACCTGATTACTCGAGTACTAACTCGAGTAACGTTGGCAGGCCGAGAGCAACACATTTCTTTGTGGCAGGTTACTTGAGGTTTTACTCTGGTTACTTCAAGTTTCTGTCTCATTACTCGAGTTCTTACTCAAGTAATCCCTTTAGAAATTTTGCCAGTGATGAAGTTCCTCAGCTTTTTCTTTTGGCCTTTCTTCAATACTTCAGTGCTTACTTCAAGTGATGATTTGCTCTGTCATTGCTTTGTTCAAACTTATTTGTTTATCAAATCTTTTTCACATCCATTCTTTGTTATCATCAAAACATGTGAGATATAACATTCTCCCTCTTTTTGATGATGACAAAACTTGGTGATTTTGAACAAAGTTTTTGAAATTGAGTTCTGAAATAAACACTTCTTGAAATCAATTGTAATTTTGAAAACCTTTTTGAAATAACTTGTTAAGTGTCAATTCAAAGTGTTTTCGAAAATTTTGAAAACATAACATATTCACCTTGCATACATAATAAACTCATTAGTCCCACAATGTATTATAACTTAAAAACTTAAATGGACTTGAATTGAAATTAAAACTTAAAGAAACTTGCATTGAACTTAAAATTGTATTACATGTATGAAAAGCTCCCTAAATACCATGTATATCCATATTCCCAAAATGAAAGAAACTCAGTCAACCATAAAATCACTCAAGCTCTTCTCCCCCTTTTTGTCTTCATCAATCAAGTAGAGGATCAGAAGGCTTGACTGCAGATATAGGCTTGACAGGAAGGACCAAGAAGCCATCTGAACTAGAAGAATCAGAAGTGGAGCTGGAAGATTCTAGTTCAAGAAGATTGAGTCTAGGGATATGAATGTCATCTCTTGGAGGAACTGGAGGGGGCTGATAAACAACAATAGTAGTGGTCTCAACCTCTTCTGTGGCATCTGCAGAATGATGACCAGAGGATGAGGGAGAGATTTCCTCTGTATAAGTAGGGGAAGGAATAGGTGTAGGTGTGGGTTCAGGCTGAGCTTTGGGTGGTGAATCTTCAATGGTAATATGGATAGTCTCATTGGTTTCAGGATCATCCACTGAGCATAGGATATCTCTAGGAAGAATAATGGGGAATTTGAGTGTAGAGGGTCTTAGTTCAAGTGGGCTAAAATCTGGAAGTTTGGGAAAGGATATCTCAGTGATAGTTGGCTCAACCTTAGTATGAAGATGCTCAGAGGGGATGTTCTCTGGAGGTGAGAATGCCACAGGTGCAGAAGATGGACCAGCAGAAGTTCCAGGACCCATAGAGTCCAATCTTGACAGAATCAACTTCAGAGTCTCACCATGGGCACACTGCTCTGCTAATATCTCCTCGTGCCTTTTGTCCGTCCTCTCAACAACTCAGCCATCTTGTCATTCATGTAAGTTATCAACTCAGCATTGGTGTTGGCGATGTCTATGTGAAATCCCTTTAGCATATTCTCCATGAAGTGTTGAAGTGTGGCATTGAGGAAAGAGGGTGAAGAAGTAGTGGCAGCAGGAGCAGAGGACTGAGTATCATCCATTTTGCTTGTCTCAGTCTCTGTATTCTTCTTCTTCTTGGGACTTGAGTCCAGAGGACCCTTGAGAGGAATCTCAATATTGAGCTTCCCAATCTGGTTTCTTCCAATTGGAGTAATCCTCTCAATGGGCTCTTTATTCTCCAAATACCATATCTTGTTTTTCTTCAGGATAAGTGAAATAATCTGAGGATATGGCATAGGAGTAGTTGCTTTCCCCTCTATTCTGTACCTCTTTATCTCAAAGAAGATGTATTCTCCCAAGTCTTTTTGTTCCTTTAGGAGTAGAGAAGCAAACCACCTATAGTCCCGGTAAGAGAAATGGGTGTAGTTATTGGCTTTGTTCACAAGGGATCTAGAGTAAATATACCAAAGAACCCTGTGATGGTCACACATGTCACTCGGATTAAAGTTAAGAGGACTCACTAGCTCACCAAGTTTAAGGACAGTGAAGATTTGGTTAGGTTTAAGCTTGGAATAGATGTCATTAGGGGGTTTTCTATTCCTAACCAAATGTTGATCCTAGAGGGTGAGATAAGGATTTTCTGGCATCTAACAGTTGTGGTCATTTCTTCCTCTGCAGAAGTCCTATTAGGTTCATTTAGGATTTCTAGGTTGTAGTAAAAATGAGTGACCATTTTAGTTCAAAAAGGTAGTTTAATTGATAGCCAAGGCATAAAAGGTTTAAGAAAGGGACTTAGGTCATACTTCAATACCTCCTGAAGTACCTTGAGATCCACACTGTGAGGTTTACAGACTTTTCTTCTTAAAAACTGTGTGAGGTACTTCTAAGAATCCTCCAATTTGTTGACATTGAACCCCTTTGGAGGTTTAGTGATTTCCTCTTCTGGCAATTCTGACTTTTTGGAGCATTGGCTCTTCTCTAGTTGATCAAGAATCCCAGCCATTGCTTTAGCCACATTCACATCATACTTTGGCTTTTTGGAGAGTTTTGGAGTAAAAGAGGGAGTGGAAGAATCAAAAGGTAAAGTAGAAGGAGACTTGGTGCTTTTGCCTCTCCTAGTTGAGGTGCTTTTCTTTGATTGAGCCCTTGTGACCACTGGCTCTTTGATCACAACACCTCTCTCCTTTGGTTTAGGTTGAGGTTTCGGTTGAACTTTGACCTTTGATATAGGAGTGAGCTTTCGTCTCTTCTTAGGAGGAGAGGAAAGAAGGTCAGAGAGTTGTGGAGATCCATAAGAGTTTGTAGGAGTAAGATTTTTGGTTTTAACCATCTTGATTCAGAGAAAATTGAAATTTCAGAAAAACAGAGTGAAAAGGCGCGAGTTAGGGCAGAGAGATTCTGAGCAAAATAGGATGTTTTTTTAGAGCTAAAAATTGATGGGTTTTGACAGAAATCAAGCAAGGAAGAGATTGTGAAAACTTTTTGTGAGAGGACTGGGTGATTCACTTGAGGAGATTTTGTGGAAATGACCGAGTTTGTGATAGTTAAAGACCTAAAACCTGACGTTACTCGAGGCCTTACTCGGGTAAATATCAAGTTTACTCGAGTAACTACTCGAGTGATCATATAGAAAATTCTAAAATAATTCATTTAAATTGCGTACCTGTCATGGATAATATTGTAATTATTCATGTATGTTCCCTCAATCATTTAATAGCCATTTTAGAATAGATTTGAGTTGATTCTCATCAAATTTGTGATCTAGACCTGTAGTCACTCGAGGCCTTACTCGAGTAAACTTCAAGTTTACTCAAGGCTTCCCTCCGGTAACCTGTCTTTTCTCCTCTTAACTGTTCATTTCCTACCAACTGAGCCATTTGATTTAAATTCCATGAGACTTGAGACTTTACTGCCAGTTTTTGAAGTCCATTACTCGAGTACTCACTCGAGTAATGTGCTCTTTTACTTCAAGTTGTCCCTCGGGTAATGCTGCACAGTCAGGCATTACTTGAAGTTGGCACTCCAGTGATGGTGTCCTCTGATAACCTCTGTTTTTATTTCTTAAAACAGAGTTTCAATCTTCCTACAAAACAAGTCTCTACATACTCCGATGCTTAAGTTAGTAATCATCAAAACATTATCAAATAACATTATCTAATATTATGAAAAACCGAAATAACTTACAATTCATTGGGATTTACCATTCTCAATTCTCTTTTAATGTATAGAAATTAATCTTTGCAAGAGGTTTGGTAAAGATGTCAGCTAGTTGAAGATGAGTAGGAATGAATATCACTTTCACATCTTTCTTTTAGACATGATCTCTGATGAAGTGGTGTCTGACATCGATATGCTTGATTCTAGAATGTTGAACTGGATTCTTTGCTAAGCTTATCGTACTGATATTGTCACAATAGATTAGTATTTCTTTGAGATAAATACCAAGATCTTGTAGTTGTTGTTTTAGTCAAATCACTTGTGCATAACAACTTGAGACTGCAATATATTCAGCTTCTGTTGACGAAAGAGACACTGTATTTTGTTTCTTGCTGAACCATTATACAAGAGATCCTCTAAGAAATTGTCCTTGTCCGCTGGTGCTCTTTCTGTCTGTCTTGTATCCTCCATGATCAGAATCTGAATATGCAACAAGATATTCACTTCTTCCTTTGGGATACCACAGACCTAATTCTGGTGTGTCAACAAGGTATCTAAAGATTTGTTTGACAGTTTCGGCATGTGATTCCTTTGGTGCTGATTGATATCTTGCACATATGCCAACACTGAATTGGATGTCCGGTCTGCTTGCCGTGAGATAGAGTAATGATCTAATCATTCCTATGTATTTTGTGATGTTGTAGTCTTTCCCTTTGACATCAGCATCAAGCAATGTAGTTGAGCTCATAGGTGTGTCCGTTCCATTTGCTTCATCCATTCCATACTTCTTCAATAACTCTTTCAAGTACTTTGTTTGAGATATGAAGATTCCATTCTTTCTTTGTTTGATTTGCAAACTAAGAAAGAAATTCAATTCTCCCATCATTGACATCTCAAACTCTACCAGCATTATCTCAAAAAATTCCTTACACAAAGATTCATTAGTAGCACCGAAAACAATGCCATCAACATATATTTGAACAATTAAAATATCATCACGTTTTCATTTTATAAAAAGTGTTGTATCAACTTTTCCTCGTACAAAATCTTGATCAATAAGAAATTTACTGATCCTTTCGTACCATGCTCTAGGAGCTTGTTTTAAATCATATAAAGCCTTTTTGAGTTTGAAAACATGGTCAGGTTTGGTTACATCTTCAAAACCTGGAGGTTGCTCTACGTAAACTTCTTCCATAATGTAACCATTTAGAAATGCACTCTTTATATCTATTTGATAGAGTTTGAATCCTTTGATGCATGCAAAGGCTAAGAGTACACGTATAGCTTCTAATCTAGTCACTGGAGCATACGTTTACTCATCAATTCCTTCTTCCTAATTATAGCCTTTGGCTACCAATCTTGCCTTGTTTTTGACAATAATTGCAGATTCATCGAGTTTGTTCTTGAATACACATTTAGTGCCAATGATCGGATGATCCTTGGGTCAGGGTACCAAATCCCAAACTTAATTTCTTTCAAATTGATTTAGTTCTTCTTGCATTGCTATAACCCAATCATTGTCTGATAGGGCTTCATCAATGTTAGAGGGTTCAATCTCATAAATGAATGCAGAAAAACTTACTTCATTGAAAATTCTATTTCTAGTTTTGATCCCTTCATTCACATCTCCTATGACTTGATCTAAGGGATGACTTTTATTGTATTTCCAGGCTCTAGGTTGTCTTAGTGACTGCTATTCTTCCTTGGTTTCATCAACTTCTGGAATAAGAGATTTAGAAATAGATTGACCATTTTCTTGATTTAAAACAACTTCCTGCTCTTCATCAATGGTTTTGTCAAAGGATTCAAATTCATCAAATACAATATGAATTAATTCTTCAACAACACATGTTCTTTTATTGAAAACTCTGTATGCTTTACTTCGGTTAGAATATCCTAGGAAAATTCCTTCATCAGTTTTAGAATCAAATTTTCCTAAGTTATCTTTAGCATTATTATGAATGAAACACTTACAACCGAAGATATGTAGATAAGCAATGTTTGGCTTCCTTCCTTTGTACAGCTCGTATGGTGTCTTTCCAAGTTTTATTCTAATATAGGCTCTATTTGAAATATAGCATGTTGTACTCATAGCATCAGCCCAGAAAACGTAAGAGACACATTCTTTTCATTTAACATTGTTCTAGCCATTTCAGTGAGAACTCTATTCTTTCGTTCCACGACTCCATTTTGTTGAGGTGTCCTTGGAGCAGAGAAATTGTGATCAATGCCATTAGTATCACAATATTCTTCAAAGGCTTGATTTTCAAATTCTCCACAATGATCGGTCCTAATACCTGCAATGGACATACCTTTCTCATTTTGCACTTTCTTAGCAAAAACAATAAAATTCTTCAAAAGTTTCATCCTTTGACGATAAAAAAATAACCCATGTAAATCTGGAGAAGTCATCAACAATGACTAATGAATATAAGTTGCCACCAAGACTCTTTACTCTTGCTGGGCCAACTAAATCCATATGTAATAATTGCAGTGGTCTATTTGTTGAAATCTCATTTTTCAACTTGAAAGATGATTTAGTTTGTTTACCCTTTTGACATGCGTCACAAATCAAATCATTTTTGAAATTTACTTTAGGTAATCCAAGAACTAAATCCTTTTTGAGTAGTTTACCTAGTTGATGCATATTGACATGAGCCAATCTCTTATACCATAGCCAACTTTCATCGGCATTACTCAAAAAACAGTTTTCAAATTCATTTCTACTAATATCTAGAGTATAGCAGTTACCTTCCCTTTTTGCTCTGAGCTTAGCCTTGATATTCTTCTTATCAAGTAGTAAGTCATTCTTATTGATAATTAGACATTCCTCTGAGTCAAATATTACCCAGTTGTTTTTGTCTGCACTTTGACTCACACTTAGCAAGTTATGGCACAATCCTTCGACATAGTATATGTCTTTGACTTGTATGCCTTTATCATTTTTGATTTCACCAATTCCTGCTATCCTTCCAGTTTGATTTCCTCCAAATTTTACCTTTCCACCTTCTTTAGGTTGCAATTTGGTAAAACTTTCGAAATCACCGGTCATATGTCTAGAGCATCCACTGTGTATGTACCACTTATTGTTTTTAGATGCTTTGAGACATATCTCTTCTTCTGTTTCTTCTTGAGTAACAAGACATATATTAGCTACTTCTTCATTACTTTCTTCGTTAGAGGAACTATCACCCCATATAGCAGATACGAAGGCCTTCTTTTTGTTGAAGAATTTACCTTTTCTCTTTTCTTTGCTCTTTTGGTTCAGCTCTGGACATTCTAATTTGATATGTCCTAGTTTTCCATATTCGTAGCAGATGATATGATCTTTGCTACTAGTTCCTCCTTTCTGAAAGTGTTTGAATCCTTGACCTTTCTTGTAAAACTTTCTGAATCGTTTTAAGATTAGGCCCATTTCATCATCGTCAAACTCCTCGTCCTCATCTTGATTTTCTTCTTTTGCTTTTAGTGCTAGGCCTCTCTTCTTCTTGTCACCGATGTCATCTAGTTCCCGTTTGAACTTTAGTTTACTTTCATATTCAGAAAGACTTCCAAATAGAGAAGCAACTGATCTCATTAATTCTCATTTTGCTTCTTCTATCACAGTGACTTTGGCCTCCCACTCTTTAGAAAGAATATTCAAAATCTTTCGTACTTGGGTATGTTGATCATAGACTTTCCTAAGTGCTGCAAGTTGATTAACAAGATGAGTATATCTAAGATCGAATTCAGATATTGACTCACCTGATTTCATTCGAAGTAGATCAAATTCAGTGACTAACGTGTTGATCCGATTCTCCTTTATTCTCGAAGTTCCTTCATGAGCTATTTCCAGAGCTTCCCACATTTCCTTTGCTATTGGAAGTGTGCAAATTCTGAAGTATTCACTTTGGCTCAAAGCACTTTGTATCATCAGAATTACTTTGCTGTTGAGAGTGATAAGTTTCTTGTCATTCTCATCATATTCTGTTGGCGTCTTGGGAATTTTCTGAGAATCTACAATCTTTGTAGGTTGATAGTTTCCACTCTTAATCACATCCCATAGCCCATATTCAATAGCCATCACGAATACTCTGAACTTTGCTTTCCAGAAAGAAAAGTGTTCACCACTGAAACCTGGAGGTCTAGTGATGGATGTTCCATCGGGAAGAATTCCTTCACCCATGCTTGCTATTGGATCCTTCTTAGGTTGTTATACCTTAACAAGAAGACCTACTCTCTGATACCAAATGTTAGAGCAAGCGTTTCACCCACGAGGGGGTGAATTAGGTGATATTAAAAATTTCGTTGCAAATAAAAACTTGACGGTGAATATAATGCAGTTAAGAGTAAAGAGAAATATCACTGAAGTGTACATCGGGAGTTATACTGGTTCGGCCACAACCACTTTGACCTACGTCCAATCCTCAGAATATCTCTAAGAGTTTCACTATAACTTCCAAGATTCAGTGGGTTCTTGGCACCTCGGTACAATCAAGTTCCTTCGCCTGGACACTCGCTCCCCTTACAAGTTGTAATCCAATCCCAACTTAAGGTTCCACAACCTTAAGTTACCTCAATAACAAATATTGAGTTTGAATGAAGTATCTCTCTTACAGAGTGAATAATAATCACTGAGGTACAGAATTACAAGTGTATAAAAACAGAGTATTGAACGTGAACTTGATAATGCGTTCGTGTGTGTGTTCTTGTTGTTTTTCTCTGTTTGGATGTTCCCATATATATATATGTGTTGGTAATGACTGTTGGAACATTTTCTTCTTGCCCGTTAGAGTGTCCGCAGCCACTGTTGACTTTTCCAGTATTTGAAAAAATATTCGTTTGCGGTAGGTGGCGGTAGGTAGCGTTTGAACGTTGCATTTGACTTTCCTTATTTGGTAAGATCTCTTCATTGTTTATCTGTGGATATGCTAATAATACTAATACAATGAAGGGTTAATCACATAGGAAACAAATCAATGAATGTTGAAATGATTTCTAAATTTCTGGACTTGGATACTCGAGTAGTTCCTCGTGTATTCATTAAGTTTACTCGAGTATCTTCGTGAGAGTAATGATAGATTGTAAGTTAATAAATGAACACCACATTACTTGGGTAGTTTATGGAGTAAACACATTTACAAACCTTGGAAATACTTGTTTACTCGGGTACTTACACGAGTATGGTACAATTTTCTTCAAGGTTACTCGAGTGGCTACTCGAGTAGTTTCTCAAATAAACTTCAGGTTACTCGATGCTTCACTTCAGTAATGTTGGTAAGATTACAAGGTTGAGAGCACTTCAAGTTTGCTTAGCTGGTTACTCGACTACTGCCTCGAGTAAATATCAATTTTCTGCATAGCTTACTCAGGTAGATACTTCAAGTGCTTTGTAAATAATTCTGCAGATTACTCGATTACTGACTCGAGTAATTTCCTTCAAGTCTTTGACATAGAACAATTTAATACCTGCATACTTGAGTGGTGCCTTGAGTAAAGTGTGATAATAGCATTTCAAATTAATCGAGCATTACCTTCAAGTTTTGCTTACCACAGTGATTTACTTGAGTTGCTCCTCGAGTAACATTGGCAGGATTGAAAATGCCGAGAGCAACATATTTCTTGAAGCAGGGGACTCGAGTACAGACTCGAGTAACATTGGCAGGCCGAGAGTAACTGGAAGTAATTTCCCTGATTACTCAAGTACTTACTCGAGTAACGTTGGCAGGCTGAGAGCAACTGCAAGTGATTTACCTGATTACTCGAGTACTTACTCGAGTAATGTTGGCAGGCCGAGAGCAACACATTTCTTTGTGGCAGGTTACTTGAGGTTTTACTCTAGTTACTACAAGTTTCTGTCTCATTACTCGAGTTCTTACTCGAGTAATCCCTTTAGAAATTTTGCCAGTGATGAAGTTCCTCAGCTTTTTCTTTTGGCCTTTCTTCAATACTGCAGTGCTTACTTCAAGTGATGATTTGCTCTGTCATTATTTTGTTCAAACTTATTTGTTTATCAAATCTTTTTCACATCCATTCTTTATTATCATCAAAACATGTGAGATCTAACAAACACTACTTAAAAGGTTCAAACTTCCATCATAGAACAGAACCATAGTGTGAAAAATGCACATTCTGACCTAAGCATTATTTCAGCTTAAGTCAAATTCAAGCCTATCCTCAACCTTTAGTATCATCAGATCGAATCCTCTAGGATCAATATACGGTATAATCATCATTCATTATATAGCACCATATATTATTTCTACATTCCTTTAACATCACGATATTTCTAAGGATCATCATTTAGCATGGAGAAACCTTAAACATTTACTACACCTCAAGTTTCCCATCACTTGATCAAATGAACTTTTATGTGTAGTAATTATTGCAACAGAAACAGATCGAATTAAGATTAATACTTATATTGTCATCATCTCCATAATTCTAAACTTCATTTAAATCATCTAATTAAAATGATTATTAGTCATGGAGAAACCTTAAGATAACACTATGCCTTAAGTCTCCATGACCTTGCCAACTTAACTTCCCAGGGGGTCACCTATTCTAAGATTTCCCTGGGTTGAGCACGCTTAACTTTTATGTGTCCATGCCAAAATGTAGATACCGGCTCTATCTGCTCTTGACCACTGTACCCCCAGACTACTCTTGTATCAAATATCGTGCCAGCTGACTTCTGCTGACTAAATACTAGGTGTGATTTGCATACTGACCTTGGCCGTACCCGCTTTCCTTGGGTTTCACAATATCTTTGGAACAACCTCAGTCTGATATTACACCATTTGCTGCCCTCAGGTATTCCCAAATCTTTCAGGGCTGATTGAAAGAAAAGGGGAAAATTCATTGCTTTAATGCCCCATTCTGTATGTATCTCCTTTTACCATATAATCAAGACCATATCAGTATACTATCCTGTTACTAGAGCTGCTTGCTTTGATACCAAAATGTAAGACCCCACCTTACATACCACTTATCATTGATATTAATTAGAGTACTTGAGCGCAGTTTAGTGAGCAACACAAGAATAGAAGAAATATATTGATACATTAGGCTTGATTACATTACAAGTTTTCCCCACCGGGGTTCGTACATAATACTTATAGACCTTGAAATAATAAAAATGGTCCTCAGATAACCAATGTCTCCCCTTGTCCTGGTTCGAAACCTTCCTTTACCAGTAAGTACGCTCTTGCCCTCGCGAGTCGTTGTCCTTTGCTAGAATATTTTTAATTTGAAAAAGGGTGAGATTCAAGAGAATCTCAGTAGTAACAGACAATTGATAATAGAAAATGCGATAATAAATATGCCAAGTGCAGCATAAAGCAATATTATAATAACACATGCTTTAGTTCAGTCGGTATTATTCAGTTCAGTAGAAAATGTTTAGAGCCAACCACTATTGCAACCCCTACTCTTTCCATACCTCAGCTAGGCTCGAGACCACCAACCGGGCATATCAGTTCAATGTATTCGAAGGCACTAGATTCAGTGTACCCATAAGCACTCAGTTTAGTGTATCTATAAGCACTTAGTTCGGTGTACCTGTAGGCACTCAATTTGGTGTATGCGCTTAGTTCTGTGTATCATACATATTATGGAAGATGGCATACGCAAAGCATATAAACATTGACATAATGTATGAAAGATAGAGTTACTACCTTAAACTCCTTTTTGGTTCGTAAAACATTCCCCAAACTTGTATCGACAGCTTGAGCTCTCAATCCAGTCCCAAAATTTTAAATGTACAAGAATTAGGTTAATACTTATTCATGTACTACTTTAAACTCTTCCAAAGTGTTTTTGTTAGTTATATTAGTCTAAAACTCAAATTATGAAAATGCCCTTAGTGACCCGATCTAAGTCCCTCTATACTTGGTCCGACTATACTTTTCCAGAAAGAACACTTAACTACTTAAAACCTTGGCAATCATCCTCCTCGGCAATAGCACCAATTTGATGAACCCATGTCATGTGAGTTCTCAAAAATAAAACTAGGTTTGAAAATATAGCGAAGTAGATCAACCTAGGTCATTCTTATGAGGGGATTAATTTCCAAGTTTCTAAATAGTAAAGTGATAAATACCTTAAGGTTGTGAAAAATCATTTTTGAGAAATTGTTGATAAAACTTAATGAAGTAATATAGTCTAATTCAATATTTTTGGTATTTTTCGGTTTTTAAGACAAAGAAGCAAATGGAATTGAAATTAACAATAACAATAAGGTAAATTCAATAAAATAGTATAATGATGAGATGAGATTCCCTTGAGTTGGGGTTTTAGTCTTCCTTGCTTGTTAATGATAAGATTCAATAATATGAGTCAAGAGGATGGAACTAAGCTACTACTAGCTCCATACTTGCAATAATCATTTAATTCATTCTACCGAAGCAATTAAATGAATACCACCAAATAATTCAGACTCAAGGAGATAAATAATTAACTTTCAATTCTAGTTGTAATTATCATTACAAAAGTTCAAAGCATTTAGTTCAGTCATTTACAATCCACTCAATTGAGTTGGAATAAACAACTTAACATACTCCTAATTTGAATCATACAAAGCTTAATTAATCAACTTCTAGCTCAACCACCAAGTTTTTTCACTTGGCATAGAACAATCTAGATCACAACCACATACTTAACCAAGCCACATAATTATGAACTAGAAAGAGAGCTTAAAGGAATTCCATTGAAGTTTAGAAGTTCAAACCATTACCCAACTCAAGGAAATCACCAAAACTTAGCTACTCATAGAAGAGGAAGATGAAGGTTGATGAAAGAAGAAGCAAATTGCCATCGAAATCCAAGAATCGAATAGCTCCCTCTAAGTGCACTCACGCCTCCTCTCTTTATCTCTTATCTCATCGTGTAGCTCCTCCTTTTCTCATTTCGGCTCCAGGTTAACTTCTATCATAGCCGCCACCTCCTTTTAATTTTATAGCCCTTTTTTCTTCCATTTTACGGCCACCAAACCCTTTTTTTATTTCTCGCATGATCCCCTCTTGTCTAGCTGCAACCTCTTCCTTTTAATTCCAATTTTCAGCCGGCCCATCTCAATTGCTTTTCTTTATTCATTTTGGTCCAACTATTCTTTTAATTCCCATTTGATTCAACAACTTCGGTCTAGCTGCTTCTTCTCTTCAATTGATTAATTTTGGTCCAGCTAGTCCATTCCTCTTTAATTTCCGCTGCCTCTTGCCTTCTCATTTCATGTGGTCGTCCCTCCTTCAAATTTCTTCAATTGTTCATTTAATCTCCTCTAAGAGAAAAAATGTGAAAATAAATTTTAAACTTATGATGTTCTACTCTTGTCCTTTATTAAACTCCAAAATAATATCTTTGACCTTGAACACTTGACAAAAAGTGTGCCACATCATCACCTACAAAATTATATTCATAAAGGCAATATCTTTTGCTTAGAATTAAAGAATAATATGAATAACAAATATTAATTAAAAATATAACAATTTAACCACTATAATTCTCAAATTATCCTTTCATTAAAGTCTCAAATTAACACTTGATTATGCCCAAAATATTCAATTAAGTCATACAAAAGCCTAAGATTAATTAAACAATTATATAAATATTAAGCTCTATCTATTCCCCCACACTTAAGCTTTTGCACTTCTGAGCAAAACATTGAACTCAACACTAGGTAAAGATGAATGAAAGTTGAAAGATTAGGAAAGATCAAGCTTCAAAAATCATACTTAATCAAATAACAAGGTATCCACCTATCCAAATTCAATGAACATACATAAAATTGAAGTAGTTAAAGTGATGCAAGGTTTAATTACAATGAGCTTCATTGGAAACCTTAACTATGACAAGTGTTTGCACTCTTCTCTCATATATATGGTAGTTTTTCACTTGGATCCACTTTGACCACACTCTACTATAGGCTTGTAATATTTCTAGGCTCTCTATTACTTGTAATAATGGCATAAATAAATCCAAAGGACTTTGAAAGGTTATAATGTTGAATAGGCCAAATGATAGAAAATGTAATAAACACTATACTTGCATCAAATTCGATTAACATAACTAATAGCATTAATCACAATAGTGTAACTTTCTTTTGCAAAAATTTTCCATTTCAACTCATCAATACATTTTTTTTATATGAAGTGCCTTATATATATATATATATATTCTTTTGATCCTCTCTTTTGCTTTTTTTTCCTTTTTTGCTTTCTTTTTTTTTTTGAATATTCACATGGCACTTATCATCCTCTTTACAAAAGCAACATTTATATTTCCTTATCATAATGCTAACGGAACTTGATGAAAAATGCAAGCATGACATTTGTATAATGAAAATGAAAATGGAAATGAAAGGCTCAAAGCGGTAAACAAAGGTGAACAATGATTGGTTTGTGTTTAGGTTATAAGGTTTAAAAATGAATGCCAATGTCATCTCTATCCATACCATTGCAAAATGTAGCGTCAAGCAAGAAACAAAACAAGTTCTGGAGAACAATTATCTAAGTGGATAAATCACACAATGAAATGAACAATTAGACCCAAAACACCTTCCAACTAGGCTTTTTGTTCCCTAACACACTCATCAAAATTAAGCCATGCATCATTAAAACACTTGAATTTTGTGGTAATTCACTAATTTAAAGCAAGTTTCAACCATGGATCTAACTAAGAGTAATCGAGATGCTTGATCATGATTAGAGACCTCACAAATCTCAATGAATTGGACAAAAAACAACAGAGGATAAAAGCAGTAGACAGAGGCATATGATGTCACAGTGAAATCCATCATGAGAATAAACACACTCCCCCACACTCAATGCTTACATTGCCCTCAATGTAATTCACAAAAACAAAGAACCTAGATACACTTATCTCTTGGGGTGAAGTGAATGTTGTGAAGTCTAATTCAAGACTGAAGCACAACACATCATCGTCACAAGGAGAGAGAAAGACAAGACATAAGTGGAAATGGTTCTCAAAAATTAGGCATAAAGATATGGAGAAAAGGGTAGTGGAGGATAAGGCTAAACCCAAGAGTACAATTCCAAATGGAGTTTATTTAATTGGAAAATGCAATCTATAGCTACTAGAAAAATAAGACACACATGCTACCTTTTACTACTAGTAGTCTCTCCCCCACACTTACTTAATAGCATGCAATCAAATAAATTTATAACAAGATAAGGAAAGAGACAACCTTATAATCATGGTGCCTTATAGCTAGATAGGAAAATCAAAAGGAAGCTCAATATTTTTCTCCTCAACAGTTTAGGCCCAAGTAGGAGTAGAGGTTCCCAAATCCATAGATAATAGAAATGAGGGCAACCACCAAGAGAATTAGCTTGTAAAGAATTAACCAAAACAACAGCAGTACCTACTCTAAAGGGGCCACATGAATCAAAATACTTAAATCCATGGAAAGCATCAAGACATATGAAATGGCATAATGGTGTATGTAATGTGAGAAGACTAAAGTCAAAAACATTCAATAACAAGTGCTTCTCACAACTAATAAAGTCAACTAGTGGCATACAACAAGCAACACTAGGTATTAAAGAATCAATTTGGATTTCATCAATAGTAGTGCTATAGTCAAGCACCACACTATCGTCAATAGCAGAATCTAAGTCAATAGAACCATTAGCACCATCAAATCCTAATATATCAAGAGGTAAATCATATGATAAGATTTGGGAATAAGAGTCATGAATATGCTTGACATCATCTAGTAAAGAAGTATGATCATCACAAACCACAAAACTAGGTTCAAGCAATTCAAGTAAATCAAGGTGAATGTCACTTGCTAAATCAAAAGCACTGTCAATTGAAATAATGAGTGCATGCTTGTCATTATTGATAATGGGCATATTGAACTCTTGCAAATAAAGATTGACCTTATGATTAGTGATCAATTATGATTTAACATCTTTATCTTCACTCTTATGTGAAGTGAAAAGTACGAAATCCAATATAAAATTGGAGTGCATCAAGTCACTTTCACAAGTAAGAGAGGAAGAAGAAGAGAAAGATAAAAGAGTTTAATTCTTAACATCATGCATAGCATGCATATCACTAAGTTCTAGAGAATGATCATCTCTATTCTATGAATTTCAACAAATTTACGATATTTCTCATCCATGTAATCCATACACATTGTATTTCCATCACAAGAATGTGTAATTTCAGTACTAGCATCATCATTATCATGTAAATCGTCACTCAAAGTATCATGCAAAGGAGTAGAATCATTACAAGGCATAGGCTTATCCAAGCTACCACTATTAGAATCAATAGGTTGAGCAATTACATGTTTAAACATTAGAGGGAATTCAACAATTATTTCCTCATCCACTTTATCATCACTCAAATCATTAATTACTTCATCAATCAACGTAGTATGAGAGTCAACTTTTGTAAGGATAGGATTGTTACCAAAAGGTAAGAAAGACTCTTCATTGCTCTTTTGTATTTACGTCACTTCTTGTGCTTGGATGGATGCAGTTGATTGAATCATTGACGGTTGAGAACTCTCCACATGTGAAGTAGCATAAAGTTCCTGATTTTGGGTTCCTTGTTCTTCCTTTTTAAGGTGTTGAGCTTAATGCGTTCCAACTTCACCTCCTATATTGACCCATAACATGTTATCATAGTATGCCTTGAAGAATTCATCAATATCTTTCAATTGCTCTTCTATCTCCTTGGATGTATATTTGGAATGAGATTTTGTGCAATCCTCGTATGAGAACTTGTAAATGGGCAAATGTGCCCTGTGAACTTTTTAGTTAAGATATGGAACCCGGGATTGCCAGGATAATTATATTGTGCACTCTAATATTTATGTAAATATGATTTATCTTCGCATAGTAATTGTATTCGAAATGTGGATATGAGACCAGGTTAAATGTGATTGCCAAAGAATTTGTGAAAACCCTATCGTGAAGATGAGATCTTAAATAAGTTTTGTTTATTATTAGTCTATATTTCATTTTAATCGCGTATTTTGGATATAATTACAGAAGGGGTTACAACTTCCGAGCAAGTTGGTTTTGCTTGCCCTAACTCACGTTTTCGTCGTTTGTGAGCCCTAACTAGGTCGCATTCCTTTAGTGCTTTGTTCTCCTTATTCAATTAAGGTGCCTTTGTGAAGTTATGACATGATAAAGCATTCAAGGTGACATTAACTTGCTTTGACTAAAGGTTCCTACTTAATTGCTCTGATCAAAGGTTCATTTCTGGTTATTGGAAGTTGTCAACCCATTGCTTTGACTAAAGGTTCCTACTTAATTGATCTTTTTTATGTAACTTTTGAAGATATGATCCCTAAGCAAATACATCTCCTTTTTGGAAGTACTTATATCTCCTGAAGTTACTTCAAAAATTTCAATAGGGATGTGATGTATAAACTAGTTCATTTTTACTGATGAGAGTCATACATGAACAAGCTCTATGAATAAACTAGTTCAAATGTACCAAGAGTCATACACGAATAAACTCTGTGAATAAACTAGTTTATGTGATATATTGAATTGCTTTTATGAAGTTATGTTTTCTTTTGGAAATCCTATATTGCTCTGACTGAAGGTTCCTATCTTGTTTTTCTATTGAGCAAGTGGCACCAAATTAAAAGCTATAAAATTCAACATTGTGATCAGTCCTATACTCTTCAATGTGAGAGTTTCTGAGCTACTTGGTCTCGTCTCTATATATATAATAGATTAGTACTTCCCATATCAAGTAATCTTGCAATTTGGATGGATTCAGATTTTCTAGGCTTTATGGCTAGAATCAATCACACTTTTAATCTATATATATAATAATGTAAGTGTTCACTTATACCTTATGCCTCTTTAGCAATTAAGCCTAGAAAGCAAAGTAAAATAGGGGAAAAAACAAATACCCCGATCAGAAAGGGCGCAAGGGTATGAAAACCCTTGAGTTCAAGGTTTTGCATGCCCCTCCACCCTTTCTGATAGGGATATATGTTTTTTCCCAGAGTCCTTTGCTTTCTAAGGATTAATTCCTATAAAGAGACACAATTATATGTAAATCACTAGTTATATTATCACTTATACACGTCAACAGTTGTATTGATTCTCCCCATAAAGCCTAGAATGTCTTGATCTATGTCAAATTGCATAGCCACTCGATGTGGAAGGTATTGTTGTTCTATTATATATATAGAGGAGATCAACTAGCTCAAAAACTCTCACTTGAAGAGTTTTATATCCATACATCATGGTTTTTATTTATAAACCATTATTTATATACTTAATATATAACAAGTTGTCTACATAAGACCATTATTAATTTTTATTAAAAATCATGGTTCTTATATATGACTGTTATGTATGTTAATAAATAAATAACCATTGTAAAATGAGACCGTTATGTATTATGCAAGAATTACCATATATTATGACGGTTGTTTATGTATGCCCATTAATTATTATCACAGCAGGGGGTAGATGATGGCCTCACCAAACCTTAATACATAATAGTTGTTATATTATAACCGTTATAATAGGTAAGAAATAAATAACAGTTTGGAACCGTAATATATCTCCGCCAAGCTTTTATAGCGCCCACATATATAATGGTTTGAAACCGTGATGTATGATAATTAATAACCGTCATATATTGCGATATTTGTAGTAGTGCTCATTAAACAAATTTCAGATAACTTTAGGAAATACGTAATTGGTAACTTTAGGTAATATATAATCGGACCTTTTTCAAAAAATTTACCTTACTTTTAATAATATTTGTTAATTGTTAATACATGTGTTTTCCTTTCAAATATGCGATTTCCGAAAACTCCGACGACGGAAATGGTGACCTTGACAAAGACAAGAAGATGATGACATCTTGCGAGTAAGTCATCTTATGCCAATCTCTTCAACCCATTTCTTTTGTGATGGAGTACAAGTAACCTGGTACACTTGAGTATGAACCCAAAAATTTCTTGCCCTTGTACATAAGTGACCTGGTTTGTATAAGATATTGAAATTTTATTTTTTATAATAATACATACGTTAAGAAAAATTGGGGGGAAATCCCCCATTGAAAATTTTATTTGTTAAAAGGCCTGATAAGTTTCTATTCACAAAAAATTAAAAGCTACTAACACTTTACAAATTTTGTACACGCAGGGTATCATTACTTAGGTATTTCTTACCAATAAAACTTTTAAGAGGACTTTCCCCCAATATTTCCTAATTTCTTTTAACTATTAAATAAACTCACTTCTTTTCTCTCGTCCATACCTACCAAACGCACGGAAATGTCCATCATATGGAAATGTCTATCATAGGGATGGAAATATTTATGTATGATAAGAAAGTTCCCCCAAAGACTAAATTTAATACCTTAATCTGATAAAAAGTACATAAATTGTACTCATATTCATTATTCCCCTCTTGCCAAATATAATTCTTCTAAATAATTCACACTTACTACTAGAATCAATTATAACCATTAAATTTGTCATAAATTCAATTGATTTCTAATATTATTCTTATTAACTATACTAAACTTGAAAATATTAATCTTTACTTTCTCCTTCTATACATTTATTAAATATGGGTGTATATGAAAAAAAATATTTAATACTCTTTAAAATTAGTAAGTGCTTTATTTTAAAAAGTCAATAACACCACCTAGAAGGCGCTCTATATTAAGAGGGGAGGAAGTATATAATTTTGGATACCTTCTTTGAAATATATAAATGCATGGACATAAACGATTTAGGGTGAAGTTACAAATCTGACCTGGAAGTATTCACGAAATATCAATGTAGCCGTAAAAGTTTTTTTGGTATTAATGTCTCCTTGGAAGTATTAAAATGTAGTAATGTCACCCTTGACTAACAGTGAGGTAGCATTGATGTTAAATGGACACAATGGCGTGTTAAAAAGAACACAGTGTCAAATAACCTATTATCCACATGCACAAGTAGTGATGAGTAGGCAAAGACAGGCTGATTTAGAACAAATAAAAGGAAGAAAATTTGAGAAGTCATTTAGGGTTCAAATAGGAGTGCCGAGTAGGAGAAAAGGAGAAGTGGGTTGCATGTGCTCTGCCTCTTTATCATGTACGAGATTTGAAAATAACCCAGCGCAGAGATTCGTTCGAATCTAAGAATTATGGAATCTCAATTTGTTTGGAAAGTGTGTGACTTTGATTGATTTGCAAATGCATTTTTTAAATTAATGTAGGGTTTTGGTGATATGGCTTCGACAGGGAGTGGTGGTCCTAACAGTGGTGGTCTATTGGGTAGTGGAGGAAAGTGGTTCAAGTTGGAGAATTTTTTCCAGGATTTGGACAATACAAAGAAGATGGTTCAAGAAGCAAAAAGGAATATACTAGGTAAATATGATGGCATAACTGAAAAAGTTTTGCATTCCCATTTCTCTATGAGTGAAGAAGGTGCGGGTAAGGTTAAAGAAGTTGTTCATACGTAAGAGGAAGGTGATGGCAGGATGAGGCATTTTGGGGTGTCAAAAAAACTTATTTTAATATAATTAGGAGAAATTTGTGTGACTTTAGGAATCAAGTGATGATGTTAGAGGTGGCTTAGTTGATAGTGATGGTACTGAACCAATTGAGGATGTCGGTGGTGAGCCAACTGATGTTGAAGATGGCTCCAGGGAACCAATTGAGGATGATGGTGGTGAGCAAATTGCTGTGGAAGTTGTGGAAACATTACATGGCAATGGAGATAATGATAACATAATTGCAAGTGAAGGTAAGGAGTGTGAAGGTGATGGGGAGTCTGATTATCATGGTGGGGACTCTGATGAAGGTGATGATGATTTTGATGAAGTTGATAAGAAGTTTGAAAGTGAGTCTGGTGATATTGACAATGGTAGTGAGAATAATGTTTTTGTCCCAAGCAATGCTAAGGTGTTAGTCTTCCTTGTTTTCCGTTTTTAAAACAAAGTAGTAAAGGGAATTGAAATTAACACTAACAACAAGATAAGTTCAATTAACTAATATAATGATAAGACGAGATTCCCTTGAGTTGGGGTTTTAGTCTTCCTTGCTTGCTAATAATTTGAATTCCATAATGAGCCAAGAGGATGGAACTAAGCTACCACTAGATCCATACTTGCAATAATCATTTAATTCATTCTACCGAAGCAATTAAATGAATACCACTAAATAATTCAGACTCAAGGAGATGAATAACTAACTTCCAATTCTAAATTGTAATCACTATTACAACAATTCAAAATATTCAGTTTAATCATTTAAATCCACTTAACTAAGTTGGAATAAACAATTCAACCTACTCCTAATATGAATCATACAAAGCTTAATTAATAAACTCCTAGCTCAACCACCAAGTTTATTCACTTAGCATAGAACAATCTGGATCACAATTACATACTTAACCAAGCTACATAATCATGAACTAAAAAGAGAGCTTAAAGGAATTCCATTGAGGTTTAGAAGCTCAAACTATTACCCAACTCAAGGAAATCGCCAAAGCTTAGTTACTCATGGAAGAGGAGGAAGATGAAGCTTGATGGATGAAGGAGAAAGAATCAGCCAATGAAATAATATGTAGTACCAAATAGCTTGCGCCTCTCAATTCCTTCACGGTCCAGTCTAGATCACGGCCTCTTCCCTTCTTTTTCATATTCGGTCTTGGTCTCCCTTTCACACTTGCAGCCGCCTCCCCTCTTTAATTCATTGTGTCCTCTCTTTTATTCCATCGTGTCCCCTTTTCTTTTCTTTTCACATTAGGTGTTTCTCCATTTTATTCCCTCACGATCCAGCTCATTTCGGTTCTCTTTTCTTTATTCTTAAAGCCACACGGTCAACAAAAACAGCTAGCTTTCTTCTTTTATCTATTCATCAATTCGGTCTTCTCTCCATATTCAACTCGATCTATCTTTTTCATTCCTGCTTCAACCCATTCGGTCAAGCTTGCTTCATCAATTAATCCTTTTCATTTGGTTCAGCTCTTCAATTTCGGTTCAGCAAATTCCCTCTTTCCTCATTCAACCAGCCGCCACCCTCATTTACCAATGGTCCCCACTTCCTTTCTTTCTTCAATTCACTAGGTTAAATGAGTTAAAGGTAAGTTTGGATAAAAGATAAAAATTTGTTTTGGCATTAGACACAAAATTGCAATAATCAAACAAGGCCCTTACTCATTTAACCTCCTCTTGGAAAAAATGTGAAAATAAATTCTGCACTTGTGATGTTCCACTTTTGTCCTTCATTAAACTCCAAATAACATCTTTAACCTTAACCACTCAAGTTGTGCCACATCATCACCTATAAAATTAAATTCACAAAGTAATATCTTTTTCTCACAATTAAAGAATAATGAGAATAACAAATATTAATTAAAAATATAACAATTTAACCACTATAATTCCCAAATTATTCTTTCACTAAAATCTCACATTAACACTTCATTACGCTCAAAATATTCAATTAAGTCCCACAAAAGCCCAAGATTAATTACTAAAAATATATAAATATTGAGCTCTTCAATTAGTGAATGATGGGGATGATAGTAGTGACTATGAAGATGAAGAATTTGAGGACGAGTTAGGCCTAGTTGGTGGACATGGGCCTTTTCTAGAAGTAACAAAAGAGAAGAAAATGTTGGGCCTGATGGGAGACCATGTTTCATGTTGGGGTATACATATGAAGATAAGGAGTTTCTTGCAGCTTTAGACAAGTATGTAATAAAGGCTGGAGTGAAGTTACGCCTCAAAAAAAGTGAGCCATTTGAGTGAGGGCTGTTTGTGAGAAGGGTTGCCCATTTTATTTCTATGCCTCTAAAGATGGTTCCAACCTAGGGCTTAGTGTGAAGACTTTATTGTTGAAGCATATCTGATGTAGGGTTTACAAAAATCCTAGGATTACTATGAAATGGCTAGCTTCCTACTTCAAGAACAAGGTGTAAGAGTGGCACAGTATAAGGTGGCTGACATGAAGAAGGATGTTCAAGATGAGTTGATGCTGCATGTAAGATTTACAAATGTAAAAAAGCAAAGAAGATGATTATGGAAGAGATGGAATGAAGTTATATTGATGAGTTTAAGAAGCTAGAGGCATATTGTCATGAGTTGAGGAGTTGCAATTCTAGATATGATATTTATGTTGAAATTAGCAAGGAGGCGCTTGAAGGTGGGAGGAGAGTGTTCAGCCACATGTATGTTTGCTTCAATGCTGCTAAGGTATTCCTTATATGATGAATTTTTGTTGTTTTTGAATTGCTTATTAAGTAATGTGTTTGTGAAAGACTAATACTGAAGCTATTATGGTATTATTGTGTAAGACTAGTAATGTGTTCGAATTTTTGTTGTTGCTGAATTGATTATTAAGGTATTTCAAAAACTAGCTATCTGGAATCATATTAACTACATGTTTGTATCTTAGGTTATCAATTTGAAGACACTTGTGTAATATCCCGAATTTTGGGATTGGAGGCTTAGGAATAAACTTAAATTAAGCGGACTGCTAAGCCTTAATTTATTAGGTGCCACAAATCTATTCCCTAATATTTCTTATATCTTTGGGGTATTAAGAAAGTAAAATGGTGACTTTTGGAGAATGTGATTATGCTTTCAGTGAAATATCCTGTGAGGCAATGAGTTTTTCATGAGGTTTTTGGAAGACTAAATGATGATTAAAAATTATGAAATTTTATAGGGTGAAAGTAGACATCCTAAGCTTTAATGTGATATGTAATATGAATTAATCATAGCTATCTACAAAAAGTTATGAGTTTTTGAAATTTTCCCAGTGAAATTGATTATTTTCGGGAATAGCATGCAAAGATTGAAAATCTGGGAATTTTGTGCTTCCAGCTAGCAAAAGGATATATTTTCTCTTGAAACTAGACTCAATAAAGGTTCTATAATCTTTTGAATCACTCCAAAACGATGTCTATAAATTTAGTTATAATTTTTCAAAGTTTGGGTAGAAAATCTACTAGAATTGGCACTATTCTGAAAATTGAAAAATAAAATATGTTTGCAATTGTGTAAATTGTGGAATAAATAAATAGGAGGGGAAAATAATTATTTGGCTTATAAACATGCCAAGTGGCATAATCTAAAGTCAAGGGATTTAAATAAGAATTTATTAAGTTGAGCACATGTGTTATTATGATAAAATAACAATATAAATGTGCAATTAGTTAGGATAATGAAAGAAGCTCAATTGGGTCATAAAGGACCCTTAAATGGCGTGTTCATGGGCCAAGAGAAGAATAGGAAATTAGTTCAAATTGAATGGAAATGTATGACACAAATTGGTAGAAGATAAGACCAAGTATAAGATGATGTCATAACTCCAATTTAAAAATAAAACAAAGAGGGAAATATGATGAGATGTTTTAAGTGGGCATCATCATATTTTTCCTTCTCCTCCTCTTATTTACGTTGGGCATTAAGGAGAGAAGGAAAAGAATGTGTCATATGAGATAAAGCCAAGTACATGGTGTCATAAATCTCATTTTGTGATAATAATAATTAAGGGAATATGAAGATATTTTATTACGCTTGCTTCATCTTTCTCTTTATTTTTCATGCCTAAGAACCCAACAGAGACACACAGAGAGAGAGAGAGAGAGAGAGAGAGAGAGAGAGAGAGAGAGAAGAGCTTAAGAAAGCTTGGAGAAGGAGGAGCTCAAGGAATGAGATCAAAGGTAAGGCTTGTCCTTCAAGTGCCTAAGCCTTCCAACTTGTATAATCTCTCTTCTAATCTCTTCTTCTCCATGAAAAACTATGTTTAGCAAGCAAATCTCAAGGGAGAGAGAAAAGAGGGTAGTAGGCCTTAAAAAGAGAGAGTGAAGAAAACCAAAGTAACTTAAAGAACTTCAATCTTTGAGGTAGTATGTTGTTGTTATTGATGTTCTTGGCTTGATTTGGTTTTTGTTGGTTGAATTCGTAAATTTGGAAAGTGAAAACCCTAAGGGGTTATGCTGATCAAATTTCCTTAAATCATAGTTAGTATGTGTTTAAATGGTCTAATAAAGTATTGGGAATAGAAAGGAATAAGGGTTTGAAGTTGAAAATCAAAGTTTACATTTTCCCTTTTTCTTTTGAGGGTTTCGGCCAAGTAGGAATCAGGGGGAAGGACCTGGATTTTCATAAATCTGATGATTTCATGGTGTTCAGGAGGAAAAATTAGGTGGGGTTACAGTTGGTCACTTTTCAGAAAATTCTGAAAAAGCATAATTACGAAAATGCCCCTGAAACCCTTAAAACGGATCTGCCAAGGGCATTCTTGTCTTTTGTTAGTAAATTTGATAATTTTGAGTCTAAAAAAGGATTCATTGGGCAAAAATATGTTAGAATGGCCCATGTCAAATTTCAGGAAAAGTACGATCGGATCGGGTATAGCGGGGCTGGACCGGGGTCCCAGGGGCATTTTGGTCATTTATCAATATTGGCTAATATAACCACAAGAAATACTATAGAAGTGTCTAAAATGATACATGGATAGGTTATAACCTATTTCTTGTACATTTAACGTTTTAGGACTGAGTTGGGATCCAAAAGTCGACACGTTTTATGAGACATATGATGCAGGGGTGATAGAGCTTTGAGGTAGGGACATTATCTTTCATACATCATGCCATAGTTTATATGATTGTGTGTTTGCCATTTTTGTGCTATATTAATCAACATGATTTACTTAGAAGAAGCAGTTAGTGCCAGAGGTGCACTTACACTGGAAGTTGGGTAAGAATCCAACAGGTGTACGATTAGTGGGGCTGGGCCCTACTAATGTATACATGACAATAATGTGATGATGATATGATGATGATGTGTTATGATGATGTATTACGATGATATGTTATATTATTCATTAATTGGTGTATACATGACATATATCATATTTACTTTTCGCATTTTATATAACGGTAACATGTTTCTACTGGGATTCCTTGGAATCTCTCTGTTGGAAATTATGTCCAAAGGGCCAATCATTGTACTTTGAACATTATTAATTTAATGAAATTTCTCCATTCTGTTATCATATTATTTGCATGTTAACTATGATAATTCTATCCTTGGATAAATTATAAAGATTATCCTAAAATGTCCCTGGTCGGTCATCTATACGGGAGCAAAGATGAAACAAGACCAGTATGACTTTGATTTATGACTTTGATAAGATATAGAGATAGAATCAAAGTCTTAGGCACTTGTAAGAGTACAAGGTGCTGGACCGACCCACTATGAGAAAGCTATATGGATCAAGTCATAAGCTTTTCTCATGTATAACCACGTCATAATGCCCTTAGACCTGAGGTCATCATGGATTCTTACATGAGAGTTGCTAAGCTTTGAACTTGTCAAAAGTCACTTTTGACCGGGTGATGATAAAGGCTATGATCGGGCTTGGTGGTTTTTCATGCGGAGGAATATGAATGATCAAGATGGAATATGTCCCTCACATTAGTAGAGAGATATTATTGGGCCCCTCAATGACTGAGTTTGAGAAATGTATGGCCATACTATGATGGAAAGGAGTTTCCATTTCTATTGTCAGGCTACTCATCAATCGAGAAAGTAATGGTCAGGAACAAGAGGATGACAAAATGGACATGACATGATTGTATTACAAGTTGCATCGTGTTAACAATCCTCATATGAATTGGGTAGTCATAATGTCTTGCTAGAGGCCACTTACGACTTTTGGGTTAGTATAGTTATTGGCCCACTGCCAACTTCATATGGGCCTATAGGGTTGCACACAAGAATGACCCAACACGAGATAATGTTTAATTTATGGTGGATGAATTATATATATATATAATATAAAATCCGTTAATAATATTATATAGATATATATTTTCGAAATACATATCATATATGTGTGTGTGTGTGTGTGTGTGTGTGTGTGTATTATATGATATTATTATATTGTGTTAGTTTTAAATTTAATCTATTAAGATATATTAAATTTAATAATTAACATGATAGAGATATAGTATCTCATATTTAATTTATGAAGATAACTTAAATCTAATGGCTCTTTATTTGGATTAAATAAATAGGTTAAATTAAAACTGTAGGATAGATTTAATTTAAACTGAATTTATGTAATTAGCTCATTAAGATAATTAATTGTTAATTAATTTCAAAATTAATGAAGATTAATTTTGAAATTCAAATATAGCCCTCATAGGTTATAAACTTAATAGAGCAGATATACTCATACACGCATGAGAATTCAGAGGTGCAATGGAAATCCTAGGAGACATTTGGAGGCGCTAGCACGCAGTCTGTAACGACCCAAATTTCAATTAAAGATTAATGATAATTATTGAGAATAATTATTGAATTAAAGTGGAATAATTATGGGTTTTTTGGCAATTTTAATTAATATGCCATGATTAGTGGAAATTGAAAGAATGAAATTGTTGGGCAATTAGTTAGTGATTAATAGAGAAATTAATTACTAGCTAAGAGGAGAAATGAGATGTATGATTAAATGGCTAATGGAAGGATTAAAATGGCTACTTGGTTGCTTATTTTGTGAGAGCCAATAGAAATGAGACATGTGGCAAAAGTGGGTATGATGAGAGAGAGTGAGAAAAGTCAAATGCCTCAATATTTTATTGTTTTTCTCTCTTTCTCTTCCCTCATTTTCACTACAGCATCATGGTTTGGGGGGATGTCTTCTCTCTCTTGTTCAGCCATAGTTGAGGGAAAGGGAGGAAGAAAGCTTGCATTTAAGGTGAGCTAATGGCTTCCATTGCTCAAACTTTCTTCTCTAATGTTGATCCTTGAGTTGAGAGCTTCAATATGATGGTTGTAGTTTCTCCATTGGTGGTAATTTGAGGTGTCACGAAAATCTGGTAGTTGGAGAATCAAGAAATGTCTTTGGAAAAGTTGAAGAGATAGGTGAAACCAATCCTTCTATCTATGTTTTATGTCAAATGATTAAGATTGGAATTTCTGGAATTTATGGCCTATTTTCATTGGAATAGGGTCATTGGTAGTTTGGCATGTTATTGGTATAGAAGTGGGTGTTTGGTATGAGTTTTGGATAGATAGATTGATTTGGGATTGGAATGATTGAGTTTAATGATTTTGGAATGTTAATGATTAATGTTGCCCAAAACCAAAGCATGATAATGGAATGAGATTTTGATCATTTTGATGGTTTTATTGGATTCCTTGAGTGATTTTGTGTGGGGATAGCTTTGGTTAAAGTTTTGGGTCCTTTTGGATCAATTCGGCATGTGTTGGGTGTAACCCCCTGCCTTAATTAGCATAATTATAATTCGATATCACATAATTAAATTGGTTTAGAGACCGTCGAATAGTTCAAAACTCATTTAAAACTCCCTCTTATAGTGGGACTTTACAAAATTTTCAAAACTTCTTTCCTATTTCGGTCTCAAGTTCAATTATCGAATATAATCACCTGTGCAGTTAATTTACATTCATTCATATCAGAATATCTAATAGCAATCCCGGCAACCCTCGGGTTCCGTTCATCCACTAGAAAGTTTACAATTCCCATATAGGGGATTACACAACTATATTCTGTTATTAAATACAACCCAAAAATAATTTACAAGATCCCTGTCCAACAGGTTTAACCAACACATCCAAAAGTAAATGTCCCTATAGGGTTCTAACTGCTCCGGGTCGTACGCTTCTCCTTAGAGCCACTCGCCCTGTCTGAAAGGTTAGTTAAAGGAAAGAATGAGATTCAAAAGAATCCCAGTAGTAACAAAACAGTTATACCACACATAAGCACACAGCATGTAAGCAAATCATCATACAGCAGCAGTACAAATCACACTCCACCCTCATCCCCTTTCTCAGCCGGGAAGGCACACTGTCCTAACCCGAACCGTTGTTAGCTACTCAGGGACTATTGGCGTGGCAGTGCATACACATAGCCTTATAGCTCATATAGCTATCTGGCTTTCACAATCGGCCCGTCGGCCTTCACAAATAGCCTTTCGGCTTTTCACATAATCACACGTATCACACCTCATCCTCATCCCCTTTCTCCGCCGGGAAGGCATACAACCCTTGCCCGATCTGTTGTTAGCTACTCAGGGACTATTGGATGATAGTGTTTACACATATTCACAATGTCGCAGCATACGAGTTTATCACAAATCAATGATAATACACACATACAATGTATCACATATGGTACGAAAGAAAAGTTACTACCTCGTTCCTTTCTGACGTTCGCTGGCACAGTTGGCTCACGAGGGCGGCAAATATCAAAGCCTATAAACAAAAATAAAAAAATGGTGGATTAATTTCCTACCCCCAATTCCTACTTTCAAACACTTAGAATAGGTTCCATATGAGTCCCTTAAATGGTTATAACAAACTCAAAGAGAACCTAAAAGGATTGGAGAATTCTAGGTTGGAAATTGCTTTGCAAACTCACAAAGTGCTGAAAATTGGGTTCTGGCTGCAGCCAAAAATGGCTAAAAACGTCACAGAAACATTTTGGCTGCAGCCAAGAATTTCTGGCTGCGGCCAGGACACACACAGAAAGTTTTGTGCTGGAGCCAGAATTTTCTGCTGCAGCCAAGGAAACTTTGAAACATCATAACTAATTTTAGAAAAATCAAAATGAGGTGATCCCAAAGCCAAATGAAAGCTCTTTAAGTCCTATTCCTAGGAAAAATATTGGCCATTACTGGGAATCACCACAGAAGTACAGAATTACACGAAATTCATCACCACTCCAAAACAGATTCCAGTTTTAAGCCCAAACTTTGGACAGTCATTGCTCTTAGCTCAAAAAACGAAATGACACAAAATTTATGTTCGTTTTGAAGCTTGGAATGTGAACTTTAAATATGGAAAGTTTCAGAATTTTTAGACACCATTTGCCTATTTAAAATATCCAGACAACCTGGCTGCCCAGAATAAACTTTCAATGGACAACATTTCCATTTTTGCACCAATGCTTCCAATGGTTCCCAAATTCATATCAAATACCATTCCCACATAAATTTGCACAAGGAATCCATTGAAATCATCAAAACAACCCAATTCAACCTCCATTGACATGTTACACAATGACCATCACATGTCTTACCAAGAACTCAATCAAACCACCATATTACAAACCAATCCAAACCAACATTCCAAACCAATTTCAAATGCTCAAGGACACACTATGACAACTATTCCAACATATCACACAATGCAATTATTCCAAACCAAAATCACATGAAAATCAGGGCAAAAATTCAAAATTCTCAAAACTTGATCAATGGTTACAAAACTTAGCTCAAAATGTGTTAAATTCTTACCTCTTCTTCTTCCCAAAGCAACTTCCTTGTTTCTCCAACTTTCAATTTTTCTCAAGTTCTCAAACACCACCTTTCAAAAACCTAAAACCATAACCATGAAGCCCTCAACACCATGAACAATATTAATGAAGGTGAATTGAGCATACAAGAACAAATCCTCACCTAACTTGAGCCTTCTTCTTTCTCTTTCCTTCAAACTTGAGACAAAAATGAAGGTGAGAGGAGAGATGAGATGATGATGATGATGAATGAAGATATATCAGATTTTTGGTCTCTACTAAGACCATTTGCCGACCTAAAAGAATGGGAGGGAAGAGAGAAAAAAAAAAGAGTTGCAATTGTTGACTTGTCAAAGGGGTGTGAGATGATGCCAAGTGTCAAAATCTTGAGGCATCTTCCTTGGACTTACTTGAACATGCACACACACAATTCCACCTCCTTGATCTCATAATAATCAATCCTAACCATTGATCTTGATTACCAGGGAGTTTTCTCTTCGGTAATTGACCAATCAGTCGGTAAATTTACCGTTTTGCCCCTGATTGTCACAATGCTTAATAAATCATCACTAAGCACCTTTATATCACATTGCACAACATATACTTCAAAAGTGCTTAATTATCATTAATTACATCACTTTGAAGCCATTAGCCCTTAATTACAATTAGGGATATTACATTGGGAGGTATGGTCAGTTTTTCTACGTTTTCTGGTTTCTGATAGAATCACTCGAGTGATTTGGGGTTCACTTGAATGCAAGATTAACATCACTCGAGTGGTGATGAGTTCCACTCGAGAATGGTAGTGCAATTGTCTTTTCTGCTCTCAGTTTCATGTTGCACTTCCGTGTTTAGAGGTAAGAGTGTTGTCTCACTTGCAGGTGTTGTGAGTTCTCACTTGAGTGAGCATTTGGCTGTCACTTGAGTGATGCATTCTGGACTCGAGTGTTGTAGTCTTTTGAAGGTTCTTGTGCTCTCGAGTGTATACTCGTTGTTCATTACTCTCTAGTTCCTGAGTGTAGACCGTACCATCACTTGAGTATCCATACAATATCACTCGAGTATCTCAGTGCAAAATATCAGTTTTGAGCTTTTAAAAAGGGGTCTTTGGGATAATCTTCCAACCCTTTAGAGTAATTGTTAGAGACATTCATGGGTATTAAAATAGCAGTAATGATAACCAACATTAAGTGTTATGAAAGTGGGAACTCGGAGTAGAGAATAACCCGATGTCCTTAATTTGGTTTATAGGGTTCGATATTCTCCCTGATCGTGAGCAGTCTAAGCTGAAGCTTGTAAAGCCCCAAATTTTGATTAAGGGCTGATGTTGATTATTGAGATGGTAATTGTGGATTAAAGTTGAATTAATGTGTATTTGTGACAATATTATCTAATATGTCATAATTGATGGAAAATTTAAAAAAATGGAATTATTGGCCATAAGTTGGTCATTAATAGGGAAATTAATTACTAACTGAGAGGAAATGAAATGTGTGATTAAATGACTAATGGATGGATTAGAGAAGCTAATTAGAGATTTAGTGTGTGTGAGCCAATGAGGAGTGGACACTTGGCAAGATCACATTTGAAGGGATTGGGAGAAAAGTCAAAATGTATTTTTAAATCAGTTTCTCTCTCCTCTCCGTCCCTCTTTCTCGCTAAAACTGAAATGGGGAAGGAAGTATAATCATTTCCCTTCTTCATCTCTCATCTCTCATCTCTCTCTCTCTCGTTCTCTCTCTCCCTGGTTCAGCACCATTGTTGCTGAAAATAGAGGAGGGAAAGCTTGAAAAGGTAAGGGAAAATGACTTCCATTACTCAAACTCCATTCATTAAAATTGTTCCTTGAGTTCAGAGCTTTATTTTGATGGTTCTAGTTTGCCATTTGGTGTTGGTTTTGGACCCCAAGGAATTGTGAAGGTTGAAGAATCAAGAAACTCCTTTGAAAAAGTTATAGAGGTGAGTAAGACAAACCTTTCTATATAGGTTTTCTAGCTATTGGTTAAGTTTGGATTTTCTGGAAATTTTGCTTTGAATTTCGAAATTGAGGGTCATTGTGTTGTTGGCATGTTCTTGTCATGGAATTAGTGCCTTGTTTAGTGTTTTGAATGAATTGAATTGAATTGAAGCTTAAAGGTGAAGTTTAGGAACTTTGTATTTGGTTTTGTGTATTGGTTAAAACAAGGCATGGTGATAGGTTGGGACTTTGGTCATTTTGAGGTTACCATTGTGTTCCTTATGAAAATTTATGTGGGAATAGGCTTAATTGTTAATTTTGGAGCTATTAGATACTTTGGTAGAAAGTTGGAAAATCTGTCTTGTGTGAACTCTGTCTGGGCAGTCAGTTTGCACGAACGTTTTGAATGACCAAATGGTATTGGAAAATTCTGAAACTTTTCAGTCTTGAAGTTTACATACCAAGCTTCAAAATGGGCAAATAATTCATGTCATTTCGTTTTGTGAACTGAAAGTTATGATTTTCCAAAATTTGGGACAAAAACTGGACTTTGTTTTGGAGTAGTGTTGAGTATTGGGTAATTCTGGACTTTTGCGGTGATTTCTAGTAATGGTCTATATTTTTAGAGTAAAGAGGACTTAAATACCTTTCATTTGGCTTTAGAATCACCTCGTTTTGATTTTTCTAGAATTAGTTATGAAGTTTGGAAATTCAGCCAAGAATCAGGGAATTTTTTGGCCGTTGCCCAAAGTGGCTGGCCGCGGTCCAAACCTTTCTGACCTGATTCTAGCCGCAGCCCAAGGGTAGCTGGCCGTAACCAATGACCTTCTGACCATATTTTGGCCGTGACCCAGGGGAGGGCTGGTCTCGGCCAACCCCTGTGTTTCAGTATTTTGAGTTTTTGAAAAGAGATCTTCAACCTATTGTTTCCTAACCCTTTAGGGGTTTTATTAGAGGCATTTGTAGCTTCTTAAGGGTCATTATTGATAACCAAATCTAAGTGTTGAAGAGTCAATTAAGTATTGGAAAAAAGAATAATGCTTCGTCCTTAATTATGACTTTAGGATTTGATATTTTCCCTGAGCGTAGAAGGCTTGTGCCTGCTCAAGAACGGAAAGACCAAAGTAGTGACACTTTATCCTATATCATGTATATTGCATTGCTTGTTTGCATTAGTCATTAAATACAGTGAGGAGACGTGGCGAAAGCCCGGCCTCGAATACAGATACAGTGAGGGGACATTGTAATCCCCTACCTTGATAACCGTAATTAAGATTCGAAAATGCGTAATTTAAAGGATTTAGAGAACGACGGATACATTTTTCTCGAATCTCTTTTCTAAAATTCGTTCAACATGGTCTCATATTCATCTTCCGAATCTAATTACTCTGCGCAGTTCAATCACATTCATACATATCAAAGTGCATAGCCAAATTCCCGGCAACTCCCGGGTTTCATACATGTATAAACTAAGGGTTGTAAGTTCCAACTAAGGGATTACATGACCAACATCAATGTAATATCTACATTTCAAAAATAAACAGTAATCCCAAGTCCAAAATAGATAACCAACAACCTAACAACACATCTCTACAAGATCCTAGCCGCTCCTGATGGTTCGTTTCTCCTTGGAGCCACTTGCCCTGTCTGAAATGTTAGTCAATGGAAAGAATGAGATTCAAAAGAATCTCTGTAGTAACAAATCACTCATACAGTGTATAAACACATAGAATATATGATCATGTTAAGCAGCATCACAATGTATCATGGCTCTCGCCACAAATGGCAGCACTCATGGCTGTATTCTCTATGCGTCAGCTTTCGCTGTGATCTCTATGTATCACAAAGTATCACTATGCGTCAGCTTGCGCTGCAAACTCAAAGCATCACAATGTATTCACAAAGTATTCTCAATGCATGACAAACATACATACAATGTTTCACACACAGTATAAGAGAAAGAGTCACTACCTTGTTCTTTCCGATTGTGCTATAGCGCAGGTGGATCACGAACAGGGCAAATATCAAATCCTAAAATTCCAAATGCACCATTTAGACACTTCCATAGTGTTTCTTGGGGTTATATGAGTCTATAATGAAAATTTACAAAAATGCCCCCGGGGACCCGGCCCAGGCCCGCCGTACCCGATCCGGTTGCACTTTTCCCGAAATTCTAACCTGGGCTATCTTAACATATTTCCACCCAAGGAATCCATTTCGGACTCAAAATTATCAAATTCAATGTAAAATTACAAATTTACCCTTGGCAGCCCTACTTCAAGGGTTTTAGGGGCGTTTTCGTAATTATGCTTTTTCGGCCTTTTCCGAAAAAGTGGTCAACTGTAACCCCACCTAATTTTTTCTCTTGAATGCAATGGAACCATGAAATCATTGAAAATCCAACTTTAAGACCTATTTCTAGAGCTGGCCGAAATTTATGAGTTCTCCAGGGAAAATCGAGGTTTTACGATTTCGGCTCCTTAAACGCGTTCCTTTCTACTCCTAACCACTTTATTAACTATTACATTAGGTTATAACTACCATTTGAACCAAAATTGGGCAGCATAACCCTTAGGAAACTCAATTTCCAAAATTTAAAACCAATGGCAATCCGGCAAAATTTCACCGATTAAATTGCCCACAACAGCATAAATAGTTAATATACGAAGGTTTGGAAGTTACCTTAAGCTCCCACTAGATTTTCCTCAAGGTGGCTGAACCCTAACCCTTGAAACACTAAATTTGGAGCTTCACAACCTTAAAGAATAAAGAGGAGCAGCTTAGAGTAAGAGTTATACGCGTTAGGAGCTAAATCGTCGGAGAAATCGGCTTACCTTGTGAGATTTCTTCCATTTCTCTTTCTAAACTCTCTCACCTTCTCTCTCTTGTTTCAGGTATGGAACATCACGAAAATGGCTAGAGAAAGAAGGCTAATGGTATTTAATATCATATATTATATGATATTTAATTATTGATTAATTTCCAACAATTTCAGATTTTTCAGAAATTATGGCAGATTTCTGCCCAAACTTTGAAAAATCATAACTAATTCTAGAAATATTGAATTAGAGTGATTCCAAAGCCTAAGGAACCCTTATTGAGGAGGGTTTTTAAGGAAAAATATAGAATTTTTCTAGATGGAATCACAAAATTCCCAGAATTTCAATCCTTATATACTGTTCCAGAAAATAATTAATTTCGCTGGGCAAAATTCAAAAATCCATAACTCTTAGCTCACAAATCAAAATGATACAAATTATATGTCCATTTTGAAGCTTGACATGTGAAATTTAAGATTGGAAAATTTCAAAATTTTTAGACACCATTTGCCTATTTAAAACGTCCATACAAATTGGCTGCCCTGTATAGAGTTTCAATGGACAGAGTTTTCAACTTTTGCACAATTGTTTCCAATGGTTCCAATTTCACAATAAACACTCTCCCCACTTGAATTTTCACAAGGAAGCCATTGGAATCATTAAAATATCCAAATTACCATCACACATTCTCCAAAAGTGTTTATTCAACAATAATTACATCCACTTTTGAAGTCATTAGTCCTTGATCACTTTTTGGGATATTACAGACGTGGCGAAAGCCCGGCCTCGAATACAGATATAATTGATAGGAAGTGGCAAAAGCCTGACCTTGAATACAAATATTGTGAGGGGACGTGGCGAAAGCCCGACCTTGTATATAGTGAAGGGGACGTGGCAGTGTGCCCAACCTCGAATATTGATTGTGTTAGTGTAAGAGTTTCACCCAAGAGGGGGGTGAATTGGGTGATACCAAAAATTTCGTTGCGTATAAGAAAATTGATAGAATATTTAAAGTAGTTAAAAGAAAGGAGAAATATCACTGAAGTGTACACCAAGAGTTATACTGGTTCGGCCACAACCACTTTGACCTACGTCCAGTCCTTAGAGCTTCTCTGAGAGTTTCACTATACTTTCTAAGATTCAGTGGGTTCTTGGCACCTCAGTACACAGCAAGTTCCTTCACTTGGACACTCGCTCCCCCTTACATATTGCAATCAAATCCCTAACTCAAGGTTCCATAACCTTAAGTTGTCTCAATAACAAATATTGAGTTTGTAATGAAAAACTCTCTCATAGAGCAAATATATAATCACTGAAGTACAATGAATGAGTATATGAGAACAAAGCACTAAGTGTATTGATCGATGTGTGTTCTTAGTTCGTGTCACCTTGTTTTCTTCTTTTTGAATGCTCCATATATATAGATGATTTGTAGTGTCCGTTGGAAGCAATTTCAAACTTGTCTGTTAGAGTCGCGCAGCAACGGTTGACTATTTTTCGTATTTAAAAACTATCCGTTGGCGGTAGGTAGTGTTAGGTGAACGTTCGGACTTTTATTTGACTTCTCAAATCTGTCATACTCTTTTATTGTTTCTCTGCAAATGTACTTAGAATACTAATACAATGAAGAGTTAATCATATGATAACAAATCAAGAGATATTCGATGAAAATATAATTTCTAGACTGCCTTACTCGAGTAGCTACTCGAGTGATCAAGTTTGTTAATCGAGTGGTCCCTCGAGTAAACATGTCAAAAATATGGCAGTGAGCAAATCAACATTTTACATCAGAAATTACTCGGGTAAGACATGGAGTGATATATTACAAACCTTGAAAATACCTTATTACTCGAGTGGCCATGTCTTTACCTTCACAGATTACTCAGGTGATCACTGTGGTAAACTGCTTACTCGAGTGGCTACTCGAGTGGGCTTCATTTTTCTTTACACCTTACCCGAGTGGTCCCTCGAGTGGCTTTCAATAACCCGGCAGATTACTCAATTACTCTCTCAAGTAATGGCATCAAATTCTTGACCGAGAGTTTACTATCTGGTTACTTGAGTGGCTACTCGAGTGGCACTTCAAATAACTCTGTAGATTACTCGGGCGGTCCCTCGAGTAATGCTATTTTGTCACTGGTTACTCGAGTGGCTACTCGAGTGATATGCTACATTTCTTAGCCGAGAGTCACTAGAAGATTTTGGACCTGGTTACTCGAGTGGCTACTCGAGTAATACCTGTGAAAATCTTGTTACTCGAGTGGCTACTCGAGTAATGGTTTATATAAGTTTGCAGATTACCTAAGTGGTCCCTCAAGTAACTTTGTTCAAAATTTGGTAGTGCCTCACTGGATGAAATTCTGTTTGCTTACTCGAGTGGCTACTTGAGTAATGGCTTCTGTTACCCGAGTGGCTACTCGAGTAAGCCTTCTTAAAAATTATTGATTACTTCCAGTGCTGACTCTAAGTGATGCTATGCTACTTTGTCAAATCCATTTGTTTGTTGTCAAATTTTTCCATATTATTAATCCAATCTTTGTTATCATCAAAACATATGAGATCTAACATATTGCTGCATTGTGATATATGTTTACTTGCTTTGTATATATACATCATATTTGTAAACTGTTGCTACTAGGATTCTTTTAAATTTCACCTTTCCAAACAATATTTTTAGACAGGGCAAGTGGATTGAGGAACAAGCAAGTGGATAAGGGCGATTAGGATTGCCGGCGGTGGTCTTAGTTAGATATTTTGGTTTTATACTGAACTGGTTATCATTTTGGATAAATGTACATATTGAATAGACCATAGAAGTATAGTTTTGTGTAATCCCCGATATGGATACTGAGATGGGCATTGATGCCCTGATTATTATTTTGGATTAACGTTATTATCCTGGGTAAATGTCAGGAATTGTGGTATACTCTGATAGTGTACATGTAACAGACCGAACAGACCATTTGTTTTAAGGAACGAAATGAATGGAGATCTATTTATACAGGTGTTATAAAAGTTTTTTTATTATCCTGGATCTCTCATTCGACTATTAAACATGTTTAAACGCTAATTGTGGTCTTTATCAAGGCGGGAGTTACAGAGCTTATATGGAAAGAGGGTAGGGAACTTACCTCTCCTGCATGTATTTGATAATTGTGTTGGTATATTGATGCATGTTATTGCTTTGCTTGATTATGTGAAACATAAATGAGTGATTGAAGATCTCTTTCAACTTATGCTATGGCCATGAGTATATTGTTTGAACATTGAGCATGCTGACATGTCATTGTGTGAACATGAATTATGTATTGCAAGCATGTCATGCATTAAACACTTATCTTGCATGCATATTGGTATTATTTTTCTACTGAGATTCCCCAGAATCTTACCCTCCCCTACCAACAGTGTAGACAAGGTAAGTGGATTAAGAAGAAGCAAGCAACCAAGGGTGACTAAGTCTCCTTATGGACAAGTGCATTGGTAGTTGGTTATCGTTATACGTATGTATAATTGTATACATTTGGTCGTATATATTTAGATGACATATTAGATTGTGTATTTGGAATAAGTATTGTGTAATCCTCGTTTGAGTGATTGTAATGGGCGTATGTGCCCTATGAATCTTTAGTGAAGGTTTGAACCCGGGATTGGCAGGATTCTAATTGTGCACTCTGATATTTATATAAATGTAATTTATCTTCGTGTAGTAATTGTATTCAGAATGTGAATGTGAGACCAGGTTATAAATGATTTTGAAAATGTTATTTTTATTGTTATTGGTCTTTATTTCACTTTAATTGTGTATTTTGGATATAATTACGATAGGGGGTTACATTTATGGTATCAGAGCTGTAGTTCCTAGAAAGTATAGGAGTTTGCTAGGATAGCTCCCTTAGATCTCTGCCTTAATGGTAGAAGAAGATTTATGATAGTTGTGTGTATACACATGTAAGATATGTTATTATGGATATATAAGATTTATGGACTATGTGTATACATTTGCTATGGTACTAGCGCGGTGAATCATTTGTAAAGTAAGGGACAAAATGGTTCATCCTAGAATTAGGTGTGTGGACCCAAAGTGGAGGTAATCAGACCCATCATTTGATTGGAGTTCAGAGTAAAATGATATCCAGGTTATGTGATAGTAAGATCCTAGGTGTCATGATAAACCTAGATGTTGGTTTAGAGACCTTAGGCTATATGATAATATATATAGGGATGTTATAGTGGACTGGTGTGTCCAAAGGCCATACGACCTAGGGGACCAGTGTGCCTTAGGCTGGCAGAGATATTTGACCTTGTGTTGGAATTAATGATGCTCCGTGGAAGCGAGGGAAGTGATTTCCCGGTTCAATTGAGGTTGAGACTTTGAAAGTTGTGTTGTGATCCAAGGATCAGACTCAATAGCTAGGTTGATTCTTAGGAATCTGAGTTGACCTAGATGGTCTGGGGTATTTGGGAGGAGTACCAAAATGAATTGAAGTATATATCAAGTATCTTGAGGCTGCTGATTGTAAATCTGGCATAAAGAGAAAGTTATCTATGGAGGATTCAGATCGGAGGGTGCTACCAATAGGGAGTCTTGATAGGAAAGGGCTACCAACAGTGATATCTGATCTAAGGGGTTATTTGTGTGTGTTTATACCTGCGGTCCATTAATGCTTCGGTGAGAGGACCGTGCCTTCGGGATGATGGAATACGGGGGATGTGTCTTAGTGAGCCGAAAGGCTATTTGTGTGTCTTTCACTTATGGCTGCAGGGGGTTCCCATGGCGGAGGACCGTTCCGTTGGGATGGTAGTTTACGGGGGATTGACTATGTGATGTTGTGAAAGCCGCCATGACAATAAACCCTAGTGTGCAGCCACCGTGATAACGAACTGTAATGACCCAACTTGTGAGTAAGGGCTAATGATGTCCCTAATAGTGTAATCATTGCTTAATTAATGTAAATACGTTGTAAACAATGCTTAAGCCTATATGTATATTTGATGATGATTTGGTAAAAGTTATGTTAATCAGGAGCGTAATGGGAAATTTACTTACCAATTAGTCGGTTACCGAAGAAGAAACTCATTGGTAACTTGAAGATCAATGGTTGTAATTGAAATTCAAAGGAATCAATAGCTAGGATTTAAAGATCCTAGGGGTGGAATACTATGCTAATGGATGCATGAGAAATCATTGAGGAAGAGTAAGATTTTGCCAAGTGTCACCATAAGGACCCTTGGATCAAAGTCAAAATTTCAAACTCATTTTCTCTTCCCTCTCTCCTCCAAGTCGGTTATGGGAGTGTGTGTGTGGGGAAAAAATCTGATCTTCATGCATTCACCATCATCTCTCACCTTCTCTCTCATCATTCTCCATTTTCGCTGAAGTTCAAGCAAGAAAGAGAAAGAGAAAAGCTTGGTTTTGAGTAGGTAATTGTCTCCCTATGCTTAAAGCCTCTTCATTAAACTTGTTCAAGAGGTTGAGAGCTTCTTTGCTATGTTTTCAGAATTTTAAAAAGCGGTGATTTGGTGTTTGCACAAATTTGAAAGTTGGGAAAACAGAGATTTGATCTTACCAAGTTGAAGAGGTAAGAATTTGATACATTTTGGTATATTTATGGTGATTTTTGGTTAAGCTATGTGGATTTTGGAATTTTACCCTAAATATGATGTTAAGTGAAATGTAGGAATTGGATAAAGTGTTACTGTTGTATTGGTAGCTTATAGAGTCTTTGAGTCATTGTGATTGATTTGGGGGAATTGGAAATGAAAATGTTGGTGATTGAGTATTGGAAAGTAAAGTGGAGACCTAAGAGCGAAATAGTTATTGGGATGTGATTTTGGGTATTTTGTAGTTACTAAGAGGTTCCTTGTGTCAAAATAAGTGAGAATGAGCTTTGGCACAAGTTTTAGGTCCATAGGTAGTGAAATGAGTAAATCTGGGAACATATGTAATTGCTACGATTTTTTTAGCTTATGATGAATAACACTTGAGAGAGCGAGGGTTCACTCGAGTGCTACGAGACATTTTCCCTGTTTCCCTTTAGTTTCGCTTGGATTCTCAGGCAAAGCTCAAGAATGTACTTTCGTTCCCGCAAGTGATATAGGTCATCACTCGAGTGATCTTGGTTTCACTTTAGTAAGGGAGTAAGTTTAAGCTTTTGGGATTTATGGTTACTCTCGAGTAGTCACTCGCTGCGTCTCACTTTTTGGTGCTTGAGTACATTTGAGGTCATCACTCGAGTATAGCTTCCTATGCTCGAGTGAGGGTGTAAGATATATTGAGGTTTGCTCTCGAGCAAACACTTCCAGTGTGGCACTTTTTAGGTGCTCGAGTGAATATAGGGGTCATCACTCGAGTGAGGTAATCTCCACTCGAGTGAGCCGACCAAAAAGCAATACTTTTGCTTTCAAAAAGGCATCTTTGGGGTAGTTTCTCCCAACCCTTCAGGCATATGTTTAGGCATTTAATATCCACCTAAAGAGTTTATATGAATACTAACTTAAAGTAATATGGAATTAAGAACTTGGAAAAGAGATTGATCTATTGTCCCTAATTTGGTTTATAGGATTTGACATCTACCGTCCTCGTGAGCCCACTGTGCCAACGAACGTCAGAAAGGAACAAGGTAGTGACTTTTTCTTTTATACCATATTTGATGCATTATATGTGTGTTATATCATTGATTTGTGATGAATTCGTATGTTGTGACATTTGTGGATATGTGTAAGCACCGCCATGCCAATAGTCCCTGAGTTGCTAACAACAGTTCGGGTTAGGACGGTGTGCCTTCCCGGTGGTAAAAGAGGATGAGGATGGGGTGTGATATGTGTGATTATGTGAAAAGCCGAAAGGCTATTTGTGAAGGCCGATGGGCCAATTGTGAAAGCCGGATGGCTATATGAGCTATAAGGCTATGTGTATGCACTGCCACACCAACAGTCCCTGAGTCACTAACAACAGTTCGAGTTAGGACGGTGTGCCTTCCCAGCGGTAAAAGGGGATAAGGGTGGAGTGCGATTTGTGCTGCTGCTGTATGATGATTTACTTATATGTTATGTGCTTATGTGTGGTATGAATAATTTGTTACTACAGGGATTCTCTTGAATCTCATTCTTTACTTTGACTAACATTTCAGACAAGGCAAGTGGCTCCCAGGAGAAGCGAACGACCCAGAGCGGTTAGAACCTTGTGGGGACATTTGAGTCGGGTCACGTTGGTTATTCATTTTGGATAGGGATTACTGTATGATATTTTTGAGTTGTGAATAGTTTTTGAATACATGGTGGTGTAATCCCCTAATTGGGAACTGGAACCCTATAGTTATATATATAGATGAAACCCGGGGGTTGCCGAGGATTAAGTTATACACTCTGATATGTTTAAATGTGATATAATTGCACAGGTAATTATATTCGATTTTGAACTTGAGACGAAGATAGAGAAGTTTTTGAAAGATTTTGTGAAAACCCTATTGTAAGGTAGGAAGTTTAAATGAGTTTTGAATAATCCGACTGTCTCTATTCCATTTTATTATGCATCAAATTTTAATTACGCTAATTAAGGCAGGGGGTTACACGAACCATGGAGAGCAGTTGCCGTGACGTTGAATCGTAGAGTAGAACTATGAGGACATTGGTAGTATGGGCTCTTAACGATGTGTTGATTATGGCTCTGAATGATTTGAGTTGAATCAGACCAAGATTTGGCACAGATTATGAGTGTGGTCAGGTGTAGTGGGACATTCCTACGAGACTCCTATTAAATCACCCTGACATTATGAAAGCACAGATGAGGAGAAAGACCTCAGAGTGTGCAATGGAAGCGTGGTAATGTGATGTGTTTAAGAACTGCACTGAGTAAAAGCTTGAGGCAATGAGTGTGATATGTTTAAGAATTGTGTTGAGCAGAAGCTCGAATTCGTAGAAAGTGCAATGTGTTAGTGATGGCTTCAGGAAGTAAAACTTTGAAGTCCAGATTATATTGTGAGAAGGGGTCTTGAAGGGTCTTGTTTTGATGAAAAGTGTTATGGTGCGGAAGTCATAGTGCTTAAAGGCATCAATGCTGAATATACCCAGTTCTAGCTCGATGTGATTGTGTATGGTGAGTCCGCCCGTTCTCCCTTGTAGGGGAAGTTCTAGTGCCGTTGGTCGGGATGCCGGTTGAGGCTGCCAACGGAGCCCGTCCGATAGGGTTGCCGATTGAGGCTGCTAGTGGGGGTGGGTATGACAGAAGCGTTCTAATATTATTGTGAGTCCTCGCTACGCCAAGTGCACCGCCACTGGCTGAGCCCTCGAGGGGCATACGGGTGGGGTATAGGCAAGGTGGGCACCACCACTAGCTGAACCTATTGAGGGAAACGGGTGAGGCGTGAACAAGCTAGGATTGTGGTAAGATTGTGTAACAGAGCAGGTCAGCGTGGGCCGTCGTAGGGGGTAATGCTCATGATACCTGCCCCGGCCGTTGATATGCTGTTGTAAACATGAAAGTCGTAAGGCTATGGAATCACAGTGTGAGCAGGTCAGCGTGAGCCGTCATACAGGGCAATGCTCATGATACCTACCCCAACCATTGATATGCCGTTGTAGATGTGGATGCCGTAAGGCAATGTGTACATGTGACCATGCCAAGAGCACCACCACTGGCTGAGCCCTCAGGGGGTATACGGGTGGGGTGTAAGCAGGGTGGGCACCGCTATTGGCTAACCCTATTAAGGGATACGGGTGGGGTGTGAGAATAAAAAGGCTAGCAATGTAGCAGGGTCTCATAGAAGCGTGTCCTTATCCTTGGGGTGTGGCTTTGAGTCCTGCGGAGATGAAAGGAGTACAGTAAGGGAGTATAAATATTCCTTTGAGTCCTCGCCATGCCAAGCGCTCTGCCATTGGTCAAGCCCTCGAAGGGGGTATACAGGTGGAGTGTAGGCAGGGTGGGCATCACCATGCTAAGATTCCTTCACGTAAGCGGTTCGGGTGAGGGACTGGGTCCTCGTAAGCATGATAAATTGGATGAGGATGGGATTAGGAGATTGAGACTCCCTGTAGGCTGCCTGAATTAAAGAGACTGAAACTTTAGGTGGGCCATTATAGTAGGGTGTTTCAGATAGAAGAGATTGAGATTCTAGAGTGGCCCGATATAATTGATGATACCCAAAAGTCCCGATTATCATTAGCGAAGTCGCTGGTGGGTGTACGGGTGAGAGTAATGCCTTGAAAGTGGATACAGCGTAAGCTAAAGTTTAGTTGAAAACAGTAAAAGCCAAGAAGTGTGAATACAGCAGAAGCTGTCGGTTGTTCTCAGGGTATCTGCGGTGCTTTGAGTTGTTTCCGGAAGGGGAAGTGACCCAATGATTGAGATTGAAGAGGCTTAAAGCCGGGATGAACGAGTGCAGTTCATCTGAATAGTGATTGAGTGAGGTAAAGACCTCAAGAGTTTGGGAAACAGAGATCACACACTCTTGAGAATGTCTCCGAGTACGAGAATTGGTAAAGTAATTGAGAGAAAGAAATTGAGCCATGAAGTATTGGTTCGTTGAGATTCTTGAGTGAATCGGACCTGTAGTGTACTATTTGTACGAGTGGTTTTGAAAGAATTATCCTCATGAGAAATAAATGAAGGATTAGAAGCTGTCAAAAAGAGGCGTCCAAGGTTTATGTCCCCAGTGGTGTAACAAATTTCAAGGACGAAATTTATTGAACGGGGGGAGATTTGTAACGCCCCAAATTTCAATTAAGGGCTAATGATAATTATTGAATTAAAGTGGAATAATTATGGGTTTTTTGGCAATTTTAATTAATATGCCATGATTAGTAAAAATTGAAAGAATGAAATTGTTGGGCAATTAGTTAGTGATTAATAGAGAAATTAATTACTAGCTAAAAGGAGAAATGAGATGTATGATTAAATGGCTAATGGAAGGATTAGAATGGCTACTTGGTTGCTTATTTTGTGAGAGCCAATAGAAATAAGACATGTGACAAAAGTGGGTATAATGAGAGAGAGTGAGAAAAGTCAAATGCCTCAATATTTTATTCTTTTTCTCTCTTTCTCTTCCCTCCTTTTCACTGCAGCATCATGGTTTGGGGGGGTGTCATCTCTCTCTTGTTCGGCTATGGTTGAGGGAAAGGGAGGAAGAAAGCTTGCATTTAAGGTGAGCTAATGGCTTCCATTGCTCAAACTCTCTTCTCTAATGTTGATCCTTGAGTTGAGAGCTTCAATTTGATGGTTGTAGTTTCTCCATTAGTGGTGATTTGAGGAGTCACGAAAATCTGGTAGTTGGAGAATCAAGAAGTGTCTTTGGAAAAGTTAAAGAGATAGGTGAAACCAATCCTTCTATCTATGTTTTATGTCAAATGATTAAGATTGGAATTTTTGGAATTTATGGCCTATTTTTATTGGAATACGGTCATTGGTAGTTTGGCATATTATTGGTATAGAAGTGGATGTTTAGTATGAGTTTTGGATAGATAGATTGATTTGAGATTGGAATGATTGAGTTTAATGATTTTTGAATGTTAGTGATTAATTTTGCCCAAAACTAAAGCATGATAATGGAATGGGATTTTGATCATTTTGATGGTTTTATTGGATTCCTTAAGTGATTTTGTGTGGGGATACCTTTGGTTGAAGTTTTGGGTCCCTTTGGATCAATTCGGTATGTGTTGGGAGGTATGGTCAATTTTTCTGCATTTTCTTGTTTCTGATAGAATCATTCGAGTGATTTGGGGTTCACCGAGTGTGGGATAAACATCACTCGAGTGGTGATGAGTTCTACTCGAGTGCTGTAGTGCAATTGTCTTTTCTGCTCTCAATTTCATATTGCACTTCCATGTTTATTTGACACTATGAACTCTCATCTCAAGTCCTCACTTTTTGTGCTTCACTTCCTGGTACTCGAGTGAGCATTGGGCTGTCACTCGAGTGCCATATTCTGGACTCGAGTGTTGTAGTCTATTGAAGGTTCTTGTGCTCTCAGGTGTATACTCGTTGTTCATCACTCTCTAGTACCCGAGTGTAGACCATACCATCACTCGAGTGAGGTCTTCTTCACTCGAGTATCCGTACAATATCACTCGAGTGAGGCCATCTTCACTCGAGTGTCTAAGTACAAAATATCAATTTTGAGCTTTTAAAAAGGGGTCTTTGGGGATAATCTTCCAACCCTTTAGAGTAATTGTTAGAGACATTCATAGGTATTAAAAGAGCAATAATGATAACCAACATTAAGTGTTATGAAATTGGGAACTCAGAGTGGAGAATAACTCGTTGTCTTTAATTTGGTTTATTGGTTTCGATATTCTCCCTGATCGTGAGTAGCTGGAACTGGAGCTTACTTGGAAAGAGGGTAGGGAACTTACCTCTCCTGCATGTATTTGATAATTGTGTTGGTATATTGATGCATATTATTGCTTTGCCTGATTATGTGAAACATAAATGAGTGATTGAAGATCTGTTTCAATTTATGCTTTGGCCATAAGTATATTGTTTGAACATTGAGCATGTTGACATGTCATTGTGTGAACATGAATTATGTATTGCAAGCATGTCATGCATTAAACACTTATCTTGCATGCATATTGGTATTGTTTTTCTATTGAGATTCCCCAGAATCTTACCCTCCCCTACCAACAGTGTAGACAAGGCAAGTAGATCAAGAAGGAGCAAGCAACCAAGGGCGACTAAGTCTCCTTATGGACAAGTGCATTGGTAGTTGGTTATCGTTATACGTTGGTATAATTGTATATGTTTGGTCATATATATTCAGATGACATATTGGATTGTGTATTTAGAATAAGTATTGTGTAATCCTCGTTTGAGTGATTGTAATGGGTGTATGTGCCCTATGAATCTTTGGTGAAGGTTTGAACCTGGGATTGCCAGGATTCTTATTGTGCACTCTAATATTTATATAAATGTAATTTATCTTCGTGTAATAATTGTATTCGGAATGTGAATGTGAGACCAGGTTATAAATGATTTTGAAAATTTTATTTTTATTGTTATTAGTCTCTATTTCACTTTAATTACGTATTTTGGATATAACTACGGCAGGGAGTTACACAGTCTCTGTTGGAGAGCATTCGTGTGGATACTAGTAGAGGGAGAGGATCTGACGTGTTGGCTCCTAGAGATCTAAAAATCCTGAATTCGAGAAGGTACAGATCTTTCTAACTCAGTTTAAACGCCGTTGATAAATCATCGATTAGGATTGGCAAAAATTTTAAAATTCTTCTGCTATACTTGCCGATCCTAACACTCGCTCCTTTTTCTAAACAAAGCATCTTCTTGGGTGCCAGTGGCTCAAAAGGAAAGAACGTAGATATGGGAAACTAACGGGCACTTTTCCTTAGACGAAGACCGTGGTTATATATAGTTTGTAGTTGGAACATTTTTTGTTAGTTCTGTACACAGTTGTAAATAACTTCAAATTTTGTATGGTCGAATATGGTCTGTAAATAAGTACTTTTATCTGTATATATGTACTTTTCTGTATGTTTGTAGAACTTGGTCTCTATTACTCTGTGTATATCGAAATGGAAATGGGTGTTGACAACTTGCTTCATATTTTTTGTCACTACAAAATTAAATTCAAACGGTAGAGTTACATAAACTTTCTCAATATAATTTTTGCAATTTACAAAATTCATATGCATTTTCTCTAAAAGATATTGAATTTTAGTTTCTAGTGTTACTTAGTTTTACTACTTTATATTAATTTTATTGTTTATTTGCTAGACTTGGCGGAAGTCTGGTTGCAAGCCCATCATTGGTGTTGATAAGACCTTCCTCAAGGAAAATGCTAAGGTATTATGCTACGGTGGCTAGACTGGATGCAGACGATTCTTTGTACCAAATAGCATTTGCAATCATTCAAAAAGAGAACACACTTAATTGGAAGTGATTCTTTCAATGACTAGCAAGATCTTTGAACCTAGAGGAAGGGGAGCGTGTCACTATCATGTCCAATATGCAAAAAGTTTTTTTCCCCTTTCCTCTCTATTCAATATGTCTCCTTAATAGTAGTTGTGAAAAATCTGCCTCCTTACTTGCTTCCATGCCTTGACCATTGTTTTAAACTAATGGTCAATATCAATGTCAACTTTATCAGATTATGATATGTACCAAGTGACTCATACTGGCAAATGGATGATATGTAACATCCCTTTCTTTTATTACCATTTGCTTTATTTTCTAGGTGATTTTTTTATCAAGTGCAATTTTTAGATCCCATATTTGCTATGTTACCTTGTAACAATCAATAGCAATGTTAACTTGTATAAATGCTACCTAACAAATACTATTGTTGCAAGCTCATTTTGTTAAAGACAGTTTATCAATGTCTTTTTTTCAACGAAATTTGATGGAAATAAATTCTTTTTCAAGTTCATATCATGCAATGTAACATTGTAATGGTCAATAGCGATGTTAACTTGTATAAATGTTACCTAATTAATACTATGGACACTTTTTCAACCTCATTTTGTCAAGAACAGATTGTCAATGTCATTTTTCCAACGTAAATTGATGGAAATAAATTCTTTTGCAATCTCATATTTCATTATCTCTATTTCAAATATGATGGAAATAAAATCTGATTGCATTATAGTTTGCTAACTTCAACTTAATTTCAAATCATATCAATACACTTGATTTAAAATCTCCCCAACTCATACATTAACCCTTCCCAAGTCATACATTAATATTCAAGAGACATTGGAACAGATCCAAAATCAACCATTTTTAAAACACAATAAAAAGAGAAAAAAAACACCCAAGTTAACAGCAATGCACAAAAAGTTAGCCTCAGTCTTCTTTCATTTTTCTTTATGTTGGCATAAATGCCAACAATATCATCTTTAACATATCCAGCTATTCCTTGCTTATGCCTTCTCCTCAGCCTCAAATTCCCATCATACACCCGATCAATATGACCAAGGAGCTTGTTGATCATACCCTATACCTATCTCCCATTTCATTATCATGTCATTGGAAAAAACCACATCCCCCTCCATGTACATTCAAATCACAATAATCCAAGCCATCCAATGACTATTAAAAAAATACCACAACCCCTTAATAGGTTCACAAATATTAAACAATGATTTCTACATACAAATAGATATTTTTTGCATCCAAAAAATCTCTTGCGTGGATTATGCTCCGTCCACGAGGTACAAAGTAGAGCAACTGCCCCATAGTGAAAGAACTTTACTGGAGAGTCATTTTTACCCTCTCCATGAAGATGCACAAGCATCGTCACCCTCCTCCTCCTAGCCATTGTCCAAGATGCCATCAAGTCCCCCATTCTTCTGCTTCTCTGTTTTGTTCAATGCTTCTTTGTTCAAACCCTTTTTATTCACCGCAAATAGGGTTGATGGGGATATAAACACCCATCTTTATTAACCCTACCTAACCCAGTCAAAATGTAACCCCCTTCGTAATTATATCCTAAATATGTGATTAAAATGAATTAGAGACCGTCGGGTAAACAAAACTCATTTCAATTCCCCATCCTTAAGATAGGGTTTTCACAAATACCATTCGAAATCTACTACACTTGGTCTCATATTTATATTTCGAATACAATTACCTCACAAAAATAAATCATATTCATAACATATCAGAGTGCACAACATAATTTCCGGCAACCCTGGGTTTCATATCTTCACTAAAAGGTATATAGAAGGCACATTAGCCCGTTATAATTTTCCAAATAGGGGATTACACAATATCCTTTCAAATACACATCCAAATATACATCCCAAATACATATCCGAAATATACACAATAATCCCAACAAACATTGATAACCAACTACCAAATCCACATCCCGAAGGAGTCCTGCCACCCTTGGTTGCTTGCTCCCTCCTTGTGCCACCTGTCCTGTCTAAATTGTTGGTAGGGGAGGGTGAGATTTGAGAGAATCTCAATAAGAAAACAGTACCAATATGCATGAAAGATAAATGTTTGATGCATGACATGCTTGCCTTATATAGCTCATGATCACACAATGACAAATCTACAAGCTCAACATTTCTAACAACATACTTATTGTCATAGCATAAATTGAAATAGAGCTTCAATCATTTATATATGTTTCACATAATCAAGCAAAGCAATAACATACATCAATACACCAACACAAATATCAAATACATACAGGAGAGATAGGTTCCCTACACTTGTTCTTTCCACGTGTGCTCTGGCACCGGCTACTCACGATCAGGGTGAATATCAAACCCTATAAACCAAATCAAGGACATAGGGTTATTCTCTATTCCAATATCACTTAAAGTTGGTTATCATTCACAACCTTTAGGTGGCAACTCAAAGCCTAAACTCATGCCTACAGGATTGGAAAAGACTTACTAAAAACTACCTTTCAAAAGTGTAAAATGCCGATTTATGGGGGTTGGCCGCGGCCCACAAATCCACTAGCCATGGCCAAAACAGGTTAGAAATATTTAGGCCGCGGTCTATAACTTCTGGCTATGGCCAAGAAAATCCTGTTTCTTGGCTAAACTTCCAAAAATTATAACTAATTCCAAAAAAATCGAAATAAGATTATTCCAAAGCCAAATGAAAGATATGTAAGTGCTTTACACAGGAAAAATATGAATCAAGGCTGTCCATAATCCCAAAAATACAAAATTGCACAAAATCCAACACTACTACAAAATAGATTCTAGTTTTAACATCAAACTTTGGACAACCATAACTCCCAGCTCACAAAACGAAATGACACAAAGTATATGTCTATTTTGAAGCTTGGAATGTGAACTTTAAGAATAGAAAGTTTCAGAATTTTTAGACATCATTTGCCTATTCAAAACGTCCACACAAACAAACTTCCCAGTATAGAGTTTCAAAGGACAGATTTTCAGTTTTTGCACAATAGCTTCCAATGGTTCCAATTTCACATCAAACACCATTCCCACACAAATTTTCACAAGGAATCCATTGGAAACACCAAATTCAACTCATATTGACATGTTACACAATTTCACAACATAAACCTCAACATTGCAATCTTTCCATTTCACATTCCAAACCAATTCCAATGGCAACAAAACACAATATGACACCATTTTAACCACAATACACAAACCAAATCATCTATTTCATAATTACACAAAAATTAGGGCAAAATCCACAATTCTCAAAACTCAACCAATAACCACAAAACTTAGGTCAAAATGTATCAAATACTCACATCTTCCTCATTCCAAAGCCAATTACTTGATTCCTCTTCTTTCAAATTTCTTCAAGTGTTCAAACACCACCTTTCAAAAATTTAAAACCATAGCAATCAATCTCTCATCACCATGATCAACATTAATGAAGAGTGTTTGAGCATTAAAGGTCACATAGAGTACTTACCATGAGCTTTCTCCTTTCTCTTTCCTTCCTTGCTTGGCAAAAATGGAGTATGAGAAGAGAGAGATAAGATAGAGATGGAGAGGTCATCATTTTTTGGGAAAAGAAGGCCCTTTGGCTGACCTAAAGAGAGAAGAGAGGAGAGAGGGAAGAGTTTGAAACATTGACCAAGATCCAAAGGTCCAAAAAGTGCCAAGTGTTACACTCTTGCTCTATCTTCCATGAGCTCACATAGGCACACACACACATGATTCCACCCTTTGATCTGTTACATAAATCAATCCTAACCATAGATCTTTAAGTTACCAATGAGTTCCCTCTTCGGTAACTAACCAATTGGTCGGTAACTTTACCATTTTGCCCCTGATTAGGGTAATTCTCACTAAATCACCACCAAACACATCTTATCATCCCATATCACCATAATATGTACCCTCCCTCTATTTTAAGTCAATTTAGATGTTAATCCATAATTGAACTTAAATACAGGGTTTCAACATTGATTATAGCACATTCAAATCACATTTCACATTGTATTCTCCAAAAGTATTTGTTTATCAATAATCACATCCACTTTTGGAGTCCTTAACCCTTAATCAAAAATTGGGATATTACACAAAAGGCCTTTAATAAGTCTCATCTCCAACATGGCTGTCCAATATGGCATTCGAGATGTCAGTTGGCCCCACCGTTAGTCAAGGGCGACATTACTACGTTTTAATACTTCTAGAGCGACATTAAGACTAAAAAACTTGTAGGGCTATATTAAGATTTCATGAGTACTTTTGAGGAGGATTTGCACCTTAACCCAATAATCTAAACTGATTTTTATACACATGAAGTAACTTGCATAAACTTCTAAAAGGACAAGTCCAACATCTAAAGCACTGAGTTTGAAAATGATGCTAGGAAAAAACTAATCCATTTTATCTAGGTCATTCCCATTCTTCATGAAATACATTTACCCTTTTTTTCTAAATTTGAGAATCATTCCTTCTCACATTGTAATACCCCAAAATTTGATTAAAGGGTTAAGAACTCCAAAAGTTGAGGTGATTATTGATAAATAAACACTTTTGGAGACTATGATGTGATTTGGCATCGAATGTGATTTGTATGGGTTGTGAGCACCGCCGAAACCCTGTATTTAAGTTCAATTATGGATTAATATCTAAATTGACTTAAAATAGAGGGAGGGCACATAATGTGGTGACATGGAATGATAAAATCAATTTGGTGGTGATTTAGGAGGAATTACAGTAATCAGGGGAAAAACGGTAAAGTTACCGACCAATTGGTCAGTTACTGAAGAAGAAACTCATTGGTAACTTAAAGATCAATGGTTGAGATTGATTTGTGAAAGAGATCAAAGGGTGGAATCAAGTGTGTGTGTGTGTGTGTGTGTGTGTGTGTGTGTGTGTGTTGGTGAACTCATGGTGATGTGGTGAGATTGTGACAAGTGTCACAAGGTGGGCCATTGGATTTGGGTCAAGATTTCAACTCAACTTTCTCTTCCCTCTCACCTCCAAGTCGGCCAAAAATATTAGGCAAGGGAAAAAAACTGACTTTACTTTATCTTTATCTTTATTTCATCCTTCTTTCTTCAAGACACCATGGTCGTCCAAGCTTTGGAAGAAAGAGAAAGCTATAGGTGAGATTTTGGTTGGTCTAATGTCCTTTTATGCTCAAATCATCTTCATTAATATTGTTCATAGTGATAAGAGCTTCATCTCTATGGTTTTAGATTTTTGAAAGAAGGTGTTTGAGAGCTTGAAGAATTTGGACAATGGAGGAATCAAAGAATTGGCATTGGGAAGAGGAAGAGGTGAGTATTTGATGACTTTTGACCTAGCTATTGTGGTTATTGGATAAGTATTGTGATTTGTGAATTTTTCCCTAATTTTTGTGGTATTTTCGTATGGCATGTAGTTTGGAGAATTTCATGTTGATTTGTGTTGAAAATGGTGATTTTTTGTGTAATTTGTTCATTGGCATTGGATTGGCATTGGAAATGGAAAAGTTACAATGTTAGGTTTTGAAATGTGAATTGTGTTGACATGTTGAGATTATTGTGGAAACGTGTTAATATGATATGAATTTGGTTGTTTTGGTGTTTCCAATGGATTCCTTGTGAAAATTTGTGTGGTAATGGAGTTTGGTATGAAATTGGGATCAATGGAAGCAAATATGCCAAAATTGTAAATGCTGATATTCAAAGTCTATTCTGGGCAGTATATTTATATTGGCGTCTTGAATAGGCAAATGATGTCAGAAAATTATGAAACATTCTAGTTTTAAATTTCACATCCCAAGCTTCAAAATGGACATATAATTTGTATTATTTCGTTTTGTGTACTATGAGTTATGGTTGTTCAACATTTGGGATGGAAACTGAACTCTGTTTTGGGACAGTGGTGAGTTTTGTATAATTATGGAATTGTGTGGTGATTTTTAGTAATGGCCAATATTTTTCCTAGGAATAAGACTTAAATAGATTCCATTTGGCTTTAGAATCACCTCATTTTGATTTTTCTTGAATTAGTTATGATTTTTGGAAATTCAGCCAAGAAACAGAATTTTCTTGGCCGCAGCCAGAGGTTATGGACCGCGGCCTAAATGTTTTTGACCTCTTTTTGGCTGCGGCCAATGGATTTGTAGGCTGCGGCCAACCCCTAAAAATCAGCATTTTGGACTTTTAAAAGGTAATCTTTGGTCAAGTGTTTTCCAAGCCTTTAGACATATGTTTGAGCTTATAGTAGCCACCTAAAGGTCTTAATGATAGCCAACTTTGATGTTTGGAAGTTGAGAAATTAGAGAAGGGAATAACCCTATATCCTTAATTTGATTGTCAGGATTTGATATTTGCCTTGATTGTGATTTATTTGTGCCGGAGCACACGTGGAAAGAATAAGGTAGTGACTCTTTCTCTTATGCTATGTGGAAACCATTGTATGTATGTTTGTCATGCATAGTGATACATTGTGATGCTTTGAGATCGCAGCAAAAGCTGATGCATAGTGTTTACAGCGCAAGCTGTTACTTTGAGATCACAGTGAAAGATAACATATAGTGTTTACAGCCATGAGTGATGTCGTTTGTGGCGTGAGCCATGAATTATTGTGATACTGCCGAACATGATCATATATGCTATGTGTTTATGCACTGTATGAGTAACTTGTTACTATAGGGATTCTTTTGAATCTCATACTTTCTATTGACTAACCTTTCAAATAGGGCAAGCGGTTCGAGAAGAAGCAGGTAACTAAGGGCGGGTTAAGTTCCTGGTTAGGAGCATTAGTTAGTAGTTGGTTATCATAGATTGAAAGTGTTGTATAATTTGTATTCGTCTTTGGATTTGGGATGTGAAACCCCCTTCACGACATAGGCCGAGATTTACGTTTAAAAACACGTAATTAAGTTTGAATTAGAGACCGTAAGATGATTTGGGACTTATTCAAATTAAACTTCCCAAAATCAGGGTTTAAAAAACCTGTTCACAGCGGTCTCATAATCACATTTCAATACATAAATGGCTTGTATAAGTTGATTTCATTCATACATATCAGAGTACAGCATAAATTCCCGACACACTCGGATTCCATTAATTAATAGAGGGTCTACAAAGGCACAAAGCCCATAAATTTTTCCCTTTTACTTGGGGATTACACAAAACTAAACTACGAATCCCAATATATATGTACAATTGTTTCCAAAAACATCCAAATAATTTATACATAATAACCAAATATTCCAAAAGTAAAACTCCTTGCCCGGAGCTCTAACTACTCTTTGTCGCCCACTTTCCCTTAGATCCTTCAGTCCTATCTAAAAATTTATATTTTTGGGAGAGTGAGATTCTAAAGAATCCTCGTAGTAACAAATCACTCATAATATGCACAACATCAAAGCATGAAAGTAAATCATCTACAAAACACAACAATCACAACAACAGTTGCAACGGCCGGGGTAGGTATCATGGGTAATGCCCCCCTACAACGGCTCACGTTGAACTACTTGTTGGATTGCACATCCACATGAACATATCACATATATCACCACAGCTGGGATCCATATAAAACATTTCACAACACGCAGCCCCACGGTCTGGATACTTAAACAGGAATCCATGATTCCATAACGCAGCCTCGGCACTTACAGCAGCAGATACAATGGCTGGGGTAGGTATCACAAGCATTGCCCCCTCTACGACGGCTCATGCTGAACTGCTTGCGCTGTAATGCCCTATGACTGATAACACATTCACAATGATAAACATGCATACCAAGTATCATACACAACATGAGAGAAAAGTCACTACCTTGATCATTCAGATTATATATTCATAATTAGGGACGAAGAGTTATACTTTATTTCAAGACTTAATTCACTTCATAACACTTAATTTGGTTATTAATATTGCTCTTTTAGAGTCATTAAATACCCCTAACAAAACTCCTAAAGGGTTGGAAGAACTATCTCAAAGACCTCACTCGAGTGATGTACGGACAGCACCTCAAGTGCTAGAAAGTGAGGACAGGAAGTGCTTGCCCGAGAGCACAAGAACTTTCAAAAAGAGGATCACTCAAGTGAAGAAGACCTCACTCGAGTGAGAACTCAATACTCGCAAGTGTTAAAGCGTACTCCTGAATTTTGGATGCGAGTGACAACTCGAGACGATAGATCAGCTAAAAAATACACCAGCACTTGAGTGAAAGGAGGCTCACTCGAGTGAAAACCCACAACACTTGCAAATGAGGCAACACTATTGCCTCTCGCTCGAAAGTGCAACATGAAAACCGAAGGCCATAAGGGAAAATACACTAACGCACTCGAGTGATCCCACCCTCACTCGAGTGATGTTCTTCCCTCACTCGAGTGAACTCACTCTCACTCAAGTGATGTTATCAGAAACCAGAAAATGCAGAAGGTAAGATAGCCCTTCCAGAATTTTTTACCAAGTGATCCAAATGAACCCAAATACTAAACCAAAGCTACTCCCACACAAAAACACCCAATGAATTAAATAGAATCATCAGAATTACCAAAATCCTACTCCATTATCATGCTTTGGTTTGAATCAACATTAAACACCAATTTTCCAAAATCACTAAACTTAATCATTACAATTCTAGATCAATCTATCTATCTCAAACTTATACCAAAACACCATTTCCACAACTATATCATGCCAAACTACCCAATGACCCATATTTTCGAAAATAGGGCAATAATCCCAGAAATTCTAAACTTATTAATTAGGCATGAAACTTAGATAGATAGATTAGTCTTACTTACCTCTTTCACTTTGCCAAAAAGGTTCTTTGTTTCCCCAACCTTCAAAATTTCGTGTGGCACAAATCAACACCAAATAGGCACAGTATACACATCAAAATGAAGCTCTTCATTCAAGGAACAACATTATGAAGTAAGTTTTTTCATTAGAGGTCATTTTCTTGCCTCAAAATCAAGCTTTTCCTTTCTCTCTCCTAAGCTCCACTGGTGCCGGAAATGGAAGAAGAAAGCGAGAGAGAGAAGAGTGTGAGAGATGGAAAAAAAATGATGATGATACCACTCCCTCCATGTCCAGCGAAAATGAGGGAAGAGAGGAGAGAGAAATATTAAAATACTCCCCCCATTTGACTTTGTCATCATTTCTCTCTTCTCACACAATAAGTCACCAATTAACTTATCTAATCTATCCATTAGCCATTTAATCACACTTCTCATTTTTTCTCTTAGTAATTAATTTCTCCCTTAATCACTAACTTATGGCCAATATTCCTATTCTTCCAATTTTTCACTAATTATGACATACAAGTAGTAATTAATATTACCATAAAACACATAATAATTCCAATTAAATTCATAATTATCCACAATAATCATGATTAGCCCTTAATCAAAAATTGGGATATTACAGGATGTGTATTGGGATATATATCAAGGATGATATTATGTAATTCCCTAAATGAGAATTTGTATACTCTTTAAAGAATATATGGAACCCGGGGTTTGCCGGGGATTGTATTGTGCATTATGATATATTTGAATGTGATTTATCTTCGTGAGGTAATTGTATTCGAAATGCGAATATGAGACCAGGTGTATTAGATTTTAAAAGATGTTTTTTGAAAACCCTATTGTAAAAATGGGATTTTAAATGCATTTTGAATTTCCAATGGTATCAAATTTTTCATAATCACGTATTTCGAATGATAATTACGAAGGGGGTTACACACATTCTCATCATTCTCTTCAATAAAACTAAATGTTGATGAAATTTATTTTTGGAAAAAATAGTCATTTGGTCCTTCAACCCTTAATTCTATTATAACTTAATCCCTTAAGTTTAACTCGTTGCAACTCAATTCTCAAAGTTTGGTGCATCTAACAGGTCTGCCATAAGTAAATCAAGCTGGGGGTCCAATGGTGTTAACTTCTTGCCATCATCTTCATCGGCGATTGTCTCAAGGAAGGCCAGATGAAGAAGAAGGAAAATGAGGCCAATGAAGAATCTCGAAAGCTAGGAAGTATCATCCCTATCTAGTAGGTGACTAACGACTTAGAGTTAACATTGTTTAACTTCCAACTTAATTAACTAACTGTAAGTACTGATTTGTTAAATGGACTAAACTTTAGAAATCAAGTTGCGGTGAGTTCAACTTAAAGGATTGAGTCACAACTAAGTTAAAAATAGATAGACCAAATGACTAGTTTTTACTTCGTGCATGAAGTGAGAGCAAAAAGTGAAGAAGCCAGAGCTAAGTTATATAATGACGGCCAGGGTTAAAAAGTATATATAATAAAAAATTGGAAAATTAATACTAACTCACTAATATTTCACTTGATTTTTAACTTGGTTTGCATAATTTTTATTAGGTCCTTATAGTTTCTTCAATTATAAACATTAGCTCATATGATGTTCATATAAAAGAGGTTCTTAAAAAGTAAAATGACGGAATACAATTTATTTATTATCAACATAAAAATAAAAAAGTGAGGGCGAATTCTAATTTGTAATCTAATTTGGTTGATTTTGATTTTATTTATATCCATGTGGCGAATTATAACCCCAATATATACCAAGTGAGGGCCACGTCATCAACTACTAACACCGTTTCTCTTACAAATTATAAATTATAAATATCACCGATACATATAATTGAGGAAATTATAAGGAACTAAAGACCCAATAAAAAAACTAAGATGACCTAATTAAAATTAAGGTGAAATTATAGTAATTTGCATATTAATTTTTCCGACAAAATGTACACATATTTTGTAGGGCAAAAATGTGATACCCATATAATAATAATAATAATAATAAAATATGGAAAACATAAGGGGCAGGCTATGGCACCCATATACCCTTGCCTCCACCTCCAATTGCCTATGACTGAAAATTTGGGGGGGGGGGGGGGTGTTCAAGTTAATTATAAAAAATATTGCTCATTTGATTTTTATAATCAGCTCTTGTTTACATCAATGATGAGAAACAGTTCAATAGTAATCATCTTAAAAAAACTGAAGAATACCCAACACTGATTCCTAAAGTATCACACTGAGTTATAATACTTTGAGAATTACTCATTAAACATATCCAGCAAAATATGACTGATTCGTGAGCACAAGTCATTTCTCCAAGTCTAGTTGTTATTATTATTTCCTTTCTAAAACTAACAAAACCTGAACCGTTAACATGATAAAAGCTCTGTTTCCTTACCTTCTTCAGGTGGAACTCCATTTTCATCCTGAAACCTGTAAAATCTATCTGTTTCATCCTCCTTCTCATCATCTTCATTGATCTGCACATGAATATTATTTGAGTACTTACTATCATGATCATTAATTTCTTGCACTTTCTGATCAGAGTCTGACTCGCTTCTTGTTGATTTTTCCTCATCAGTCCCATTTTCAGATTCTGCTAAAAAATGAGGGATCTGATTCAACCATGACGATGATGATGGAATCACTTTACGCCCCAACAATACAATCTTATATTCTTCAGAAATTGTGATTTTCCCACCAAATCTTTCTGTTTGAATCTGATATAGCAGCCACAAACAAACAATAAGCAACATGATCTGCAATATCCGCTTCATGCAATCCCTCTTAGATCTCTGGTTTCTTCTGAGAAAATCGCAGTCCATTGTATTATTCTCTGTAAAGTTTAAAACCTAAATTTATCGTCAGTAATGAAATAGAGATTCTCTAAAAGGAAAATTTAGATTCGTTCGACTGATTTCCAACAATTTTCTGGGTAACCGAACAAGAATCAACAACTAATCTGCTCGCTAACTACGAAACATTTTCAAAATATCACTCAGATTCAGTTGTCCAACGGTTTCCGAAATTTTCTTGGCAGCCAAACAGGGGAGAAGAGAAAATTACTCTTGAATCACGAGAAAACGAACAAGGGAATCATCAAGAAAAGCCCAATTCGATCAACACGTAAGCGTATATATATCCTAATCAAGGCAAACGGTAAACTCATGAGAAGATAACTATTTTTTCTTGGGAAAGAAGATAACTTACTTCTCAGTTCGCTTGCTGATATATTGTTGATTCTTTGATCTGTTTGAAGATTCTTTTCAATAGAATATGTAGATTCAAAATTGAATGCCTGGGAAGAAGGGAGGGTCCTTGAGAGCATGCTCAAACGTGGCGGGGCGGTTACCTTTTGTTTGTAATCTCCAAAATGCCCTCGGAATCACCAAAACTTCCTTGGACTGCTTGAGAGTTACTGCAAGGCCCGTCTGAGCACATTTTGTGCTCATTGTTTTGATGCGCATTGTGTACGTATCACCCATGTAAAAGCGTTTGGATTTCTTTTTTCCGGTCAGAAATGAAGTTATGGAACTTTTTGAAAAAGAACTTTCAAAATGCTAAAGAACAAAAAGACGTTCCGAAAATTCAAAATGCCATAAAGGTATGAGGGTCTGATTTGTTCTTTTTAAAATTAAATAGAAATGACAGAAATATCCCTCTAAGTTTAAAAAATGTGCTCCCATTTTTTATAAAGGTTCAATATTTAACAAGTTCTTATAAGATTTTCACAAATTTCAATTCAAAAATCACCACTTGCTACAATATAATGGCAATGTATTGATTCCCACTTTTGATAAGAGTTTTACAAGTTCATATAAGGTTTTAATAAATTTTGATAAGATTTTCACAAATTTCAATTCAAAAATCACCACTTGTTACAATTTTAAGATATTGATTTCTATTTCTGATAAAGGTTTCATAAGTTTAGATAAGGTTTTAATAAATTTTGATAAGATTTTCACAAATTCCAATTCAAAATTCACCACCTGCTATAATGACAAAGTATTAATTACTACTTCTGATAAGAATTTCTCAAGTTCATAAAAGGTTTTAAGAAGTTTTGACAAGATTTTATCAAAAGTGGGAATTAATGTTTTATCATTTGTAGCAAGTGGTTATTTTTGAATTAGAATTGTGAAAATCTTAGTTGAACTTGTTAAACCTTTATCATAAGTAGAAATTGTAATACCCCGAATTTTGGGATTGAAAGCGTGGGAATAAGCCTAAATTGAGTGGACTACTAAGCCCCGATTTAGTAGATGTCCCAAATCTATTCTCTAATATTCCTTATATCTTTGGGACATTAAAGAAAATAAAATGGTTAATTTTGAAGAAAGTGATTATGCTTTCGGTGAAATTGCTTATGAGGTAGTAAGCTTGTCATGTGATTTTAAATGAACAAATGATGAGCAAAAATTATGAAATTTTATAGGAAGAAAGTAGACATCCTAAGCTTTAATTTGATAGGTCATCTGACTCCATTAGAGCTATATACAAAAAGATATGAATTTTTGAAGTTAGCACAAAAAAACTATGAAATTTCTGGAACAGTATGCAAAGATTGAAATTCTGGGAATTTTGTGATTCCATCTAGCAAAATTATATATTTTTTCTTTAAACTAGACTCAATAAGGGTTCTATAGGCTTTAGAATCACTCCAATTCGATTTTTCTAGATTTAGTTATGATTTTTCAAAATTTGGGCAGAAATCTGCCCAAATTTTGTAAAAATCCGAAAATTGGGAAAATTAATTAATTAAATTGGATATATTATTATAATCATCCTCCTCCTTCTTCAGCCCCATTTCTGACGTGAACCAGTTGAACATAGAGAGAGGAAGTGTGAAATTTTAGAGAGAGAAAGGGGAGGAAAAAGCTTACAAAGGTAAGTGATTTCTTCGGTAAATCGGTTCCTAATGCATATAACTCCGCTCCTAAGCTATTCTTCTATGTGATTCAAGGGTTGGAAGCTCAAATTTGCTTGTTGAAATGAGCTAGGGTTCAGCCAAGTCAAGGAAAATCAAGTGAGAGCTTGAGGTAACTTTCAAACCTTCGTATATTGACTATTCTAACTGCTGTGGGCAATTTAATCGGTGAAATTTCGCCGGATTGCTGTTGGTTTTAATTTATGAAAATGGGTTTGCTTAGGTGTTATGCTGCCTAAATTGATACTAAATGGTAGTTCTAACCCAATGTAATGGTTAATAAAATAGTTAAGAGTAGAAAGAAACACGTCTGCGGAGCCGAAACCGATAAACCCCAATTTTCCCTGGAAAACTCATATAATTCGGCCAGGGTTGTAAATGGATCTTAGAGTTGGATTTTCAATGATTTGATGATTCCATTGAGTTCAGGAGCAAACATTAGGTGGGGTTATAGTTAGACACTTTTTTGGAAAATGCCGAAAAAGCATAATTACGAAAATGCCCCTAAAACACTGAAATAAGAGCTGCCAAGGGCAATTTCATCTTTTGGCAATGAATTTGGTAATTCTAAGTCTGGAAATGGATTCCTAGGGCAAAAATATGTTAGGATAGCCCATGTTAGAATTTCGAGAAAAGTACAGCCGGACTGGTTATGATGGGGCCGAGTCCCATGGGTTTTTTAGTAAATTTTCAATATAGCCTCATATAACCCCCAGAAACACTATGGAAGCACCTAAATAGTACATTTGACATTGTAGGATCGAATGTGAAGCCCTGAGTTGCTGGCACGCAAATCGAGGAGAAAAGACTGGAGGTAGGGGACTTACCTTACTTGCATGTATTTGATATCTTTGATTGTATAGTGATGTATGTAATTGCTTTACTTGATTTTGTAGAACATATTTGAATAAATGAAGCTCTGTTTCTGTTTTGCTGTGGCCATAGTTTTGTTACATGAAACATTGAGCATGTAGAAATGTCATTATGGGGCATACATCTAGATAAAGCTAACATGTCATACACATAGCATCAATCATGCATGCATTATGGTATCTGTTTCCTATTGAGATTCTCTCGAATCTCACCCTCCCCTACCAGCAATTTAGACAAGAGACGACAGAATATATGCAAACAATAATGCAGAGTACCGTACGAGGAGATTACAGTAGTGGAACGAAGACGGGAATAAGTCTCCGTTTTACTGGGATGGGTTTAGATACCCTAGTAGCCTTGTGCGGCTACATTATTTGAATTTATCAAGTACGAACCCCTCGGGGGAAATTATGTAATTATGTACATATTATCAGTATATTCATGTTAATCCTGTGTTGTCCACCGAATTGCAGATCGTTTTCTGTGAATACTCTGAAAAAAGGTTAAAACATGGTAAGGGCGTGACAGAAATCAATACCTTGCCATTGTAGCAAGTGATGATTCTTTAATTGAAATTTGTGAAAATCTTATGAGAACTTATTAAAACCTTATCTGAACATATTAAACCTTTATAAAAAAAAAAAAGGAGAGCGCATTTTTAAACTCAAAGGGACATTTATGTTATTTTTATCTAATTTTAAAACAGACAAACTAGACCCTCATACCTCTCTAACATTATAAATATTTAGAACACATTTTTGTTCTTTAATATTTTAAAGTTCTTTTTCAAGGATTTTCTCATTAAATTAATTAAATTTATATATTTTAGGTAACGTTTTGTTGTAATATATGTAAAATTTAAAATAAAAGTAATTTTATAACTATTAATTCTCAAAAAAAGTAAATTTATTATTTAAAAAATTATAGATTAAAATTTTTAAATTTGGATTTTTAAAATTATATTTAAAAGGTATAGATCTCGTCTTTTACTATGAGCATTCGATGATGAGCACGGAAAGCAGTGAAAAACCTCATAATGGTAATTTGGGAATTAAGAAATTAAAGTTTCATCAAGCGTTGCCTTTTCTTTGCTAACGATTTTCCATTTTCCCCAGTTTATAGGGTAGGCTGAAACGCGGATTTGTGTGAGTCAACTACCATTTTTTGTGCAAAGATGTTTAGTGTGAAATAGAAAGGAAAAACATGGAGGTATGTGGAATAAAGTTACTAAGGCAGGCGAAAAAGACGGACAAATCCCATGGAATATGTCAATCTCAACTCATCAATTCAAGATTCTTAAATGATCTGGTCCCTATGAAGTCGGACTAGGATCAAGGTATTAAAACTCGGACCGGTCATTGAACCGGTCGGGGTACTGGGTTAAGGGTCAGTGGGTCAAACCGGGACCAAACCGGAGCTAAACCGGGACCAAACCGGTGAAAAATTGAAAATTTTAGACTTATAGTATGAAATTCTAAAGGAAATTTTTTTTTTTTTTTTTTTTTTAATGAAAAACTGCAACCCGGACCGGACCGGGAACCGGACCGGTTTTCCGGCCGGTTCGCCGGTTACCGGGCCGGACCGGCCGGTCCGGTCCGGTTTTCATAACCTGGACTAGGATAGGATTAAATTTTATTACAAAATTACTTAAACGCCCTTAATATGAAAAAAAATTGAAATAATAACTAGTAATAACTTTAATTTCACAACTAATTTTAATGAAATTTCATACTGAATATTAATTGCAACAAAAAAGTTAAGAGTAAAATACTCTAACCTCCCCTTTATTTTGGAAACCCATATAAATCTCCCTTAAAACTAAAATATATGTTACACAAACCTCCCTTATAATTTGAAATTTTATTTCCATCCACCCAAACCGTTATGTTTGACTTTTAAACTTTTTTTAACCAAAATACCTTTCTTCAGTATTAGAATTATATATATATATATATAGGCTAATAAAAATTTATACAACCATAAATTTATTCTATTAGATTCTCTAACTTTCTAATTTTTTTAAAAAAATTTATTAATTTTGATATTATAAATTAATTTTGACTTAAAATATATATTAAACACATATTTTTATCAAGTATAATAAAATATATAAGAATGAGATTGTATGTGTCATTTAAATTTATAATTTAATATTTTTTTCCACAAATATTTATAAACACATTTGATCAAGCATATTTTTATTTAAAATCTTTCTTGAATATTCAACGTTTGTGATATTTACATTAACCATTGCTAAAATCATTAAACAGATAACTACTTGTAAAGATAAAAATAGAAATTAAGGAATAGATAAAAAAACTCTTAAATTATTTAAAACAACTTTAGTCAAAATGTGCAAGAAAAAATAAGATTAATTAAAAAAAAATATTTTTGGAATCTTTTTAGAATATTCTTAACGGAGCTAACTGTTTAGACTTAAGTGTATGTTTTTAAAATAGATGGGAGGTTTGTGTAATTAAGGTAAAACTGGAGGGTGGTCAGAGTATTTTACTCAAAAGTTAATTATAAAATAGTTCCTAAAAACTTCAGAGAAATTAAGAGCGTGTTTGATTCTTAATTTTTTTGTAGTAAATGGGGACATTACTCGATATTTGGTATTTTTTCTGGATCCTAGCCTTTTCAACTAGACCAGGTATCTGAACAACCTATTAGTCCGAACTCGAGAAATGAGAATATCCAGCACCTTTTCTTAACCCTGACCTTCTCAACCAAGCTAGGTATCTAAGTAATCAATTAGTCCGAGCTCAAAGCAAGAGTGCACCATTTTCAAACACGTTTTTTCCTGCCTCAAAACCAAAAAATTGTTTTGAAAATAAAATCCAAACAGTCCCTATAAGTCATTTTAATGGATCATTTTGAGATCCTCGTATATGTCAAAAGAAAAAAACAACACTACAAAACCTATATATATATATATATATATATATATTTATTTATTTATAATCTAATTTTAGGAGAGGGGTTGGACTCACTCATAATCTAAGGGTAGAACGAAATGTCCTTTTTTCCTAGGTCATACCAATGTGGAGGAAGGCGAGTCCCCAATTACTCTTATGTATTTACTTAGATACCAAAGAGCTAAGATGCCTCTTCAAACACCGTAATAGAGATCAAACCTTCTCCCTATTGAAGAAAAGGTGCGGTCCTTATCACTGAACACACAGACGAAGACGATGGGTACAAAGCCTATATACATTAGCATAGGTTGTAACATTCTCAACATAGAAAATTAAAAATGGATTGGTTTCTGCCTAAAAAAATGGATTGGTGGGCCAGTGAGGAGCCCATTATTTGTGGGCTAGAGTTTTATCAACGTAATCCATCAATGATGAATTGGTCTGCCAAGCAAGCCAACCCGCCTTGTCTTATGAGGGGGAAAAAACAAAGATAATACTATTTTGTAAAGTAAATTGAAATTCCTACATGCACAGTGACAAATCACAATTTACAAAAACAAATTGTCAAGGGAGCTTTCTCACTTGTGTCAAAAAAATGGAAAAAGTAATCCCCGGATCTTTATAATTTACCTCAATTTTGAATCATGTCTATGTAGTTTATTTTATTTGAATTGAACTTTTATTATTTAATCAGGTAATTTTAATTTATAGACTTCATGAAATTTCAATTATAGAAATGTAAGTATGTTAAATGAAACAAAAGAAATTTTATAAAGTTAACAAAATTCTATAAATTAAGTTAACAAATTCTATACTCTAGGATGAATGCTTATAACTAATTCAAATATAAGGGCTCAATTCAAATAAAATGAACTAAAGAGACCTAATTTAAAATTTAAGTAAATTATAAGGGTCAGTTGTCGCAGCTAAGCACTGCATGCGTCTACGTCTCTATATGTTGTTTGTAAGTCGATGTTTAAGCTTGACGTGGTTTATTGCTAAGTGCTTGTCTAGGAAGCACTCACAATCATTAAATAAAAAGTTATTTTTCGTTTGTCTAGGGATCAATTCCTTTGGGCTTATTGGAAAAAATAAAGAAGCTTTAATAAGGAGGTAGGGATCAATTCCTTTGGGCTTATTGGAAAAAATAAAGAAGCTTTAATAAGGAGGATTGAGGGCGTGCACATGAAATTGCAAGAGGGACCTAACCAGAATTTGGAAGCTTTATGGCCCGTTTGGTACGTAGAATCAATTTTGATGAAATAGATATGGATATAGAGATGGAGATAGAGATGAAAATGATGTTTAACAGTATGTTTGATATGTCTTGGAAATGAGACCTACTTTTTACATAGAAAGACCAAAATGCCCTTCTAATTAAAAAAACAAAAAATGTTCCCAAAATAATAGCAATGAACCCATCTTCATTGCCTTCCGAAACTCAACCTCCATTGATAGAGGCAACTGATTTCAAACTGCCACAGGCACCAAAATCACAGAACCTTGCTAGAGATTTCGAACTCGATTAGGAGAACATTTGTTTAGACATCAAACTTAGAAAATTATCTCTACAATGTCTTAAACATATGAACAATCAGCTTGACACAACCAATGAACAAGCATCGTGTTTGATGAGAGGAAATAACAAAAAGAAAAAGAACATTTTTTCCGGCCATAGCCAATCTTCGACCAGGAAGATAGAGAGGATGATCCGCGAGATCTGTGAAGGAAGATTTTGAACACAAGTCACGAAAAAAAAATCTGATAAGCTTCAGAGTTTGGAGTTGCAACAGATCTGTGAAGGAGATAAAGATCATCAAGTAGGTATGGATCTCATCACTATCGCCAGATATCTAAAGAAGAGGAAGAAAACATGGGTGTTGTCGCATAACCCCATTGAAGAAGCGAAAGAAGATGAAGCCGAAGCTAAGTGGAAATGTCGCCACTGCTTGGTGGGCACTTGCTGTTGTTGTTAGATTTACGAGCACAAGCCATTGGAGGATCTTGTCGGCATTGGAAGGAAGCTGGGGATGGTGGTGTGGTCATGACAATTCGAAAGGGAGAGGAGAGGTTTAACATGGAAATAGCAGCATGGGATTTGAAATCTTGGGGTCCCAGCATGGAAGTCATTTCCATGTGTTTTGATGGATATGAAAATGGAATTTTTTCAAATTTCATCATATTAAACAGGCTCAAGGCATGGAATTGGCTTCCAATTCCATTTCCATGGGCTCAATTCTATGGTACCAAAAAGGCCCTTAGAGTTTCAACTAAACTCAGTGTAACCCCCTTCATAATTACCATTCGAAATATGTGATTATGACACATTAGAGACCAATGAAAATTCAAAATGCATTTAAAATCCCATATTTACAATAGGGTTTTAAAAAAATATATTTTAAAATATAATACATTTGGTTTCATATTCACATTTCGAATTCAATTACCTCATGAAAATAATCACATTCAAATATATCAGAGTGCACAACACAATCCCCGGCAAACCCTGGGTTCCATATGTTCTTTAAAGAGTATACAAATTCCCATTTAGGGGATTACACAATATCATCCTTGATATATATCCAAATGCACATCCCAAATCCAAAGACGAATACAAATTATACAACACTTTCAATCTATGATAACCAACTACTAACTAATGCTCCTAACCAGAAACTTAACCCGCCCTTGGTTACTTGCTTCTTCTCGAACCGCTTGCCCTGTCTAAAAGGGTAGTCAATGGAAAGAATGAGATTCAAAAGAATCCCAGTAGTAACAAATCACTCATACCACATATAATCACATAGCATGCAAGAAAAATATCATACAATGAAGCAGTACAACCACAGCCCACAAGCTGTCACAGATACATGTTGCCTCACTGGCATACACATATTGCATTGCCTCTCTGACAATGCACAAAGTCACTCTGGCTTTCATATTGCCTCTCTGGTATCTACATAGCCACTCTGGCTTGCACAAATCACATTGCCTTTCTGGCAATCACATAGCCACTTTGGCTTTCACAATACAATGCTAAATCAAACATACAATGTATCATACATAGTATAAGAGAAGGAGTCATTACCTTTTTCTTTCCACGTGTGCTTCGACACAAATAAATCACGATCAGGGTAATTACCAAATCCTGACAATCAAATCAAGGACATAGGGTTATTCCCTTTTCCAATTCCTCAACTTCCAAACATGAAAGTTGGTTATCATTTAAGACTTTAGGTAGCTACTATAAGCCCAAAAAAATGTCTAAAGGCTTGGGAAACACTTGACCAAATATCACATTTTAAAAGTCCAAAATGCTGATTTTTGGGGGTTGGCCGCGGCCCACAAATCCACTGGCCACGGCCAAAAAGTGGTCAGAAACATTTGGGCCATGGCCAAGAAAATCTTGTTTCATGGCTGAACTTCCAAAAATCATAACTAATTCCAAAAACATCAAAATAAGGTGATTCTAAATCCAAATGAAAGGTATTTAAGTCCTCTTCATAGGAAAAATATGGTCCATTACTGTAAATCACCAAAAAAATACATAATCACCCAAAACTCAATACTGCCCCAAAATAGATTCCATTTTCGAGTTCAGAATTTGGACAGTCATAACTCACAGCGGACAAAACGAAATGGCACAAATTATGTGTCCATTTTGAAGCTTGGGATATAAAATTTAAGATTGGAAAGTTTCATGATTTTATGACATTATTTGCCTATTCAAAACGCCAACACAGACAGACTACCCAGAATAGACTTTCAATGGCAGCATTTCCAGTTTTGGCATATTTTCTTCCATTGATCCCAATTTCATACCAAACACCATTCCTACACAAATTTTTACAAGGAATCCATTGGAAAAACCAAAACAACAAAATTCACATTATATTGACATGTTTTACAGCAATCTCAACATGTCACTCAATTTCACATTTCAACCTCTAACATTGCAACTTTTCCATTTCCAATGCCAAACCAATTCCAATGACCAAATTACACAAAAAAACACCATTTTCAACACGAACCACATGAAAATTCATGAATTTCACAATTCCACCAAAATCAGGGAAAAAACCAAAATTCACAATACTCAACCAATAACCACAATGTTAGGTCAAAAGTCATCAAATACTCATCTCTTCCTCTTTTCCAAACAAATTCCTTGATTCTTCATCTTTCCACTTTTCCTCAAGCTATCAAACACCTCTAATCAAGAATCTAAAATCATAGGGATGAAGCTCTCATCACTATGAACAACATTAAAGAAGAGTGTTTGAGCTAAAGAGGTTACCAAGCAAGCTAAAAACTCACCTCAAACTTTCTCTTTCCTCCCAAGCTTTAGGACATCCATGGAGATGAAGGAAAGAGATGAGAGATGATGATGAAGATGAGGAAAGTCAGTTTTTTGGGTGCCCAAACCGACCTAAAGAGAAGAGAGGAGAAAGGAAAGGCATTTTGACACTTTAACCAATCTAAGGGCTCACATTGTGCCACTTGTCATAATCTTGTTTCACCTCCATGAGTTTACATGAACACACCCATTTCTCATAATAATTAATCACAACCATTGATCTTTGAGTTACCAATGAGCTTCCTCTTCGGTAACCAATCAATTGGTCGATAACTTTACTGTTTTGCCCCTGATTACGGTAATTCCTCCTGAATCACTACCAAACTCATTTTATCATTTATTTACACCATACATACGCCCTCCCCCTTATTTTCATTCAATTTAGATATTAGTCCATAACTGAACTCAAATACAGGGTTTGGGTATGAATCACAATATATACAAATCACATCTCATATCGTATTCTCCAAAAGTGTCAATTTAACAATAATCACACTCACTTTTGGAGTCAAAATTCCTTAATTGAATTTTGGGGTATTACACTCAGAACTGAGTGTAATTTTCAACCAAGAAGAAGTTTTGTGGTTTCAAAAAGTAAGAACAAAATGGATGTTTGATGGAGATAGGAATACCTTGTACTGCTGTACTAAAACCAAGATCCGATGACCTAGGAACTAGGTTACCACTCTTAAAAATAATGAGGGTGAGTAGGGCGAAGGTAAAATCAAAGTTGGAGAGCTGGTTAATGAGTTCTTCCAAAGTCTGTTTTGAGAAGAAATAATTGATTAGGAATCGATACAAACATATCACTCATGGTCTAACACCCAAATGACAGAATGGGACACAATATGCCAGGATATTACTCAAGAGGAGATCAAGGAAGCCCTATGCTCTATCCGTGGTCTGAAAGCACCAGGAGAGGATGGTTATCTAGCTATCTTCTTCTGAAGGAACTAGGAATTATGGGAGATAGCGTGTGCTCAGTGGTGAGAAATATGTGGTATAATGCCCAGGCCATTCAAGAAATGAACCAAACTCGGATCACCCTTATACCAAAGGTTGATAACCCTAAACGTGTAAATCAGTTGAGGCCCATTTCTTTTAGCAATGTTATCTATAAATGCCTTTTCAAGGTCATTGTTAAAAGATTGAAAAAGATCATGCTTACTATTGTATCTCCATACCAAGTCAGTTTTATCCTTGGGTGCAACATCCAAGACAATATTATTATTGCAAATGAGCTAGTTCATTCAATGAGGAGAAAGAGAGGGAAAAAAATGATTCATGGCCATCAAAATTGATCTTGAAAAGGCCTATGACAAAATTAGTTGGAACTATATAGAGAAGGTTTTAAGAGAACTTAAGTGTCCTGATGATATAAGTGCTAGAATCATGAGTTGTGTGACATCTACTACAACCAAAATCCTTTGGCATAGAGAAAAATTTGATGAGTTTCATCTATCTCAAGGTCTACGAAAAAGGAAACCCCCTATCCCATTACATATTTATGCTTGCATGGAAAAAATCACACATTATTTTTGATAGAGTGAGAGAGAAAAAATGGAAAAGAATAAGAGGCGGCCGAAATGGTCCCATAATTACATAAATGATGTTTCCTGATGATCTTGTTCTTTTTGCAAAGGCGGATATTTCTCAAATCAATTTAATCATGCATTGTTTGCAGGAATATGTTGACATGTCCGGCCATAAAGTCAATAAAGAAAAAACACAAATTCTCTTTTCCCTCAATGTACTGCTTTAATGGAAAAGAGAAATATGCAGAATAAGCAACTTTAATCAGGCTGAGGAGTTGGGACATTACTTAGGCGTAAACATTTCCTTCCCAAGGAAGAGTAAAGAGAAGTTTGGAGTGATAGTGGAAAAGGTTAAAAACAGGCACAACGAGTGGAAGGCGGCGTGCCTTTCTCATACTAGAAGAATGAACCCTAGTGTGCAGCCACCGTGATAACGAACTGTAGATAGCAGTCACCATGACTTTAAATCGTAGAATAGAGTTATGAGAGCCCATGTTCTTAATGTAGCTCAATGGTACCAGGGATGCATTGAGGCGCTACATACCCCCAAGTAGTGGCTTCGATCCCTGGGGAGGCGAAAAATCCCGCTTGGGGAGTGGGGAACTCTTATGAGTCCTGGGTGGTGGGTTAGCCCAAGAGGGGTGAGACCAGTCAGACCAGCCACCGGCGCGGGGCATCCCCAGAGGGGGTAAAACTGGGGTGGGCTTAACAATAAAAAGGCGCGATGTATTGGTTATGGCTCTGAATAATTTTGTTGAATCAGGCCAAAATTGGGCACAGATTGTGAGTGTGGTCAGTTATAGTGGGAGTTTACTACGGGACTCCTATTAAATCAACTTGACATTGTGAAAGCACAGATGAGGAGAAAGACCTCAAAGTGTGCAGCGGAAGTGTGGTGAATGTGATGTTTGAGAATTGTGTTGAGCAGAAGCTCGAGTTTGCAGAAAGTACAATGTGCTAGTGATGGCTTCGAAGAGTACAACTCTGAAGTCCAAATTATCTTGTGAGAAGGGGTCTTGAAGGATCCCGATTTGGTGAAAAGAATTCTCGGTGTGAAAGTGAAGCTGTTAAGATGCCAGTTCCAGCGTGTTGTGATTGTATTGTGAGTCCATCTCCCCGGTTGGGCCAGATCGGGTTGGTCCGGTGGGCTGCGTCTAGTAGGCAAAGGCTCAAGATGTGACAGATATTTGTGTGTCTTTCACTTGTGGCCACATGGGGTGATTCCCATGGCGGAGGACCGTTCTGCTGGAGCGATAGCTTTCGAGGGATTAACTATCTAGAAGCTAGAGTGGCTTTGTGATTGCCAGAGAGGCAATGGGATATGTGTATGCCAATGAGGCAACATGTATGTGTGACAATTGTGAATAAGCTAGGATTGAGGTGTGGTTGTGGCCACAGAGCAGAACTAGTTCAACTGATGGCGAATTCGACTACATGATCGGTGGTTCTCAATTCTGAGGGCACTTATTCCGATATGGCCAGCATGGCTAGCCACCAGGCCGGTTGCACCGGTGTTTACCCAAGGCCGAAAGGCAGTGCGTAAAATTAGAGTCTGCGATGTGTGTTGGTATGAGAGCTATGTGATGTGCTCCGACATTTTCCCTGGTACTGATTAGCCTCTGTCTGAACACCATCGGAAAGAACAAGGTAGTGACTCTTTCTCTTATGCTATGTGTAAAGCATTGTATGTATGTTTGTCATGCATTGAGATCGCAGCGAAAGCTGACGCATAGTGTGTACAGCATCGAGATCGCAGCGAAAGCTGACATATAGTGTTTATCGCAGCGAGAGCTGACGCATAGTGTTTATCACAGTGAGAGATGACGCATAGTGTTTATCGCAGCGAAAGCTGACACATAGTGTTTACAGCCATGAGTACTGTTGTATGTGGCGTGAGCCATGTATCATTATGATGCTGTTGAACATGATCTTACATGTTATGTGTTTATATACTGTATGAGTGATTTGTTACTATTGGGATTCTTTTGAATCTCATTCTTTCCATTGACTAACCTTCAGATAGAGCAAGTGACACTAAGGAAAAAGAGGGTGTGGATGGTACGTGACCACGTCAATAGTCCTCGAGTACCTAAGAACGGTTCGGGTTTGTGCAGTGTGCAGTGTGCCTCCCCGGCGGAGAAAGAGGGTGAGGGTGGTGTTGGAAGATTGAGACTCTTGACCAGTCACCTAGATAGAAGAGTCTGCGATTCTAGATGGGCCATTATGGTACGGTAATTCGGATAGAAGAGATTGAGATTCCAGAGTGACTTGATGTGATTGTGGTTAAGATCCAAAAGTCTCGGTTACCACTAGCGAAGTCACTGGTAGGTGTACGGGTGAGGGTGACACCGTGAAAGTTGATACGGTGAAGTAATATTGTGTTGTGAGACCCAAAAGTCCTGATTACCACTCGCGGGGGTCGGGACTCGGGAGGCAAAGCGTAGAGGGAGTCTTTCTTTAGGAATTAGGTTTATAGAATTAGAGAAGAGGGGAGTGGCAGTGGGTGGCTAGGCTACAGATTTTTTTTTAATAAACCTTTCAGGCTCAGGCCGGCCTGACAGGCCTGTCAATAGGCCTTAGGCTGGCCTGTTAAGGAAAATAGGCTTTTAAAGAGGTCTTGGCCTGGCCTTTTAGCCTGTCAGGCCAGGCCTGAACAGGCCTCTAACAGGCCAGACCGTATAGGCCCCTGTCAGCCGGCCTGCCCTATTTCCACCCTTAAGTGCCACAGGAGGGGGGTCTCCTGTGGCGCTTGATGACGTAAGCGCCACAGGAAGGTCTCCTGTGGCGCTTACGTCATCAAGCGCCACAGGAGACCCCCCTCCTGTGGCACTTGCTCCAACAAGCTCCACAGGAGGGTATTTTTTTAAAAAAAAAAGTTATAATGCTGTGGCGCTTACTAGCACCATAGCTTCTTTTAATTTAGTGGTGTCTAGATATGTAGCACTTCTCTAGCGCCACAGCTTTACTTTTTTGTAGTAGTGTTGACAGCTAATGTGTAGTTCATGACGACGAGCGCATATCAGTGGTTACAGGGAGAACTTGAGGCACAGGGACATCTGTATGGAAGACCATATGGAATTAAAGGTATCAGAAAGAGTACCAGTCTTTCTATGGCAAGCAAATCATGGGCGCCTAGCCACTAAAGACCGAACAAGTCGCTGGGGTTCAAGGGACACAAGATGTGCAATCTGCCAACAGGGGTGTGAGGACCAACTTCATGCACTTTGGGATTGTCCTCAAGCACTTTCAACATGGAGGCAACTAGTGCCGAGTCATAAAAGTAAAGCCTTATTTGTGCTTCAATAAAAAGCTTGGTTTGAATATAATTTCAATAGAAGAGATATAGGGGAGGACGGCCATACATGACCAGAGCTATTTGCCGTTGGTTGCTTGTTCAATTAGAGGAGGAGAAATCAGGCCCTTCATGAAAACAATCTCCAGCCATCGTGGGTACCAGGCAGTACTATAAATCAATATCTAAACAATTATACATGCAAGTGGGATTGCGATAAAGCATAGAATCAGAAGCAAGAGGTTATTTGGGTATCACGAAAAACCCCAGAAATCAGGTGGTGTAAATTAAATGTGGATGGCATGACTTCATATCACAATGTCTCTGGTTGTGGGGGAGTAGTAAGAGGAGACTGTGGAGAATGGCTTGGAGGTTTCTCTTATAGAATTAAGAAATGCAATAGCAGAACTGTAGAAGCTTGGGGAATACTGGAAGGGCTCAAATTATGTTAGGATTTGGCTTTCAGAAAGATTGAGGTTGAATGCAATGCTGATCAAGTGGTGAGAGAACTTAACAAGGACTAGAGTGTTAAAGGCTGCTACTTCCTCTCGAACAAGATTATGCCTATGATAAGGAAGGATTGGCAAGTTAGCATCAAACATATTTACAGAGAGAGTAACCGTTGTGCTAATAGATTGGCTGCCATGTGTTACCATACCCCAAATCACCGTACTTTCTGGCAATCACCGCTATATAAGCGGAAGATATCTTAAGTGATGACCCTACAGGAATCGCATTCCAGCGAAGTGTAGTGGTGTAATTGCCTAGGCTTTTGCCTTCTTTTCACCAACAAAAAGGTTATTTTTCATTTTATGAGACAAAAATTTTCTTATATATTTATATTCTACTGTATAAAATCACTTAAACTACGTTAATCCAAATAACAATCAACTTAATTTTTTTGGGATATAGCGGCTTACTAAACATCACAAGACCGCAAACTTTTGCATAATTTGGGAAAAGCTTTAAAGAACAATTTTCCTCAGGGAAACAATAACTACTTAATTTTGTATGACGTTTTTTATTTTTTTTATTTTTTATTTGAAAATATGGTGCAATAACGTATATTATCTACATGTGTTGGTTCTTGCTAGATAATTAATACCCAAGAAGCATCTCCAAACCAAATAAATGCTAGCAAGTGGCAGCAACTACCAAATTATAACGTGGACTGTTATAGCAACAAGGAAAATGTGGCATAAGTATGCAGACCACCTTGCTAAGCATTGGGTGAGGATTATATCATGATATACATGAACCACCTGTTTTTTTTTTGCTTGAACCAAATTCGGTCTGATTGTGGTCATATACCGGAACCCGTTTGGATGAGCAGCGAGAGCTCTTCCCCCTTCTGGACAGTCTAAATGGAGATTTACTTTTTTTTAATTGGGGATTTTTAAATTAAAAAAATCATCTTTTTAAAAACTGTTAGTTAAAAGATTATCTTTATTTTAGATTCTGTACCCATTAAAATAATTTTTTTAAAAAAAACAAAAAGTAAAAAAAAAAATTTGGACCGTCCAGATCCCATCTGGACGGCTCAGATCAAGGATAAGCAAGGAAATTGATTCCGTCATATACCAAGTACCAACCACAGGCTGTCTTTTGATTGTTGTCTGATTGGGTAACTATTTATATAGAGGAACCAGTTTTAGCACTCATTGCGATGATGAGCACCAAGAGCTCATCGCTGCGGTAAGATATATATAATTCAAATAAAATTACAACGGTCTAGATTTAAGATTTTTTTAACTAATGAATTTTAAATAGAAATCATTATTTAAGAAATAACAATTAAGATATTATCTTTATTTTATATTTTGTACACATTAAAATATTTTTCTAAAAAAAAAAGGTAAAAGTAAAACAATTCAATTTGAATTGTCCAAATTAGACAACGGTTTGGCAGTGAGGGACGGCAATGGCAGTGGCGGGGTGGTGGTGTGGGGATAGTTCTAATGCAAATTATTAAAGAGTATAATTTAGAGAAACCAATTACACACATTTTTTATAAATAATAATTAAGTTAATTAATTTTTTTAATCTCTGCAAACTAATTATCCTGCTCCAACATTAGAAACTGAATGATTTAACCAAATTATTCAAGGTCCTAATTAAGTAGGAGAGTGATCATGATCGCTATTTGGAGTCGTAAGTGATAATCATATTGGTAATTTTCTCAGGAGTTTCAGAAGTCATTGTCACTTGTGAAAACAAAGAAAGTCTTCGCCCTTGCTTTTAAATTAGCTTTCTCCTCTATTACTTAAATTTTCAAAATGTCAAGAAGAACGGCGTCAACGTTGACTTCCACTCCATAAAATAAACTATACGTAGTATTTTTTAATTAAGATATCAAGAGACTTGATATCAAGTTCTGAAAATCGCAAACAACTTCCTCATATATCTTATATTTATCACTGAAATTTTTGAAGAAATTCGTGCATGTTGGCACCTTTTCAATATAACCTCTATGTCAAAGCTCTATTTTTTCAAAAAAAGTTGCTCCCATGTTTCTCCTTACAGTTGAATGCTAGCAAGGTGGGAAATTTGTATGGTAAGAAGAGGAAAATTATTCAAAGAATCAAGGGCATTGAACGAGGGCTAGACGTGATAACCAACATTTAGCTCAAACCGAGAAATAACTATGGAAAGAATATAACAAAGTTCTTGCTCAAGCAGAACTCCTGTGGTACCAGAAATCAAGATGCAGTTGGTTGAAATTGGGGGACAAAAATAGTAAATTCTTCCATACTACTGTGATGATAAGGAGAAGGCGAAATATAATTCATGGGCTCAAAATGATGATGGAGTGTGAACATTCGATCAGGCTTTGTTAAAGAATATAGCTATCAATTATTACAAACAGCTTTTTCAGAGCGAATTGATTAGTTTCTACCCCATTATTACACAGAATCGCTTTCCAGTTCTTACTACAACAGAGCTAGAAAAGATTAATGCAGATCTCTCCAAGGAAGAAATCAAAGAGGCGATTTCGATCTTGGAGCTTTCAAGGCTCCGGGACCGGATGGCATTCAAGCGGTATTTTATCAAGAATACTGGTCCACTATGGAGGAGCATATTATCAAATTGGTGGTCGATGTTTTCCAAGAACCCCAAAGTGTTAGAGACATAAACAGTACAAATATTGTCCTAATTCCAAAGTTGGAAAATCCGGAGACAATCAGGGACTTCAGGCCTATCTCGCTATGCAATGTGAGCTATAAGATCATAACGAAAATCCTGAGTCGCCGCCTGCGTGATATTATGGATAAAGTGGTTGGAGAACACCAATGTAGTTTCATCGCGGGTCGTCAAAGCAGTGATAATGTTATTGTTGCTCAGGAAGTGATTCACTCTATGAAGAAGAAAGCGGGAAGAAAGTGATGGATGGCGGTTAAGGTTGACCTGGAGAAGGCATACGATTGCCTTGAATGGCCTTTCATTTAAGACACTCTGAGAGCTGTGGGTCTAAAAAGGAAAGTATGTGAGGTTATTATGGCATATATTACAAGTCCGTCCTTTCAAGTGTTATGGAATGGGGAAGCCACTGGGAGTTTTAGATCCTCACGTGGAATTAGACAAGGGGATCCTCTTTCTCCTTACATCTTCACATTATGCATGGAGCACCTAAATCATATAATCCAAGATGCTATTGCAGAAGGAGAGTGGGTACCAATTAAGCTCAGTAGGAATAGACCTAAAATCTCTCACTTATTTTTTGCAGATGACCTCATTTTACTTAGGGAGGCATCCGATAATCAAGTGGAGGTTATGATCAATTGTCTGCAGAGGTTTTGTAATTGTCAGGTCAGAAGATGAACAAAGACAAGATAAGAATACGTTTTTCTAGAAAGGTTCAATTCTCAAGGGCGTATGAGATGAGTCGAAAGATGGGTGTTCGGCTAACTGGGGATTTGGGGAAATACCTTGGCATTCCTCTTATTCACAAGAGAGTTTCCAAGATAACCTTCATGCCCCTTTTGGAGAGAACTCTTAAAAAAATTTCAGGGTGGAAAAGGGGTTGTTTGAGCTTCACGGGCAGAATCACACTCATAAAAGTAGTCCTGTCAGCTTTGCCTTCTTATCAAATGCAGACAATTCTTCTTCCGAAAGGAATTCTGAAGGATATAGAATGGGAAAGCAGGAAGTTCTTATGGGACGAACAGGATGACCAGAGAAAGCTTCATCTCATTTCTTGGGACCAGATTACGAAGGATAAGAGATTAGGTGGATTGGGGATTCAGGATATGGGAAAACAAAATGAAGCATTTATTATGAAGCTTTGTTGGCATGTGATGAACAATATTGATAAGCTGTGGGTTTGAGTTCTGAGAGGGAAGTACCCATGGGATCATATCAGCGGACTGGTGCCTCGAAGAAACATATCTTCAACCTGGAGAGGGATTTGCTCTGTGTGGGATAAATTTCAGAAGGGGATGGGCGTTCGAGTCGGCAATGGTGCTTCAACTTCATTTTGGTATGATAACTGGTCAGAGGTAAACCGGCCGTTAATTGAGCTAATTCCGGGCTAGGAGGCCTTTGTGGATAGAAATGAAAGAGTCCGTGATTACACTAATCCTTGGGGAGAATGGGATAGAGTCAAGCTTGGCAGATGGTTCCACTCTCACATTGTTGATAGAATTGTATATGCACATCCCCCTTGTGATGAGAGAGGAGCAGATAAGTATTTTTGAAAGCATTCTTCAAATGGTTGTTTTTCTGTTAGTTCTGCTTATCATTTTCTGAATGCAGGTTTTGCTGTGTCAAATTCAACTTTTTGGAGGAAGCTATGGAAATGGGAAATTCCTGAGAAAATTAAATCTTTTATGTGGCTTGTGGCACATGGAAGGGTTCATATAGCGCAGCTCAGAGTCAGGAGAGGATTATCTGATCTCACCACTTGTCCTTATCAATATGATCAGGATGAGGATTTGATACATCTTCTGCGGGATTGTACAAACGATCGTGAAAGGTGGATATCCATAATTAAGCTTGTCATGTGGAATAACTTTATAAATTTGCAGGGTATAGAGTGGATCGAGTGGAACCTCAACCATGAAGCTGGAAGGAATTTCACCAGCAAGGTTAGATGGGCAACTCTGTTCGGATACATATGTTGGGATATTTGGGTGGACAGATGCAGGAAGCTGTTTAGAGATGAAACGGGATCGAGCTACCAGACTGCCCAATCAAGCTTCTTTCGGGCAAGTTGGGATATGGACCTGAGCAATCATTGCAAGTTCTATACTTAATCCGGTAGTGGGAATGAAGGCCAACTAATTCAAAGATCGGGCTTTTGTACACTCGAAACATATGGATCCGTCCTTGGCTCAGGTTAAAGTGCAAGTGCCGAAATTGTTAGAATAGATGATGGTGGATGGCTATGCGGATACATGTGCAGACTTACATAGGTGCCACCGGTCATAGCAAAGATTATAGCAATCATCTAGGGTCTGCAAATTTGCTGGCATAAGAATTTAACGAATATCATTCTTTTTACGGATTGTATTGAAGCGGTTCATGTACTTACTAAGGGTTGTGATGAGAGTAACCTGTTTAAGGAGATCATTAATGAAGCTAGATTATGGTTATCTAGAGATTGGTGTGTCCTTATTAACCATATCTCTAGAGATCAAAACGCTCAAACAGATTGTTTAGCCAAGCTAGCTCATAGCAGTAGTGAGTATTTTGTCATCTTTGATCAACTACCATCTATTCTTTCAATAGGCGATAGTTGATGAAGGATCTTTAGATGTGACTCTTTTGAGTTGTATTTGTACTAATCTTATGTTAGATTAATGAATTCCAGTTTTTAATTAAAAAAAAATGACTCACATGTTCATATCAAGTACTTAAAATACAACCAGTCGAAGTAATGATTCAAGGGTTAATGATTCAATTGGAGTCAGATTGGTTGATCATGATTCAAGTGATGCTTAAAATATAAAAAGGCATTAACTCACGAATTAGTAGAACATTCAAGCATAAACCACCTACAATCCAATAAAACAAAGTTATTTAAGTACAAATTTAGTGGATTTTTTTTTCTTCTTTTAACTCAAAGTGACATAATTTCAAGCTCAATAAAAATAATTATATAAAATTCAATCCGCCCAACTTGCCGAGATGATTTTGAGTCTCTTATTTTTAAATTTCATTTATTGATCGAATCGGTCAGACCACCACTGAATTACTAGTGGGACAGGACAATTTGATCTTGATTATAATACTATGATTCATATTGAAAATGTGTAAATTATAGGCTAAATTATATGCAACACCCCTTGAAATTTATGCCTTACATAAATAACCTCCATAATGTTTGAAGCTTTACAATAAATCTCCTTGAACTTGTACATTTATGCAAATGACTTTAATACTACTAATTTTTTTATTATTTATATGCAAATGTCTTAAAATTTAAACGATTTATTTGTATACAACTCAAAGTTGAAGGAGTTATATGTGTGAAAAATAAATTTTAAAGGGTATAAAATTGACAGTTTGGAGTTATTTCTATAAATATAAAAATTCATAGAAGTTTGTTGTAAAATTTTGAAAGTTAGGGAGGTCATTTATATATGACATAAAATTTAAGAGAATGTTGTATGATTTAGAAAATTTTTATAAACCTTTAGAGAAGCTAAATTTATTTAAATTTTACTTAGTAACTGATTTATTTAATTGTCGAGTCCAAGATCCTAAGGGCATGTTTCATATGAGGGATTTGGATGGGAGTGAGGAGAAATTTTTATGAGTTTCATTTAAAAATTTAATTGTTGAGTCCAAGATCCTAAGGGCCTGTTTCGTATGAGGGATTTGGAGGGGAGCGAGGAGAAATTTTTATGAGTTTCATTTTAAAAAAATTAAAGAAGTGGGGTTAAAAATTTTTAATTAATTTTACTTACTTTTTTATCTTATATATATATATATATATATATATATTAAAATTTTATAACCCCACTTCTCTATTTTTTTTAAAAAAAAAAATTCAACTCTACGAAAGTTTCCCTCCACTCCCCCTCATACCAAATAGCCCCTAAAACTTCTTACATTTTAATGAACTACATAAGCCAAATTCATTGACTAGAAATTTAACCCTCTAACTTGATCAAATGATGGAACAAATGGGGTGGTTCTTCGAATCCTCTTCCCTTATTTTCGGTATTGTTCCTGGTGTTTCTTTGTTTTCTTTGTCAACAACGACAGTGGCGGCGACACATAAAGCTCTTTATCTTTGGATTAGGGTTAAGGTTTTGGATGCTAATGCTGTTTGGGATGGGTTGTTATGGCCTATTTGATGTTTTGTTTTGTGTTGGATATTTATGTTGAACTTTGTTTCTGTTTATTGTATTTATGTTTCCGTCATGACCTTTTTTTTATGTTTTGTTTTGTGTTGGATATTTATGCTGAACTTTGTTTCTGTTGATTATATTAAATGAAGTTAATATTTCTGCAAAAAAAAAAAAAAAACCTTGACGATGCTATCATTAAGAAAAAACCTTGATAATACGTAATTTGTCCTTCTTTTCTCCCATACAAATTACTCTCTTCAGACCGTTCTACAAAGCATAATTTAAATAATTTTTTAGTCTAATTCTATGAAACAATTACCTATTATATTATGTATGAATTGATTTTTTTCTTTCATTAAAATTAGCATTATTAATTACACAGTCATCATGTCAAATAGTTTATATGAATATTTTTAAAAAAAATAAATTTCATGCATTTTTATTAATATTAACTATATTTCTTAACTATATTGATATAATTTGATTATTTATTGTTTACAAAAATATGTTGGGAATAAGTAAATATAAAGAGAAACTGCATGTGCTTTTGGCTACTCCGTCCAGTCTAGTCGAGTCCCTTATATAAGATGTCTTTTAAAAGATATTTTTCATCTTTTTATAAGATTTTTTTATAGTTTTAATAAGCATTAAATATTTTTTTCATATATGTCTATATTTAATAAAGATAATGAGAGAAAATAAGAATTGATATGATGTTGGAGTTTGATATAATTAATAAAGGTAATATTAAAAATCACTTAAATTTTATAATAAATTTAATGATTTTACCTGTTTTATTTTAATTATTGGTACAAGTAAATTAGTTAGAAACATTTTATAATAAGGGCAGGACGGGTATAAAAAGGTAAAGTGTGAGTTAAAGCCAAAAAGAAAAAGAATCAACAAATCAAGGCTCGAGGATGGAGTATTAAAATATTTTATTTAAACCTTATAATTTAGTTATATGAAAATTCTATAAATGAAATTACGTGGGTTGAGTGTGACTTGATAACTTCGTGCTGTTAATATCTGTACTTCTAAATAAAATGAATATTTAATTTAAGAAAGCATTTTCTGAGGAAGAGGAAGAGGCTTCGAAAACTCTTATGACTTGATCCAAACGTGAAACACATTCCCGGAAATTTTGCTTGACTTTCAAATCGTATTAAAGAAATAATTATGGAAAAATAACACTCCAGAGTAAGCAAACCCGACATTACGGGCCCACTGGTGTGACTTGGGAGCAAAAATGCGTGCGGATGTGAAATTAGAATTAAAATAATTTCATCACCAATAATTGAGTCTAGGGGAAAATGGAGTTAGTCATGATTGGTGTTTGAATTTTTGTTAGGAGATGTTGATATATTTAGTATCCAATAATGTCTTTAACATAATTGCTTCATACCTCTTTGGCAAAAAAAATTGCTTCATACCTCTAGCTAGAAAACAAAGAATTAAAATAATTTTAAGATAAAAATATGAATTTAATCTTCTAATTTTATATAAAAATTTTGTTTGATTTCTCAATTTTACAAATTAGATTTTCAATTACTCAGTCTAGTCCTATATATAAAATATAAACAGCTAAATTATGTATATAAAAAAATTTTGGTTGAAATTTATGAAAGGAAAAAAATGAGGAAAAATTATTTTATTTTTGAAAATACTCTTATTCATGGGGAGGGAGTGAAAGGGAGATAATGATGACTATGAAAAGAGGTGTGTGAGAGATAATTAATACAATGATATAATATGTAATTAATGGGAGTAGGAATGAAAAACAAAGTTGGTTAAAATCTTAAATATTCTTTAGGGGTATCTTATAAACAAGACGTACTACCTCAAAAATTTGTATATTATATATAGGATGGAAGGAAGTATCTAATTCTAACATGGTTAATATTGAATGATGATTTTATGTGTTAATAATTGTTATTTAAAAAATTAAATTTAATATATTACACATTTGAGAATGTTTTGTTAATATTTATAATTCTAATGTCAATAATTTTTTTTCATAAAATTTACAGCATTAGAATTAGAAGACATAAAAAATACTATATAAAACTACGGTGTAATTTTACTAATAAAGTTTTTTTCAGAGGCATTTGGTACAAATAAATCTTGGAAGAGGTAAAAATATTAATAAACAATATAAACAGTAGTAAATTTCCCAAAACTGTTAAATTTTACTATACATTGTTAGAGTTTTCTTCTCTTATAATTTAACGGTTGTTTAGTCAAATTTAATGGTTTTAATAAATTTACATCTTTTTAAATTATTTATTGTTATTTTTGTTCCTTCCAAAACTTATTTGTGCCAAACTTTCCTCGGAAAAAAATTTATTGATAAAATTACATTTTAACCCTATAATTTCCTATAAAATAAAAGGATCAATATGCACTTTTGCCTAATTTTAAAGAATTTATCCCCATTTCAGGCCAACAAAAAAAGAATTCATCCCCGTTATCTCCAAACGTTAGTTTATGGAAAATTGATAAAGTGCTGTCTGGATATTGTAACATAAGTGTATATTGTAATGTTGTGTTAATGGCCCATTATGTTAAATGTCGATGGGCTTTGGCCCAATAGATACTGATTAGGTAGATAGTAGTATAAATAGTGTAGGATCAATTTATGATCCACTGTGTGTATATTTGTTGTACAGATTATTTCTATCTTTTATTGAGAAAATATAGAGCAGTTATCTTGCTGCTCCATCATCCACATATGAGAGTATGGTTAACCAAGATGGTACCAGAGCCTTATAGATCGGGCTAATTCTCAAGAACCGCTCGATTTCTTTCAAGATCCGGCCCAAAGAAGGTCTGCACCGTCTTGTCCCTCCTGCCCTAATCCCCTTCGCGACGCTCGACCCCCTCTGGATGCCGACCGCATTCTTTCTTCTAGTCAGTCTCCTCATCGCGTTTCCACATAAACCAGTGACACTATGGCATCCGACCCCAAGCCGTCTACTTCCGGCGTCGATGCTCTTAGTTTCAACCATCCCTTATATCTCCACCCATCCGAGACTCAAGGGATAACGATCGTCCTCACATTCTGACTGGCAGCGGCAATTATCTCGTCTGGAGCCGGGAGATGCGCATCGCCCTTCGTGGGAAACACAAATTAGAGTTCGTAGATAGGACGTGTCTTAAGGATTCGCAGGATAAAGGGCTTCACGAGCAGCGGGAGCGATGTAATGCCGTAGTCCTCTCCTGGATCCTCAACTCCGTTTCTAAAGATCTTGCTAACAGTCTTATTTTTCATCATTCTGCCCATCACGCCTGGAAAGACCTTCAAGAATAATTCAATAAGACCTCCGGTTCGCGCCTCTTCACCCTTCACCGTGAGTTATGCTACCTGCGTCAAGATGCCGCCTCAGTCACCCAGTATTACACGAAACTCAAGGAGCTCTGGGAAGAACAGTCCACCTTGTTTCCCCTTCCGTCTTGTAAGTGCGACACTTCTCAGGTTTATTCTGATATGGTACAACATCAGAAATTGCTCCAATTTCTTCTCGGGCTGAATGATTCTTTTAGTGGCGCTCGAAGTCAAATATTGTTAATGAGCCCACTCCCTTCGGTCAATCAGGCCTTTGCTATGATTTCTGAAGATGAGGCTCAGAAATCCCTTGCTACTTCAGCCTATAGTGGCCCTGTTGACAGCGTTGCCATGGCGGTTCGTGGCGGTGGACGTGGCCGGGGGAGAGGGTGGACCAACGGAAGCATCGAATGTTCCCATTGTGGGAAGAAAGGTCATCACAAGGATATGTGTTGGGAACTTGTCAGGTATCCACCAGATTATAAAGGAAATAAACAACCTAAAACCTCACGTGAGGCAACTGCTAATCAATTTAGGACAGCCCCAGCCACAGAGGGAGACAAATGCGTCCTAAATCCACCAGTGACACACACTGTCTCACCAAGTCTCACCCCAGAACAGTATGAGCGACTTATGGAGCTGTTGAAACGAGACTCCGAAGCCATCGTACATGCTCTTACGGGTACTAATACAGGTTTGAATTACTTTGCTTCTAATTATAGCCGTTGGGTCCTAGAATCTGGAGCTACAACCCATATCATAGGGGACCTATCTCTGTTTAATTCCTATAGATTTAATGACAGTGACATTAAAACAATAAAGATACCAAATGGCACTAGAGTGCCTGTCACACATATAGGTAGTATCACGTTGTCTGACACAATTTCTCTTACTAATGTTCTTTATGCGTCTCAACTACAATTCAACCTCATTTCTGTGCCCCGACTCACCAAAGAATTGAACTGCATGATATTATTTTTTCCTGACCATTGTGTGGTGCAGGACCTTCCAAGTGGCAAGAAGAGGGGGATTGGTAAGCTAGATAAAGGACTTTATATGATGTGTTTCCCTAAAAGACTTGTGGGTGCTGTGAATGCTTTAAGCACTGATATACATAGTTCTGCTGACATATTGCTTTTACACAAAAGATTAGGGCATGCTCCTTTACCTGTTCTGAAACATTTGACCATTGTAAAGAACAAACATGTTTGCTTCAATAAAGGATGTGAAATTTGTATACAATCTAAACAGACACGTATTCCTTTTCCATCTAGTTGCATTAAATCTACTTTATGCTTTGAATTGCTACACATGGATGTATGGGAGCCATATAGGACTCCCACACACCAAGGCCATCATTACTTCCTTACTATTGTGGATGATTTTTCTAGAAGCACTTGGATATTTCTAATGAGGTCGAAATCTGAATCTGTTCAATGCATATGAAATTTCATTACTTATGTAGCTACACAATTTTGTTTGCATGTCAAAAGGATTAGAAGTGATAATGGGTCAGAGTTTGTTAATCATGAATTGAGAACTTTTCTGTCTACTAAAGGGATTGTCCATGAAACAACATGTCCCTATACACCTTAACAAAATGGGATAGTGGAGCGTAAGCACCGTACCCTTATGCAAATTTTGAGGAGTCTTATGATATAATCTGGAGTGTCTATTAAATATTGGGGGGAGTGTGTTAGGATGGCAACATATATAGTGAATATGGTCCCCTCTAAGGTTCTAGGTTATAAAACACCTTTTGAGAAAGTGTATGGTAAGGAACCCACCTTTGGCAACCTTAGAGTATTTGGATCTCTGGTACACGCTACAAACCTGAACAATACTGACAAGTTTGAATCACGTACTGCATCATGTGCATTTCTAGGTTATCCCAATAATCAAAAGGGATATATCCTCTTAGAATTAAATACAGAAAGGATCCTGGTTAGTTGAGATGTGACTTTCTTAAAAGATAGATTCCCATTCTTAGAAAGCAGACCATTAGAACAAAGGGGAGAAATACCAAAGGAAATATGTCATATGTTCTTATTTGATGACATTACAGAACCTAGTACTAAAATACAATCTATTGAGTCTAGGTGTACTGAGCAATTTAACACTGAACCTGATGGGAATATAACTGATACAGCACATGCACATAATAAATCTCCTCCTTCTGCCTTACCAACCAGCAGGGTAAGAAAGCCACCTATTTGGGCAAAGGATTATATCTGCAATTTAATTACTAAAGAATCATATGAACAGAGCACTAAATGTTCTTATCCAATAGGAGATTATATGACATATGATAAAATATCTGCTTCTCACATGGTTTTTCTTTGTCACTTAGATTCTGTTTTTGAGCCTAGATGTTATGAAGAGGCGGCTCAAGATGATAAATGGGTAAAAGCCATGAATCTTGAAATAGAGGTTCTTGAACAAAATAAAACATGGGACATTGTATCTATGTCTCCAGGTAAGAGACCCATTGGGTGCAAATGGGTATACAAGATGAAATATAAGTCAAGTGGTGAGGTTGAAAAATACAAAGCTAGGTTAGTAGCTAAAGGATATAACCAAATAGAAGGAGTAGATTATCATGATACATTTTCCCCTATTGTTAAAATGATTTCTGTTCGTATGACTTTGAAATTAGCAGCAATATACAATTGGGACATCTATCAAATGGATGTCTACAATGCCTTTTTGCAGGGTGATCTAGAGGAGGAAATTTATATGACTGTTCCCTAGGGGTTCCATAGTAAAGGGGAGAACCATGTTTGTGTAGAAATCCCTATATGGACTCAAGCAAGCCTCTCGCCAATGGAATTGTAAGTTGACAATGGCATTAATAAAAGGAGGATTCACTCAAAGTAAGTTTGATTATTCATTTTTCTCTCGAAGGTACAATGATGGTAGTATTGTTTTGATTCTGCTCTATGTTGATGATTTGCTGATCACTGGAAACTCTATAGAGAGAATAGATGACGTAAAGCAATTTCTGCATAATAACTTCAAAATTAAAGACCTAGGTTTAATGAAGTATTTTTTGGGGATAGAAATGGCTAGGTCTCAAGAAGGATTTGTTATGTCTCAAAGGAAATATGCTCTAGATCTGTTGGCTGATATGGGAATGAGTGGATGTAAACCTCTTGGAATGCCTATGTCTCAAAACTTAAAATTAATGGGTTACCAAGAAGGAAAGGATAAACTTGTTGATTTACTGGTAGATTCGGGTAGGTATAGGAGATTATTGGTAGACTTATTTACCTAACGGTGACTCGTCCTGATATAAGTTTCTCGGTGCAGGTCTTGAGTCAATTCATGCAACAACCAATGAAAGTTCATATGGCAGCAGCACTCAATGTAGTAAGGTATATTAAAAGGAGTCCAGGAATGGGCATCTTGATTGGGTCACAAGGAGATACCACTATGAGTTGCTACTGTGATTCAGATTGGGGAGCATGCGGTATGACAAGGCGAACTGTAACGGGATACTTACTAAAATTGGGAGGTTTGTTAGTGTATTGGAAATCGAAGAAACAAGCAACGGTTTCACGATCATCTGCAGAAGCCGAGTATAGGGCTTTAGGATCTGCAACTTCAGAGGTTGTGTGGTTAGAAGGATTCCTTAAAGAGCTTGGGAGACCTCAATCACAGCCTGTGGATGTTTATTGTGATAGTAAGGCAGCGATTCATATCGCTACTAATCCAGTCTTTCATTAGCTAACCAAGCACATCGAGATCGATTGCCATTTCGTTTGTGAAAAGGTTCAAGCAAAGGTAATTAAATTACAACATGTCAAGACAGAGGAACAGCAAGCTGATCTCTTAACCAAAGCAGTTACAAGGAGTACACAAGACAGGATTTTACACAAACTGGGAGCAGTAGACATTTTTTGCCCCCAGCTTGAAGGGGAGTGATAAAGTGCTGTCTGGATATTGTAACATAAGTGTATATTGTAATGTTGTGTTAATGGCCCATTATGTTAAATGTCGATGGGCTTTGGCCCAATAGATATTGATTAGGTAGATAGTAGTATAAATAGTGTAGGATCAATCTATGATCCACTGTGTGTATATTTGTTGTACAGATTATTTCTATCTTTTATTGAGAAAATATAGAGCAGTTATCTTGCTGCTCCATTATCCACATGTAAGAGTATGGTTAACCAAGAAAAATAACACTTTGCAACCATTTCAAAGGGAAAAAACAAAGGATCCTCAAATTTTAAAACGTACAATTAAAGGCTAAGATTGTTTACTAATTTTAGGGAAAAAAATACAACATACACTCACCCACGGAATCTAACCCTCCGCTTGTCGACGAGGGGAAAAATTGGTGCTATTATGGCACCAGGTCATTGGCATGATTAGAATGTTTCAAATAAAAAACATTACTATGGCTTTCAAAAATTAAAAATTTAATTTATAAAAATCATAAGCTTAGTTGTAGATAATAAAAATTTAGTTAAGCTGCATTTAACACCATAAAATTTTTGGTCAATAGCATATAACATCTTAAAATAAATTCTTATACAATTTTTCTCTTAAAATATTTTTTCAATAACAAATTTCCCTAATACTTTTAAAAACGGTGCATCTTTTTTAATTAAAAGGATTGGCAGTAACGGTTTAAGGTTACAAATCGGATTGAACCTGCAATCTTCCATCTACTATAAGAGCCCATTTGGGTTGCGGAAAATGGCGCGATGGAATAGGAAAATGGAGATTTTCCAACTGGAGGCGGGCGTTTGGATCAAATTTCTGTTTGAAAACATTTTCCCGCCTTTGCCAATTTTCAAATAGATGAGTGAAGATGGGTTCCCACAAAAAATGGTGGGAACCCATTTTCTTGTGCCTAACGAAAATTACCAAAGACCCAAATGCCCTTGATGTGATGGTAGATTTCATATAAAGTGAAGGTGCTGAGGGCAATTCACACATCGGACCTGGAGAAAACGAAGGGAGCTGAAATAGAAAGGGCAAGCGGCTTTTCCGGTGACAATGCAACATATCTCGAAGAACAAGTGGGTTCTTTCTTCTTTGCCAATATGGTTGTTGTAACCCCCTCACCGTAATTACATTCGGATTATAAAATTTAAGTGAATTAGAGACCACTAAGACAAATTCAACGTTTATAATCCCTCATTATGAAAATGGGGTATTTCAAAAATCAGTTCAAAACATAATTCATCCGGGTCTTATATCCACTTTTGCAAATGTAATTACTTGAGAATTCAAATCACATAATAAATATCAGAGTGCGGAACTAAAATCCCGACAAAACCCCAGGTTACTTACATATATATAATGGGTTCAAAGTTCCCAAAATGGGGATCAGATATCCAAAATTTAACATTTACATCTTATGAACAAATGGTAATCCTGACCCAAAATAGATAACCAACAACCACTAAAGTCTCAGAGTAATCCCAACTACTCCTGGTTGTCCGCTTCCCTTTCGAGCCACTCGCCCTGTCTGAAAAGATTAGTCATTTGGAAAGAATGAGATTATAAAGAATCCCAATAGTAACAAATCATTCATACAACACGTAATCACATAGCATGTAAACAAATCATCACATATCAGCAACACCCAAATCACACTCCATCCTCATCCCCTTTTACCGCCGGGAAGGCACACCGTCTTAACCCGAACCGTTGTTAGTGACTCAGGGACTGTTGGTATGGCAGTGCATATGAATAGCCTCATAGCTCATATAGCCATCCGGCTTTCACAAATGGCCCGTCGGCCTTCACATATAGCCTTTCAGCCCATAATTAGCCTTTCGGCCTACATAATCACATATATCACACCTTAACCTCATCCCCTTTTACCTCCGGGAAGGCATACAGCCCTTACCCGAACCGTTGTTAGCGACTCAGAGACTATTGGTATAGCGACGCTTTCACAATTTCACAATCATTACAGCATACGAAATCCATCACGAACCAATGATATAATACATATACATGGAGCAAGAAAGCTCCACCTATCAATTTAGTATCCAATTTCCTACTATTCAAGGTCAGAATTTTGAGTTGAAGTCAATCATGCTTCAATTGCTCTAGATGATTGGCATGTTTTTGAGAACTCAGAATGAAGATCCTACTGACCATAGAGCTTGGCTTACCGCTCTACCTCCTAACTTGATACTACTTGGGATGAAATGGAATCTAAATTCAAGGCAAGGTTCATTTCAAGGGGTAGACGGGCAGTTCAAAGAGTTGAACTCTTAGGTTCCAACAACAGCTAGGAGAACTTTTTTATGAAGCATGGGAGAGATTCAAGGAGCTGTGGTGTAGTTGTCCCAACCATGAACAGAAGACCTATGTTCTGCTTGAAGCCTTTATAGCTGGATTAGATATGCCTACTTCCAATATGTTCAACGATGCCTCTAATGGTGGAATTGGCAAGATGAGGGTTTGTGATATATCATAGTTGCATGAGGACATTGCTTCTAGTTTCTTGCCATAATATGAAAAATCACGTTCTAGCTATAGAACATATAAGGAACCAAGTCCTTCTAGTAGTTCAAACGTGTTTAAAGAAATTACCGCTCAACTTGAAGCAATTGCCAAGAGATTTGATCAACTCGAGTTGAAAATAAAGAGAAATTCTTCCAAGAATGTGAATGATATCCAAGCCCCAAGTCCTTCTTGTGAAATATGTGGAGAAGCCTACTCTTATGAAGAATGTCATCATACTATAAAGTCGGTAAGTTATTTGAACAATAATTAAAGGTATCCACGTGGCAACCCTTACTCTAATACCTACAACAAGGGTGAGAACCCAATTAATCACTATGCTTCTACTAGTAAGCCAATGCATCCACTAGGCTTTGAGCAACCATAAAAGCCACTAGAGGGTGATTTTGAGACAAATAAACTCTTGAGGCAACTTCTCAAAGGTCAAGAAAGCTTAATTTGCATCGTTTCTCTTCATGACATGACAATCAAGAATCTTAAGATACAAATGGGACAAATTGCTTCACACTTAAGTGCTCAACCAAGAAATGGTCTTCCAAGTAATACTATTCCCAATCCTAAGCGAGAAGGTAAAGAAGAATGCAAAGTGCTTATTCTCTGAAGTGGCTAAACTTTACTCGATGTTCCAAGTATGGGTAAGGCTACTACGAAGCCAAAGGACCACGTTGTTGAAGATCTCAATCTTGATGAAGAGGTTGATGAAGACATAGTGGTTGAAGAAGAGGAAGCAAACTGAAGTGAATCTAGATGATGTGATGCCAAGCAAGCCCGTTGCTCCTGCAAATATGGAAGAGAAGAAGAGAAAGACTAACACTTCTCCTTCTCGATTTGTCCCACTACCCCCTTTTCCATAAAGACTCAAGAAACATCAAGAAGATAGGCAATTCAAGAAGTTTATTGAGATGTTCAAGTAATTGCATATCAACATTCCTTTTGTGGAAGCTTTAGAGCAAATGCCTAAATATGCCAAGTTCATGAGAGATGTCCTCTCAAAGAAAAGAGGTTTAATAAGAAAAGAGATGCCAAGTTCATGTTCAGGAATATGAATGATCAAGATGGAATTTGTCCTTCACATTAGTAGAGAGATATTACTGGGCCCCTCGATGAGTGAGTCTGAGAAATGTATGGCCATACTATGATGAAAGGAGTTTCTGTCTCTGTTATCAGGCTACTCAGGAATCGAGAAAGTAATGGTCAGGAACAAGAGGATGACATTATCCATGCCTTATCCTTGATCGATATATCGTGTGACAAAAGGGACGTGACATGGTTGTATGACAGGTTGCATCGTGATAACGATCCTCATATGAATTGGGTAGTCGTAATGTCTTACTAGAGGCCACTTGCGACTTTTGGGTTAGTATAGTTATTGGACCACTGCCAACTTCATATGGGCCTAAAGGGTCACACACAAGAATGGCCCAACACGAGATAATGTTTAATTTAGGGTGGATGAATTATATATATATATATATAATATAAAATTCATTAATAATATTATATAGACATATATATTTTCGAAATATATATCTTATATATATATATATGTATATATATTACATGATATTATTATATTTAATAATATTATATAGATATATATATTTTCGAAATATATATATATATATATATATCTTATATATATATATATATATATGTATATATATATTATATGATATTATTATATTGTGTTGGTTTTAAATTTAATTTATTAAGATATATTAAATTTAATAACTAACATGATAGAGATATAGTATCTCAGATTTAATTTATGAAGATAAATTAAATCTAATGGCTCTTTATTTGGATTAAATAAATAGGTTAAATTAAAACTGTTGGACAGATTTAATTTAATCTGAATTTATTTAATTAGCTTATCAAGATAATTAATTGTTAATTAATTTCGAAATTAATGATGATTAATTTTAAAATTTGAAAATAGCCCTCATAGGTTATAAACTTGATAGAGTAGATATATTCATATGCACATGAGAATTGAGAGCCACAAGGAAAACCCTAGGAGACATTAGATGCGCTAGCACGCAGTCTCGGTTGGAGAGCATTCGTGTGGATATTGGTAGAGGGAGCGGACCTGACGTGTTGGCTCCTAGAGATCGTGAAAACTCTGAATCATCAAAAAGGTATGAATCCTTCCAACTTGGTTTAAACGCCGTTGATAAATCCTCAATTAGGATCAGTGAAAATTTTTAAAATTCTTCTGCTGTGCCTACCGATCCTAACAATTTAGACCGAGTCTCACATTTAAAAATTGATGTAGGCTAGCTCTTTATTACATAATCTATTCAGACCCACAAGTTTTGGTCTGATTTTATATGGTTATTGAAGCCTCACCTATTTCTATCCCCTCTTTTCTAGACCTTGAAGAAGATTTGGCATGGATCAATGCTCTATTTACTTGGCTTTCCTATTTTGGTTTTAACTCCCCCAATGCATGGCGTGGAAGAGTGGCTACACCTACTGAAGATATTTGGAATCAAGTTTAAGCTTAACTTCTTCACCCTCTTATCTGAGTGGCAAATCCTATTGACATGTAGGATTCTCTTATGTTTTACAACTTTATCTGTAAATCATATGTTAGGATCTTGCCTCAGGTTCATATTGATCTTCCACCTCATATGCTTTAGGACGGACATGCTGCTATTGGCACTTCGCCTCCACATTTTTCAACAATCTTAGTTGGTTCAAACTCTTAATTTAAGAAACATCCCAAACATAATGATAAATGGCAATCTCCTCTTCCTTTTCATTGCAATGCTACACCAACTACTTCATCTTCTCATGGCACTTCTTTTTTCTAGGTTTAAGTGGAATTTGTGCCTAAAAACTCTGCCTGGGGGTATGAAGGTATTGTCGTGGAATTGTTATAGTCTTGATAAAACCATGACAGTTCAACTACTTAAAAATATCTTTTGTAAATATTCTCCTGACTTTTTGTTCCTTGGTGAAACTCATATGAAGCAATGTACTATATATAAAAAGTGTCGTAGGTTTTCTTTTATGATGTTTTCGTTGTTGATACGGTGGGTAGATCAGGTGGGCTTTTTTTGGGTGTTTCTTTTTCTGTGTCTTGTAATGTTTTAGATGCTTCTCCTCATTGGATCCACATAGATTGTACTATTTTGGATACTTATGATATGTATATTACATTTATGTATGGTTTTCCCACTATTAGAGATCGTTATATTTCAAACAAATCTATAAAGACGTGATCCTTTTGACAAAGTTTGTACGGATCAAACTTTAAGCAATATCAACCTTATTGGATTTTCTCCCTCACATATTGCTAGCATCAATATCTCGATCACTATTGCAAAAATTGAAAGAGCATTTTTTTAGAAGAAGGCAGATAGTGCTCCTGGTCCTGATGGTTTTCGTACACGATTCTATCAGAAGTTTTGGTAATTACTTAAATCAAACATTGTGGCTATAGTTCTGCAATTTTTTCAGCATGGATATATTCTAAAGGAATTAAATCAGTCTCCCATTATGTTGATACCCAAGTGCAATAACCCATGTACGTTTACGGATTTTTTACCTATCAACCTTTGTAATGTTATCTATAAATTAATTTTCAAGATATTGTGCAATTTTCTGAAGGAGATTTTGGGTCATTTGATTACCCCCAACCAAAACTCTTTCCTTAAGGATTGTCACATCACTGACAATATCATTCTAGCCTCTGAATGCATAGAAAAAACTCATGGTACACAAAAAAGCAAAGATGGATGGTGTGCAATCAAGTTTGACCTTGCTAAGGCTTATTACAAAGTGTCTTGGCAATTTTTGCAGAAAATTCTATAAATGATGAATTGCCCAATTGGAATAATTCAACTGCTTATGCAATGCATCTCAACTGTCTCTTACCAAGTGATTGTAAATAGGTTCCCACGAATCCCTTCCAATCCCTCTCAAGGCCTCAGATAAGGTAACCCTGTTTCCCCATATCTTTTTCTACTCTATGCAAATGTCTTGTCTTGTATGATACATCCATCAGGTAGAAACTTTCAATGGTGGAGGGGTCTTTGAATCTCTCGCGAGGTCATTCCGTTAACACATCTAATGCATGCAGATGATACCCTTCTTTTTTGTCGTGCGATAGCATAAGATTGCCATATTGTTAAAGCATTATTCAAACGATACTTATTTATTTCAGGAAAGCATATTAACTTCCAAAAATCATTATTGGTATGTAGTCCCTCAATGCCCCATCATATGAAACATAGATTCTCAGAACTTTTTGAAATTAAATTTCATTATAGATTGGGGAAATATCTGGGTACCTATATAGATTACCCAACATCATAAAAAAGGAAATATCATGAGGTGCTTGAGAAGCTTGAAAAGAAACTTTTTGGTTGGAAAAGTAATTTTCTGTCTTAAATAAGGCGACTAGTGATGATAAAGAATTCTCTGTCTTCCTTGTTAGTATATCATTTCTCCTGTATGAAGTTCTCTAGTCACTTTTGCTATACAATATCGATGAAAATGCCTAATTTTTTCTGGGGCTACTTCGACACATCAAAGAAGGCCCATATGCTCAAATGGGATGAATTATGTCTTCACAAGCCAGTAGTGGTCTACAAATCATATAGTTGGAAGCCTTTAATACTGCTTTATTAGCTAAGCATCTATGGTGAGTAGTGTCCGACAATTCTTCCCTTCTGAGCCAGGTGATGCTTAAAAAGTCTTTGATCCTCAACTACATTATTCCTTTAAACTAGCTTACAATAGCTCGACTTTGTGGAACCATGTCCTTAAATCGGGTAGTATAGTAACTAACCACCTTACCTAGCAGGGTAAGTGAATGCTCTTTAATCTCTTTAAATAGTCGGCTCTGGTGGCCTATGCAATAGTCTGGTTTGACATATCCTACTTTAAGGGTGTTCGACCTTATACTTTACAATAAAGGAAATTGGAACTTTCCTCTCTTGTCATCACTATACCCCAAGAATGTGGCTCAGCAATTTGCAAAACACCTGAATCTTCTATCTCATTCTCCTGATATTATTAGATAGGCAGGTAATTATGCTGGAACTTATACTGTACGAGATAGCTATAAACTACTTCATTGCACATGTGGACTCTCCACTCCTAATGAAAATGAGGTATATGTTTTTGATTTGGAAATCTTTATTACCTCCTAGAATTAAGTTATTACTTTGGAAGGTTGTTAGACACATCTTCCCAACATCTCAATTGCTTTTCTATATATGCCTGGCTTTTTCTTAGGTATGCTATTTTTGTACTAGTAGTTTTGAATCTTTTTATTTTGTCCCTTTTCTAGGGCATGTCAGTTTAGTCATATGACTGGTTTTCGAATTTATAATAGCCTTGATAAGTCCTTGCAAGCATGGATTGTAAGACCCATCTTACATAATTCTTAATATTGCAATATTAACCAGAGTAGTGATGCGTAGTTCAATAAGCACACAGGAATAGCATAAATATACTGATAATAGGTATATGACTTTATTATATGAATTCCCATAGGATTTTTACATAATATGTACAAATATGCACATGAATATGCAGATAGGATAGCCCAATAGGACTACTAAAATGTCTAAGTCTGAAATTATAGCAATAGACACATCCCTGTCTTCGCTCCACCTCTACATTTTCTTCGTATAGTCCTCTTCTCTGTTCTCAACATACCTTCTATTTTCACCTATCTAAATAGTTGGTAGGGGATGGTGAGATTCGAGGAATCTCAGTAGTAAACAACTACCATAATGCATGCATAATAGATGCTAAGTGCATAACATGTTAGCCTTAACTAGATGCATGCCACATAATGACATTTCTGCGTACTCAATGTTTCATGTAACATACTTATGGCCATGGCATAAACAGAAGCAGAGCTTTATCATTCAAATATACTCTACACAATAAAGTAAAGCAATCATATGCTGTACTATACAAGCATAACTATCAAATACATACAAGTAGGGTAAGTTCACTACCTGTATCGCCCTTCCATTGCCTGTCTATCGACCCAATACTCTGTGTCTGGCTCTAGCTACTATCCGATCCTAAAATACCAAATTTGAAATAAATGAGTTATTACTCATTTATGTATTATTCTAAACTCATTATGTTAGTTATCTTTGCTTAAAACTACACAATCACCAAAATGCCCCTAGGGACCCGGTTTAAGCCCCTTTGTACCCGGTCTAACTGTACCTTACCATAAATTATGACCCAGGCTAATCCTACGCAATTTTACATGTAAAATCAATTTTTGACATTAGATTTATCAAAATCATGCTCAAATTATAGAATTAGCCTTGGCAGCCACTATGTTAGAGTTTTAGGGGTAAAATTGTCATTTCACACCCTAAAGCCTTTATACTTCACACTCTACATGTACCCTACACAATTTTCCATTCTAAACCCAATAGAATCGACAAAAACACCAAAATCTAATCTAAACATAGCAAAAATAGGTCTGGACGAAATCTGGAATTTTTGGGAAAAATGGAAGTTTAATGATTTCACTCAATTAAACACTTCCTTTTCACTTGTAATCCCTTGTTTAACCTTTTAAACACCTTTTAAACATGATTAATGTGAATTTGGGCAGCACTTCCTCTTAGGGCTTGTATTTCCAAAATTACAAAAGTAACCAGAACAATCCAACAAAGCAACCATAACATCAACTATAACCTTGGATCCAACAAGATAATCAAGGTTTATGATTTACCTTTGTTTTCTCTTCCTTCTCTCTCTAAAATTGACTCTCTCTCCTCCTTCATGCTCTTTCTTTTGCCTTGCTACATGTGTATTTCAAGAGGGCATAGAGATTAGAGAGAGTTGTTATGAATTAGAAGACAAGAACAAGTGAAATCACTACTAACTCTCCTTAATCTTACTTCTTGAACACTTGAGCTTCTTTCTTGTTCATGATTCTTGAAAGCTCTTTCTCTCTCCTTGTTCATGTGTTGGACAAAAATATGAGGGCTGGGGGATGGTTAATGATCTTTAAAATATCATCATCCACCTCCTTAAAATATAATATTTTATTACAATTAAGCACATGCCAACTTTTTTGACTTATGCCTTCATCTTCAACTTTTTCATTTGACCACTTCCTCTTTCCTTTTCCCTGTGATTGGATGTATCTTGTGGCCTTTAGAAGAGCTTAATTAGCTCTTAAAATATCATATTCCACCTCCTATAAATATATTTGTTTATTGCCATTAAACATATGTTATTACTTTTGACTTTTCCACCTTCATTTACTTGGCCAAAAATGCTCCTCTTTGATTAACCGTAAGTCAAGTATTAATTTTCCTTTGCCTCTCCTCCTGTGGGATGTCATGTAATACCCCAAATTCTGAGACTTGAGGCTGGAGAATAAGCCTAGATTAAGTGGACTGCTAAGTCCTGGTTTAGCAAGATCCCAAATTTGATTAAGGGATTATGACTTCAAAAGTGGATGTGATTATTTATAATGACCACTTTTGGAGGATGTGATATGCTTTGTGATTCGGGTGTGTTATGAGCAGTGCCAAAGCCCTGTATTTAAGTTTAATTGTGGATTAACATCTAAATTGACTTTAAATATAGGGAGGGCACATATTGTGGCCAAAAGAATGATATGATGTGTTTGGAGGTGATTCAATGAGAATTACCGTAATCAGGGGCAAAACGGTAAAATTACCAGCCTATTGATCAGTTGCTGAAGAAAAAACTCATTGGTAACTTGAAGATCAATGGTTGTGATTGATTTGTGTAGAGATCAAAGGGTGGAATTCCATGTGCATGTGTGTATGTGAGCTCATGGGAAGTGTGTTGAGATGGTGACAAGTGGCATGATGTGAGCCCTTGGATCAAGTCAAAGTTTCATATCTCTTTTCCTCTCTCCTCTCTTCTCTAAGTCAGTGGTGTGTGCTTGGGAGAGCCAAAAATCTTGTCCTTCTTCATCCTTTTCTTTCTCTTTCTTCTTCCTCCATTTTCATTAAAGCTTGGGAGGAAAGAGAAATGGAAAAGGTGAGATTTAGCTTGGTTAATGTCCTCTTTTGCTTAAATCATCTTCTATAAAGTTGTTCATAGTAATGAGAGCTTCATTGCTATGGTTTTAGATTTGTGAAAGAAGGTGTTTTGAGAGCTTGAGGAAAGTTGAAAGATGAAAAACCAGTGTAGGGAACATATCTCTCCTGCATGTATTTGATATTTGTGTTAGTGTGTTGGAACATGTCTTTGCTTTGCATAATTATGTGTAATTTGAAGCTATGTTTCAATTTATGCTATGGCCATCAGTATGTTGTTTGAAGCATAAAGCTTACAAGTTTGTCATTATGTTTGCATGAGTTATGTGATGCAAGCATGTCATGCATTAAACATTTATCGTATATGCATATTGGTATTGTTTTCCTACTGAGATTCTCTTGAATCTCACCCTCCCCTACTAAACTTTCAGACAGGGTAGTAGATTGAGGATGGAACAGGCACCAAGGGCGACGAGGACTCCTTCGGGTTGTCATTCTGGGTGTTGGTTATTATTGTTGGGAGTATTATGTATTTGGTTCTAGATATATTTAAATGTGATTTATCGTCGTGTAGTAATTGTATTCGGAATGTGAATGTGAGACCAGGTTATAAATAATTTCAAAATGTATTTATGAAAACCCTATCGTGAAGATGGGATTTTAAACGAGTTTTGATAATTATTGGTCTCTATTTCACTTTAATTGCATGCTTCGGATATAATTATAGGGGGGTTACATGTCACATGGCCCTTAATTATTGAAAAAATAAAAAAAATTTGCTTTTATGGCCAAAAAGACCATTTTGCCTATACATTTTTACTAATACCTTTTTAATTTCGCACCTTGATTGAAAGCTGGCATAATTTTCATCAAATTTTAAAAATTGATATCTTTATTTATAGATGTCCAATTGTTGTGGTTCTAAAGGCTATGTGACCCTTATTAAGTCTATTTTTAAGAAAAAATATTTTCTTTAGCCAACTGGACACACAGAATTCCAGAATTATCATTTATTGGACACTGCTACAAAAACTTGCCAGTTTCACTTGGATAACGTGAAAAATACATAACTCTTAGTGTATAGGTCCAATGACTTATATGACCTATCAAATTAAAGCTTGATATATCTACTTTCTTATGAAAAATTTCACATTCATTGGACATCATTTAATTATCCAAAAACACATAACAATATCACTGCCACGCAGGAAAACACACTGGCAGCAAATCATAACTTTGCAAATTGTGTTCCAATGACTCAGAATAGATGGCGATTATTCTTTTTCAACTTCATCTGAATGTTAACCCCCAAAATTAATACTCCATGCCTCCTATAATTTATACCGAAAAAAATAATTTATAAAGATTAAAAATTAATTAAGTTAATTATTTGTAAAAAAAAATATGTTGTTTTCTCTAAAATACACATTTTAATCAGTTGTATTGAATACTTATAATTTTAGGAAAGGCTTCATAAACATGTACAATTAATATGGAGAATTTAAAAAAATTATAAATTTGAGAGATAAAGTAAAATGAGTTTTTATATTTAAGACCACATCAAATCATTCTACAAGCTCTTATCTTTAGAATTGAGAGAGCATTTTCTTTTTATAAATCATATTTCATAAAATATGTGGAGTATATAACTGTGAGTAGTAAAAAAATGGAAGAAAAAAATGGAGTATACATTTTTTTTTTGGTATAAATGTATGATGATATAAATGAAAAATTTTTCCCCTTTTATTATATACTAAATTTGTCTGAAAAGAGTAGAATTGGTTGTTAATTGAGATCATGAGCTCCAATTCTCGTAATATAATTAAAAACATGTTGATAGAAGTAGAATGAATTCTATATATTCTTATGAAACTTGAGGTCAAATCAATTTCACTATCTATAAAGAAGGATTTCACATTCACAAATATTATATATTTGTGAACACCCAAATGGGTCCAACATAGCTTCAAATGTGAATTAGTCGGTTGGTCTGGTTTACCTGATCCAAAAAAAATTAAGGTAAAAAAAAAAACGCCGGATACTAGATGCTAAAAGAAAAAAAAAAGAAAAAGAAAAGGATTTCCTCCAAATATTATATATATGTTTTTTTATTCATTTGGCAACTTGGTACTTTCATCGAATTTTAGAATCAGCTATCCACTACTCAACTGTACAATTTATATGTGCTGTACAATATAAGTTAATTTATTAATTAATACTATTTTTTCATATATTTGAAAATTTTAAATTGTTAAATATATTCTATATAATTCATATATCGATCCCACTTCGCTGCTAAATATAAATTTCAGTTGGTTTTTTTTTTAGAATTGAGAAAGCTAATTAAATTATTTTAAAGTATTTATAATTATCGGTTTTTCTCCAAACTAATTTATCTAACTTATAAACTTATATATACTTTAATCAAACATAACATATCATATGATATAATTAAGTAATTTATTTAGTTTCTTAAGTCTTTCCAGAAAAAAGTCAACTAAATTTTATATTTAGGACTGAAGGTGGTACATCACTATAGAATATGTGCTGGTTTGAGGAACGAGTTTCCCTACCTATCCTTATCGATAGGTAGGGAGAGCTCATCTCATATAGAGATAAATCCATATTTAATTTTTTAAAAATAGTGATTTTAAAATAGAAAAAATTCATTTTTTTAAAAAAAAATGTTAGTTAAGAGATTATCTTAATTTTATATTATTTACCTATTAAAATAATTTTTTTGAAAAAATAAAAATAAATAAATTTATATCATTCATATCTCATTTTAACTGTCCAAATAAGATAAGCTCTCCCTGCTCAACTTTTAAAAGGGTAGGTAAAAAAAAAACTTGTAATATTATTTCTCAATTCCAATTATTGAAAACTAATTTCCCATCACACAAAATTTCCGGTAACTTTCATTCCAACTTCGAAGGAAACTGACAGCAAACAAACCATTTAATAATTTATATATCTAAAAGCATTACGGCTTTCTTGCGCGTCATCAATATTTTATCTCCAAATATCCCTCCCACAATATTTGAACACGTTCGCACTATCATGGGAGAAATTCACAACCTTCTTAAATGTGCTCATCTTAAATCAACACTCCGAAAATGATATTAAAATTATCTAAATATCCCTATTTAGTATTTTGGGAAATTGAAGATGATAAAAACAGTTCAACAATAAAATATTTGAATTTATCAAATGACAAAAACGAAGATGGTGACAATTATTTTCAATAAAATTTCTTGTTGAATATTAATAACAACAACAATTTAACAAATAATAACTTTAACACATCAAATGGTAGCAACAAGACAGCAATAATTAATTTCATTGAGAATAATTAGGTCAACTAAAAAACTAAATTTCAAAATTTCTTAAGGAATTAGTAAGAATTAAGCCATTTCAAAAGTTGATGATGGTTCTTATATGACATTATTCAACTCTTCATTCATGATATTTTAATACTTTGTTTTAAAAATTATTCAAGTATTCATTTGGTCAAATGTGTATAAATATTTATACTGTTCGGAAATCAGGGGGAAGCCCTTACAATTTATAAATATGATTTTAGTTGCTTAAAACTTAAATCTTATATAAAATCAGAGAACCAAATAGCTTTTTTTTTTGTAATTTTTACCTCAATTTAATTATTATTAGCAAAACCAAAAAAAAAAGAAGTTAATTTAACCATTTGCCGAATCCATAACTTATCTGTGGGAACCAGTTTCCCTATCTTCCTTTGTTCCTCTCACCTTATCTGGACTATTTAGATTTTTTTTAAAAAAAAATTATTTTAATTAAAAGAGAATCTAAAATAAAGATAACATAATATCATAATTAATATTTTTTTAAAAATTATTTTTTTCATTTAAAAATCTCTAACTATAGAAATTAAATCCGAACCATCTCTGAATCTCATCTTAGACGGTCCGATGAGATTTCGATGCCAATGGGCTAGAACCCTTTAAATATCCGTACTTCCCTCTCAAACGTTGCGTACAATTACTGAAACATCTTCTTCCCCTCTCTCTCTCTAGAAACTCTTACACTCGCACTGTTAAAGAATGGAAATGGAGGCCAATCCGGCGGCGCCGGTGGTGGCGGGAAGTAAACTGCGGAACACTGTACGTATAGTGGTGTTCATGTTGAAAAAGGGAATAGCCAAGAGCAAAATAAAGATCGATCTCAATTTATTGGTTAAACGAGGGAAGATCGCCGCCGGCAAGGCCATTGCCGGCAGCATCATGCTCCATCACCACTACGACGCCTTCACCTGCCGCTCCAACGACTCTCACCTCTCCTTCATTTCTCCCAGCGACTACGAATTCAGCTGCAGCAACAGCCCCGCCCTCCCCTTTCGCGCCATCACGAACAACAACAACAAACGCAAGCACCACAAGCCCTACAAATACGACGACGTTTCAGCCTTCAATGCCTTCCGGAAGGTTCTTGTCGATAATCCCGAAGTGGCCAATTCACCGTTGGCGACTTTGCCTGGATTCGGCAAGAGCCCTATCGCAAGGCAACTCAGAATCACCGATTCGCCCTTTCCCGAAGACGGCGGAGATGCACAAGTCGACAAGGCAGCTGAAGAATTCATCAATAAGTTCTACACAGATCTGAATTTACAGAAAAGAATGACTGCTTCTTCCGATTCACCTTACAGTAATTTCTGGGACAGATGAAAACTTCGTTAATTACTTTCTTATTTCTTAGTTTATTGTGCGTAGATTTGATCCTCGTTTCTATATTCACACTGTAATTTTGGTGTTCTTCCTGTAATTTTCCCCATTTTGACTGCTCTGTTTTTCTTTTTCTTGTTGCTGTATTGAGAGTTCTGTTTTCTTTATTGGAACGTATATCATATTTCTCTGTATCTTTATCTATATTTCAATAACTTCTAGCGAAGATTAGAAGCATAAACTTCTTCATTTATCTCACTAGCAGCTTCATTTTGTTCATCATGTTGGTATGATCATTTCAACTTCTCTTTTTTTCCCCTTTATTTTTTTTTTTTTTTGATGTATTTGAATCTTGTTTCGTGTTGATAATAAAAAGGAAGAAATTAATTTTTTGAAAGAGAGAGAGAGAGCAGAAGTGAGAGGAAGTAGATGAATTTGTTTATTTGAGATATGAGGTCACAAAAAACTTTTATTTAAATAAATTAAGATAAAAAATTTTTCACGTAATTATCTTATATATCATAAATTATGATTATTTTTTTTTTTAAATGTGATAACCCTATTCCGATCAAGTAGAAGGAAGGGAGGAATCGTGGCTTGTGGGATGGGAATTTCTCTTCAATCGATAAAGCGTTTCACCTTCAGTACGATTCTGAGATGTAAAGAGCATTAAAGCAAGAGTGTTATGTTCTGTTCTGTAACATTTAACTTTGCTTGGGGAGGATTGGTGAGTTGGGCGTACTGGCTTTATTACTTAGTATCCTTTCTTTCCCTTGTGTTCTTCTTGTCTCAGAATTGTAATTGTGGATGTGCTGGCTCTGGTTCACTCAATGGTTAACACTGATGGGAGTTGTTTGTAAGCTTGGTTGGGTTACTAACTAAGTTAAAGTACTCCCTCCAGACACATTTAAGAATTTAATCTTGATCCTAAATATAATACATACTTCTCATATTTATCAATATTTTCCTCATTTACTGCGTGTTTATGCTCTCTTGACAATAATCAAAGAAGAAAGGTAATGAAGGAATTAAGAAAGATAACTAGAGGTTTTTAAAAAATACATGTTATATTAACTAACTTAAATAACTTCCTTAATCTAATCAAATTAAATAAATATATCTTATATTAAAGATAAAAGGGGGTAATTTAATCATTTATTAATTGAAATATGGGAAAATTAATATCTTTTCATTTAGATCTTTGTAGGTTTTTCCCCTTTTTATTTTTTGGGCTAATACTATACTTGACTCTTATAGTTTACAATCATTTTGGTTTTTTTGCTCGAAATTTCAAACATGTGGATTTTGTTCATTAAGTTTACTCCATTTCAAAAATGTTGTCCCTTAAGTTTCATAAAGACTTGGAGTGAGAGTTAACATGTGGTTTTGGTTCTTTAAGTACTCCGTTTCAAATTTAAATGATGCTGACATTTTTACTCTTATTTTAAATGTTCATGGTTTTTTTTCACCTCTGAAAATATATATGGTGTTTAATGCACTTTTAGTAAAAGTTTATCGGTATTCTTGCTCCCTAACCCTTTTCTAAAGCATAATGTGATTTTTTAAAAGCAAATTGTATAAAACTCATAAATTTAAACCATATACAAAATCTTTAACACTTAAGAATAAACTCTCCTAAACTTTTAAATATATGCAAATAATCCCAAACTAATTAATTTTATACCTTTAAACTTTATTTTCATATACATACTTTAAGTTTTATGTTGCTAAATCTCGTAAATTTAAACGATTTGCAGATAAATAATGATCAAAATTAATAATATGAGAGTTATCTGCGAAAATTTAAAAAAGGGTTATTGTAAGTTAACATTTAACTTTCAAAGGTGGAGTTTGTTTACAAATAACATAAAGTTTAGAGGATATTTGCATAGTTTATTTTTTTTAAAAAAAAATTTGACATAAACGCATACTACTACCTAACAAAAACATTGAGAAGTATGTAAAAAGGAATGCTTTTGAGATTCTTATACTTTCATTCGTATTTGTGTGTACACGATATACTCATACTAAACTTTAAAAATTATACACTTCACACAGTTTATAAGATTCATGTGTTTCTTCTGGTTCATTTGCTCTCACATATCACACATCAATGAATAATCACGGATCATGAGAATACTCATGAAACTAGCTAGTTACGTGCCAAAACTAAATTCCGGGGCATTTAGTTCAAAATAAGACGTGGTTGCATTTCATTGTTGAGTTTTGGATCTGGTAGAGAGAATGATTATTACGTGGTCCCCCTAATCTTAAATATAGGGCATTGCTAAAAATTTATCTTATACACTTTTGTCTATCACATTAGTTATTTTTCCTGTGATCTCTCGCGCTCCGCCGGTTAATGGCTTGTTTAGTTCAATTCTAAATATCAGGATATGTGATCTTGATGATGCATTTTATTAAGGTGTTTAGTTGGCACACTATAATATAATGTAATCTTGATCACAGCATAATATAATCAATCAAATAATTCATATTACACAATTTTGGTTTTGTAATTCGGATTCAAACTTACATGAATCAACATGTGACCTTTATAGCCTCAATGAATTAACATTTCCAATTTATACTCTCTTTTTTGCCTTGATATAGAGTTAAAATCATTTAAAATTTATTCTTTAGATAAAATATAAATTTCATTCCATAATTTTTATGGCATACCAAATTTCTCCCTATTATATTACCTTCCCTATTATCATATTGTGATTCTTTGAACTAAACTGGCACAAATATCCTTATTCAATACACTATTTTTTAAAAAAGTTTAAATGAGTGAGAGGGATTATTTAGAGAAATTATCATAAATTATTGACACACTAATTAAAAATTTAATTTAACTTTTTAAATCCTCCTGAATTAAAAGTAAAGAGATATTATGGTAATACTCTAGTTATATTTATAAGTTATTTTCAACATATTTAACCATAACTAAGGAAAAAAAATTTTAAACGTCATTTATTATACCTTAAAATTTAACAAATTTTTAACTTTATCTCTATGCACTATACCCCATAAAAATAAGGTCGATGAAATAATTAATGAAATGTAAAATTGTAAACAATAAAATAATGTAACCTATAACTATGACAAAAAAAACATTCTCTGTTCTTAAATAGGATTCGTGGAGTGTTTAAGAGTAATAGATTAATATTTGAGTAATAAATTAAGAGAAGATGAGACGGTCTTAAATACTTTGTTCCACTAGTGATGTGTAATGGAAGCTCAGTCCCCCTCAGGTTCCGAAATAATGGCACTTGTCTTCTTCGTTATAATTGGTAAGATATAGGATAAAGAATATTTAGGGTTCAATTAAAAGATTTAGGCCTTGTTTGGTTTAATTGAGGGGAGGGGAGGGGAAATTATGAGCTTTGTTTGGTGGGATGAAAGGAAAGGGGAAGAGAAGTTTTTTATTTGGTTTAGAAAGGGAAGAGAGGTGAGTTAATTAAATGTTGACAAACCAAATTCCGTTGTGTGCAAATCATCCCTTTCACTTCTATGTACCATGAATTTGTTCCATACATTCGGAGGCCAATAAAATATTATCAGTAATAAGTCATCCCTTAATGAAAGCATTTTAATTTGGAATGATGAAATCATCCAAAACTTCCTTCAATCGATTGCAAAAGCATTCTAGAAATTAATTTATAGATGTTACAAAGACTGATTGGCAAAAAATGCTTAAAAGTGCAAGGATTATTGCATTTTGGTAGCAACACAATAAAGGATCTATTTAACTCTTTAAGTACATACCCACGTTCAAAGATCTGGTAAACCATTTCAGCAATGCCATGTTTCAAAAAAGACCAAAACTTCTGATAAAATCCACCATGCAATCCATCCGGTTCTGGTGCACTATTAGCTTTCATATTAAAAACTGCCATTTCAATTTCATCGATGGATACATTGCTATTCAATTTGTCAAAATGCAGAGGGGATAATGTTGGTAGATTGATATTGCTTAAGGTTTGGTCGGCATAGACATCAAAGGAGCAAGGATTCTCATAGATCTGCTTGAAATATGTTGTATCCATCTAAGAATGATCTCTTGGTCCTCAATCCAATCACCTGACTCATTCTGTATATCAACTATTTGCTTTTTCATCCTTTTGGATGTTGCACAACTATGAAAATAGTGTTTCTATCTCATGCAACATCCAATTTTGTTGAGCTTTTTGCAACCATAAGATCTCCTTATAATCGTAGCAAAATTCAAGAGCTGATTTGAGGAAAGAAACTTGATGTTTTTCCTTCGTAGATAAAATTTTCTCATTGTGCCAAAACTGAAGCTCATTTTCCAATTCTTGTATGTTGGAGGAGATTCAGCCAAAAGACAATTTATTCCAACTGATTAGAGCCTTTCGAATACATTTAAGCCAAACATCTTTTTTATATGCCCAAGAACCATATACTTCCCTAGTCTATTCTTTTGCAAACAATGTCATGACATTATGGGAAAGAGAGCTAGAAGTTCTCAAACCTGAATAGTTTGATCCCTCTTTTCTCAAAATGGTATTGGAAAAATAAAGGAGAATGATCCAAAACAACTATTGGTAGTATTTGAAGCTATCATAATGGAAAGGATTGCATCTACAAAGAGTTACAAAGAGCCCTATCAAGTTTCTCTTTAACTCATACTACACCCTTTCGGTTGTTGTACCAATTAAACTATCCTCCCTGAGAGGAGATATTAATAATGTTACACTCGTCCAAGAAGTTCCTAAAAGAAGCTATGGCCATAATAGAAGAAGAGCCACTAAATTTATCACATCAACTTGAAATTTGATCGAGATCACCAATAATAAGCCAAGGTTTAGAGATAGAACTAGCTAAGGAATGAAGCCAAGATCATAAAACATAACAATCTCTACAGGTAAAAAAACCATACACAAAAGTAATATAGATATCATAATTTCCCAAAACATTACAAGCGGTATGGATCCAGTTAGAAGTAATATCTAAAATTGTACAAGTCATAGAAGAAGAAACACAAAAGAAAAAGTCTACTCTTAGGACCAACTGGATCAACTACAACAACATCAGAAAAAGAAAATCTACTAAGCTTCCTAGATATTTTACACTTCTTCATAAGAGTTTCACGTAAAAACAAAAATTTAGGAGAATATTTACAAACAAAGATTTCTAAGTCGTTAAACAGTTGTGGTTTTACCAAGACCATGACAATTCCACGACAACACCTTTATGCCTATAGGTGGAGCTTTTTTTGCAGAAACTCTTCAAAAACCTAGATTTGAGGAGTAATTGACATGAAGGATTGAGGTAGTTGGCGCGACGCATCCTTAAAATAGAAGTGGGGGTAGTTATCATCATCAGAACGAGAGCGCTTCTTTGGTTGAGAGCTGGGACCGAGGAGAACTATAGAAGATATGTTTAAAGCACCATCAGACATATTCTCATGAAACATATCAGCGTTGTGATTATCTGGGATATGAGGCTTTAGCCTGACATATGTTTGGGTTTGAAGATTATAAAATATTAGAGAATCTTCCATGTCAACAGGATAGGCAACTCGAATAAGAGGAACAAGTAGACCAGAGAAAACTTGAGCCCAAATATTTTCAGACGGAGGAGATTCCCTCACACACCATGTGTTATGTGGGACAACTCCAAAATAAGACAACCCAAGAAAAATACTATCCAACTAAGCCAAGCCTTCATCAAAGTCTAATGAAGAGGATACATTAATTGGTGGGCCTCCAATGGTCATAAAATCATACCAAAATAAGTGGGCTTATAAGCCACTTTGGAAAGGGGTGAGATTCATACGAATCTCAGTAATAACATACAATCAATCATATAAAATGTGATAAATAAACAAGCAATGCACCATATAATATAACAGAATAAATAACATGTCTGTCTGTTCCGCGTTCAAGATCAAATGACTGTTTGTCCCTACCAGCCACACTGTGTGCATTGTTCAAGATCAAATGACAAGTTGACCCTTACTTGCTGTAATATTTCGGAGCAGATAACTGTCTGTCCGTACTTTTCTCACTACCACAGCTAGGTCCTACTTGGCCTGATGGTACTTATGCTTTTCCCACCGGGTGATACTTATGCTTTTCCCACACCACAGCTAGGTTTTATAATAAACAATTCATATCACAAAACAACTACCTCAGCTGGGTCCCACTTGGCCGATGGTACTTTTGCTTTTCGCTTGTACTTTTCCCCACATCACATCTAGGTTTTGTAACAAATTCATATCACAGAACATGGCAACACAAAGCTTATAAACAATTACAGTGTATGAAAGATAAAGTTACTACCTGATATCCTTTCCAACTGTCTAGCTAATCCGGTCTAATAATTCTTTGTCCTCTCGGACAATTGTCAAATCCTGAAATTTCAAATTTATAATAAATAAATTATTACTCATTAATGTCTCATTCTTGAATTTATATGGTTGGTTATCTCTACCAAAATGCATAATTATCAAAATGCCCTTAGGAATCTAGTTTAATTTCCCTTTATACCAGGTATAACTGTACTTCACCAAAAAATTATGACCTAGGCTATATCTACATAATTTTGCATGTAGAATCCACTTTTAACCTTAGTTTTATCAAAATCACACTCTATTTCGCAAATTATCCTTGCAGCAACATATGTTAGGGCTTTAGGGGTAAAATTGTCATTTCACACCCTAAAGCCTCTATACTTCATTTTTCACATGTTCCCTACACAATTTTTCATTCTAGACACAATGGGAACATCAACTCCATCAAATTCTAGCCTAAACACAGCAATTCACCCCTGGCCCAAATTCAAGAAAACTTTAGAAAAATGAAGTTTCATGTTTTCTTTCAACATAACACCTTCTTGTCATCATAAATCACTTCTTGAACCCTTCAATTACACTTCCCATATGATTAATTTAAATTTGGATAGCACTTCCCCTTAGGGTTTAAGTTTCTCAAATCACAAAATCATGACAACCAAGCTAACCAACAATAACCATAAATCAACAAGTAGAACAAAGTTTCTTAAATTACCTCTTGATACTCCTCTTTTCTCTTCTAAATTGTCCCCTCTCCTTCATAGTACCTAAAAGAGGAATATGATCCAATTTCCATTGTGAAATCATGTGCCACACTCAGTGGGTCTATCTCATTAAAAACCAAACATTCTGCTTGAGAGACATCCACAACAACAAAACTATTCATGCCACCTAGATCAATTTGGTTCAAGATAAACTACGAAAGTAAACTAGAGAGATCTGCTAGTTCAAAGTTAGGCGTAATAAGTTGAAAAGGTTCATGATTACCCTCGTTTAAAGCTGTGTCAATGAATTAATTTAACCCAGAAGAGAACGCAGTAGATGAGGTGTGATCATCGAGCTCTAGTTATGACACCTATCCATGGTCAGACGTGTCAAGTCCTGATGCATTGGAGATATTGTGCTGTGTAAAATCATATGGAGAGTCATGATAAGGAGAGACACGTGATGCTTGTGAGCGTGGGTCATTTTGAAGATAAGATATTAGATATTCTAAGTCTTCATCATTTTTTCCATTAATAGCAAATTTGGTCCCATAACTCCTTTGATATAGAGGTTATTAAGAGGTGGAGAAGTTCACTATGAGTAGCTCTAGATAATACATCCGCAACTCTATTGTTGCTACCTTTCCTATACTTGATTTCATATTGCAACCCTATGAGCTTTGTAATCAAGTATACTAAGAAGGGGGAACAACCTTTGTTCCAACAAAAACTTCAAACTACACTTATCTATGAGAATGGTAAAAGGCTTGAGGGACAAATATTGAAGCCACTTTGATATGGCATGTACTATGGCCAATAGCTCCTTATCATACATTGACAAAAGCTTATTTCGAGGTGATAATAAATTACTTACATAAGCCACTGAAAGCCCTAATTGTATAAGCACAACTTCTATTCATATATTTGAAGCATCACTTTTAATGACAAATAGGTGTTTCAGATTCATCAATGCTAGGACAGGAGTAGAGATTAATGCATTTTTAAGCATACAAAAGGCTTGTTCAGCTTGAACAGGCTACCTAAATCCATCCTTTTTAAAAGATCAATGAGGGGTTTGGCAATCACTCTATACACCTTAATAAAATGTCAATAGTATCCAGATAATCCTAAGAATGCTTGAAGCTCCTTAACATTCTTGGGCACAGGCCACTAGCCTACTACTTCCAGTTTCTTTTAATTTACAGCAACCTTACCTCCAAATATAACATGCCCCAAATACTTAATGCTATAAACTGCAAATGCACACTTAGATCGCTTAATCAAAAAATGATTGACTTATAATATTTCAAATAAATCGACAAGTGAGTTACATGTGACTCCAAATTAGGGCTATAAATAAGGATGTTGTCAAAGAACATGAGCACATACTTCCTCAGTAATTCCTTAAATATGCGGTTTATAATCAACTAAAAGGTAGATGGGGCGTTCATCAAGCTAAAGGGCATTACCAAGTATTCATAATGTCCTTCTTGCATCTGGAAGGCAATCTTATGAATATCCTCTTTCCTCATACAAATTTTGTAGTAACCAGAATGCAATTCTAGTTTCAGAAAAACCCTGGACATTACCAGTTTGTCAAGCAAATCCTTGATTAAAGGAATGGGAAAAATGTCATGTATGGTAGCTTTGTTAAGAGCTCAAAAGTTAACACACACCCTTCAACCCCCATCTTTTTTCTCTGCTAGTACCATAGGTGAAGCAAATGGTGAATTACTATGCTAAATAATGCCTTGGTCCAACATGTCTTCAATCATACTTTCTATGAGATTCTTTTATGTTGTAGGTACCTATAGGGGCATATCTTAATGGGATATATGCCTTCTTTGAATATTATACTATGATCCCAACTTCCTCTTAACGGTGACATAACTGTTGGTTCCTTAAACAATGCATCGAATCAAATTCAACTAGAAGAGAATCTACTATCATTGGAATACTCTCCTTAGATGTTGTAATCAACTCATGTTGTGTGTAATATCCCAATTCGTGGTTAAGGGCTAATGACTATGAAATTGATTGTAATTAGTGTAATTAAACACTTTTGAAATTAATGTGATGTGAATTTGGTATAAATATGTGTGGTATTTAAGAACAAGGGTTGAGATTCATTGCACATGGGTCAAAATCCGATGTATTAAGCTTATGTGAGCTCATAGAGGGTGTAAGTAGATGGTGACATGTGGCATAGTATGGACCATTGGATGTGGCACATGGGACAAAAGTCCACTTTTCTCTCATTTTCTCTCTCCTATTCAGTGGAAGAGTGTGGGCAGGGGAGGGGAATGTAATCATCATCATCTTCTCCATATCTCATTTTCTCTCTCTCATCCCTCCATTTTCGGTGACCTTGAGCAAGGAAAGAGAAAGAGAAAGCTTGGATTTTGGGTAAGCAATGATCTTCTAATGCCCTAAACCTCTTCTCTAATGTTGTGCATAGAGCTTCAACTTGGTGATTTCAGAATCTTGAAAGGTGGTAGTTGTGAGTTGGACGAAATTGAAAATTTGAGAATCAAGATTCTGGATTTGGCAAAGTGAAGAGGTAAGCCTCTAGTGCATTTTGATATATTGTTTGTGATTTTTGGATAAGTTTGTGAAAATCTAGAAATTTTCCCTAGTTTATGCCTATTTTTGGATATATGAATTTCAAAGTGATTGATGTTGGGATTAGTTCATTGTGAAATTCTTTGAGTAGTTGATATGGTTTTGAAGTTTGGAATTGAGTTGAATGAAATTTGGATATTGTGTGTATCATAGAGACCTAAGTGTTAATTGTAGTAAAAAAGGTATTTGGGTGTTTTGGAAGTTGCCAAGGTGTTCCTTAGGCATGGTTAAGTGTGTTTGAGCTTTGTGAGAAGTTTGGGAACCATTGGGATTGTATTTGACCATCTGGTATTTTTCTGTCATTTGTTACGTTTCTGGTCTTTGATGCACAACACTCGAGTGAGGGAAGATCATGCTCGAGTGCTGCGTCTGTTTTCCCTTTTCTGCTTCGAGTTTTGCCTGGGTTTTATGAGTGGAGCTCAAAAGTACTTCTAGAACCGCGAGTGAAGTTGGTGATCACTCGAGTGAGCAAGGGATTGCTCGAGTGATGGTGTGAGTCCAGAGTTAGGGTTGCTCTTGGGTCCTTACTCGCTGGTCATTTGTCAAGAATGTGCTCTAACACTCGCAAGCACGGACGTTTCACCCGAGCACTGTGGGGTATGCTCGAGTGAGCTTGTCCCTCTAAGGTAGCATGTACTCTCGGGTTGTCACTCATTGTGTTGCACTTTCGAGGACTCGAGCAAATTTTGGAGTCATCACCCGAGTGTAAAGTTTCATGCTCGAGTGATGTGAGCACTTTCTGGTCGTAGTAGTTGCTCACTGTCAAACACTCGTGAGTGAGAGTCATTCTCACTCGAGCACGAGTCGCTCATCACTCGAGTGAGGTCATCTTCACTCGAGTAATCCAGCTTAAAATTACTGTTTTGCCTTCCAAAAAGGGGTCTTCAAGGTAGCTTCTTCCAACCCTTTAGGCATATGTCTAGGCCTCTAATAGTCACCTAAAGAGTCCTAAATGATAACCAACTTAGAGTATTATGAAATTAAGAACTTGGAAAAGAGATTGACCGGTTGTCCCTAATTTGGTATAGGATTTGATATCTGTCGCCCTCATGAGACCCCGGTACCACAGCCAGTCAAGAAAGATACAGGTAGTGACTCTTTCTTTATACCTTATTTGATACATTGTATGTGTGCTATATCATTGGTTTATGATGGATTTAAATGCTGCAAGATTTGTGAAATTGTGAAAGCACCGCTATACTAATAGTCTCTGAGTCGCTAACAACGGTTCGGGTAAGGGCTGTGTGCCTTCCCGGCGGTAAAAGGGGATGAGGTTAGGGTGTGATATATGTGATCATGTGGGCCAAAAGGCTAATTATGGGCCGAAAGGCTATATGTGAGCCGTAAGGCTATTCGTATGCACTGCCATACCAACAGTCCCTGAGTCGCTAACAATGGTTCGAGTTAGGACGGTGTGCCTTCCCAGCGGTAAAAGAGGATGAGGCTGGAGTGTGACTTGTGTGTTGCTGATATGTGATGATGTGTTTACATGCTATGTGATTACGTGTGGTATGAACGATTTGTTACTATTAGGATTCTTTAGAATCTCACTCTTTCCAAATGACTAACCTTTTCAGACAGGGCGAGTGGCTCGAAAGGGAAGTGGACAATCAGGAGTAGGTAGGATTACTGTGAGACTTTAGTGGTTGTTGCTTATCTATTATGGTTTGGGATTACCATTTGTACATAAGATGTAAATGTTAAATTTTGGATATGTAATCCCCATTTTAGGAACTATAAACCCATGTTGTATATATGCAAGTAACCCGGGGTTTGTTGGGATTTTAGTTACGCACTCTGATGTTTATTAATGTGATTTGGTTTCTCAAGTAATTATATTCGAATGTGAATGTGAGACCAGGATGAATTATGATTTTGAACCGTTTTACAGGAAACCCCATCTCTTAGATGAGGGATTGTAATTTATCACTTTGTCTTATTGGTCTCTATTTCACTTAAATTTTATAATCCGAATGTAATTATAGTGAGGGGGTTACATTGTGCACAGGCAATTATCTACAAACAAAAGGATTCTAGTTGCTGATGCAATATTCTAAGAATCTTATTTTCAGTAACAACTTTGTTTTTAAGTATAGTAGGTTCCAATAAAGTCACATGGTTTCCCTTCCATTTAAATGCTATAATCGAATTCTTGTAATCTAATTGGATGGGACCTAGTTCACAGAGCCATTGCATCCTAATCATTCTATCACATCCGACCAATGGAAGAAGATATACATCAATTTCAAAAGAAATGCCACGAAAGGACCATGACATACCTCTACATACTTCATGCCAATTAATCACCCTCCACTAGCTACCATGATACATAAGGGTTTAATTTATTGAATCACTATGCCAGCTTCCTTAGCCATTGATAAGTCCACAAAGTTGTGTGTGCTGCCTGTATGTATAAGTATATATACAACCTTCTTGCCTATTTTCCCTCTCATACATAGAGTGTTTCCTCCAGCCTCACCATGCATAACGTTTAGAGAAATGATAGGGCCACTTGATCCTATTTCACATATGATGATTCACCCTATTCATAAATGAAATCGATGTCTCAATATCCTCAACATTTTCTATCAATTCCATCATAAACATTTGCATTCATTTTTGTTGACGGCGATCATGACCCGGCGAGTATTTCTCTCGACAATAATAAAAGAGGTTTTTAGCTCTACATTCCTCCAACTTAGCAGCAGATACTTCCTGTTTAATAGTAAGGTTGGGTCTACCCAAAATTACCTTCGAATTATTATTCAAAATAGCAAGCTTTTTACCTTTGATCATCAGTGGTTTCTCCTTCCCTGGGTATGTGAATGTTCTCAACAAAGTCATAAGGGTTAGAAGTAATTCCTTAAAAGAACTATAGTTTGGCTTAACCTGAGGTGATCCAACTAACATATGTTGTAGCGATTGTAACCCCCATCGATAATCAGGCCGGGATTAGCGTTTAAGCACATTTGATTATCGAATACGAAATCCGGGATAATTAAAAACTTTTTAAAACACCTGTACAAATGGATCTCCATTCATTTCATTCATTAAAACAAATGGCCTGTTTGGTCTGTTACATATACAATATCAGAGTAAGCACAATTCCCGACGTTCACCCGGGATAATAACATTAATCCAAAGGTTTATACAGGGCATTATTGCCCATCTCAGTATCCATACCGGGGATTACACAAAACTATAGTACTATGATCTATACAATATATGTACATTGATCCAAAATGATAACCAGTTCAATATAAAACCAAAATATATAGCTAAGACTACCCCTGGCAGTCCAAAATGATATTTGCCACTTGCTTGCTTTTCGATCCACATGCCCTGTCTAAAAATATTATTTGGAAAGAATAAGATTCTAGAGAATCCCAGTAGTAACAGTTTATTTATATGATGCATATATACAAAGCAAGTCACATATATCACAATGCAGCAATCAATATTCGAGACCGGGCTTTCGCCACATTCCCTTCACTTTATACAAGGTCGGGCTTACGCCACGCCCCATCACTTTATCAATATTCGAGTCCGGGCTTTCGCCACATCCCCTTCACTTTCACTGTAATCGAGTCCAGGCTTTCGCCACGTCCCCTTCACTTTCACTACAATCGATGACTAATGCAAACAAGCAATACAATACACATGATATAGGATAAAGTGTCACTACCTTTGTCTTTCCTTCCTTGAGCAGGCACAGGCCTTCTATGCTCCGGGCAGATATCAAATCCTAAAGTCATAATTAAGGATGAAGCATTATTCTCTATTCCAATACTCAATTAACTCTTCAACACTTAGATTTGGTTATCAATAATGACCCCTAAGAAGCCACAAATGCCTCTAATAAAACCCCTAAAAGGTTGGGAAACAATAGGGTGAAGATCTCTTTTCAAAAACATAAAGTGCTGGAACACAGGGGTTGGCCGCTGCCAGCCCTTCCTTGGGCCATGGCCAAAATATGGTCAGAAGGCCGTGGGCCGCGGCCAGCCACCCATGGGCCGCGGCCAGAATCAGGCCAGAAAGGTTTGGGCCGCGGCCAGCCACTCATGGGCCGCGGCCAAGAAATTTTCTGACTCTTGGCTGAACTTCGAAAAATCATATCTAATTGTAAAAAAATTGAAACGGAGTGATTCCAAAGCCAAATGAAAGTTATTTAAGTCCTCTTTCAAGGCAAAATATGGCTCATAACTTCAAATCATCACAAAAATACAGAATCACCCAAAACCCAACATTACTCCAAAACAGAGTTCTGTTTTTGTACCAAACTTTGGACAACCATAACTCCCAGAATACTCAACGAAATGACACAGAATATATGTCCATTTTGAAGCTTGGGATGTGAAATTTAAGACTGGAAAGTTTCACAATTTTCTGAAATCATTTGGTCATTCAAAATGTCCACACAAATAAACTGCCCAGACAGAGTTCACATTGACAGCATTTTCCAACTTTTCTACCAAAGTGTTCAATGACTCCAAAATCATTAACCAAACATATTCCCATACAATTTTCCACAAGGAACACAATGGTAACCTCAAAATGACCAAATTCACAATCTAACCACATGCCCTATTTTGACCAATACACCAAAACCAACACAAAGTTCCCAAACTTTACTTTTAATGATTCAAACCAATCCATTTGTCCAAAAGACATCACAATATACCATTTCCATGATCACAACATGCCAAACTCACTAAGACCCTAATTTTTCTAAAATAGGGCAGAAAATTCCAGAAAAATCAATCTCAACCAACAACCACAATCTATATATCAAAAAGGAGTTAACACTCACCTCTTTCACTTTGCCAAAGAGATTTCTTGATTCTTCAACTTTCACAATCTCTTGAGGTCACAAACTAACGCCAATGAACACATTACAACCATCAAAATGAAGCTCTTCATTCAAGGATCAATATTAAAGAAGGAAGTTTGAGCAATAGAAGCCATTTTCCTTACCTTATTGCAAGCTTTTGCCCCCTTATTTCTGCAACAATGGCGAGAGAGAGAAGGAGAGAGAGGACGAGAGAGAGAGATGGAGGTGGAGTGAAGAAAGTGAGAAAATGATTATACTCCCTCCATTTCAGTTTTCCAGCGCACAAGAGGGAAGAGAGGAGAGAGAAATGCATTCTTTAATCTCATTTGACTTTTCTTTATCTTCCTCTCACACCCACTTTGCCACATGTCATTTTCCTATTAGCTCTCACACACTTAGTCACCAATTAATCTCTCTAATCCTTCCATTAGCCATTTGATCACACTTCTCATTTTCTCTTAGTTAGTAATTAATTTCCCCATTAATTACCAACTTATGCCAATAATTCCATTCTTTCAATTTTCCAACAATTATGACATATTAAATAATATTGTCACCAATATACATTAATTCAACTTTAATCCGATAATTATCCTCAATAATTATCATTAGGCCTTAATCGAAAATTGGGGCGTTACATTTCTCCCCCCGTTCAATAAATTTCGTCCTCAAAATTTGATACTCCACTTAGGACATAAACTCTGGACGCCTCTTCATGACGGCTTCCGTTCCTCGATTTGTCTCTCACTAGGATAATCCTTTCAAAACCACTCGTATCAACAATACGCTATATGTCCGATTCACTCAAGAATCTCAACAAATCAATACTCCATGATTCAATTTCTTTCTCTCAATCACTTTATCATTTCTTGTACTCGGAGACACCCTTACCAACGCGTGATCTCCGATTTCAATCTTTAGAGGTCTTCACCTTACTCGATTACTATGATACAAACTATACTCATTTATTATAGCTTTAAGCCTCTTCCACCATAGTCATTAAGTCACTTTCCCCTTCTGGGGATCACTCAAAGTACCGCAGACTCGCTGCGCACAACTGATAGTTTCCGCTGTAATCACATATCTCAACTTTCATTGTTTTCCACTATGCTTTCACTTACACTATACTCACTTTCACATCATTACCCTCACCCGTACACCCACCAATATCTCCACTAGTGGTAATAGGGACCCTTGGGTTTCAATAACAATATCGAGCCTCTCCGGAATCTCAATCTCTTCTATCCGAAGTACCCTTCTATCACAGTCCACCCTGCCTACACTCCACCCGTATACCCCCTCCGAGGGCTCGGCCGATGGCAGTGCGCTTGGCGTGGCAAATACTTTTATTGTTGCACCCCACCCGTATCCCTCAACAGGGTCAGCCAGTGGCGGTGCCCACCCTGCCTACACCCCACCCGTATCCCTTAACAAGGTCAGCCAGTAGCGGTGTGCTTGGTGTGGTCACATTTACACATTGCTTTACGATCTTTACATTCTATACGGTACATCAACGGCCGATGGTAGAGATGACCAACGTCAAACCCTACAACGGCTCACGTCGACATACACCTACTGTAAGTTACACTGTCTTGAGTTTCTACTCATTATAGTTCTCAAACATGTCACATTCACCATATTTAGGTTTCTATCTCTTTATCCATACTTTAGCAATATTAATTTGATTTAATAGGAGTCCCAAAGGAATCTCCCATTACCACTAACAACATTCACAATCTCTATTTATTCGTGCCAAACTTTGGCCCAATTCGATTCGAATCATTCCAAGCCGTATGACTTCTTATCTCAAGAAAACCCATCTATTGTGCGATTCATTACAATGCACCATCACTAAGAGCCAACCTTTCTGTAACACTAGTCTATGAGTCAACATCATGGCGACTGTAGTCCACGGTTCATCGTCAAGGTGGCTGCACTCTAGGGTTTGTCGTCATGGCAGTTCCACACTAGGGTTTGTCATCACGGTGGCTTCACACTACGGTATGGTACTCTCTGTAGGTAGCCCTTTGTGATCAGACTTACCCTAGGTAGCTCTCTCCGATCAGAACTCTCCATAGGTAGCCCTTTCCTATCAGAATTCTCCGCAGGTAGCCCTTTCCAATTTGAATTCTCTGTAGATAGCGCTTCCCAATTGGTTGTCTCTAGATGAAGGTGTCATTGTATTAAGAACTCAGAAGCCATTCACTCTTCCCATTCTCTGTCCTTATTTTCACAAACAATACCGGAGCTTCCCATGGTGACACACTGACTCGAATGAGTCCCTTCTCGAACAACTCTTCAATTTGTTTCTTCAATTCCGCCTTTTCATAAGGCCATTCTATGTGGGGCTTTGGATATCGAACCAGCTCCAGGCACTATTTCCATTGAAAATGCTACTTCCCTTTTTCGAGGCAATCCGTCATCCATCAATCAATGCCCAGAATACCCTCTATTTGGTGTAGAGGTAAACAAATCAAATCAACGGTAGACTCCAACCCTTCCATAGTTATAATACTATTTAGACAAGCTTTCGCCGTCACAGATTTAACACCCATAGGTGTTGACACAACAATATCAATTGGCAATCTATGAACATACAATCCTAGGCACTTTACACAGTCATAGACTATAAGCTAATGACTAGCACCCGAATCAATCAAAATTTGCAATACACTACCATTGAGAAGAATAGTACCTTGGGTCAATTCGGGAGATTTCCTTGCCTCTTCATGGGTCATTGCGAACACTCTCGCTTGATTCTTGGGCCTTGACTCTACCGGTCGCCCTTTGCAATCTTTGGCCATATGTCCGGGCTGCTTGCAGAGGAAGCACACCCATTGCCCTTCACAATTTCTATTAGCATATGCTCTATTGCACCGGGGGCATACCCACTGTGGTAACTGTCCCTGATTCCCACGATCTCCACCTTGGTACGGTTTCTTACTACCATCCTTGGATGAGAATCCTTGGTCTTTACGTTTCTGGGATGAACTTCCCTTACTAGTGTCACCGCGACCACCACCCTTACTTGGGTTAATATCTCTCAAATTGTTCTCGGTAATCCGGCACTCTTCCACCGCTTCGTTGAACTTGTCAAACTGCCGGGCGGCCAATCTTTTCTTCAACTCCCTCCTCAGACCCCGGATTAGCATGTCGGAGCTCCACTCCTCATCATCTTTATATCGAAGGTAGGAGGAATACCGGGATAGACGAACAAACCGAGACAAGTACTCGTCAAAGGTCTCATCGTCCCCTTGCTTTATCTTCAGAAACTCTGACTCTTTCTCTATTCTCACAGACTTAGGGAAGAATTTGTCATTGAACTCTCTTTGAAACACTTCCCAAGTCACTTGCACATTCCGTGCCCGCATGGTCATGGCAATGTTTCGCCACCATCGGTCTGCATCTCCTTCTAGCTTGTTGATAGCTAGCTTTGCTTTCACCTCCGATGGGCACTCAAGCACCTCGAAGATCTTCTCTAGCCTCATTATCCAATCCTCCGCTGCTTGAGGGTCAAATCTTCCTTTAAACACAGGAGGCATATGTTTGCAGAATTTGGACACCCAAGAATTAAGGTCTCCATCATTTTGAGCCGGCACCCCATGTGACCCATGATTATGCTCAATATGAGGTGGGGACTCTTGAGGTCTATGCGATCCCTCAGCTGTCTCTTCTCTAGTCTCTGCATGAGTAGACTGGAGCCTTTCCTCATTTCTCTTAGCTCTTTCTTCCCTGAGCTCTTCCCTTAGCTCACGGATCATGTCTCTTTGCTCTCTTATCAATGTCATCATTTCTTGCATCGGATCAGGAGGATTATCTTGCTCTTCTACCTCCGGATCCGGTTGTCTATTTCTAGGGCGAGCCATTATTCTCTTCAGTCTACAATGATTCACCCAGTCAGAAATCACCATAGAAGTATACACATATTCCTTAAACTCTTATATACCAATCAATAACAGGAATATTCATGTGTATACAACAACTATCAACAATCACTTAACACTCAGGCAAATAACTAGGGCAACTATCCTAGCAATTCATACAAATGCCAGGAAAACTGCTCTGATACCATAAATGTAACCCCCATCGATAATCAGGCCGGGATTAGCGTTTAAGCATATTTGATTATCGAATAAGAAATCCGGGACAATTAAAAAATTTTTAAAACACCTGTACAAATGGATCTCCATTCATTTCATTCATTAAAATAAATGGCCTGTTTGGTCTGTTACATATACAATATCAGAGTAAGCACAATTCCCGACGTTCACCCGGGATAATAACATTAATCCAAAGGTTTATACAGGGCATTATTGCCCATCTCAGTATCCATACCGGGGATTACACAAAACTATAGTACTATGATCTATACAATATATGTACATTGATCCAAAATGATAACCAGTTCAATATAAAACCAAAATATATAGCTAAGACTACCCCTGGCAGTCCTAATCATCCTTTGCCACTTGCTTGCTTTTCGATCCACTTGCCCTGTCTAAAAATATTATTTGGAAAGAATGAGATTCTAGAGAATCCCAGTAGCAACAGTTTATTTATATGATGCATATATACAAAGCAAATCACATATATCACAATGCAGCAATCAATATTCGAGACCGGGCTTTCGCCACGTTCCCTTCACTTTATACGAGGTCGGGCTTACGCCACGCCCCATCACTTTATCAATATTCGAGTCCGGGCTTTCGCCACGTCCCCTTCACTTTCACTGTAATCGAGTCCGGGCTTTCGCCACGTCCCCTTCACTTTCACTACAATCGATGACTAATGCAAACAAGCAATGCAATACACATGATATAGGATAAAGTGTCACTACCTTTGTCTTTCCTTCCTTGAGCAGGCACAGGCCTTCTATGCTCCGGGCAGATATCAAATCCTAAAGTCATAATTAAGGACGAAGCATTATTCTCTATTCCAATACTCAATTAACTCTTCAACACTTAGATTTGGTTATCAATAATGACCCTTAAGAAGCCACAAATGCCTCTAATAAAACCCCTAAAAGGTTGGGAAACAATAGGGTGAAGATCTCTTTTGAAAAACTTAAAGTGCTGGAACACAGGGGTTGGCCGCGGCCAGCCACCCATGGGCCGTGGCCAGAATCAGGCCAGAAAGGTTTGGGCCGCGGCCAGCCACTCATGGGCCGCGGCCAAGAAATTTCCTGACTCTTGGCTGAACTTCGAAAAATCATATCTAATTGTAGAAAAATCGAAACGGAGTGATTCCAAAGCCAAATGAAAGTTATTTAAGTCCTCTTTCAAGGCAAAATATGGCTCATAACTTCAAATCATCACAAAAATACAGAATCACCCAAAACCCAACATTACTCCAAAACAGAGTTCTGTTTTTGTACCAAACTTTGGACAACCATAACTCCCAGAATACTCAACGAAATGACACAGAATATATGTCCATTTTGAAGCTTGGGATGTGAAATTTAAGACTGGAAAGTTTCACAATTTTCTGAAGTCATTTGGTCATTCAAAACGTCCACACAAATAAACTGCCCAGACAGAGTTCACATTGACAGCATTTTCCAACTTTTCTACCAAAGTGTTCAATGACTCCAAAATCATTAACCAAACGTATTCCCATACAATTTTCCACAAGGAAAACAATGGTAACCTCAAAATGACCAAATTCACAATCTAACCACATGCCCTGTTTTGACCAATACACCAAAACCAACACAAAGTTCCCAAACTTTACTTTTAATGATTCAAACCAATCCATTTGTCCAAAAGACATCACAATATACCATTTCCATGATCACAACATGCCAAACTCACTAAGACCCTAATTTTTCTAAAATAGGGCAGAAAATTCCAGAAAAATCAATCTCAAACAACAACCACAATCTATATATCAAAAAGGAGTTAACACTCACCTCTTTCACTTTGCCAAAGAGATTTCTTGATTCTTCAACTTTCACAATCTCTTGAGGTCACAAACTAACGCCAATGAACACATTACAACCATCAAAATGAAGCTCTTCATTCAAGGATCAATATTAAAGAAGGAAGTTTGAGCAATAGAAGCCATTTTCCTTACCTTATTGCAAGCTTTTGCCCCCTTATTTCTGCAACAATGGCGAGAGAGAGAAGGAGAGAGAGGACGAGAGAGAGAGATGGAGGTGGAGTGAAGAAAGTGAGAAAATGATTATACTCCCTCCATTTCAGTTTTCCAGCGCACAAGAGGGAAGAGAGGAGAGAGAAATGCATTCTTTAATCTCATTTGACTTTTCTTTATCTTCCTCTCACACCCACTTTGCCACATGTCATTTTCCTATTAGCTCTCACACACTTAGTCACCAATTAATCTCTCTAATCCTTCCATTAGCCATTTGATCACACTTCTCATTTTCTCTTAGTTAGTAATTAATTTCCCCATTAATTACCAACTTATGCTAATAATTTCATTCTTTCAATTTTCCAACAATTATGACATATTAAATAATATTGTCACCAATATACATTAATTCAACTTTAATCCGATAATTATCCTCAATAATTATCATTAGGCCTTAATCGAAAATTGGGGCGTTACAGCGATTCCAAATTTTACTCCTGTAACTGAGCCAATTTAGTAGCCTCAAGCAAAATTTATGGACGAAGTAGCTTCACACTCACCGCCACTTCTAGTTTGAGTCCGCTAATGAAGCAACTCAATCTCTTTACCTATGGCAAGTCAATCTAACACATAAGATTGTCAAAGTCACATTGATATTCTCTAATCATCCCTGTTTGTTTAAGATGCATAAGACCTTCATCGAATGATCATAAAGTGGACTAAATCGAACATGAATTGTAACATCTTGAATTTCAGTCACAAAAATTCCTTACATTCAAGGGAATAAAATGGTGAATATTCATTGACTTGGAAGTTTAGAAATTTATAAATTTTCATTTTCATGAAGATTAGGCTAGAACAAATTATGGAATTAATTCTTGGGTTATTTGAAAAGCCCAATATTGAGGCCCAAAGTAGAGGAATACGAGAAAATAATATTTAGCCCAACATTAATGTTAATTTTTGTCATAGGAATTAAATATTGGAAATAGAAAGGTGAACAATGCTTCCAATGAAATTTTCTATGAGGCAGTGAGCTTGTCATGTAATTTTATATAACCAAATGATGAGCAAAAATTATGAAATTTTACAGGATGAAAGTAGACATCATAAGCTTTAATTTGATAGGTGATGGGTAATTTCTAGAGTTGTATACAAAATGTTATGTATTTTTGAAGTTTACCCAGTGAAACTGGAAAGTTTCTGAAATAGCATCCAAAGATTAAATTTCTGGGAATTGTGTGCTTTCATTTGGATAACGGCTATATTTTTCCTTGAAATTAGATTCGATAAGGGTTTTATAGCCTTTAGAATCACTCTAATTTGATGTCTACAAATTAAGTTATGATTTTTCAAAATTTGGGCAGACTATCAATCCAAAAATGGAAAATTTGTGACGACAAATGATGTAATTTTGAGATAAAATTTACATCATCCCATTTTGCTCTTTTAAGGGACTCCTATGCGTCATTTTTAGATGGACAAAAGAGGGAAGGACTTAGTGGAATTCAATTGAGCTTATGTCACAATTGGATGAAGATATGGATTTATGTACGAAAAGTTAAAATTTGGTATTTTTGGAAATTAGTTAATTAAAGAAAATAAGGGAAAATAATATAAAACATCATCCTCTTCCTCCTACAGCCCAAAACCGACGCCTTATGCTCAAAATAGAGAGAGAAAGCTTGAGAGAATTTTAGAGAGAGAAGGAGAAAAATTTCACAAGGTAGGTCAATTTATTCGGTGAATTCGTTCCTAACATGTATAATTCTTCTCCCAAGCATATCTTCTATGTTATTTAAGGTATTTGAAGCACAAATTTTGCTGTTTTGGAAGCAAGGGTTTTGGCCACACCAAGGAAAAGCCAGAGAAAGCAAAGGTAACTTCTGAAAACTTCAAATATTGGTTGTACTGGCTACTGTGAGTAATTTAATCGGTGAATTTCTGCTGGATTTGCTTTGATTGCAAATTTGGGAAAAGTTGTATCCTGAACGTTATGCTATCCAAATTGAGTCTAAATGGTGGTTATAACATAATTAAATAGTTAATAAAGTAGTTAGAAGTATAAAGGAGCAAGTTTGCTGAGTCAGAATTGGAAAACCTCAATTTTTTTCAGAGAATTGGGAATTTCGGCCAGTGTTTGTTTAAGGGGTTAGAGTTGGACTTTTGATGATCTGATGCTTCCATTGAGTTTAGGAGCAAAAATTAGGTGGGACTACAGTTGACCACTTTTTCAGAAAAGCCCGAAAAAGCATAATTACCAAAACGCCCCTGAAACCCCAAGTTAGGGGCTACCAAGGGCATTCTGGTTTTTGGAAGTGAATTTGATAATTTTGAGGCAGGAAATGGATTCTGTAGGCGAAAATATGTTAGAATAGCCTAAGTCAAAATTTCGAGAGAAGTACGGTCGGACCAGGTAAGTTGGGGCCGGGCCGAGTCCCTAGGGGCATTTTGGTAAATTTTCACAATAGACTCATATAACCATTAAAAACACTATGGAAGTGCCTAGTGTTAGAATTGGTAGGCACAGTGGAAGAATTTTAAAATTTTCACCGATCCTAATCGAGGATCTATCAACGGCGTTTAAACCAAGTTGGAAGAATTCATACCTTTTGATGATTCAGAGTTTTCATGATCTCTAAAAGCCAACACGTCAGGTCCGCTCCCTCTACCAGTATTCACACAAATGCTCTCCAACCGAGACTACGTGCTAGCGCCTCTAATGTCTCCTAGGGTTTTTCTTACGGCTCTCAATTCTCATGTTCATATCAATATATCTGCTCTATCAAGTTTATAACCTATGAGGGCTATTTTCAAATTTCAAAATTAATCATCATTAATTTTAAAATTAATTAACAATTAATTATCTTGATGAGCTAATTAAATAAATTCAGTTTAAATTAAATCTGTCCAACAGTTTTAATTTAACATATTTATTTAATCCAAATAAAGAGACATTAGATTTAATTTATCTTCATTAGTTAAATCTGAGATACTATATATCTATCATGTTAGTTATTAAATTTAATATATATATTAATAAATTAAATTTAAAACTAACACAATATAATAATATCATATAATATATATATATACATATATATATATATATATTTCAAAAAAATATATATCTATATAATATTATTAATGAATTTTATATTATATATATATATATAAATAAAAAATTCGTCCACCCTAAATTAAACATTATCTCGTGTTAGGCCATTCATGTGTGCGACCCTGTAGGCCCATATGAAGTTGGCAGTGGGCCAATAACTATACTAACCCAAAAGTCGCAAGCGGCATCTAGCAAGACATTACGACTACCCAATCATATGAGGATCGTTATCACACTGCAACCTGTCATACAACCATGTCACGTCCCTTTTGTCACATGATATATCGATCAGGGATAAGGCATGGATAATGTCATCCTCTTGTTCCTGACCATTACTTTCTCGATTCATGAGTAGCCTAAAAACAGAGACAGAAACTCCTTTCATCATAGTATGGCCATACATTTCTCAGACTCACTCATCGAGGGGCCTAGTAATATCTCTCTACTAATGTGGGGACAAATTCCATCTTGATCATTCATATTCCTCTGCATGAAAAACCACCAAACCCGATAGTAGCCTTTATCATCACCCGGTCAAAATTGACTTTTGACTAGTTCAAAGTTTAATAACTCTCATGTAGGAATCCATGATGACATCAAGTCTAAGGGCATTGTGACGTGGTTATACATGAGAAAAGCTTATGACTTGATCCATATAGCTTTCTCATAGTGGGTCGGTCCAGCACCTTGTACTCTTACAAGTGCCTAAGACTTTGATTCGTATCTTCATATCTTATCAAAGTCATACTGATCTTGTTTCATCTCTACTCCCGCATAGATGACCAACCAGGGACATTTTAGGACAATCTTTATGAATTATCCATGGATACAATTATCACAGTTAACATGCAAATAATATGATAACAGAATGGAGAAATTTCATTAAAATAATAATGTTCAAAGTACAATGATTGGCCCTTAGGGCACAATTTCCAACACCTAGAATAGTACATGAATGAGTTTGAACCTAATTCTTATACATTTGACATTTTAGGACTAAGTAGAGAGTCCAGTCGTTGGCACGCTTTACGAGGCACACGTTTCAAGGCAAAAAAAGGGTTAAGGTAGTAACTATTATCTCTCATACACTATGTGATCATTGATATACTGGATGTTGCTGTATTTTGTGATATGAACACGGTGCCTGAGGTATGTTACCTAACTATGGTTAGGTACCCAGCTGGGGTACGCCTGGGGTACATTACCTAGCTGTAGTTAGGTGCCAGCTAAGGTACATGTAGGGGACCCAAACAGTTATTTGGCCCTGAACATTGTGTACACACATGTTATGATATGGATTTTCATTTTACATTATATGGTGCATTGCATATTTAAATTCTCGCATTTTATATGATTGATTGTATGTTACTACTAATTTCTTGGATCTCACCCCTTTTTATAAACAAAAATGTCTCAACGGGAACTAGCAACTTTAAAGGCAAGGTTGTAGATACGAGAAACTAATGGGTGCAGAACCCGAGACAAAGATAGTGGTTATATGTAGTCTAACTTTTGAGTATTTTGGAGAACACTTTTTAAATATTATAAAACCCTTTAGGGAAAATCTGTGATGTAATTAAGTACATTATATTAATATATCAGTATATTTACGCTATTCCTATGTTACCCACCGAAATGCGCACAAGCACTTTGAAAATATGAAAAATAAGATAAGGATCTGACACGAATAGCATCTACAAAAGTTGCCTAACGAATATTGTTGTTTGATGCGTGCTTCTGTCGCTAAAGCAATCAATTAATAACTAGGACAACCTACTAATGCAATATAATGGCAATCTAGGTCATTCTCCCAAGGAGCAATATGTGGGTTTTCTCTAGAATGGAATTTAGATGATAAAAAATGCAATGGAATGAACATAAACTAAAATGCAAGACTTCACTACCTGAATGCAAAATATAAAAGACTCTAAAACCTATATGAGAATGAAACTAACCTAAATAATGAACATGCAATTTTTGGGGTTTTTCTTATGAGAGGGAAATTAAAATCCTAAGGAAAAGAAACAAACTAATATCTAAGAAAATCAACAAAGGTTAGTTCAGTTATGATAGTGAAGGGGACAACTCAGGATTCACATGGATTTAGCTTTCTTAGCCATTTAATTTATTAGACCAAAGGGAGATTCATGAAAAATTGGAATTAATAAATTTAATCACCTAATCAAGACATGGGAAACCCTCATGCTCAATAACACCTAATCCACTAGAAAACTCATAATGGAAAACAATGGTGGTTAATTAAATCCATTAAAAACCAATCACAATTGCTTAAGATAGTTTTGGAAATTATGTTTACAATTGCCTAATTAAACAATTTGACAATTAATCACCCTAATTAAACAATCAAGAGATTAAACCCAAATTGACAATTAAATTAATAATGAAAACTCAATTAATAATTTAATTGTCAATCAAAAGTTTGCAAACAAAAATCCCAATAATCAATTAAAACAAATCAAATTCAAAATATCAATTCAATCCAAATAAAAAATAAGTCTACAATCTAAAACTAGATTGTTCTCAATTAACACAACCCAAAATCATTTAAAACTAAATAATCCCAAGTCTTGAATCAAAAAGATAAAAGAAAGACACTCCCTTGTGGTCTTCAAGTGTAAACTCCTAGGCTCTAACGTCCTCTATGCTCCTCCTAAGTTGCCTCCCAAAATAGCTTAAGCCTCCATGATATTTGTCCTCCTTCCAAGCCCCAAACACGTCACGGCCATCATCCAAAGAAGTTGCTGAATTGATGAATATATGCTTGGACTCACCCTTGCGTGGATGTGCGCGAGTGGCAGAAAGGTAGATTGAAGGAATGAATTGATGATTGTGGGGCCGTGGTGTAAAGCTGTGCGAATGGAGAAGAGGAGTGGAGTATATCAATAGCAATTGAATGTGGGACCCGCGTGTGAATGAGGGACCCGCGTGTGAATGAGGGAGGAATAGGAATTGAATCAAGCAAGCTTTCCTGGTGTGCGCCTCAGCTTCCAGCGTCAGTCCGTGTTTCTCAGCGTCGTCCCCCTTGCGTCTGTGACGGATAGGTATTTTTTAAGAAGGGAGGGGAGAGTTTTGGGTACTAATTTGGGCCTATTAAAATTCCAAAAGCCCAATAAAATTCCACCATTGGATTCTTTTTTAGTTTCTAAGAAAAGTTCTGCATCGTAGGATCTTCTAATCTGCTTTTCCTTACTTTGCAAGAATCAAATAAAATTGTGATTTATCATATAATTGGAAATATTTTCCACTCACAAGATATCAATCAAAATAATAATAATTTAAGCTCAATAATATCATAATTAATTCAGATTTATATTATTTCCCAAAATCGGCTAATTATCCAAATATTATCTAATAAATCCAATTTAGCCTAAAATAATCCTCAAAATAAATGAATAAGGTGGGATAAAATATAATAAATTTAGGATTTATCATTCTTCCATCCATTTTCAAAGTACTGAAACCACCCATAAGCCTCATTATCCAAGGCGATGCTAGCCGAAGTGGATTTTGTTGCTTTAATTGTTCCATCTAACGCGAAATATTGTTCACACTTGCCAATCCATGAATCCACATTTGATGCAGTGAAGCTAGAATATTCTAACTTCGTTTATCTCATTAGAGTGTGATACTCAACTTCCCTCTGATCATTGCGTCCTCTTCCTCTATGATGTTGTAGATCCATGAACTACAGGGAAAGCTGCCACATAAAGTCTTACACATTGTTAAGCCGCGTCTGTAAATTTTGTAGTCCCTTCAAATTAGCTTTAATGGCTGTGAAACAGTGATCCATTTGCACCTTGACATGATCTTCAAGCTCTCACATCATTGCCTGAGATCACATATTGTCAGCCATACCAGACGATATACTTTGATACGAGTATTAGGTTAGCAGAAAACAGAAAAGGAGAAATGAGGAAAGAAAGAAGAAGAGAACGTAGAAGAGAGGGGAAACCAGATTGTACTCATTTGATACCTTTCCAAAAACTGGGAACTGTTTACATATAATCAAGCAAATTGCATGCTACCAGTGCTAAATGACAAAGTTCGGTAAAAGTGAATCTTTAATAACAAAAAGACAAATGTACCCCTGGACTCAACTTAATATCATAACACCTCATTAGTTATATCTTATAAGTTAATAACTTTTGAATTCTACTCTTATTTTTGCTCACATAATTGTTCTTTTTTTCATGTTAAATTTTTTACCTTCTCTTAGAGAACCATAAATTGTTGATAAATTCTAAATTTTATATATTTTATTTCACCTTATTCATTTAATTTGGAGACTATTTCGGGCTAATTTAGATTTATTAGATAATATTTGGATTGTTAGCCAACTTTAGGAAATAATATAAATCTAAATTGATTATGAGATTATTGGGGTTAAATTGTTAATATTTTGATTTCCTATCTTATGATTGAATAATATTTCCAAATATATGATAGATCACGATTTTATTTAATTCTTGCATGGTAATGAAAAGCATACTAGAAGATCTTACGACACAGAATTTTTCTTAAAAGCTAAAAGGGAATATAATGGTTGGATTTTATTGGGATACTTAAATTTTAACGGGCTCATATTTAGACTTCAAAACTCTCTTTTTCTCCCATTAATTAACCTAGTTGCTGCCACTATTAAAAGACGCCCTCATTGAAGGACCTGGCTTCCCTGCACTACCTGTGCTTTTCTTAAAACTACACTGTTTTGGTGTAGTTTTGAGAAAAGATGGGGCTGAACTTTTTTTTTCTAAAAAAATGGTATCTAGTATTTTGTAATATTTTTCTAGACGTATATGGTATCTTAAAATATTTTTTAAGTAGCATGCAGTATCCTAAAATAGTTTTTAATGCTTTTAACCCTTTAAAATATTTTTTTCAGTTGTATCTAGTATGTTAGCAAATTGATTACAATTTTACCCTTAATGTATTTTTTCAACTCCAAAAATTACTTGAAAATATTTTTGATGCTTTTAACCCTTTAAAATATTTTTTCAGTTATACCCATTGTCTTAAAAGATTGACAATAATTTTACCGTTAATGTATTTTTCTTAGCAGTTACGAGCACCCAAAACTTAAGATACTGATTTATTGATTTTCATCCACTCTAAAATATTTTTCCAGTAGCATCTAATATTTTAAAGTAATTTTTGGAGTTGAAAAAAATATATTAAGGATAAAATTACAATCAATCTGTTAACACACTAGATACAACTGAAAAAATATTGTAAGAGGTTAAAAGCACTAAAACTCACTTTAAGATAATGCATGCTACTTAAAAAATATTTTAAAATACTAGATACAACCAAAAAAATATTTTAAAATACTAGATATCATTTTTTTAAGGGGAAAAAAAATCCACCCTGTTTTTTTTAAACTACAACAAAACGGTGTAGTTTTAAGAAAAACATTGGCAGCAGATCGACCTGACAGCGGAGGGAAACTAAGTCCCTTGTTGACAACCGGAGCTCCCGGCTCTCTCGCAAAAACACGTTCGATCACGCTTGACCTTCAGCTTTATTCACCTAATATTCATCGAAGCCACGCGCGCACAGCAAAAGGATCCACCACCCACCCATAATCTTCATAGAGTCTTCCACCTTCAAAATCCACGTGCCCACTCACCGTCTCTGCTGTCTGTTTCCTCACTCCCACACCAATGACCTCTTGCTAATAATTGCAATGGCTGAGGCTCAAAAAAAGAAGCGGAAGGAGAGAACAAATTCATGGCTGCTTAAGGTAATTTGGGAGGAATACGGAGGAAATTAGAGTTTAAGAGTCTACACTTAAAAATCATAAAGGTGTGTTTTTTCCTTTTATCAATTTATTTTAAGACTTGATATTGTTTAGCTTTAAATGATTTTGAATTGTACTAATTGAGAACAATCTAGTTTTAGATTGTAAACATATCTCTTTTAGATTGCATTGATATTTTAGAATGTTTTGTGTTTGAGACATTTGGCAATTATTTTGTTTGCAAACCTTTAGATTGTCAATTGAATTATTAATTGAATCTTCATTATTAATTTAATTGTCAATTTGGTTTATCTTTTTAATTCTTTAATTAGGTTGGTTAATTGTCTAGTTGTTCAATTGAATAATTGTAAACAAGATTTTCAAAATTATTTTAAAATTAATTGTGATTGGTTTTTAATGAGTTTAATTAACCACCGCTTATTTTATTATGGGTTTTCTAATGGAGTAAGTATTATTGAGCTTGAGGGTTTCCCATATTTCAATTAGGTAATTAAATTTAATAATTTCAATCTGTCATCAACTTCCCTTTGATCTAATTAATTAATTTGGGTTAAGAAAGTTGACTCCATCTAAATCTTAAATTGTCTCCCTTCATCATCTTAACTAATTAAATCTTTGTTATTTGTCTTACTTTTTCTTAATCTTTTTAGTTAGCATTTTGATTCCTCTTTCATAAAAAAAAACCCCAAGAATTGCATTCATATAGATTAGTTTAATTCTCATATAGGTTTTAGAGTCAATTGCATTAGTGTATTTAGTTAGTTTAATTGCATTTAGGTAGTAGTGTATTGCATTATAGTTTAGGTTCATTGAATTGCATCCTCACCACTTAAAAATCAATCCTAAAGAAAACTCATAGCTTGCTCCTTAGGAGAATGGCTTGGGTTGACCCTAAACTGCATAATTAATTATGACCTAGTTTAACTTATTGTTTCAGCTACAGAAGCCACATTAATTGTACTCTTTTGTCTCTCTTAATTATTTTAATTTTTCTTTAAAAAAATACACGTCACATCAAGAATTGAAATCATTGACTTTTAAATAATTTCAATTTCTATATAAAAAATATAAATTTTAAGATCAAATGAAAAATAAATTGTTCTTGGATTGGATGACTTTCTTATAAACCTTAAGTATTATAATTTATTGTAAAGGATAAAACTTATATTTAGAGCCTGTTTGGGGAAGCGTTTCAGGCCAAAAACACGTGGCAGAGAGGAGAACGCACCATGGCTATGATTTAGACCATTTGGAAAAGCAGCTGTGGCTCTACTAGGCTTCTCCCCTCAATGTGGCTTCTGGAAGAAGCCCACCTTCCTTGCTTTTCTCTCCGCGCGGTGAGAGTCAGTCACGATAGAAGAAGACCGTTAGGGAGCATTTGTTGCCTTATGTCCTCAGTTCGAGCTTGTATTCCGGTGGGGTGAGGATCAAGTCAAGGCCGAGCAGCGTTGCGGTGAGCTCAACGATGTCGTCTACAAGGGCTAGGTTTGAGTCGAGGTACACAACTTTGCGGACAAATGGCGGGAGGAGGTAGGCGAGGTAGCTACGAGGGTAGTTAAGGGGGCAGCCCAATGAGGAGCGTATGGAGGATGAGATGAGGGTGAAGACAGTGGTGTTGTAGAAGGGGTAGATTGAAAACGGAGGTAAGGGAAGGAAGTGGAGAGAGTGTGGTTGAGGACGAAGGAGGAGGAGGGCTTGGAGGAGGTGGAGATGAAGTGGAGACGATGTTGTCAGGACAGGAGGAGTGTTGGAGTATGGAGAAGCATGAAGCCCACGATTAATGTATATTTTCTTCTATCAGTGAAAGGCATGTGCAATTATTGGAGGATGAAAGCGAAAGAAAATGTTTCCTCAAAAAATAAAAAAGAAAGCGAAAGAAAAGAATTACATAATATTCCATCCGGTCCTTTTTATAAGCAACTTTTATCCTTATTGCACAAAATGAACTGACAGTTAAGATTAGTTAAAAACAATAAATGTGTCAAAAATATCATGTTTCTTCTAAATATACCCCTATTTATGAAAAGAGCATAGGAGAGAGAATAAGTAACAAATATGAGAGAGAATGTGTAATAAATGAGTAAATGAAAGAGAATTAGTAGTGAGTGGTAGATAATTAATATAAATATGTGTATTTAATATGGTAGAAAAGGAAAAAATAGTTTAAATTTTGAGACACAAGGAGAAAATTGCTTATAAAAAGGACCAACCCCAAGAGAGAGAAAGTTGCTTATAAAAAAGATCGAAGAGGATAATATATATAGTATTTAATAAGATTCATGCATTTTTCAGTCATTTTCCATTTAAACTGGCTTTTCAAAAAACAATCCAAATAGGTTTAAGGTTAGAAAAAAAGCCACTTCTTCCACTATCAATCCAAACACAAACCACAACTATAATCTGACTTTTTCAAAAGTCATATTGTAAAAGAAGCTACTTCTCCACCGTTAATCGAAATAGGCACTCAGTAACTTTAAACAATTTATCCTATTCACCAATGAGAAAATGACATTTAAATTTTTTAGCACATCATTATTAACGTCGTATCTACATCTCCATTCCTTATTTACCAGCCGCAAGCCAAAGATAAAACTTTAACCCTATTTGTTGCTAATCAGATCCTGCGGCGATCATAAGTGGGGATGGAGATACGAACCTACATGAACCCTTTCAATTCCATGGACTAAACAATCACTTTCTTATCAAAACAACCTAATTATAATAAACAGGTGATGAGATTGGGTGGGTCAACTATAGGATTTTTCTTAACAAAAAACAAAAAGCAAGACAATAAACCAGATGTTTCCCAAAGGTGCTGACAGTGGGATTGGGTTTGGGTTTATGATTTTTCCAACAAGTGAGATATTTGATCGAAAGGGAAAAAAGTAAGCACCCAGAAAAATACATTGTCAGACAATCATCAATTTGTCATCAATCATCGACAGAAAAACTTGGCAAAAATTTCCAAGGGGTTCATATAACTCATCGTGTATTCCCTACTATGAGCCACCGTTCTAGGCCACGTACCGGTCCTCTTCGCCGTCCTATGTATTGATGGCCACTACAGTTATCCTCTCCCCCGCAATTGCCGTCATATCCACTGCTCATGATTGCCGCTATATCTGCTCTTAACGGCAAATAAGGTTCAAGTTTTGTCTTTGGCTTGTAATTGGTAAATAAGGAATAGAGATGGAGATACGGTGTTGATAATGGTGTGTTAAAAAATGAAGATGTCATTTTCTCATTAGTGAACGGGATAAACTTAGTATAATGCAATGGATACAAGTTTTAGTCGTTTAGTAAATACTTCTCACTAAATAACATTCACTAATTTCTTTTACTATTTGTAGTATGTCAATTAAAAAACTCCATGAATAGCTCTCCCAGTCTCTCTGAGAACATGGAACTAGTTCCAATATTCATCACAATGATAAGCATCTAGAGTTATTTAATACGATGAGATCTACACAGTTCAAATAGAATTTCAGTGGTCTAGATTTAATATTTTTAAATGATGATTTTTAAACAAAAATCATTTTTGAAAAATTGATGGTTAAGAGATTATCTATATATTAGATTCTATAAACATTAAAATAATTTTTTTTTTTTGAAAAAAAAACAAAAGTAAAGAATTCAATCTGGTCCACCCAACTTAGATAAGAACGATTTAAACTGGTTATTAACTCTTGGTGCTCATCGTCACAGTGAGCACAGAAACCTGTTCCCTGAGAATATTTGGCAATTAAGGACCGCGTTAAGGAACTAAGGGAGTAATTGGTTATAAATATATCCTTTATTCCTTACAATATTTTAAAAGAAAAACATTAACATATCCAAAAAGGAAAAAAGAAAGGGAGAATTGCTTAAAAAGACCTCATGGACAACTTATTTGCTAAATGGGACCTGGGAAGATATCTTGCACATGGAGGGAAGATATCTGCACATGGAGGGAAGATTTCTACACACGTAGGGAAGAATTTTGCTCACGTATAGGGAAGAGTTTTACACACAGGGAAAATCATCTGCACACAAGGGAAGATATTCTGCACATGTGGAAGATAATCTGCACGTGAAGGTCCCATTTGGCAAATAAGTTGCTAATGAGGGATTTTTTCACAATTTTCCCAAAAAGAAAAGCATTAACATGCAATTGTCTATAATTTTATCTAATTATTGTAGTCTTGTAAGGAAAAATATTAATTAATTTCAGTTGAAATACTAAAATTTAAATTCATGTTTACACATTTATCAAAATTTTAATCAGGCTAAGAGGTTTAATTAGATATTTTAGAATTTTGTTAAAATACTAGAATGCCTACAGTAGTTAAAAAGAAAAATTGAATGTAGATATAGTTCTGATTTTGATTTTAAATATTTTAACTAAATTTAATTGAAATTTCATTACAATTGATTGGGATTTAATTGCTACAATATGTTACATCGCGTATTAAACAAAAAAAAAACGACCTATTCCAAAAGTGATCGAGTAGAGTTCTAATGGTTTAAGGCCCACTTGAACTTGTTTGGTATAAATGAAGGACTGAGTTAAAATGAATAATAACGCTTGTCTCAACTCCTCCATCACCCAGCAGAACTTTGATTAGCAATAAATAAAAATAAAAAAGTTCGTGCTTTGATTTTGAAGGTGATGCCAATATTTTCATTTAGCAACACATAAAAAAGAGAATTCATAGCAATTAACACAGTTATATAAGTTTTCTTTTTAATTATAGAGAGGTATTTTTGTCATTTAACAACATTCAGAAATATTTAATTATGCCTTTTGGTTTGATTAAGAATTTTTTTTAAAAAATAGTATGCTTGAATTTAGATTTTATTATTATTTAATTGTAATTTCTTCCTTTTTAAAAAAAAAAAATTGTCCTAGAAAGTGAGTATCTAAAAGTTTTTTATGTTTTTTTTTTTTTTGAGTTCATTGGCTACCTAAAAATGTTAAAATATCCGTAATGTCGCTCTGCTCTAGACCACATGCTGTGTTGGACTTTCCGCCACATATGATTCCACAAGGACAAGGCTATACTTTCTTTATTGGTCCTTTTTACTGCAGAAGGTTTCACAAAAAAGGAGTATTGTTTTGAAAATGCCAAAAAAAATAGTAATGTCACCCAAATTGAATAGTAAAACGGAATTAAAAAAACAAAAGATTGTTAAAGACGGAAAACAAGATACATAAATTAGTGAAAAAGCAAATCAAGATACATAATATATACACAATCATTGGCATCAATCCATCCCCTTTTGATCAATGAGAACACTCCTCAAACTTCATATCCCTCTTTTCTTCTATCCTATCCTTTCTTTGAAATATGTAATAATAATTGACCAAGCATGTTTCTCATTGTCTCAGTCTCAGCTAAGTTAATGAAAACCTTTGGCGGGCGTCTTCGCAACCCTTTGTGTCACCTTTTGTTTCCCAAAGCAACCTTTTGTGTTGCTTAAAGACTAAGAAAAAAATAGGATTATATATATAAAGAATTAAAGATCATAAATAATAGAAAAAAAAAGATAATACTCCGGTGCTTATTCTTTTGCTAAATTTGACTAATATAGGTTTAATATAATGTTTTTAATCTTTATATTCTTCATAAAAATTTATTATATATACTACCTTTAGTCTTAAATATAAATGCTATATTATGCGTTTATAGTTTGGTTCTAACACTCAACTTTGTCTTTAGAATTTATAATTTTCTTCCCAAAGCATCCTATTGATGGCACATTGAATAGAATTTCCATAAAGAATAATTACAATGCGCATAATTAAAAATAGTATTTTAGACAAACCAACAGATATTTAATTTATTAAATATAAATGGCTAAAACATAGTTGTTAAAAACACAATTCAACTCGTTAAAAGCGTCGAGTTTACAATTTTAGATGAGATTATATGTTTGGATTGTTGGCATCAGCTTCTCACACAATTCTAATTGTTAGTGATGGCACCTGGTAAAAACATAATAAACAAATAGTTCGAGTCACGTCCAAGGACGCTGTCCTTAGGATATATTCTGTAACCCCCTAGTAGATTAGGAAGCGGTACTCCTCTGGATAAAATGAATCCTTCCTGCAAGAAGCAGGGTGACAAAACTGCAGAAAGATATCAGTGTAACTTAGAAGAAGGGAGAGAGGAGAAGAGTTCGGGGACCTCGGTGTTTCCGAACCATGCACAGAACATTGCCTTTTATAAGCAGAAACATGTGACCGTTGGGAAGTTATAATAACCATTAACAACGGTTTAATGACAATTGAAACGACTGTTACAAAACAAGTGTTAATGATAATTTAATATAATAAAACCTTTTAAATGTCATTAAAACCGGTCAATTAAAATTCCAATGGTCAATTCAAAGACTCCTCTTATTAGCTTTTTTACTAACTCAAGCTCATATTTAATTGTATACTAGGGTTTTCCCAATCTTGAGTTATATAAGACTTCTTCCTTTGACACACTCACACACAATATTTACAACAATCCCCCACATGTGTCAAAGGGAGCTTAAAGCCTTATTAGCTGAGTTACACATGTGGACATAACCATTATATCTGGTGGTTCTTTGGACTATGAACCAGACCTAGATTAATAACACTTAGTACATAGAGATGCCAATGGTCTTCTGGACTATGAACCAACACCTCCTAGGCGTATACTAGAGGCATTAAGAGTCAGATTATACCCCTACTTTTCTCACTGTTAAAGCGCTTTTGCAAGTTAAAATGGCCATGCATGTGTCCTGGTATTTAACAAATGCTCTAGAGATTTCGCCATGATCTCATAGGAGCGGTCCCACTCCTCATTCGTATAGGTTATTTCATGAAATGTACCTGCAATGAGCACATCAGCCCGTACGATTATGAAATCATTAAGAATTTTCGCTCAACCTCACCAAAATGCATTATAGCACTTTCTCATGCCATAGGAAGGGACTGGTAATTTATTTTAGTACTAGTAGAACTAACAAATTAACTTGTTATTACCCATTGAACTCCCTTCATGGGATCACCAATCATAAATGTTGGGTTATCATCGCTATTAATTTCAAATTGGCTTTAGTCCCATTCCCCTCAGCCAATTTAATTCTTCCCGGGGTTTGTTAACAAATCCATAGGCCAACTCTTTGACCTCACAAAGTTGATTGAGATAACTCTACAATTTTTAAGCTAGCTTATTCACATAATATCTTAAACAATTTTCACTTATATCATTGTTTTTTACAACGCTTATTGCCATTTGGCAATCTCAAGTCATCAACATTAAATGTCGGTTTTCCATCAAAATATTTGTCAAGAGTTTTTCAATAACCTAGCCTCCAAATTTAGCCAATTCTAAAGTACTAAACTCTAACTTACATAATAATTTATTTTGGTTACCAGTAGATTTTCTCATATAAAATTGAAATTCAATTAACATCCTTGTATCTCATATAATGAGAATCCACTTTACTTGATACCAACATTTATGGTTCCCTTCCAATATTTTATTTCCACATATCCATATATATGCCCAATCTCCATATAGCATAAGCTATATCACAAGAATTAATGTCTATCAATTAATGCAACAAATTCTCAAAAAATTTGTGCATATTTAGTTTGAATTGTAAAACTACTTCAAATCGTGTTAGAATCATAATTCACACACATTCTTAAATCAAAATAATTATATAGCCTCAAATTATGAAAATCTCACATTCATCTACTATAGATGAATGTTTAAATTTTCATATCACATAATGCTTGTTTCAAGCAAAATATTTGATTATCCACAAAATTTGCTCACATTAGCAAATACAACAAAGCCGCCACTCAATCAATTATTTGCAGCACACATCTTGTATTTATAAAATGATGCAGCAATATATAATTTTGTAAGACATAATGTATTATAAAACATATGTCATCTACATTAAAAAAATTCAATATTCACGGTAGTCATATATATTTATACCATTATAAATATATGCTCGCAAATCAAGAAATTTAAACACATTTATTTCTACAATAAATAAATGATTAAATTTTCACACCACATGAATAATTTACAAATTTGCTCTTTGGAGCAAATAACAAAACCTCCATATAATTAATTTTAAACCACAACTTAGCTTTATCAAGTGAGACTAAAAACAATCTGCAACTTTAAAAATTTATAAGGTATCCCTACATGTTAGGCACCCCCACACTCTTAAATATCTCAAAAATATTTTCACACCTTATAAATAATAATTCTAATTTAAATAGAATCTCGCTATATATCCCCTTTCATTCTAATTAAATTAGAATATTCCTCAAAGCTTCAAATTTTGTCACTCTAATATCCAAAGTTTGTATTCCCAAACTATCAAGCACCACATATGCATTGTACAGAAAATGGTTCACCCATATAATAAATCATATTTAAAAAATGAGTTTATAAATGTGAGTAAAAGAGTGCATTCACACTTTCACGTCAATCAATTAATATTGGTTTACACATGTTACCAATAATAATTCTAATTTAATTTACACGTCTTACTAATAATAATTCTAATCTAATTAAAATCTTACTACCATATATCCCCTTCCATTCTAATTAATTAGAATATCATCCAATATTATCATTCTAATTTCACAAAAATATCACAATGACTATTTGCATATCAATATACAAACTGTACCATCACCATGATTATAAATCAATGCATACATCGAATACATGTAACCCCAAAGGTGGATTCATTATGGCATATGAAGCAATATTGATCCACCGAACTCATATCTCTCATGTATATATTTCTTCCACAAACAACTTAAATTGAAAACCATTGGCCTATACGTGTATGAACTAACATATGATAACAACATTTACAATATAATATCCATAATATTATATTATTGCAAAACTAAATTTAAAGCCTGCACAGAGCCAAAGTTAAATGTGACTCACACACATATAATGTCACATGGGAATAGCAAATTAATACATTTAATATTAAAAAAACCCATAAACCCAAGGGACATTACCGCTGGCACATTAACAAATAAGACGCTTTAAGAAGGGATAACATTTATTTTCTTCATGAATGATCATCAATCCCTCATTAATAATTATTGACCGTTGGTACACCTTATCACAAAATTACCTTCGCCATAAATTATTTCAGGGAGGTTAAAAAAAATAAAGCCAATTAATATTCTCATCTATCACATCCTTCAACGTAAATGATTTAATTCGCCAAAGGAATACTCATTATTACCAAAAACAAGAAAACCTCCAACATTAGCTTTCAGAATTTCCAACGAGTCAATTTTACCAATTCAATTCCAACAAGACAATTTTACCAATTCAACATATAATCACATCCTTGACCCAATGGCAATATACTAAACTAATGACCACAGGGAAAAGGCAATTAACTTCTACCTATTAATGTAGGTAAAAGATCAAATCCTTGACCCAATGGCAAATATACTAAACTAATGACCACAGGGAAAAGGCAATTAACTTTTACCTATTAATGTAGTCAAAAGATCAAATCTCAATTTGAACCACAAATAAGCATTCATATCATTGATAGATATTATAGCAAGCCGATTAACTCCACCGTTAAGGCCTGGTGCTCCGCATGCATTGTTTAGGCCTTGATTAATTAACAAATATTTGTTCTATTTCTTTTCTAAATGACCCAAATGGAGAGGTAAATGGAGAGAATTTCTTAATTACTTATTAGTCAAGTTCACCGATTGTGAAAGCCAGACATCTCATACAAAACTATGAACTGCTTATACAATAATTAGAAGGTCCTCCTGTAACTTTATTTAAGTTCTAGATTTGACGTATGCATACCTGACTGCGTCACGCATAATAGTGGCTTCACTTTTCTTGAAGAGATTGAGCATCATAGTTCTTTCTAGGCGTCTCCACCACTCTAAGGAAGGGTTCGTTCCTCAACAACACATTTAGCTCCTTCTTCCAGAGATGGGCCTTTGAACTCCATCAAGGTGGCCACATCTCTTACAATAGTTCCATGTATTATTGACTCTCCTTGACCATGTGATCAACCAAACAGATTGAACAAAACCACATCATGATACACTCATAATATCACAGCAGATAATATGTCCTAAGATTGTTGGCGTCAGTACCTCACACCATTCTAATTGTTAGCGGCAGCACCTGGTAAAACACAATAAACAAATAGTTTGAGTCACGTCTAAGGACGTTGTCCTTAGGAGATATTCCGCAATCCCCCTAATAGATTAGGAAGCGGCACTCCCTAGGATAAAACGAACTCTTCCTACAGGAAGCAAGGCAACAGAATTGCAGAAAGATATCAGTATAACTTAGAAGAAGGGACAGAGGAGAGGAGTTCGAGGACCTTGGTATTTCCTAACCGTGCACAGAACATTGCCTTTTATAGGCAGAAGCATGTGATCGTTGGGGAGTTATAATGACCATTAACAACGGTTTAATGACAATTAAAATGACTGTTACAAAACAAGTGTTAATAACAATTTAATATAATAAAACCTTTTAAATATCATTAAAATCAGTCAATTAAAATTCCAACGGTCAATTCAAAAACTCCTTTTATCAACATTTTTACTAACTCAAACTCATATTGAATTGTATACTAGGGCTTTCCCAATCTTGAGTTATATGAGACTTCTTTCTTTAACACACTCACACACAATATTTACAACATGGATCACATGTAAACTCGAACTCTTGCCAACTTGTATAAAATCACAAGCCACTCCATCAAACTCATTGGAATCGCGGGTAAGGACAAAAATAGGTCAAATCAGGTCAAGTTTTAGCTAAATAGGGATGAGCCTGCAACAGAAGATTCAAGCATGAGCCTATGCCTCAACCTGAATTCAAGCTTTTTTAGGCTCTAGCCTAAGCCTTCAGAAGGCATAAATAAGCCTAAATCCTTTTTAATTGCCTACTAATAATGTAGGCCTTTAAAAAAACCTTATGTTGTATGCATTAAAAGCCGTAAATAGGTTTTGAGCCTACTAAAATTTGCATGAATGTAAGGTTTCATTAGGCTTTAAAACCTACATATTTATAAATTATAGGTTTTACATAGGCTCAAAGTCTACATATAATTAAAAGAAAACCTAATTTTTATATGGAATAAAATACAAAAAATTGCACTGAGGTCCCAAGCTAGGAAAAATACTACTAAAAGGTCCTTTGAAATCTCCAATTTACAGGCAAGTCCTATGGAAATGTTGGATGATACAATCGAAATGTCAAAAGATCCAAGTACCCTTAGTGTCAGCTGCCTCACCTGTCATCTGAGGCACATGGACTTGTTAATAGCCACCCATGGACTTATCAATATAGGCATTTATTGACAAGTCCATGGGTGGCCATTGATAGGTGAAGCAGCTGACACTAAGGCCCTGTTTGGTATGCGGTACTGATTTTGATGGATTGGAATTAGGACTAGTATTGGGATAGGGACAGGTATTGGGACTGGGGCTGAAGGTTTAAATTACGTTTGGTATGCGGTAATATTTAGGTGGAATCCTTAAATTGATTTTATTTTATAATCCTTCATAAATTATGAAAAGACTAAAATATCATTATTATTAAAATTGATAGTAGGCATTTTTGTCCTAAAAATATTATAAACAGGGATATTTTTTTCTCTAACATTTGCAATCCCAAGATTGAATACGCAATACCAGGAGGAGGTGGTTTTGTAGCAATCTCAATTTCGTGGTGCTCCTAATCCCGGGTTATCTCCAGTCCCTCATACCAAACAGTACAACTTAGCTCAATCCCTGACCCAATCCCAGTCCCTAACCCCCAATGCCGCATATCAAACAGGGCCTAAGAGTAGTTGAGTCGTTTGACATTTTGATTATATTACCCAAAAGTCACACAGGGCTTGCCTACAAATTAGTGATTTCAAGGGATTTTTTAGTGGTATTTTTCTTAGCTTGAGACCTTAATGCAATTTTTCCAATAAAATATTATGTGTGTATTAAAGTCTCAAATTAATATATATGTATATATTAAATAGGTCAGGTCTAAAAAAAAGCCTAGCCTATTTAAGTAAGTAGGTCTCTAAGCAGACCTATAGCACGGTCTCTTTGTTAAACATGTTAGGCTTTATCAGGCCTCAAACATGACAGGTTGTTAGCCCCTAAAAGGGGCCCAGTCTATTTCCATCCTAATCGCGGTTGCATAGCGCTCAATGAAGTATCTACTTGTTTTACTTTTTTAGAAGTATTTTTACGAAGAAAAAATTTTTATCTCAATTTACGAAAAAGTACTTTTAAAAAAAGTACTTTTTATAAGTTTCCAAGCCACTCCACACTTCTCAAAAACATAATTGTCCTACAAATCATCTAATACTCCTAATTTTGACATGCTAAGTAGTTATAACACACATTTGACCTTCGTAAAAATAGATTTATGACACTTATAACTATTATTAAGATTTTTTTTAAACTTTCCATATAATTTTACTTGAAGGTCAGAATATTTTTTTTATTTTGTTTAGATTTATACAAAAAATCATTAAAAAAAATAATTGCTTAACATTTGTCATATACGATAAAGCTAACCTGGAAACAAAGTAGTAAACTTCTAATTATAATTTTAATAACATTCATTTCGAGGATGAGCTGATTACTCAAATGAGTATAGGTAGACGGTCGTTGATGAAGGTTGATTAGTTTTTGTTATCTCTTCTTGTATGTGTTCCAATATGGATTAATGATATCCAGTTTCTCATTCAAAAAAAAAAATGAGTATAGGTAGAGAGGGTGTGGAGGAAGATGATCGATAGGTTCTTCAACTTCATGAAATTAACGAGAATATTGCTAATTTATATTTAATGATGATCTGAATGCTGATTTGAATATTGATGACATTAGAAAAAATTATAATGATAGTGATGATGGGGTAACAAGGCAAGTGGATGTTATAATGCTAAAGGTAAAGAATTTGAATAAGTTGATAATCCAACATTTACTATCTTCGTTAAATTTATAATTTTTTTTAAGAAAAATATTTAGATCAAGTTCTTTATATTCATTTCGTCAAGTTCTCCAATGACATATAGACATGTGTTCTATTTTGAATTATTATTATTTAACTACAAACCATATATAAAAAAAAAGCATGTGTTCATATGTGACTGAAGAACTTGATGTAATGGATACATCAAACTTGATGTAAGTATATTCCTTTTTTTAATATGATTATATTTATTGATTTCATATGTATAAACTTCAAAAAAATTTATTTATTCAGTATGACAAACTATCAATGTTGATAGATTTAATTTCAAGAATCTGAATTTGAAATATATTTAAAATAAATTGTTATTATATTTTTTATACTTAATTGTTTAATCATATATTTTTAGTAACTATTCATTAATAGAGATAAACTCTTTTGAGCTTATAATATGAGTTCACAATATGAGTTCATCTTCCTATTATGAGTTTGCTTAAATTTGTGAGTTTGACAATTTTAGCCTTAACTAACTTATTTAATATTAAAAATTAGCTATTTAGCTCTGAAGAGCTAAGGATATGAAAGGGTACATTGAATTCGAACTCATTGTCATTAAAATCAAAATTAATATTTAGGAAAAGCGTGAAAAAATACTAATAAAATAGCCTTTTTGTGGGATATTTGGGTTACTTATGTTAAAATGCTAAAAAAATTCAAAGACATTAGAGAATACTTTGTTTGGTTACTTATGTTGGGATTTTTGTGTCTCTCGCAATAAACTTGTAATAAGCTATTTGGTAATGAAGATTTGAATTTGAGTGTAAACTTGAATGTAAATCGTAGTTTCTTTAGAGCCCATTTGGATTGGGATATTCTTAGATCCGGTGCAACTTACATAAGGGGAGGTTCAGTAGAAGGTAGCTAGGCTTACAATGAAGAGGGCATCATCAAATCGGTAGTGGATGGTTAAGTTCTGGAGAGTGAAAGAAGTGGTTGTAGAGGATATATTCGAGACCAGAATGACAGATGGCTTGGTGGCTTCAGTTGCAAGCTAGTACATGTCCCTCCAATGGTTGCTAAATTAATAGGATATATTCAAGGCCTTAACTTGTGTTGGTCAAAGGATTTTAGAAAGATTATTATGTTCACTTATTGTATTGAAGCAGTTAATTATGTCATGAGGAAATGTAATAGAGACCAACCCTTTAAATATATAGTGGATGATGTCAGGTTTGTAATTTGCAAAGATTAGCAAGGTGTCGTTTCCCATATCCCTAGAGAGATTATAACTATTAATGACCAACTAGCGAAATACTCTCATAGGATAGATGGTAACTCTCACTACAAGAAAAATGTGATTTATTAAAAGTTAAAAAGGAGTATTTGTAGCGGTTTTAACCACTACAAACAACATTAGTAGTGGTTGTCAAAACCGCTAACAAATCCACTGTTCTAAACTTTTTTATAGCAGTTAATTAGAACCGCTACTCAAGTAGACAAAACCGCTACTATATTTGTAGCGGTTTTCCCCAACCACTACTTTATTTGTAGTGGACTGCTACAATATTCAATAACGATAAGTCATCTTATGATTACATTTGTAGCGATTTTTTAACCGCTACAAATGTTAGCGCCTGTGGCAGGAAATGAAAAAATGAAAATTTGATTCTTCTTTGTAGCGGTTAAAAAACCGCTACTAAATTTGAAAAAGGAAATTTAAAAAAGGAGTCAAAATTAGTAGGGGTTAAAGAACCGCTACTGATATCATATGAAATTTAAAATTTAGCGCCATAAATTTAATTAATTTTTTTATTTGTAGCTGTTTTATTTCTTTGATCCGCTACAAATATTTTGTGATATTTTTAAAAAAATTATACAATTATCTATCTCCATTTTTATAATATGGAATTGAATAATTTATTATTTCAATAGTTTAGCTGATAGTAATTATTAGATAAAAAGAATGATTTAATTAAATTGGTATAGTATAAATTATATACTGGTAATATTATTGAGAATATGTAAGTAATAAGAAATTATTGTATTGTCTACTATAATGTGGTTATCATTATATAAGAAAAATAGGAAATGGTAAGAAAATATCCTTCAATATCTGAAAAAAAAATAGTGAGAATAAATATTATGCGAGGGAAAAAAATATTGAAGTGGAAGAATAAAAAAACTTTTTACCATATTTGATCACCTTGCTTAGATTCTCAGCTCTTAGAAAAATATTTGTAAATGAGAGAAAACGAAAGAGAGGAAGGGTTGAAAGAAATGATGGAGTATTTGAAATAAGCTGTGGTGGGGGTATTTGTAGGGATCTGTGTAGCAATTGTAGCAGTTAATGCAACAGGTGTTGTAGTAGTTTATTGTTGTAGCGGTTATTATACGTTATTTGTAGTGGTTTTTTTTATTTTGTAGCAGTTTTGGAACCGCTATAAATAATGTTCTGATTTTTTTAAAAAAGAATATACATCCAAAGGTTACAAAAATAAAAGCATAATTTGTTTAACCATTCATCCTCACCATCCCTATAGCAATTGTGTGAAGAAATTGTTAGTATGGTATTATTTTGTTAAAAAAAATAAATTTAAATAATGTGAACTTAAAAAAACGTACCGAAGTAGAGGTAAATTGTCATCACCTTCAGGGAAGAAGTTTTCAAAATTGGTGGGCTGAAATGGCTTACTCTCGTAGGTGATGTAATCGCTATCACCCATGCCGTAAAGGTCTCGAGGCTTTAAATGAACTACCATGTACAAATCCCTGTGCCTCTCATCCTTGACATAATAAACCTCGTGTGCCTCTGAGGCAAGAATATATGGCTCATCATCTTGAGAATGACCAGTGTGAATTGGCCGTGAGAAATTTACCAATGTGATGCCTAAGTCATCAGTTGTAAGTCCCAGGGAAGTAGTGGTGTTTGCCCATAAACACTTGAACAGCGTTACGGTAAAATGGCCTTAGTAATTAAGTTCGATAACATCAAGAAGCTTTCCATAGTAAGGGACGCCTTCGAACTGCATGTTGGCGTCACTGTTGCTTGCATAACTCCTTATCCCAAAAGTGTCATAAACACCCATATTTTGAGTTTGCAATCATTGATCTCGTGAAACCGTGTAAAACTTGAAACCATTGACATTGTATGTTGTAAACCTTTTTGCATGGTCAAGAGGGCCGATTGCGAGAGCTCTGAAATATGATAAGTGTGGGTTATGGTCATTTAGTATTCTAAGTGCAAATCAGCTTGGGAATTCTCTTTGGACCTTTTTGTCAACTTCGGAGGATGTTTGTGTACGGATCCTGAGTTGATACTTAACATGACTTTTGAATTCCCTACAATTAATCAAGGGAAGGTGATCATGAAATGTAAGTAAAAAATGTTACGAAAGATATAGAATAACATATGAGTGTACAATTCTTACTGAATGAAGGGTTCAACTTGAGTGCAATTAATCAAAACTTATTTGTGTGCTTGCAACTTCTCAATTGCCGTTAGTTTGAAGTTCTCAATTCCTCCAACTGGTTTACCAACACGAGAGATAAATTCTCTTGATGTTAGCACAGGTTTAAGATAATCGTCTACAAGAGAAGGGAGGTTTAAAACCGTCTCAATGTCATCAAAATACCTTGAACAGAAATATAGCACCTCATCCCCTATATAACCTTTAGCTAAAGATCCTTCTAGCCATACCTTATTCCTAACATAAGATTTCAATTTCCCAAGAAACCTACAAAGTAAAGAAGGGAAAAATGATACTAAATGCTGAAAAGGGCGACTAGCAAACATAGGAACTAACAATGATGCACATATGTAAAATGAGTATATCTCAATAGGATACATCCATCGATATTGAATTAGGCCAGCGAGCTTTGTTTCATGAACAAGGTGGACTGTAAGGTGAACCATCACAATGAAAAAAGATGAAGGAAAGATCATCTCCAAATGACAAAGTGTAAGAATGACTTTGGGCTGCAGCTGATTGAGTTCCTCAACGATCAAAATCTTGGAACACAACTTTTGAAAAAAAGAACAAAGTTCCACCAAAACGATGGATATATCGAGAGGAAGTGCATTCTTTATAACCAGCAGGAGTAATTGTTGCATAAGAATATGTGAGTCATGACTCTTCAGGTCAACAACCTTTCGATCCTGCATGTCAATATATCGAGAAACGTGCCATCAAGAACTTTTATTTTGTTCAACGTCGCAAGGAAGACTTCCTTGTTTGGTTTTGTTAGGGTAAACTTTGCCAGTTGAAATTTGTCATGATCATCTGGCCATGCGTCTTCACGAACTCCCATGACACGTAAATCTTTCCTTGCTTGAAGATAATCTTTTAACTTGTCGAGTTCGTTAAGCAGCGTATAGAGCACATTATCACAAACATTTTTTTCAATGTGCATGACATCAAAACTGTGGTGAAGTAAATTATATTTCCAATATGGAAGAGTGAAGAAAATGCTTATCTTCTTCCACTGCTGAGGCATTAAAGTGCTACCCATCTTTGAGCCTACTTATACTGCATTGTCACTTTTTCCAAACTTGAATTCAACATCCTCAAGCTACTGTAAGATGTATGCATCAAATACAGTCTGAGGTGGTCCTCTTTTTTCCGGTTTCCCATTGAAGTGATTACATTGCAATCTAAACTTATGCCTTCCATCTGGAAATTCTGATGCCCCATGAAGCACCACTTTGGGCTGTGGGGAAGGCGCACTGTGTCAAAGTCAAAATTGCAAGTTGGACACACCGCCCAGTATGTACATTCCAACCAGATAATGTTCCAAAGTTAAAAAAGTCACTAATCGTCCACATCAAGGCTGCACACAAGTTGAACAATGTCTTTCCATAGCGTCGTATGTCTCAATGCCAACATTCCACAGGCCAAGCAACTCCGTAATAAGTGGTTGGAGATACATATCGATGTCATTACCCGGTGCCTTTTTCCCTAAAATGATCTAAAACAACATGAAGGAGCTTTGTTTCATACACATCCAGGGGGTAAGTTGTAGGGAATTAAGACTACCGGCCAAATACTGTAACTTGTGCTAAGATTCCTAAATGGATTGAAACCATCAGTCGCCAAAGCAAGCCGAATATTTATGGGTCAGCCGTGAAAGATGGAAAGTTGTTATCAAACCTTTTCTAGGCATCTGCATGCCAGGGGTATAATTTACCATCTTCAATCTTATTAACGTCATGTCACCTCATGTGCTCCGCTTTTTGGACGAAATAAACAATCTTTACAGGCGCGGCTTCAAAAGGAAGTACCTGAGAATCTTTATAGGTTCTTTCTTTTGCTTTTTTTTCCTTTCGAATTGTCATGTACCTTGATGTGTGACATCGCTTATAAGTCTCCCTGTTGGCATCGTCTCCCCAATACAACATACAATCGTTTGGGCATGCATCAATTTTTTGATAGTTCAACCCCAACCTGTTGATAATCTTCTTGGCCTCGTAGAACGTTGTGGAAATCTCCGCGTCGGGGAATGCATCTTGTAATAATTCCAGCAACATTGACATTCCCTTATTTGTGATTCCACATGAGCACTTGATATGATACAACTTGATCAAGAAAGATAATTTAGAGTATTTTTGACAACCTTGATATAAAGGATGATCTGCTTCATCCATCAAGCTGAAAAAATCCATAGCTGCTTCATTCCTTATGAACACCGGCTTTGAACCTAGCACTTCTTCATTGAAATTGTCATCTTGAAAACTAAATGCATCATGCACAGCATTATTAATTGGATCATCTTCATCTAGTTGAACTCCTCCTTATGAATTTCGAGGAATAGCATCATTATATCTCATATCGGCCTTCTCATCATGAACTCCCTAGAATGTATAGTCTTCTAGAAAAGGGTTCACAAGCAAATGTTCCTTAACAACTTGTGGCACATGCCAATTCTTGAACTTGTATCTCCGACACGGACAGATGATCTTACCATTACAGCTAGGTGAGAGAAGGCAAAATCCAAGAAATTGTTTAAGTCGTACAAATATTCTAAAGCATTGAGCGGCAACCTGATCTATGATTTATCTATAGCTAGTGAGAAAGTTTAGTGAAAAAGATGAGTGAATAGAGAATTACAAGTTCTTGGAAGCTTATAAATAGAGGTTCCAACGTTCAACATTTTGTAGCGGTTATAAAACTGCTACCACAACCGCTACTGTGTATAATTTTGTAGTGATTATATTAACACAACCGCTACAAAATTGCAATCACGTTGGCAAATTAATAAAAAATTTATTTTCAATTTGTAGCGGTTATTATAACAAAACTGCTACAAACGTACATGTATTGTTTGTTCTTGTAGCGGTTCCGTTTATGTAACCACTACCACTTTCTGGTGGATAAGAAATTCAAATTTCAAATTTTTAATAATTTGTAGCAGTTATTACACGAAGACTGCTACAAACTTACATGTATTGTTTCTGATTGTAGCGGTTTTGTTTGCTAAACTACTACCAATGTCTAGCAGGATATGAAATTCAAATTTCAAATGTTTTTGCAATTTGTAGCGATTATTAAAGTAAGACCGCTACAAACTTCCATGACAGTTGGACAACTATTAAAAAAATTTACTTTCACTCTGTAGCGGTTCTACAAATATATCAAAGACTATTGGCGAGATTGAAATTCAAATTTCATATGTTGTATCTTTGTAGCGGTTATGACTTAAACCGCTACAAAATGAATTTTTTTCTTTTTTTGTAACGGTTTTTTACAATAAAAGCAAAAAAATTTATTTTATTTTATTTTTTGTGATTAGTTTTAAAATTTATAAATATAACTATCACAAACGCAAGAAGAATTAAACAAGGCTATGAAAATATAAATATAAAAGTTTATTTACAAATGTTTGAAAAATAAAATATATAATTGTCCTAAACTAACTACCCAGAGGATGATGATCAGGTCCTCCCTCATTATGGTAAAGATCATGGCGTTGATCATCAAGTCCTCCCTCAAGGGGGTTCCCTCAGGTGCGGCTGTATCAGGGCACTGAGTAGAGTTAATAGCACCATCATCATCAGCAGGAGGAGCAGGTTGGACGACGAACCGAGGGATAAGGGGAACCTATGGATGCTTCTTATCAGGGAACATGCGACTCCATAACCGCTCCAGCATATAATTCATAATATTGCTCCATTGTGCATACGGAGCATAGTTGTAATCGGCCTGTTGCTGCAGCTACTACATCTAATGGGCCATTACAGCCTGTATCCTGGATAAATCTGAATGGAGCTCCTCAATAAACACATCCCTCAGACATCTGACCCTGGACGTCCGTGCTCAAGAGCTGCTAGCCTCAGAGGCGCCACTCTTGCCGTAGACCATGCTAGGTCTGGCGCCTATCCCCATCCCTCTCACGGGTCCGGGGTGCTCAACTGGGCCTAAATCCGCTTTCAATGGCGTTGTGGGGTCCATAAACCCCTGTGACTCCTGGGTCCGGGTCTCTCATAGCTTAGCCTGCGACTGCTGCAGCCGCTCCTGCCATTTTATTGTAATTAATTATTATTATTTACAATAAAGTTTTTTTATAATCTATATAACAATAAATTAACTTACAATGGCCTCCTCTACCTACTGAGAGATCGGAGTCCCGCCACAGTGTCGATGGGTGATAGCGAACAACTCCCCGTAGTCTGTCTGACGGTTCTCCTGCTGTGCCTTCTTTTCCTAAAACAATTACACAATTAAATTACTATTATGAACAACAAAATACTAAATTTATGAAATAACCAGGTAAAAGCAATTGACATTATGAAAAGTTACCAGCTCACTATAAGTGGCAGTAAAGATCTTTGATCTTGCCGTGTGGTGGATCATCTGCTGCCCTCGACATCTTGTGTTCCTCTGAGAAAGCGCCTGAAAAAAATTATACAAGTATTAAAACAATATAAAACAATTATAATTATTAAAAACATACATTTTATGAAATTTAATTTAAAATTATAATTATAAATAGATTACCTGCCCTTCTGTGCTCCTTCTGAACTGGACAAAACTCACCCAGTCATTCGGTGGGACGCCGTCTGGGACATTCTCGATCGGCTGCTGCAAAGGAATCATTCCATCCTTATTTGTACTATGGAAGAGATGATTCCTCCTGTTCCTCCAGCCATTGCCATCTTCATCAACGTGTACCACTTTTAGTTGTCCCGGTCCTCCCGGATGGCAAATATAAGATGTAACACAATTTAATAAAAAAATAATTAACTACAACTAATTACAAATAAGACAATTAATAAATATTAATTAAATACAATTAATTACAATATATATATATAATTAAATACCATTAATTACTTTCATCATCTCGTTCCACGCCAGGTCATTCGACCCCTTTGGAACGTTCCCCCTCGTCCTGAAGTGAAGGGGGAACCACATCTAATTCGAGCCCAGCTCGTTCAGGAAGCGGTTGAATATGTGACCTCCATTGTTGATGGGTTGGTCCATGGCCTCATTCCACTGAACTACAATGTGTAGTGTCCAGTCCAGGCTGTTTAGACCGGCCACGTTCAGCCTCTTCGTAGACAAGTTCCCCTGCTCATCTGCACAATTTATCCAAAGGTTAAATACATTGAAATTCACATTTAACAGGTCAAATTTAAATATTTAATTTATTAAATAAAAAAATATATTTAACTTAGACCTGCACCTCAAACCCAGTCAATCAAGAAGACGACCATCGTGGATTGTTCTAGTCTCATGTGTCCTCCTCATCCAGGAATCGTTCCATGTCTCCGAGAGAAGAATCGAGATCTTGAACTCCTCGTTCTCCTCATAGTCACTGACATTGAAAAGAAAATATGTAATTTTCATACCTCAAGTGAGAAAATGTGAAATGCTGCAGCGAAACTCTTAGAGAGACATCAGAATGCTCAGATCTAAAGGAAAACTCTTAGAGAAATGTCATAAAACAAAATGGCTAAACAACATAAATGAAGGGGCGCTGGGTATTTATAGCACTAAAGTTTGTAGTGGTTTTTGATTAAACTACTACACAAACTGCTACAACTCACCTTGGTTATGGGAACAGTTTGTAGCAGTTACTAATAGCTGCTATAAGTATCAGACTCTTGAAGTTCTATAGAGGTTAAGAACAAAAAACCGCTACAAATGATGTTAAGATTTGTAGCGGTTTTCTTGAACCGCTACAAAAAGGTGACCTTTTGCATTTCCCGGTAGTTCATGTCCACATCACCTCTACAAGGTAACTGTGACAATTGTGGCAGTTGCTTGGCACCACATTTGTAGCATTTTATATGACGTAATCGCTATAAAATAACTGCTAGAACTCATGGCGGCAAATTGGCACCAAATTTATAGCGGTTATTTTCTAAAAACCACGACAAATAATGTTGGCAACTGTGGCACACGTAATATCCCAATCTGCGATTAAGGGCTAATGACTCTGATAATTATTTTAATTAGTGTAATTAAACACTTTTAGAGAAATATGATGTAAATTTGATATATGTGTATTTGGTGATTAGATATCAATGGTTGAGATTTGTTGCATATGGGTCAGGATCCTATGCATTAAGCTTGTGTGAGCTCATGAAGGAAGGTGTAGGATGGTGACAAGTGGCATTTGGTAAGCCATTGGATGTGGCACATGAGACAAAATATCACTTTTCTCTCATGTTCTCTCTCCTATTCGGTGGAAGAGTGTGGGCAAGGGAGGGGAATGCAATCATCATCATCATCTTCTCCATATCTCATTTTCTCTCTCTCTCATCCCTCTATTTTCGGTGACCTTGAGTAAGTAAAGAGAAAGAGAAAGCTTTGATTTTAGGTAAGCAATGATCTTCTAATGCCCTAAACCTCTTCTTTAATGTTGTACATCTCATTGAGAGCTTCAACTTGGTGATTTCAGAATCTTGAAGGGTAGTGGTTTGTGAGTTGGACGAAATTGAAAATTTGAGAATCAAGATTCCGGATTTGGCAAAATGAAGAGGTAAGCCTTTAGTGCATTTTGATATATTGTTTGTGATTTTTGGATAAGTTTGTGAAAATATGAAAATTTGCCCTAGTTTATGCCTATTTTTGGAATATATGAATTTCATTGTGATTGATGTTGGAAATGATCTATTGTGAAGTCATTTGAGTATTGGATATAGTTTGGAAGTTTGGGTTTAAGTTGAATGAGATTGGGGTATTGTGTGTCATAGAGACCCAAAGGTATAAATTGTGATAGAAAGGGTTTTTAGAGTGTTTTGGAAGTTGCCAATGTGTTCCTTAGGTATGGTTAAGTGTGTTTAAGCTTCGTGAGAAGTTTGGGAACCATTAGGATTGTATTTGACCATCTGGTATTTTTCTGTCATTTGCTGCATTTTTTGTCTCTAATGCACAACACTCGAGTGAGGGAAGAACATGCTCGAGTGCTGCGTGTGTTTTCCCTTTTTCTGCTTCGAGTTTTGCCTGGGTTCTTTAAGTAGAGCTCGAGTGCACTTCTATCACCGCGAGTGAGGTTGGTGATCACTCGAGTGAGAAAGGGGTTGCTCGAGTGATGGTGTGAGTCCAGAGTTAGGGTTACTCTCAGGTTGTCACTCGCTGGCCAATACTCAAGAGTGTGTTTTGGCACTTACGAGTGTAGGCCTCTCACCCGAGTACTGGGGGGTATGCTCGAGTGAGCTTATCCCTCTGATGTTGCTTGTGCTCTCGGGTTCTCACTTCTTGTCTTGCACTTCCGGGAACTCGCAGATTTGGAGTCATCACCCGAGTGCTAAGCTATGTGCTCGAGTGCGGTGAGCACTTTCTGGCCATGATGGTTGCTCACTGTCAAACACTCACGAGTGAGAGCCGTTCTCACTCGAGCGCGAGTGTCTCATCACTCGAGTGAGGTCATCTTCACTCAAGTGAGCCAGTCTAAAATCACTGTTTTACCTTCAAAAAAGGGGTTTTCAGGGTAGTTCTCCCAACCCTTTAGGCATATGTTTAGGCCTCTAATAGTCATCTAAAGAGTCCTAAATGATAACCAACTTAGAGTATTATGAAAATATACACTTGGAATAGAAATTGATTGGTTGTCCCTAACTTGGTATAGGATTTGATATCTGTCACCCTCGTGAGATCACGGTACCAGAGCCAGTCAGGAAAGATACAAGTAGTGACTCTTTCTTTATATCTTATGTGATACATTGTATGTGTGCTACATCATTGATTTGTGATGGATTTGAATGCTGCAAGATTTATGGAATTGTGTAAGCACCGCTTACCAATAGTCCCTGAGTCGCTAACAATGGTTCGGGTTAGGGCTGTATGCCTTCCCGGCCGTAAAAAGGGATGAGGTTAGGGTGTGATATGTGTGATTATGTGAAAAGCTTAAAGGCTATTTGTGAAGGCCGATGGGCCAATTGTGAAAGCCGAAAGGCTATATGTGAGCCGTAAGGCTATTCGTATATACTGCCATACCAATAGTCCCTGAGTCGCTAACAACGGTTCGGGTTAGGACGGTGTGCCTTCCCAGAGGTTAAAGGGGATGAGGGTGGAGTGTGATTCGTACTGTTGCTGTTATGTGATGATTTGTTTACATGTTATGTGATTACATATGGTATGAATGATTTGTTACTACTGGGATTTTTTAGAATCTCACTCTTTCCAAATGACTAACATTTCAGACAGGGCGAGTGGCTCCAAGAATAAGCGGCCAACCAGGAGCAGTTAGAGCTTGTAGGGACATTAGACTTTGGATGTTGGTTATCTGTTTTTGGTTTGGGATTACCATACATGAATAAGATGTAAATGATAATTTTTAGATATGTAATTCCCAATTTGGGAACTTTGAACCCATTATATATATGTAAGTAACCTGGGGTTTTGTCGGGATTTTAGTTCCTTAATCTTATATTTATTATGTGATTTGAATTCTCAAGTAATTATATTCGCAAAAGTGGATATGAGACCGGATGAACTATGTTTTGAACTGATTTTGAAATACCCCATTTTCCTAATGTGGGATTATAAACGTTGACTTTGTCTTAGTGATCTCTATTTCACTTAAATTTCATAATTCGGATGTAATTACGGTGAGGGGGTTATAGCGCAAACATTGCCGCTACAAATTACAATATTTAAAGCGGTTAATATCTTTGATCATCCTTCTCCTTTTATTCATGAAGCGGAGGTTGTGAAGGTTAGGATTTCTTGAATCTTTTGTTGTAATGTCTTTCTTTTTCTTTTTCTTTTTGCTTTGTTAGGCATAGGTATCTTCCTATTGGAGACAATCTTGTTCGAGACACTGTCGGATACTAAATGTAGGCAATGCGCTTCATTATTTATGAAGAAAAAAAAGCCTTTCTAGTGAACATTAGGCCCAACTCATGAAAGTATGATTCCAATCTCACTGGTCCTATGAACATCTCATCTCATTTAAAAATATTTAAATTTAATTTAATGTTGTTTGAAATAGTAGGAAAATAGAGTACTCCATTAATATGGTTAGGTTCCACGTTCAATTCAAATTCATTTATTCATTATTTTGTTTATATTTTCTTAAAATTAGAATATGAGAAGATCTAATCCTCAGATGGACGATGGAGAATACTCTTGAACATGTGAACGGAGTTTTATTTGAAAAATAAAATAAAATAGTTTTAATTTTGAAAAGAAACAAATCAAGCATAGTATAGGGCTGCTTTGTGGATCACGTTCTGTAAATTTTTCCTTTTCCCATGTCATAAAGGTTGTGTTTGGATTGGCGATTGGATAAGTGACTTATTTTTACTTTTACTTATGGAATCTTAAGATTGGGTAAAATGATGAATGTTTGGATTGGTGATTGGATGAGTGCTTTTGTAAAAGTGAAAAGTGTTTGGTTTAGCTTTTGCATAAGTAACTTTTGTGTTATTTTAGAGAAAAAATTTTAAAAATTATGAAAAATGAAAAAATGAAGGGATAATTGTGAAAAAAAGACCTCATTGGCAACTTAATTGCCAAATAGGACCTGAAAAGATATCTACACGCGAAGGGATTTTTTCACAATTTTCTTAAATATTATTTTTAAAAATTTGGCAATGGTAAAATTATAAATAAAATGCTTAAGAGTTATGATCATCATGACAATTAATGCAAAAAGCACATATCAAGACAGCCGTTTCCACCTCCTTCTCATTTGTTAAAGTGGCATTCTTGAAATATGAAAAATATCGGTTATCAAAATATCGATAAATTTATCTCGGCCTAATCCAGTTATGACACACCTGATATGAGTACCATCAATAGATCCAATGGCATCCTCAAAATATAGGAAATATCGGTTATCATTTACTATTTTTGTATGGCATTGACAGAATTCTGGATCTCATGGCCTAATAATTTCTGTTGCAAGATTGAGACAGGCGTTCAAAACTATGTGTAGAATCCTACTTACAGTTTCGCCTGAATGTTGAAATATTTCTTGCACTAGCCTATTTCCTACTCTGTGTTCGATAGTAAGCAAGAACATCACAACCATTTCTTCGACACCAGTATTCCTAGAATCTTTTAATCCATGCTCACACAACTTAATGCATAAACTATCAAATACTTGCTTTTCCATTCTAAACAGCTGATGACATTTTAAACCTTCATTTGCCACCATTCTTGTACCTAATAGTGACATGTTCGCTTACTCGTTCTACGCAGTTGTTTGCACACATATGGCACTAAATATTGACAAAGCAACACACATAATTGTTCATATTCATCCAACTCAGCCTCAATAATTGAGGCATCGTCACTATCTTCATCTTCCTCCATCCCCTACAACCTATTTTTGTTGTTATGATTTGCTATTAATGTACCTATGATTGTGGTGACATTGTGGTGTGAGTAGGATGATTAACAAATATAACATATAATACAAAATACCAAAAGGATAAAACCATTCTAAACGACGGGTCAAATAATCCAAATGAAAAAAAAAAGAAAAAAATTCTTAATTCAAGTCTTAACACATCAAATGCAACTAGAGCTACTGCTCCTCTACGATAAAACACAACCATGTCATCAAGTACTCAGTGTCTCCTTTTATTGACACAAACACTTCCCGACGTGCCTTGATTTCCAAAGCCCACATACACCGGACTTCAAAGGCTTTGTCCTCCTTCATGTTGTCAAGGGAAAGCAGAGATTTCATAACCTCAAGCATGCTAGTTTCTTGATTTGCCATTAAAGTTACCGCTATATCCATAGAAACATTAGCAATGACATTAACAGCATCAGCTATTTACTTTGCAACCAAAACTTTCTGTTTTTTTGCTTTTACTAGACCCTTCACCTCTCTTCCTTTTCTGTTTACTTCCAAATGCGCTGGGACTAGTGCCTGATGGTGTTGATGTTGCCAATCCAATGCTTGCCATTTCATCTATCACATGTATACTAGCTGTAAGGTCAGCGCTGAAATACTCATCCTCGCTGTCCCCAGAGCCTTCCTCTTCATCCATCGTGGGTTTGTAAAGATCATCCTCATCTTCCTCATTTGTCTGTGTTTGTATGCGAGAGGGTGAGAAAATGTGGTCTCCCGTCGCCATGACATCCTTGAATATTATTCTTAACTCCCTTTCATGCTTTAGGCATGAGTACCTAAATTTCTTTGCGGGTTTCTCCTGCATGTATACAAGTAAAAGGAATCAAAATGAATATCTAAATGAATTACATACAAAAAAGTGAACTAATTAAACTTGTAAGTTGCACTGACAATTTTTTACCTATAATTTCTCTGTCCACCACTCGTTTGATGCAACGACATTGTTCGTAACAAGGTCTCTACCCACACCGGTCTCTTTGATTAAAGAATCCCAAATCTTCAAATTTTTCTTTAAGATATCTAATCTATTTTTTAATTGTTTCTTCCTATATTGTTTCTTAGTCTTTTCATTGAAAGTAGAAATAATTTTCTACCATGCTTTTGGTGTGAATGACTGCCGTCTATTTCTTTTTTGTATATTTGTTCTACGTATGCATTGATAAATATCTTTGTTGACTGTAAATCCTATACAGCTTTTGTGTCCATATTTCAATACCAAAAATGTCACATATAACACACACCAGACATAACACAAATCTGAAATACACATGTATATAGTGGAAATCAAACCCAAGAAACACAAGATTATGACAACATATACATACCTACATAAATATAGAGAGACCGGCACACACCAAATAACAGTTCTTTGCACACTCTTCACATACAAATCTTTCTTTTCACAGAGATAGTAAATAAACATAACCAAAATAGCTATAGGGACTGAAAAGCATAATGTTCTTTTTTTTTTTTTTTGCTGTTTTGCAAGTCCCTTCTTCATATAATACAATTGGTCATTTTATCGAAACAAAAAAGTTTTATTGTTGTTTTCATCACAGCAATGAGAGAAGCATAACTAAAATTTATAGTTCATGAAACACATGCATGCAAGATTAAAAGAGGTGTCACCAAGTTTGTAAAGCATAATCTTCAATTTGTTTCTAATTTCATCACAACAGAGAAAGGCATAACAGAAATTTAAGATTCATGAAGCAAATGTATACAAGCTTAAGAGTGGTATGCAAAATTTAATAACTATATTCAAACTATATAAATAGATGCATAGTTAGATATAAAAGACTACATCCCAACCAGAAAAACAAGGCAAAAGTTCTAACATACAACTCTAGCAAAGGAAAATAACATAGAACAGAGATATGGAAAACACTACAGAAGGGGCACAACTTCAAATATGCTACAAAAAGAGGAATAGGCACACTTACGAAAACACACGCACACAAACTAGCCTTTTCCAGGAAACACAGGCAATTACCCAAAAAAAAAATCAGAAACTAAGATCTTAGTCTACAAACTTACTCAAAACAGAGCAACCATCGCATACAAAAACACTACAGAAGAAGCACAACTTCAAATATGCTACAAAAAGAGGAATATACACACTTAAGAAAACACATGCGCACAAAAACACACGCACACAAACTAGCCGTTTCCAGGAAACACAGGCAATTACCCAAAAAAATAAAAAAAACTAAGATCTTAGTCTGCAAACTTAATTAAAACAGAACAACCAACGCATACGCAAACCAAGTAGATCAAATAGAGCAACCAAATAGATCAAAATTGACCACGACAGAGCAAACAATGTGATTCATTGAAATGGCCCTAAATGCAACCAACGCCTATGAAACCTTAGATAAAAGGAGAGACGTTAGTGAAGTTAAGTTTTCAACCTTACCAGCCAAAGAGAGACACACGACTGAGTAGATCGACGACAACCTTCAACCGCAGCTGGAGCCCACCAAGCAAGCTCACAAGCTCTTGGCTGTATAGATTGGCCATCCCCTGACTCCAGACCACCCTAAACCGCAGCACAAGACACTGTCTAACTTCAACACCACTTGCTGGACTTCAACAGTTAGGCCTACACACACGGAGATGGAGGAAAAAACATAGGAAACACCGGATGATAGCCTAGAGGATAGAGCTCAAAACCATGCTGAAAATGAGCCTTGACTGCCAAAACCAGACGAGATCCATTTCGTCACTAGCAGTTTCTTCTATGGTCGCTTGTGTGCTTTGCGGAGAAGAGAACACTGGACAGAATTATTGCGAGAGAGAGAGAGAGAAGTGAGCCAGGTGGGGGTGGGTAAAAAATTTAAAATGCAATAAATGCTCACTAACGGTCAAATGGGATGATTCAGAAGCAATAAGCTCCATTTTTAAGCTTGTGCCAATCGCAACATTTCACTTCTTTTTTCTTAAACGTGATCGTCGAACCAAACACCCTATTTTGGAAAAAACACTAGTGAAGCCTAATTGGCCCACTGAATTGCCCAATTGGGCCCTCGATCGACAATCCAAACACCCAGAAAGAAGATCGACCGATCGGGGGGGAGCATGCCAAGATGTGTGTCCCCTGCTGATTAATCCATTCACCATTCCCCCGCCCCTCAGACCCTGACCTCTCCTTGTTCATCAAGGAACCTCAATTTTCCTTTTTTCTTCCCTCAATATTATTAAATTAAAATTTTAAGGATTCAAAATTTAAATTTAATACTCCTTTTAATTCAAAATATAAGAAGCAATGTTGTGAGGATCCAGTTTTTATATAAGCTAGTGGGCTATATTTTGGTTTTATCTTTATATAATGTGGTCTTCTTTTAATTTTACCTTGAAATAATTATGTGTCTTTTATATTTTTTCCTACTCATTATTTTTTATATCTTTTTTCACTCATTCTTTCTCCTATTCACTCTCTATAAATAAAGGTGTTTTACAAAAAATAAATTACATTTTTTTACATATTTATTATCTTTAACCGCCTAATTTAGTTATTTGAATTTCATATTTTGAACCAGGGGAGTATCAAGTTAAGTTGTTTACAACATCCTAAATTTTTTTTCCTAATAGTATTCTAATTATCTTTAATATAGAATCTAATTCAAAGTTAATATTAATCTTAAATATAATATTTATTTAACATGTTGATCAATTTTTTCCTAAATTAATTCTATTGATATTCTGTTAATAATAATCAAGTATAAGTAGAAGAGGGAGAGGATTAAAAAAGATAATTAAGAAATTAGAGCATTTTGGATTAAAAAATCATATTAACTAATTTAACAAAATTTTTTGAATCTACTAAAATTAGTTAATTAGGTATTCCATTAAGATGATTAGTCTTCAATATGCTAGAATAAAAAAATCATATTAACTAATTTAAAAAAAATTTCTCAATCTACTAAAATTAGTTAATTAGGTATTCCATTAAGAACTAGATGAGTAGTATTCAATATGCTAGAGTAATTTTTTATGCATCCAGAGTTCTAAAATATTTTTTTAGCATTATTATCTTAAAGTAATTTTTTTGTGTAATTTTTCCCTTAAATTTTTTTCTTAGTGGCAATTAAACAATCTAAATTAAGCTATTTAGTGCTGTTAGAAAAATACTTTAATGCATGAAATGCACAAAAAATTATTTTAAAATATGAAGTGTCGTGAAAAACACTTTAGGGCATTGAATGTGTAAAAAAAATAAATATGGAGTACTATTGAAAAAAAAACACTTTAGGTGCTAAATGGGAAAACAATTATTTATGATATTGAATATTATATTGAAAAAATAATTTAATGTGTAAAATTTAATTTACCTTTTTATATTTTATAAAATAATAATAATTTTATATAAAAATATATAAATAAATTTAAACTATTACTACTTAGATCACAAGTATAAAACTATAATACAAATGATATATTTAAAAATTTTAATAATAATTTAATTTTAATTTTAACCATTTAAATTTATTTATATTTTTTTATCATTTTAATAATTTCACTAAATATTAATTTTTTATTAAAATAAAATATCAAAATTTTAATTAAACGATATTATAGAGAAAAAGAGAGAAAAATGAATCAAAAGATAAAAAAGGGACTGGCTCTCCCTTCCCGTACAGAAAGAGGAAACTATCAAAACTAATTTTGATTAGACTCGACCCTACCCTTTCCAACGGCATTTTATTTAAAAATTCACTTCGGTTTGTTTTGTGTGTGTGTGTGTGTGTACTTATATATAATCCAACCAGAGAACTTGTCCCCCAAGAACCTCCCCATTTTCTTTTTCTTTTCCTTCTTTCATTATTATTAAATTAAGAAATCTCCTTGGGCGCTAAGGAAACTCTCCAATTTTTTTCTTTCTTAGGTTTTGGTGTAAATTTGTCAAGAAGATTTTACCGAGGAATAATGTTATTCAGAAAGCTTTCTCAAGTTTAATTTTATCCTAAAAGTGTTAAAATTGAGTAATATTATCATTTTTCATTAAAAAAATTAACGGACAATATTAGTCTTTTAACGATATGGAGCAATATTACTATGTTTTTAAACTCTCAGGATAACATTGAATCTAAAAAAACTTTCAGGGCAATATTACTCTTTAGCGAAAACTTCCAGAACAAATTTGTACATTAACCCTTCTTTCTTTGATTATTATTAAATTAAAATTTTCACCATTCAAATTTAATACTCCTTAGAATATGTTGCATTTAGCATCTTAAAAACATTTTTAACAGTTCTCGGTATCCTAAGATAAATTTTGATAAATCTAATATCCTAACGTTTTTTTTCAATAATATTATGTGTCTCTTTGAGTTAGCGTTTGGAACGCATATTCACGCAAGCCGATATAAAACCCATCTCATATATTTAATTTTGTATACTGTAAATCATGTTGGAAAAACAATTTCTACTAATAATTCAACATGCACTAGTCTTATATCAACTTGTGTGAACGTGCTTTAGAAACACTAACTCAAACAAGACCTAAGTGTTCTAAAGTATTTTTTTAATACAATTTTGTTCTTAAATTATTTTCTTAATGACAATGAACACTCTAAATTTAAGATACTAAATGTAACTAAGAAAAATATGAATTAAATATATTAAAAATTACTTTAAAATATTAAATGTTATTGAAAAATACTTTAAATTGATAGATATACATAAACAATTAAGATACTAAGTGCTACTGAAAAATGTTAAAAAAATGTTTTATCATGCAAATTGCACAAAAAATTGGTTTAAGTGGGGGAAAGTGGTTGGAAAAATACCTTGATTTAAATGTAACTTCCCCCCCAGATAATGTAACTTAACCCTTTAATATTAGTTTAAGAGGAGTAAAGTGGTTGGAAAAATACCATAATTTAAGGAGAAAACTTAGGTCCAGTATTTGATATATGGAACATCCAGTTCACCAATAAATAAATACCATCTGTCCTTTTTAACACATCATCATTAACCCCGTTTCTTCTTATCTTCCCTATTCACAATTTTCTATTAAACAACAAAACCCTTAACCCAATTTCCCGCTAAGGACCAGCAGTCGGTGACGGACGGAGTGGATGAAGGCCACGGAGAAGCTGCAGCAGTGGCCAAAGGAGTTATGGCAGTGATCATCCAGAGAGGACAATGAAGAGGATTGGCGGCCAAGGACGGTGGCTCGAACTGACGGCAGTGCTATCGACGAAGGATTGGTAGCTGACGGTGGCTCGAACTAACACATGGGCTAGAGATTCCTTTTCACCCTTAATCCAATCGTATGATTTGCTTGAATTGAAACGTTATTCTGTTGCTTCTGTGATGTAAATTTTTCTTGTCCTAGTTGTGGAAGATGACCATTTACTTGAAGACAAAAATTTGATTATGGTTGAGTTAAGACGATTTTTATTGTTTAGCTTTCCAGTGCTTTATCTTCTGCGATTCTTTACTCCATAACATTTTTTTTCTCCTCATTTGATACTTGCAAAGAAGCTACTCGTTATACTGAGATGGCTTTTTGAATCATTCAATTTGACATATATTTATATTGACAGTTAAAAAATTTTGAGTATTACTGTATTAGCATTACTCTCATGCTAAGGAGTAGTCTGCTATGCTTGGTGTTATACATCTATTTTGATCTATAGTTTGCAGTTGGAAGACCGTGAATGAAGAAGGTGAGAAGAAGAAACGCCGTCCATAATATTAATGATAATGTGTAAAAGTAACAGACATATGGCATTTATTTATTGATGAACTGGATATTCCATATATCAAGTAATTGACCTAAGTTTTCTCCATAATTTAAATGTAACTTTTTTCCCCAGATAATGTAACTTAGTCCTTTAATCTTTCTAAAAATGTTATATTAATTTTCATAAAAAATTAAGTTAAAGTATACTTTTAGTCTTTTAAGTTTTACATGAGGTATATTTTTAATCTCTTAACTTTATAAAATATACTTTTAATCCTATATTTTTAACACAATTAATGTTCCTGATGAAAAATATTGACGCGACAAACTTTCTAGTGATGATTGTGCAGTTGACAAAGTATATTTAATTTTTAATTTTTTAATAAATATATTTAGATTATTAAACTAAAATAAACCAACAAAGCACTGTAAATGAAACTGAGATTTTGATATTTTATATTATTAAACTAAATTTTCTTAAGACAATTGAGGTTTTGATATTGACTATTCTTTTTTTTTCTTTTTTGCCAATTTGATATTGACTATTCATTAGATTATTAAACTAAACTTTCTAGTGTTTTTTATGCAATATTATTATAATAATAATTTTATGAAGAATATTAGTAAGTTTTAATTTTAATCAAATGATAACTGTAACATCTTGATTTTTATTTATAGGATATAATTATAATTTGGAGATAATTATAAATTTAGTAGTGAATTTTGGGATAAAAGAAAAAGAGGGATTGGATTAAATATGTTTTTTTTAAAATAATAATATAATAATAATAATTACAAAAAAAGGTGGGCACCGAATTTGAAAAGGAAAAGGAGGCACCGACTAAAAATAAAATTAAAAATATTATTATTATTATTATTATTATTATTATTAAAGGAGGAGGGGGTATTTTGAATACCTCCTCACTCTGCTCACTTCACGCAATTCATTTGCGTGAAGTGTCGTGAAGAAGGGAATACGGTGAGACACTTATAAGAATATTTTTAGGATCAATAAGATACTCAGGTTCTTTTCTGATCACAAAACTCTTTTCACAAAAAAATATTTTAAATAATTTTATCTTTCTTATGATAATAATTTTGTGCTGATTAGAGAAAATTGTAATATTAGGATTTTGAACAAATTTAAGTTTTGTTAATATAAAGCTATAGGAATGTAGATTATGATTAATAATTAATTTTAATCAGGTTACTTTTATTATTTACTTAGTATAAGATTTTATAATGAATTTTCTATAGTATCATCCTATAAATAATTCTAGGGAGAATGACAGAAAAGTAACTTGGAAATTGAAAAATGACAGATGATTTTTTTTATCAAAAATTAATTAGAAAATGTCAAATCGTGATAAGGAATTCTCAACTTTTTTCTTGTAAAATGACTGATCGTCATTTCTGAATTTTCAAGTTCATTTTCCGTCATTTTCCCATAATTCTATATTAGACTTCTTAACCAATTAAATTTGGATTATTGGAGGTATTCTTGAGGTTTTAATCGATTTAGATCTTTTTAAAGATGAAGATTTATAATTTAGTATTTTATGTCTTAAACTTAAAATTAGTGATTTTATGTAATGGAATGAAATTAATAATAATCAATAACTTGAATAAGTTATTTGAGTTAATTAAGAAAAATATTTACATTAATACTTGGAATTTTAGTGTAAAATTGGAATTTTTAGAAGTAATTAAATCAAATTTAGAAATTATAAAATTAAGTTAAGTAAATTAATTTTTCCAACATCTCAAAGAGTTATTAATATATAATAAATTGATTGTTGTAGATTAATTTTTGGTGTGTATTTGATGTAATACCCCGAAATTTGGGATTGGAGACTTGAGAATAAGTCTAAATTAAGTGGACTGCTAAGCCCCAATTTAGCAAGAGCCCAAATTTATCCCCTAATGATTCTAATATCTTTAGGGTATTAAGAAAGTAAAATGACGAATTTTGGAGAAAGTAATTATGTTTTTGGTGAAATCACCTATGAGGTAGTAAACTTGTCATATGATTTTGAACGATCAAATGATGAGAAACAATTATGAGATTTTACAGGATGAAAGTAGACATACTAAGATTTAATTTGATAGGTCATATGAATCAATTAGAGCTATACACAAAAAGATATGAATTTTTGAAGTTAGCCCAGAAAAACTGGAAATTTTCTGGAACAACATGCAAAGATTGAAATTCTGGGGATTTTGTGATTCTATTCAGCAAAATTCTATATTTTTCCTTGAAACTAGACTCAATAAGGGTTCTATAGGCTTTGAAATCACTTCAATTCTATTTTTCTATAATTAGTTATGATTTTTCAAAGTTTGGGCAAAAATATGCCAGAATTTTGTAAAAATCCGAAAATTGGGTAATTATCAAATAAATGAAATATGATATTAGATATTAAAATAAAAGGTTATCATCTCCTTCCAGCAGCCATAACTGACGCCATTTTCAGTTTTAGAGAGAGAGAAGAGTTGAGATTTTTAGAGAGAGAAGGAAAGGAAAAAACTTGCAAAGGTAAGTGATTTCTTCGGTAAATCGGTTCCTAATGCGTATAACTCTGTTCCTAAGCTATTCTCCTATGTGATTCAAGGGTTGGAAGCTCAAATTTGCTTGTTGAAGTGACCTAGGGTTCAGCCTTATCAAGGGAGAGCCAGTGAGAGCTTGAGGTAACTTCCAAACTCTTGTATATTGACTATTTTGGCTGTTGTGGACAATTTAATCGGTAAAATTTCGCCGAATTGTCATTGGTTGTAAAAATGGAAAATGGGTGTGTGGGGCTGTTATGCTGACCAAATTGATACTACATGATAGTTGTAACCTAATGGAATAGTCAATAAGGTGGTTAGGAGTAGAAAGGAACGCGTTTACGGAGCCGAAACTGAAAAACCCCGATTTTCCCCTTAAAACCCATATATTTCGGCCAGCATTGTAAATGGGTCTTAGAGTTGGATTTTCAATGATTTGATGGTTCCATTGAGTTCAAGAGGGAAAATTAAGTGGGGTTACAGTTGGGCACTTTTTCGGAAAAGGCCGAGAAAGCATAATTACGAAAATGACCCTAAAACACTGAAATAAGGGCTACCAAGGGCAATTTCATCTTTTGGCAGTGAATTTGGTAATTTCGAGTCCATAAATGGATTCCTTGGGTGAAAATATGCAAGAATAGCCCATGTCAAAATTTCAGGAAAAGTACAGCCGGACCTGGTACAGCGGGGCCAGGTCGGGTCCCATGGGGTATTTTAGTAATTTTTTTAAGATAGACTCATATAACCCCCAGAAACACTATGAAAGTGTCTAAATAGTATATTTGACATTGTAGGATCGAATATGAAGCCCCGAGCTGTTGGCACGCAAATCGAGGAGAAAAGATTGGAGGTAGGGGACTTACCTTACTTGCATGTATTTGATATATTTGCTTGTGTAATGATGTATGTGATTGCTTTACTTGATTGTGTAAAGCATATTTGAATAAATGAAGCTCTGTTTCTGTTTTCGTTGTGGCCATAGTCTTGTTGTATGAAACATTGAGCATGCAGAAATGTCATTATGGGACATACATCTAGATAAAGCTAACAATGCATACACATAGCATCAATCATCCATGCATTATGGTATCTGTTTCCTACTGAGATTCTTTCGAATCTCACCCTCCCCTACCAACAATTTAGACAGGAGAAGACAGAAGATATGCTGAGAACAATGTAGAGAACCATATGAGGGGATTGCAATGGTGGAACGAAGATGAGAAGATGTCTCCGTTTCACTGGGACGGGTTTAGATACCCCAGTAGCCCTGTGTGGCTACATTGATGGTAATGATCATGTACAAACCCCTATGGGGAATTTATGTAATTATGCACATATTATCAGTATAGTTATGTTATTCCTGTGTTGCCTACCAAACCGCATATCGTTTTCCGCAAATACTTTGGTAAAGGTGAAATTAAAATAAGGGCGTGACATTTGAGCTCTGAAATTAGGAGCTTGTGGTTATAATTTTGCTTTGGCAGGAGGTAACTACTTTCCTCTTATTGTGCATGCTTGTATGATGTTTGTAAGTGATTTTTAACTATATAGAATTATAAATTTGGCTATTGATATGTGATGTGGACTTTGAAACTATGTTGTTATTGAAATTGTTTTGCGTGACATATTTTCATGAAGAGAATGACTAGTAGTATTATATTATATGAATTGATATTTATTTATTGGAAAGATCCTTTTGATAATTGTGAATCGATAATGACATGTATATGTTAAGATCGGCAGGCACAGCGGCAGAAATTTAAAAATTTTCACCAATCGTAATCGAGGATCTATCAATGGCGTTTAAACCAAGTAGGAAGGATTCATACCTTTTGATGATTCAGAGTTTTCACGATCTCTAGGAGCCAACATGTCAGGTCCTCTCCCTCTACCGGTATCCACACAAATGCTCTCCAACCGAAACTGCGTGCTAGCGCCTCTAATGTCTCCTAGGGTTTTACTTACGGCTCTCAATTCATATGTGCGTATCAATATATCTGTTCTATCAAGTTTATAACCTATGAGGGCTATTTTCAAAGTTCAAAATTAATCATCATTAATTTCGAAATTAATTAACAATTAATTATCTTGATGAGCTAATTAAATAAATTTAGTTTAAATTAAATTTGTCTAACAGTTTTAATTTAACCTATTTATTTAATCCAAATAAAGAGCCATTAGATTTAATTTATCTTCATAAATTAAATCTGAGATACTATATCTCTATCATGTTAGTTATTAAATTTAATATATCTTAATAAATTAAATTTAAAACTAACAATATAATAATGTCATATAATATATATATATATATATACACACACATATATATAAGATATATATATCTATATAATATTATTAATGAATTTTATATTATATATATATATATATAAAATTCGTCCACCCTAAATTAAACATTATCTCGTGTTGGGCCATTCTTGTGTGCAACCCTGTAGGCCCATATGAAGTTGGCAGTGGGCCAATAACTATACTAACCCAAAAGTCGCAAGCGGCCTCTAGCAAGACATTACGACTACCCAATTCATATGAGGATCGTTATCACGATGCAACATATCATACAACCATGTCACGTCCCTTTTGTCACATGATATATCGATCAAGGATAAGGCATGAATAATGTCATCCTCTTGTTCCTGACCATTACTTTCTCGATTCCTAAGTAGCCTAATAATAGAGACAGAAACTCCTTTCATCATAGTATGGCCATACATTTCTCAGACTCACTCATCGAGGGGCCCAGTAATATCTCTCTACTAATGTGAGGGACAAATTCCATCTTGATCATTCATATTTCTCTGCATGAAAACCACCAAGCCCGATCGTAGCCTTTATCATCACCCGGTCAAAAGTGACTTTTGACTATTTCAAAGCTTAGCAACTCTCATGTAGGAATCCATGATAACCTCAGGTCTAAGGGCATTGCGATGTGGTTATACATGAGAAAAGCTTATAACTTGATCCATGTAGCTTTCTCATAGTGGGTCGATCCAGCACATTGTACTCTTACAAGTGCCTAAGACTTTGATTCATATCTCCATATCTTATCAAAGTCATACTGATCTTGTTTCATCTCTACTCCCGCATAGATGACCGACCATGGATATTTTAGGACAATCTTTATGAATTATCCAAGGATACAATTATCACAGTTAACATGCAACTAATATGATAACAGAATGGAGAAATTTCATTAAAATAATAATGTTCAAAGTACAATGATTGGCCCTTATGGCACAATTTCCAACAGTATAATCATACAACATTGATATGCGAGGGGACAATGGATGTGGATTTGATGGGAGTTTACTCAAAGAGGAAATAAGGGGGTGAATTATTGTACAAATAGAGGAAATAAAGTGGTGGGCTTCCAAGTGTACACTAATTAATCCTTTGGCTCATTTGTATCTAGTGGGGCCTTGACACCCCACTAATGTATTAAGGGGGGAACCCATGGTTTGGTCTTGTGCCCTATAGATTTTGGCTGGTTCATATCACTTAATCGATGAGCTTGTTGAGTTAAACTACCAGTCATATAGGCGAGTGTTAGCCCATGGGTTCAGTCAGAGGAAATAAGGCAGGAGAGGAAATAAGGAAGAATAAAGAATAAATTCGATAATGACATGTATAATTGTGAATCGATAATGACATATATAATCATACAACATTGATATGCGAGGGGACGATAGATGTGGATTTGATGGGAGATTACTCAAAGAGGAAATAAGGGGGTGAATTATTGTACAAATAGAGGAAATAAAGTGGTGGGCTTCCAAGTGTACACTGATTAGTCCTTTGGCTCATTTGTATCTAGTGGGGCCTTGACACCCCATTAATGTATTAAGGGGGGAACCCATGGTTCGGAGAGGAAATAAGGAAGAATAAAGAATAAATTCTTGTATATTAATTCCGGTACACTTATGTGATAAATATGATATTGAGATTATGATATTATGGATTAATGTATAAATATATGTGGACATGTGATAGTTTCAATAATGCTATGACTTTATAACCGTCCCACTTGGCACCTTATGGGTATTTACTCGTATACCTGATGTAACCCCCTCACAACCATAGGCCGAGATTTAGTTCGTAAAGATGTGATTAATGTAGAATTAGAGACCATAAACGATTAGGGACTTAAACAAGATCAAACTTCCCTAAAATCAAGGTTTACAAAACTTTTTCAAAACCTATTCACAATGGTCTCATATTCACATTTCAATACATAAATGCCCTGTACAGGTTGATTTCATTCATACATATCAAAGTACAGCATAAATTCCTGACACACTTGGGTTCCATTAATTAATAAAAGGGTTTACATAAGGGATAAATGCCATAATCTCTTTCCCTTTTACTTGGGGATTACACAAACTATACCACAAATATATATATACATTCATTTCCCAAGAATATATCCAAAAATCACAAATATAATAACCAAACATTCCCAAAATTAAACTCCCATCCGGAGCTCTAACCACTCTTCGTCACCCGCTTCCCTTTTGATATTATATGCATTGAATTTGAACTCGTTGTCATTAAAATTAAAATTAAAATTTAGGGAAAGCATGAAAAGATGCTGATAAATGTTTTTGAGGTGAACACTCAGGCATAACTCATGAAAACATGATTCAAATCTCACTAGAAGTCACATATATGAACATCTCATATTTCATTTGAAAATATTTAAATATAATTTAATGTTTTTTTGAAACAGCAAAATACTCCACTTAGGGCTTGTTTGGGTTAACGTTGGAGAAACACGTTTACGTAAGTTGTAAAATAAAATATTAAAAAGGGGGGTACAAGATAGGCAAGCATTAAAAAAAAATGTGTGAGGCCCCCTTAAAAAGAAGTGTCAGGGAGGGTATTATTAATACCAAGGAACGAAAAATCGGATCGGGCAATGAACCGGTCACAGCACAGGTTCAAGGGTTAATGGGTCAACCGGTAGTTGAACCGATCATAACCGATCATATTAAAATATTATAATTTATTAGTGATAATATATATTAATATATTTTTAAACTTCTATAAATAAAAATAAAGATTTTTAGAAAAAAAAGCTTAAAATCTATTAGTATTAATTATAATGCCTATACTTATGCAATAATATCTCATTTCCTATAAGTATTATATCTTTTTAAATAATTTTTTTCATTATCTTCTTTATTTTTTTTAAATTTTTTCTTTCTTTACATATTTTTCTCTTCATTTTAGTTTTTAACCTTCCATTTTCCCCTAAAAAAGTACAAAATAAAAATTTGGAAAATTTTAAAAAAATGAAACCGATTCAACTGGTTCGACCACCGGTTCTGACTGGTCCAACTGGTTGACCGGTCTGACGGTTGAATCAGCAAACCAGACCGGACCATAGACCAGTTCCCGATTCAACCGGTCAAACCAGCCGGTCCGGTCCGATTTTTTGTTCTCTGATTAATACCCTTTCCCCCTCACTCCTCTCATTCAAGTTTCACGATTAGGCGAGTGAACAGAGTAAACGTAATTTCAACAGTTAAGGTTTTAAATTTATTAGATAATTTTGGTACTTAAAATCACTTTTTTTTATCAAACTTCCTTCATAAAAATTGTTCTATGTATTTTTATCTTTCTATTGGTGGTAATATTATACTGATTAGTGAGAGCTTTAGGGTTAGGATTTTGAGAGAATTTCGAGGTTTTATAAAAGATGGCTATAGATATGTGGAGAATAAATAATAGTTGATTTTAATTGGTTTAGATTTATCGTTCGGTTGTTTTTTGATTTTATAATTAATTTCTTTTTATAAAAATCATAAATTATACTTTTGGTGACGTTTTTTACCAATTAAATTGGATTAAACAATTTATTTGGATTATTGGAAGTATTATTGAAATTTTAATTGGTTTAATTTTGTAGATTTTGAATTATGTGAAATTATAAGTTATGATTTGATATTAGAATTATGGTTATTAAAGACTTTATTGAGTGAAATAGAGTTAAGAAATTTTAGAAATTTTGATTCAAAAGGAATTTGAGGAATAGATAAATTGTTGTTATTTTTAAGAAAATTGAGCTAATTATGGGGATTATTATTTGCTATTTTGTATTAGTTAACAATTATTATATATATTAACATGTAAATATATATATATTTATTGAAGAGTGAATTTGAATTTAGCTTGTTGGAGTTAAATTCTCTCAAGTTTAGTTGTGTCAAGAACTTGAGGTAACTACTTTCCAATTTATCATGTATGCTTGTTGAAATGATTATAGGCATATGTTGGTATTTTTAATTGCTATAAATATGTTATAGTAATTTATATATGAAAAATGTACAATGATAGTATTAATCATGTTTTTAGTAAACTTTTTAGTTAAGTGACCTAAATGATTTATTTGAATGATTGATGATGTATAGCATTAAATATAAAATATATGAATAAATTATTAATATTGCAGATTGTGATGTTGAGATGTTGAATGTGGTGAGTTATGATTGAGGAGAGGTTTAATTCTTTTATACCACGAGGTATAGCCGCCACTGTGCACACAATGGATAGCTTTGGCATTCTCATGGTCCTTAGTATCACCCTTTCCTTTAGCTGGGTCAAGGGTTAGCTCAAGGGACATGGACATCTTTCCATTTTCGACAGAAAGGGAATCCATGATCTGATATGAGTTCTATAACCTTTGGCCGGGTTACATCTCATTATTGGAGAGCTTGGTGCAGTCTTGTCAAAGAAACTAATCATGTTATATGTTGTAACTCATGGGTTCTGTCAGCAGTTAAGGAGGTTATAAGGATGGTTGATGGAGTTTTATGCATACTGAATTGTTCTCTTGAAATACTAATGTTTTGGAAATATTAGACTTTATGTGATATGAATATATATTTTGTCTGCTCAACTATCTTATAATTATTCATTGCATATTTGTTAAAATAGAATTGTGGATATTGAGTTTATATAACTCACCCCGTCGATATTTATAATTTTTCAGGTGAGAGTTTAGATAGTGCTACTAAGAGGAAAGCAAATGAGACTTGATTTGATATCAATCGTATGTTTCGTTTAGTTATATGAGTATAATATATATTGCCAAACTTAAGGGCCTTTTTGGTATACGTTGCATATGTTGAATACTTCGTTGCATACTGTGATTTGTATTGTGGGTGGAGCACTTTAATATGATGTATTATATAATATTTAATGCTTTACTTGGTTTAGCGATTAATTATATGGTAATTAAGAGAAGTTGTTATATAAATCGAGACAAAACTCCTCTTACAAATTTACCTTATATTTCGTAAATTATGTCAGAAAAACAGCTTTTATTGCCAACTCAAATAGACATTTAATATGATTAGCTTCCTCGCTTAATTCAAATTCATCCATTTATTATTTGGCTTATGTTTGTTTTTAAAGTAGAATATGAGAAGATACTAACATCGAATGAACAAGGGAGAATTTTTGCTCTTGATTCTTGAACATGTGAGAGTAGTTTTTTATCTGATAAAAAAATAAAATTGATTAATTTCAAAGAAACAAGGGAAACTCACTATGTGGACCCAAAAACCATAAAATGTTATAAAAAAGTCCTAAACCAAATTCCTCTATCAAAAAAGTATATAGGGATTGCATTATGATTAATTTAGAATGTAAAATTACTTTGTTACCCCATTGAATAAAAAAGAAAGGAACAACATATGCATTTTTTGACAAATGCTTATGCTTATTTTTACAAGTTTAATTTTCTCTTTGGAGAAGTTTTAAAATTTCAAAACTTAATATCTCTACTTTAACAAGTGCATGCGCCTTTTTTTTACAAGTGTTTATGCTTATTTTGACTATTGGATGAACTAGTTTGACAAGTTCATTTTTCTCCTTGTACAAGTTTTGAAATTTTAGAACTAAATGTGATAAATTTGACAAGTGCATATGCCTTTTTTGACAAGTGCTTATACCTTTTTGACAATTGGATGAGCTATTTGACAAGTTCATTTTTTTCCATGGACAAGTTTTAAAATTTCAGAATTAAATGCACCAATTTTGACAAGTGCATATGCCTTTTTTGACAATTGCTTATGCCTATATTGACAACTGATGAGCTATTTTGACAAGTTCATTGGTAAGAACAAGATATATAAAGAAAGGCACAATATATGAGGAGTTTTGAAGAATCATATCATCTATAATTGGAAAAGTAAGTAATAAAATTTGTTTGAAATTTCAAAAATTTTTTATGAAAGAAAATAAACTTGTCAAAACAACTCATCCAATTATCAAAATAATCATAAACACATGTAAAAAAAGATATATGCTGTTCATTTCTTTTTTATTTAATAAAAACAATAAAGTAATTTTATGTTTTAAATTAATCACAATAATACAGTCCCTTAAAACATTTTTAATAAAAAATTTTGGTTTGAGATTTTTTAAAAATTTGTTAGATCTTTGGATCCAACATTGAAAAAAGGGAAAATTCTAAAAATATATATTAGAAATTGCAAAAAGACGATTCAATACACAGAAATTGGAAAAGGACAGATCAGTACAGTGTCAATTGGGATGAGGAATATGAAATTTTAAAATCTTGGCGATACAAAAATGCCCTTCATTCCTTAATCGAAATAACAACATGAGCCTCGTAATTAACAACTCCGTATTCAACATTAATAACATCAAAATCCCCTAAAAAGTCCGTATTTGTTAATTGTGAAAGAAGAAATTGGAATTGTTAATGTTGAATCCGGAGTTGTTAATTAAGAGATATATGTTTTTATTGGCCTTAAAACTTGCTAATTGTGAAAGAAGAAGTTGGAGTTGTTAATGTCGAATCCGAAGTTGTTAATTAAGAGGATTGTGTTGTTATTCCGAAGTGGAGGAAGAAAATATAGTTATTAATATAGAATACAGTGTTGTTAATAAAGAGAAAAGAGTTGTTATTGGCCCTGAACCTTGTTAAAAAGGAGTTGTTATTGGTCCTGAAACTTGTTAACTGTGAAAGAAGAAATTGGAGTTGTTAATTTTGAATCCGGAGTTATTAATTAAGAGATAAGTGTTGTTATTGACCCTTAAACTTGTTAATTGTGAAAAAAGAAATTGGAGTTGTTAATGTCGAATCCGGAGTTGTTAATTAAGAGGATCATGTTGTTGTTCTGAAGTGGAGGGAGGGAGGGAAGGAGGGCTGAAGGGTATTTTCGTCATTTTACTGAGATTTCAAAATCTCAGATTTCTCATCTCATCTGATATTGTACTGATCTATCCTTTTCTAATTTCAGTATACTGATTGGTCTTTTTATAATTTTCAATATATTTTTTTAAAATTTTCCTTTGAAAAAAGTCAAGCACAGTATAGAGCGGCAGGGTGTGGATCCGGTTCTGTAAATTTTCTTCTCTCCTGCCATAAAGCAGATCCAGGGGTCAGCATGCCAAGACACGTGCCCCCCTATAAATCCATTTACTCTTCCCCGGCCCTAGGGTCCCTGACTTCTCCTTGGTCACTAAGGAACCTCTCATTTTTACCCCCTCCTCTTAAAAAAAAAAAAATACCTCCGGTCCTAAATATAGGACATAATTTATAATACAAATTACACTATAAATTATATCTTATATTTAGGATAGGAGAGAATATATATATATATATATATATATATTGAGCTAAGCTGGATACTTTTTTTTTTTTTGCCGAAAGAGCTAAGCTGGACACAACTCCGTAAAACATGGCACTTTTTTCTTTAATAGTACACCTGCACTCGTCTATAATGGAACATTTAATTAGAAATTTCATATTAAGCTTAAATATAACACATATTTAATATGTTTATTAATTTTTTTAGATTAATTTTATTGATATTTACTCAACAATAATTAAATAGAAAGATGAATGAGGGAATTAAAAAAATAATTAAAATGTTTTAGAAAAAACACATCTCAATATAATAAAAAAGAACAAACACATTATATTAAGGGAGAATCTTTAAAAAAGAATTTGAAAATTAGAAAATGTCAAATCAAATATTTTATTAAGAGAGTTGATTAAAAAATATCAAAACTTGATAAGCAATTTCCAACTTATATTTTGAGAAATACCTAATTTATCATTTTATAATTTTCAAATTCTTTTTTGTGGATCCTCCCTTATTTTAAGTAATAACTTAAATAATATCTTTAAGGGAAAATTGTGAAAAAATATTTCATTGAAAACTTATTTGTCAAATGGGACCTTCGAATGCATAATATCTTTCGGATGTAAAAAATATCTTTCTTGTATGCAATATTCTTCCCTCTACATGTGCAAAAACCTTTTCTGCGTGTGTAAAAATCTTCCATCCGTGTGTAAAAATCTTCCCTTTATGTATAGATATCTTTCAAGATTCCATTTGACAATTAAGTTACTAATGAGTTCTTTTTTAGCAATTTTTCCTATATTTAATCTATCATTAATTAAATTTTACATTAGTATTCAAGATTTTACATCATGTTTTATTTTATGTAATACTCTTATGCAAAAGACGACAAGGAGAGCTACACTCCATAGTCCCTTCCTGTCCACGAACCGGAAGAGGAAACTATCATGCGGACTCTGATTAGACTCGGCACAACCCTTTCCAACGGAACTTTATTCAAATAATCACTTTGGTTTCTATTGCGTTTATATATATATATATATATATTATTGTCACTTCCAGTCGCCAGCGCGGAACGTGGCTGCTGCCTCTCTGGTTTCGCTTGTAGTAATCATTTCATCTTCGGTCATCACTGTAGGCGGAGCTTGAGCCTTTCTTCTTTTTTTTTAAATTAAAGACGGCCAAGCATAGTTTGGAAGTTACAAATCAGTAATCAAAGAACAAGTTAGACCGCATAAGTGCGATCTTGAACCAAAAAAGGAAGACAATGAGGGGGTGGTTCTGATAAAATTGCCGCTTGAGCCTTTCTTCGACTTCGTCGTCTCTTCCTTTTCATATTCAAGCTTCGGGCCGTTTCCGATGACTAATTCGTCGGAGCATGTCCCTCTTCCTGACTCAGTTGAGCGGCTCTTGGAAACTATCTGCAGCCAGCAGAAGCTAACTCCTCCGAGCTCCGAAGTAAGACGCGAACTCGCGAACGTCGGAAAAGAGTCGGCTGTTGATATTTTGGAAGTAATTTCAAAGACTAAGGTTCATACTAGTCTCTCTGGGTTCATCATGCGTATGATTAGTTCTCCGAAAAAAGCCACTAGTCGCTCACCAAATTCTACCAGAGGTTTCACTACCCGACTCATCAATACCCAAGGTAGTAGAAGTACTCTATATTTATCTTTTGTTTCCTGTCCTCTTTCATTTGGTTGACTCGAAGCAAAATTACTCTCTCTCTCTCGTTCGAATCGCCGAACGCGTGGAAGACTGGGAAAAGGAGACGTCTCTCGGATAACAAGGCTGGCCATTTCCTTCGGTACTGTGGCTCAAGAGTGACGATTTCGAATCCGGAATTTCTTTTGTTTTTTTTTAAAAAAAAATTATTTTGGCATTTGTAGCTGCTTCTTACTTTGTTTTCCATTGTTTTATCTCTTGCTCTGATTAGGAAGATTGGGTATAACTTGTTGGTGCTTGTTGAGCTATTTACTACTTTGGCGTCTTTTTCCTTCATATTTGAAATTTTTGAGAAATTTGAAATTACAGTGAACGGAGCTGCGACTACCTCTCCCATGGAAGAGTATCCAGGAAGTGCCTCGCCTTCAAGACCACAGGGAGAAGCAGAATCATCACCGATTCCACAATTGGTGGCCCTGGGAGAATTGGAATTTAAAAAGGCATTTCTACTTTTGAGCTATATTGGAGGGTAAGTGCGGAATTGTTTTTTTTTTAATTCACGTTGTTTCTTTTTCCAGAATCGTCACCGAGTCAGTGATGCTTTGAGGTTTAACGTTTTCTTCTTCTTTTTGTTTTTATAGGGAGAGTCTAGAGCGGGCTATATCGGCGGACAAGATTAGGAGTCTTAAAACATTGCCGATGCGGAGTTTTGAGGAAGCAATATGGGAAGCGGTGGGCGAATATAACTGCGATTCCGGCGACCGGCGACTGGTGAACATCCCATTTGATTTATCTGTCTGACTTTAGTTCGTTAATTTATTACTTTACTTGCTTTTGATCTGAAGTCGGAACTTGTCTGTAAAAAGGGGAATGGTTGGCTCCCTCTCTCTTTTCGAACCAAAAACTACTCCAATCATTCGCTGAGCCATTAAAAAGGCATATCTCCCATTGACTTTTTAAATTCTGGAGGTTTTACTTTGTTATACTTTTCTGTTATTACTTTATTTCACCATTCACCCGTGCCTTAAAACAAGGCTAAATTTGTTGAGTTTGTCATGTAAATGAATTTATGGCAGTTCTTGACTGTCCTGTTAATTCATCAACTCTAGCCACTTGGAAGTTCTTCATCCAACATCTGCTGTACTATTCTATAAAAATATTTGATTATTTGCTATTGATAACTTTGGCATGTGCAGTACCATGATTGGGATTCAGGGAAGCCGTTTGTCTATTACTGTCATATTTCTCCAGATGGGAGTTTAAGGTTCAAGGTTTGCCTCTACTATATCTTAACTATATTTATAAAAGTAGAGCAGGAAGTGTCTCACATTAGCAAAATGGCAGGCTCAAAACTCTAAAATAATAATAAAAAAATATAATAATGACAGGTGGTTATGAAAGATAGATAATAGGGCATGTAGTTACACAATATCTTGTAAATTAATGATGGGGAGGTAGATACAAAATATTTAGTAAATATTTAATTTAATATTTTGATTATTCTCTTAGAGGTCTTTAAAAAGAACGAATATAATACTATAATTATAAATATAAATATGTGCAAATTTAGGGTATATACTCAATAGAAAAATAGGGATTCTAATAAATTAATTACGACCTTTTATATAGAACAATTTTGAGTGTTTTACCGTACATATTGAGACATGAAAGTCAAAATGGCTATAGCATCACCTCTCCACCGACATATATATATATATATATATCTATATGGATCATAGTGTATTTCACACTACAAAATATTGTTTTAAATCTAAGTGATTTTTTACATAATAACACATTAATAAATATCTGGCCCCTCACCCGCTCATTGCCCGGGTCTGGTCTAGTTTTCATTAACTTTTGACAAGTTCTACAAAACATATACACTCTTATACATGCTGTTATAAAAGCAAATCCTTTTTTCCTAGATGTACTTCCGTGGGTACTATGGAACCACTAATAGAATCATAATCACATCCATAGACCAGTTTACAATGGCATATGGACTAGTTATAAAAATGTTTTACTTATATATATAGTAATATAGTAATTTCCAATCCCCTTGTCTGGTAATTCACTTCAGGGCCCGTTTCTCCAAGTGGCACGGACACACTTGCAAAAATCATTAGGTGATGACAATATTCTCATTGTAAAATTTGCTGAGGAAAGGCGTGGCTCCAATCGAACCAGTATTAAGGAAGCATGCGCTCTCTACGGAAAATTTGGAAGAGAGGGAATTCATGTTGGTCTTCGCCTTTACCGGTTTTTTGGTAATTTGTGAGCATGTCCTTATAAAATTCTATGTCATTGAAATTTTATGCTTGTTCTTGTTAATCCCTATTGACAGCATCGAATTGAGTCTGCCTGATTGCTTGTTTCTGTTTTCGTCAAATTGTTGATATGTCAAACTTCCTTCACTCATTCAACTACTTATTCCCTTGGATTACTAACGTGAATGTAGTTGAAACTTGATTTGATTGGTGTCTTCTTGTTAACTTTGTGCCTCTATCACTCTATGGTAGCATGCTGCCATCAATGATGGAAGTTTGGGGTATCTGTGTATTTGGATACCCTTTTTTTCTCGGTTTTAAAATCTTTATATGTATTTCTTACATCTCACACATTGTCGCTGTTTTGCACCAAACATTTGAATCTTGACAAGTAATATGTATCTGATGCCGTCTTTAGAGTTTTTAGACAAACCTATGGGCACCAATATACAGGCACTGATGAGCCTAAACTTGTTATCAACTGATCAGTTTTTAAAGATGGCGGAAAGGAAGAGAAAAAGAAGGACCCAACATCATCAGCTGTGAAATGTTATTTTGTTAGGACAGAATCTTGTGCATCAGTTGATAACTGTGAATCTTACAGATTATCGGGCAAGTCAATGTCTGAAGCTCGATCTTTATTTATGCATGCTCACACATTACCCAGTTTGGACAAATTCATGGCTAGGTATGGTACTCTGTAGATGCTGTTTTTAGATTTATATATTGTATTTTCCCCCTCCTGCACAAGAAACAGTTTATCAGAGTTACTGACATCATGTATTTAGGTTTTCTCTAATTTTGTCCAAAACCTTAACATTTGACGTTGACATGGGATCTGTGGATGTTCAGACAATTGACGATGTGTATTGTCAGGTATGATCAATTATTGTCATCTCTATATGGACTTTTTGCCCTATTTTTGTATATGGAAAACTTTTTTTTTTTCATTTCTTTTTAGGATGAAAATGGTGAACGTGTTTATCACAATGGGAAAGCACGGATTCATACTGATGGAACTGGGTTTATTTCTGAGGATTTAGCTAAGCATTGCCCGAGAAATGTGTCTAAAGGAATTAATATGAAGGCTAAAAGTTTCAGGGTATCACTCTGTTTTAATACTTAAATTTGCATACTTTACTTGCTCACATTGTTCTTTTTTCATTATTTTGTATCAAATATCCGTTATGTGTTTTAGGTTTTATAACAATATACTATTTTTATCTGTTACCCATGGGTCTATTTGTCATGGTTGCTTTGTCATGTAGCGCAACAAAGTTATAGGAATATATTATGTCAGTACTTGGCACAAACTTACTATAGCTTATTCATCAAGGTCTTTTTCTTTTTTAAATTATCATTTTGTTGATATATGTAGTATTAAATATGCTTCTTGAAGGATAAAACTTCAATATTACTATATAGTATGTATGTTATTTTATTTATGCATTTTCTTAAAATTTTGGTTAGACACATGAAGCTGATGGAAAATGATTGTAAACCTTGTATGACTGTTCATATGACAAGTCATACATTTTCTCTTTCAGTTTTATTATTTAAAGATAAGAAGTTTGGAAAGATGATTTGAACTGCTAGCTCTATCGGACATTGATATGTATTATGTGCAAGACTACTAGATTATGTGATAATATTGCCCAGCATCTTGTTAGATGAATGCGTTTCTGTCCTATTGTTCCCTTGCTCTTTGTTTGGTGAACATATATTAATTATCTTCTGGCATTCATGTTATTTTCATAAATCATGGAATAAGCAAAAACATCCCTATTTTAAATCTCCATTGGAAGTGTTATGTCAAGAAACTATTTCTACTCCGATACGTCCTCTTTTCAAGTGTTGGTAAGTTCGAGTCTTTTTATGTTTTCTATTTCATTGCACCGACCCTCGGTCCTGCAATTCACACTTCCGAGTGTCAAATGGTTCTGCTGCTACTTTTTCCTCGTCTTCTCTCTCACTTGGTTCTTTAGGTTTTGTCTTGTGTAGAACTCTTTTCCTTACCAAGACTTAGATGATGGTGGGTTTCTAATTTGGTTGGATAGGATAATATGACTGTTGCTTGTACAAATATGGAGTCCAGCACAAGTGAGCCAGTACGTTCCTTATTTCTCTGTAAATTTTGAGACTGCATACCTGCATCGGATGGATTTTATTCTGATATTTTTTCTTTCTTTGACTAAGCCTTTGCTGATCCAATGCCGTCTCTATCACATGGGACGCACCATGAAGGGCACACTTTTAATCAACAAAAGGGTACTAACTGATTGCCTTTTTTTTTGGGTGGAAATATGATCGTCTTAATTGTAGTATGTGGTAATTTGCATTTTGGAGTATGCAAATGAACTACTAGTCTTAATTCCTGTATTGATCAATTCATGGCTCGTAATATTGTTTCAACTTGTAATTTTTTTTTTTTTCAAATAATAAATTTTGGATGTTTAGCTGTCATGCACTCCATGTTTGATTATGAGGAGGATTTCTCAAAAGAGTTTGATGATGCCATTTTACTTGAAAATGCTTTATTGCAGGTATAATGACTGATTCTTTGGGTTAATGCTTAGACAAAAATGTTTACTAGGGTTGACACATGGGGGAATTAGGGTTAAAGGAGATAATTTGGGTAATTTGGATAATAAGTCTATAAATAGGAGATTCGAAGATGTATCGGTGTCTAGTGAATATGCATATTTTTACTGTTTACCCTATTCTCCCTTTTTACCTCTAACAAGGTTGCTCACTTGCACAAATAAATTTGAAGTGAGATTTGAGTACTGATGTGGTTTTTTAGCTACGGAGTATGCTACCTTTGTGAGTTGACTTTCATGTATTTCTGTCGAACTGGTCTATCTTGTAAGATATTAATTTTTTTATTCTTATTAGTAGGTTTTTAAATAGTAAGCAGGATTTTTTTTACTATGTTGGTTTATGGAGTGTTATGTATTCCATTGGGGTGCAGGGAAATAAGTGAGGTAGAGAGTAAAGATAATAGTGTTATCTAGCAGCCACCAGGAAAATGTTTTGATACATAGAAAAGGTTGAAGAATTCAGATTATTCATTTTCATTATTTTTAGATGATGTCTAGGTTTATCATCTCTTCAGATTGAAGTTGTCAGACTAAATACTTATCAGATTCATGTGAATTTAGATGTGCATCAGTTATTCTGCTGGCAGTAAAGTTCTCTTATTTTTAAATCTTGCAGCTTCCTAGTAAGACGATACAAGTTCGGCCATCAATGATCAAGGTTGATACAGATCCAAATATTCCGACGCAAAGCATAAATTCAATGGAGGTAGTTGGTACAAGGTATCTCCTTTACGTATCTTTTTCCTTATCAAGTTGGCTATTGTTTGCTATTTGCTGAAACTTTGTTACCTGAAGCAGTTAAGGGGGTTTTGGATGTTGACCATAATTTATGCCATATATGATAATTTTTATGTTTCAACGAGTGGGTTGCAGAAAGAACCATTAAATTATGACCAGCGTCCAAAACTGGAATAGGCTCAGGAGTTCCACTACTTTTCATCCTGAATGGGCTCAGAAAGCAATTGTAGGCTTGCATGTTCAGTTTTTAGTCCTTCCAAAGAAAAAGAGGCTAAAGGACATGTTAATATGCTTATACTATTTTTTACCTGACTAACTTCTCATAAGTTTTATTCTGTTAGGAGCTGAGCTCAAACTATTGTGTTAAGCTAGTGTTCTAGGTTTTTTAGTAAAGAAAATTCTCTATTTTTTTAAGCAATGATTATCTAATCTTAAGCCTTAATCTTTCAGCAACAAACCACATAGGTGTTATTTATCCCGACCTCTGATTGCTCTTCTAAGCTATGGAGGAGTGCCGAATGAGTTTTTTCTGGATTCACTTAAGAGTGCTTTGGAAAATGCATATCGTGTCTTCACTAACAAGCGTGCTGCATTCAGAGGTAATCCTCATAGATTCCTGCAGCTTGTACTTCACATTTTCACTTATTTTCTCCTAGAATTATTAAATTCTGATTTATTTGAATATTGGCCTATGGTTTGTATTATGGTCTTTTGAAATCTCCTTTAGAAAACGTATTCAATTATGTGGTTCTGTGTGCAGTGTCTCTAAACCACGGTGAGATAGATGATGAATTCAATTCAACAAAAATGATTTTACATGGGATCCCTCTGGATGAGGCATATTTGCAGTTTCGTCTATCTGTACTTGCAAAGGAGGAAATGAAAGGTCTTAAAAGTGGGAAACTATATATACCTAATTGTTACTATCTAGTGGGGACTGCTGATCCACATCCCACTGGATGCCTTAAAAAGGATCAAGTTTGTGTTATTCTGTAAGCATAATTCTCTTCTGTTTTTTAACATATCTATCTATCAGTACAAGACATTGCTCCAATTTATGTTCAAAAACTCCCTATGGCTGGAGGTATGTGATAATTTTTTTTTCCCTGAATTCAGTATGCAGCCTACGCTTTCTTTCTAGTTCTTCTTGCTCTAGTTTCTTTCTTTCTTTCTTTCTTTCTTTTTTTTTGGCCATCTAATTTCAATAGTCAAGAGAAATAGTCTATCAAACTTGTTCTTGGCTAAAAACTGGCAAGTTGTTGCTATTCACATTTATCTTAATCCTTATCATGCTTATACATCTGATAATATATGTTCTATTATAGTTTATACATAGTCTCCAGCATTTGTTCTGATTCTGACACTTACTTTAGACTGCATCAACGTTCTATTATAGTTTGTTTGCTTGGTTCAACGGTGGAGTGTTGAGTGGTCGGTGACTTGACATATTTTGGGAAAAGTTATTGGTTCTAATTTTCTGGACAGAAAAGGTCACGATGATAGACCTTCCCCTATTTGGGGATTGGTTTTGTTTGAATTTGTATCAATTGGGAGTATGTGATACTAGATGGCTTGCTATCAATAGAACTTTGTTTACCTTCTTTCATGCTCTTGTCATGCTTCGTATGGAGCCTTGTACTATGAATTTTTACCCTGCACGTCCAATCATGTTCACATATTCTTTGCCTGTTGTAAATTTGCTCATTTATGGTATGATAGTTTTATTTATATTATTATGACTCTAGAGCCAAATGTTGGTCTGTGTGTGAGGAAGAACGGATATGAATCTAATCATATTGAGAAGTGACATCTAAAGAAAACACATGATAATTTTGATGATCCAATTCAAACTTCGGGCTCATTTAGAATTTTATTTATTCTGGAAATGTTGACTAATTGTGTTGGTTAAATAATGTGTTTTTTCCTTGCCTTTTTCATAGTGAAAATGGCCAAATTTCTGGAGATGTATTGGTATATCGGAATCCGGGATTACATTTTGGGGATATTCACATACTCCAAGCAACATATGTGAAGGAGTTAGAATCTTTTGTCGGCCATAGCAAATATGGAATATTCTTTCCTTGTGTTGGTCCTCGCTCTTTGGCAGATGAGATAGGTGGAGGTGATTTTGATGGTGACATGTACTGGGTGTCACAAAATCCTCAGGTCTCCTCTTTTGTTTATTATATGTCTAACCAGTAATTTCAGGAATTTTCTCTTTATATTTTAGTTTATTTATTGTTTGCTACAATTGCCATCTGCTTATTTTTCTGATTGATGTCTTTGATGGGAATTCTTAATGAAACTTTTGTAAGTCTAATAATCGAATCAGAATGTTATACTCTAGGGTTTAAACTTTCCACAATATGAGAGAAAAATGTTTATGATGATTTATCCTCTAGGTTACATGGTTATTTACAAGTGAGTTTAACAAGACTAATAAATGCTGGAGAATAAACTTTTATCCCCTAAATACACTAAGCTACTAAATACAGAATAGTTACATCACTTAAATAGGTGGCATAATAAATGCTGGAGAATCAACTTCTAACCCCTAACTAGCAACTGCTAATAATACTAAGCTACTAATTATAGAATATTTACTTCTTTGGTCCTATTTATAAGGCAAAGAGAGAAGATTTTTTTGGTCATATTTATGAGTTGTGCCATTGTATTTTTCATATGAATGTACAATTTTACCCTTATTTTATTATTGTGTAAACTTTGTTCGCATGGGATATATAGTTTATGTTAAATAGCGGTAAAGTTGGAAGGTTATTAAATTTTAAGGCAAAATTAATGAGGTTTAAGGTTTTTCTTGGTTCTTGTGAAAATTCTAGAAGCCGCTTATATATAGGATCAAAGGAGTACATCATAAAAGGGAAAAATAAATAAATAGGATCAAAGGAGTACATCATAAAAGGCGGCAAAATAAATCCTAGAGAATCAACTTCTAACAACTACCGATAACACTAATGGACTAATTACAGAATTTTTACATTCTATAATTGGTTGTGTTACTGGATAAGGCACTTTCAATTGAATTCATAGGATTTTGCAGCATTTTTTCAGGACTTCTCTTTGCATATATTTGAAGAGTGATGCCAAATTATTAATAATCAGATTGTTGTGTTTGATCTATTTATTAAGAGGTGATCTGCTTCCAGACTGGCCATATGATATGCCCATACATAACTGTTAGTTTATAGAAGGCTTGTGAAATTGTTGATTTCAGATTATGTGAAAGAAAGACATAATCCAAATGACAATATTGCTCTAAGAACTGGAACTGTAGGAACTGAAACTTCATGTTTGATTTGTCAGATGTGTGATGGGTAAAGTATTTTCTCTTGTGTTAAAATAATAAAGGGTACCTTGATGCATGAAAATTCAGTTTTGGAGGCTGTGTTTTGGGATGAATATTGTTGAAAATTTCTGCATATTTTAAAGATGCTCTATCATCATCCATGCATTTGATCTTCATTATTTACTTCCAAAGGGTACCTTTATTTGCTGGCTTCTCTAAAGATATCTTTTACTTCCAAAGTTCCTATTCTATTTTTGGTGGTTCCCGTAGCTTATCTGTTGTGATATTGGTTATCACGTCGTAAATTGGAATTCCTCAAATCTTATGAATGTAGAAAAGGTTACCAGAATGTTGGATTTATGTACAACTTGATTAACTTAGATCAAAGCTTCAGAAATCAATTTTTTTACGGAGTTCCAAGTGAATAGTAATTTTATGTATCATCATCATTATCTTGCTGAGGAAGCTGGTAGTATTTAACAACACATTTATTTATATGGACGATTTCTATTTTGAATGTTTCAGTTGTTGCAGCATTTCAAAAAGAGTGACCCATGGATTGAAAATCCTCCTTGCAATGATGTCATTGCTTCTAAAAAGCCAAGTACACTTTCAGAAGACGAACTACAGGACGAACTTTTCAAGTTGTTCTTAGGGTGTCGGTTTCAACCAAGGTATGATGTTCTAACTAAATATCCATTCGTTGTGTACTATGTTGTGTCAAATTCATATCCTTCTGGCTACACAATTTTTCCTTTGAAAGTTCTTCCTAGAATGTCTATGTTATGGATGTTCAAAACCAATCTAAATTGATCAAACCCAAACTTTACCATCAAATCTTGAAACAATAAGGTCCTAATTGGTTTTTAAGGTTTGAGAACTGATTGTTCAATTCCGTTTTTAGTTTGTGTTGGATTGGTTTAATTTAAACAAATCAAGCCAGATCGACTCCATAAATAAAGTACTTATGCACACTCAGAAATTGCATCATTTATGCAATATTTTTACTTTCATGTGTTTTTTTGGGATTCTGAGGGTTAACGAAGCACTGTTAACCTTGAACACCTAAGAGCCTCGGCCTATTTTCTTTTATTACAGTCTGACTCCTTGAACTTTGCATTTGAGAAATTAGTACTAAGATTATAAAATCATTTTCTCTATAATTACACAGTAATAACTTTTTCTTTCTCAATCAATCCAATTAATATCCAAACTGAGAAAATTTGAATTAAACCATCTATATGCAAATTGAATCAAATGAAACTTACTAGCAGCCCAAGCTAGTGGTGTCTTCATTATTGAAGCAATGCAGGTTCCATTTTTTTGACATTATTCCATACATTAATTTCCTCTAAATCCGTCATTTCACTGCTGGATCTCAAACTATGGAGGTACAATTATTTATGCAATGGAATCTGTTTTGCTCACAATGATTTAGTTATTGCTTGTCTTATATATTTGAATTTGGATGAGAATTTGAGATTTCACTATGCATTGTTGGAATAATGTAGTATTATGCTTTTTTTTTTGGGGGGTTGCCAAAGTAAATTGGCTTAAGATCCTAAGTGGCTGCCATTTTCAGTAATGCTGTGGGTCTTTCAGCTGAATGCTGGAATGCCTTTATGGATCGGCTGCTTAGTGCAGTAGAAAATCATGAGAAAGAACGTGTCAAGGAAAATATGATTAAATTGATTGATCTGTATTACTATGCTTTGGATGCACCAAAGAAAGGAGGAAAGAAGGTTAGTTCTGTATTATTTTCCTTATTTCTTTGCCTTAAAATTTCATGGCTTTATTGCATGCTATGCTAATCTCACATTGTCATCATATTTTTCAATGGGGGAAAAATTAGAACATGTTGAACCTATTAGTGTAGCCGAGTTGATTTACTAGTAGCATTTATCGCCATTGAATAACCCTTATATACGAGGGTCCTGTACATACGAAAACTTTTGAGTATCATGTTTTAGATTTGATCTGAGGCGGCCTTGAAATTGGAATGCTGGAACCTGAAGTTCTATGGATCCGAGCTATATGGGAATATCGTCTATCGACAATTAGTAGAAGTAAAAGTGAGAATGAGTACTCCTTTATCCTGACATTGTCTTATGCCCTGTCTAGTGTCTATGAGGGTAAGGTGTTGGAAGACGTAAACTTGGGAACACATAATCTTTATCCCAACATTGTCTTATGCGTGGTTTGGTATTCCTTGTGGGGAAGGTATTTCCATTCTATTGTACTTAATCGAGTTCTCCTTTCACCACTCCTTAGTAATTACTATCTCTAGTTTTTAATATAAGAGTTAGATGATTAATTTGTGGATATTAAGGAAATTAGTTAAGTTAGTTATTTGTATCTTGTTAACCATGTGCAATGTTACTACTCGTGATAGAAATCCCCTTCCTATGTGTAACCAATAGGGGATAGTTTGAAAAGAAAATTATAAATTTAGGGGATAAAATGAATTGAAGTCTTATAGTTAGGATCAAACTAAACTTCTTGTCTAGCTTTTATACTCAAGACCTGAGGTAATATATTGTTTTATTATTTTTCTCATCTAAAAGAACAAATGATAATAAAATCATTTTTTATTATTCCATTTTGGATACAGTTCTATGAAAAAGAAAACCATAGAAAGGCATTGAATTTTGTGGTAGGCGAAATTCTTATCGATGCTATGCGACTTTGATGACGTGCAATGTACATTGTGCTGACAGGGCTCTGTTGGATTCAGTTTTTGTTTTGTAATATTAGAAGGTAGGTCTCAAAAAGTGCTTATGCAATGTACATTGTACTTGTCAACAGGTTGAAGTTCCAAAGGATTTGAGGGCAGAACTTTACCCACACTACATGGAAAAGGACAATTCGTATACTTCATCTTCTATCTTAGGTTTAATATACGATGAGGTGAACAAATATCAACATGAAGAAGACCTATTTGAGAAGGGTGAGAATCCCAAATAGAATAATCCTGTTTTTAGTGTTGCATCATAATGTAATCTATCATGTGTTTGTTCTGTGCATGCTTCCAGATATTACAAAGCTCCCCTGTTTTGATGTTGAAGTACCTGGGGACTGCTTGAGTATGTGGAAATCATACCATGAACAGTATAGGCGAGAAATGACTGCTGCGTTAAAGGCTCCGGACTCTACAGCCAAAAACAAGGCTGCTGATGAGGTCTACAATGATTATAAAACGGTATAGGTTTTATGGTTTGGCCCTACACTTGAAGAAAAATATGGGTACACTCTAGGAATGTCATATTATCTAAACTTTGTTCAATGAAAACACAACAACTCAGATCATTTTAATCTTAATTGGCTGATGACTCGTCTGAAATGAATCACATTTTATTTTATTTTGTTTTGTTTTTAAGAAAAATAAACAACCTTTTAATTAATTGGCTGAGTTTTTGTTTTCAAATTAAAAGGTTTGTTTTCCTTTAAAAAAACAAAAATAAAATGCATGTGAATTGTTTCATATTTGTCATCATCCAGTTAGAATTAAAATGATTCGAATTGTGTTTTTATTGGATCGAGTTCAGATGATGTGACACTTTCTTTTGAGGTATGCAAGTATTTCTCCTCAGAAAATCCCATGTTTTCTTCATTTGCTGATTGCGTTGCGGGGCATGCAGATATTATATGGTGCTTCTAAGCTGGAGGATAGTCCGAAGAGTATGAAGCAACTTTACAATGAGGCTTTGGCTGTGTATCACGTTACTTATGACCATGCCAAGACTACAAAATCAGTAGGTAAGTGTGGCTTTGCATGGAAGGTTGCGGGTTCGATCCTCCTACAGTTTTATGCCTCTAAGCAAGATCTCTCAGCTGTGTGGCGAGAGATCTTTGGGTAGTGAAGGACTCCTCGAAGGACTCCTCTTTTCCACTTGATCTTTTTGTTCATGAGCTAATGACTGGGTGCTGTAATTGTATATAAACTTCTTGTGTTCCCTCTTGCTATTGTCTGGAGAAGCTTTTATGTTTTAGCATCTAGTTTGGTTCAATTTCATTGCACCCATGCTATGCAATGCACCTCCGGTCCTAAAAACTAGGAGGACCTAGTTTGTAATATAAATTTGTATTACAAACTGAGTCTTACTTTTAGGATCGGATTTAGTATTTAATTATTTGTTTGATATGGGAAAGCTCTTTCCCAAAAAAAAGAAAACAGATAATTTTGCCCTTGAAAACGTTCTTCACTCTCCAGCGTGCTTCTTCAGTTTCCCTTGAACTATATCGCTCACAATCCAAGGAAACTAAAACTACCTTATGAGATGGAAAAAAAAAAAACACACAAGAAAGAAAAGAGTAAACCTTATGAAAGTTAAACTTGTAAATCCTAGTATTCAATTATTACGTTGTTCTGTGCAGATGATCCATATTTCATGCTCTGTAGCCATACCCTTTACTCTTTCTTCAATTATAGTGTCTATAGCCAATAAGATTCTTCGTTAGAACAACTGATTATTTTAATTCAATCTAAAAATAAATAGAGATTGAAAACTACAAGTTTTTCACAGTAACGATTGAAAAATATCACCTCGAGCTATACGCTTCTCGCAGGAAAATTTGAAAAACTCTCAGCCACAGCAAATTTTACGACAAGACCTTGTGCTCCTGCTTTATAGACTTCTGCAATCGGTTTTTGAAGGGAAAATGTCGTCTTTTCATCTAAATTATTGAGGACAAAATAGAAATTTTATAAAGAACTAGAGATCTGCGATGAGTATGCATAAATGTGCAATCCTATTCACAGGTGCAATCTTGTTTACCATTATTAAACCCAGCCAATTATCCTTGCAATGGGGTTGAACTAAAACGGCCCTAAAGCATGATCTAGACTAAATAAGGGGAAGTTAATTGTATAACAAGATACGATGTTATTGACAACTTATTTTTCATTAGAAGACCAATTGAGCAAATGGTCTTAAGGACCATGGTCATTACAAATCTATTGGAGTAGACAATCAGGTGCCTATGAATTTTTATGGACAATACGTTGCATTTGAAGTGTAACTACGCTGTATTGAAAGAGTAAAATACACTTGATACAATTGGGAGATTGAATGAGAAGTGGTCAAGTGGGGAGTAACAAGCTATAGCATCTGAAAAATATTTGACTATAAATTTTAATGGTAATTGAACAGTGAAGATTCATATCCTATAATGAGTGATAATATCAAAGATGATCAGATTATTGTTTCTTTTATCTAGGGACAGATCAGAGATGTTACAGCACAATCCCGAAGCATTTTGCTCAACACCTTCCCTTCACAATAAACCTAATCTACCCCTTGTTGATTTCTTTTCCCAGCTTTACCCACCCCTTGTGCTGAAGCTAATGAATTAAATATTGATGCTTAGTGTCTGTTGTTCCTAATACAAAGAAACTTTGTTGTTGGGAGAAAATAAGTTAACAGCCACTTTTCTTTAGACACCAGCCTGCAGAGCCTCAAATGACAACATAAGCTTACTGATTCTTCCGTTTCTGCTTTTGTTAGTAGTAGCATTTGAACTTTGGAACCACAAGGCAATACTATTTTCTGGTTGACCATAAAGGCCAAGTATGCTAATACATAAAGCTTACTGTTTCTTGTATATGCTTAAATCAGCATGAGTGTCCTTGTAGCGCTGGCACAGGTAATCCTTGCATAAAATGGGAGGGAACCTGGCAAGAAATATAGATACAAAGTATAGTGAGACTGGAAGGGACCACTTATAGAGTTCATTTTCAGCTATTTTGTATACTATGTTTTTTTTCTCTTGGGAGAAAACTTGGTATTATGTTCTTGGGGTTAAAGTGCAACTTTGCCCTAGGAGTTTTCACTTAAGAGCAATATTGCTCTGAAAGTTCTTTTGTGGGTTTAAGATTGTCCCAAAAATGTTGAAATAAAGCAATGCTGCCCTTACGTTAAAAATGTTAACGGTCAACATCAATTTTTAACTATCAATGTTAATTTTTTAACGAAGTGAGGCAACATTGATATGTTTTGAAACTTCCAAGGTGACATTGAACTCAAAATAACTTTCGAGGAAAAATTGTTCCTGAGGAAAAATTTTCAAGGCAAATTTGCACTTTAACCCTTTATTCTTGTGCCTGTCTTCTATTGTCAATTTGTCCATCTATTGTTGGGTTTGCTTCTTTAGGCAACTCGGTTCACATGTTTTACCATATAAATTGCCTATTTTATTATTTACATGTCCAAAAACGCATCCCTCATTGTGAAATCTTGAATCTGGCTGTCATATAAACTTACTAGCATACAATATGCTGGGAAACTTGGTAGAAATTCGAACTTACTTGGGAGGGTTGCTTTCTGATTTGCAAGTTGGTAAGCACTCTACTAGACAATCATGACTAGGCTCCAAAAAGTAAGCTATCTGTGAAGAGAAAACCAATGGTGAGATGAGAAAGTTACATACTTTTCTTTACATTTTTCTGGAACAAATCAGATAAAAAAGAAGCGTAACCAAGGCAATCAGAAATTCAGAGATTATTTATTATTTTTAACATTATATTTTTAACAGATAAACAAATGACCATAATAATTTGTGTAAAAATATGTAAATATATTTATGTTATTTTTCTAATCAAATATTAAAATACATTAAAATATTTTTTAATATATACAGGATATTAATATGATGGCCAAAAACTATTTTATAATATTAAATTTAATTTTTATGTTTTCTTTTATAAGTGAGACAAATTTGATACATTTGCACATGATAAATTTAACAAGAAAGTAATGTACACATCATTCCTTAATAAACAGTAGTAGTTCATTGCATTAGGGAACGAATATTTTTGGATTCCTACCAATTAAACATAATTCATATGGAATTCCACTCCTGTTTCTCCCTCAACAGTACAAATTCCACCAACCAAAAGGCACAAGGGACAGGCATTTTTAACAAAGCAATGGCTTAGTAATAAAGTTAAAAATCAGAACGACAAGGAATAGAAAGTTGATACTTCAAACTACAAAGACTTGGCTTACAGAGTATCTTCCTTGGCCATTTCCTAGAACTCTGTGCAATGTGGACCTGAGCAGAAATACAAAGCAAATTGTTAACTTTGCATTTAACAGAGTTTGAGACAAAAGGATGCTTCTGATAAGAGCCTTAAGTGAATGAACATTGCAACTTAGTAATAGCAGTGATATATATAAGATAAACGAAGGCCAAATCAAATATAACATTGTGATCTTTGCATTCATCTATCAATGCATCGAGTCTAACATCATCATTCCAACATGTAAGAATGAAGGACACTCATAATGGCATGAACAATTGCTCCCAATGAAACTTCTATTTTTTTAGTTCCAGCAGTTAAAGGAAGACATATGATCTGGCATTAGTATAGTCAGAGCTTTTAGGGGAGTCCTTATAAAAATGAAAATGATTATATGTACATGCAATCTCTGTTGGTTCATTAGTGCTAAATCTACAATCTAATTGCGATAATTTTCATGGCAATAAGAGCATCTTTTCACAATGACCACGAAATATTATCACTGAGACAATAAAATAATATTCCATGCATGCTAATAGTCCAGAATATTTCAATGCTGTCATGTGTCCTGTGTCTAGACTAAAAAGGAGAACTCAGGGTCTCAGGCCAACTCAAGCTAGCACCACAGAAGAAAAGAAATAGAAATTCATTGTAAAATTTAGAGCTTGACAAATGACTTACACCATAATCACACATATCAAACATTCATAGAAATGCTTAAAAGTGTCAGGGCAATCTTGAAAGTCCCTTCAAGTTCAAGTTCAAAAGTTTATCCGTGACTTGGGTAGAGTTCAGGGATATAACTAGTAGTAACAAAGTTTCTTACTTGAAAATGCAGTTGCTCCAGCGCTCCAGCATGTCCCCAAGATTCACTATAAATGCGCTGGCAATAATAACCACACCAAGCAATTATTCTTTCAGTAGCATGCAGGTAATAACTCAGTACCACTTTTAGCCGGCAAATTACATTCATATACAATGAGAACTCACCCCTTTAAAGGTGCCACGTCCTCCCATATCTGAGGTTTAGCACCCCTATCTTTGCATATCTGCATAAAGAAAATATATAAATGTTCTGTAATAAGGTAAAACGTTTGTTTGGCTTATAGCGAGATAGAGAGAAATATCCTTACTTGAAGACCTGGTACATCATCTGTTGCCAACAGAGTAATAAGCCCATAGTCAGTATGAGCTCCAGCTCCATATAATCCTTGGGAGGGATTTGAGGTTTGGCCTTAACCAAAGAACGATCAACACTATTGTCAGTAACTCAGTGTCATTTTGATTTTGTAATTACATCAGGTATAAGCACTACTAATATTTATTCAACTAGTGGCCTTAGTAACTGAAGATAAATAAGTTCATTGCTCAAAGTTCATGAATAGCATCATTATATTTCAACTTTTATAAGTAGTAAATTTATACCTTCATAGTGTAGCAGGCGTAAAGTCGCTATTGGCTCTCCTAGCATTTCTGGCTTATCAAAGAAATCAGCACCCAGATCAAGGGCAAGGGCTATTATTCTTCCAACTGCTCTTCCCACTTCTCTGGAATATAAGAAACAACAAATGGAAAAACTTTGAGAATTCATAGTCTCCATAATACTTTTATTAATAAGTTCCTTAACACTTACAATGCCTGTTGATGGTATTTTTCCATAGTTTCTCTCCATCCAGGCAGAACATCTAAAAGACAACAAAATTCACAAAGAATTATGAATGGGTTATAACCAGAGAGCAAAGTAAAAACGATATTTTCTTCAAAAAAAATTTCTCAGAAACTACAAATTTGACAGAATTACCAGATGCAGGCCATTGGTTCGGTCCATAAAATGGTTTCTGTGATTCTGAGTCATCCTCGGATACTTCAACACCAATATAATATCCTTCTTTGTAATCTCCTACTTAACCAAATAAATAACAGAATAATGAGGAAGAAGACGACCAAGACAACAACATCATAGTGCTTTTTTGTAAAAACATGCATGGAAGGAACAAATAGAGAATATATTTACCATGTACTTGATTCTCAGGATCAAGTAGTTCATCAAGAACAGGAGTATATCCCCGATGTTTTTCATTCCTTAGAAGCTTAATTTTCTCCTTTAGAGGAAGTTCAAAAAATTTCTTGCTTTGGGCAAAAACCTCCTCCATGAAATCCTGGCTTATGCCGTGATTCACAACATAGAAAAACCCAGAATCCAAGCATGCCTTTTCGCCCAGGAAAAAAAAATGATCACACGTAATTAAACACCCATTCACCGAAAATTCTCCAAGAAAAGCAACGCGAAGGAGAAATAATAGAGAAGCCTAACCTGTTTAAGCAAATTAACAGATTTGTTGATATCAGGATCAGAGAGGTCGATGTAATTGAGTATTGAAGACTTGGTGGCTTCACGATGGGCTTCAACGCATTGGATTCCCATTGTGAAACGAACGAAAAAACGTATAGCTTATTTTCTCTAGGACAAAAAGTGAAAAAGGGATTTAGATTCTCAATCACTTTGGAAATTTGAGGAAAAAAATTGAACGGCTTTGCTTATATAGGCAAGCTTTTTTTTTGGGACAAAATATAGGCAAGCTTTGAGTCATAGCCGTCACCCATTAATAAATAATTTTCGTGGCTACCAATTATCAAGTGGCATCCGGGAACCTGCATGGAGAAGGTGGACTGGTGGACCGCTCCTGATTCCGACATGTAAGTCACAAGTCTGGCACAGAAAATTATGCGCGCCGAATTAAGGGTGCTTTTGGTATGTCGGAATTGGTTTTGATGGAGATGAAGATGGGGTTTAAAAATATAGGGTGTATTTGTTTTGGTGATTGGATAAGTAACTTATTTTTATTTAAATTTATGGAATCTTAAGATTGGAAAAAAGCTAGATTGGGTAAAATGATGAGTGTTTGGATTAGCTATTGAATAAGTAACTTATTAAAAGTGAATGATGTTTGGTTTGATTTTTGTATAAGTGAATTTTGTATTAATTAAGAGAAAAAAATTGAAAAAAATTATGAAAAATGAAAAAATGAAGGGATAATTGTGAAAAAAGTCCTCATTGGCAACTTAATTGACAATGGGACCAGGGAAGATATCTACACACGGAGGGATTTTTTCACAATTTTCTCAAAAATTAACTTTGAAAATTTGATAATGGTACAATTTTAATAAAATTATATCAAACTCTAATTTAAATTGGTATACTCTAAAAGTGTTTTCTACTGTGCACCTCAAGCTTAAATCTTATAAATTATATCAAACTCTAATTTAAATATTAAATCCTAACTCATATTTGCACATAGCTCAAAATCTAACAAAATAAACTGATTAAAATCTTAATAATACCTCCAATAATCCAAATAAATTATTTAAACTAAATTTAATGGGTAAAAACACTATATAGAAACTAATTTATGACATGTTTATAAAAAAAAATTGATTATAAAATCATAAACAAATAAATAATAAATTTAAACTGATTAAAATTAATTATTAATTATTATCTACATTTTTACAGTCATATATTAACAAAATTCAAAACTTGCCTAAACTCTTATCCCAAAGGATTCTCTAATTAGCAGAAGATTATTATCTAAAGAAAGAGAAAATTATTTAGAACATTTTTCATAAAAGAAGTTTTGTGATTAGAAGTGATTTTGAGTACTTCATTGATCCCCAAAAATATGAAAATACTCCTATCAATATTTTTTTATACACACACAGGCATATAAACTCCAATAAGCTTCATTTTGAGGCTTATAACTTTTTCCAACTAATGACTTTTTTCACCTTAAATCCAATTACTGAAACAAACACCCATTTTATGCTTTTTATTGTTTAAGTCCGTTTGCGTCACTGTTTAAATCCGATGGAGGGCGCAAACGCCCAAACAAACATGCACATATGTGGTATATTATAGACATGAGACCTAATTTTTAAGTAAAAATATTAAAATTGTTACATCTCATGGTTTGATGATAACAAAAGTATGGTTTGAAAAGGAAATAATTAATAAACAAGTTTGAACTAAGTAATGACAGGAACAAGCATCACTTGAGGTAAGCATTGGAGTAATGAAGAAAGGCCATGCTGAGGAACTTGATCAGAAGCAAATCTTCTAAAGCATTACTCGAGGAGCTACTCGAGTAATGAGACAAAACTTGAAGTAACCAAGAGAAAACTTCCAGTAACCTGCCACCATTACTCGAGGAGCTACTCGAGTAACCAGGTAAAAACTTGGAGTTACTCTCGGCCTGCTAATGTTACTCGAGGAGCTATTCGAGTAACCACGTGAAAACTTCCAGTTGCCTTCAAGTTTTCCCAATGATACTCGAGGAGCTACTCGAGTAACTCTGTTTCTGAAAATATGTAACTCTCGGCACTTTGTACCACTGCCAATGTTACTCGAGGAGCTACTCGAGTAACATACTAAAGTAAGTGGAAACTTGAGGTTGGTACCCGATTAACTTGATCTCTCTTTATTTCATCTTCCTCGAGTCCTTACTCTAGCATACAAGTTTTTAATGTTCTATCTTAAGTGGATTCCTCGAGTATGTACCCCAGTATGCAGAAATATTTTCAAAGTAAACTTCAAGTCATTACCCGGGTAAGTTATGCTCAAAAGTCTTAGTTACTCGAGGTGTTACCCAAGTAACCTATGCAAAAATAAGTGCATTACTCAAGTCAGTACCCGAGTAATGAGGTAAGTGCTCTCGGCATTGAAATCCTGCCAACATTACTGGAGTAGAGCATCGAGTAATCAAAATTTTTTTTTGAGTTACTCGAGGTGTTACCCCAGTAATCTATGAAGTTGCAAAAGCATTACTGGAGTAGCTACCCGAGTAAATAACTATTCCCAAAGGTTTGAAATTTAGTTTACTCCATGCACTACCCGAGTAATCTTGTTTTTATTCATTGACTTTCAATTAAACAAAGATTTCTCGATGTTACTCGAGGAGCTACTCGAGTAAACTTCAAGGGTTACTCGAGTAAGCATACCCAGAAATTTAGAAATAATTCAAACTTTCATTATATTGTTTCCTATATGATTAACCTTTCATTGTATTAGTATTCTTAGTCTATTTACAGATAAACAATGAAGAAATCATATCAAGAGATGGAAGTCAAAAGAAACGTTCAAATGCCAACCACCGCCAACGGATATTTTTCAAAAACTTGAAAAGTCAATAGTGGCTGCGCACTCACCAACGGACGAAAGGAAATGTTCCAACGGTCATCACCAACATACCTATATATATGAGAACCTTCAAACAGAGAAATAACAACCAAGCACACATACGAACGTATCATTAAGTTCATTGCTATGTTTTCACGTTGAAATTGTATTTCTATGCTTTAGTGATTCTTATTCACTCTGTAAGAGAGATATTCTATTCAAACTCAATATTTGTTATTGAGATAACTTAAGGTTGTGGAACCTTGAGTTGGGATTGGATTACAACCTGTAAGGGGGAGCGAGTGTCCAGGTGTAAGGAACTTGCTTGTACTGAGGTGCTAAGAACCCACTGAATCTTGGAAGCTATAGTGAAACTCTCAGAGAAGCTCTGAGGACTGGACGTAGGTCAAAGTGGTTGTGACCGAACCAGTATAACTCCCGGTGTACACTTCGGTGATATTTCTCCTTACTCATTACTGTTTTAATTCTTTTGTCAAAGTTTTATATTTTCGAAAGAAATTTTAGTATCACCCAATTCACCCCTCCTCTTGGGTGAAACGCTTGATCTAACATTTGGTATCAGAGCATAGGTCTTCTTGTTAAGGTTTAACAGCCTAAGAAGGATCCAATGGCAAGCATGGGTGAAGGAATTCTTCCCGACGGAGCATCCATCACTAGACCCCCTGGTTTCAATGGAGAACACTTTTCTTTCTGGAAAGTTAAGTTCAGAGTGTTCGTGATGGCTACTGAATATGGGCTATGGGATGTAATTGAGAGTGGAAATTATCAACCTACAAAGATTGAAGATTCTCAGAAAATTCCAAAAACACCAGCGGAATACGATGAGAATGACAAGAAACTTATCACTCTCAATAGCAAAGCAATTCTGATGTTACAAAGCGCTTTGAGTCATAATTCTTTTGTCAAAGTTTTATATTTTCGAAAGAAATTTTAGTATCACCCAATTCACCCCTCCTCTTGGGTGAAACGCTTGATCTAACATTTGGTATCAGAGCATAGGTCTTCTTGTTAAGGTTTAACAGCCTAAGAAGGATCCAATGGCAAGCATGGGTGAAGGAATTCTTCCCGACGGAGCATCCATCACTAGACCCCCTGGTTTCAATGGAGAACACTTTTCTTTCTGGAAAGTTAAGTTCAGAGTGTTCGTGATGGCTACTGAATATGGGCTATGGGATGTAATTGAGAGTGGAAATTATCAACCTACAAAGATTGAAGATTCTCAGAAAATTCCAAAAACACCAGCGGAATACGATGAGAATGACAAGAAACTTATCACTCTCAATAGCAAAGCAATTCTGATGTTACAAAGCGCTTTGAGTCAAAGTGAATATTTCAGAATTTGTACACTTCCAACAGCAAAGCAAATGTGGGAAGCTCTGGAAATAGCTCATGAGGGAATATCGGGAATAAAGGAGAATCGAATCAACACCTTGGTCACCGAATTCGATTTACTTCGAATGAAATCAGGTGAGTCAATTTCTGAATTCGAACTTAGATATACTCATCTTGTTAATCAACTTGCAGCTCTTGGGAAAGTCTATGATCAGCACACCCAAGTACGAAAGATTTTGAATATTCTTTCTAAAGAGTGGGAAGCAAAAGTTACTGCAATAGAAGAAGCAAAAGGAGAATCAATGAGATCAGTTGCTTCTCTATTTGGAAGTCTTTCTGAATATGAAAGCAAACTAAAGTTCAAAAGAGAACTAGATGACATTGGCGATAAGAAAAAGAAAGGTCTAGCTCTAAAAGCGAAAGAAGAGAATCAGGATGAGGATGAAGAGTTCGACGATGACGAGATGGGTCTAATCATAAAACGATTCAGAAAGTTCTACAAGAAAGGTCAAGGATTCAAACATTTTCAGAAAGGAGGAAATAGTAGCAAAGATCATATCATTTGCTATGAATGTGGGAAACCAGGACATATCAAGTCAGAATGTCCAGATTTGAACCAAAAGAGCAAAGAAAAGAGAAAAGGTAAATTCTTCAACAAAAAGAAAGCCTTTGTATCTGCTATATGGGGTGATAGCTCCTCAGATGAAGAAAGTGATGAGGAAGAAGTAGCTAATATATGTCTTGTTGCTCAAGAAGAAACAGAAGAAGAGGTAAATGATTCTGAACCTACCTATGATGAATTACTTTCCGAATATAATGCTTTACATTCTGAATTCATCAAAATAGTTAAAGAACTGATTGTTATTAAAAAGAAAAACAAAGTTCTTGAAACTGAACTTAAGGGAAAGGATTGTGAAAATTGTTTATCTTTGAAAAAGAAAAACATTGATCTCACAAAAACTCTTGAAAAATTCACACAAGGAAGTGAGATGCTAAATGTTATTTTAAAAGCCCAACGATTTGTAAATGATCGATCTGGAATTGGATATGATCCAAAATTAGATAAAAGAAAAGGAAGAAAGAAAGCAGGAGGTAAGACATATTTGAATTATTTTCAACATTCTGTGCATACATCAAATCCTTTTGCATTTTGTAATTACTGTAATAGAAAAGGACATCATACATCTTCATGTATTCATAAGAAGAAAGGAACCATAGGAACCTACAAATGGGTACCTAAAGGTTCATATATTCAGAAAATCATTTGTACTAACCCAAAAGGACCCAAAAAGATGTGGGTACCTAAGACTTAGTCAATTGATTGCAGGTATGTCTCAAAGCATCCAAAAATAGCAAGTGGTACATAGATAGTGGATGCTCTAGACATATGACCGGAGATTTCGAAAGTTTTACCACATTACAACCTAAGGAAGGTGGAAAGGTAAAATTTGGAGGAAATCAATCCGGAAGGATAGCAGGAATTGGTGAAATAAAAAATGACAAAGGAATACAAGTCAAAGATGTATATTATGTTGAAGGCTTGTGTCACAATTTGCTGAGCGTAAGTCAAAGTGCGGATAAAAACAACTGGGTAATATTTGACTCAGAAGAATGTTTAATCATCAACAAGAGTGACTTACAGCTTGATAAGAAGAATATCAAGGCTAAGCTCAGAGCAAAAAGGGAAGGTAATTGCTATACTCTAGATATTAGTAGAAATGAATCTGAAAACTGTTTTCTGAGTAATACCGATGAAAGCTGGTTATGGCATAAGAGATTGGCTCATGTCAATATGCATCAACTAGGGAAATTACTCAAAAAGGATTTAGTGCTTGGATTACCCAAAGTTAATTTCAAAAATGACTTGATTTGTGATGCATGTCAAAAGGGTAAACAAACTAAATCATCTTTCAAATTGAAAAATGAGATTTCAACAAATAGACCATTACAATTACTACATATGGATTTAGTTGGTCCAGCAAGAGTAAAGAGTCTTGGTGGCAACTTATATTCATTGGTTATTGTTGATGATTTCTCTAGATTTACATGGGTTATTTTTCTATCATCAAAAGATGAAACCTTTGAAGAATTTATTGTTTTTGCCAAGAAAGTGCAAAATGAGAAAGGTATGTCTATTGCAGGTATTAGGACTGATCATGGTGGAGAATTTGAAAATCAAGCCTTTGAAGAATATTGTGATACTAATGGCATTGATCACAATTTCTCTACTCCAAGGATGCCTCAACAAAATGGAGTTGTGGAACGCAAGAATAGAGTGCTCACAGAGATGGCTAGAGCATTGCTAAATGAAAAGAATGTGTCTCAAGTGTTTTGGGCTGATGCTATGAGTACAGCATGCTATGTTTCAAACAGAGCATATATCAGAACAAAACTTGGAAAGACACCATACGAACTATATAAAGGAAGAAAGCCAAACATTGCTCATCTACACATCTTTGGTTGTAAGTGTTTCATTCATAATAATGGTAAAGATAACTTAGGAAAATTTGATTCTAAAACTGATAAAGGAATTTTCCTAGGATATTCTAACCGAAGTAAAGCATATAGAATTTTCAATAAAAGAACTTGTGTTGTTGAAGAATCAATTCATGTTGTATTTGATGAATTTGAATCCTCTGACAAAACCATTGATGAAGAACAGGAAGTTGTTTTAAATCAAGAAAATGATCAATCTATTTCTAAGTCTCTTATTCCAGAGGTTGATGAAACTAAGGAAGAAGAGCAATCCCTAGATCAACCTAGATCTTGGAAATACAATAAAAGTCATCCCTTAGATCAAGTCATAGGAGATGTAAATGAAGGGATCAAAACTAGAAATAGAATTTTCAATGAAGTAAGTTTTTCTGCATTCATTTCTGAGATTGAACCTTCTAACATTGATGAAGCCCTATCAGACAATGATTGGGTCATAGCAATGCAAGAAGAACTAAATCAATTTGAGAGGAATCAAGTTTGGGATTTGGTGCCCCGACCCAAAGATCATACGATCATTGGTACTAAATGGGTATTCAAAAACAAACTCGATGAATATGCAATTATTGTCAGAAACAAGGCAAGATTGGTGGCCAAAGGCTATAATCAGGAAGAAGGAATTGATTATGAGGAAACGTATGCTCCAGTGGCTAGATTGGAAGCTATACGTGTACTCTTAGCCTTTGCATGCATCAAAGGATTCAAACTCTATCAAATGGATGTTAAGAGTGCTTTTCTAAATGGTTACATCATGGAAGAAGTGTATGTAGAACAACTTCCAGGTTTTGAGGATGTTACTAAACCTGACCATGTTTTCAAACTTAAAAAGGCTTTATATGGTTTAAAACAAGCTCCTAGAGCCTGGTATGAAAGGCTTAGTAAGTTTCTTATCGATCAAGGTTTTGTACGGGGAAAAGTTGATACAACACTCTTCATAAAACGAAAACACAATGATATTTTAATTGTTCAAATATATGTTGATGATATTGTTTTCGGTGCTACTAATGAATCTCTGTGTAAGGAATTTTCTGAGATTATGCAGGGAGAATTTGAAATGTCAATGATGGGAGAATTGAATTTCTTTCTTGGTTTGCAAATCAAACAAAGAAAGAATGGAATCTTTATATCTCAAACAAAGTATTTAAAAGATCTATTGAAGAAGTATGGAATGGATGAAGCAAATGGCACGGACACACTTATGAGCTCAACTACATTACTTGATGCTGATGTCAAAGGAAAAGACTACAACATTACAAAATATAGAGGAATGATTGGATCATTACTCTATCTTACGGTAAGTAGACCAGACATTCAATTTAGTGTTGGTATATGTGCAAGATATCAATCAGCACCAAAGGAATCACATGCTGAAACGGTCAAACGAATCTTTAGATATCTTGGTGACACATCTGAATTAGGTTTGTGGTATCCCAAAGGAAGAAACGAATATCTTGTTGCATATTCAGATTCGGATCATGGAGGATATAAAACGGACAGAAAGAGCACCAGTGGACAGGGACAATTTCTTGGAGGATCTCTTGTATCGTGGTTCAGCAAGAAACAAAATACAGTGTTTCTTTCATCAAGGAAGCCGAATATGTTGCAGTCTCAAGTTGTTGTGCACAAGTGATATGGTTAAAACAACAACTACAAGACCTTGGTATTTATCTCAAAGAAATACCAATCTATTGTGACAATACTAGTACGATAAGCTTGGCAAAGAATCCAGTTCAACACTCTAGAACCAAGCATATCGATGTCAGACATCACTTCATCAGAGATCATGTCCAAAAGAAAGATGTGAAAGTGATATTCATTCCTACTCATCTTCAACTAGCTGATATCTTCACAAAACCTCTTGCAAAAGATCAATTTCTATACATTAGAAGAGAATTGGGAATGGTAAATCCCAATGAGTTATAAGAAATTTCAGCATTTCATAATATTAGATGAAGTCACTTGATAATGTTTTAATGATTACTAACTTAAGCATCGGAGTATATAGAAACGTGTTTTGCAGGAAGAAAGAAACTCTGTTTTGGAAAACAAAAACAGAGATTATCAGAGGACACATTTACTGGAGTACCAACTTGAAGTTATGGCTATCACAGAAGCAATACCCGAGGACCAACTTGAAGTAAAGTAACACTTTACTCGAGTATGTACTCGAGTAATGGCCCACAAAACTGAAAGTAATGGATCAAGTTACTTGAAATTTAAATCTAACGGTTTAGTTTTCAAAGAAATGAAGAGTCAGAAGTTCAAAAGCAGGTTACCCGAGGCGAGCCTCGAGTAAACTTGAAGCTTACTCGAGGAAGGCCTCGAGTAATGTCGGAGTTCAGATTCTCAAAGTGTTGAATAATGACTCAAATCTGACCCAAATGGACTATAAATGATCGAGGGAACATCCATGGATAATTACTATATTATTCATGCCAGGTACGCAATTTAAATGAATTATTTTTGAATTTTTCTGTATGAACACTCGAGGAAGGCCTCGAGTAAACTTGAAGCTTACTCGAGTCAGGCCTCGAGTAACGTCGGGTTTTAGGTCTTTATCTTGCGCAAACTCGGTCATTTTCACAAAATCTCCTCGAGTAAATCACTATACACCCTCACAAAAACTTTTCTCAATCGATTCCTTGCCTCATTTCCGTCAAAACCCAACTAATTTCAAGTCCAAAAACTTCCTATTTTGTTCAAAATCTCTGTGCCCTAAGCTCGCGACCGTGACCCTGTTTTTCTGAGATTCTAGAATATCTGTGTTTCAAGATGGTTAGAACCAAGAATCTCAACTTCACAGATTCCTCTGATTCACAACAAAACCCTGATCTCCTTTCTGCTCCTCCAACAAAGAAAAGAAAATTAACTCCGAGACCTAAAGCCAAAATTCCTCTTCAACCTAAATCTCAACTAAAACCCAAAGGAGTTGTGATTAAAGAGCCTATTGTGACTAGGGCTCAATCTAAAAAGAGTACATCTACAGGAAGAGCCAAAGGTGCCAAATCTCCCTCACCTTCTCACTCTGATTCCTCTACACCCTCTTTCACTCCAAAGCCTATCAAAAAGCCAAAATATGACAAAAATGTGGCTAAGGCTATGGCTGGGATCATTGACCAAATGGAGAAGGGTCAATCTTCCAAGAAGTCCAAGATTCCGGAAGCAGAGATCACTACCCCACCAAAGGGATTCAATGTGGGCAAATTGGTGGAGTCTCCCAAGTATCTATCCCAATTCTCCAGAAGGAAAGTGTGCAAGACACACTATGTTGATCTGAAGTTGCTTCAAGAGGTAGTGAAGTATGATCTAAGTTCTTATCTAGATCCCTTTATGCCCTGGCTTTCTATTAGATTACCTTTTTGTACTAAAGTAATCACCCATTTCTATTGCAACTTAGAAATTATAGATGAGCCTAACCGAACCTCAGTTGAGGAAGAGATGACCACCACAGTTAGAGGTCAAAAGATACTGATATCTCCCTCTAGAATTAATTTATGGTTGGGAATTGAAAACCCCCTGATGATATATATTCTGAACTTGAGCCAAATCAAATTTTTACTATTCTCAAACTCGGTGAGTTAGTTGGCCCCCTAAACTTTAAACTGAGTGATATGTGTGATCATCATAGGGTCCTTTGGTACATTTACTCTAGGTCCCTAGTGAACAAAGCCAACAACTACACCCATTTCTCTGATAGGGACTTTAGGTGGTTTGCTTCACTACTTCTGAAGGAACAGAAGGATCTGGGAGAATATATCTTCTCGGAGATGAAAAGGTACAAGGTGGATGGAAAGGCTACAACTCCAATGCCATACCCTCAAATTGTGTCTCTAATCCTGAAAGAGAATAAAATATGGTATTTGGATAGCAAGGAGCCAATTGAGAGGTTGACTCCGGTTGGAAGGAACCAGATTGGAAAACTGAATATCGATATCCCTCTCAAAGGCCCTCTGGAGTCTGGGTCCAAGAAGAAGCGGAAGGCCACTGAGGCAGAGACCAGTAGGATGGATGACACTCAGTCATCGGCTCTAGCTGCTACCACATCATCACCATCCTTCCTCAATGCCACTCTCCAGCACTTCATGGAGAACATGCTCAGAGGTTTTCATGTGGACATCGCAAACACAAATGCAGAACTCATAACCCACATGAACACTAAAATGGGGGAATTGGTTGAGAGAATGGATAGAAGGCATGAGGAGTTGCTAGCAGAGCAACGTGCCCAGGGAGAGACATTGAGACTGATCCTAGCACGATTGGACTCTTTGGGTCCTGGACCTTCTGCCGGTCCCTCCTCATCTGCACCACCACCACCTCCAGAAAACCCTCCTATTGTTGATCCTATTCCTGAGGCTGAACCATCTACTCCTCTGGTTTCTGATCCACTTGAGTCCTAAGGGAAAGATATTTTATTCACAGTGGATGATCCTGAAACCCATGAGACTACACATATTATCATCGATGATTCACCTCCTAAGCCACAGCCAGAAACTACTCCTAAACCTATTCTCTCTCCTACCCAAACAGAGGAAATATCTCCCTCTTCCTCACCTGAACAGCATACACCTGAGGTTGAGATTACTCCTGAGACTCAGACCACCCCAGAAGGAGAAACCTCTACTATGGTTGTCTTCCAACCTTCTCCTCCCGGCGATGACATCCATATCCCTCCACTTCATCTGCCTGATCCAGTACCTTCTAGCTCATTTGATTCTTTAGACTCAAATGATTCTATGGTCCTTCCAGTAACACCCATTTCCATGACCAAGCCTCCTAGCCCTCCACTTGATTGATGAAGCCAAAAAGGGGGAGAAGAGCTTGAGAGTGATTTTGTGGATATGTCCTAGCTTATCATGTGTATTTGGGTGTACATGGGATTTTTAGGGAGCTTTTTGATTTCAGTTTGAACTTTATCTTGTAATTTGAAAGTTTTAAGATTAATGCAAATGTGTTATGATTTCATGAGAGTGATTTTGTGGATATGTTCTAGCTTATCATGGGTATTTGGGTGTACATGGGATTTTTAGGGAGCTTTTTGATTTCAGTTTGAACTTTATCTTGTAATTTGAAAGTTTTAAGATTAATGCAAATGTGTTATGATTTCATCTTAAAGTTCAATTAAGTTTTAAATTATGATACATGTTTGGACTAATGAAGTTGTTATGTATGCAAGGTATATTCAAACTTAATAAGACATATTCAATTAAGAATTCAATTTGAAAAACCATGTTCAAAATCACCAAGTTTTGTCATCATCAAAAAGGGGGAGAATGTTAGATCTCATGTTTTGATGATAACAAAAGTATGGTTTGAAAAGGAAATAATTAATAAACAAGTTTGAACTAAGTAATGACAGGAACAAGCATCACTTGAGGTAAGCATTGGAGTAATGAAGAAAGGCCATGCTGAGGAACTTGATCAGAAGTAAATCTTCTAAAGCATTACTCGAGGAGCTACTCGAGTAATGAGACAAAACTTGAAGTAACCAAGAGAAAACTTCCAGTAACCTGCCACCATTACTCGAGGAGCTACTCGAGTAACCAGGTAAAAACTTGGAGTTACTCTCGGCCTGCTAATGTTACTCGAGGAGCTACTCGAGTAACCACGTGAAAACTTCCAGTTGCCTTTAAGTTTTCCCAATGATACTCGAGGAGCTACTCGAGTAACTCTGTTTCTGAAAATATGTAACTCTCGGCACTTTGTACCACTGCCAATGTTACTTGAGGAGCTACTCGAGTAACATACTAAAGTAAGTGGAAACTTGAGGTTGGTACCCGATTAACTTGATCTCTCTTTATTTCATCTTCCTCGAGTCCTTACTCTAGCATACAAGTTTTTAATGTTCTATCTTAAGTGGATTCCTCGAGTATGTACCCCAGTATGCAGAAATATTTTCAAAGTAAACTTCAAGTCATTACCCGGGTAAGTTATGCTCAAAAGTCTTAGTTACTCGAGGTGTTACCCGAGTAACCTATGCAAAAATAAGTGCATTACTCAAGTCAGTACCCGAGTAATGAGGTAAGTGCTCTCGGCATTGAAATCCTGCCAACATTACTGGAGTAGAGCATCGAGTAATCAAAATTTTTTTTTTAGTTACTCGAGGTGTTACCCCAGTAATCTATGAAGTTGCAAAAGCATTACTGGAGTAGCTACCCGAGTAAATAACTATTCCCAAAGGTTTGAAATTTAGTTTACTCCATGCACTACCCGAGTAATCTTGTTTTTATTCATTGACTTTCAATTAAACAAAGATTTCTCGATGTTACTCGAGGAGCTACTCGAGTAAACTTCAAGGGTTACTCGAGTAACTATTCGAGTAAGCATACCCAGAAATTTAGAAATAATTCAAACTTTCATTATATTGTTTCCTATATGATTAACCTTTCATTTTATTAGTATTCTTAGTCTATTTACAGATAAACAATGAAGAAATCATATCAAGAGATGGAAGTCAAAAGAAACGTTCAAATGCCAACCACCGCCAACGGATATTTTTCAAAAACTTGAAAAGTCAATAGTGGCTGCGCACTCACCAACGGACGAAAGGAAATGTTCCAACGGTCATCACCAACATACCTATATATATGAGAACCTTCAAACAGAGAAAGAACAACCAAGCACACATACGAACGTATCATTAAGTTCATTGCTCTGTTTTCACGTTGAAATTGTATTTCTATGCTTCAGTGATTCTTATTCACTCTGTAAGAGAGATATTCTATTCAAACTCAATATTTGTTATTGAGATAACTTAAGGTTGTGGAACCTTGAGTTGGGATTGGATTACAACCTGTAAGGGGGAGCGAGTGTCCAAGTGTAAGGAACTTACTTGTACTGAGGTGCCAAGAACCCACTGAATCTTGGAAGCTATAGTGAAACTCTTAGAGAAGCTCTGAGGACTGGACGTAGGTCAAAGTGGTTGTGACCGAACCAGTATAACTCCCGGTGTACACTTCGATGATATTTCTCCTTACTCATTACTGTTTTAATTCTTTTGTCAAAGTTTTATATTTTCGAAAGAAATTTTAGTATCACCCAATTCACCCCCCTCTTGGGTGAAACGTTTGATCTAACAAAAATGTCCTTCCAAATTAAAAAAAACAAAAATACCATAGGAAAACAAACACAAACCACCGCTGCTTTTTTCAGATCAAAAATTTCAACAATTTTTTCAGACCATTGGAGAACAAAAAAAACCATTGCACCATTCAACAATTTTTTCAGCAACATTTCATATCTTTGGTCAAGCACAAAACCCCCTTTGATTTGAGAAGAAACATAAACCACCATTGATTTGAGAACAAACCATCGTCGGTTTGAGAACAAACCCAATCACTTGTTGATTTGAGAACAAACTATCGGAGAAGAAATAGATGGTGTCGCCAAAGAAGATCTAGAGTTAGCCATTATTACTACAGTCCTCGTCGCCGCCGCCGCAGCCATTCTCACTAAAGAAGTCAAAGGAGAGATTTGGATTTGTAGAGGAGATGCTAGGGCAGTGACAGTTTGTGAAGCATGGGGGGAGAAGTTGGGCGGTAGTAGGGGGAGGAGCTTGCCGGCGAAGTCGGAGAGTGAGGAAGAAAACGAAGTCGGAGGGTAAGGAAGAAGATGAAGTTGAAGAGTGAGCAGATCTGTAGAACAAGTGAGCAGATCCTTGGTGGTTGAGAATGCTCGAGCGTCCCTGCTGGTAGAAAGGGCAAGGTTGGAAATGAAGACATGGAATTGCAAATCTTAACTTTTTGGGTGGAATTGAGTTTGATGGAATTAACCTCATTTGGCTTCCACATGGAATTAAATTCCATAAGCATTTTTTTTGTATCAAACAAGCACAACACATGGAATTCAATTCCAATTCTAATTGCATGCCTTCAATTTCGCAATACCAAACAGGACATAAGTGTTGCTCGTATGGGTATCCATTAAACCCTTTTTTTATTCCATCAAATTTTATCCTTTGGTATTTATTTAACAACGAAAAAATTATATTAATAAAATTTTCAAATTATTAATAATAAAAATCGTAAATAACAAAATCTGAATGGAGAATTGGAATATAAGCAAATAGACGTTGCTAAGTTTTGTCGAAATTTTTATGATAAATTGATATATTAATATTATTCTTTTGGATAAATTATTTACACATCAATGAATTAAGTATTCCATATGTTCCTTTTTTTCCCTCCTTAGAGATTTTATATATTTTTAAAAGTATATTTTTAAAATATCTTTAATTATGTAGAGATGGTCTAGTGTTATGGTCTAATGACACCACGCACCTTTTTTGAGAATTTTTAAAATATGAAGTTATGAGTTCGAAGTTTGAGCAATATATAAAGGGTATAATGCAAGCGTTATACAATACTATACTAATTTAATAAATTGTATTGAGAATAAAAATTTTAAAGAATGATTGAATATATGCAAGTTCATGTAAAACGAGAGAGTGAATCAGCAAAATGACAAATAGGTAAAATGATAAGAATCTAGAATTTTGAAATACTGATGCTTTCGCCAAAATATCCCTCAAATTTTGAGTAAAAAAAAAAGAAAAGGAAAAGCTCCCCTCACTAGCCTGAGATTTTGCTAGCCGAACGTGCGAATCGAATGATATTTTTGTGTCAAGGTTTTTTTTTTTTTTTTTTTTTTCGGTGGCTAAATTGTGACAAGAGTGTTGAAGCGGATTTGATCCGCCAACCCCTTAAATCAAGGCTATTAGTGACCAATTGACCATTGAGGCAGTAAGCATCTTTGTTACACACACATATATGCATAAAAAATATAAGTTAATTCTTAAGATTTAGCCACGTGTAATTCACAACTTTTATAATGCAATTGACAATATTTCAATAGATATTTATTATAATTGTAACGTGGTGACAACATTCATAATTAGAAAAATAAAAAAAATAATTGATTAGAATTTTATTTTATTTTTAGAAATATTTATTCTTATAATTCGAATTTTAGAAATATAAAATAAATAAATTAATTCAAAAATAATTAATATAATACAATAAACATAAACAAATAGTACTACACTTATAAGGTGTTTGACAATATTTATAAAGATAATTATCATTTCATTTAAGCCATTTACTACTACTTTTAACAAGTTCCAAACTTCAGAAAATTCAAATAATTGGGTGAGGGTGTGGGTGATTGACTACATTTATTAATTTTTACAAGTAAGAGTGTAATGGTTGAAACTATTAATTAAACTTATAACGTAAATGACAACATTGATAAATATACTTATCATTTCATTTATGCTATTTACTGTTCACATTCGGGGGAATTTAACTAATTGGGTGACAAAGGCGTGGGAAATTGACTACACTTGTCAATTTTTATAGATAAGAGTGTAATGTTTTAAACACCTTTACTAAAATGGTAAATACCTTTAACAATGTTGTCATTCACATTATAAGTGTAATCAATAATTTAAATCATTACACTCATGTTTGTAAAAATTGAAAAGTGTAGTCAATTTCACACACTTTCACCCAATTATTTGAATTTCTCAAGTTTGGAACTTGTTAAAAGTAGGAATAAATTGTGTAAATGAAATAATAAATACCTTTATAAATGTTGTCAAACACATTACAAGTGTAGTATTATTTGTTTATATTTATTATATTATATTAATTATTTTTAAATTGATTAATTATTTTATAATTCTAAAATTCAAGTTATAATAATAAAAATGTCTAATAAATATAATAAAATTCTAATGAATTATTTTTTATTTTTATAATTTTGAATGGTGCCAACGACTTTATAGGTATAATAGATATCTTCTTTTTTTGGTTCAAAATAATAGATATCTATTGAAGAGTTGTTAATTGCATTATAGAAAATTGTAAAGTGCAACAGGGAATCGTCATTTAATTACACCTCTCTCCAATAGTTATCATTTTATCCAAGTTTTCTCTCTCTTGGAACTCGTGCCACCGAAAACTTTCAATGGATGATGTCGTTTCTCTGAAGATACCGCCGGATAGATCACCGGATAACTTCAAACCGTCAAATGGATCACTGGATAAGCCCATTTCATGCATTGCATCAGAAGAGTTCGCTATGGTTGGGAATGAGGCTGGTCAAAAAACTGACCTGTTAGTGGCTTTAGAAGCCCCTGCATCTGTGGTGCAAAGCGGGAAACAGGGGATTCATTCAAACTCACCAACGCGCACGAAAATCTCCTCATATAAGGACTCATTGATGGGGTTTAACAGATTAGAATTCAATGGAATTGCTCACGGTTCCTCCATTTCCAGTGAGGATTCGCTAACATCGGAGCTGCAGAACCAAATGTGGAAGATTCCTGAGCCTTCAGACGAGACCAAAAAACTCATGTCTATTTATCCTTCCATGGAAATTACTAAGGATGAGTTCAATGAAGCCTGCCAGCCCTAGAATAAATTATTAATAATCACAGTGCTGGGCGCCCATTTCTATCTCCTCAAATTAAAAGAAATGCTTTGTAGGGTGTGGAAATTTAATGAGTTTGAATTGGTAGACCTACCAAATAACTACTACGTTGTTAGGTTCACAAATTCTGAAAATTGGGAAGCTCACTACAAACGTATCATCTTGGAAGGGCCGTGGGTGATCGCACAACATGTAGTATTGGTTCAGAAGTGGTCTCCGTATTTTGACCCTTTCCAAAATCAGCTGGGGAAAATTGCAACTTGGTTAGAATACCAAATATCCCTTTAATCTACTACTCTCAGAAATTCATTTCCAGATTGGGGGACATGATAGGGAAGACCATTAAAGTTGACTTGCATACCCTAAATTGCCGAGATCACTCCTCAGGCGTAGTGTCAAGGGGAAGATACGTGAGAATATGTGTTGAATTAGACCTCCAGAAACGCCTTGTCCCTAGAGTCATCCTAGCATCCACTATCTTCAACATTGAGTACGAGGGGCTGGATTTGATATGCTTCTCCTGCGGGAGGTATGGTCACAAGAAAGATGCTTGTTTATGGAAGGAAGAGGAGAATGAACATCCGAAATCCCAGCAATTAGTGGTGGTTTCTGGTCAGGGAACTCCGGCTATGCTGCCGAAAAGTGCTTCCCCGGTAGAAGATGAAGCCTTCGGGCTGTGGATGTTGGCGGGAGGACAGAAGAAAACTCGATTCCCATGGAAGGGAAATCTCAGAGATGGCGCAGCAGGAGGAAGGTATGGGTCGACTTCTACCAGGGACATAGGGAGAAGAAATCAATCATCCAGATTTCAAACCTTGGCTGACTTGGATGACACAAAAGAAATGAGCTAAATTCAATTTGAAGGTTCACGTGAGTTTGTGCATCCAGGAACTGTGAACGAGAAGGGACAAATTGGTTTAAATGGTGGAGGAAATAGTCAAAAGGAGAGCACTCTAGGTGTCCAATCAAAAAGCAAATTGCAAGTAAAAATTGCACGCCCCTTGAAACATGTTTACCGGATCAAAGGCAAGGATGGTGGTGGGCTCAAATCGGTCCTATTGAAAGTCCTACCAAAAGGGCCGAAGGATATTGAAGCCCATAACCCAAACTCCTTGAAAGATGTGGAAAATTCACCCTCTAGCCCTTGTCCGAGCGTGTCCAAGCCAACACAAGTAGGAGCAAGGATTCATCAAATAGTGGTGGGCTCCATGGCCTCAACCCAATCCAAAGCTATCCCCTCCTCAGACCATTCTTCAGACTACCTACAGGAAAATATTCTAGAGACAGTGGAGAAGGAAATCATTGCTTAGAGTCCGATCCCAGAAAAATTATCCAGCGAGGATAAATCAGGTTCTGGTGAACCAGAAATGGAGCCATTAAAAGCATCATATCCAGACATTCCTGTCGAGTCTGCCTCAACACCTAGTGCTTCAGATTCTAAGCAGTCGACGCCCAATGAAAGGGAACCGAACCAGGTGGAAATGACCAAAGCTCAAAAGCAAAAATCATCTGCTTCAGTATTACCTCCAACGTCCAGCTCATAACCAAAAATCTCTACTGTGAGGTGCAATGAACAGGGCAGACCAAATAAGAATCTAAGGGAAATCAAGAACATAAGCAGATCAGTTTTAGACAGCATCCCTCCAGATAAGTAACTAATTTTCCTATGTTCAAAAAGTGAAATTTCCATGATTATTTCAAGTTGGAATTGTAGAGGGGCTTGTAGCAAATCTTTCCCCTGTATCCTTCGTGACATCGTTTCCAAGCACAATATTTCTGTTATGTATCTTTTAGAAACCAGGGTTAGTGGTCATAAAGCTGATTTAGTGGTCCGTAAGCTGGGTTTCAACAACTGGCTGAGGGTTGAATCTACAGCTATACAGGTGGCATATGGGTTCTATGGCATGACATTGAAGTTTCTGTATAGTATCTCTTCTCTACCACCCAACTCCTTCACTACCGTTTGACAGAGAAAAAATCCAGAAACTGCTTCTGTGTTACTTTTGTATATGGGGACCCCAGTGGAGCTATAGACAGGAGTTGTGGTCATCTTTCCAGGAATTGGCAGGTAAAGTAACTGAGGCATGACTTTTCTTAGGGGATTTTAACTCCTTTTTAAATCCTTCAGATAAGGTTGGGGGTGCTGCGGTTCTGGATAGATCCTTATCTCCTTTTCGTAATTGTGTTCACGACTATGACTTCCTGGAACTGCCTGTGGTTGGTGACAAATTCACTTGGTCTAGAAACGATACAAAGGAAAGACTGGACTGGGCATTTTGCAATTTAACCTGGGAAATGACTCATCTTAACCACAAAAATTTCCATAATCTTCGTTACAAATCTGACCATAGAGTCCTGGTGATCACTACTAGAAATGTGCAAGCTTCTTCCCCCATAAATCATTTCAGATATCAAGCGGTTTGGTGTCTTGAAGAGGGTTTCCCCGATTTAGTAAGCTCTGCATGGCACAACAATGACTGGTTTTCTGGCTGCAATGAATTTCAGAATAAGGCCTCCTGGTGGAACATGAATGAGATAGGCAGTCTTCCCAAAAAGAAGAGGATATTGATTAAGCGCTTGGAGGGTGTCGATCGAGAAATCACAACTCGTCCCCATGATGGTTTATTTAAGCTTGAAGCGAAACTATGGAAGGAGTATATCAAGGTTGTTAATCAAGAAGAACTTCTTTGGTACTGGAATGCTATGTGTGAATTAAATACAAATTTTTGCCCAAAATAAATAAATACAAAGTTTAGATTATACTATTTTCTTTATTATTATGGTTATGTTTGGAATTGATTTTGTGGGATAAGCCTTACATGATTGTTGATATGCACGATGTTTGAATTGATACTACTTGGGTGTTTTGAAATGAAAATATGCTTGAACATATGATTGAACAGATTATTATGGGATTTGACGATTCATGAGGAAAAAAGGAGAGGGTTTATTCTCTCTTTTAAGGCGGTGTTCCTACTACTGGGATCTTCATGATCCTTTTTTGGTTTGATCTTAGTTCCTTTTGAATCTGGTGGCTTCTTGGTGCTCTAATTTGTGGTGTTCTACTTCTCACTTTCTTCTGGATGACATCTTCTTCCATTTGGCGTCTTCCCTTGTGCCATCTTGCTCATGTGCAATTCTGTCAGGACCACTACTTGTTTGCTAAGGTTCTTTCCTCAAGATTTATTCATGTCAGCAAAATACAATCCCTAATCTCACTGCAATTGGAACTTCAAGGTCAAGTTTTTATCACTCAACATCATGGTCCTCACTATGTTATTCGCTTCTTATCTGCGGAGGATTGTTAGTTTATTCTCGATCACGGATTATGGCTTCTGCAATGTTTTACATTAGTGGTCTTCCCTTGGAATCCTGACTTATCGTTTTTTCAACTTTCTTTCTCACACTTTACTGCTTGGATCGAAGTTTTTGGCCTCCCTATGGAGTTGTACACCATAGAGGTAGCTCAATTTCTTGCCTCCAAGTTTGGTTTCCTTCTTAAAGCTAATTTATCGTCTCAAGATTCATATGATGGGTTTCGCTTCAAAGTGGCAGTTTATGGTTCTTCATGGATTCCATACTTGTCTCATATCATGCTTCCTTCTGGTAAGCCTCTTCCTCTATCTTTCCTAGTTGAGCATGTTGCCTTTCTGTGCTTCAGTTGTGGCGGTGTAGTTTTGCATGAGGTTCACTATGGCAAGTCGATGGTTACAACATCTCCACATCAGCAACTCTCTGGTCCACAATCTGTCCACATTCAAAGGGTTGGTTCCAATTACTCCTTTCGGCAAGATGTGGGCCCTTGGGTTTGATTCCTTGAGCCTAAACCTCCTACTTCGGATTTGAACTCAGAGGATTCGGATCGTTCCTCGGGTGCTGCGCTTTCTCGGCCTTGTTCTGTTCATGTCTCTGGTCCTAATCCATAATCCGCTCTCCCTGCTTCCAAGCAAAAGGGAGCAGTTCTTGCTTCTAGTTTGGTTAAGTGAACAAAGTTGGTTACTTCATCTTTTAAGGCGATAATTAAATGCCACTTACATCGATTTGAAATGGGTTTCCTTAATGATGACTCTCTCTGACTCTGTTTGCATATGTGTCGTTACTTGGCCTTCTCCAACTCACAAACTTTGTCACATCTTGAAGCCATGCCTTGCCATGATTTGCCTTCTACTATGCTTAGGGTGGTTCATTTCTTCACTGTCTCTCAAGGGCACCGATAATCACTTCTTACGTGTTCTATGCGAGGCTCTGTTTTCTCTCAGTCCCCTCTGCTTGCTACATATTCTCGAAGATTGGAGTTGCTCAGTACGCTCAAGCCTTTGAGTCCTCACGTTATAGATCATTATCATTTCTCCTTCTTCTTTGAGCATGTCTTTTACTTGTTTCTCCATCATTAGCGACATGTTGGCAATATGATTCTGTGAATATCTACTGGTGATATCTTTTTCTTCATCAATCCAACTGTTGGAAAGGATGTTCCTCATCTTTCAATGGAACGAACCATTCTTCGTGCTAGTTCAGTGGCCTGGTATGATGCTCCTTATGAGTGGTTTCACTAGTTCTACAGTATCATGCATGGTCATGGTTTTCAGGAACCATGATTGGAACTTCTCATGTGTTTTGGGTTCTTAGTCAAGCTTCCACTTGTCTCTGTCATCGAGCAGTTTGAGCTCGTATGCCATATCTGTGGATCTCTTATCCTCATGAGATTGACCAATCTTTATTGGTTCACAATAGAGCAAACTCCACCTACATGCTTCTCAAGCTAATGATTTCTAATGATTAAGGCTCTCACAGGTGAAGAGGCACTAGAGTTTACTAATGATTTCTCTTCCACTAATGTTCCTAATGCTAGTAGCTCCATACACATTTTCTTTACTGATCCAACCTTTATTGCTCATGGTGTTGGATGTCGTCGTCACCGTGGTTCTCTCTTCCTTTCAGAAATGCTACGAGGTGTGCTCCGTAGGTAACTTTGGAGCTAGGTTCTAACAAACTTTTGCCAAAAGGATTCTTTTAAATGATGCATGATCTGTGTCTCTTACCTCGGTCATAGAATGGGTAGTGCTATGACTAAGGTTTTGCTTCTCAGGCTGATCACAAGGTTTAGGAATGGTTGGGAATGTTTTTTGAATTGTACATTTGTCGTATGCGTCTTTGGTCGCTTGTTTGTTCTTTCTTGTGGCTTGGTGCAAGGGACGCTTGCTTTATCAAATCTTGGCAAATGGAGCTTTCTGTTTGCCTTTTCTCATTTACCACGGGAAGCTTCGAACCATGTTGGTTCACATGGGTGGCCCGTGTCCTTAAGGAGATTAACACCTACTTGTTCGTTGCTCGAGCATTTCTGGTTCCTTTCGTGTGTTAGAATATATATGGTGGTTGTCTTTGCTCGACGCACAACTGCTTCATTCTGCTCTCATTCCCTTTTTAGTTTGTTGCTTTCTTTCTTTTCTTTGTGTTTGTTTCGGTTTGTTGTGTGCATGTTCCTGTTCTTTCCTTTTAAGACTTGGGTTGGTTGTCTCTATCTTTGATCCTTTGTAAGCCAACCCAAGGTTAGTTGTAATCGTTTTACTTTCATTTTAATGCAGTTGACTTTTGTTTTTTGTTTTTTTTAAAAGAACAGATTATTATGGCATTTATTGGAAATTATTGGGTTTCCAACCAAGGATAGTTTCACAGGCAAATAACGATTAAAGAATGTATTTTAAAGTAACCAACTCACATTTTTTATAAATAACTAACATAATTAATTTCCTTAATTCCTGCAAATTAGTTACTACCTTATGTCCCTAATACAAGGATCTACTTAACTCATTTGAATAAATTAACGAAATAAAATTAATCGGTTAATTTGAACAAATATGGCATATTCTCTCTAAAATATACACATGTAATATTATATTATATATCAATTTATAAGTTATGCAAACTAGATTGTGAGAAAAATGATAATATAGTAGATAAAATATATTAAAATCTTATATTTTGGATCAAATCCAATCCGAATTAACTAGTTTAGCTCCTATATTAAGAATAAAAAAAAAGCACCTTAGAGGAAAGGAGGAGGTTCAGGATGTGGGTACGTGGAAGATTATTGCTTGTTGGGAAACCCCAAACTATAGTTCTAGAAGTATTTTTACATAAGCTGAGACAAAATTTATTTTACATACTTACTTCGTACACTATAAATTTATTTCTAAAAAGCTAATCTAAACATAAGTGCAAGTCTTCGTTTTGCTTGTGTATCAAGGCATATTACTTACTTTTGCTAGAAGGAAATGATTAACGAGAAGCTCTACATTGTGTTATAGTTGTAACGAATATTGACTACCCCGCGCGATACACAAGATGCATTAACTTCAATGCATTTAAACTAGAAAGTGACCCACAACGTTATTCTTAATTCTCCACTAAATGCTTATTCACTAAATTATTAGCACATTGGTGTAGATGAAATTGTCAAGATACATCTCCAATCAACACTTAATGACCAACTATATAAAATTCTAATTATTGAAATAGAAATTCCTCCAAGTAAGGACACTCAAAAACACATCTTCTACTAAAAGCACTCAAAGTCATGTGAATATCCGCACGAAGATAACACATGCTTACTTTCGTGAATGTCATGTCATTTGTGTTACACACTCCACAATTATGAAGGACAGCTTTATCAACGACAATTACAGCCACATGCACTTTACAATTTCTTTTTTTTTTTTTTGAGTTACAATGACAAGAAAAAAGACTCTTGAGGCCACGACGGGCCCTTACAGTAGACCTACGGACATCAAAGAACTATTGAGACCAAATCTTAGTTGAGATCAGCTAACATTTAGAGCGAACAAAAATCTAGTGGGTATTGCAAAAATGACATATCATTGTTCGAATCTAGGGCCCGTTTTGCCAAAAAATCTGCATATCGAAGGGCTTCCCTGTGGCAGTGGTAAATCTCTAAATCCCAATCCCTATAGATTAAATGCCTTACTTCCTCTAACTCGTTTTATAGGGGATGGTATTGACCGCCTGGCTGGAATAACAGTTGAATTGCTTCCGTTGAGTCAGGATATAGCTTGATCTTTCTAAGATTCCTGGATTTGCAAGTTTGTAGGCCAATTCTGATAGCTTGAATCTTAGAAGCTGTTGAGCCAAAACTGAATCCTGTGTTCTGTTGAAAACCGCAAATCCAAGCTCCTGAGCTATCACGTACCACTCCTCCAACTGCAGAATTTCTATGTTCATCTACCGCCGCATCCACATCAACTCGAACAAAGCCTTCTGGTGGAGCACTCCAACTTTCTGTATATTTGTTTGGGACTCTGAATATCTTGTGTCTGAGCCGACCCTCTTCTATGCCTTCATGAAGAAAATGTAGCCCTCTGTGGAGTAGTTGATGAGTAAGGTCGGTAATTCCTTCAAAAGCTCTTCTACATCTGTTCTTCCAAATTAGCCAGCATAGTGAACCAAAGACCCTCAGCCAGGGCCATTGAGACATCTTACGATCACCCGGTGAGTGTTGCATGTTCCATTTGATCCAAACCTATAAATTTCTAAAGAAAAATGCAGAGTAATAAATGGGGTTAATACAAGAAAGCCACACAGAACTTGCGAACTTACAGTCTCTCAAGGTATGAATTGTTGTTTCCTCACAGTTACACTCAAATGGACACTCAGTGTTTATTTTCACATCTCTCTTAGCACGAATTGAATTCGTAGGGACTCTTTCCTGGAACAATTGCCACATAAAGAAGTTGACTTTCTTTGGAATAGGCCATCTCCAGATACATTGCCAGAATGGATCTAAGGATCTCGAGAGCGACGAATAAATCATAGAATAAGCGGATTTGACGCTGAAATTTCCATCAGAAGATTTCCTCCACCAAAATATATCATCACCTGATTGGGAAGGAAGAGAGACTTGCTTGATCTTTCTAATCACCCACCACGGCAAGAACATACTCCATCTATATAGGTCCCACTTCCCATCTGGGCCGACGAATTGGTTTACCACTTCCTCAAGATTTATTAAATCCTGGTTTCTGTCAACATAGTAAATGAGTGGTTGATCGAGATTTGTCCGTAAATCCCACCAAGCATTTGTTGATTGGCTGCTTCAAAGCTTTCTTCCCACTGCTTTCCTAAATGAATCCTATACAGATGTAATTACATTCCAGACAGCAGATTGATTCCTTTTCCTCTCAACTTTTGGAATTATACTATCCCTACAATAATATTTCGATCTGAGAACTTTTACCCATAAGGCATCCGGTCTAGTGATGAGATTCCGGCACAATTTCATGATGAGAGCTTCATTTTGGCTAGAAAGGTTTTTGATGCCTAGGCCTCCCTCCTTTTTGTCAAGCTTGATTGTCTCCCAAGCAATTAGATGCATCGTCTTTCTATCATGCCCCTGATTTTAGAAGAAATTTCTATTTAGTCTCTCAAAATCTTGCAAAACTCCTTTAGGAAAAAGGGTAGTTTGCATCTGGTAAAACGATAGAGTAGAGAGGATAGAATTTATCAGGACGGTTCTCCCAACCATATTCAAGAATTTTCCTTTCCAAGTGGAAAGCTTCTTTTGAACTTTAGAAACCAAAGGAGCATATGCCAGTTTGGTGGTTCTTTTGTGAAGAAGAGGAACACCTAAGTATTTGCCTAGGTCGCCTGAGATACTGATTCCTAAGGTTTAGCCCAGTTGCATTGCTCTGTGAAACTGGACATTCCTTGAAACAAAGATTGTTTATTTAGGAAGACTGATTCGATGCCCTGATACTCTACAGAAGTATGTTATCAAGTCTCTAATATTCTCCATCTGATTTGAGGAAGCCTCATAGAAGAGGAGAAGGTTATCTGTAAAGAAGAGGTGGTAAAGTTTCGGACTCGATTGACTAAGCTTTAAAGGTTTCCATCTTCTTTCTACCACTTCCCTGTTTATCAACTGGCTCAACCTTTCCATACATAGAATGAATAGATAGGGACTCAAAGGATCACCTTGTCTCACACCTCTTGTTAGCTGAAACGGGGTTGATAGAGATCCATTCCAAACGACTCTCATGGTAGAAGAGGAGACACACATCATCAAAAGCCTCACAAAGTGATCACTTAGACCCAAACTATGAAGATTGAAATTCAGGAAGTTCCAGTCGAGTCTATCAAAAGCTTTCTCCATATCCACCTTAATGGCTACATATCCTTTCTTCTTTCTGATCATTCTTATTGTGTGGATCGCTTCTTGTGCCAGGATTATATTGTCACAACTTTGTCTTCCCCTGATGAAGTTGCACTGAGTAGGGTGGATCAGGAAGTCCAACACAGATCTCATTCTGTTTGCGAGAACCTTGCTAAGAATTTTGTAACTCACATTACATAGAGATATGGGCCGAAACTCCTTAATCGAGCCAGGGTTGTCTACCTTAGGAATCAATGTGATATGAGTCTGGTTTATATCTTTAACCCTACTAGGATCTTTAAAAATGGAGAAAATAAGATCACAGATCTTCGGACCTACAACATCCCACTGTGTCTGGAAGAAATGCGGTTGTAGTCCGTCAGGGCCAGGCCCCTTGAAAGCGCCTATCTCGAAAGCTGCATTTTTAATTTCACCGCAAACACATCCTTTTGAATATATGAAAGCTGAGAATCATTCAGAGAAAGGAAGTCAACCGGCCAATCCGATACATTTAGCACATCATGATCAGCCGAGTAAAGATCTTGGAAGTAGTTAAGAGCTTATTGCTTTAGATCTTCTTGGTAGGTAATCTAGTCCCCCTGTGCATTTTGAAGTGTTTCGATTTTACTTCTCTTTCTTCTAATCACAGTAAAAGAATGGAAGAAGCTTGTATTTTTATCTCCGTACTTGAGCCACTTGCATCTTGACTTTTATAAGTTATTTTTAACTAATTCTCATAAGCCAATTAATGATAATTAAGTCATTAAATATATATTAAATTGATAAAAAATTTCAAATTTGCCTTATCAAAATTTTCTCTCTTTAATAATCATTCCTTCCCTCATCACCTCTTTCTCTTTTTTTAACAAGGTAAAATTGAAAAATAATCATTAACAACTCTCTAAATAATTTATATTTAAGGCCAAAAGCTTCTTCATCTTTAACTTTTTCCAACTTTTTAAGGGTGCTACCCGTGGACATTCAAGAATGTCATCCATCTTAGTACTAATCTCATCCATTCATCTTTAATTGGATCCAAGATATTAGTATTGGTGCTAACATCTTTGAATATACTCCTTTGATCCTATTTATAAGTCATGTCTAGCATATTTCACATCGACAAAGAAAAACATTAAATTTAATTAATTCAACCATAAAATTCAATAACTTTTCAATTATATTCCTATTGAATATGCATTATAGGGAAAATTTCAATGACCTCTTCTGTAGCCATTTAATATCAAACAGCTCCCAAAACTTTCACTACTACAAAAAGGGGTTTTAACGTCCCTATTTTGGCACTTTAAACGTCCAAAAACTAAGGGACGTCTATGTAGGAGGCGTAGTATGTTTTAAGAAAAGACGTCCCAAAAAAGTTGGGATGTCTAAAGTCAGGACTTTAGACGTCCCAAATTGAGATTTGGGACGTCTAAAGTCCTCCACTGGGGGACTTTAGACCTCCCAAATTCTTAATTTGGGACATTAAAAAGTTTTATTTTTTTCAAAATAATTATTTATATTCTTCATTACCCAGCAAATTAAAATTGCAGAAACAGAATTGAAGATGGATTCATAAACCAAAAAATGTCCCTTACGAAATGGTAAGGACTTCTAGCACTGCAATCTTTTTACTATATATATATATATGTATAATAATAACAACTCATACAACCTAATATCATATATATATAACAACAACTAGAAAGTGTCAAAATATTTGTCACCACACAACTACAAACTAATTGTTGTTCATTTCATCAAAATAAATATACATATGTATTTTCCTCGATTTCCAAGCTCCAAACGTATAAAACAAAAACATTATTAGTATTGCATAACTACTAACAACTAGTTTATGATTCTGGCCAAAAAAAAAAACAATCAAGGGAAAAACACTCCAATAACTAGAATCATGTAAATAAATTGAAAGCATTATAATAATTTCATATTGCAAGTTTAACTTAATTCTTCATGTAAATTTATATTTAAAAAAAAACAAACCTGATGAAACCAGGGGAGAGGGCAGCCAACAATGTCTATGTGCTTCCAAGGTGGAGAGAAGACGTTGGAGGAGTTGTGTATATACAGTGGAGAGGAGATGTACGCCGGAGGCTGAAAGCAACAAAGAGAGTGGGAGGTGTACGTCGGAGGGTGGAGGGGGCAAAAAAGGTGGAGGAGGTGTACGCCGGAGGGTGAGAGCAAAGAAGGTGTTATGAGAATGGAAGGAGGTGGAGGAAAAGGGAATGAAGAAAAGAAAGAGAAGAAGAAGATTGAGGAAGACGAAGTCACGGGAATGAAAGAAAAAAGGAAATGCAGAAAAAAGGGAAGAGAAGTCATGGGGATGGGAAAGATGGAAAAAGAAGTATGGGTTTCTGACATGGGAATGAAGAAAAGGGAAAAAAAGTCTCACGTATGTCAGAATTTCTGACATGACTTTAGGAGTCCCAAATTTTTTTGGGACTCCTAAAGTGACACTTTAGGAGTCCCAAATCCCATTTGGGAGGTCTAAAGTCTCTACTTTAGGCGTCCCAAATGGGATTTGGGACGCCTAAAGTCACACTTTAGGCGTCCCAAAAAATTTAGGACGCCTAAAGTGTGACTTTAGGCGTCCCAAATCCCATTTGGGACGTCTAAAGTAGAGACTTTAGACCTCGTAAATGGGATTTGGGACTCCTAAAGTCACACTTTAGGAGTCCCAAATTTTTTGGGACTCCTAAAGTGTGACTTTAGGCGTCCCAAATCTCATTTGGGACGCCTAAAGTCAATACTTTAGGCCTCCCAAACCCATTTGGGACGCCTAAAGTAAGTTAAATTTTTTTAATTTATTTTTTTGGCGCCAATGGAAATCTTTAGGCGTCTCAAATAAAATTTGGGACGTCTAAACTCAACTTTAGGCGTCCCAAATTCAAATTTGGGACGTCTAAGAGTTTTCCTATGTACACATAATTACGAAAATGCCACCGCCTTCCATTTTAACCATCCAATTTTAAAATTGGGATGTCTATTGGGGTGGTTATATCATAATTCTGTAGTAGTGTTTTTGACATTTCACTGCACCCCTATGACTAAACTGATATTATAATTTATGGGTGAAAAAACAATTATGTCCTTACTTTATTTTACAAGTCAAATATGATTATTTACAAGACACATGTGAAAATTTACAAGTCAAATATGCTTATTTATAAGACAAATAAGTGAAATTACATGATCATTTTGATCATGTACAAGGCAAGGAGCATATTCACAAGAATACAACTATTTGTGAGATACATGTGAGAATTTACAAGTCAAATATGTGTATTTACAAGATACATGTGAGAATTTATAAGACTACCTTGGTCATATACCAGATAAAGGTATAAATGTCTTTTCTACCAAAAAACTTAATTTCAATTTAATCTTAGGGGTGCAGTGAAGTTTCATATAGTTTTAGAGCTCTTTAATGTTAAATGTCTCCTGTATGTGGGGTTGCAGGGAAATTTTTCTTACATTATATTATACGAGAATTAAATGAACACAAAAGAGTATTTTTATGAAAAATTTAAGGAAAAATTACACTCAAGTCCTAAGAAAAAAGGGAACTAAAAAAATGGTCCGTTAAAATCGCAAAATAAAAAAATGGTCCCATAAAGTTATCAATGCCCGCTCATGGAGTTATCAATGACCTACTCGTAGAGTTGTCAATGGAACCATTTTTTTATTTTATAGTTTCAAGGGATCATTTTTAAATTTCCTTTCTTTCTTAGGATCGAATGTAATTTTTCCAAAATTTTTAAAGAGGGGTCTTTTCTTCTCGCTACACTTGTAAATAGGAGTGGAGGAGTAATGTAAAAGCTTCATTGGACTTCTCACCGCACCTCAATCATTTCAATCGACCCACCGTGTACAAGTTTTTCCCCAGTCAAAAAGTGAACGTAAAATGGCGTTTCAAAGACGGTGTTCTATTTTCAATTGGAAAATTGCTGAAAACTGAAAATGACTTCACGGCACAGAAATTTTTTAAAAAGGAATAAGACTAGGGAAATTAAATTAAAACATGAGTTTTATGAGCTAAAATAGACCTTTGAATTTTTCCCCCCAACAAAATGGACATTTAATTTGACAATAAAAAGTAAAGTGTGACACACCAACAAACCAAAAATATTCATATTTGAGGTACAATGGCCAATGGGGAAGGGAAGAGGGGTATTTTCAATGATTTTTCTTCTCATTTATTCTCTATTGAATGTATCTACCATTAAATTAACTTTTAATGGTTGGGATTTATCATAGTTGATTTTTATTATAATAATAATATTCTTTACATATTATTAAATCTTAAGCATTAAAAAGTTAATCTAATGATAGATACATTTAATAGAGAGTAAATAGAGAGGGAAATCAATAGAGACACCCTTCTCCCGCCCAATGAAATAGGCACCAATATTCATTGAGACTCATACTAATCTACTAATTATATTTTTGTACCTCACTTTTTTTTTTTTTTTGAATAGAAACTGGAATTCATTAACCCTTAAAGCGAATTACAAATAAAGATCCTAAAAAGGAACCATAATCTTTCATCAATGACCGTCTCCTGATAATAAGGTGGTAGATGATCAAGAAAAATAAAATTGCCCACAATATTATAGGCAGACTTGGCTAAATAGTCCGTAAGTGTATTGCTATTCCTAGGTATGTGACAAATCAACACCTGCCAGTTTTTAGATAACCACAGCCTGATATTACTAACAATATCATAGAAGAGATGACTGTAATCACAACCCCTCGTTAATAAACTAATAGCTTCAATACAGTCAGTAAATAGTATAACATTTTGGAATCCTTTGTCCCAACATATATGAAGTCCCTGAATTATAGTAATGATCTCTGCAATGGTTGAGGGAACTGAGGTCAACTTGCACATGTAAACACCAATCCATTCGCCTTCATCTCCTCGAATAACACCACCACATCCACTATGTCCAGAGTCCAAGACAAAACTATCCACTTCTAGATTAATGTAGCCTGATTAATGTAGCCTGATCGTCTTATCACCTCACCCATATTCAGCACTGTCTGATGATTGTAGAATTGGCAATGTGAGACAAGGTCTTGATCCTAACTAGCACGGAATAAACTTGAGTTTGTGTTCCTATAATCCCCTACCATATCTTCCCCCGAATAATTTCAAGCACCTAGAGATCCTTATATCCCAACAGATATAACCATATAAGGTAGCCCATTTGATCTTCTTGGTGAATTCCCTGCAAGCCGCATGTTTGAGGTTCCATTGTTAACACCCGTTTCCATTTCGATAATCGAAGAGTAATAAAGATGGAATTCAATGGGCATACAGAAAAGTACAATTATAATGATAAAAGTATTCGTTTACAATTCCGATATTGTTCGTCGACATAAACAGAAAATACAGCGGAAACTTAATATTTACAATTTCCTCAAAATGACAAAACATAGGCTAAATTATAACCACATTCTAGACCTCACCTCGAGACACGTGCCGCTCACTTTCCGACGTCAACGTCTTTGCCCTTTGCCCCACTGGTACCCGCTGAGGTATTTGTTTAAAAATAGGGTGAGATTCTAAATAATCCTCGTAGAGACATGCTATCGTTCATAGAGAATGCGAAAAGTAGATATGATATGCTCCATGTATGCACCAATTAATGAACATTATAAACATATCATCTGCATGTATACTTGAGTAGGGCCTAGCCCCACTATTCTGCACCGGTTGGATTTCCACCAACTTCAGTATAAGTGCCTCTGGCACTATTGACCCCTCTCTAGGCAAAACATGTTGATTAATGAAGTGCATTTACAAACAATGGTAACCACTCAATCACATAACTATGGCATAGTGTATAAAGGATAATGTCCCTACCTCAACACTTTATAATCCTCTGTTTAACGGTGTCTCAAAAAGCGTGTCATTCCGGCTCTCGACTCGATCCTAAAATATTAAATGTACAAGAAATAGGTCATAACCTATCCAAGTATCATTTTAGACTCTTCCATAGTGTTTTTTGTGGTTATATTAGTCTATGGTGAACATTTACTAAAATGGCCCCGGGATACCCAGCTCGATGATATGTTTTTCCAAAATTTTGACTAAGGCTATTCTGACTTATTTTCATCCAATGAATCCATTTTTGGGCTCGAAATTACCAAATCCACTGTAAAATTACAGAAATACCCTTGACAGCCCCTATTTAGGGATTTCAATGGCGTTTCGTAATTAAGCTTTTTCGGCCTCTACCGAAAAAGTGCCCAACTATAACCCCACCTATTTTTATCCACTGAATCGAATGAAACTATTTATTTTATGAAAATCCAACTCCTAATACCAGTTCTGGTTCTGGCCAAAAATATGAAGAAAAATGGAAAAATATAGTTTTATGTTTTAGCTTCCAAAAATGGTACTTTTCCAATTTTTCAGTTTTTCTGGGCTAACTTCAAAAATTCATATCTTTTTCTGGGCTAACTTCAAAAATTCATATATTTTTTTATATAGCTCTAATTGAGTCATATGACCTATAAAATTAAAGCGTAGAATGTCTAATTTCATCCTGTAAAATTTCATAATTTTTGCTAATCATTTGGTCATACAAAGTCATATGACAAACTCACTATCTCATAGGCGATTTCACTGTAAGCATAATCACTTTCTTCAAAATTAACCATTTTATTTTCTTTAATGCTCCAAAGATATAAGGAACATTAGAGAATAGATTTGGGACATCTACTAAATCGGGGCTTAGTAGTCCATTCAATTTAGGCTTATTCCAAAGTCTCAAATCCCAAAATTCGGGGTATTACAAGATTTAAAACTCTTATGGCTGCTTGGTAGAAGGGATTTGGTGGGAAAACGAGGGGAGGAAAAATCTTTATGAATTGAGTTTAAAAAAAATTAGAAAAGCATAATTATAAAATTTTAATGAAGAGAAAATAGACTATAGGGAAAAAGATAGAAAAAGAATTTTAAAATTGCAAAATTCTAAATAAGACATTTCCCAAAAAATGAGTTATGAATTGTTTATCAAGTTTTATTATTCCTTTATCAATCCCTACCTAGTAACAAACCTGATTTGGGATTTTGCAATTTTAAAGTTTTTTTCTGTCTTTTTCCCTATAATATAAAAGAATAATGAAAAAAATTAAAAATAATTAACCACACGTTTCTAATTATTTAAAATACAACTCACAAAAATTTTTCCACAAACAACTGCTTAATTTTTTCTTTGGTTGGGCGTTAGAATCTCTTATGTATGAGCATAAAGAATTTAGGTTGTTACATAAAACTAATCTTTCAAAATGATTTTTAAAGAAGTTAATTATCTTTATTTTCTCAAATCTTTGAAAACAATCAAAATGGCATTTTAATTTTGTGTTCATTATGGGAGTTATACATTCACTTGCGTTTCTTTTTAATAGTTTAATTTTCGTTGTAAATCATCTTATTCTATTTGTTCATGTAAATCTTTTTTTTTTTTTTGGTCAACTGGATTTGTTCATGCAATTATGGTAGTTTTAAATTCCCTTATATTTCTTCTTAATAGTCTAATTTTTTTTGCAAATCTCCTTACTCAACTTGTTTTTGTAGGCTTGGACAATTACATTTGCTTTGCCACGTATAATTTTATTTGCACCATGTAATCAAAATGTTTGAATGGCTTAGTGTTCACCTTCCTGTTGGTGTGCCAAGGGATCATGGTTTCAAACCCAACTTTGGTCACCTTTATTTGAAACAAAGTCTCTAATGACCCTGGAGTTTCCGTGACCACCGCAAGAGCGTCGGTTTCTGTTAAACAACCATGGTTCAAGCTCTGGTGGCTGTCACCGGTGCTATTTGAGGCACATTCATTTGAAATAATGTCTCTGGTGGCTAGAACTCTACTAGAGCTGGAGTTTAGGGGACTGGGTGGTGTTGGCCACAAGGGCGCCGGTATCCGTTTGACAGCCATGGCTGGAGTTTTGGTCGCCGCCTCGCCGATCACTGGAGCTCTAGTGAGGGTTGATCCTTTTTTAATAAAGATAAATGAAGGCACCATTATCTTTTCTCCTATAAAATTTAATTTTATTATAGTCTATGGGAATATAATAAAGTTTCAAAAAACTTTTAGAGGCATAAGTTGGCATGGTGAAGGTGCAGTGAAATTTTCCCTTTAGAAAATTCAAACATATTTAATTAATTTTTCCCTTGTTATTTTCCTAAAAACCAATTTCAGTGTTCATCGCAATGATTAGAAAAAAGGGCATATCATTACAATAAAATTAACGTTGTTTATACAAAATTTTAGCAATACAGATTTATGATATCTCAAATAATGATTTTTAAATAAAAATAAGAGTAAAATAAACTAACATCCCTTTTATTTTTTCTTAATTACATAGACTTCTCCCTCTATTTTGAGAACATACATTTAAGTTCGAATTGTTAACTCCGTAAAAAATATTTAAAAAGATTCTAAAAGTACATTTTTTAATTAAAATTTATATAAAACAAAATTTATTTACTAATTTTCCATTAATACTAAATTCCAAATTGACATCTTGTAAATATCACACAACTTTTAAAAATTTGAGTAAGTTTTTTTTAAATATTTGTAGAAAAAAATATGAAATTATAAATTTAAATGACTTATACAACCTCTCAAACCTATATAGTTTATTACATTTGATAGAAAAAATGTGTTTTGATACACACACACATAATCATTTAAGAAATTAAAAATAAATAAATTTCAATAGATATGGTGAAAATTAAAATTATAAATTTTATAATCTCAAAATTAATAAATTTTTAATATATTAGTAATTTAAAAAAATCAATTAGAATTAAAATTTGGTGGTATAATTTTTTTTGGCCTAAATGTGTGTGTGTGTCTGTTTAAATAATTCTAATGTTAAAGAGAGTATTTTGATAAAAACAAAAGTCTAAAAGTTAAACTTTACGGTCAACTAACGGTTTGAGAAGATGAAAATAAAATCTCAAAATATAAGGGAGGTTTGTGTAACATAGATTTTAATTTTAAAGGAGGTCTATATGAGTTTTCAAAATAGATGAAAGGTTTGTGTAATTAAGATAAAACAGAGGGACGGTAAGAGTATTTTGTTCTAAAAATAATTATTTTTTTTAAAAAATTGGTAGCTAAAAGATTATTTTTATTTTTATTTTGTTTGAATATAACTGGATAACATTACATAGCAATCATACAAATATCAAAACAAGTCTAACAGGGTCATTCTCCATCATCAAAACAGGGTTATTTTAAATTTTGAACGCATTAAGATATATTTTTTTGAAAAATTGTAAAAATAAAAAAATTCAGTTTAAACTATCTAAATAAAATATGAAGGGTATGTAACACTCCCTCTGGTCCTATCTATAAGCAACTTTTTCCTTGATTACGTAAAACGAACATGTAGTTAAAAGCAATAAGTGTGTCAAAAATACCTTTTTTTTTCATATATATTTATGAAAATAGTATAAGAGAGAGAATATATAAAAAGTATGAGAGATAATGAGTATAAAATATGAGAGAGAATGGGTATTTAATAAGGGTAAATATTTCAACTTCCTAAATATATCTTAGGTTCAGGACCGGATGAAGTATATGGGTATAACAATGGTTTTTTGTAATAAAATACTACAAACAGTAAAGAAATTACTAAAATTCTACATGGTGGAAAATATTTATTAAAATACTATAAGGTTAAGGTCCATTTTTATTGGAAAAAATTATTGTAGAGCTCCGGGCATGTAGGGTTTTTTCTGGATCAATTTTTTTCCGGAAGTGTTGAAAAGACAATATTACCCCTAATTGTTAAAAAATTGTTAACAGTCCATGTCAGTTTTTTAAGAAGGCAACTTTACTTCTTTTTTGTGTTTCGGGGTGAAATTAACCACAAAAAATCTTTTGGATACCCACATCTCTTATGCAAAAACTTGCTGGCAAAATTGAAAATTAACCAAGTACTATACTAGAAATCATTCAAGTAAAAAATAATTTTACTTTCATGAAGAACTTTGTTTAGGGCAAGAACGATTTTCCTAACTTTAATCTCCTTCTTGTCACACCTTATTATCATATCTGACATTTATAATTTTTTTAATGAAAAGTGAAATCACTCAGAAGGTGAATGGTTTCACCTTTCTCTCACCTTGTTCCCAGTGACGTCCCCAAACTACTCGGTCCCCAACTTCTCATTTAAGATTTTCCACTATTATAATTATTAGGTTCAATCAAGTTTTAACAAAGCCTCAGTGCAATAGTTTGACCAAGTCTAGGTCACTCTGATCATACTCCCTTCCATATGGAGTAGAAAGTTTTTTCCTCAAGATTCTCATTAATCATAAGAACCTTGAAGCCGGGAGAGGAATGTGTCCACTTTCCTTTCTCTCCACTTTCCCCCCCACTTCTTGTTATAATTTGACTTTTGCCACATAGGATGACTGATTGATGACCCAAGACGCATTATGCATGACAATAATTAATTTATGAAATGGAAAAAGATTAGAGATGGTGTTTTAACCAAGTCAATAGTTTAAGAATTGAGTTTTACCAATGCATATTAGATGGAAGTGTTACTCATTCATTTTCACCACAACTTTCGTATCTTTTTCTTATGTAAATAAAAGTAACACCACAAAGCATAATAGCTAATACATATATTACCTCACCAGATCAAGCTGCGTTACATTACATACAAAGATCGCACTATTTTTGATTCCCCCCTGGACCCAGACCACATCTTCATCATCACACACTTATTCTAGCCCATTTGCAATATTGGGGTAGAAACCATACAAAGGTCAATATTATGAACGCCTATTTGGGCCAAAGCATGAAACCTAAGTTTGATGGCTAGCAAGGTTGAAGAAAGCGCCTCTCTTGTGCCAAAGCTGTGAATAGGTACCTTGTTCAACCAGCTTGCCCTCTGAAACATATGCAATTGATTGAAGCTCTTTAATGGTGTTAAGCCTGTGGGCTACCACCACCGTAGTTCTACCAACCATTATCCTATCAAGTGCTTCTTGTACAACTTGTTCTGATTCAACGTCTAGGGCACTGGTCGCTTCATCAAGCAGAAGTATTGTTGGGTTTCTAATTATGGCTCTTGCTATTGCTATTCTCTGCTTTTGCCCTCCTGATAGTTGTACTCCTCTTTCTCCACATTCTGTTTCGTACCCATCTTTCAGTGACCTGCACAAATAAAAACAAACAATTTGTCCCTGCTACTTCACCAAAATAATACTCCCTCCAATCCTAATTATTGGATATATTTATCTAATTTTGGGAAATTGATGATAGTAGTTAAATTAGTTAATCATATTTATTTTTTTGAAATGCCCTTATTTAAAGTTTAAAATGGCATTCAGTTGATTCTTGGTTTTTTCACGTTCAAGAGGGAGATGAGAACAACATTAGCTTTGTATCATGGTGGAGTGATCCCTCCAAATGTGGAATAAAAGGTCTTTCAATTAAGTCTAAGATGGATGACACTATTTTTTTTATGCATGAAGCCAGATGCAATTTTAGATGTATTCTTTGTTGATGTAGCTGCATGTTCAAGATTGATCAGTAAGTGTATATAAGATCTAGGAAAGTTCAGGGTTGTGGAGGTATTTATGAGAAGCTCCTATGTACTCCATAAAGACACTATTTTAGTCTTTGATGGGACAAAATCCAGCCTATTATAGTGATAGTATTTATTTTTTTTCCGTATGTACACATTTGCAAAGTCTACATAATCACCTTTTATGTGTCTAATGCTAGTTTGTTAAAAATGAATTTTTTTTATAGATTTAAAATGATTTCTTACTATCATGAAATGCTAGTTTGTAGATTTAAAATGAATTTTAAATGTATAGAAATGTTTTTTTTAAATATTTTTTCCATGGATTTTTTCAAAGAAAAAATTTTTCTATCAAGAAGACATCTATTTAATTGGGCATAATACAAATGCAAGGTTTTTTTTAACCAAGAAAAAAAGATAATAAAATTAATATTTTATTAGGTTATTTTTAAGAAGAAAATCAATAATTTTGGATGGATAGTTACAGGAACATATTTTTAAAGAAATCGTAAAATTATTTCATTTAAAAAAAAAAAGAAAGTAAAATCTCTCACTTGATAGAATATAAGCGTGTTATTAAATTAATTATTGTGGAGGAAGTATTAGTAGGGTTGATTTAGGAAAAATATGACAAAAATTGCTCAAAATTATTTTATTAAAAAAAATAGTAGAATTGAGGTGTATGTGGCATTAATGATATGCAAGCATTAGACAAAGTATCAATATGGGGTGTTTTGGGAAGACATTGACAAAAATTAGAATGTTGTCCTATAATTAGAACCAAGATCAACTGTCAAATATTGTTCTATAATTAGGAACGGAGGGAGTACTACCTCCCTTTGGTTCTTAGTATAAGATCTACTTAACTAATCTGGATAGATTAAAAAAAATTAGTTAAATTAGTTACTGGTAAAAAAGTATGATGGTTTTTTTTTTTAAAAAAAATACTCTCTAACATGTACAAAAAAATAATAAATGTGGGAGATAAAGTGGATTGAAGTGTTATATTTAGGACCAAATCTAATCCATAATTAGTTCCTTAATTAGGGACAAGAAGTAGTATAACATAATAGAAAATTTATTTGCCCATGACTTAAAATTCAGAGGGATTATCTACACATGACTCAGTCTAAGGAGGATTGTTTGGGCATATTTTGCCAAGAACATATTAGTGAAACAATGGTAATTGATGGCAATTATTTGCACAAAGACAAAACTTTAGGGAGTTTTATATCATCAATTTTTAAAAGTTAGTGGGTTATTTATACATGTGCGAAAGTTCAGGGAAATTTCATAGAATTTTACCTTATACGGTAATAAGTAAAAAGTAGAGAACTCACGAAATGAAGTCATAAGCATTAGCAGATCTTGCAGCTTCCACAACTTCACTTTCTGTTGCATCTTGCTTTCCAAATAAGATGTTGTCTCGTATGCTTCCTGAGTAGATTACAGGTTCTTGGCTAACCAGTGCTGTGTGTTTCCTGTACCATTGAATGTCTAGTTCTCTTATGTCTATACCATCCACTTTTATGGACCCTCTCTGAACATCATAGAATCTCTGAATTAAAGCTATCACTGTGGATTTTCCACTCCCACTTTTCCCTACTACTCCTATACTTGTTCCTGACTTCACCTCCAAGCAAAACTTTCTCAGTATTGGAGTTCCTGGTCTGCTTGGGTATGCAAAATCAACATCCTTCATCTCTATCTTTCCTCTCATTTTCAACAACTTACTCCCATTCATGCCATTTCCACCCTGTTCAAACAAGTACAATATGGAGTTAGTTAGGCTACATATAAGTTAAGAAAAGTAATACTATCTCTGGTCTCTAATATAAAAGCTAGTTGGGAGTTCGATTTAGCCTTAAATATAAGACCTCAATTCATTTTGTTTGCCTATATTTATCATTATTTGCCTAAACTGTCCCATTGATAACACGTGTTAAGGAAGTTTGCATCAAGGAGTAGTTTCAATGCAAATGATTTAAGAGGGTATTTTAGGGAAATTAACACAATTTTTTGACAAATAGCTAATTTAACAGATTTATTTAATCTACTGAAATTAGTTAAGTAGATGTTATATTAAGTCCCGGAGGTAGCATTAAGATATAAGATGGTATTAGTTGAATCTTGGGACATTGCTTTATAGGCTTTCCTAGGAAAGATAAATTCTCCACATTGGCTCAATTTTAGGTCAATTGGTTGGTTATCTGAGAAAGGTTCTAAAATGATAATGTCAATTACCTTTGGGATCAATGATTGTCTATCAAGAATTGCGAAAACAGATGCTACTGCTGCAGAACCCTTGGCAAGATCAGAAGTCATGCTTCCAGCTTCAGCTATGACTTTGCCTGTACTCACCAATACAAAAAATGTCTTGAACACATCCCCTGCTGATATCTCTCCTTTCTGCATTAATTTCCCACCATACCAAAAATCCAAAGCCCATGTCATGAAAGTTAGGCACTGAGCCGAACCCATTCCAATCCCGGCTAGCCAAGACTTCTTCCTGGCTTCCTTCCTAGGTGCCTCTTGAGCTTCATCAAATAGTTGTACAACTTTCTTGTTGCTTCCAAAGGAAATCACAATTTTATGGTTATAAACAGCTTCTACTGCAATTTGTGTGCTATGATTCTGAGCCTTGACAAAATTTGTTGAAAGTGTGGAGAGCAGCACTTTTCTTATATAGAAGCAAAATATTGTCAGTGGTTGTACAGCTATCATAACAAGTGCAAGCTTCCAAGCCACAATAAGCCCCATGATCATTGCGACTGTGACAGCAGAAGCGGTTTGAACTATCAGAGAGACGCGGTCTGCTACGAGTGATTTCACCATGGAAGCCTCATTGCTCAACCTTGAACATAAGGCTCCACTAGAGTTTTGTTCCTCATCAAACCAAGCAGTTTCAAAGGTTAAGATCTTCTCTAGCATTTGTAACCTGATCCTCTTTGTTAGTTTCTCCCCCATGTAGGCAAAATTGTAGTGTTGGAAGAGATTGAGAATTATAGATGCAAGAGCTAAGGAAGAGAAAATAAAGGAATATGTTCTGATCCTATGTTTCATTTCCTCGTGGCTTTGAACAAAAAATGCAGAAATCATACCCCCAATGGTTAAAGCATATATGGGTTGAATTGAGCCAAAGGCGATAGCTGAGAGGCTTCCAACAAGACCTTGTTTCCATTCAGGAGCATTAAGAGAAAGAAGACGCGGTAAAGAAGGAGCAGGGTGACACTTATCAAGTGGTGGGGCAGTAGTATCAGGCAATGGTGATTTTGGGAAAACTGAAGGACTTGACCTTGCAGTGCTTGGTCTACCAGCACTGCTTCTTGCTGCAGAAGAAATAGTCTGATCCGGGTTCTGCACTTGTTCTTCACAACTGAATTGAAACTTCGCTAGCTTCGCGTAGTGCCCATCTTCGCGGTTGAGGAGTTCGTTGTGTGCACCTGTTTCAATAATGCAGCCACAATTGACAACTGCTATGAGGTCTGCATTTCTAACGGTTGACAGCTTGTGAGAAACAACCTGACCATTTTTATAAAAAAAAAGTGTTAGTTTAGACAAGACAAGTACTACAAATGAAGCAGTCATTGTTTTGAGTAATTAGATGTTTATTATTTGTACCTACCAGAGTGGTTCTTCCCATGGAGGCCTGATCAAGTGCATTCTGAACTAATAGTTCTGATTCAGAATCAAGAGCACTAGTTGCTTCATCAAGTAGGAGAATCACTGGATTCTTAATGATGGCTCTTGCAATAGCTATTCTCTGCTTTTGTCCACCTGATAGAAGTGCCCCTCTTTCTCCAATCTAGTTTACACATTCAATAAATTGAATTAAGTCACGGTAGATATAGAGTTAGCAAGTAGTTACTCACTTTGGTCTATTATTTTATAAAACGTTTCCAACCTAATCATACATACCAATAAAAATAGTTGAATACATTAAATTTGTCTTAAAATTCAAACTATTTTCAATAATATCCTTATTGACCACACTAAACTCCAACATCATACTCCTTTGGTCCAATTTATAAGTTAATTTCAACATATTTCATATAGACTAAGAAAGACCTTAAACTTTATTAACTTTACCTTAAAATTCAACAACTTTCTAACATGATTTCTATTTAATATATAGTATACCATATGAGAAAAAGTTAAAACAATAATAAATGCAGGGTAAAATTGTATCTTCATAGAAAAAATAAAATAATATGACTTATAGGACTAGAGGAGTATTAATTTATATCTCTCTTACTACCCTTATTCAATACTAGTATATATGAAGAAAATATCTAATATTTATTGAAACTATCAAAACATTATATAAAAAGGACCAAAAACGCCTTCTAGAAAACTTCTTATAAAATGGACCCAAGGAAGTATATATAATGTGGTCCATTATAACTTACTCTAGTCTCATAACCTTCAGGAAGCTGCCTAATGAAGTTATGAGCATTGGCAGCCATGGCTGCAGCAATTACTTCCTCCATTGTAGCATCTGGCTTCCCAAACATAATATTCTCCTTTATTGAAGTCCCAAACAGTGCTGCTTCTTGGCTCACAAGTCCCATTTTCCCTCTTATCCATTTCAATTGTAGGCTTCTTATATCCACACCATCAACCTTCACAAAACCTTCATCTGCATCATAAAACCTTTGCACTAATCCTATTGCTGTGGATTTACCACTCCCACTTGCACCAACAAGAGCCACGGTTGTGCCAGATTCAACAGTGAGATTGAAATCCTTAAGAACAATTGAATCTGGACGTGAAGGGTATGTGAATTTCACATGCTCAAATTGTAACTTTCCAGTCATGGAATCTAACACAATCCCTCTTGTGTCTTCACTATCAATTGTTGGTACTCGGTCAATCATATCAAATAATCTTGATGCTGCAACTGATGCTTCTGTGAAGTACTTAAGGTCAGGAAGTGCAACTCCAAGTGATCTGCAATATTTTAAAATGTTTATTGTTTTAAAGTTATGTACGTAGATAAAATAGTCTAAGTTGGAGCAAAATTTAATGGTATTTGAATATAATATGGTTATTTCTAAGAAAACACTTGAACTTTTATTGATAATTATTTCCATTAATGAAGGGTAAAATGGTATAAAAGTAATTAATGGTTTATAAAAATTCTAAGCTGACATTTATTCTGAAATAAAATCAAGATTTTAAAGTGACAATCAATTTCAAGCATGAGTGTACTAGCATTACAAAGAATATGAAAGTGAGCTTGATACTCATGTAATACCAACCTTGGATTTTTAAAAGTGAAAATATTTCTTTTATCCTATTTATGTATTATTTTCAACATGTTTCATACAGATAAAGGAAAACCTTAAACTTTATTAACTTTGTTTTAAATTTAATACCTTTTTAACTTTATCCCTACTTAATATACATAATACCCCATGAAAACAAAATGTGCACAATAATAAATAAAGGATAAAGTAGTACATTTACATAAAAATTTAATGAAGTGACTTATTAATAGGACAAAAAACCTTTTTCTTACTGCCTTATAAATAAGACAATAGGAGTATATAGCTAATAATAACAAATTGTCAAAGTATTACGATTTGATAATAATTAATGCGACACTTTTGTTACATAGCTATATGTATCTGTGTCTCCTACTTCTCCCTAAATCCTGTCATTGTTTAGTCATATTCATCAAATTAACATGGGAGAAGTTGGTTAAAGTTCTTCTGAGATTAATTACTCTATTTCTCAACTACAGGTTCTAATTTATCACCATTTGCAGGAGCATCATCATTAAAGTTCAAGCAACTAGCCAGCAGAAGATTAAAACAATCAATGCAATATCATCAACTTTTGAAGCCTTTAAATGATATGAAAGCAGTTTACTTCAATCATTAGAGATAGAAAATCATGATAACCTATATGTCATTAGCATGATCCAAAACGTATCACAAAGAGAAGCCAATATTGTTTAGCAAATTTAAAACTTAATAAAGCAACTTTGGTTATAAGTATAAAAAGTTGTTTCATGACACTTTAATTTTCTCCTAAGAAAGATATCTTCTTGAAAGGACAGGCCGGTTCAATAATTATAAACTATGATTGTACTCTATGAACCCATATGGTATCCTTTTTTATTTTTTGTTTTTTTGAAGTTAGCCACCCCTTAATTATTGGTTTTCTTGAGAAAGCCTCGAGAGAGAGCTTTAATGAAAGAAGAGCATTATTTCCAGAAAAGTTAGATTCCGATCAGCTTGCTAGCTTCTCTTTAACTTTATTTCGTCATTGCATTTTGTACTATGGAGGCTGCCAAAAGTGTCTTTGCTGTGCATTTTTCAAAGGAGCATCATAATAATTCATTACTAATAGCAAGAAAAATATATGTCGGTCATAAATGCAGATAATCAAGGTAAATCGCACATAAACGAAAGACATATATAAAGATCCGCACTACTTCTAAAGTTAACTACTTAATTCTAGTGAGTTCTACACACCCAAAAAAAAAAAAAAAGAAAAAAGAAAAAACAAACAAAAGCTGCAGTTTATGATTTAAAGGGAAGATATATAAGAACAACAACAACAGTTGCAAACTGAGTTTGAATCTTCCAGAGTTTGTAAATGGTGAAGTTGGAATACGACGAATACTGCTTCAACTTTTAGTACATCTTATGCACGTCTCACAAAAAATACTTTCCAATAATTTAAAGAAAAACACTTAATCACACAAAACAGCTTTAAAACTTGGACCATATACAAATAACCCCTTTAATCAACATTTCAAACTTAATAATAAACCCCTTTGAACTCAACCAACTATTAATTATATGCTCCTTGGACTTTATTTTTGCTTGCACTTAACTCCCATAAACTTTAATTTATATATAGAAAACCCTAAATCAATTGTATGGGAGTTATCCGTATACATGCAAGAGTTTAGAGTTTGGTATGAGGGATTTGGAGGGGAGGGGAAGGGAGGGGAAATTTTTATGTGCTGAATTTAAAAAAAAATTGGAGAAGTGAGGTTACAATATTTTAATAATAAAGAGAATATGTAAGATAAAAGAGTAAAAAAATTAATTAAAAATTTTTAACCACATTTCTCTGATTTTCTTTTTAAATCCAACTCCCCCCCCCCCCCCCACACCTCAAAAGTTGAAGATGGTCCAAAGTTTAAAAGCGCAAGAAAATGAAAAGTTAAAGAAGATCCACTTATTGTGATAGAATCGTGAGAAGATATAGAAAGGATATGCACCAAAAACTTGCAGCAGAGAGATTTAAAGTTATTGTGAAGTTCTCTAGAGTTCTAAGAAGATGAAAAAAAGAACGAAGGTGGATCCCAAAAACACCTCAATTCTTTGCCCCATTCTCTTTCTAAAGTCTCAAAGATTAAAAGTTTACCATTAAGAGCTCCAGCTAGAAGATCCTTAAAAAACTTTACTAATGCTATGAAAAATGTAAGTGAAAGCCAAATGATGAAAAATATATCTATATATATAGGAGAAAGACGAAGAAATAAAGTTAAAGTATACGTACAGTCCACTCATGATGAAGCAAATGGCAGATGCATAAATCCTTCCACCACTTTCACCTTTGTACATAACCAAACGACTTCCATACCAAGCCATAAAAGCCCAGATAGCAAAAGACAAGCCAGAGCTTCCCACAGCTAAACCCTTAGCTATGCCTTGTCTCATTCCAAGCCTTGAGATTCTCTCAAGTATTGCTTTATATCTCTCCATGATTCTTCTCTCAGCTGTGAATGAATACACAGTCTTTATAGAGCTTAAAGCCTGCTCTACAATGGCGTTTGCCTTGCTATACTCTTTGTGGGACTTGTTTGATAAGAAGATTAGGTATTTCCCATATAGCATTCCTGGTATTATCAGAAGAAGAAGCGTTGGGTATGATACTATTGCTAGTCTCCATGAGAAGTACGTTGAGAATGCTATCCCTGAGATGAATGATGATGAATGCATAAAAAATAGAGGCACCTGGCAAAAAAATAAAAAATAAAATAAATAAAAAAAAAAAAATATATCATCAGTTTGTATTAGGAGCCTCAATTAAATATATAAAAATGTCTGATTTTCTTTAAGGGTTAAGGAGTTAAAGGTGCATCCGGCACTTGAATTATTTTATCAAGTGCATCCATTACCCTAAAGTATTTTTTCTAGTGCATCTAACACCTTGTAGTATTTTTTCATGCGCGTCTAGTACCATAAACTATTTTTTGGAACATCAAACAACCTAAAGTATTTTTTTATGTATATCCAGCACCTAAATTATCTAAATTGTTAAGTTCAGAATTGCATATAAAAATATTTTAGGATGATGGACACACATAAAAAAGAATACTTTATGGTGTTGGGTGCACCACAAAATATATTAAGACATTGGATGCACTTAGAAAAATACTTCAGAGTGCTAAATGCACCTTAACCCTTTCTCTAATAATGCAATGATTTAATGGTATGTGATTGGATCTCCTAGAAAGTTATTCTATATGTTAAACTAATACTGATAATAAGCAATAAAAAATCTGATCAAGTTTATTCAAAATGTTAAACTAATACTGAAAGTTATTCTATATATTGAACTATTTCCATACTGTTTAAGTTGGGTTGTCCTAATATGTCAAAACTGTCCAGATTTTTTCATTAGGCAGATCTCTCTTTCATGCGAAAAAACCGGATAGGCTATTGTAAAGTCAGTCTTTAAAGCTTCTCTTTCTTCATTATCTTCTTGTACTTCAACTTCCTTTGAAACCCTAACTATGATTAAGTCTTGAAACTAATTAACTTGAGTGCCAAATTCTGAGCAACTAGCTGCTGCCTCAAAATATACATATTGATTATATTCTATATTTTCAGGACCAAAAATAAGTAAAAAAGATAAAGGTGCCCTCTCTTGTTGGAAATTAACCACCAAAATTATATTAACATTGAATAATAAAGTTTTAACCTTTTCACTGAGAAGTTCTTGGAAGAGAGAAGTATCCTTTGATATGCTGTTTATGATGTCTGAAGTAGTTGCTTCTTGGGAATTGAAGAACCCCACTTCTTGTCTCAGCACAGCTTCCAAATACTTGTACCGAATTCTCAATACCTGCCTCTCGCTTGTTTTGCTCCAGCAATACCCTTCTGCAAAAATAAGTACATATAGATATATTTGCTTCAAAATCAAATTTTGACAAATTTTAGCTATTACTTTCTCTTAGATCACACTACTTTCTTCGTATTTTTCTTCTCTTGAAACTGGGGATCCAACTTTAGGGTTTCATATACAGCATCACCTTATTGTTCATCAAACAAGGTAATTAAAAGAGATGTCCCTAAGTGCACTACCATATGATGCCTAGTACTGCAGTTATACTCTAGCTAACCAGCAATTGTTAAAACGTTTGTCACGTTTGTATCGAAAAAAGGTAAAGGAAATATAAAACAACAAAAAAAGAAGAAACAATATTAATTGGACTTACCCATGAAGGCCAACGCCATGACTGCTAATCCCAAGCAAACAAAATATAAACTGCACTGTAATCAACAAATTTCACGTTAAAAAAGAAAGACAAGAGGTTTTGGGGGGGGGGGGGGGGGGGGGATGAATACTACTAGTGAGAGAGGCCAGGAAGGAATATATGGGAAAAAGTGAAGATTAGACTGATAATTTAGTCAACTTTTGGAGACTAACCTTGTCAACCTCGGCCATGGAAAAATTCCCACTATTATTTTGTTGTTGTTGAGCATTCCCATAACCTAAGCTGTTCATGATTCGGCTAGCAAAAACAAGTAAAACGTTTGTGGACATACCATCTCCTATTGCTCCCAAAGCTCCCAACAACATAAGCACAACATCAGTCCACTCAGCATATCTGAAAATTTCAAGTATTGAACCTCTCTCTTTCTTGGTCATCATCTTCTTCTCTCTATGATCTTTTTCTGGGAAACTCATTTTGCTTATTTAATTGGAACAACAGCCAATATACGAAAGAAAATATAACTAGAGAGAAAGAAAGACAGACAGAGCAAGAGATATATCAGATGAACTATGAAAGGACTTGATGATAACATGGAAATAATGCTGAGTGGTATATTCCTTATGTTATGAAGCAACCCAGTGGATATATATGTAACAAATTAAAGCTGTGTGAAGAGACCATTGTGGGGTTGTTAAATATATATGATTTTTTCATTTTAATTGGTTTTTTCTGCAAATGGCTTGAGATGTGATATAACCTATTTTGTCTAGTTCTGGAGAAAGATGAATGTGACTCCCCTCCAATTTGCCATCATAGTACTTGCTCCTCCTTTTGTTTTTATTACTTTAGTCCGATGTGAGAGGTTGCTTTGTCTATTGTCGGCTTCTGGTCGGCTCCTTATTCAATATTCATCACCAAGTTCGGTTGTTTCTCCTTAAGGACCCAACTTAAAATTTTAAATTAGCGCAGTGGGGTATATAATTAAAATTAATTATTAATATGTTTAAAAAACAAGCACCCCGGATCAATTTTTTCTTGGGCATATAACTCCTGCAAAAAGCCACTACATGCTGTAAATTTTAATAAAGGAAAAAGAAGCAAAAGCAGAATGTAACATATCATCATAAGCTTGAATTAGTGTAGCGGTTGTTATATGGAACGTGAAAAATGAGTTGCAAACCCATGGCTCATGGATAGTGCAGCTTATTAGAATTTTTATATACTCTTCTAGTCCTATTTACAGAGGGGAGAGATTGAGAGAGATTATTAATATGCTTTAAATAAGTCACCTCACTAAATTTATTCCTAATTTTTTGTTTTTGGATTTCTCAGTTCTCACATATTCGTTTGTATTAAATAAGATAAATTTGCTGGTAAAAAAGGATGAAATTGAAAATTTATTGAATTTGAAGACATGGTCAATGATGTTTAAGGTTTTTCTTGGTTTTTGTGAAATATGTTGTAAGGGGCTTATAAATAGAATTAAGACTAAGGAGTATATAGTAAGATTTCAAAAACTTTATTTTGATCTTCTAATAATCTAATAATTAGTTATGCAGTATATGTTATGAAAAAAGAAATGGAAAAAAAAAGGAAGAATGTTAAGAGACAGCATTGATATGAGTTCTTAGAGTCAACACTAATTATTTGTGCCACCATTAAAATATAGACGCCTTCTTTAAGTAGATATTGTTGATAGTTGTAAAGTGTATTCAAATATTATTTGAAAATGGGAGGCTATCATCAAGATGATATATATAATATTATATAATGGCCATTAATTTTGTTTCTTTATACGGGCGATCTCACAAGCCATTACCAGAAAGAGCATCTATGTTTTTCAAAAATAGAAAGGAAGGATGTCAGTCCTTAATATAAGATTTAGTTTTCAGAGCAAATTACACTAAAAACTAAATTTTATATTAAAAATCAGAGGTAGTATTATATCCTCAATATCTCTCTTTATCTGTAAGTTTCGAACCTTCTTTCTAAATGAACACTCAAACAGCTAGCTTCACACACACAACACACACATATCCTTTTTATTTTCTAATGATAATGAAGATAAGTTACTTCGATATTATTGAAGGGCTGGAGCACATATATATATATATATATATATATATATAAATATTGCAAAGATGCTGTCCATTAATTCTTATTTCTTAATGTTAAGCCAACTCATATAATCAGCATCGATCCATATATATATTATCCTCGTGACGATTGCTTGGTTTCTAAACGAAGATATCATTTCATCTGTAGCCGTTATGATGAATTTCAAGCACTAACAGAACTTATTGTCTGTATGTAACGTCAAAAAGAGAAGGAAGATTTTGTAAAGCACTTAGTTTTAGTGGATCCAATATTCCATATCTAATGTTGATTGCTTAATTATACCTGTCTCGTAGAAAATAATAGGAAAAAACTAGTCTCCACGAGGTGTCTGTGATTATCATTATTCTTAATTAAACAATAATTAATCGCTAGGTCTAACACAATCTAAGAAGTTAGGACAGCATTTTTCCAACTTGTGTAATTAATCAAATAATATACCCCAAGATTTTTGGCAGATTTTCTGACTAAATTATTGACACTCTTAATAATTTCAAAATGAAAAGTTATGTTACACAAGTTTCTTGAAACAGCCTGAATTTCTAAATCGTGATTGATATATAAGCCTTATAATTGGGATGACTTTTTTCCCTTATTATCATACTATAAGAATCTTGAGGTATGTGTAGTTCTAGAATTATGTCTTTGTTTCTTAAAAAATGGCCTAATTGATCTGACGTATAAAAAAATCCCCCTACTGCCCGCAGGAAAAAATTTTGGGCAAATGTCGATTAAAGTGTGATTTGATCCCACCACCATTTTGTTTCCAAAATAAATAAATAAATAAATAAAATGTATAACTACTGGGCCACTAAAACTTTCTATTGATATATATCAAAATATGCAAATTATCACATAAGATTAATATCAAACTAGCTTGAGATATATAAAATGATGACTAGCTAGAATACCAAAGTGAATCACAACTTTCACATAGCATATGATAAGAATGGCTCAGCCATTCACAAGTTATTTGTGCGTGTGCATTGACAAAAAGTTTAAGTAGAGATCTGTACATAAATGACAAGAATAGCTAAGCAAACAATAGCTTGTGCATAACATGACAAGAACAACTTAATCAATGACAAGTTAAATGCGCGTGTATATTGTGACAAGTTTAAATAAGGACTTGCATATGAATGACTAGAAAAGCTAAATAAGTAATAGCATTCACATAGCAAGTAACAAGAACAACTTAGTCATCAGTGACATGTTATTTGTATTTGTACTTTGACGAGTTGAAGTAGAGACCTGCATATGAACGACAACAACAGTTAAACGAATAACAATTTTCGCTTAACAGATAACAAGAATGGCCTAGTCAGTGATATTATTGGTGCGATGCTTTGGCAAGTTTAATAAGTGGACCTACGCCTCTTATGAATGACAAAAACATCTAAGCAAATAACAACTTTCACTTAATAAATTATTAGAACATAAATTTCAATTTATAAAAAAATTGTCACAGAATATTCAATATAATATTCTTAATTATGTTAAATTTTAAGACAAAAATGCACGATTTACAAACAAAGAGGAGGTGCCCGTAATTTTTGTAAAACTGAATAGAGGTCAATATTTACAATTTAAGGAAATTAAAGAAATGGAGTTCTGATTAAAATTTTTCCCTTAGGGCCTATTTGGTATGAGTGGGGATGAGATGGGAGGGGCAATTTTTATAAGTTGGATTTAGAAAAATTTGAGAAGTGGGGTTCAAAAGGTTTTAATTAGTATCTCTCATTCTTTTATCCCACATTTCCTCTTTATTAAAGTTTTATAGCTCCACATCTCTATTTTTTTAAATCCGACTCCAAAATTTTTTCCCTCCATCCACTTTCTCTCCCCTCCCCTCACACCAAACAGCCCCTTAAGAAAATCATAGAAAAATTAATATATCAAGCTTATTATAATATACATGCATATGCAATTAGCACTACTACAAAATAGCCCTTTTAGACAACAATATTTAGATCGGTTATTGTAGATAAGGTTTAAAAAGTATGATTGGTAGTGGTTTTGTAATTATAAAGAACTTTTGAGACCAGTTCTTAAAATATGCAATCTAAAAGATATTATCTAGACCAGTTATTCAAACAAACAGTCTAAAAAGATAAAAATAATTAAAAATTAAAAAATTTTGAAACTTTTTAGACCAATTATCACAATAACCGGTCTAAAAGATAAAATAATTTAGACCGGTTGTTTCTTATAACCGGTCTAAAAGATGTGGAATTAAGAAATAATATATTTTTTTCTTTAAAGACTTGATGTTTCAAATAACTGGTCTAGATGAACTTTTTAGACCTTATTTTGATTGTAATCGATCTAAAAGATTTGCCCCAAATTTATCTCTTTCTTAGAATGTAACCCTTTCATCATCGTGACTAATAAATTGAATCTCATGATCTTTGAATCCTCTCTTTCTCATAACCCTTTCTCATAACCCTTTCATCATCGTGACCTGATGTTTCAAATAACTGGTCTAGATGAACTTTTTAGACCTTATTTTGATTGTAACCGATCTAAAAGATTTGCCCCAAATTTATCTCTTTCTTAGAACGTAACCCTTTCATCATCGTGACTAATAAATTGAATCTCATGCTCTTTGAATCCTCTCTTTCTCATAACCCTTTCTTTCTCCCTTCCTTTTATATCCACTGCCACTATTCCCCTCTCCTCCTCCTCCTTCGCAATCGCCAACCCTCCTCCTGTAGCTGTCGCCTCCCTTGCTATTCAACATGTCACTAAGAAATCTTCTGACCAGCTTCTCTAGAAATTTGCTCACCTTGATTGCCTTTCCCTTAAAATCAAATTTAAGCGTCGATGCTCTATCGTCCAATCTCACTGCTGCAGCCCTTCCCATTTAGGCTCTGCTTTAGTTGAGAGGTAGTCGCTTCTCCCTCCCACTGCCACTCACCGTTTCGCTTTTCTCCACCAGCTTGGCATTGCTCGCGCCCGCCTCAATGCTAGGGATATCATAAACATATCCCTCTTTGGCACTCTTGAGAAGGTCTGCTCTTGTTACCTGTATTGTTCCCTCAATTTGATTTTGTTGATTATCTATCTATTCTTGAGAACAATTTTTGTATGAGCTTGCATTAACTAATTGTTCACTGGTGCTTGCAAACATGGTGGAGTGCTATAGAGGGTGCTTTCAGAGTTTTCATGGAGAAGCATTATCATCAGCATAAGCATATGATCAATGATATTGTTTAGCCTCTCATCATCTGCTGGGTCCTGAAATAAACATAGCTCTACAGGAAATGGGCAAACAAACAACCCATGTTACTTCTGCTGGACTATTTCATAAACAACCACAGAAACTCAGACCATCTATATGTATAATATATATACTGCACTATCACCATTGATTCGATATTCATTAAAAACACGAAAAATAACTTTTAAAATTGGTTTTGTGAAATATAAGGTATAAAAAGTCATACCTTTTAGACTAGTTTTTATAATAATTGGTCTTAAAAGTACTTTTAAAACTGGTTGTCATCACAACTAGTCTTAAAAGTATGACTTTTTATATCACCATTGATTCGATATTCATTAAAAACATGAAAAATAACTTTTAAAATCGGTTTTTATGAAATCTGGTCTAAAAAGTCAGCTTTTTTAGACACGGTCATGGACCAACCGGTCTAAAAAGTGATTTTTAAGACCGGTTGCTTAATCGGTCTAAAAAGTAATAGAATTTTTAGATCGGCTGTATCAAGACCTCATTCAGAACCATCAAAAAAGGCATTTTTACCCGGTCTAAAAAGTGATTTTTCCACCAGTGTAGTACCATTATAGATTTCAGATGAGGACCAATGGTTGCAAATTAATTCTAAATGCACCCATTTTTCTTTCCAAATTGAATTAAAATTTGAAAATTGACTTATACAAATAATAAGCTAAATTTGTTTTGTGTGTATGTGTGTGTGTGTGTGTTTTTTTTAGGGTTAAAGGTCTATTTTGCCTTGAAAGTTGTCATGGTGAAGAAATTTTTCCATGGAAGTTTTCAGGGTGCAATGTCGGCTTGGAAGTTTCCAAATCATAGCAATTTTGTCTTGGCCGTTATCTCAATCAAGTTTGACCGTTAGTTGACCAAGTTTGCTAAGTTGACAGTTCACATGTCATCTATGTCATTTTTGCTTTGGGTTTAGGTGCAAATTTGGCCTTGAAGTTTTCACTAGAGCAATGTTGTCTTGGAAGTTTTCAAATTGTAGCAATTTCACCTTGTCTGTTATCTAAGTTAAGTTTACCTATTAGTTGACAAAATATGCCTATTTGACATGTCCATGTGTCATCCATTTCATTTTTCTCAAAGTTAGAATTAAAAATAAGTAATCTTTTTTGAAAAAATGCATCTAATGGAAGGATTAGAGACAACCAAAGAGGTGAAAACACAAGCATCTTGGGCGATGAAGAAAAAATCAAAGAGGTGAAAACATCTTATGTGATGAAGAGAAAATCAAAGAGGTACTTGCCTATCCTGACGTCACTGGGGTACAGCGGTAGAGAGTTTTTGATGGCCTTGTTCTCAACAATCATCCTTAGTGTGTTATGTATCTAGTTATTAAATCTTTTTCTTAATTACTCTCTACAAATGTGAACTCTTCCTCCAGTAAGTATTTCTTCTACAATGTTATTCACGCTGCTAGCTCAACATATTCAGTTAACTAATAGTCAAACTTAACTTAGATAACTATTAGGGTGACATTACTATGATTTGGAAACTTTTGGGGTAAATTTGCACCTTAACAAAAATGATGTAGATGACATGTGGACTATTAGCTTAGTATATTTGGTCAACTAATGGTCAAACTTAATTGAGATAATGATTAGGGCAAAATTAATATGATTTAGAAACTTTTGGGGTGATATTGCCTCCTAAAAACTTCTATGGCAAAATTGCTCCATTGTAAAACTTATGTGGGAAAATAGACCTTTAACCCTTTTTTTATATATATTATATGTATTCATTGATAAAAAAGTGACTGCAAATAACTATGTGTAATATCCTTAACTTTGGGCTTAGAGACTTGAGGATAAGCCTATATTAGGTAGACAACTAAGCCCAATTTGGAAGAGTCCCAAGAATGATGAGAGATAGAAAGACTCTCAAGGAATATGTGATTTGGCTCTACTGGGCAGAGAGTTCAGTGTTTGTGGTGGTATGATTAAAGTGTCATTGCAGATGTGCATAGGACACATGTATGATGCCATTTGGTTGGTAGAAAGATGCCACCCAACATGTCATGAAATATGGGACAATTTAATCAAGTAAAGTATGCCGGTATATGAGTACACATGGCATTTTCAAGGTAGATATGAATACCCTGCGTTTTTAGATAGACACCAATGTGTGGTGCCATGTGAGGCCCACACACACACACTCTGACTTGGCATCATTTGGCTGGCCTTGGTATATGTGAAGCAATCCCGAATAAGTCCCAAGTGAAACCTGAGTAGACACCGATAAAGTAACTTTATTAAAGTAGCTTTAATACAGTAAGCAATGATGACATACCTTTTGTGTTGGATAAATGAGAGATTGACAAGTGTCCTCTCGTAATGACAAAGTACATTCCACTTTTGTGTTGGGAAAATGAGAGGAAGACACATGTCTCTTCATCATGAGAGTCATAAAGTGGCTTTTGTGTTGTCACTCTTAGGAGGTGCCACCTAGTTCTTGAAGTCAGGGAAATCCACCAGTGTTGATCCGGTCACTTGACTAACTTTCCTGAACACTAAACTCGGGAGCCAGGGAAAACCATCAGACCCTCATTTTCCTTGACAACTTGGACGGCTAAAGGCTTGAGAAAAGAAGCGGGACCCACTTTATTAAAGTAAGTGACACGTGTCACCGAACTATTGGATTATTGGACAAATGGCACCATAGGAATCTGGCACGTGGCATAACTTTTCAAGACTCACTCTTGGCCATATATTTTCGCCAGCTACCCCAAAAATTAGAGAAAAATCATGAAAAAATGGTAGAGGAGAGATAGAAGGTGAATAGTAACTTTTTAGAACTTTAATTCGCCGAAACACTACTGAATCAACGTTTTCTCTCAAAATACTCTTCACAAACCTACTTCTACTCATCCCAAGCTTCATTTCTATGATTTTGGATTTTCATTTGGAGGGGTTTGATACCAAAACTCTAACCTTTCTTGGCCACAGCCAAGGATTCCTTGGCCACAACTAAGCCCCTATTTCAGCGCTTGACATTTTTCTAAACTGTGTTGATTGTTCTAGCCTCTCCCAACCTCATAGGTATATGTTTGGGCTTCCAATGGCACCCAAGTGACTTAAATGACAACCAAAAAGTTCAAAACAAAGGATAAATATGAGAATAGGTCAAGGATAACTTTGTTTACATTATGCCAAACAAATTGGACTAAGTATTGATATGCCATGCGTAAAATTCTGATTATAAGACCTAGTAGCTGTCTGGGATCTAAGACTTGCCCGAGCTCAAAGAAACGGTTAGATATTGCTCAAGGGAAATGACCAGGCAGTAACTCTTTCTTTCATATGTTATGAGATACATTATATGGTTATAATTTCATTATGAGTTTTGGAAGCATTCACAGTTTGCAAGGTGGTTGCCTGGGGCTTGTTTCACCAGTAGACGCCTAGGCCATGAAAATTACTATTATGCACTAGTGGAATCCTGAGGGTGAACACTCGGGGCCGAGTGATTTAAATACCTAGCATTATGGTAATATGAGATGCTGCTGATGTGTTCTGAATGTTGATTGCTATTTTCATGTTATATGATGATTGTTTGGCATGCTCTGTGTTCTTGTATATATATGATTGAATGCTTGTGACTACTAAGTTCTTTTGAATCTCACTCTTTTCCTGTAACCAATCTATATTACAAGCTAGTGGCTCAAGGGGCAAGAAGATAAATGCTGACAACTAGAGGATGAAGCACAGAGATTTTATTTCCTATTGGTTATCTTTTTTGGATTTGTATATTTTATAGTCTATTTTTTGTACTGTATATGATATATATAACTTGATAGAATTGGTATTAACTTAGTTGAGCAACACTTCCAAACGATAAGGGAATGTTAAACAATATATGGAACATAACGCTTAAGCAGAGAAATGATCGCATACTCTGATGAAAAGAATTAAGAGGCAATGAGACATAGCGAAGTATGGAAACTTTGGGAAAATGTTTGAAAAATTTTCAATTTCTTCTGAAATACCTATGCAGACTCGGGTTCACGTCTGGTGTTTGAAGTTGGGATTGGTAAATGTTTTTGAGAGATTGTTTATTCTAGGACAAACTCTTGGTTTAACGGTTCAATTCACTGTGTTTTTGCACTCATTCAAGCTTATAAAGTATAAGGCATTACAATTTGGTATTAGAGCAATGATTCTGGCAATGAAATTGTTAGCTTAAAGTTAGAGGTCTAGTTAGGGTGAAGGGTTCTGACTCTAAGATACATTCTCTGCTTATGTGGATAGTATAGTCACCCTCTGTTAGTACTACTGTAACTGGTAGTTATAGGTAGTAGAGGAAACCAAAAAGTTAGACCACCCCTATCTAATAGTCAGCTTAAGAAGTAAGGGGTAAGGGTTTATATAGAGGAAGTAGCTCCGCTTGACAGGGATGTTGGTAGTGTCCCGTCCTAATGAGGATTCCTTGACTGGTGACAATGAAAATGAGACCCTAAGGATAGAAGAGGAAGCATATGATTTAGATTATTTTGCTAATTATAGGGCTCTTGATATTGAGTTATAGTATGACCCAGATTTTCCCCCTATGTTATGATAACACATAGAGGGACTATTACAAGAAGCAGGTACTGTTTATATTTCCTTGAGGGGACAGTACCAAGAATATCTGAGAGGCTGACATATCATTATGGAATTGAGGTATGTATGGGCTACCAATACTCAGTGACAAATGGCATTGTACTAGCACTAACACTCCAAATCTCATCAGAATTCCATGGTTAATCGTGCTCGAGAGAGAAATCCTGAGATGGGTGACCCCCTGGGAAGCACCTTGAAAATTTAAAACTTTTTGATTAAAGGTTTGGAATTTTGAATAGAAGTTCTTAGAAGACATAAATAATGATTAAAGGCATGGAAATGATGAGGTAGGTATTGATCTTTAATCTGAACCATTTTTGATGCAGTGAGTACTGCCTAAAAAAGTTCATTTAATGGGGTTATGAAAACTTAAGGCATAGTAATTGTGTTGAGGTTTCTCCATGCTAAGTGATGACCTTTAGTAACACCGTGGTGTTAAAGGTATATAGGTATGATATACAGTGATGCATGATTTATGGTGATTATGTCATATACCGATCTTAGAGGATCCAATCTTATAATAATAAAGGTTAAGGATAGGTTTGAATCAGATCTAAGCTGAAATAGTGCTTGGGTCGAAATATGAATTAGGTTTTACTATAGTTCTGTTTCATGACAAAAGTTTAAACCTTGTGGATAGTGTTGAACCTTCAGTAATGTTTTAAGATATTACCCAAAAATTGTGAAGGTTAGAATGGGTGCTATTGATTTTGATTCTTAGCATACCTATTGGGTATAATTGAGGAAAATAATTTCCGATCTGTGTGATGTTGAGGTTCTAGATTTCATGATTAACCTAAAAGTTGGATTAGAGACAAAGTACTTCCAATAATATACTTAATGGAATTTAAGGCTAGTTAAAGTACCCAAGATATCCTTAAGGTACCTGATTAAAGTGTTCGGGCTAGTGATGATCCATGAAATCAAGGAACAAGATTCTTACAAATAAGAATCCTTTCAGAAAGGGGTTTTGAAAGGTTGCTAACTACTAAGTCTAGCATAGGGAAAGATTATGATTATAAAATATTCCCTTAAAGGATTGATTGAGGTGATAGCTCTCGGATGAAATGAGAAAAAGAATTGATATACCTGCCATTCTACTAACTTCAGGCTATACTAGGAGTTGATTGGTGGATGGTAGATAATGTGTTGAAAGGTATAAGTAAAGTACTCCTGGTAGGGGAGGTAGAGTTTGTGATTATGCTTGGAGATGGACTGATATTGAAGGTCTATGCAGAATGATCCCAGACGAGATGGCAGAATTAAAGTAGAGTACATAATTGCTAGAGAAAATGAATTTTATGAGATCTGGGTTCCCATTATAATGGTACTTCCATTCAAAGACAACCAACCGAAAAGAGATACCTATGGAGGATTTTGATCCGAGAGGGCTACCTACGGAGGATTCTGATCGGAGAAGGCTACCTATAGAAAGTTTTAACTAGAGGGGCTGACCAGTTAGGTGACTGAGTGAAGCATTGAGTTCAATACTGTAATGTGGAGCCACTGTTATGTCAAACCGTAGTGTACAACCACCATGACGTCAAAATAAAGTATGAAGTCACCGTGATGTCGAACCGTAGAGTAGAGCTATGGGAACATCGACTCTCAATAGTGGTGTATTGTAATGAGTCCCACATTAAATAGGTTACCTTAGAAGAAAGACTTGTGTGACCCAATGAATCACCATGAGGTGCTCTAATGCTATTTGTAGAGAGAAAGATAAGGAAGAAAATTAAGGAAGAACAAGCTCGACGATCTAAAGTAAAGCAACTCTTGCTCTCGTATCTTATGTAATGATTTTGCATGTATATGTTTACATGAATATATGGTGGGCTGTAAGACCTATTAGGCTATTGTGTCCTTAGGCAGTCAGACTAGACGGGCAGAGGCCCAATATTGTAAGTCTTGTAATATATATTGCATAGGGGTGATTCCCTAGGCAGTAAGACCTGATGAGCATTCAAAATGCATTGGGTTAATGCTCGGGGGCCATAGACTTGTCTTGCATTGGGTGGGTGCCCGGGGGCCATGTGACTTGTCTTGCACTAGGTGGATGCCCGGGGGCAATGTGACTTGTCTTGCACCGGGTGGATGCCCGATGGCTATATGATTTGTTATGATATTTGAATGCTCACTAGATGATTATGGTTGGATGGTTTGTTTTGTATGTTTTGAGAACATTACATAAGTATATGAAGGGTTTGAGTAGCCAGAGTTAGAGCCTGGGATGAATTTAGAATACCTAATGAATTGTATGTCCTAGGTAGCTAAACTCTATTAATATTTAGCAAAGATGATGGACTATATGTCCTGAGGCCATAAGACTTATAGACTAGTAAGTCCTTAGGCCGGCAGAATGTGATATATTTGAGAATTGTGTTGAGCGGAGGCTCGAGACAGTAAGACCCGACGTGCAAGTTTGCATAGGGTGGTGTCCCTAGGCTGTAAGATCTGTGTGCTTAGCGTTGTGGTTGATGTCTAGGGCGATGACATTGGACTAGTATGTCTTGAGGCTAACAGAATATTTAGACTATACCAGGTTGTAGCTGAGGCAGTAAGTCCCGAGATGCCTATGGCATGGGGGTGATTCCCTAGGCAGTAGGATTGAAATATCCAGTATAGGAGTAGAATGAGCCGTGAGGCTTGATATGCATACAGTGTGATTCAGGCAGAGTTTTAAAGAGACTATAGGGCATGATATTGTGATTCGGGTAGAGTCCTGAAGAGACTGTGTGGCTTGAGAAACTAAACACTGTGAGAATGGGCTAGTGGGTCCAATATTGTGAACTTACTATATACTGTGTATAGAATAAATGAGAATACTGTAAGATGATTGTTGAATACTATCTGAGATCCTTGTTGATAATATGATGATTGTGTTGCATGCTCAGTGAGCTTGCATATGAAAGACATGGATTGAAAAATGACTTGTGAAACAGCTTTTTGAGTTGGCCACGAAATGGATAGACTGAGTATCTAGAATGATTCCCAAGGTATAAATGTTCAAATTTTGAGGATTAAATTCATTGAATGGGGGGGGGGGGATTGTAATATCCTAAACTTTGGGCTTAGGGACTGAGGATAAGCCTATATTAGGCAGACAACTAAGCCCAGTTCGGAAGAGTCCCAAGAATGATGAGAGATAGAAAGACTCTTAGGGAATATGTGATTTGGCCTTACCGAGTAGAGTGCTCAATGTTTGTGGTAGTATGATTAAAGTGTCAAGCATATGTGTATTGGACACATATACGATGCCATTTGGTTAGTAGCAAGATGCCACCCAACTATGTCACAAGTTATGGGACAAGTTAATCGAGTAAAGTATGCCGGTATGTGAGTGCATATGGCATTTTCAGGGTAGACATGAATACCCTGCATTTTTAGAGTAGACACCAGTGTGTGGTGCTATGTGGGGCCCACAAACATATACTCTAACCTAGCACCATTTGGCAGGCCTCGATATACGTGAAGCAATCCCGAGTAAGTCTCAAGTGAAACCGAGTAGACACTGATAAAATAACTTTATTAAAGTAGCTTTAACAAAGTAAGTAGTGATGACACAGCTTTTGTGTTGGATAAATGAGAGATTGACAAGTGTCCTCTCATCATGACAAAGTATATTCTACTTTTATGTTGGCCAAATAAGCGGAGGACACATGTCCCTTCATCATGAGAGTCATAAAGTGGCTTTTGTGTTGGCACCCTTAGGAGGCGCCACCTAGCACTTGAAGTTAGGGAAATCCACCGGTCTCTGATCCGATCAACCGACTAACTTTCTTAAACACCGAACCTGAGAACCAGGGAAAACCATCAGACCCTTACTTTACCTGACAAGTTGGATGGCTGAAAGCATGAGAAAAAGGGCGGGACCCACTTTATTAAAGCAAGTGACATGTGTTATCGAACCATTGGATTACCGGACAAATGGCACTATAGGAATCTGGCACGTAGCATAACTTTTCAAGACTCCCTCTTGGCCATATATTTTGGCCAGCTACCCCAAAACTTGGAGAAAAATCAGAAAAATCATGGGAAAATGGTAGAGGAGAGATAAAAGGTGAATAGTAACTTTTTAAAGCTTTAATCCACCGAAACACTACTGAATCAACATTTTCTCTCAAAATACTCTTCACAAACCTTCTTCTAGTCATCCCAAGCTTCATTTCTACTGTCTCATACTTCCATTTTGTGGGGTTTGGTGCCATCTTGCCAGCCAGAGCACTGCCGGATTTCCTAACCAGTTACGGAAATGAGTAGAGGTAAGAGTGAGCTTCCTTTTGAACCGATTGGTTTGTTATTTAGATGAGTTTTTATGAGGGTGGGGTACTATTCAAATTTCGTCCAGGGGGTATTTTTGAGGTTTAATCATGGCTTAATCATGTGTTTATGGTTAAATAATGATTTATGATTACAGTAGACCAAGTTGTAGGACAAAATTCTGTTTTGGTGATTTTGGCAAAATTAGGTCTGTTCAGTCAGTAGGTGTAGAGGCTGGAAGCTTTGTGGTTTTGACGTTACCATTGTGTTTAGAATGCACAAATGTGTGGAAATAGCCCTTGGTTGTAAATTCTAGACCCCTAGAAATATATACTGCAAAGTTGAAATGCTATCAGTATGTGTTCTGTGCAGGGCAGGTTGTTAGCACGATGTTTTAAAATAGGCAAATGATATCCAGAAATTGTGAAACTTTCCAGTCTAAATGTAGACATGTAACCCCCTTCATCATCAAGGCCAAGATTTAATTCATAAACACTTGATAATGTCGAATTAGAGATCGTAAATGATTTGGGACTTATTAAAAGTAAAACTTCCCAAATCAGGACTTCCAAAAACTTTTACGAAACCTGTTCAACAACGGTCCTATATTCACATTTTAATACATAAATGGCTTGTACGGTATGATTTCATTTATAAATATCAGAGTGCACAGTAAATTCCCAACACACTCGGGTTCCATTAATCGAATAAGGGTTTTACAAGTCATAAATGCCTATAATCAATTTTCCCTTATCTAGGGGATTACACAAAATTATCCATATACAATTGTTTCCCCAAAGAAACATCCAAAATATAGAAGTATGATAACCAATTTATCCAAAATAAAACTCCTAGTTGGAGCTCTATCCACCCTTCGTCACCTGCTTCTCTTTAGATCCACTAGCCCTGTCTGAAATTTGTTTTGGGAGAGTGAGATTCTAAAGAACACCTATAGTGTCAAATCACTCATAGTATGCACAACCACAAAGGATGAAAGAAAATCATCACACACATATAGCAACTATAACGGCAGTTACAGCGGCAAGGGCAGGTATGACTTGCATCACCCTTACATTTACTCATGCTGAAATGCTCACACTATATTGCACCACCACATGTTCATATCACATATATCACCACAGCTGGGATCCATATAAAATATTCCACATACACACAACCACACTGGCCGGATAATCAAACAGGAATTCACAATTCCACAACACATCCTCAGCAATTACAACGGCAGATGCAATGGTAGGGGTAAGTGTGATAACTATCACCCCTTACGATTGCTCACGCTGTAATGCCCTACGGCTGATAACACATACACAATTTCACAATGGCCTCATGCCAAAGATTTTTCATAACACAATAATGATAAGTTATGCATACCAAACATCATACACAACATGAGAGAAAAGTCACTACCTTGGTCTTTTCCTGCGTGCTTTGTCACTGGTCTCTCCCGAATAGGGCAAATATCGAATCCTATAATTCATAATTAGGGACAAAGTATTATTCTCTATACCAATGCTCAAATGACTTTATATCACTTAAATTGATTATCATTTATGTTCTTTAGGAAGCTACAAATACCTCTAACAAGATCCCTAAAGGGTTGAAAGAATTATCCCAAAGATCCCTTTTTGGGAGCTCAAAAATAGAATTTTCACTGTTTTACTCGAGTGAAGAAGACCTTACTCAAGTGATAATGGACTTATACTCGGGTACAGGAAGTAATACTCGAGTGATAGCCAAATGCTCACCCAAGTCCTAGGAAGTGAGGTGCAGAAAGTGCTCACTCGAGGGTAGAAAGGAATTAACAAAAGCTAGAATTGCTCGCTACACTCGAGAATAAACCAAATCACTCAAGTGGTAGCCTAATGCTCACCGAGTTCCACAAAGTGAGGGTCAAGAAGTGCTCACCCGAGAGCACAAGAAACTTTTAGAGAAGAATCACACTCGAGAAGGGATATTTCCACTCGAGTAACATCTTAGCACCCACGAATGCTAAGGCCCACTCTTGGAAAATAGATCGTAAGTGACAACCCAAGACGTGAATTTATAGTGTTAGATACACCTTCACTCGAGTAGGATGAGGCTCACCTGAGTGATAACCCGCGACAGTCGTAAGTGAGAGAACACTTTTGGATTTTGAACATGGAAGCACAACAGAAATATTGAAGGAAAAATGAAAGTACCATGCTTCACTTGAGTGAGACCCCATGTTACTCAAGTAAGCCATATCAGAATCCAAAAAATGCAAAAAAATTGACAGCACTTCCAGATTTTACCCAAGTGTTTCCAATGATCCCAAAGCCTTAACCAAAGCTATCACCACATAATTTCACCCAAGGAATCACATGGAAGCATCAAATTTACCAAATTTCTATTCCATTATCATGCTTTGGTTCTAGGCCACATTCAACACCAAAAGTCCAAAATCTCCAAACATACCATTCCAATCTCAAATCAATCAATCTATCCAAAACACATGCCAAAACAACCATTTCCATACCAACAACATGCCAAATACCCAATGACCCTTATTTTCAAAATCAAGGCCAAAATTCCAAAAATTCAAAGTTAAATCAAATGCCACAAGACTTATATAGAAGTGTTTCTCTTACTCACCTCTATAACTTTGCCAAAGAGGTTTCTTGATTCTTTAAACTCTAAACTTCATTGAGAGCTCAAATCAACACTAATGAACAATCTATAACCATAGAATTAAAGCTCTCAATCCAAGGAACAACATTAAAGAAATGAGTTTTGTCATTAGAGGTCATTTACTCACCTTAAATCAAGCTTTTCTTCCTCCCTTTTCCTTCAACAATGGCACTGAATGGAGAGAGAGAGAGAGAGAGAATGAGAGAGAATAGGCTTAAAGAAGGAGAAATGATGATGATACTCCCCTAGCCATGCTTGCCCAGCGAAAAGGAGGGAGGGAAGAGAGAGAAAAACAATAAAATATTGAGGTGTTTGACTTTTCTCATACTTCTCTCTCTTCACCAACTTACCACATGTCCAATCTTCATTTGGTTCCCATAGAATAAGTAACTATTTTAGTTACTCTAACCACTCTATTAGCCATTTAGTCACACATCTTATTTCTTCTTAGTTAGTAATTAATTTCTTCATTAATCACTAACTAATTAACCTCCAGTTTCTATTCTTATAAATTTTCCATTGATTTTGGCACATTTACCAAAATTGCCACAAAACACATAATAATTCAGATTAAATTCACAAATCATTATCAATAATTGTCATTAGCTCTTAATCAAAATTTAGGGCATTACAAGACATGCTAAGCTTTAATTTGATATATAATATGTTAAATTTAGGTCAGTACTTTAGGAGATATTAATTCTTAAAATTTGATGTTTGAATTTGGATTGGATTCTGGAACAATATGGCAATTCATGGAATTCTGTATTTCTGTGGTTACAAGTGGTAATGGCTAACATTTTTACTTTACAAAGGGCTTAGAAAGATTCAATTAGGGCTTTGAACTACTCTATTTGGATTTTTATAGATTAAGTTATGATTTTTGGAAGTTGAGCAAAGAAACAGAGGATTTCTTGGCCACGGCTTAAAGGTTTCTGACCTCTCTTGGGCACAACCAAAGGATTCCTTAATCGTAGCCAAGCCCCTATGTCAGCACTCTATATTTTTTAAATGGTGTTGATTTTTCTAGCCTTTCCCAACCTTATAGGCATATATTTGGGCTTCTAATGGCTACCCAAGTGACTCAAATGAAAACCAAAAAGTTCTAAACAAAGGATAAACATGAGAACAAGTCAAGGATAACTTTTTTTACATTATGCCAAACATATTGGACTAAGTATTGACATGCCATCCATAAAATTCTGATTATAAGACCTAGTGTTATATCCCATATGTTTTAATGATAACAAAGATTGGAATAATCAACAAAAGATTTAATAATGAGAAAAATAGTTTTGAATAAGGAAACAAAGTAGTTGGTAGCATGCAGAGCCATTACTCGAGTGGGCACTCAAGTGATGAAGAAGGTCAATAAGTCATAGAACAAGAGAAGAAGCCTCTAGTAGAATTTAGATGGGGGATTACTCGAGTGATAACCTTTCATCACTCGAGTGACCACTCGAGTGATGTGTGGTAAAAGTATCCAGAAACTCTCAGCCAGATTTTGAGAGGTGTCACTCGAGTGATGACCAAGAATCAGTCAAGTGACCACTCGAGTGATCATGTAAGAAATGAACCAGTAACTCTTTGGCAAAATTTAGAAGGGATAACTAGAGTGTTCACTTGAGTGATGTCCCTAAATCACTCAAGTGACTACTCAAGTGATGTAGTAAAAAATAACCGCTTTAACTCTCTGACAAGTTTTGAAAGGGATCACTCGGGTGATGGCCTTGGATCACTTGAGTGGCTACTTGAGTGATGAAATCCAAATTGCATGATTTTGATATGTTGTTTATTGATTTGTTATCTATCTAATTAACCTTTCATTGTATTAGTATTCTACATATATTTGCAGGGAAATATTGAAGAGATCATGCTAAAGAGAGAGAAGTCAAACTTAATGTCCGTAACATTCACCTACCGTAACTACTATTTTTCAAATTCAAAGAACGGTCAACTAAAGCTGTGTAATTCTAACGGACATGTTGAAATGCTTCCAACGGCTATCACAACTCAGCTATAAGTATTAGAATATTCAACGAAGAATAAACACGATAGACAACACACAAACATATATCGATCAACACATTCATAATGCTCTATTTCTTACATTCATTCTTTGTACTTTAGTGATCATATATTTACTCTATGAGAGAAATTTTCATTATAAATTCAATATTTGTTAGTGAGACAACTTAAGGTTGTGGAAACTTGAGTTGAGGATTGATTTACAATATGTAAGGGGGAGCTAGGATCCATTAAAGGAACTTGCTATATACTGAGATGCCAAGAACCCATTGAATCTTGGAAGATATAGTGAAACTCTCAGAGGAACTCTGAGGACTGGACATAGGTCAAAGTGGTTGTGACCAAACTCGTATAACTCCCAATGTACACTTGAGTGAAATCTCTCCAAGCTCTTAACTACTTTAAATTCTGTCAAGTTTTATATACAGTTTGAATTTTTTGTGATCACCCAATTCACCCCCTCTCGGGTGAAACACTTGCACTAACATTTGATATTAGAGCGTAGGTCTTCTTTTTCAGGTATAACAACCTAAGAAGGATCTAATGGCAAGCATGGGTGAAGGAATACTTCTTGATGGAGCTTCTATCACCAGACCACCGGGTTTCAGCGGCATACACTTCTCTTTTTTGAAAGTGAAGTTTGGAGTATTCGTAATGGCTACTGAATATAGACTGTGGGAGGTAATTGAGAATAGAAACTATGAACCATTAAAGATTGTAGAATCACTAAAAGTTCCTAAGACACCAGCAGAGTACAATGAGAATGGCAAGAAACTCATTACTCTCAAAGCAAGGCAATTCTGAAGATTCAAAGTACTTCAAATTAAAATGAGTAGTTCAGGATTTGCACACTTCCAACAGCTAAGAAAATGTGGCTGGCCTTGGAAATAGCTCACGAAGGAACTTCGGGAATAAAAGAAAACTAGATAAATACTCTAGTTATTGAATTTGATTTACTTCGAATGAAATTAGGTGAGTCAATAGCTGAATTTGAACTTAGGTATACTCATCTTGTTAATCAACTTGAAGCACTTGGGAAAATCTATGACCAACATACCCAAGTAAGAAAGATATTGAACATACTATCTAAAGAGTAGGAGGCCAAAGTCACTACAATTGAGGAAGCAAAAGGCAAATCAATGCAATCAATTACTTTTCTATTCAAAAGTCTCTCTAAATGTGAAAGAAAATTGAAATTCAAACGAGAACTAGAGGATATTGGTGACAAGAGAAAGAAAGGCCTTGCATTAAAAGCAAAAGAGGGAACTGAAGAACATGATGAAGATTTCAATGATGACAAAATGGGCCTGATAATAAAATGATTCAGGAAATTTTACAAGAAAGGCTAGGGATTTAGAAATTTTCAAAAGGGAGGAACAAGTAGTAAGGAACACATCATCTACTATGAATGTGGAAAGCCAGGACATATCAAATCAGAATGTCCAGAATTGGTTTAGAAGAACAAAGAGAAGAGACAAGGAAAGTTCTTTAACAAGAAGAAAGCTTTTGTATCCACTATATAGGGATAAAGTTCCTTTGACGAAGATAGCAATGAAAAAGAAGTAGCCAATACCTGTCTGGTCGTTCAAGAAGAGATTGAAGAAGAAGAGGTATGATGAATTACTTTCTGAATATAATGCTTTACATTTTGAATTCATCAAAGTAGTTAAAGAATTAATTTTTGTCAAAAAAAAGAAGAAAAAAAATCTTGAAGAAAAACTCAAAGATGTTTTAGAAAAAGATTGTGAAAATTGTCCTTCTTTGAAAAGGAAAAACACTGATCTTACTAGAACTCTTGAAAAATTCACCAAAGGTAGTGAGATGTTGAATGTGATCTTAAAAGCTCAACAATTTGTAAATGACTGATATGGTATTAGATATGATCCAAAATTAAACAAAAAGAAAGGAAGCAAGAAAACTGGAGGTAAGACATACTTGAGTAATTTTCAACATTCTGTACATACATATAATCCTTTTGTATATTGCAATTACTGTAATAGAAAGGGTCATTATACTTTATCATGCATTCATAAAAAGAAAGGAAAAATAGGAACCTACAAATGGGTATCTAAAAGCTAGTATGTTCAAAAAAAATCTGTACTAACTCAAAAGGACCCAAAAAGATGTGGGTGTTATGGGTGTAGATGTTCTATTAAAGAGTGCAAGTGTATACTGTCGTAATCAAGTAATACAAAAATAAGTAGAGTATCATTCCTATGAGGATTGATTATTAAATACCAAAATAGGTAATTTTAATTCTATTTAGTCGATCGAGTAGTTGGTGATTGAGAGAACAAAATAAAATGATTAAATATGAGTGCAAATAATATGAAAGCAAATATGAGAAAAAGCCCTAGGGGTCAGATTTCAATTAACAAATTTCGAATTGAATCATTTATCTATTCTAGCCCAATTTATTCCAGATGATTGATAGTCGAATTTCTCTAATTTAATTACTAGCCTCTTCTAAGGTCAAGCAATTATATAATTAATTGCTAATCCAATATATTCCTATATGAATTTAAGCAATTAATTATGCATTAAGGTTTATGAAACTCAGTAAGACTACACAACTCATATGAATATATTCCTATTTCATATGCAAGTCATGGTTTTAATTATAGGATCTATACATATGCATCTCCTTCCGGTCTCAACATACATATTGAAATCATTCAAAAGGTGGCCAATCAATTGAAAGCATTAAGAACAATAATTAAAACTCAATCATGAAGGAGAAATTAAAACTAGATTTAATAAATTAAGATTCAATCTTTCATTAGTAAGCTACATCATCATCCTAGGAAAATAGAAATTTAGCTCATGATGAAATTAAAAATAAAACCAAAATAAATGAAAAAATTCATAAATATTGCATAAAGCTTGAATGAAAACCTCAAAAATACTGCATAAAACATGAATATTAAATTCTGAAATATAAATATACAACCAAAAGATGCATGAAAAATGGAGAAATATAGCCATCCATTTAGGAGATAAAACCTTCCACGTAGGTGGCATGCAAAAAGTAATACAATCCTAAGCCTTCCAAGATTGAGGCATGCAAAAAGTAATACAATCATAAGCCGTCCATTTATGAGGTACAACCTTCTATGTAGGTGGCATGCAAAAAGTAAAAAAATGCATGAAATTAACTCTAAAAAATAACACAATTTTTACAGAACTGTAAGAGAAGGACCTCTAATTGTCAGAGAATGAAGCTTCTACATTTCTTCCCTCTCTTCCATTTATACTTGACCTTGATCTCTATTTATAGGGAAAAACCATATTGCTACAGTGCCCAAAACCACGTTGCAATAGTGAAAGCACATTTGCAACAATGATTTCAAATAGTAAACCGCATCTAGAACAGTAAAAAGCGCTTGTTGCTACAGTGCTTCCATTGCTACAGTCACTTCCGTCATGAATAGTGATTTTCGTAAGCTATAGTAATTTTCTTTTCTTTTTTTCTTTCTAAAATATTATTTATTTATCAATTACACTAAAATTTATTATATTAAATTCAAATATTGTCCATAAAATCATCATATAAGGGAAATTAAATATGAAAATATTTTACTTATCAGTGGGTACCTAAGACTTAATTGTATTTGATTGCAGATATGTTTTAAAGCATCCAAAGGCAACCAATGGTATATAGATAGTGGATGCTCCATACATATGACTAGTGATTTTGAAAGTTTTACCACGTTGTAACCTAAAGAAGGTGGAAAGGTAAAATTTGGAGGAAATCAATTTGGAAAGATAGTAGGAATTGGTGAAATAAAAAATGATAAAGGTATACAAGTCAAAGATGTATATTACGTTGAAGGCTTGTGCCTTAATTTGCTGAGCATGACTCAAAGTACAGATAAAGACAATTGGATAATATTTGACTTAGAGAAATGTCTAATTATAAATAAGAAAGATTTACAATTAGATAAGAAGAATATCAAAGCAAAGCTCAGAGCAAAAAGGAAATGTAACTGCTATACTCTTGATATTAGTAGAAATGTTTTTGAGAACTTTTTTTTTAAGTAACACTGATGAAAGTTGGCTATGTCATAAGGGACTAGCTCATGTCAACATGCACCAACTAGGTACGTTACTAAAAAAGGATTTAGTAATTGGTTTACCTAAAGTAAATTTCAAAAATGATTTGATCTGTGGCACATGTCAGAAGGGTAAACAAACAAAATCATCTTTCAAATCAAAAAATGAGATAACAACTAATAAACCACTTCAACTAATGCAAATGGATTTAGTTGGACCAGCAAGGTTTAAAAGTCTTAGTGGCAACTTATATTCATTGGTTATTGTTGATTATTTCTCTAGATTTACATAGACTATTTTCTTATCATTGAAGGATGAAACCTTCAGTGAATTTATTGTTTTTGCCAAGAAAGTGCAAAATGAGAAAGGTATGTCCATTGCAGGTATCAAGACAGATCACGGTGGAGAATTTGAAAATCAAGCCTTTGGAGAATACTATGACACTAATGGCATTAATCACAACTTCTCTGTTCTAAGGACACCTCAACAAAATGGAGTCGTGGAATGAAAGAATAGAGTACTTACTGACAATGGCTAGAGCAATACTGAATGAAAAGGATGTGTCACAAGTTTTCTGGGCTGATGCAATAAGCACAACATGTTATATTTTAAATATAGCCTATATCAGAACAAAACTTGGAAAGACACCGTATAAACTATACAAAGGAAGGAAGCTAAATCTTGCTCATCTGCACATCTTTAGTTGTAAGTGTTTCATTCATAATAATGGTAAAGATAACCTAGGAAAGTTTGATTCTAGAACTGATGAAGGAGTATTCTTAGGCTATTCTAACCGAAGTAAAGCACACAAAGTTTTTTAATAAATGAACATGTGTTGTTAAAGAATCTATTCATGGTGTATTTGATGAATTTGAATCCTTTGACAAGATTATTGATGATGAGCAGGAAATAGTGTTAAATCAAGAAAATGATCAATTTAATTCTAAATCTTTCAATCTTGAAAATGACCAAACCAAGGAAGAAGAACAACCACTAGGTCAACCTAGAGCCATGAAATACAACAAGAGTTATCCCCTTGAACAAGTTATAGGAGATGTAAATAAGGGAGTGAAATCTAGAAATAGAATCTTTAATGAAGTTAGTTTTTCTGCATTCATTTCTGAGATTGAACCTTCTAACATTGATGAAGCCTTATCAGACAATAATTGGGTAATAGCAATGCAAGAAGAACTTAATCATTTTGAAAGAAATCAAGTTTGGGATTTGGTACTTTGCCTAAGGATCATCCGATCGTTGGCATAAAATAGGTATTTAAGAACAAACTCGATGAATCCATAATTATTATCAGAAACAAGGCAAGATTGGACAAAGAAACAAAGTAGTTGGTGGCATGTAGAGCTATCACTCGAGTAGGTACTTAAGTAATGGAAAAGGTCAAGAAGTCATAGAAAAAGAGAAGGTGCCTCTAGTAGAATTTAGAAGGGGGATTACTCGAGTAATGACCTACCCTTCATTACTTGAGTGACCACTCAAGTGATGTGTGGTAAGAGTATCCAAAAACTCTCGGCTATATTTTGAGAGCTATCACTTGAGTGATCACTCGAGTAATGACCAAGAATCACTCAAGTAATCAGGTAAGAAATGAGCCAGTGGCTCTCTGCTAAGATTTAGAAGTGATCACTCAAGTGATCACTTGAGTGCTGTCCCTGAATTACTCGAGTGACCACTCGAGTGATGTAGTAAAAAACAACTACTTTAACTCTCTGCCAAGTTTTGAAAAGGATCACTTGAGTGATCACTCAAGTGATGGCCCTGGATCACTTGAGTGATACTTGGGTGACTACTTGAGTGATAAAGTCCAGATTGCATGATTTTGATCTATTTTTTATTGATTTGTTATCTATATAATTAACCTTTCATTGTATTAGTATTTTACATATATTTGTAGTGCAACAATGGAGAGATCATGCTAAAGAGAGAGAAGTCAAACTTAATGTCCATAACGCTCACCTACCATAATGGCTATTTTTCAAATTGGAAGAACAGTCAAACAAAGCTACTAACTCTAATAGATATGTTGAAATGCTTCCAACAACTATCACAACTCAGCTATAAATATGGGAATATTTAATGAAGAACAGACATGATAGACAACACACAAACATATATCAATCACACATTCATAATGCTCTATTTCTTATATTCATTCTTTGTACTTCAGTGATATATATTTACTTTGTGAGAGAGATTTTCATTACAAATTCAATATTTGTTATTGAGACAACTTAAGGTTGTGGAACCTTGAGTTGGGGATTGGTTTACAATGTGTAAGGGGGAGCGAGTGTCTAGTGAAGGAACTTGTTGTGTACTGAGACGCCAAGAACCCACTAAATCTCGGAAGATATAGTAAAACTCTCAGAGAAACTCTAAGGATTGGATGTAGGTCAAAGTGGTTGTGATCAAACTGGTATAACTTTTGGTGTATACTTCGGTGAAATCTCTCTAAGCTTTTAACTACTTAAAATTCTCTCAAGTTTTATATACGGTTCAAATTTTCTGTGATCACCCAATTCACCCCTTCTTGGGTGAAATGCTTGCACTAACACCTGGTAGCTGTCCAGGATCTAAGACCTGCCTGAGCTCAAAAAAACGGTTGGATATTGCTTAAGGGAAATGACTTAGTAGTAACTCTTTCTTTCATTTATTAGGAGATATATTGTATGGTTATGGTTTCATCATGAGTTCTGAAAGCATTCACATTTTGTGAGGTGATCGCCTAGGGCCTGTTGTACTGGTGGATGCCTAGGCCATGAAAATTATTATTATGCACCAGTGGAATCCCATAGCCTGTTGTGTGGGTAAACACTCAGGGCTAAGTGATTTAAATACCTAGCATTATGGTAATGTGATATACTGCATGATATGTTCTGAATGCTATTTGCTATTTCCATGTTATATGATGATTGTTTGGCATGCTTTATGTTCTTGTATATATATGATTGAATGCCTGTTACTACTGAGATTTTTTTGAATGTTACTATTTTCCTACAACCAATCTACATCACAGGCTAGTGGCTGGGGCAAGAAGGTAAACCCAGACAACAAGAGGATAAAGCAAAGAGATTTTATTTCATGTTGGTAGTTCATTTTGGATCTGTATATTATACAATCTATTTTTGGTACTGTATATGATGTATATGACTTGATAGAATTCATATTAACTTAGTTGAGCAACACTTTTGAATCATAAGGGAATTTTCAACAATATATGAAACATAACGCTTAAGCAGAGAAACACTCGCATGCTCTGATGAAAAGAATTAAGAGCCAATAAGACATAGCGAAGCATTAAACATTTGCGAATATGTTTGAAAATGTTTTAATTTCTTCTAAAAAACCCATGCAGACCTGGGTTCACGTCTGGTGTTTGAAGTTGGGATTGGCAAACATTTTCAAAAGATTGTCTATTTCAGGAATAACTCCAAGTTTAATAGTTCAATTCACTATGCTTTTGTACTCATTCGAGCTTATAAAGTATAAGGCATTACACTATGCCTTATATCTTTGTTAGTAACTAGCAAAAGGTTGATGGATGAAATAAACTTCTCATAGTCCTTTACTGTAGATTAATTTCTCATATTCTTAATTGTAAATGTAGTGGTATATAAGTATAACAAGGCTATTAATGGGTAAATGTTTATGAAAATTAATTTATAGGTGTGATAATATGTGTGTGTGGTACATATATATTACATAAGTTATTCATTTAGTTTTAGAATGAATGAGATCGACAATACATGACTCAGATGCATCCTTGGTCTCTCAGAAACTTATTTCTTATTGTCTATGAGTTTAGAAATGACGTTGTTTTAGAGTGAGATCTAATTCTGAAAATTCAAGTATGGGTTCAAGTTTTGAGATTGCCCATAGACTATCATGCCCGATCAATAGCTTAACTTATGGGTGACTTTATTGGTGACTTTGCTGCTTTTGAGGAGAAAAAGAAGATTTAGAGAACATTCGTTTCCTTTAAGTTCGTGCAACTATACAGTATTACAAAAAGGTCGAATAGTGGCATACATTTTGTGGTACTTCTTTAGCTTCTAATTAATTTTTTTAGAATCATATATAAGTTGTGGCGCTTACTTGAGTAAGAGTTGCAGCTTGTAGCTGACCTTATATAGCGCTTGATACATTAAGCGCCACATAGGGCAACTAAGGAAGTGCCACAGCTGCCTATGTGGCTTGTGTGGCGCTAGGTCAAACAAGCACCATACAAGCCACCACATGCGGGCCTTGAGTAGAGCTTGCCTTAGCAAGCGCCACATAATGTAGATGAGAAAGTTGATTTCTCATCTATTTCCACCCAATCAGAGGCATTGCATGCTCTTATCATCTTTCCCCTCCCTCTTTAATACCGTCAATTCTATCGTCCCCATTACTCTCCCACTCTTGCTCCCTTTTTCCCTATCATCTTGCTCCCTTTTCCTCATACTCTCATCCTCCTATCCCCATTTGTTCCCTTTTCTTCCTATTGTCCTTCTCTTGGTTCCCACTCCAGTGTCTAGCTCACATTTCCTCCTCCTATTATGGTCTTTCAGTCCCCACTCTCCCCATTGTAGTGCATATTTCCTCCTTCTCCTCTCTCAAGCATTACCAACTAGTCCGACCCCATTCCTTTGCTTTGGTCTTGCACTATGCAAATATGTAAGTACCATATATGCCCTTTATGTTTTTCTTTTAGATTTTTAAAGATGCATGCAACTTTATCTTTCTATTTTCGCTTTTCTAATTTTTTTTCATGTTTGTGTTTGTAATTTCAGCTCACTCTATTGAAGCTTCTATTCACTGTAAGTTTTTAAATTTTTGAGCTTACAAATGTAATTTTATTAGAAGTTAATCGTTTAATTTGATAAATGTCTTTTATATTTAATTTATTATGAAATCTGAAAAAATTATTCTCATTTTTGTATGCTAAAAAATAAATGAGATAAAATTAAATGTTATTGTGTATAGGTTGTATATGAAGATACATAGTAGTTATAATGTGTAGATGTTCTAGTAATTGTTATTGATGAGTTGCATAAGTAAAATAATTATTTATGTTTAAAACTTGTATTTTATTTATTGGATTGTAATGCTTTCTAATATACCTATGATAAGTGTTGGCAAATATAATTTCTTTTGTTATGAGCTACAAAAAATTGTTATGATACTGCGGGATTAATTGATGGATTATTTGTCAATTAAAAGAGAGGGTTTAAGTGTAATATCCCAAAAAGTGATTAAGGGCTAATGACTTCAAAAGTAGATGTAATTATTGTTGAATAAACACTTTTGGAGAATGTGTGATGAGAATTTGGATATTTTAATGATTCCAATGGCTTCCTTATGAAAATTCGTGTGGGGAGAGTGTTTATTGTGAAATTGGAACCATTGGGAACAATTGTGCAAAAGTTGAAAACTCTGTCCATTGAAACTCTGTACAGGGCAGCCAATTTGTATAGACGTTTTTACTAGGCAAATGATGTTATAAAATTATGAAACTTTCCTGTCTTAATATTCACATCCCAAGCTTCAAACTGGATATATAATTTGTGCCATTTCGTTTTGTGACCTAGGAGATGTGACTGTCCAAAGTTTGGGATGGAAACTGAACTCTGTTTTGGGGCAGTGATGAGTTTTATATGATTCTGGAATTTTGTGGTAATTTTCAGTAATGGCCAATATTTTTCCTATGAAGAGGACTTAAATATCTTTCATTTGGCTTTGGAATCACCTCATATCGATATTTCTAGAATTAGTTATGATTTTTCAAATTTGGGCAGAAAATCTGCCAGAAAATCCAAAAATGTGAAATTAGAAATTATGACATCATCATGTGGTAAGGTGACATCAGCATGATATTATAAATCACTTTTCCGTTCCCTTTTCAGCCATTTCCGACGTCTTGAGCTTCAAAGAGAAAAGGAAAGTGATTTGAGATATCTAGTGAGAGAAGGAGCAAGAACTTCAAGGTAAGTTCGATTTCTTCGGTGTTTTAGCTCTTGACTTGTATAATCCTTCTCCTAAGCTTCTCTTTTACATGATTCAAGGTGTTTGAAGCTAGAATTTAAGTGTTGAGAAGGCTAGGGTTTTGGTTATCAAAGGGAAAAGCCAGAGGGAGCTTGAGGTAACTTCCAAACTTTCGTATATTGCTTATTCTGGTTGCTGTGGGCAATTTAATCGGTGAAATTTCGCCGGATTGCTATTGGTTTTAAAGTTTGGAAATGATATGGCCTAGGGGTTATGCTGCCTAAATTGGGTCTTAATGTTAGTTTTAACCTAATGTAATGGTTAATAAAGTGGTTAGGAGTAGAAAGAAACGCGTTTGCGGAGCCGAAATCGTAAAACACCGATTTTCTCCGGAGAGCTCATAAATTTCGGCCAGCTCTAGAAATGAGTGTTAGAGTTGGATTTTCAATGATTTGATGGTTCCATTGAGTTCAGGAGTGAAAATTAGGTGGGGTTACAGTTGGCCACTTTTTCGGAAAAGGCCGAAAAAGCATAATTACGAAAACGCCCCTGAAACCTTTAAATAGTGGCTGCCGAGGGCAATTTTGTCCTTTGGCAATGAATTTGATAATTCCGAGTCCAAAAATGGATTCCTTGGGCGGAAATATGTTAGGATAGCCGATATTAGAATTTCGGGAAAAGTGCAACCGGGGGTATTTTTGTAAATTTTCATTATAGACTCATATAACCCCAAGTAACATTATGGAAGTGTCTAAATGGTGCATTTGGAATTGTAGGATTCAATATTGCCGCCCTCGGGAGCTAACTACGCCGAAGGACGTCAGGAAAGGACAAGGTAGTGATTCTTTCTCTCTTATACTTTGTGTAATGCGCTATATGTGTGTTGTATCACTGTTTTATGATGATTTCTGATGCTGTTGCGGTTACAGCTGGTGATAGCTGTCATTTACAGCGCAAGCTGTCGTTTACAGCGTAAGCTGTCGTTATTGTGATTACAGCGTAAGCTGTCGTGATGTTGATTACTGATTACAGCGTAAGCTGTCATGATGTTGATTACAGCAAGAGCTGTCGTATTGTGAATACAGCCGTGAGTGCTGTCGTTTGTGGTGAAAACCATGTATCTGTGAATTGCTGCTGCTGTTGCTGTTTGTGATTTATGTACATGCTTTGTGTTTATGCATTGTGTGAGTGGTTTGTTACTACTGAGATTCTCTCGAATCTCATTCTTTCCTACGACTAACATTTTAGACAGGGCGTGTGGCTCAAAGGAGAAGCGGCCAACCCGGAGCAATTAGGACCCTTGGGGGTATATAGTTGAATTGGAAACGTTGGTTATGTATTTTGAACTCGAGATTACTGTATATTCTGAATCAGGAACACTACATTCGATTTTGGTTGTGTAATCCCCTATTGTATACTTATAAACCTTCAGGTTTTTATGCATAGAACTCGGGAGTTGCTGGGGATGCGGTTATACACTCTAATATGATTGAATGTTTATTAATTGCATAGGTAATTATATTCGAATATTGAAATTGAGACCTGGATGGGAAAAAGAGTTTTGAAAGTTTTGTAAAAATTTTACTGTGAGACAGAAAGTTTAAAAAGAGGTTAAAGCATCCAATGGTCTCTAATCCGATTTAAATATGTGTTATCGAATTATAATTACGTGTTTAAAGTCAGGGGGTTACATTAAGAACTGGAAAGCTTCAATTTTTAAGATGTTATGTGTGCTATCGATTTTATTTTAAAATAAATAAAAGAAGATAAAAGTAATTAGTAAATTCAATAGTCAATCAACTAACCACTTTTTAAAATAGGTTGAAGGTATATATGGATAAAAATTGGATCTCATCTGATCGGTGTTCAAGGGAATATATAGATGGGGTGAAAGAGTTTATTAGATTTGCAATTGAGCATACAAAAAATCCTAACAAAATCTTGTATAATTGCTTATCTTATTGTTATGGAAAGCATATTAGTCTACTTGATTTGCTAGATCATATATACTAGGAGACTTAAGAGAAACAATTCTCAATTCAACAAGAATGATGAAGAACAAAATTTTAAATTAAACAAGAAAAAGGAAAAGATAATGAGTGCCATGCCTTTTTTACATGTATGTTTTAGATGTATTTATATATTTCAAATTAATTTATTTTCGTTGACATGATTGTCACTGTGCACTGATGTTTTGTTTAGTTTATTTAACTTGCAAGAGTATGGATTCACTATGTGAAAATGATGTTGCCATGAACATTGCAAGAGAAAGATTTATGGAGAGCATAGCCCATGGCAGGACCATTATGGTTAGGTTGATCAAATTAAGAAGCAAGGGAATTAAGTTAGAATTGGAATAGAATGAAAGGGGAAACCCAGTCAAACCAAACATTAGCTCCTTCAATAATTTCATTGGGACTATAATTTGAGACAGAGTTCCTATTATAATTCAAGACTGAAGACGGGTGAAGAAACAACATGGGGATGAAATTTGGGGTGAAGTACATGTAACACATTAATTACTTTTTTATTCAATTTATTTTGTTTCATATAATTATAATCTAACAAATTAAGTTTGCTTCTTTTTTTTGGTTACAGAGCTATTTTATTATTGAGGGTGATCATCAAAAGAACTTCAAGATGAGAAAAGCCACTAAACTTATAAGAGAGTTTCGTGCTAATCTTGTAAAATACTTCATGATAGATGATAATGAGAACATCATTCCTACACTACCGAATTTGTACGAAGGAATCTTTACTCAAGAAATTTGGGATCAGTTTCTGAAAACACATACAATTCAGGAATTCGAGGTAATATAATATATTAGACTTTACCTACTACTTGTAATCTATTTGCAATTAATATTTATTGATATGAATTATTTTGATCTAAATAGGAGTTGAGCAAGGAAAATCACTCCAACGCGACCAACATGGCATACCGGTACACATAAGGACCTGTTTCATATGGACAATTAGAAAACAAATTGTAAGAAATAATGATTATTTCATATGTATCTAATTTGTATTAATAATTTTTAACTTCAACTAACTTTGATTTGCAAATAGAAGAATCAAATTTAGATTTTACACAGGTACCATGACATGATTTGTGGGTAGCCGGTAAATGAAATTTGTAGTGAAGAAGCAAGAAGAGTAGCATAATAATGTGTAAGTGTTAGATTATGCGTACAATAAAGAATTAGCTTTACTTAAATGATTTTGATTTATAATAAATAATATTATTGTAATTCTTTTTGTGATATTGATTAATGATATAGGAGGAGCTTGAGTTGGCGAGCTATATTGGTCGTGATGATTTGCTGAGTAGGGCATTAGGAGTACCTGAGCATGATGGTTATATTCGGGGTACTGGTTTTGTAGTCACCCAAATATCATACTTTAGACACCATACACGCTCCAACAAAAATGATGTTTTGCAGCTATAAGATGAGATGAATTACTTCAAGCATCAAATGAAAGAACAACTACACAAAAGAATGTGCTTTAAGCAACAAATGGAAGAACAATTTCATGAACAAATGCATTTGATGCAAGAACAAATTGTGTACTTGAGGATGCAAATTGATCACTTAGTGCAGTGTTGGGCAACAAAATGTTCCCACCTGTGATAACCCAAGTGTGAGATATAGTTGCACTTCCATGCCTAAAGTCCTTCCTTTGGTAATTATTTCTTCTTTAGTTAACTTTTTGTTACATTATAATTTAGTAAACCTTAATATATTAACTCTATTTTCCATAGGGTGAGTTGATGTGCAAGTTATATGTTGATCAATCTTCTAAGCACACGGTTGCAGTGTGTGTTGCCTACAACACCAATAATGATATGCTACACAATTCACTATTGCCTGACAACATACTCTGAGTAAGGGTTGACATCTGCATGAATGAAGATGCACTCTTACAAATCCCTTCTTGAGATGAGGAAACAATGGTGAAAGATGCTATATGTGGCTATATTGCTTGGCCAATAGGTCTTATAGAGCCATGTGAAAAGGTAGTTCATTTATATTTCCCTTTACTTTTCCTTTGCACTTCTATCTAAAACTACATGATTTAATTTCTTAATTTTTATAGGCTGGATAGTCTAAAGGAAAAGAAATTCAACTGCATGGTAAGATTTCAAAGTGTTCGACAACACAACCAAAGTCCAAAAACTTAGCTAGCCAACAGAGCAAAAGGAAAAATGACCTTATATCGATATTGATTGAACCTAATTTGATCCATGAAGGAGGTCTGCAATTCCATTTTGATTGACGCATCTACATTGCTTATGGTATAACTTATCATATTAATGGTCATGTGTTAGATGAAATATTTAATTGTGGATGTGTTAGTGCTTCAGTTATCAATATTTAGATTAGGTACTTTATCATCATTGTTTATCCTTGTTATTGTTATTTATCATTCAATTTTTTAGTGTTAATGACATTGTTTATTTTCTATAAAGGCACTTGTACCATGACATCTTACTAGATACAGACAAGGTCTAATTTTGATTTGTCAACCCTTATCTAGTTAGGCAGTATGGGGGCAGAGTAGATCTGCATGAACAATCTAATGATTTGAAAGATTACTTTAGAAAAAAAGCAACACCAACTATGCTATTTCTAGTGCTATACAATACGGGGTAAGTTATTAGTGGTAGTATTTCAATGTATGTATTTTTTATTGTTTAACTTTTACCATAACATGATTGTTAAAGAAAAGTTTATAAAATATTTTAGGCCACAATGGATATTGATTGTTATTAATCCAGTTGAACCTTTTGGCCCTCATATTTACTATGTGGATCCTCTAATTGGAGGTCTACTAGAAAATCGTCCTGATATGTTGTGATTGTTCATAACATGGTGATGTGTTAGATGAAATATTTAATCGTGGATGTGTTAGTGCTTCAATTATCAACATTTATATTAGGTACTTTATCATCATTGTTTATCCTTGTTATTGTTATTTATCATTCAATTTTTTGGTTTTAATGACATTGTTTATTTTCTATAATTAAGGCACTTGTACCATGACATCTTACTAGATACAGACAAGGTCTAATTTTGATTTGTCAACCCTTATCTAGTTAGGCAGTATGGGGGCAGAGTAGATTTGCATGAACAATCTAATATTTGAAAGATTACTTTAGAAAAAAAGCAACACCAACTATTCTATTTCTAGTGCCATACAATACGGGGTAAGTTATTAGTGGTAGTATTTCAATGTATGTTTTTTTTATTGTTTAACTTTTACCATAACATGATTGTTAAAGAAAAATTTATAAAATATTTTAGGCCGCAATAGATATTGATTGTTATTAATCTAGTGGGAATCTTTTGGCCCTCGTATTTACTATGTGAATCCTTTAATTGGAGGTCTACCAGAAAATCGTCTTGATATGTTGTGATTGTTCAATAGGTAAGTGTAATATCCTAAGTTGTAATTAAGGGCTAATAACTTCAAAGTGATGTAATTAATGTTAATTAAGCACTTTTTAAGTATATGATGTGAATTGTGATGTAAAGTGTGCTTGGTGATGGTTTAATAAGCATTATGATAATTAGGGGCAAAATGATAATTTACCGACCAATTGGTTAGTTACCGGAGAGGAAACTCATAGGTAACCAAAGATCAGTAACTAGGATTGTTGATTAAAATAATGGAAGTGTGTGTGTGCATGGGTCATATGACTTCATAAAGGGAGGCATGAGATCATGACAAGTGGCATAATGAGGGCCCTTGGATGGGAGTCAAAGATTCAAATCCTTCTTTCTCTTCCCTCTCACTTTCAAGTCAATTTGTGCATGGGAAAAGGGGAAGGAAATTAGATCATCATCCTCTCATCTCATTTCTCTCTCATCCTACCTCCATTTTCGCTGAAACTAGGCAAGAAAGAGAAAGACAAAGGTGAGTATTTGACCTTGAAAATGATCTCTTTGGGCCACATGCTATTCTCTAAAGTAGTTCATGGTGTTGAGAGCTTCCTTGCTATGGTTTCAAAATTTTGAGAAGAGGTGTTTTGGTATTTGAACAAATTAGTTGGAGAATCAAGGTTTTGATTCTAGCAAAGTGAAGAGGTAAATATTTGATGCATTTTGGTATATTTGTGATAATTTTTGATTGAGTTTTGGAAATTCTAGAATTTTGCCCTGATGTCTTGTGATTTTGAAAGATATGAATTGGTTAGTGTTTGGTAGTAGAATTCGTACCAAACTATGACCTTGAACCATTAGAAGTGATTGGGAAATTGTGGGAGTGAGATTGGTTATTAGTGCTTTTGGTTTGCATTTTGGGTAAAAATAGAGTAAGTGTTGATTGGGAAGGAATTTAGGTGTTTTGAGTTTACCTATAGGTTCCTTATGACATTTTGTGTAGGAATGAACTTTGGTATGAGTTTTGGAACCATTGGAGCCAGTTTTGGTAAATCTGGAAAATCATATTAGTTGCTGCGATCTGGCTTTTGATAAGCCTCACTCGAGTGAGGTAGGGTCTCACTCGAGTGCAGTATGAAATTCTCGGTGTTTTAGTTAAGTCCTCAGGCAGAGATAGCGAGTGAACGTCTTTATCTTTGAGTGACATACGTTATCACTCAAGTGCATGTGCATGTAGCACTATGGGTGTGCGTCTCGGGTTGTCACTTCCTATACCCCACTCGATGGGACTCGGGTGACTAGGTGTCATCACCCCAGTGCTCGGGTGAGTGCTCGAGTACAATGGCCATTTGGGAGGTGTTGGTGCTCTCAGGTACACACTTTCTATGTCTCACTCGCTGGGACTCGAGTAAGACCTTCTTCACTCGAGTGAGTCAGCCCAAAATTAGAGTTTTGCTTCCTAAAAAGGTATCTTCGAGGTAGTTTCTCCCAACCCTTTAGGGATATGTTTAGGCCTATAATAGCCACCTAAAGATTTTAAATGATAACCAACTTAAAGTATTACGAAATTAAGAACTTGGAAAAGAGATTGATGGGTTGTCCCTGATTTGGTTTATAGGATTTGATATTTGTCGTACGCGTGAGCCTACTATGCCGAAGAACATTAGGAAAGAACAAGGTAGTGATTCTTTCTCTTATACTATGTATGAAACATTGTATGTAAGTTTGTCATGCATTGTGAATACTTTGAGATACATTGTGATGCTTTGAGTTCGCAGCGAAAGCTGACACTTAGTGATACATTGTGATACTTTGTGATACATAGAGATCGCAGTGAAATCTGACGCATAGAGTTTGCGTCCATGAGTGCTGTCGTTTGTGGCGTGAGCCATGATACATTGTGATGCTGCTTAACATGATCATATATGCTATGTGTTTATGCATTGTGTAAGTGATTTGTTACTACTAGGATTCTCTTGAATCTCATTCTTTCCAATGACTAACATTTCAGACAGGGCGAGTGGCTCTAAAGAGAAGCGGGCAACCTGGAGCGATTAGGACCCCTTCGGGTGTATTTGATTTTGGGGATGTTGGTTATCTACTTTTGAGCTTGGGATTACTGTATATTTTGAGATGTAAATATTACATTTGATTTTGGTTATGTAATCCCCTAGTTGAGACTTATAAACCCTTAGTTTATATATGTATAGACCCAGGAGTTGCCAGGGAATTGGTTATACACTCTGATATGTATAAATATAAATAACTGCATAGGTAATTATATTCGAAATTTGAAATTGAGACCAGGATGGGGAAAAGTTTTTGAAAGATTTTACGAAAATCCTACTGCAAGGTAGGAAGTTGAAGTGAGTTTAAATTATCCGACGGTCTCTAATCCATTTTAATTATGTGTTAACAAATCATAATTACGCTAATCAATGTAGGGGGTTACAGTAAGTATACGTGTATATGTGTAAATATTTGTGTGTGTGCTTGTACAACCAAAAGTATTCAGTTTCTATTTGTTTTATTAGCATATTGACTGCATATCGAGCCTCTACCTCCTTAAGCTATTCTAAAGCTGCTAACCCTGTCAATAGCTATGTCTAAAAGAAGATACGGGTTCTGATATATGAATTTACTCAAATTTTGTTATTAAATAATTTTTATTCAAAAATTGAGTTAACTATTTCATTATATTATTGCAGTGCCCTTTCTAGCCTAATAACAATGGTTATAGGTATTACATCATGAAATTCATGAAGGATGTAATTACTCATAATCAGCCTTTTATTCCTCAAAAAGTAAGTCATTAAGTAATGCCTGATAATTAAGTTTTAGTGATTTTAATTCATTGTGTGCATGATTGTATATATATGTAGTGTTATGAAGATCAACGTTGTGACAGTCTGGCTGACCATCAAGTCAATAAAGTAATCAAGGAATGGTGTGAATATGTGCTCTGGCAAATATCTCGCTAGCTACTATTTAACTAGCCTAGGTGTTGTTTCTTACCAATTGTTGTGTAGTTTATTTAAGTTGACTTTGCTATTTTCATTCACAATTGTTGTAAATATATTTAGTAGTGATTTATTAATTAGTTATTTGTTTGTTTCATTTTGGAGTTATTTCATTGTTCTTTGCTTTTCTTTATTTTGCTGTGGATATAGAAATTTGTGTTTAAAGTTTATTGTCCACTATAATTATAGGGTTATGAATTAAAAGTACAAAAATATAATTTTTTTTAAAAAAAACATCCTGTGGTGCTTTCTTAAAAAAGGCCACAGGAAGCAAACTTAAAAAAACATCACTTCCTGTGGTGCTTCCTCAAGGAAGTGTCATAAGAAGTGTTTTTTAAAAATATATATATACATATATATATGCTGTGGCACTTCTTCTTTTAGTGGCGTTAGGATATGGGTACTTCCTAAGCACCACAGTTAGTTTAAAAATAAGTGCCACGCTGCCCTTTTTTATAGTAGTGATAGACTCGGCTTTACCTTAATCATGGGTTGCCATGTGAAGTTTGAAACTAATGATAGAATGGAATGGGTGCAATCCAAGTATGAGAGAATCTTTTGAATATATTGTGTGTGTGGAAGGATTGGCCATATAAAGAGGGACTATGATTGGGATACTCAACTTATTTCTTTTACCATGACAATATATAGTGCCCAGCTTGTATCAAGGTTCGGTTCATATTTTGTTAAGGATTATGATAATCGTATGGTTTCATATGAAAATATAGCTTTCTATTACAAATCTCATCAATGCCAGACTACCCTTATCTCCTGGGTTTCATGTCTAAATGGTGGCCATTACTTTTGTTATAGTTCAACAAAATAGAGATCATGAAGTGTAGTGATCAAGACGCTCTTTGCAAGTTCAATTAGCCTTACCAACACCTAGTCTATCATCATCCTTGGCATACAATAGAGATCTATTGGTAGATATCAATCATTAGATCTTTTTCTCATGAAATCTTGGAGGATTTGCACTGTGTGGATGAAGACGTATAAATGGAATAGTTTTCGGTAAGTGTGAACCTAGCAAATCAGTCATAAACTAAGGACAACTCACCTCATCATGATAAGCAATCCTTAAACCCTGGAGTGTCAACATGTGTCCTTGAAGATGGGATTTTTCAGCATGATTTAACCCAAGCTAATCTACTATATTAGCAGTATGCTTACATGGCTAAAGATGAACTAGGATATGACTTATCTTCAAGAAGGGCGTGTCTTTATTGGCTCTTCATTCCCTGGCTCTTCTATAATTCTTGTTGGCACCAACTTACAGGTCAAAAAGTGATCTCGATATGAAGATGTCGATCACTCTCCTCTCCTTTTTTAGAGATTTGCTACTCCAGCTACTTCCACATCACATGACACTTACTCCTCTTTTCTAGATTTTAGTAGAGTGTGCGCCAAAAAACTCCGCCTAAGGGCATGAAGGTATTGTTGTGGAATTGTCTTGGTCTTGGTAAAACCATGACTGTTCAAAGACTTAGAAATCTTTGTTGTAAATACTCCCCTAACCTTTTATTTCTTAATGAAACCTTTATAAGGCCATGTATAGTTTTAGATGCCTCTCCTAACTGGATCCATACTGCTTGTAATATTTTGGATAGTTATGATATCTATATTACATTTGTGTATGGTTTTCCTATGTTAATGATCGTTATATTTTGTGCTCTTGGCTTCATTCTTTAGTTAGTTCTATTAATTAGCCTTGGTAATTATTTGTGGCCTTAACTAAATATTAGGTTTATGTGATAAACTGAGTGCTTCTTCTTCTATGTGGGTACAACTTTTCGCAGTTTCCTAGATGACTGTAACATTTTTGACATTCTGTCTTAAGGTGGATGGTTTACATGGTGCAATAATTAACAAGGAGTTGATCAAGTTAAGGAGAAACTTGATAGGGCACTTTGAAATCCGTAGTGGTTACAAACTTTTCCAAAGTCAATGTTGCAAAATTTATTGATAATTGCATCAAATCATTCCCCAACTCATTGGGAAAGAAAAGGGATAAAGCTCTTTAGGTTTAAAAATTTTTGGTTTTCTTTTCCTCAGCGTCAAGACATTGTCAGTCAGGAATAGAGTAGAAAAATATATGGTTTGTGGGCATACAAAAACTCAGTCAAACTTAAACATATTCGAAAAGCTCTCATTAACTGGAACAAATTGTCTGTTAGCCATGTTTCTTCTAGCATTAAGGAATTGGACAATGAGCTTCAGGCTTAGCATAATAAGGAGGTCTTGTTGATTGAGGAAGAACAACATGTATCTTTTCTAAAATTGTCTCTTGAATTCTGATCTAACTGTAAAGAAATCATGTGGTTTTAAAAGGCAAGGCAAAACTGGATGCTGCAGGAGACAAAAATACAAAGTACTTTTGTAGCTATGCTACCTCCATAAGAATGCAAAAACTAATAGTTCATATAAACACTTAATCAGGGGAATAGATTGAGGAATATAAGGATATTCATAATGTGGCCACAAAGGATGGGTGGTGTGCAATTAAGCTTGACATTGCTAAGGCTTATGACAACATGTCGTGGTATTTCTTACACAAAATTTTGTAGAAAATGGAATTTCCTTTTAAGATGATTCAATTGATCATGCAATGTATCTCGATAGCCTCTTATCAAGTTAGACTTAATGGGTCTCCGGGGAGTCCATTCAATCCATCTCAAGGCTTGAGACAAAGCGATCCCCTTTCTCCATAATGTTTTTTTTTGCTATGTCCTAATGTACTATCTTGTATGATTGATTGGGTAGAGAATTATAACTGGTAGAGGGGTATTTGTGTTTCATGTGAAGCAATATCATTGACATATTTGATGTATGTAGATGATACCCTTCTCTTATGTCGTGCAATAGAAGAAAATTATCGCATAGTCAGAGCATTTCTCAAACGATATTCTCCAGTTTTGGGACAAATATTAAATATCAAAAATCATCACTAGTGTGTAGTGTAATACCTTACATTTTTGCCCCTTTATTACATACACGGAAACATTTACTTATATTCTCTGAGGGATTATTTCTCATTTACGGCTATTGAGCCATTAATCTTACCAAGTATCAAAGTTCATTCTTATTATGGTTCTTATACTTAGTTACAGTGATCCTGACTAACGATTAAATTATAATTCGCATATTCATACTATTCATACAAATATCCACATTGTGCAGTTAATTTACATACAGTAAATTAATACACATTCTCCTTCAATTCCTCGTCATTCTTCCTTCTGGTTCATCTTCAAGCATTCTTCTCTTTCTTGTTTATGTACCAATATGGTTGGTGGGGGAGGGTGAGATTCAAGAGAATCTCATAAGCAAACATTAGAGACAATGCTTGTAAGATGAATCCTATTGTATGATATGCTTGCCTTATATAGGCTCATGTTCACATAATGATATTCTGCATGCTCAATGTTTTATGCACATACTTATGGCCAACACAAAAACAGAAACAGAGCTTCATTAATTATTACATGATTCACATAATCAAGCAAAGCAATACAAAAAATCAATACACACCATAAACATCACATACATGCAAGTAAGTAAGTTTACTACCTTAATTGCCCTACCCTGATCCTTTGTTTGTTCCACTATCTATTCAATCATATATTCGACTCGGGATGCTGCCAAGTCTTAAAATTCCAAATGTATAAGAATTGAGTCAAGACCCATTCATGTACTATTATAAACTCTTTTAAGCTCATTCTGTTGGCCATCTATCACATTTTCAACAATTTCTGCATAGTACAATTCTGCACGGTGCAGTTTCACTATTTTCCAGAAAACTGGCAAATTTTTAGTTGACATTGGAAATTCATGATTAATTCTAGGAAAATCCAATTTGACTGTTTTCAAAGCCTATGAGAAGCTTTTTAAATGTAATTTTGTATAAAAAAACTTAAGTTTGACCATAGACAGCACACTTTTCCAAAAAATTCACCAAACTTTCCTTGTTCCAGATTGCATTCTAGAAACAGGGCACGAATTTGAAAATTCATAACTTTATGTACAAAAGTCTAATTGCAGTAATTCCAAAGGATTTGTGACACTATTTAGTTTATTTTGAAGAAAAAATATCACCCATAGCCAAGTGGATGCACAACTTTCCTAGATTTGTCATTTATTGCACACTGCCAGAATTCATTCCAGTTTTCATGACCTAAATTCAAAAATTCAGATCTCCCAATGTACAATTCTAAATGACATATATAACCTATCAAATTAAAGCTTGATAGGTCAAATTTCAGACAAACTTTTTTTACAATTTTTATACATTATTTACCTATTCAAAAACATCACACAATCAGACTGCCACACACATAATTCACACTAGCAGAATTTCTAGTTTTCAGTATTTATTTCTCATGGTCCAGAATTTACAACTAAGGGCTATTTCCACACAGTTTTTAATTTAGAACACAATGTTAAAATCAAAATTACCAAATTCATACTCCTTCTACATGTCTTGTTTTGGCAGAAATTCCATATAAATTCCAACAACTACCAAACTTCCAATTTAAGCCTTAAACTAGTTCCATATGTCTTATAATCATCATAAAACACCATAAACACAATCAAATCACCCTGGCTCCTCAAAACCCTTACTTGCCTGAAATTAGGGTAGAATTACACATGCCAAATTACTTATTCAACCAACACAACCATTAGCTCAAAATGAAGCTAATACTCACCTCTTGCTCCTTCTTGGCTCCTTTCTTTGAGTCTACAACTTTGGCTCTTGCTAGAGGACTTGAAATACCTCCTCTTGACATTCTAAATCTATAGAAATGAAAATCTCATCAAGAGGAACAATGTTTATGGAGGATACTTGAGCCACATATGAGGTTAATAAGGTGAAAATACAAGATGAAACCTTTACCTAAAACTTGTTTCTTCACTTTCGTTTTCTCCTTTCCATCTTTGGCCGACTTTAGATAATGAATGGGATGAGAGTGTTTTAATTAAATATCCAAGCATTCATGTGGAGCTTTAGTTAGTTTGTGTGCGTGCTGAGAGAGAGTTCTTTAATTAAATAGCTAAAGTGGTGAATAGAGATGTGAAAATGTGTGTCAACTAATTCTCTTCTCTCCTGACTTGTTGACCAACTTTTCCTTGGAAAAAGGTAATAGATTAATTGATCAATTTTCACTCTCTTCATCTTTACTTTCTTTTTGACTGAAATAATTGTCTTGAAGGGAGGAAGTTATGTTGACTTTCCTCTTCTTTCTCTCTTCATGCTTTTGGTCAACCTCAATGAGAAAAAAGGTGAAGAATGATTTGGACTACATTCCCTTTCTTTCTCTTCTTGAACTTAATCGACTTTATGTGTCCAAAGTGGGAAAATATATTAGCTACTCTCTCCTTTCTCCCTCTCTTAAGCTTGGCCGGTTTTGTTGACTTCAAATGGTAAGTTTATATTGATCACAACTCCCTCTCTCCTTCACTTTGTCTTGGACGTTTCTTTTGTGTTAAGGGCAAGGGAATATATTAATTTATTTCTTACTTTTCAAGACCAAATCTTGACCTCTTATTTTTTGTTTCCAATTATAACCTCAAGATCAAGTGACAATTATCTCTTTTTGCCCTTAAGTATGGCAATATAATTCCTGTGCCATTAATTCTTTCAATTCTTTTTCTTAATTCTTTATAGACACTACTTCCCTTTGCCTTTGGATCTGGGTTAGGTTTTATGCCATTCGGATACATCCTAAAGGAATTGGGTATTTTCTTTTGATTAGTTTGCACTGACATTCATACTTTATTCTCGGTGTGGTTTCTGATAGTCATTATATTTCTTGTTCATTCCTGGGACTCTTTCTAAAATAGGCTTAGTAGTCTACTATATTAAGGCTTATTCTCTAGCATCTAGTCCCAAAATTCGGGGTATTACAAATCTCCCCCCGTTCAATAAATTTCATCCTCAAAATTTGCTATCAGTCCAATTATTAATAATACTTCAAAAGGACCATTGTAGCAAGGGTTTCATTTCTTTCTTTTTATATGCCATCAATACCTCAAATTCTAGAGGTTTACTGACATCTCAAATTTTGGAGGGCACCTCGAATTCTAAAGGCTACTCGAAATTCTCATTCCTAAACTTCTAGAGATACCTCAAATTCTCAACACCTCAAATTCTAGATGTTTTCTCATTCAATTTTATTTCTATTTCTATTCTGATAGACCCTGCCTTGCGTCTGAGCTTCTTCAATTCAAGTTCTCAAACTTCTTTTCTCTTGACTAGCATTGTAGCTATCAAGTACTATCTGACTTAACAAGTTTAGATTTCCAGACTCTTCTCTCAATTTCTGTTCCCGTATCATCATGACCGTCAACTACACCGCTTTTCAATTCACACATTTGTGACAACAATCGCGTCACAGCTTTTCTTTTCAACTATGTTGTCTTATATTCAATTTTCTGGTTTTTCAAATATTCAAAATTCTTGTGGTCACAGTACATTTTCACAATTGCACTATACAAAAATAGTGGTTATACATTTTCAAAGAAAACATAATCGCTGCGAGCTCAAATTCATGAGTGGGAAAATTCATCTAGTGAGGTTTCAACTGTTGAGAGCCACATGACAACATTCCATCCTGCTTCACCAGGACATTTCCCAATCCTTTCTTTCTTCTTTCTTTACAGACTATGCTAGTCATTTAACTGTAGACCACACAAGGGTCACATTCTTGGATCGGGAATATTTAATATTAGTGCGAGTTTCAACCCCTTTTTCATTTCTATGAAATCCTCTCATAGACATTGTCCCACTTAAGAAATTCTTTCCTTCAATTCTTCCTTTCAAATGAGTGGTAAAACGATTGAAGAAAAGTTCTAAATTTATCTTGTAAGACCCAGCAAACTGAGTATTTCTATAATAGTTTCTGGCCTCTTTCAGTTCTATACTGCTCCCACTATTTTGGGTTCCTCTGAGGATCCCTTCTTTTTTAGACATAAAAAATGACCACTACAAATTGGTCAAAAATTCTATCACAAAATTATGTTAAAAAAATTCAATTCTTGAAACATTCTGTTCACAAATTCAGTTTATAAAATTCATGAAAATATCAGGTGAATTGGTTAGTTCAAAATTCAATTTTTTTACAAATACTCAAGAACCAGTCAATTGTTCTAAAAGATCTTTCTTTCTGTATACATTCTAGGCTTCACTCTTGCTACTCAAGCCATTTTTATCCTTACGTAATGTTCACAAAGCACGCAAAACAAACCATCAATTCTTGAGCATTCACATTCATTCACAAGACCTAACCAATCAAGTATTGCATTCATTCCAGCCTTACGACTGTTATTCTAACCTTACGGCCGTTATTCCAACCTTTCGGCTGTTTTAATTCTAGCCTTTTGGCCATTTCAATTTTGAATGCGTTCTGCTAGCCCATGGACACACTGGTCCAACAAGACTTAGGGCTTCTCATTAAATGTTTGTCAGGTCTAATGGCCTAAGGACACGCTGGTCCAATAGGTCTTACTGCCCACCGTATATTCATTCCTAATAGTAAACACATACATGCAAAATCATTACATAAGATATAAGAGCAAGAGTTGCTTCCCTTTATACCATTGAGCCTATTCCTCCTTAATTCCCTTTCTCAACTTTCTTTCTACAAGCAGCACTAGAGCACCCCATGACGATACGCTAGGTCATATAAACCTTTTTTCCTAGCAATTCTACAATCTCCCTTTTGTAATTCTACTATCTCATCTAGGGCCATTCTATATGGACTTTGGATATTGGTCTAGCTCCAGGCAACATTGCAAATTCTACTTCCCTAACTGGGAGTATTCTACTTATACCTTTTAACACATTGTCCGCCATCCCCTAATCGACTCCTAGTATAGTCTCAAGTTAGTGGAATAGCAGGCCGATTCATTCTTTCTCTTAGTTCGTCAAAGAACTATTTCCTTATTCATGCTTTCCATCACTTTGTCCTATCAAGGAACAAACTTTCATTCATTCTTTCTAAAGGAATATTCTATGATCAAAATCTTTCCCTATGCTAGATGAGCAGCTAGCAACCTTTGGAAACCTTAGTCTCATTTATACTATATTATAGTACCTCAATTCATTCAGATCAATTCAAATGCCTAAAGACTCAGTTCAACAATTTTTTGATTCTTAGGTCACAGCTGTAACCCCCTCAGTAATTATATCTGAAATACGAGATTAAAATGAAATAGATACCAATAATAAACAAAACTCATTTAAAATCCCATCTTCACGATAGGGTTTTCATAAATGCTTTTCAAAATCACTTTAACTTGATCTCATGTTCACATTTTGAATACAATTACTATACGCAGATAAATAACATTCATTATAAATATCAGAGTGCACAACATAATTCCCGGCAATCCCAGGTTCATATCTTTACAAAAGGGTTTATAAAGGGCACATATGCGCATATGCAAGTTCTCATACGGGGATTACACAATATCCTTTCAACACATATCCAAATACACATCCAAATATACATCCACAACCAAATATAGTCATCCTAACCTCTATGATAACCAACTACCAAAACCATACTTCAACAAGAGCCTTAGCCGCCCTTGGTTGCTTGCTCCTTCCTCAAACCTCTTACCCTATCTAAAATGTTGGTAGGGGAGGGTGAGATTCGAGAGAATCCCAGTAGGAAAAAATTACCAATATGCATGCAAGATAAATGTTTAATGTATGACATGCTTGCATCATATAACTCATGCTTAAACAATGACAAATCTTTAAGCTCAATGCTTCGAACAATATACCTATAGCCATAGCATAAATTGAAACATAGCTTCAATTACTCATATATGTTCACATAATTAAGCAAAGCAATAACATGCATCAATAGACTAACACAAATATCAGAGCATGTAGGAGAGGTATATTCCCTACTCTTGCTCTTTCCACGTATGCTCCAGCACAGGCTACTCGCTATCAAAGTGAATATCCAACCGTATAATCAAATTAAGGACATAGGGTTATTCTGTATTCCAAAACCTTACTTTCATAACACTTAAAGTTTGTTATCATTCATACCCTTTAAGTGTCTATAATAAGTTCAATGAAAGCCTAAAGGATTAGGAAGTACTAGCTTGAAAATCACCTTTCAAAATCTTAAAGTGTTGAAAACAGGGTTTTGGCTGTAGCAAAAAATAGCACAGAAGGTTTTTGGCTACAGCAAAAAAATTCAGGCTGCGGCCAAAATGTGCATAGAAACTTTTATGCTATAGCCAAGAACTTTTGGCTGCAGCCAAGGAAACTTCAGAAATTCATAACTAATTCTAGAAAAATTGAAATGAGATGATCCCAAAGCCCATTGAAATCTCTTTAAGTCCTCTTTATAGGAAAAATATGAGCCATTACCAAAAATCACCACGCAATTCCAGAATTACATGAAATTTCCTTGCTATTCCATATTTGTACTTAGTTTTAACGTCAAACATTGGAAAACCATAACTCCCAGTTCACAAAACGAAATGACACAAACTATATGCCTATTTTGAAGCTTGGAATGTAAACTTTCTTTTCAGAATTTGTAGAGACCATTTGCTCATTCAAAACGTCAAGACAAACAGACTGCCCAAAACAGAGTTTCAATGGACAAATTTTCAGTTTTTCTCAATTGCTTTTAATGGTCCAATTTTCACATCAAACATTATTCTCACACAAAATTTTACAAGGAATCCATTGGAAATACCAAACCAGCCAAATTCACATTCCATTGACATGTTTCACCAATAATCATAACATGTCAACACAAGTCACAATTCAAACTCACATTGCAATTCTTTACTTTCCAAAGCTCCAAACCAATTCAAACCAATTCTAATGAACATATAACATAATAAAACACCAATTGCACCTCAAAACATATGACAATTCATGCAATTCGAAATTACTACAAAATCAGGGCAAAATTCACAATTCATAAAACTCATCCATAAATCACAAAACTTAGATCAAAAGGCTTCAAATACTCACCTCTTCCTTTTTCCCAAACCAATTCCTTGATTCTTCATCTTTCCAATTTTCCTTAAGCCCTCAAACACCTCCTTTCACAAATCTAAAACCATAGCAATGAAGCTCTCAACACTATGAACAATATTAAAGAAGGGTATTAGAGTATTAGAGGACAAATACAAGGCTAAACTCACCTTGATTCTTTCTCTTTCCTCCTCCACTTTGGGCATCCATGGAAGCTAATGAGAGAGAAAGATGAGATGATGAAGAAGGAGGGTTAGTTTTTGGGAACTAAAAGCCTTATTAGGCTGACCAAAAAGGAAGAGAGGAGAGAGGATGAGTGTTGACAAATTGACCAAGATTCAAAGGTCCATAACTTGCCGAGTGTCATGATCTTGTTCCATCTCCAATGAACTCACATGAACTCACACACATGGGATTCCATCTACTCAATCTTTACACAAATCAATCTCAACCATTGATCTTGAAGTTACTAATGAGTTTCCTCTTTGGCAACTGACCAATTGGTCGATAACTTTACCGTATTGCCCCTGATTATGGCAATTCCTCCTAAATCACCACTAAACACATCATACTTTTCCATTTAGCCACAATATGCACCCTACCTATATTTTAAGTCAATTTAGATGTTCATCCATAATTGAGCTTAAATGCATGGTTTCAGCACTGCTCACAACACATACGAATCACATTCAAGTACCAAATCACATTATATTCTCCAAAAAGGTTTATTTATCAATAATCACCTCCACTTTTGGAGTTATTTACCCTTAATCAAAATTTATGATCCTGCTAAATTGGGGCTTAGCAGTCCACTTATCTCAGGCTTATTCTCTATCCTCAAGTCTCAAAATTTAGGGTATTACAACAGCTCAGCTGATAACAACCTTCTGGATGTCTATCCAACTTCTAGGTTTATCAATCTAATTCTAGAACCTCAGTCATACCCAATAAGCATGCTAAGATCATCATGATTCATTCCTTCTATTATATTCTTATAACATTAAGGTAATATCCTCAAATATTTCCCCAAAGCATTGCTGATAATTCATCATTACACATAAGGTTTATACTTTCATGTATCAGAACCATAGTGCAACCTTAATCACATTTTGACCTAAACACTATTTTAGCTTAGATCAGATTCAAGCCTATGCTAAATCTTTAATGTATTCATTTTACCATTCTCTTGGCATCCCTAAGGATCACCATATTTCATATCTGAAGGTGCTCGAGCCTTTAATCAAGAGGTTTCAAATTTTTAGGGCACTTCCCAGGTAGAGCCAGGAATTCGGGCCGAGCCCGTCGGGCCGGCCTGTTTAGGCCCAAGCCCGTCAAGGGCCGGGCCTATGATTTAGAGGCTGAAAATGGAAGCGGGCCTAAAAGGGCTGGCCCTGTAGGGCCGCAAGCCCTGTAGGGCCAGCCCTAAAGCCCTGCGGGCCGGCCCTTTTAGGCCCGTTTAATATTTTTTAAAAATAAATTAATAAATATAATATCATTATATCAAATTATCAATATGAGAGACACCTAAGTTCCTAATAGAGTATTAATAACAGGCAAACACTTATTAATTGGTTTGATTTATTTTATTTTCTACAATGTTTTATTCATTTAAACTTAAAAAAAAAAGGCTAATTTAGACATTAGATGATTATTTTAACTAAAAATTTATGAGTTTTAAAAATAATGTATACCAATTTAAAGCAAAATAATAAATAAATTGTAAAACTTTTAAAAAATTTTTTTGAATTAAAATGAGTTTAAGCCTGTTTAGGCCCGAGCCCGTGAAGGGCCAGCCCTGTAGGGCTGTGGGCTTAAAAAATATGGTACTTTTAAGGAAACGGGCCTAAACGGGCCGGCCCGTTTTCCCAGCTCTATTCCCAGGGGGTCACCCATCCCGGGATTGCTCTTGCTTGAGCACGCTTAACCACAAAGTTCCATTGGTATCTGGGTCATAGGATAACTTGACATCATATTCTTCGGAGCTTATAACCTTTTCTCTTGGGTACACATCACTACTACTCCGTTTCAGTCTCTATATACAGTTTACCCCATCCTCTAAACCAATCTACCAACTAGTAGTCGAGGAAAATTCTATTCCTCTAGGTTTGACCATCACCTATATTTCTTTCTAGTTATAGGATCACTATCAAGGTATCAACATACCTATTCACAGCAGCAGAGCTTACTAGCCAAATGCCAGAATCTCTACTTTGATACCATAAAATGTAATACCTTACATTTCTACCCCTTTGTTAGGTACACAAGAGCATTTACTTATATTCTCTTGGGGATTATTACTCATTATGACTGTTGAGCCGTTAATCTTACCAAGTATCAGAGTTCACTCTTATTCTAGTTCTTATGCTTAGTTACAGTGATCCTGACTACTAATTAAATTCTAATTCACATATTCATTCTGTTATTCATACTAGTCATACAAATATCTGGGTCATGCAATTAATTTACATACAATAAATTAATACACATTCTTCTTCAATTCTTCATCATTTTTCCTTCTGGTTCACCTTCAACCATTCTTCTCTTTCCTGTTTATGTACCTATATGGTTGGTGGGGGAGGGTGAGATTCGAGGGAATCTCAATAGCAAACATTACAAACAATGCATGTAAGATGAATTCTAGTGTATGATATGCTTGCCTTACATAGGCTCATGTTCACATAATGATATTCTGCATGCTTATGTTTCGTGCACATACTTATGGCCATAGTAAAAATAGAAACAGAGCTTCATCATTCATACATGCTTTAGATAATCAAGCAAAGCAATACAGCAAATCAATATATAGCATAAATATCACATACATGCAGGTAAGTAAGTTCCTTAATTGCCCTTCCCTGATCCTCTGCTTGTTCCACTGTCTGTTCAATCCTATATCCGGCTCGGGCTCCTGCCGAGTCCTAAGATTTCAAATGTACAAGAATTGAGTCAAGACCCATTCATATACTAGTCTAAACTCTTTCTGTTGGTTATCTATAACAGTTTCAACAATTTCTGCACAGTACAATTCTACGCAGTGCAGTTTCACTATTTTCCAGAAAATTGGCAGATTTTCAATTGATTTTGGAAATTCATAATTAATTCTAGGAAAATCCAATTTGACTAATTCCAAAGCCTATGTGAATCTCTTTAAATGTAATTTAGTATCAAAATACTTAAGTCTGATAATTGACATTACACTTTTCCCAAAAATTCGCCAAACTTTCTCTGTTACAGATTATATTCCAGAAATAGGGCACGACTTTGAAAGTTCATATCTTTATGTAAAAATATCTAATCCAAAGGCCATGTGACCCCTATTTAGTCTATTTTCAAAGAAAAATATCACTCATAGCCAGTTGGATGCACAACATTCCATATTTGTCATTTATTGCACACTGCAAAAATTCATTCCAGTTTTCATGACCTAAATTCAAAAATTCAGATCTCCCAATGTACAATTCCAAATGGTATATATGATCTATCAAATTAAAGCTTGATAGGTCTAATTTCAAACTCAAAAGTTTCATAATTTTTGGACATCATTTACATATTCAAAAATGTCACACAATCAGATTGCCATGCACATAATTCACACTGGCAGAATTTCTAGTTTTCAGTATTTATTTCCAACGGTCCAGAATTTACAACTAGGGGCTATTCCTGCATAGTCTTTTGTGTAGAACATTATGGGAACGTAAAAATTACCGAATTCCTACTCCTTCTATATGTCTTGTTTTGGCAGAAATTCCAACAATTACCAAACTTTCAATTTAAGCCTTAAACTAGTTCCATATGTCTTATAATCATCATAAAACACCATAAACACAATGCAATCACCATGGCTCCTCAAAACCCTTACTTGGCTGAAATTAGGGTAGAATTACACATGTCAAATTACTTATTCAACCAACACAACCATTATTCACCTCTTGCTCCTCTTTGGCTCCTTTCTTTGATTATATAACTTTGGCTCTTGTTAGTGGACTTGAAGCACCTCCTCTTGAAATTTTAAAACCATAAAAATAAAGCTCTTATCAAGAGGAACAATGTTTATGAAGGATACTTGAGCCATAGATGAGGTTAAGAAGGTGAAAATCCAAGATGAAACCCTTACCTAAAACTTGTTTCTTCACTTTCATCACTTTTTCTCCTTTCCTCTTTGGCCGACTTTGGATAATGAATGGGATGAGAGTGTTTTAATTAAATGTCCAAGCATTCATTTGGAGCTTTAGTCGGTTTGTGTGCGTGGTGAGAGAGAGTTCTTTAATTAAATAGCTAAAGAGGTGAATAGAGATGTGAAAATGTGTGTCAACTAATTCTCTTCTCTCTTGACTTGTTGACCAACTTTTCCTTGGCAAAAGGTAATGGATTAATTGATCAATGTTCACTCTCTTCCTCTTTACTTTCTTTCGGAACAAAATAATTATCTTGAAGGGAAGAAGTTATATTGACTTTCCTCTTCTTTCTTTCTTCATGCTTTTTGGTCAACCTTGATGAGCAAAAAAGTGAAGAATGATTTAGACTACATTACCTCTCTTTCTCTTCTTGTTCTTGACTGCCTTTAGGTGTCTAAAGTGGGAAAATATATTAGCTACTATCTCGTTCTCCTTCTCTTAGGCTTGGCCAGTTTTATTGACTTCAAATGGTAAGTTTATATTGATCACAACTCCCTCTCTCCTTCACTTTTTCTTGGACGTTTCTTTTGTGTTAAGGGTAAGCAAATATATTAATTTATTTCTTGCTTTTCAAGACCAAATCTTGACCCCTTATTTTTGGTTTTGAATTCTAACCTCAAGATCAAGTGGCAATTGTCTCTTTTGCCCTTGAGTATGGAAATATAATTTCTTGTGCCATTAATTCTTTCAATCTCTTTCTTAATTCTTTCTAGACACTACTTTCCTTTTTTCCTTTGGATCAGGATTAATTTTTATGCCATTTGGATACATCCTAAAGGAATCGGGTATTTTCTTTCAATTAGTTTGCATTGACATTCATACTTTATTCTAGGTGCGGTTTCTAATAGTTATTATATTTCTTGTTCATTCATGGGACTCTTACTAAAATTGGCTTAGTAGTCTACTTTATCAACGCTTATTCTCTAGCGTCTAGTCTTAAAATTCAGGGTATTACATGTAGCCCCTCAGTTCCTCATCATATGAAGTGAAAATTGTTAGAAATACTTGAAATTAAATTCCATTCACGCTAGGGGAAATATCTAGGTACATATATTGACAATCAAGAAATAAATTTCATTCTTGCCCACCTAATACTTGATACTATTAGGTGGTTAGGAAATAGTTATGGAATATATACTGTCCGATATGGTTATAGATTGCTTTACTTCACAATTGGGCAATCCACTCTTATAGAAATTGAGGTACGTCAATTGATTTGGAAATCCTTGTTGCCCCCTAGACTTAAGTTGTTACTTTGGAAGATTGTTAGACGTATCTTGTGTACAACTCAATTGCTTCGTAATCGACATATGGCTGATTTTGAGGTATGTTATTTCTATACTTGTAATTGTGAATCCTTAGAGCATTTGTTCTTATATTGCCCTTTCTCCAGAGCATGTTGGTTTGGTTGTATCGCTAGTTTTAGAATTGATGTCACACCGTTATCTTATTTTCACCTTTTTTAGAGTATTTAGAGCAGTTTGGTGGATATGCAAAAACAACATAAAAATACTAATAATAAGTACTCGATATCAATACATGAGTTCCCCGCAGGGTTTGAAAAATATATACAAACTTGGTCCAAAACTATCCAAAATAAACTAATAATAACCAACAGCTCTATTTCTTGACCCGGACACCTCAGTTGCCTGTATTTATCGTTTTGCCCCTCGAATCCCTAGCTTCTACTAGAATATTTTAATATTGAAAAAGGGTGAGATTCAAACGAATCTTAATAGTAACAAACAATCGATCATAGAAAATGCAATAATAAATATGCCAAGTACCACATACAGCAATATTATAATAACAAATAATTCAGTTCGATAAGAAATGTTCAAAGCCAACCACTATTGCAAGCCTTACTCGTTCTGTACCTCAGTTGGGCTCAAGACCATAACCTGGGCATATTGATGTACCCGTAGGCACTATATATCATACATATTATGGAAGATGGCATACACAAAACATATAAACATTTACATAATGTATAAAAGATAGAGTTACTACCTTAAGTCCCTTTTTGTCCACAAACCGCTCGTGAACTTTGTTCCGGCTCGGGCTAACTGCTTGGTCCTAAAACTCCAAATGCATAAGAATAGAGTCAAGACCTATTCATGTACTATTCTAAACTATTTTATATTCATTTTGTTGGCTATCTAATGCAGTTATAATAATTTCTGTACAATACAATTCTGCATAGTGGAATTTCACTGTTTTCCAGAAACTGACAGATTTTCAGTCAAATTTGGAAAATCACAATTAAATCTAGAAAATTCCAAATTGACTGGTTCCAAAGCCTATGTAAAGCTCTTTAAGTTTATTTTCATGCAAAAATATTCAAGGCTGATCACTATTATCAAATTTTTCCTAAAAATTCGCCAAACTTCCTCTGTTCTAGATTTCAAAAATAGGGCATAACTTTGAAAATCCATATCTCTTTTTATAGAAATCCAATGAGTGTGATTTCAAAGGTTATGTGACCCCTAATCATTTTAGTTTTAGGAAAAAATATAGCTATTACACTTCTGGATGTATATCAATACAATATCTGACTTAATTGATCACTGCCTCCAGAATTTGCCAGTTTTCCAGACCAAATTTTGAAAATTCATAATTAATTTAACAAAACTTCAAATGGGTTGGTTCTAGGTTCTATAAAAATATCTTGAAGTCCTATTTTAGAGAAAAATATCATAGAGGATTGATTATAGCCACACATTTTTCAAAAATTCGTCAAATACAAACTACCACATATTTCATTCCAGAATCAAGGTCAAACTTTGAAAAATCATAACTTTCAATTTGCTAGTCCAAATGGCTCATATTACCTACCAAATTAAAGCCCATAATATCTACTTTAATCTTGTAAAATTTCATAGCATTTAGACTAAGTTTGGCTGATCAAAACACATTGCAAGTTCTCTGCCTCCTGAAAATGAATTCAGGTAGACTTGAACAAAACTTCTAAAACCACTATAAATTATCATTTAACCATAAACACATAATTAAACCATGATTAAACCTTAAAAAGTACCTTTGGCTGAAAAATGAACAGTGACACACCTTCAAGAAAACTCATCCAAACAATAACTAATCGGTTCAAAATGAAGCCTATACTTACCTCTATGCGTTTCCGCAACTTGATTGAAAATCCAGCAGTACTCCGGTAAGCAAGACGTCACCAAACACCTCCAAATGAAAATCCAAAACTGTAGAAATGAAGCTTGGGATGAGTAGAAGAAGATTATAAAAGGGTGTTTTGAGAGAAAACACCGATTCAGTAGTGTTTCAGTGGATTGAACTCAAGAACGATTACTATTCATCTTTTCTCTTTCCTTTTGCAATTTCTCTCCATTTTCTCTATTTTTTTTTTTCTGATTTTTGGGGGCTTGGATGAAATTAAATGGCCCTTAAAGAGTCTTGAAATTGTTCGCCACGTGTCAAAACCTTGTAATGCCATTTGTCCGGTGATCCAGTGATTTGGTGATAGGTGTCACTTGTTTTAATAAAGTGGGTCCCATCTCCTTTCTCTAGCTTTTAGCCATCCAATTTGTCAGGAAAGTGAATGTCTGATGGTTTATCCCCGGCTCCTGAGTTCGGTGTTCAAAAAAGTCAATTGGGGGATCAGATCGGGGATCGGTGAGTCCCCCTGACTTCTGCGCCACATGTCATCGTCTTGGAAGGCCAACACAAAAGGCAAAAAGGACACCTCATAATGAAGGGACAAGTGTCACGGTCTAATTGTGCGAACCAAAATGTGTGTATAGTGTTTGTCATGATGATGTGTACTTTGATGACAAGTTCATCTTCTTATTCATCTAACACAAAAGTTGAGTCATCATGACTTATTTTATTAAAGCTACTTTAATAAATTACTTTATTAGTATTTACTTGAGTTTCATTCGAGATTTTGGCAAGTGTATTGGATCCACAAGATGACGCTAGGTTAGAATATGTGTGTGGCCCCATATGGTGTCATATACCAGTGTATTTTCCAAAAACGCAGGGTACACATGTCTGCCTTAAAAATGCCATTTGCATACCTATATCAGTATATTTTGCTCAACCAATCAGTCCCATATCTCATGACATATATGGGTGGCATCTTTCTACCAACCCAATGTGTCCTGTACACATCTACACTAGCACTTAATTATGCTGCCTACAAATACCGAGCCCTTGTAGGGCCAAATCATATAGTCCTCGAGAATCTTTCTATTTTTTGTCATTATTGGGACTCTTCCCGAACTGGGCTTAATCGTCTACCTAATATAGCCTTATCCTCAAGTTTATAGGCCCAAAATTCGAGATATTGCAATTGACAATAACCTTGACAAATCCTTGCAACAATGGATAGTAACATGGTTGCAAAACTACAAAGATCCTAGTAATTTCATGACTTATTTGCCTTTCCAATTACTAGAATCCTTATGGTTTGCACAAAATCAAGTTTGTCATATAGGTAAATAATATCTCCATAGCAAGTGATCAGTATGGTTCATTATATTATAAAACCAGCACTGCTATATCTCAATTATTGTATCAACAACATCAAGCCAACGATGCTTTACAAGAACAACTCCTACAGGAGTTACTCAACGATGTTATCTTCAGTATCAACAACTTAAGAAGGGGCAAGAGAAGTATATATGTTATGGTATTTTTTTATCACAGCAAATTCCATGAATGGTTGTTTGCCCCACAAAATAAACCTGGAATCCTACAATTGCAGTTATTGGCACTACGAGATGCTATAACCTGCATCCTTAGACGGCAAAAGATAGATCAGCCAACTTGATTTCCTATACGCTGTAAACTAGTAAAACAATATATCCCATATTAAAATCATTACCAGGACGAAGAATGTTTTTTGGGGACTATCCTACCTTCTGAAGGATGTGTGTATATTATTGAGATTACTTTGTTGATTACACCTTTTCATCATAAATACATTTATATTTCATAGGGGAAAAAAAAGTTAGCCCACACAAATTTCAAGGAAACCAAAGGAAAACATCACCCGGTATTTTAGGCTTAAAGGTATATAGCTGTAAATATTATAATAACCAAGTGGCCTTTCATAGGTTAATTAGGTCCGATTTGCAATTAATTTGCTTGAGCCCACAAAACAAACAAAAAAGAAAAGGACACTAATAATGAAAAAATAGTGACCAATATCACTGAGTGGAACATTTAAAAATAATATGGTATATATATTTAATAATCAAACCCAGAATCGTCTGGTGAATTTCCGGGTTCTGTCTCCTCACATTCACTAACCAAATCTCTCTCCCTCTCTCTCCCCTTCAGCCATAAAAAGTTGGTCCTCATGTTGTCCATAAAAATAAATATACTCAATTATTTACTTTAGGTTCTTGAGTTCACAGTGAACATATGAAACGTGTGTGGCTAGTATATAAATTAATTATAGGGCATGCGCATGCCAAATCTAAAGTGCGTAATGCACTATGCAGCTATAGGGTGACACGAAAGGGAGACTAAATTTGAATGCAAGTATGATGCATGAGAATAAGATTGTTTGATTTCCTTAAGATAAAAAACAAAATAATGCAGAGATCAATACCCTGGAGTTGGATATATAGTGGGTTCGATTAATGGGTTAGTTAAAAGCTCAGTACAATAATGCATGACTAAAACAGCTTTACTGATGGCAAAAAAAGACTAAAACAGCTTTACATTTAGTTATTGGTTTGGTATGATTGTACTGGATTGACCATAATAAAACAGCTTTTTATCATTTATTATATTGAGTTAGTCTCTCAACTTAAAAGATATAAGCCATGTTTAAAAAGGTTTTTTCATATTAAAATAAGTTCCTTTTGGGTCATGTCTCTAGTTCATTAATTTTTTTTTCATGTTTTGTTATTGATTGTAACTGAGAAAATGAGACAGTTAAAAATAAATAGTTTATGAAGAAATGTGTAGCCTCATGAAAATAAAAAATTTTATTAATGTAATTTCTTTTGTTTTAAACATATGTCACTTTTAATTATTTCACTATTTTTTTGAATAAGACACAATGATGTTAAAAAAGAAAAAGTTTACAAGGGGCATTAAGTTAATACACATAAAGAATTACTAAACAAAAAGCTAAGAAAAGCATACTAGTGGAAAATTGACTTTTTAGACCGATTAAAAAAGACTTTTTAGATCGGTTGTGAATTAGGTCTTGTTACAGGAGGTCTAAAAAGTCTGTTATTTTTTAGACTGATTGTTACAACCGGTCTTAAAAGTATGACTTTTAAGACTGGTTGTGACATACAACCGGTCTTAAAGGTCACCTTTAAGACCTGTTCTGCCTACAACTGATCTTAAAGGTCAGACCTTTTAAGACCGGTTGTGTCTACAACCGGTCTTAAAAGTCCACCTTTTAGACCGGCTGAAGGCACAACCGGTCTTAAAGGTCTGACTTTAAAGATTGGTTGTGTGTCATAACCGGTCTTAAAGGTGGACCTTTAAGACCAATTGTGCCTTCAACCGGTCTTAAATTACCTTTAAGACCGGTCGTGACTACAACCGGTCTTAAAGGTTCTATTTTTTTTAAAAAACGTCCCTTTTATATATATACACGCAGTGAATGCTCCAATTTTAACAGCAGCACAGAAGCAACATAACAGATTTCACAAAAGCAATGACAGTAGCAAGATCAACAACGAGCACAAATAAAGGTGTAAGCCAGGTGACTTTTAATTAAACTTCCAACAAATGGTAATTAGTGTAGAACAAGCTAAGGTTCAAGATCAAATGTCACAATTTAAGACACAAGCTAAAATCAGATTCTAGGAACTACAAATTCACTCCATTTCTTGCAATTTCAATGTGCAACATGAAGTTGTCTAAACCTAAAAACATGCAGGAATGTCCAAACAGACGAATTTGCTCAGAAATGAATGCAAAACTTTGAAATGACAATAGCAGCAATAAAATTCAAGTATTGATACAAGCAACAGCAGAAATTCCTCAGTATTGACAAAATTCCATAGCTTCTTCAGAAACATATTTTTGAACAATAGATGCTTCAGGCCGGTTGGGGTTCTTCACATACCCTTTTAGTATTGCCCTTGTGCGTATCCCTCCATTATATTTTTGCTCATAAAAAAGCAATAATGATTAATATAGCACCCAGATCATTACCTATATGATATATTCCTATGCTTCCCAATTATTTATGTTCCTATATTTTATTCATCATAATGGGTCCAAAAGTAGTACACAAAAACATAAAACAAGTTTTTTAATAAAACAACTGTAAATGGTCCCGCTAGATCCAGCACTTGCAAGCAAATAATTAGATTAATGTAACTAATCATGTTGAAGAATCGTGCCTTATGACTAAACCCCTAATGTTTATGGATATAATTATAATTCCTGACTGGCGAAACCTACCCTTGCTAGGAATCACTGCTCTGATACAAAAAATGAAACATTTCATAATTAAATGCGGGTCGAAAAAGTTTCATAATTAAATGAGAGATTGCGAACAATTTAAAATTTTTGCCAAAGCCTGTATAATACGATCTTTATTCACTTGTAAAAACCATTTTGCCTATTCGGTTCTGTTACATACATAAATATCAGAGTGTTTAGCAAAAATTCCTGACATTCACCTAGGATATATTCATTAACTAAAAGGGTTTCATAGGGCATTATTTCCCATCTCAGTTTCCCTTCATGAGGATTACAATAAAACACTATTCTTTGATCGATATATAAACATTTATCCAAAAGTGATAACCAAAAACCAAAAGCTAAAGACTACCACTGGCAATCCTAGTCGCCCTTATGTACTTGCTTGTCCTTTGATCCACTTGCCCTGGCTAAAATTTTGTTAATGGAAATAGTGAGATTTAAAAGAATCTCAGTAGTAACATTTCATGCATATGATGCATAATATAACAAAGCATGTAAGCAAATATCCCAATTCAACAACACAGTAGCATTCAATCATGACTTTGATCACAAACATGAAAAGCATGACAATCACTAATAGCAACATTCAATCATTACCATAATCACTCCTGTTATTGGTATGACAATCAGCAACAGCAGCATTTAAAGTCGGGTTACGTACCACGACTTAATCATTCATTCAAAGTTGGGCTATCCACCGTGACTCAATCGTTCATTCAAAGCCGGGCTACCCGCCGCGAATCAATCGTTCATTCAAAGATAAGTACAAATATACAATGCATTAAACATGATATAGGAGAAAGTGTCATTACCTTGTTCTTTCCGTTCTTATTCAGGCACAGGCCTCCTACATTCTGGGCAAATATCAAATCCTATAATCATAGTTAAGGACGACAAGTTATCACTTATTCCAATACTCAAATGACTTCAAAACACTTGGGGTTGGTTATCATTTAAGTTCCTTAGGTGACTATTAGATGCTCAAATAAATGCCTAAAGGGTTGGAAAGAACTATACCAAACGACCACCTTTTAGAAGAGAAAATGTTGATTTTTGGGGGTTGGCTGTGGCCAAAAATAGCTCAGAGAGTTTTTGGCTGTAGCCAAGAATCTTCTGGCTGCGGCAAGAAAGAGATCTGAAGGTTCTTGGCTACAGCCAAGAATCTTTTGGCCCCGGCCAAGAAAAATTCTGTTTCTTAGTTGACCTTCCAAAAAGCATAACTAATTATAGAAAATTTAAAATAAGGTGATCCTAAGTTTTATGGAAAGATATTTAAGTCCTCTTTACAGGAAAAATATGAATCATTGCTGTCTATAACCATAAAAATACAGAATTCAACAATTCTCCTTGCTGTTCCAGAATTGATCCCAGTTTCGACATCAAACTTTGAAAATTCATAACTCTCAACACACACATCAAAATGACCACCATAATAGATCAAATTAAACGTTGCATGTCTACTATTAGATTGGAAAGTTTCAGAATTTTTAGACACCATTTACCCATTCAAAACTTCCATGCAAACTAACTACCTGCACAGAGTTTTTCACCAACAACATTTTTTAGTTTTCAATAAATGTTTCCAATGTTCCAAAATTCTCTTCCAACACTACTCCCACACAATTTTTCATAAGGAATCCAATGGAAACATCAAAATAACCAAATTATCATTCCATTATCATGCTCTATTTTAGGCAACAATTCAACACAAAACCCAAAATTGCCAAACTTTACATTCAAAGTTCAATTCACTTCTATTAATCCAAGACTCAATGTAAAGCACCATTTCCATGATCACAACATAAAAAACTCTCTAAGACCCTAATCCAAAAAAATAGGGAAAAAATTCCAGAAATTCAAGCTTCAAACAATGGTCATAAGATACACATCAAAAGATTTCTCTTACTCACCTCTATCACTTTCGCTAACTTGTTTCTTGCTTTACCAACTTCTAGATTTTCTTAAGTGCACCAGCTACCACTTCTTTAAAATCTAAAATCATAGAAATGAAGACCATAACTCAAGGAACAAGATTATAAAAGAGAGTTTTGGCATCCAAGGTCATTTTAAGGGTCAAATGGCTTACCTTTTACAAAACTCGTCGAATAGTTCAAAACTCGTTTAAAACTCCCTTTTATGGTAGGGACTTTACAAAATTTTCAAAACTTCTTTCCTACTCCGGTCTCAAATTCAATTATCGAATATAATCACCTGTGCAGTTAATATACATTCAATCATATCAGAGTGTATAACCAAATCCCCGGCAACTCCCGGGTTCTATACATATAACCTGAGGTTTATAAGTATCCACTAGGGGATTACACAACCAAAATCGAATATAATATTCCTAATTCAAAATATATAGTAATCCCGAGTTTAAAGTAGATAGCCAACATCTCAAAAATCCTTAGTATCACTAAAGATCCTAAGTGCTTCGGGTTGGCCGCTTCTCCTTTGAGCCATACGCCCTGTCTAAAATGTTAGTCATAGGAAAGAATGAGATTCGAGCGAATCCCAGTAGTAACAAACCACTCACACAATGCATAACACAAAGCATGTATATAAATCACAACCAGCAACAGCAGCAGCAATCTCAAAGATACATGGTTTTCACCACAAACGACAGCACTCACGGATGTATGCACAATATGACAGCTCTCGCTGTAATAATAATAATCACGACAGCTTACGCTGTAATCACAATAACGACAGCTTGCGCTGTAAACGACAGCTTGCGCTGTAAACGACAGCTATCACGAGCTGTAATCGCAGCAGCATCGAAGAATCATCACATAACATGATAACACACACATACAGAGCATTATACATAGTATAAGAGAGAGAGTCACTACCTGATCCTTTCCCGACGTTTCTTGGCACTGCGGGCTCACGAGGACGGCAAATATCAAATCCTGTAAACCAAATTAGGGATAACCCGTCAATCTCTTTCCCAAGTTCTTTTCTCTATAATACTTTAAATTGGTTATCATTTGAACTCTTTAGGTGTCTATTCTAGGTCTAAACATATGCCTAAAGGGTTGGGAAAGACTATACCCAAAACCACCTTTCAAAAGTGCAAAACACAGATTTTTGGGGGTGGGCCGCGGCCCAAAATCCATGGGCTGCGGCCCAAAACTGCCCAGAAACATTTGGGCTGCGGCCCAAAATCCATGGGCTGCGGCCCAAAACTGTCCAGTTTCTGGCTGAACTTCCAAAAATCATAACTAATTCAGGCAAAATCGAAATAAGGTGATTCGGAAGCCAAATGAAAGCTATTTAAGTCCTCTTTCAAGGAAAAATATTGGCCATAACTAGAAATCACCACAAAAGTCCAGATTTACCAAAAACCTAACATTGTACCAAAACAGGGTCCAGCTTTGATGCCAAACTTTGGACAGTTCAAACTCCCAGCTCAAAAAGCGAAATGACACAAAATATATGTCCATTTTGAAGCTTGAGATGTGAACTTTAAGACTGGAAAGTTTCATAATTTTTCAACATCATTTGCCCAGTCAAAACGTCCACACCATCTGACTGTCCAGAACAGACTTACATTGGACAGATTTTCCAGATTTTACCAATTGGTTTCCAATGGTCCCTAATTTCAAATCACATACTATTTTCACACAATTTGGCTCAAGGAACACATTGGAGCCATCAAAATGACCATATTCCTTATCCATGAGCATGTTCTACCACAATCACCACATGTCACCTTAACATCTCCAATCAACACACACATTGCAATCCATTCCAACCCAAAATTCCAAGCCAATTCCAAATGCACAAAGACACTCTATGACACTAATTTCCACACTAAACACTAACCAAATCATGCTTTTCGAAATTTACCAAAAATCAGGGCAAATTCTAAAGTTCTCAAGACTCAACCAATGATCAAAGCAACCATACCAAAGTGCATCAACTACTCACCTCTTATGTCTTCCAAAGCCAACTTCTTGATTCTTCAACTTTCCAAAATTCACAATCTCTCAACCACCACCAATGAAAATTCTGAAACCATAGGTTTAAAGCTCTCAACTTTTTGCATAACATTAGTAGAGAACATTTGAGCATATGGAGATGTTCACTTACCTCAACTCAAGCTTTTCTCTTTCTCTTTCCTTAGCTTGTGCAGTGAAAAAATGGAGGAGGATGAGAGAGAAATGAGATATTGAAGATGATGATTCATTTCCATTCTTTCTATACACTTAGCCGACTTGGGAGGATGAGAGAATGAGTTTGAAAACTTTGACTTCATCTATGGTCCATAATTTGACACTTGGCACCATCTCCTTCTCCCTACCATGATTTCACATAGTTTCACATGCACAAGATTCCACCTCTTGGTCTTTCAATCTTAGCCATTAATCTTAATTACTAAGGAGTGTTCTCAATGGTATCTAATCAGTCGGTCGGTAAATTTACCATTTTGCCCCTGATTATCACAATGCACAATATCTACTTCAAAAGTTCTTAATTAATATTAATTACATTACTTTGAAGTTGCTAATCCTTGGTCACAATCCAGGATATTACATTATTCCTCTTGCTTCTTCAACTATGGCAGTCGAATGAGAGAGTAAGAGAGAGAGAGAGAGAGAGAGAGAGAGAGAGAGAGAGAGAAATGAGAGTGATGAAGATGATGAAATGATCACTTCTTCCTTCCCCATACCCATGACAGCCGAATACAATGAGAGAGGGGGAAGAGAAATGAATAAAATAGTGTACTTGACTTTTCCACACACTCTCTCTTCATCCATAAATGCCACTTGTCAAAAATCCTATTGTTTCTCATAAAGTAATTCTCCACTTGATTACTCTAATTAGCTCCTTTAACTATTTAGTTACCTCACTAGCTCTTTTAGTTAGTAATTAATTCCTTCTTCAATTATTGACTAATTGGCCGGTAAAATTCCCATTCTTTCAATCTTGCCCCTGATTATGACACATTTATTTGAATTGGCACATGACACATATTTTAATTCTTTTTCCCCTTCTCCATGTACCATTCCCTCTCATTGTTGCCCAATAATAACTTTGCCACATAATTATACTAAAATACAGGGTGTTGGACATTTCCAATAGCTAATTTGATCATAGCCCATACTTTATTTCACAAAAGCATTCAATAACCGTTCTTTACAATCTCCTATAAGGTCATTAGCCCTTAATCAAAATTTGGGGTATTACATGTAACCTACCAATATGGAAATACAACAATTGAGTCTTCCAATTCTCTTTATGGTATCAAATCAGAAGAGAATAGTTGAGGTGATTAGAAACTAAAACTCATACTCATCTTCTTAGTGTGCTCTCTAAGTCCTCTACTTTGTCAGAACCAGTAATTAGCATACTTTAAGCTTGTTATCCAGTGTCCTCTATGTTCTCCATTTTTGTTATAACCAACATCAGCATCCTCAGCATTCTCAACATCGTCATCATTGTCATCACCAGTGTCGGTGGTCAATCTCCTTGCTCTGTCCAAATCACCCGCCACTCTAGCTGGTACATCTCTCAAGGTAGCAGCTCTATCAATGATTACTGGTGGTACGACCCCAATTGGGAGAAGAACTAACAGACCCACTCATCTTTGACTCCCATTTGATGTTCTCTCTCTTTGCCACACAGGATCAGAACAAGAGGGAGAAGATGAGATCATCTCCATCGAGTCACCACCACCACATCATAGCTTGGTCACCAACTAATCTTCAACAACTTCTTGAAGGACCAGAAAAAATGAACACTACTGCTTTTATGTTTATAAAGGAAACAATAAACTATAAACTATAATATTCATTGGTACTGTTCATTATGAAGAACGATGCTGTTCACTATCAGTACCAGCAACCACTGTAGCTTGTTTCTTCATTTCCTTGTTGTTGTTCAAGATTGGCCAGTATGTCTACAATTTTTTATGCCTTTTCCTATGTGCCACAATCTGGTTCTCATGACATCTTTACTGTCCTTATTGTTTCTGAAAAACTTACCAGTGATAATTATCGATAATAGTCTTAATCTATGATTCTCGCTCTTAATGGACGGAACAAACTTGAATACATAACTAGTGAAGCAAAAAGACCCCCAACCTCAGAAACCAAGGAATTTTGAAAATGAAAGTTAGAAAATGCTTTGGAATCCTCTTGGTTGATCAATGCTATGCCAACCTCAATTAAAAGATCTTTATGTACCTTCCTTTACCCCGAGAAATTTAGGAAGCCTTTCATGAGACATATAGTCCTATAGAAAATAGGTCTCGCATATTTAATGTCAAGAAAAAGCTGTAGCAGCTTAAATAGGACCACATGCCACTTGATAATTATTATCTTGAAATTTCAGCGCTTTGGCAAGAGTTTGATGCCCTACAAAATAAAACTTATCATTATGGGGTTGATGCTAAAGAAGATCGTAAAGCAAAAGGAGAGAAGAGAGTATATGAGTTGCTAGCTGGTCTTAATGTGGTTTATGATGATGTTCGGGCTCAAATTCTGAGTCAAGACCCCTTTACCTTCTGTGAGTGAAGTCTATACCTTTTTGTGTAGTGAAGAGGATAGGCACAAATTAGTGCTTCACAATCTGACTAATTCCACTGCTACTCCTGCATCTCCTGAGGCCTTCAGACTTATTGTTCGATCCATAAAACCAAAAGGTTCTAAAGGCCACCCATTTTGTGATCATTGTAATAAATAGGGACACACAAAGGACACTTGCTGGAACCTTTATGGTAAACCTGCTAACCGAAAACCAAAGAAAGGGAAAGGAAGAGGTTATGTGGTTGAAGCTTCCAAGGAATCATCCCAAGTGACCAACTACATAAAATCATAGAAATTCTAACCACACTACAGACTACAACAAAGCCTACTGCCACAGTAACCAGGAGAGGTAATTTCTTTCAAGCTTTGGCTGTGATAAAAGGACTATGTATAAGGAAGTGTTGGATTGTTACTCTAGTGCTTCAAATTATATGATTGATAATAAGGCTTTCTTCATTCTCCTCCTATACTCATATTACCAAGAGAGTGACTGTGAGAATTGCTAATGACTTTGAGTCTGTTGTAACTGGAATTGGTTTCATCAAAATCTCTATTGCACTTACTCTTCACTCTGTATTACATGTTCCAAAGCTGAAGTGTAATTTACTATCTATGAGCAAATTAGCTAATGATGAACGTTGTCAAGCTAACTTATTTGCTACTTACTGTATTTTTCATTATCTACTGCTGGGGACGATGATTGGGAGTTCTAAAGAGCTAGATGGTCTTTATTACCTAGATGAAAGTGATAATCGTAGGATTAAATCTTGTAATAAGTTGTCTCTTCCTAGGACTTGTGACTTGGAGATATGGCACAAATATTTAGGTAATCCAAATTTTAGTTACATGTCTCAAATGTTTCCATATCTCATTTCTAATATAATTGCCTCTTTTTTCATTGTGATTCATGTGAAAGGAAAAATATCATCATACCTCATTTCCAAAAATCCCATACCAAGCATCACAACCTTTTTCCATAATTCACAGTGACTTATGGGGGCGATCATGTACACCAAACAGATAAAAATCCAAATGGTTTATCACCTTCATCAATGACCATACACATATCAGTTGGGTCTACCTGTTAAAGGATAAAACAGAGGTTTATCAAACTTTCCTTAACTTCCAAAATTTGATCCAAACCTAGTTCCAAACCCAAATCCAGATCCTACACACCGATATCAGAACTTACTTCAATCAGGCCTTATCTACGTTCCTAACTGAAAAGGGCATTGTTCATAAAAGCACTTGTCCCAATATGCCCCAACAGAATGGTATTGCTGAACGAAAGAATAGCCATAATTTTTAAATTTCTAGAGCCACCATGTTTAGTAGTAATGTTCCCTAACATCATTAAGATGATGCTATCCTTACTGCCATATTCCTCATTAATCACATGCCAAGCCAACCACTGTCTTACAAAACACCACTTTAACTCCTCCATAAATACTATAACCTCCCATACCTTGAAAACATCCTACTACTTCAGGTGTTTGGCTGCATATCATATATTCACCTTTATCACACCTACAAGCATGATCCTAAAGCCCTTCATTGTATCTTCCTTATCTACTCTCATTCCCAAAAAGGATACAAGTGTTATAATCCAGTTCCCAAATGTTTGTTTGTCATATGTGATGCCACCTTCCATGAAAATACTCCTTATTATGCCTTATTTGCAATACAGGGGGGGAGAGATGGTGAATTTCAGATAAAAGAGACACCAAAGGATGACCAGACAGTTATGGTGTATATACCTACCCACATAAAATCTACTCCTGATACCTTTGATACCCCTAATAACAACCTTGATACCCCTGATAATATGCCAATTATAGGGTGAGACATAAACAGGTGGGGTAATACCTACATACAACAACACAAAAGAGGTAATGAGCCATATTGTAGTATGAAAATAGCCCAGATCATGCACTCAACATCCCATTGAGAGGTTTGTCTCCTATAAGGCTCTTCATCTTAATACAAGGCATTTATCTCTCATCTTTATAAAGTCAAGATACCAGACACAATTGATGAGGTAATGGCTATACCTAAATGGAGGCAAGTTGTCTTAGAAAAGATGGAGGCTCTCAAGCAAAATAAAACATGGAATGTAGTAGTAGATTTACCTCAAGGAAAAAAGCATGTTGGTTGCAAATGGGTATCCACTCCTAAGATAAAGTAGATGGAATGCTTGAGAAATACAAAGCTAGACTAGTTGTATAAGGTTTCATACAAATATATGGGGAAGATTACACAGAAACATTTGCTCCAGTAGCTAAGTCAAATACTATCAAGATTCTCTTATCTATTGTAGTAAATTAGATTGGAATTTGCAATAACTTGATGTAAAGAATTCCTTTCTCAATAGAGAACTCAAGGAAGAGGTGTATATGAAGTTACCTTTAGGGTTCCTAGGGAAAAATGGTAACCAAGTTTGCATGTTAAAGAGATTGTTATACAAGTTGAAGCAATCTCTGCATGCTTAGTTTGACAGATTCACCCGAATCTTGAAGAGACGCGGGTATACTCAAGGGTAGAGTGACATACTCTGTTTGTTAAACATCATAAATGTAATATGGCTCTTCTAGCCGTATATGTTGATGATATAATCCTTACAGGAGATGATGACGTGGAAATCAATCAAATCAAGACAGCCTTGCCACAAGGATTCCAGATCAAAGATCTTGGAGAAATGAAGTACTTTCTTAGAATGGAAGTTGCCTGATCTAAGGGAAGAATCTATATCTCCTAAAGGAAGTATGTACCAGACCTTCTAAAGGAAACAAGAATGATAGGTTGCAGACCTAGTGGCATACCTATACGAGTCGATCTCAGCAAGGTTGTGGACATGGAGAACTATCAATGGATGATAGGAAAACTAATATACCTGTCTCATATTAGGCTAAATATTGCATTTGATGTAAGTGTGGTTAGCTAGCATTCTCATGATCCTAAATAAAAAAATTTAAATGAAGTCTACAGGATCCTTCGTTATTTAAAGGGATCTCCTGGAATTGGCTTGCTGTTTAAGAAAACTGATAAACGGATTGTAGAGTTATTCACAGATGCTGATTGGGCAGGTGATCGAGATGATAGGAAATCCACATCTGGATATTGTACATAAATGTGGGGTACCTTGGTCACATGGAGAAGTAAAAAGCAAAGTGTAGTTGAAGAAGCAGTGCTGAAGTTGAATACAGGGTTGTGGCACTGAGAATCTGTAAAGGCATATGGATAAATCATGTTCTTGAAGACTTGAGGAAGTCCATAAATCTACAAATCAAGGTCTATTGAGATAACATGGCTGCGATTAACATTACTCATAATCCGGTTCAACATGATAGAACCAAATATGTCAAGATAGAGAGACATTTTATAAGGGAAAAAGTTAATGGGGGTATCATCGATCTAAGGTACATACCCTATAAAGAATAGACCTCAGACATCCTCACTAAAGGACTGCCTAAGGACATATTTGAGTATATGATTAGCAAGTGGAACTTGATTGATATCTACAGTCTAACTTGAGGGGAAGTGTAGAATCATCGAAAGGGAAAAATCATATCCACGATTATAGGTGTTGATTAGATAATTAGTCTTGTTTATTTTCTTTGATTGTATAGTATTATGTTGGAACTCATTTTTGTGTATATATATGTAACCTACCAATATGAAAATACAACAATTGAATCTTCCAATTCTTATTACCGTTTTTAGAAATGGACATTAAAGCTATCTTATAACGTCTGTTTCAAGAAACGAACATTGAATGTAGTTGCTTTTAACGTTTGTTTTTTACAAAACGGACGTTAAGAAAAGGCACATGAATTTTTTTTAAAAAAAACAGACTCTAAATTTGTCATGCCCTAACTCCTCCCTCTCTCTGCTCGTAGCCACATCTCTGGCTCCTCCTTTGCTAGCAATTCCTTCCATTCTTCGACCCATCAACTCTCATTACAGCTCCTCCCTCTCTTTGACCTATACCCGTCGCAGCTCCTCCGTCGCATCTCTTCAACCTAGACCCTTCTTTATGTAGCTTACGACACCTCCGCAAGACCTTCTCGACGCCCTTCCCTCTCTTCTCACATCTTGCTTCTTCACTCTGTCTCTACGCCTCTAATAGTATGGTTCAAGTTATGCCTTCAAGAACATGCATTTCATTGAAGAAGCTTCTAGCGCTTATGGTTAAAGTTCTGCCTTCATGTCATATTTCCTCCAAACACCATAGACTAAATGGTCTTTACTTCCTAATAGTCCATATCGCCAAGGTACTTAAGGCTATTGGTTTTGTTTCCACATTTTAAAACCACCTTGTTTTAGTCATGATGCATCTGATGTTTATAATATTGCTGTCGTTATATTTCAGGTGTAATGTTTTTGAGATTATGCATTGAAACAGGATAATGTAGAGCAAAGGCGGCATGAAATTTTTTCTTCTTGGCTTACAGAAATTGTATTTGCTCTTAAGGAGGTAATTTAAAGCATTTATGTTTTTCTTTTTCTCTTTTGGTTCAAGTCTTGCTCACACAGTAAATCAGCAGCATCTTTATATCAGTGAGCTATATCATTAAACCTATCCTGAGTGGTTTGTTTTAGTAAGAGATAATTACAATCTAAGGCAGAATTTAGTCTATGGTGTTTGGAGGAAATATGACTTGAGATGTTCTTGAAGATTCCCCGTGAATCCCCAATGTATGATGTTAAAAAAAAATTGATTATGGTTCCAATGTTCACGAAGATTCCCTTTGAAAATAGTTCTACTTTGTGCTCTTTGCAAAATGTTAATTAAAAAGAAAAAACAATTTGATTATCGTTCTAGGTAAGTAATTGCGTTGCTAATTTTTTAAGCATAGAATTAAATATTATTGTTGTTGTTGTTGATGTTAGGGTTGGGAGAAGAGAAACTTCAAGCATCCAAATTTAAAGTTGAGGTAATTAGAGTTGAATGCTGCTGTCGATGTTGATAATGACTTGTATTGATATTGAGATTTTGTAATTTTGGGAAGTATGAATATAAGAGGAGATGCTTTCAAATTGTTTGAAAAACATAGAAAGCATGATTTCAAAATTAATCAAGGTTAAATAGTTGATTATAAGTTGAAATATAGTTTCTAATGACATAATGCTTGTAATATGGCTAGTCTTTTTATTTGCATTGAATTAGACAACTTTATGAACTTGTATGAATGTGGATGCTTAAAGTTTTATCTCTAATTAATTAGTTGTTTACTTGACATTCTATTTATTTATGCAGAATTGGAGGCAAGGAGGATTTTTTTTCCACTGCAACAAATGTGGTCGGTGTCTTGAAACGTTTTACAATTACTTCCCTTGGTTTTTTTTTTTAAATTTATATTCAAGCTGACTTTTAAGTGTGTTATCGTGGCCTTTTATTTGTCTGTAGGATGTTGTTATTCAATATCGTTGAAGGACTCACACCGATGTGTTGAGAAGGCTATGCATAAAATTGTCTTGTTTGCTTTGAGGTAAAAGTCCTTTTCACATGTACTGCTTATTTATTATTTTAAGAAAAGATTTATTTTAGACAGTAGTTTAGATAAGTTTTGGACATTTTGTTTATATATAGATTATCATTTTAGATAGTAGTAGTTGTTGAAGTGCTGAATGTTTTTGTACTGTTTGTATGGACACTTTGTTTATGAAGTATAGGATGTTTTTGTACAGGGCTTATTAATTGCTGAGTATTGAAAATTATAATGCAACTTTTTTTTTTAAGAAAATGAACTTACAACGTCCGTTTTTTAATGAACGTTGTTTCCAAACTTTTTACGTCCCTCACATATGCGTCTCCTTGAAAACAAACATCGAAAGGGCCTAAAAGCAAAAGTTAAAAGTACTATTATAGTAGTGTTATCTCTTGATAAGACTTGGTAGCATATTTGCTAGAACATTAACCCTTACGCTATACTTGGATGGAAAGAAAAAATGAGAGGAAAGAAAATTGAGGTGGAAAATAAGGAAGGAAAGAAGTTTTTTAATAAGAGAGAAAATGAAGAGAAAGGAAAAGTGGGGAAGCCACCCCGTTTTCCTCCCAAAATTTCTCTCAACAAATGGAGAGATCTAGAAAAAATTGTGTTATCCGCAATAGACCCTACATTAAACCTCACTTGCCTTTTTCCCATGCATAATAGTTGTATTTTTTTAAAAAAAACAAAAGCAAATAAATAATATTTAAAAAGAGGCTTTTCTAAAAAAAATTTGGTATATTTAAATTTTTCAAGAATTTATTTAATTTTTTAATATTACACTTTAATCCTTTCATTTTTTTATCATATTTTTATTAGTTATTAATATTTTTCCATAAATTTATAATTTATTTATTTATTTTATTATATTAATTTTAAAAAATCCACTTTTTATTTTTTATCTTAAAATTAAATTTTTAAAAATTATCTGGTTTTAAAATATATTTTTATCATTTACATTATTTTATTATGTAATGTTAAAGTCATTCTGCTTCTGTGATAGTTAATTTAATTTTAAATATGGTTATTTTTATATAGTAGTAAGGGTAATTTAGTCATCAAATGTTTGATTATTTTATTTTCTCCTACTTTTCTCTTACTTATCCAAGTAAGAAAAGTAATAATATTTTCTCTTTATTTTTCTCTTCTCATTTTCTCTCCTCCCATTTGCTTTGATGAAAATGACGAGGATTTGGATCATTTTACTGTAAAAATAGAAGTTGTCAATAACAAAGCAATTGTTTTTTTTCCTAAAACAAATGGAACTAGCAAGGACAAAGATGGAGGTTGCCTGCTTTAGGACGAGAACAAAGCAATTAGTTGCTTTTTTTTTTTTGGACCATGAAGCAGGTAGTTGATTTATAGTATGGCTTTCGTTGATATTGTGTGTGCAATTTGTTACGCTGCCCAAAGCAATTATTTTATTCGCTCGTGTAATATTACATGTAGCATTTCAATTAAAACAAGTGATCCTCTCGATAAAAAAAAAATTAAAAAAAAAAGTCCTAGTCCATTTTTTTATTCGCTCGTATAGTGTGCGACCCATGCATAGTTTCTTTATTCCTAAGGATCCATAGAATCTCGGCCCGCTAAACAACCATTGAATAAGGAAGCCTGATACATAACACAAGATCAACATTTGAGCATTGCACTCTCATTTCGAAGGAAGGGGGAAAAATAAATAAAGGAGCAAAAATACCTATTACATTTTTTAAGAAGAGCTGCTGGTACCATAAACAAACTTTGGATGCAAAAATACCCATTAAAAATTTAAAAGGTCCCAAAAATTTCATGACCATTTATTTGAGCAACGTTAACCATTTAGAGAGAAAATTTTGACTAAAAATGCTTATGTGGATGCTTATGTGGCATAATGATATCCTAATTGGACAAACTAAAAATATAACCTACAATTACAAAAATTCTTTCTCCTCTATGACTGTCGCCCTTCCCACCACCAGAGCATCACTGTCATCATCACTTCTATCGTTGTGTCCTCCTCCCTCCATTGAAAACATGAACAAACCCAAAAAATCATACACAATCCAAATCATAAGCATCCTTACCTGGATTAATGAGCGTGGGGGATGGCCTTGATAGAAGGAAAGAAGAAGAAAAATAATGGATGACAATGATGTTAAAAAGTTAAAGTATGTGTGGTTTTTCTATTGGTTAGAGGTGAAGTGAGTTAGCATATAATGAACACCTGGCCACTATAGGTGGGACCCACATAAATAAAAGTAATAGCGTTTTGGGATATTTAACGGAGAAGGAATTTTTGCTCAATTTGAGAAAGCTTATGGGTATTTTGAACCTGAAATTTGTTTATTGTTACCAGCAGCCCTTCTTAGAAAAGATAATGTGTTTTTGCTCATTTACCCAAAAAAAAAATTAGTACACACTCGCAATGATTTGGTTAGGAGTTTGTAGGCTTATGAAATAGAGATAAAATACATGTGTACCCAGCCACCAAAAACAAAATCTAATGGAGAATATGGGGTTAATGGGAGAAAAGGGAAAAAATATAAATCTCACACTCAACACAGACACAGTAGCAACTGACAGGAAAAGATTAATGCCCTGTTTAGATGTGAAGAAAAGTTGGGAGGAAAGAAAAAGAACAGAAGAGAAAATCGGGGAGAAAATGTTATGACCCTTTTTATTTACATAGACAAGAGAAAACAGAGAAGAAATAAAATGGGCAAATGTTTAAATGACTAAATATCCTTACCACAACATCAAAAATATTATGTTTAAAATTAAATTAAATATTACATTAAAAAAATCATATTAGCACTTACATTATCACATAATTTAAGATAATTTGATAAAGATATATTTTTATGTTATTATATTTCTAAATAAAAAATTTAATAAAAATGATAGTTACAAAAAAGTGATTTTTTGTAATATCCCAAATTTTGGGCCTATAAGCCTGAGAATAAGTCTAAATTAAGTAAACTACTAAGCCCAGTTTAGTAAGAGTCCTAAGAATGTTCGAAAGATAGAATGATTTTCAGAGACTATTTGATTTAGTCCCTCATGGTTGAAAAGAATTCCCTATATTACATGAGGGCCCAGTGTATGTAATTAGTCGAATAAAATATATTGTGCACATGTGTATGAGGATACTTGGTGACTTCTTAGAGATACATACATGACGTCATTTGTAACCCCGTTCTACTAAGGCCGAGATTAAAATTCATAAATACTTAATTATGTTGAACTAGAGACCACATGATAAATTGAGACTTGTTAAAAATTTCATTTCCCAAAACAGGGTTTACAAAAATTTCCTTCACAACTTGTTCAACACGGTCTCATATTCACATTTCAAACACACAATTAGCCTGTATAGTTTGATTCGGTTCATAAATATCAGAGTGCAACATAAATTTCTGACACACTCGGGTTCTATTAATCAATTAAGGGTTTATAGGGTACAAACGCCTATAATCAATTTCCCATTCTAGGGGATTACACAAAACTATTCAACATCTGCAACATATATAATTGATTCCTAACAAAATATCCAAAAACTAAGGGTATGATAACCAACTATCCAAAATAAAACTCCTAGCCCAGAGCTCTATCTGTCCTTCGTCACCTGCTTCTCTTTATAACCACTGGCCTTTTCCAAAAATTGTTTTATGGAAAGAATGAGATTTTAAAGAATCCCAATAGTAACAATTCACTCATAGTATGCACAACCACAAAGCATGTAAGCAAACCACTACATAGCAACAAAACAACGTCATTTACAACAACATCTACAATGGTAGGGGTAGGTATGGCGTGCATCACCCGCTACGATTGCTCACGCTATAATGCATAATGGCATATCTCACATCAACATGTTTCACAACAGCAGGGTTCCATATGACACATTTCACAACAACACAACCACACAGACATATTTCTCAATAGTGGGCAATTCACAATACCACAATACAGCAATGGCAATTACAACAATAATTACAATGACAGGGGTAGGTGTTAAGTGCATCACCCCTACGACTGCTCATGCTGTAATGCACAATGACATATTTCACATCTATGTGTTTACCACAACGAGGTTTTGTACCACATAATTCACAACAACAATGCAGTGATAAGTCATGCATATAATGTATCATACACAACACAAGAGAAAGGTCACTATCTTGTTCTTTCCTTGCATGCTCTTGCACCGGTCTATCGCGAGTAGGGCAAATATCGAATCCTATAATTCATAATTAGGGATGAAGCGTTATTCTCTATTCTAATACCTAAATGACTTCAAAACACTTAGATTTGGATATTATTAAAGAGCTTTAGGTGACTACTAGAAGCCCAAATAGATGCTTAAAGGGTTGGGAAAGACTTGACCAAAGATCATCTTTTGAAAACTCAAAACACAAATTTTCAGGGTTAGACCGCAGCCAACCCACCCATAGGCCACGACCAACAGATGGTTAGAAGCTTTTGGGTCACAGCCAACATCCTTGGACTGCGGCCAAGATTACTCAGAAAGTTTTGGGCCACGACCAGCCACAGATCAGAGAGTTTTAGGTTGCGGCCAGCATTCTGGGTTGCGGCCAAGAATTAGACAGAAACATTTAGGCTATGGCCAGCATTTCTTGGGATCAAAAGTTTTAGGCTACAGTCAGCACCCTCTGGCCTTGGCAAAGAATTGTCTTGACTCTTGGCTGTTTTCAAATGACCATAACTCTCAGCACAGAACTCTAAATTTACCAAACTTTATATCAATGGAAAACTTGCAATGTGAACTACAAAACTAGAAAATTTCACAATATTTCAATTCCATTTGCTATTTCAAATTACCATAAAAAAGTTGGACCTTTGCACAGCAATTCACACTTGACATTTTTCCATAAATTTCCAATTTTGCAAACTAAGTCTCCAATGGTCCCAAAATCCAATCCAAAACTCATTTCCACACTAAATTTCACAAGAAAACCTATGGAGACATCAAAATGACCATCTTCACAGTACTTTCACATGATATAGCATAGGAACAACACAATGCAGTTTCTCAAAAACTTCAAACTTCACAATTCAACCTCAAATCCATTCTATCAATTCAAAACACACAACAAGACACCATTTCCATGGCAACACAATACCAAACTCTCAATGACTCTAATTTTCAAAAATAGGGCAAAATTTCCAGAATTTCAAGACTTAACTAATGTTCACAAAACTTATATGAAAGTGTTCATCTTACTCACCTCTACAACTTTCTCAAAGGTGTTCCTTGCTTCTCCAACCTCTAGATTTCCTTGAGTGCTCAAATCACCACCAATGGAAAATCTAAAACCATATAATCGAAGCTCTCAGCTCAAAGAACAAGATTAAAAAAGAGATTTTTGGCATAGGAGTTCATCTTAAGGGTCAAATGACAAGAGATTTACCTTGAGAAGCTTTCTCTTTCCTTTCTCTAATGGCTACCGAAACAATGGGGAAGAAGAGAGAGAAATGAAAGTGATGAGAGTGAAAACGACGAAGAAATCATCACTCTTCTATGCCCATACCATGCTCAGCCGAAACCAAGGGAAGTAGAGAGAAGAAAATGATTAAACAAATGCCCATTTGACTTTCTCACCCACTCTTCATTATATTTACTTTTCCACTTGTCACAATCTCATTGTTTCTCACCAAAAAGTAACCACTTAGTTATACTAACTACTCCATTAGCCATTTAGTCATACACCTCATTTCTTCTAGTTAGTAATTAATTTCTTCATTAATCACTAACTAATTGACCGATGATTTTCCATTCTTTCAAATTTTCCCTTGATTATGTCATATTAACTTGAATTGCCACATAACATATATTTTAATTCTTTTCTTCTCTCTATGCCATTTTTCTTTATTTTAACCCAAAAATTACTTTATCAAATAATTATGCTAAAATACAGGGTGTTAGACATTTTCAATAATTAATTCAGATCTCAAATCAACGTTAAATTCATAAAATTATTCTCAATAATCGTTATTAGCCCTTAATCAAAATTTGGGTTATTACAATTCTCCCATCGTATAATAAATTTTGTCCCCGAAATTTGTTACACATCTTGAGGCATAAACTCCAGGAATCGCTTCTTTATGTCCGCTTCTGCTTCCCAAGTTGCTTCCCTCAGAGACATTCCCTTCCAGACCACTTTCACAAACGGTAAGTTTCAGTGTTTGAGCCGCCACTCTTCTCTATCAATAATTTGTTCTGGCTCTACCGCATAAGTGAAGTTGTCTTGTAAATCAACATCCTCATATTCAATGACATGCTCAAGGTCTGGTTGGTACTTCTTTAGTTGTGAGACATGAAACACATTGTGTAGTTTGCTTAAGTCTGGGGGTAGGGCTATCCGATATGCTACCGGTCCGATTCTTGCTACAGCCTTGAATGAACCAATATATCATGGGCTTAACTTCTTACGCTTGATCGATCGCCCAATGCTTGTGACTGGAGATACTTCAGGAACACATGATCACCCACTTTGAACTCTAGAGGTCTTCTCCTCTTATCAGCATAACTTTTATGTTAACTCTGTGCTGCAAGGAGCCTCTTTTAGATGATTTCGATTTACTCTGAGGTCTGATCAATAAGATCTGACCCATACAACTTCCTCTCAAATATCTCAGTCCAGAACAACGGTGACTGGCACTTCCTCCCATATAGTGCTTCATACGGAGCCATTTAGATGCTCGCATGATAGCTATTGCTATAAGTGAACTTAGTGAGTGGAAGAAAGTAGTCCCAATTTCTTTTAAATTCGAGGACACACGCTCTCAACATATCTTCTAGCATTTGGATGGTGTAATGACCCAAAAATGGGATTGAGGGTTAATGACTTCAAAAGTGGATGCAATTATTGCTGAATAAACATTTTTAGAGAATATGTGATGGGAATTTGGTTGTTTTAGTAATTCCAATGGTTTTCTTGTGAAAAATTGTGTGGGAATAGGTTTGATTGTTGATTTTGGAGCCATTGGACACATTGGTTGGAAATTAGAAAAACTGTCAAGTGTAATTCTGTGCAGGGCAGTCTTTGAATCGTCACATGGTGTCCAAAAATTCTGAAACTTTCTAGTCTTAAAGTTCACATGTGAAGCTTGAAAATGAACATGTAATTTGTGTCATTTCGATTTATGAGATAAGAATTATGAATTTTTGAAGTTTGCCCAGCGAAATTGATTATTTTTTGGAGCAGCGGTCCAAGAAATTAACTCTGGGAATGATATACTTCTAGCTAGTAAAAGGCTATATTTTTCCTTGAAACTAGACACAATAAGAGTTCTATAACCTTTGGAATCCCTCCATTTCAATTTTTTTAGAATTAGTTATGATTTTTCAAAGTTTGGACCGAAAATCTACCAAAAATCTGAAAATGCAAAGAAAATGTAATGTCAAACTTGTAATTTTTCCAAACAAGTGATAAATACATTATTTTCCAATTAATTGAAGTTAATTTCAATTATTTAAGGAAAATCAATGTGAAAAATGTATTTAGAGTATTTTGGTCAATTAAATATGAATTTATGGAAAATTTGAGCAAAAAGAGCAAATTTGACCAAACTTGGGACTTTATGTGTGTACGTAATTTGGACAAGTTTTGAAGCTAATTGAGACTATAGGGAGGGACCTCTAGGTGTCTCCTACATGTGACGTAATGAAAGACATATTGGTTTGGCCTAATGTCAAGATTACATGTACATAGCGTTATTGTATATAAAAAGTGATTTTTGGAATTTTGGAAAATTATAAAATAAACAAAAGATGACATAAGCATAATATTTAATCATCTCCTTCTTCCTCTTCAGCTCATTTTGACACACACAACAGCTGAAATAAGAGAGAGAAAGTTGAGAGAGTTTAGAGAGAGAAAGGGAAGAAATCTCACAAGGTAAGCCGATTTCTCCGACGATTTAGCTCCTAACACATATAACTCTGACCCTAAGCTACTCTTCTTTGTTCTTTAAGGTTTGGAGGCTGAAAAATCTGTTGTTATTTAGGTTAGGGTTTCAGCCATATTTGGTAAAAGCTTGTAGGAGCTTTAGGTAACTTCTAAACCTTCGTTTATTAACTATTCTAGCTGCTGTGGGCAATTTAATCGGTGAAATTTTGTCGGATTGCCATTGGTTTTAAAATTTAGAAATGTATGTGCCTAAGGGTTATGCTGCCCAATTTTAGTTCAAATGGTAGTAATAACTCAATTGGATGGTTAATAAAGTGGTTAGGAGTAGAAAGAAACGCGTTTACGAAGCCGAAATCGTAAAACCCCGATTTTCCCCGAAGAACACCTAAATTTTGGCTAGCTCTAGAAATGGGTCTTACAATTAGACTTTCAATGATTTGATGATTCCATTGAGTTCATGAGGGAAAATTAGGTAGGGTTACAGTTGGTCACTTTTTCAGAAAAGGCCGAAAAAATATAATTACGAAAACGCCCCTGAAACACTTAAAGTGGGGCTGCTAAGGGTAAATTTGTAATTTAACATTGAATTTGATAATTTTTAGTCCATAAATAGATTCCTTAGGCCGAAATATGCTAGAATAGCCTAGGTTAGAATTTCGGGAAAGGTGCATCCGTATCCGGTACGACAGGCACGGTCCGGGTCCTCGGGGCATTTTTTTAAATTTTCATTATAGATTCATATAACCCCCAAAAACACTATGGAAGTTTCTAAATCGTGCATTTTGAATTGTAGGATTCGATATTTTCCCTGTTCGTGATCCACCTGCACTAGAGCTCAATCGGAAAAGCAAGGTAATGACTCTTTCTCTCATAATATATGTGATGCATTGTATGTGTGTTATATCATTGGTTTGAGATGATTTTGAATAGTGCAAAGCCTGTGGATATTTAAAAGCCGAAAGGCTATTTGTGGGCCGGAAGGCTATTTGTGAAGCCGAAAGGCTATATGAGCCGTAAGGCTATGTGTATGCACCTCCACGCGAATAGTCCCTAAGTTGCTAACAACGGTTCGGGTAAGAAATGCATGCCTTCCCGGTAGTAAAAGGGGATGAGGGTGAGGTGTGTTGTGTATTGCTGTTGCTGTTTGGTGATTTACTTGCATGCTGTGTGATCATGTGTGGTATGAGTGATATGTTACTATTGGGATTCTCTTGAATCTTATTCTTTCCATTGACTAACCTCCAGACAGGGCAAGTGGCTCCAAAGAGAAGGAGACGACTATGGGCGGCTATGACTCTCGTAATAGCATAGTTTGGTTTGGGATTACTGTACATTGATAGGATGTAGATACTATTTTGGATATGACTGTGTAATCCCCTATACGAGAGTTTGTAAACCCATAGTATTTATATGAAACACAGGGGTTGTTAGGATTTTGTTGTACACTCTGATATGTAAATGTGATGTAACTGCATAGGGTAATTATATTCGAATTGTGGAATTTGAGACCAGGGTAATGCTGACATTTTGAAAATATTTGTGAAAACTCTTCCGTAAGTAAGGGATTTTAAATGAGTTTGATTATTATTGATCTCTATTTCATTTTAATCACGTATTTTGAATGATAATTATGGTTTTTGAGGCAAGGGGTTACATTTTGGTATCAGAGCTATAGTTCCTGGTAAGGGTAGAAGTTGCTAGGATAGTCCGCTTAGTCATGGCTATAGGGATAGAAGAAGATTTGCGAATAGTTATTGTATATACATGTTTGTTTTGCTAATGTGGATATATATGAGATATGTGGATATATGTGTATACCTATTTGTGATATTGATGGGGTGAGTTATTTGTAGAATGAAGAAAATAAAAGGTCACCCTAGAGTACAACAAGTAAACCCTGAGGTGGAAGAAGTTAATAACAATCCACCAGATCCTATGCAAGAGCCGATGGATTTGATTAAAGATCACTGAGATATGATTACTGAGTTGAGAGAAGAGCTCAGAGTAGTGAGAGCAAAGAACAAGGAAGACCCGATTCAGTCCACTCCAGAAGAAACAGAAGAAGAAACTAGACATTAAGAGACTATAGAAGGATCAGCACGACCATTAGAATCACCTCCTCATACTGGACCAAACCAAGAATCATATGGGGTACCAATGAGAGAGGAAAGGGATCTTCAGTTTTAGGTCTCAAAATTTTGCAAGTACCTGCCCCAATGTTTAGAGGTAGATTTGATCCCTAAGCAGCCGAAGATTGGTTGAACAGGCTGGAAAAGATCTTTGAGGTTCTTGAGTGCCTGGATGAGGTGAAGGCACGATTGGCAATATACAAGCTCAAGGGAGATGCAGATCGTTGGTGGTGAAATATCGCCCTAACATTGTGGAGCAAAAATGTGCCATTGACCTGGGAAGTGTTCCAGCAGCAATTTAATGAAAAGTATTTTCCCAAGTCGGTGTGGCTCAAGAAGGAGACTAAATTCCTCTCCATTAAGCAAGGTGATTCGGAGATCTTCAATGACTACCTGTCTCGTTTCATCCAATTATCCAAATATTCCTCTTATATATAGAAAATGGATGATAAGGAATGGAGTTCTGATATGTTGATACATAGGTTGCGGTGAGAACTGTGAAAGAGGTTAGCCACCCACCAGTTTACTGAGTTCAACAAAGCGGTGGAAGAATGCAGATTTACTGAGAATAATTTGAGAGACTTGTATCCAGCCAAGGGTATTAGTAACCACAGTGAACCTAATAAGGGTAACACTTCTCAAAAGCGGAAGAGCCAGGGATCCTCTTTATCCCAGGGTATTGGTAAGAAGCCCTACCAACCCAGAGATCGTGAGCCTCAGAGATTTGTGATAGAGTGGGTATGTCCTCATTGTAATCAAGCATATTATGGAAAAAATTGTCGGGACGAAATGATCTACTTTAATTGTAAATAACCGGGACATCATTTTAGAGATTGTCAGCAGCCGCAGGCAGAGTAGAGACTGAGGACTTAGGGTATAGTATTCACTATGACTCTTGAGGAATCCCAGAAGTCCCCTGATCTCATCCAAGGTAAAATTCTCCTTGATGGTAATGTGTTGCAAGCATTGTTTGATTCAGGTGCGAGTCACTCTTTCATTGCTTATGATTGTGTGAAGTGCCTGGGTGTGAATGTACATAAATTGCCATTTGATTTAGTTGTGTTGACGCCAACGGGTGACAAGGCTATGACTACTGAAGCTTGTCTAAACTGTGTTATAACCATGGAAGGGCTTGAGTCCACTGTGGATTTGATTTGTCTGCCGCTATATCAATTATGAGTCATTTTGGGTTTTGATTAGTTAACGGCAAAAAATGTGTTACTTGATTGTGGGAGCAAGAGGATTGTATATCCTGTATCTCAAAGAGTTCAGAATGTGAATGATGTGAATGGTAGTCTGAATTTCTTTTTGACGGCCAAGGTTGAGAAGTATTTAGAGAAGGGTTGCCAGGGGTACATGGTGTTCTTTTCTATTTAAGGAGAGGCCGGAGAAACTTTGAGCAGTATACCCGTGGTAAATGAATTCCCTGAAGTGTTTCCTGATGATCTTAGTGGATTGCCTCCCAAAAGGCAATTTCAATTTCCGATCGAGATTGTGCTTGGATTTAGTTCTATTTCAAAGGCCCCAAATGAAATAGTGGAGTTAAAGAAGCATATTGAAGACTTGCTTGAGAAAGGGTTCATTAGACCCAGTGTGTTGCCGTGGGGAGCTCCAGTTTTGTTTGTTAAAAAGAAAGATGGCAGTCTATATTTGAGTATTGACTATAGGGAATTGAACAAGATTATTGTGAAAAACAAGTACCCTCTCCCAAAAATTGATGACCTTTTAAATCAACTGTCTGGTTCGTGTGTATTTTTGAAGATTGATCTAAGGTTAGGGTATCATCAGCTGCGTGTGAAAGCGGAAGATGTTCCAAAGACTGTTTTCAGAACGAGATATGGGCATTATGAATTTTTGGTGATGCCATTTGGGCTAACCAATGCACCTGTGGTATTCATGGATTACATGAACCGTGTCTTTTGATAGTATTTGTATTAGTTTGTTGTTGTGTTTATTGATGATATTTTGATATACTCTAAAAGTATGGAGGAGTATGAGCACCATTTGAGGATTATGTTGAATATATTGTTGGAAATTGTGCCCAAAGGGCCAATCATTGTACTTTGAACATTATTAATTTAATGAAATTTCTCCATTCTATTATCATATTATTTTCATGTTAAATGTGATAATTGTATCCTTGGATAATTCATAAAGATTGTCCTAAAATGTCCCTGGTCGGTCATCTATTCGGGAGCATAGATGAAACAAGATTAGTATGACTTTGATAAGATATGGATATACAAATCAAAGTCTTAGGCACTTGTAAGAGTACAAGGTGTTGGACCGACCCACTATGAGAAAGCTACATGGATCAAGTCATAAGCTTTTCTCATGTATAACCACATCACAATGCCCTTTGACTTGAGGTCATCATGGATTCCTACATGAGAGTTGCTAAGCTTTGAACTAGTCAAAAGTCACCTTTGACCGGGTTATGATAAAGACTACAATCGGGCTTAATGATTTTTCATGCAGAGGAATATGAATGATTAAAATAGAATTTGTCCCTCACATTATTACTGGGCCCCTCGATGAGTAAGTCTGAGAAATGTATGGCCATACTACAATGGAAAGGAGTTTCCATTTCTATTGTCAGACTACTCAGGAATTGAGAAAGTAACAGTCAGGAATAAGAGGATGACATTATCCATGCCTCATCCTTGACCGATATATCGTGTGACAAAAGGGACGTGACATGGTTATATGACAGGTTGCATCGTGTTAACGATCCTCATATGAATTGGGTAGTCGTGATGTCTTGCTAGAGGCCACTTGCGACTTGTGGGTTAGTACAGTTATTGGCTCACTGCCAACTTCATATGAGCCTACAGGGTCACACACAAGAATGGCCCAACACGAGATAATATTTAATTAGGGTGGACGAATTTTATATATATATATATATATGTGTATATATGTAATATAAAAATTCATAAAAAATATTATATAGATATGTATTTTCAAAATACATATTATATATATATATATATATATTATATGATATTATTATATTGTGTTAGTTTTAAATTTAATTTATTAAGATAAATTAAATCTAATAACTAACATGATAGAGATATGGTATCTCAGATTTAATTTATGAAGATAACTTAAATCTAATGACTCTTTATTTGGATTAAATAAATAGGTTAAATTAAAACTGTTGAACAGATTTAATTTAAACTAAATTTATTTAATTAGCTCATCAAGATAATTAATAGTTAATTAATTTCAAAATTAATGATGATTAATTTTGAAATTTGAAAATAGCCCTGATAGGTTATAAACTTGATAGAGCAGATATACTGACATACACATGAGAATTGAGAGCCGTAAGGGAAACCCTAGGAGACATTAGAAGCGCTAGCACGCAGTCTCGGTTGGAGAGCATTTGTGTGGATACTGGTAGAGGGAGCGGACCTGACATGTTGGCTCCTAGAGATCATGAAAACCCTGAATCATAAAAGGTATGAATCCTTCCAATTTGGTTTAAACGCCGTTGATAGATCCTCGATTAGGATCGGTGAAAATTTTTAAAATTCTTCTACTGTGCCTGCCGATCCTAACAATATTACATTAGAAGCAGCTCTATGCCAAGTTAAGTGTAAGTACGAGTTTTGGCTGTCAGAAGTAAAATTCTTAGGCCATGTTATCTCACAAGAAGGGGTCTCTGTGGATCCTAGTAAGGTGGAAGCATTACTGGACTAGAAGAGGCCAGAAACTGTTGCTGAGGTACGCAGTTTTCTGGGTCTTGCTGGTTACTACCAGAGATTCATTCAGAATTTCTCTCGTATTGCGTTACTGATGACAAGCTCACAAGAAAGGATCAGCCATTTATGTGGGATGAGAAATATGAAAATTGCTTTATGGAGCTGAAGGAGAGATTGAATACGGCACCTATATTGATTATATCTGATCCCAACTTAACTTATGTTGTGTATAGTGATCCTAGTAGGCAGGGATTATTGTATGTCCTTATGCAGCAGGGACGTGTCCTGGCCTATGCCTCTGGACAGCTCAAACCTCATGAAATGAATTATCCCACTCATGATTTGAAGGTTACGGCTATTGTTTTTGCTTTGAAACTTTGATGGCATTATTTGTATGGTGTGACGTAGAACTGTACTGCGACCACAAAAGTCTTAAGTATTTGTATGATCAGAAAGAGTTGAATATAAGACAACATCGTTGGATGGAGTTGCGTAAGGCCTATAGCTTAGAAATCAAATATCATCTGGGTAAGGCAAATGTAGTCACGGATGCTCTTAGTCGAAAGACGGTGCTTATGGCAGCAATGAAGATATAAGAGGGAAAATTGATAGCAGATTTCTGAGATATGAATTTTTCAAACTAGATCGTTTGTTCCAATTATACTGTTTCCTAAGGGGGAAAGTAATTTAAGAGTTGAAATTGAAGAAGCTCAAAGTCAAGATGGTTGGATACAGTGTAATCTAGCTAGAACTGAACAGGGAGAAGCACAGGGCTATGATTTGTCGCTTAGTGGATTGGTTTGTTACCAAAAGAGAATCCGTGTTCCACTTAAGTTGGAGTTGAGACAGAAGATTCTGGATGAGGCACACAAGAGCTGGTATACTTTTCACCCTAGAATGACCAAAATGTATCATAATTTGAAGTCTGTGTATTGGTGGCCAGGACTAAAGAGTGACGTGACAAAATATGTGGCGTAGTTTCTTACTTTCTAGAGAGTAAAGATCGAGCACCAGAGACTGCCAAGTTTGCTGCAGAGTCCCAAGATTCCGGAATGACCATGGACCTTGTTGTGGGATTTCTTAGGATCAAGAATTATGATGTGATCTGGGTAATTGTAGACCGGTTAACGAAGTCGGTACACTTCATACCGATCAATGCTAGTTACTCTCTGGACAAACTAGCAGAGATTTACATTTGGGAGATTGTGAAGCTCCATGACATACCAAAGAATATAATTTCCAACTGAGATCCCCGATTCACCTCAAGACTCTGGAGGGCTTTGCATGAGGCCCTGGGTACTCAGTTGAGATTTAGTACGGCTTACCATCCTCAGACAGATGGACAGTCAAAGAGAACTATTTAGATGGAGGATATGTTGCGAGCTTGTGTCCTCAATTTTAAAGGGAATTGGGATAACTTTCTTCTACTTGCCAAGTTCGCCTACAACAATAGCTATTATGCGAGTATTCAGATGGCACCATATGAAGCGTTGTATGGGTGGAAGTACCAATCACCCTTATGTTGGAATGAGTTATATGAAAGGAAACTTTACGGGCTGGATCTTGTTGACCAAACCTCAGTATAGATTCGAACCATTTGAAAGAGGATCCTTGCAGCGCAGAGTCGACAGAAAAGCTAAACTGACAAGAGAAGATGGCCTCTAGAGTTTGAGGTTGGTGATCATGTGTTCTTGAGGGTGTCTCCAGTCACCGGAATTGGGAGAGCTATCAAGCGAAAGAAGATAAGCTTGAGATATATAGGTCCTTTCAAGATTCTTGCGAGAATTGAGCCTGTTGTGTATCGAGTAGCCCTACCCCCAAACTTGAGTAGACTCTAGATGTGTTTCACGTTTCCCAACTGAAGAAGTACCAACTAGATCCATCTCATATTGTTGAATATGAAGAAGTCGAGTTACAAGACAACTTCACATATGTGGTAGAGCCAGAACAGATTATTAAGAGAGAAGAACGACGGCTTAGACACCGAAGAATTCTATTTGTGAAGGTGATTTGGAAGGCAATGACTTAGAGGGAAGCAAATTAGGAAGCGGAAGTGAATATGCAAAGATGTTATCTGGAGTTTATGGCTCAAGTTGTGTGAGAAATTTCAAGGACGAAATTTATTTTACAGGGGGAGAATTGTAATGACTCAAAAATGGGATTGAGGGCTAATAACTTTAAAAGTGGATGCAATTATTGCTGAATAAACACTTTTGGAGAATGTTTGATGGAAATTTGGTTGTTTTAGTAGTTCCAATGGTTTCCTTGTAAAAAATTGTGTGGGAATAGGTTTGATTGTTGATTTTGGAGCCATTCGACACATTGGTTGGAAATTAGAAAAACTGTCAAGTGTAATTTTGTGCAGGGCAGTTGGTTTGTATGGATATTTTGAATGGGAAAATTGTAACACCCTGCCTTTAATCATGTAATTATAATTCGATATTAAATAATTAAAGTAGATTAGAGACCTTCGGATAACTTAAACTCATTTTAATCTCCTACTTTGTGGTAGGGTTTTCACAAAATCATTCAAAATCTCTTTCTTATTCCTGGTCTCCATTTCAAAATTCGAATATAATCACCTGTGCAGTTTATCTACATTCACGTATGACAGAGTGTAAAACCAATTCCCCGGCAACTCCCGGATTCTATACATATATAACCTGAGGTTTAAGTATCCACTAGGGGATTACATCCAAAATTGAATATACTATTCATATTTCAGATTATACAGTAATCCCGAATTCAAAAGATATAACCAACATTCCAAAATCAACTATACCCCTAAGGGTCCTAAGTGCTCCGGGTCGGCCTCTTCTCCTTTGAGCCACATGCCCTGTCTGAAAGGTTAGTCATAGGAAGGAATGAGATTCGAGAAAATCTCAGTAGTAACAAACCACTCATACAATGTATAAATACCAAGCATGTATATAAATCACAACCAGCAACAACAGCAACATCAATCTCAAAGATACATGGTTTTCACCACAAACGACAGCACTCATGGCTATATACACAATACGACAGCTTACGCTGTAATCACCATCACGACAGCTTACGCTGTAATCACAATAACGACAGCTTGCGCTGTAAACGACAGCTTACGCTGTAAACGACAGCTATCCCCAGTTGTAACCGCAGCAGCATCAAAAATTCATCACAGAACAGTGATAACACACACATACATAGCATTACGCATAGTATAAGAGAGAGAGAGTCACTACCTGATCCTTTCCTGACGTCCTTCAGCGCAGTTGGCTCACGAGGGCGGAAAATATCGAATCCTACAATTCCAAATGCACTATTTAGACACTTCCATAGTGTTACTTAGGGTTATATGAGTCTATAATGAAAATTTACAAAAATACCCCCGGGGACCCGACCTGGGCCCGCCATACCCGGACCGGTTGCACTTTTCTTGAAATTCTAATCTAGGCTATCCTAACATATTTCCGCCCAAGGAATCCATTTCCGTACTCAGAATTATCAAATTCAATGTCAAATTACGAAATTGCTCTTGGCAGCCCTACTTTTAGGGTTTTAGGGGTGTTTCCGTAATTATGCTTTCTCGGCCTTTTTTGAAAAAGTGCCCAACTGTAACCCCACCTATTTTCGCCCACTGAATCCAATGGAATCATCAAATCATTGAAAATCCAACTCTAAGACCCATTTACAGCCTTGGCCAAAATATACATGTTCTCCGGGAAAAATTGGGGTTTTACGATTTCGGCTCCGTAAACACGTTTCTTTCTACTCCTAACCACTTTATTAACCATTACATTAGGTTACAACTAACATTAAGACCCAATTTGGGCAGCATAACCCCTAGGCCACATCATTTCCAAACTTTAAAACCAATGGCAATCCGGCGAAATTTCACCGATTAAATTGCCCACAGCAGCCAGAATAAGCAATATACGAAAGTTTGGAAGTTACCTCAAGCTCCTTCTAGCTTTTCTCAAGAGTGGCTGAAAACCCTAGCCCCTTGAACACCAAATTTTGCTTCTCAAACACCTTAAATAACATAGAAGAGAAGCTTAGGAACAAGGTTATACGCGTTAGGAGCTAGATCGTCGGAGAAATCGGCTTACCTTGCGAGATTTCTCCTCTTTCTCTCTCTAAGAGCTCTCAACTTTCTCTCACTATCTTCAGCTGGAAATGGCGTGAAATGGCTGAAGAAGATGAGCAATTTGATTAATAATCCATGCTGACATCATCTTTTAATGAGATGATGTCATAATTCCCATTTTCGGATTTTCTGGCAGATTTTCTGCCCAAACTTTGAAAAATCATAACTAATTCTAGAAAAATCGAAATGAGGTGATTCCAAAGCCAAATGAAAGATATTTAAGTTCTCTTCATAGGAAAAATATTGGCCATTACTGAAAATCATCACAAAATTCCCAGAATTTCAATCTTTGCATACTGTTCCAGAAAATAATTAATTTCGCTGGGCAAACGTCAAAAATCCAAAACTCTTAGGTCACAAATCAAAATGATACAAATTATATGTTCATTTTGAAGCTTGAGATGTGAACTTTAATACTGGAAAATTTCAGAATTTTTAGACACCAGTTGTCTTTTTGAAACGTCCATACAAATTGGCTGCCCTGTACAGAGTTTTCAACTTTAGCACGATTGTTCCCAATGGTTCCAATTTCACAATAAACACTCTCCCCACATGAATTTTCACAAGGAAGCCATTGGAATCATTAAAATATCCAAATTCCCATCACACATTCTCCAAAAGTGTTTATTCAACAATAATTATATCCACTTTTAAAGTCATTAGCCCTTAATCACTTTTTGGGATATTACAAAAATGGTGTTTAAAAATCCTGAAACTTTCTAGTCTTAAAGTTCACATGTCAATCTTGAAAATGGAAATATAATTTGTGTCATTTCGATTTGTGAGCTAAGAGTTATGAATTTTTGAAGTTTGCCCAATGAAATTGATTATTTTCTGGAGCAGCAGTCAAAGAAATTAACTCTGGGAATGATATACTTCCAATTAGTAAAAGTCTATATTTTTCCTTGAAACTAGACTCAATAAGGGTTCTATAGCCTGTGTAATCACTCCATTTCAATTTTTTTAAAATTAGTTATGATTTTTCAAACTTTAGACAGAAAATCTGCCAAAAATCTGAAAATGCAAAGAAAATGTAATGTCAAACTTGTAATTTTTCCAAACAAGTGATAAATACATTATTTTCCAATTAATTGAAGTTAATTTCAATTATTTAAGGAAAATCAATGTGAAAAATGTATTTAGAGTATTTTGGTCAATTAAATATGAATTTATGGAAAATTTGAGCAAAAAGAGCAAATTTGACCAAACTTGAGACTTTATGTGTGTACGTAACTTGGACAAGTTTTGAAGCTAATTGAGACTATAGGGAGGGACCTCTAGGTGTCTCCTACATGTGACGTAATGAAAGACATATTGGTTTGGCCTAATGGCAAGATTACATGTACATAGAGTTATTGTATATAAAAAGTGATTTTTGGAAATTTGGAAAATTATAAAATAAACAAAAGATGACATAAGCATAATATTTAATCATCTCCTTCTTCCTCTTCAGCTCATTTTGACACACACAACAGCTGAAATAAGAGAGAGAAAGTTCAGAGAGTTTAGAGAGAGAAAGGGAAAAAATCTCACAAGGTAAGCCGATTTCTCCGACGATTTAGCTCCTAACACATATAACTCTGACCCTAAGCTACTCTTCTTTGTTCTTTAAGGTTTGGAGTCTGAAAAATCTGTTGTTATTTAGGTTAGGGTTTCAGCCATATTTGGTAAAAGCTTATAGGAGCTTTAGGTAACTTCTAAACCTTCGTTTATTAACTATTCTGACTGCTGTGGGCAATTTAATCGGTGAAATTTCACCGGATTGCCATTGGTTTTAAACTTTTGAAATGTATGTGTCCAAGGGTTATGCTGCCCAATTTTAGTTCAAATGGTAGTAATAACTCAATTGGATGGTTAGGAGTAGAAAAGAACGCGTTTACAGAGCCAAAATCATGAAACCCCGATTTTCCCCGGAGAACACATAAATTTTGGGCTAGCTCTAGAAATGGATCTTAGAGTTGTATTTTCAATTATTTGATGGTTCTATTGAGTTCATGAGGGAAAATTAGGTAGGGTTACAGTTGGTCACTTTTTCAGAAAATGCTGAAAAAGTATAATTACAAAAACGCCACTGAAACCTTTAAAGTAGGGCTGCCAAGGGTAAATTTGTAATTTAACATTCAATTTGATAATTTTGAGTTTAGAAATGGATTCCTTGGGTAGAAATCTGCTAGAATATCCTAGGTTAGAATTTCGATAAAGGTGCAGCCGAACCAGGGACGGCAGGCCTAGCCCGGGTCCCCGGGGGCATTTTTGTAAATTTTCATTATAGACTCATATAACCCCCAGAAATACTATGGAAGTGTCTAAATGGTGCATTTTTAATTGTAGGGTTCGATAATTTCCCTGTACGTTATCCACCTGTGCCAGAGCACAATCGAAAAGAACAAGGTAGTGACTTTCTCTCATACTATATGTGATAAATTGTATGCGTGTTATATTATTTGTTTGTGATGATTTCAAATGCGGTAAAGCCTGTGGATATGTGAAAGATGAAAGGCAATTTGTGAAGGCCGAAATGCTATAATGGGCCAAAAGGCTAATTGTGAGGGTCGAAAGGCTATTTGTGAAGCTGAAAGGCTATGTGAGCCGTAAGGCTATGTGTATGCACCGCCACGCGAATAGTCGCTAACAACGGTTCGGGTAAGGATTGTGTGCCTTCCTCGGGGTAAAAGGGGATTAGGGTGGGGTGTGTTGTGTATTGCTACTGCTGTTTGGTGATTTACTTACATGTTGTGTGATCATGTGTGGTATGAGTGATATGTTACTACTGGGATTCTCTTGAATCTCATTCTTTCCATTGACTAACCTTCAGACAGGGCAAGTGGCTCCAAAAAGAAGGAGACATTTAAGAATGGTTAAGACTCTCGCAATAGTATAGTTTGGTTTTTTGGATATCGAATTTTGGTTTGGGATTACTATACATTGATAGGATGTAGATAATATTTTGGACATGACTATGTGATCCGCTATATAGGAGTTTATAAACCCATAGTATTTATATGAAACCTGGAAGTTGCCGGGATTTTGTTGTACACTTTGATATGTTAATGTGATGTAATTGCATAGGGTAAGGCAGAAATTTTGAAAATATTTGTGAAAACCCTTCCGTAAGGAAGGGATTGTAAATGAGTTTGATTATTATTGGTCTCTATTTCATTTTAATCATGTATTTCGAATCATAATTACGGTTTTTGAGGTAGGGGGTTACAGATGGTCATTTCCGACTATCCAACTGTCTATAGATGATAGGCCGTACTGAATCTCAATTTAGTACCCAGAGCCTTATGTAACGCTCTCCAGAATCGTGAAGTGAAATGGGGGTCTCTATCAGAAATGATATTCTTCAGTGTACCATGAAGGCTCATAATCTCCCGTATATAAATCTCTGCTAGTCTGTCAAGAGAGTAACTACCATTGATAAGTATGAAGTGCGCCGACTTCGTTAATCGGTCAACAATCACCCAGATCTTATCACAATTCTTGATCCTAGGCAATCCCACAACAAGGTCTATGGTCACACTTTCCCACTTCCATTCTAGAATCTCAGGACTCTGTAATAATCTCGACGGTATCTAGTGTTCAATCTTCACTTTCCGGCAAGTTAAACACTACGCCATATATTTGGTCACACCACTCTTCAATCCCAGCCACCAATACATAGACTTCAAATCATGGTACATTTTGGTCATTCCTGGGTGAAGAGTATACTGGTTCTTGTGTGCCTCATCAAGGATTCTTTGCCTCAATTCTGCCTTCAGTAGAACACAGATTCTCTTTTTATAGCGAACCAATCATCTAGGCGACAAATCATAGTCCCGAGCTTCACCTCTTTCAATCATAGCCTGTAAGGACTACACCCGATCATCTTGCCTCTAATCTTCTTCAATTTTAGCTCTCATATCACTTTCCCCTTAGGAAATATTGAAATTAGCATAGATGATCTGATTCGACAAGTTCAAGTCCCAAAAATCCTTTATCAATTTCTCCTCTTGAATCATCATTACTGCAACAAGCACCGTCTTTCGACTAAGAGCATCTGCAATGCCATTGGCATTACCTGGATGATATTTTATCTCCAAGTTGTAATCTTTAAGCAACTCCATCCAGCAGTGCTGTCTCATATTCAACCCTTTCTGATCATACAGATATTTGAGACTCTTATGGTCGTTGTATAGTTCTAGGGTCACACCATACAGGTAATGTCGCCAAATTTTTAAAACAAACACAATTGCTGCAAGCTCCAAATCATGAGTCGGATAGTTCATTTGATGTGGCTTCAGTTGTCAAGAAGCATAGGCCACCATACGTCCTTGCTGCATCAGGACAAACCCTAATCCCTGCTTACTCGTATTACTGTACACAACACAAGTCAAGCTAGGATTAGGTATAATCAACACTTGTGCCGTAGTCAATCTCTCCTTCAGCTTAGCAAAACAATTTTCACAACGCTCATCCCACACAAACGACCTATCCTTTCTCATGAACTTAGTCATTGGCAAGGCGATACGAGAGAAATTTTGAATAAATCTCTGGTAGTAACCAGCAAGACCTATAAAATTGCATATTTCAGCAACAGTTTTTGGCCTCTTCCAGTCCAATACTGCTTCCACTTTACTGGGATCCACCGAGACCCCTTCTTGTGAGATAACATAGCCTATGAATTTAACTTCTGGAAGCCAAAATTTGTACTTACTCAACTTGGCATAGGGTTGCTTTTGATGCAATATTCCCAGCACAATTCTCAAATGGTGCTCATGTTCCTCCCTACTGTTGGAGTAAATCAAGCTGTCATCAATAAACACTACAACGAATTGATCAAGATACTATCAAAAAACATGATTTATGTAATCCATGAATATCACAGGAGCATTAGTCAACCCGAAGAGCATCACCAAAAACTCATAGTGCCCGTATCTCATTCTAAAAGTAGTCTTTGGGATATCTTCTACTCTCACATGCAGCTTATGACAACCCGACCTTAGATCAATTTTAGAGAATACATATGAACCAGACAGTTGATCTAAAAGGTCTTCGATTCTCATGAGAGGATACTTGTTCTTCATAGTAATTTTTCTTAATTCTTTATAATCTATACACAACCACAAACTCCTATCTTTCTTTTTACCAAACAGCACTGGAGCTCCCTACGATGAAACACTGGGTCGAATAAACCCTTTTTCAAGTAACTCTTCTATTTGCTTCTTCAACTTCGTAATTTCATTTGGGGCTACTCAATATGGGGCCTTAGATATAGAACCAGCTCTAGGCATAATCTCAATGGGGAACTACAATTCCTTTTCTAGAGGCAATCCGCTAAGATCATCTGGAAATACCTCAGGGAATCCTCTTACCATGGGTATACTTTCTAGAGTTTCTTCTGTCTCTCCTTGTATAGAAAAAAACACTATATACCCCTGGCATCCCTTCTCAAGCTATTTCTTATCTTTAGCCATTGAAAGGAAATTCAAACTGGCCTTCACATCATCCTCCCTCAGTGCAGTACAGTAAATTATCTTCTTATTACCATAACCAAGCAGCACATTATTTGCTGTTAGCCAGTCAAAACCCAAAATAACTTCTAGTTGTTGAAGTGGTAAGCAAATCAAAATGATTGTGGACCCATGTCCCTCAACAACTATTACATAGTTTAGACAAGCTTCGGTCGTCATAGCCTTGACACATATTGGTATCAACACAACCAAATCAAATGGCAATTTATGCACATGCAATCACAGGCACTTTACACAGTCATAGGCAATAAAAGAATGACTTGCACCCAAATCAAATAAAGCATGTAACTCATTACCACTGAGAATGATTTTAGCTTGGATCAATTCAGGGGACTTCCAGGCTTCCTTGTGTGTCATCACAAACACTTGACCCTGATTCCTAGGCCTTTGCTCTGTCAGCGGTCATGGTTACTTACTAGAAATGTGTCCTAACTGTTTGTAATTAAAGCAAATCACTTGCCCCGTACAGGTTCTGCCAAGATGATATCTCCTACATTGAGGGCATATCATTCCCGCTGGAGGTCTTTGATTACCATAACCCTTAGATTGATAGGGCCTCTTACTATTGCCCCCAGGGGAGAACCCCTATCCCTTCCGCTTCTGGGAAGTATTTGCCTTGCTAGGCTCACTGTGGCTGCCACTACCCTTAGCCAGGTGCAAATCTCTCAGATTATTTTCAGTTATCCTGTACTCCTTCACTGCCTTAATGAAGTCAGTAAAAAGATGAGTGGCTAATATCTTCCTCAACTCTCACCTCAACCCTGAATAAGCTTATCAGAACTCCACTTCTAATCATCCATACAGCTAAGATAAAAGGAGTACCTGGCTAGCTGGATGAGATGAGATAAGTAGTCATCAAAGCTCTTTATATCACTCTGCTTGATAGCTAGGAATTCGGATTCCTTCTCGAGCCTCACCACCTTGGGGAAGTACTTCTCGTTAAACTTCTCTTGGAACACCTCTTATGCCAGTGGTGCATTCATGTTCCGTAACGTCATGGTGATATTCCGCCACCACCAGTCGGTATCCCCTTCTAACTTGTATATGGCTAACTTCACCTTTACTCCGGTTGGACACCTGAGTACTTTGAAGATTTTCTCCAATTGGTTAAACTAGTCCTCAGCTGCTTGGGGTTCAAACCTCCCTCTGAACACTAGAGGTAGATGTTTGTAAAAATTTGAGAGCTAGAACTGTAGATCCCTTTCCTCTCGAATCGGTACCCCTTGTGACTCTTGATTTAGTACCATATGAGGTGGGGACTCATGAGACTGATTGGACCCCTCAGCCGTCTTTCCCTGATGGGTCTCTGCTTGGGTTTCCTCTTGGGTAGATTAAACCCTATCGATCGGCGTTGCGCTTGGCACTTTCCTCCTTGAGCTCTTCTCTCAGCTCATGTATCATATCCCTTTACTCCCTTATCAATCCTATCATTTTTTGTAGAGGATCAGGTGGATTGTCATTCAATTCCTCCACCTCACGGTCAAACCTTCTGACTCTAGGGTGAACCATTGTGTCCTTTAATTTTACAAATGATTCACCACGTTAGTATCACAGTTAATGTATACACATAGTCCTTGAACTCATATATCAACAAACAACAAGAATACTCATGTGTATACACAACAAGCAACCATAGGTCATCTTCTATCACTAAGCCAACAACTATGTCCTCTATCCTAGTAAATCCTACCCTTGTTAGGAACTACAGCTCTGATACCATAAATGTAACCCCCTTCTACCAAGGCCGAGATTAAAGTTCATAAATACTTAATTAGATTTGATAAGTTGTATGGTTAAAGTTTGTAAAATTACTTTATGATGGCTTATGTTGAATTTTGACCAGACCTGAATCTAGGGAAGGAATTTTGATGCTTCCAATGAGTCTAGAATGAAAATTTGTATAGGGAAAAGTTGAGAAAGTGACTTTGGAAGCATTAGAATTGGAAATGGAATTTTGCCCAAAAGACCCTAAGATTTGGCCTTGATGAATTTTTAGGGAAGGAGTTGGTTTTGTTAAATTTGATATTAGAAATGAATTCTACATGTAAAATTGTGTAGGAATAGCTTGTTGGAATGATTTTAGAAAGATTGAACTGAAAATCCAATCATTGGAATTAAAGATTATGTAAGGGAACAAGTCATATATGATGGCTTGCTTTCATGGCTCTTATGAGTTAAACACATGATGTGGTTATGTGTTTAAAGCCATGAAATATCAAGGAAGAAGCAATAGAAGGTTTTTCAAACAACATCAATAGGTGGAAGAAAATGAAACAAGAGGAGGACATAATACAAAAGGTAGTGAACTTACCTAACTTACATGTAATTGATATGTATGCTTGTGTATTGATATGTAAAATTGCTTTAGTTAATTATGTGAAGCATATATGAATGATTGAAGCTTTGTTTCTATTTATGTTATGGCTATAGGTATGATATGTGAAACATTAAGCATGTAAATATGTCATTATATTAGTATGAAGTTTTGTAAAGCAAGTATGACATGCACTAAGCATTTATCTTACATATGTAATTGGTAATGTTTGCTACTAATATTCTCCCAAATCTCACCCTCCCTTACCCAACTATAGAGGTTCGTTGAGTACAAAAGAGGAATGCATGAAATTGTGCAAGAGGAAAATGTGATGGAGAATTGAAAATTGACATGTGATAGTCTGTTATGTGTAAATTATTGTGATGATTTTTGTGATGTGGTTAAATGTATAAACATGCCAAGTTGAATAATGTCACTGAGTATGTCCTCCATGGCATGTACATATGTGAACAAGAAGAAATGAGTACGAATTTGCAAGTTAACTAGACACAGTAGTAATAATAGTATATAGCGGTATCAGTACACCTAGAAATTTGGTAATATTTGTAAACATATTAGTGGTATTAGTACATTTAGTATTGGTATCAGTGCACATGATAATGGCATCAATACTTGAGAGGTGGTATCGATGGTATCAGTGAGTAATGGTATTAGTATGTATAACAGTGGTATCACTATCAAAAGGGCCTATTAGTTGATAAACAACATTTGAGCCAACAAGTAGAGAAACAACTCTGATATTAATTATAAATGAAGTTATGAATTGATGAGTCAGATATTAATTATAAATGAAGTTATGAATTAGAAATGAACCACTAATTAGAAATTTTTAGAAAAGATCAATTTATTAAGAATGTAGTTGCCTCAGTATTGAAACCCGTATTAGTTGTCTGAACACATTATGTAATGAGTCATCAGATCACATTAAAAGTAAGGGGGTTTACAATATAAATCTCTTGAAAATTGGTTTCATACCGATCGTCAAATTTTCATCACAATCCCAACACCATTTCAAACAAATCTCAGCTGTCCAATTAAGGAAGAAAATGACCCATTTGTTATTCTCACATCTTCCTTATGAGCACTTTGGTCCAAAAAAAAAAAGTTCATCTTGAGCTCCAATGCTCCACCATTTTCATGCTTCATAAGAGGAATTGCAAATATAGGTTAGTAGAGAAAAAGATTAACAGAATTGCAGAAAAGTGATATAAAGCCAAATTATTGACTGCACTAAAGAAATAGAATGAGAAGGTGGAAGGTGAGAGCCTAATCTAGGAATAAAGAAGATTGTGAGACAGAACAAGGGCATAAACGGGAATAAGCTTTCTTGCCCAAATCTCTTCACACTTGGAGAGATGATTTGGAGAGAAAATGGGGTAGGCCCACACCTTATATTCCTCCCTACTTTCCCTTTCTCCACTGTGAAGAAGAAATAATTAAAAAAAAGCCCACACATTCTCCACTTTAAAGAAGAAATGATATTCATGAAAAGATAAGATAAAATGTTGAAGAAATGGAAGGAGAGACATGATTCAAAACTTGGAAGCTATTGCAAAGTGAAGGAGAGAAGAAAATGAACCTACGCTAAGTGGGAAAAATAAGGTATTTATAGGAGAGAGAATTAGGATTAGCGGTTTGGGTATTTATAAGAATTTTGTAGCATCCTTAACATGAGATTTTTTCCTAATATGACAAGGAGTTAGCTTAGAGGTTTGGGTCTCAATATCTTCCCTTTGGTGCCTTTTTCTAGCCCTTTGCATTTTCTTTTTCTACCTTTCTACTCCCCTATGCATTTTCTGCATCCTTTTCCATCTTCCTGTCCTTTTTATTCAAGCTCATGTCTGTGAAATTTCTTTAATTTCTTCTATGCAAGTTGACCCACCAAGTATAATCCAGATTCTCTTCTTTGCCATTCCCCTCTTTTACCCTAAAGCTATGTAGTTTTAGGGCAAAAAATCAAGGGAGCTTTTTTTTTTAAAAAAAAAGGGCATCCACTACTTAGAACTACTTTTTTTTATTAGCATTCAGTATCCTAAATTACTTTATGATAGTGGATGCTAATAAAAAAAATACTTCTAGGCGCTTGGTATTAGATACTGGGTGTCACTAAAAAAATATTTTAGGATGCTGAATGTAATAAAAATTAATTTGAGATACTGAATCTACTAAAAAGTATTCTTGGTAAATGCTCTTTTTTATTAAAGAGAAAAGCCCCCTATACTGAATTCTCTATACCCCTATTAGGTGTCATTGAAAAGTTGAGTATAGGCAATGACAACTTCAAATAGCAATTAAACACTTGGGTGTACACAGTGACAACTTGGGGAGCTCAAGTTGTCAATGTCTATACCAAAGTAGTGAATCACTTTACTCAAGTTGTCATTCACTTTTTAAATAATTTCTATTTATATTAAGTTTAAGTAAACTTTATTAAAGCAATCAATTGTCATAGATATTTTTTCAGAAGGCTGTCGTGAGTCATTCATGTCAAACCCCTTAACATTTTGATATTCGCAGAGTAATACGCACAAAGTTCCATAGGGCATACAGAATTAGCGGAAACATACTGACATTAAGTACTTATCTACGTATAGGAGTCTCCCAACAAGGTTTGAGAGAATATATACAATTTTTTCAAAATATCTAAAAATAAACTAAATATAACCAACTGCTCTATCTCTTGGTCTGTACACCTCAGTTGTTGGTATTTACCATTTTTCTCTTAGAGCTGCTAGCTTCTGTTGGAAAAATTTTTTTATTTGAAAATGGGTGAGATTCAAAAGAATCTCAATAATAGCATACAATCAATCATATAAAATGTGATTATTAAATATACAATGCATCGTATAGTGTAAAATAAAAATCCATACTGTATCGTGTGCGCGCACAATGCTCAGGGCCAAATGACTGTTTGGATCCCCTACTTATCCGTGTATCATGTATACACAATGCTCAGGGTCAAATGACTGTTTGGATTCCCTACTTATCCGTGTACCTCAGCTGGGCTTAAGACCACAGACTGGGCATTATTTGGTGTACCCATAGGCACTATGTTCATATCACAGAATATAGCAACATATAGCATATCAACATTCACATAGTGCATGAGAGATGAAGTTACTACCTTAAATCCCTTTTGTTCAAAAACTGCTCTTTGAGTTTCGTTCTGACGGCTTAGTGTATCAATCTGGTCATAAAATTCCAAATGTACAAGAATTAGGTTAATACCCATTCATGTACTACTCTAGACACTTCCAAAGTGTTTTTGTTGGTTATATTAATCCAATGCTAAAAAATTATGAAAATGCCCCTGGGGACCATATTTTTCCAGAAATTTTGACCCTGGCTATTTTTACATATTTTCACCCAAGGAATCCATTTTTTACCTTGGTTTTCACAAATTCACTGCCAAATGAAGTTTTACCCTTGACAGCTCCTATTTAGGGTTTCAGGGGTATTTTGGTCATTTCACTTTCTAGGGCTTTTTTTGAAAAAATGTTCAACATCAGCCCCATCTAATTTTCCCTCCTGGACACCATGGAATCATCATATTGTTGAAAATACAGCTCCTGCCCCCTGATTTAGAGCTAGCTGAAACTTTGGTTTATAAAAGGGAAAATGTGATTTTTTTGAATTTCAACCTCAAAAGTTTACTCCATTTCACTCCTAATCACTTGATTAACCCTATAAACACTTAATATACAAGATTTGAGGAAATTTGGGTAGCATAACCCCTTAAGGTGGGTTATCACTTCCCAAATTTACAAATCAACCAATCAAACCACCAATCAACACCAAATCAACAACAACAATAACATCAAAGATTTGAGGTTTGTGAAGTTACCTCTTGATATCTTGATTCCTTTTCCTCTTGGCCAAAACACCCCTATCTTTTCCTTGGTATTTTGCTTGCTAAACATGTCAATCCATGGAGAAGAGGAGCTTAGGGAAGGAATTACACTAATTAGAAGCTAAATCATAGGGAAATATCAAGACCTACCTTTGTTTTTTCCTCCTCCTTCTCTCTAACCTTCAAGCTCACTCTCTCTCTCTTCTCTATGCTTGCCTATGGAAAGAAGAAGGGAAATATGAAGAAAAAGCTTCATAAATATCTCTCATATTTTCTCTAATTTTTATTTTCCAAAAATTTGACTTTTATGACCTAATTGGTACTTAAGCTTATCTTCATGTAATTAGTGTTATATGATCTCATTAAACTTGAACTAATTCTCTTCCCTTTTGGTCAACCCAAGTTCACGTTCCAAGCCCATAGGAGAAGCAAAATAGGCTGATGTTAATTTATCCCTAGTGACAACATTTGCCATCACATTTTTTTAATTTTCGGATTAGTGGCAATTCTGGCAGAATTTTTGCCCAAACTTTGAAAAATCACAACTTTATTTGTAGACATTGAATTGGAGTGATTCCAAAGGCTATGAAACCTTTATTGAGTCTAGTTTCAAGAAAAAATATAGCCTATAGCCAACTGAAAGTTGAAAATTCCAAGAATATAAGTATTGGGACGTTATTTCAGAAAATAGACAGTTTCCTGAGCTAATTTCAAAAATTCCTAACTTTTTGCATACAACTTTAAAAATTACCCATTACCTATCAAATTAAAGCTTATGATGTCTACTTTCATCTTATAAAATTTCATAATATTTTGTCATTATTTGTTCATCCAAAACCACATGACAAGCTCACTTCCTCACAGGAAATTCATTGGTAGCACTGTTCACATTTTAAATTTTTAGTATTTAATTCTTATGGTCAAAATTAACATTAATATTAGGCCAAATATTATTCTCTTGTATTCCTCTACTTTGGGCCTCAATATTGGGTTTTTTGGAAAACCCAAGGATTAATTCCATACTTGTTCTAGCCCAATTATCATGAAAATTTACTAAGTTCATAAATTTCAAGTTCATGAATATACATAATTTTATTGAATATTTCAAATTATTATAATATATTTTGGTGAGTAAAATTTGAGATGTTACAATTCACATAAAAGGATCTATCATATAGCCGGCTTGAAGCTATTTTCTATCATATATTTCGATATGTTATGAATTATAAATTTGAACAATTTGAAATTGAATAAGTTCAATTGTTTTTTTTGTTTTTGTATTAATTTTTAGGGAAAATCACTCCTAGATCCCAAACAAGCAACATATTATCAGAAAGGTCCCTATTTACAACTCTTCTGCATGTATTCACATTTAGTTGAGTGTGTTTTATAACTTCCAGGGACCTTTCTGATAATATGTTGCTTGTTTGGGACCTATGAGTGATTTTCCCTAATTTTTTTTACTATTTCGTGAGAGGAAGAAGCTGAAAGGGAGGGCTAGTGGGACCCTTATGGATAGTTATACATGGTCTATCACAAGCACAACAACGACACTTCCAAGTCGCAGCAGGATGGAAAGTCACCGACAATCCAGCGATAAAATGAAGAAGTATTCTATTAGGTACGTTACTTAAGAAAATAAAAAATAAATTATTTATTACATATTAATTTAATTTAAATTTTAATAGTTATATTGATTATTTTTTATTGATAATCTTTAATTTCTTACTAATATCATTATATATGTGTTTTTTTTCTTTGTTATCCTTTTCAAATGCTTGTTAATTGTTTTCCCCTTTTTTTATCATTTCATTTTTTAAGATTGCATTTTTTTTGCTGAAAAAATATTAAATTTTGTTTTCTTAAAAAAATATGAAAACCAACCAAAAAAACATAAATAAATTATATGTATAAAAATGAGAAAAGAAATGTAGATAAAATGACAATTGTATATTAGTCCACCAATAAAGTTTATAACTTCTCCTCCCTGTTCCCCCTCCTGGAGGTGTCAGGTTTGCCTCTAACTTTGCCTCAATTTTGGGGCCCTTTCCAAATCTTTTTTTAATTCTTTTGATAATTATATTCTATATAAAATAAGTTATATTATGATATTTTATGGGTAAAAATTGGAGTGATTTTCAATTTTTTATGATTTTTCAAAAATTTAAACGTACTTCCCTCCGTTCTCAAGATTTAGATCCTTATCAATGATATGTCCTATAATCATAAAAAATAAGGATACATACTTCACTACTCATTACAGTTTTAGCACGCATGGAGTAAGCAGATTTTATCAATTTACTTACATCTCCACACGTGAAATTTCTATCAGTCTTAGAAGAAGCAAATTTCTGTCGACTTACCTGGGTGAAGAGTTCTAGTGACAGCAGGGAGCCAGCCAATGTTTGGCACATATATCCTATTGAACTATTTTGCCTTCAGAATCAATATTGGCGCTAAAAGCGAACTGGCTTTGTAAGCTAAAATGGCACGCAGCCAGAAATGGCTTAGATTTAAACGATAGGAGTTGAGTACGCTTGTGAAGTATAACAACCGCATAAATCTACAAGAACTATAACATGGGGGTCAAGTTGAAGTAAAGAGTAATAAAGCGATCAATGAAAAACATCTAGGGAATAAGGATGGAGTGAAGAAGCCAGTGGCTTTTTCTATTAATCCCCATGGAATATCAGATACACTCTTAAGCTTAAGACATCTGAGGATGGGAATTTCGCTAGACTCCATAAAAATAGTGGATGTCGTGAACACCATATGGTAACGCTCATGGATGAACTGACCGCGTCTCCTAACCATGAAACCAGATGTGTCATAGCATCTACCTCTCTTCAGTCTACACATGAGTCGTTCCCTCACCTCCTCAGAGTAGAGAGCTGCGTTACTTTCTAAAACAAAAACATGTTTAGATTGATAAGCAGGCAAAACAGAGGCTCCCTATGCTTCATATATATATAACAGGGGTGAAGGCATGACAGATTCAATACATCGCATTTATGGTAACACCTACCTCACAAATGACAATAAGAATAGTATAAGAACACTTCACTCACTGCTTTGACTCCAGTCTCTGTCAATGAAAGCCAAGGTCCTATGTTTCTTGTTTTGAGGAGGCAAGACAAAGCATTGATGTTTAGGTCGAACAAACTGACAGAAAAGGGTAGAATGGAATGACCAAAATGAATAGAAACTTACTACATAAAAGGAGTCCATGTCTACATGAGAAGGCGAATATTGATGTCAAATAGCAACATACTGAACGGGGAAGAGTACTTTAAAGAAGTCTTTGTTGGATATGCCTAGATCTATTCTTCCATTCTCTCTTATTAAAAATACAATGAAGGAGTATTTTCAGGAGTAATATGGCAGTAAAGAAGGGTTAATGAAGCATGAGTCTTGGGGTGCATTCAAATTTTCAGATGGTGGCAAAGAAATAGAGGATGGGACTGTTGAGAATGTCACGGAGCCAGATGCGTTGACTATATGGAAACGGTTTCACCCGAACTATATTGGGTGCAAATGGCTTATGAACAGTAACTTTCATATTAGCTTCAAGGAATGGGATTATACATTGATAGATAACTTCGTAAATAATACTAAGTAATTTAAGTAGCCATAACCTTGTTCTTTTCATTCCCTTGTATTTTCCCCTTAATTTCATCCCCATAAATCATAAACCTTATTCTTTTTTTATTTAAATTCATGCAACTTTGTACATCAATGGTGTCTCTACTCAATGAAAATTTATTCAGTTCTGAGTCTAAGGTATTTTTTCTTTTGTTCTTATTTTTGGCCTCTGTAATCCAAAAGATAGTAACATTTTATTTTAGTGTGTTTATCAACTAAAGAATTATTGTGTTGTGAAGGGAGGGTATAAGTGTTTCTATGCTCGTAATACAATCACTCTAACTCCAAAGAGTGTCAATGATATCCAATAACTTGAAGGAACTATCTTTGGTACATCACGTGGTGGGCATGACACTACTAAGATAGTTGACAGTATTCAAGATCGAGGAATTAATCAGGTATGTGTTATCTAAAGCGGCAATTAACTAAACTTATCTTTGATCTCAGGTTTACATTATTGGAGGAGATGGAACACAGAAAGGAGCTTCTGTGATTTATGAGGTAATCACAGTTTGAACAATGCGGCTGTTAGCTTTTTGTATTTTAAAAATGTGATTGAGCCTTTTCCTGGCTAAGGTTTGTAAAACTGATTATGGTCGAATGCCAATATGTTAAAGATGCATCCTGATTATCTATACAGGAAGTTAGGAGGCGAGGTTTCAAAGTTGTAGTTGCTGGAATTCCCAAAACCATAGATAATGACATCCCGGTACTTGATTCTTTCATGTTCTAAGTTCTAACTTAAATTATTTAAATCCATTTATTAGCATCCATTAACTTCATTAACATAAAAGTAATTCCTACTTTTATTTCATTCTTGTCAGATAGGTGATTGATAAATCCTTTGCCTTTGACACTGCTATTGAGGAGGCTCAATGTGCTATAAATCCAGCACATGTTAAATATGAAAGTATTGAGAATGGTCTAGTTGTTGTTAGTACTGGGAATTCGGGCTATCCCGACATGGGTTGGCAACCTGACGGGTCGGGCTACTTCAGCCCGACAGCCGGATTAAACACTGGGTGTTTTTTTAAGAAAAAGACACATTTTAAAAACTCTTATACTCCATTCAGAATTTCAGATTCAGAGTCTCACTGCCTCCCTCACTGGAAAAGCATTACAGACGATTACATATTTACATAAACCATGACAGGTTTATAGGAATTTGGAACCATTACAGACGATTAGAGTATTAGATGAGTTGAAATGGAAACTATGGTCGGCAATCCACTAAGAAGAAATGGGGAACATATTACAGATCTAAACAATTCAAACAAAATTAAAAAAAAATTACCTCACTGCCTCACACAGACACACGGCGGATGAGGAAGATAAAGGTAGTCGTCGGACACGAGTCACGAGAGGAAGAGGCGAAGAGGGAGACGAAGACGGAGAGACCGAGAGGCGAGGATCCGCCGCCGACGAGACAAGATGGGCCACCCACCACCACACCAGTGCACCACCGTCTACCAGCAAGGCCGTCGCCTTCGAAGACCGAATAGGGAGATGATTTGAGACGAAGGCAGAGAGGTCGAGTTGGCGAGAGGCGAGAGAGCTAGGGTTTGGTGCGGTCACTGGTCAGACTCGAGATGAAAGACAGAAAGAGAGTGAGGCCATGAGCAAGGAGCGAGGAGCGAGGATCCAAGGGGTGAGGACTGAGATTGAGAATCTGAGATAGTGACAGAGTGAGAAAGAGACAGAGACAAAAAGTAACTGCAATTTTTTTAAATATTTTAATTGGCTAAACGGGCTAACCCGTTGAGCCATTTTCTTAAATGGGCTGAATTACCTTAACCCGAACCCGTTAATTTTGGCTGGTTGACAGGCCCAACCCGCCAGCCCACCCCGTTTTACCACTTCTAGGTGTTCTTAAGCTAATGGGTCGCAATAGTGGTAAGTTTTTGTGAGCTCATCATGCCTCCACTCACTAGCATACTAAATACTGAACAAGCTTAAATTCATTATTTATTTGACTTGACAAAATGTCAAATATCATGTGCTTTATCTCCTTTCTTGGATGAGTGTAGGGTATATTGCCATGTATGCTACACTTGCAAGTAGAGATGTGGACTGTTGCTTAATTCTAGAGTCTTCCTTTTACCTTAAAGGTCCAGGTGGGCTTTACGAGTATATAGAGAAAAAACTTAAAGAACAAGGGCATATAGTAATTGTAGTTGCTGAAAGGGCTGGATAGGATCTTGTATCTGAAAGCATCCAATCCATGCAGAAGCAGGATGCTTCAGGAAATAATCTTCTTCGAGATGTTGGGCTATAGATATCTCAAAGGATTAAGGTGTGTGACAAATCCCTATTTTATTATATATTTCATATTTTATTTTGGTGTTTTGTCATAATAATTGATCTTAAAATGTCTCTTTTATAATTAATTGTGATTAAATGTGTTTAAATGAAATTAAGGTTGAAAAAGGTCAAAAAGGTCATATATTTTATGATTTACCTTAATTGATTAATTTTTAAAATAGAAGGCATTACATTTTAGGTTCATTTTAATTATAGATCGGTTTGGGAGCAATTGCAAAACAGAACCCAAGATTTTTAAGAATCATGTCTGAACCCACAAAGGTTTTCAAGTATTCAATTGTCCCTCTACAAAAACTTCCAAATGTTTCATTTTAGTCCCTTGGTCAAAATGCATTTGACCAAGGGATCCGAAACAGTGGACCCGACTTGGTCGTTTGGTGCTGAGATGAGATTCGGACATGGAGATATATAGAAAACCACACAGCCACAACATAGACATAGAGAAGTATAGAACCAGCACCGCAAGCACCTTCGTCTTCTTCTCCTCTCCTCACCGGCAGCCCTTGCATCACCGTTGCCATACATTATGTCGCCAGCGAGCTTCAAAGTAAGGCCAGAACAGAGCTTAGCGGAAGGAGTAGTGAGACGAGAGCTGAGAGTGAACTAGAGACACCGCAGCTGGAGACAGAATCGAAATTGAAAAGGAGAGACAGAGGGCTGCGACTGAAAACGCTCATCCCGCCACCACCGTCCTTCCATTTCCGTCACCATCTAGCTCACAACCACCAGCACCGTTCTCCACCGTTGACAGTCTCCTATGTTTCTCCATCGTTTCAAGCAATAAGTTCTGCTTTTGAATTCATTATAGGCGTAGCTACTATGTTCTGCTTCTGTGATTAATTTCAGCATCAAGTCAAATTGATTTCATACTCACCAGCCGTAATTCTTCCTTGATTCAATATGGATTTGTCATTTTAATCTGTGATTTTATATGGCTGGGTGTTTGAATCAAAATGTGATTATGTTTGTTGAAGTTATTCTTATGAGTGGTTAGGCAATTTTGTGCTCTTGGAGATGAATTGGAGATGGCTTGAGGTCACATGTGCTTCGAAGGGGAGTTTATTTTATCTATAACTCATTATATTTGTGATTTCTTATGTTTATGAATTCATTTATGTAATGAGACTATGATTTTAGTTATAATTTCTATGGATAGAGTTGTTGTGATTTGGAATTTTGAATGAGGATTTGTGCTCATCAATATATATGGTTATATATATGTTTATCTATGATTCTATTGTTTCTCTCTATTTAACATGGTATTGTTGGATAGTTTGATTGAATTGGAATTGTAGTTGAACCTAAATGCATTACTTATTCTATAATCACTCTCTAAGGGGTTTTAATAATGCTTAAATAAATGGGTTCATGAGTTTAATCATTAGACTCAATAGTCACTACTACAAAAAGAGGTTTTAACGTCCCTATTTTGGCACTTTTAACGTCCAAAAACTGGGGGACGTCTATATAGGGGGCGTAGTATGTTTTAAGAAAAGACGTTCCAAAAACGTTGGGATGTCTAAAGTCCTCTATGGGGGGACTTTAGACATCCCAAATCTCTTGGGACGTCTAAAGTCCTCTATGGGGGGACTTTAGACATCCCAAATCTCTTGGGACGTCTAAAGTCCTCTATGGGGGGACTTTAGACATCCCAAATTGAGATTTGGGATGTCTAAAGTCCCCCCCGTGGAGGACTTTAGACGTCCCAAATCTCAATTTGGGACGTCTAAAGTCCTCTATAGGGGGACTTTAGACATCCCAATTCTTAATTTAGGACATTAAAAGGTTTTATTTTTTTAAAAATGATTATTTATATTCTTCATTACCCAGCAAATTAAAATTGCAGAAACAGAATTGAGGATGGATTCATAAACCACAAAATATCCCTTACAAACTGGTAAGGACTTCTAGCACTGCAATCTTTTTACTATATATATATATATGTATAATAACAACAACTCATACAACCTAATATCATATATGTATAACAACAACTAGAAAGTGTCAAAATATTTGTCACCACACAACTACAAACTAATTGTTGTTCATTTCATCAAAATAAATATGCATATGTATTTTCCTCGATTTCCAAGCTCCAAACGTATAAAACAAAAACATTATTAGTATTGCATAACTACTAACAACTAGTTTATGATTCTGGCCAAAAAAAAAAACAATCAAGGGAAAAACACTCCAATAACTAGAATCATGTAAATAAATTGAAAGCATTATAATAATTTCATATTGCAAGTTTAACTTAATTCTTCATGTAAATTTATATTTAAAAAAAAACAAACCTGATGAAACCAGGGGAGAGGGCAGCCAACAATGTCTATGTGCTTCCAAGGTGGAGAGAAGACGTTGGAGGAGTTGTGTATACACAGTGGAGAGGAGATGTACGCCGGAGGCTGAAAGCAACAAAGAGAGTGGGAGGTGTACGTCGGAGGGTGGAGGGGGCAAAAAAGGTGGAGGAGGTGTACGCCGGAGGGTGAGAGCAAAGAAGGTGTTATGAGAATGGAAGGAGGTGGAGGAAAAGGGAATGAAGAAAAGAAAGAGAAGAAGAAGATTGAGGAAGACGAAGTCACGGGAATGAAAGAAAAAAGGAAATGCAGAAAAAAGGGAAGAGAAGTCATGGGGATGGGAAAGATGGAAAAAGAAGTATGGGTTTCTGACATGGGAATGAAGAAAACATTATATACCTTTCATTTGGCTTTGGAATCACTCCGTTTCGATTTTTCTAGGATTAGTTATGAATTTTGGAAGTTTAGCCCAGAGTCAGGAAATTTCTAGGCCGCGGCCATGAGTGGCTGGCCGCGGCCCAAACCTTTCTGGCCTGTTTCGGGCCGCGGCCCATGAGTGGCGGGCCGTAGCCCACGGCCTTCTGACCATATTTGGGCTGCAGCCCACCCTTGTGTTCCAGCACTGAGTGTTTTCGAAAAGTGACCTTCAACCTTTTGTTTCCCAACCTTTTAGGGCTTTCATTAGAGACATTTGTGGCCTCTTAAGAGTCCTAAATGATAACCAACTTAGTGTATTATGGATATAAGTAATTGGAAAAGAGATTGATCATTTGTCCCTAATTTGGTATAGGATTTGATATCTGCCGAACGCGTGAGCCCACTGTGCCAAAGATTGTCAGGAAAGATACAGGTAGCGACTCCTCTCTTATAGTTTGTGTAAATGTATTGTATGTTTGTCTGTCATGCATTGAGTCGATGTTGCTGCTGCTGTTGCCTTGTGATACCTTGTGCATTGAGATGCTTTGTGGTGCTTTGTGCTTCGTGTTGCTGCTACATAGTGTTCACCACGAAAGCGGGCGTTGTGCATAGTGATTACAGCGAAAGCTGGCATAGTGTTCACCACGAAAGTGGGCGTAGTGCATTGTGATTACAGTCGTGAGTGCTGTCGTGTATGGCGCAAGCTAGAGATCATTGTGAAGCTTCTGAACATGATGAACATACATGCTTTATGTTTATATATCGTATGAGTGTCTTGTTGCTACTGGGATTCTTTAGAATCTCACTCTTTCCATATGACTAACCTTTTCAGACAGGGTAAGTGGCTCGAAGGAGAAGCGACCAACCCGGAGTGGTTAGGATCTCTTAGGGACATTCAGGATTTTGGGATTGTTGGTTATCTATTGTAGAATTGGGATTACTGTATATAAATTGTTCATAGTAAATTTTTGACTTGTAATCCCCATTTGGGAAAATAGTAAACCCATTCGATATATAGAGTAACCCGGGGGTTTGCCGGGATTTTAGTTTCCGCACTCTGATATTTCTTAAGTGATTTGATTTTCTCAAGTAGTTATATCCGCACGTGAATGTGAGACCTGGAATTATTATGTTTTGAATTGATTTTGAAATACCTCATCCCGAGTTGAGGGATTATAAATTGTTGATTTCATTTTATTCGTCTCTATTTCACTTAAATTTTGAAATCCGGATGTGATTACCATGAGGGGGTTACATGTAATGTATTGTTAAATAATTTTTTCAGATCCTAACTTCTTATATTTAATATCTTTCAAAATCCTATATTTATTTATATTTAAAAATACTTGACGGTTCTTTGTGAAGAACCGTAGTATATTATCAATTTTTTTTTAGGATCCTACCTCTTTATATATGATATCTTTAAGAATCTCACTTTTATTTATATTAAAGAATACTTAACGATTATTTGTGAAGAACTGCAATGTATTGTCAAATTATATTTTTCAGGATTTTGCTTTCTCATATGTGATATTTTTTAGAATCCTGTATACCTTTATTTATATTAAATAATACGTAACGATTATTTGTGAAGAACCATAATGTAATGTCAAATAATATTTTTATTGTTAAGTATTCTTGAAGAATATATAACAATTCATTGTGAAGAATTGTCAAATATTTTCAAATAAAATTTTTCAAAGTCTTATTTTCTTATATATGACAATTATCATTTTTAACAGTTAAGTATTCTTAAATTTTTTTTTTAGAAATCATACTTTATAGTTAATTATTATAACCACTATATATTTGTTTTTGCTAATAAAGTTGTGAAGATAAATTGTTTTAAAGTATTACATAATGGTTATTTTGTAAGAACTGTCATTTTTGTTAGTAAACACATTATGGTAATTAATAATTACAACCGTTATATTTTTGTTTTTACGAATTCTGCCTCTCAATACATGATGGTGCGCATATTTAACTATTAGGTTTTTGCATTATATATTTTTATGCGACCTTCGCTTCGACATATATAACATTTTTTTACTATAACCGTTATTTGTTAAGCATTATACATCAGCGAATCTGTAGTAGTGAACTGATGGCACATACTTGTCAACCATGTACAATGATCTAAAACTAATGTTTAGCAATGTAAAAACATTGACTAGTCAAAATTGACAAAATATGCACTGAATTTGGCCTTTTCATGAGAAAACCTAGCCAAAATCAAATTCCCTTTCATTGGAAGTTTCTTAGAGCTTGAAACAAGAGGCTTTAAGGTGGAGTCATTGACAATATTTAAAGAATATAATTTCATGCTTAAAATCTTAGGAAAAAGATAGAAAAATACTGTCAAAATATTTAAAAGACAAATAAGGGTGGCTAATTTCAATAATTCCAAAATGATCATTTGGAATTTTGAAATAATGACAAATGTGTGAAATTATATAAGTGTCCTTACTTTTTATTTTTTTTTAAAAAAATCCCTTGCCAGTCACTAAAGCTTCGGAAATGGCCTGTCAACAGAGCTCCAGTGTTCTTGCTGGCGATTGGCCACTAGAGATCCGACGGCGGCAATCGGTGACCGGACTCTGGTGGCCTAATATATTTTTTTTAATTTCTCAAACAAAAGTTGTCAATATAAATACTTGAGTTGTCAATAGTGATGATAATGAGGCAATTGGTAGCCTAATATATTCAATATAGATATTTGTTAAATATATTCAACAAATACACCATTTACAACTTTAGTATTACTATTAATAACTCAAGTATCTGTATTGACAACTTTTTCCTAAGAAATTAAAAATATTAGATTGCCGGAGCTCCTGTGAAAGTTATTAAGAAATATTTAATAAATATCTTGTTTACAACTTTTGCATAACTATTAACAACTCTAGTATCTATATTGACAAAATATTAGACTGCTGGAGCTTCGGTGAAAATTATTAGAAAATATTCAACAAATACATTGTTTACAACTTTAGTATCGTTATTAACAACTCAAGTATCAATATTGACACCTCTAACTTGAGGAATGAAAAAAAAAATATTAGACTCCCGAAGCTCCAATGGAAGTTATTAGGAAATATTCAACAAATACCCCATTTACAATTTTAGTATCAATATTAACAACTCATGTATAAATAGTGACGAATTTTGCTTGAGAAATGCGTAAAAAAGAAAGATAGACAGAGCTTGGTGAAAGTTATTAGAAAATATCTAACAAATATCATGTTTACAACTTTAGTATCACTATTAACAAGTTAAGTACTCATACTGACAACTTTTGCCTGAGTTATTAAAAAAATATATATTAAGCCGTCATTTACAACTTTAGTATTACTATTAAAAACTCAAATATTTATATTGACAACTTTTTCTTGAGAAATTCAAAAAAATATATTAGGCCGCCGAAGTAGCCAGCAAGGGCATCAAAGCTCTAGTGATGAGCCGCCATGGAGTCGGAGCTCTAGTGATGAGTCGCCACGGAGCCGGAGCTCTGACAAGGGGTTTTAGGGATTTTTTAAAGAAAATAAACAGTAAGAGCACTTATGTAATTTCACACATTTGTCAATATTTCAGAATTTCAAATAAGTTAATTTGGAATTATTGAAATTCACCACCCTTATTTATCTTTTGACATATTTTGATAGTATTTTTTTTGTCATTTTCCCTATAATATTTATTTGAATCCTAATGGACTCACAACCTTGTTTGGGGTCCGGGCAAGGCTTGGCAACCTTGGGTAAGGTTTGGCAACCTTGGAAAGGGTCTGAGCAAGGTTTAGCACCCTTGAACAGGGTCCGGGCAAGTCCTGGCACGTCTGGGACTACACCTGGTAGGTTCAGGACTGCACTAAGACTTGCTCGGGAAAGGTCCAACATAGTACAAAAAATTCAGTCCTATACCAAAATGAAATCTAGTTGTTACATTTGAGTCCCGATTATTGCATTCACTCTTTCTGACCCCAATGCAAATTTTTCAGGGGTTCGAGCAAGGATTTGCATTATGTTGGAATTTTGGTGGCATGGGTTGGCAACTTTATTTGGGGTCCGGGCAAGGCTTGGCAACCTTGGGTAAGGTGGTGGCAAGGTTTGATAACCTTGGAAAGGGTTTAGACAAGGTTTGACACACTTGGGCAGGGTCTGGGCAAGTCTTGAATAGGTTATGGCACGTCCTGGATTAGTCCTAGTAGGTTCATGACTATACTAGGACTTGCCTAGGCAAGGTCTAGCATAATACAAAAATTTCATTCATGCACCATAATGAAATATACTCGTTACATTTGAGTCTCAATTGTTGTATTCACTCTTTTTAACGTAAATGCAACTGTTTTTGGGGTCCGGGAAAGGATTTGCAAGTGTTGGAATTTTGGTGGCATGGGTTGCCAACTTTGTTCAGGGTCTGGGCAAAGCTTGACAACCTCAGGAAAGGTGGTGGCAAGATTAGGTAACTTTGGAAAGGGTCCGGATATAGTTTGGCATACTTGAGCAGGGTCAAGGTAAGTCCTGACATGTCCTAGACTAGTCCTGGCAGGTTTAGGACTTGCTCAGGATTTGTATGGGCAAGGTCTAGCACAGTACAAAACTTCACCTCGTACCAAAATTAAATCTGCTCATTACATTTAAGTCTTAATTGTTGCATTTACTCATACTCATCCCCTTACATGTGGGGGTGCCTAGCCGTCAACCCAAAATTTGTTCACCAAAATTTACATTAATTTATCTAACCCCAAATGAAAGCCAATAGTTGTTCACCAAAATTTGCTCTTCCATACAATAACAACCATATCAATCTACTCTGTTTTTTTTATATGGACTCTCATTCTTCTCAAAAAATATCCACTCTTGTTCACTTAAATTCCTCAAAATACTTTGGGGTGTTACACGTACTTGCACTAATACTGCAAGGTGTAACATCCCAAAATTTATATTCACCAAAAGTATTGTAAATATTTGAGAAATTCAATAAAATGGTGAATATTCATGAATTTGGAATTTATGAATTTATAAATGTTCAATTTCATGAGAAATTGGGCAAAAATAATTATGGAATTAATTTGGGTAATTCAAAAAGCCCAATATTAAGATCCAAAAATGAAGGAATATTAGAGAAAATATTTGGTCCAAAAATAGATGGAAATTGGCCAAAGAAAAATAAGAAAAGGAATTGGATTATAAAGGTAATGGCAAAATCGTAATTTTGTCAAAATAGCACAAAATAAATTATTTTTCAATTAATTTAAGTTAATTTCAATTAATTAAGGAAAATAAAGGTTAAAAATATATTTAGAATATTTTGGTCAAATTAATATGAATTTATGAAAAATTTGAGCAAAATGTGCAATTTTGACCAAAATTGAGACTTTACGTATATACGTAACCTGGATAAGTTGTGAAGCCAATTGAGACCATAGGGAGGGACCCCTAGGTGTCTCCTACATGTGGCATAAATAAGGAAATATTGATTGGGCTTAATGAGCATGGTTATATATACATACGGATTTATGTACATAAGTTCATTTTTGAAATTTTGGGAAATAAAACAAATAAATAAAATATTGCAAAATATATGATAAATAAATATATCATCATCCTCTTCAGCCCATTTTCGTGCTCAACAGACCTGAACCATAGAGAGAGAAGGTTGAGAGAGTTTAGAGAGAGAAATAGAAGAAAAATCACAAGGTAAGCCGATTTCTCCGACGATTTCACTCCTAACGCGTATAACTCCGACTCTAAACTACTCCTCTTTGTTCTTTAAGGTTTGGAAAGCTCAAATTTGGTGTTTTAAAAGTTAGGGATTTCAGCCATTTTTGGGAAAAGCTTGTGGGAGCTTGAGGTAACTTCCAAACCTTCGTATATTAACTATTCTGGCTGCCGTGGGCAATTTAATCGGTGAAATTTCGCTGGATTGCCATTGGTTTTAAATTTTGGAAAAGTGTATATCTAAGGGTTATGCTGCCCAATTTTAGTTCAAATGGTTGTTATAACTCAATTAGATTGTTAATAAAGTGGTTAGAAGTAGAAAGGAACGTGTTTACGGAGCTGAAATCGTAAAACCCCGATTTTTCCCGGAGAACACAATTATTTCGGCCAGGGATGTTTGACGGCCTTAGAGTTGGATTTTAAATGATTTGATGATTCCATTGGATTCAGTGGGCAAAAATAGGTGAGGTTACAGTTGGGCACTTTTTCAGAAAAGGCCGAGAAAGCATAATTACGGAAACGCCCCTAAAACCCTAAAAGTAGGGCTGCCAAGGGCAATTTCGTAATTTGACATTGAATTTGGTAATTTTGAGTCCGGAAATGGATTTCTTGGACGAAAATACGTCAGGATAGCCCTAGTCAAAATTTTGGGAAAACGTGCCATCGGGCTGGGTACGGCGGGCCTAGGCCGGGGTTCCGGGGGCATTTTGGTAAATTTTCACCATAGGCTAATATAACCACAAGAAACACTATGGAAGTGTCTAAAATGATACTTGGATAGGTTATGCCTATTTCTTGTATATTTGATGTTTTAGGACCGAGTTGGACGTCTTTAGTTGACACGTTTTACGAGGTGGGCCCTTTGAGACAAGAAAGAGGTTAAGGTAGGGACTACTATCTCTCATATACTATGTGACTATTTATTTGATGCGTGTTACTGTATTTTTTGATTTGAACACGTGCTGAAGGCACATTACCTAGTTGTGATCTAGGACCTAGCTGAGGTATACTAGTCTTGCCTTGCTGTAGTTAAGGACTCAGCTGAGGTACATGTAGGGGTTTCAACGGGTTAGTTGGCCCTGAATTTTGTGTACACACATGGATGATATGAGTTTTCATTTTACTTGATACGGTGTATTGCATATTTAATTTTCGCATTTTATATGTTGATTGTATGTTTCTACTGAGATTCCTTAGAATCTCACCCCTTTTTTCTAATCCAAATGTCTCAGCGGGTGCCAGTGGCTCGAAAGTCAAGGATGCAGAGAAGGGAAACTGACGGGCACGTTACCCAAGACGAATACAGTGGTTGTATAGTCTGTATGTGAAATAGTTTTGGAACATACTGTACATATTTGTAATTATTATCGACTTCTGCTCTGTTAATGACTGTCTGTAAACAAATACTTATTATCAGTATAACTGTACTTTTCTATTTGCCTATGGAACTTGTTCATTTTTGCCCTGCGCATATCAAAATGGAAACGGGTGTTAACACAAGGTGCTAAGTATGCATCACAAAATACTTTAGGTCACTGGATACTTTTATAAAATTATTTCAAGGTGTTGGATGCATCTTAACCCTTACATATATATCAAATATATTTTCTTTTAAGAAATGAATTTAGTTGGAGAAGTAAGGGGAAGTCACCCCTTTTTACTTACTATGGCTGCGTTATTGTTAGCCTCATCACAAATTGAAGATATTCCTTCATATTTGGTAAATGGTTCCCTCTTTCCAACTACCCCTTGTTCAGTTTCAAACATTATTTGTCATTTGTCAGGTTCTTGACGCAGACTTCTTATTTAATAATTCTTTCTATTTGAGATTACTGATAGTTGAAGTCTTTGATTATGAGGACAAGACCAAAAACACAATTTCTTTCATAATCCAATTTTGACAGTGCTAAAAGAAGTTGGGGGGTGGGGGGGTGTAAAGTTCCAAGTTTTATCTCTAACTCCACTTTTCAAGTTTGTGACTTCTAGAATTTGGAAATCGTGCTCAAAACAGCCAAATGCTTTTGAAGTAATTCAAATCTAAAATCTTTTAAATAAACTATTTTTTTATAGGAATAATTCACAATTCAACTCACGATAAATATGATCTTCAAACCATGTGAGATAGAGTGGACTGAAAATATGAAATTTTATAAAATCTAAGTAAACGAATGAAAACTGTATATTCAGTAGGTGAGAGATAATTTTAAACCACATAATATGTATATTTTTTGAGCCAAAAACCACGTAATATGTATTAAAACCGATATTTTGTAATGTTAAATATTTGATTAGTCAACCTATTCAAACATATATGATGAATTCTTTCCAGAGAAAAAAGCAGCCAAAAATCAGATTCCCTATCATTGGAAGTTTCTCAGAACTTAGAAGTAAAGAAAAAGCTTTAAGGTGGGAAATATATTTTAATTATTTCTCGATATCATTTCATGTTTTAAAATATTTATTTTAGTCTAACATGCACAAGCTTAATGGGTTGAATGGTCAAAAACAAAAGGAAACCAAAAGGAAAGGCAGGAAAGTCATTAACTCCTCCTAGTTAACGTTGAGTTGTAACGTTGCAGAAAAGAAAACCTCTCAAGTTAGCTGCATCCTAATGTGTAAAAAAAAGAAAAGAAAAACCAGTTAACTGCATCTCCCCGATATTACTATATAGTTTACATTAATTCACAATCCTATAATACCCATATCTGTTCTTCTCTTTTTTCTCCTTCTTTTTCTGTTCTTTATTTACTAGTTTAATTTATTAATCTATCTTGTGGTCCAAACTCCAAATGAAAGCCAAATATGTAATTTGTTCACCAAAGTTTGCTTTCCACACCATAATACCCATATCCCTGCTACTCTGTTTTCACGCCCTCACTCTTGCTGATTCAAATCACCAAGTCCTGAAGTGATTGTGCTTTAATGCTGGGCTCAGAAGAGTGCTAGTAAGTTATTAACATGCCAACACAATTTAGGGCCAGTTTATTTAATGATTTTTTTTTAAAAAAATTGATTTTAGTTGGGGGAGTAAGGAGGAGTTCCTGGAAATTGTAATAAATAATTTACTTTGTTTTCAGACCCACACTCATTCACCGATGAATAAATTTATTCTTAGTTGGTAGAATTGGAGGAAAGTTTGAGCTAAATAATTCATCTTTAGCTTATTTTGATACAATATAAATTGCCAAAGCTATAAAAGCTCCTTTTATCTCGGTTATTTTATCATATGTACATTAGTTGGTTTATGAAAAAAAATTTATCGACACCATATATTCAAATGATTTCTACATTGGTTTTGTAAAAGCTGTTCATCTGGCCCTACCACAATCTAAATGTTTTTCCTTCGGCAACAGTTATTTTGAAATGGGAGAAGAGTTTTAGTTTCGGTTCGACAGTAGAGACCACAGGAGGAAGCCATTGGTGACTTTGTTCTTCAGTTTTGTTATTAAATAGTGACTAGTTTTTTTCTAGTGCTTCATCCTGTTAATTATGTCATTTGATTCTGTTTCTATTGCTGTTGTGATAGATTGGATTGAAGCCATGTGTGGCTAGCTTGTTTTGCAATCTAGAGGAACTATGAACTTTCTTTTAGGTGGATTATACTTTATTTTCACTTATTACTTATGCTTTGATGTTAATTTTTGTTATCTTTATCTATTTAGTGATTGACCATCATTGAATATGAATTTGAGCATTATGATGTACCTTGGCAAAAGAGGATTTTAATTAGCTCTAAAATTAAGTAATATGGGATTACATTACTGTTAGAGTAGGTGGAATCAAATCACGTAGGATCAGGAATGTTAGAGTAGGTGCAATCAAATCCCGTAGGATCAGGGAACACAGGAAATACATTGACTAACGTTAGGAAACTATAGAAAAATGAAAATCTCTCTTGTGATATAATCATGTAATGTAATCATACACTCATAATGGAATCAATTCTGAACTTACATTTCACTACATGGTATCAGACCCTTAAATCTGCCTTCATATTTTAAAGATTTTTTAGCCAAGTTTTCGATTACACAACAAACTCAGATCTCTCGTCAACGAATGCAGATCTCTCATCATCGGTGCTCATCTAAGGACACGAACTATATCAGCATCATCTTCAGCCCGAGATCGGTCTGAACCCATTGCAACATCCATTCCGATCACACGTGTGGGTACACGCGCCGTTGCCAGTTCCGTCATCAGAGCCACTTGCCGGTGCATGAAGAAAATTCTAGCAACGTTTTCTGGTGATTCTCAAGGTGTTCTAATTGACTTTGTAGCCCCATCTGTCCCTAGTGGCTGTGTGGCACAACTCTCTATTCAAAAATTATTGGATACCATTGATCTTTGCTTCCTTCGTAGTATTTTCAGTCTCTCTTGTGTGTTTTTGGTTCTTGGTAGAGTTTGTTTGATCTTTATGATCACAGTGTGATCCTTTAGTGACTTGGAGTTTTTCATCTTTGGTGTGTGCCTTATTTGGAATTTTGTGACTTGTTTTATTCGGGTCCTATTGCAATTAGTGCCTTTGTTATCTCATTTCTTTCAAGAACTTTTGCTCACACATGGCACTTATTTCATTAAGTGAATTGGTGACTTCTGCTTAATTTGAGTACTATTGTCGTTATTCTACATGGCTGACTTTAAGAACTCTGATATGTTGCCTATATCTGCTAAGATTACTGCTTCACAGCTGAATTGAACAAATTATAGTGATTGAAATAAAACTATTAGAGTCTATATTCTGGGAATTGAGATGCAAACCCACTTAACTGAGGATCCTCCTTCTGGTGATGAAATAAAACTTTTTGCTTGACAAAGAGTAGATGCTCGAATTCTGTTTCAAATTTGAAATTCTATTGAACCATAAATTTTGTCTTCAGTTAGGCACTGCAATACCGTCAAAGAAATTATGCAGTACCTTGAATTTATGTTTTTTGGCAAAGAAAATATCACTCGGTTTCATGAGGTCTGTAAAGGCTTCTATCGCTCTCAACAGTACGATCATCCCTTAAAGGACTTCTTTCTCAACTTCAAGAGGTTGTATGAAGAAATGAAAGTACTCATGTCTCCGCAGGCAGATCTTTCAACTCGTATTAAGAATCTGGAACTTCAGGCTATTATCAGCTTTCTTGAAGCTCTTGACCCTTCATATGAAACAATTTGTTCTCATATTTTGTCTAGTCAAGAGCTTCCCTCTCTTGAAGATGTGTTATCCCGAGTACTTCGTGCTGATAATTTGGTTTGTCCATCCGTTGATCCAACTGTAAGTACTCTAGCTGGGAGCAGCTTTTTTAAAAATAAGAATTATGGGTCCAAACATGGCACTAGCATTTAACCCGTGAATTACAGCAGTATTATCTGCAATTATTGTAAGGAACCTGGTCACATTAAGAAAAATTGTCGCAAATTATAGAATAAGCAACAGCGAGATTAGCAACGTGGTTTTGCCCATATTACACAGACACCTGATCTTAATCAATTCAATACTGGTCCATCACATCTGGGGACTAGTTACAGGTAATCTCTCCTCTGGTCTTACTACTTCCTCAACGAAGTGGATCATAGATTCTGGTGCCACCAACCATATGACTGGTAACTATCATTTATTTTCATCGTATGCTCCTTATGCTAACCCATCCTCCATATACGTAGCTAATAGTTCCTCTATTCATGTGCTTGGTTCAGGCACAGCTGTAATACCCTGAATTTTGAGACTCGAGGCTAGAGAATAAGCCTGAAATAAGTGGATTGCTAAGACCTATTTAGCAAGATCCCAAATTGCAATTAAGGGTTTAATGACTAGAAAATTGGAATTTGTTAGTGATAAATAAATCCTTTTGAAGAATCCAATGTGATTTGAAACTCGAATGTGATTCGAATGTGTTGTGAGCAGCGTCGAAACCCTATATTTAAGCTCAATTATAGATTAACCTCTAAATTGACTTAAAATAGAGGGTAGGGCGTATATATGGTGTAAATGAATGAGAAAATATATTTGGTGGTGATTCAAGAGGAATTGTCATAATCAGGGGTAAAACGGTAAAGTTACCGACCAATTGGTCAGTTACCGAAGAGGAAACACATTGCTAACTTCAAGATCAATTGTTGAGATTGATTTGTGATAGATCAAAAGGGGTGAAATCATGTGTGAGTGTGCCTATATGAACTCATGGTTGGTGGAGCAAGAGGGTGACACTTGGCACAATTTAGACCCTTGGATCTTGGGTCAAGATTTCAAACATTCCCTCTCTCCTCTCCTCTCTACTTGGTCGGTTTTGGCATCCCAAAAACTGATCCTCTACTTCATCAACTTCATCTTCATCTCTCTCTCTTGTTCTCCATTTTCGCTTAGCTTAAAGTAGAAAGAGAAAGAAGAAATTCAAGGTATGATGCTCTAATTGGCCTCTAATGGCTAAATCCTCTTTATTAATCTTGATCATGTTGATGAGAGCTTCATCTTTATGGTTTTAGATTTTTGAAAGGAGGTGTTTGATGGCTTGAGGAAATTGGGAAAGATGAAGAATCAAGGAATTTGTTTAGGAAAAAGGAAGAGGTGAGTGTTTGCTTCCTTTTAATCTATGTTTTATGGCCATTGGTTGAGTTTTGAGAATTGTGAATTTTGCCCTGATTTTGTGATGATTTCAAAATGGTGGAATTGGATAGTGATTTGTGTTGAAAATGGTGTCATAATGTGTTATGATGTCATTGGAATTGGTTTGGAAACTTGGATTGGAAAGGTTTGCAATGTGGTATTTGCATTATGTTTTGTAGAGACATGTAGTGACATGTTGTGGAAACATGTCAATATGATGTGAATTTGATTGATTTAGTGTTTACAATGGATTTCTTGTGAAAATTTGTATGGGAATGGTGTTTGGTATGAAATTGGGACCATTGGAAGCAAAAGAGCCAAAACTGTGAAATTCTGGAATTCTGGAAAAGGGCTAAGTCTGAAATGCTATGCAAGTGGCTAAATTAGCATGGTATTTTGACATAGCAAATAATGTTGAAATGTGATGATACTTTCTAGAGTTGTATTTCGCATTGCAAGCTTTCCATTGATATAAAGTTTGGGTCATTCAGAGTTCTGTGGGCCAAGTAATGGTTATTGGAAATTGTGCCAAGAGTCAGGTCTTTGGTTGGCCATGACACATGATTTTGGCCGCGATCCAAAACCTTCTGACCAGTCTCTGGCCGCGCCCCAAGAGGGGTTGGCCGAGGCCCAGGACTTTCTAACCATCTGTTGGTTGCGGCCCATAATGGGGCTGGCCACGGCCACCCCTTTTAAAAATGTAGTTTTGAGGTTTTTAAAGAAGGTCTTTGGTATAGTTTCTCCCAACCCTTTAGGCTTATGTTTGGGCTTTGAGTAACCACCTAAAGGTTATGAATGGTAACCAACTTTAAGTGATATGGAAGTAAGGATTTGGAATTGAGAATAACCCTATGTCCTTGCTTTGGTTATAGAGTTGATGTTCACCTTGATCATGGCTCGACATTCATCTGATCGTGAGTAAGCTGTGCTGGAGCACACGTGGAAGACTAAGAGTAGGGAACTTACCTCTCTTGCATGCTTTGATATTTTTGTTTGTGTATTGATGCATGTATTGCTTTGCTTGATTATGTGAAACATGTATAAATGATTGTAGCTCTGATTCTAGTTATACTATGGCCATGAGTATGTTGTTGAAACATTGAGCACGCAGATATATCATTATGTGAGTATGTGTTATTGTGATGCAAGCATGTCATGCATTAAACACTTATCTTGCATGCATATAGGTATCTATTTCCTACTGAGATTCTCTCGAATCTCACCCTCCCTACCAATATTTTAGACATGGTAGGTGGAATCGAGGATGGAGCAAGCAACCATGGGCGGTAATGACTCCTTCGGGTTGTAATCTTATGATAGTTGGTTATCAATGCATGTTTGGGATTAAGTATATTTGGATATATGGTTGTATAGGTTGGAATGTATATTCAAATATATATTTGGTAGGAGAATTTGTGTAATCCCCTATTTGAAAAATTGTAAAGGGCGAATGTGCCCTGTAAAGCTTTGATTAATGTATGGAACTGGGGATTGGCCGGGAATTACATTGCGTACTCTGATAGTTATATGAATGTAATTTATCTTCGCAGAGTAATTATATTTGATATGTGGATATGGGACCAGGGCAATTATATTTCTAAAGGTATTTGTGAAAACCCTATCGTAAAGATACGATTTTGAAATAGTTTTGTTTCTTATTGGTCTCTATTTCACTTTGATCTTGTATTTCGGATATAATTACGGCAGGGGGGTTACAACAGCCAACCCAACTTCATCTATTTCATTAACCTTTGTCCTTAACATCCTTGATCTTACATTTAATCTCCTATCCCCTAGTAAACTCACTCGTTATTTGAATTGTTTTATCTCACTATTCCCTAACCATTGTTTAATTCAGGATCTGTCAACAAAACAGATTATTGGTAGAGGTTACGAATCTGGCGGGCATTACATTCTTGATGATACTGTCCTATGTTCCATTGCTTGTACTGGTGGGTCATCCCTTTTTGAAATCATTGTCGTCTTGGCCATATGTCACTGTCATCCTTAAAGAAGTTGTATCCTCAAATTTCGTCTGTGTCAGCATTAAATTGTGAGTCTTGTCAGTTTGCCAAACACCATCATGTGCACTTGGCACCTTATGTTAATAAACGGGCTGCGTCCCCCTTCGAGTTAGTCTATTCTGATGTTTGGGGTCCTTATTCAGTTACATCTCAAACTGGTTTTCGCTATGTTGTCACTTTTATTGATGATTATTCATGAACAACTTGGCTTTACTTAATGAAACAACATTCTGAATTGTTTTCTCATTTTCATAATTTTTGTACGGAAATTTGTACTCAATTTGATCTTCCTGTGAAAACCCTTTGAAGTGATAATCAAGAGAATATTTTTCATCCCAATTCACATACTATATGCAATCTTATGGTATTCTTCACCAATCTTCTTGTGTTGACACACCTACTCAAAATGGTGTTGCTGAATGAAAGAACCGTCACCTACTAGAAACTACTAGAGCTCTTATATTTCTCTCCTTTATTCCTCAACCATTCTGGTCTGATGCTGTGTCTACTGCAAGTTTTCTTATTAATCGCATGCCTTCGAATGTTCTCAACGGTGATACTCCATATTTACTTTTGTTCGCCAACAATAAGTTGTTTATTATAGATCCTAAAATTTTTGGCTGTGTAGGGGTGGAAACAGGCCAGACGGCCTGTCAGGGGCCTGCGACCTGGCCTATTTCGAGCCTGACCAGGCCTGGCCTGTCAGGCTAAAAGGCCAGGCCAAGGCCTGATTCAAAGCCTATTTTATTAACAGGCCTAGGCCTATTAGTTGGCCTTTTAAACCTATCAGGCCGGCCTGTTAAGATTATAAAAAAAGTTATGGGGTTAAAAACGTAATAGACTCTCCTCAATCCCTCGCTAATCCCTATCACTCTCCATCTTCAATCTCTCATCTCCTGATTGGTCAGCCTCTTCTAAACCCAATAGCTTGTCGAAGCCCTAACCGGAACCTCCGATGTCATTCACCGCTCCTCTCTCTGTCAGTCCGGCCTCTCCTTCCTAACTTGAACCTTCGACAGTGAATCGCTTTTCGCCGCTCCTCTCTTCATCCTCTCCTTTCGAGAGTAGCCATTCTCTCCACTCTTCGTCCCACTATCGGCCGTCCTCGGTGGGTAAGCAGTGGCAGGAAGATCTCCATCTCTGGCAAGTCCACCCTTTCGATTTGTTTGCTTCTCTTCTGGTTCTAGTTCAATTTGCTTCTTTGGACTCTAGTTAGTTTTCAAACTATCATACTCTCACATACACACACAGTAGCAAATTTGCCGACTCTATTATCTGTCACTCTTGAATCTTGATTTTGCTTTGTCACAATTTCAATCCCTCAGCCCCTCAAAGTCGATGGCTCATTATTCACATCTTAATCTTGATTTTACTTAGTCGCTGTGGTCTCGTGATTTACTCTATCGTCTCATCTTACTCCCTTAGGTCTTTAATCGTGTAAGTGTGCTCTCTGTCCTCTCCACTTTTGGTTTTTTTCCCTGATTATTCATCAGTTTGTTTTCTTTAGCTGATTAATGTTACTTCTTGTTAGGTCTTTGATTTTAGGAGAGGTATTATGGTTATAGGGTGTTTTATATGGTTAACAAGTACTGGGAGTTTGAAACTACTACATATACAGTTAATGATGCTTGTAATATGAATATTTTGCATTTCTGCTTCTGCCCATATATTTAGCAAATGAGCCATTGAAGTATAAATTACTTGTTGCCAATATTCTTATACTATCATTGATGAATTTTTTGTGAGAAATTCTTGTGGAAAGTTCATGCTATCTTGAGCTCATGTGATTCTTACTAGTGATTCTTGGTAATTTTTTTGCAACTTTCATTTAGTTATTTTAATCTATCTGGAACTTTCATTTACCTTTATTGTCTGCTATTTTAATCTTTACTCATTAAAAAGAAAAAAAAATTCTTGAGCATTTAGTTATTTTAGTTTCCTTTCCTCAGGATGACGATGAAGCTAATACTATTGGTTGCTGGACATTGAAAGTGGAAAATGTAACAGCAAAAGCCCCTAACAAGTTGCAGGTGTTATGGCTTTCAAATCATCACGGTTTTTGTTTCTTTTTTTAGCTTGGAATGACTTATTAGATTATAACTTATAAGTCCCAAGGTTCAAGGATTTAAAATTTCTATTTCATCTTGATCTCTTAATCTTTTAATGATAGCGTCTCTCTTAAAACTAATAGATTCAATGGCTGTGATTAACTTAATGTTCCCTTTTCTTGTGTTATTGTTGGTTGGCTTGTCATTATCTCCATCAAATTTAATCATAATTGGTATTTTGTGTATGTATTCAGAACTTGTTCTTTCTAGAATTTGGATCTATCATACTGAAAGCTCAGTTTATCATAGTTTAAATTGTAATATTTGACCACTAATATTTTTCACTTCATCTTTATTCTGTAAAAGTTCCCTTCCCACTCTATTCTATAAATTGTATTTTGAATCATTAGTAGTAATTTATGTAAATGTTGGCCTGTTTAAGGAGGTCTGTTAAGGAGGCTTGTTTTTGACTTGTGGCCTGTTAGCCTGTTTTGCAGTGTGGCTTGTAGGCTTGCCAATTTGCTTAAAAAATTTTAAAAATTCAGGCCTCCTTAACAGGCTTCAGACCAGGCCAGGCCTAGGCCTAAAAATTGGCCTCCAACAGGCCACAAGCCAGTTAAGGCAAAATCCTGGCCTGGCCTGGCCTATTTCCACCCCTAGCTGTGTGTGCTTTTTTTGAGATGTTTGTCTAAGCGTCAGTAAACTTGATCCAAAATCTTTGAAATATGTCTTCCTTGGTAATTCTCGTGTCCAGAAAGGTTATCGTTGTTACTCTCCTGATCTCCACTGTTATCTCATATCCACTGATGTAGTCTTTCATAAATCCTCTTCATTTTCTAAATCTTCAGTATTGCCTGAGTCCCCCTCCACCGCAAATGGACTTAATGATGTCTTAGTCTATCGAGTCCCTATATCTCCAGTACAGGAAGCTATTCTAGAACCAAATATCCTTAATAATGTTCTTGTTACTGCTACTCCGCCTTCACCAATAACTATTTCACCAACTTATTATGTTTCTGCTGATACTTCTGATCATGAGTTACCTAACTCTGCTTCTCCAAACGCAAATCCTGATAACTTGCCTATTGCTCTCCGGAAAGGTACTCGCACCACTTGTCTTCCACAATGTTATGCTGATTGTACCTATCCTATCTCCTTATTTATGGCCTACCAAATTTGTCCCCTATGTCCTCTTCCCTTGTTGCCACTCTTGATTCCATCTCCATTGCTACCACACTTTACCAAGCCCTTTCTTATCCTGGTTGGCGTGTAGTGATGAAAAAAGAATTGATGGCCCCTGAATAGGCTAGTACCTGGACTCTTGTTGATCTACCTTTTAGAAAAAATGCTATTGGATGCAAATGGGTGTTTGTTGTTAAAACTAAAGCTGATGGTTCCCTAAAACGCTTAAAATCTCGATTTGTTACCAAAGGTTATGCTTGAACTTATGGTATCGACTATTCAGAGACTTTCTCCCTAGTGGCCAAGTTAACCTCTGTTCGACTTCTTGTCTCTCTGGCTGCACTCCATCATTGGGATTTGCATCAACTTGATGTTAAGATGCCTTTCTAAAGAATGATCTCCTTGAAGAAGTCTATATAGAGCAACCACCTAGGTTTGTTGCTCAGGGGGAGTTTGGGAAGGTGTGCTATCTTAAGAAATCGCTGTATAGTTTAAAATAAAGCCCCCGTGCCTGGTTTGACAGGTTTTGTAATGTGGTCAAGAAATTTGGATTGAGTCAAAGCAAGTGTGATCACTCTATGTTCTACCAGCAATTTGATGCAGGCATGATTCTTCTAGTAGTATATGTTGATGATATTGTGATTACAGGAAGTAACATTTCTGTAATCGTAGAACTTAAAGTCTTCCTTAACTCTCATTTCCAAACAAAAGATTTTAGGTCATTAAAGTACTTTCTTGGTATTGAAGTTTTGAGGAGCAAGAAAGGTATTCTTTCGACTCAAAGGAAGTATATTCTTAATCTCTTACAGGAGATTGGAAAGCTTGGAGCTGCACCAAGCAACATTCCCATGATTTCGAATCCCTTCCTAAATCTTGGTGCTAGTATGTTTGATGAGCTTCCTGATTATTTGAAAAAGAAAATTGATCTAGAGAAATTGAAGCCATTTCCATTTCTTGCAAGATTTAGAAGACTCATTGGGAAGCTAAATTATCTAACAGTAACTCATCCTGATATAACATTCTCAGTCGATAGGCTCAGCCAATTCATGGCTTCAACAACATTGGCACAATGGGAAGCTTTAGAACATATCTTGCATTATTTGAAAGGTTCTCCAGGTCATGGTATTCTTTATACAGATTATGGTCATACTAAAGTCGAGTGTTTCTGTGATACGGATCATGTAGGATCTAAGGCTATAAGATGATCCACTACAGGTTACTGTGTGTTTGTTGGTGGAAATTTGATATCTTGGAGAAGTAAGAAACAAGGACTTGTGTCAAAATCAAGTGCAGAAGCAAAGTACATAGCCATGTCACAATCAATACAAGAAATTGTGTAGGTACTTCAACTCTCAAAGGAAATTGGCATCGTCACAACATTACCCACAAAACTATAGTTTGACAATAAAGAAGCACTTCATATAGCATCAAACTCTGTGTTCTATGAACACACCAAACATATTGAAATTGATTGTCATTTTATTCGTGACAAGATTAAAGAAAATATTGTATCTACAAGGCATGTGCAATCAAATGACCAACTGGCAGATCTTCTGACAAAAGCTTTAAATGGGATACTGGTTGAGTATCTTTGTAACAAGTTGAGCATGATAAATATATATGCTCCAACTTAAGGGGGAGTGTTAGAATAGTTGGAATCAAATCCCATAGGATCAAGAATGTTAGAGTAGGTGAAATCAAATCCCCTAGGATCAAGGAACACAGGAAATACATTGACTAACGTTAGGAAACCATAGAAAAATGAAAATCTCTCTTGTTTATATAATCATGTAATCGTATACTCATAATAGAATCAATTCTGAACTTACATTTCACTACACACTACTACAAAATTATGATATAACTACCCAAAAGGATGTCCCAATTTTAAAATTGGGTGGTTAAAAAGGAAGGCAGTGGCATTTTCGTAATTAATTGTATGTAAGGAAACCTTTAGGCATCCCAAATTTGAATTTGGGACGTCTAAAGTGCTTCATGGCGCGAATTTAAATTTTCCACAATTTTTTTAAGCACCAGAAATGGGGTTTAGACATCCCAAATGTATTTGGGAAGTCTAAACTTGGGACTTTAAGCGTCTCAAATGCTATTTGGGATGCCTAAAGTAGGAGTTTAGGCCTCCCAAATGGATTTTGGGACGCCTAAACTCATCTTTAGGCGTCCCAAATGGCCATTTGGGATGCCTAAAGGGGTCCCTAGACGCATGTCAGACACTTGTCTACATGCGTCTTCTCACACACACACCCCCCTCTTTTACTTTTTGACCATCTCCCTCCTTCTTCATTCATTCATTGTCTTCTTCACAACTCAACTCGTCTTCTTCAGCGTTCTGGGCATCATCCTCCTCCCTTCTTTGTCTTCTTCACAATTCGTCCTCTCCACCCTTCTTCTTCAACTTTACTCTTCCTCCTCCTCCCTTATTTGTCTCACGTCCCCTGTCCTGCTATCTGATTCATTTCTTCACTCTTAGAACCCCTTCTTCTTGCTACGGATTCTGAAGAAATCAAAACAAGATTAAACAAGAAGAAGATTCAAGCAAGTTGTGACACCCTCCACCTCCTTCCTTCCATTGTGACGCACGTAGCTCTCCCCCCCTATGGTTAGTTTTTTTTAAAATATGAATTTACTTGAATTAAATTTAAACTTGCAATGTGAAATTATTTTATATGATTTTAGTTATTGGAGAGATTTTACCTTGTGATTGAATTTTTTTGGCCAGAACTATAGAATCGTTGTTAGCTAGTAGATTGTTTGACTTGGAGTGATTTTAGTTATTGAAGTGATTTAACTTGCAACAATATATTGTTTGATATGTATGGAGCTTGAAAATGTTTGTTTTATATGTATGGAGCTTGAAATTTGAGAGGGAAAAAATGTATATATATTATTATAAATAAATGGAGCTATTGATTGATTTTGATGAAATGAACAACAATTAAACATAGTAATTTTTGTTTTATTTTATATAGATTAGATTAGTATGATTATTATTAGTGTAGTAATGAAAATCTTATTTTAAGATAAAGAGATTAATAAGATAAAGACATTGATAATTAATAAATATATAATTGATTATTAAGAAACACAATATACTTAATAAATAGATTAAAATATATTCTATTAATCTTTCTCTTCAAATTAGTATAAGTTCTTTATGTCCTAGAATAGAAAAAAATTGAATATTTATTTGAAATTCTATATTCTTTTCTATATTCATAGGAGAATTATATTATCAATAACTAAGAATACAGAGTTAATAACTAAGATAGAATTGCTTGAAATTTTGGGATGTCTTACTTTTAAGGGGAAATGCTGTCGAAATTTTTGTTGAAAAAAGTGAAAAAGGCAATCCCATCCTATATCGTTGACAATTGTACTAAATGTGTGAGTGTAATTGGGAATGACTTAGGTGGTAATAAAATGGATCACAGTTGGATGAATGCTTTGAGAACTAGTGAAGAATATGAGAAAGGGGTGGAAGAATTTATTGAATTTACTAAAAAGAATGCTCCAGCAAAAAATGGGAAGCATTTTTGTCCTTGTGTGAATTGTTTAAATGAGAGTCGACGAGATGTTGATGTCATAAAGGATCACCTACTTTGTGATGGAATAAATCTGTGATACACAAGGTGGATATGCATATTGAGGAAGTAACGGATTGTCCGTCGCACAAGAAGGAAGATATGGATGTCATAGATGAAGATAGAATGGAGAAAATGATTCATGATGTTGAGGTAGAATCCTTTGCGCAGTTGTAGGAGTATGACAGCCTCCAGAGTGATACAGAGACACCATTGTACCATGGGAGTAAGTACACGTGACTGACGAGAACATTACATCTGGTTAACTTAAAGGCAACTTGTGGGTGGACCGATAGTAGTTTCACATTGCTGCTTGAAATATTGTGTGATATGTTTCCAGAGGATAATGTACTTCCAAATCGTATGTATGAGGCCAAGAAAATCCTGTCTGCGATGGGTATGGAGTATAAAAAGATACATGCTTGCCCTAATGACTGCGTACTGTACAGAAATGAGTATGGAGGTCTTAGTGAGTGTCCTAAGTGTAAAACTGCATGATATAAAGTGAAAAAAGATGGTGGTTGTGGCAATGTGACAACTAAAAGGCAACCTTTAAATGTTATATGGTATCTTCCAATAATACCATGTTTTAAAAATTTGTTTACGATTGCAACAAAAGCGAAGAAGTTGAGATGGCACTCTAATGAGAGAATATCTTATGGGAAATATTTTCAGCACCCAGCTGACTCTCCACAATGGCAAAAAATAGATGAAATGTTCCCTCAATTTGCCAGCGAGCCGAGAAACCTTTGGCTTGGGCTTTGTATAGACAGCATCAATCCGTATGAAACTCTTACTAGTACACATAGTGCATGGATGGTTCTCCTTGTAATATACAACTTGCCTTCCTGGCTATGTATGAAACGCAAGTATATGATGCTATATATGATGATTTCTGGACCAAAACAGCTAGGGAACGATATTGATGTCTATTTGGCACCTTTGATTGAGGACTTGAAGAAGTTGTGGGAGGAAGGCGTAGATGTGTTTGATGCTTATAAGAAGGAGTCATTCAAACTAAGTGCAATGATTTTCACAACGATAAACGACTTCCTTGCGTACGAAAACTTGTCAGGGTGCAGTGTGAAGGGTCATAAAGCATGCCCAATATGTGAAGCAGACACACACTTCCATCAACTAAAGTATGGAAGAAAAACTATCTACCTTGGCCACAGGAGGTTTCTTCATATGTTCTACCCATATCGTAGGCTAAGAAAGAGTTTTAACGGCTTACCGGAGCATGGAATGGCTTCTAAGTCATTAACCAGAGATGAAGTTTACAGTCGAGTGAAACGTATCAATGTCACTTTTGGTAAGAATCAGAGGATTATGGGTGAGAAGAACATATAACAGAAGAGATCCATTTTCTTTGATCTTCCATATTGGCGTTCGCTTGATGTGAGATACAGTATTGATGTGATGCATGTGGAGAAGAACGTTTGTGATAGCCTTATCAGTACGCTTTTGCACATACCAGGGAAGACTAAGGATAGGATTAGTGCGAGATTAGACCTTGTTGATATGGGAATAAGAGAACGGTTACATCCACAACTAAGAGATGATGGTAGGAGGGCATACATGGAGCTAGTAGCACATACACTATCAAAAGCAGAGAAAAGAAGTTTGTGTGGGTGTTTGCATGAAATGAAGGTGCCGTAAGGTATTCCTCGAATATGAGAAGATGTGTTTCAATAGACGATTTGAAGTTAGTGGGAATGAAGTCCCATAATTATCATGTGTTGATGCAACAACTATTACCGGTAGCTATTAGAGGCATAAGGAAAGATGAAGTACGAACCACTGTAACATGATTGTGCATTTTCTTCAATGCTATCTTTAACAAAGTCAATGACACTGAAAAGTTGGATGAACTGGAAAATGAGGGTTACATTATTTTGTCACAACTAGAGATGCTTTTTCCTCCTTCATTTTTTGATATAATGGTGCATTTGGTAGTTCATTTGGTAAGGGAGGTAAGGCTCTGTGGTCTAGTTTACCTGAGGTGGATGTACCCTTTCTAGCGATACATGAAGATCTTAAAAAGGTATTCTAAAAATCCTTATCGACCAGAAGCCTCGCTAGTTAAGGAGGCTATGGGGTTTTACAAAGATTATATGTCAGGGAAGAAGGAACAATCTCGGCATGAAGAGGGGAGAAGCAAGGGAACACGAGGACTGAAAGTGAAGAATATTCCTCGTAAAGAGGTGTTGCAAGCCCACTTGTATATCCTGAATAATATGAAAGAAGTTCAACTTTACGTAGATGAACATAGAAAGACTTTGAAGAACAATAATCCAAGGAAGAATGACATGCAGATTACTATTGAGAAAAAAAAGACATTCATGCAATGGTTTGAGGAAAAGGTTTTGCACGAGACTGGTGTGTCTGAGACAATCGAGTGGCTAGCTTGGGGGCCTTCGTTTCAGGTCATTACTTGGACCAGTTATGATATAAATGGCTATTCTTTCTATACGAAAGAAGAAGATGACAGAAGTACCATGCAAAATAGTGGGGTCATGGTAGAAGCTGAAGCTATGCACTTTTTCAGTTCGAGAGACAAAAACCCCATATTAGCATCTATGGACTATTATGAAGTTATAGAAGAAATATGGGAGATGACATACAACAAGTTCAAAGTTGCTTTATTCAAATTTAAGTGGGTTAGCAATAAAGCTGTGGTAATAGATAAACAATTTGGATTTGTCTTAGTCGATCTTCGAAGAGTTGGCTATAGAGATGAGCCCTTCATTCTAGCAAGCCAGGCGAAATAAGTGTTTTATGTCACCGATCCTACAAGCAAAAACATGTCCATTGTCCTTAAAAGTAAAAAACAGAAGTATGGTGATCCGACCTTTAACCTTGATGACACACCACCTTTCACAACAACTCCACCTCGAACAAATGAAGTAGAATTGGTCGATGATGACGAATATGCTATAAGAAATGACCATGGTGAAGGACTATGGGAAACAATATAGAGCAATACCTTAATTTATAAACGAGAACTGTGTGTTCTTTTTACTCCTACTTAGTTTATTTTATTTTTATTGCAATTTATTTACGTTTTTTACGATGCTTTTTGTGTTAACAAGAATATGGACAACTCTAGTGATGACGAAAGGCGTAGAGATGACGAAAGCCCTAGTGATGATGAAAGGCCTAGAGATGAACCCATTGCAAGAAAGAGCGTTAGAGGCTATACATAGATGGGAGCATTGGTTGCACATCATGAACATCAACAAGAGAGGCTGCATATAGACTTCGATGACAATCTGAATCTAGTTGGTCCTAAGGAAGACCACTTCATTAGCTACGTAAGGTTTTTGGGTCGAAGCAAAGTGTGCATTACCTACGATAATTGGAGATTAGTTCCCCCAAAAACGAAAGACATGATTTGGCAGCAACTTTTAGTATATAAGTTTTGATGCATCTATGGTAATTGTAGCTTTATTCCTATTGTTTCAAATATAATAATCTTATTTTTACCTTGCAGCAAACATACGATGTCGCGACACCAGGGAGATGTACAGGCACTGGATGGATGAGGTTCGTATATGATGGAAAGGTTTCAAGAACAAGATAATAGCAAGGTACATTTGAGGGGCCCATAGGGGTCAGGATCCATGTACACATTATTCGTATTTGTCTCTAGAGGACTGGAGGTTGTTTGCGGTATCACGGGCAGATCCTGAGTTTTTGGTAAGATTTATATCATCATGATATAGAGCTTTTAATTTTCATATACTTGATATTGTTGATTTATTTTTTGTTGTTTTTCATTCATAGAAATTAAGTGCAGCAAATGCACAGAGGCAATCAAAAAATAAATATCAACATTATATGTCTCGTGGTGGATATCGGAAGCTTGAGCGGCAAATAATGCAAGAAGAGTTAAAGAAAATGAAGGAAGCAGCGGAATCTGATTCTAGCGTTGTTATCCAGGCCTCGGCACCTCCTCCACATCACAAAAAATGGAAAGCAAGGAGGATTAAGGCTGGGAAGTACATAAATTCGGCTATTGCTGAGGTTGCTGCAAGGATTGTAAGTAGTTATACCATAAGTACCTAATTTTTTGAATATCGAGAGTGGTTTCGATACATTTACAATAAAATGTATGCTACAAGATGAACTGGAAGATTAGAGTATCCAAGTTCATTCAATCCAAGTAGACGGATGGACATCTTGTCAACGGCTATTGGGAAGGCAGATGACCTTAGTCGTGTTAGAGGAGAGACACGGGGAGTTAGTGCAGTGAGGTATTTTGGAAGAGACTCACGTTATTCGTCACAAGCTAGACCTAGTAAGGACCTTATGGCCAAGATTTGAGAGGACCTCGAACGAGAGCTCGAGGCCAACCTTCGCGACAAGCTCCGACAAGAGCTGTTGCCAGAGCTTCAACTTGAAATGGCAAAGATGTTCGGATCGCAAAAGGCAAGGGACGAGCATAGAACTCAGGAATCCCTGGCCTTCAATAGCACCAAAGGAAGTTACAACCCTCTGGAGGAACCACTAGGTGATCATTCTCCCACTCCAGTGTCAGAAGACCTTTCCACCCTCTATTTGGATGATCCACTGTTGTGTGTTGTTGCCGATGCTCTCATTCACACACGTGCTACCACCCACCATCATCAGCAAATTTCGCAGGATTTTCGTAGGGTGAATGTGATGAGTGTTAGAAAGGGGGAAGAAGGTACAACCATCCCTGTTCCTGATCCAGAGGTTAGCACATTAGGTCAGGCGATAGGATCTTTCATCCTTTGGCCTCACAATCTTATTGGTTCTGACACAACACCTCCAATGGTAGGAATTACCTTACTATTACTGAAAATCTGTTGGCATCCTAATAACAATTTGTTTTTTGATGTTCTAAAAGGATGATGAAGATGCGAGGAAATAGCCCTACTTAGCACGGCTATAACAGATCTACAAGGGCATTAAACAGGTTGACTTGAAGATGCCTCAAGGGATTGTGGGTCTTACAATGGAGTATCCATACACGATTGACAATACAGATCTCAAGCAGTTTATCAGGTTGGAGGAGATAGATGCAGGCTAGGTGAAATTTGCAATCTGGTAGGTTTTTTTCAATTTTCCCATAGAATTCATTTAGTGGTTTTTTGATTTCATACATTCAATAATTCATTCCTTATTTTAATTCTATTATAGCATCTTCCACGGTCTCTACACAAACATGGAAAGACGTGATTGGTATGGATTCTTATGCCCTACGAATACGACAGGGGATACCAATACTGTGGCGCATAGGACTCACTATGTCGGCTACGCAATGGGAGAGACCAAACTTCGTTGTTATCTAGCACCCATTGTTCAACGGTTCGTATTTTTATTTTGTCAATTTAAGAAGTTTAATAAATAATTGCCTTGTCATCTAACTTCATTTTAATCTGTACATGTTGTTATAGTTACCACTGGAGTTTGTGTTATATGTCATCGCCGCAATGTAGTCTATTGGTTTGATACCTTGAGTAAAAAGTCAGACAAAGATACAAAATCCGTCTTCAACACGTAAGTTATTCTGTTTGTATTTCATTGACTCTTAAAAAAATGAATAGTTCTAATTTCTATTCATTTTGGTTTTCATGATAGTGCTTGTCAAACATATAGAGTCCTAGGCAGGTCACGCGAGGGTACAGTTGTTAAAAATCCAAAGTGGTTTTATCCGATAGTAAGTAGTTTTGATTCTAATTATTTCATTAACGGTCGTTTTAGACATACCTTTATTGATTTTAACAACCAATTGCATGCCTTTGATTTAAAGTGCCCTCGACAACCTGGCAACACTGAATGCGGATATTATGTTATACTTTATATGTATAACATCACTCAAAGTGGAATTACTAGCGATTTTGAAAAGGTAATCGCTTCTTCATTCTCAAATGATAATAGTTTTGGTGTTCTAATCGAAATGCTAATTAATTCATTTGCTTGATTCATTTCATCAAAGCTTATTTGCTAATTTTTAGATTTTTGATAATGAAGATGCCTACCTACGAGAAGACCTTGATTTGATCAGAGACCTTTTAGATGGACATCTTCTTCAACATATAGAGTAGTAAACTTTTTATTTATATCAGTTTGTAGTTGTGTGATGACAGCATTTTGATACTTTCTGGTTGTTGTTGTTGATATATATAGTAGTAGGTTGTATGAGTTGTTATTGTATGTATATATAGTAAAGATTGTAGTGTTGGATGTCCTTACCATTTTGTAACAAACATTGTGGTTTATGTATCCATTTTCTATTCAGTTTCTGCAGTTTGAATTCGCTGGGTAATGCAGAATGTAAATTATCTTTTAAAAAAATCAAACCCTTTAACGTCCCAAATTAAGAATTAGGACGTCTAAAGTCCTCCACGGGGGACTTTAGACATCCCAAATTGATATTTGGGACGTCTAAAGTCCTCTAAAAAGAGGACTTTAGACGTCTCAAATTGTCATTTGGGACGTCTAAAGTCTCACTTTAGACGTCCCATTTTTTTGGGATATCTTTTCTTAAAACATACTACGCCCCCCATTTTTGGACGTTAAAAGTGCCAAAATAGGGACGTTAAAACCCCTTTTTGTAGTAGTGAAAATTACAATCTAATTTGCGATTAGAATAGACATATACTTCACATCCGTTTTAAAACTATCACCCTCACACATACAATCATGTTTTGAAACATACTATATGTCACCCATGAATGCCCTCTTACATCCGTTCCCTTCTCTAGCGTTTAGTAGGCTGCAAATAATAGTCTGACAACATGTTCCTAATGTTGTCAATGTCTTCTTGCGAATAACATTGTGGATTGTTGAAGTGCTACAAGTTTGAAACACATTACAATCAATAATAGCTCATAAACGACAATTACAGTGAGAAAACTAGAATGATAAATATATAATTACCATGTCTAGTGAGTGAACTTGGTTAAGATCAATGATGTCATACATATATCTCATGACACAATATCCATATTCTTTATCTCCAAGTTGATGGCGGTACTTCAAATCAAGAAATTAGAGTAACTAAAATTTAAAAGAGCAAGAATGGCATACACTATTAATCTATACATTAATGGTTAAAATAGCTTCCTTACATTTAGGCGTAGCCATTTGGTGCTCTTTTCTCCAATGATATGATACATCTCAAGGGCTCTGTTATTATATACATGTAAGAAATTAGTTTATTGACTAGTAACACTGCTAGCTAAAATTTTACAAAACAATACTTACTCAGTGAATATTTTCTCAATATCATTGCCTTGTTCTCTTCCCAGTGAATCAAACCAATAAATGATATTCGACTTTGGGCAAATAGCACATAAAGTCCAATGGTTCCTACGTATAGTATATTAATTAATGATTATAATATCAAAATAATTATTCACATTTTAATAATGAACTAACTTATTACCCTTCAAGAATTGGTGCAAGCCAACATTGCTTATTGCCTTCCTTGACAGCACTTCCAATGTAAGATATTCTATCTTCTCGCATATTGCCTATGCTTTGAACAGCATTTGGACACAAAAATCCAAATCTATCATCAATTTCTCTATCGCAGCAAAGGCTATTAGCAAACCTATCAAATTGCATGCCATGCATGGAGTTGTAAGAGAGAGCTAAATGCATAGATATATTAGGTCTAGAAATAAAAATAAAGTTACATACTTGACAAAGAGTTGCATAATGGTTATGCACAACTTTTTCATGTTTAGGAATTCAATGACATCTTGCTTGGTAATAATGATATCATATTCCAATTGAGAACCCACAATCCCAAGATCCATATGAATTGCAATAGGAAAGGTAAGTCTCTGTGTCCTACACATTTCAGATAGTCGTCTTAACATATCAATGTCTAAAACAGCATGTGAATGTGTATGTTGCCGCTCACTTTGGGATGGGAAGAAAGGGTTATTTGTAGCACTAGTGTCACCTTCTATTAGATGCTTGCATTTATCTAAATACGTAAATTTAGATAAATGCAGCAAGAATGTGAAATCAAAACCCCTTAAGGTGAAAGCACGAACATTTGGAAAAGTCCTAAGCTGGGTACAGTGGCTTACATCCAAGGCTTCAAGTTTCGGTAACTGTCCAACTGAATTATCAATCTTAATCAGATTTGTGCAATACCTAAGCCATAACTCCTTTAAACTTGGAAGGTCAGATAAATTAGGTATCTTCTTAATAGATTCGCACCCTGAAAAGTTTAAAACACTCACATTTGCCTTCTGCAATATCATCTGCAATAATTAAAACTATATAAGAAGTCTAATTAATTAAACAAATTATCAAAATACAAGCTAGAAAGCCAAAAAGAAAAAAGAATACACATAAGATTTGGGGTGCTTGCCTTACTAACTGTCTCCATTATTGAATTGAAATTACTATCTCTCATATCGAATTCAACAAGATCCTTTAGACGAAAACCATCAGGCAAACTTGATGAAGGATATCCTCTCCATCTCAATACTGCTAGACTATTAGGGAGGTATTTGGGACCTTGCGAAAATTTTACATAATCAAGAATAAGAATTTTGAGATTCTTCATACTCTTGAAGGCTTTCCCATCCCAATCAATTGCAATGCATTCCAACCTTTCAACTTGAATTATGATAATAACTTTACTTGTTCCCTTTTAAACCAAAAATTAAAGAAAATAACAAAACATTAGCAATTTGAAATATGCATAATAGTAAATAGAAAAAAAATCACATATTCAAAGCCACTGATATGTTAAAGGTTTTCATGCTATAGTTATATCCCAGTCAGCATCCCAGTCAGCAGCCACGTCAGCAAAGTTAGCCAGATAAGTTGCCTTTAACGGTCAGAGTTTCCCATCTAACACCTACTGTGACTTTTGCACCTTATTTATAACCTCATAGTTACTTTTGCACCTAAAAAAAGCATTTAGTATTGGTTGCACTTTTGATAAAACCTCATGTGCATTTTTGCACCTTAACCTTTATTATTTTGGTTTCTCAAATTTAGACCAATTTGGCATATTTTAAATCAATATTTTAGAAACAATTTTCCCTTTAGACTGATGTTTTTTTTTTTTGCGTTTATGTTTTTGCCAATATTTATTTATTCGTAAAGTAACTATTGAAACAATTAAATACTAGAACCATAAAAATAGTGAAAAATCCTCATTCAAAATCAAAACCACGCAATATTAAACACAACAAGCCAAACTAAAGAAATAAATCAAGTCAAGCTTTGGGCTGATCTTATTAAGGTTCCTTTCATCTGGCCATGTCTTGTTTTGAACTCTGAGCATTATCTTTCTATAACATAACCAAATAAATTTGCATCTCATCAATTGTAATACCACTAAGAAATTATGTGGAAAAAATAAAATTACGAGTCAAACAAGAAAAAGTAGATAATTCCAGGTAGCATTAGACTTACTTCATTTTTTTCCAAAACACCACGAATATCTTTATTTGACCATATCCTGCTACGTTTTGGAGATTCTTTACGAACAATCTCCTTTCCCATATCTTGTACTAGATCATGCATTCTGATACAAGAAGCATTATCAATCTTTATGAGGCATTTGTCTTTTAACACTCCAATTTGATAAGCTGGATCAAAATCATGTACAATTCCCACCATCTTTTTGACATATTCCAATGCTCTTCCATTGTAGAAGCAAGCAATATCCAGAAAAGCATCTTTTCCCTGTTGTTGTAAGCCATCATAGCTTACTTTTAATATTTGTTGAATCTTTTCATGGGGGATTCTCTTACATCCATCTAACATAGATTCCCACTCTCTTGCATTCTTACTTTACAATTCAGAGCCTATTAATTCAAGGGCTAAGGGAAGACCACCGCCATAACTTATCACACGCTCCACAAGATCCTTGTATCTTGGATCATAATCAACTTGCTTCTTTCCAAAGGCCATCCAACTTAATAGATCAAGAGATTCCTCATGATTTAATCCCTCCATGTCATATATTCTTTCAACCCCATGAATCTTAAGTAAATGTAAATCCCTTGTTGTTATAATGATCCTGCTCCCACAACCAAACCATTCACATGTCCCAGCTAACTTTTGCAATTGCTTTCGTTCATCTACATTATCAAGAATCAAAAGAGTTTTCTTGCCTTTGAGTGATCGTTTTAAGAGTTCAACTCCTTCATCAATGTCTTCAATTTCTATCTTCTGCCATAAAATTTTTGAAAGCATTTTGGCTTGCTGTTGCTGCAAGCCATGTTTCACATATTCTCCTTTGATGTCATCAAGAAAGCACCAATAATCAAAATGATCAGCAATTACATTACACACAGCACGTGCTATTGTTGATTTACCCATTCCACCAGTTCCACAAATTCCTATCATCAAGACCTTATTATTTGACCCAAGTTGCAATAGAGAGTTTATTTTTTCAATGCGAGAAGTTAAACCAACTGGATATTCGGCAACAGTGAGGGGGACCCTTTTGATTATCCTAAGGATGCTTTTCACGATCTCGTCAATGAGTTCATGATCATATTTTTTGCTGGAAAGGAAAACAGAAATTTCAATCAATTATAATTGAATCCATCCAATTCATTTTTCATATGCATGCATAATAATTGTAATAATTTTCTTGTAATCTACCATAGAAACTAGCTGGGTAAAAAATAAAAGAAAATAAAACTTGTGAATAACCTTGGATCATGTGTTGAGCCACTGAGATCAGCTACTTCACGTAGTGCTTGCTTCCAACTTATTAGCTTTTCTTCATCAGCCCTTGAGTTTTGTTCATGTTTATCTAGTGCTTGTCCATATGTCTCTCTTTGATATCGCACATCAGAAGGCTCCACACCATAAAAAATTGGCCAAACTTTTCGACCATCTCTCATAATACATTGATATATTTGGACTAGTTCGTTCAGACAAAATTTTGAGGAAGCATACTCCATAGAAAATACAACAATGGCCATCCTTGATTCTTGGATTGCTTTCAGAAGCGTTTGTGTAATTTCATCCCCTTTTTGAATTTCCTTGTCATCAAAGAAGGTGCGAACTCCATTTTGATTGAGAGCATTATACAGGCTTCCGGTGAAACCATAACGAGTATCTTCACCTCTAAAGTTGAGGAAGACATCGTAAGTCCATTGATAGTGCGTCGAAGAAGATATTTCTAGGCGTTCTGTCATAGTTGCCGGTACTGGAAGACAGAAATGAAAATATCATAGTATACTTAGAATGAAACATGATCAAGTGCACTGCAATGATATAACACACAATCTTTGAAAGAGGAAAACAACGAGGATCTTATTGATTTTATCATGTGAAAATAATAGATATTGCCAATAACAGAGCAGTTAAAGTGTACCCTAAAGCAAATGGAACTAGGAATAAAAAGGCAATTAGTTGAGTTATATATTATAGCTTTCGTGAATATTTTTGGTATGCATTTGAAGTTTAGTTTATTTGCTGATAATATTGCACGAAGGATTTAAGTAAGAAAAAAGTGTCTATCTAATTAAAAATAAAAAAAAGCTTTCTCATGACCCACATAGTCTTTCTTTATTCCAATTGTCCACTGAATTCGGACGCCCTAAACAAGCAACTTTTCCCTTTATTACATAGCGGTTAAAAGCAATAAGTACCTAAAAAATGTTATGTCTTTTTAAATATGTCCCTATTTATGAAAAGAGTATGAGAAGGAGAATAGATAAAAAGTATGAGAGATAATGAGTATTTAATAAGAGTAAAATAAAAAAAAGAAACTTATATTTTTAGACAAAAAGTGAAAGTTGTTCATAAAAGAGGTCAATCCTATAAGAGAAAAATTGCTTATAAATAATACCAGAAGAATACTATGTTAACGTTGGATGAGAGTCGCTCGGGGAGAGTAGAAATTTTCGCAGCTCGCTTTGGCCTTGGCGTGTGCACTACAAAAAATATCTGTCATAGTCTTCCAAGTTCACTCACCGACAAGCCTGTTGATTGGTAAGTAAAACGCAAAAGTAAATGGTTGCATGTAGAATGATATTTATATACCAATATCATTTTGCTTTTTTAAGAAAAAAGTGAAATGCAAAGCATTCAGAAGAATTTTTTTTCATGGTGGCATATTTTTTTAGGAAAAATTACTCATAGGTCTTAAGGACCAGACATATTAACAAAAAAAGTCTCAGAAAAAAGTCAAATATCAAAAAAGTCCTTAGGGACTTTTCTGTCATTATTTTCCAAATTAAAATGACAAATATACCCCCTTTGTAATTTAAACTGTCCTTTCTCCTTTGTTCAAAATCCCAAATCGTGTCTTCAGAGCCATTCAAAAACCCTCCCTCTTCGTGACTATGGGTTCGGTGAAGCTGTATCAGTCCATAGGTATTATAAATATGACACCCAACCTCATTTTCTATATTAACAACTACAACAGTTATATTAACAACTACTAGTGCACTAATTAACAACCTTTTTTTTTTCTATATTAGAGTTTTCACAACACCACACCACTATAAGAATCAACCATTCCCATTTTAAACATACCACTTCCTCTATTAAGTTTCCCAAAAATAGAGCACTATGATACTCAACCTTATTTTTTGTATTAACAACTAAAACAGTTAAATTAACAACTACAACTACTCAAATTAACAACAATTTAATTTTTTTCCATATCAGCGTTTTCACAACACCCAACCCTTATGAGAATCAACCATTCCCACTTCAAACATACCACTTCCTCTGTTATGTCCCCCAAAAACATAGCACTATGACACCCAACCTCATTTTCTGTATTAACAACTAAAATAGTTATTTAACAACTACAACTGCGTGAATTAACAACAATTTAATTTTTTTCCATATTAGCGTTTTCACAGCACCCCACCAACATGACTGTAATATCCCGAATTTTGGGATTGGAGGCTTTGGAATAAGCCTAAATTGAGTGGACTACTAAGCCCCGATTTAGTAGATGTCCCAAATATATTCCCTAATGATTCTAATATCTTTGGGGTATTAAGAAAGTAAACTGGTGAATTTTGGAGAATATAATTATGTTTTTGATAAAATCGCCTATGAGGTAGTGAGCTTGTCATGTGATTTTGACTAATCAAATGATAAGGAAAAATTATGAAATTTTACAGGATGAAAGTAGACATCCTAAGATTTGATTTGATATGTAATATGACTCAATTAAAGCTATACACAAAAAGATATGAATTTTGAAGTCAGCACAGAAAAACTGTGAAATTTCTGGAACAATATGCAAAGATTGAAATTCTGGGAATTTTGTGATTCCAGAAAGCAAAAGTCTATATTTTTCCTTGAAACTAGACTCAATAAGGGTTCTATAGGCTTTGGAATCACCTCATTTCGATTTTTCTAGAATTAGTTATGATTTTTCAAAGTTTGGGCAGAAATCTGCCAGAATTTTGTAAAATCCGAATTTTGGAAAATTAAACAAATTATTATAATATTATGAAATATTAGAATATAAGTTCATCTTTCTCATTCAGCTGCTCATTCACGCACAGCAACCTGAACCATAGAGAGAGAAGGTTGAGAGAGTTTAGAGAGAGAAATAGAAGAAAAATCACAAGGTAAGCCGATTTCTCCGACGATTTCGCTCCTAACGCGTATAACTCCGACTCTAAACTACTCCTCTTTGTTCTTTAAGGTTTGGAAAGCTCAAATTTGGTGTTTTGAAAGTTAGGGTTTTCAGCCATCTTTGAGAAAAGCTAGTGGGAGCTTGAGGTAACTTCCAAACTCTTGTGTATTGACTATTCTAGCTGCTGTGGGCAATTTAATCGGTGAAATTTCGCCGGATTGCCATTGGTTGTAAAAATGGAAAATGGGTTTTCCTAGGGGTTATGCTGCCCAAATTGATACTAAATGGTAGTTTTAACCTAATGGAATAGTCAATAAAGTGGTTAGGAGTATAAAGGAACGTGTTTACGGAGTCGAAACCGAAAAACCTCGATTTTCCCCTTAAAACCTATATATTTCGGCCAGCATTGTAAATGGGTCTTAGAGTTGGATTTTCAATGATTTGATGATTCCATTGGATTCAGTGGACGAAAATAGGTGGGGTTACAGTTGGGCACTTTTTCGGAAAAAGCCTAGAAAGCATAATTACGGAAACGCCCCTAAAACCCTAAAAGTAGGGCTGCCAAGGGCAATTTCGTAATTTGACATTGAATTTGATAATTCCAAGTCCGGAAATGGATTCCTTGGGCGAAAATATGTCGGGATAGCCCAGGTTAGAATTTCGAGAAAAGTACAGCCGGACCGGGTAAGATGGGGCCGGGTCCCCGGGGGTATTTTAGTAATTTTTTAAGATAGACTCATATAACCCCCAGAAACACTATGGAAGTGTCTAAATAGTATATTTGACATTGTAGGATTGAATATGGAGCCCCGAGCTGTTTGCACATAGATCGAGGCACTCGTTTCGAGATGAAAAAGGGTTAAGGTAGGGGACTTACCTTACTTGCATGTATTTGATATCTTTGCTTGTGTAATGATGTATGTGATTGCTTTACTTGATTGTGTAGAGCATATTTGAATAAATGAAGCTCTGTTTCTGTTTTCGCTGTGGCCATAGTCTTGTTGTATGAAACATTGAGCATGCAGAAATGTCATTATGAGGCATACATCTAGATAAAGCTAACATGTCATACACATAGCATCAATCATGCATGCATTATGGTATCTCTTTCCTACTGAGATTCTCTCGAATCTCACCCTCCCCTACCAACAATTTAGACAGGAGAAGACAAAAGATATGTTGAGAGCAAAGAAGAGAACTACACGAGAGGATTGCAGTGCGGAATGAAGTCAGGAATATGTCTCCGTTTCACTGGGGCGAGTTTAGACACCCACGTAGCCCTGTGCGGCTACACTAATTGTAATTATCAGGTACGAATCCCTGAGGGGAATTTCAGTAATCATGTACTTATTATCAGTATATGCATGTTATTCCTATGTTGCCCACCGAACCACATATCGTTTTCCGCGAATACTCTGATAAATGTGAAATTAAAATAAGGGTGTGACAATGACAATCAACCATTCCCACTTTAAACGTATCACTTCCTCTGTAACCTTCCCAAAAAACAGAGCACTATGACATTAACACTACCCAACCTCATTGAAACCCCAACTACAATGCTCAAGATCATATCTTTAGCAAAATCATGCCATTACTTATCTACCTCCTATCACTTTGTCCACTATTGACCCCAAGCATCAACCTTTCACACATAACAAAAGAAATTCAGTTTGTTGTTCTACCTCTATACCAGTAGGTGGAGCTTGCAAATTCGATCCTTTGCTAAGAACTTCAACACTACACTTGATCCCTTTAATGTTGCAGTTCCAATGTAATATTCTAAATTTTGGGATCGGAGGCTTGGGAATAAGTTTAAATTAAGTGAGCTGCTATGCCCCGGTTTAGCAGGTTTCCCAAATTTATTCCCTAATATTTCTTATATCTTTGAAGTATTAAAGGAAATAAAATAGTGAATCAAAGAGTATGATAAATTTATATACAAAAATGGAATTTATTGAAGTTGTAAGTGCTTGTCATTTCATTGCTTCAAGTGAGGTAGTGAGTTTATCATGAGGTTTTGGAAGACCAAATGATGAGCAAAAATTATAAAATTTTATAGGATGAAAATATACATCCTAAGCTTTAATTTGCTAGGTCGTATAACTCAATTAGAGCTATATATAAAGAGTTATGAATTTTTTAAGTTTGCCCAGCGAAATTAATTCGTTTCTGGAGCAGCATGTAAAGATTAAACATTGAGAATGATGTGCTTCCAATTGGCTAAAGTCTATATTTTTTCTTGAAATTAGACTCAATAAGGGTTCCATAGCTTTTGTAATCACTTCAATTCAATTTTTATAGAATTAGTTATGTTTTTTCAAAGTTTAGGTAGAAATCTGCTGGAATTTTGTTAAATCTGAAATTGGGAAAATGATTTAATTAAATTGGGATATATTATTAAAACATTTCATCTCCTTCCTCTAGCTCAAAGCTGACAAGAAACAGCCCTTAGAGAGAGAGGAAGTGCAGAATTTTTAAAGAGAGAGAAGGGGAGGAAAAATTTTACAAAGGTAAGTGATTTATTCAATAAATCAGTTCCTAACACGTATAACTTTGTTCCTAAGCTACTCTTCTATGTATTTAAGGTTTGGGAAGCTCAATTTCATTGTGAACAAGGGTTAGGGTTCAGCCACTTTGAGAAAAGCTCGAGGGAGCTTAAGGTAACTTCCAAACCTTCATATATTGACTATTCTAGCTGTTGTGGACAATTTAATAAGTGAAATTTCGCCGGATTGTCATTGGTTTTAATTTTTGGAAATGGGTGTGTGGGGCTATTATGCTGCCCAAATTGGTACTAAATGATAGTTGCAACCTAATGGAATAGTCAATAAAGTGGTTAGGAGTATAAAGGAACACGTTTACGAAGCCAAAATCAGAAAACCCCAATTTTCCCCGGAAAACCCATATATTTCAGCCAGCTATAGAAATTGGTCTTAGAGTTAGATTTTCAATGATTTAATGATTCCATTGAATTCAAAAGGGAAAATTAGGTAGGGTTACAGTTGGTCACTTTTTTGAAAAAGCCTGAAAAAGCATAATTACGAAAACGCCCCTAAAACACTTAAACTAGGGCTGTCAAGGGTAATTTTGTAATTTGACATTGAATTTGATAATTCTGAGACCGAAAATGGATTTCTTGGGTGGAAATATGTCAGGATAACCCAAGTTAGAATTTCTGGAAAGTACAGTTGTACCGGGTATGGCGGGGCTGAGCTGGGTCCTTGGGGCATTTTAGTAATTTTTCAATATAGACTCATAAAACACCCAGAAACACTATAGAAGTTTTTAAATGGTATATTTGGAATTGTAGGACCGAGTTGAAAGCCTGAGTTGTTGGCACGCAAATCAAGGAGAAAAGACTGGAGGTAGGGGGCTTACCTTACTTGCATGTATTTGATATCTTTGCTTGCATGGTGATGTATGTGATTGCTTTACTTGATTGTGTAGAGTATATTTGAATAAATGAAGCTCTGTTTCTGTTTTGTTGTTGCCATAGTTTTATTACATGAAACATTGAGCATTCAGAAATGTCATTATGTGGCATGCATATAGATAAAGCTAATGTGTCATACACACAGCTCCTATCATGCATGCATTATGGTGTTTGTTTCTTACTGAAATTCTCTTGAATCTTACCCTCCCCTACCAATAATTTAGACAGGAGGAGATAGAAGATACGCCGAGAACAAAGAAAAGAATCGTACGAGAGGATTGTGGTGGTGGAACGAAGACGGGAAGATGTCTCCGTTTTACTAGGATGAGTTTAGACACCCAAATAGTCCTGTGTGGCTACATTGATGTTAATTATTATGTACGAACCCCTATAGGGGAATTTTCGTAATCATGCACTTATTATCGGTATATTTATGCTATTCATGTTTTGCCCACCGAACCGCATAACGTTTTCAGTAAATACTCTAGTAAAGGTGAAATTAAAATAAGGGTGTGACATCCAACCCGTCCCTTTTGCCTCATTCTCTGTCTCATTAATGGGAAAAGTTGGGCCTTCCCTCCTCTTTCTGTGCCTTCGATTTTTACAATTACAATAGAAGTATGTGTGTCATTTTACTTTGGAAAATAATATTAGAAAAATTCCTAGAAACTTTTCTCATGTTTAACTTTTTCCTAAGACTTTTATGTGAATATGTCTTATTCTTGGAATCTCTGAGAGTAATTTTTCCTTTGTTTTACCCCTTGATAAGACTTGGAGGCATATCCGCTACAAACTTCAACCCGTGAGGTTTCTTCATTCTTCAATAATATCTCTATTTTATTTTATATAAAGCCACAATTATTCCTATTTCTTTTCCTATCTTAACATGTGTGCAGGATAAAAAGTATCAAGTCTTCCAAATTGACCCACCGACAAGTCTGTTGACGATAAAGTAAAACGCACAACAAAATTCTAATTTTATTATTTTAGTTCCTATAATTTTAAATACACCCAAAAAAAATAACAGTTGAAATTAATTAAAACAATAAATACGTAGGAAATGTATTTTTTCCTGAAGATTCCCTTATTTATAAATGAGAAAGAAAGAAAGACTAATAATAAAAAAAAAAGATAAAAGAGAATATACGACAAAAATATTATGAGAGAGAATATAAGGCTACATCAACATTTTAATTAACGTAATACATAAAATTAATTAAGGATAAAAAGGATAAAATTATATTTATTAATAAAACAAACTCAAATATAAATAGTAACCGAGGGAGTATTAGCAAGGTGAGGCAGCCATAGTTTTTCTTTATTCCCAATGATCCGCTAAACAATCATTGAATAAGAAAGCCTGAGGCTTAAGTGTCATATAAAAATTGGTGCAGGTCAGTATTTCGTTTATTCACAAGACCAGAAATTACCAACAACCACGCACTTTACAAAGAAGATTGACTTGACGCACTTACATATATCAGAAATTTTGGGTATACTCGACAATCTTGGATCTGCGCTGCACAAGAATGGATCAAGATCAGATCTGGGCTTACACTATCCTACTCTCCCAATTCTTATGAGTGTTTGAATCCAATTCCCGAGTGAAAACTCAATTCATAAAAAAGATGAAAACAAAACAGTAGTTGCCATGTCCAAAACATGCAGATCTAGCCCGTGTCAGAGTAAAAAAGGATAAGAACATGAAAAAACAGAGACAGAAATTACCAGATTGGAGGCAGAGAGTGATGGACCATGAATTGTTAGAAAAGCTCAGCTTCCTTGGATGAGAGTTGCAGAGGAGAGGTTTTGTTTCGCAGATCTACGGTTCCGCGTCAATGAACTCATGCCCGGTAAGTTTCTTCGATAATATCCATATTGTATTGTATCAAATATAAAATAAGAATACCAGGTCAAAAAAAATAATAATAATAAAATAAGAATAGTATTCCACCAAAAAAAACGGGTTAAATGTGTTTTTTTGTTCTGGAAATATGGTTTCAAGAGCAGTTTTGTCTCGAAAGTCTCATCTGAAACAATTTTATCCTAGAAGTAACAAAACATTTACAATTTCATCCTGACTGTTATGACAGTTAAGCTGACTGTTAGTTGATCAATTTTAGGGGCAAATTTAGTCCAAAATAAAAATTTCCAAGGCAAATTTGACCCTGAGATAACAATAAAATTATCATAAAAGTTTTAACTTATGAGCAAATTTTTTCTGAAAGTTTTCACTTAGGAATTTGCTCTGAAATTAGGTTAACTAACATTTAAACTTAAATTAAATTATGATCAGGGTGAAATTGCCTCACATTTAAAACTTCCAGGATAAAATTACCTTTGAGTCAATACCTCCTGAACAAAATGGCCATTATCCACAAAAAATATTATTTGTAAGGATTCTACGGCTGTGATTCATTTTCATATCTGTGGAACAATGCCTCGAGATCATAAATTTTAAAACATACACGCCCTAATACCACGAATTAACTCCAAAAAACCAGGATCCAACACCTGGAGTGGAATTAAACAAAACTGGCCTAAGGTTCAAGAAGGTATCCAGTTAATTACAGACAGAGACGTTATTGAGAGAGCTCGTTGGAAATTTGAAAAGCATGGTTCCTTCACGGTGCGATCGGCATATAAGGTTCTCTCTAAAGAAGAGGTCTCTCTAGAAGGTAGATGGAGTGATGTTTGGAAACTCAAAATTCCCCAAAGATGTAAGCTTTTTGCTTGGCTTATGTTACATGGACGACTTATCACTAATAGCTGGAAGCAACGAATGTCCCTTCATCCTAACGGCCGTTGCGACCGTTGTCAAAAATTCATTGAAGATGAAATTCATGCAATTAGAGATTGCAAGGACATTAGGAATATCTGGGAGAAAATCATTCACCCATCCGTCTATGACAGGTTCTTCTCGGGTAATATTCATACCTGGTTCCAGGCGAATATGAGACATTCTTATGGGCTTGATATGGAGCAATGGAAATATCTCTTTGTTATAATCTGTTGGCTCATTTGGAGGGATCATAATGAGAGGATTCACTCTTGTCCGAGCATGGATCTCAATCAAATTAATGCTAAGGCTAGGGCAATCCTAGGAAGCTTTATGGAAGCTACGAAAAGGATTAAATATACGAAGCTTGCAAACAATCAAATTCAAGTTGAAGGCTCTACATTTCACAATATCGATAGTTATATTACTGTAGAGGTCGATGGAGCTTATTCTCAGTGGCAAGGAAAATGTGCATGTGGCGGAATTATTATTGACCATAATGGAAGTATATTAGAAGGTTTTCGTCTCAGGCTTGAGAATGGTGAATCTCTTAAAGCAGAAATCTGGGGTTGCTTATTGGGCTTGAAGAGAGCATGGGAGGGAGGTCATAGACTGGTTCGATTGAGAAGCGACTCTCAGGAAGTGATACATCTTCTTCTGAATGATATTTCTAACCTTCACGAAGATTGGTCTCTAATCATGGAATCGAAAGAAATGCTACGACGCGACTGGGTTGTGATGATTGAATATATTGAGAGAAATTTGAATGTTAGAGCTGATTTAATTGCCAAGACAGCTTTGAACGACTACCCTGATTTGACCATTATGGGCCCTGACACGTTGGCCAGCGTTATGCAGCTATCTTAGTTTTGTATTTATTTTTAATTTTGTTTTATGCTTTCCTTTGTATAAAAAAAAAACTGACTTTGAAATTCAAATATGCTTTCTAACTACATCGTGCCTTCAATAATCTTTCGAGGCGGAAGTTTTTTCCACCCCACAAACCATTCGTCCTCTGTATGTTAAAAAACAGGTCGGCCCGCACCAATGTATCAATATAAAATAAGAATAGTATTCCACCAAAAAATACTGTTCATAAGTTTTCGTTTCGCAGATCTGTTCCGCGTCAATGATGATGATGAGACTCAACCCAAATGAAAACCTCATCAACAATTTCGGAGTTTCGCAGTACAAGAATCAATCCAAATAGCACAAGAAGATTGAGATCTGGGTTTATGCTACACTACTCTCTCAATTCTTTATGAAATACATAAGTATTTGAATCCAGTTCCTGGGTGAACTCAATTGGTAACGAAAAGTAGTTGCCATGTCCGACGCCAGTCAAACCTGTATTAGAGTGAAAAGAACAATAACAAGAAAAAACAGAGACAGAAATTACCAGATCGGAGGCAGAGAGTGATGGACCATGAAATTGTTAGAAAAGGTCAGCTTCCATGGATGAGTGTTGCAAGGGAGAGTTTTTGCACATCTGCAAAACTCAACTCGTTTCCTATTTAATAAACTTTTTTTCTATTAACAAAATTATAAATCAGAGAAGAGAAATGTAGCACATCCCTCCCCATCCCAAAAATCATAAATCCATAGTTGCCATGTTTCCTTGTTACTTTTTCAATAAAAAAAGTCTCTGTCCAATAAAAAAAACAAAGCTATTCGTTTCATCAGCTTTTGAAATCCAGAAAATGTTGAAAAAAAAAATCAAAATACAGCAACAAAAACAAAGACTTAACTTGTTTGATTCTCTTCTCTGTTTTTTTTGAGATAAACTGTTTTCAAAAAATTATTTTTAAAAATAAAAAAATTAAAAATTGCTTTTAAAAACTAAAAAACAAAGACAGCTTTTAGTTGTTTATTTGTTTTTGTTGTCTCATTTTTTATTTTGTGATATCGTCATTTATTCATTATCAATATTACACTATCAGTGATAATCACTGCTATGTCACTTTAAAAACATATTTCACAAAACAACTATTCAAACAGATTTTTTTGTTTTCATTTTTAAACTTGTTTCCAAAAACTGTTTTATAAAACTATTTCTGAGAATAAAAAACAAAAAATAGAATCAAAGAAGCCCTATGTTTAAATAGTTGTTTTGAAAAATCTGTTTTTGAAGTGATATGACGGTGCGATCCTCGGTGGTGACGTGACGGTGGTCGTCATTGGTAGTGTAGTATCGATAGTGGATAAATGACACCCTCAAAAAATAAAAAATAGGAAAACAAAAAATAGAAAACAACTAAAAACTATTTTTATTTGTTAGTTTTTGAAAAAAAAAATTTTGAAAATAGTTTATCAAACAGGTTTTATTGTTTTTAAAAATTAAAAAAAAAACAGTTTTTGAAAACAAAATCTAAGAGTCCCTAAAACTTTGACTTTTTGTTTACTCGCCAAGCTAGATCCCTTCAGTGAGACAAACATGCAATTTATTTTCTAGTAAAACTATAATATAAAAGAAATAATTATAATGGACATAATGACAAATTAAACAATAATGGCAGAGCTAAACAAAAAGGAATAAGTGGTTTATAAAATTAATAAACTGTCAATTTATTAACATGAGGTTTCGTATGCACATTAAAAATAACAAATTCTCAAGTGACAACGATAAGGTGAGGTGTGGGCAGAGACTTTCTTTCTTTGTTTTTTTTTTTTTTTTGGCTCAAAAGTCGTCAGAGACTTTCAAACTCTCCCAATGTATAGAAAAAAAAGAAAGAAATAACAAACAAATGTTCTACTGTTATGAAATGAAGAAACCATAAGAGACTATAACATGAGGGAGATAGAGAATATTGAGAGAAAGTTGGAGGAGAAATAAGGAGGAGTTCTCATTCACTTCATTCTTGGTATAAATACATTGTACATTGCCTCTATTTTTAGGCCTCTAACCATTGAATTCTATACATATAATTACAAGAAAATAAAGATGAGCATAATGGTATTAATCATGAGAAACTCCTATATACCATTCATTGGAAGAGTTTTAAAGTTATAGTATTGAACACATGGAATTCTAAGAGTGAAAGGTTATGGAGTGAAGGACATGTAAAAGGTCAAGAGTTGGATAGCTTATAGACATCCACATCATATAATATTTACAACACTCCCCCTTGGATGTTCATAAACAAATATTGTGTTTTATTAAAACCTTACTAGGAAAAACTCAATGGAACAAAAACCTAGTAAAAGAAAAAGAGAACATAATACATATTAAAGTTGCCTCATTAAAAACATTACCAAGAAAACACAGTGGGACAAAACCTTGGTTAAGGAAACGAGTACAACATAGTCTCTATTTCACATGATGATAATATCGTATTTACTCCCCTTGATAATAACATCGATTTTACTCCCCCTGATTAGAACATCGCTTCCAATATATTGTCGAGCATATCATTCTTTTGGCCACCAAACTATGAATGATACATTGTCACCAAATATTATGCTGAATGTATTCCTCTAACATATCTTCTGGATATGCTAAAATATTAGTATATTATGCTTTTATTTTATTCATTGTGGAAATAATAAAGAAAAATTATTCTAAAAATCATCAAAATATATATTGCATCCTCATATTCAGTTTGTTCTGAACAAAATAATATCATATAATATGTTCATAGGACTATCACATCAAATCTCATGTTCATTATCTATTGTGTACCTGTAAGAACTAATATTTTGCTGATAAAAAAAACAATATTAGCATGATACATAAAATATTTTCATAAACTCTAAAGTACTTCTAGACAATTAAATTCAATATATCTTTACAAGAAAATTCACTATAGCAAAAATATATGATTTTGAAATATTTGATGCATTTGGTAACTCGATCTACAAGTCAAGTAAAATGTTAAATTACTTATTTTCTAATATATTTTTCAATCAATTATATATACTTGAACTATTTTCAAACTCACATAATATTTTATATATAAAATGATTTTCTTGTATATGCTTCTGACATTTTAAATCCTTCAAGAATTATATATACTTGAACTATTTTCAAACTCACATAACATTTTATATATAAAATGATTTTCTTGTATATGTTCTGGCATTTTAGATCCTTCAAGGATTCTTATATAAATTTCACTATTTAATGAACCATATGAATAGGCTATATATAACAATATCTAACAGACACATAATTTTATTTTCATATGTTGTCATAAATAAAAAAATTATTGTATCCACCACAAAATAGTTTGTCTCATCATAGTATTCATTAACATTTGTGAAAATCTTTATTTTAACTTAAATATTTATATATGTCATATTTCAGTTGGGACTACAAGTCCATAATTTTCACATATCAAAATAATATAATCTCATTTTCATTGCGTCTTTTCCCCTTTTACTTTTCCTTTTTGACCAATCATCATTCTATCTACTCGCAAGATAGGTTTATGTATAAGATAATCAATTGATCACATGAAATTATTATCAAGACCATTGTAACACCACAAAATTTATATTCACCAAAAGTATTGTAAATATTTGAGAAATTCAATAAAATGGTGAATATTCATGAATTTGGAATTTATGAGTGTTCAATTTCATGAGAAATTGGGCAAAAATAATTAAGGAATTAATTTGGGTAATTTAAAAAGCCCAATATTAAGGTCCAAAAATGAAGAAATGTTAGAGAAAATATTTGGTCCAAAAATATATGGAAATTGGCCAAAAAAAAGAGAGATGAAATTGGATTAAAAAGATAATAGCAAAATCGTAATTTTACCAAATTATCACAAAATTAATTATTTTCCGATTAATTGAAGTTAATTTCAATTAATTAAGGAAAATAAAGGAAAAATATATATTTGAAATATTTTGGTTAATTTAATATGAATTTATGGAAAATTTGAGCAAAAATGCAATTTTGACTAAAATTGAGACTTTATGTGTATACGTAACCTGGACAAATCGTGAAGCCAATTGAGACCATAGGGAGGGACCCCTAGGTGTCTCCTACATGTGGCATAAATAAGAAAATATTGATTGGGCTTAATGAGCATCGTTATATGTGCATAAGGATTTATGTACATAAGTTCATTTTTGAAATTTTGGAAAATAAAACAAATGAATAAAATAATGTAAAATATATGATAAATAAATATATCATCATCCTCTTCAGCCCAGTTTTGTGCTGCAACAGACCTGAAATAAGTGAGAGAAAGTTGAGAGAGTTTAGAGAGAAAAAGGGAAGAAATCTCGCAAGGTAAGCCGATTTCTCTGACGATTTAGCTCCTAACGTGTATAACTCCGACCCTAAGCTACTCCTCTTTGTTCTTTAAGGTTTGGAGGCTCAAAAATTTGTTGTCCAAGGGTTAGGGTTTCAGCCATCTTTAGGGAAAAGCTTATGGGAGCTCGAGGTAACTTCCAAACCTTCGTATATTAACTATTTTGGATGTGTGGGTAATTTAATCGATGAAATTTCGCCGGATTGTCATTGATTTTAAATATTGGAAAAGTTGTGCCTAAGGGTTATGCTGCCCAATTTTAGTTCAAATGGTTGTTATAACTCAATTAGATGGTTAATAAAGTGGTTAGGAGTAGAAAGGAACACGTTTACGGAGCTGAAATCGTAAAACCCCCTGATTTTTCTCGGAGAACACCATAATTTTGGCCAGGGATGTTTGAGAAACTTAGAGTTGGATTTTCAATGATTTGATGGTTCCATTGGGTTCAGGAGGGAAAATTAGGTGGGGTTACAGTTGGGCACTTTTTCAGAAAAAGGCCGAGAAAGCATAATTACGGAAACACCCCTAAAACCCTAAAAGTAGGGCTACTAAGGGCAATTTCATAATTTGACATTGAATTTGGTAATTTTGAGTCCGGAAATGGATTCCTTGGATGAAAATACGTCAGGATAGCCCTAGTCAAAAATTTGGGAAAACGTGCCATCGGGTCGGGTACGGCGGGCCCGGGCCGAGGTCCCGGGGGCATTTTGGTAAATTTTCACCATAGGCTAATATAACCACAAGAAACACTATAGAAGTGCCTAAAATGATACTTGGATAGGCTATAACATATTTCTTGTACATTTGATGTTTTAGGACCAAGTTGGACGCCTATAGTTGACACGTTTTACGAGGCGGACCCTTTAAGACAGGAAAGAGGTTAAGGTAGAGACTACTATTTCTCATATACTATGTGACTATTGTATGTAATGTCTTACTGTATTTTGGGATATGAATGCATGCTAGAGGCACAGTACCTGGTTGTGGTTCGGTGCCCAGCTAAGGTATATCGAAAATCCTAGCTGTGGTCGGTGACTCGACTGAGGTACATGTAGGGGTTCTAACTCGATGTTTGGCCCTGAAACGTGTGTACACATATGAATCGAATTGAACTTTCATTTTGCTTAATATGGTACATTGCATATTTAATTTTCACATTTTATATGTTAATAGTATGTTTCTACTGGGATTCTTCGGAATCTTACCCCTTTTTCTAAATCAAAATGTATCAGCGGGTACCAGCGGTTCGAAAGGCAAGGACATAGTTTAGGAAAATTGACAAGCACATTTCTTGAGACACAGTCGGTGGTTATATTCAGCCTGTACTTGGAATATTTTGGGGTATTCTGTACATATTTGTAATTATTAGTGAATTTTACTCTGTTAATGTTTTTCTGTAAACAAATACTTATTATCAGTATAACTGTACTTTTCTGCTTGTCTATGGAACTTGTTCATTATTGCCCTGCGCATATCAAAATGGAAACGAATGTTGACAACCATTGTCGACAACTTAATTTTTTTTTCATTCCATTTTTCCTATGACATAATTCATTGAGATCTCTTCATTACTTTCAGGCACCTGAACCTCATTTGAGATTTTTGCAATTAGTTATGTCTTGACCTCTTCTGGAGTACTTGCCTCCCTTATATAATCATCTTGATTATTTGCTCATTTCTCTTTTCTTTTGGAACTGATTATTCTCTTATACTTCAGGCATGTCTCACTTTCATTTATGCTTATTAGAGCATTTTTCACTGGAATATGTGATTTAGTATTTCTCTTTTAGGTCAGTAATTGCATCTGGAAGATTTTATGCAATATTTCATGAATGCAAAACCTAATAAACTTCTGGTTCATATTGTTATATTCAAGGATCTATATTTGATATTAATAAACTAATAATGCATTCATTTTGTTCTTTTTTCCAGCTATTCAATTTTCTCCCCATCATGTTAGGAAAACTTTGTCAAATAACAATCGACTAATCATGCAGTATAAGTCTCATAAATCCATTTGTTTCCATTAGAAACATCCTTTTATTTGATTTAGAGATAAACAAGAAGAAGGAGGTTCTTACCCAACATTTATTTCAATTTCTTCTAAATATCCAGCTATGTGCATTGTGGTGGATCAATATGAATGCATATTCAAACTTTTTAAGATGGAATATACCTGACTCCTGACCAAAAGCCAATTTTATCAGGAGAATTTGGTTGGCTAGTATAAGTGCTGCAATATGTAGGATCAAATATGCCAATACTGAAATATAAATTTTGTTCTCATAAGTGTTAGTCTAGCTATTTATGGAGGCTTCAAAGAATGAATTGTATAATCTGGAAATTGCGCTTAACATAATAATTTATTCAAACATTCCTACCAACTTCAGGTTGCAAACTAATAGTAATATCACATGTAACCATCTTATAGATGCATCTATCAAATTCATTAAACACTTGTATGGTTTACATGCTATTTGAGTGGGCCCATATATCAGCTTGATATATTTCTAGAAATATAGAGATCAATTCCAAATCATAACTTGTGATACTCTCATAATCAAATTTCTTTGAGAATAAGCAGCACATAATAATTCTTGAATTATATAATATGTTGGCTATTCATGAAGAATTTTCTAGTTCTTCAATGAATGTCACACGTATCAAACAAGTCATGCCAATAATAAATTTGTTTAGATCAGTAAACTATTGGTTTACTGTGACATGTTGCTTAACCTACAATAAACTTTTCAACTTTCATAAGTATTGATATAAAATGTCAATATGACATCCATTTTTGGGAGATCAATAGGTTTTGTGAGGATATATATGAGTAGAAATTTTTAATATTAACTCACACTTATATTCTAACAATCTCTCCCTCAAGTGTGAGTCATATAAATATACTTTATGTACTTCTCTATTTCAAAGATAAATTAGCATATAATAAGCCAATACTATATCTTTCATTTGAAAACTCAAATACTTTATAACTTACAACTAATCATGGATTTCAGTCAATTGGACTATCACTTAGACCCTGTAATAGAGTGAAACTCTAATATAAATCTACGGGTCATAACTTTTCATAATCAATTCTTATTCTGCCCATAGAATTTAAGATAAATCTATATTAGTTCTCCAGGATCTATATCAACTTTATTACATTTATGTTCTTTAGGAACTAACATATATTCTTGCATATTTATATAATTTTGCTACTCATTAATAATAATATGCTTCAATTTGCCTCTTTTGATGCATATTCAAAATATGAAATGTTTAGAATTTTCCACTACATAAAGAAATATGAGGAGATCCATAATCAAAATACATAAAGATCTTATTGCAATGATTTACAATGGTTAGGGGCTAAAATTAATTTGAGAAAAATGTAAAGATAAATGCATTATAATATAAAATAATGAATACTTATGATATACATAGCTTTCTTTCAAATATTCACTACTATTTGATCATCCATAAATTTGACTTGTATTAAATATATAATTCTCGCACATTACAAAAATGGTTTTGTCAAACAAATCATATACTATTCATTATGAATTTTCTCATAAAATTAAATAAATTCTCACTTTCTTATTTCAAATATGACATATGATTTTCTTCCACAAATGTCACATAAAACTAATTTGATTCCAATATAAATCATACTATATATTCTATCATGATTAATGTGTTAGATCCCAAGTTTTGATGATAACAAAAAGACAATTGTATGCAAATCATGTTTTTATAAGATTAAGAAAAGATTACAAAGTTACCAAATGCATATAGGAATGTTTTCTGGTATCTGCTGTCAAATTGAACTGGAGTGCTCGAGCATGAGCTTTGCACTCGAGCATAGATCCCTTCTGTGCTCGAGCAGGTGCGAGTGAAAGCCAGAAAGTGTTCACCCGAGAGGCATGCCACTGTTATACTCACTGATTCACTCGAGCACTGGAGTTTGCACTCGAGCAGAGAAGCCATTCTCACTCAAGCACATGCGAGTAAAGGTCCGCGAGTGCTTGGCCGAGAGCAAGTAATATCATGCTTCCTTGATTCACTTGAGCAGAGACATCAATGCTCGAGCATGAGCATTCTGTACTCGAGCAAGGTACTGCGAGTGCTTGGCCGAGAGTCATGAAGTTCAAGAAAGTGCAAGTATGCTCGAGCACAACCTCATCTGCTCGAGTGACGCATTTGCACCTGCGAGTGAAGATTCTATCCCTCTCCAAATCTGATGCGAGTGCTTGTATAAAAGGTATATTACTTGAGAATATTCTTCTCACTCGAGCAGGAGTCTGTGTGCTCGAGTGAGGGCCCACATCACCTGCGAGTGATAAATTTATCCCTCTCCAAACCTGATGCGAGTATTGATATTGAGAGCATATTCCTTGAGAATATGCATCTCACTCGAGTAGGAGTATGTGTGCTCGAGTGAGGGACCACATCACTCGCGAGTACAAAATCTCACTCTTGCTAAAATGATATGAGAGTGATGACCCGAGAAGACACTCCCAGTGGAAAATGCAAGATCACTCGAGCAGGACGAGTTGTGCTCGAGTGAGACCCCACATCACTCGCGAGTGAGAATTCTGTCTCTCTGAAATCCTTTACAAGCACAACTCGATAACTGAAGCACAAATAGGAAAATAGGAAGATCACTCGAGTGAGCCATCCATGCTCGAGTGATGCTCTGCTAGATCACCAAAAATGTCAAGTCTCACAACGTTCAATCCGAATATGGTTTATTGTTATTTATTCATATCATCATTACTTATTATCATTGCTTAACATCATTTTGAATGTATTATAAGTGTGATGCAGGAAGATGAACGTTTGAAATTAGTTGTTACGAAGAAAGTCAAATAACGGCAGACAGCATCATTACAAGCACGCACGTACCTACCGCATTTAGATTATTCAAACATGCGCGTGTCTTTCAATAGTTGCAAAAGTCCCGCTCCTCAAATGATGATTTCCCAAACAGGCAAAAACTAAAGCAACTATATATACAGAGATTCAGAGATAGTCAAGGATGAAAAAAAACGAAGCACAAGAATTCACAAGCCTATACACGAGTCTCTGCTATTCATCATTTTCTCTATATACACATTGATCTTCAGTGTTTATTCATTTGCTCTGTAAGAGAGTCTTCATACAATTCAAATTCTATGTTTATTTGATCTCAAGGTATTGGGACCTTGAGAGGGTAGATTTCCTTACGAGAGAAGCAGTTGAGAGAATTCCTTGTTGTACCTTCCACTCATAAGCCTTATAAGATACAAGCAGAAGAGAACGTTGCTGTTCGTAAGACTTACAGTGGTGTAAGCAGGAGAGAACGTTGCTGCTCATAAGTCTTGTATACATAAGCAAGTGAGAAGGGTCATAGGGTTGTTTTTCTGCACGTAAGACTTGTCGTAAGGGAGAGAGAAATTTCTTATTGAGAGAATATTTTTGCTCGTAGTCCGTTCAAGGACGATTGTTGTTTTGTGGCATTCTGAGAGCCCATTGAATCTTGGAGGTATAGTGAAAATCTCAGTAGGTCTTGATCTCTGAGGACTGGACGTAGGCCTGGTTGTTAGGCTGAACCAGTATAACTCTCTGTGTTCAAATCTTCTCAACTCTACTCTATCTACTATATTTTTCATATCACCACATCAAGCGAAAAATTTATAACATCACCCAATTCACCCCTCTCTTGGGTGAAGCTTGCCTCTTACATAATGTATGGAACTTGCACATATTATATGAAAATGCTAAGGAGTAGAAGAAATGATAATACAATGAATTAGGAGAGAATATAATAACTTATCAATACTAAAATAAAATACAAAGTGCAGAGGAGTTATATGCCTTTCAATAATGAAACATTTGGATTTGAGAAAAATTGCACATATATGTAAAGCAACATAATAGTGCTCAAGAAGAGACAAGAGATGAAAGATAGAGCTAAAATGAAAAATATGACTAATAATGAAAGAAAGTACCTTAATGTTGAGATATATGAGTTGAATGTTTGTTAGGAAATCTATGGTGCAACAGAAAAGCACAAGTCCCAAGAAGAAAATATAGATAGGTTTGACATGTTAAACTCCGTTGATGTATGAATAATATTCATATACACTATATACTTAAAGTTACAAACAAATTGTACATTCATACATAAAGAAGAGAATTAAACAACTTAATTGTATAATTGAAGGTTATATGAATAAATATTAGAAAGTTGGTCAGAATCAAAATCATATAGCCATCAGAGCTTACAATTATTTCTTTTAGCTTTACAAGTTGGTCATCTTTCTCCATTATTGCTTTAAGCATCATAACTACTTTTGGTATTTTTCACAATATCTCATGGTCTTTTCGGCTTCACAACTATTTTGTTCGTTATTTTCAATAAATTGATACATATGAGTCTATATGGCTTCTAGTCATATTATACCATTTTTTCTATCCATGTGACTTCTAGTCATAGTATAACATTTGTTCATAATTTTAATGACCTTAGAAATGTTAGTATTTCCATAACTGTGGTTCAATAGCCAAAACAAAAAAAATAAAATAAAGTATTCTTGTCTTTCAACTATCAATTCCACAAATCAATGTGATCATGTTCACTCTTATATACATATTCTTAACTTTCAATATCACATCATTAATTTCTCCAAATATTGGTCTGTAGGACCATAGCAAAAATCGTGCAAAGCTAAGAAGTTCCTTTTTTTTTTTTGTTTAATTTGATATTGAACCTTTAACCTTCAAAGCTTTGATATTTGTAACAATTAAATTATCAAAGTGCTAAATTTTTTTTTGTCAATCTTGCAATTTAATGAAACCAATAATGTTCTTTCTTATAAGAACTATTACAAAAGTGATGTGACTTCTGGTTATCTGATCACAAAATTAAAAATATTATGGCTTATGGCCTCTCGATAAAACCAACATACTATAAAATAAATTAAGTAAATTCAAATTCATAATTAAATATAAATAATAGATAAGCCCATGATCATATAGACCACATTATATGCTCATATATAATACTATTATAGATTAATGTAATATAATAAACAAATAAAAATAAAAGATTGACATAATGATATAACAATAATGTATTAACATAAATAAATGAAATGTAAATAAAATAAAAATAAAAATAAATGAAATAAATAACATAAAATAAAGAAACATAAATAAAATGAAATAACATAATATAACAGCATAAAATGTAAGGAATACTAGAATATAAAATAGAGAAATATAAATTTTGCATAATAAGAGATTATAGGAAAATGATAAATAAAAATGACAGGAAAGAAAACTTGCGACAGATAATAAAGCAACAATAATCTCACATCTTAGCCATGGAACCCGAAGTATAAAACAATTGGTAAAAGAGTCTATTTAATTCCATATAATGACTTAGATTATCCCAGATATATGTAAAAGATAACAACATGATGGATAAAAATAGATAGTGTAAAAGAAAAATAATAAAAATAATATAGAACAATAGATAGAAAATATAGACTAGAAAGATAAAATAATATAGAGAATAAACAATATAAAACATAGTACGGAAATGAGAAAGTTATAGAGTAGAAGGATAGTAAACTAGACCATAGGCCTGCTGATCGAATTCGTGTTGATAACGTGTTATGAAATTAAGAAAATATAAGAGACTAACATGAGGGAGATAGAGAATATTGAGAGAAAGTTGGAGGAGAAAGTCACTTCATTATTGGTATAAATACATTGTACATGGCCTCTTGTCAACACTCGTTTCCATTTCGATAATCGAAGAGTAATAAAGACGGAATTCAATGGGTATATAGAAAAGTATAATTATACTGATAAAAATATTCGATTACAATATAGATATTGTTCGTCAACGGAAAACAGAAAAATACAGCGGAAATTTAATATTTACAAATTTCTTCAAAATATCAAAACATAGACTACATTATAACCATGTTCTTGACCTCACCTCGAGACATGTGCCACTCACTTTCCGGCGTCAACATCCTTGGCCTTTGCCCCACTGGTACCTGCTAAGGTATTTGTTTAAAAATAGGGTGGGATTCCAAAGAATCTCCGTAGAGACATAATATCGTTTATAGAGAATGCGAAAAGTAAATATGACATGCGCCAAGGTATGCACAAATTAATGAACAATATAAGCACATCATCATTATGTATACATGAATAGGGCCCAGCCTTACAATCTACATCGGTTGGACTTCTGCCAACTCCCAGTGTAAGTGCATACTGGCACTAATAGCCTCTCTTTAGGCAATTCATATTAATTAATAAAGTACATTTACAAACAATGGCATCCACACAATCACATAACTATGGCATAATGTATGAAGGATAATGTCCCTACCTCAACGCTTTATAATCCCTTTCTCCGGTGTGTCTCGTAACGCGTGTTGTTCCGACTTTCGAATCGGTCGTAAAATATTAAATGTACCATAAATAGGTCATAACCTATCCAAGTATCATTTTATACTCTTCCATAGTGTTTCTTGTGGTTATATTAGTTTATGGTGAAAATTTACCAAAATACCCCCAGGACCCCAACCTAGCCCTACCGTACCCCGCCTAATGGCACGTTTTTCCAAAATTTTGACCAAGGCTATTCTAACTTATTTTCACTCAAGGAATCCATTTCCGGGCTCGGAATCACCAAATTCACTGTCAAATTATGAAAATGCCCTTGACAGCCCATATTTAGGGATTTCAGTGGCGTGTTCGTAATTATGCTTTCTGGGTCTCTACCGAAAAAGTGCCCAAATGTAACCCCACATATTTTTGCCCACTGAGTCCAATAGAACCATTTATTTTATGAAAATTCAACTCCTAGTACCAGTTCTGGTGCTGGCCGAAAATATGAAGAAAAATAGAAAAAATTTGAGTTTTGTGTTTTAGCTTTCAAAACTTGTATTTTTCTGCTTCTACTCCTTAGTTAACTCGTTTGAACACTTCATAATCATGATTTAAAGGATTTTGGGCAGCATAACCCCTTAGGGTTATAGCTTTTCTAATTTTACAACTCATCCCAAAAATCACAAAACCAAACAACAATCACCAACAACAACTTCAATACACTAAGAAGTTGAGGTTTTGGAGATTACCTCTTGATCCTTGGTGTTTCTCTCTATAATATGTCCTCTCTCTCTCCTCAACCTTGAAGAATAGCTTGCTAAACCATGATTCCCATGAAGAACAAAAGATTAGGGGATGAACTACATAATATAGGAAGCTTATTCACTTGAAAACAAGCTCTTACCTTAGCTCTTGCTTCCTCTTGCTCTCTAAATCACCAAGAATTCCCAAGCTCTCTCTCTCTCTCTCTCTCTCTCTCTCTCTTTTCTCTTTGTCTTGGCCGAATGTGTGCAAGAAAGAAGTGGGAGTAAGTGTTTTATTATTTTAGTCTTCCTTCTCCCTAGCCATTGATTTAATCAAGGGCTCATAATGTGACACTTGTCACAATTTCTTCTTCCTTCATTTTTTTCCATTAGCTTCCCCTTAAGTGAGAACCAATTTCTTTCCCTTGTTTGGTTCTTCAAAAACCGTTCTCCCCCCTTTGCTCCAACTAATCCATCCTTCCTCTAACTAAGTCAAAATGTGCACTCCACCATGCAATCAAGTTTTTCATTTCTTCACTCAAGCTTCTCCGTCATGTACTACATCATCATTCCATGTTGTGTACACTCAATCTTGGTTATGATTTCCTTCTTCTTGTGGCATGTGATCATGTATTAAACATTTTTTCCTTTTTCTTTCATGCATGGACGAAAATAATGAGATGAAGGGTAGAGAAAAATTGATTTGCTCAATTCCACAATTGACATAATTGATTTTATGTATAATCCCCTTTAATTTTCCAATTCTTGATTTATTCCACCAAGAATAATCCCATTATGCATTTTCTTTTATTTTCCTTAATTAATTGAAATTAACTCCAATTAATTGGAAAATAATTAATCTTGGGCTAAATTGGCAAAATTATGATTTTGTTATCCCCTTTGTAATTCAATTCAATTTTTGAATTAATTTTCCCATTTCCCTATGAATATGAATATTTCAAAATTCACAAGATCCAAATTCATGAATATTCACCATTTTATTGAATTATTTAAATAATTACAATATATTTTTTGTGAATAAAATTTGGCGTGTTACACCTCTATTTATAGGCCTCTAACTATTGAATTCTATACATATGGTTACAAGGAAATAAAGATGAGCATAATGGTATTAATTATGAGAAACTCCCATAAACCATTCATTGGGGAAGTTATAAGGTTATAGCATTGAACACATGGAATTCTAAAAGTAAGAGGTTATGGAGTGAAGGACCTATGAAAGGTCAAGAGTTAGATAGTTTATGGACATCCACATCATATAATATTTACAACATACCAAATAAACTAAAAGTAATAATAGGCAAGTGGCTTTTGATTATCATTTTATGCCATAGATTACGGCTGGAAAAATGGGACTTAATAATAAACAAGAAATTGACTTTTATTTATTATATTCCATACCTAAAGTGCAACTAGGGAAAATGGGACCTTAACAAAGAAGTGGTTTTCAATTATCATTTTTAAAAGATAACAGATTAGAATGGAAGAAAATGGGATATTTTACAAATAAAAGTCGCTTTTGAATATAATCAAATGAAGTTTCCGAGATGTTAAGAAGCAGATGCTTAGGCATTTTGGAGGAAAGGTCAAAGCCTTGAATTGATATGGACATGAATCATTAAAAGTTGATTAGTATAATGGTGATCAAATTATATATAATCAATAATTAGTTGCAATCAAATTCATATAAATATTTATTGGGAAAATTTAAAATGTGTAATGAATATAAATCAATACGGATGTCCCTTCTCTCCCATTATCCCACGTAATCCCAAGAGATCTTTCAGTTAGGTCTTTCACTATTGGAGGCATGACTTTTAACATGGATTAGGGAGGACTTATTTATGTGGGTAAGTGAAATGGTACGATAGTGTATAGGAATGTAGTAGTATATCCTAAATCTACATCGGTAAAACAAATTGATTTCTAACGTTGGCTACTCTTAGTATCTAACTATTACAATTGAAGGCATTTTTAACATTTGTTTTTAGGACCCGTATCAGAGTAAAAAGGACAAGAACATGAAAAAACAGAGACAGAAATTATCAGATTGGAGGCAGAGAGTGATGGACCATGAAATTGTTAGAAAGGCTCTGCTTCCTTAGATGAGAGTTGCAGAGGAGAGTTTTCTATTGTTTTATTGTTTTTAAAAACAAAATCAAACAACCCTTGATATTTTTATACTGCACATATTTAAAGATAGGAATAGAAGTAGGAATAATTGTGGCTTTATATAAAATACAATACAATATGGATATTATTGAAGAAACTTCACGGGTATGAGTTCATTGACGCGGAACAGTAGATCAGCGAAACGGCTTGTTCGATTTTGTTCTTTGATTTTTGTTCTCAAAAACAATTTTATAAAACAGTTTTTGGAAACAAGTTTTAAAGATAAAAAACAAAAAAAAATATGTTTTGATATATTGTTTTGAAAAATCTGTTTTTAAAGTGATGTGGCGGTGCGGATGCAAGTGGTGACATGACGGTGGTCATCATTGATAGTGTAATGTCAATAGTGAATAAGTGGTAACCTTAAAAAATAAAAAATAGGAAAACAAAAATAAGAAAACAATTAAAAACTGTTTTTGCTTTTTAGTTTTTAAAAACAATTTTTTGTTTTTTTATTTTTAAAAACAATTTACCAAACAGGTTTGGTCTTCCAAATTGACTCTTTGACAAGTCAGTTGACGATAAAGTAAAACACAAAACATAACCTGCGGGGGCATATTTTTCTGGAAAAATTACACTTAAGTCCCAAGAAAGAAGGGAAATTAAAAAATAATCCTTTGAAATTGTAAAATGAAAAAATGATTTTATTGATAACTTTAAGAGCGGGTCATTGACAACTCTAGAAGCTAATGGTAGGAAAACAGGCCAACCCGTCACGGGCGCCCAAGTCCAAAAAAGGTATCCATTTTAGCAGGTAGGCTCACGGGCTTCAGGACCGTTTAACGTTTTTTTGCTTTTTGCATGTTTGAACACTAAAATACCTAATTTAAAACATAAATATTATCAAAACTAAGTTAGAACATTAAATATTATTCATATTTAACAAAACACAAACATTAAGACTATAGTCCAAACCAAAACTAATGTTCACACATAACCATCACTCCACCAGTCAACCACAATAAAATAAATCATCAGGTATAAAGTCATAATCATAAACTAAACACTAAATAATATGAATAATATTGTCATGACTATCAATGTCGTCAGGCTCAAGTCCAAAAAAATAGTGGAAATTGAGGCTTGACCCGTTTACCGGCTCGTGGGCTTCAAGCCCATTTAACATTTTTTTGTTTCTTATACGCTTAAAGATTAAAATACCTAATTTAAAATATAAATTTCATCAAAACTAATTTAAAACATAAATATTATCCATGTTTAATAGAACAAAAACACTAAGATCAACGAGAGAGGCCACGGCGAGAGTCCAGCCTCGAGAAGGTCAGCCAACACTAACAGTCACCCTTAGGGAGTGAGGTCGTGCCATCGTGGTTGGTGGACGATGGTCCTTTGGTCGAGAGTTGAGACTCATGAGGCGGTGGTGAGGGAGTGCCGAAGCGGGGAGGGTCAAGGGACTAAGGTGGTGAGGTGTGAGGTCTGAGTCAGAGTGAGAGCGTCTCTAATTTGAGAGTTAGATTAAATATGCATCTTTGCCCACAACCCTATGCCTAGTTTAAAAAATAAAAAATAAACAGGCCTAAAAGGGCCGACCTTGCAGGGCTATAGGGATGGCCCTTTAAGGCCCACCTCCTTCTAGAGGGTATAAATCATAAGTCTGACCTTTGATGGATGGGCTTGGGTTTAAACGGGCCAAGCCCATCTTTTCCGCCTCTACTAGAAGCAGACATTGACAACTTCATGGGACCGATTTTTTATTTTACAATTTCAAGGGACTATGTTTCATTTGTTTTTTTGGGCTTGAGTGTAATTTCCCTATTCTTTTTATCCGTTGATAAGACTTGGAGGCATATTCGGTAAATGACTTGGAGACCTCTCTATCTTCTTGCAATACTCTTCACTTAAGATTAGCTCTGCCTTGGATATGAGAGTTGCATTGAAATGTCAAACGACACGATGGAGCTATATATATAATATATGTGAAATTAAATATTCCTCCAGTCCTTTTTACAAAAAATAACTATCAAAATTATGTGGTTCAATATGTTAGTTAAAACAATGTGTCTTTTTTTCAATTATATCCTTACTTATAAAGATAGTGGATGAAAGATAATAAGTGAAAATTCATCTCATAGATAATAAGTGATATATATTTAATAGGGTTAAAAAAACTAGTTTAAAATTCAGACAAAAAAGATTTGTTCTTTATCTTGAGGAACACTTGCATGAAAGAGAATGTTTCTTATAAAAAGGATTGGAGGGATTTGTATATGAGAAAAAAAAATATTCGCAACGGATTGGCTTCCTCTTGCAAGGTTTTGAATCATCTTAATGTTCTTTTCATTTTCTTTTTTTTTATAAAAATTTTCTGGGGTTGTTTTCTTTCATTTATTCTAGCGAGTTAAAGTAATAATTAAAACCTCTTAGTCCCAAAAAAAAGTAATAATTAATACCTCGGACTGCAACAAATATGACACCATGTAACATTTTTGAAAGTACCAGCATGGAATTCCTACAATAAAATATGCATTAATGATAACACACTAGCAATTGAAAATTGGAATGGAGTTTTGATATCTCCTCAACCACATATATACAGGAAATACATATTAAAGTGGCTAAATAACACATGCAATAAAAAAAAAAAAAGCAACATACCATAAATAGTATGAAATATCATAAAGAACTACTTTGATTTTCTAAATCTTATTTTTTTAATAAAGTATGAAATATCATAAATAGTAAATCTACCTCACAAAAGATACCATAAAGGCCTTTGCGACAGACCCTTCCACTGGCAGTTTCCTCCCCCCCCCCCCCCCCCCCCTCCCCAAATTAGAAATAAGAACTCAGAACCAGCCTAATCTCAATTGAAGGAGTTCATAAGTTTGAACAAGCATCTGCTTAAAACAGCTAACAACGACCGAAAAGAGGAAAACCTTGAAAAATTGGAACAAGAACAGTTAAAAGGTAAAGTCATGCGCTACAAGATGGCAAGTGCAAGTCATCAAATTAAATAAAGAGAACTGAAGTGGATGTCTAGCTTTTGTTTGTAAAAGTTTTTATTAAGAGTAGGGAAAAAATGAAGCAATATATTCATGTGAAGGAAAAATATTGCTACTTGGCATGTTTATATATAGTTAAAATACTTCATCTGAACATTGTGCCTCGTGCTTGTCTCATTTCTGATAAAGTAAGCTTCATGTTTGCTTGGAAACAAAGAGAAGAGAAAATAAAATACTTATTTCCTCGGTTCTATTAAAGTATGATTCCTAAATACTTGTATTTTTTAAAAATAAATAATAGTTAAAAAATGATAATCGTCATAGATGAGAAAATGGAATTCTAAAATAATTTTGTTTGACAATACTTGACATTTCTTCATAAAGAATCATTATGTATTCTTTAAGAATACTTAACAACTAAAAAACATAACCATCAATTATAAAAAGGCAATATGCTGGAAAAGAAATATTTGACAATACTTAACAATTCTTCGCAAAAAATAGTCATATATTCTTCAAGAATACTTTACAGTTAAAAATTATTACCATCATATATATAAGAAGACATAATTCTGAAAAAAATTTATTTGACAATACTTAACAGTTCTTCACAAAGAATCATTATGTATTCTTTAAAAACACATGAAGATTAAAAATAATAACCATCATATGTAAGAAGATGAGACTATTAAAAATATCAAATATAAGAATTAGGTGAGATTATGAAAAAAAAATATTTGATAATACATTGTGGTTATTCACAAAGAACCGTTAAGTATTATTTAATACAAATAAAGGCGAGATTCTAAAAGATATCAAATATAAGGAGGTAGGATCCTGAAAAAAAAAATTATTTAACAATATATTACAGTTCTTTATTAAGAACTAGTAAGTATTTTTAATATAAAATTACAGGATTTTGAAATATATTAAATATAAGAAGGCGGGATTTTAAAAAAAATTATTTGATTCAACTTTTTCAACTCCTTCTCAAACTTTTTTTGAGCTTCTCTAATGGGTCCTATACTATTTTTTCCATGGGTTTTGCTCTACCACTATGGGTCTTGTCTTCCACCAGTACCATGGTTCTTCAATCTGTAGTTTCTTTCTCATGTAAACTTTCATTTTTTTTAACGTTTTTAGTTTCATTTTGTTTTTTTTATGTAATGAGAGCTCACTAGTTTATGCTCAAGGTTGCTAGTCACGAATCTCTAATAAGAAGAATCGTGCCTTATGACTTATACAAATAAGGTTGGTTTATAATTCCCTCATAATAATTATAATTTGACTTGTCTATTATAATCATTTTCTATCACACTCGCACTTCAAGGCCAAAAAACAGTCAAATTAACTGCAAATGTTAAATTTAAGGTAAGGCACTGACATTGGCATTCAATATATGTCAATCAGATTTATTCGGTCACCATCAATACAGGATTCAAAGTTTTAATTAAATTGAATCCCTTTCACCCAATTCAGGGGTTTCTAATAATACTTTGATTAAATTTTCATGAACCTATTTGATATAATAATCAATAAAAAAAATAGATGAAGCTTAGGTTCATTTATTATTATATCCATTAGGTCAAATTCCTCGATTCAATCAAGACATATGCACCTATTTTTAAAATAAAAACTCATATTGATAACATGTCAAAATGTGAATTGCTCATAACATAATTTAACATCTTTGAACCATAGGAATTTTCTCACATCATAAGTCTACACCCTATGTTCCCCAATTTCCTTCACATTGTTTTTTTATGTTTGCTTCCTTATTAGTAATACTATTATAGTAATTAAAGTTAATTTTTTATCAATACAATACAACTAAAAAAATAATAGTTAACTTATCAAATGTCTTAAAATGAAAATTATATACTAAATGTCTTAAAACTAACGCATTGTATTTAAAAAAAAACAAACCTGCAATTGGAGGGAGGCCAACGGTGTAGAGGGAGAGGGATATATAATAAACCAAATCCTGCCTGAACAACCTGAAATTGCTCGTCCTCTATAGAAAAAAAAAAGCATCAAAACCTCTCAGATCAAGGCCAAAATAAATATTTCACCTTTAAAACCTCTCAGACCGAGACCAAGGGAGTAAATATTTCACACTGTTCGGCCTCCCATCATCATTATCTTGAGATATCACCTAAGAAAGGTACTATGGTTTCTGGACATGCACATATATATTACTCCCTCATTTACTTAATAAAAATACCCACATTAATTAATTGTCACTTGTCAAGCACAGAAAACACACGCACAAAAGAGAGCTCTACATACCTTTCTTGACACTTGCCAATAACTGCAAAAGCTTGGTCTTGTTGGTAACAAGTATGGTGACAATCTCAGAAGGCTTGTTTTGGTTTGCAACAAATAACTGTCATTACCAAAATCAAAATAAGTATTCAATCCAAATGGCAATTTGAAATGCAGAATCAGATCATATTAGCTTCTCATATTCAGCCAAAGTAAGTGCTGTCAAGGTGAGTGCTGTCAAGGTCAGCTGTATTGCTAGCAGAAAATATCCAGTGAAAATTCACTGAAGAAACTTGATTTCATAACAGCTCAACTTAAGAAATTTAGAGTTGATTTCTACAATATCAAAAGCTCAATCATAGCAACATCAATCTGGAACGATTTAAGTGCAATAGCAATAGCATTCAGCAATAACAAATTAGTACTTAGCAAGCCCTAAAATTCCGATGTGGGTCAGCTTTGAAGTTATAAAATTTATGCAATATCTCAATATATACATATAGGGCACTCATTAGGAATCAGCTTTGAGAGGCTTTTAAACACCAAACACACCAGAAAATTTATATTAAGCTACTGTTTAGTTCATCCCCTTTGCTAGCCTAGGCCGATGACCAAATCTGGAGGTAACCGCTTCTATATAGTAATTGTAGAGGGGGAAATATAGAGGACGATGAAGCATACCTAAAAAAAGAGATTGAAGATGAAGATGTCCCAGAAATGCAGTGAATAAGGGATGACAGCACCCTCGACGACAACCACGAGCAGCTGTAGCAATGTATGACAGCGACCGAAGAGCGACGACGGACTAGATTCAGAATGGGATCAGGTAAGGGACGGGGAGTCGACGGCTGAGGAGAGAAAAGATTGGGATCAAAGTAACTTGGGTGATTCAGAATGGAAGGGAATTCAGAATGGAAGAGGGCGGGAGTGAGAGGTGCGGCGCAAAAATAAATTGGGGAAGATTTTTTAGACCGGTTTCCCTATTAACCGGTCTAAAAATAGGGTTTTTAAGACCGGTTCCCTAACAACCGGTCTTGAAAGTCCACTTTTAAGACCGGTGGTTAGGGAACCGGTCTTAAAAACCCTTTTTTTCAGACCGGTTATCCTATTAACTGGTCTAAAATAAATATCTTTTAGACCGGTTTTCTCAGTAACCGATCTAAAAAATAAAATCCTTAATTTTTTTAGACCGGTTAGTATAGAACCGGTCTAAATAATCTTTTTTAGACCCGTTATTATAATAACCGGTCTCCCAACTTGTTTATAATTATGAAAATGCCACCGGGCATTTCTTTTAGACCTAATCCACTACAACCGGTCTAAATGGGCCGGTCTAAAACGCGTTTTTTCTACTAGTGGCATGTAATGGAGACAAGGGTCTTGTTTGATTCTATTCTTTCACTACTACAAAAGAAGGATTTAATGGCGTCCCTTTTTTGACACTTCTTTGAAGAAGCGCCATCGATAATAGTTTTTTTTTAAAAAAAAGTTTAGAAGCTACAACACTTCCTAATATAAGCACCAAAACTTAGTATTAGGCTTGTGCGCACTTTTCTAAACAAGCGCCACACAAAATATTTATTTAAAAAAAAAAAGAACGCCTAAGCTACAACGCTTTCTTGGAAAGCCTCATAGCTGGGATAATTTTTTAACATTTTTTTATTGAAAAAACCCTTACCCGGCGATTAAAAATAAATTGCCGGATAAGGATGAGAGTAAATCAAAAAGATTAAATGAAGCTTGACATTTATTATAATGCACTATTGTTCAAAATCTCATGTTGTAGTAAGTAAAAAATATCTTGTTAGAATTGAGAAAATAAGTCTTCATTTAACATTTAAATAACATACTCTTTCTTATTTCAAAAAAAACAATTTTGGCTTTGACCTTGGCCGGTGCTTATTTATAGTGGCGGCCAAGGCAAGAATAACAGCCTTGGCCGATGCTTGATTAAATAAGCGCCGGCCAAGGTAGGAATAACGGCCTTGGCCAACGCTTGATAATCAAGCGTCGGCCAAGGCCATATTTATTCAAGGTGTCCTTGAATATGAATATAATACAAGGCACTAAGTGCATTGTAAGGTACCATGTGGGTGCCTTGAATATTCAAGGCAACGACGTGGTGTCTTGGGCACCACATGGTGCCTTGAAATATATAAGGCTACATATGGTGCCTTGATTATATTTAAGGTTATTTTTTATCTGGTGTGTGGTTTTTTTGACGCTTTTATAAAAAGCGTCATAGCTTCTGAACTAGGTGCTATTTAATTTTCACCACCTTCTGTTTTCATTTTCATCTTCCCTCGTTTCCTCTAGCTCCTTTATTTCCTAGAACTCTATTACAGTATATAGTTGTAACAGCCTCAGACCACACACAACACCTGTAGCTGGCCGAGAATACACACAACACCTTGTAGGATTTGTCCCCCATTGTAACCCCTGCCTCGAAAACCATAATTATGATTCGAAAAGGCGTAATTAAAATGAATTAGAGACCAACAAATAATTAAACTCATTTCAAACTCCTCTCTTTATGGTAGGGTTTTCACAAACCCTTTCAAAATTTCATTCCTATTCTGGTCTTAAATTCAAGTTTTGAATATAATTACCCTGTGCAGTTGAATCGCATTCATATATATCAAAGTGTATAACAAAAATCCTGGCAACTCCTGGGTTCATTTATTCACTAAGGGTTTACAGTTTCCCATGTAGGGGATTACACAAAATCATTCCACATATATACACTAATCCTAAATCAAAATGGATAACAACAACCAACATCAAAGATCTCTAAAGAGTCCTAGCCGTTCTTGGTTGTCCGCTTCCCTTTCGAGTCACTTGCCCTGCCTGTAGGTCAGTTCATGGGAAAGAATGAGATTGAAAATAATCTCAGTAGTAACAAGTCACTCAAATAATATATAAGCACACAGCATGCAAGTAAATCACAAACAGCAATAGCAGCAGCAATACAAAGATACATGGCTTTTACCACAAACAACAACACTCACGACTGTATACACAATGTGACAGCTCTCGCTGTAATCACAATCATGACAACTTACGCTGAAATCATAATAATGACAGCTTGCATTGTAAACAACAGCTTTCGCTATATAACAATAGCTATCACCAGCTGTAACTGTAACGCCCCAAATTTTAATTAAGGGCTAATGATAATTATTGAGGATAATTATTGAATTAAAGTGGAATAATTATGGGTTTTGGCGGCAATATTAATTAATATGCCATAATTAGTAGGAAATTGAAAGAACGGAATTATTGGTCATAAGTTGGTGATTAATGGGGTACTAACAAAGAGGAATAAGAAGTGTGATTATATGGCTAATGGAGGGATTAAAGTAGCTAATTGGTGCCTTATTTTGTGGGAGCCAATAGAAATGTGATATGTGGCAAAAGTGGGTATGATGATAGAAGAGGATAAAGTCAAATATGGGTATTTTATATTTTTTTTTCTCTCTCCTCTCTTCCCTCATTTTTAGCTGGTGAAGTATGGAAGGAGTATCATCATCATTTTTCATCTTCCTCCATACTCTTCTCTCTCTTTCCCTTCTCCATTTTTTGGCAGCCATAGGAGCTTAGGAGAGAGAAAGAAAAACTAGAATTAAGGTAAGTAAATGACCTCTAATGCCAAAGTTTACTTCATTAATGTTGTTCCTTGGAGTGAGAACTTCAATTTGATGGTTGTAGTTTCTCCATTGGTGGTGATTTGAGGAATCACAAAAATCTGGTAGTTGGAGAATCAAAAAGTGTCTTTGAGAAAGTTGAAGAGTTGTGAAACCAATCTTTCATCTATGTTTCATGCCATTAGATGAAGTTTGGATTTTTTGGTATTTTTGGCCTTGAATTTGAAAATTAGTGTCATTGGGTGTTTGGCATATTATTGGCATGGAATTGGTATATTTGTCATGTATGTGGATAGATAGATTGATTTAGGATTGAATGATTAAGTTTGGTCAATTTGGAATTTTGATGTTTGTGTTGCCCAAAATCAAAGCATGATATTGTAATAGAAATTTGGTAATTTTGATGATACCATGTGATTCCTTGGGTGTTTTTGTGTGGGAGTAGCCTTGAGTAAGAGTTTGGGGCTGTCACGCCCTTATTTTAATTTCACATTTATCAGAGTATTCGTGGAAAACGATATGTGGTTCGGTAGGCAACACAGGAATAGCATAACTATACTGATAATATATGCATGATTACATAAATTCCCCATAGGGTTTATACATGATACTTACGATTAAGGTAGCCACACAAGGCTACTAGGGTGTCTAAACTCATCCCAGTGAAACGGAGACTTCTTCCAGTCTTCGTTCCACTACTGTAATCCCCTCGTACGATACTCTGCATTGTTGTTTGCAAATCTTCTGTCGTCTCCTATCTAAATTGTTGGTACGGGAGGGTGAGATTCGAGAGAATCTCAGTAGGAAACAGATACCATAATGCATGCATGATTGATGCTATGTGTATGACATGTTAGCTTTATCTAGATGTATGCCCCATAATGACATTTCTGCATGCTCAATGTTTCATACAATAAGACTATGGCCACAGCGAAAATAGAAACAGAGCTTCATTTATTCAAATATGCTCTACACAATCAAGTAAATCAATCACATACATCATTACACAAGCAAAGATATCAAATACATGCAAGTAAGGTAAGTCCCATACCTTAACCCTTTTCCGCCTCGAAACACGTGCCTCGATCTACGTGTAAACAGCTCGGGGCTTCATATTCGATCCTACAATGTCAAATGTACTATTTAGACACTTCTATAGTGTTTCTGGGGGTTATATGAGGCTATATTGAAAAATTACTAAAATACCCCCAGGACCCGGCCCCATCATACCCGGTCTGGCTGTACTTTTCTCGAAATTCTAACCTGGGCTATCCTGACATATTTTCACCTAAGGAATCTATTTCCGGACTTGGAATTATCAAATTCAATGTCAAATTATGAAATTGCCCTTGGCAGCCCTACTTTTAGGGTTTTAGGGGCATTTCCGTAATTATGCTTTCTCGGCCTTTTCCGAAAAAGTGCCCAACTATAGCCCAACCTAATTTTCCATCCTAAATCCAATGGAAACATCAAATCATTGAAAATCCAACTCTAAGACCCATTTACAATGCTGACCAAAATATATGGGTTTTAAGGGGAAAATCAAGGTTTTTCAGTTTCGGCTGCGTAAACGCGTTCCTTTATACTCCTAACTACTTTATTTACTATTCCATTAGGTTACAACTACCATTTAGTATCAATTTGGGCAGCATAACACCTAGGCCAACCCATTTCCATAAATTGAAACAAAGGACAATCCGGCGAAATTTCACCGATTAAATTGTCTACAGCAGCTAGAATAATAAATATACAAGAGTTTGGAAGTTACCTCAAGCTCCCTCTGGCTTTTCCTTTTCTTGGCTGAAACCCTAACCTTCCCAACTCCAAAAATCTTGCTTCAAACACCTCAAACAACATAGAAGATAAGCTTAGGAGCGGAGTTATACGCATTAGGAACCGATTTACCGAAGAAATCACTTACCTTTGCAAGTTTTTTCCTCCCCTTCTCTCTCTACAAATCTGAGTTCTCTCTCTCTCTTAGGGTCTGTTATTTCGTCAGAAATGGGGCTGAAGAAGGAGATGATCACTTTATATCATATCCACTTTTAATTAATTATTTTTCCCAAAAATCGGATTTTACAAAATTCTGGCAGATTTCTGCCCAAACTTTGAAAAATCATAACTAATTCTAGAAAAATCAAATTGGAGTGATTCCAAACCCTATAGAACCCTTATTGAGTCTAGTTTCAAGGAAAAATATAGCCTTTTGCTGAATGGAATCACAAAATTCCCAGAATTTCAATCTTTGCATACTATTCCAGAAATTTCACAGTTTTTTCTGTGCTGAATTCAAAAAATTCATATCTTTTTGTATATAGCTCTAATTGAGTCATATAACCTATAAAATTAAAGCTTAGGATGTCTACTTTCATTCTGTAAAAGCTCATAACTTTTTCTCATCATTTGTTCATTCAAAATTGTATGACAAGCTCACTACCTCATAGGCGATTTCACCAAAAACATAATTATATTCTCCAAAATTCACCATTTTGCTTTCTTAATACCCCAAAGATATAAGAAACATTAGAGAATAGATTTGGGACATCTAATAAATTAGGGGTTAGTAGTCCACTCAATTTAGGCTTATTCCAAAGCCTCCAATCCCCAAATTCGGGATATTACAGGGGTTATTAGAATCAATTGGGCAATTGTTGGGATGGGTAGTGTGTTTTGTTGCATTTTCTGGTTTTTGATAAACTCACTCGAGTGATTTGGGGTTCACTCGAGTGTGGGATGAATATCACTCTGGTGGTGATGGGTTTTACTCGAGTGCAGTAGTGCAATTTTCCTTTCTGCTCTTTGTTTCTATTGCACTTCCGTGGTTAAAGGCAAGAGTGCACCTTAATACTTGTGAGTGTTAAGCCGTCACTCGAGTGCTTTGTGTTCCACTCGAGTGCTCCACTTCATGGAAAACTCTTGTGCTCTCAGGTCCTTACTTTCTGTGTTTCACTTCCTAGTACTCAAGTGAGTATTTGGCTGTCACTCGAGTGTGGCATTCTGGACTCGAGTGTTGTAGTCTTTTGAAGGTTATTGTGCTCTCGGGTGTATACTCGCTGCCTTTCACTCTCTATTACCCAAGTGTAGACCGTACCATCACTCGAGTGAGCTCTTCTTTACTCGAGTATCCGTACAATATCACTCGAGTGAGGCCATCTTCACTGAGTGTCTCAATGAAAAATCATGTCTTGTGCTTCCAAAAAGAGGATCTTTGAGATAGTTCTTCGAACCCTTTAGGGCTTTTGTTAGAAGTATTTATGGGCGCTTAAAGAGCAATAATGATAACCAAATTAAGTGTTAAGAAGTAATTGAGTATTGGATAGAGAATAATACTTCGTCACTCATTATGAATTATAGGATACGACATTTGCCCTACATGGGAGGGACCAGTGCCAGAGCGTGCATGGAAGGAACGAGCAGGTAGTGACTTTTCTCTCATGTTGTGTATGATGTCTGGTATGCATGATTGATTATTGTGTGTTTGTGAAATGTAAATGAAAATGTGCCATGGTCTATTGCAGCGTGAGTACTTTAGCAGGAGCCGTCGTAGGGGGTTGATGCTTATCACACCTACCCCGGCCGTTGAACTACCGTTGTAATAAACATGGATCTTTGAGAAACTACTTTATGAATCCAACCAGTGTGGCTGTGTATTGTAAAATGCTTTATATGAATCCCAGCTGTGGTGAAATATATTGTTATGAACTATGTTGTGGTGCAATACAGCATGAGTACTTCAACGTGAGTAAACGTAAGGGTGACGTAAGTTATACCTACCCTTGCCGCTGAAACTACCGTTGTAGTTGCTATGTGTGGGTTATGATTTGCTTTTATGTCTTATTATGATGCATACTATGAGTGATTTGTTACTACGGGGATTCTTTAGAATCTCTCTCTCCTAAAATAACTTTTAGACAGGGCCGAAGGATCAAAAGGGAAGCGGGTGACAAAGAGCGGATAGAGCTCAGGATTGAGAGTTTTATTTTGGTTATTTGGTTATCATGTATAAATCATTTAGATAGGTTTGTGTAATCCCCGAGTAAAGGGAAAGATTATTGGCATTATGCTTTGTAGAACCTTTTATTAATCAATGGAACTCGAGTATGTCAGAAATTTATGCTGTACTCTGATATGTATGAATGAAATCAACCTATACAGGCTATTTATGTTTGAAAGGTGAATATGAGACCATTGTGAAACAAGTGTTGTAAAAGTTTTGAAAACCCTGATTTTGGGAAGTTTAATTTTTTTTATAAGTCCCAAATCATATATGGTCTCTAATTCAAACTTAATTATGTTTTTACGAACTAATCTCGGCCTTGATCGTGAAGGGGGTTACAATAACCACAACAGCATCAGAAATCATCACAAAACAGTGATACAACACAGATACAGTGCATTACACATAGTATAAGAGAAAGAGTCACTACTTGGTTCTTTCCGAACGTTCTCTGGCACAAGTTGTTCATGGTCAGGGAAAATGTTGAATCCTACAATTCCAAATGCATCATTTAGAAACTTCCATGGTGTTTATGGGGGTTATATGAGTCTATAATGAAAATTTATAAAAATGCCCTCGGGGACTCAGCCTGGCCCCGCCATACCCGATCCGGCCGTACTTTTCCTGAAATTCTAACCTAAGCTAACCTAACATATTTCTGCCCAAGGAATCCATTTTTGGACTCGGAATTATCAAATTCCATGTAAAATTATAAATTTACCCTTGGTAGCCCCACTTTAAGGGTTTTAGGGGCGTTTTCGTAATTATGCTTTTTCGGCCATTTTCAAAAAAAGTGACCAACTGTAACCCCATCTAATTTTCCCTCTTGAACTCAATGGAACCATCAAATCATTAAAAATCCAACTCTAAGACCCATTTCTAGAGATGGCCAAAATTTATGTGTTCTACGAGGAAAATGGGGCTTTTACGATTTCGGCTCCATAAACGCGTTCCTTTCTACTCCTAACCACTTTATTAACCATCTAATTGAGTTATTACTACCATCTGAACTAAAATTGGGCAGCATAAACCTTAGGCACATACATTTCTAAAGTTTAAAACCAATGGCAATTCGGCAAAATTTCACCGATTAAATTGCCCACAGCAGCTAGAATAGTTAATATACGAAGGTTTGGAAGTTATCTCAAGCTACCATAAGCTTTTCCCAAATATGGCTACAATCCTAACCTAAATAACAACATATTTTTGAGCCTCTAAACATTAAGGAACAAAGAAGAGTAGCTTAGGGTCGGAGTTATACGTTAGGAGCTAAATCATCGGAGAAATCGGCTTACCTTGTGAGATTTCTTCCCTTTCTCTCTCTAAACTCTCTGAACTTTCTCTCTCTTACTTCAGCTGAAAATGGCATGAAATGGCTGAAGAAGATGAGGCAATATGATTAATAATCCATGCTGACATCATCTTTTAATGAGCTGATGCCATAATTCACTATTTTCCCATTTTCGGATTTTTTGGCAGATCTTCTGCTCAATATTTGAAAACTCATAACTAATTTTAGAAAAATTGAATTGGAGTAATTCTAAAGGCTATAGAACCCTTATCTAGTGTAGTTTCAAGGAAAAATATAGCCTTTTACTAGTTGGAAGTATATCATTCTCAGAGTTAATTTCTTTGACTGCTGCTTCACAAAATAATCAATTTTGCTGTAGTTCAAAAATTCATAACTCTTAGCTCACAAATCGAAATGACACAAGTTATATGTCTATTTTGAAGCTTAACATATGGACTTTAAGTCTTGAAAGTTTCATAATTTTTAGATACCATTTGCTCATTTAAAATGTCCATAAAAACCGACTGCCCTGCAAAGAATTACACTTAAAAGTTTTTCAAATTTTCAACCAATATGTCCAATGGCTTCAAAATCAACAATCAAACCTATTCCCACACAATTTTTCACAAGAAAACCATTGAAATCACTAAAACCACCAAATTCCCATAACACATTCTCCAAAAGTGTTTATTCGACAATAATTACATCCACTTTTGAAGTCATTAGCCCTTAATCACTTTTTGGGATATTACATTTCTCCCCCCGTAAAATAAATTTCATCCTTGAAATTTGTCACACAACTTGAGCCATAAACTTTGGATCACATCTTTGTATATCCGCTTCCGCTTCCTAAGTTGCTTCCCTCTAAGTCATTCCCTTCCAGATCACCTTCACAAATGGAATGCTTCAGTGTTTGAGCCGTCATTCTTCTCGCTCAATAATATGTTCTGGCTCAACCGCATATTTGAAGTTGTCTTGTACTTCAACTTCTTCATATTCAACAATGTGAGATGGATCCGATTGGTACTTCTTCAGTTGGGAAACATGAAACACATCGTGGAGCTTGCTCAAGTTTGGGGGTAGGGCTACTCGATAAGCAACAGGCCCGATTCTCGCAAGAATCTCAAAAGGACCTATTATCTCGGGCTTAGCTTCTTCCACTTGATAGCTCTCCCGATAACGGTAACTGGTGACACTCTCAAGAACACATGGTTACCAACCTCAAACTCTAGAGGCCGTCTCCTCTTGTCAGCATAGCTTTTTTGTCAACTCTGTGTTGGAAGAAGCCTTTTACGAATGATTCGAATCTGTGCTGAGGTTTGATTAACAAGCTCTAGCCCATACAGCTTCCTCTTATATAACTCATTCTAGCACAGGGGTGATTGGCACTTCCTCCCATACAATGCTTCGTACGACGCCATTTGAATGCTCGTATGATAGTTATTGTTGTAGGCAAATTCAGCAAGTGGAAGAAAGTAGTCCCAATTCCCTTTAAAATTGAGGACACAAGCTCATAGCATATCCTCTAGCGTCTGAATAGTCCTCTTTGACTGTCCATCCTTCTGTGAATAATAGGCTGTACTAAATCTCAATTAAGTTCCTAGGGCCTCATGCAACACCCTCCAAAATCTCAATGTGAATAAGGGATCTCGGTCAGAAATGATATTTCTCGGTATACCATAGAGGTTCACAATCTTCTGGATATAAATCTCTGCTAGCTTGTCTGGAGAGTAACTAGCATTGATTGGTATGAAGTGTGCCGACTTCGTTAATTGGTATACAATTACCCAGATCGCATCATAATTCTTGATCTTGGGTAATCCCACAACAAGATCCATGGTCACGCTTTCCCATTTCCATTCTGGAATCTCAAGACTCTACAACAACCCTGGAGGTCTCTGGTGTTCAATCTTTACCCTCTGGCAGGTAAGACATCGTGTAACACCCAAATTTTGATTAAAGGCTAATTGCAATTATTGTGAATGATTATGTGGATTTGAGATCTGGATTAAGTATTGGGAATGCCCAATACCCGGTATTTTAGCATAATTATGTGGCAAAATAATTATTAGGCTAAATATAGGGGTAAATGGCGCATGAAAGAAGGAAAAGAATTTGATTATGAATTATGTGGCAATTTTAATTAATATGCCATATTAAGGAGAAATTGAAAGAATGGCCATAAGTTAGTGATTAATGGAGGAATTGATTACTATCTAAGAGAAATGAGATAAGTAACTAAATGACTAATGGAATGGTTAGAGTAACTAATTAGTTACTTAACTTTATGAGAACCAATGAGTGTTAAACAAGTGGCATTGGTGGGTGAAGAGAGAGTGGGTGAGAAAAGTCAAACCCACATTTTTTTATTGCTTTCTCTCTCCCCCTCTCTCTTTGTGTGCATGATTAAGGCTTGGGGGTAGAATTTTCTGCCATCCCTCATCATCATTTCCCTTCTTCATCATCACTCTTCATCTCTCTTATTCTCTCTTCCATTTGTGCTGCCATGGGAGGCCAAAGAAGAGGTGAAAAGCTTGTAAAAAAGATTTGCCATTGGTGGTGTTTTGTGGCCACAAGGAAATCTAGAAGTTGGATAATCAAGGAACTCCTTTGGAAAAGTTATAGAGGTGAGTAAAACAAACCTTTCTATATAGGTTTTGTAGGCATTGGTTAAGTTTGGATTTTCTGGAATTTTTGGCTTGAATTTCGAAAATGGGGTTCATTGTGTTGTTGGCATGTTGTTGTCATAGATATAGTGCCTTGAGAATGTGTTTTAGAATGATAGAATTGAATTGAAGCTTAAAAGTAAAATTTGGCAACTTTGTGTTGGTTTTGTGCATTGGGCAAAATAGGGCATGTAATTGGGTTGTAATTTTGGTCATTTTGAGGTTTCCATTATGTTATTTGTTGAAAATTGTATGGTAATAGTTTTGGTTAATGATTTTGGAGTCATTGGACACTTTGGTAGAAAAGTTTGAAAATCTGTCTTGTGTGAACTCTGTTATGGGTAGTTAGTTTGTACGAATTTTTGAATAACAAATGGTGTTGGAAAATTCTGAAAATTTCCAATCTTAAAGTTCACATCCCAAGCTTCAAAATGGACATATAATTCATGTCATTTCATTTTTGTGAATTGAGAGTTATGCTTTTCCAAACTTTAGGACAAAAACTGGACTCTGTTTTGGAGTAGTGTTGATTTTTGTGTAATTCTGGGATTGTGTGGTGATTTCTAGTTATGGTCCATATTTTTCCTATAAAGAGGACTTAAATACCTTTCATTTGGCTTTAAAATTACCTCATTTTGATTTTTATAGAATTCGTTATGATTTTTGGAATTTCAACCAAGAATCAGGGAATTTCTTGGCCACAGCCCAAGGTGGCTGGCCGCGGTCCAAACCTTTTTGTCCTGATTCTGGCCGTTGCCTATGGGTGGCTGGCCGCGGCTAGTAACCTTCTAACCATATTTTGGCTGTGGCCTAAGGGACTGCTGGCCGCGGTCAGCCCCTGTGTTCCAGCACTTTGAGTTTTTGAAAAGTGACCTTCAACCTATTGTTTCCCAACCTTTTAGGGCTTTTATTTGAGGTATTTTTGGCCTCTTAAGGGTCAGTTATGATAACCAAATTTTAGTGTTATGAAGTAAATTACGTCTTGGAATAGAGTATAACTCTTCGTCCTTAATTATGATTCTAGGATTTGACATTTGCCCTACTCGGGAGAGACCGGTGCCAGAATACGCCCGGAAGGACCAAGGTAGTGACTCTTCTCTCATGTTGTGTATGATGTTTTGGTATGCATGACTTGTCATTGAGTTTTGTAAACTATATGTGCTATGGTCTATTACAATATGAGCGATGCAGCATGAGCCGTTTAGGGATTGACGCTAGTCATCTCTAGCTCGGCCGTTGTAGTGCCATTGTAATCGACATTGATCTTTGTGAATCCGACCCGTGGGGTGGCGTATTGTGAATCCAGCAGTAGGCTGTGTGTTATGTTTCTTGCCTGTATGGCTTGCGTGTGAAATGATTTATATGAATCCCAGTAGTGGTGAATATATATTGTGTGAACTGTTATGGTTCAATACAACGTGAGCAAACATAAGGGTGACATGGTCATACCTGCCCTTGCCGCTGTAACTGCCGTTGTAGTTGCCATGTGTGTGTGATGATTTGCTTTCATGCCTTATTGTTGTGCATACTATGAGTGATTTGTTACTACGAGGATTCTTTAGAATTTCACTCTCCCAAAAACACAAATTTTAGATAGGGCTGAAGGATCCAAAGGAAAGTGGGTGACAAAGAGCGGGTAAAACTCCAGAATTGGAAGTGTTTTGATTATTTGGTTATCATGTAAATCATTTAGATATTTTGTTGGGTAATGATTGTACATATTGGATTTATGGTTTAGTATTGTGTAATCCCCTAGTAAGGGTAATGGATTATTGGCAATTGTGACTTGTAAAACCCTTACTTGATTAATGGAACCCGAGTGTGTCGGGAGTTTACATTGCACTATGATATGTATAAATGGAAACGAATTGTACAGGCCATTTTTGTGTTGATTGTTGGTGTAAGACCATTGTTGAATATATTTTAGAAAAGTTTTTTTTTTCAAGCCCGGTTTTGGGAAAATGAATACTTTATTAAGTCCCAAACGATATTATGGTCTCTAATTCAACCTAATCACGTTTTATGAATGTAAATCTCGGCCTATGTCGTGAAGGGAGTTACACATCGTGCCACATATTTTGTCACATCACTCTTCAATCCAGGCTACTAATACACAGATTTCAAATTATGATACATTTTGGTCATACTCGAATAAAGAGTGTATCTGCTCTTATGTGCTTCGTCAAGAATCTTTTGCCTCAACTCTGCCTTAAGTGGAATACAAATTCTCTTTTAGTAATGAACCAATCCACTAGGTGACAAATCATAGTCCCGAGCTTCTCCCTACTCAATTATGGCTCAAATAGATTGCACCCAATCATCTTGCCTTTGAGCTTCTTCAATCTCAACTCTCAAATCACTTTCCCCTTGGGAAACATTGAAGTTGGCACATACAATTTGGTTTAGTGAATTCAAATCTCGGAAATCTTCTATCAACTTTCCTTCTTGTATCATCATTGCTGCCACAAGCACCGTCTTTCAACTAAGAGCATCTGCGACTACATTTGCCTTACCTGGATGATATTTGATTTCTAGGTTGTAGTCTTTCAACAACTCCATCCCACGACGCTGTCTCTTATTCAATTTTTTCTGATCATACAAATATTTGAGACTTTTGTGGTCACAGTATAGTTCTACCATCATACCATACAAATAATGTCGCCAAATTTTCAAAGCAAACACAATGGCCACAAGCTCTAGATCATGGGTAAGATAATTCATTTCATGAGGTTTGAGCTGTCGAGAGGCAAAGGCCACCACACGTCCCTGCTGCATAAGGACGCACCCTAATCCCTACTTACTTGTATCAATATACACAACATAAGTCAAGCTGGCATAAGGTATAAGTAATACAAGTGCCGTAGTCAGTCTCTCCTTCAAATCCACAAAGCAATTTTCACATTTCTCATCCCACACAAATGGCTGAGCTTTTCTCATGAGCTTGGTCATTGGCAAAGCAATACGAGAGAAATTCTGAATGAATCTCTGGTAGTAACCAGTAAGACCCAGAAAACTGCGTACCTCAACAATAGTTTCTGGCCTCTTCTAGTCCAGTACTGCTTTCACCTTACTGGGATCCACTGAGACCCCTTCTTGCAAGATAACATGGCCTAAAAATTTTACTTCTGGCAGCTAAAACTTGCATTTACTCAATTTGGCATAAAGCTGCTTCCCACACAAGATGTTCAACACAATCCTCAAATGATTCTCATGCTCCTCCCTACTCTTGGAGTATATCAAAATATCATCAATAAATACAACAACAAACTGATCCAGATACTGTCGAAAGATAAGGTTCATGCAATCCATGAATACCACAGGTGCATTGGTTAGTCATAATACTTATACCTCATTCTAAAAGCAGTTTTCGTAACATCTTCTGCTTCCACATGCAGCTAATGATATCCTAACCTTAGATCAATCCTTGAAAACACACACGACCTAGATAGTTGATCTAAAAGGTCATCAATTCTTGGGAGAGGGTACTTGTTCTTGACGGTAATCTTGTTTAACTCTCTATAATCAACAAACAAACATAGACTTCCATCTTTCTTTTTAACAAATAACACTGGAGCTCCCCATAGTGACACACTAGCTTTAATGAACCCCTTCTCAAGCAAGTCTTCAATTTTCTTCTTCAATTCCACTATTTCATTTAGGGCCATACGGTATGGGGCCTTTGATATAGAACCAGCTCTAGGAACAATCTCGATTGGGAATTGAACTTCTCGTTCAGGAGGTAATCCACTAAGATCATCCGGAAATACCTCAGGGAATTCTCGTACCGCGGGTATACTACTCAAAGTTTCTTCGGTCTTTCCTTGTACAGAAAAGAACACCATATACCTCTGGAAACCCTTCTCCAAGTACTTCTGAACTTTAGCCGTCGAGAGGAAATTCATACTGGCATTCATATCCTCAACACTTTAAGAAGTAGGATACACTATCCTCTTGTTTTCACAATCAAGCAACACATTATTTGCCGTTAACCAATCAAAACCCAAAATTACTTCTAATTTATAAAGCGGCAAACAAATCAAATCCACAATGGATTGGTGCCCCCCACGGTTATAACACAATTTAAACAAGCTTTAGTGGTCAAGGCTTTGACACCCATTGGGGTCGAGACAATCAGATCAAATGGCAATTTATGCACATACATGTCCAGGCGTTTCACACAATCATAAGCAATGAAAGAGTGACTTGCACCCGAATCAAATAACGCTTGTAACAAGTTACCATTGAGAACTATATTACCTTGAATAAAATCAAGGGACTTCCGAGCTTCCTTGTGTGTCATAGCGAATACTCTCCCCTGAGTCCTCAGTCTCTGCTCTGGTCAGGGCCGTTTTGCATTCATTCAAAATATGACTAGGCTGCTTGCAGTTAAAACATATCACTAGACCCTCACAAGTTTTGCCATGATATAGCTGGTTACAACGAGGGCATATCCACAATGTAAGAGGTCTCTGCTATTCATGACTCTTAGACTGATAGGGCCTTTTACCACTACCCTTAGACGAAGAGAATCCCTATCCCTTCCACTTCTGGGAAGTATTACCCTTACTGGGTTCATTGCGGCTACCAGCAGCCTTGTCCGAATATAAATCTCTCAAATTGTTCTTAGTGATCTGGCATTCCTTGACCGCCTTATTGAATTTAGTAAATCGGTGGGTGGCTAACCTTTTCCTCAATTCCAACCTTAACCCACATATCAGCATATCAAAACTCCACTCCTTATCATCCATTTTTCGTAGATATGAGGAATACCAAGACAACCAGATGAAATGAGACAGATAATCATCAAAAGTCTCCGTGTTACCCTGCTTAATAGAAAGAAATTCAATCTCCTTCTCAAGCCACATTGACTTGGGAAAATATTTTTCATTGGTTTGTTGTTGGAACAATTCTCAAGTCAGGGGCACATTGCGATTCTGCAGTGTTAAGGCGATATTCTGCCACCAGTGATCTGCATCTCCCTCAAGCTTGTATATTGCCAGGCGTGCCTTCACTTTAGATAGGCACTCGAGGACTTCAAAAATCTTCTCAAGATGATTCAACCAATCTTCAGCCGCTTGAGGATCAAATCTACCTCTGAACACTAGAGGCAGGTGCTTGCAAAATTTTGAGACCCAATATTACAAATCCCTTTCCTCTCTAACTAGAACCCTATGTGATTCTCGGTTTGGTCCAGTGTGAGGAGGTGATTCTAGTGGTTGTGTCGACCCTTCTATAGTTTCTTCAGGTGGTGTCTCTTCGTGAGTCTTCTCTTGAGTGGATTGAACCTGATCTTCTTAATGCTTCACTCTCTCTTCTCGGAGCTCTTCTCTTAGCTCAGTAATCATATCCCTCTGATCTCTTATCAGACCCATCAGCTCTTGCATAGGATCTAGTGGATTATCATTAACTTCTTCCACCTCTGGGTCTACTTGCTGTACTATGGGGCGACCTTTTGTTTTCTTCATTTTATAAATAACTCATCCTATCAATATCACAAATAGGTATACACATATGTCCATGAATCTCATATATATTCATAATAACAAAGATTATATATGTATACACAACAACCATTCACAATCATCTTCTATCACTAAGACCAGACTAAGGGAGTTATCCTAGCAAACTCTACCTTTACCAGGAACTACAGCTATGATACCACAAATGTAACCCCCTGCCTCAAAAATTGTAATTATGATTCAAAAAGGCGTAATTGAAATGAATTAGAGACCAATGAATAATTAAACTTATTTCAAACTCCCCTCATTACGATAGGGTTTTCATAAACCCTTTCAAAATTTCATTCCTATTCCGGTCTCAAATTTAAGTTTTGAATATAATTACCCAGTGTAGTTGAATCGCATTTAGACATATTAGAGTGTACAACAAAAATCCCGGTAACCCCCAGGGTTTCATTCATTCACTAAGGGTTTACAGTTTCCCATGTAGGGGATTACACAAAATCATTCCACATATATACAGTAATCTCAAATCAACATGGATGACAACAACCAACATCAAAGATCTGTAAGGAGTTCTAGCCACTCTTGGTTATCCACTTCCCTTTTGAGTCACTTGCCCTGTTTGTAAGTTAGTTCATGGAAAGAATGAAATTCAAAAGAATATCAGTAGTAACAAGTCACTCAAACAATATATAAGTACAGAGCATGTAAGTAAATCACAAACAACAATAGTAGCAGCAGCACAAAGATACATGGCTTTTACCACAAACGACAGCACTCACGACTGTATACACAATGCGACAACTCTCGTGGTAATCATAATAATGACAGCTTGCATTGTAAATGACAGCTTTTGCTGTATAATGATAGCTATCACCAATTGTAACCGTAGCATCATCAGAAATCATCACAAAATAGTGATACAACACACATACAGTGCATTACACATAGTATAAGAGAAAGAGTCATTACCTGGTTCTTTTTGAAAGTGCTGTGGCACAGGTCATTCACGATCAGGGAAAATATCAAATTCTACAATTCCAAATGCACCATTTAGACACTTCCAAAGTGTTTCTAGTGTTTCTCTCTCTTACTTCAGCTGAAAGTGGCATGAAATGTCTGAAGAAGATGAGGCAATATGATTAATAATCCATGCAGACATCATCTTTTAATGAGCTGATGTCATAATTCCCTATTTCCCCATTTTCGGATTTTTTGGCAAATTTTCTGCCAAATCTTTGAAAAATCATAAATAATTCTTGAAAAATTGAATTGGAGTGATTCCAAAAGCTATAGAACCCTTATTGAGTCTAGTTTCAAGGAAAAATATAGCTTTTTACTAGCTGGAAGTATATCATTCCCAGAGTTAATTTCTTTGACTGCTGCTCCAGAAAATAATCAATTTTGCTAGGAAACCTTCAAAAATTCATAACTCTTAGGTCACAAATCAAAATAACACAGATTATATGTCCATTTTAAAGCTTGACATGCGAAATTTAAGATTGACATGTTTCAAAATTTTTAGACAACATTTGCTCATTCAAAATGTCCATACAAACTGACTGCCCTGCACAGATTTACACTTAACAGTTTTTCAAATTTTCAACCAATGTGTCCAATGGCTCCAAAATCAACACTCAAACCTATTCTCACACAAGTTTTCACAAGAAAACCATTGGAATCACTAAAACCTCTAAATTTCCATCACACATTCTCCAAAAGTGTTTATTCAACAATAATTACATCCACTTTTGAAGTCATTAGCCTTTAATCACTTTTTGAGATATTACACCCTTTGCCCAACGGCTTAGGGATTTTCCTCTTGGGTACTCCTAATTTCCCCAAGAGTCGCCTCCCCAAGGATTGAAGGCTTGACTTGAGGGTCAAATACAAACCTTATGATCAATGATTGTGAAGATTACGCACAAAAGGTATTTTGGTGATGCTTCCTAAATATATCACCAAACTGCAAAGCATTGTTCAATGGTTTCCATATGAAGAGAAGTTTTGAAGAGAAGTTGCTTAAATGATGGGAAATGGATTTTCCAAAGAAACCTCCAAAAATCATCAAAACTTGAGCCAGTCTAATTGAAAGATTGAGCGATGTGAGACACCCCATCCTTGACGACATTAATTATATAGTTTGGAAGCGTTACTTTCCAATATAATATGCCAGGAGAGTTTAAAATGGATAGTGAGATCTCAAGTATAGAATTAGCATCATCCAAAGAATACAAGAAAAATTAGCATATATGAGTTCCAATTGACATTATATATATTATTGTAGGAGTAAGGGATATCATGCAATAATAGATTGGGTTAAGTTACAAATTTGCTCCAGGAGCAATATTATTCTGGAAGTTTTTTCAGGTTTAATGTTACTCTAAAAGTTTCAAAATGTAGCAATTTTTTCCCATATCGTTAAAAACTTGACGTTAACTACTAATTTTTTAATGATAAAAGGTAGCATTGCTCATTTTAACACTTCTAAGGCAACATTAAACCTAATAAAACTTCTGGAGTAACATTACTCCTCAGTAAAAACTTCTAAAGTAAATTTACACCCTAACCCTAATAGATCTACAACTAGATAAATATCCATGAGGAGGCTTGTTCCTACGGCATGGACCATCTATCAAAGGTGAGGGTTAAGAGGGAAAGAATCACCGTTATGCGCACTTAAATCAAGGAAAGATAGTTAAATTATAGAAATAGTTTGACAATGAAATTTAATATATATATATATATATAGATGTCTCGATATATTAAATTATTTTTTAACCAATGACTAATTTATAATACCGCCAATTTATTTTAATAAGTTATTATAATTTAAGGATTATTGAATATGAGCAATAATGGAAAGTAATGTATGGCTTGTTTCATTCTATTCTTTGTTTTCTATTCTTAGAAATAATTTTATAAATCAGTTTTTTAAAACAAGTTTTAAAAATTTTAAAAAAATCTGTTTGAATAGTCATTTTGAAAAATATGTTTTTGAAGTGATGTGGTGGTGTGGTCATTGGTGGTGATGTGGCGTTGGTTGTTACTAATAATCTATTATCGATAGTGGATAAGTGATGGCCTCAAAAAATAAAAAATAGGAAAACGAAAACAAGAAAACAACTAAAGATTGTTTTTTTTTTTTTTAGTTTTTAAAAACAGTTTTGTGTTTTTTTTTAATGCAATTTTTTGAAAACAGTTTGCCAAATAGGTTGTATTGTTTTATTCTTTTCTTTTTTGGTTAAAATAAAATCAAATAACCCATAATCTCCTATTCTTTTAATAAATTTAATATGCTAACCATTTTTTGCTCTATTTTTTTACATTTAAAAATATATACACACACATGGAATTGTTTTTTTGGGGCCAAAATACACACATATGGAGTTAGATAAACGTACGTGATTTATATTTTGAACTTGAGGGAACACATTTTAGTAAGTTGAGAAATACCCTTTATGTTTTCCTCAAATATATATACCCCACTTTTTTAATCACAATGATCCCTTAATAGTGAAAATTAAATTTTAAAAAATAATTAAGATGTTTCACTCGGTTTAGGCCACAGAGGCGTAGAAATTAAAGCATATTTGACAAGGACCTTAAATTCCCTCCCTATTAATTAATTAATTTATTAATTGGGTTATATATATATATATATATATATATATTAATGAAGATTAATAACTGTTAATTTAATTAATATAGTGCAAGAAATTTGCTTTATATGCCACTTATTTCATTTTGTGATCAACTTTCCAATTAAGGACAAAACCACATGAATTATACGATTTAACTTTCTTTTTTGTGCAAATTTATTGTCCACACACTGATTACTGATAATACAAATTAATTAAATCCTATATTATAGGCGTTCAAATAACAAGGATAGAATTCAAATAATTATATCTTAAGATTTTGTATTTATTTCTTAGGTTTTGTACTTACATTGTATGACTAAGTTATACCCTATAAATTGAAGTTAGGTTAGGGTCTATAAATAGCACCTTAGTTCATTTGTTTTGTAAATAATTCTAATGAAATTCTAAAGGATAAGGTTCATCCAGCACCATGCAGAGTACTTTTCAGGTGAATCTTATAGTATTTTATGTTGCAATTTTGTCCTTAAAGTATTTTTAGAGTTAATTTTTTATCACTTCTTTTTCCCCCTCATATTTTCAATTCTCATTTTCCATATTTTTATTACTCATATTTAACACTTCTAATAATCAATTTTGCAATTTTTTTAGTAGTAATCTTAAATATGTTCAAACTTATCCTCTGTAACGCCCTTATCTTATTTTCACATTTTTCAGAATGCTTGCACGCAGTTCGGTGGGCACATAAGAATAGCATATATATACTGATAAAATGCATATGATTATATTACAGAAACCTACAGGGTGAGTTCACAATAGTTACATACCTCAAATAATAAAAAGGTCTTCAAATAACCAATTGTTTTGATTGATATACATTGGAACCATCAGTTGCCTGTAAATACACCTTTGCCCCTGGAGCCGCTGCCTGTTGCTGAAAACTTTATATATTTATAGAAAGGATGAGATTTGAAAGACTCTCAGTAGTAACATGCAATCTGTCATATAAAATACGATAGATAAATATGCCATACACCAAGTAATACAACATAACAATAACACAACATATAAACACTTGTATAGTGTATGAGAGAAAGAGTTACTACCTGGAATTGCCCTTTCCTACTTTACTTGTCCGTTCAAAATCTTGGTTCCAGCTCGGGATATTGCAAATTCTTATAAATTAAAGTTACAAGTAATTGGTTATTACTTGAACTATTACTGCATTTAATTACAGCTTGTTGGTTATCTATCATAGTTTCAGCAATTTTTACATAGTACAGTTTCACAATTTTACAGAAAACTGGCATATTTTTAGCCGAATGTAGAAAATTATAATTAATTCTAGGAAATTTCAAATTGGATGGTTCCAAAGCCTATGTACATCTCTAAGTGTAGTTTCATGGAGAAATAACAAGATTGGTAACTGTTATCACATTTTCCCAAAAATTCGCCAAACTTCCCTTGTTCCAGATTGCATTCCAAAAATAGGGCGCAAATTCAAGAATCCATATCTTTTAATATACTTGTCCAAAAATTTTGATCTACCTATCAAATTAAAGCTCTACATCTCTACTTTAATTCTAGAAAGTTTCATAACATTTGGATTAGGTTTGACCTACAAAATTCATTTCAAAACAATACTACCTCCAGGAATCAAATCAAACAACATTTACTTTAAACTTTTAAAAATTCCAGATTTGCATATAAACATTCAAAAATCATGAACTCATATTCCTACACAATTTTCCATTCTAAGTCCAATGAAATAATCAAAATGATCAAATTCTAGCTCTAACCCAGTGTGAATAGTAGCTGGACGAATTTCACAATCAAGAGCGTAAGTTTGAGTTTCTTGATTCTAATCCATAAACCTCATTCTTTTCACTCCTAATCCTATGTTTAGCCATTTAAATATTAATTGCACATGATTAGAGTGCATTTGGCATCACCTCTCCTTAGGGTTTCATCTTCCTAAATTTAATCAAAAAAAACAAGCCAATCAAACATCAAACAACCAACAACAATCAATATTCATCAAGATAAGACATATTTCTAAGCTCACCTTGATTTTTCCTTCTTTCTCTCTCTAAACCATGGCTGACCTCTCTCTTCTTCCTCTTGATTTTGCCTTGCGACAAGTGATATTTATGAAGGATTGGAGATTAGGGAGGATTTTCCATGAATTAGTAAACAAGATCGCATGAAATTTCATCAACTCACCTTGATCTTTGCTCTTGAAACACTTGAACCCTCTCTTGATCTCACTTTCGTCTAGCTCTCTCTCTCTCTCTCTCTCTCTCTCCATTTTATCTTGTCAACCGAAATATGATCCCTTGAAGTGGGTAATTATCCATTTAGAAATATCCCAACTCACCTCCTTAAGTTACTATTATTTTTTCACAATTTACCACATGTTATTTGTTTACTTTTCCTTTGCTTCATCTTTTGTTTTTGGGCCATAAATATTCTTTCCTCTTTGTCCATTTACTTGACCGAAATGTTGGCCCATTAGAGGAGTTAAAATGCTTCTTGATTTATCATAAGTTTACCTCCTTAAATATTATATTTTACCTACAATTTTTGACTTTTCAAACTTTAGTTTTTTACTTGATTTAGTTCCTTCAACTTGGCACTTAGGATTTAATCATTAGTTTCCCTTTGCTTCTTGCCCATACATGATGAAATGAAGGCCTCCAATTGACCAAGTTAGCTTCTTGAACTATCACAATTTTATCTCTTCAATTGCCCACCATTTTTTACTCTTTAATCATTAGTTTCTCTTTAGTTCCAAAAGCTATGTGACCCTTATTAAGTCTTTTTTTAGAGAAAAATAGAGCTTTTGGCCAATTGGAAGCTCATAATTCCTAGAATTTCCATTTTTCGACTCTATCACAAAAACTTGCAAGTGTCACTGGGCTAACTTCAAAAATACATAACTCTTTATGTACAGCTCCATATAACTTATATGACATATCTAATTAAAGTTTAATAAGTCTACTTTTATTCTAAAAAATGTCACATTCATTGGACATTATTTGGTTATCCAAAACCATCACATAACCAAACTGCCATGCAGGAAAAATATACTGGCAGCAAAGTTTACATTCCTAGGACTCTTCCTAAACTAGGGCTTAGCAGTCCACTTGATTTAGGCTTATTCTCAAGCCTCTAATCCCAAAATTCTGGATATTACATCCTCCATATTTCAAACCCTAATATTTAATTATTTTCAATAGTGAAAACATGGAAGATGATTAATTACCTTCACTTAAAAGACTTTTGGGGCGTTAACAAAAAGATTAACATTCCTCATAAAAAAAGCTTTAAGTGTAAAATTGCTCTTGAAAATTGCTGTAAGGGCAAAATTGAACTACAAAATGCTTTAGGATATTGGACGTGCCTAAAAAAATACTTTAGAGTGCTAAATGAGCCTGAAATTGAACTGAGTATTAATTTTGTCTTATTGAGTTTTACTCTTTCCTCTTATCCTCTATCCATCCATCCATCCATCCATTGTCACTCTTTCCTTACTCTTCTATGTTCTCTTTTGCCCTTTCCCCTATCTGTGGCCCCACGCAAGAAATTTATCATTATTCAATTACTCAATGTTTGGAGGGAAGCCCCTCTAACTCTCATTTTTAGTACCAAATGGTTATGTACTTACATCTATTCATGAGAAGTGACAAAGCCAATACATCATGATTATTTTTGACAATACATCACGGTTCTGAATTGTTATATATGGTGGCATTATATACTCTCAAAGCAAATACTTAAGGTTCCAAACATAACATATATAATAGTTCTAATATAACATCTGATATATATTGAGGCTTGATAAAGTCATTATGTGAGTAATGATGGCATAAATACTTAACATGTTTGCATAAACAACTGTTATATATTTAGTAACATGTATAATGTTTTAATACAAAACTTGTTATGTATTTATAGTAATGGTAACGGATTTATTTAAACAACTATTATATATAGTTGGCATGCATAACTGTTGTTAAGTAATAACCGTGAATTATTTTTAATACATTAAAATGTTGCTATATTATAATTGTATGTTATGTATCGATGCTAAATTCTTTTTTAAAAATTGGGGGCAGTTCTACTTTCGATATTCTCCTACATACATTTGTACAGATGAAATACAAATACAAAGAAACAACAATACAACAAATTAGAATACACACACACACACATGTGTGTGTGTGTGTGTACACATTGATAGTCATTCATGTATATATGTATATTGTAACATCCCAAATTTTATTCACCTCAAATTCCTTATATTAAAGGGAATAAAAATGTGAAGTAAAGAGCATATGGAATGACAAAACAAGGCAATTAGTGGTTACACATAACATGATTATATTTAGAGCACAAATTGTAAAAATTTGAATTTGCTGCCAGTGAGTTTCTTGTGGAGCAGTCTTATTGTGTGACATTTTTAAATAGGCAAATGATGTCCAATGCTTATTAAATTTTCCAAATAAAAGTATACTTATCAAGCTTTAATTTGATAGGTCATTTGGAGCTGTATACAAAGAGTTATGTGTTTTTGAAGTTAGCCCAGTGAAACTGGTAAGTTTCTGTGATAATGTCCAAAAATGGAAATTCTGGGAATTATGAGCTTCCATTTGGCTAAAGGCTGTATTCTTAAAAATAGACTTAATAATGGTCACATAGCCTTTTGAACCATACCAATTGGACACCTATCCAATTAGATATAAATTTTCAAAGTTTGATGAACATTCTGCCAAATTTTCCAGTAAGTACGAAAATGGGAAAAAATGTATAGGCAAAATGATCATTTTACTAATAAAGCAAGAAGCCATTGTTTTTCCCTTTAATTGGGATGAATTTTGGTTGAAGTAGGGAGCAAGAAAGGAAAATAAAATGCTTGGCTAGGATTAATTCAAGGAGGAAAATTTGTGGCCAAGTAAATTAAGCACATGGTAATTTGGCATTAAATAATATTAACCATAAAGCAAGGAGAGATAATTTGATAATGCAACATCCCTTCTCTTTCCTTCTTCATTTTAGTCTAAATCCAAGGGAGAGAGAAAGAGCTTTGAAGAAACTAGGCACAAAGAGAGCTCCAGAGGGCAAAATCCAAGGTAAGTGCTTGTGATTTCAAGTGTTCTTGCCTTCTAACTTGTGTGAAACCTCTTCTAACCTCTTCTCCTCCATAAATATTATGGTAGCAAGCAAAATTAAGAGCGAAGAAAGAGTGAACAGTGATGCCTAGTGAGAGAAAGTTGGAAAATCAAGAGGTAATCTCTAAAACTTTAATCATCTTGCCTGATATGTTATTATTGTGGTGGTTGTTGTGGATATTGGCTTGGATCAGTTGTTTTCATAAAATTTGGGAGATGTAACCCTAAGGGTTTATACTACCAAAATTTCTATGGATAATGTTTGTTTAGTGTTTAAGTAGTTAATCTTGGGATTATAAGTGAAAAGGAAGTGATTAATCAAGAGAAATCAAGAAAACACACTTTTCTTCCTAAGAACCCTATTTTTGGCCAAGAGCAAAACAGTGGGGAGGAGAAGGAATTTTATAATTTTGATGATTCCATTGAATCAATAAGGGAAATTTGTGTAGGTATACATGAGTTCATGGTTTTTGGATGTTGGTAAGCAAATCTGGAATTTATTGAAGTTCAAAGTTAATGTTGCTTGATTGTTTTACTGGAGGCAGTGTTAGTGTGCAATGAAATTTGTTGGCCAAACCTTGTCCAAAAATTAGGAAACTTTATAGGATTAAAATAGAGATATAGAGCTTTAATTTGGTGGGAGAAAATTCTTTTTTAATGAGTGATTTTTCAAATTTGATCCCTACTTCTGGAAGGAAATATGAAACATAGGAGGTTTGAAGAATTTTTGGGAACAATGTGATTGACTTATTGCAATGGTTTGACTCAATTATTTTTCCTTAAAAGAAAAATTAAAGAGGTTCATAAAGGCTTTGGAATTAGTTAATTTGGAATTTCCTATAATTAATTGTGATTTTCCAAAATTGACTAAAAATCTGCCAGTTTTCTGGAAATAGTGATACTGCATTGTGCAGAATTGTATTGTGCAGAAATTGCTGAAACTGTGATAACCAACGAACTATGATTAAAGGCAGTAATAGTTCAAGTAATAATCAGTTACTTGTAACTATAATTTTATAGGAATTTACAATAGCTCGAGCCAGATTAAAGTATTGAACAGACAAATAGAGTAGGAAAGGGCAATTCAAGATAGTAATCATACACTATATCAACTTATATATGTTTTGTGTATGCCATCTTCTATATCATGAGCATAGTATCTTGGACACACATATTAGCCAGGGTTGGCATAAGGTTAAGCCAATATTTCAAATAGTTGTTTGGCCCTGGACAGTGTGCATACAACAATTTATCACACAACATTCTATTATTTTACATAACATGGTACATGGCATATTTATTTTCACATCGTATATGTCTGATTGTATGTTACTACTAAGATTCTTTGAATCTCACCCTTTCCATAAATGTAAAAAAATTTTAGCAGCAGATAGCAGCTCAGAGGGAAAAATCACAATTACATGCAACAAAAGGTTCTGGACGAGCATAAGAAGAGATGTTGGTTATCTGAAGACCTTTTATTATTTAAGGTTTGTAATTATTATGTACAAACCCATGTAGGGGAACTCCTATAATATAATCAAACAATATTGTTTTAGTAATATCAGTATATTTTTGCTATTCTTATGTGCCCTCCGAATTGTGCAATTGCTAATCTTATTAATATAAAAAATAAATGGTATGTAAGGTAGGGTTTGACATATATTCAAACTAAAATTTTAAAATCTATTTGAAAACAATCTAAGTTGTATATAAATTAATATCATATTGCTTACAACAATTAAATCAATTCATCAATCAAAACACAAAATTGCTAGAGCATGCACATGCGCGTGCGCTCACACACCATTTTGAGCTCAAGAACTCATCATCACATCATCCAATGACGATGATAGTAGTGGCCAACTCTTCAACAACTTCTTCTATTTGAGACAAGCTATACTCCTTGCAATACGAGTCTTCAAAGTACTATATGTAAAAGGAAACAATAGGTCAAGTAAGATATTGTACTATATATATAACTGACTGAATATATATCTAAACGAGTGAGCATATATATTCCTTTACATCAATTTTATTGGGACTATGCGTGACTATTTCCTTCATGATTTGCATCATGCAATACCCACAATCATTGTTCCCTTTTAGTGCTTTGGGCATTATAAAGAAATGAGAAAAAATGTATAAGTCAATCATATAATAAACTATATATGCTTCAATATTATAGTTAATGGTAAATAATATATATACCTTTATTCTTAGCCATTGGAAGGCATTTTCAAAGTGGCCTCTGGGGACACTTAATATATATACCTTATTCTCACAGCTTAAATTCTATGAAAACACATAACACTTAAGTTAATATTAAAAAGATACATGCAATCCAATTACCTTATGAATTGTGAATGACTATTGTCATGAATGACTCTTCACGACATGAGAGGACATATTCTCTTCAATTTATATGAAAACACATAACACTTGTATATATATATTGACAGTCATTCACACACACACACACACACATTAAAACCAAAAGTTTAAAGCCTATTTGAAGACAACCTAAGTTGTACTCCCTCCTGCCCTATTTATAAGCAACTTTCTCTCTCATTGGGCTGGTATCTTTTATAAGCAACTTTTACTTTTTGTTTGAAAATGTAAGCTTCTTTTTCCTATTTTACCTTTATTAAATACTCATTCTTTCTTATATTCTATACTCATTATCTTTCATACTTGTTATCTATTCTCTCTCCTATACTCTTTTCATAAATAGGGGCATATATGGAAAAAATATGGCATTTTTGACACACTTATTGCTTTTAACTATCGGTTCATTTTGCGCATTCAAAGAGAAAGTTGCTTATAAATAGAACCGGAGGGAGTATATAAATTAACATCATATTGGTTACCAACATTAAACCAATTCATCAAACAAACCAAAAAATTGCTAAAGCATGAACGAAAGAATACCCGCGCGCGCGCACACACACACCATTTGAGCTTGGGAAGTCATCAACATATTGTCCACTGATGGTGAACAATAGTGGCCAACTCTTCAGCAACTTCTTCTATTTGAGACAGGCTATACTCCTTGCAATACAAGTCCTGAAAGTACTGTACACAAAAAGAAACAATAAATTGAGTTAGATATTGTACTATATATATAGAGCTAACTAAATATATATCTAAACAAATAAGCATATACATATCGTTACATCAATTTCATCGAGACTGTGTGTGACTATTTCCTTTATGATCTACATCATGCAATACCCACAATCGTTGTTCCCTTTTGGTTGTTGTGGGCATTATAAAGAAATGAGAAAAAATGTATCAATCAATCACATAATAAAGTATATTTGCTTCAATATTATAGTTAATAGTGAATAATATATATACCTTTATTCTCATCTACAGGAAGGTATTTTTAAAGTGGCGTCTGGGGACATTTAATACATGTACCTTATTCTCACAGCTTAATTTCTATGAAAACACACAACACTCAAGTTATTATTAAAAAGGTATATATGCAATCCAATTGCTTTATAATTTGCATATCACTATTATCTTGAATGACTCCTTGTGATATGAGAGAACAAATTCTCTCCAATTCTCTTGGTTGATAATGGCTTGCCACCAGGAACGAGCTTTCATCTTATCGGCCTCTTCGGGATCTTACAAATATGTCTTCATCAATATATGCCAGAATGTGCATACTACCTGTCAAGTCTTGGAGAGGACATATCCCTTCCAACTTTCATCTATATCAAATGCAGACTGCAAAACACACAATTCAAGTTATCATTTTTAATAGGTAAATAACTATTATATATATCTTTCTATTATAGTGGCTCAAATAAGGCCTTACAACTTTTTCCTACCCCAATGACCTAAAGATATAGGAACATTGTTCCTTGCTACTGTTTTGATGTAGCTAATAAAGTATGGTGTTCTAACTACTTGCCCATAAGCATTCTATCTCATAATAAGTTTTCATCCCTTAGATTTTTCTTTCTTAACCAAGCCATGGTGCAGAGGCCCCTCTTTACCATATGTTTCATTTTTTCTAGCTCCTATGCCTATGTCATGCTTTTGAATTTCTTAGATGGATTTTTAGTGTTAAAGCTACTATCACTGTCCATTTTATCTTAAATGAAACAGAAAAAAAATAACTAATTCAATCAACTATATAGAGTAGAGAAATGAGTTTTCCGGAAAAAAAACATGAGCACATCTAAGGTCAAACTCTATCTAGGCAACACAAAGTGAATAATGGAGAATGTAGAATGGAGAACATGAAATAGAGAAGGCAAATTATACCTACAAAAAAGGAGAATAGAACACGTGAAGGAATGCACAAACGAAAAGCCTAGTTAGAGTAAGCAAAGAAGATCATGTGGCTATCATTGAGAAGCATTACAAAGGCTTTGGGTGGTGTAGTTTGGCTAAACATGTCTCTTAGTGGCCAGAAAAGTCAATTGAAATAGTGGGGTTCCAAGGTTTGTGGGTTACATTTGACTGTAGACAAGTGTTAAGCATAATAACTTTGTTTTGTGAAGAGGTGCTAGATAGTGAGTGTTTTAAAAGAGGAAACTTGATGCAAATGCTTAACTTTTGTAAAATTAGAACCGTTATAAAATGGAACCTTATATAACGGGTTTACTTTAGAACTGTAATGTATCTATTCCATAAGTATTGAACAATAGTTCATAAGTTTTATATTACAACTGTGAGGTATCATAAAAGATGACGGGTGTTACTTAATAACCATTAACTATTTGACATATCTTCTTATTGAACAATAATTCATAGGTTTTATATTACAACCATAAGATATTAAAAAAGATGATGGATTTTACTTGATAACCATGAGGTATTTGGCATTTCTTTATGTTAATGTCAATGGTTTCACCCAAGAGGGGGTGAATTGGTGAAATTAAAAATTTAAAAATCACAATTAAGAAACTTGATCAAAAGAAAAGAGTTGGAGAAATTTCACCGAAGTATACACCAAAGTTTGTACTGGTTTGGTGTTAACCTCTTGACCTACGTCTAGTCCTCAGAGCGCCTCTTGGATTTTCACTATACTTTCAAGATTTGATGGGTTCTTGGCACCACAATATAAGAGAGTTCCTCAATAGGACACTCACTCCCCCTTACACTTTGTCTGTTGATACCCTCACTCAAGGTCCCACTACCTTGAGATTTTCTTTACAAGAGTAATAAATAAGTTTATAAAATCTCTCTTAAAGAGTTAATAAATGAATACTGAAGAATAATAGGTATATAAGAGAAAATCATAAAGAAAACATAGCATTTAATGCACAGAATTTATTTTATTGTTTATTAGTTGCTCCTTCTTAAATGCTTCTATGTTTATAGATAAGATGAATTTAATGACCGTTTAAGAGAATCCAAATCTATCTGTTAGAGAGTACATGTAGCCGATGGTGAAAGAGAGTGTTTTCATTGGTTATCTCTGCTACGCATTTAATGCTTTTGACAGGATTTTGCTTTTCTTGATTTTGAAGTTAATCTAGAGACTAAACACCTAAAACTTATGTTCAAGTGATCTTGTGTTGGAAATCACTAGCAAGTGACTTGGTATTCTTGTTTGTGAAAATGAGTATCACTTGAGTGCATATTTATTCACTCAAGTGATATTCCATATTTTCTGTAAAATTTAAGCTTAATCACTACTGAGTGACCTGCAAGTGATTCATATTACTCAAGTCAGTACTTTCAGATCGCTTGCAAGTGATCATGGATCACTCGAGTTATTGATATGATTTTATCAATCACTTAAGTGATTTTCATTTGAAGATCACATCACTTCAGGATCACTTGCGAGTGACTTGCAATTGATTGACATAAATCGAGTGATATAACATCACTCGAGTGATCTTGTCTTTGTTGCACAGGTGAGAAAGAGTATCACTTGAGTGCACAATTCTGTCACTCAAGTGATTTGTTTCATCAGATCATAAACTCTCATATCACTTGTAAGAGACTTACAAGTGATGATATTACTTGAGTGATTTTGTCTCTAAACTCTTTACTTGATTTGAAAGTGAAGATTCATCACTTGAGTACATTTACTATAACTCGAGTAATCCTCTTTGATTAATCTTGGTTCTTACTTGGCCATCACTTAAGTGCTAAGACCATTACTCGAGTGATTCTCTTAAGGCAGAGAAATCACCATAGAGTTTCACTTTTCTGCCAAGACCAATACTCGAGTGATGATTTCCTACTCAAGTTTTTCCAAAAAACACTTACATCACTCGAGTGCATAAAACTTTATTGAGTGACTTGAATTATCAAGTCAACTTTTTGCCATTCTTCTTGCTTGTCAAAATGTACTTGGATATCAAGGTTTGTTATTATCAAAACATTATGAGAGCTAACACTTTAAAGATTTTTAAAGGTTCATTATGCAATCCCTAATAATTACAAACAAAAATAAAATGGGAAATAAAAATAAACAAATAAAAAATAAAAATCTATACAGAGGAAGGATCTGAGGTTTCATTTTTTTCCTTCTTCCTTCTCTAATATTTTGTTCATCTTCTCGTCCTGAGAGCAAATGAGAGAGGTAAGTTCCTTCAGGCACGTGCCTATGCGGCTTGATCCCTTAGGAAAAATTAAACCATATGATGGAGCTCATAGGTCACGTAAACTAGCCCTTCAATACTACTTGTGAACATTTAGCAAATGATGAACTAGATCATCTCTTGCATTTGTCCATGATGAACAACAAGACAAAAGTTGTCTAGGACAAGTGAAGAGGCTCATGAAATAATGGAGAAGTGGAGGTCAATTTCGGATGTTTAAAAAGTAGAATAGATAGGGTCTTGTGGGTTAGTGTGCTGATCATGTCCTAGTGAAATGCCACGGTTGTTAAGTAAGAATCATTAGGTATTGTAGATCATTTTTTATTTTAATAGTTATACAGTATGAAGTGCAAAGTATTAGAGATCTTTTTAATTATATAAATAAAAATTGCAATGCTATCAATGGTTATTTACTAATATCTGTGAAGTATCAAGTGGATTTTTTTTAAAAAAAATTTGGGATACTTCTGCCCTATTAATTAATTTCTTTTCATATTTAAAAAAGAAAAAAAAACTAGTGGTCATCATTCATCATTACTACTGTTATCCTCCTCTTCTTAACCCTCCCCCTCACTTTGTTCATCATCAACATTAGACGGAGGAGATGAAGGGTATGACTGAAAGTCATATTCAACCTCATTATGATGAAGAATGATCTTCAACTTTATATTCATAATTGTAAGTAAGAACTGTTAAGTTTTGAGTATATTTTAGAAAAAAAATGGGGTCTTCTACTTTCGGTATCCCCCTGCAATCAATATTGTACAAGATGAAGTTGTAAACAAACTTGCATATATATTTACAGTCATTCATGTATATATACATTAAAACTAAAAGTTTAAAACCTATATATATATATATATATATTATACATGGGTAGAGTTTCTAGGCTAGTTGGACTTGACTGTATAATAGAACAAAACCTCGTACATCAAGGATAGCTATGCAATTTGGGATGGATCAAGACAGTCTTAGCTTTATGGTTAGACTCAATGGAACTCCTGACCTATATCAATAATAATGTAACTTTTGACCTATAGCTTGTGCCTCTTAAATTAATAGGAATTAAGAAAGGCAAAAATAATGAGAGTGAAAAAGAACGAATATACCTACCATAAATGGCGCAAGGGGAATGCAAGCCTCGAGCAAGATTGACAGAGAATAAGGGATCAGATGTGACTAGAGAATGCCATATGCTACTATGATGATCAAGAAAACAAAGGTGGACGATGAAGAAAATATTGGAAAAATATATGAAAAATAGGAAGCTTGAATAGATTGGAAGTGATGGTTTTGAGTTGGAAGTTGAAGAGGGTCAGTCCGCATGTAATTATGTTTTTTGTTCCCTTATGCTAATATGTGTTACATGATGGTTGTTTCATTAGAACAATTATTTATTTGATTTCATGATGGTTGTTTTGTAAGAACCATGATGTAATGCCCCAAAATGTGTACAAGGACTCATGACTCTAAATGTGAATGTAATGATGAAGAAGATTAAATTAACTTCCCTTTATTCTCCCTTGATAAAAAACGTTCAAGACCATGGGAAGAAGGAAAGAGAATTTAAATGATATACTTCTTAATCTTTTCTATTTGAAAAGTCAATAATTGTGGCTATGTATAAAGAAAGCGAGAACCAAGAGATCAATGGATCAATATATCTTTCTCCTTTCCTCTTAATTAATTTCATTCAAGATCCCAAAGAAAGAGAGAGAATATGAAATTAAACGATGACCAATGACAAGTCAAAACAAAAGAAAGAAGAAGAGGAGAAAATTCAACTAGACTTGCTATTTGTTACAAATTGGGAATTTTGAGCAAGTTGTTAAATTTTTAGGGCATATATTTTGGTCAAATGAATAGAGAGGAGGGGCTAAAAATTGAATTAATTAGGACACGTCTTGGGCAGCCATTTCGGTCAAAAAGGGAAGAGGACGGAAAGGGGAAAAACTCAAGTTAAATGGTTGTAATTAGTTGACCAAAGTAAATCAATTGTGACCACAAGTTTTTTCACCTCCTTTGTCCAAATTTTTGGCTAGCTCTTAAGGGATAAGGGAAGCCAAAAATCTGATTATTCATCACTCATTTTCTATCTCTCTAAGTCAGTTTGTAGTAGCTACAATAAAAGAGAAAGAAGGCAAGGTGAAGGTAAGACTTTCTACCATGATTTTCGCCTTCTTAACCTCATTTATGGCTCAAAAGCTCTTCATAAACATTGTTCCTCTTGATGAGAGCTTCATTTTTATGGCTTTAGAATTTCAAGAAGAGGTGTTTTGAGCCATCATCTAAGAACAAAAGTTAAGGAAGCAAGAAAAGAACACAAGAAGAAGTAAGAGCATTATTTTGATGCATATGATGCTTTGATTGGCTGAGTTTTGGTAGGGTATTGTGACAGCCCTAATTTTGAGGGATCATGAAGCTTTCATCCTATATATGTGCTTATATGTTGGTTTGGGAGCAAATGAACTAAGTTTGATGATTAAGTTGTGAATTGGTTGCTTGTTGTAGAAAACCCTAAAATTTTGACCTGAATAGGGCATCATGAAGCACTAAGAATTTGTTCATTTTGATGCTACCATTGTATTCTATATGAAAAATTATGCGTGGGAATAGTGTTGGTTGTGGAAATTGGACCATTGGAAACATTTGTTGAAAACTGGAAAATGCTGTTGGTGAAAACTCTATGCAGGAAATTAGTTTGCATGGCAGTTTTGAATAAGTAAATGGTGTCAAAAAATTTTAAAACTTTCTAGTTTAATATAGGATGTGTTAAGCTTCAAAATGGACATATAATAGGTTTCATTTTCATGTGTGTCTTGGAAGTTACATATTTCCAAAGTTTGAGGTTGAAACTAAACTTAATTCTGGAGCAGTGTGGAAATTTGTTGAAGTCTGTATTTTTGTGGTTGTAGATATTGGTGATTCATATTTTTCGTGTAAATAGAACTTAAAAGGCTTCAAGTAAGACTTGTATTTACCTTATTTCAATTTTTCTAGAATTAGTGATGATTTTTCGAAGTTCAGCCAAGAAACAGAAATTTCCTTGGCTGCGGCCAACCCCCAATTTCACGTTTTGAACTTTTGAATGGTGGTTTTTGATATAGTTCTTTCCAACTCTTTAGGCATTTGTTTGTGCTTCTAGTAGCCACCTAAAAATCTTAAACGATAACCAACTCTAAGTGTTTAGAGTTAACAATTGAATAGGGAATAACTCATCATCCTTGACTATGATTTATAGGACTTGACATCCGCCCTGAGCGTGTGAAAACGGTGTCCGAGCACGGACGGAAGAACAAGGTAGTGATCCTTTCTCTTATATCATGTATATTTCATTGTATGTTTGTGATTATCATTGAATTGCCATGAAAGTGAATGCCGTTGTTGTATTGCGGTTGAAAGTGTCATTATTGTATTGTAGTCAAAAGAACATGCCATTATACTACTGCTATCATGAATGCCGTTGTTGTACCATTGCTGTGAATGCTGTTGTTGTACTGCTGCTCTGTGATAATTGCTTACATGCTTTGTTAGTATATATCATATAAGTGAACTGTTACTACTAAGATACTTTTGAATCTCATTCTTTCCAATGACTAACCTACAGCCAGGGCTAGTGGATCAAAGGAGAAATAAGTGACTAAGGGCGGCTAGAGTTCACAGCTAGGAGATTTGTGCTTTATTAGTTGTTTATTGTATTTATGGGATGATTGTACACATTATAAAGGTTGTAAATTTGGTTAGTGTGATGTAATCCTCGGTATGGGAAACTAATACGGGAGAATACGCCCTGTGAACCTATGTGGTAAATAGATGAAACCTGAGAGTTATTGGGAATTTTGTTATACACTCTGATATTCTTGAATGGAACAGAACTGCATAAGTTTATAGAATCGATAAGTGCATGTGAAACTGCATTTAACAGATTTTGGAAAGGCTTTTAAAAACCCACTTTATGATAGGGTCGAACCCTATAACCCCCTGCCATAATTATATTCGAAATATGCGATTAAAGTGAAATAGAGACCAATAATAATCAAAGCTTAATTTCAAACCCATCTACCAGACAGGGTTTTCACAAAATACATTTCAAAATCCAATACACTTGGTCTCACAATCACATTTCGAATACAATTACCACATGAAGATAAATCACATTCATGATAAACATCAGAGTGCACAATAATAATTCCCAGCCAATCTCGGGTTTCACATATTAAATCAAGTTTTACAGAGCACATTCACCCATTACAATTTCTCAAATGGGGATTACACAATATCATCTCAAATACATATCCAAATCCAAATACAAATATCCAATACACACTACTCCCAACTATGATAACTAACTACCAAAATCTTATCCTAAAGGAGATCTCGCTGCTCTGGGTGCCAGCTCCATCCTCGATCTACTACCCTGTTTGAAAGGTTAGTAGGGGAGGGTGAGATTCTAGAGAATCTCAGTAGGAAAAAAATACCAATATGTATGTACGATAAATGTTTAGTGAATGACATGCTTGCATAACTCATGCTCACACACAATGATAAATCTGTAAGCTCAATGCTTCGAACAACATACATATGGTCATAGTATAAATTGAAACATAGCTTCAAATCATTTATACATATTTCACATAATCAAGCAAAGCAATAACATGCATCAATACCAACACAAATATCAAATACATGCAATAGAGGTAAGTCCCTACCCTTGTTCTTTCCACGTATGCTCTAGCATTGGCTACTCACGATCAGGGCGACTATCAAACCCTATAACCAAAGCAAGGACATAGGGTTATTCTCTATTCCAAATCTTTACTTTCATATCACTTAAGGTTGGTTATCATTTACACCTTTTAGGTGGCTATAATAAGCTTAATGAAAGCCTAAAAGATTGGGAAGTATTAGGTTGGAAATCACCTTTCAAAATTATAAAATACTGAAAATGGGGGTTGGCTCCAGCCAAAACGTGCATAGAAGATTTTTGGCTGTAGCCAAGAATTTCTAGTTGTGGCCAAGACATGCACAGATAGTTTTGCATTGCAGCCAAGATTTTCTACTGCAGCCAAGGCAACTTCAAAAATTCATAGTTAATTCTAGAAAAATAAAAATAAGGTGATCCCAAAGCCTATTGAAAGTCCTCTTCATAGGAAAAATATGATCCATTACCAAAAATCACCACACAATTCTAGAATTACAAAAAATCCAACATTGCTCCAAAACAGATTCCAGTTTTGACCTCAAACTTTAGACAACCATAACTCCCAGCTTACAAAACGAAATGACACAAATTATATGTCAATTTTGAAGCTTGGGATGTGAAATTTAAGATTGGAAAGTTTCAAAATATTTAGACATTATTTGCCTATTCAAAACGTCCATACAAGTAGACTGTCCAAAATAGAGTTTCAAAAGATAGAATTCCAGATTTTGCATCTTTGCTTCCAATGGTCCCATTTTGATACCAAACATCATTCCCACACAAATTTTCATAAGGAATCCATTAAAAACACCAAATCAATCAAATTCACATCACATTAACATATTTTCACAATAATCTCAACATGTCAACACAATTCACATTCCAACACCTAACATCGCAAACTTTTCCATTTCCAATGCCAAACCAATTCCAATGACCAAATTACACAAAAAATCACCATTTTTAACACAAATCAACATGAAATTCTCCTAATTACATGCCACACAAAAATACCACAAAATCAGGGCAAATCACATAATTCACAATACTCAACCAAATATCACAAAACTTAGTTCAAAAGGTAGCAAATACTTACCTCTTCCTCTTTCCCAAATCAATTTCTTGATTCTTTATCTTTCCAAATTCTTCATTATCTCAAAACACATTCTTTCACAAATCTAAAACCATAGCAATGAAGCTCTTATCACTATGAACAATATTAAAGAAGGGTATTAGAGCATTAAAGGACATATACAAGGCTAAATCTCACCTTGATTCTTTCTCTTTCCTGCTCCACTTTGGGCATCCATGGAAGCTAATGAGAGAGAAAGATGAGATGATGAAGAAGGAGGGTCAGTTTTTTGGGAACTAAAAGCCTCATTAAGCTTACCAAAAAGGAAGAGAGGAGAGAGGATGAGTGTTGACCAATTGACCAAGATCCAAAGGTCCAAAACTTGCCAAGTGTCATGATCTTGTTCTTGTTCCATCTCCCATGAGCTCACATACACACACATAAACTTGATTCCTCCCCTTGATCTTTCACACAAATCAATGCTAACTATTGATCTTGAAGTTATCAATAAATTTTGTCTTCGGTAACTGACCAATTGGTCGGTAACTTTACCATTTTGCCCCTGATTATGACAATTCCTCTGGAAACACCACCAAACATACCATATCATTCCTTTTCTTCCACAATGTGCCCTCCCCTCTCCCTACTAAATCAAGGTTTAGTATACTACTTAGTTCAGGCTTATTCTCTAGCCTCGAGTCTCAAAATTCGGGGTATTACAAACCCTATCTTAAAGCTAAGACTTTTAATAAGTTTTGAATTATCCATTGGTCTCTAATTTAACATAATGATGCATTTTGAGCCATAATAAGGTAGGGGGTTACACATGAGGTATGCTATTTTTTTACCATTTTTTCATCTATTTGTGCCCATGATAATTGAATTATTCTATTCTCAAAAATAAAATGAAAAAATGAAAAAAAAACCATTATAGTAGCGAGTATTCTGATGATCTAATTATTCTGTTAATTTTTGGAACTTTAGTTTCCTTTAAACCAAAGTTCCAAAAATTAGTGGAATACCTTACATCATCAGGCCACTCATCATTAGAGAAGTGGCCTAAATCATCTAGGAATATTTAAGATCATGGCTATTCCTATACCTATCAAGAACGAGATTGACCTTCTAGTCATACTCGACAAGTATCCAGTTAGCCTCCTCATGGCATGGTTAGTACGTTCTGCATGCCGTGTCATTGTCTCTAGTTGAGGAAACATATGATATAGAGGTGGAGGATATGGCAGATGATGGTGATGATGAGCAGGAGGTGGAGGTTGGGGAGGAGAAAGAGGTAGGGATTAGGAAGGAGGAGGTGGAGGATGACGCGAAGGATTTTTTGGTAATTCTTCATCACATCATTTCATCTTGGCAATTAAGAGAACAAAAAAGAGGATAATGAAGAAAATGTATAGGAAAAACATATGAAAATGGGGAGTTTGAGTAGACAGCTGGAAAGGATAAAAAAAAGACCATCATTGCGTGCATTGGAGGTTGAATAGGAGCAATCTTGCTTAATGAAGGGTAATGAAAGGGTACTTTGGTTCCTGTGACAATCATCAAATAATAAGGAGGCACCTAAAGTTAGCGCGAGGAAGAGGATATGTTTCAAAAGTTTTAACTAACGGTTATTAAGTTAGAACTGTTAAGTATATTAGTGTTATTTAAAACCATTAGTTATGTAACAGGAATACTTTACGATTATTAAGTTAATAGCCATTACGTATTTAGTTGTTTTTTTAGGTTCACTTAATTTTTTTAATATTTTAAAAAAACAATAGTGGCGTTTAGTCATCGCCACTACTACCGCCTTCCTCCTCCTCATTGACATCATCAAAGGAAGGAGATGAAGGGTTTAACTACAAGTCATATTCAATGTCATTGTGATGAGGTATGAGTTTCAAGTTCTTATTTAGCTTGTTAGCGTATGTCACGAGACGCTTTATAGAGTGGTCAAAGCTTGCCAAAGTATGCATCAAACCCTCCATCTTAGGAGGAGGGGAGGGGGGAGGAGGAGGAGGAGTTCCCTAGGGTCTTAACATAATGAATGAGAGAAGGAGGAGGCCGATAAAGAAAATTAGTAAGAATAAAAAGGAATATGTGAGTTTTAATAGAGGTCCAGCAATATTATGAAGGGCTATTACTTATAAACTGTTACTTGGCATTGGGCCAAATGAGATTTATGAAACTAAAGGTACTTTAATTTAGAGTAGTTTAAAGTTGGGGAAGACATATCATTTGAAAGAGTTACATGATTGTTGTTTCTTAAGAAACATTGTTTCTCATTCATACTTTAGAGTCAATTGTTATGACTATTATGTTTTTATTTTTACTGATATAATGTTGGAAGATAAATCCTTTACAAGTGTTACATGATAGTTGTTTTGTAATAACTATCATTTTTGTTATTCAATACATGACGATTAATAATTGCAATCGTTATATTTTTGTTTTTGCAAATCCCGTCTCTCAATACATAATGGTGCACATATTTAACCACTAAGTATTAGCATTATATATTCTTGCGCGAACTCTGCCTCAACATACATGACGTTAATTCACTATAGCCGTTATTCATTAAGTGTCATATATATGCAATTATGTAGTAGTGTGAGGGTTTCTCATGTTTCAATTAGGTGATTAAATCTATTAATTTCGATATCTTATTAATCTTCCTTTGGTCTGATTCATTGATTTGGGCTAAGAAAATAACTCCTTGTGAATCCTAAGTTGTTCCCTCCACTATAACTTAATCAAATATGTGCTTGTCTTGTTTTGTTAACTATTAGTCCATTCCTTTGCTTAGGTTTCTAATTTTTCATTCTATAAAACAATCCCTCAACATTGTATTAGCATTCATTTATGTTTGTTTCATTCTCATATAGGTTTTAAAGTCATTTACATCTTGTATTTAGTTAGCTGAATTGCATATAGGTAGTAATGTCCTGCATTCTAGTCTAGGTTCATTCCATTGTGTCCTTCATTGCCTAAATTCAATCCTAAAGAAAACCCACATATTGCTCATTGGGAGAATGACCTAGATTACCACTATATTGTATTTGTATAGTTGGTCCTAATTCAGTTGACGGCTTTAGTGACAAAAGCACCATCATATGTAACTTATGCATATACTATAAATTTTAATAAAGAAAAAAGTCTCAAAGACAGAATGTAAATGTTTTATTGTGTGCATTGTCATTCAGAATGACATTCATAGGCTTGAATTAGTGTATTGTGTTATATGGATTGTAAATTCATGCCTAATGGATAGTGCAACTTGTTAGAGTTTTTATATACTCATCTAGTCCTTTATGTGAGAGAGAGAGAGAGAGAGAGAGAGAGAGAGAGACTATGTGTGTGTTTTTAATTGTCCTTAGAACAAGTCACCACATTATATATATATATATATATACAATTTTACTCATAATTTATTATTTTTGGGCTTCTTAAAAATGATGAACTTGAAAATTTATTAAATTTTAAGATGCCATTAATAAAGTTTATGGTTTTTCTTGATTTTAGTAAAACATGTTAAAATTGCCTTATAAATATATATATAGCAAGATTTATGAAATTTTACATAAAGCCTCTTATTAATTACTTTACCACCACTCAAGCACACCACAAAAAATTGACAATTCGTAGCGATTCATTTGTAGCAGTTGTAACCCTCTCCGTAATTATATCTGAAATACGCGATTAAGATGAAATAGAGGCCAATAATAATCAAATAACATTTACTAACTCATCACATGACGGGGTTTTCACGAATACTTTTTGAAATCATTTATAAACTTGGTCTCATATTCATATTTCGAATACAATTACCACGTGAAGATAAATCACATTCATATAAATATCAGAGTGCACAACTTAATCATCCCGGCAATCCTGGCTACATACCTTCGCTAAAGATACACAGGGTACAATTGCCCATTACAATTCTTCATATGGGGATTACACAATCTCATCTTGAAGGAGTCCTAGCCGCTCCCTCCACGAGCCACTTGCCCTGTCTACATTGTTGGTAGGGGAGAGTGAGATTCGAGAGAATCTCAGTAGGAAACAGATACCATAATGCATGCATGATAGATGCTATGTGTATGACATATAGCTTTATCTAGATGCATGCCCCATAATGACATTTTTGCATGCTCAATATTTCATGTAACAAAACTATGGCCATAGTAAAACAGAAACAGAGCTTCATTTATTCAAATATGCTCTACACAATCAAGTAAAGCAATAACATACATCACTACACAAGCAAAGATATCAAATACATGCAAGTAAGGTAAGTCCCCTACCTACTGTCTTTTCTCCTCGATTTGCGTGCCAACAACTCGGGGCTTCACATTCGATCCTACAATGTCAAATGTACTATTTAGACACTTCCATAGTGTTTCTGGGGGTTATATGAGGCTATATTGAAAATTTACTAAAATACCCCCGGGGACCCGGTCCAGCTGTACTTTTTTTGAAATTTTGACATGGGCTATTCTGACATATTTTCGCCCAAAGAATCCATTTCTGGACTCGGAATTATTAAATTCAATGTCAATTTACAAATTTACCCTTGGCAGCCCCACTTTAAGGGTTTCAGGGGCGTTTTCGTAATAATGCTTTTTCGGCCTTTTCCAAAAAAGTGACCAACTGTAACCCCACCTAATTTTCCCTCCTGAACTCAATGGAATCATCAAATCATTAAAAATCCATCTCTAACCCCTCCAAACTAGCCTTGGCCGAAATTCTCAATTCCCCGGGAAAAATTGGGGTTTTTCGGTTTCGGCTCCGTAAATGCGGTCCTTTCTACTCCTAACCACTTTATTGACTATTCCATTAGGTTACAACTACCATTTAGTACAAATTTTGGCAGCATAACACTACTAACGTAACATTTCCAAATTTTACAAACAAAGAGAATCCGGCGAAATTTCACCGATTAAATTGTCCACAGAAGCCAGAATACTCAATATACGAAGTTTAGGAAGTTACCTCTTCTTCCTTCTGGATTTTCCTTCTTGTGGCTGAAAACCCTAACTTAAAAACACCAAGATTTGTGCTTCAAATACCTTACATAATATAGAAGAGAAGCTTAGGAGAAGGATTATACGCGTTAGGTACGAATTCATCGAAGAAATCGACCTACCTCGTGGGTTTTCTTCCTCTTCTCTCTCTAAAACTCCCTCTCTCTCTTTCTCCATGGTGCTGCACGGTTTTTGGCTGATGGAGGAAGATGATGATGACTTTATAACATTTAGCTTATGTCATCTTTAATTATGATGATGTCATAATTCCAAAATTGGCATTTTCGGATTTTCTGGCAGATTTTCTGCCCAATCTTTGAAAAATCATAACTAATTCTAGAAAAATCAAAATGAGGTGATCCCAAAGCCAAATGAAAGATATTTGAGTCCTCTTTACTAGAAAAATATTTTCCATTACTAGAAATCACCACACAATTCCAGAATTGCACAAATTTCATCACTTCCCCAAAACAGAGTCCATTTTCGACCTCAAACTTTGGACAGTCATATCTCCCAGTTCCCAAAACAAAATGGCACAAATTATATGTCCATTTTGAAGCTTGGGATGTGAAATTTAAGACTGGAAAGTTTCAGGATTTTTAAACACCATTTGGTCATTCAAAACGTTCACACAAACTGACTGCCCAGAATAGAGTTTCACTAGACAGAATTTCAGAATTTGCATCTTTGCTTCCAATGGTTCCATTTTCATACCAAACATCATTCCCACATAAATTTTCACTAGGAATCCATTGGAAACACCAAATCAATCAAATTCACATCTCATTGACATGTTCTCACAACAATCTCAACATGTCAACACAATTCACATTCGAGTACCAAATCACATCATATTCTCCAAAAGGGTTATTTATCACTAACCACATCCACTTTTGGAGTCATTAACCCTTAATCACAATTTGGGATCTTGCTAAACCGGGGCTTAGCAATCTACTAATCTTAGGCTTATTCTCTAACCTCGAGTCTCAAAATTCGGGGTATTACATTTCTCCCCCCGTTCAATAAATTTCATCCTCGAAATTTGTCATACCACTTAATCCAAAAACTACAGATGCTTCTTCATGACAGCTTCCGTTTCACAATTCATTTCATATTTGGACAATCTCCTCTAGACCACCCACACACAAATGATAATCCATATATCCAATTCTCACAAGAATCTCAAACAATGAATGCAACTCAATTGCCCTAAACTACAATCGGCCCATTTCACGATTGCCACACAAACCAAATCACCATATTTTTTTGCCAAACAGATGCAATTGCTTCCACATACGATTGCCACAAAACCATCATAACATAACCACAATCATCGCAAGCCCCCTAATTCATGAGTGGCTAGTGCATCTCGATATCTGGAGGCTCTAACTTATGAGCCATATCATAAGATATTGGTAGTTAGGCGGCATAGGCCACCACGCTGCTTAACTTAAACTAGTTACTCCTTCCAGGAGTAACCCCAAAACACCACAACCTCAATACACCAAACGACAGCCTTAGCTGTATACACAAACTCTTCCGCTGTATTCACATCCACAGCCTTTCCCTCACCCATACACCCACCAGTGACTCTGTTAGTGGTAACCGGGACTTTTGGGTCTCAACCACAATCACATCAAGTCACTCCGGAATCTCAATCTCTTCTATCCGAAGCACCCTACCATAACAGCCCACCTAGAATCTCAATCTCTTCTATCCAGGCGACTGATCGAGAGTCTCAATCTCCCAACACCACTCTCATCCTCTTTCTCAACCGGGGATGCACACTACATACACCCGAACCGTTGCTAGGTACTCGAGGACTATTGGCGTGGTCACGTACCATCCCACCCTCTTTCTCCTTGGTGCCGCTTGCTCTGTCTGAAGGTTAGTCAATGGAAAGAATGAGATTCAAAAGAATCCCAATAGTATCAAATCACTCATACAATATATAAACACATAGTATGTAAGATCATGTTCAACAGCATCATAATGATACATGGCTCACGCCATATACAACAGCACTCATGGCTGTAAACACTATACGTCAGCTTTCGCTGCGATAAATACTATGCGTCAGCTCTCGCTGCGATAAACACTATGCGTCAGCTTTCGCTGCGATCTCGATGCTGTATACACTATGCGTCAACTTTCGCTGCGATCTCAATGCATGACAAACATACATACAATGCTTTACACATAGCATAAGAGAAAGAGTCACTACCTTGTTCTTTCCGACAATGTTCAGACAGAGGCTACTCAGTACCAGGGCAAATATTGGAGCACATCACATAGCTTTCATACCAACACACATCACAGACTTTAATTTTACGCACCACCTTTCGGCCTTGGGTCAACACTGGTACAACCAGCCTGGTGGCTAGCCATACTGGCCATGCTGGGGTAAGTGCCCTCAGAATTGAGAACCCCCAATCATGTAGTCGAATTCGCCATCAGCTGAACTAGCTTTACTCTGTGGCCACAACCACACCTCAATCCCAGCTTGTTCACAATTGTCACATATACATGTTGCCTCACTGGCATACACATATCCTATTGCCTCTCTGGCAATCACAAAGCTACTCTGGCTTCCAGATAGTCAATCCCTCATAAACTACCGCCCCAGCAGAATGGTCCTCCGCCATGGGAATCACCCCATGCGGCCGCAGGTAAAAGACACACAAATATCTGTCACATCCTGAGCCTTTGCCTACCAGACGCAGCTCACCAGACTAACCAGATCCGGCCCAACCGGGGAGATGGACTCACAATACAATCACAACAAGCTGGAACTGACATCTTAATAGCTTCACCTTCACATTGAGAATTCTTTTCACCAAATCGGGATCCTTCAAGACCCCTTCTCACAAGATAATTTGGACTTCAGAGTTGTACTCTTCAAAGCCATCACTAACACATCGCACTTTCTATAAACTTAAGCTCCTACTCAGCGCAGTATTTAAACACATCATATTCGCCATGATTTCGCTGCACACTCTGAGGTCTTTCTCCTCATATGTGCTTTAACAAAGTCAAGGTGATTTAATAGGAATCCCGTAGGAAACTCCCACTACAACTGACCACACTGACAATCTGTGCCCAATTTTGGCCTGATTCAACTCAAATTATTCAGAGCCATAACCAATACATCGCGCCTTTTTATTGTCACACCCACCCCGGTTTTACCCCCCTCAGGGGATGCCCCGCGCCGGTGGTGCCCACCTCGGTTTTACCCCCTCAGGGGATGCCCTGCGCCGGTGGCTGGGCTGGTTTGTCTCACCCCTCTTGGGCTAACCCACCACCCAGGACTTACAAGAGTTCCTCGCTCCTCAAGTGGGATTTTTCGCCTCCCTAGGGATCGAAGCTACTACCTGGGGCTAAGTAGCGCCTCAATGCATCCCCTGGTACCACTGAGCTACATTACAAATATGGGCTCTCATAGCTCTACTCTACGATTCAACGTCAAGGTGACTGCTCTCTATGGTTCGTTATCACGGTGGCTGCACACTAGGGCTTATCATCAAGACAGCTTTCACAAAGTCACATAGTCTCACCCCCCGTATGATACCACCCGAAGGTACGGTCCTTCCACCGGAACCACCAATGAGCCGCAGGTAGTAGACTCACACACATCCCTCATATTCTACCGCCCCGAAGGCACGGTCCTCCCACCGTCAACACCGATGGGCCTCAGGTGAAGAAATAGCCTTACGGCTCACATAATCACATAGTCTCACCCCCCGTATGCTACCGCCCGAAGGTACGGTCCTCTCACTGGAACCACCGATGAGCCGCAGGTAGTAGACTCACAAATAGCCTAACCGATTAGGTGTCACCATAGGTAGCCCTCTCCGATCAAAACTCCCCATAGGTAGCGTTCTCCAATCTGAATCCTCCACAAAGAACTTTCTTCCTGCGCTAGATTAACAACCAAAACCCTTAGGGTACCTGATACACATTTCAATTTAAGTCTAGTACCATACTCTGGCATCACAGACCATCCAGGTCAAATCCAATTCCTAAGAATAAGCTCAACTATTAAGCCTGATCCTTGGATCACAACTCAATTCTCAACCTCAGTTGAACCGAAAATCACTTCCCTCATTTCCACGGAGCATCACAACTCAAACACAAATCCAAATATCATTGCCAGCTTAGGGCACACCGGTCCCCTAGGTCTTAAGGCCTTTAAACATACAAGCTCAGTATGACATCACTATATATAACATCATACTACCTTAGGTTTCTTACCCAATATCTAGGTTGGACATAACACCTAGAAACTCAATATCACATTCCTGGGAAATCATTTTCTTCCACCTCTGGGTCTACACATCAATTCTCAGGTGAACCACTGTATCTTTCGACTCTACAATGATTCTCCACTACAGAATAACCAAATAATGTACACACATAGTCCATAAATATCATATATCCACAAAAACAGGGACCTTAATGTGTATACCACAACAAACAAAGTCATCTCCTATGACTTAAGGCAGCAACTACTGCTACTATCCTAGCAAATTCCCATCTTTGCCAGGAACTGCAGCTCTGATACCAAAAATGTAACCCCCTCCATAATTATATCTGAAATACGCGATTAAGATGAAATAGAGGCCAATAATAATCAAATAACATTTACTAACTCATCACATGACGGGGTTTTCACGAATACTTTTTGAAATCATTTATAAACTTGGTCTCATATTCATATTTCGAATACAATTACCACGTGAAGATAAATCACATTCATATAAATATCAGAGTGCACAACTTAATTATCCCGGCAATCCTGGGTACATACCTTCGCTAAAGATACACAGGGTACAATTGCCCATTACAATTCTTCATATGGGGATTACACAATCTCATCTTGAAGGAGTCCTAGCCGCTCCCTCAACGAGCCACTTGCCCTGTCTACATTGTTGGTAGGGGAGAGTGAGATTCGAGAGAATCTCAGTAGGAAACAGATACCATAATGCATGCATGATAGATGCTATGTGTATGACATATAGCTTTATCTAGATGCATGCCCCATAATGACATTTTTGCATGCTCAATATTTCATGTAACAAAACTATGGCCATAGTAAAACAGAAACAGAGCTTCATTTATTCAAATTTGCTCTACTCAATCAAGTAAAGCAATCACATACATCACTACACAAGCAAAGATATCAAATACATGCAAGTAAGGTAAGTCCCCTACCTCTAGTCTTTTCTCCTCGATTTGTGTGCCAACAACTCGGGGCTTCACATTCAATCCTACAATGTCAAATGTACTATTTAGACACTTCCATAGTGTTTCTGGGGGTTATATGAGGCTATATTGAAAATTTACTAAAATACCCTCGAGGACCCGGTCCGGCTGTACTTTTTTTGAAATTTTGACATGGGCTATTCTGACATATTTTCGCCCAAGGAATCCATTTCTGGACTTGGAATTATCAAATTCAAAGTAAATTTACAAATTTACCCTTGGCAGCCCCACTTTAAGGGTTTCAGGGGCGTTTTCGTAATAATGCTTTTTCGGCCTTTTCCAAAAAAGTGACCAACTGTAACCCCACCTAATTTTCCATCCTGAACTCAATGGAATCATCAAATCATTGAAAATCCATCTCTAACCCCTCCAAACTAGCCTTGGCCGATATTCTCAATTCCCCAGGAAAAATTGGGGTTTTTCGGTTTCGGCTCCGTAAATGCGGTCCTTTCTACTCCTAACCACTTTATTGACTATTCCATTAGGTTACAACTACCATTTAGTACAAATTTTGGCAGCATAACACTACTAACGTAACATTTCCAAATTTTACAAACAAAGACAATCTGGCGAAATTTCACCGATTAAATTGTCCACAGCAGCCAGAATAGTCAATATACGAAGTTTAGGAAGTTACCTCTTCTTCCTTCTGGCTTTTCCTTCTTGTGGCTGAAAACCATAACTTAAAAACACCAAGATTTGTGCTTCAAATACCTTACATAATATAGAAGAGAAGCTTAGGAGAAGGATTATACGCGTTAGGTACGAATTCATCGAAGAAATCGACCTACCTCGTGGGTTTTCTTCCTCTTCTCTCTCTAAAACTCCCTCTCTCTCTCTTTCTCCATGGTGCTGCACGGTTTTTGGCTGATGGAGGAAGATGATGACGACTTTATAACATTTAGCTTATGTCATCTTTAATTATGATGATGTCATAATTCCAAAATTGGCATTTTCGGATTTTCTGGCAGATTTTCTGCCCAATCTTTGAAAAATCATAACTAATTCTAGAAAAATCAAAATGAGGTGATCCCAAAGCCAAATGAAAGATATTTGAGTCCTCTTTACTAGAAAAATATTTTCCATTACTAGAAATCACCACACAATTCCAGAATTGCACAAATTTCATCACTTCCCCAAAACAGAGTCCATTTTCGACCTCAAACTTTGGACAGTCATATCTCCCAGTTCCCAAAACAAAATGGGACAAATTATATGTCCATTTTGAAGCTTGGGATGTGAAATTTAAGACTGAAAAGTTTCAGGATTTTTAAACACCATTTGGTCATTCAAAACGTTCACACAAACTGACTTCCCAGAATAGAGTTTCACTAGACAGAATTTCAGAATTTGCATCTTTGCTTCCAATTGTTCCATTTTCATACCAAACATCATTCCCACATAAATTTTCACTAGGAATCCATTGGAAACACCAAATCAATCAAATTCACATCTCATTGACATGTTCTCACAACAATCTCAACATGTCAACACAATTCACATTCGAGTGCCAAATCACATCATATTCTCCAAAAGGGTTATTTATCACTAACCACATCCACTTTTGGAGTCATTAACCCTTAATCACAATTTGGGATCTTGCTAAACCGGGGCTTAGCAATCCACTAATCTTAGGCTTATTCTCTAACCTTGAGTCTCAAAATTCGGGGTATTACAGCAGTCAAAATAAACTGCTACAAATATCTGCAATAGGCTACCTCATGCCAAGTGGTACGCTGGTTAGGGAATGGACTTTGTAGCAATTTACAAAGTATAACCACTACAAATTTTGGTTCCACGTTGGCGTGAAATTTGCCATGGTTCATTCATAGTAGTTTGAATATATTAACTGCTACAAATTTAGCACCAGGTTGGTGCCAAATGGTGTAAAGCTGTCACGACTATTGTGACAGTTATTTTGTAGCGATTATAATCAAAATAACCACTACAAAATGCAAAGAGCCATATATTTGTAGCCATTATGGTCAACCTCTACAAAGTGGAATATAAAGTTGTAGCGATTATAGCTTATAACTACTATAAAATACAAAGGGTCTACATATAATCGCTATAAATGTTCACATTAATCGAGGTCTGATTTGTGCATTTATAGCGGTTAAGGTAGCTGTTTTTATCAGAACTGCTGCAAATATGGGCACTATAAAAACCCTGTGCCTCCTCCAATTCCTCATTTTGTCATTTTGATTTCTCACGTGCCCTTTGATGTTTTCTTTGAGATCTGAGATTCTGTTGAAGCTTTTAACAGAGTACATACTACAAACAAAATGACAATTTGTAGTAGTGCATTTGTAGTGGTCAAAATAAACAGCTATAAATGTGAGTATTTGTAATGGTTTTTACCAAAACTACCAAATCTACAACAGGCTACCTCATGCCAAGTGGTGTGCGGGTTAGGGAACGGACTTTCTAGCAATTTACAAAGTATAACCGTTACAAATTTTGGCACCAAGTTGGCGTAAAATTTGACGTGGTTCATTTATAGCAGTTCGTATATATTAACCACTGTAAATTTGGTGCCAACTTATAGCCAAATGGTGTGAAGCTAGTGTGACTATTGTGACAGTTATTTTGTAGTGGTTATAATCAAAATAACCGCTATAGAATGCAAGGAGCCACATATTTGTAGAGGTTATGGTCAACCGCTACAAAGTGGAATACAAACTTGTAGCGATTATAGCTTATAACTGCTACAGAATCTAAAGGGTCTGCAAGTTTGTAGCCATTATATAAAACCGCTACAAATGTTCACGTTAACTGAGGTCTAATTTGTATACTTGTTACATTTGTAGCAGTTAAGGTAGCTATTTTTATTAGAACCGCTGCAAATCTAGGTGCTATAAAAACCCTGCCCCTCCTCCAATTCCTTATCTTGCCTTTTTGATTTCTCATGCACCCTTTAAGATTTTTCTTAAGATATAAGGTTTTGTTTAAGCTTTTGACAGAGTTTGCTACTGAGGTTAGTAAAGTTAAGTACTTTATTCATTTTTGGGCTATTATTTTATAGTTTTGATATAAATTGTGCTATAATATATATTTCTTTCAAGTATATATATTATAACTTTTGAGTGAGACAAAGGGAACGGGAAGGAGGCTAAACTTCCACTAGACCTATTTCATGGGAGCGCAGCAGTAAAGGAAGTAGTGGGAGAGGTGGCAGCAAAGGGCAACGTGAGCTTAGGCACGTCCCCATGCCGTTTCAAGGGTCGACCACACTGCAACAACCATAGGAGGTATCCCCACCATAGCCGCCCGTCCAGGAGATGAGGCCACAGCAGACAGCCCCACAGAAGACGACTAGTCCAGAGCTGTATGTTCAGCCCAATGGGGAGATCAATTTCAATATTCTGGATGAGAATAAGGAATTTGACATCCCAATTCCTATTATTGATATGGAACGGTTCCTGGAAGAGGAGGACATGTAAGACCCTAATCTCATTTCCATATTTTCAGAATACTTGAGCGTAGTGCAGTGAGCTACACAGTAATAATGTAAATATACTAATATATTCATATAAGGTACTTGATTACATTATAGGTTTTCTCCACAAGGTTGGATACATAATACTTACAAACCGTGAAATAATAAAAATGGTCCTCAGATAGCCAACGTCTTTACTTGATCTTGAGCAGAACCTTCAATTGCTGGCAAATACAATCATGCCTTCAGAGCCATTTTCTGCTGCTGTAAACTTTATACATTTATGGAAAGGGTGAGATTCGAGAGAATCTCAGTAGTAACATGCAGTCAATCATATAAAATGCAAAAATTAAATATTCCCTACACCATTTAATGCAACATAACACAAACAACAAGACATGTGAACATGATTCGGGGTTGGTTCCCCACAACCGAATAAGTATGGCTCCACACATACTAGCCCTACTACCCGTAAACTCCTCGGATAGGTTCTTCCTCACAACTAGGTAAGTGTGCCTCCACACACAATTTCCCTAGTTGGCAAAATAGTGTTCATATAATAGAAGATGACATAAACAAAGCATATAGACAATTACATAGAATATGAAAGAGATAGTTATTGCCTGAAATAGCCCTTTCCCATCTAATTATCTAACTAACTTGATCCGGCTCGGCCGTAACTATCCAGTCCTCAAATTCCAAGTTTACAAGAATTAGGTTAATATCCATTCATGTATCACTTTAGGCTCTTCCAAATTACTTTGGTTGTTTATATTAGTCGAAAACTACAAAATTAGCAAAATGCCCCAGTCTAAGTCCCTTTTTACCCCGTCTGACTATACTTTTTCAGAAATTTTGACCCAGGCTATGCCTACATAGTTGTGTGTGTAGAATCCATTTTTTACCTTAGTTTTCACAAAATCACTACCAAATGACAGTTTTACCCTTGACAATCCCTATTTAGGATTTTAAGGATATTTTCATAAATTCACTTTCTAGGGCTTTTCTCATGAAGTGATCAACATCAACCCTACACAAATTCCAGTCCTAATCCCCTGAACTCATACTCGCCAAAACTTACACACAAGAAAGGGAAAATGTGATTTTTGAGTTTTAATACCTAAAGCTTGCTCCTTTTCACTCCTAACCACTTACTAAATTATTTAAACACTTATTAGACATGATTTAAGGAAATTTGGACTGCATAAACCCTTAGGGTTTCAACATCCCAACTTTACAAAATCAATAATCAAAACCACAAATCATGACAACAACCACAACAACAACAACAATACACCAAAGGATTTGAAGTTCTTGAAGTTACCTCTTGATCTTCACACTACCTCTTACTAGGTGTCACCCTCTCTCTCTCTCTCTTCCCTTGGGATTTTGCTTGACTACACATGGTTTCCATGTTGATCAAGAACTTAGAGAAGCTATTATACAAGTTAGGAAGCTTAAACACTTGAAAACACAAGTCTTACCTTTGATTTTTGCCTCTTAAGCTTCCTCTCTCTAAGTTTTCCCAAAGCTTCTCTCTCTCTCTATTCTTGTGTGTAGGCATGAAAATAGAGCTTTAATAAAATATCCTACATCTTTCCTTAATTAATTTTTATTACTAATTTGCATCTATGACATAGCTTGTGTACTTAATCTTATCTCTTGCCAATTTATGTCATAAACTCCCATTCCATTTGAACCAATTTTCCTCCTCTTTCCTTGGCCCAACATGATGCCTAAAGGGGTCCTTCATAACCCATTTGGGCTACATTCCATTAGCCTAACCACATGTACAAAATATCATATTTTAATCTTAATTAACATATGCTCATACTTAATCAATTATTATTTAATCCCTTTGGTTGGATGATGACACTTGGCACAATTTGTATCCAAGTAAATATTTTCCTTCTCCTTTAATATTTTGGTAGCAATATCTAGCAATCAAGGGAAAATATGGGCTTTTACTTTATTCCACAATTTACAAAATTGCCATTACATTTTTTCCCAAATTCGCAATAGTTGGCAATTCTGGTAAATTTATTGACCAAACTTTGAAAAAACATAACTTTATTTGTAGAAATTCAATTGGAGTTATTCCAAAGGCTATAAAACCCTTGTTGAGTCTAGTTTCATTAAAAAATATAGCCTTTAGCCAATTGAAGGTCAAAATTCCCAAAAATTCCTTAAACCTTACCTATTCCAGAATTGGTTCTAGAAACTGGGTCTAACTTTGAAAACTCATATCTCTCAATCCTCAAGTCCAAAAATCACATATTACCTATCAAATTAAAGCTTAGGATGTCTACTTTCATCCTATAAAACTTCACAATTTTTGGACATCATTTGCCTATTTAAAAATATGCTACAAGAAGACTGCCACGCTGGAAAAATACATTGGCAGCAAATCCTCATTCTTGAGACTCTTGCTAAACTGGGGCTTAGCAGTCCACTTGATTCAGCCTTATTCTCAAACCTCAAATCCCAAAGTTCAGGATATTACAGGACACAAGGGACCAAAACAACCCACAGTGGTCGTCTACCTGGTTGACAAAGTTTAAGGTGTAGGTTCAAGGTAAATTTAATTATTATTTTAATAAATTTAATATTGAAATTCCATAGGTTAAATGTTTTTAAAAATTTAATTAACGTATGTGGTAAATTGTGCAGATAAGTATAGGACCATTTGAATGAGGAGGCTAGATGTGGCCTATCTTAATAGCATAGACCGGAGCCTACGTGTAGGGTTGAGCATTTCGCCCATGGTTTAGTGAGCTCGCTCATGCCAAATGAAAAATTGACCATTATGGCCTACCCAATAAGACCCATAATGTAATACCCCGAATTTTGAGACTTGAGCTTAGAGAAAAAGCCTGAGATTAGTGGATTGCTAAGCCCCGGTTTAGCAAGATCCCAAATTTTGATTAAGGGTTAATGACTCCAAAAGTAGATGTGGTTAGTGATAAATAACCCTTTTGGAGAATATAATGTGATTTGGCACTTGAATGTGATTCGTGTGTGTTGTGAGTAGCGCCGAAACACTGTATTTGAGTTCAATTGTGGATTAACATTAAAATTAACTTAGAATAAAGGGAAGAATTGAATGGGTTATTGTGTTGGAAATGGTGTCACAGTGTGTTTTGATGTCATTGAAATTGGTTTGGAACTTTGGAATGGAAAAGTTGCAATGTTAGGTTTTGAAATGTGAATTGTGTTGACATATTGAGATTGTTGTGAAAACATGTCAATGTGATGTGAATTTGATTTATTTGGTGTTTCCAATGGATTCGTTGTGAAAATTTATGTGGGAATGATGTTTGGTATGAAAATGGGACCATTGGAAGCAAAGATGCAAAATCTGAAATTCTGTCTAATGAAACTCTATTCTGGGCAGTCATTTTGTGTGAATGTTTTTAATGATCAAATTGTGTCTTAAAATTCCGAAACTTTTGAGTTTTAAATTTCACATCCCAAGCTTCAAAATGGACATATAATTTGTGCCATTTCGTTTTGTGAGCTAGGAGATATGATTGTCCAAAATTTGGGATGGAAACTGAACTCTATTTTGGGGCAGCGATGGGTTTTATGTAATTCTGGAATTTTGTGATAAGTTTGGGTAATTGCCCATATTTTTCCTAAAAATAATACTTAAATACCTTTTATTTGGCTTTAGACTCACCTCATTTCGATTTTTCTAGAATTAGTTATGATTTTTTAAAGTTTGGGCAGAAAATCTGCCAGAAAATCCGAAAGTGGGAATGTTGGCATCATCAAAATAAAAGATGACATTAGTATAGAATTAAATACTTTCTCATTATCTTCAGCTCTCATTTCTGACATGCTGAACCAGCTGAAACTAGTGAGAGAAAGTTGAGAGCTTTTAGAGAGAGAAAGAGGAGAAATCTTACAAGGTAAGCCGATTTCTCTGACGATCTAGCTCTTAACGTGTATAACCTTGCTCCTAAGCTTCTCTTTCATGTTCTTTAAGGTGTTGGAAGCTCAATTTTTGTGGTTAAGAAGGGCTAGGGTTTTAGCCACTCTTGAGAAAAGCTAGTGGGAGCTTGAGGTAACTTCCAAACTCTTGTGTATTGACTATTTTGGCTGCTGCGTACAATTTAATCAGTGAAATTTCACCGGATTGTCACTGGTTTCAAAAATGGAAAATGGGTGTGTGGGGCTATTATGCTGCCCAAATTGGTACTAAATGGTAGTTGTAACCTAATGGAATAGTCAATAAAGTGGTTAGGAGTATAAAGGAACACGTTTATGGAGCCGAAACCGAAAATCCCCAATTTTCGCTTGAATACTTGAGAATTTTGGACAGCTCTAGAAATGGGTCTTAGAGTTGGATTTTCAATGATTTGATGATTCCATTGAGTTCAAGAGAGAAAATTAGGTCGGGTTATAGTTGGGCACCTTTTCAGAAAAGGCCGAAAAAGCATAATTATGAAAACGCCCCTGAAACCCTTAAAATGGGCCTGCCAAGGGTAATTTTGTAATTGACATTGAATTTGATAATTTCAAGTTCAGAAATGGATTCCTGGGGCGGTAATATATTAGAATAGCCCATGTTAAAATTTCAAAAAAAGTACAGCCGGACCAGGTATGGTGGAGCCGGGCCGGGTCCTTGGGGGCATTTTAGTAAATTTTCAATATAGCCTCATATAGCCCCTAAAAACACTATAGAAGTGTCTAAATAGTACATTTGACATTGTAGGATCGAATATGAAGCCCCTAGTTGTTTGCACATAGATTGAGGCACACGTTTCGAGGCATAAAAGGGTTAAGGTAGGGAACTTATCTCTCCTGCATGCTCTAAAAACTGTATTAATGTGTTGATGCATGCTATTGCTTTGCTTGATTATGTGGAACATGTATAAATGATTTGAAGCTATGTTTCAATATATGCTATGGCCATATGTGTATCGTTCGAATCATCGAGCTTATAGATTTGTCATTGTATGTGTGTATGAGTTATGTGATGTAGGCATGTTATGCATTAAACACTTATCTTGCCTGCATACTAATAATGTTTCCCTACTGAGATTCTCTCAAATCTCATCCTCCCCTACCAACAATTTAGACAGGGCAAGTAGCTCTTGGAGGGAGCGGCTAGGACTCCTTCGAGATGACAGTTGGTAGTTGGTTATCAATGAGTTGTGAAGACTATATATGATTCAGTTGAATATAGGGTTATGAATTTGAGATGAGATTGTGTAATCCCTATTTGAAGAATTGGAATGGGCAATTGTGCACTGTGTATCTTTAGCGAAGGTATGTACCCGGGATTGCCGGGATGATTATGTTGTGCACTCTGATATTTATATGAATGTGATTTATCTTCACGTAGTAATTTATTTGAAATTTGAATATGAGACCAAGTTTATAAATGATTTCGAAAGGTATTTGTGAAAACCCCGTCATGTGATGGGTTAGTAAATGTTATTTGATTATTATTGGTCTCTATTTCATTTTAGTCGCGTATTTCGGATATAATTACGGAGGGGTTTACACATAACGAGCGGGCTTAATTGGGCGAGCGTATGCACTAAACGGGACGGGCTACAGGTACACCCTTGGGCTACCCATGCTTGTCCATTTATGTGTATATATAATATTTATTTAAGCATAAATGTATAATATATTTTTTTGCCAATATATATAATATTATATTATACATAATATTTAGTTAAGTATAAGAGATAATGTAATTCTAAAGAACAAATTTCCAAGCGAGTTAAATGATATAGTTATGTATATCTCATGAATTAATGCTTATATATTATTATCATGTTTCAAAAATCTGAATCATGATCATGATATAGAGCTTTTATATGTAAACTGTAATTCTATATATAATATTATAAATTTCTCTTACTCTAAATATTTTTTCAACTATTAATTAAGGATTAATTAAATTATTAAATAAATTATCTCATCAGGAATGATGATTAGTGTTTTTAGTAATTTATATTGAGAAATTAGTAACAACAAAACAATAAGGTAGAAATGCAGTTTTTGGAAAAGATTCACTAACGGGCAGCCCATACTCATTCCAACTCACATGAGTTTAGGCCGGCCCATTTTTCATAGCATGAGTGGGCTTTTGACGGTCATGGGTTACTATACAATAAATGGGCGGGTGGTTTGAGAATGGCAGTCACCTCTTCAGCCACTTGATAGTAGTTCTGTCGAATGAGGCCATAGACCAGCTAATTGAGAACGACAGTCACCTCTTCAACTGCTTCTTGAATGAGTTGGGCTCGAATTGAATGTGGTTCCCCATCCACTTCAGGATGTATAAGAATGTTCCTTGTAACACCCCCAAATTTTATTCACCAAAATGCATTGTAATTATTGGAAATAGTCAATAAAATAAAAAGGTGAATTTTGAAGAGTGTGATTATGCTACTAGTGAGAAATTTGGTAAGGCAGTGAGTTTGTCATGTGATTTTAGAAGAACAAATGATATTCAAAAATTGTGAAATTTTACAAAGTGAAAGTAGTCATCCTAAACTTTAATTAGATATGTAATGAATAATTTTTGGCGATGTATGCAAAGAGTTATGAATTTTTGAAGTTAGCCCAGAAAAACTGTTGATTTTCTAGAATAGAATTCAAAGAATTTAATTTTGGAAATTTTGTGCTTCTAATTGGAAAAGGGCTATATTTTTCCTTGAAACTAAACTCAGTAAGGGTTCTATAGCCTTTGGAATCACTCCAATACGATGTTTACAAATTTAGTTATGAGTTTTCAACGTTTGAGTAGAAAACTTGCCAAAATTTCCAATAAATCTGAAAATGGGGATTTTAGAAATTAAATAATTAGATAAATTAAGGGAAAATTATGAAAGCTACTTCTCTTCCTCTTTCCCTTTATTTCTATCACTTTTTAGTGTCCAAGAGGGAGAGGGAGAGAGAGCTTGCTTGATTTTTATAGAGAAGAAAGGAGAAAGCTTGCAAAGGTAAATGATTCCTTCAGAAAATTAGCTCCTAACATGTGTAACCCTTCTTCTAAGCTTCTTCTCTATGCTATTCAACATTTTTTAAGCAAAAATTTTGAAGTTTGAGAGGCTAGGGTTTCAGCCAACCAGAGAACAACAAGAAAGAGCTAAAGGTAACTTCATAAGCTTCAAATATTTGGTTGTTCTGACTTTTATGGTTGATTTAATCGTTGAATTTCTGGTGAATTTGTTGTGGTTGTGAAATTTGGGAAACGTTGAAACCTAGGAGCTATGCTGACAAAATTAGGTCTAAATGGTAGTTATAACGTAATTGAATAGTTAATAAAGTGAAGAGTAAAAAGAAGCAAGTCTACAGAGTCAGAATTAGAGTTGGATTTTTGATGTTTTAATAATTCCACTGTGCTTAGGAGGGAAAATTAGGTAGGGTTATAGTTGAACAATTTTCCAAAAAAGCTCTAAAAACCATAATGACCCAAACGCCCCTGAAACCCTAAAATGGGGGCTGCCAAGGGCATTTCTGTGGTTTGACAGTGAATTTGGTAATTTTGAGTCCATAAATGATTTTTTTTGGGCAAAAATATGTCCGAATAGCTTAGGTCAAAATTTCGGGAAAAATACTGTCGGACCGAGTAAAGCGGGGCTGGGCCTGGTCCCCAGGGGTATTTTGGTAAATTTTCACTATAGACTCATATAATCACTTGAAACATTATGGAAGTGCCTAAAGTAGTACATGAATGAATTTTTACTTAATTCTTGTACATTTGAAAATTTAGGATCGGACAGTAGCCCGAGCCGGATACAGAATGTTGGACTGGTAGAAAGGTACAAGAGAAGGACTCAGAGACCAGAGGTAAGGAACTTACCTTACTTGCATGTATTTGATATCTTTGCTTGTGTAGTGATATATGTGATTGCTATGGCCATAGTTTTGTTAAATGAAACATTGACCATACAGAAATGTCATTATGGGGCATATTTCTAGTTAAAGTTAGTATGTCATACATATAGCATCTATTATACATTCATTATGGTATCTATTTTCTACTGAGATTCTCTAGAATCTCACCCCCTCTACCAAAAATTTAGATAGGTGAAAACAGGAGGTGTATTGAAAGAAGAGAAGAGAACCATATGGGAGGAATGCAGTAGTAGAACGAAGATGGAAAGATGTCTCCGTTTCATTATAGTGGGTTTAGATACCCTAGTAGCCCTATTTGGTGACATTGATTGTAATTATCATGTACAATTCCAATAGGGAATTTTCATAATCGATTACTTTTTATCATTATATTAATATTATTCCTATGTTGCCTACCGAACTATGTATTGTTTTCCGTAAATACTCTAAAAAATGTGAAAATAAGATAAGGGTGTTACATTCCTAAGGGGTCGAAGGATCTAGTATGGGGCGAGGTCATGAAGGTAATAAATAGTATTTAATTATATTAAATATTTTGTAATTAATTGTATTTAATTAATATTTATTAATTGTATCATTTGTACGTAAATGTATTTAATTATTTTTTATTCAATTGTGTTATAACTTAGGTTTGTTGTCCTAGACAACCAGAAGAGGTAAACGCTTATAAAGATAGGAGATGGCTGGAGGAACAGGAGGAATCATCTCTTCAATAGTATGGATAAGGATAGATTCCTCTGCAGGCTACAGCAGCTAATAAGAACATCTCGTATGGCATCCCACTGAACGACTGGGCGAGTTTTATCCAATATAGGAGGAGCGTAGAGGGGCAGGTAATTTATATATAATTATAATTTTAATATAATTTTCATAATGTTTATGTTTTTAATAATTATAGTTGTTTTATATTTTTCAAATAGTTTTAATATTGTTTATTTTATGCAGACTTTTTCTGAGAGGAATACCAGGAAGGCTCAGAGGAGAACAGCCAGACGAAATGTGGGGAGTTATACATTATCACCTATAGACACATAGGTGGGACTCCGACCTCTCAGCAAGCAGAGGAGGCCATTGTAAGTTAATTTTTTGTTATATGTTTTATAAAACTAATTTATTGTAAATAACAATAATACTTTATTATTTTATAAAATGGCAGGAGCAGATGCAGCAGTTGCAGGCTGAGCTGCGAGAGACCCAGACCCATGAATCACAGGGGTTTGTAGACCCTACTGCACCATTGAAATTGGGTTTGGGTCCAATAAGCACCCTGGACGTGTGCGAGGTAGGTGATAAGCGTTAGACCTAGTATGGTCTATGGCAAGAGTGGCGCCTCTTATGCTGGCAGCTCTTGAGCACGGACGTCTATGGTTAGACGTCCGAGGGATGACTCTGTTGATGAGCTTTGTTGGGAGGTTGCCAGGGCACATGTTGCGGTGGCCTAGCAGATGTAGCAACAGGCCAATTTCTACTGCGTTCAACACACACAGTGGCAAGATATCACGAACAACATGCTAAAGCGGTCATAGACTCACTTGTTCCCTGACAAGGAGTATTCCAGCCACTTCTTACTGCCAATGATGATGGTATGGTTTACTCGACTCGGTGCCGTGATCCCCTCTCCCACCTGAGGGCAGCCCTGATGATCAGCCCATAATTCTGCCCTTTCAGATAGTTAGTTTATGCTTTTAGTTAGCTTTATGACAATTATATTTTCGTTTTAACATCTGTAAAAAACATTAGATTTTTATATGTTCATTAATATTAGATTCGTCTTTTGTTCACAACTCACAAAAAGAATTTGAAAAAAAATAAATAAAAATATTATTTATAGCGGTTGTAACAAAGAAATCACTACAAACTATGTATTTGTAGCAGTTAAGAATATTACACTGCTCCAAATAAGAAATACTCATTACTTTGTAGTGGTTCTAGGTTTTAACCACTACAAACTGTAGTTAAACATTGTAGCGGTTACATCAACAAGAACTGCTACAAACTGCAAAATAAAAAATTTGAAATATAACCAACGGTCAAGACACTTTATAGTGGTTTTCACAACTACAACTGTCAACACTCGTTTTTATTTTGATAGCACAGAGTGATAAAGACCAATTCCACAGGTATACAGAAAAAGTACAAATATACTGATAAAGTATTTATTTACATATAGGAATTAACAGTGCATAATTCGATAATATTTACAATTTTAGCCAAAATATTCAAATATAAGTACATATAACCACTCATCCTTGCCTTGGGATCCTTCTCTGTCAATTCCTTATGTCAGCACCCTCCTTGCCTTCGAATCTGCTAGTTCTCACTGGCACATTTTTGTTTATAAAAAGGGGTGAGAATCCAAGAAATCCCAGTAGTAACTGATAATCATTCATAGAAGATGCAATAAATAAATATGCCAAATACTAGATAATGCAATATTATATTAACACAAAACTCAATTCAGTCAGAAATGTGTTCAGAGCCAACCATAGTCGCAACCCCTACACATTTCGCACCTCAATCCTCGACTGGGTATATTAGTGTACCCATAGGCACTGCCTGTATGCAGTATTCATCAGTGTGCACTATGTATAACATATTATAGAAGATGGCATATAAATATTGGCATATTGTATGAAGGATAAAGTTATTACCCTAATTGTAACCCCCTACCTTATAATCCGTAATTATAATTTGAAGTTGTATAATTAAGATAAATTAGAGACCAATGGTTATTTTAAAATATGTTAAGTCCCAAACTTCAAAACAAGGAATTTCCCTGAGATGAAGTGGGTTTTCAAAATATATTTAATTTGGTCTCACATTCACATTTCGAATATAATTCACCTACGTAATTAAGTTCCATTCATAAATATCAAAGTGTAAACCAAAATTCCCAACAACCCCCGGGTTTTCATATAATAACTAAAGGGTTTACGGGACATATTCGTCTCTTACAAGTTCCCATTCAAGGGATTACATATCCTTATCCAAAATAATAGTTACAAAAGGTACAGTAATCCCAACCAAACTATGACAACCAACCAACAAATGAAAATAAATAACTAGCCATCCTTGGTTGTCTGCTTCTCCTTCAAGCTACTTGCCCTGGCTGTAGGTTAGTTAATGGAAAGAATGAGATTCAAGAGAATCTCAGTAGTAACAAATCACTCATACAAGATGTAATCACATAGCATGCAAGCAAATCACCAAGCAGTAGCAGCATACATATGGCCTTCACAACATACACATAGCTTTCACAATATTCACATAGCCCTCTCGGTTTACATATGGTCTTTACAGCATACACATAGCCTTCACGGCTTACACAATTACAATGGCAGGGGTAGGTGTGACTTGCGTCACCTCCACGACTGCTCACTCTGTAATACTCATAGCCTTTATGGCTTATACAATGCTTTCACAGCATACACATAGCCTTCACGGCATACTTATAGCCATTACAGCTTACACATAGCCTTCATGGCTTTCACAGCAGCAAATTTCGCAGCATTCATAATACACAATTCAATGATATGACAAACATACAATACATTACACATAGTATAAGAGAAAGTGTCACTACCTTGTTCTTTCCGGGTGTTCTTTGGCACAGATTGCTCACATTCAGGGCAAATATCGAATCCAATCAACCAAAATCAAGGACATAATGTCATTCCCTTTTCCGGTTCCTTAACTTTAAAACACTTAAGGTTGCTTATTATTTGAGTCCTTTAGCTGGCTATGATAAGCTCAACGAAAGCCTAAAAGGTTTGGGAAAGACTATACGAAAGACCACCTCTCAGAAGTGAAAATACTTATTTTTGGTGGTTGCCCGCGGCCAAACAATCTTTGGCTGCAGCCTATAACCCCCTTCCATAATTATATCCGAAATACACATTTAAAATGAAATAGAGACTACTAACAATGAAAATTCAATTTCAAACCCATCTACCAGACCGGATTTTCACAAATACTTTTTAAAATCTAAATAACCAGGTCTCATATTCACATTTCGAATACAATCACTTCATGTGGATAATCACATTCAATATATAAATCAGAGTGCATAATATAATAATCCCGGCAATCCCGGGTTCTATATATTAACTCAAGCTTTACAGGGCATATTTGCCCATACAAGTCCTTATACGGGGATTACACAAATCTCATCTCAAATACACACTCACATCCTCAATTAAACACAAATATCCAATACTTAATACTCTCCGCTATGATAACTAACTACCAACTAATGACAGCCCAAAGGAGTTCTCATCGCCCTTGGATGCTTGCCCCATCCTCGATCCACCTATCCTGTCTATATGGTTAGTAGGGGAGGGTGAGATTCGAGAGAATCTCAGTAGGAAAACAATACCAATATGCATGTACGATAAGTGTTTAATGCATGACATGCTTGCATCACATAACTCATGCTCACATAATGAAAAATTTGTAAGCTCAATCTTCAAACAACATACTGATGGTCATAGCATAAATTGAAACATAGCTTCAAATTACACATAATCATGTAAAACAAAGACATGCACCAATACACTAACACAAATATATAATACATGCTGGAGAGGTATGTTCCCTACCCTCTTTCCACGTGTGCTCCAGCACCAGCTACTCACGATCCGAAGAACATCGAACTACGATCAGGGCGAATATCCAACCCTATAACCAAAATCATGGACATAGGGTTAATCCCTTTTCCAATTCCTCAACAAACAAACACTTAATGTTGGTTATCATTTAACACCTTTAGGTGGCTACTCAAAGCCCGAACACATGCCTAAAGGGTTGGGAGAAACTATACAAAGCATCACCTTTCAGAAGTGCCAAAATACTGATTTTGGGGGTTGGCTGTGGCCCATAAATCCACTGGCCATGGGCAAAAAGAAGTCAGAAATATTTGGGCCACAGCCAACTTCCTTAGGCCGTGGCCGAGAGCAGGTCAGTAAGTTTTGGGCTGCGGCCAGCCCCTTATGGGCTGTAGCTAACACATAGTCAGAAGGTTTTAGGTCGCGGCCAGCCTTATGGGCCGCAGCCAACCTATAACCCTTACTCTTGGCTGATTTACAAACACTCATAACTTTGTGCACATACTCATAATGACTCAATCTTTATATGGATGGAAGCTTGCAATGTGTACTACAATCTTGGAAAATTTTACAACATTTAGAAACTATTTGCTATGTCAAAATACCATGCAAAGTTGGCCACTTGCAAAGCATTTCAAACCTAGCCAAAATTCCAGAATTTCAGTTTTCACACCATGATCTCCAATGGTTCCAATTTCACACCAAACACCATTCCTATACAGTTTTGAACAAGGAATGCATTGGAAATGCCAAATCAACCAAATTCACATTACATTGACATGTTTCCACAACATGTCACACAACTCATAGCACAAAACACACATTGCACCACTTTCCATTTCACATTCTCAAATCACTTCCAATGACACCAAAACACACTATGGCATCAATTTAACCGCAATTCACCATTCAAATAATCCAATTCGAAAATCACACAAAATCAAGGAAAATATCAAAATTCTCAAAACTCCACCAAAAACCACAATCAATAGATCAAAAGGGCGCAAACACTCACCTCTTCCTCTTTCCCAAAAAAATTCCTTGATTCTTCATCTTTCCTAATTTCCACAAGCTTTAAAGCACCTCCTTTCAAAAATCTAAAACCATAGAGATGAAGCTCTCATCAATATGATTAAGATTAGTAAAGAGGATTTAGCCATTAGAGGACCACAAATAGGCCAAAACTCACCTTATTCTTTTCTCTTTCCTCCCTCTCTTGGTCGACCATGGCTGTTGGAGAGAGAGACGAAGATGATGAAGAAGAGGATCAGCTTTTAGGGCCAAATGGCTTCTTGGCTGAATAAAGGAAGAGAGGAGAGAGGGAGAGTTGAAATCTTGACCCAAAATCCAAGGGTCCACAAAATGCCACTTGTCACCATCTCAACACACCTCTTATGAGCTCACATGAGCGCACCACATGGGATTCCACCCTTTGATCTATTACACAATTCAATCTCAACTATTGATCTTGAAGTTACTAATGAGTTTCCTCTTCGGTAACTGACCAATTGGTCGGTAACTTTACCATTTTGCCCCTAATTATGGCAATTCCCATTGAATCACCACCAAACACATTTCATATCTCATTTCTTTATACCATGCGCCCTCCCCTTCACATTCAATGAATCTTAAGCTTTGACACACAAATAAGCTTAAATGTAGGGTTTGGGCAATGGCTACACACATACGGATCACAATTCTCATTGAATTCTCTAAAAGGATCATTAATAACTAATCAACTCCGCTTTTGGAGTCATTATCCCTTAATCACAATATAGGATCCTGCTAAACTAGGGCTTAGCAGTCCACTTACTTCAAGCTTATTCTCTAGCCTCAAGTGTTAAAATTCGGGGTATTATATTTCTCCTCCCGTTCAATAAATTTCATCCTTGAAATTTGTTGCACCACTTAAACAATAAACTACGGATGCTTCTTCATGATAGCTTCCATTTCACAAATCATTTCACATTGGGATGGTCCCTTCCAAACCACCCTCACAAACAAGATGCCACAAAATGTAAACTTGAGCTTAGCAGTCCACTTATTTCAGGCTTATTCTCTAGCCTCAAGTGTCAGAATTCAGGGTATTACACAGCCAAAGATAGCTCAGAATGTTTTTCGCTATGGCAAGAGATTTTGGCTATGGCCAAAAAGAATTTAGCAATTTTTTGACTGTGACTAATAGTTTTCCGGCTGCAGCAAAAAGTAAGTCAGAAGCTTTTGGGCTGCGCCCAGGAACTTTTGGCTGTGGCCAGGAAAATTTCTGCTTATTAGTTGAATTTCAAAAAATCATAACTAATTCTGGAAAAATTGAAATGAGGTGATCCCAAGTCCTACGGAAAGCTATTGAAGTCCTATATACAGGAAAAATATCAATCACTACTGTTCATAACCACAAAAATACATAATTACACAAAATCTCATACTGCTCCAGAATAGCTTCCAATTTCAACCCCAAATTTTGGAAATACATAACTTCCAGCACACACATTGAAATGACATACATTATATATCCATTTTACAGATTTGCATGTATAATATTAGACTAGAAAGTTTCAGAATTTTTAGACACCATTTACACATTCAAAACTGCCATGCAAACAGACTGCCCTGCACAGAGTTTACACTTGACAAAATTTCCTATTTTCAACAAATATGTCCAATGGCTCCAAAATCAACAACTAAACCTATTCCTATAAAATTTTTCATAAGGAAACTATTGGGATCACTAAAACAACCAAATTCACATCACATACATATATGTTATGTTTTCAACCACATTGCAACACAAACCACCAAATTACCAACTTTTCATTCAATGATCCAAACCAATTTCATTGTTCAAACCATGCAACAAGACACCTATTCTACTACCAAAACACCATGCAATACACAAGACCCTAATGACATGAAAATTAGGGCTAAAATACATAAATTTCAAAGTTCAACCTATGAGCACAATATATATACCAAAAGAAAGATGTTTCTAACCTCTTTCACTTCCTCAAGCTTGTTTCTTGATTCACCGACTTTCAACTTTTCAAAAGCTCTCAAACTGCTTCTTTCAAAAATCTTAACCATGGAGATGAAGCTCTCATCAAGGTGGTCAAGATTAGTGAAATGGATTTAAGCATTCAAAACCATTTACAAGGCCAAAACCTTACCTTTCCACTTTTTCTTTCTTCCTTGAGTTGGGACAAAAATGGAGGCTTGGAGAGAAAGAAGATGAGATTATAATAATGATGAATTCAATTTTCTCTTCCCTCTTTAGCCCATACATAACCGACTAAAATAGAGGAGAGGGGGGAAAATGAATTAAAAATTCATCGTGGACTTTTTAACCATAATCAAGGGTGCATATGTTAACACTTGGCATCATCTATCCACTTCCTCTATTCACATGAAAGCATAGGATCACTCTCTCATAATCTCTTTAGCAATTAAACACTTAACAATAGCTCCAAGTAATTCATAAACTCCCACTACGGTAGCTGACTAATTAATCGGTAACTTTTCTTTCTCCCATTTTGCCCCTAACTATAGTAATTTCTCTTGAATTACTACTAAACACATTTTATCGTTCCATTTCACCATATTATGCGCCCTTCCTCCGTCTAATTTCAATTTAGGTCTTAATCCATAATTGAGCTTAAATACAAGGTTAAGCTCTAATTAAAACATACCCAATTCACAATTCGCATTGCACTTTCCAAAAGTGTTTATTTAACAATAATTATATTCACTTTTGGAGTCATTAGCCCTATTAACCCTTTTCCGCCTCGAAGCGTGTGTCTCATAAAGCGTGCCAATGTCTAGGCTCTCAATTTGGTCCTAAAATATCAAATGTACAAGAATTAGGTTAAAACTCATTCATGTACCATTTTAGGCACTTCCATAGTGTTTATAGTGGTTATATAAGCCTATTGTGAAATTTACCAAAATGCCCCCGAGGACCAGGCCCAGCCCTGTGTACCTGGTCCGACCGTACTTTTCCTGAAATTTTGACTAGGGCCATTCTTACATATTTTTGCCCAAAGAATCTATTTCTAGAATTAGAATTGCCAAATTTACTGCCAAAAGATAAGAGCCTCAATTTCAGGGTTTCAGGGGTGTTTTGGTAATTATGCTTTTGAAGGTTTTTCTAGAAAAGTGATAAACTATAATCCCACCTAATTTTCCCTCTTAAATGCAATGGAATCATCAAAACATAAAAATCCAACCCTAACCCCCAAAATTGGACCTAGCCGAAACCCAAGATTCTCCAGAAAAATTTTGGGTTTTCCAATTTTAACTCCGTAGACTCACTCCTTTTTACTTCTAGTCACATTATTAACTATTAATTACGTTAAAACTACTATTTAGGCTCAATTTTGGTAGCATAACGCCTAGGGCACACCCTTTCATAAATTTTACAACAAAGCAAATACAACAGAAATCCACCTATTAAATTATTTACAGTAGCCAGAATAACCAAAGATTGAAGTTTAAGAAGTCACCTTAGCTTTCGTCTGGCTTTTCCCTCTCTTGGCTAAAAACTTTAGCTTTAAACCTTCAAAATTTCTGCTTCAACAACCTTGAATCATGCAAAAGAGAAGCTTGGAGGAAGGATTACACAGGTTAGAAGGTAAATCGCTGAAGAAATCAAGCTTACCTATCGAATTTCTCCTCCTTCTCTCTATAAATTCTCTCAAGCCCTCTCTCTCTATTTAGCAACCAAAACTGATGTGAAATGGGCAGGAAAGGGAAGGAGATGATTTCTACAAATATCTCATAATTTTCCTTTAATTTAATTAATTTTCGGATTTATTGGAAATTCTAGCAGATTTTCTGCCCAAAATTTGAAAAAGCATAACTAGATTTGTAAACATCTTATTGGAGTGATTATAAAGGCTATAGAACCCTTATTGAGTCTAATTTCAAGGAAAAATATAGCCCGTTGCCACTTGGAAGAACAAAATTCTCAAAATTAAATTCTTTGGATGCTATTCTAGAAAATCAAAAAAATTTTCGGGCTAACTTCAAAAACTCATAACTTTTTGTACACATCTCTAAAAATTTTCCATAACCTATCAAATTAAAGCTTAAGATGTCTACTTTCATCTTGTAAAGTATTATAATTTTTAAGCATCGTTTGGTCTTCCAAAATCACCTGACAAACTCACTACCTCACAAGGAATTTTCACTGGCCGCAAAATCACATCCTCCAAAATTCACCCTTCCATTTTATTGAATATTTCCATATATTTATAATGTATATTGGTGAATTTAATCTAGGGTGTTACAGTTCTCCCCCACTTAAATAAATTTCATCCCTGAAATTTGCCACACTTGTACAACTATAACTTCAAGGTAACACTTTCTCATTTTCAGTTCTTTTTGATTATATCAATACTTCAAATCCTGATGGCCGCAGTACAGAACTACAATAGCACCATAACGGTACGTCTCTATATTTTCAGTGCAACACAATTGCTGCTAACTCAAGATCATGTATGGAATACTAATTAAATTTGTTTTTCTTGAGGCTTCCATTCTCTAGATGCATAAGCTATTATATGGCCATATCGCATTAAAAAACTTCCCAATCCTGCCTCTATCATCAATAAGGACAACAAAGGTCCATAGTAGATCCGAGATTATCAATATCGATATTGACATTAATTTTCATCTCAGCTTGTTGAAGACCATCTCCAGTTACAGTCCCACAGATAATGTTGAGATTTTTTTAAAACTATTATGGAGAAATTCAGTATGCATCTTTTGTAATATCCGGTAAAACCCAGAAAACTACGCATTTCAAATACAGTCTCTAGCCTCTTCCAGCTCAGTACTGCTTCCACCCTGTAAGGATACATCAAGACTCCTTGCTGTGAGACTATATGACCCAGAAATCTAGCTTCTGAAGTCAAATCCCATATTTGCATAAATCCTAGTATGTTCAGTACAGTTTTCAAATACTGTTCCAGCTTCCGATTGTATGGAAAAAAATACCAAATCTGTAGTTGATTCATGCCCCTCGGCCTTTATCATATAGTTTAGACAATCATTGGCCATGACAATTTTAACACCCGTGGGTATAAACACAACCAGAGCATCAGAATGGTTATGTACTCTTAGGCCTAGCTGTCTTACACAAGTATATACCATAAATGAATGAATGACTAGCCCATGAATCATGCATCAATTATGTTGAACAACCATTATAATAAATCATACCTTGAGTTAGTTCAGGATATTTCTGGGCCTCCTCTTGAGGAATCATATAAGCTCTGCCTGTACTCTTGGTCTAGGCTCAATAGGACGTTACTGCTTTTGTGGCCAATTATTAGCATAATTCCCCCTATAACAATTGTTGGGCCGGTTTAAGTCCTACTATAATGGAGAGCCATTACATGCTCTGCTAAGATGGTGTGGCTTCTAGCAAACCTAACATGTTCTGCCTTATTAGGATCTTTGATTTTAATGACCTCCAGCTTGGTATAGTTTCTTATCACTACTCCTGGGTGGTTCACTTGGTTCTTTTCATTTCTAAGATGATATACCTCTTCCAGAAGTATCCTTACTGTTGTTTTTGGCAGCCAAGCTCAACATGCATTTCTCGATGTAACGACACTCTTCCACTACTTTGCTAAACTCAGTGAAATATTGTGAAACTAGTTTCTCTTTTAACTCTGGTCTCAGTCCCTCAATCAACATATCAGTACTCCATTCTTCATTATCATGAAGCTTGAGGTATGTTGAATATTGAGATAACCGAATGTACCAAGACAGATAGTCCTCAAAACTCTCCCAGTCTTATTGTTGGATGCTTAAAAACTCTTTCTCTTTTTCTCGTCTGATGGAAAGGAAAAAATATTTCTCGTTGAACTTCTCTTAGAATAATTCCCAGGTGATTCAAATATTCCTTCCCCTCAAAATCAGCTTTGTGTTTTTCCACTACCGGTCTGCGTCACCTTTCAGCTTGTATATGGTTAATAAGGCTTTAATCCATCTGGGCACCATAGCATACTGAAAATTTTATCCAAGCAGGACAACCAGTCTTCTACAATCTATAGGTCAAACTTTCCTCAGAATATAAGAGGCTATTGTTTGCTGAACCTGCTCAACCAGGTTTGGGTGTCTATTTCAGGTTTTGGTAAAATTTCCTCTGGTAGGGGTTCTTCATGTAGTTCTTACTCACTTTTCTGTCTGACTAACTCTTCTTGGCAGTCTTCTAGGTGATCTTGCTTAAGCTGTACTTCCCTCAACTCTCTTTTAATTTCATTTACTATAGCTTGCTGCTACGTAAGCATAGCCAACATTTGCTACTGGAATGGATCTGGTCTAGGACCCTGATCTTCCTCATTATTATTTCCAGCTCTACCTCCGGTCCTTCCTCCAACTCAGCCTCGACAACAAACTCTACTATGCATCATTTATATATTTCAAACTACATGAAAATAAAGAAAAATTATATTTCATATAAGAAGGGCATTTTTGTCATTTTATAAAAGTCAAGATATATAGATATGTCATATATAGCATACATCAACTATTTACAGTAGTTATAGAAAGATTGAAACATTACAAAACCTATAAACTACTATACATGACATACTAATCCTTTTTAAATTTCAAAATTCTAAGTTCATGCAACTTCCCAGGGGGTCACCAATCCTAGATTACCCTAGGTCGAGCACGATCAACTTTCTATGTACCCTCCCAAAACACTGACTCGATTAAATCTTTTTTAGCCCATCGATACTACCTGACTGCCCATGTCTTAAATACATACCAGTTAGCTCTGGTCACCAAAATATACTGCGTAGCCCCATATGACCCAATATACATAAACTTCTATACTAGGTTTCTTATATGTCTTAGAAACATCCAGAAGTTCGCGATTGGGCCCTGCTGAATGATAAGAATCTTCTGTTGGTTCCAATATGCTAAGCTGAGAAGAAATACATGGTGGTGTGGACCTAGAATTCATCAAGCAATGCGATCTCTAGCTATATCTGAATCCAATACAGTGACTCTACACCTCGCAGGAACGCTAGATACTAGCCTCTGGGTGTATCATGTTCCCATAGCACTTTATGCTATCTACCTAATATAGTACCTCAACTCTAGGTCCAGGTATAGATCATATGGCACCTACATTGGCTCTGCCCAAGACTTACAATCACTCAGCTCATTCTCTTGATACTCCTCCGGATCCTTATCTGGGTCCTCCTCTGGATCCTCTCCTGTCTCCCTAACTTGTAACTCTACTGACGATGCCAGCCTCGGCTCTGATCCATATACTGGTAATATCGGCACACTCTTCCTTGCCATCCGTATCATACGGAGACCCCTAGATGCATAGTATTCAATAAAGAGCTATCCGTCTGGTATACACTGCATTGGCGGGCTTTGGTTGACCGATGCCTCTGACCCCTCATATGGCTCGCTATCACTGCTTATGATATCCTATCACTATGTAAATAAAACCAAATCAGTATACCATTCTGATAATGCCAAAACCACTTTAAAGCTCTGCCAGAATCGCTTGGGCTCTGATACCAATAATGTCAACACCTATGTCTATTTCAATATGTGCAAAGTGATGAAGACCAATTCCACAAGCATACAGAAAAAGTACCAATATATTGATAAAAGTATTTATTTACATACAGGAATCAACAATGCAAAATTCGATAATATTTACAATTTTACCCATAATATTCAAATATAACTACATATAACCACTCATTCTTGCCTCGATATCCTTGTTTGTCAATTCCCTATGTCTGCACCCTTGCCTTTGAATCCACTAGTTCCCACTGGCATATTTTTGTTTATAAAAAGGGGTGAGATTCTAAGAAATCCTAGTAGTAACAGATAATCATTCATAGAATATGCAATAAATAAACATGTCAAATACCAGATAATGTAATATTCTCTGTTACTACTGGGAAATGTGTTTAGAAATGTAATATGCCAGATAATGTAAATATGCCAAATAGTTAGGAAATGTTATTATGCCAAATACTAGAAATGTAATATTATCCGAAAAAACTCAATTTAGTCAAAAATGTGTTCAGACCCAACCACAGTTGTAACCCATACATATTCCCGTACCTCAGTCCTCGACTGGGTATATCAGTGTACCCATAAGTACTGCCCATATGCACTATTCATCAATGTGCACTGTGTATAACACATAACAGAATATGTCATATACAAAGCATATAAACATTGGCATAGTGTATGAAGAATAAAGTTACTACCTTAACCCTTTTTCACCTTGAAACGTGTGTTTCGTAAAGCGGGCCAACATCTGGGCTCTCAATTTAGTCTTAAAATATCAAATGTATAAGAATTAGGTTAAAACTCATTCATGTACCATTTTTGGCACTTCCATAGTGTTTATAATGGTTATATAAGCCTATTGTGAAAATTTACCAAAATTCCCTAAGGGACCCGGCTCGGCCTTGTCGTACCTGGTTCGACCATACTTTTCTTAAAATTTTGACCTGGACTATTCTAACATATTTTTACCCAAGGAATCCATTTTCAAACTCAGAATTATCAAATTCACTGCTAAAAGACAAGAAAACCCTTGGCATCCCTATTTTAGGATTTTAGGGGTGTTTTGGTAATTATGCTTTTGAAGGCTGTAATGGAAAAGTGGTCAACTATAACCTCACCTAATTTTCCCTCACGAACTTAATAGAATCATCAAAACATCAAAATATAACCCTAACCCTACGAATTGGACTTGCTGAAACCTAAGATTCTCTAGGAATATTTGGGATTTTCCAATTTTGACTCTGCAAACTTGCTCTTTGCTACTCCTAACCACTTTATTAACTATTTAATTACATTAAAACCACTATTTAGACTCAATTTTGGTAGCATAACACCTAGGGCACACCCTTCCTAAATTTACAATCAAAGTAAATGAAATAGAAATCCACCGATTAAATTATCTACAGCAACCAGAATAACCAAAGATTGAAGTTTAGGAAGTCACCTTAGCTTCGGTTTGGCTTTTCCCTCTCTTTAGCCAAAAACCCTAGCTCCAAACCTTCAAAATTTCTGCTTTAACAACCTTGAATCATGTAGAAGAGAAGATTAGAGAAAGGATTATACAGGTTAGAAGGTAAATCGCTGAAGAAATCAAGCTTACCTGGCGAATTTCTCCTCATTCTTTCTACAAATTCTCTCAAGCTCTCTCTCTCTCTCTCTCTCTCTCTCTATTTGGCAGCCAAAACTAACGTGAAATGGGCAGGGAAGGGAAGGAGATGATTTTTCAAAATATCTCATAATTTTCCCTTAATTTAATTAATTTTCAGATTTATTGGAAATTCTGGCAGATTTTCTCTCCAAATTTGCAAAGTCATAACTAAATTTGTAGACATCGTATTAGAGTGATTCTAAAGGCTATAGAACCCCTGTTGAGTCTAGTTTCAAGGCAAAATATAGCCCTTTACCACTTGGAAGCACCAAAATTCCCATAATTAAATTCTTTGGATACTATTCTAGAAAATCTATAATTTTTGGGGCTAACTTCAAAAATTTATAACTTTTTGTATACAGCTCCAAAAATTACTAATAACCTGTCAAATTAAAGCTTAGGATGTCTAATTTTATATTGTAAAATTTCATAACTTTTGAACACCATTTGTTCTTCCAAATCACCTGACAAACTCACTGCCTCACAGGGGATTTTCACTGGCCACAAAATCACATCCTCTAAAATTCACCCTTCCATTTTATTGAATATTTCCACATATTTACAATATATATTGGTGAATAGAATTTGGGGCGTTACAACAACTGCTACAAAAAATCTCAATTTGAATTTTAAAAATTTGAATCCTGCCCTTATACATTTGTAGCGGTTATACAGCACATCCGCTACAAACTGACTTGCACATTTGTAATGGTTTTGTTAAGAAACTGTTACAAATTGAAAATCATTAATTTGCATATGTTAATTCCCACCAATGGTCATACATATTCATAGCAGTTGTTTTGATTTAACTACTACAAAGTGTCCAACATTTGAAATTTGAATTTCATATCCCACCAACGATCCTCATATTTTGTAGCGATTTATTTAACTATAACCGCTCCAAACTTCTACTTGGTATCGGTTTTAGAACCACTACAAAATATTAAATGTTGGAGAATTTGAATACAAGCTTCCAGTCACCCGTCATACTCTATTCACTTATCTTCTTTACTAAATTTTCTCATTAGCTATGGATAAGCCATGGATCAGGTTATGTAATATCCTAAATTTTGGACCTAGAGACTTGAGGATATGCCTATATTAGGCAAACACTAAACCATATTTTGGAAGACTCCTAAGAATTTCGACAGATAGAAAGACTTAAGGAGACAATATGATCCAGCCCTACTGAGCTAAGGGCCCAATACGTATAAGTAAAAGGATCAAAGTATCAATATAGATGTGCACATGACACATATATTGGGTAGGTAGAAGATGCCACCCAGCTATGTCATGAGGTAAGGGACGAATTAGTAGGGTAAAATAGGCCGGTATAGGTATGCAAATGGTATTTTTGGGGCAGATATATGTACCCTACGTTTTTTAAGTAGACACCGGTATATAGTTCCATGTAAGGCCCACACACATACTTCAACCTAGTGTCATCTTTTATGCCTCAGTATGCATGCCATGTTCCCAAGTAGAATCCCGAGTATACACCGATAAAGAAACTTAATTAAAGTAATGCTAACAAAGTACGTAATGATGACTCATGATGAAACACCTTTTTGTTGGCTAAATAATAACATGACATGTGTCCCTTAATCATGACAAAGTACAAAGCCACTTTTGTATTGGCCAAATAAGGCAGTGACAAGTGTCCCACATCATTACACCACCTTTTTGCCTTTTGTGTTAGCACAATCATGAGGTGTCATATGTCACTTAAGCCATGGAAATTCACTGGTCTCTGCCCTGATCGCGTACTTGACTTTCTCAAACATTGAACCCAAGAGTCAGGGGAAAATCATCTGACCCTCACTATCCATGACAAGTTAGATGGCTGAAGGCCTGAGAAAAACGGTGGGACCCACTTTATTATAGCAAGTGACACGTGTCACTGAACTAGTGGATCATCGGACAAATGGCACCATAGAATTTTAACACGTGTCAAACAACTTTTAAGACTCATTAAGGGCCATATATTTTCAGCCAAATACCCCAAAATTTGGAACCAATCCCAAAAAATGTTAAGAAAAATGGAAGAAGAGAGAAGGTAGATGAATAGTAACTGTTCTTACGCTCCGAAGCCGATTCCACCCCTAATTCGGTATTTCCAGCTCCTTGAGTATTCTGTAATGTTGTTCCTCTCAGTGAGAGCAACATTTCTATGGTTTTAGATTTTCATTTGGAGGGTTTGGTACCATCTTGCTGGCCGGAGTGCTGACAGATTTCTGAACCAATTGGCAAAACACGTAAAGGTAAGCGTGGGCTTCATTTTGAATCAATTGGTTTGTTATTTAGATGTGTTTTTATTGGGGTGGGGTACTGTTCATTTTTTAGCCAAGGGTATTTTTTATGTTTAATCATGTGTTTATGGTTAAATGATGATTTATGATGATTTTGGAAGCTTATGTTTAAAGCTGTGTGAATTCGTTTTCTAAAGGCAGCGAGTTTGGAATGAGTTTTTGAATGACCAAATCTTCTCCAATAGCCATGAAACTTTCCAGATTTAAAATATACATCATAAGTTTTAATTTGATATATAACATGTGTCATTTGGGCTTGTAGATTATGAGATATGAATTTTTGAAGTCAGGCATCAAATCTGGAATGTTCTCTGGACCAATTGTGCTGTTGATGTTTCTTAGAAAATTATCCCTATAATTAGTAGTAGCTATTATTTTTCCCTTAAAATAAACTTAATGAGGGTCACATAGAAGTTTTAACCACTGCAATTGGATTTTTCTAGAATTAGTTATGATTTTTCAAAGTTAAGGGAAAAATCTGCCAACTTTTTGGAATAGTGTGAAAATAAGAAAGTAAGCATAATTCAAAATTAATTTGAACTTCAATGGTTAAGTAAAGTCCATAAAGCTAGTGTGGGTTCATTAAATATCCACTGGGCCTAATGTGTTAACTTCAAAGTTAATCAACTAATGTGTCTTGGGTTATTAAAATTGGAGACAAGTATAGACCCAAATAATAAAGACAAGTCCTAGAGGCTAAAGTAGCCCATTAGACATTTATTTGTCATGACTCTAATATTGTGGCTATATATCTAGGGTCATGAGGTTACAAAGAAGAAGCAACTTCAATGGTTGAAAGAAAAAGTACTAAAAAAGGGACTCAAAGACAAAAGGTAGTGAACTTACTTACTTGCATGTATGTGATGTTTATGTTGTGTATTGATTTGCTATATTACTTTACTTGATTATGTGAAGCATATATGAATAAATGAAGCTCTGTTTCTATTTTTACTGTGGCCATAAGTATGTTGCATGAAATATTGAGCATGCAGAATATCATTACATGAACATGAGCCTATGTAAGGCAAGCATATCATGTACTAGCATTCATCTTGAGTGTATTGTCTATAATATTTGCAACTGAGATTCCCCCAAATCTCACCCTCCCTGACCAACCATATAGTCAGCTGAGCATAGAAGAGGAGTGCAGGATGTTGATCTAGGAAAGAGGTTGCAATAAAGAAGAGAATAAGTATCCACACACTAGTCTGTTGTGTAAATTAATATATTTACAATAGATAACTGTATAACCCGAATGATTATTGAATTAATTATCCAAACATAATAATTGAATTAGAAGTGGGTAATAGCACGGTACAAGCCCATTAGTTAAGAAACCTTTCATACATAAAAATGAACAAGGAATCATTCTAATTAAGATAATAAAGAGAATTAAGGAAATATGAGTCATAATGAGTAGGGAACCATGGTGAATAATCTTCAAAAAGTTTTAAGTTATTCAGAAAACCCTTTCAAGTGTAAGTATTGGAGTTGGAATTTGAAATTGGTTGTCAAGAAATGTCACTTAGTGGTCCAAATTCATTACAAAAGACTTATCAAAATGATAATGTAACTAGACTGTTACAGGTTGCCACGCAATTCTCCAGAATATTTATAAGGATTAAACAATTTCTTGGATTTTGCATACTCTCACGCCAGCTGTAATGGCAAGATAATTTGTTCATGTCAGAGATCCAAGTTCAAGAAGTGGCATGAACGACAAGCTATTAAGGAATATTTACTTATAAAGCCTTTCTAATAAGACTATACGTTATGGGGAGTTCATAGTGAGAAGACTGGTATGAGATATGGTGATGCTCTTCCTCGAAGTTCACAAGTAGAAGTTCAAGCAAATGAAGATGATCTTATTAATGACGTTATACGTGATGCATTTGGTTTTCAAGATGACAACTTCAATGAAGTGTAGGGTTCAGAGCCGGTCCTCTTGAGGAATGAAGCAGCTCAAGATTTTTTTAGCTTAATGGATGAAGCAAATCATCCTTTATATAAACGTTGTCGAAAATACTCTAAATTATCTTTTTTGATCAAGTTGTATCATATCAAGTGCTTGTGTGGAATCACAGATAAGGGAACATCGATGTTACTGGAATTATTACAAGATGCGTTCCCTAATGCGGAGATTCCCATAACAGTCTACGAGGCCAAGAATATTATTAACACATTAGACTTGAACTACCAAAAATTTGATGCATTCCCCAACGATTGTATGCTATATTGGGGAGACGATGCCAGTAAGGAGACTTGTAAGTGATGTCACACATCAAGGTACAAGACAATTTAGAAGGGGAAAAAGCAGAAGAAGAAACCTGTAGAGATTCTCAGGTACTTTCCTTAGAAGCTGTGGTTACAAAGATTATTTATGTCATCCAAAATAACAGAGCACAGGAGGTGGCATGAGGTTGATAAGAATGAAGATGGTAAATTAAGATATCTTCGGGATGCAGACGCCTGGAAAATGTTTGTCAAAGACTTTCCATCTTTCATGGCTGACCCTAGAAATATTCAGCTTGCTTTGGCAATCGACGGTTTCAATCTATTTAGGAATCTTAGAACAAGTTACAGTATTTGGCCTATAGTCTTAGTTCCCTACAACTTACCCCTGGATGTGTATGAAACAAAGCTCCTTTATTTTGTCTATGATCATTCCAGGCAAAAAGGCACTGGATAATGACATCGATGTGTATCTCCTATCGCTTATTGTAGAATTTCTTGCCCTATGCAATGTCGGCATTGAGACATGGCACGTACGGGATGACATTGTTCAACTTGCATGCGGTCTTAAGTGGACGATTAGTGACTTTCCTAGCTAGGAATGTTCTCCGGGTTGAATGTACATACTGGGTCAGCGTGTCCAACTTAAAATTTTGACTCTGACTCAGTGCGCCTTCCCCACAGCTGAAAGTGGTGCTTCTTGAGGTTTTAGTGGTTTCTTGATGGAAAGCACAAGTTTATATCACAATGAAATCACTTCAATGGGAAACCAGAAAAAAAAGGATCACTTTAGACTTTATCTAATGTAGATATCTTACAGCAGCTTGAGGATGTTGAATTCGAGTTCAGAAAAAGTGATGATACAGTAAAAGCAAGGTGAAAGATGGGTAGGACTTCTGCTCTATGCCTCATCAATATAGGAAGATACGTATTCTCTTCACTCTTCCATATTGGAAATCTAATTTAATTCATCATATTCTTGATGTCATGCACATTGAAAAAAATGTATGCGACAATGTGCTATATACGTTGCTTAACGAGCCTAGCAAGTCAAATGATCATCATCAAGTGAGGAAAGATTTACATGCATTGGAATTCGTGAAGGCGTGTGTCCAAAGAGCATGATAAATTTCAACCTACAAAGTTCACCCTCACAAAATTGAACTAGGAAGTCTTCCTCGTGATGTTGAAGAAAATAAAAGTTACTAATGGGTATTCAAGTAACATTTCACGATGTATTGACATGCAGGTTTAAAAGGTTGCTGGCATGAAGAGTCATAACTCACATATTCTTATGCAACAGTTACTTTTGTTGGCTATAAAGAATTTACTTCAGCCCTATGTGTCCATCATTTTTTATGCAACTTTGTTCTTTCTTTCAGAAGTTGTGTTCCAAGGTTTTGATTGTTAAGGAGCTTGATCAGCTGCAGTCCAAAATCATTCTTATACTTTGTCATTTAGAGATGATCTTTCCTCCGTCCTTTTTCACTATGATGGTTCACCTTACAATCTACCTTATTCATGAAACAAAGCTCACAAGCCTAGTTCAATATTGATGAATCTATCCTATTGAGAGGTATTCATTATTAGTTCCTATGTTTGCTAGTTGCCCTTTTTAGCTTTTAGTATCATTTTTCCTTCTTTACTTTGTAGGTTACTAAGGAAATTGAAATCTGTTAGATATTATTAGTTTTGATGATGTCAAATATAGATATGAAATGATAAGAGCAAAAATTTTATAATATATTTCTTTGACTAATTACTATGTTTACTATTACATATCTTATAGTTAGTCAAGCAAAGAAACAAGAAGATTGAAGATTAGCTAGGCAAAGAAAGAAGAAGATTGAAGGTAGTTAAGAAAATAAAGAAGATATCTTAATTGGCTTATGGAGAATGATCATCAAGAAGGAAATCAAGAAGAAATATTTTGAAGAAAGAAGAAATTACAAGATCTAGTGAGAATATCAAGATTTAAGTTGTTAGAAGTGATACTGGAGGTTTCTATGATCAAATGATGGTTGGTATGGGTTAATACAAAGCTAAGATGACTTATATATGAATTATAGCACTTTTAGAGGAGTTACACTCGAGTGTGTGCTCAACACTGGAGTGTCAAAGGTGTTGCACTCAAGTGACACTCGAGTGCAGGATGAACATACTTGAGTATCGGGGCTACTCTGTTCAACCTTTTTTTTCATTCTGCCTGTAGAGGTCCAATATTTTGGCTATATCTCTCAAACCACATGTCGAATCGACTAAAACCAGTGGCATATAAAAGAATACTCACAACACAAAAAATATGCACTAATAGCACATTGAAAGAAGCTCAGATGAAAGAGATATGAATTGTGGAAGATGACACTGAAATCACCATCACTTTTCAAGACATGTTTGGTATTCTAGCCATAACTCACAAACAACATATCAGATTGAGATGAAACTAGTGCCATATGAAACTATACTCAAAGGTATTTTTATGGGTAGGTAACTTGCCTAATTTGAAGTTATATTCTAGGAGATATACCTTTTGGAAGTTGATGCTTGTGCGGTCTAGTGCGATAGACACTCGTTTAATCATAACTTGCAGAATACAAGGAGTTTGGAGCTGATTCTTTTTGCATTGGAATGCATATGACAAGAGCTTTCTTATGGTACATCCTTTTCCATATTTTGAATCAAATGAAAAAATCGAATTTGACATGGCCCCACATCACCCGTGAGTCCAAAAACGCAGTCTTGGAAAATATCATTCGAGTGTTGCCCAGAAGCTCAAATTCATAGTGCAATATACATGTTCACTCAAGTAAGGCCATTCATACTCGAGTGAGAGCTCAATACACTCGCGAGTGAGAAATCTCACTCTTGCAAATATCAAGCGAGTATGTTCCAGAAGTGGATGCGAAGTGGAAGAATTTCAGCAACAATCAAGTGAGAGATGTTGCACTCCAGTGATGTCCGTATTTATATTCGAGTCTTGCAATCGTGAGATTGAAAGTGTTTGGCACAAAGTGCAAGTGCACTTCTGAGAAGCACTTCCAGGAAAAACAAAGCAATGCTACGTATCTTCTGAAAATCATAGGAATAATTGTATAACTTATTTTGCTTCCTTCTAATCACTCTAACACTTCATCATATTAGTGTTTAAGCATTTTTTCAAGTGATCAAACAAGGATTAACACACAACATGAAAATATAACGACGACAGAAGTTGAATGCATTATAGAGTTGTAGAAAACAATCTTAATACGGTTAAAGGTTATTTATTCACTATGTTTTCACTTTTTATTATACATTAACATTAATTAAAATATATTTCAAATGAGAAACAGGAGATTAAACATTCGGAAAATCATAGGAATAATTGTAGGAATAACATAGCAATGCTACGTATCTTCTGAAAATCATAGGAATAATTGTAGAACTTATTTTTCTTGCTTCTAATCACTCTAACACTTCATCATATTAGTGTTTAAGCATTTTTCAGGTGATCAAACAAGGATTAACACACAACATGAAAATATAACGGGGACAGAAGTATAATGCATTATAGAGTTGTAGCAAACAATCTTAATATGGTTAAAGGTTATTTATTCACTATGTTTTCACTTGTTATTATACATAAACATTAATTAACATATATTTCAAGTAAGAAACAAGAGATTAAACATTCGGATTGCATCTTCAAGTATGGAGGTCACTTATGGCAAATATCATCTCTCGAAGTGATGAGTCTCAGAAACCAAAAATTCATCTTTTGACCAATGATCCAACATACCCATAACTAACACTTCATCATATTAGTGATTAAGCATTTTGCAGTGTGAAATAGGAAATTTAACATTGACATTACATATTCAAATGAAAGAGTCAATTTTGGCGGGCGGCATCATTACACACCAAATATCGGCTACCTACCACGACAAAAAATGACCCACCATGAACAAATGTCTGAAACACAAACGCTCCATAACATGATGTTCAGTTTCATAACGGAACATCCCACTCCACAATTTGACATACAATTCATAATGAATCATCTCGCTCTTCAACAAGACGCTCCGCTCTGCAACAGACATTTTATAGTGGCTCGTTATTCAAATGCACTCAACAGTCAAACAAAGCAATGGGACTCCAACGGACAAATGTTTATAAAGGTTATCTTCTACAACTCATCTATAAATATGGTAGCATTTAGAGAAGAGAAGAAGACAACGAGCGAATAGAGCAACGACACCAATATGCAAATATCATGAGTCATCCACTTCTTCCCAAACACTCTCTATTCTTATCTATATTCTATATCATATACATGTGAGAGTGATTATTTGTATTGTACTTCAATAAGCATTATTCTACTCTGTGAGAGAGTCTGTAAATACTTTCAATTGTATTTCTGAATTGATCTCAAGGTAGAGGGACCTTGAGAAGGTTGATTTTCTTACGGGAAAAGCTGTAGAGAGAATTGCTAGTAAGACTTTCTGCTCATAAGACTTACAAGGTGCAAGCAGTAGAGAACTTTGCTACTCATAAGACTTATAGGGGTGTAAACAGGAGAGAACGTTGCTTATCGTAAGACTTACATGGGTAAGCAGGAGAGGAAGGTCTTCAGGATTGCTCTACTCATAAGACTTGCCATAAGAGAGAGTATTTCAGTGAGAGATTTGTAAAAGGTTTCACAAGTACCCGACTAAACTTATGAAATTATAGAGGCTTTTCTTGCGCCCAGATTAAATAAGAAGATAGTGTATTTGAAAATCTTAAGAGGAGCCTGGGTACTAGACGTAGGCCATCACGGATTGGACCAAACCAGGATAAATCACTGTTTGCCTATTCTCTTCCCTTAGCTCTTATATTTCCAGCATATATTATTTAATATGACTATTGATTCATAATTCATTACTTTCATACTTATTGTTTTCAATATGATATAAAAAGATTTTCAAAGTTCTTAAATTTTTATCTTACACCCAATTCACCCCCTCTTGGGTGCCAGCTGGTTGTAACAAAATCTTATGTAAGGAATAAGTCGAGGCCAGAAGGTTCTATAGCTTAAGGTTATTTAAGGGATAAGATCTTGTATTTCTGTTCAAGGTACTTTGATGACATTGAGATGGATTTAAACCAACCGCATAGTATAGACAATTATCCTGAACCTGCGCCAACATCATAAGAGTTGTTAATCCCTCGTGGTTGTAAACCAGTTGGAGAAACTGAGAACTTCAAACTAACAGTAATTGAGAAGCTGCAAGCACATAGACATATCTTGATTAATTACACTCAAGTTGAACATTTCCTGTAGTAAGAATTGTACACTCATATGTTATTTTATATCTTTTGTAACATTTTGTACTTACATTTTATGATCTCCTTTCCATGATTAATTGCAGGGAATTCAAAAGTTATGTGAAGCATCAACTCAAGATCCATACACAAACATCCTCCGAAGTTGACAAAATAGTCCATAGAGAATTCCCAAGCTAATTTGCGCATAGAATACTAAATGACCACAACCTGCACTCACCAGATTTCAGAGCTCTCACAATTGGCCATCTTGACCATGCAAAAGGTTTACAACATACAATGTCAATAGTTTCAAGTTTTGTACGGTTTCACGAGATCAAGGATTGCAAACTCAAAATTTGAGTATTTATGGCACATTTGGGACAAGGAGTTATGTGAACAGCAGCAATTCCAACATGCAGTTCGGCGGTGTCCCTTACTATAGAAAGCTTCTTGCTATCGTCGAACTAAATTACCAAGGTCGTTTCACAATGACGTTGTTAAAGTGTTTATGGGCAAATACGACTACTTCCCAGGGACTCACAACTGATGACTTAGGCATCACATTTGTAAATTTCTCATAGCCAATTCACACTTGTCATTTTGAAGATGATGAGCCGTATATTCTTGCCTCAAAGACATACCAGGTTTATTCTGTGAGGACGAGAAGTATAGGGATTGGCATATGGTGGTTTATTTAAAGCCTGGAGACCTTTACAACATAGGTGATGGTGTTAACATCGCCTACCAGACCTTTCATTTAAATTTAATTTTTGTATAAAATAATACCACACTAACAATTTCTTCATACAATTTTTGTACGGATGGAGATGAAGAATGATTAAACAAATTATGCTTTTTTTTGTTCTTGTAAACTTTAATGTATATTTTTATTAAAAAAATCAAAACAATATTTGTATTGGTTATATAACCACTACAAAATCAAACAAAACTACCACGAATGCAACAACCGCTATAAAGAGCATCACAATAACTGCTACAAAAATAAATCACTACAACACTCGTCACATTAACCGCTATAGGTATTATGCAAATTCCTATAAATATCCCCATCACACCTCATTTCAAACACTTCCCCATTTCTTTCAACCCTTCCTCTCTTTCATTTTCTCTCATTTACAAATTTTTTTCTAAGAGCTGAGAGGCTACATAAGGTGATCAAATATGGTAAAAAGTTTTTTAATTCTTTCATTTCAATATTATTTCCCTACATTTTTTGACAGTTTCCTATTTTCCTTACATAATGATAACCATATTGTAGCAGACAACATAATAATTTATTATTACCTACATATCCTCAATAATATTACCAATATCAAGTGTATACTTATCCAACTTAATTTAATCGTTCTTTTTAAATAATAACTACTATTAGCTAAACTACTTAAATAATAAATTATTTAATCCAATATTATAAAAATGGAAACAGATAATTGTATAATTTTTTAAAAAATTTTACAAAATATTTGTAGCGGTTTTAAGAACTACAACGGCTACAAAATTAAAAAAAAATTGGATTAAATTTCTGACACCACTTTTGAAATTTCATATGATATTAGTAGCGATTCACAAACCGCTACTAACTTTTGGCGCCATTTTTTTAAAAATTACTTTTTCAATTTAGTACCTAACCACTACAAAAATGGAGCCAAATTTTCATTTTTCATTTCCCGCCATGCAAATTTGTGGCACCAAAATTTGTAGCAGTTGGAAGAAACTGCTACAAAGGTAGTAGCCGTTTTGTTACTTGAGTAATAACTGTTACAAAAATGTTTGCAATAGTGGGTTTTGTAACGGTTGACAATGTCATTTGTAGTGGTTAAGACCGCTATAAATATACCTTTTTAACCGCTACTAAATCGCTTTTTTTTAGTGACATTGTGTCTTATGTGATAAATATTTTGATCTTCTAATAATCTAAACATTAGGTAGGTATGTTATGAAAAACTAAAAGGAAAAAAAGAAGAATGTCAAGAGAAAGCATTAATATGAGTTATTAGAGTCAAAACTAATTATTTGTGCTCCCATTAAAATATAGACATCTTCCTTAAGTAGATAATGTTAGCAGTTGTAAAGTATATAGAAGATTATTTGAAAATGGGAGGCCTTCATCAAGATGAGATATGATAATTTATATAATGGCCATTAATTTTGCTTCCTTATATGTACAATCTCACAAGCCATCGCCAAAACAAGCATCCATGTTTTTTCAGAAGTAGAGAGGAAGGATGCTGGTCCCAAACATAAGATTTAGTTTATAGAGCAAATTATACTAGAAACTAAATTTTATATTAAGGACCAAAGGTAGTATTATATACTCACATACACTAGCTAGCTTCATATATATATAGACACACACATATCCGTTTTTTTCCCCTAATGATAACGAAGTGAAGTTACTTCTGTATTATTCATAGGATGGAGCATGTTGATCGTACCATATTTTAATATGTTATTTAATGATTAATCCAGTGATGTTATTATGTTAATTGAGCTACAAATACATTATTTAGGATTAATTTGGATTAATGAGTGATTACATGAAAAAGGTTTAAAAAGGGGTATAATGGTCACTTTTTATTGATTTTCTTGAATGGTTAATTTTTGGGATGAAAGGTATTACATTGTTTAGAGGTATAATGGTTAATTTTTTATTGTGGATCCCAAGGCTATAAAAAGTCCTTATCACATGTGTATATATATATTGTAAAGATGCTATCCATTAATTCTCCTTTCTTAATGTTAAACTAACTCATATAACCAGCATCTATATGTGTGTGTGTGTGTGTGTGTACATATATATGTGTATATATATACACATATGTGTATGTATATATATGTATATATATACATATATATACATACACATATGTATATACATATATACATATATATGTATGTATATATATTATATCTTCGTGATGATTGCTTGGTTTCTAAACGAATATATAATATCATCTGTAGCCAATAGATGAGATTCAAGCACTAACAGAACTTCAACTTGTAAAGCACTTAGAGTCCGTTTAGTTTAACCGCATTGCATGCCTGCAATGTTAATCATGATGGCAATATCAAGATAAAAGTATTTGGTTGCTCTTTAGCATGATAATAGGGTTTACCATGGTAATGATGATTACCAAAATATTGGTAATCTTCATTCATAGCTCTCCTCCTATAAATACTCATTACTACCTCATTGCATAGTTGAAAAAGTCCAATTTACTCTTTAGTTTCATTTGTCTTTATTTTACTTGTCTCATTTCACTTGTCATACCAAATCACAACTGCCGCCGCCGCCACTACCTCCTCCACCTCCACCTCCATCCTAACACCCCTCACCACCTCCTCTACTATTGTGGCCACCACCACTACCAGCCTCCTCCTCTTCCTCCTCTTACACTACGGTCGTCGCCACCCCACACCACCGCCATCACCTCAAGCCATCGCTGCCACCTCCACCATTATGGCTATCGCTATTACCTCATCCTCCTCCACCGCCGTCACCCTACTATTGCCGTCGCTACCACCTCTACCTCCTCCTCCTCCTCCTCATCCATTGTCACCCTACTATTGCTGAAGTCGCCACTACCTCCTCCTCCACCGCCATTATCGCCACCCCCGCTGCTGCCACCTCTACCATTGCCATCATTGCCACTACCTCCTCCACCACCACCATCACTGCCACCCCTCATCATCGCCACATTCACTATTATCGTCGTCGCCACCACTACCTTCTCCTCCACCATTGTAGCTTTCACCACCTATCATCACCACTGCCACATCACTGTTATTGTCGCCTCTACCACTACAACCATCGACATCAGACAATCCTTGTCGAGATAGCGTGACGATTATTGTGAATACCCTATTTTATCCGAGCCTCACTCAAAAATTAAAAAACTAATAAAAAACAAAAATAAAAGAAATTCCTCTCATTGATAATGATTGGTGTCTAAATTGGCAATCATCATTCAAGGAAAAATTAAATAAATAAATTTAAAAAAACAAAAAAAAATCCTCCCACTGGTGATGATCGGTGTCCAAATTGACAATCATCATTAAAAAATAAATAAATATGAAAGTTAAAAACAATCCTCTCATTGATGATGATTAATGTCCAAATTGACATTGTCATTAAGGGAAAATAAAAATATATAAAAAAGTATCTCTCATTCATAGGTTTAAATTAGGAAGTTGCTTATAGGAAAAATATAATAAATAAAAAATGAAAATACAAAATAAAAAGAAATTTCATTTATGTTGATAGGTTTAAATTAGGAAACTACTTGTGAGGAGAATAATAGAAAAAATTTAGGGTTAATATAACTTTTGATCCCTGAAGTTTGATCCAATTTTGGTTTTGGTCTCTCAAGTTTGAAATCGGTGGTTTTAATCCCTGAAGTTTCACATAATTTTGGTTTTAGTCCCTCAAGTTTGAAATCGGTGGTTTTAGTCCCTGAAATTTCACCCGATTTTGGTTTTGGTCCCTCAAGTTTAAAAAAGACTTTTTTTTTCCGGGTCGGGTTGGGTTTCAAAAACGGGTCACCAAGTCCTTTTCAAACTTGAGGGACCAAAACCAAAATCGGGTGAAATTTCAGGGACCAAAACCACTGATTTCAAACTTGAGGGACCAAAACCAAAATTGGATCAAACTTCAGGGACCAAAAGTTATATTAACCCAAAAATTTAAAATAAAAAAAATCTCCATTGATAGTGAGTAGGTCAAGCTAGGAAGTTTTATTATTAGAAAAAAATATTAAAATTAAAAAAGAAATCTCCATTGATGGTGATTGAGCTAGGTTAGGTAGTTTTTAACATAAAATACAAAACAAATTCAAAAATGAAAATTCAAAAGAAGAATGAGCATTTATAAAGAAAACCTTACTTTGAGACTATAAATAGGGGAGTAAGAGTTGACACAAGAATTACACAAGAACTTTAGGAGAGCAAGGAGGCAAGGTAGAGAGTTAATTTGAATTCTTATTTCATTGCTCAAACATAATTCTGAGGGAGAGAAGTTCATATATTGTTTTTCATTTCTTGACCTTACATTTGTGGGTCTGTGGTTGAGTTTTCATCCCTTTCCTTTATTTCTAATGATACATGGCATCTTATGTAAGTGTTGCATGTGACTGACTCTCCTTCACCATGCTTTCATGATTTCCTTCTCATCTTTATGCTTACCTCATTTAGAGCAACTTGATTCATTTTTATGCTTACTGTGCTTTCACCGCGTAACTTGATTCATTATGATTACATCTTTATGCTTTCATTACCATATCTTTATGCTTATCTCATCGTGACTCATGCTTAACTCATCATGATTCACATGTGCATAAATCATGCACCATGACTTTGATATATGTTGGGGTTGCCAAACATAATAGATCAGGTGGCTTACAAATGCGAGGATGAATGGTATGTGTTGGCCTCTTTCATATTCTGGGTATTATTGTTGGCATGGATGAATTGTGTGTGATTGTGTTGTTTTATCCATGTGGTTTGTCTCTTTTGCACCAAGGTTCAAAGTGTTAGAATCGGTAGGCACAGCAGAAGAAATTTAAAAATTTTCACCAATCCTAATTAAGGATCTATCAATGGTGTTTAAACCAAGTTGGAAGGATTCATACCTTTTGATGATTCAGAGTTTTCACGATCTCTAGGAGCCAACACGTCAGGTCTGTTCCCTCTACCGGTATCCACACGAATGCTCTCCAACCGAGACTGTGTGCTAGCACCTCTAATGTCTCTTAGGGTTTCACTTGCGGCTCTCAATTCTCACTTGCATATTAATATATCTGCTTTATCAAGTTTATAACCTATGAGGGCTATTTTCAAATTTCAAAATTAATCATCATTAATTTCAAAATTAATTAACAATTAATTATCTTGATGAGCTAATTAAATAAATTCAGTTTAAATTAAATTTGTCCAACAGTTTTAATTTAACCTATTTATTTAATCCAAATAAAGAGCCATTAGATTTAATTTAACTTCATAAATTAAATCTGAGATACTATATCTCTATCATGTTAGTTATTAAATTTAATAAATCTTAATAAATTAAATTTAAAACTAACATAATATAATAATATCATATAATATATATATATATATACATATATATATATATATAAGATATATATTTCAAAAATATATATATCTATATAATATTATTAAAGAATTTTATATTATATATATATATATAATTCGTCCATCCTAAATTAAACATTATCTCGTGTTGGGTCATTCTTGTGTGTGACCCTGTAGGCCCATATGAAGTTGGCAGTGGGCCAATAACTATACTAACCCAAAAGTCGCAAGTGGCCTCTAGCAAGACATTACGACTACCCAATTCATATGAGGATCGTTATCATGATGCAACCTGTCATACAACCATATCACGTCTCTTTTGTCACACGATATATCGATCAAGGATAAAGCATGGATAATATCATCCTCTTGTTCCTCACCATTACTTTCTCGATTCCTGAGTAGCCTGATAATAGAGACAGAAACTCCTTTCATCATAGTATGGTCATACATTTCTCAGACTCACTCATCGAGGGGCCCAGTAATATCTCTCTACTAATGTGAGGGACAAATTCCATTTTGATCATTCATATTCCTCTACATGAAAAACCACCAAGCCCGATCGTAGCCTTTATCATCACCCGGTCAAAAGTGACTTTTGACTAGTTCAAAGCTTAGCAACTCTCATGTAGGAATCCATGATGACCTCAGGTCTAAGGGCATTGTGACGTGGTTATACAAGAGAAAAGCTTATGACTTGATCCATGTAGCTTTCTCATAGTGGGTCGGTCCAGCACCTTATACTTTTACAAGTGCCTAAGACTTTGATTCGTATCTCCATATCATATCAAAGTCATACTGATCTTGTTTCATCTCTGCTCCCGCATAGATGACCGACTAGGAACATTTTAGGACAATCTTTATGAATTATCCAAGGATACAATTATCACAGTTAACATGCAAATAATATGATAACAGAATGGAGAAATTTCATTAAAATAATAATGTTCAAAGTACAATGATTGGCCCTTAGGGCACAATTTCCAACACAAAGCACCGGAGGTATATGCTCTTATTATGTCTTTATTGATTTTCTTGCCATCTTAGACTCTTTTGAATGATAGGTGTAAAAACAATTCCTTGTTGGCTTAATGAACTTTTGTTTTTTTTATTTGCAAATAAAAAAGTTTAAAAAAAAAAAGAGATTCTTTCCTTAAAGTAAATTATTTGGTTTCATATGAGATAAAAAAAATGCTTTTTTTAAAAAAATAAAAAACACAAAGCAAATAAAAAAAATATTTTTCTCAAATAAATTAAATAAACCTTTTTTCTAAAATATACCAACAAAGTGACACGCATTTCTATCCCTAAACTACGTGAGCTTTGATCCTTCTAAAGGGTATGTATGCCCTAGGTCCCCTTCCTAAGTCAAGTCCAATTTTGTAAATAAATATATTTTTCCTTATTCTCTTGTTCCTTTTTTTTCCTTCTTTAGTTTTCATTTCATTTATTTTTGTAAATATTCTTTTTTTTATTTGGGTAATTATCATAAGATTAAAGGTCATAATATTTTTAAATAATTAATTTAGGGTAACTATTCTTATGAATGAGTGTTGTGGGGTGCCTAACACCTTCCCCATACATAAACAACTCCCGAACCTTAAATAGTTTTTGTAGATTAGTTTCCATTTTTAAAAAGGTTTCCAAAATTATCCTTTTTCAAAATTTTGGTGGCGGCTTCTTGTTTTCCAAATTTCGAGTGCTACAATTATTATGAGGCAACACAATAACTCTGAACTATTTTTTTACAAAGATTATATTTAGGGTAAAATAGACTTTGCGTGATATATTAATTTTAAATAATTATTAAAAAAAATAACTCATTGCAGCTTGATTAAAAATCAATCAAACACTAGCCCTGTAATTAATATTGCATTCCATTACCATTGCATCGCATTGCACTGCACTACTAGATGTAATGGGATCGAACCAAACGTGCCCTTAGTTTTAGTGTAATGTTATAAAAGAGAAGGAAGATCTTGTAAAGCACTTAGTTTTAGCGAACATTCAAAAATGGATCCTCAAATATTCCATATCTGATGTTGATTGCTTAATTATACCTGTCCAATAGAAAATAATAGAAAAAACTAATCTCCATGAGGCGTACGTGACTATAATTTCTTATTATAATTAAACAATAAGAAATTCTTTTGTCTAACACTATCTAAGAAGTTAGGACATCATTCGTTTTCCAAAATGTATAATTAATCAAATAAGCCCCAAGATTTTTGGCAGATTTTCTGACTAATTAAATTATTAACACTTATCTTATTTCAAAATCAAAAGTTATATTACACAACCACAAGTTTCTTGTATCACGCCCTGAATTTCTAAATCATGATTTAGGGCCTCTTTGGTATGAGGGGAGGGGAGAGAAAGTGGGTGGAGGAAAAAAAATTTTGAGTTGAATTTAAAAAAATTAGAGAAGTGGGGTTAAAAATTTTTAATTAATTTTTCTTACTCTTTTATCTTATATATTCTCTTTATTAAAATTTTATTACCCCACTTCTTCAATCTTTTAAAATTCTACTCATAAAAATTTCCCCTCCCATCCAAATTCCTCACACCAAACAGACCCTTAAAGTAAAGCCTTATAATTGGGAATATAAGTCAAATATATGATTTTTGTGTCATGGGAAGGCTTAGTGAAGACCCATATTTAGTTTGAATGGCTTCGTTTAAACTTGATCAAGGTCCAAACTTGTCAGGAAGCTGAATCACGTGTCGACCACGTGATGAGATTCAAAATTTTTATAACTAATTGTCAAGAAGGAGCAGCACATGAGGGCCGAGTTTTGACCTATTAGGATCGGAGGACTTTTGCCCTTATCTTACTGTAAGAATCTTGAGGTATGTGTGGTTCCAGAATTAAGTTCTTTTTGGTTGTAAAATGACCTAATTATTTCCTCATGTCTAAAAAAATCCCACTACTGTCAGCAGGAAAATTTTTGGGTATGGGTTAATCAAGGTAGGATCTGATTATTCCAGCAAAATTTTAATTTCCAAAAGGATATATAAGCCACTAAAGCTTCCTAGTAATATAGTGCAAAATATTATACTCCCCCCAATATAGGACGTATTTGGAGAGTTTATCTTGGTTCTAAAATATAAGACATAATTCCTATATTTGTTAATATTTTTCTAATTTACCTATATTGATACACCCTCAATAATAATCAATAAAGAGAGAGATTAATGAACATAGTTAGGGTGTTTTAGGAAAAAAACCATAACATATTAACTAACTTCCTTAATTTAATCAAATTAGGTAAATATATCTTATATTAAGGATTAGAGGGAGTATAATATAAAATATCGAACTAGTTTGAGACATATAAAACAATGACTAGCTAGAACAGCAAAGTGAATAACAACTTTCACTTAACAAGTGATAAATACGGCTTAGACAAATGATAAATACGGCTTACCCAACAATGACAAGTTATTTTGTGCACGTGTTGACAAGTTTAAGCAGGGATCCGCATATAAATGACAAGAATAGCTAAGCGAACAATAACTTTTTCATAACAATGAATAGGACAATTTAGCTAGTAACAAGTTAAATATGTGTGTGCTTTTTTAAGTTTAAGTAGGGACCTACGTACATATATGAATTACAAGAAAAGCTAAGCAAGTAATAGCTTTTGCATAACAAAATGATCACAAGAACAGCTTAGTTAGTGGCAAGTTATTTGTGCGTTTGCATTAATTACCAAGTGTAGTTAGCGATTTGCATATGAATGTCAATAACAATTAAACAAATAACTTCGGCACAAATGGCTTTGTTAGTGACAAATTATTTGTGTGATGCATTGATAAGTTTAAGTAGACCTACATGTGAATGACAAAAACATCTAAGTGAATAACAACTTTTGCTTAACAAATGATAAGAAGATAAATTCAATTTTATAATAAAATGATTACAGAATTTTTAAAGAATATTATTAATTATTTTAAACAGAAAAGAGGTCAACATATTTTACTCTTTACATATTATCACATGTACAATTTAAGGAAAGAAATGGTGTTCTGATTAAATTTTTCCCCTTAAGAAAATCATTGACAAATTAATATATCAATCTTATTATAGTACACATACATGCATATGCAATTAGTACCATTCTAGCCTCCATATTAGGATCAATGGTCGGCAAACTAATTAATTTTAAATGAACACATTTTTCTTTCTAAATTGAATAATATTTAAAAATGGGTTATACAAATAATAAGCTTATTTAAAATAATCACTTCAAAGAAACTATACAAAGACACCTTTGTTAGCTTAAAGCCATAGGCATACTCTTCATATCAAACGTAGTACCTGGCAAAAGGTTAATCAAGACATGAAATAAAGTTGGCTCAGTTCTCAACTGTAGATTAATTTCTCTTCTTCTTTTAATTGTAACTGTAGTGGTATGACTGGGCTGTTAATTGGTAAATATTTTAAAAAAATATTGCATGGTTGATAATGTATAAATATTATGTGTGTCTGTGTATGTAGCACACATATATTATGTACATTATTCATAATTTAATTAGACCACCCAAATTTCAAGGAAACAAAAGAAGAGCATCATCCAGTATTTTCAGCTTAAAGATATTTAGCTCTAAATATTGCTCCCTTTAGTTCTTAATACAAGACCCTATTGATATTTTTTTTTTAAGAGATTAAGAAAGATAAATAAATTATTTAATGAAAGTAAATGTTACGTATTATTATATTATATATTAATTTAATGAATAAGGTAAACTAGTTTGGAGAAAAATAAATAAATATAAATATTTTAATATAGTTTATTTACCTTTCTTAATCTTTCTAAAAAAAATAAAAAAACTCTTTTATTAAAGATAAGAGGAAGTATAATAATTAAATGGCTTTGCATGGGTTAGGTAGGTCCGATATACAATTAATTTGCATTAGCCCACAAAACAAACAAAAAAGCAGAAGACTAGTTATAAAAAAATAAGGACCATAATCACTGAGTGGAGCATTTAAAAAGAATATGGTGTGTGTGTGTTTACTAATCAAACCCAGAATTGTCTGGAGAATTTCCAGGTTCTGTCTCCTTAACCCTTCGCCCTCAGTCATAAAAAGTTGGTACTCATGATCCCATATAAATAAATAAATATAATTATTTATTTTAGGTTCTTGAGTTCACAGTGAACATATGAAACATGTGTTGGCTAGTAGATAAATTAATTATAGGCATGCGCAGGCCACATCTAGAGTAGGTTATGTACTATGAAGCTAGGGTGAGAGGGAGGCTAAATTTGAATGCAATTATGCATGAGAATAAGATTGATTGATTTCCTTAAGATAATAAATAAAATTCAGACATTAGTACATTGGATTTGGATATATAATGGGTTTTGATCAATGGGTTAGTTAAAAGCGCTCAGTACAATGAATGACCTAGACGGCTTTACATTAATTTAGGTATTGGTTTGGTATGATTGTCCTCGATTGACTGTAACAAAACCAACTTTTTTATTATTAATTAAATTTAATTAGTCAGTTGTCATGTCTTTTAAATAGATAGTTTATTCGATATATATTTATAACTTTTAAACCTTATTAATTATAAAAAAATTTGTCTAAAAAAATAAATTGAATTAATTTCTCAACTTAAAGAAACAAGCCATGTTTTAAAATGTTGTTTCACATTAAAATATAAATTTTATTTCGGTAATTTCTCTAGTTCATTAATTTCTTTTTGGGGTTAAGGTGCTAAAATATCCTTCAACTTTTATAAAAAATGTAGCAGTAACTATAAATTATTTTTTAAAGTAAAAGTAACCATAAACTTTCAAAGTTTGGGTAAAATAATTTACACTCATTTATTACAATGGGGAAAATTAATATTTTGGCTCTTAAAATTTTGAATCACTTATAACTTAGCCTTTGAACTTTTGACTCGTTTGTAACTCAGTCCCTAATATTTTTGAGTCATCATATGTGGCAAAAAAATGTTAAAATAATGTTTAGGTGGATTTATATAAATTTTTTTTTAAAAAAAAACAGTACCCCCATCCCCACCAACTTGCATCCCCTTCACCTTTGTTTTCTAGAAACATCGTTAGCCATCTACAGCATCCGTTACATATCCTTTTGAAGTATCAAAGGGCAGCGAATGACATTGGTTGGAGAAAAGGTTAGAAGTCATTTATGATGCTTTTAGCTATGATAAAGCAACCGGAAGAAAAAATAATTGTGGAAAAAGAGATTTTTTTTTTTTTTTTTACCTTTGAATGATAAATAAATAGCACTTGGAGGAGGATGAGATTAGAAAATGTTAAAGCATACCTACTTCACAACATCCTAGCACACAATCTCTCCTTTTAAGAATAAATAGAACTACAAATCCTTTGCATGATGATCATAATTTATATAAAATCTACCTAAGCAATTTTAATAGTATTTTTAACAATTTTTTGTCACATAATATGACTCTGAAACATCAAGAACTGAGTTGCAAGCGAGTTAAAAGTTTAGGAACTGAGTTATATCGAATCAAACTCCAAGAACTGAGTTATAAATGAGTTAAAATTTTAAGAGTGAAAAGATTAATTTTCCAAATTGTAATATATGGAAGTTAGTTAAGTTTAACGGTCTTACCCCCAATTTTAAAAGTTTATGGTTACTTTTGCTCTAAAAAGTAGTTTATGGTTATTGTTGCTTTTTTTAATAAAATTAAAGGTTATTTTAGTACTTTAACTCTTTCTTTTTTCATTTTTTTATTGATTGTAATTAAGAAATGAGAGACGACAGTTAAAAATCAATAGTTTGTTTGAGAAATGTGTAGCCTCGATCGTGACATGCGAATGAAATATTTTAATAATGTATTTTCTTTTGTTTTGAACATATGTCACTTTTAATTATTATATTTCACTTTTTGTTTTTTTGGGAACAAGACACAATGATATTTAAAAAGCAAGAGTTTTACAAGGAGCATTAAGTTAATATACTAAAAGAATTACTAAGAAAAAGCTACGGAAAGCATGTAATGGAACAACTTTGACTTATGGGAGTGAGAAGGCATGAATCAAACACAAGATTTCTGCTTTCCAAGTCATTGTATATGTTCATCAATAAGTGTGGAGATAAAGCAGGAAAATGAATGAAAGCCTTATGGACTCGGTGGACAGTTATTGCGACTTGGAATAGTCTTGTATATGCTTATATTGATGTACCAAGTAGAGTGAAGCTTTTGCCCCTAAAAAAAAAAAAGGTAGAGTAAAGCTCATAAATACTTGGACAGAAATAAGAGGCCTTCCTTAGCAAACCAAATTATATGAAATAAAAAATTTGGGAAACCATTTTGTAGCATTTTGAACCGGACAAAATACATCTTAGTAAGTTTAGAAAACCCTCATAGTGACCCCAAAAAACTACTTTTGATCATTCTGGTATTCTTTTGAAATTTCATTTCATTCTTAAGGGTTCATTGATTGTGATTAAAATGCTGGTGTGTGTGTGTATATATATATATTGTTATGAATATTAATATGTGGATGTCCATTGATTCATATTAATCTTCCAGTCAACTTGACATAAAGAAGAAAAGAAGACATGACACAAAGCAAAAGTAAAAGAAGACAGGGACATAAAGAAGATATAAAGTAACCATGGTCATATAACCAGAGTTAAATATAACCATGGTCAGACAACCAGGGTTAGATTTTTGACTCTATATAAAGGGCTGTAATCGATTGTTTCATTTGAACTGAATGAGAACTTCTCTCTAACTTCTCTCTAGAAATTCTATAATCTTTTCTCTGGATTCTATCAATCTTCTCTCTTATCACATATACTTTTATAACACGTTATCAGCACGAAGCTCTAAAAGAAGGTATGATCTTCTTATGGTTTCTTTAATGATTATGTATACCTTGTTTTATTTTATAGATCTGGGATAATCTGAGCCACTATATGGAATTAGAGAGATACTTTTACCGATTGTTATATAACATCGGGTTCCATGGCTAAGATTAGAGATCGTTATTGTTTTTATATATTATTTACAAGTTCTTTTATATTATTATTATTACTGTTATTATGGCCAGAAGCCATACACATCTTATTCTTAAAATTATGACCAGAAGTCATAATGTTTTAATTTCTTATAATATGGCTAGAAGCCATATCCATTTTTATTATATAGCCAGAAGCTATATACATTTTTCATCTTATTATATGGCCAGAAGCTATATATATTTTTATCTTTTATCTTATTGTACGGCCAGAAGTCATGTACAATTTTTATCCTAAAGATAATAGTTAATTCCTCATCTTGAGATTAAATGGCCCGAAGCCATACATGGCCTGAAGTCATGAGATTAAATGGCCCGAAGTCATACATGTTTTAATTTTCTTATCTTGCCTTATGAATTATTTATTATCTTTATGAATTTACAGTTATTATATTGCATATTTACATTTCATATTTTAATTATTTTCATTTATTTCTTTAATTAGTTTGAACAATGGCAAACCTGGCAAAACTTGAAATTGTGGCTCTTGATATTACCGGGAAAAATTATTTATCTTGGAAGTTGGATGCGGAAATTCACTTGAATGCCAAAAATCTGGAAGACACGATTAAAGAAGGGAATAAGGCATCCAACCAAGATAAAGCCAAATCCATGATTTTTCTTCGCCACCACTTACATGAAGATTTAAAAACTGAATATTTGATAGTGATGGACCCACTTGTCCTTTGGAACAATTTGAAAGAAAGATATGATCACCAGAAGATGGTCATTCTTCTAAAAGCTCATTTTGATTGGATGCATTTACGCTTGCAAGATTTTAAATCTATAAGCGAATATAACTCAGCTATGTTCAGAATTACTTCTAAATTGAAATTATGTGAAGAAAATGTTACTGATGATGATATGTTAGAAAAGACATTCTCCACATTTCATGCATCCAATTTGCTCCTGCAGCAACAATATCGTGAAAAGGTTTCAAGAAATATTCTGAGTTAATTTCTTGTCTCCTTGTGGCTGAACAAAATAATGAGCTTTTGTTAAAAAATCATGAATCCCGTCCAACAGGCTCAACTCCATTTCCTGAAGTGAATGTAGTAACTAATGAATTTTATTGTGGCCGTGGCTACAGCCGTGGGCGTGGCCATGGTCGATATCATGGAGGTTCAAATTCCTACCAGAAGTGGGAAAAGACTGATAAGAACCAAAAAGGGGAAAGCAGTAGGCATAACAAATATGCTGATAATCCATGCTATCGATGTAGTGGCAAGGGCCATTGGTCTCGTATCTGTCGTACACCAAGGCACCTAGTTGATCTTTACTAAGAATCAACTAAAAATACTGCTAAAAGATCAAATGTTGAAGTTAATCATGTTGATCAGAGCGAGAATTCTGAGTATGGCGATATAGATAATAACTATTTAGATGTTGCAGATTTCTTAATATAATTTGAAATGTTATATTTATTTAAAGTTGTTTCTATCATATGTATTAATTTTTATTTATGTTTTTATGAAGAATGAATCCTATTGGCATCAATCCTGAAGATTTATGTCTCGTTGATAGTGCAACAACCCACACCATACTTAGACATGATAAATATTTTTTTTCCTTGGTAATACGAGAAGCCAATGTTCAGACTATATCTGGTAGTATAAATTTAATTGAAGGCTCCGGAAGAGCTAGTATTTTGTTACCTGAAGGAACAAAATTATGCATTGATAATGCATTTTATTCTACCAAGTCTAAAAGAAACTTACTGAGTTTCAAAGATATCCGCAGAAATGGATATCATTTAGAAACAACAACTCAAAATAATAAGGAATATCTTGTCATTACAAATATAGTTGCTGGTAGAAAATGCATATTAGAAAGTTTTCCTATTTTTTCTTCTGGTTTGTATTACACATGTATAAGCACAATTGAAACACATACTATTGAGAACCAGAAGTTCAATAATGCAAACCAAAAGTTTGCCAATTCAAACCAGCAGTTTGATAATGTAAACCAGAAGTTTACTAATGAATTTAATGTTTGGCATGACCGGTTAGGCCATCCCGGTTCAATCATGATGCGACAAATAATTGGGAATTCATGTGGACATACCCTGAAGTGTAAACAAATACCACAATCCCATGATTTTTTATGTGCTGCATGTTCCAAGGGAATGTTAATTATTCGCCCCTCACTAAGCAAAGTAGAAAGTGAGTCTCTCACATTTCTAGAACGGATACAGGGAGATATTTGTGGGCCAATACACTCACCATGCGGACCATTTAGGTACTATATGGTTTTAATTGATGCATCAACTAAATAGTTGCATGTTTGCTTATTATCTTCTCGCAACCTGGCGTTTGCGAGATTACTCGCTCAATTGATTAGATTAAAAGCACATTACCCTGATTATCCTATCAAGAAAATACGTCTTGATAATGCTGGTGAATTTACATCACAAGCTTTTAATGAATATTGTATGTCCCTTGGAATTGATGTTGAACATCCTGTAGCTTATGTTCATACGCAAAATGGACTTGCAAAATCATTGGTTAAAAGGTTGCAATTAATTGCAAGACCTTTACTTATGAAATCTAATCTACCAATTTCTGCTTGGGGCCATGCCATTTTGCATGCAGCAATGTTAATTCGTATCAGGCCAACAAGTTATTTAAAGGTTTCCCCCTTACAAATGGTTTTTGGTCAGGAACCTAATATTTCCCATATAAGAATTTTTGGGTGTGCGGTATATGTGCATGTAGCACTACCACAACACACCAAGATGGGCCCTCAAAGAAAGATGGGAATATATGTTGGGTATGAATCTCCATCAATTATAAAATGGTTAGAACCATCAACAGGAGATTTATTTACGGCACGATTTGCCGATTGTCATTTTAATGAATCATTTTTCCCAACATTAGGGGGAGAAAACAAGCAGCTGGGTAAAGAAATTAGTTGGAATGAATTATCATTGGCTCATTTTGATCCTCGTACAAAACAATGTGAACTTGAAGTTCAAAAGATAATTCATTTACAGAATTTAGCTAATCAAATGCCAGAAGCTTTTACTGACTCAAAGAAAGTGACAAAGTCACATATCCCAGCTGCAAATGCTCCTATTAAAATTGATGTCCCAGAAGGACAACTTGCTATGAATGAATCCAAAGCACGCCTGAAGCGTGGCAGGCCCATCGGTTCCAAGAATAAAAATCCTCGAAAAAGAAAAGGAGCAAAGAATATAGATGGTCAGGTTGAGGATAATGAAGAAAAATTAGTAGCTCCAGAAGAGCCATCTCTTGAAGAGATATTATCTCCAGAAGAGAATATTGTAGTCCCAGAAGAGACCCAGGTACCTGATATATGTGAAAATAATGAGATCTCAATAAATTATGTTATGAATGAAATCCGATGGGATAGAAATGAAGTCAATGTTGATGACATCTTTGCTTATCATATAGCATATGATGTAATGAATGATAATGAGGATCATGAGTCAAAATCCATTAGTGAGAGCCAACAAAGAAAAGATTGGACCCTATGGAAAGATGCCATTAATGCAGAATTAAAATCATTAGCAAAACGAAAAGTATTTGGACCTGTAGTCCTTACACCTGAAGATGTAAAACCAGTTGGATGCAAATGGGTCTTTGTACGAAAAAGAAATGAAAAGGGCAAAATAACTAGATATAAGGCACGACTAGTAGCCCAAGGTTTTACACAAAGACCTGGCATTGATTTTGAAGAAACGTATTCACCAGTAGTGGATGCGACTACTTTTCGTTATTTAATCAGTCTAGCAGTAGATGCAGGACTTGATTTATATCTAATGGATGTTGTGACTGCCTATTTATATGGATCACTTGATAGTGATATTTATATGAAAGTCCCTGAAGGACTTAAGATGCCAGAAGCATCCAATTCAAGTTCTCAAGAACAATACTCAGTTAAGTTAAATAAATCCCTGTATGGCCTGAAGCAATCAGGGCACATGTGGTATAATCGTCTTAATGAATATTTGTTGAAAGAAGGATACAAAAATGATCCAATATGCCCATGCATCTTTATAAAAAGATCTAATAGTGAATTTGCTATAATTGCTGTTTATGTTGATGATATCAACATCATTGGAACTCCTGAAGAGCTTCAAAAGGCAATTAATTGTTTGAAGAAAGAATTTGAGATGAAGGACTTGGGAAGAACAAAATTCTGTCTTGGATTAGAAATCGAGTACTTCAAGAAAGGGATCTTTGTATATCAAGAAACTTATACAAAAAAGGTCCTAGAGCGATTTTACATGGATAAATCTCATCCATTATGTACCCTAATGATTGTAAGATCTTTGAAAGTAGATAAAGACCCATTCCGACCCCGAGAAATCAGTGAAGAAGGTAATGAAGAACTACTTGGTCCAGAAGTACCATATCTTAGTGCTATTGGAGCACTAATGTATCTTGCTAATCACACACGTCCTGATATATCATTTGCTGTTAATTTATTAGCAAGATATAGTTCTTCACCAACACGAAGGCATTGGAATGGAATAAAGCATATTCTTCGTTATCTCAGAGGTACTACAGACATGGGGTTATACTATTCAAATGTATCCAAGCATGAACTGGTTGGTTATGCAGATGCCGGATTTTTGTCTGATCCACATAATGGTAAATCACAAACGGGCTATCTATTTACATGTGGAGGTGCAGCTATTTCATGGCGATATATGAAACAGACTATATCAGCCACATCATCTAATCATGCAGAAATTCTAGCAATACATGAAGCAAGTCGAGAATGTATGTGGTTGAGGTCTGTGATACATCATATACGTACAACTTGTCATTTATCTTCCGGCAAAATGATCCCAACAATCCTATATGAGGATAATAATGTATGTATCGCTCAACTTAAAGAAGGTTATATCAAAGGCGATAGAACAAAGCATATTTCACCAAAATTCTTCTTCACTCGTGACCTTCAAAAGGATGGTGAAATAGATATCCAGCAAATCAGCTCAAGTGAAAATCTAGCAGATTTATTCACCAAGTCACTCCCAGGTACAATCTTTGAAAAACTTGTTCATGATATTGGCCTTCGGAGATTCAAAGATTTCAATTGATATTATCAAGAGGGGGAGTCGATACACGCTGTACTCTTTTTCCCTTATCTAGGTTTTGTCCCACTGGGTTTTCCTAGAAAGGTTTTTAATGAGGCAGCACTCGACGGTGTATCAATGAATGATGTACTCTTTTCTTTGGCTAGGTTTTTATCCCACTGGGTTTTTCCTAGTTAAATTTTTTAATGAGGCACATTCATAATGGACATCCAAGGGGGAGTGTTATGAATATTAATATGTGGATGTCCATTGACTCATATTAATCTTCCAGTCAACTTGACATAAAGAAGAAAAGTAATGACACAAAGCAAAAGCAAAAGAAGACAGTGACATAAAGAAGATATAAAGTAACTATGGTCATGTAACCAGAGTTAAATATAACCATGGTCAGACCACCAGGGTTAGATTTCTGACTCTATATAAAGGGCTGTAATCGATTGTTTCATTTGAACTGAATGAGAACTTCTCTCTAACTTCTCTCTAGAAATTCTATAATCTTTTCTCTGAATTCTATCAATCTTCTCTCTTATCACATATACTTTTATAACATATATATATATATATATATTATCCCGTTAGACTTTGATCATATTATGGCCCCAAAAAAAGCATGATTAAGATGTTTCACTCAGCTGAGGCCACACAGACATACTAATTAAAGCATCTTGGACAAGGACCTTAACATCCCCTCCTATTAATTAATTAATTGGGTTATATATATGTATATATATATTACGGAGATTAGTGCAATAATTACTATTAATTTAATTAGTGTAATGCAGGAAATTTTCTTTGTTCATATTGCTTTATAGGTTTCCTTATTGCTTTTTGTGATCAACTTCCAACTAAGGACAAAACCAAAAATTTTATACGATTTAACTTTCATTTTTGTGCAAATTTGTTGTCCACTCACACTGATAATACGAATTAATTAAAGCCTGTATTATAGGAGTTTAAGGAACACGGATAGAATTTAAATAATCAAAAGCGATCAATGTTAATAACCAAAAATTAGACCACTAAATTACCTTATATTCGATCTCATCATCAGCAATATGAGATCAAGAAATGGTTCTAAGCGCACAATTTTTTTTTTTCTTTTTGGTGGTTCATATGTACATCTAGTTGGCTCTTACATATATATCTTTCGCTAATTGCTTGAAGAAACTAAGCTCAAATATCCTTATATTTAGCTTTTGTTTTGTTGGCGGTGGGGGTGTTTCCATGAAAGATGTAACACCCTAAATTTTATATTCACCAAAAATATATTGTAATTAATTGAGAAATTCAATAAAATGATGAATATTCATGAATTTGGATCTTATAAATTTTGAAATATTCATATTCATGAGGAAATGGGCAAATTAATTCAAGGAAGGAATTAAATTACAAAAGTGATAGCAAAATCATAATTTTGCCAATTTAGCCCAAGATTAATTATTTTCCAATTAATTGGAGTTAATTTCAATTAATCAAGGAAAATGTATAATTGGATTATTCTTGATGAAATAAATCAAGAATTTTGAAAATAGAGATAATTATACATAATTCATTTAATTGAATTATGGAATTATTGAAACACATATTTATTTCCCTTTTTCCTTGATAATTTTGTCCAACACAAGGAAAATGGAGGGAAAAGTAATCTTGGGGATTAAACATGCTAAGTACCATTATCATATGAAGAGGAGATTAAATGAAGATTTAATTTCATGAGCACATGTCAAAATGCTACATGAAGATAGTAATGATGACAATGGTAAGGTGTGCATTACATGAAGGTATGGGCATGGTGATCATGATGGTTGATGGTAAGGGAGCAAGTAAGTAAAATGATGAAGGAAGTATGGCATAAAGTGAAGAAGTATGGTGGAAGTATGGAGGGAGAGATGGTGGAAGACATATGTCACTATGTCAACCCTTGATGAGATTAATGGCTAGGAGCAAATTAATAAAACACATTCTCTTCCCTTTTCATGCAACATTTCGGCCAAAACAAAGAGAAGGAGAGAGAGAAAGCTTGGAGAAAACCTTAAAGAGCTCTCAAGTTCTAGAGAAAAGGAAGAAGAAGAAGTTTAAGGTAAGTATGATTTCTTAAGAGGTTTCTTGTGATTTTGCTTAGAAACATTTTCTAAACCTTTTTTTTTCTTTCATGGAATCTATGATTTTGAAAACACATTGTGAGCTCAAGAAGAGAGAGAGGAGATACCTAGAGAGAGAGGATTTAAGATCTCAAGAAGTAACCTCACAAACCTTAGATCTAAACTAGCATGATGTTGTTGTTAAGGTTTGTGTTTGGTTTTGGTGATTTTTATCAAGTTTGTAAATTTGGAAAGTCCTAATCCTAAAGGGATATGCTACCCAAATTCCTTTGAAACATGGTTAAGATGTGTTTAAATAAGTTAATAAAGGATTAGAAGTGGAAAAGTATAAGTTTTGGAAGCTAAAACACAAAAACTCCATTTTTTTCCATTTTTTTGACCAATATTTCGGCCAAGACCAGATCTGAGGGAAGGAGCTGGATTTTCATAAAATAGATGCTTCCATTAGATTCAATGGGCGAAAATAGGTGGGGTTACAATTGGTCACTTTTTTGGAAAATGCCGAAAAAACATAATTATGAAAACGCCATTAAGACTCTAAATAGGGGTTGTCAAGAGTATTTTTGTAATTTAACAGTGAATTAGGTGATTTCAAGGCCGGAAATGGATTCATTGGGTGAAAATAAGTTAGGATAGCCCTAGTAAAAAAATTTGGGAAAACATGCCATCGGCCCTGGTACGATAGGGCCGGACCAGGGTCCTAGGTGCATATTGGTAAAATTTCACGATAAACAAATATAACCACCAAAAATCCTATGGAAGTGTCTAAACTGTACATTTAACGTTTTAGGACCAAGTAGAGAGCCCGAGGGATTGACATGCAAATTGAGGCACGTTATTCGAAGATTTGGGAAGGGCAATTAAGGTAGGGAACTTACCTCTCTTGCATGTATTTGATATTTGTGCTGGTGTATTAATGCATGTTATTGCTTTGCTTGATTATGTGAAACATATATGAATAATTGAAGTTTTGTTTCTGTTTATGTTATGGCCATATGTATGTTGATTGAAACATTGAGCACGCAAATATGTTATTATATGAGCATGAGTTATGTAATGCAAGCATGTCATGCATTAAGCACTTATCTTGCATGTATATTGGTATTGTTTTCCTATTGAGATTGCCCAGAATCTCACCCTCCCCTACCAACAATTTAGATAGGAGAAGATATAATGTATGCTGACAACCAAGAAGAGAACCGTATTAGGGAATTGCAGTAGTAGTACGAAGATTGGAAAATGTCTCCGTTTCACTGGGACAGGTGTAGACACCCACGTAATGCTGCAAGGCTACATTAATTGTAATTATCAAGTACGAACCCCTATGGGGAATTTTCGTAATCGTGCACATAATATCAATATGTTTATGCTATTCATGTGTTGCCCATTGAACTGCGTATCGTTTTCTACAAATACTCTGAAATAAGTGAAAATAAGATAAGGGTGTGACAAAAGAATCATATACACAAGAGAATAAGGAAGAAGCACTGGTCATTAGCACGTCTACAAGCCAAATTATGAAATAAAAAATTTGGAAAATATGGACCAAAGGGCCTGATGGTCGATGGACATGAGGGAAAAAATATTTGAAGGGTTTCTTTAATGAGTTCAAGATTAGTTTGAAGATTCAGAATAATTACTTTCACTATTATTGTAATCTTTGTGTTTATATTTTTTTAGGACATCGTGATCGATCTTTCTTATTATTTCAGAATATTTGTATTTTTTCTTACTATTTTATACTTAGTTTCTAGGATTAAGTTACAACATATAAAATTAGGTTAAGGTCTATAATTAAACAAAGTATTAACATATTAATACATTTTTTAAAATAAAATTTAATTGAAAATTAATTTTGTCTTATAGAGTTAAGGTCCATAAATTAAGATTAGGTTATGGTCTACAAATAGAGAATTGATCCTCTCTTCCTAGTTTTACCTTCTAGTGGGTGTGTTCTTTTCTACAGCTCGTGTGTTTTATTTTATTTGTTATGCATGCAAGCTTGGATATTGCAACATGAGATCCATTGTTAGTTCTTCCCAGCTTTGTCAAGTTTCAATCTGCTAGAAGTGTTTTCCATTTGTTTTTTCAGTATCTTTTGGGATACCCTTGCCCAATGGCACCTTTTGATGGTTTATGCTCCGCACTTTTCTTGGTGCAAAGGATGCTAGTGCCCATTTTGTCCTCCTCAGATGTATTCCGCTTCTGCAATGTCCTAGTTGTTTTTTTTTTTTTTTTTTTTTTTTGGTACAAAAAAGTTTAGGTAGGTTCGACACCAGTCCCCTACCAAGGCCAGGGCACGGCCCCAGGGCTCTTCGAGCGCTTACAAGGGACTTACGAGATCGCCTATCAATGAGGTCTCCCCATCGGTCAGAGGGTTCGAACACACTCCCTTGTAATCGGGATGGCAAGACCTTAACCAACTGTGCCAAACCTCATTGGTTGTCCTAGTTGTTTCTATTTTGTGGTTTGGGTTAAGTTTGTTTCAGATATGTTGGTTTGATATGTGGGTTGGGCTTCTTTAGTTTAGAGTGTGGTCTATATTTAATCAAGCCCAATTGCTGTGTATCCTTTTTTTTTTTTAAGGCCGTGCATCCTTACATCTATGAATAAAAAAAAGGTTAAGATGTTAAAATAACCTTCAATTTTTATCAAAAATACAAAAGTAATCATTAATTATTTGGTAAACAAAAAGTAATAATAAACTTTCAATATTGGGGTAAAACAGTTAAATCCAACTAATTTCTATCTATTACATTGGGGAAAGTTAATATTTTGGCCCTTAAAGTTTTGATTCTCTTATAATTCAATTTTTGAATTTTTGACTTGCTTGCAATTCAGTACATAGGTGGCAAAAAAATATTAAAAAATGGTTAAAAATTTCTTAAGTGGATTTTACAGAAATTAAAAAATAAAAAACAACATCTATCCTTGTCTCCACCCACTCGCATCCCCCTCCACCTCTATTTTTCAAAAACCTCGCTAGACTTCTGCATTGTCCATGACAGATCATTCATAAGCTTCTTTCAAGCATAAGGTGAGATTGATTTTCTGATATTAAATGGCTTTCAAAATTATAAGCATTATATAAAGGATCTATAGTTCCATTTGTTACTAAAAGGAGAGATTGTGCGTGAGGCATATTGTGAAGTGAGTTTGCTTCAACTTTTTCTAATCCCATCCTCTTCCAAGCGCTATTTATTATTTACTCCCTCCGGTCCTAATGATATGATATATTTACCTAACTTTGGAGAAATTAAGGTTAATGGTTAAATTAGTTAATCATATTTATTTTTCTAAAATACCCTTATTTAAGATTTAAAATGACATCCAATTACGTTAATTCTCTATTTTTTCTTGTACCTCTCATGCCTCACACACAACTTCTCCAAGCTTTCACACAATCCGACGTCGTCAATCTCCCTCTACAACTTGCAATCTACTCTTATTAAATTATTATTGTGTTTAATTATTATTGAGAAAGTATCAATAGGGGTATTTTGGGAAAAAATTGAAAAAAATTAGAACTTTGTTTTATAATTAAGACTAAGATCAACTCTCAAATGTTATCATTTAATTAAGACCGGAGGGAGTATCATTCAAAAGTTAAGAAATATGTTTTTCCACAATTGCTTTTTCTCTTTTAATAACAAATTGAACTATAAATCCTTTATATGATGCTCATAATTTTGAAGGCCCTTTAATATAAGAGGATCGTTCTCACCTTATGCTTGAAAGGAGCTTCTGAAGGATCTGTCATGGACACCGCGAATGCCCAGCGATGTTTCTCGAAAATAGAGATGGAGGGTGATGTGAGTTAGTGGGGACGTGGACACTATTTTTTATTTTTAATTTATTTAAAATCCAACTAAACAATTTTTAACCATATTTTAACATTTATTGCCACATAGGATGACTCAGAAACATTAAGAACCAAGTTGTGGGCGAGTCAAAAGTTTATAGACTAAGTTATAAGTAAGTCAAAACTTTAAAAATCAAAAGATTAATTTTCCCCAATATAATAGATAGAAGTTATTTAGGTTTAATGATTTTGCCCCACTTTTAAAAGTTTATGGTTATTTTTTTTCTAAAAAATAGTTTACTGTTACTTTTGCACTTTTGATAAAAATTGAAGGTTATTTTAGCACATTAACCCATAAAAAATGTATTAAGTTTGTTCCATTATGTTTATGTCAATTTTCATTTTAATCCATTGAGTTTATAAAGTACATTGTTATCCCAGAATCTTAACACCGTTGTTCTTATTTAATAGAAAATGCTAACTCATCAAATTTAAATGATGACTGTGCAATTAAACGCTAGCAAATCATGTTTGCATATTTATCCTTTTAACTTAATATACTTTTATATGTTTATTTTTTTTAATTGGGAAAATTAAAAATGAAAACAACCCTAAATTTCTAGGTTTCATCCTTGCGACCAACATCTCATCCCTGCAAGGAACATCACGGCGCACACCATGTCCACGTCTGCCTCATTCCTAGCAGAGCTAGCGCTAGGCCACCAAGTCTACATCACAAATATTGGGTATATTCTTGTCTCCGGCCACGACCATCGCACTATGTTTGTTTGGAAACCTAAAAAAGTGTTTTTTAAATAATTTTCCGTAAGTTAAGATACAACCCTTTTTAAATACTTACCTTAAAAAACTAAAACAAATAGACACTAGATCATATCAAAAAGCTGGTTAACATCGTCCAAATTAAAATTGAAAGTGTGCCCTTGAAAGAGAGCAATCCTAATCGATATCTTAGACCTCAGCCTGTACAAGTTGGACAAGTTCTCACATTGATGAAGAACATTGAATTGGTGTCCCTCAAGAACTGCAGCCATGGACCAAGTAGTTGGGAATGGAACAAAAGAGGGAGACATTGAAGGGATCAACGATGTAAAGTCTTCCCCCCCCCCCCTCCTCTTTTTTTAATTTATATATGGCATTAGTTTGCTTGAGAATCTTTGGTCTGTGGTAGGAATGAGATTATGTTCATCCATGTTCATTGCAGGGATGAGATGTTAGTAGCAAGGATGAAGTCCGAAAATTTTGGGTTGTTTTCATTTTAAATCACTTTTAATTGTACCCAATTAAAATTAAAAAATATTATGTTAAAAGAATAAAATTGCAAACATATTTTGTTTGCATTTAATTGCTCAGGCATTACTTGAATTTGGTAAGTCTCATTTCCAGTTCAATAAGACTAACGGTGTTAAGATATTGGGATTAAAAATGCACTTTATAAACTTAAAAAACTAAAATAAAACTTGATATAAATATAAAAGATGAAACACATATACTTTAGCCAAAAAAAAAAAAATAGTTCAAAAAGACAACTGAATCTCTATAAAAGGAAAGACAATAGAGTCACCCTAAAATAAATTAGGAAAAACTAATTCCTGAGTCCTTATAGTTTTATAGGGTTTTGAATTAGGTCCTTACGATATTTTTCTTTTTATCAAGTCCTTTCTTTCAACTCCTGTGGTCCCTAAATCTGTTTAATGAGTCTTAATAGTGTTAAAAAATCAGTTAAGTATATCCAACTGGGCATCAAGTTAAAAAACTAAAGCAACGTCTGAAAAGAAAGCCACTGCTCTTACCATATGCTCCTTCAATTATATCTGCAATCGCTGTGCACACTCCCTATTTTTACCAGTTGTTAACGACGATGAAAGAAATTAACCAACTTGGAAACGGCCCACTAAGTTTCTTGGTGGAACTGCCATGAACCTCAAGCTTTGTGCTTTTCCTTTTTCTTTTTCCAGCACCCAAACATTCTTCTTCTTCCTTTTTTGATCCATGGAAATAAACCCAAACATTCTTCTTTGTTTACTCTCTGATGCAAAATTTCTTTCCCTGCTTTTAGAATCCACGAACGTAAAGGTAATTAACACAATCATTGTTGCAGAAATTTAAGGCTTCAAAGATGAAAATAAAATCACCGAAAGAACTTTGAGGCCTCCAATCAGGTGGACTCTGTAAAATCTTCTCCTTAATTTTATAATATTAACTTAATTTTAAAAATTATTCATTTTTTTTGAAAGATTACCATGGTATTACCATGATAGAAAAGAGTTTAACTAACTATTTAAAAACTCTATCATGGTAATAAAAAGATTACAATTCATCTTTCATAAGATTACCATGGTAGAAAAAAAATACTTAACTAATTATTTGAAAACTCTACCATGGTTATAAAGGATTTATGTCCCTACAAAGAAAATATTACAACTCATCTTTTAAATATTAATCCTGACAAAAATTAATACTACCGTTATCATACCAAAAATTTCCATTTCAAAATCAAAGTCACCCAACGTTATATGATAAACAAAATATGTAGACGAATTTAGAGTTAACAAAATATGGTCCCTAATAAGTGGCAATATACATTAATTCAACACATTAAATTACAAAGGGCTATACAGATATATATATATGGAAATATATCTACGCCTCAGGAGTTTCTCTCGACATCCTAGCAAGAGAAATATCACCTGAAAAATGTTAAATTAACGGGGTGAGACAAAGCCTCAGTAACCAGCTATCCGACTTATTACACATGCTAACATGTGTTCATGAGGTGCTAAGTGGAACAGTTTATATAGCAAATTATAATTGATAAAAATTCAATATCACGGTTTTATACATAAATTTCTTATTGCAATTTCCATTGCCTCCCATCAATCCAATCGAACCGCCTTATTTCCGCTGACTAGACCCATGGGCTATGTTACTAACCATGTGACTGGCCACTCAAAAAGCTCACCGGTCATGTGATGAGGATCGGCCAAACACTCAGAGCACGTGCCCTAGACCATGGGTCTTTCCCCTCATTGAACTGGTGGGGCAGTCTCTCATTGAAACTGGTCGGACAATAGAAAGCCAACCATCATGCACCAATAAAGACTATACCACGTGGTAAAATAATATACTTCATCTCATCCCAAACCCATTATCAAAATAATTTATCAATAATTATTTCAACGGGATTTTCCCCAATATTTCCATATTCTTATATATAAATATTTTTCATTTCAAATCATAAAATTCCACAAAGCAAATTTACATCAAAATACTTCACAATATAATGATAACTTTCTCAATCACAATAAACCTTTACTCATTGAAATATTTAATAAATATCAACATAGCATGTTCAAATCTCAAAATAAAAAATACTCACAAATAGCATACCAACACACATAATAAGTAGAAAGTGGTTACCTTTAGCCAAAGCAAAATTATAATCACAAGCTCCTAATCCAAGAGCTCAAATACACGCCAAAAATCAATCTACAATAATCAATTTATAAAATGGCTAAATTATAAATCATCATCCTAAAAAGAATCTAAACCAATTAAAATCTCAAGAATACCTCTAATATTGAAAATAAATTATTTAACCTAAATTTAATCGGTTAACAAGCCTAATATAGAATTATTCATAGATTAATTATATAAAGATTTCATTATAAAATTATATGCTAACTAACAAAAGTAACTTAATTAAAATTAACTATTAATTATCCTCTACATTCCTATAGCCTTATATTAACAAAACTCAAATTTATCCAAAATCATAATCTTAAAATTTTCTCTAATCATCACAAAATTATTATCATAAGGAAGAGAAAATTATTTAAAACATTTTCATGAAGAAAGTTTTTAGATGGGAAATTATATTGAGTACCTTATCGATCCTTGAAGATATAAAAATACTTATATTTATGTCTCATTCTGCACCTTTCTTCACACTTGTGTTGTGTGAAATGAGGAAGGGGAAAGAGCAGGTATTTATAATACTCCCGTCCTCTTGAAAACAGTGGGGGCCACTGAGTGCCTCCCCTGCTTTCCTTTAAGATTGTGGGCAGGCGCCCACAATCTCAATATTAAATGGTGGGAGGCATTTTTGTGCCTCCCCAAGTTTTCTTAACTGTGGGCGCCAACGACTGAAAGAGGCAAGCTTCACCCAAGAGGGGGTGAATTGGGTGATGTGATAAATTTTTGCTTGATGTGGTGATATGAAAATTGTAGTAGACAGAGTATAGTAGAGAAGATTGGAACACAGAGAGTTATACTGGTTCGGCCTAAAAACCAGGCCTACGTCCAGTCCTCAGAGATCAAGACCTACTGAGATTTTCACTATTCTTCCAAGATTCAATGGGCTCTCAGAATGCCACAAAACAACAATTGTCCTCGAACGGACTACGAGCAGAAATATTCTCATACTAAGAAATTTCTCTCCCCCTTATGAAAAGTCTTACGTGCAGAAAAATAACCTATAACCTTTCCCACTTGCTTACTTATACAAGTCATATGAGCAGCAACGTTCTCTCCTGCTTACTCGACTGTAAGTCTTACGAGCAGCAACGTTCTCTACTGCTTGTATTTTATAAGTCTTATGAGTGGAAGGTTTAACTAGGAATTCTCTCAACTGCTTCTCTCATAAGGATATCTACCCTCTCAAGGTCCCAATACCTTGAGATCAAATAAAAATAGAATTTGAAATGTATATAGACTCTCTTACAGAGCAAGTATAATAAACACTGAAGATTAAAATGAATACAGAGAAAATATGAATAACAGAGACTCGTGTATTTGCTTGTGAATTCTTGTGCTTTGTTGTTATTTTCGATCTCTCTGGAACTCTGTATTTATAGATGTTCAGTTTTTGCCTGTTTGAATAATGATCATTGTGGAGCGGGCCATGTTACTATGGAATGGCATGCGCATGTTTGAAAACTTTGAATGTAGTAGGTGTGTGCTTGTCGTGATGTTGTCTGCCGTTGTTTGACTTCCTTCATGTCTGTTTATTTCAACGTTCATCCTCCTGTATCACACTTATAAAACATTCAAAATGATGTTAAATAATAATAATAAGTGATGATAAGATAAATAAATAACATTAAAACATATTCGGATTGAACGTTGTGAGACTTGGTGCATTTGGTGTTCTGGCAGAGTATTACTCGAGCATGGATGGGCTCACTCGAGTGAACTCGCTATTTTTCTCCTTGTTCTTTAGTTTTGTACTTGCACTCGCATAGGATTTCAGAGAGATAATTTTCTCACTCGTGAGTGATGTGGGGCCTCACTCGAGCACAACTCTTTCTGCTTGAGTGGCCTTGCATTTTACACTAGGAGACTCTTCTCTGGACAACACTCGAATACCATTTTAGCAAGGGTTATATTTTGCACTCGCAGGTGATGTGGGCCCTTACTCGAGCACACATACTCCTGCTCGAGTGAGAAGAATATTCTCATGTAATATACCCTTATGATCAGCACTTGCATCAGAATTTGAGAGAGTTGGATTTCTCACTTGCGAGTGCTAATATATCACTCGGGCATAAGAAGTCTCACTCGGGCATACTTGTGCTTCTCTGACCTTCATAACTCTCGGTCAAACACTTGCAGTCCTTCACTCGCTAGTGCTCGAGTACAAAAGGGCTTCATGCTCGAGTAATGAATGCAATGCTCAAGTACATCAGAAGGAGTAACAGAAATTGCTCTCGGCCAAGCACTCGCAGTCTCTCACTCGCATGTGCTTGAGTGAGAAAGACTCTTTTGCTCGAGTGCTATCTCCAATGCTCGAGTGAATTAGTAAAAATGATAGTAGCATGCTCTCGGGCAAACACTTTCTGGCTATCACTCGCATCTGCTCGAGCATAAAAGAGTTCCATGCTCGAGTGCTAGTCTTGTGCTCGAGTACATCAGTTAATTTTGACAGCAAACATCACAGAACTTTGCCATATGCATTTGGTAACTTTGTAAACATTCCTTAGACTTATAAAACTATGATTTGCACTCAATTGTCTTTTGTTATCATCAAAACTTGGGATCTAACATTCTCCCCCTTTTTGATGATGACAAAACCTTTATGATGGGATTTAAGAAAAAGGTTGATTAAGGTGAAAGATTTTTGAAATACAACATCAATGTTTCCAAATGCATATTTTCACCAAGGTTTATATTCAATTTCAAATTTTTGCACTTATCTACATATGTTCCTTGCAATACTTCCTCTGGACACTTAACAACCAAGATAAGCATAGTATCACAGAAACAATAGAAAAACTTGATAACATGAAAATAGCCATTAATGATAAACTTATAAACACACAATAGTCAGCATAAATCATTAACTACATTAACTACCCATAAACCCCGTATACAACCATAATATCATAAAAAACCTACCCCATTACACAAAAACTACCCAGACACCCAATACATCTCATGAAAGCTCAGATAGTATAGTTCTCAGATAGCTCAAAACCATCACACATCCTTCTTCCCCATTTTGTCAATATCAGATGAGGGGACAAAGGGCACCATGGCAGTGGAAGGATCGATTGGCACAAAGGGTGGAGATGAAGGCTGTGGAACAGAGGCTGAAGGCGGTAGTGAAGGCGACCGATCATAGGTAACATCAACATTAGAGTCTGGATCGGTGAAGAGAACATGTGTCTGTGGATGAGGAGGTGAGGTTGAGGCAGGAGTGGTCTTAGGTGGCACTTCTGAAGATGCAGTCGGAAAGTGAGAACGTAAGAAGATCTCCATATCAGTTATCCTCTGTGACATGTCATCCTGAGTCTTGAACATCAAGTCAAAGTTGGTATTAGCCTTGTCTACCAACTTTATGACCTGTAACTCCATCTTTTCTACCAACTTCTCATACTCAGTTACTAACTCCTTCTTCAAGCTCGACACAGCTTGATTGATTACTTCAGTCAAATAAGTGGAGAGTGAAGCATTTAAGAAAGATGGAGGAGGAACTTGTCCTTGAGCAGATGACTGAGCCTCATCACCTCTGGATGGAGTGGCTTCCCTCTGAGATGTAGCCTTGGTTCGACTCACTGGAAGATTGATACTCATATAAGTCAGCTGAGTCTTGCCAAATCTTGGAATGAGCACCCTCTCAGTTCCTTCCAAGTACCATATCTTATTCTTCATAAGGATAAGAGATACAATATAAGGATATGGTATGGTCACAGATTTTGATGAAGAAAATCGAAATCTTCTCATCTCATTGAAAATAATCTCCCCTACATTCCTTTGTTGTCCGGCCAGGAAGGAGGCCAACATGTAATAATCCTTTTGAGTAAAATAGGTAAAGTTTTTGGACTTGTTAACTATGCTCCGGGAATATATATAGTGAAGGGCTCTGTGAGAATCAAGCAAGTCAATGGGCTTAAAATTAAAGGGGCCTACAGGGTCTTTTGGTCTCAAAAGCCGGAAGGCTTCATTGGCTGAGAAAGTGGGTGGATCTGGAGGTGGTGCAACATACCCAAGGAAGTCATTAATAATCTTAGCAGATATCATAATGAATTGACCCTTAACAGTAGTGGATGCTGCTTCCTCAATCAATTTACCAGCCCTAGACTTAATGTTATGGGTTTTCATATTGCAGTAAAAGGTTTTCACAACAGAGGGTGAATATGGAATATGAATGTTCAGCCAGGGAGCATAGAATCTAAGATAAGGAGATAAATCCAAATTACAATTCGTCTTCAAGTACTCTAAGTCCACATAAACTACAGGACAGAAATGCCTATGTGCAAACTCAGTATCAAATACCTTCTTTGGTAGTGCCTTTAATTCCTCAACATTGAAACCTTTAGGAGGACTTGTAGCGTGATCATCCTCTGGAACTTGTGAGGCAGAAGGTACCCCTGAAGTAGCTGTACTAGATTGCCCATCATGATGTAAACTTGAGACATCGGCTTGAGAAGTAATTTTCCCAACCAACTTTTCAAGTTTTGACCTCTCCATTGCTTCCCGAAGTTATATGTTGAATGTGTCATCGGAGGAAGAAGAGGATTATTGTGGTTGCTCAGTTTCCTTCTTCTTTCCTTTTCCTTAGACCTCTTTGGATTGAGACCGGGTAACCATAGGTTCTTTGAACACCACACCCTTTGGTTTCTTTTGAGGAGGTTGAATTTTCTTTGCTATTTGAGGCTTAGTGTAAGGTTTCTTGGCCGGAGTTCTCTTTTTGGTTTTGTGTTTAGGACGAGGAGGTGTAGATGAAGAAGACATTTTAGGAGATGAAGGAGTTGGTACCGGGGTTGCAGAAGCACTAGCAGTGGAATGAGTGGGAAAAGGTGAGTGAGATCTTTGAGAAATAGCAGGCATTTTGGTTCTAGCCATTTTAGTAACCAAAAGTGGAAGAAACAAGACTCTCAGATTTTTCTGAGAATAGAGAAGAAAAATGCAGAGGCTTAGGGCACCGAATGAGAGAAACAGAGGATAAATCTCACCTTTTAAAGATGGTTGAAGAGTTGTAACGGTGATTTGAAGCAAATGGATACGTTTGATTGATGAGAAACGGTTGGATATGAAGAGGTGTGACCTTCGAGTGATAAGACACCTCGAGTGAGAGCAGGAAGTGCGACGGTCTGAGCTATCGCATAACTGATATAAGTGACAGTGCTTGAGCAGTAACCCTAGTGCTCGAGTGATATTCATACTGTGCTCGAGTGTGCTCATGCTGTGCTTGAGTGACATACAAACAATTTTGATAAAATATGTAAAAGCGTACCTGGTTTATGGATTTCTTGCTATACTTTTCATCTTTGTACTCAAATCCTCCAAAATCATTTGAGTAACCATGCATTTGGTAGACTCTTGAAAGAAAATCCTCCTTTCTATTCGAGTACACATTCTTCACTTCAAGCATGTTCATATCATGCTCGAGTGAGGGTCCTTTTTACCCGAGTGAGCTCAATTTTCACTGTTGCATTTCAGTAGTCTCTTGGTATTTTTTATCTCCTCTGTTAACCCCTATTCTACATGCTAAGAAACAGAGTATTTTTAATGATGTTGTGCTCAAGCATAGTTAACTTGCTCGAGTGAGCATAGCTTGTCACTCGAGTGACACTTTCTGTGCTCGAGTGACAGACCTGCAAAACAATTTTTGATACTCCGATGCTAAAGTCAGTATGGTTATCATTAAAAACACAATTAATTAAGATAATTAACAAGAAAAACTTACAACTCATTGGGATTAGCCATTCCCAATTTTCTTCGAATATATAGGAATTGATCTTTAGCTATTGGCTTTGTGAAAATGTTAGCAAGTTGAAGATGAGTTGGTATGAATTCTACTTTGACATTCTTCTTTTGAACGTGATCTCGAATGAAGTGATGTCGAATGTCTATGTGTTTGATCATTGAATATTGTACATGATTTTTGGCTAAGCTTATGGTGCTAGTATTGTCACAATAAATTGGAATCTCATTTAAGTATATCCCCAAATCTTGAAGTTGTTGTTTCAACCATAATACTTGAGAACAGCAACTTGCTACAGCTATATATTCAACTTCAGTAGAGGATAATGAAACTGTGTTCTGCTTTTTGCTGAACCATGATACCAGAGAGCCTCTAAGGAATTGACATTGACCACTAGTACTCTTTTTGTCAGTTTTATATCCTCCATGATCTGAATCTGAATTGCCATCAAATACTCGTTTCCTCTTTTTAGATACCATAAGCCAAGTTATGAAGTGTCTCCTAGATATTTGAAGATTCTTTTCACTGTCTCTGCATGCGATACCTTAGGAGCAGATTGATACCTCACACACATTCCAACGCTGAACTGAATATCTGGTCTGCTTGCTATAAGATAGAGTAATGAACCAATCATTCCTCTATACTTAGTAATGTTGAAGCTAGGACCTTTAACATCAGCATCCAACAAGGTTATAGAACTCATTGGAGTATCAGCTCCATTAGCATTATCTAATCCATACTTCTTCAACAACTCTTTCAAATACTTTGTTTGAGACACAAATATACCATTCTTCTTTTGTTTGATTTGAAGTCCAAGAAAGAAGTTCAATTCTCCCATCATGGACATTTCAAACTCTCCCTGCATAATCTTAGAAAATTCTTGACACATAGATTCGTTAGTAGCACCAAAAATAATATCATCAACATAAATTTGAACAATTAGAATATCATCTTTGTTATGTTTAATGAAAAGAGTGGTATCTACTTTTCAACTGACAAAATTTTGATCAAGAAGAAACTTACTTAGCCTTTCATACCAAGCTCTAGGTGCTTGTTTCAAACCATATAAAGCTTTCTTAAGTTTGAAAACATGATTAGGCTTTGTTTCATCTTCAAAACTAGGAGGTTGTTCTACATATACTTCCTCCATAATATAACCATTTAGAAAGGCACTTTTCACATCCATTTAATAAAGTTTAAAACCTTTAATGCAAGCAAAGGCTAAGAGTACTTGTATTTCTTCTAATCTTGCCACTGGAGCATATGTTTCCTCATAATCAATACCTTCTTCTTGATTATAGCCTTTGGCTACCAATCTTGCTTTGTTTCTCATAATGATTGCTGATTCATCAAGTTTGTTTTTGAAAACCCATTTGGTCCCTATAACCGTATGATCCTTGGGTCGAGGAACCAAATCCCAAACTTGATTTCTTTGAAATTGATTTAATTCTTCTTGCATAGCAATCACCCAATCATTGTCAGATAAAGCTTCTTCCATATTAGAAGGTTCAATTTCAAAAATAAAAGCAGAGAAAGTTACCTCATTGAGGATTCTATTTCTGGTTTTGACACCTTCGTGAATATCTCCAATTACTTGATCAATTGGATGATCTTTAATATGTCTACATGCTTTTGGTTGATCATGATCATCGACATCTTCTATATTTTGAAAGTCATTTATTTCAAAATCATTTTGTTTTGAAATAGCTTTGTTTTTCTTTATCAAATCCATTTCTTCTTCATCAATATATTTTGTTTGGGAATCAAGTTCATCAAACACAACATGAATCGATTCTTCAATTGTACATGTTCTTTTATTAAAAACTCTATAAGCTTTACTTCTATTAGAATATCTTAGAAATAATCCTTCATCAGATTTTGAATCAAATTTACCTAAGTTCTCTTTACCATTGTTGTGAATGAAGCTCTTACATCCGAAGATGTGTAGATGAGCAAGATTTGGCTTTCTTCCCTTGTAGAGTTCATATGGCGTCTTTCCAAGTGACTTGCGAATATATGCTCGATTTGAAATGTAGCATGCAATACTCATTGTATCTGCCCAGAACAATTATGACATTTCTTTTTCATTAAGTATTGCTCTCGCCATTTCTGTAAGGACTCTGTTCTTTCTTTCTACTACTCCATTTTGTTGGGGTGTTCTAGGTGCAGAGAAGTTATGATCTATTCCTTCGTTGTTGCAGTAGTCTTCAAATAGTTGATTCTCAAATTCTCCTCCATGGTATGTCCTAATAGAAACAATAGAAATACCTTTCTCATTTTGGACCTTTTTAGCAAATGTAATAAATTCAACAAATGTTTCATCTTTTGAAGCAATAAATATAGTCCATGCAAATCTTGTAAAATCATCGACAATTACTAAAGTATATAGATTTCCTCCAAAACTTTTTACTCTTGCCAGTCCTACCAAATCCATATGAAGTAATTGTAAAGGTTTGGAAGTCGAAATCTCATACTTTCTTTTGAATGAAGATTTAGTTTGTTTGCCTTTTTGACATGCTTCACAAATCATATTATCTTTAAATTTAAGTTTAGGAAGACCAATAACTAAATCTTTTCTAATCAATTTATCAAGTTGATTCATATTGACATGAGCTAAATGCTTATACCATAACCAACTTTCCTCTAATCTACTAAGAAAACAATTTTTAGAAGAATTTGAATCTAAATCAATAGTGTAACAGTTACCGTCCCTTTGAGCTCGAATCTTTGCCTTGATAGATTCTTTGTTTAGTGGCAGATCTTTCTTGTTTACTATCAAGCATTCTTTTGAGTCAAAGATCACCCAGTTATATTTGTCAGTGCTTTGACTTACACTCAAGAAGTTGTGGCATAATCCTTCAACATAGTATACTTCGTTGATTTGAACACCATCGGATTTTCCCACTTCACCAATTCTAGCAATACGTCCAGATTGATTACCTCCAAATGTTACCTTTCCTCCTTCTCTGGTTTCCAGCATGGTGAACTTATTTTTGTTACCAGTCATATGTCTCGAACATCCACTATCAATATACCATTTGTTTGCTCGTGATGCTTTGAGACATACCTAAAGTAAATTGATCAAATTTTAGGTACCCACATTTTCTTGGGTCCTTTGTGGTTAGTATGTGCTGCATGTGTTCCTTTCGGAACCCATTTGTATGTGCCAATAACTTGTCCTTTCTTAAAATAACATGATGAAGTATAATGTCCTTTCCTATTACAATAACTACATGATGCGAAAGGATTTGATATATGCACAGAATTCCTAAAATATTTAAGATAAGTTCTACTGCTATTCTTCTTATTTCCTCTATTTTTATCATGATCAAACTTATATCCAATTTCAGATTTATCAAATGAAACTTTCTGAGAATTTAGAATAATTTTAAGAGTTTCACTTCCCTTAGTAAATTTTTCAACAATTTTCGTTAAGTCTCTTATTTTCTTATCTTTCTCTTCACATATTTTACACTATGATATGACAGTATTTTCTAATTCTTTCACTTTCTTCTTATAACTAACCATTTCTTTAGCTACTTTGATGAATTCTGTATGTAATGCATTATATTCAGATAACAGTTCATCATAAGTAGGTTTAGAATCACTTACCTCAGAATCTGATTCTTCTTCTTTGGCTACCAAGCATAGATTCGCTACTTCGTCGTTGTCACTTTCTTCATCTGACGAACTATCACCCCAGATAGATCATATATATGCTTTCTTTTTCTGCTTCTTTTTGTCTTTGTTTCTGAAGCATTCGGATTTGATGTGTCCAGGTTTCCCACATTCATAGCATATTATCTGTTGTTCTTTGTTTTCTTTCTTGCTTGGTCCACCTTGATAATTTTTGAAGTTCTTTTGACCTCTTCTATAGAATCTCTTGAATTTTCTTACGATCATTCCCATTTCATCATCATTAGAGACATCTTCATTTTTGGAAGACTCTTCTTCTTCCTTGATAGCTTTAAGTGCAACTACCTTTTTTTTTATCATCGAATTCTTCTAGTTCCTTTTTGAATCTCAACTTTCCTTCATACTCGGAAAGACTACCAAAGAGAGCAGCTACGGATCTCATAGACTCTCCTTTAGCTTCTTCAATAACTGTCACCTTCGCTTCCCATTCTTTCGTAAGAATATTATGAATCTTTTTTACCTGGGAATTTTGGTCAAAAGATTTTCCAAGTGCAGATAATTGATTAACAAGATGAGTATACCTGAGTTCGAATTCTGATATACCTTCTCCAGGTTTCATACGAAATAGATCATACTCTGTAATTAGAGTATTGACTCTATTTTCTTTGATTCTGGATGTTCCTTCGTGAGCGATTTCAAGAGCATCCCACATTTCTTTGGCAGTTGGTAGAGTACATATTCGAAAATATTCCTTTTGACTGAGAGCACTCTATATCATTAAAATAGCTTTACTATTTAACGTTACTAACCTTTTATCATTTTCGTCAAACTCTTCTGGGCTTTTCTTAATGACTCTATCTTCGATTTTCTTCATTGGAACATAGTCACCATCTTGTATTACTTTCTATAAACCGTACTCGTTAGCCATCACGAACACTCTAAACTTAGCTTTCTAGAATGAAAAATGTTCTCCAGCAAAACCTGGAGGTCTAGTGATTGAAGCTCCGTCTTGAAGAATGTTTTCACCCATTGTTGCCATTTATTGGATCCTTCTCAAGTTGTTAGGCTCTTCAGAGAAGACCTTGCTCTGATACCAAATGAAAGAGGCAAGCTTCACCCAAGAGGGGGTGAATTGGGTAATGTGATAAATTTTTGCTTGATGTGGTGATATGAAAATTGTAGTAGACAGAGTAGAGTAAAGAAGATTGGAACACAGAGAGTTATACTGGTTCGGCCTAAAAACCAGGCCTACGTCCAGTCCTCAGAGATCAAGACCTACTGAGATTTTCACTATTCTTCCAAGATTCAATGGGCTCTCAGAATGCCACAAAACAAAAATTGTCCTCGAATGGACTAAGAGCAGAAATATTCTCATACTAAGAAATTTCTCTCACCCTTACGACAAGTCTTACGTGTAGAAAAATAACCTATGACCTTTCCCATTTGCTTACTTATACAAGTCTTATGAGCAGCAACGTTCTCTCCTGCTTACACCACTGTAAGTCTTACGAGCAGCAACGTTCTCTACTACTTGTATTTTATAAGTCTTATGAGTGGAAGGTTTAACTAGGAATTCTCTCAACTGCTTTTCTCGTAAGGATATCTACCATCTCAAGGTCCCAATACCTTGAGATCAAATGAAAATAGAATTTGAAATGTATATAGACTCTCTTACAGAGCAAGTATAATAAACACTGAAGATCAAAATGAATACAGAGAAAATATGAATAACAGAGACTGGTGTATTTGCTTGTGAATTCTTGTGCTTTGTTGTTATTTTTGATCTCTCTGGAACTCTGTATTTATAGATGTTCAGTTTTTGCCCGTTTGAATAATGATCATTATGGAGCAGGGCATGTTACTGTGGAACGGCATGCGCACGTTTGAAAACTTTGAATGTAGTAGGTGTGTGCTTGTCGTAATGTTGTCTGCCGTTGTTTGACTTCCTTCATGTCTGTTTATTTCAACGTTCATCCTCCTATATCACACTTATAAAACATTCAAAATGATGTTAAATAATAATAATAAGTGATGATAAGATAAATAAATAACATTAAAACATATTCAGATTGAACGATGTAAGACTTGGTGCATTTAGTGTTTTGGCAGAGTATCACTCGAGCATGGATGGGCTCACTCGAGTGAACTCGCTATTTTTCTCCTTGTTCTTCAGTTTTGAACTTGCACTCGTATAGGATTTCAGAGAGATAATTTTCTCACTCGCGAGTGATGTGGTGCCTCACTCGAGCACAACTCCTTCTGCTCGAGTGGCCTTTCATTTTACACTAGGAGACTCTTCTCTGGACAACACTCACATACCATTTTAGCAAGGGTTACATTTTGCACTCACAGGTGATGTGGGCCCTCACTCGAGCACACATACTCCTGCTCGAGTGAGAAGAATATTCTTATGTAATATACCCTTATGATCAGCACTTGCATCAGAATTTGAGAGAGTTGGATTTCTCACTCCCGAGTGCTGATGTGTCACTCGGGCATAAGAAGTCTCACTCGGGCATAATTGTGCTTCTCTAACCTTCATAACTCTCAGCCAAACACTTGTAGTTCTTCACTCGCTAGTGCTCGAGTAGAAAAGGGCTTCATGCTCGAGTAATGATGACAATGCTCGAGTACATCAGAAGGAGTAACAGAAATTGCTCTCGGCTAAGCACTCACAGTCTCTCACTCGCATGTGCTCGAGTGAGAAAGACTCTTTTGCTCGAGTGCTATCTCTAGTGCTCGAGTGAATCAGTAAAAATGATAGTAGCATGCTCTCGGGCAAACACTTTCTGGCTATTACTCACATCTGCTCGAGCATAAAAGAGTTCCATGCTCGAGTGCTAGTCTTGTGCTCGAGTACATCAGTTAATTTTGACAGCAAACATCACAGAACTTTGCCATATGCATTCGGTAACTTTGTAAACATTCCTTAGACTTATAAAACTATGATTTGCACTCAATTGTCTTTTGTTATCATCAAAACTTGGGATCTAACAACGACATCCACATATTTTTTATTTTTTTATTTTTTTAAAATTATATAAATATTATTTTATTTTTTATAATATTTATTTATTTATTATTATTTTTAATATATATATATATATATTTATAATTATTAATTTTTGTTATACATATGTATATTTAATTTTTTTAAAAACATATTTTAACTAAATCCCTCTTTTCTTTTTATCCAAAAATTACTATTAATTTTATAATTATCTCTAAATTAGAATTATATTCTAAAAATAAAAATCAGGATGTTACAATTCTCCCCACCTAAATAGATTTTTGTCCCCAAAATTCGTTTTAAGTAATGTACAAAAATACAATTAGAATACAATAATTCAAAACAAACAAGCATAACCGCTGCTTTAAGTAAACAAGTTAGGAAAGTCACGACGCATTCTTTCTTCAGTCTCCCAAGTCACATCTTCAGGTGTCATAACCTTCCAAAAGACTTTCACCAGCCGAATGGTCTTTTTCCACATTTGTTTGTTTTGGATATCTAAAATCCTCTCTGGTTCTGCTATATAAGTTAAGTTTTCTGTTAACTCAACTTCCTCAGGCTTAATGACATGAGATGGATATGGATGATACTTCTTCAACTGTGATACATGGAATACGTTGTGTACATTAGACAAGTACACATCTTCAAGTGTCATAACCTTCTAAAAGACTTTCACCAGCCGAATGGTCTTTTTCCACATTTGTTTGTTTTGGATATCTAAAATCCTCTCTGGTTCTGCTATATAAGTTAATTTTTCTCTCAACTCAACTTCCTCAAGCTTAATGACATGAGATGGATATGGATGATACTTCTTCAACTGTGATACATGGAATACGTTGTGTACATTAGACAAGTACGGAGGCAAAGTGATTCGATAAGCCACTGATCTAATTCGCTCCAAAATCTCGTATGGTCCAATGAATCGGGGAGTCAACTTCTTTGCTTTAATAGACCTTCCAATGTCCGTTATGGGTGAAACCTTTAGGGAAACATGATCTCCTTCATTAAATTCCAATGGTCTCCTTTGACGATCCGCATAACTCTTCTGTAGGCTTCAAGCTGTCAACAGTTTCTGTTGTATCATTTCAATCTTTCGTGATGTTTAGTCTACCAAATCTGGTCCAATAATGGTTCTTTCACTTAATTCGGTCCAACACAACGGCGATCTACACCTTCGACCATATAAAGCCTCAAAAGGTGCCATTTGAATATTGGAGTGGTAGCTATTATTGTATGCAAATTCTGCTAATGGCAAGTGCTTGTCCCAACTACCTGGGAGCTCAATGGTGCATGCTCTCAACATGTCTTCGAGTGTCTGAATAGTCCTCTCGGTTTGACCATCTATCTGAGGATGATAAGCAGTACTGTACTTTAATTTTGTACCCATGGCCTCCTGAAGAATAGGCTTTGTCGGCTTTTTGCCTTGGTAACCTCTTCAAAAATAACCAAGGATTGCAATATAGGGTGCAATCCCGGATTGTCTCTCGAAGAGCCTTTTATTAATTACCTAGAAACTAAGTGCAATGATTGACATGAAATGAGTTAAAAATGGTTTTTAACTTTTTATCTAACAACTAAGTTGCAATTAAACTAAAATGCTTTTAAAACTAATATTTTTGGATTTTTGGAATAAAATTGATATGGAATGGAAATGGGTTAAGAATGCAAATGATGAAGATGCTCTTGGAAATGATTTTCAATGACTATCCTTGCTAAATTAAAATATTTGGGGAATTAATATACTAAGCCTCTAATATATCAAATCTCAATTACCATTGAGTCTAGCATCACAAGAGAGGAACCCCTACCCTTGAAATGCTATTAAGCCCTTTTAGTGTAATGAGTTTCGCTAAGTTTTCTAATATACCAAACCCCAATTACCATTGAGTCTAATGCTTAAACTCATGAACCCATTTATTTAAGCATTATTAAAACCCCTTAGAGAGCGATTATGGAATAAGCAATGCATTTAGGTTCAACTACAATTCTATTTCAATCAAACCATCCAACAATACCATGTTAAATAGAGAGAAACAATAGAATCATAGATAAACATATATATAACCATATATATTGATGAGCACAAATCCTCATTACAAATTCCAAATCACAACAACTCAATCCGTAGAAATCATAACTAAAATCATAGTTTCATTACATAAATAAATTCTTAAACCTAAGTTTTCACAAATATAATGAACTATAGATAAAATAAACTCTCCTTTGAAGCATATGTGAGCTCAAATCATCTCTAAGAGCATAAAATTTCCTAGCCAATCATGAGAATAACTTCAAGAAATATAATCACATTTTGATTCAAACACTCAGCCATAAAATCACATAGTAAATTAACCAATTAGTACTAAATCAATGAAGGAATTGGGGCTGGATTTTGAACCAAAACAGAGTGCCATGGTCTGTGATGAGAGTAAGAAACAGATTAGAACAGAGGAAATTAAACCATGGTCTGGAACAATGGAGAGCTTGGGAAGCTGAAACTCGCTGGAAGAATAGAAGAATGGTGGTGGTCGTGAATTAACTCTCAGCTCCCTCCTTTTGTTTCGTTCTACAGATCCCTGGTTCTGTTCTGCTGCTGCTGTGCTGGATATAGTAGACTCGCCGGCGGCTGTGGTGGTGGTGGATGGTGCCGCTGGCGAGAGAAGAAGGATGATGGTGACGAAGATCAATAGAGGAAGGTCTGGAGGTTCTCTGTTGCGGCCGTGTTTCTGGGTCGTGCCTCTATCTTAATATCCCTCCAGTTGTTGCTCTGAATCGAACCTAATGACCTGCTGCAAAACGCTGTGTTGAACCTGTGGACCAAATTGTCATTTTTCAAATTCATGATACCAAACTGTCATTTCCTAAATTCAAGCCTCAAATTGCAATTTTCAGATTTAATCCAATTTTTCTGTCACCTACAATTAAATAAAATTAAACCAATATCAAATTCTCTTAAGAAATTAATGATTAAATGTAATGGCAATTATTTTGACAATTTTGCCCTTTTTAGTCCTAATTTCATATAAACACATTTAATCACAATTAATCACAAAAGAGACGTTTTAAGCTCAATTATCATGACAAAATCCCCAAATAAAATATGAAAATATATAATAAAATAGGGATTTGTCACCTCCTGCAAGGATTTCCAAAAGTTTGAAGTGAACCTTGGATCAAGATTCGATATGATATTTTCTGGCATTCCATGCATACAAACAATCTCTTTAATGTATAGCTCAGCCAATTTCTTTAACGAGTAGTCCACTCTAATCGGTAGAAAGTGTGCTGACTTGGTTAATCGGTCTATGATCACCCAAATAGCACTGTAAGTGGCCGGGATTTGTGGTAAACCTATAATAAAGTCCATAGAAATGCTATCCCATTTCCATTTAGGGATATCCAGGTTCTGGAGTAGTCCTAGGGGTTTTTGGTGCTTGATCTTGACTTTCTGACACGTCAAACAATTCAAGACAAAGTCGGTCTCATCTCTCTTCATCTTTAGCCACCAATACTGTTACTTCAAATAGTTACACATCTTGGTGATTCCCGTATACATAGCGTACCTGCTCCGATGAGCTTCTTCAAAAATGGTTTTCTTGATTTCATCGTTGTTGGGAACATAAATTTTCTTCTTGTATATGAAGATATCTGTATTCCTAATGTCCTAATCTGAAACATTACCATGTTCTAGTTCCTCTCGAATTCTTTTTAGCTGATCATCTTTCATCTGGGCGTCTCTCAGGTCCTGATAAAACCCATATTCACCAAGGACTGCATTTAAAGTAACCTTTCTTTGATCTGGGACTACATGGATATCTCTTAATCCATTTATCCAACTCTGTTCTTCTAAGCTCATATGAAACAAGTGTATTGACTTTCGACTTAAAGCGTCTGCAACCACGTTAGCCTTGCTTGGATGATACTTCAACTCAAAGTCATAATCCTTCAAGAATTCCATCCACCAACGTTGTCTATTATTCAACTCCTTTTGATCAACAAGATACTTCAGACTCTTATTGTAACCCCTTACCTTGAAAACCGTAATTATAATTTAAAAATGAGCAATCAAAATGGGTTAGAGACTAATAGAAAATTAAACTCATCTCAATCCCTTCCTGACGGTAGGGTTTTCACAAATTCTTTCAAAACTTCATCCCTTCCCTAGTCTCAATTTTCATGCTTCGAATATAATTACCTGTGCAGTTAGTCACATTCAAATATATTAGAGTGTATAACAAAGTCCCGGCAACTTCTGGGATTCATTTACTAAGGGTTAAAAGTTTACCATACAAGGGATTACAATACTATTCCAAAATATTATTTACATCTCCAAAAATAATATACAGTAATCCCAAATCCAAATAGATAACCAACAACCCGAAAGTAATTACCCCTATAGGGTCTTACTCACTCCTGGTCGCCCGTTTCTCCTTGGAACCACTTGCCCTATCTGTAAGGTTAGTTAATGGAAAGAATGAGATTCAAGAGAATCCCAGTAGTAACAAATCACTCATACGATATATAAACACATAGCATGTAAGATCATGTTTAGAAGCAACACAATGATACACGGCTCACGCCATATATGGCAGCACTCACGGCTGTATACACAATGCTACAACTTTCGTTGTAATCTCTATGCTCAATGTGACAGCTTACGCTGTAATCACTATGCTCAATGCAACAGCTTACGCTGTAATGGAGTAGTATCTTGAAGCATCATAAAGTATCTCAATGCATGACAACATACATACAATGTTCCATACACAGTACAAGAGAAAGAGTCACTACCTTGTTCTTTCCTGACTTCCTTCGGCACGGTTCGTTCACGACCAGGGCAAATGTTAAACCCTATAAACCAAATTTAAGAACGGTAGATTAATTTCTTATTCCAGGCTCTTTCTTTTACAACACTTAAAGTTGGCTATCACTTGAACTCTTTAGGTGGCTACACTACTACAAAAAATGCTTTTAACATCCCTTTTTTTGGCCTTTTAACATATGAAAATAGGGGGACGTCTATTTGAGTGACATAGTAAAAAACTATCAATAATGTCCCTAAAATAGGTGATATCTTTAGGCCAGACTTTAGACGTCTCCAGTTGTTACTGGTGACGTCTAAAGTTTTCCGAACCACTTTAGACATCCCCAGTTTGAACTGGGGATATCTAAAGCCTCACTTTAGACAACTGGGGACATCTAAAGCTTAGCTTTAGATGTCCCCAGTTCAAATTGGGGACGTCTAAAGTGGTTCAGAAACACTTTAGATGTCCCCAGTTTGCACTAGGGACATCTAAAGTTTTTTTTATGGCTTTTTATATACATTACTGTCTGGCAAATTTAAACTGCAGAAGTTGGATAGAAGAAATATTGCATAAACCAGAATGGAAATAACAGCAGTTCATCACTATCTAATAAAAATGTTATCCAACAATCTAATTGTATGTACAACAACACAACTCTAATTCGCACCTTGGACATTCATCCCAAAATTCCCCTTAAAAGTGAGACATCCCAAAATCAAAATAACAAACCGTCTCAGCTTAATTTAAATGAAACTAAACTAATTAAAGCAATTCATATTCAAGACAATATATCATTGTGATTTTTTTACCAAGCAACCCATGCCAAGGTCAAAGCTTCCAACTAAACAATTTTCAAGCCTCCACAATTTTTAGATAAGTATTATTCATCCCATCACAAGAAATGAGCTCTCTTAGAATGCATGCACCACCCTAGAAAAAAATTGCCATCTTCATACCTATTTTATGGCATAATTGATGTTGTATTATATTGTATCTCATCAACATTTCAGAACCATACACGCATTTGAGGCAAAACTCTTGACATATTTTTGTAATTTAGTTGACTTTTGAATAATGTTAAACTAGACTAACCTAAGCCAAACCAAATTCATTCCTAAGTATCATTGTCATTTTTTTAACTCATGTCTATGTATATATACATCATCGTGTTGAAGTCTGCTGATGAAAAAATCAAGTATGCAATAATGACAGTCCATTTCCATATCAAGCAAATTAGAAGCATATTAAAAGTATGTATATACAAGTTACTTTGTTTTTCTAGTTTCATAATATGATTTAAATTAACAGTTACAAGCATTTGTTCAATCATTTGTGTTTAAAGTTGTGGGAGTGAGAGACAAACCTATAGATGACAAAAATGGAGACGACTCACGGTGCCACTAGCTGGGAAGACAACAGTTGTGAGAGGGAGAAACAAACGATGGTGCTCTTGTCAAAGAAGAGAGAGGTAAAAATAGAAATATGATTATGAGAAAGAGGAAGGTTGACGGGGAAGGAAACAAGGGAAAGGGCAAAGAGGAAGACAGCTAGGAACGAAGCTCACGGGGGAAGACAGAATGAAGCTTGGGGAAGGAAAGTAAAGCTGCTGGCCTGCTGCTGATAGGATGGGCATCTGACATGCTTTTCCATGTCCCTATTTAAAATGGGGATGTCTAAAGCTCACTTTAGACGTCCCCAGTCAAACTGGGGACGTCTAAAGTAGATAAAAGGCACACTTTAGACGTCCCCAAAGACTCTGGGGATGTCTAAAGTGGTACAATTTTTTGTTTGTTTTAAATTCAATAAGCGCCAATGGTTTGTGCTAAATATTGAACTTTGGGCATTCCTAATTTAAAAAGGGACGTCCTTTAAGGTCATTAAATGTCTAGTTTGTAGTGGTGCTATTAGAAGTCTAAACACATACCTAAAGGGTTGGCAAAAACTACCCTGAAGATCCCTTTTTAGAAGCAAAAGCACTGATTTTTGGCTGAATCACTCGAATAAAGAAGGCCTTACTCGAGTGATGCCCCTACTTGCACTCGAGTCCCACAAAGTAAAACATATAAAGTATGCACCCGAGAGCACAGACACATCTTGGAGTGGCTAGTTCACTAGAGCACTCTTTTGGGCAATTGAGTGATGACACATAGTCTCCTAAGTCCCATCAAGTGAGGTGTAGGAAGTGATAACCTGACAGCAACTAAAATCCCAAAGTGACAAGTGCACTCGAGCACTAGCCTTAGCACTCGAGTGACCACCCAATACCTATGAGTGCCCACGCGCGTTGTTGGCAATTTGCTTGCGAGTTCCAACCTGAGACGTGCGCCCATAGTGCTACATGCACATGTACTCGAGTGATACCCTATGTACTCGAGTGGTAATACATGCCACTCGCAGATGAGGAAGTGCACTCTTCCTTTTTGCCTGAAGACCTCACTGAACCACTAAAGAGAAAGAGAAATATCATGTTGCACTTGAGTGAGACCCTACCTCACTTGAGTGAGGCTTATCAGAAGCCAAATCACAGCACCCAATATAACTTTCCAGACTTGCCCAAACTAACCCCAATGGTTCAAAAACTCATACCAAAGAATATTCCCACAAAAAATTTCACAAGGAACCTATTGGAAACACTAAAACAACCCAATTCCCATTCAATCAACACATACTCTATTTTTTAATCAAGATGCAACACAATCCTCTAAATTATCAAACCTCCCAATTCAACTCCAAACTAAATCCATTAGCATCAAGACACCATTTGACACCTATTACACCAAAAGGCACTAGCTAATTAATTCATTTCAAAATTAGGCCAAAATCAGGGCAAAAATCCAAAGTTCTCAAAACTTAACCAATGACCAAAAAAATTATACCAAAATGCATCAAATACTCACCTCTTTCTTCTCCCAAAGTTAGCTTCTTGATTTCACAACTTTTAAATTTCTTCAAGTGCTTAAACACCACCTTTCAAAAATCTAAAACCATGAAGATGAAGCTCTCAACACCAAGATCAACTTTAATGAAGAGAATTTCATCATTCAAGGTTAAATAGAGTACTTACCACAAAATTCCTTCTTTCTCTTTCCTCTTCAAGTTGATGAAAATGGAGAATAATGAGAGAGAATGAGATATTGATAAAGAAGCAGATTTTCCTCTCTTTCCCATGCACATAGCGGACTCTAGGAGTAGGAGGGAAGAGAAAATGAGTTGAATCTTTGACCTTCATCCCATGGCTCATAATTTGCCACTTGTCTTGATCTTATGCTTCCTTCCATGATCTCACATACTCACATACACACACTTAATTTAGCCCCATTGATCATTCAAGAGCTAATTCTAGCCATTGGTCCTTAAGTTACCAATGAGTCTCCTCTTTGGTAACTAACCAACTGGTCGGTAAATTTACCATTTTGCCCCTGATTATCACAATATTTATTAAATCATCTTCTAACATATTTATATCACAATGCAAATCATATTCTTTAAAAGTGTTTATTCATTAATAATTACATCCCTTATGAAGTCATTAGTCCTTAATTACATTCAGGATATTACACTTATGGTCACTGAATACTTCAAATTAAGACCCATACAGATAATGCCTCTAAATCTTTAGAGCAAACACCACAGCTACCAATTCCAAGTTATGAGTAGGATAATTCTCCTCATGCTCAACTGTCTATAAGCATATTCAACTACTTTGCCATCTTGCATCAACACGCAAACCAAACCCTTAAAGGAAGTATCTGTGTACACTATGTATGGACAAGGATCAGGAAGGGTAAGTATAGAGGCTGTAGTCAACTTCACCTTCAACTCTTGAAAAGCAGCTTTACAATTATCAGTCCATATATACGGTCGATCTTTCTTGGACAACTTGGCAAGAGACCTAGCAATTTAAGAGAATCCTTTAATGAATCTCCTGTAGTAGCCATCCAATCCTAAAAAGCTTCTTTGCCATCTTGCATCAACACGCAAACCAAACCCTTGAAGGAAGTATCTGTGTACACTATGTATGGACAAGGATCAGGAAGGGTAAGTATAGAGGCTGTAGTCAACTTCACCTTCAACTCTTGAAAAGCAGCTTTACAATTATCAGTCCATATATACGGTCGATCTTTCTTGGTTAACTTGGCAAGAGACCTGGCAATTTGAGAGAATCCTTTAATGAATCTCCTGTAGTAGCCATCCAATCCTAAAAAGCTTCTTACTTCAGTCATCGACTTTAAGGCTTCCTATTTCAATACGGCATCCCCTTTATTGGGATCAACAGCTACTCCTTCAGCAGACATAATGTGGCCAAGGAAATTTACTTCCCTGAGCCAAAAATCACACTTACTCAACTTAGCATACAACTGGTAATCCCTCAATATACACAATGTAATGTGTAAATGCTCTCGGTGCTCTTCCTCATTCTTAGAATAAATGAGAATATCATCAATAAAGACAATAATGAATTGATCTAAGTATGGCATAAAAATATGGTTCATATAATCCATGAAGACAGCTGGAGCATTGGTTAACCCAAAGGCATAACCAAAAACTCATAATGCCCATAGCAAGTTTAGAAAGCAATCTTCGAGATATCCTCAGCCCTAACTCTAAGTTGGTGGTAACTCGATCTCAAATCGATATTGGAAAACACTATGGCTCCCTTAAGTTGATATAGAAAATCATCAATCTTAGGCAATATTTACTTATTCTTAATGGTGACCTTATTTAACTGTCTGTAGTCGATGCACAGCCTCATATTTTCATCCTTCGTTTTGACAAACAACACTAGTGAACCCCAGGGAGAGATACTTGGTCAAATGAAACCTTTCTTGAGCAACCCTTCTAGTTGTTTCTTCAATTCTGCCAACTTTGATGGTGACATCTGATAAGGGGCTTTAAAATTTGGGGTTGTACTTGGCACCAAATCAATGGAGAACTTGACCTCCCGCTCTAGAGGCAAACCTTATATCTCTTATGGAAACACCTCAGGATATTCTTTTACTATATCAATATGATCTTTCCCAACTTCTCTATCCATATTGATAGAGAAGAAAACTATATAGGCTTGACAACCCTTTCTGATCCACTTATCCACTTAAGCTGTTGACAACAACATCGGGACTATAGGGGCTTCTACGGATATGGTATTCATGGCATAAGTGGCCACCTTTTTCTTATAATGAAGTACGACATCATTATCCACTAGCCAATCACACCCATAATAGCATATATGCCTTTTAGTGGCAGACACACTAAATCCACTAGAGAATCTCAGTTTTCAAATCGAAGGTTAATACCCACACAAGTAGTGCAGCCATCACAACAGCCCCAACAGGGGTAGAAGTTTCCAAGTTATATGGTAGAACAGATATATGGAAATTATACTTCTTAGCATAATCAAATGATATAAAAGAATGTGTAGCACCCGAGTCAAACAATACAATATTGTCATGACCTTGAAGAGAAATAGTACCTCTGATAACATTAGGGGATGCTCTTGACTCCTCCTGAGTCATGGCATATACTCTGCTAGGAATAGTGGGACGACTACTTTGGTTGGGCTGCTGTTGCTGCTGCCCTTATAGACAATATCGCATAGTGTGGCCAAACTTATGACACTGAAAACATTGCCAACATTGCCTAGATGAGTCTTCCCATATTTTGGGTATGGACCGTTAACACTTGGGGCTAACATTGCCATTTCACGACGAGGTTGCTGGCTTACTCCAGCATAGCTCCTTGGACCTTGTTTCCTCTGGAAGTTACTCTAGAAATTACTCGATCGAGATCCGCTCCTTTCCCCTTGAATCCTTCTACCAAAGTTCCTTCTCCTCCCAGGATGAAATCCAAATGGCTTGTTTTCTCCACCCACCAGTCTAAAAGTGGAGAACTTGCCCTGATTATCTTGGAGTCTGGCAGGCTCGATTTCATGCTTTCTGCTTGCAGCTATCATTAAGTTGGTGCAAAGTTTCCTTAAAAATCTTTATATCACGCATTGGCACAAAAGGTTTTAAATCTGGCCTGGCCCTGGTAATCAGTTGATGTGATTTCCAGTCCAGGTCATCTTTTTGTTGTAAGTAGGTCACATATCTGGATAAGTCGATGAAAGTCGCAATAAACTCATCCTCGTGCATGTCATCCTGTCGAAGGGCATAGAATGTTGTCTCCTTCTCATGTCTTAATGCTGGAAGGAAGTAATGATTGAAGAACTTAGTTCTAAACTTCGTCCAAGTTGTCCTTGAGTCATCTAAACCACCTGTGCTTTGCCACCATCTCTCAGCATAATCCCTTAACAGAATAATGGCCACTCTGGCCTTTTGATATTTATTACAAACAACGGCTCTAAAGATAGTCTCCTAAGTCTCGATCCAAGCTTCAGCCTTCAGTGGATCTAAATCTCCATGAAAATTTTCAGGATCATGATGATGAACATCTTTCCATACCTTATTAATAGCTAATACTAACAATCAAGGACCCAAGTATATGTTGGTACCAAAATGTCCATCTAGTACTTTATGTATGCAGGATGATCCGAAAAGAAATGGACATAAGGGTAAGGAGAAGATGAAAAAGAAGCCAAGAGTTTCTCATGCACCTAAATGGAGATTCACACCAATTAGGAGAACTCTCGAATCACCCATTGCTAGAACTACAAAGTTTAACCATAAAGAAAGGCAATGGAGAAAAGGAGTATGTTCCACCTCAAGAATGAACTACCATAGAATACCATTCAACTATCTTGAGGAGAACAAGAAAAGGAGGATCTCTCAAGCATCAAATAAAAGACTCCTGGAGTCTATATATTTTGAGAGAAGGTTGCCAGCACCCAAAGCAAGATATTCAAAGTATCAACATCATAGAAAGATGCAATGGGTAAGCAAAAGCAATCCTCCAAATATCTAAGGTAAAGGTACACAATGATAAAACCTCTTATGCTATTATTTTTAATATTTATTGAGGTTTATACCTTGTTACTTGTTACCTTAGATATAAGCATTGCACATAAATTTTCTCAATCTTTAGAAAAATCATACATAAAGAGTTGCAATGTTTGTTAGTCTAACTTGTTATGCATATATATACTTCATGAGAAAACAATGTTTATGCATAAAGACATATTTAATTCATTTTGCTCAATTGTTTCAAATTAACTATATTCTTAGAGCATTTGAATTATGATTCTTTCAAAGCTAACCATGAGTGGATCCAAGTAGAATTAGATACCCAAGGAAGAAAAATGGTTATATGATTTTTGCAGGAATAATTTAAAAAAGAAGCATGACACTAGAAGTGAACATTCAAGTGCAAGGCATGTTAACACTCAAGTACTGGTATAAACGCATAAATTAGCTTCAAAATATGGTTTATTCAAGTGATCTTGGAGGACTTGAGTACAAAGATACAAGAAGATGGAAATTAACTTGGGTGTCTATAAGTTACACTCAAGCCAGGTACGCTGTATCAATTATTTCAAAACTCAACCATCGTACTCATTCTTTCCAAATCAATTTGAGTGGTAAATTCTTGCTCATTACTACATATCATTAGCAATCAATGATTTATGGATTTCAAAATATTTTCAGATTGCTAAATGTATTAAAATAGAATTGTGCATAATTTTTCTCTGCATTGGAAATTTGAAATGCACATTTCATAAATTTACTTGGATTTAAATTCATCTTGTTTATAAAAATGCATACACATTATTTGAAAATGTTTCATATTTTATTTGCATTTAAATCGGTTTCAAAATTGGAAGTTAATATTTATGTACACAGAAAGTCAGAAATTCTTCAAATCCATCCACTAGAGTTTTCCTCATCATTCACATACTTGTTTCTTAATCTTAAACCTGTTACTACTTGAACTCCTCAATCTTTAGTTTCTAACAAGTTAGATCTTATGTCTAACAAGTTAACTATCTATATGAGTTTCAAGTGTATCCCTAGGAAAGAATTCTATATGTGAAAGCCTTATGCCTAATACATAAATCATTAGTTGACCATGTTATTCCAAGCATTATAAATGTTCATTAGTGCATTGAATCTTAATGCATTAACCATTATTGTGGAATAACTTACCGAGATAATATTCTAGAACTCTAGTCATTTAGATCAATAAGTATGTGCTTCATCATCCATAAATTCTTACACTCATATTGTTGCTCAAATGCTTTACCATTTGTCTTCATCCATTTTTGAGTAACTAGAATCTTGCACTTTAAGTCTTGCTGCCTTAAATATTTATCCATTTTAAGACGCAACTCTAAAAGGCAAGGTTATCTCTTGATCAATACTAAAGTCATCATGCTTATATATGTCAAGATAAGCCATTTTGGCTAATTCATTTTTCATATGACTTTTGTTCTTGGGAAAATTCTCCAACATGTTAACTCTTATCATTAACATGTTATCTTAGTTGAATTCCTTAGTGAAGCTTTCTGATATATATTTTATAACTGTTGACTTCCATTGTTTTTGGCATAAGCATCGGTATTTAACAAGCTTCATAAATGAGTTTTCATGCATTCAAAATCTTAATGTCATGATGCATATTTATGATTCGAAAGAACATTTGAGATTTTGAAACAATTTGCATATCTCATTCTTAAAAAATTTGGTTTCATTCATGATTTATCATTTCATAAAAGTTGGTCATTATGGATAGATTCTCTACTCTCTTTGATCCAACTTACATGAATTGCACGAAAATCTTATCAATGACATATCTTTTAAAGTGTATTTACAAATTGTCATTGATCATCATCATTCCTGGTCTCACTTATTCGCTATGATTTATAATGACTTGATTTAATTGGGTAAAGAATTATATTTTGATCTTTTTTGGTTTATGATACTCTTTGTTTAGATTTCATGTGATTTAATTATATACGAGCATAAGAGTTGCTATGTCTAATATTGTAAGGACCCAAGAGAAGTTGGGTACCAAAGAGCATATGTTTATACTTTTGCAGGAATTGACCAAAATGCTTTGCTTTCACATACAAAGATCAGAGGCTAACAAAAGAGGCATGACTGATAGTGTTGCAGCGTGAGTTGAAGCAGAATATGTGATATTACTCAAATGACATCCCACCACTAGCAAATAACTAGCTAGTGATACAATCAGAGAAAGAGAAAGAGAAGGAAGATCTCTTAGTAGACCCAGCGGAGATTATTTCAAAGCAACACAGAGCCAAGAATAAGTTTATTCAATATGAATCTTTGTTGCCTACCCACCTTCCTTATCGTTTCAAGGTGATCAGACATTTTCACTATGATATGGAGCCAACAGAGATGTTCAACGGAAGATGCTGAGATGCACAGAATCATCAAGCTTGATGAGCCTATGAGGATTCTTAACTACTATGCTAGCTCTATGTCTAAATCTTCACTGGATTATCTGCTATACCTACACTAGGGTTATGGTGAACAAGGCCAATAAATGAGAGACGACAATTTGCTATAGTTGGTCTCCATGATCTTTCATTCTTTGTTCCATTTGTCTAAGGCTTTCTAAGAGAGGAGGTTCAACTCTTTCACACAAAGCTTACTACAAACAATGCTGAGATCATTAGTCAATGATAAGATGAAGTAGCTGTGTGACTTAGTGAACTAGAACTTCAAAGTTCTATTTGAGATGATGGATGACAAAATAAGGGTGTTATGTGCTATGGTGAAATTAAAAGTTCTCAATGATGTTTGCTAAGCAAGGGGCACATACTAAGCCAATATGCACATAAAGCCTTACTCCGAGCTCAATTTGGTATCTTCTAGTAGCAACAGAGATTACATCGTCAGATCATATATTCAGACAGTAACTAGCCAACGATGTGTCAATGGACTACAGAGGATTATGACTCGAGTGATTACGATATTACTCGAGTGAGGTATTGTATTCTTGCTTAATTCAAAATCCTTGAGTTGCATCACTTGAGTATACAATCGAGTAATGATTGAGTAGAATCACTCAAGTAACCACTCAGGTGATATTGGGTTGTATCTCTTAAAACCTCTGATTAGCAATTGCCATTTAATTTCTCTCTAAATCTTTCAAAATCATTTTCTCTATAAAGTTTTCAATGGTTTCTCAAATCCAGGAGAGTTATTAACTATTTTCCTGATAATGTTTAAAACCATGCATCAATTAAGGGGGAGCTTCACATTCACATGTGTTTTATATATTGAAAGCTCATCTCCTATTGGAAAGAAAATCCTTTTAACATACTCATCTGTATTCACCATGTCTTGATTAGTTTTGATGATGAGTTATTCTTATATTGTTCTTTTCATGATCTTAATTTTAATATATCATATGGAAAGGAACAATTTGTTATGACAGGAGAATTTGTTTTGTGCAATAACATTCCTCAACATACTACAAGAAGACTCTATCAACCTTGAGGATGTTGTTAACGCTCAGTTAAGGAATATATATTGGCTACAACATTCAAAGCTATATAACTGAGCATTGAACATGCTAAATAGAAGCTCAAATCAATTGGAGAATCCTGGCAACAACATGGATATATATTGAGTTGCATAACAGAAGTGTGGTGTACATCATCATGAACTAGCATTGCTAAAGGATAAAGCAATGGACTTCATGGAGTGCTTCATCAATTTTCAAAATCTACATGAGCATTTCTAAACCTTTTCTCTTTACATTTCAAGAATACGTTTCATATATTCCATTTATCTTGATTATAAAAGTTTTCTTGAAAATCTCTCCAAAATTTTTTTGTTCCCTCTCGTTCAAAATGAAAGTACTTTCACATAGGGGGAGTGTAAATTGTTCATTCATTTTGATTAGAGTAATTTCTACTCTATTTACTTCTTCACAAGCTTTACTTCTTTATATATTTCAAACTTTTTGCTGATGTCAAATAGGGGGAGAAAAATGTAAGAAAAATATGTATGTTGCATTATATATAATGTGTATGTTGCACTTTGCATTATATATGTATGTTGCACTTCATTCAGACATATTTTTCTTAAAGGATTTGTCATCATCAAAAAGGGGGAGAATGTTAGATATGATTAGTTTTGATGATGTCAAATATAGATGTGAAATGATAAGAGCAAAAAGTTTATATAATGTATTTCTTTGACTAACTATTATATTACATATTTTGTAGATTAGTCAAGCAAAGAATGAAGAAGATTGAATTAATGAAAATGAACAAGAGGAAGAAGAAGGAAGAAATTGAAGATAGTCAAGGAGATGCTTACTTTGGTTATGGAGAATTATTATCAAGAGGAAAACTAAGAAGAAAGATATTGAAGAATGAAGAACTTGGAAGATCTATCATGAATATCAAGATTCAAGTTGTTAGATGTGATATTGGAGGTTTCTATAATGTTACCGGAGGTTTCTATGATCAAATGATGGTTGGAATAGGTTAATACGAAGCTAAGATGACTTATATATAAGTTTTGGCACTTCTAGAGGTGTTATGCTCGAGCACGAGGTGTTTCACTCGAGCACAGGAAGAACACACTCGAGCACAGACCAATTCACTCGAGCACGGGGTGTATACTCTATTCTACTCTGTTTTACGTTCAGCCTGAGCGAGGTCTGGTATTTTGATCATATCTCTCAAACCACACGTCAGATTGACCCGAAACTGGTGGCATATGAAAGAGGACTCACAACACGTAAATTTGGCACCAGGGTCACATTGAAAGAAGATCAAATGATGGAGATATGATCTGTGGAAGAAGACAGTGTCACCGTCACTTTTCGACACAGGTTCGGTATTTTGCACGTAACTTACAAAATACACATCGGATTGAGACGAGACCAGTGCCAAATGAAAGTACACTCAAAGAGCTTTCCATGGATAGGTAATTTGCCTAATTTGAACGTATATTCTAGGAGGTATGCCTTCTAGAAGTTGATGCTTGTGCAGACTAGCAAAATATACACTCTTTCGATCATAACTTGCAGAATACAAGGAGTTTGGAGATGATTCTTGTTGCATTGGAATGCATTTGGCAAGACCTTTCTTATGATACATCATTTGAATCAAATAAAAAAAAAATTTCTAAAGTGGCCCCACATCACCCGCGAGTGTAAAAACTGACTCTCTGAAAAAGTTGTGCGAGTGATGTCCAGAAGCAGCTGAAATGTGAAGGAAATTTCATCACTCGAGCACTAGGATCCATGCTCGAGCATTGGATGATTTCTTACTCGAGCACATGGAAGTTTTGACGTGGAAGTGATAACCCGAGAAGAAGTTTGTACATGGAAGCATGAAACTCACTCGAGCATGACTGGTTGTGCTCGAGTGATTCGAGAATTCACTCGAGCAGATGCGAGTGAAGTGCAGCGAGTGCTTGCCCGAGAGGAAGTTAGAACGTGGAAATATGAACTGCACTCGAGTGAGGCATATTGCACTCGAAGTGAGGACCCGACAGAACGTGGTAGAATGCACAAACAAAACAGAGCCTCACAACTATCAATCCAAACATGGTTAAACGTTATACAATCATTATGTTTTCACTTGTTATTGTTTCTAAACATTATCTAACATATATTTCAAGTGTAAAATAGGAGATTAAATATTTGGGTTGTATCTTCAAGAACGGAGGTCACAGCGAATATCTTCACTCAACGTGATGAGTCACAGAAGCCAGAAATTCATCTTTTAACCAATGATCCAACATACCCATGACTAATACTTCATCATATTAATGATTAAGTATTTTGCAGTGTGAAACAGGATATTAAACGTTCGGGTTGCATATTCAAATAAAAGTCAACTACGGTGAACTCCATCATTACACACCGAATGGCGGCTACCAACCACGACAAGCAACTGACCCACCATGAGAGATTGTCTGAAACACATCCCGCTCCACAACGTTACTACAGCTCAAAATGAATCTTCCTGCAGTTCAAACGAGACGCTCCACTTTGCTCCACAATAGCTCGTTTTCAAATATGCTCAACGGTCAAAATGACTCCAACGGACGAATGCTCACAACGGTCATCATCTTCATCAACTATAAATGAGAAAGCATTCAACATCAATGTGTGACAGAGAAAAATAGAGAAAACAGTGCAACGACACCAACATGCAAATAACATGAATCCTCTGCTTCTACCCAAACTCTCTCTGTTTTCCAGTTTCAGTATTACTTATCATTGAGAGAGTGATTATTTGTATTGTACTTCAGTGAGCATTATATCCACTCTATGAGAGAGTCTGTAAACACCTTCAACTATATTTCTAAGTTGATCTCAAGGTAGAGGGACCTTGAGAGGGTTGATTTTCTTACGGGGAAGCAGTAGAGAGAATTGCTGTAAGACATTCTGCTCGTAAGACTTACAAGGTGCAAGCAGTAGAGAACGTTGCTGCTCATAAGACTTACAGGGGTGTAAGCTGGAGAGAACGTTGCTGCTCGTAAGACTTGCATGAGTAAGCAGGAGAGGAAGATCTTCGGGATTGCTCTGCTCGTAAGACTTACCGTAAGGGGGAGTATTTCAGTGAGAGATTTGTAAAAGGTTTCACAAGTACCCGGCTAAACTTGTGGATTGTAAAGTCTTTTCTTGTGCCTGGATTAAACAAGAAGATAGTGGATTTGAAAATCTCAGGAGGAGCCTGAGGACTAGACGTAGGCCATCACAGATTGGACCGAACCAGGATAAATCACAGTTTGCATATTCTCTTCCCTAAACTCTTATATTTCCAGCATATATTATTTAATTTAACTGTTGATTTATAAACCTTCATACTTACCGCTTTCGTTAAGATACGAAAAGATTTCTAAAGTTCTTAAGTTTTTATTATACACCCAATTCACCCCCCTCTTGGGTGATAGCCGGTTCTAACACTACTTACTTCACAACTTCGATGAGATTGACTAGTATGTAGGTATCTATATGGATGAGCTTAGGAACAAAAACTCCAAGTCCCCAACAAAGTATAGATTTGGTATGCCAAAGAACATAATAAACAATTCACAACACAATTGAAGTAACACGTGCAGATAAGTATAGTATTGATCATAGTTAGTTCCAGAGAAAGTAATATTCTTGGCATGTGGTTTAAATAGACATGTGCTTTCTTTCTCAAGCTACGTCACAATGAATACATATTCTATACTAAAGAGTAAGATGCCTGAAGAAAAATGTAAAATAGTGGGGTAACTATTATTGCTAACACCATGTATGTATGAAGTACAAAAGATAAGAATCCTATCTATTCCAATATGTCATACTTTGAGGTAGTTAAGCTCATTTGGGAGTTGAACTACGTGAGATTTAAAGTTCCAATTTTTAGGTACAAGTGGGTTGACAATAATAATACTTTGAAAGTGGATGATAAGTTAGGGTTGATACAATTCAATTTAAACAAGCAAGGGTGTAAGGAAGAGTCTTTCATTTTGGTGTCTCAAGCTAAACAAGTGTTCTTTGTTCTTGCTATTAAAGAATGATCTATTATTTTATTATAAAACAAAACAAATAAGGATGCAAGAGGTGAATTTAGTAAGAATGATCCTTTCTAAGGGTCATCATGTAATATCCTAAATTTTGGGCCTAAAGAGTTAAGGATAAGCCTTTATCAAGCAGACGACTAAGCCCAATTCAGGAAGAGCCATAAGAATGTCATGAGATAGAAAGACTTGAGGGGACTATATGATCTAATCCTACCAGGTAGAGGGTACGTGTGGGTAATAGGATTAAAGTGTTGGTACATATATACACAACACAAATATACGGTGCCAATGGGTTGGTAGAAGACACGACCCAGCTATATCATGAGGTAAGGGATGGATTAGTCAGGGGAAATAGGCTGGTGTAGGTGTACATATGGCATTTTCAGGTAAGATATGTGTACCCTACATTTTTGGGAATAGACACCGATATGTGGCACCATGTGGGATCTACACACATATTCCGACCTAGTGTCATCTTTTAGGCCTTGATATGCATTTCACATTCCTGAGTAAAACCTGAGTAGAGTCCCGAGTGAGCATCGATAAAGCAACTTTATTAAAGTAATTTTAATAAAGTAAGTTATCATGACTCATAATGACACACCTTTTGTATTGGCCAAGTAATAAAATGACAAGTATCCCTTAAGCATTGCAAATTACAAGGCTACTTTTGTGTTGGCCAAATAAGGAGGTGACAAGTGTCCCTCATCATTACACTCGCTTTATGCCTTTTGTGTTGGCATCTCCGAAAAGCGCTACATGTTACCTGAGTTAGGGACATCTACCGGTTTCTGGTCCAGTCACCCAACTAACTTTCTAGAACACCGTATCGGGATTCCCTTCCCCTAACCATTTATGCATCACCTAAGAGAGAGAAAGAGAGGATGTGATGGTTGGAAGACATATGGTAATCTAAGGCTCTATTCTTATGACACTTGGCAAGCTAACATGAGATCAATCTGCAAGATTTAATCACAACCCTCCATTTCTCTTAAAGGCCCTTAAAGTTGGACAAATAGAGAGAGGGAGGAAAATCTAAATTTAATCACTCAAAATTGTTAGAGGAGAGAGAGAGAGAGTGAGTGAGTGAGTGAATACAACACTTTTTGAGTACCGGAGCCGATTCCAACTCCGAAACGCCGTTATCGTCCGGTAAGTCCTTCAATAAACTTCATTTACTCACTCTAAGCTTTAATTCTATTGTCTTAGATTTCTCATATGAGGTGTTTTATGGTAGTTAGTTTGCCAGAGTCCTACCGAAATACGAAACCACTTGTAGAAATGTGAAGAGGTAAGCCCCAGCTTCATTTTGAACCAATTACTTTGAGTCTTTGTTGAGTATTTCTTGACTCTTGTTCTACCCTTGATTTTTAGCCAAGGGGATTTTTTGAAGCAAGATGATGTGTTTAATCATGTTTAAAGTGATATACGATGCTTGTTGAAGTATTAGACTTGTTGGTAGTTAAAAACATAGTTGGATTTTTATTGTTTTGGAGGTAGATTTTGTTTAGGGGAAAAATTGGGAGAAAGAGTTTGATTTTGGTATTTTTGAGCTTTTCATTGGATTCTACATAAAAAATTGTGTAGGAATACGCATTGATTATAATTTCTAGAAGACTGGTTAAAAGGCTCAATACTAGAAACTTAGTTTACTTATTTGCTAATATGCATTTTTGTCTGGCAGTTTTGTTGTAAGAAATATTTCACTATCCAAACTTCATCTGATGATGATGAGATTTTCTAAAATTAAAGTATACTTAAAGACCTTTAATTTGATAGGTTTTAAAAAGGATTTGGATAAGTACACTAGGAGTTATGAGTGTTTGAAGGTAGACCATTAAAACTGTCCAATTTTATGGCAGCAAGGGAAAACATAAACACAGGGAATCTTGTGTGGATAAAGAACTGCAAGAAGTATTTTTCCCTTAAAATAGACTTAATAAGGGTCACATAGAATTTTAAATCACCCCAATTGGATTTTTTTAGAATTTGTTATGATTTTTCAAAGTTCAGTGAAAAATCTGCCAGCTTTTTAGCAAGTGTGCGGAAATTCAAGTAAAGTGTTTTTATAATGGAATTGGACCTTTAAGGGTTTAGTTATGCCCATAAAGTTAGTGTGGGCCCATAATCTACACATTGGGCTTAATGTATGGCTTTAAAGATATTAATGTGGCTATACATCTAGGGCTATGAGGTGACAAAGAAAAAGCAACTTCAATGGTTGGAAGAAAAGGTACAAAAAGGGGACTTGAAGACAAAAGTAGTGAACTTACTTACTTGCATGTATGTGATGTTTATGCTATGTATTGATTTGTGATATTGCTTTACTTGATTGTGTGAAGCATTTGGTTTTTTTTATTTTTACAGTTGATATGGCTTCAGGAATGGACAAGAGGAAGGAGTCCGAGGTCCCCAGACCGATTCTACGGGGTAGCAGCAATAGAGGATGGGGTAGTGGGAAGGGGCAACGTGGAGGGAGAGCAACCGCGCCATTTCAGCCCATCTCCTTATAGCAGCCATAGGAGTTGGCCCTACCACAACCACCGCAGACGGTCCCACAGGAGACGACCACACCAAAGGTACCTGATCTAGGAGAGGGAGATATCAGTGTTAGTGACTATGATGTTAACGAGGACTTTGAGATCCCGATTCCGATCAAAGACATGGAACGGTTCCTGGATGAGGAGGGGCGGGACTAGAACAACCCACGACGGTCATCTTCTCAGTCTACTGGGTTTGAGGTGCAGGTCCAAGGTAAATATATTTTTTTATTTAATAAATTCAAAATGTTAATTTTGAATTGTAATTTATCTAACGTGCAATAAATTGTGCAGATGAGCAGGGGAACATGTCTACAAGGAGGCTGGACGTGGCTGGTCTGAACAACTTGAACCGAACACTACGAATTATAGTTTTGTGGAATGAGGCCACGGACCAACTCATCGACAATGGGGGTCACCTGTTCAACCACTTTCTGAACAAGTTGGGCTTAAATTGGATGTGGTTCCCCCTTTACTTTAGGACATGGAGGAACGTTCTGAAGGGGTCGAAGGACCTAGAGTGGGATAAGGTGGTGCAAGTAATTAATTGTATTTAATTATATTTAATTAATATTTTTTAATTGTCTTGTTTGTAATTAGTCATATTTAAATATTATTTTTCAATGGTGTTACAGCTTAGGTTTGCCGTCTGAGACAAACGGAAGAGGTACACGCTGATAAAGATGGGCGATGGCTGGAGGAATCATCTCTTTCACAGTATGGATAAGGATGGGATGATTCCTCTGCAGCAACTGATCAAGAACATCATGGATGGTGTCCCGTCAAACGACTAGGTGAGTTTTGTCCAGTTCAGGAGGAGCGCAGAGGGGCAGGTAATGTATTTATTAGATTATTTCGATTATTAGATTTAGATTAGATTATATAAAAAATTAATATAATAAATTATTATTACTAAATATTAATATGAATTATAAAATAGTAATTAATTATATATAATTTTTTATTTATAATTTAATTAATAATTATTAAATTATAAATTTAATAAATTTTATGTTTTTATTAATTATAAGTTTTTTATATTGTTTTAACACTTTTAAAATTATTTTTTTCCAAGCACTTTCTTAGAAGAATATGAGGTGCCGAGGGCAACTGACGATCCACCACACGGCAGGATTGAAGACCTTTGCTGTCACTTACAGCGAGTTGGTAACTTTTAACGTTATCAATTACTTTTAGCTGGTTATTTCATACTATAAATTTAGTATATTGTTGTTCATAATACTAATTTAATTTTTCAATTTTGTAATTTTTTTGGGAGAGGAAGGCACAGAAGGAGAACCGTCAGACAGATTATGGGGAGTTATTCGCTATCACCCATAGACACCATGACGAGACTCCGACCTCTCAGTAAGCAGAGGCGGCCATTATAAGTTAATTCACTATTATATTGTTTATAAAATTAAACCAACTTTATTATAAAAAATAATTTATAATTAATTGTTTCATAAAATGGCAGGAGCAGATGTAGCAAATGCAAGCTAAGCTGCAAGAGACCCAGACCCAGGAGCCATAAGGGTCTGTGGACCCCACGGCTCCTTTGAAGGTGAGTCCAATGGTCATGAACATTTGTAGCAGTATTTTTCTTATAACCGCTACAAGGTGAAAAAATTTGAAATTTGAATTTCTTCTAACGCCGAAAGTTGTAGCGGTTGATAAAATAAAACCGCTACAAGTATGACATAAATTTTTCTAAATCCTGCCAACGGGTTGAAATTTTTTAGCGGTTATATGCCTAAAACCGCTACAAATATTGAATGCAGTAGTGGTTTTGTAACCGCTACAAAATGTTAAATGTTGGAAAAGCTTTATATAAGCTTCCAAGAATCCGTAATTCTCTATTCACTAATCTTCTTCAATATACTTTCTTCTCTCTCACTAATAGCTATGGATAAATAATGGATCAGGTTGCCATGAAATTCTATGAAATATTTGTACAGATTAAACAATTTCTTGGATTTCACATTCACTCACGCCAGTTGTAATGGCAAGATCGTTTGTCCGTGTCGGAGTTGAAAGTTCAAGAAGTAGCATGCACGACAAGTTGTTAAGGACCATTTGCTTGTGAAGCCTTTCCTGGAAGACTATACGTTCTGGGTAGTTCATGGTGAGAAGGTCGGTATGAGATATGATGATGCTTTTCCTTAAAGGTCACAAGTTGAAGTTCAACTAGATGAAGATGATCCAGTTAATGATGTTGTGCATGATGCTTTTGGATTTCAAGGTGACAACTTCAATGAAGAATTGCATGTTTTAAAACTTGTGTTCATGAGGAATGAAGCAGCTCAGGATTTTTTCAGCTTGATGGATGAAGCAGATCATCCTTTATATCAAGGTTGTCAAAAATACTCTAAATTATCTTTCTTGATCAACTTGTATCATATCAAGTGCTTGTATGGAATCATGGATAAGGGAATATCAATGTTGCTCGAATTATTACAAGATGCATTCCCCGACACAAAGATTCCCACAATGTTCTAGGAGGCCAAGAAGATTATCAACAGGTTGGGGTTGAACTATCAAAAAATTGATGCATGCCCAAACGATTGTATGATGTATTAGTAAGACGATTCTAGTAGGGAGACTTGTAAGAGATGTCACACATTAAGGTACAAGACAATTCAGAAGGGGAAAAAGTAGAAGAAGAAACCTGCAAAGATTCTCAAGTACTTCCTTTTAAAGCCACGCCTACAAAGATTGTTTATGTCATCCAAAACGGCGGAGCAAATGAGGTGCCATGACGTTGATAAGAATGAAGATAGTAAATTAAGACATCTGTGGGATATAGACGCCTAGAAAATGTTTGACAACGACTTTCCATCTTTCACGACAAAACCCAAAAATGTTTGACTTGCTTTGGAGACTGATGATTTCAATCTATTTAGGAATCTTAGCATAAGTTACAGCATTTCGCCGGTAGTTTGAGTTCGTAACAACTTGTCCCCTTGGATGTGTATGAAACAAAGCTCCTTCATTATATCTATGATCATTCTAGGCAAAAAGGCAACAGGTAATGACATCGATGTGTTTCTCCAACCACTTATTACAGAATTGCTTGACCTGTAGAATGTCATCATCGAGATATACGACGCTTACGAGAAGACATTATTCAACTTGTGTGCAGCCTTGATGTGGACGATTAGTGAATTTCCTGGCCTTGGCACATTATCTGGTTGGAATGTGCATATTGGGTCGGCATGTCCAGCTTGCAATTTTGACTTTGACGCAGTGCGCCTTCCCCACTATTGAAAGTAGTACTCTATAGGGCATTCGAGGTTTCTCGATGGAAGGCATAAGTTCATATTGCAATGGAATTACTTCAATGGGAAACCAGAAAAAAGAGGACCACCTCAAACTTTTTCCAGTACAAATATCTTATAGCAACTTAAGAATGTTGAATTCAAGTTCGGAAAAAGTGACGATCAGGACAAGCTCACCAAAAGACGCCAGGACTTTAGCACCTCAATAATGGAAGAAGATAAGTATTTCCTTTACTCTTCCATATTGGAAATCTAATTTACTTCGCCACGGTCTTGATGCCATGCACATTGAAAATAATGTTTATGATAATGTGCTATAACACTACTTAATGAACCAAGCAAGACAAAAGATCATCTTCAAGCGAAGAAAGATTTACGCGCCATGGGAGTTCGTGAAGATGCTTAGCCAGATGAGTATGACAAATTTCAACCAGCAAAGTTTACCCCCATAAAACCGAACAAGGAAGTCTTCCTCACGACGTTAAAGAAATTAAAAGCTTGTTATGGGTATTCAAGCAACATTTCTCGATGTATTGACTTGTAGGCTCGAAAGGTTGCTGGCCTGAAGAGTCATGACTCACATGTTCTTATGTAACAGTTAGTCCCTCTGGCTATAAAAAATGCACTTCCTCCCGATGTGTCCATCGTTTTGGTGGAACTTTGTTCTTTTTTCAGGAAGTTGTGTTCCAAGGTTTTGATTGTTGAGGAGCTCAATCAGTTATAGTCCAAAATCATTCTTATGCTTTGTCATTTGGAGATGATCTTTCCTTCATCCTTTTTCACTGTGATGGTTCACCTTACAATCTACCTCGTTTATGAAACAAAGCTCGCTGGCCTAGTTTAATATTGATGGATGTATCCGATTAAGAGGTACTCATTTTAAACATGTGCTTCATTGTTAATTCCTATGTTTGTTAATCTCCCTTTCTAGCATTTAGTATCATTTTTCCCTTCTTTACTTAGTAGGTTTCTTGGAAAATTAAACTCTTATGTAAGAAATAAGGCGTGGCAAGAAAGTTCTATAGCTGAAGGGTATATAGGGGATGAGGTGCTATATTTTGTTCAAGATACTTCGATGACCTTGAGACGGCTTTCAACCACCCACCTCGTGTTGATGATTGTCCTGAACCTATGCCAACATCAGGAGAATTTATCCCTAGTGTTGGTAAACCAGTTGAAGGAATTGAAAACTTCAAACTAACAGCAACTGAGAAGTTGCAAGTACATAGACATGTCTTGATTTATTGCACTCAAGTTAAACCTTTCATAAAGTGAGAATTGTACACTCATGTTATTATATATCTTTTGTAACATTTTTCACTTTCATTTCACTATTGCCTTCCTATGATTAATTACAGGGAATTCAGAAGTCATGTTCAGCATCAACTCAGGATCCATACACAAACATCCTCTAAAGTTGACAAAAAGGTCTACAGAGAATTCCTAAGCTGGTTTGCACGCAGAATACTAAATGACCAACCCCCAAACTCACCAGATTTCAAAGCTCTCGCAATCGGCCCTCTTGACCATGTAAAAAGGTTTACAACATACAATGTCAATGGTTTCAAGTTTTGTTTGGTTTCACGGGATCAAGGATTGCAAACTCAAAATTTGGGTGTTTATGGAACCTTTGGGACAACGAGTTATGCGAGCAGCAGTGACACCAACATGCATTTTGGAGGCATCCCTTACTATGAAAAGCTTGTTGATGTCGTCAAACTTAATTACCAAGGTCATTTCACTATGACACTGTTCAAGTATTTGTGGGCAAATACCACTACTTCCCAGGGACTGACAACTGACGACTTAAGGATCACATCAGTCAATTTCTCACAAATAATTTATAGTAGTAATTCTCAAGATGATAAACCGTATATTCTTGCCACAGAGGCACACCAAGTTTATTATGTCGAGGATGAGAGGTACAAGGATTGGCACATGGTCGTTCACTTAAAGCCACAAGACCTTTATGACATGGGTGAAGGCGATAACATCGCCTACGAGAGTGAGCCATTTCAGACCACCAATTTCGAAATCTTCTTCCCTGAAGGTGATGACAATTTACCTCTACTTTGATGCATTTTTTTAAATTCACATCATTTAAATTAAATTTTTTAACAAAATAATACATCACTAACAATTTTTCTACACAATTTCTGTAGGGATGGTGAGGATGAATGATCAAACAAATTATGTTTTTGTCTTAAAAAATATTTAAAAATAAATAAATAAAACATTTGTAGCAGTTTATAAAACGCTACAAAACACGATACACTAATCGCTACAAGTGCTATCCAAATCCCTATAAATACCTCCACCATATCTCATTTTAAACACTCCCACATTTCTTTCCACCTAACCCCTCTTTCATTTTCTCTCATTTACAAATTTTTTTCTATGAGTTAAGGAGCTGAACAAAGTGATCAAATATAGTAACAAGTTTTTAAACTTTTTATTTCAATACTTTTTTCCTTCACATAAAATTATTCTCAAAAATTTTTTTTTTGCAACTATTTTAAGAGCTTGTTCTCATTTTCATCTATTTTTCTTACACAATCATAATCACATTGTAGTAAACAACATAATAGTTCCTTGTTACCTAGGTATTATCAATAATATTAACAATACAATCTTCATACTTATCCAACTAAATTAAATCATTCCTTTTAAATTATAAATGAGCCAAACTATTGAATAATTAGCTAATTAAATTAGCTAAACTACTAAAATAATAAACTATTTAATTTAATATCAAAAAAATGGAAACAAATGATTGTATTTTTTTAAAAAAAAAATTACTTACTTTTGTAGCGGTTATTCAACCACTACTAATTAACGGCGCCATTTTAAAACGAAAATCAATTTTCTTTTTGCAAAATTTGAATTTCAATGAAATAAAACCTCTACTAATTAATGGCACCATTTTTAAAATCCATATTAGTAGAAGTTTTTGAACCGCTACAAAACATAGCCAAATTGTTATTTTTCATTTCCCGCCTTCCAAATTTCAAGGTTTGAGATTTGTAGCGATTATATAACCGCTACAAAATTCAGAGAAAATGATTATTACTCTTGGCAAATTTGTAGTGGTGGGTTTTAACCGCTACAAATATAGTAGCGGTTTATTCTGTTAGTGAAATGCAAGAGTGCACTTCCCAACCCGTGAGTGATATTGACGATCACTCGAGTGAGCATGGGTTCACTCGAGTGAAGGCGTAAGTTCAGGCTAAGGGTTACTCTCAGCAAGCACTCGCTAGTCAATTTCCAAGAGTGTAATTTGTCACTCGCAGATGTTGTGTTCTCACTCGAGTGACATTGGCGGTACTTGAGTGAGCTTTTTCCACTGAGTTTGTTGTGCTCTCAGGCAAATAATACTTGTGTTTCACTTTCTGAGACTCGAGTGAATTTGGGGTCATCACTCGAGTGCAGTGATCACTTTCTGGCCGTTGATATTACTCTCTGTCAAGCACTCGTGAGTGAGAGCTTCTCACTCGAGTGCAAGTCCCTCATCACTCAAGTGAGGTTATCTTCACTCGAGTGAGTCAGCCAAAAATCAGTGTTTTGCTTCCGAAAAGGGGTCTTCAGGGTAGTTTCTCCAAACCCTTTTGGCATATGTTTAGGACACTAATAGACACCTAAAGAGTTCTGTAAGATCAAGCGTTTCACCCAAGAGGGGGGGGTGAATTGGGTGATACTGAAATTTCTTTCCGAAAATATAAAACTTTGACAAAAGAATTAAAACAGTAATGAGTAAGGAGAAATATCACCGAAGTGTACACCGGGAGTTATACTGGTTCGGTCACAACCACTTTGACCTACGTCCAGTCCTCAGAGCTTCTCTGAGAGTTTCACTATAACTTCCAAGATTCAGTGGGTTCTTGGCACCACAGTACAAGCAAGTTCCTTCACACCTGGACACTCGCTCCCCCTTACAGGTTGTAATCCAATCCCAACTCAAGGTTCCACAACCTTAAGTTATCTCAATAACAAATATTGAGTTTGAATGAAATATCTCTCACAAAGAGTAAATGATAATCACTGAAGCATATGAATACAATTTCAACGTGAAAACAGAGCAATGAACTTAATGAATCGTTTGTGTGGATGCTTGGTTGTTCTTCTCTGTTTGAAGGTTCCCATATATATAGATATGATGGTGATGACCGTTGGAACGTTTTCCTTTCGTCCGTTGGTGAGTGCGCAGCCACTGTTGACTTTTCAAGTTTTTGAAAAATATCCGTTGGCGGTGGTTGGCATTTGAACGTTTGATTTGACTTTCATCTCTTGAAGTGATTCCTTCATTGTTTATCTGTAAATAGACTAAGAATACTAATACAATGAAAGGTTAATCATATAGGAAACAAATCAATGAACGTTTGAATGATTTCTAAATTTCTGGGTATGCTTACTCGAGTAGCTCCTCGAGTAACCCTTGAAGTTTACTCGAGTAGCTCCTCGAGTAACATCGGGAAATCATTTACCAACTGCAAGTTAATGAACAAGTATAAGATTACTCGGGTAGTGCATGGAGTAAACTAAATTTCAAACCTTTGGAATAGTTATTTACTCGGGTAGCTACTCGAGTAATGCACTCACAACTTTATGAGTTACTCGGGTAACCCCTCGAGTAATCCTTTGAAAATCTTTTGATTACTCGATGCTCTACTCCAATAATGTTGGCAGGATCAAAATGCCGAGAGCACTTACCTCATTACTCGAGTAGCTCCTCGAGTAAAGCACTCAATCTTGCATAAGTTACTCGGGTAGCACCTCGAGTAACTGAGACATTTGTACATAACTTACCCTGGTCATGACTTGAAGTTTCCTTTGAAAATATTTGTGCTTACTGGGGTACATACTCGAGGAATCCACTCAGGCTGTTACTCGGGTACCTCCTCGAGTAACATTGGCAGTGGTACAAAGTGCCGAGAGTTACACATTTTCAAATACACGGTTACTCGAGTAGCTCCTCGAGTATCATGGAAAACTTGAAGGCTGACTGGAAGTTTCTGACCTGGTTACTCGAGTAGCTCCTCGAGTAACATTAGCAGTGGTACAAACTGCCGAGAGGTACATATGGTTACTCGAGTAGCTCCTCGAGTAACATTCTGCTCACTTGAAGGTCACTGACAGTTTTCACATGGTTACTCGAGTAGCGCCTCGAGTAACATTGGCAGGCCGAGAGCAACCTTGAAGTTTTACCTGGTTACTCGAGTAGCGCCTCGAGTAATGGTGGCAGGTCACTGGAAGTTTTGCCTATTTACTTCAAGTTTTGGGTCATTACTCGAGTAGCGCCTCGAGTAATGCCTTAGAAAATGCACTTCAACTTAAGTTCCTTAGCATTTTCTCTTGGCCAATCTTCACTACTTCCATGCTTTCCTCAAGTAAACCTTATTCCTGTCATTACTTAGTTCAAGCCTGATATTTAAACATTTCCTTTTCAAACCATTCTTTTGTTATCATCAAAACATGAGATCTAACATTCTCCCCCTTTTTGATGATGACAAAACTTGGTGTGATTTTGAACCATGATTTTTCAAATTGATTTCTTAATTAATTTTTTCTTATTAAGTTGAATAAACCTTGCATATATAACAACTTCATTAGTCCAAACAATTATCACAAACTTAAATGAAAATAAATGAAGTCATAATTTAAACATACTTGTATTGAACTAAAATTTCAAATTACAAAATAAGTTCATACTGAATTCAAAAAGCTCCCTAAAGTCCCATGTACACCCATATACCTATGAAAAACAAAGACAAATCCACAAAATCACTCTCAAGTTCTTCTCCCCCTTTTTGGCTTCATCATTCAAGAGGAGGGTTAGAAGGCTTCACCATAGAGATGGGCTTTACAGGAAGGACCAATCCACCATCTGAACTAGATGAATCAAAGGAACTGGATGATTCTGGTTCAGGAAGATTAAGAGGTGGGATATGGATGTCATCTCTAGGCAGGAAAGGAGAAGGTTGAAATACAACCATAGTGGTCTCAGCCTCTGGAGGAGTGTCTAACACAGGAGTGAGATGTTCAGAGGAGAAGGAAGATGATACTTCCTCTGTTTGGGTAGGAGAGGGGATAGGTTTAGGAGTAGTCTCTGGCTGTGGCTTCTGAGGTGAATCATCAATGGTAATATGTGTAGTCTCATGGGTTTCAGGATCATCCACTGTGAATAAGATATCTTTTCCTTGGGGCTCAAGTGGATCAGAAACTAAAGGGGTAAAGGGTTCAGCCTCTGGAATAGGAATATCAGTAGGAGGGTTCTCTGGAGGTGGTGGTGCAGATGAGGATGGACCGGCAGAAGGTCCGGGACCCAATGAGTCCAAGCGTGCCAGTATCAGTCTCAAGGTCTCTCCCTGGGCACGTTGCTCTTCAAGCAACTCCTCATGTTTCCTATCCATTCTCTCAACCAATTCCTCATGCCTTTTGTCAATTTTCTCAACCAGTTCTCCCATCTTGAAGTTGGTATTGGTAATCAATTCAGCATTAGTATTGGCTATGTCCACATGGAAGCCTCTGAGGATGTTCTCCATGAAGTGCTGGAGAGTGGCATTCAGGAAAGATGGTGAGGATGTGGTAGCAGCTGGAGCCGATGACTGAGTGTCATCCATTCTACTGGTTTCAGCCTCAGTAGCCTTTCTCTTCTTCTTGGACCCAGACTCCAGTGGGCCTTTGAGAGGAATGTCTATGTTTAGTTTACCAATCTGGTTCCTTCCGACCGGAGACAACCTCTCAATTGGCTCTTTGCTATCCAAGTACCATATTTTGTTCTCTTTTAGGATAAGAGACACAATTTGGGGATATGGCATTGGAGTAGTCCCTTTCCCATCCACCTTATACCTCTTCATTTCTGAGAATATATACTCTCCCAGATCCTTTTCTTCTTTCAAGAGGAGTGAAGCGAACCATCTATAGTCCCTATCCGAAAAGTGGGTATAGTTGTTGGCTTTGTTTACTAGGGACCTAGAGTAGATGTACCATAGGACCCTGTGATGATCACACATATCACTCGGTTTAAAGTTTAAGGGGCCAACTAACTCACCGGGCTTAAGGATAGTGAATATTTGGTTTGGCTCAAGCTCAGAATAGATATCATCCGGGGGATTCTCAATTCCTAACCATAAATTGATCCTAGAGGGAGATATAAGGATTTTCTGTCCTCTCACTGTGGTAGTCATTTCTTCCTCAACTGAGGTTCGGTCAGGCTCATCAGTGATTTCTAGGTTACAGTAAAAATGGGTGATTACCTTTGTGCAAAAAGGCAATCTCACAGATAACCAAGGCATAAATGGAGTAAGATAAGGACTAAGGTCAAACTTCACTACCTCTTGTAGAAGCTTCAGATCAACATAGTGTGTTTTGCACACCTTCCTTCTGGAGAATTGTGTCAGATACTTGGGGGACTCCACCAATTTCCCCACATTGAATCCTTTGGGAGGGGTAGTGATCTCTGCCTCTGGAATCTTGGATTTCTTTGATGATTGACCCTTCTCCAATTGGTCAATGATCCCAGCCATTGCCTTAGCCACATTTTTGTCATATTTTGGCTTCTTGGGAATTTTTGGAGTAAAAGAGGGTGTGGATGAGTCTGAGTGTGAAGGTGAGGGAGTTTTGACACCTTTGCTTCTTCCAGTGGATGTGCTCTTTTTAGACTGAGCCCTAGTCACAATAGGCTCTTTGATTACCACCCCTTTGGCCTTTGGTTGAGCTTGAGGTTGAAGAGGGATTTTGGCTTTTGATCTTGGGGTCAATTTTCTTCTTTTTCCCTTGGGATGAGATGAAGGAGGATCAGAGTGTTGCTCGGATTCAGAGGAATCTAAGGGAGTAATATTTTTGGTTCTCATCTTCCTGAAGAATTGAGAAACTGAGATTTTCAAAAAAAATAAGGTAACTGTCGCAAGTTTAGGTCAGAGGGATTTTGAACAAAATAGGAAGTTTTTGGACTTGAAACCAGTTGGGTTTTGACGGAAATGAGGCAAGGAATCGATTGGGAAAAGTTTTTGAAAGGGTGTATAGTGATTTACTCGAGGAGATTTTGTGGAAATGACCAAGTTTGCGCAAGATAAAGACCTAAATCCCGACTTTACTCGAGGCCTTACTCGAGTAACGTTCATCATTACTCGAGGCCTTCCTCGGGTGTTCATGTAGAAATATTCAAAAATAATTCATTTAAATTGCGTACCTGGCATGAATAATATTGTAATTATCCATGGGTGTTCCCTCGATCATTTATAATCCATTCTGAGCAGATTTGAGTCATTTTTCTACAATTTGAGAATCTGGACTCCGTCATTACTCGAGGCCTTACTCGAGTAACCTTCAAGTTTACTCGAGGCTTGCCTCGGGTAACATGTCTTTTGAACTTCTGACTTTTCATTTCCTCAAAACTGAACCGTTAGATTTAAATTTCAAGTTACTCGATCCATTACTTCCAGTTTTGGGGGCCATTACTCGAGTACATACTCGAGTAAACTGCTACATTACCTCAAGTTACTCCTCGGGTAAATCTTTTCTGTCACCCATTACTTCAAGTTGGTACTCCAGTAATGGTGTCCTCTGATTACCTCTGTTTTCGTTTCCCAAAACAGAGTTTCTTTCTTCCTGCAAAACACATTTCTACATACTCCGATGCTTAAGTTAGTAATCATCAAAACATTATTAAATGACTTCATCTAATATTATGAAATGTTGAAATTCCTTATAACTCATTGGGATTTACCATTCCCAATTCTCTTCTAATATATAGAAATTGATCTTTTGCAAGGGGTTTTGTGAAGATATCGGCTAATTGAAGATGAGTAGGAATGAATATCACTTTCACATCTTTCTTTTGGACATGATCTCTGATGAAGTGATGTCTGACATCGATATGCTTGGTTCTAGAGTGTTGAACTGGATTCTTTGCCAAGCTTATCGTACTAGTGTTGTCACAATAGATTGGTATCTCTTTGAGATAAATACCAAGATCTTGTAGTTGTTGTTTTAACCATATCACTTGTGCACAACAACTTGAGACTGCAACATATTCGGCTTCCGTTGACGAAAGAGACACTGTATTTTGTTTCTTGCTGAACCACGAGACAAGAGATCCTCCAAGGAATTGTCCTTGTCCACTGGTGCTCTTTCTGTCTGTCTTATATCCTCCATGATCAGAGTCCGAATATGCAATTAGATACTCACTTCTTCCTTTGGGATACCACAGACCCAATTCTGGTGTGTCAGCAAGGTATCTAAAGATTCGTTTGACAGTTTCAGCATGTGATTCCTTTGGTGCCGATTGATATCTTGCACATATGCCAACACTAAATTGGATGTCTGGTCTACTTGCTGTGAGATAGAGTAATGATCCAATCATTCCTCTATATTTTGTGATATTGTAGTCTTTCCCTTTGACATCAGCATCAAGCAACGTTGTTGAGCTCATAGGCGTATCTGAGCCATTTGCTTCATCCATTCCATACTTCTTCAATAGCTCTTTTAAATACTTTGTTTGAGATATGAAGATCCCATTCTTTCTTTGTTTGATTTGCAAACCAAGAAAGAAATTCAATTCTCCCATCATTGACATCTCAAACTCTCCCTGCATAATCTCAGAAAATTCCTTACACAGAGATTCATTAGTAGCACCGAAAACAATATCATCAACATATATTTGAACAATTAAAATATCATCATGTTTTCGATTTATAAATAATGTTGTATCAACTTTTCCTCGTACAAAACCTTGATCGATGAGAAACTTACTAAGCCTTTCATACCAGGCTCTAGGAGCTTGTTTTAAACCATACAAAGCCTTTTTAAGTTTGAAAACATGGTCCGGTTTAGTGACATCTTCAAAACCAGGAGGTTGTTCTACATACACTTCTTCCATGATGTAGCCATTTAGAAAGGCACTCTTAACATCCATTTGATAGAGTTTGAATCCTTTGATGCATGCAAAGGCTAAGAGTACACGTATAGCTTCCAATCTAGCCACTGGAGCATACGTTTCCTCATAATCAATTCCTTCTTCCTGATTATAGCCTTTGGCCACCAATCTTGCCTTGTTTCTGACAATAATTGCAGATTCATCAAGTTTGTTTTTGAATACCCATTTAGTACCAATGATCGTATGATCTTTGGGTCGGGGCACCAAATCCCAGACTTGATTCCTTTCAAATTGATTTAATTCTTCTTGCATTGCTATGACCCAATCATTGTCTGATAGGGCTTCATCAATGTTAGAAGGTTCAATCTCAGAAATAAATGCAGAAAAACTTACTTCATTGAAAACTCTATTTCTGGTTTTGATCCCTTCATTCACGTCTCCTATGACTTGATCTAAGGGATGACTTCTATTGTATTTCCAGGCTTTAGGTTGACCTAGGGATTGCTCTTCATCCTTAGTTTCATCAACCTCTGGAATAAGAGACTTAGAGATAGATTGACCATTTTCTTGATTTAAAACAACTTCCTGTTCTTCATCAATGGTTTTGTCAGAGGTTTCAAATTCATCAAATACAACATGAATTGATTCTTCAACAACACAAGTTCTTTTATTGAAAATTCTATATGCTTTACTTCGGTTAGAATATCCTAAGAAAATTCCCTCATCAGTTTTAGAATCAAATTTTCCTAGGTTGTCTTTACCATTATTATGAATGAAACACTTACAACCGAAGATGTGTAGATGAGCAATGTTTGGCTTCCTTCCTTTGTATAGCTCGTATGGCGTCTTTCCAAGTTTCGTTCTGATATAGGCTCTATTTGAAATATAGCATGCTGTACTCATAGCATCAGCCCAGAAAACTTGAGACATGTTCTTTTCATTTAACATTGTTCTAGCCATTTCGGTAAGCACTCTATTCTTGCGTTCCACAACTCCATTTTGTTGGGGCGTCCTTGGAGCAGAGAAATTGTGATCAATGCCATTTGTATCACAATATTCTTCAAAGGCTTGATTTTCAAATTCTCCACCATGATCAGTCCTAATTCCTGCAATAGACATACCTTTCTCATTTTGCACTTTCTTGGCAAAAACAATAAATTCTTCAAAGGTTTCATCCTTTGATGATAGAAAGATAACCCATGTAAATCTAGAGAAATCATCAACAATAACCAATGAATATAAGTTTCCACCAAGACTCTTTACTCTTGCTGGACCAACTAAATCCATATGTAATAATTGTAGTGGTCTATTTGTTGAAATCTCATTTTTCAATTTGAAAGATGATTTAGTTTGTTTACCCTTTTGACATGCGTCACAAATCAAATCGTTTTTGAAATTTACTTTGGGTAATCCAAGAACTAAATCCTTTTTGAGTAGTTTGCCTAGTTGATGCATGTTGACATGAGCCAATCTTTTATGCCATAGCCAACTTTCATCGGCATTACTCAGAAAACAGTTTTCAGATTCATTTCTACTAATATCTAAGGTATAGCAGTTACCTTCCCTTTTTGCTCTGAGCTTAGCCTTGATATTCTTCTTATCAAGTAGTAAGTCTTTCTTGTTGACAATTAGACATTCCTCTGAATCAAATATTATCCAGTTGTCTTTATCTGCACTTTGACTTACGCTCAGCAAATTATGACACAAGCCTTCAACGTAATATACATCTTTGATTTGTATGCCTTTGTCATTTTTGATTTCACCAATTCCTGCTATTTTTCCGGATTGATTTCCTCCAAATTTTACCTTTCCACCTTCCTTAGGTTGTAATGTGGTAAAACTTTCGAAATCTCCGGTCATATGTCTAGAGCATCCACTGTCTATGAACCATTTGTTATTTTTGGATGCTTTAAGACATACCTGCAATCAAATGACTAAGTTTTAGGTACCCACTTCTTTTTGGGTCCTTTTGGGTTAGTATAAATGATTTTCTGAATATATGTGCCTTTAGGTACCCATTTGTAGGTTCCTATGTTTCCTTTCTTTTTATGAATGCATGAGGAGGTATAATGACCTTTTCTATTACAGTAATTACAAAATGCAAAAGGATTTGATATATGTACAGAATGCTGGAAATAATTCAAATATGACTTACCTCCTACTTTCTTTTTACCTTTCCTTTTATCTGTTTTTGGATCATATCCAATACCAGATCGGTCATTTATAAATCGTTGTTCTTTTAAAATCACATTTAGCATCTCACTTCCTTTGGTAAACTTTTCAAGAGTTTTTGTGAGATCAATGTTTTTCTTTTTCAAAGAAGAACAATTTTCACAATTCTTTTCTGAGTTTTCTTTAAGCTCAATTTCAAGAGCTTTGTTTTTCTTTTTGAAAACAATTAGTTCTTTAACTATTTTGATGAATTCAGAATGTAAAGCATTATATTCAGATAATAATTCATCATAGGTAGGGTCAGAATCATTTACCTCTTCTTCTGTCTCTTCTTGAGCAACAAGACATATGTTGGCTACTTCTTCCTCATCACTTTCTTCGTCTGAGGAACTATCTCCCCATATAGCAGATACAAAGGCCTTCTTTTTGTTAAAGAATTTGCCTTTTCTCTTTTCTTTGCCTTTTTGATTGAGCTCTGGACATTCTGATTTGATATGTCCTGGTTTACCACATTCATAGCAAATGATATGGTCTTTGTTGCTAGTTCCTCCTTTTTGAAAGTGTTTGTAGCCTTGACCTTTCTTGTAGAACTTTCTGAATCGTTTTATGATTAAGCCCATTTCATCATCATCAAACTCCTCAACTTCATCTTGATTTTCTTCTTTTGCTTTTAGAGCTAGACCTTTCTTTCTTTTGTCACTGATGTCGTCTAGTTCCCGTTTGAACTTTAACTTGCTTTCATATTCAGAAAGACTTCCAAATAGAGAAGCAACTGATCTCATTGATTCTCCTTTTGCCTCTTCTATCGCAGTGACTTTGGCCTCCCACTCTTTAGAAAGAATATTCAAAATCTTTCGTACTTGGATATTTTGATCATATACTTTTCCAAGTGCTGCAAGTTGATTAACAAGATGAGTATATCTAAGTTCGAATTCAGAAATTGACTCACCTGATTTCATTCGAAGTAGATCGAATTCTGTGATCAAGGTGTTGATTCGATTCTCCTTTATTCCCGAAGTTCCTTCATGAGCTATTTCCAGAGCTTCCCACATTTCCTTTGCAGTTGGGAGTGTGCAGATTCTGAAGTATTCATTTTGACTCAAGGAGCTTTGTAACATCAGAATTGCCTTGCTATTGAGAGTGATAAGTTTCTTGTCATTCTCATCATATTCCGCTGGCGTCTTTGGAATTTTCTGAGAATCTACAGTCTTTGTAGGTTGATAGTTTCCACTCTCGATTACATCCCATAGCCCATATTCAGTAGCCATCACGAACACTCTGAATTTAGCTTTCCAGAAAGAAAAGTGTTCTCCATTGAAACCGGGAGGTCTAGTGATGGATGCTCCGTCGGGAAGAATTCCTTCACCCATGCTTGCCATTGGATCCTTCTTAGGTTGTTATACCTTAACAAGAAGACCTACTCTCTGATACCAAATGTAAGATCAAGCGTTTCACCCAAGAGGGGGGGGTGAATTGGGTGATACTGAAATTTCTTTCCGAAAATATAAAACTTTGACAAAAGAATTAAAACAGTAATGAGTAAGGAGAAATATCACCGAAGTGTACACCGGGAGTTATACTGGTTCGGTCACAACCACTTTGACCTACGTCCAGTCCTCAGAGCTTCTCTGAGAGTTTCACTATAACTTCCAAGATTCAGTGGGTTCTTGGCACCACAGTACAAGCAAGTTCCTTCACACCTGGACACTCGCTCCCCCTTACAGGTTGTAATCCAATCCCAACTCAAGGTTCCACAACCTTAAGTTATCTCAATAACAAATATTGAGTTTGAATGAAATATCTCTCACAAAGAGTAAATGATAATCACTGAAGCATATGAATACAATTTCAACGTGAAAACAGAGCAATGAACTTAATGAATCGTTTGTGTGGATGCTTGGTTGTTCTTCTCTGTTTGAAGGTTCCCATATATATAGATATGATGGTGATGACCGTTGGAACGTTTTCCTTTCGTCCGTTGGTGAGTGCGCAGCCACTGTTGACTTTTCAAGTTTTTGAAAAATATCCGTTGGCGGTGGTTGGCATTTGAACGTTTGATTTGACTTTCATCTCTTGAAGTGATTCCTTCATTGTTTATCTGTAAATAGACTAAGAATACTAATACAATGAAAGGTTAATCATATAGGAAACAAATCAATGAACGTTTGAATGATTTCTAAATTTCTGGGTATGCTTACTCGAGTAGCTCCTCGAGTAACCCTTGAAGTTTACTCGAGTAGCTCCTCGAGTAACATCGGGAAATCATTTACCAACTGCAAGTTAATGAACAAGTATAAGATTACTCGGGTAGTGCATGGAGTAAACTAAATTTCAAACCTTTGGAATAGTTATTTACTCGGGTAGCTACTCGAGTAATGCACTCACAACTTTATGAGTTACTCGGGTAACCCCTCGAGTAATCCTTTGAAAATCTTTTGATTACTCGATGCTCTACTCCAATAATGTTGGCAGGATCAAAATGCCGAGAGCACTTACCTCATTACTCGAGTAGCTCCTCGAGTAAAGCACTCAATCTTGCATAAGTTACTCGGGTAGCACCTCGAGTAACTGAGACATTTGTACATAACTTACCCTGGTCATGACTTGAAGTTTCCTTTGAAAATATTTGTGCTTACTGGGGTACATACTCGAGGAATCCACTCAGGCTGTTACTCGGGTACCTCCTCGAGTAACATTGGCAGTGGTACAAAGTGCCGAGAGTTACACATTTTCAAATACACGGTTACTCGAGTAGCTCCTCGAGTATCATGGAAAACTTGAAGGCTGACTGGAAGTTTCTGACCTGGTTACTCGAGTAGCTCCTCGAGTAACATTAGCAGTGGTACAAACTGCCGAGAGGTACATATGGTTACTCGAGTAGCTCCTCGAGTAACATTCTGCTCACTTGAAGGTCACTGACAGTTTTCACATGGTTACTCGAGTAGCGCCTCGAGTAACATTGGCAGGCCGAGAGCAACCTTGAAGTTTTACCTGGTTACTCGAGTAGCGCCTCGAGTAATGGTGGCAGGTCACTGGAAGTTTTGCCTATTTACTTCAAGTTTTGGGTCATTACTCGAGTAGCGCCTCGAGTAATGCCTTAGAAAATGCACTTCAACTTAAGTTCCTTAGCATTTTCTCTTGGCCAATCTTCACTACTTCCATGCTTTCCTCAAGTAAACCTTATTCCTGTCATTACTTAGTTCAAGCCTGATATTTAAACATTTCCTTTTCAAACCATTCTTTTGTTATCATCAAAACATGAGATCTAACAAGTTCAAATGATAACCAATTTTGAGTATTATAGAAATAAGTATTTGAAAAAGAGATTGATTGGTTGTCCCTGATTTGGTTTATAGGATTTGACCTCTACCGTACTCGTGAGCCCACTGTTCCAAGGAACATCAGGAAAGAATAAGGTAGTGACTCTTTCTCTTATACTGTGTGTAAAGCATTGTATGTATGTCTATCATGCATTGTGTTGTTGCTCCTTCTTTGTGATACCTTGTGACTCCTTGTGAAGCTTTATGATGCTGCTGTATGGTGTATACCGTGAAAGATGGCATAGTGATTATAGCGGAAGCTGGCATTATGTTTATCACGAAAGCGGGGATAGTGATCATAGCAAAAGCTGTCGCATTGTGAATACAGTCGTGAGTTCTGTCGTATGTGGCGTAAGCCATGCACCTTTGTGTTGCTGCTTAACATGATCATATATTCTATGTGTTTAAACATTGTATGAGTGATTTGTTACTACTGGGATTCTTTTGAATCTCATTCTTTCCTTTGACTAACCATCAGACAAGGCAAGTGGCTCCAAGGAGAAGCGGCCAACCAGGAGCGCTTAGGACCTTATAGGGACGTTTTAAATTTTAGACTGTTGGTTATCTATTTTAGATAGGATTACTGTATATTCTTTTTAAGATGTAAATTGTAATATCCTGGATTGTGACCAAGGATTTGTAACTTCAAAGTGATGTAATTAATCTTAATTGAGCACTTTTGAAGTAGATAATTGTGCATTGTGATAATCAGGGGCAAAACGGTAAATTTACCAACCGACTGATTAGATATCATTGAGGAAACCCCTTGGTAATCAAGATCAATGGCTAAGATTGAAAGACCAAAGGGTGGAATCTTGTGCATGTGAAACTATGTGAAATCATGGTAGGGAGAAGGAGATGGTGCCAAGTGTCAAATTATGGATCATAGATGAAGTCAAAACTTTCAAACTCTACCTCTCTCTCCCTTTCAAGTCGGCTGTATATGTGTGTGAGCAATTAAACAATGAATCATCATCTTCAATATCTCATTTCTTTCTCATCTCTCTCCATTCTCTCCATTTTCGCTGAAGTAAGCAAGAAAGAGAAAGAAAGGGTTGGAATTTTAGGTGAGTATTTAACTCTAAATGCTCACTTCACCTTCATTGATTTTGTTCAAATGGTTAAGAGCTCCCTTGCTATGTTTTCATATTTGTGAAAAGTGGTGTTTGATTATTGGACAAATCTGAAAGTTGGTGGAATCAAGGTGTTGATTTCAGCAAGTTTAAGAGGTAGGTTTATGATGAACTTTGGTATATATGTTATGATGTTTGCTTAATCAATGAGAATTCTGGAAATTTAACCTAATTATGATGTTAAGTGAAGGGTAGGTTTTGATTAGAGTATCACTGTTCATTTGGTCAGTTTTGACACTTGGGAGTGATTAGAATTTGATTTGAAGTTGAATAAGGGAAATTTGCTAGAATGAAGTTTTGAGTGGTTTTATGATCAAGAGTGAGACATGTAGTAGTTGTTGAGCAATATGTCAATGGGAGTTGAATTTGGTCATTTTGATGGTTCCAATGTGTTCCTTAAGCCAAATTGTGTGAAAATAGTATGTGATTTGAAATTAGGGACCATTGGAAACCAATTGGCAAAATCTGGAAAATCTGTCCAATGTAAGCCTGTTTTGGGCAGTCAGATGGTGTGGACGTTTTGACTGGGCAAATGATGTTGAAAAATTATGAAACTTTCCAGTCTTAAAGTTCACATCGTAAGCTTCAAAATGGACATAAATTTTGTGTCATTTCGATTTTTGAGCTGGGAGTTTGAACTGTCCAAAGTTTGGCATCAAAGCTGGACCCTGTTTTGGTACAATGTTAGGTTTTTGGTAAATCTGGACTTTTGTGGTGATTTCTAGTTATGGCCAATATTTTTCCTTGCAAGAGGACTTAAATAGCTTTCATTTGGCTTTGGAATCACCCCATTTCGATTTTTTCTGAATTAGTTATGATTTTTGAAAGTTCAGCTAGAAACTGGATTTTCTTGGGCCGCGGCCCAAGGATGTTGGGCCGCAGCCCAAATGTTTCTGTGCATCTCTGGAAGCCTTGGGCCGCGGCCCAAGGATTCTGGACCGCAGCCCAAATATTTCTGGGCAGTTTTGGGCCGCAGCCCAAGGATTTTGGGCCGCGGCCCAACCCCAAAAATCTGTGTTTTGCACTTTTCAAAGGTGGTTTTTGGTATAGCCTTTTCCAACCCTTTAGGCATATGTTTAGGCCTAAAATAGCCACTTAAAGAGTCTAAATGAGAACCAACATAAAGTATTATGAAATTAGGAAATTTGGAAAAGAGATTGATTTATTGTCCCTACTTTGGTTTATAGGATTCGACATTTGCCGTCCTCGTGAGCCCACTGAGCCTGCAAACGTCAGGAAGGAATGAGGTAGTGACTTTTCTTTTGTACCATATATGATGCATTGTATGTGTGTTATATCGTTGATTTGTAATGAATTCGTATGCTGCGACATCTGTGGATTGGTGTTAGCACTGTCATTCCAATAGTCCCTGAGTAGCTAACAACGGTTCGGGTTAGGGCGGTGTGCCTTCCCGGTAGAGAAAGGGGATGAGGATGAGGTGTGATATATGTGATTATGTGAGCCGAAAGGCTATTTGTGGAGGCCGACGGGCCATTTGTGAAAGCCGAATAGCTGTATGGGCTATAAGGCTATATGTATGCACTGCCACGCCAATAGTCCCTGAGTAGCTAACAACGGTTCGGGTTAGGCGGTGTGCCTTCCCAGCGGAGAAAGGGGATGAGGGTGGAGTATGATTTGTGGTGCTGCTGCTGTATGATGATTGGCTTACATGCTGTGTGCTTATGTGTGGTATAAATGTTTTGTTACTACTGGGATTCTCTCGAATCTCATTCTTTCCTTTAACTAACCTTTCAGACAGGGCGAGTGGCTCTAAGGAGAAGCGTACGACCCGGAGCGGTTAGAATCCTGTAGGGACATTTATTTTGGTTATGTTAGTTAAACCTGTTGGACAGGGTGTCTGTATATTATGTTGGTTGTAAAGAATAGTTGAACGTAGTTGTGTAGTCCCCTATATGGAGGTTGTAAACCCTTTTTGTGTATGAATGGAACCCGGGGGTTGCCGGGATTGCTATTAGATATTCTGATATGAATGAATGTGAATTAACTGCACAGGTGATTATATTCGATAATTGAACTTGAGACCGGAATAGGAAAGAAGTTTTGAAAATTTTATAAAGTCCCTACTTCACAGGGAGTTCTAAATGAGTTTTGAACTATTCGACGGTCTCTAAACCAACTTAATTACGTAATATCGAATTATAATTACGCTATTTAAGGCAGGGGGTTACATAAATAATATTGTGAATATTGTTGTGTAATCCCCTATTTAGAGATGTAAATAATATTCTGAATATTGTTGTGTAATCCCCTATTTAGGAAGCTTTGAATCCTTTAGTATATAAATGAAACCCATGGGTTGCCGGGGATTTTTGTTGTACACTCTTATATGTATAAATGTGACATAACTGCACAAGGTAGTTATATTCAAAAAGTGAATTTGGGACCAGGACAAGGCGAAAGGTTTTGAAAAAATTTGTGGAAACCCTCCCGTAAGGAAGGGATTGTAAATGACTTTTGATGATTATTGGTCTCTATTTCACTTAAATTTCAAAATCTGAATATAATTACGGTTATAAATATAGTTTTTAAGGCAGGGGGTTACATTTTTTGTATAATATCTGTAGTTCGTGGCAAGGGTAGAGTTTGATAGGATAGCTCCCATAGTTTGGCCTTAGTTATAGAAGATTATTTGTGAATAACTGTTGTATACACATGTGTGTTCTGGTTATATGGATGTATGTATGATTTGTGGAATTATGTGTATACCATAATTGTTGGATTAATGGGGTGAGTTATTTATAGAATGAAAAGAACAACAAAAGGTTGCCCCAGAGTACAACAATTAGATCCCAAGGTAAAGGTGGTTCGTGACAATCCACTGGAGCCTATACAAGAATTAATAGGCTTGATTTGGGATCAACAAGACATGATAGCTAAGCACGGGAAAAGCTTAGAATAGAGAGAGGAAAGAATAAAGAAAATCGGAGTCAGTCCACACAAGAGGAGACCCAGAAGGGGACCCATAGAGAAGAAACTGCAGAAGGGTCGGCGCGACCACTTGAGTCACCTCCTTGTGCTGGACCAAACCAGGAATCATATGGAGTTCCAACTAGAGAGGAAAGAGATCTTTAGCTTTGGGTATCCAAATTTTGTAAACACATGCCACCGATATTTAAAGGTAGATTTGATCCTCAGGCGGCTGAAGATTGGCTAAACCGTCTTAAGAAGATTTTTGAGGTTCTTGATGTTAGAATCCAGCGGACACCCAAGAAGGGGTGAATTGGGTGTATGATAAAAACTTAAGGATTTTGAAAATCTTTTCGCGTCTTAATGAAAGTGGTAAGTATAAAGGTAATGAATTATAAATCAACAGTTAGATTAAATAATATATGCTGGAAATATAAGAGCTTAGGGAAAAGAATATGCAAACTGTGATTTATCTTGGTTCGGTCCAATCTGTGATGGCCTACGTCCAATCCCCAAGCTCCTCCTGAGATTTTCAAATTCATTATCTCCTTGTTTAATCCAGGCACAAGAAAAGCCTTTACAAACCCACAAGTTTAGCTGGGTACTTGTGAAACCTTTCACAAATCTCTCACTGAAAAACTCTCCCTTAGGGCAAGTCTTACGAGCAGAGCAATCCCAAAAATCTTCCTCTCCTGCTTACTTGTGCAAGTCTTACGAGCAACAACGTTCTCTCCTACTTACACCCCTGTAAGTTTTATGAGTAGCAACATTCTCTACTGCTTGCACCTTGTAAGTCTTACGAGCATAATGTCTTACTGGTAATTCTCTCTACAGTTTCCCCCGTAAGGAAATCAACCCTCTCAAGGTCCCTCTACCTTGAGATCAATTCAAAAATATAGATGAAAGTGTTTACAAACTCTCTTATAAAGTGGATATAATGCTCACTGAAGTACAATACAAATAATCACTCTCTCAATAATAAGTAATATAGAAGCTGCAGAACAAAGAGTGTTTGGGTAGAAGCAGAGGATTCATGTTTCCCTCATTTTTCTTGTAGTTTCTTGTTGTCTCAGTTAGCCATCAACTTTAATTGCTCTCTCATTTATAGTTGATAAAGATGATGACCGTTGTGAGCATTCATCCATTGGAGTCTCATTGTAAGATTTGAGCATTGAGTACATTTGACCAACTAGCCACTATCCGTTGTAGAGCATCGCATCCCGTAGAGGAGCGGGATACGATTGTTTAGATATCCGATAGTTTTTCATTATGAGTTGTACATCATGTTGTGGATCGGTATGAAGATGTTTAAATATTCGACAGTCTTTCGTGGTGTGTCAATTGCTTGTCATGGTAGGTAGCCGCCATTCGGTGTGTAATGATGAAGTTCACTGTAATTGACTTTCTTATTTGAAACTTCAATCCGAACATTTAATATCCTGTTTCACACTTGAAATATATGTTAGTTAACATTTAGAAACAATAACAAGTGAGAACACAACGATTCAATAACATATAACCAAATTCAGATTGTTCGTTGAGTGATGATATTTGCCATACGTGACCTCCATTCATGAAAATGCGATCCGAATGTTTAATCTCCTGTTTCTCACTTGAAATATAAGTTAGTTAATGTTTAGGAATAATTACAAGTGAAAACATAATGAATGTATAACATTTAACCACGTTTGGATTGATGGCTGTGAGAGTCTGAACTTTCTGCGTTTTGGTTCTGTCAGGACTTCACTCGAGTTCAGTATGGCTCACTCGAGTGCATTTCATATTTTCACGTTCTGGCTTCCTCTCGAGCAAACACTTGCTGCTCTTCACTCGCAGGACTCGAGTACAATTATGGACATCACTTGAGTGCAACATCTCTCACTCGAGTGTACTTCTTGTTTTCACGTACATGCTTCTTCTTGGGTTAACACTTTTACGTCAACACTTACATGACTCAAGTGTAATTATGATCCTCACTCGAGTGTGTTGTTCAATGCTAGAGTGTTACTAAATTTCTCCACACTTCAGCCACTTTTAGACACCACTCGCATGACATTTTTCAAGAGTGCATTTTTACACTCGTGAGTGATGTGGGGCCATGTCAGACTCAATTTATTCATTTGATTATAAATATGGAAAATGATGTATTAGAAGAAAGCTCTTGTCATATGCATTTGAATGTAAAAAGAATCAGTTCCAAACTCCTTGTATTCTACAAGTTATGATCGAAAGAGTGTCTATCGCACTAGACTGCACAAGTGTCACCTTCCAGAAGGCATAGCTCATAGAATATAAGTTCAAATTAGGCAAATTACCTATCCATCTCTTTGAGTCTAGTTTCATATGGCACTAGTTTTGTCTCAAACCAATGTGTCGTTTTTGAGTTATGCTCAAAATACCGAACCTGTCTTGAAACGTGATGGTGATTTCAGTGTCAAATTCCACGGATCATATCTCCTTCATCTGAGCTTCTTTCAATGTGATCTTGGTGTAAATTTTTTGTGTTGTGAGTATTCTTTCATATGCCACTGGTTTCAGGTCAATCTGACATGTGGTTTGAGAGATATGGCCAAAACACTAGACCTCTGTCAGGCTGAACATAAAATAGAGCTGAACAAAGTAGCCCGACACTCGAGTATGTTCTTCCTTCACTCGAGTGCTACAGTGCCATACTTGCTATAGTGATTTTGCACTTTCATTCTGCACCTCAAGTGCTACAGTGATTCACATACTACAGTGCCAAACCAGTGCTCGATTACTACAATAACGACCACTACAGTGCCAAATAGTACCGACTGCTGCAGTATAGAACAGTGCCATCTAATTTCCTTCTGACCATAGAAATCTCAGAGAACTTGAATCTTGATATTCCTATTAGATCTTGAAAGTTCTTTTTTCTTCAATATCTTTCTTCTTGATTTTCCTCTTGATAATAATTATCCATAATCCGAGTAGGCAACTTCTTGACTATTTTCAGTTTCTTTCTTCTTCTTCCTTTTGTTCATTCTCATCAATTCAATCACTTCTTTGTATATTTGATAATTTAGTCTTCTCATTCTTCCTCCATAATTCAACTTAATTAATCTACAAGATATTTCACATTAAACACAATAATTAGTCAAAGAAATACATTATATAAACTTTTTGCTCTTATCATTTCATATCTATATTTAACATCATCAAAACTAATCATATCTAACACTTGAGTGCCCCTCAGAAGTGAAAGCTCAACTGGCTGTATATAAATTGGAGGGGGATGCAGATCCTTGGTGGCGTAATATCACCCTAACCCTTCAGAGCCGCAGCGTACCACTGCCCTAGGAGGTGTTTCAGCAGCAATTCAATGAGAAGTATTTTCCCAAGTTGGTGAGGCTTGAGAAGAAGACTAATTTTCTAAATATTATTCAAGGGGACATGGAGTTGTTTGATGATTATTTATCCCGCTTTATCCATTTGTCTCGGTATTCTTCTAAACTTCAGAAGATGGATGATGAGGAGTTGAGCTCGGACATGTTAATACGGGGTTTGAGGCATGATATGAGGAAAAGATTAGCCACCTAACAGTTCACCGAGTTCAACAAGGCAGTTGAGGAATGCCGGGTCACAAAGAGCAATCTGACTGAATTGTATCCGGCAAGGCCGTGTATGGTCGTAGTGAGCTCAGTAAGGGCAATGCCTCTCAGAAGCGGAAGGGCCCAGGACCATCTTTGTATAGGGGCAATGGTAAGAAGCCTTACCAGTCTAGAAGTTGTGATCAGCAGAGAGCTCCTACAGTATGGACATGTCCTCATTGTAACAAGCCACATCATGGCAGGGCTTGCGATAGTTGGATGATCTGTTTCAATTGCAAGCAAGTTAGGCATACATCCATTGAATATAGACAGCCACGATAAGAGCAAAAACTGAGGACTCAGGGCTGAGTATTTGCTATAACTCATGAGGAGGCCCAAAAATCCCCAAAGTTGATACAAGGTAAAGTCCTTCTTCATGGTAATGTGTTACAAGCATTGTTTGACTCGGGTAGAAGTCACTCCTTTATTGCCTACGATTGTGTGAAGCTCCTTGGTATGAATGTGTATAAGTTACCATTCGATTTGATTGTATCAACGTCGATGGGTGTCAAGGCTGTGACTACAAAAACCTGCTTAAATTGTGTTATAAATTTTGAGGGTCAGGAGTCTGTGATAGATTTAATTTGTTTGCCGCTCTACCAATTGGAAGTCATTCTGGGTTTTGATTGGTTGAGAGCCAATATTGTGTTATTAAATTGTGGGAACAAGAGGATAGTGTATCTTGTTTCTTAAAGCATTAATGACGAGAATGTCGGCCTAAATTTTCTTTCAGCAACTAAGGCTGAGAAATATTTGAAAAAGGACTGTCAGGGGTATATGGTTTTCTTTTCTGTGCAAGAAGAAACTAGTGAGACTTTGAAAAGTATATCTGTGGTAAATGAATTCTCTGAGGTATTTCTGGATGACCTAAGTGGATTACCTCCTGAAAGGGAAGTTCAATTTCCAATTGAGATTGTGCCTGGAGCTGGTTCTATATCCAAAGCCCCATATTGTATGGCCCCAAATGAAATGGTGGAATTAAAAAAATAGATTGAAGATTTGCTTGAAAAGGGGTTTATTAAACCCAGTATGTCACCTTGGGGAGCTCCAGTTTTTTTTATTAAAAAGAAAGACGAGTCTTCATTTGTGTATTGATTATTGAGAATTGAATAAGATTAGCATCAAGAACAAGTACCCTCTCCCAAGAATTGATGACCTTTTAGATCAACTATCTAGGTCATGTGTGTTTTTAAAGATTGATCTAAGGTCGGGATATCATCAGCTGCGTGTGAAAGCAGAGGATGTTCCAAAAATTGCTTCCAGAATGAGGTATGGGCATTATGAGTTCTTAGTGATGCCATTTGGGCTAACCAACGCACCTACGGTATCCATGGATTACATGAACCGTGTCTTTCGACAATATCTGGATCAATTTGTTATTGTGTTCATCAATGATATTATAATATACTCGAAGAGTATAGAGAAGCAAGAGCATTATTTGCGAATTGTGTTGAATACATTGCGTGAGAAGCAACTTTATGCCAAACTAATTAAATACGAGTTTTGGCTTTCAGAAGTAAAATTCCTAGGCCATGTTATCTCGCGAGAAGGGGTCTCTATAGATCCCAGTAAAGTAGAAGTAGTACTAGACTGGAAGAAGCCAGAAATTATTGCTGAGATACGCAGTTTTCTAGGTCTTGCAGGTTACTACCAGAGATTTATCCAGAATTTCTCATACATTGCCTTGCCAATAACCAAGCTCATGAGAAAGAATCAGCCATTTGTGTGGGATTAAAATTATGAAAATTGCTTTGTGGAGCTGAAGGAAAGGTTGACTACGGCACCTGTGTTGATTATACATGATCCCAGTTTGACTTACGTTGTGTATAGTGATAAGAGTAAGTAAGGATTACGGTGTGTCCTTATACAACAAGGACGTGTGGTGGCCTATACCTCTCGACAGCTCAAACCTCATGAGATGAACTATCTCACTCATGATCTTGAGCTTGCGACCATTGTGATTGCTTTGAAGATTTGGCAGCATTATTTGTATGGTGTAATGGTAGAACTGTATTGTGACCACAAGAGTCTCAAGTATCTGTATGACCAGAAAGAGTTAAATATGAGACAGCACCATTGGATGGAGTTGCTTAAGGACTACAACTTAGAAATTAAATATTATCTGGGTAAGGAGAATATAGTCATAGATGCTCTTAATCGAAAGACGGTCCTTATGGCAGCGATGATGATACAAGAGGGAAAATTGATAGAAGATTTTCGTGACTTGAATTTGTCAAACCAGATCATCTGTGCCAATTATACTGTTTCCCAAAGGGAAAGTGACTTGAGAGCTAAGATTGAAGAAGCTTAGAGGTAAATGGCTGGATACAGCGTAATCTGGCTAAAATTGAATGAGGAGAAGCTTAGGGCTATAATTTGTCGCCCAGTGGATTGGTTTGTTATCATAAGAGAATTTTTGTTCCACTTAAGGCGGATTTGAGGCGGAAGATTCTGGATGAGGCACATAAGAGTCGGTACACCCTTCATCCTGGTATGAGCAAAATGTATCATAATTTGAAATCTGTGTATTAGTGGCTGGGAATGAAGAGTGGTGTGACGAAATATGTAGCACGGAGTCTTACATGCCAGAGGGTAAAAATTGAGCACCAGAGACCGCCGGGTCTACTACAGAGTCTTAAGATTCCGTAATGGAAATGGGAAAGTGTAACTATAGACCTTGTTATAGGATTGCTAAGGATTAAAAACTATGATGCGATCTGGGTAATTATGGACCGGTTAACGAAGTTGGCACACTTCATACCAATCAATGCTAGTTACTCTCCGGACAAGCTGGCAGAGATTTATATTTGTGAGATTGTGAAGCTCTATGGGGTGCCAAAGAATATCATTTCCTTCTGAGATCCCCGGTTCACTTCTAGATTTTGGAAGGCATTGCATGAAGCCCTAGGAACTCAATTGAGATTTAGTACAACCTATCATCCCCAGATGGATGGACAGTCAGAGAAGACCATTCAGACGCTAGAGGATATGTTGTGAGCTTGTGTCCTCAACTTTAAAGGAAGTTGGGATCACTTCCTTCCACTTGCCAAGTTCGCTTACAATAATAGCTATCATGCGAGCATTCAGATGGCGTCGTATAAAGCATTGTACGGAAGGAAGTGCCAATCACCTTTGTGCTAGAATGAGTTATTCGAAAGGAAGCTTTATGGGCCGAATCTTGTTGATCAAACCTCAGTGCAGATTCGTATCATTCATAAGAAGCTTTTTGTAACGCAGAGTCGACAAAAAAGCTACGCTGATAAAAGGAAACGGCCTCTAGAATTTGAGGTTGGTGATCATATATTTTTTAAAGTATCATCAGTTACTGGCATCGGGAGAGCTATCAAGAAGAATAAGCCGAGCCTGAGGTATGTAGGTCCTTTTGAGATCCTTGAAAGGATTGGGCCTGTTGCATATCGAGTAGCCCTACCCCCGAATTTAAGCAGACTCCACGATGTATTTCATGTTTCTCAATTGAAGAAATACCAACTGAATCCATCTCACATCATTGAGTATGAGGAGGTGGAGTTGCAAGTCGACTTCACATATGCGGTGGAGCCAGAGCAGATTATTGATCAAGAGGAGCGACGGCTCAGACACTAAAGTATCCCATATGTTAAAGTGATCTGGAGGGGAATGACCAAGAGAGAAGCAACTGGGGAAGCGGAAGAGGATATGCGAAGACGATATCCAGAGTTTATGGCTCAAGTAGTTTGACAAATTTTGAGGGCGAAATTTATTTTACGGGGGGAGAATTGTAATGACCCAATTTGAGATTAAGGAATAATGACTTTCAAAAGTGATTGTAATTAGTGTAATTAAACGCTTTTAGAGAAATATGATGTGAATTTGATATAAATGTACTTGGTGATGATTTAGTAACCATAGTGAAAACCAAGGGCAAAATGGTAAAATTGGAAATTTACCGACCAATTGGTCAATTACTAAAGAGAAAACTCATTGATGATTAAAGATCAATGGTTAAGATGTATTGTTAATAGGTCGAAATCGGGTGCTTTGCACCTATGTGAGCTCATGGAAAAGTGAGCAAGATGTTGACAAGTGGCTTAATATAGACCATGGGATTTGGCCAATGTATCAAGCTCATCTTTTTCTCTCTTCTCTCCCTCAAATCTGTAGGTGAGCATAGGAAAAGGGAAAGTTGACCTTCTTCATCATCTCTCATTGTCTCTCTCGCCTCACCTCCATTTCCGGCGACCTCAAGGAAGAAAGAGAAAGAGAAAACTTGAATTTTAGGTAAGTAATGGTTCTTATATGCTCAAACACTCTTCATTAATATTGTTCATAATGTTAAGAGCCTTATCTTGATGGTTTTAGAATTTTGAAAGGTATTGATTTGGGTGTTGGAACAAATTTGAAAGCAGGAGAATCAAGGTTTTAACTTTAGCAAATTGAAGAGGTGAGCATTTGGATCGTTTTGATATATTTATTGTGATTTTTGGTTAAATTTTGGATTTTTACCCTGATTTCATGAGAATTGGAAATGAATAAGTTTGATATGGTAATATGTAGGAATTGGTGTTGGGATGTGTTATAATGTCATTAGTTTTGGTTGGAATTTGAATGGGGAAAAGATTGGTCTTTGGTTGTTGGGCGTGATGTATTGATCTAGGACCCAAATTGTTGTTAGAATGGGAATTTGAGTGTTTTGATATTACCAATAGGTTCCTTATGGAATTTTAGGTGGGAATGAACTTTGGTATAAGTTTTGGAACCATTAGAATTGTTTTGGGAAAGTCTGGAAAGTTATATCAGTTGTTGCGATCTGGCAATCTAATAAGGCTCACTCGAGTAAGGATGGGTCTCACTAGAGTACAGTAGCAGATTTCTTGTTTCCTTCAGTTTATCAGTGGTGTTTCTTGGTGGAATGCAAGAGTGTACTTCCTAACCCGCAAGTGATATTAGCTATCACTCGAGTGAGCATGGGTTCACTCGAGTGAAGGCGTAAGTTCAGGTTAAGGTTTACTCTCGGCCAAGCACTTACTGGCCAATTTCCAAGAGTGTAATTTGACACTCGCAGGTGCTGTGTTCTCACTTGAGTGACATTGGTGGTACTCGAGTGAGCTTTTTCCTCTGAGTTTGATGTGCTCTTGGGCAAACACTTCCTGTGTTTCACTTTATGGGACTTGAGTGAATTTGGGGTCATCACTCGAGTGCAATGAGCACTTTCTGGCCGTTGATGTTGCTCTCTGTCAAGCACTCACGAGTGAGAGCTTCTCACTCGAGTGCAAGTCCCTCATCACTCGAGTAAGGTTATCTTCACTTGAGTGAGTCAGCTAAAAATCATTGTTTTGCTTCCAAAAAGGGGTCTTCAGGATAGTTTCTCCCAACCCTTTTGGCATATGTTGAGACCACTAATAGATACCTAAAGAGTTCAAATGATAACCAATTTAGAGTATTATGAAAATAAGTATTTGGAAAAGAGATTGATTGGTTGTCCCTGATTTGGTTTATAGGATTTGACCTCTACTGTACTCGTGAGCCCACTGTGCCAAGGAATGTCAGGAAAGAATAAGGTAGTGACTCTTTCTCTTATACTATGTGTAAAGCATTGTATGTATGTCTATCATGTATTGTGTTATTGCTGCTACTTTGTGATACCTTGTGACGCCTTGTGATGCTTTGTGATGATGCTGCATAGTGTATACCGCGAAAGCGGGCATAGTGATTACAGTGGAAGCTAGCATAGTGTTTACCGCGAAAGCGGGGATAGTGATCATAGCGAAAGCTGTCACATTGTGAATACAGCCGTGAGTGCTGTCGTATGTGGCGTGAGCCATGCACCATTGTGTTGTTGCTTAACATGATCATATATGCTATGTGTTTAAACATTGTATGAGTGATTAGTTACTACTGGGATTCTTTTGAATCTCATTCTTTCCTTTGACTAACCATCAGACAGGGCAAGTGGCTTCAAAGAGAAGCAGGAAACCAGGAGCAGTTAGGACATTGTAGAGACGTTTTACATTTTGGACTGTTGGTTATTTGTTTTGGATGGGATTACTGTATATTCTTTTTGAGATGTAAATAATATTGTGAATATGGTTGTGTAATCCCCTATTTAGGAAGCTTTAAATCCTTTAGTATATAAATGAAACCCGGGGGTTGCCGGGGATTTTTGCTATACACTCTGATATGTATAAATGTGACATAACTACACAGGGTAGTTATATTTGAAACGTGAATTTGAGACCAAGACAAGGCAAAAGGTTTTGAAAGAATTTGTTAAAACCCTCCCGTAAGGAAGGGATTGTAAATGACTTTTGATGATTATTGGTCTCTATTTCACTTAAATTTCAAAATCCGAATATAATTACGGTTATAAATACAGTTTTTAAGGTAGGGAGTTACAAATACACCTTTTTAACAGCTACTAAATCACAACTTTTTTTTTGTAGTGTCAGTGGAAGAGTATTTGAAGATCCTACGGTCAACAAGTTATATGAGAGATCTATTTAGACAAAGGCCTTAGGTAATATGCATGAAGCCCCGGGCCAAAGCCATGGATCAAGTTCAGCTTCCATCAAGATTTGGATTGAGTACCTATTAGTATTATCCTTCTATCTTCTCAAGGATGGTAGGAGCATATACGGAATAGAAGAAGAGGAAAGGAAGATTTGATTTTTCATCAAATCATGTGAAGAACTTCCAATGATCTTTATTTAACACTGAAAACTTTAGATAACATTGCCCCATACCCATTCACCTTATTTTAATATCTCACCTATTTTATCTCCTGAATGGTGCCTACAAAAAAGTAATAGAAGAGAAATAAAGAAATTAGATGTTTGTCAAAAAAAAAATGGAGAGACTTCACTTTTTTTAAATGTACGAGAACTAAATAGTATTAAGTAAATTGAGAGTTTATACTTTATAGCATTCAAGTTACATAACAGCAACGGAAAATAAGACAAATACAAAACTGAGCTTTATCAGGGGGTGAAGCAACCCTGAATGTAGCAGTTGAAAATATTTGCAATGGCAAATAGACAAAACCATCTCGGCCGACAATATGTAGACGACAAGAAGCCCATTCAGGTTTGGGCCCGAACTACTTGGGCCTAAAACAAATCCAACCAATACTTTGGTACAGGTTAAACAATATCAAGAGACAATTGTTGACCTAACAGGAGGATTGGTTTCATAGAAAGGGCTAGTATCTCACTAAGTGAATCAAGATTTGAATTCCTATTAGGAATTGTGCTCACATAATTTCATCCTCTACTTTTTCAATGCTCCACATTATGTTAGTGTGTGTTTCATTTGTTTTTCTGAAAATAATTACAAAAGTAAAATACTCGAGTTACCCCGTAGTTTTACTTTAATTACGCATACATCCTATTTATTTAAAAAACTCATAAATCTAAGTTAAAGTTAAAATATATGTTGCACAAACTATACTTATATATTTGAGATACTATTTTTATCCTTATATATTTAGGATGCTATTTTAACTGACTCTTAAACTTTATTTTAACCAAAATGCCCTTGTTTAACATGAGAATTTTTTATATATTTATCTTTTCAAAAAAGTATGCAACCAAAAAACAAGGCGTCTGAATTAGTTGCTACCTTATCAATTAGTTGATTAATTGATCTAGAAAATATTATTGTTGAAGATGTAATTGGGGTCCAAAGAAGATACTCCTGATATCTAAATAAATTTATATTATACATGATTGTTCTACACATTCACACACATCACAATATAATTACACTGAAATGTAATAAATTATAAGAAATTAGAATAATAAAAAGGAGAGAAATAATATACGAGATAAAAAATGGTATATAAAAAGAGGTGAAAAATATAAAGCAAACCATCACATTAACAGAACCAACAAGATATTCATCAACCAGTTTCCCATTACTTTGGGTAATACAGTTTTGTGCTTACTAATAAATTCACCAATAAATTGGATTTATGAGTATTTATCTGAAGCTTGTCGCCTTGGCTGCAGTTTTAAGGACTCCAGTTTTGACTGAAGAAGCTGGATTGATGGCCTTTCGTATCTTAAAAACGTTCCATGCAGTGTTAGCGGCATGTCCTGCAGTTGCAAGCACGTGCTCTGTAGCTTCGCCTGCATCATCTCCAAACCTGTTCATCCACCATTCTAAATCATGTTATATACATCACACAAGATTAAACAAAAAAACAAAAAGTTCTCCCTTCTTCCCTTATAAAATCCTTTTTTTTTAATTCATCCATCCCTTTTTATAAGATTCACTTTAGGGTTTTATGAGTATTGAATATAATTTATCCCTAATTAATTTTTCCTACACATTATCTTTCATCATTTTTTTTATTATTACTCTCTCTCACTTACCCACTTATAAATAAAGGCATATTTAAAATAATATATATTTATATATATTTATTATTTTTAACTAATTTTTATAATTTCCTTAAATTAGGTTATTTAGATTTTATGTTATAACAAGGGACTGGGGAGCGTATTGATATGAACCCAGGACCGCAATCACGTCATACACGAAATCTGTTGTCATCATCAAGGTGGTGTCCATGTCGTCTACAAAGTGTCTAATCAATACCACGATTTTTAACATTGCATCGAAGGCCCAACAACTTTAAGCCCATTAAAAAGTGAAAGAATCAAGAGGTTAGAAAGAGCAGTTGGGCTTTAATTTGCCACAGAGAAGGCCCATAATGTTAAAGCAATATTAAGGATTCAAATGAGGATTTAACCATGTAAATACAGGCTTTTACAACCCATAGAAGTTTGAGCATGGAGCAAAACATGAAAATCCATTAAAATATGGGGGAAAAAACCCTTACGGCATGTTGGGTCAAGCAACAAGCTCATCGATCATCATAGAAGTTCAATAGTTTTTTTGAATTTTTTTATGTCAATATGATTATTTTTAATTATATTGTGGTGTATTTTTAACCCATCAAATGTAAATAAGCATGTTATGTGCCTAACATGTGACTCCATTAATTAAATGGCATGATTATGCTAATCACGTTTTTATTTTTCTAATTCTTTTTTGGGAAAATGACATCAAGGTTTCAATTAAGGAAAATAATATCATAAAAATCCTATAACTTGTCATTGACAAGTGAAGGAACTATCATTGATAAATTATGTGACTTTTCTGATATTGTTTTTTTTTAATTGAAACCTTGATGTCATTTTTCCTTCTCTTTTATTATAAAAAATGGGGAAAAAATAAAGCCAAAGTTACTAGTACTCTACAGTCCACACTAGCTAGATTGATTTGAATATATGTCCAATTATAAGTATCTTATATAACATCCGGGTCAGAATTTTAATTGAGAAACTCAGCAAAAGCAAAGACACAAGACCAGAGAGGTTGCTCACATATTTTACCAAGGGGAAATGAAATGACTCAGCTAACTTTTAATGAGCCTAACAAATTTGTTACATATGTGGTTTCTATAATATTGTTTTAAGCAATTCCATGGCTTTTAAGTAATTAAGTACCTGTTAGTGACGGTTCTGGTTACAGCTTGGGATGTTGCAGTAAATGTCTGTTTCTCAGCAGCTTCAGCAGCATCAAGAACCTTGTCTGTCACATGAAAACAACGTTAAGAACGATAAAAAAACTTGAACGAGTCATAAATTATACTCTCTCTGTCTTAAATATATGAGCTACATAACTAATTTGTTGATATAAGAAAAATTAGTTAAGTCAGTAATTTGCAAGAAAATGTGTTAAATACTACTCCATCAATAAAACACCATCTTAGTATTTCAATTAATAAGGATAGTTTAAGGGGGGCAATTTTATTGACAAAATGAATTCAGGTTTTACGTTTACGACTTAAACAAAAATTCTCACTAACTGTTATATTTAGGATTGGACAGAATATTAAGAACAAACACTAATAATAGATCTTGAATTAATTAACCTATGTTTGGATGAAGCGAAAATTAGGGGATATTAGAAAAAAAACTCTCAAAAATAATAATTTTTTTTATCATTTTTGAAAGTTTTTATTCTTAGTATTCCCTCCACTTTTATCTTTGTAAAACTTGAGATTATTGACTTACTAACTGCATCAAGAGAAGCCAAGAGCACTTCGCCAGGAAGCATCCTCAAGAAAGCTTGCCCTGGTTTGGATCTCACAACTGGTCCCATCACTGATCCACTCACTATTCCAACCCCATTTAGTAATGACTTGCTTAACTTGTCTGTCATCTTCGACACATTCCTCGCCCTACATTACCACATTCATTCACATCTTCATTACCTTCTGACCACCATATATATATATATATATATATGTATGTGTTATGAACATAAGTCCAAAGAGATAGCCCGTTCCAAAATACTAGCATATCGGGTGGAACAACTCCTTGAACTTAATAAACCACACTTCCCTGAAGTGGGAGTCATAACAGTGTGTATCAACTATATGAACTAGTTTTGGGTACCGTTTGAGGTTCTTGTTCATTTGGTTCTTGTTTGTGGAACCAGAACTACTGTATCCCCTGCTATCTCTGCGAATGATGCCATTGTTGTCTTCAGCACCACCTTTTAGAATTGTTTCTCCTCCTTTCTGGATCTGCTTTTTCCCGACTAATTTTAGATCACAAGTTTAACAGGCATACTGATGGTGTGACACGGACATGCAGCCAAAAACTTATATGCTGTTGGCACAATATACAGATATTATGGGGTTCTCAAAGTAATATCGTCAAATATCGTGCCATTAATACACTTCTTTTTAAAAAAAAACAAACGGACAGGTTACAGTAGTGGTTAAGGGGGAAAAGTCTTTGTAGGGCCACTAGTAACTTGTCACTTCTAGCTATTATGTCTTCCCCTTCTATTGCATATGCTCTAATTGACAGCTAATTAACGTTTTCCTTTTTTACAATGTTTTCCTCCAAATATAACAAAGTTCTCAGCAACTTACTCATATTTAATATTATGAATTACATTCGAAAAAAAAAAAAGAAGCCATAAAAATTATAATTAATGAAATTTTAAATAGAGGTAATTTTTTTTCAGAAAAAGTAACTAATACCTAATCTATTTCCTCTGGAAAGTGTACAAGAACTAAATGGAGTGTCTATGTAGAGTTGTAGACACACCCAACATAGTTGGGTTAATTTGAATTCTAATGTGATACTATATGTGATGATATGGTTCTAAATAAGATTTCACCATATATATATATATATATAAACTAAATGTTATACTCTCGGGTGCTAACTAAATGTTGGGGTTAGATAACTGATCCACATGTATGAAGGTACACTTACATTGGATATTTGTAAAAGATACACATTAATTTCTCTAAAACATCTCTTATTTTAATTATTTAAATTAGAAACTAGTCATATTAGTCGCATCATCGCACATATTAAAAAAATAATATACATGAGAGATAAAAAAATTAAAAAAATAATATACATGAGAGATAAAAAAAATTGAGATGTACATTTGTCTTTAGGAGCAAAGTATTAACGGAGTAATTTGAAGGTTTTATTCTTTTAAGAATGTTGAAAAAGGGGTAATGGAAAAAGTAAAGAAGCAAACCTGGTTTGTATAGGCATTGCTACACGTGAAGATACCTCTAACAATGTGACCAGTACCGCCGGCGATGGCCTTCGCCAGAAAATGATTATAATCATCAACCCTGGGAGCGAACTCCTTCCAATCAAGATCATTCTTCCTAGTATTGCTCGATTTCAAACCTGTGAAGCAAGCATGATCCTTCAAGAACGAATCCAAAAACCCCAAGCTCCCAATACTCTGTTCCGAGAACGTCACGCCATAGCTCAGAGGCTCGCCGTCTTTTACGGCCAACGAGAACAGGTAATTCACCGCCGTCAGCTTCACCACCGGCTCGTCCTTCGTCAACGGCCATTGAAGCTCGCCGCCGGCGATTCTCACGATTGTGGCTAGTGACTCGTTGTCGTCCACGATTCTGACGATCTCGAAGTGGCCCTGTGCTAGCTCCACGGCTTCGCCGTCGTCCATGAGGTGAACTCTGCATCCTGGGATTTGGAACAGGACTTCTTGCCGGAGGTTTCTCGGCGGTGGTGGTGGTCCTGATGAGTATTGTTCAAAGGAGAGAGCCATGGGAGGCTGAGTTCTCGAGCCCCGGAAACAGCAACCCATGCCTCTCTCTGTGTTTGTGTTTGGTTCTGTTGGGGACCGCTAGTTTTGGAATATTAATGGAGATAAAAAGAAAGCAAGATGAAAAAGGTGATGCCGATCAAAAAAAAAAAAAAATGAAAAAGGTCACGGTGATACGTTTTAGGGAGAATTATTGAAAAATCTCTCATTAAAATATTTATTGCATCAAGATAACTAAAATTTATTTAAGCAGATGTAATTTTTATTCAGCTACTTATAACATATTTTTAAACACGCACAACTAGGGTTAATAAATCTAGATAGAATCGGTCGTTTCAGCTAGAAAATCAGTGAATTAGCCATTTAACCAGTCCGGTCTGGTCCAACCATCAACCTGGTTCACCTCTATTTAAAAAGAAATTGATTTTTTTAAAATTTTCTTCAAAATATTATATTAATAACTCTGAAACCTTCACTTCCTTACTAGTTTGGCTCTGGGCTAGCTCAGGTTTGACTCTAGATAGTCTAGGTTTAATAAACTTGACAACTAGGGTTATTAAATCCAGATTAGACAGATTGGTTCGCCCCAGGAACCAACAAACTGCCCACTCAATCAGTCTAGTCCAGCCATCAACTAGATTCACCTTTTAAAAAAAAAAATCTGTTTTTATAAAATTTTCTTCAGAATCTCATATTAATAACGCTGAAATCTTCACTTTCTCATCGGTCTGATTTTAGATTAGCTTTATTTTAACTATGATCTGACATTCGAACCCTTAACTCAATATCCTGACCGGTTCAGTGGCCGATCCAAGTTTAATAACATTGTGCACAATATATTTTTAGCTACAAATGTGTTTGTTTTCACTCTGAACAAGGTTATATGCAACTTATTTTCAGCCTTATGAACATTATCTTTGATTATATGCAAATATTTCTCATTTTATACACGTCCATCTATGGAACATTTTGATATAATAGGAGAAGGTCCAGATTGATGTTCTGTGATGTATAATTATTTTGTTTAATCTCATCAATATGTAAACTTGATACCTATTATTAATGATATCCTTATCGACAAAAAAAATACATATAACAAAAAGCTGTACAGTAAAGAACCTGGCTCTCGATCCAATTTTAACTACTTTTAGATAATAAATATTTAACGAGGGATTTTTTTTAACATTTTTTTTTCTAAATGCTTCCTTTCTATTTTACTTCATTCGGGATACAGCCGCGGCGAGAGTCCAATTCGGATGGGGAGGGGGGAGAAGCGCCTAAAGGCATTTCGATGACCACAACGCCTAATGGGAGAGGCGTTGGTCAACTTTACTTTATTCTGTTCCTGACATAAACCATTTATATATATAAGGTGATGTGGCTTTCGGTTTCGGTGGAAATGTGGAATATCGAAGCTAAGATCAAAAGCCTTTTTTTTTTTTCTGAAAAGGGCGCAAGTGTAATTATGCCTATCACGAATGCCAATGCATGTTATAGTGTGAAAGTAGGACTTCTTGGATTTTTTATGTTTATCTGCCATGATTTTGTTGAGGCCTTACCGCGACATTTTCTGTTATCATTTGAAGTTGTTGGGACAGAGGAATCTGTACTGTACTGGCCTGGGATACCTTTTGCGAGGTCCTAATAGATGTTATTACCAATACCATTCGTTATGGGGTATGGGGAGTTAAAGATTTTGCAGAATCTAGTTCTAATTCTTTCCGTTCTTTCTACAGTTTCTTATATGTTGCAAATGTTTGATGCTCTTGAACTGTCTTCTTTCTGAAGAATGCTTTACTTCTAGTGTAGGAGAAGGATTAAGCATCATGTTATTTTCTTTCTATGCCTTAACAGAATAAAGATTTTATACATGTAATCAAGAAATGTTTGGGAATATTGGCGAAAGCCTATTAAAAAAAATTAGTTGGGGGGATGGTAAATGGAATCATACGAAGGACTATAGTCTTTAGGAGAAATAGATTTACATATAAAATCATGATACTACCATTTCTGAATATTTCTGAATAAGAGTGTATTTGGATTAGTTTTTAGAAAATAGTTTCTCAAAAAAAAGTGATAAAAATGATTTTAGATAATAGATTATGAGTAGAATAGATTCTGAAAAAAAAAATTGATTTTAATGAAATGATAGTGTTTAGATATTAAAATCGGAACCACTCTTTCATAGTCAAATTATTAAAAAAGACATTAGTTTTTGTGATAATTATAAATAAAGGATAAGATTATATAAATTTTCTTATAAAATTAAAATTATAACATCACACAGTTATATAACATAAAAAAATAAGTAAAACATACATACGTACATTAATAAATTGTATAATCAAAAGTCATATATTGAAACACATAATTTATTATATAATTAAATATTTTATGGCTAAAAAATGGAACCTTAAATAGATAAGAGTAATGATTTTGTAACAAAACTGACAAAATTTAATTAAGGTCTTTATAACCCATATAGGTTTTTTGTGCTAATGCAAATTTGTATCCATATCCTATTGGAAACAATCTACTACAAATAAAGAATAATTTCAGTTGGAACAAAGGTCAGTCCAAGAAAACACACCAGCAACCAATATATACACTGTAATTAATTTGGATCCAAATTGCTGATTGATCTTCTCTTTGTTGCAGAGGCACATATGATATACATGGAATCACCAGTTGCAGTTGGTTTCTCTTATTCAGACAACAAATCTTTCTATCGCTTTATAAATGATGAAATTACAGGTTCTTTCACTCAAATAATTTTGCGCATGCTAGAATCCTTTTTTATTTTGGAAAAGGAAAAAAGAAAAAGCATTACCTCAATTTTGGTGTCTAGTTCATAGAATCCCTAATAGAAGGCTCGATCAATTTCCACCCATGTCTTTATTTGCTGGATGGGCGAAACCATCCGAAAATGAAAGGAATTATCGCCTGTGTCACCGGAGCATAATAGCGGGAAAAACACTCAACCGAGCAAACAATGTTGGCAAAATCCGTAAAGAAACAAAAAAATATTTGGTTCGAATCATATCCGAGGACACTATCCTTAAGAGATATTTCATAACCCCATCAATTAATAGGAAGCTATATCTCTCCAGGATTAAATGAACTCTTCATATAAGGATACAGGGCAGTAAAACTAGCGAAAGATAAAGTAACTCAATAAGATATTACCGAGGCTCCTATTTCTCTTATTTAAATGGTGTCAAAATTGAGGTATTTATAGCTATTGAATCGATACCTTGAAATGATGCCTCTTAAAGACTACACTTCTTCAATTAAAAGGTCATAACTATATGTTAATTTCATAAACCATGTTGATTTATGAACCAACATAAATCCCTTAATTCATAATATCGAGATTTCTTAAAATGCATCTCTTTATTTAAACATATTCCATAATATTGGAGAGACTCTTTCTTTGACACACCCATATGCAATATTTACAACAATCCTCCACATGTGTTAAAGAAAACACTCTATTTGCTGAGTTACACCTATGGATATAACCATTGTATCTAGTGGTTCTTAGAACTATAAACTAGACTTAGATCAATAAGACTTGGTACACAGAAATGTCAGTGAAGCCTACTTCTATGAACAAACAAATCTGGGTGTGTACCAGAGGCATTAATGGTCAAATTATATTATAACATTTTCGCTGTCAATGGCGGTTTTGCACATTGTATCGGCCATGCGCGTACCTAGTGTGTAATGAATGCTCTAAAGATTTTGTCAATATCTCATAGGAGTGGCCACACACCACATTCATAGAGGATGATTTTGTTAGATATGATTAGTTTTGATGATGTCAAATATAGATATGAAATGATAAGAGCAAAAAGTTTATATAATGTATTTCTTTGACTAACTACTATATTTAATGTTACATATTTTGTAGATTAGTCAAGCAAAGAATAAAGAAGATTGAATTAATGAAAATGAACAAGAGGAAGAAGAAGAAAAGAAATTGAAGATAGTCAAGGAGATGCCTGTCACACCATTATCTTTATTTCACATTTACCAGAGTATTCGCGGAAAACGACATGCGGTTCGGTAGGCAACACAGGAATAACATAACTATACTGATAATATGTGCATGATTACATATATTCCCCATAGGGGATTCGTACCTGATAATTTCAAATAATGTAGCCGTACAAAGCTACCATGGTGTCTAAACCCATCCCAGTAAAACGAAGATATCTTCTCGTCTTCGTTCCACCACTGCAGTCCCCTCATATGGCTCTCTGCATTGTTTTCAGCATATCTTCTGTCGTCTCCTATCTAAATTGTTGGTAGGGGAGGGTGAGATTCGAGAGAATCTCAGTAGGAAACAGATACCATAATGCATGCATGATTGATGCTATGTGTATGACATGTTAGCTTTATCTAGATGTATGCTCCATAATGACATTTCTGCATGCTCAATGTTTCATACAACAAGACTATGGCCACAGCGAAAACACAAACAGAGCTTCATTTATTCAAATATGCTCTACACAATCAAGTAAAGCAATCACATACATCATTACACAAGCAAAGATATCAAATACATGCAAATAAGGTAAGTCCCCTACCTTAACCCTTTTTCCGCCTCGAAACGCATGCCTCGTAATGCGTGCCAACAGCTCAGGGCTCCATATTCGATCCTACAATGTCAAATGTACTATTTAGACACTTCCATAGTGTTTCTGGGGGTTATATGAGTCTATCTTGAAAAATTACTAAAATACCCCCGGGGACCCGGCCCCATCATACCCGGTCCGGCTGTACTTTTCTCGAAATTCTAACCTGGGCTATCCTGACATATTTTCGTCCAAGGAATCCATTTACGGACTCGGAATTATCAAATTCAATGTCAAATTACGAAATTGCCCTTGGCAGCCCTACTTTTAGGGTTTTAGGGGCGTTTCCGTAATTATGCTTTCTCGGCCTTTTCTGAAAAAGTGCCCAACTGTAACCCCACCTAATTTTCCCTCCTGAATCCAATGGAACCATCAAATCATTGAAAATCCAACTCTAAGACCCATTTAGACCCCTGACCGAAATATATGTGTTTTCTAGGGAAAATCGGGGTTTTTCGGTTTCGGCTCCGTAAACGTGTTCCTTTCTACTCCTAACCACTTTATTGACTATTCCATTAGGTTACAACTACCATTTAGTATCAATTTGGGCAGCATAACAGCCCCACATACCCATTTCCAAAAATTAAAACCAATGGCAATCCGGCGAAATTTCACCGATTAAATTGCCCACAGCAGCTAGAATAGTCAATATACGAAGGTTTGGAAGTTACCTCAAGCTCCAACAAGATTTTCCCAAAAATGGCAGAAAACCCTAACTTTGAAAACACCAAATTTGAGCTTTCCAAACCTTAAAGAACAAAGAGGAGTAGTTTAGGATCGGAGTTATACGCGTTAGGAGCGAAATCGTCGGAGAAATCGGCTTACCTTGTGATTTTTCTTCTCCTTTCTCTCTCTACAATTCCACACCTTCTCTCTCTATATGCAGCTTGCTGAACGTCAGAAATGAGCTAGGGAGGAAGATGATGACTTTTTATTTTAATATCTAATATTATATTTTATTTATTTGATAATTTCTCAATTTTCGGATTTTTACAAAATTCTGGCAGATTTCTGCCCAAACTTTGAAAAATCATAAATAATTCTAGAAAAATCGAAATGAGGTGATTCCAAAGCCTATAGAACACTTATTGAGTCTAGTTTCAAGGAAAAATATAGACTTTTGCTTAATGGAATCACAAAATTCCCAGAATTTCAATCTTTGCATATTGTTCCAGAAATTTCACAGTTTTTCTGTGCTGACTTCCAAAATTCATATCTTTTTGTGTATAGCTTTAATTGAGTCATATGACCTATCAAATTAAAGCTTAGGATGTTTACTTTCATCCTGTAAAGTTTCATAATTTTTGACCATCATTTGGTCATTTAAATGAACATGACAAGCTTACTACCTCATAGGCGATTTCACCAAAAACATAATTACTTTCTCCAAAATTTATCATTTTACTTTCTTAATACCCCAAAGATATAGAAATCATTAGGGGATAAATTTGGGACATCTACTAAACCGGGGCTTAGCAGTCTACTTAATTTAGGCTTATTCTCAAGCCTCCAATCCCAAAATTCGGGATATTACATTTCTCCCCCCGTTCAATAAATTTCGTCCTCGAAATTTGAACGTTTACAACTTAGGGATTAATCCTATCTCATTCTATTATCACATGCAGGCTCATAAGCCATGTAATACCATAGTCGTACTTCCATTACTAATCTCAGATAGTATTCAATATTCATCATCCTTTCTATATACAGTATGTAGCGTGCAATCAAACACAGGTTCCCACAACGCTTGGTTCCATAGGCCTTACAGCCTCTTCGAGACTTTACCCGAATTCACACGATCACTTTTTTTTTTTTTGTAACGGCCCAATCATCACTCGAGTCCATGGTCTTTTGGATGTCCCACACCTCTAGTCAACGAGGTTGAGCTAGTGAGCCGGCCATGGTTCACTTCGTTAGATTCCTCCCATGGTAGAATATCACGCCTCATGTGAAACAAGGTACTATTGGACACCAAAACGTTTGGTCACACTGGTCTTACTGCCTCCGCTACAACCTGGTACAGTTTGGGTGTTCTGCCAACCTCAAAACATTACCTTAGACACATTGGTCTAATGTCATCGCACTAGGCATCAACCACAGTACTGGACACACAGGTCTTACAGCCCAGAGACACCACCCTATGCAACCTTGCACATCGGGTCTTACCGCCTTATACAAACTTGTACACTTTCTGTAATTTATGCCTACCTATTCGGTGTTCAGGATCAAATGACTATTTGACCCTTATTGGCCGTACTGTGTGAACTATTCACTAGCCATACGATGTGCACTATTCACTATATGACCATCCACTGTTTACACTATATCACAAGTGGATGATTCATTCTGTGAGGCTATAGCCGTAGAGATGCTCATGGCTCTACTCAACCTTGTTGCATCAGAACACATCCCAATCCATGCCTACTTGCATCTGTGTAGACCGTAAAGGTCGACTGTTGATCTGGGACTGTTATCACTGGTGCTGTTGAGAGGTATTCGCCACCATTCTACCCTACTACACTAGGGTTTATCCCAATTCCAGTTCACATGTGTTACCACAAACTACAAAGGTTGTGTGACTGTTGACCATACATGTCATCATACTGTACACCACGCAGGATGTCATACTGTACACCACTCAGGGTGTAATACTGTTCATCACATATACTGTAACACTGTTGACCATCAAGGCCATATTATGTTTTGGGATTATCAATAATGGTGCGAACATCAACCCCTCTTGTAAGTTTCAAAATTGCACCTAGATTTATCACACTTCCGCTGCCCACTCTGAGGTCTATCTCCTCATATGAGCTTTAATAATGTCAGGATGATTTAATAGGAGTCTCACAGGAACCTCCCCATGACACCTGACGGCACCCACAATCTATATTCCTCTGTGCCCACTCTTTACCCGTTTGAACTTGAATCATTCTGATCCCTATAAACTCTTATCTCAAGAAAACACATTCACTGTGGGATTCATTACAATGCACTATCGTTAAGGGCCAAAGTTTTCGTAGCCCTACTCTACGATTCAACTTTATGGCAGCTGTACTCTAAGATTAGTCATCACGGTGGCTGCACTCGCGGGTTCATCATCACGGTAGCTGCACTCTAGGGTTCATCGTCACGGTGGCTGCACTCTAGGGTTCTATACTCGGTGCTTCACACAGGCGCCCATACACCTGGTCAGCCCCCTTCCGGTCAGAACTTTCCTTAGGTAGCCCTCTCCGATCAGATTTCATCGTAGGTAGCCCTCTCCGATCAAATTTCACCGTAGGTAGCCCTTTCCAATCAGAACTTTCAATCTTTGTGGTCGCAGTACAACTCCACAATTATGCCATAAAGGCAACGTTTCTTGATTCAATACAAACATTCTTATCATCAACTCAAGATTATGGATGGAATAGTTCAATTCCCGAAGCTTCAGCTGACGAGATGCGTATGCCCTCACTCGGCTCAATTCTCATCTCGATCTATGCGTGCTCGCATCTGGGGATTCAATTCCCTTCCCAATCCATGCCATCTAGCATTAGTGAAGACAACAAAGGCCCACTATGGATCTGGGATTATAAGTGTTGGTACTTTAATAAATTTTCATCATCAGCTCTCTGAAGCTCCTTTCACAATCATCATCCCATGCATAATGCTGAGTTCTGGGAAATTTCGATATAAACATCTCATCCCTTTTTTTTTCATTATCACACCCGTAGCCTTTCTTAGCCTCATACCCGAGTCCCTTAGGACGTGGCTAGCAACCTCATCGGGTAGGGTGCCTTTTTATTCACACCACATGGCCCTCCATAGTAACCCACAATCATCCATAGAAAATGTGATAGATAAATATGTCATGCACCATATAGTGTAAAATGAAAATCACATCAATCCGTGTGTGTACACAAAGTTCAGGGCCAAACACCCAGTTAAAACAACAATCCGTGTGTGTACACAAGGTTTAGGGCCAACCATCCAGTTGAAACCCTTACGTGTACCTCAGCCGAGTCACCGACTACAGCTAGGTAAATCGTGTATCATAGCTGGGTCCTTACTAGGCCGAATGGTACATATACACTTCCCATCGGACGGTACATATACACTTCCCGCACCACAGCTAGATAATATTCGTGTACCTCGGCTGGGCACCAACCACAACCAGGTAATGTTCGTGTACCTCAGCTAAGTCCCAGACTACAGCTAGGTAATGTGCCCTAGGCACCTGTTCATTCACAGAATATAGAACATACAACATATTAATCATCACATAGTGTACGAGAGATTATAGTTACTATATTGGCCTTTCCAGGATAACCTTCCTGATGATCGTTGATCATTGTTTGCTATTCTATTCTCTTGCCCTGTGTTTGCTGTATTAGGCTAGGTCTAACTTCCTGACCTTGCCCAGCATCTAAATCTCTTAGTCTTACCACCTTTATGTTTCACTATATGAAGCAAGAAAGAGGTAAATTACACATAAACACATGGGCTTATCTGTCATTTCACAAAGTTTTGGGTGCATAGGTACCCCAAAAACAACATATCACAGGTGTTTACAGTAGTCAAAGAAAGCCTGCAACAACACACAACCTCTGAACTACTGTACAACATGTCTTACTCTTTTTTCATAATATGACATAACATGTGCAACAACTTCCCAGGGGGTCACCCATCATGGCATTTTACTGGGTTGAGCACGTTTAACTCTTTTGTACCCGTGCCCAAATGTGGATACCGGCTTCTACTGTTTCCGTCCACGGGTACCCCGTGACTACCCTCGTCTCAAAAGACATGCCGGCTATCTCCGGTCACCAAAATATTGAGTGTGGACCGCACATTAGCCTTGGCCGTACCATATCCTTAGGTTCCGCAATATCCTTAGACCATTCTCGTCTAGTATTGCACCACTAACGGCCCTTCAGTACTCGCCATTTCTCAGGGCAGATTCATAAATCGGAAAGATACCCTCCTTTGGTACTTTTTGTCCATGCATATTTCCTATCACTGTGTAATTAAGACCTTATCAGTATACCATCCTGTTGCCATAACCACCGCACTTACTCTGAGCAGACAATTCTGTGGCCAGAATCCTTGCTCTGATACCAAAATGTCACACCATTATCTTTATTTCACATTTACCAGAGTATTCGCGGAAAACGACATGCGGTTCGGTAGGCAACACAGGAATAACATAACTATACTGATAATATGTGCATGATTACATATATTCCCCATAGGGGATTCGTACCTGATAATTTCAAATAATGTAGCCGTACAAAGCTACCATGGTGTCTAAACCCATCCCAGTTAAACGAAGATATCTTCTCGTCTTCGTTCCACCACTGCAGTCCCCTCATATGGCTCTCTGCATTGTTTTCAGCATATCTTCTGTCGTCTCCTATCTAAATTGTTGGTAGGGGAGGGTGAGATTCGAGAGAATCTCAGTAGGAAACAGATACCATAATGCATGCATGATTGATGCTATGTGTATGACATGTTAGCTTTATCTAGATGTATGCTCCATAATGACATTTCTGCATGCTCAATGTTTCATACAACAAGACTATGGCCACAGCGAAAACACAAACAGAGCTTCATTTATTCAAATATGCTCTACACAATCAAGTAAAGCAATCACATACATCATTACACAAGCAAAGATATCAAATACATGCAAATAAGGTAAGTCCCCTACCTTAACCCTTTTTCCGCCTCGAAACGCATGCCTCGTAATGCGTGCCAACAGCTCAGGGCTCCATATTCGATCCTACAATGTCAAATGTACTATTTAGACACTTCCATAGTGTTTCTGGGGGTTATATGAGTCTATCTTGAAAAATTACTAAAATACCCCCGGGGACCCGGCCCCATCATACCCGGTCCGGCTGTACTTTTCTCGAAATTCTAACCTGGGCTATCCTGACATATTTTCGTCCAAGGAATCCATTTACGGACTCGGAATTATCAAATTCAATGTCAAATTACGAAATTGCCCTTGGCAGCCCTACTTTTAGGGTTTTAGGGGCGTTTCCGTAATTATGCTTTCTCGGCCTTTTCTGAAAAAGTGCCCAACTGTAACCCCACCTAATTTTCCCTCCTGAATCCAATGGAACCATCAAATCATTGAAAATCCAACTCTAAGACCCATTTAGACCCCTGACCGAAATATATGTGTTTTCTAGGGAAAATCGGGGTTTTTCGGTTTCGGCTCCGTAAACGTGTTCCTTTCTACTCCTAACCACTTTATTGACTATTCCATTAGGTTACAACTACCATTTAGTATCAATTTGGGCAGCATAACAGCCCCACATACCCATTTCCAAAAATTAAAACCAATGGCAATCCGGCGAAATTTCACCGATTAAATTGCCCACAGCAGCTAGAATAGTCAATATACGAAGGTTTGGAAGTTACCTCAAGCTCCAACAAGATTTTCCCAAAAATGGCAGAAAACCCTAACTTTGAAAACACCAAATTTGAGCTTTCCAAACCTTAAAGAACAAAGAGGAGTAGTTTAGGATCGGAGTTATACGCGTTAGGAGCGAAATCGTCGGAGAAATCGGCTTACCTTGTGATTTTTCTTCTCCTTTCTCTCTCTACAATTCCACACCTTCTCTCTCTATATGCAGCTTGCTGAACGTCAGAAATGAGCTAGGGAGGAAGATGATGACTTTTTATTTTAATATCTAATATTATATTTTATTTATTTGATAATTTCTCAATTTTCGGATTTTTACAAAATTCTGGCAGATTTCTGCCCAAACTTTGAAAAATCATAAATAATTCTAGAAAAATCGAAATGAGGTGATTCCAAAGCCTATAGAACACTTATTGAGTCTAGTTTCAAGGAAAAATATAGACTTTTGCTTAATGGAATCACAAAATTCCCAGAATTTCAATCTTTGCATATTGTTCCAGAAATTTCACAGTTTTTCTGTGCTGACTTCCAAAATTCATATCTTTTTGTGTATAGCTTTAATTGAGTCATATGACCTATCAAATTAAAGCTTAGGATGTTTACTTTCATCCTGTAAAGTTTCATAATTTTTGACCATCATTTGGTCATTTAAATGAACATGACAAGCTTACTACCTCATAGGCGATTTCACCAAAAACATAATTACTTTCTCCAAAATTTATCATTTTACTTTCTTAATACCCCAAAGATATAGAAATCATTAGGGGATAAATTTGGGACATCTACTAAACCGGGGCTTAGCAGTCTACTTAATTTAGGCTTATTCTCAAGCCTCCAATCCCAAAATTCGGGATATTACAATGCCTACTCGGATTATGAAGAATGATTATCAAGAGGAAAATCAAAAAGAAAGATATTGAAGAATGAAGAACTTGGAAGTTCTATCAGGAATATCAAGATTCAAGTTGTTAGAAGTGATACTGGAGGTTTTTATGATGATACCGGAGGCTTCTATGATCAAATGATGGTTGGAATAGGTTAATACGAAGCTAAGATGACTTATATGTGAGTTATGACACTTCTAGAGGAGTTTTACTCGAGCGCGGATCAAATACTCGAGTGCCAGAGGTGTTTCACTCGAGCACGGATGAACACACTCGAGCACGGGATGAACACTCTGTTCTACTCTGTTTTACGTTCAGCCTGACAGAGGTTTGGTATTGGTCATATCTCTCAAACCACACGTCGGATTGACCCGAAACCGGTGGCATATGAACAAAGACTCCCAACACGTAAAATGTCCATCAAGATCACATTGAAAGAAGCTTAAATGAAGGAGATATGATCTGTGGAAGAAGACAGTGAAATCACCGTCACTTTTCAACACAGGTTCGGTATTTTGAGCATAACTTACAAACCACACATCGGATTGAGACGAGACTAGTGCCAAATGAAACTAGACTCAAAGAGATTTCCATGGATAGGTAATTTTCCTAATTTGAACATATATTCTACTAGCTATGCCTTCTGGAAATTGACGCTTGTGCAGTCTAGCGGAATAGACACTCTTTCGATCATAACTTGCAAACACAACGAGTTTGGAGCTGATTCTTTCTGCATTGGAATGCATATGGCAAGAGCTTTCTTATGATACATCATTAGAATCAAATAAATAATTTTTTTCTAAAGTGGCCCCACATCACCCGCGAGTGCAAAAACGAACTCGTGAAAAACGTTGTGCGAGTGATGTCCAGAAGCAGCTGAAACGTGAAGAAACTTACAACACTCGAGCACTAGGATCCATACTCGAGCATTAGACTATTTCTCACTCGAGCACATGCAAGTTTTGACATGAGAGTGTTAACCCGAGAAGAAGCATGTACGTGAAAACAAGAGGCACACTCGAGCAGGACGTGTTGTGCTTGAGTGATGTCTAGAATTCACTCGAGCAGATGCGAGTGAAGAGCAGCGAGTGTTTGCCCAAGAGGAAGCTAGAACGTGAAAATATCAAATGCATTCGAGTGAGCCATACTGCACTCGAGTAAGGTTCTGACAGAAGCAACGTAGAAGCTTAGATTCTCATGGCCATCAATCCAAAGGTGGTTAAATGTTATACAATCATTATGTTTTCACTTGTTATTGTTCCTAAACGTTAACTAACATATATTTCAAGTGTAAAACAGGAGATTAAATATTTGGTTGCATCTTCAAGAACGGAGGTCACTTACGGCTAATATCATCACTCAATGAACAATCCGAATATGGTTACATGTTATTGAATCATTGTGTTCTCACTTGTTATTGTTTCTAAATGTTAGCTAACATATATTTTAAGTGTGAAACAGGATATTAAACATTCGGATTGCAGATTCAAATAAAAGTTAATTACGGTGAACTTCATCATTACACACCGAATGGCGGCTAGCTACCACGACAAGCAACTAACACACCACGAAAGACTGTCGAATATTCAAACATCTTCATACCGCTCCACAACATGACATATAGCTCACAATGAAACATCCCACTACAGCTCATAATGAAACATCCCACTCTTCAACGGGATGCTCTGCTCTGCAATGGACAGTAGCTTGTTTTTCAAAAATGCTCAACGGTCAAAATGACTCTAACGGACGAATGCTCACAACGGTCATCATCTTCATCAACTATAAATGAGAGAGCATTCAACGTCGATGGGTAACGGAGAAAAACAGAGACAGCGAACAACTACGAGAAAAATGATAGAAATATGAATCCTCTGCTTCTACCCAAACACTCTCTGTTTTCCAGTTTCTATATTACTTATCATTGAGAGAGTGATTATTTGTATTGTACTTCAGTGAGTATTATATCTACTCTGTGAGAGAGTCTGTAAACACTTTCAACTATATTTCTGAGTTGATATCAAGGTAGAGGGACCTTGAGAGGGTTGATTTTCTTACGGAGAAGCTGTAGAGAGAATTGCCAGTAAGACATTCTGCTCGTAAGACTTACAAGATGCGAGCAGTAGAGAACGTTGCTGCTCGTAAGACTTGCATGAGTAAGCAGGAGAGGAAGATCTTCGGGATTGCTCTGCTCGTAAGACTTGCCGTAAGGGGGAGTATTTCAGTGAGAGATTTGTAAAAGATTTCACAAGTACCCGGCTAAACTTGTGGATTGTAAAGGCTTTTCTTGTGCCCAGATTAAACAAGAAAATAGTGGATTTGAAAATCTCAGGAGAAGCCTGGGGATTGGACGTAGGCCATCACAGATTGGACCGAACCAGGATAAATCACAATTTGCATATTCTCTTTCCCTAAGCTCTTATATTTCCAGCATATATTATTTAATCTAACTGTTGATTTATAAACCTTCATACTTACCGCTTTCGTTAAGATGCAAAAAGATTTTCAAAGCTCTTAAGTTTTTATTATACACCCAATTCACCCCCCTCTTGGGTGATAGCCGGTTCTAACATTTGGTATCAGAGCCCGGGCTCTTGTTTAAAAGACTTAACCGTCTTAAGAGTTACAATGGCTAACTTTGGGTGTTTTATACTTTCAGAAGGTTTTGATTATACAATCCCACCATTTTTGAAAGATATTGATTTTTGGTTTTGGAAAGCTAGAATGACTAGTTTTATAAAATCTTTTGATTTTGATATGTGGAATGTTTTTACAAATGTTTTTGATTTCAAACCAAGAAAGGATTGGACAGAAAGTGAAAAGAAAGTATTTTCGTTGAACATTAGAGCGATGAAAATTCTGTATAGTGCTTTAACCGAAAATGATTTTAAGAAAATTAGATTTTGTTCTAATGCTAAACATATCTGGGACACTCTTGATTCTATTTATGCTTCTAACAATTGTGTTGAAATTGAAAGTGTTGACAGTTCATGTGAAACTACACGCTACGCATCTACTGTGCATGAACAATTGGAAGTTAATGATGAAGATGAAGAAATCATAGAATACTTCCATACAGTCAACATAGATAGACAAGAAGAAGAGGATTCCCAAAAAGAGCTCAATATGGACGAACATGAAAAATCACTCTCCGGAGCTCAAGATGAACTTAAGGTAAAAAGTTCCAATTCTTTGTGTGATTTTCATAAAAATGATTTTCAGAGTCTACAAAAGTTTGTTTCTCAATCAATTGTTGATTCTATTGAGAAAAGAAAAAATATTTTCAAATATGCTGGAAAGTTTGTTTGGAAGAAAGAATGTTCAAATAAAATCTATTCGAATTTTTACTCTCATGATCGACATAATACTTGCGTGTTGGATTAGAAATTAGGTCCCGTTTAGTACATTGCAATTGAGCCCATGGAAATGGAGGCCAATTCTATGCTTTGAGCATGTTTGGCATGATGGAATTTGAAAAAATTCCATTTCCATGTGGAAGCCAATTGATGCCAATTCCACCAAAATGAATTCCACAAAAAAAGCTTAGATTTGCAATTCCATATAGGTGGATTTCACTTTTGCCTCTTCCCTCTTTTTCATGTTTTAGGCTAACGACCCCTCACTCACCGTGACCTTTGCCTTGAAGATTCTCACCCTCACCGACAAAGACAATGACCTCCTCTTACTCACTGGAGATGATGATGACCTCTTAACTCCACCCATCTTTACCATTCACTCACTTACTGGTGATTATGGCATGGCATGGACAATTTCACCTTATGGGTTTTTGAAAGTTTAAAAAGATCTGCAGAAAATCGCAAGCTTATGGGTTTTTGATTTCACTTTCTCCATTTCGATTTTCAAAAATCACAAGTTCATCAAATCTGCTAAAAATCGCAAGGAAGACGGTGAGGGTGCGAGAGCCGACGTCGGTGACTCATCTCCACCTTATCCATTGTCTTCATACTAATCTCCTCTTCTCCATTTTCCACACCATGAAGCTTTCTTTTCTAGATCTAAAGATTGCACAGAACCACGTCACTATCAATGGAGGGAGTTATGAAGATAGCTTGAAATTCGTGTTCTTTCCTATATTTTTCCATGAAAGAGAAAGCTTCATATTTGAAAAAAATATAGTTATAGGTGTGGGTGGTTGGAGGTATAGTTGAGTTGTTGATTTCTGGTGATGGTTACCATCAATGGTGGTGGTCGGAGATATGGGTTCTTTCCTATTGAAATAATTGTTTAGTTTTGTATTCTAAAATTAAAAGGATATTTTAGTCTTTTTATATAAAAATTAGGTCTCATTTCTAAGATATACCAAACATACTTTTAAAACTCATATCCATATCCATTTCCATAACCATCTCCATATCCATTTCTATCAAAATCAATTCCAGCATACCAACTATAGTGTTGTGGGTTACAAGTTACAAAGCTCGAAAGACAAATGAATTTTTGGAATGTGGAGAACAAACCATAGAGGAAAGAATCAATGTTTTCATGTAATTGCACCATTGGATCATCACGAAAGTTTGTGAACTTGTTCAAGACACCTTGTTCGGAAAACCCAACAGTGGGATCTTTGAATTGATGCCTTGGGTAAAAGTAATGTACCATGCATTGAATTTGTTATTTGAAAAATAGGAATTATGTCCTAGATTTAGGAGTTTTCTAGAAGTTCTAAAGGTTATAATCCAAATTAAGATCATAGAAATGTTAGACAAGGTTAGTCTAATGCTTTGATAGTCCCAGTTCTCAAATATAATATAGTTCTAATATAACATTTCTTACTTGTAGGAAATTCTGAGCAACTCAATGGAGGAGAAATTATAAACATTTAGTGTTGCTAAAAGACTCTGCATTAATTAAGTTTCATGTTACTCTGAGCTTCAGCATAAGGATTTTTCTTGGTTGGAACTTAAAGAATACTAGGTAACATGATTATAACTATCTTATTTATTGGTGTTGCTTGCGGGTTTCTTGAAAAACTCCACAAGCCTAGAATGAATAGAATTGGTATGAACCTTGCTATTTTATGACCAATAATGCCTTGTGGCACTTTTGTGTGAATCATAGGACTGGATAGATTGATTTGTTGAATCATTAGGAACAACTATAGGTTTGGATGCGTAAACTGAACTATTTTTGGTATCTTTATGATTGAATTATTGGTGTGATGTGTTTTTTAGTATGGGCTTGACAAATATATGTTTATGTATGTGATGCACTGAGATTCTGTATCGCTCATATATTGTTGATTAACTAGATAAATAATATGCCTGTGTTGGAACTGTTAGTACAAGTGTTTTACCCAAGAGGAATTAGGTGATTAAAAAAATTCAAATCTAATCACGATAATTAACAGAAATTAAAACATAATTAAGAGTGAGAAGAATTTCATCGAAGTGTACACCAGAGATTTATACTGGTTCTTTCCAATATCTTTGACCTACGTTCAGTCCTCAGATTACCTCTAAGATTTTCATTATAGCTTCCAAGATTCAGTGGGTTCTTGGCATCTCAATACACAACAAGTTCCTTTTCTGGACACTCGCTCCCCCTTACACGATGTAAACCAATACCTTACTTAAGGTCCCACTACCTTAAGTAATCTCAATAAAGTGTATTGAGTTTTTGATGAAATCTCTCTCACAGAGTAAATGTATAATCACCGGCATACAGAGTATAAGAAGAATAATGAGTGTAAAATAGAGCATTTAAAGCAGACTTAAATGATTTCACAGTTCGATAGTTGATCCGCTATGAATGCTTCGTATTTATAGTTAGAATGAAATAAATGACCATTGTAAGTATTTTGTTTGTCCGTTAGAGTATCGTTGCTTCCTCTGAATATTCTTCGTGTATGGTAAAGTAGCCATTGCAACAGAGAAAATGTCTTCGTTAAAATACCGCTCGCATTAAGTGCTTCTGACACAATCACTTTTTTCATATCTTTATTTGATCTCTTCATCTTTTACTTGAGAAAGCTTTATACACTAAAGAAATAAGATGTTAGACTGAAAGAGAATCAAATATAATCAATTATATCATCATTAAGTGATTTTTGAAAATTAACAGAAAGTGCTCTATTTTTCTGGAAACTATCACTCAAGTGATCACTCTAGTAATTTTGACTTAGCAACTTTAAAATATAACAGATCACTAGATGGATCACTCTAGTGTTGTGCTAGTGATCCACAAATTGTATCACATGAGTGATCACTCAAGTGATGTACAATGGATCACTTGAAGGATCACTCGAGTGCTTTACTAGTGATCTCAGAAATGGGATCACTCGAGTAATCTGACTTTAGAAAATTTTCAACAATAGATTACTTTCAGAATCACTCAAGTGTTGTGCTAGTGATGCCTTTTATCTCATTACTCGAGTGGTCACTCGAGTGATCCAGGGCCATCACTTGATTGATCCCTACCAAAACTTGACAAAGAGCATCACTAAAATAGAGTAGCTTTTCTTACTTCATCACTCGAGTGATGGCATAGTATGCTTCATAAAACTTTAGCTTAGTTGTTTTAAAAACCTTTTGTTCTTAATCAAATCTTTTGTGACATCTTTTGTTGTCATTAAAACATATGATCTAATAGGAACATGGTGATTCTATGTTATGAACTTGAATGCATGAGCATGAAAATATGAAGACCTCTTGAGAATAATGTGATATATATGGCAGATTTAGTGAATGGGTTATGATTGATAAAAACTGAATACCACATGGCAAGCAGCTAGTTGATTATTGTGCACCACTAGCTGACATTTATTTTACAGGGCAGTATTTCCTGATACGACACTCCAAGGGCTTCTGGGCAGTATTCCGGAGGGCAGTAACCCTATTGGAGGAACCATGGTCCCTTGTGTGTTTTGTAGTACTTTGGCCGGTCTATATCACACTTGCGGAGAGCTTGTGAGAGTAACCCAGTAACATGAAAAGTACTTAGTACATGGGTTCAATTGAAGGAAATAAGGAAAATATAAAGATGGTTAGGGGTAATGAAAGATAAAGAGTAGTCATGTATAATGACATTTTGTGAAAGAATATATTGCGAGTAAATGTTCTTTGAGAATATGAATAGATATAATCATGCTCTTGATTAGTATATCTGTTGCCTCTTGCTTATTATATATGCATGCCTTTCTGCCTAATATGTCTGCTTGACATGTTTGTATGTTGATCCCACCTGGCCCCCCATAGGTGGTGCTGGTAGGTAACGTGGGTAGTGATTGCGTTACTGAGACAGTGGTCTCATCCCATTACTTCTCACATTTTTTTCAGGTGAGAGTTTGAGGACGGGAGCAACTGGGAAGCATATGATGATGTGGCTACCCTAAGGAGTAGTTAGCGGTTATTACTTATTTCATTTTTATTGCCACATTTAGAGAATTTTGCCTATTATATCATGTTATATGTGAATTTAGTTAGAATATATAATTGTACTCTTTTGATAGAGGACTGAGGACCTAGGATGTTTATTTGCTTAATTTGGATTGTTGATTCGAGGAACTCATTTCGAGGTCATCTTTAAAGAAATTTTTTGAAAATCATGTTAAGCTTAGGATTAATTATAGACAGTGTTACAATTTGCGCACAAGAGAAGGCAATTTGCACATAAAGAAGGGTAATTTGCACATAAAGGATAACGTTGTCATTTCATATGCACGTATATTTCTCATTAAAGGACTATAGTTCATAACATGATTTCAAGTATCAATACCTAATTAATTTTTCAATCAAGAACTTTTCCTTAATTTTTCCTTAACGTTTTCAAAAGTACTCCTTATAAAAAATTTAAATTACATATTTCACTTTTAAAAATGCACATTACATAGATTTTATTATTTCCTTGGTGCTTTCTATATTTTTTAAAATTATAATTTATATTAAGAGACAAAGGAATTATTAAAATGGTGTTGGAATTTGAAAATTGATCTTCGTTAATGAGCTCACCAAATCCTTGAAACCCAATAAAAAAGCTACTACATCGAATATTTGATATAAGAGTTATATAACTAATTTGGACATATTTAAAAAATTAGTAAATTGTAACAAATATGAGTGGATTTTCCTAAAACACCTTTTTTAATCATGACTATTATTGATGGAAAGCCCCTTTGATATGTGTAAATGTAATCAATAACGATAGTTTGAAGAAAGAATTATAAATTTTGAAGGCAAAGTGAATTGCGATATTATATTTCGAACAAAATCTAACTCTAACTAGCTTTTATATTAAAGATGAGAGGTAGTATGTAACCCCCTTCGTAATTATGATTCAAAATACGTATTTTAAAATGAAATAGAGACCAATAATAATCAAACTCATTTACAATCCCTTCCTTACGAAAGGGTTTTCACAAATATTTTCAAAGATTCTGCCATACCTTGGTCTCAAATTCCACAACTCGAATATAATTACCCTGTGCAGTTACATCACATTTACATATCAGAGTATACAACAAAATCCTGGCAACCCTCGGGTTTCATACATAAACTAAAGGTTTATAAATTCCCATTAGGGGATTACACCACTGTCTCAAAAAAACAACATTTATAAGATATACGGTGATCTCCCAACAAAACATGATATCCAACACCAAAATATAAATCTCCCTAAGGAGCCTTATCCGCCCTTGATCGTCTCCTTTCCCTTGGAGCCACTTGCCCTGTCTGAAGGTTTGTCAATGGAAAGAATAAGATTCAAAAGAATCCTAGTAGTAACAAATCACTTATACCACATGTAATCACAAAGCATGCAAGAAAATCATCAAGCAGCATCACAACATAAAGCACAGCACGTAGGCTGCCACATATGCACATAATCACATAATCTCATCCCCCGTGTTCTACCGCCTCGAAGGCACGGTCCTCCCACCGTCAACACCGATGGGCCGCGGGTAAAGTTTACACAAATAGCCTTTCGGCTTTCACAAATAGCCTTACGGCTTTCACATAGTCTCATCCCCCGGATTCCACTGTCCCGAAGGTACGATCCTCCCACCGTCAACACCGATGGGCTGCAGGTGATAGATACACAAACAATGATCAAACAAACATACCATGTATTACATATAGTATAAGGGAAAAGAGTCACTACCTTGTTCTTTCCTGACGTGCACCGGCACAGGTTGCTTGCGATTATGACAAATGTTGAACCCTATAAACCAAAGTCAAGGACGACAGGTTATTCTCTATTCCAAATTCTCACCTTCAGAACACTTAAAGTTAGTTATCACTTGGACTCTTTAGGTGGCTACTAGAAGCCTAGACACATGCCTAAAGGGTTGGGGAGTACTATCTCAAAGACCACCTTTTAGTGTGCATCGTAAAACGTGCTAACCACTGGGCTCACAACTTAGTCCTAGAATTCCAAAATACAATTTAGACACTTCCATAGTGTTTCTGGGGGTTATATGAGCATATTATGAAAATTTACAAAAATGCCCCCGGGGACCCGGCCCGGCTGTACTTTTCCTGAAATTTTGACATGGGCTATTCTGACATATTTTCGCCCAAGGAATCCATTTCTGAACTCAAAATTATCAAATTCAATGTCAAATTACAACATTACCCTTGGCAGCCTCACTTTAAGGGTTTTAGGGGCGTTTCGTAATTATGCTTTTTCGGCCTTTTCCGAAAAAGTGACCAACTGTAACCCCCACCTAATTTTTGCTCCTGAACTCAATGGAACCATCAAATCATTGAAAATCCAACTCTAACCCTCAGATCTAGCCCTGGCCAAAATCTTGGCATACTTTGGGAAGAATCGGTGTTTTTCGGTTTCGGCTCCGTAAACGTGTTCCTTTCTACTCCTAACCACTTTATTAATCATTACATTAGGTTACAACTAACATTAAGACCCAATTTGGGTAGCATAACCCCTAGGCCATATCATTTCCAAACTTTAAAACCAATGGCAATCCGGCGAAATTTCACCAATTAAATTGCCCACAGCAGCCAGAATAAGCAATATACGAAAGTTTGGAAGTTACCTCAAGTTCCCACTAGCTTTTCCTCAAGGTGGCTGAAAACCCTAGCCTTAGAACACTCAAATTTGTGCTCCACAAACCTTGAAGAATATAGAAGAATAGCTTAGGAGCGGAGTTATACGCATTAGGTAAGGATTTACCGAAGAAATCGACTTACCGTACAAGTTCTCTTCTCCTTCTCTCTCTATAATTTCTCACACCTTCTCTCTCTTGTTGCAGCTGAATATCACGGTTTTGGGCTGATGGAGGAGGTGGATGATGATTTAATATAATATAATATTATTTTCTAATTATTTACTAAATTTCCATCAATTTCGGATTTTTACAAAATTCTGGCAGATTTCTGCCCAAACTTTGAAAAATCATAACTAATTCTAGAAAAATCAAAATGAGGTGATCCCAAAGCCAATGGAAATCTATTTAAGTCCTCTTTATTGGAAAAATATGTATCACTGCATTTAATAACCTCAAAAATACAGAATTGCACAAAAGTCCATACTGCTCCAAAACAGATTCCAGTTTCCATCCCAAACTTTGGAAAATCATAACTCTTAGCTCACATATTGAAATAACACAAATTATATATCCATTTTGTAGCTTGGCATGTGAAATTTAAAACTGGAAAATTTCAGAATTTTTAGACACCATTTGACTATTTAAAACGTCCATACAAATCGACTGCCCTGTACAGAGTTTCAATGGACAAGTTTCCAACTTTTGCACAATTGTTCCAATGGTTCCAATTTCACAATAAACACTCTCCTCATACGAATTTTCACAAGGAAGCCATTGAAATCATTAAAACATCCAAATTCTCATCACTCATTCTCTAAAAGTGTTTATTCAACAATAATTACAGTCACTTTTGAAGTCATTAGCCCTTAATCGCTTTTTGGGATATTACATAGTATATAGGAGCGCTTACTTTAATCTTTATGGAGGGTTTCCAAAAGGGAAAATTACACTCAGATATCAAGGAAGACAAATTAACACTGCAAAGTCCCTTAAAATCTCAAAATTACAACAGGTCCCAAGGGACCTAAGGGTAATATAATGCCATTGTGAAATTACCAAGCAACCCTCACTAATTAGTTGTTAATGCATGCTACGACAGTTGCTAATATAGTTACTTCAATTGTCAATAACAAGTGTGTTATATATGTTGACATTAGTTGTTAATAAGTGTTGTGACACTTGTTGTTCAAGGCACGTTAATTCATCAATCTAGACACCACTACTTGTCTATGTTCTTCATTGTCTATTATTAAGGGCAATGAGGTAATTCATAATTGCGTTATATTACCCTCAAGTCCCCTGGAACCTATTACTAACTTTGTGATTTCAGGGGACCTTACAGCATTAATTTACTTTCATTGGAATCTAAATGTAATTTTTCTTTCTAAAATGCTCCCAAAACAAATACCGGCTCTGATATTGATCCCTAATAAAAGGCCTAGTGGAGGGTTTGGATTTAATCTAAAATATAATATCTCAATCTAGTTTATCTTATATATTTATTATTTTTTCTAAGCTAATTTAACTAACTTTAAGTTTATATCTAAACTAAGTGTACATGTTTAAACCTACTCATAAACTTTTGCCAACTGTACGTCAAATGTATGCCAGAGGCAGACACTACAAACTTTGTTCTAATCAAAAGGATCCGGGAACTTTTAAAAGCTGATAAAAAACGACATTTCTATTAACCCTACTTACACCGGTCACTAGAGAGAACTTTTGGCTGAAAAAGTTGTCATGGTAGCTGATGTGAAATAGAAAGTTCTAGCATATTCATAAATATCCAGGGACGAAGAATGACATTGTTTTCTTTCTTTCTTTCTTTTTTTTTTTTTGTTGTGAAAATTTAAGTTGAACATGTCTTTTATTTTAAATAAGGACAAAACATTTTGAAATTACACGGTTGTACCAAATTGCATGAATGAAACTATGTTTTGATAATAACCAAAATACCCTTTCTTCATATAGAAACTTGTTTTCTTATTGATAACTGTTAAAATACTTATTTACACTTATAAGCATTTATAACTTTTTGTATCAGTTGTCGTAAATCTCCATAGATACACTCGCAAATATTTCTATTGTTAGTTGTTACATTTCATATATATGTGGTTTAGGGAAAATGAATGAATGACATTTTAGTCATTTACCATCAAAACCTAATTTCATTTAGGTTCTTTGGCATTGCAGTGTAGTTTCATAATCTTTCAATCTTTAATTAAAACAAAGCGGCATCAACAATGAGCTTAACTGAAATTATCCCTTTTTTATGGGTCACTGTGCAAATGTAGGAGATACAAAATTGACTTAATTTTAAAATGAATCAAATCATTAAACTATGCCAGATTCAAAATCCTTTGACCAAATAAAAGAAAAACAAAAAATGAGATGCAAACTCCAAACTTAACTAAAGTACCTGCTGTAATACCCCGAATTTTGATATTGGAGGCTTGAGAATAAGCCTAAATTAAGCGGACTGCTAAGGCCCGTTTTAGTAGATATCCCAAATCTATTCTCTTATATTTCTTATATATTTGGGGTATTAAGAAAGTAAAATGGTGAACTTTAGAGAATATAATTATGTTTTCGGTGAAATCGTCTATGAGGTAGTGAGCTTGTCATGTAATTTTGAATGATCAAATGATGAGAAAAAATTATGAAATTTTACAGGATGAAATTAGACATCCTAATCTTTAATTTGATAGGTCATATAACTCAATTAGAGCTATATACAAAAAGATATGAATTTTTGAAGTCAGTACAGAAAAACTGTGAAGTTTCTGGAACAGCAGACAAAGATTAAAATTCTGGGAATTTTGTGATTCCATTCAGCAAAATTATATATTTTTCCTTGAAACTAGACTCAATAAGGGTTCTATAGGATTTGGAATCACTCCAATTCGATGTTTCTAAAATTAGTTATAATTTTTCAAAGTTAGGGCAGAAAATCTGCCAGAAATTGCTGAAATCCAAAAATGGGAATTATGACATCATCATAATTAAAGATGACATAAGCTAAATGTTATAAAATCATCATCCTCTTCCTCCATCAGCCAAAAACCGTGCAGCACCATGGAGAAAGAGAGAGAGGGAGTTTTAGAGAGAGAAGAGGAGAAAACTCATGAGATAGGTCGATTTCTTCGGTGAATTCATACCTAACGTGTATAATCCTTCTCTTAAACTTCTCTTCTATGTGATGTAAGGTATTTGAAGCACAAATCTTGGTGTTTTGAAGTTAGGGTTTTCAGACACAAAAAGGAAAAGCTAGTGGGAGCTTGAGGTAACTTCCAAACTCTTGCATATTGACTATTCTGGCTGTTATAGACAATTTAATCGGTGAAATTTTGCTGGATTGTCTTTGTGTGTAAAAATGAAAAATGGGTTGTGGGGGCTGTTATGCTTCCCAAATTGATACTAAATGGTAGTTTTAGACACCCACATAGCGTTGTGAGGCTACGTTAATTGTAATTATCAAGTACGAACCCCTATGGGGAATTTCCGTAATCGTGCACGTAATATCAGTATATCTATGTTATTCCTGTGTTGTCCATTGAACTGCGTATCGTTTCCGCAAATACTCTAAAATAGGTGAAAATAAAATGAGGGTGTTACAATAAATATAAGGCATATATATATTTTTTTTTTATATTTATCAATCTTTTCCTAGGTTACTCTTATTGATGCTTTTTCAATAATAATTAAGAAGAAGAGGGAATGGGGGAATTAAGGAAGATGATTAGAGTATTTTATAAAATACATGTCATATTAACTAACTTTGCTAACTTTCTTAATATAATCAAATTAAGTAAATATGTCTTATATTAAATACTAGATGGAGTATTTACCATGTGTGTGTGTAATGTTTTTTTTACTAGGGGTATTTTAGTACTTCCATCTACATTTTAAATAATCATGAGTATTTATATACATCCAAAAAGCATATAGTATTTGACATACTTTATATAAAATTTTATGGATATTTTTGTGAGTTGAAGGTATTTTGATGATACTTTTAGAAAAATGCCATGGCCCCACTACATCATATTTTAACAAATGTATCAATTTTGTTAGGATTTTGAACATATTATTGCAGCATATAAATATTTATAGGTAAATTTGCACATTTACCCCAGTTTTTTACTATAAATTGTTAATAATCAAGTTATCATGATGAGACACCCTGAAATACAAAAACAAAGGAGACAAGGATTTAGCAGTACAAAACTTGTGCGGAGAATTGCTCTATCAATGTGGATATATATCGAGTTTAGTGTTCACCAAGCCGTCACATGTTAGTTCGATGTACATCACTAAGTTAATTAAAAATCACCACTTCATTAAAGACATACATGGCAGTGCTGTTATGGGTTTTGATTAACCTTGTTGCTGATGATGACAAGCAGAAAAGTAGAGTTGAGAATGCTGGCCAGGAGCGGGTTGAAAAGGGCTGCCCCGATGGGTTGGCCAAGCCTCCCTTTATGGGTTGGCTTTTTATAATTTTGTATTTGCCGTTTTTTTTATATTCCCTCTTGTATAATATGCATACAAATATAATGCAATTCTTTTCTTCACAAGCAAAAATCATTGAAATAAATTTCTTATCATTACAAACATCAAATATTCAAATTCTTCAAATTATATAATATACAAAGAAAAAAAATATAAAAAATAGGCAAATATATATTGAAAAGGAAAAGAAAGTAGGGGCTTGGCGGGAAAATCTGACATGGGCTTAAATAAAATGAGCTTGGACTCAATATACTTGTTTAAACTCATTTTTACCAATTTAACCCTACACATTTTATTAATGAGGGTTGAGTCTAATGGAAAGGGTTTGTTTCTTACAATGTGGTGCATCAAAGTTTGAATTCCCGTTAGAAGAGGTGTCCATATTTAATACCCGACAGTTCCCCCAATAGAATTACCTTCAATAAGAACCCATATTACTAGCTCCTTTTTTTAACAATATATTATTAGCTTTAGAGCAAGGCTTGAAATATGGGAAAATTGTTGAAAATCCTCACTGTTCTGAGTTTTTTTTTTGGTCGAAAACTGTTGAGTATTTAAAATAGTAAATATTAGCAGGTACAACATTTCTCCAGTTAGTGTAACTCTTTTTAGGTGTATGCAATATATCTTTGACTATATACAAATATTTTTCATTTTAAATAAAATTGAAGATAAATTACAGTTGCATAAAGTTAAAGGAGAATTGTACCAACTGAAGATAAGTTACACTTGAGTCCTTAAACTTATTTAGGCTAACTTTAGACAATACATTTTGTGATGAGTAATTTTTTCTAAAAGTATTATTAAATATTGTTTTTATTTGTTATTTTCTCCTCCCTCCCTCAAGAGTGGCCCGTCCGCAGCGGCAACGGACCTCGAATCCACACTGAAAAATGGAAAAATATCACATGCCATAGCCAATTGCTATCTTCGGAATCCTTGAGCGTCCCTATCCCACAGCTTTCGCTGCTCAAATACTGTAAGCTCACGTACATTTCCTGTAGATTCTAGCATAGATTCATTCTTACCTTTCCACGACATTTCAAGTCCCATTACCGACTTTACTTTAATCCTTTACTTTTTTTTCTTGATTCAGATTTCATTCATTGCAGACGCCGAATTCTCAAAAGTATGGTGATCATAGCTGCCTTTTGGTTGGTTCTCGGTTTTTTGCTGAGTATCTTTGTTTTTACATCGCGAGACCGCAAATCTAGTTCGTATCTTTACTTCTTCGTAATTTTCGATAATTTCTGTGCGTACTTGTGTTGATTTATGAAGTGTATCTAAATCACTTTCTGAATTATTTTTCCCTCCTCAGAGCATACGGGAAAAGGCGAGTCCAACTTAAACGATAACAAGGTTGTGCGATATTATTAGTTTAGCGCTTTTTCTTTCGTTTCTTTGTGAGCAAAATCTACATTGTTGAAGTTGAACTCTTAGGTTCATTCGTTTTGGTTTCTGTTTACCACTAGTTATTTGAGCAAAGATAGTAATTGAGCAAGAGTGTAAGCCTTTAGCCTGATTTGGATCAAGGTGAAAACCATTTGAATAGTCAATAGTTTACTGTCTTGTCACTATTTTGTAACCATTTGTTTTGGATTCTTGTCAATGTATGTTTAGTCCATACATGAAAAGAAAAGAATATAAATGATATGGCTTGAAACTTAGCTGAGGCTTCTAATTTAGTTGAATTGGGTGCATAGTTGGACTAGCGTCTTTGGCTTCCCAGTGATTGCCAGTTGATGTTTGTGTTTTGAATGGATGGCTAAATGAAAGGTTATGAAAGTAATTCAGCTTTAAATTCTTTGATTCAGCTTTTCTTGCTTTATGAGAAAACTCAAGAACTTTACAATTTAGTACTTCAGGATGGAAATTAATGGAAGTCAATCAGTTGGATCATAACGTTTTGAATGCTTCTGTGGTTTGTTGGAAATGCTTTTTTCGTTTAGTCCATCCATCTGTTTTGAACCTTGAAATTTACTTGAATGGAAAGATAGAATTTGCTTTGTTTTGGATGAGGGCGTATCATTCATTCATTTATTTTTTTTTTTATTTTTTTATTTTGAGAGTCTGGAGCTAGTTTGGTAAGATGGAAATATGCAAATCATATACTTTTCAAATATGTGTAGATAGGGTTTGTAGACTATGGGTATGGCCAGTGAAGTAATTTGAGCACTGCAAGTCACAAAATGAATTCTATATGGATTCAATTGAAGTTAGAGTGTTTTTTAAAGATGCTAAATAGACATTAGATTAATTTTTTTTTGGTGTCCTGCATGCTCACTTGTACTCAGGCATCAAAAACCTACAGCAAAGCAGAAGTCTCGTTGCATAACAAGAGAACAGACTGCTGGATAATAATCAAGAACAGGGTATGGCCTTATATTGCAGCTTTAGGCTCGTTTACAAACTTGAAACATCAAGCAGCTCTAATCCCAAAAGCTTGTGGCACATACATAAAGTTTATTGGTCAAAGCCAAAAGACATCTCCAAATTACTTCTTCAATTTACCAGTCATCCTTAGACTACATTCTTTTCTTTAAGAATAATTTTGCATTTACCAAAGGCTTATAGCCTAGTGGTATGGATGCTCCCTTATAAGTGGGAGGTCGCGGGTTTAATCCTGCTTGTAACTTAGACCGTTAGTGCTTGCCTTTGTAACTCAAAAAAAAAAAAAAAAAAAAAAAGAGAATAATTTTGCATTTCCCCTTCCCTAACTTATGTATAATTTACATTTATTTGTGCCTTATCTTCTGCAGGTTTATGATGTGACCTCTTATGTAGAGGAACATCCAGGTGGCGATGCCATTCTAACACATGCAGGGGACGATTCAACTGAAGGGTTTTATGGGTATGCATATTTTTGCTTTGAGATATTTCTCTTTACCTCTTGGTTGGAAAGTAACCATTATACTTTTCTCATTCCCCCCTCTATCCATATTCCTTAAGTGAATATTTTAAATATTTTCTTCACATACTATATTTGGTTCCTCTCTGGTATATAACTGAAAATAACAAATAAACTGAAGCATGCTGTTGTATAGGTTAGCCAACTAGGGTTTGACCATAACTTGTATAGTTGTGTTTGTATATTTTCCACCATAGCTCCTCATGTTGCCATCAACTGAGGCCGTAGAAACATTTCCACAAATATTCAGATTTACTTGCTATTAGTTGTGCTATTAATGGAAGATGTAGCCATGTAGGTGATTAGCAGGAGGTCTTGGGTTCAAAGTTTTTCTGTGTCATTTAGCAAAAGATAAAAAAAAAGGATTGTGTAATATCTGACTACAATTCTGTGGCAAAAATCCTTTTGCATGCCAGAATAATTCCTTATATAGTGTCCACCCTGTAATCTCATCCCTTTCATCTCATTCACATGCTCTTCCATCCAAGCTCACATATAGGCTTTTGTTATTTCATTGTAAGTGTGTGTCGACCATGGAATCTAGGGATGAACTAAGATGTCAATAAAAGATGGCATGTGGTTCAATAGAACCCTTTAAAAAAAGCAAAAAGGCTAAGGAAGAGCCATACAAAAGAAACAATGTCGCATTCCCTAGTGAAATAAACATTGAGATCAATGGAGACTTTAGGAAGCCAATTCAGCAATTATTGGCTTTCCAATAAATATAATTAAAAACAAGGTCACATTTCCTAATGAGATCCTGATTTTGTTAGTAAGGCTGTTCCCTGTGTGGTGAAAGGCGTTGTTTCTTCTAATTTTGTTGATTGTTTCTCTAGAATCACTTGTGACCACCACTCGTCATTATCCCTCTTCCTAACACATTTTGAGACCTTCAAGAATGCCATTTAGTTCAAATTAGAACTTTGTCTATTAATACTGCTGCACTGCCAGCACGAACCACTGAGAACATGCCAATTTCCTAATAAACTTGATCCACTGCTTGATTGTTAATGTATTTCTGTTCCATTTTCTTATCTGTAAAATTGATTATTCGTATTTTAATGTCCTCTATTCTCCCTCTTGTATGATTCTTTACTTCCACATGGCAGGCCACAACATGCAACTCGAGTCTTTGATATGATTGAAGACTTTTACATTGGAGATTTGGAGCGTTAGCTAGATCAGTGATTTGCAGCATTTTTAGAGATGCATGGCTTGAGAATCTTAAACAACTGAATGTACTTTCTTAGATACTAATTGAGGAGCCCTTTGTCCATTGTGGGTGCTTAACCAGCCCGTGATTAATACATCTTCAACAACTTGGATACTTTTGTTCCCTGTGATAATCACCGGCTACCTGCTGTTTTAGTATTTTACATACTAGATGAGGAATCTTTTTCCCCTTTTTCCTTTTTTCTTTCTTTCTTTTATCTAGATGAATTTCCTTTGTGGCTTGTTGGTCTGCATTCCCTTAACGCGGTTCTCATAAAAACCCAATTCCGAATAGTCTAGAATGGAAGAATTCCATCTTTAGTTAACCTCTTGATTCCAATCTCCTGTGCCACAAGGTTATTGAATTCTCTTCAATGACAGATTCGGTTAATGCCACGCATGACAACACAAGATTGAGGTGAATTATAAAGAATTTTAAATAAACCATCAATCAAAACAATGTCTACAATTGGAACAGAATCTTTATTAAAGATCATAAAATCCTTTGCAAGGCTCAAAAAATAGCCATAAGGAATTAATTTGGATATGGAAATCAATTTTCTCTTGTATGCAGGAACCAAGGTATTAAAACCCGGACCGGGTACTGAACCGGTCGGGGTACTGGGTTAAGGGTCAGTGGGTCAGACCGGGGCCAAACCGGAGCTAAACCGGGACCAAACCGGTGAGAAATTGAAAATTTTAGACTTATAGTATGAAATTCTAAAGGAAATATAAAAAAAAAAAAAAATTTTTTTTTTTTTAAAAAATGGGAACCGGACCGGCCAACCGGCCGGTTACCGGGCTGGACCGGCCGGTCCGGTCCGGTTTCCATAACCTTGGCAGGAACAAAGAAAGTTTCATAAAGATCGAAAACAAAATGATCTATATATATATAATAGTAAGATTTAAAGCTTGTCTCCTATGCGTCCACGTCAGCAAATCCTGCTCTCTCTCCTCCTTCAATGTTACTCTCTTGCAGTCAGTTATTCTACTGCTGCTCTTAGAGGCGGTTAAGAAGAAACCCTGTTCGTTGTCTATAGCCACGTTCTGTTTGTGTGTTCCGTGATTAGAGGTACCTATCTCGAGTCCAGTTTCCTTTTGATTTTTTGGGAGGTTTAAACCAGACTCATGTAATGCAATGCATGTCCACATGTCACGATCTTTCACCTCCACCATGATTGTTTCCACTGTGCCTGGGTTTAGTGCCATTCCGCAAATTATGCTTATGTGGGCTGATTGGTTGCTTTTTTTGTTTCTCTATATATATGGGGCTTTGCATTTTCTGATTAGTTGCATTTTTTGCTCGCTTCACTTCGTTCTTGCAGACTCACAAAGCAAGTCTCTCGGGCAGGACCAACCTGTCATCTCTAGGCGTCACTCCTCTAATTCTTCGTCTTCATCAGTGTCGCTACCTCTGGTACTCATTCTCCTTCTTCATCTTCTTCATTCTCTTTCCCTTACCTAGGTTCTTCATTAAAATACATTTTATAAGATCTCAATTTGAAACTCTCGCCTCAATCTTCCTGCATTAAAATGAAATTCTGAATTATAATTATTTATTGGGGCCTATCAAAGGACAGAGAAAACATTTCTTTTCTATATGAAGAGAGAATCAAATTTTTCATCTTCACAAGTTATGTTAATTAATGAAAGGATCTTGTGAAAGCATTTACAAACTGTGTGGCAAGAGTATTTTGCAGGCATTCATATTGATCCTACATGGCTGTGAAGATTCAAGGCAGAGCAATCCCGCTGATCATGATTGGGAAATATGTTCTTGGTGATGTGAGGACGTTTTCTAAGAAAATTCTTGCTTTTCTAATACCAACTACGGAGCTTTTGTACCATGCTCTACCTGATTGTATATGTTGTTGTTTTTGTAACATATGGTCCAGTTGCATTGTTTTCTTCCTTCAGCTCCATTGTTCTTATTTCTTTGATTTGTTTTTTTAATTTTATTCTATAGTGAGTATTTTTTATTGGTATGTTTGAAGATGATGATGGACAGTCAACTTTTATGTTTTAGCCAGAGAAATCACTTGATCAAGCCTTCCAAATTGCGCTTGTCAAATTACGGGCATTTCCAGAAGGTCTGGAAGACATTGATTTACCATTCCTGCAGGAACTTCAATTGACAGTTTTTTTTGTTACTCTGTGGAACTGTAAGGATATGGATCTATGAATGTTCTGTCTCTGGGAGTGGGGGTGTTCAATTCTAATCACAAAATTAAACTTTCAATTTAGCATTTTTTCTCAGTATCCTAATTCCTAAGTAGCTCAATACTTATGGCATAAAGGCTATACAAATGTACAGAAAGAAAGGTCTGCACCATACCTAACCTATAATCTTTGCACTAATTATACTGCCTGTGGTTTTATTGTTGGAAATTTATGTGTTAAACCACCTTATCAGGTGAAATGTGCCATATCCTGAAGCTTTGTTCTTCATGCCATAACATTAGATTTCTTGATACAGTGTTTTCCTGTAATAAGATAAAGTACTCAATGAAGTCATATAAATTGTTCGAACTTACTCCGGCTGAGATTGAGAGCCTTAAGGCCCTCGCATAGATTTCTCTTCCATTTTCAGTGTTGTAAGTATTTGTGAGAATATGGGCCTAGCAACAAGCCCAATGTCAATAGATTTAACCTAATTTCCTAAGAAGGTCATGTAACGGTCAGATTGAGATAACATCTTACCATATCAATCATTATTGGGTTAAATGTTACTTTTGCCCCGGAAGTATTTGCTTGGGGCCAATTTTGGCCCGGAAGTTTCTTGAGGGCCAATTTTGCCCTGGAAGTTTCAGATTTGGAACAATTTTACCCTTGCGTTAGTTGACCGTTAGCTAGGGCAAATTTGCTTCAAATTTGAAACTTCCGAGGTAAAATTGCACCTTAACCTAATGACCGTTAGTCGAGCGCATAGAACACTACGCGACGTGCTGTGCTCTTCCTGCCATTGGACCCTACCTCCAGTTGAGCTAGGGTGTGCAGGTTGTTAAACAGAAAATAGAACTCTTCCCGAAGCCCCTGCCGACGTCCATGGATGCACTAACATTACTGTCAGCTGCCACGTCCAGGTTCAGGAATTTTGACCCGATTCTCTTTTGAAGTACGTTTGCTGCACGCTATCTGCCGTCTCTTAAGATAGACTAACTCATGTGCAAGTACTATTCACATGGAACATTTCCCCTCTTCAGCCTTCAAAATTCTCACTTGAATATTTGCTACTACAACTAAGATTGGCATTGACAGCTGCTCCACCCGGGCTCGTGCCCCAGGTTTTGCAGCGATAGTCGTGCCTTCCTACTCATCAAGGCCTTGCACTAACCCTGACGGCCGAGTATAGGTAGCACACTTCAGCGCTCGGGCAGAGTGGCCATCAATGTAGATCTTGGTGGTAGTAGCAAATATTTAAGTGAGAACTTTGAAGGCTGAAGAGGGGAAATGTTTCATGTGAACAGTACTTGGACATGAGTTAATCGATCATAAGAGACGGGGAAGCCCGTCTGATAGCGTGCAGCACGCGTACTTCCAAAGGGAATCGGGTTAAAATTCCTGAACCGGGACGTGGCAGCTGATAGTAACGTTAGTGATTCTGGAGATGTCGGCAGGGGCCTCAAGAAGAGTTTTCTTTTCTATTTAACAGCCTGTATACCCTGGCTCAGACGGAGGTAGGGTCCAGCGGCTGGAAGAGCACAGCACGTCATGTGGTATTTGATGTGCCTGACTAACGGTCATTGGGTTAAGGTGCAATTTTGCTCCGGACATTTCAAATTTGGAGCAAATTTGCCTCGGTTAACTTTCAACTGACGGTCAACTAACGTAAGGGCAAAATTGTTTCAAATTTGAAACTTTCAGGGCAAAATTGGCCCTTGAAAAACTTCCAGGCCAAAATTGACCCCAAGCGAATACTTCCGGGGCAAAAGTGACCTTTAATTAATTATTATTATTATTCCGAGATTCTAGGGGGATTTTAGGGGATATAATTAGATAATAATCAAGACCATAATAATTAGAAACATTCCCTGCTCCTATATATTGTAATACTTCTCTGATTCCAAACACACAAGAAAGAATTATTCAATATCTTTCATGGTATCAAAGCTGTAAGCAAAATTAGGCTCTATGTCTTTCAAAGATGCCCTTCAAAGTTGCGTCTTGAGTGCCGATAGCAGCAAGCCTAATCCGATGGTGCAAAACACTAGTACACCTAGTGGAACTACGGGAAATCCATCACTGGTGGGATTTCCCTCCTCAGTAAGATATGGGTTCTCATAGTTTCCTACCACTCACCGCCTAAATGATAACACTTATCTTCAGTGGTCTCACCATGCCTTGATGTTTATTCAAGGCCGCGACAAAGAGAAATTTATCTTCGATGATCCACCACCATTAACCAATGCTTCCTATAACACATGGTGGGTTGAAAACAACATGGTGATGGCTTGGCGCGCATCAACTATATCAGAGGTTAGGGAAAACTATCTGCTTGCTGCTACTGCTAAAGAAATCTGGACTTCAGCTCAAAATGCATACTCTGACATAGACAATACAGCTACCCTATATCAAGTCAAACGTCAACTTCATGGGCTGATCTAAGGTGAAAAATATGAAACACTGTATTATACTGCTTTAAATAAACTTTGGCAGTAGCTTGATCAATATGAAGTTCATAAGTGGCTAAGCCCCAATATAGCAATTTACTACAAGAAAGTGGTGGACTAAGATTGTTGCTACAAATTTCTTCTTGGGCTCCAAGACTCTTTTGAGGATATCCAGGGTCAAATCATGAGTATCAAGCCAATTCCGACTTTGATAGAGGCTTTTAACCTTATCAAATTTGAAGAAAGTAGGAAGGTACTTACTACTAATATCCCTACTCTTTCTGTCCCTACTAATAATGCTTCTGCCCTTGCAACAAGAATGGTCACACCAGAAATGAGTATTGGAAGCTCTATGGCAGGCCTTCGACACAAAAACTAAAAGGGAAATTTGAGAATGGCAGCAAAAGGCATATGGTAAGTAGTTCTTCTAAGGAAAGCACGTTGAGCCATAAAGAATTGACTATACTAAGGAAAATTTTAGATAAACACACTCCTACATCAAGTGAGAATCCTGCACCTTCTACTCCTTCTGTTACCATGGCTCGTGCAGGTACTACTCTTACATGTGCCTTTAGTAGTAAAACAACATCTAAAAGCCTATGGATAATAGACTCTGGTGCAACTGATCATATTACTGGTTTTAAGGAGTTATATTCTGAATTTAGTAATTATTCTGAACATGAGCATGTAGAAGTGGCAAATGGTCAATATGTAAAAGTGTTAGGATCAGGCATTGTTATCATATCTGAAGACATAGTTTTAAAACAGGTTCTCTATGTTCCTGACATTGGTGCAGTTTATTATCAGTTAAACAGGTTGCTAACAAATTACAATGTCTTGTCACTTTTGATAATCTTGGCTGTATTTTTCAGGACTCAGGATTGGGGAAGATGATTGGTGCTGCTAAGGTGTGGAATGGCCTTTATTATATCCAAAGTTTCTCTCCAAAAATTCCCATCTCCTGTTCTACTTTAACTACTATGTCGACCGATGAAATAATGTTATGGCACTCTAGGTTAGGCCACCCTAATCTCAATTTATGAGAATTTTATTTCTCAATATAAATAAACAGGCCATTACAAATTTTCATTGTGAAACATGCTATTTTGCAAAACAAGTTCATAATTCCTATCCCCCCAAACCATATTCACGTTCTCATCCCTTTCATCTTAGTCATAGTGATGTTGGGGGCCCTTTAAATTTGAAACGAACTCCAAAGCACGTTGGTTTGTCACATTCATTGATGACCACACAAGATTGACTTGGGTTTTTCTATTAAAAGACAAAACTGAGGTTTTTTCTGCTTTTCAAAATTTCTATATTTTTATCAAAAATTAGTTTTAGACTTCCATAAAAATACTGCGAACTGATAATGGAAAGGAATATTTAAATTCTTCCTTCACAAATTTCTTGATCACACACGGTATTATGCATCAGACTTCTTGTGTTTACTCTCCACAACAAAATGGAGTTTCTAAAAGGAAAAATAGACACCTTTTAGAGGTTGCTAGAGCTTTGATGATTGAGACAAATGTCCCTAATAAATTCTGGGGTGATACTGTCCTTATAGCCACCCATTTAATAAATAGAATGCCTTAAAAAATACTAAACTTTCAAACACCTCTTCAAAAGCTTCTTGATGTTTTTCCAAATTCTTCCTTGGTAACTTCCCTTCCTCCAAAGATTTTTGGATGTATTGTTTTTGTTTACAATAAACATGGTAGGAAATTAGATCTTAGAATGATAAAATGTATTTATCTTGGCCTTTCTTCAAATCATAAAAGGATATAAATGTTTTTCTCCACTCACTAACAAGATTTATATTACTATGAATGTTAAGTTTGTTGAGAAACAACTCTACTATCCAAAATCACCCATTCAGGGGGAGAATGAAGAGTGTGAATGGATAATTTGGGATAGTAAGGATCCTCAAACAGACCAGTAACAAAGAAATCAAAATAATGATTCACCTTTATTACTGGACATGTCCCTTAACTCTCCCACCTGCACAGAATCTACAAACAGGCCTACAACTTCAACCCATATCCTTAAAATGACCAAAACAGACCCCACCAACTGCCTTATCACACTAAGAGCACTCCAAACAGATCCATGTTTCAAAGTAACAATCCGTTTGAACCTCTAAATGATCTTCCTGATAATTCTACAACTGAAACTATATCAGAACAGCAACATGATAGTGGCAATACTAGTTCCACCACTGTACAACACCATGATTCTATACCAGATCCCAGTCTTGAAGAGCTTTACTGGCCTATAGCACTAAGAAAGGGCAAGAGGAGTAGTACTCAGCACCCAATTAGTAAGTATGTCTCTTACAATAAAATTTCTTCTAACCTTAAAGGTTTTATTGCAAACATAAATAGTGTGAAAATACCCAAGAATTACAACGAGGTAATGATGGATCCACATTGGAAAGAGGCAGTAGAAGAAGATCTAAGAGCCCTTCTCAAGAATGAAACATAGAGAATAACCAATCTCCCTAAAGGTAAATCGTTGGTGAGTAGCAAATAGGTATTTACAGTAAAATATAATTCTGATGGAAGTATAAATAAATATAAGGCACGTTTGGTTGCTAGAGGTTACACATAAACATATGGGATAGATTATCAAGAAACTTTTACTCTTGTAGCTAAATTAAATACTATAAATGTTCTCTTATCCCTTATTGCAAATCTTGACTAGCCTCTTTACCAACTTGATGTAAAAAATGTTTTCCTAAATGGGGATTTAGAGGAAGAGGTTTATATGGAAATTCCATTAGGAATGAGAACATATGAAAATATGGGAAAAGTTTGCAGGTTTCACAAATCCTTGTATGGCCTAAAAATGGCAACTAATCCAGTACATCATGACCACACAAAACACGTAGAGATAGACCAGCATTTCATCAAAGAGAAAATGGATAACAATGAAATTGATCTCACCTATATTCCATCAAGAGATCAAATAGAAGATATTATGACCAAGTCCCCCACTCAAGAAAAATTTGAAGGCTTCAGAAGCAAGCTGGGAATGATTAACATTTATTCGCCAGCTTGAGGGGGAGTGTGAGAATATGGGCCTAGCAATAAGCCCAATATCAATGGATTTAACCTAATTTCCTAAGAAGATCATGTAATGGTCAGATTGAGATAAAATCTAACCATATCAATCATTATTATTATTCTGAGATTTTAGGAGGATTTTAGGGGATATAATTAGATAATAATCAAGGCCATAATAATTAGAAATATTCCCTACTCCTTCTATATATTGTAATACTTCTCTAATTTCAAACACACAAGAAAGAATTATTCAATACTTTCAGTATTAGTTATTATTTTCAATTTACGTGATAAACTTATCTACTATATGTTAATAATGTTTTGTTATAGATCACTTTCATAGAACTTTACTTGATTAACATAGAAGCCATGTATTACAAGTAAATCCTATTGTTGATTATGTTCATAAACGAGGTGATGCAGTAGTTAAAGAGTTAGTGCTTCATAATAGCTTATTCCCAGTGAAGTTTGTTTAAATTTGTTAGTCACTTTCAAATTAGTGACTAATCCTATTTAGTTACCTCCTGTATCTTTTCATATCTTCTTTCTTTAGCTATGCTCTAAACATTGTACCTACTCTTGTTTCATTGGTATACATCAAAATTTGATAAAGTCGAACTAGATAAGATATATAGTTGAAAATGTCTCAGAGATTCCTGATCCAATGGTATAAGTATTTGAACATGCATAAATTATTTGAAAAGATTTGTTTGCATTTGGTTAAAACTATTCCTTTATTTTTGAATTCTTGCTGATTTGGTGCCTTTCTGTAGCTTGATGAACCCGTTAAGGATGCCTTTGACATTGCCTACAATAATATATATGCGTTTCATGATGCTCAGAAGTCAGCTGATAAAAGTGTAGAGAACATGAAAGTATGCTAAAGACTCAACATTCATTTGTGTCTGGATAAAAGTCATGAGTGTGAGCTGTTATACATATTCATGTTCATCATATAGTGAAAAAGATGCAAGTTTAATGGTACTGGTATAGCAAAGTGCAATAGTAAGAAGTAAATGATTGCCGCGATATCTTGGAAAAGTTGGATACATAATGGAAGAATATAATGCTTAGAAGATTGTTTTCCAGGTGCAGTAATTTGCTTGTGTCCTCAACAAGTTTATTTTAAACTTGTGGAAGTGCATAAATGAATGTGTATGTTGTGTCATAGTGCCATTTCATTTTAAGCCTTCATGTCTATGACACTTTAGGTTCATTAAATTTCAGTGTCATCCAATACCTCATTTATGATTCATTTGTGCTTTTCATAAAAGTTAGGGAGTCAAATACAAGCGAGTTGCTAGATGCATTAATTCTGTGGGTCTTTATATTCCAGTTGGAACTGCAGTATTACCTTCAACTGCTCTGATGCTTTCAATAGTAAGTTGAATAAATATTTCATTAGCTTTTGCTACTATTTTCAACTGATGTTTATTATTGAGATTATTAACATTCATTACCATATTAAGTTGACATTTAAATATTGTATCTAGCCCAGTCAGATTGCTGGGTGTAAAACTATTGTTCTTGCAACTCCTCTAGATCAGGATAGCAATATATGCAAGGTATTCGTTCATATTGGATGAATAATATAACTATGAGGTTTCTTTAGTCTTGCTCTGAGTTTTGAGTTCAAGCCAATGATGATAAGGAGATGTAATATGAAGTTGTAGAATTGGGAATTAGCATAGAAGAGAAGAGGATTTAGAGGATTGAAGAAGAAGAAGAGAGGGAATAAGAGAGGAGAACCGAGAGATAGAGAGGAAAAGAATTGAGAGAAACCTTATTATTCTATCATCACAAATCTGAGAGTTACAATAAGGGGTATGCCTATTTATAAGGCAGGGGGTCATTTGGCTTAATCATGTAAGAGCCTAACTTACTAACACACTAAAGACTATATCCTAACTAACCTTATAACCAACTTATGAACTGTTATTACAGTTACATATCAATACCCCCTCTAAAAAACATCCTTTCCCTTAAGTATGATTAACAACAAAACAAACAATATGAAATCAAAATTCTAAAAAACTTCTTGACAGTGTAGAATTCTATCTTGAATGCTGCTTCACACATGTGCAATTCACTTGTTTGATGATAGAACAAATAGAAGCAAGAAATCCAATCTAGACCTAAATAGCATTCTAATCAACTCTCCCCTAAACCAAGTTTGCAAATGACCTTATGTAGGAGAACGTTGAAGAAATGAGCCATTTTTGTAGTAGCCCATCACTGAAATACTCAGACCTTTTAAAACCCAAATGTAAAGTTAGTGGGCTTATGTACTTACTGTCACCTTCAAAGCCTAAATGCTCATCTACAATTAAAAAACCCAGGGAATTTGCAAAATGTTTCTGACAGGGGAAGATAACGTTATCCAGTTGTGACCCACCAAGATACTTCTATAAAATAAAAAGAAGGGTATCTAGCTATACATTTGACTCTTCTAACTCAACTTTATTCAGCCACGTGAAACCCAAATCAAGAATTTCAAGTCCTGGATGCAGCTGAACTCCATATATATCTTCATTCTTCTTTTTCGAGACACCTCTTTCAACTTGTGAGAATTCATGAGCTGAAGAGTTCATAACGAACATAAGAGAATTTGACAATCCAAATTGAATTTTAGAATGCCACGTCTACGTCTGAACATCCCATAGACCTGGGTCTATGCTTCTTGAAACATGTGCATAGGGATTTTTGTTGCTTTGCAAAGACCAACGATTAAACGACTGCAACAGAGATGGTGTTAAAGAAGTTGAACTCTGATACAGTAAGATAATAGTAATCGTCGGCTGTATGATAGAAAAAGACATCGACGCTGAAGGAAGAAGAGTAGAGAGCGATGGCACCGAGCATGAGGTCTAAAAACTTCTAAGAGTGTTGAAACTCGAACACCTATTAACGCCCGACATGTTTCCCGTCACTTCCCTAGTGTCTTCATTCTTCCTGATCGCATCTTGCATGATTCGAGCAGCATCATTGCTCTCTGTTTCTTTCTCCAGAACAGAGGATTTAAAACCTTCTTCTTGAACTTTGAGCTTGTCTTTACTTCTCTGGTTCTTTCTGTCAAAGTCGATATTGTTGGTCTTAGTTGCACGTTTTTTTTCTTCATCGTCCCTGGTATCTTGCGTAGGAATAGGTTCAAGAATTTCATCTTCTTCTCAAACTTCGTCATATGCTTCAGGGATGACCAGCCCTTCTTCTTGCCCAGCCAAGATTTTTCTTTCCTGCACTACTTTCTTAGCTCGCCATTACAAGGATATCTCTTGAGTTCTTGCCAAGGATTGGGCTTCACACATAGTTCTTGGTCCAAATAATCGGACAGACTCTGCTATCTCGCTTTTCAGCCCCACCATATACGTCATGACAAGATATCATTCTGGCAGCTATATGTTGCTAGTGGCCTCATGAAAGAAGGCATCAAATTCCTTTATGCTTCCTTCTTGCCGTAGCCACATCTTGTTTTCATTGGAGTCTTCAAATGTTCCTAATTTATGTGCCATAGTTTGTATTCTTCCATCCATAATTCTTGAGTTTTCTTGGAATCTTGTTTCCACCATTCAACACAGTGAGCCAATAACTAAGGCCAAGAATTGAAAAGCTCTGATACCACTTATAAGGAGATGTAATATGAATGTTGTAGAATTAGGAATTAGGGTAGAAGAGAAGACGATTTAGAGGATTGATGAATAAGAAGAAGAAGAGAGGGAATAAGAGAGGAGAACCGAGAGATAGAGAGGAAAAGAATTGAGAGAAACCTTATTATTCCATCATTATAAATCTAAGAGTTACAATAAGGGGTATGCCTATTTATAAGGTGGGGGTTATTTGACCTAATCATGTAAGAGCCTAACTCACTAACACATTAATAGCTATATCCTGACTAACCTCATAACCAACTTATGAACTATTATTACAGTTACATATCAAATGATTTCCTGTAGGAGGTTTTGTATTGTACAAAGAAGGCTGGGGTCACTCGCATTCTTAAAGCAGGAGGAGCTCAGGTTTTAAAGCATGATTACATAACCCATTTTCTGGCTTTGTAATTTGAGACTATACCCTTACATTTGGTTGTATTTTATGAATTTGAATTATCTTAAACATAAAATTATAATTTACATTACATTCTTCTCCATTGCAGGCTATATCAGCAATGGCTTGGGGTATAGAATCTTGTCCGAAGGTTCTCACTAATAACTTATCTCTCCTGTCATGTTCTAAATTCAAATTATTGTTGTGCTATTAGTATTCATTAGATTGAACTTTATCCCCCTCTTAAAATTAAACGCGTTGTCTGATATGTATTTTAAGTATTTTATTATTTATTTTTCCATATCTCATACTAAAATCAATTTTTCATCATGATCAAATGTCTTGATTTGTTTAAAGTTATCTCATAAGATTTTTATAGCTCTTGAAATCTCACTTGCCACTGTCATTATTAATTTGAAGAGTTTAATGTGTTTAAAATTCGTGGTTAATTGCAACATACTTCTCAACTACTTTTTCCTTTATATGATTACATATAAGATAAAACATCAAAATTTACTCCTTTAGATGTTTTAAAGAAGATATTACTATATTGAATAATCATATGACTAAAAAGGATCTGGAAATAACTTTTTGTAACTTTTTCAATTTTTGTTAGTTTGCGTCATTCTTTTCAATTGTGGATGTGTGGTGTCACTTGCATGGGTTGAGAAGATTCCTGGCCTTGGAAATCAATATGTCACAGCTGCAAAAATGATACTGCAAGTACACCCATTTACAGTTAACTATGGTTTTGTTTGCATTATGGTTTCATGTACTTAAACTCTTAGAGCTTTTGCCCCTTAATCTTTAAAACCTATAGAACAGTGAAGCCATGGTTTTAATTGACATGCCAGCCGGTCCATCTGAGGTTTTGGTCATTACAGACAAGCATGCAGTGCCTCATCATGTTGCAGCTGATTTGCTTTCCTAGGTTTGTAGAGAAATTCAATAAGTCTTCTGTATTTTTTATTTTTGCATCTTTGTTTTCTTCTATCTTTTCCTTGTATCTTTATCTTCTTCTAATATTATTTCCCTATAAGAACAGTTTATAATAGCTAGAAATATGTGATACAAAATATATGACATTTTTAATGTATGTCTCACTTCTATTTAGGCTGTGTTTCTGACAAATTCAATCTAGAGTTTGTTTCACTTCATTTTCATTGTAATACATACGGGCATGTAGAGTCACTTTACTTTACTACATTTTTGTTACATACTGACAACTCAAAATTTTAAAATCATTCCTTTTTTTTTCCAAATCTATTCAAGTGAGTAACAGGATAAATATTTTTTCTAATTTGGTTTTCTGACATCAACGAGCTTATAATTTTACAGGCTGAGTATGGTCCTGATAGTCAGGTTGTTCTTGTCATTGCTGGAGATGTTGATGTAAAAGCCATAGAGGAAGAACTCAACAAGCAGTGTAATAGTCTTCCAAAAGGAGAGTTTGCCGCTAAAGCCTTGAGCTAGTTATATTTTTGGCTTAGGGTCCACAGTTTTATCCTAAAGCTCTAAAGCCGCTAATGCGTCCACGTAAACAAATCCTGCTCTCTCTCCTCCTTCAATGTTACTCTCTTGCAGTCAGTTATTTTATTGTTGCTCTTAGAGGTGGTTAAGAAGAATCCCCGTTCATTGTCTACAGCCACGTTCTATTCGTGTGTTTCGTGATTGGAGATACCTATCAAGAGTTCACCTTCCTTTTGATTTTTTAGGGAGGTTTAAACCAGACTCCTGTAATGCATGTCCACATATCACGATGTTTCACCTCCACCGTGATTGTTTCCACCGTGCCTGGGTTAGCGCCATTCCACGAATTACTCTTACGTGGGCTGATTGGTTGCGTTTTTTGTTTTTCAATATATATGGGGCTTTGCATTTTTTGATTAGTTGCATTTTCTGCTCGCTTTACTTTGTTCTCGTAGAGTCACACAAAGCAAGTCTCTCCGGTAGGACTAACCCGTCATCTCAGGGCGTCTCTCCTTTGATTCTTCTTCTTCATCAGTGTCGCTACCTCTGGTACTCATTCTCCTTCTTCATCTTCTTTATTCTCTTTCCCTTACCCAGGGTCTTCATTAAAATACATTTCATAAAGACCTCAGATTGAAACTCTCAATTCAATCTTCCTGCGTTAAAATGAAATTCTGAATTATAATTATTTATTGGGGCTTAGAAAAGGACACAGAAAACATTTTCTTTTCTATACGAAGAGAGAATCAAATTTTTCATCTTCACAAGTTATGCTAATTAATGAAAGGATCTTGTGAAAGCATTTACAAATTGTGTGGCGAGAGTATTTTGCAGGCATTCATATTGATCTTACATGGCTATGAAGATTCAAGGCAGAGTAATCCCCCTGATCATGATTGGGACATATGTTCTTGGTGCTGCGAGGACGTTTTCTAAGAAAATTCTTGCTTTTCTAATACCAGATATGGAGCTTTTGTACCATGCTCAATTCACTCCGTGAAATTGAATTGGACAATTCGTGTTGTTTTCATATGCCCTACTAAGGAGCTTGCACTACAGGTAAAATGTTGCTGAGATTTCTTTTTATATTTTATAATTAATAAGATATTTAAATTGTAATGTTCTCTCAATTTACTTATTTGAGACAAATGTAATGGATATAAGCAATTCCTTTTTCTGGCCATAAGAAATGTAATGGGTATGTTTTCATAGGCTGGCTAGGTATTTATTTATTTTGCCACGCATAGACATCAATGTTTTGTGCTTGGTTGTGTTTTTGTTTTCCTTTGCTAAGTAAATATTGATTTTTAATTTTTCCTCCTGTCCAGCTAAACATGAACTGCTTTCTCCTGGTGTTGTAATAGAAGGAATGGAGAGACTCGGAGTTACATCCTTGCTATGACTGAGCCACTTTCTCTTCTCTCATCTTACTTGTCGGGTAATTATCTCTTCCCATATATATATATTTTTTTGATTGTAATGACAATTTATAATGGGTTGGTTTATATGGTTAGTTGTGTTGTTTTGAATTGAAAATTTTCAGGACATGCTATTTTATTCCATCTTATTACTTCTTTCTAATTCTGTACTGCTATTATGAGAACTATATCTAATGATTGTCCTTGACCAAATGGGTGATGATAATGTGTGGAAGGAATGTCTGTGCTCCATGCTCTTTATTGTGTTTAAAAGAAAGCCTTAGTTAAGTTTGTTGCTGGAATATAACTCAGATTTTCTCTGTTATATTTTAATTAATAAAATTGATCGTAAAGTAACCAGAATGCTAAATCAAGTCTTGGGTGTGGGTTGAACGGGCTTGCACACAAGGTATTTCAGTGGGTCTTTACGTAGAACAATTGGTTTTCTGCGGATGATGATTCATATTAGTGAAATGTTGGATTGGGTAATTTGAAGAAAATAAGGATGGTTGGATTTTTCAAGCTTGGTTATTGCCACCGTCCTTTTAAAAAAAATGAAGCAAATTAAAATAATCCAGCATGTAATTTATTGATGGCAGCCTAAAAGATCAAAAAATCTACATCAATTGTGTTAATGATATATAACTACTTCTTAAGGTTTGTACATCTAAAATACTGTCAATAGCCATTTTTATTTACATGTATGTCCTTACTTATGTCATAATGATTTTCCCATGCTTTAGTAATACGGTTTGCTAGAAGCTCGTCAAGAACTTCATCTACTACTACATAAGCATCAAGCTTGTTTGAGAGATATTTCACTTTTGGATAATTCCTTTGATTCTATTTGTTAGGGCAACAGTGGAAGGGGGATACGAACAATTGTAGAATGCTGGACCAGAGGTGATGTTTGTTCCACGAGTCTCATTATGATCAAACTATATTCACCATTTTATGTAGTTGATTACATAAATTAAAGTTCTTTTATTATAATTTCATATGTTCAATCAACTAATTCATGTTTTATGCAGAAAAGCACGCACTTCATCTGTATGGTTCTTGAAAATCTTGCTCTTTCATCAAACAACAATGAAGATTGAAAGTACTGCTTTAGGGTACATATTGTTGAATTTTTGGCCGTACAAATTTCTTGCTCATCAGTTCTATCACTATTTTAGATGCAGGATCTGGTCCATAAGGCTTATGTTTATGATATATTAGCTATACGGGATTCTACGTATTACTGAGTGTGGAATTGTACCACTGCTTATTTTTGAGAAGGAAACTGACCATTTTATTAGCATGTCCAAAGAAATATGAATGAATGATTTGATGAGTTTGTTTCTTGTCCTTTATATGTACTTTTTATGATTATTGAGTATGCAATAAAATATAGTCTCTTGGTCAATTACATAGTTTATGTTGCTTTAAAATAATGCTGGTAGTTCTTTCATCAATAGCTATCAATGATTACACCTAACAAACATTCGTTTCAATGAGCTAGCCGATTTACCCCTCATAATAGTGTTTTCAAGTATATCTCTCATTTTTCCTCTTTGGGTTTATTCCTAAAGTGTAAATTGGAATGATTATTATTTTTTTGGCACTAAACCTATAAATGGAGTAGTGATCCTTTATTCTCGTAATAATATTATTCACTAATTTGTTCAATAGGTTGATATAATGAGTTGTGAATGTGGGCCAATTATTAATGTCATTTAGTTTCTTTGGATTACTATGGATTGGGTTGGTGTTTGATGGGAATGCAAACTTACAGTTAGATCTTTTATATCATTTCGTATTGGACCAAAACCCGTTGCTGTATTTTGGCTCCCATTTAATATTAACTCTTAATATATAGGAACTGGTAATTTATTGCCTTAAATTGAAGATTTTCACTATTATATTTGCCTTTTGCCAACTTCTCCATTTGACGAAGTAATTTTCAAGGTTCTTACTGTATCAACTTTGCTCCATTCGTTCACCTTCCAACTTGAGTCTTTTGTCTGTTATTATGTTTTTTCAGGAAAAAAAAGGAATGCCTTAAATTATCTTTGATCCTATGTGGTGAAATGATAAGGATATAAAAATCTTTAGTTCCATCTGATGGATAGTAGCTTAAACAATGACGTTAAAATATTCAAAATCCATTTTAAAGCTTCAAACTCAAAATCATACAATCTATCTCCATATATAACTTTATAAATATATGATCAAGATGCTATAATTTTTATTATAGATAGCTGAGTTATATTACCTTTTGCTACCATTATTTATATCCTTTGTTTTCAATTACGTGTAATATTTGATTCACATCAGTGTAAATTAGGATAACTCTATAAGATTTTGAATTTCTCATGTAGAACAAGTTTTAGTTTGTGCTTCAATACATTGTCTGTTTTGTTTTAGTTTCTACTTTTTGGTAAGCAATCACCAGGCATCCCATTTGGGTTTGCATTTGGGAAACATATTTGGCACCATCATGATTTTAAACTAAGAAAAGAGAAAAAGCTATTTACCTGCTTAGAATTGAGTATACATGAATTTCATTTTGAATTTTTGTGGGTAGCATATGGGCGATGCTTAAATTGTTCTGTTTCCAAATAATTGACAGCTAAGAGGAGGAGATAACTATAGAAATGGGAATTATATGTGCACACTTTTATGTGAGTTTGACTTCATTTTCCTATTGCAGATATAAGAAATTTGCTTAGTAGCATCTCACCTTCAAGTAACCCTTATTTCTGTATCTATGTTATTTTGTGGATTCAAGCATTACCTTGTCATTACTATTGTATCTTCATCCATATGAGTTAACATGTGAGATCTGTTGGCATGTCAAGATGGTATGAAGCCAACGGTGCATTGTTGATTTTAGTTTATTTGCTATAGACATTGAATAATCGTGTTATGTGGGAAATTAGGTTATAGATTTGTGAGAGACAAATGGGAGCTCAGTTTTTCCATTTCCACAAGATTGTGGAACTATTAGGCCCGTCTTTCAGTTGTAACAATTTATGACAATTTCTGTGATTCTTAAACTTAATAAGATTATAATAGGCAATGTTTTCATTTTCATTGTTTTAACTATCAGAATTTTCATTAAATTTCTGCTTTCTTTTATCAAAGAAGTGGCGTTATAAGGTTTGATCAGGAGGGTTAGTCTTTGGCTCAGGATTCTAACTTATCACTATGTAGGAAGCAAAGAAAATTTACACTGTTTTATTCTTGATGAATTACATAATTTCGCCATATTTTCTTGATTTGCAAGAATGATGTTGTGCTTGGCTAAATAATGTTATAGTAAATATTGTGGTTGTGTCACTCACCTATAATATTGTTAAAAGTTTACATTAATTATATTTGAAATTATATATTGTTTAGACAGACATTCTGTCAGTAATAATTTTGATTTATGACGCAAGTACATGCCTCATAAGATGGTATTTGATAAAAAGAAGGAAATGATTGAATCTATTAATATAGGACATAGAGTTTGAGATATTGTGGGTTCTTTAATTTGAACAGATGAACTTGGATGTTTTGGTCTGATTGCACTTTAGTGTTATGTTAGTCTTGGCTAATAATATGTTCTTTAGTCATTTTAAGTGGAAGAAAAAAAAGTCCTGATGTATCTTATTTGATTTTAACATAAGATAGTTTTAGTCATCAAACGCTACTTACTAATACTATTTTGTTTTTGTACTACTTCCATTTCTAAATTTGCATCTAGAATATGTTGCTCTATTTAGGTACTTGTCAGGGAAGAAGGAAGAAGCTGTAAATTGATGCTGATTTTGTTGTTATATGCTCATGTTAATAGAGTACTCTACCACCAGATCCATGCAAAGCATTTTGTTTTATACACTTCAAATGCAAGAATGATTTGTGTTGTTCTTCCATTGAGTGTATCTTCTACTTAACTGATTATTCAAAATCAAGTTTCTCAATAATAAGTTGTGTAATAACTATCATATCAGATTTTGTTTAAGAAGCTAAAGCCTAAAGAAGTTGAGTGATGTTTAACTTTCCTAACAATGTTATTTTTTCCACATTATACAAGAATCACTCCTCCTGATAATTCAATTTGAATACTTTATTGGTTTCTCTTCCATAGTGTATCTTCTACTTAACTGATTATTCAAAATCAAGTTTCTCAATAATAAGTTGTGTAATAACTGTCATATCAGATTTTGTTTAAGAAGCTAAAGCCTAAAGAAGTTGAGTGATGTTTAACTTTCCTAACAATGTTATTTTTTCCACATTATACAAGAATCACTCCTCCTGATAATTCAATTTGAATACTTTATTGGTTTCTCTTCCATTGAGTGTATCTTCTACTTAACTGATTATTCAAAATCAAGTTTCTCAATAATAAGTTGTGTAATAACTGTCATATCAGATTTTGTTTAAGAAGCTAAAGCCTAAAGAAGTTGAGTGATGTTTAACTTTCCTAACAATGTTATTTTTTCCACATTATACAAGAATCACTCCTCCTGATAATTCAATTTGAATACTTTATTGGTTTCTTACAAATTGTAACTTACGCCATGAATAATGAAGTGTATGTTGGGGAAGGTGTTCTTTGATTGTGTTTCTTTGTTACCTGATGATCATGAAGCCAGTTAAAATTGTTAGTTTCCTCATCAATAATAATTTATTGGCATTTTTTAACGCTTCTATTTCATACATTATCTTAGAAGTTGTTGTCATTGTAGATGACATGCCACCTTGTATGACTTGATCCTTTTAAATAAGATGTTTACCCATTATGAGGCTTGAGTTTCTCCAAAAGATATGGATGAAATATGGAGTCATACAGATGGCAAGAAAGAATGGACTAAATCTAAACAGAAAAGGGAACATGTTTGCTTTTCTAGATTTAAAAAACGGAGCATATCATGTATCAAAAAAAAAAAAAAGGACCATATCATTCACATGTGGAAGTGAAGGCATTTGTCTATTAGTACAAAAAGCAACTCTATTATACTATATAGAGTAGAACCCCCCATCTCCCTATACATGGGGGAAATGGAGGCTTCTACCCCCAAAGAGCCAGTTTGGACTCCTTTTCAATTAAAAAAAATTGTATTTTAATCAATGTGTGATAACATCCCTAATGTTTTTTGTTAGATCTCATGTTTTGATGATAACAAAGAATGGTATGAAAAAGATTAGATTAATAAATAAGTTTGAACAAAGTAATAACAGGAAAAAGCATCACTTGAAGTAAGCATTGGAGTAATGAAGAAAGGCCTAGAGAAAAAGCTGAGAAACTTGATCAGAAGCAAGTTTTCTAAGGCATTACTCTCTTGAGTAATGAGACAAAACTTGAAGTAACCAGAGACACCTTCGAGTAACCTGCCAACGTTACTTGAGTAAGTACTCGAGTAATAGTGTAAATGATTTCAAGTTGCTCTCGGCCTGCCAATGTTACTCGAGTAGGTACTCGAGTAACCAGGTAAATCACTTGGAGTGTCTCTCGGCCTGCCAATGTTACTCGAGTAGCTACTCGAGTAACCATGTAAAAGTCTTCCAGTTGCTCTCGGCCTGCCAATGATACTCGAGTATGTACTCGAGTCCCCTGTTTCAAGAAATATGTTGCTCTCGGCATTTTGAACCCTGCCAATGTTACTCGAGGAGCTACTCGAGTAACTCATTGTGGTAAACAAAAACCTGAAGGTAGTACTCGAATAACTTGTTCTATTCTTATTACACTTCACTCGAGGCATTACTCAAGTATGCAGGTATTCAATGACTCATTTAAAGTGGATTACTCGAGTATGTACTCGAGTATGCAGAGTTATTTTTGAAGAAAAACTTCAAGTCATTACTCGAGTAAGCTATACAGAAAAATTATGTTTACTCGAGTATGTACTCGAGTAACAAGGTAATCAAAATTGATGTGCTCTCAACCTTGAAATCCTGCCAACATTACTGGAGTAAAGCATCGAGTAACCAAAAATTTATTTGAAGGTTTACTCGAGTTGGTACCAGAGTAACCTATGAAGAAAAGAGTGCATTACTCGAGTAGGTACCCGAGTAAACTTGCATTTCCAAAGGTTTGATATTTTGTTTATTCCATGCACTACCCGAGTAATCTTATATTTGGTTGTTGACTTACAGTTCATAAAAGTTTTCCCGATGATACTCGAGTAAGTACTCGAGTAAACTTTAATGGATACTCGAGTAGTTACTCAAGTATGGAAACCCAGAAATTTAGAAATCATTCAAACGTTCATTGATTTGTTTCCTATATGATTAACCTTTCATTGTATTAGTATTCCTAGCATATTTACAGATAAACAATGAAGAAATCATATCAAATAAGGAAAGTCAAATGAGAAGTTCAAATGCCACCTACCGCCAACGGATATTTTTCAAATACTGGAAAAGTCAACAGTGGCTGCGCACTCTCCAACGGACGAGAAGAAAATGTTCCAACGGTCATCACCAACATATCTATATAAATGGGAACATCCAAACAGAGAAACAACAACAAGAACACACACGGACGTATCATCAAGTTCATTACTCTATTTTTATACATTTTAGTAATTCTGTACTTCAGTGATTCTTACTCACTCTGAGAGAGAGATATTTTATTCAAACTCAATATTTGTTATTGAGATAACTTAAGGTTGTTGAACCTTGAGTTGGGATTGGATTGCAACTTGTAAGGGGGAGTGAGTGTCCAGGTGAAGGAACTTGCTTGTACTGAGGTGCCAAGAACCCACTGAATCTTGGAAGTTATAGTGAAACTCTCAGAGAAGCTCTGAGGACTGGACGTAGGTCAAAGTGGTTGTGGCCGAACCAGTATAACTCCCGGTGTACACTTCGGTGATATTTCTCCTTACTCTTTACTGTTTTAATTTCACCGTCAAGTTTTATATTTGCAACAAAATTTTTAGTATCACCCAATTCACCCCCCCTCTTGGGTGAAACGCTTGCTCTAACATTTTTTTGTTCTAAAAATTGTACTTGGGTGCTTTTAGGCTTGCAAATCTGACTGTGTCTTTGATATTGGGATAAATGTTTACATGTTATGGGATGATTCAAGAGCTTCTCCTAAAGACAAGGATGAGATATGAAATCTTATTGAAGTTAAAAAAGAGTGGACTAAATCTAAACAAAAAAGGGAACAAATTTACTTCTCTAGATTAATAAAAAAGGGACCATATCTTTCATGGGTGAAAGTGAATGTATTTGTCTATTAATGCAAAAAGTAACTCTAATATAATTTCTAAAAAAATATACTTTGGTGCTTTTAGGCGGGTAAATCTAATCGTGTCTTTGATATAGGGACAAATGTTTACATATTATAGGACCTAAGAGCTTCTCCTGAAGATATGAGCAAGAATCATATTGAAGTCTATAAAGAGTAGAATAAATTTAAATAGAAAAGGGAATACATTTACTTCTCTAGATTAAAAAAAAGGGACCATATCTTTCACGGGTGGAAATGAAGATATTTTCCTTTTAGTGCAAAAAGTAACTCTTATACTTGCTAAAAAATGTTACTTAGGTGTTTTTAGGTAGGAAAGTTTGACATTGTCTTTGATATAGGGACAAATGTTTACATATTATGGGATTCAAAGCTTCTCTTAAAGATATGGACATGAATCATACTAAAGTCCGGAAAGAGTGGACTAAATCTAAACAGAAAAGGGTTCAAATTTTCTTTTCTCTAGATTAAAAAATGGACCATATCTTTCACGGGTGGAAGAGAAGGTATTTGTCAATTAGGGCAAAAATTAACTATATTATATTAACTAAAAATTGTACTTGTGTGTTTTTAGGTGGGTAAATCTGACCGCGTCTTTGATATAGGGACAAATGTTTACATATTATGGGACTCAAGAGCTTCTCCTAAACATATGGATAGGAATCATACCGAAGTTTAGGAAGAGTGTACTAAATCTAAACACGAAAGGGAACAAGTTTTCTTCTCTAGATTAAAAAAAAAAAGGACCATATCTTTCAAGGTTAAAGAGAAGGTATTTCCTATTAGTGCAAAAAGTAATGCTATTATACTAGCTAAAAATTGTACTTGGGTGCTTTTAAGTGAGCAAATCAAAACTTGTCTTTGATATACGGATAAATATTTTCATATTATGGGACTCAAGATCTTCTCCTAAAGACACAGACGTGAATCATACTGAATTCAAGAAAGAGTAGATTAAATCTAAATAGAAAAGGAAACAAGTTTACGTCTCTAGATTAAGAAAAGGGACCATATCTTTCACAGGTGAAAGTGAAGGTATTTGTCTATTAGTAAAAAGTAACTCTATTATATAAGCTACAAATTGTACATGGGTGCTTTTAGGTGAGCAAATCTGGTCATGTCTTTGATATAGGGACAAATGTTTACATATTATAGGACCTAAAAGCTTCTCCTAAAGACACGGACGAGAATCATATTGAAGTCTAGAAAGAATGGAATAAATCCAAACTGAAAAGGGAATAAGTTTGCTTCTCTGAATTAAAAAAAGGACTATATCTTTAATGGGTGGAAGTGAATATATTTGCCTATTAGTGTAAAAATGAACTCTATTTTACTAGCTTAAAATTCTACTTAGGTGCATTTAGGCTGGAAAATTCGACCGTGTCTTTGATATTGGGACAAATGTTTACATATTATGTGACTCAACAACTTATCCTAAGGACATATGTGGGAATCATACTGAAGTCCAAAAAGAGTGGACTAAATCTAGAGAAATTGTAACATTTAAATTAATTATGCAAGATATTGTGAAAAGTATACTATAGCTTTTGAAAAAAGATAGTTGTTACAATAATTTCTTGGTTTTGTATTGTTTTTGGTCAACATATAAGTATTTAAATAATTATTATGTTATGTATGGGTATTATGGTAAAAAATGTGTGAACAAGTCAAAGTTAACGATCAACTAATAGTTGTATGGAAGCAAATGCAATGTTCAAATTGAGGTCAACTAATGGTTAAAAGTCAGCACTCATATTATTGTGATAATGAAAATGTAGGGGTGGCCATAGCATTTGATGTTGCTTTGAAATAGATCATCTACCCTTCCTAATTAGTTTAAGTTTATTATTCCATCTATATAATATGAGACATATTTGGAGTGTTGATGTTAATGGCTGGTGATGTACTATATAGACATGAGCAAGAAACAGGTATGCAATATAATATACATTCAGGATCATTCATTTATGAGAATCAATGTAGTGTTATTAATTATTTGACTATTCAGAACTACATCATGTTCATCCTGATTCCTTATCCTATTAGTTTGTATGCACTCACCTTATTGTCACTATTCAGGTTAAACTCTGACAAACAAAGAACTTGAAAATCCTGTTTTGATAGAGATTAATCATATTCTGAACATGAATGTTAGAAGTCTTAATGAGTTTAAGTCAACGCCATTCCATCTTTTCCCTCTTATCATGGTCAGGTAACTAGATTCATGTATAACGAGTTAAATTTTGACTTTCATACTCTGAGGAGGGAAGTTTCAGATTTGGTTGCTAAGTTGACAGACAAAAAGAGGTTTATGATGCAATTAGATCAGCTGTCAACATCTTGGATAGAGGTTTGTATGTTGTCTATGGCCATAGTGGAACCGGAGAGACATACTTGTGGAAAATGCTCTCAGCGTCATTGAAAGGTGATGAAAAAATTGTACTGACAGTGACATCCAGTGATATTACGACTTTGTTATACCTAGGGGTAAAGTGGCAGACTCTCAATTTACTATCCTACTGAATATCAAAGAAGATTTAGTATGCAATATCAAATAGGGTTTAGATCTAACAGAGTTACTCATCCATACCTCTTTTATAATATGGGATGAGGTGCCAATGGCAAATAATTATGCTTTCAAGATTAGATTGAACACTGAAGGATATATATAGTCATGTCTGTTTGGTTGCATCTGAAATGCCATTTGGTGGTGAAGTCATTATACTTGGTGGAGATTTTAGACATATATTACCAGTCATTCCTAGAGGTTGTAGAGAGGACATTGTGTTAGTGACAATCAATGCATCATACCTTTGACAGTATTGTAAAGTCTTCAAACTAACAAAGAACATAAGGTTAATGCCTTCAGATATAGCAGAAAATAATATGGATATAAAGGAGTTTACAGACTGGATTGTTGCAATAGGTGATGGAACATTTCCAATAATTGATGGTATTATAGATGTTGTTGCCATATCGGATGAATTTTTACTACACCATTATTCATCTCCATTAGGATGTATTGTACATTATACTTATCCTAACCTATTGAATCATCTGGGCGATGGTGACTATTTCAAGGATCATGCAATTTTAGCCTCGAGTTTGACGGTGGTTGAAGATGTTAATAATTATATGATTGATAGGCTATCCGGCGATGAAAGGATATATTTAAGTGCCAATAGTGTGTTTAGGCAGGATGTGTTGTAAGATTCCATTGCTGTTATGCATTCTGTGGAATTTTTAAATATGATCTCCATGTCTGGGGTTGAGACTTAAGGTTGGTTGTCCCATTATGCTAATGCATAATCTTGATAAGTCAATCAGACCATACAATGGTATAAGGTTGATTCTAACTCACCTTATGAGGCATGTCATTCAAGCAAAGATCATGACAGGTGACAATGTTGGACTTAGAGTCTTAATGCTTAGAATAACTTTATCACTATCTGACACATCATTGCCACTCACATTGTGTCGTCGCTAGTTCCCCATTATGCCATCCTTTGCAATGACAATAAACAAAAGCTTAGGGCAAAGTTTGAAGTTAGTTGGGTTATACCTTCTAAGACCTGTTTTTACACATGGCCAATTGTATGTTGTTGTTTCAAGAGTGAAACATAAAGATGGCTTCAAGATGTTACTTTTGGACAGTGATGACAAAGTAACAAATAGGGCAGCCAATGTTATTTACAACAAAGTGATTTTCAATGTTGTAAATTAGGTACATCAGTCATTATAATTGAGATGTATGTTGCGAGACACATGATAAGTAAAATATTTGTATATTTATTTTCCCCTATATGATGATTTTATGGATGATATTTGAGCTTAATTTAATGAATTTGGGTGTAATTAATAAATAAATAATGATTTTGGCATGAAATAGAATTTCTTGAAAAATACTAAATTAGACCCACTTTTAGTTTTCAGGCAATATCTGGAGCTCTAGATTTCGGATTGGGATGTTCTATGTATGGATAAAAAGCTAAGAAAGAGCTCTATAACTTTTATGTTGAGTCCAAAACCCAGTTCTATCTCCAAGGGTTTTAAATTTTGCTTGGATGTTGAGAGCGTGAATCATTTGCCATTCCACCAACCATTCTATCTACCACTTCATCTTCCTTGTCATCTACCGCTTCATCTTCCTTTTCATCTACTACTTCATCTACCACTTCATCTTCTTTTTCATCTACCACATTTTATTTACCACTTTATCTACCGTACTCTATTAAGTTTTATGCAATGTTAATTTATTTTGGTTTTGTTTTTAATTTCATCATGTGTTAAATTTCTATTTTCCTAGGGTGATGATGTAGCTTACTAATGACAGATTGAATCTTAACTTATTAAATCTAGTTTGAATTTCTCCTTTATAAATGAGTTTTAATTATTATTCTTAATGCTTTTGATTGACTGACCATCTTTTGAATGATTTCAATATGCATGTTGAGACCGGAAGGAGATGTATGTGTATAGATCCTATAATTAAAACCATGACTTGCATATGAAATAGGAATATATTCATATGAGTTGTGTAGTCTTACTGAGTTCTATAAATCTTAATGCATAATTAATTGCTTAAATTCATATAGGAATATATTGGTTTAGTAATTAATTATAGAATTGCTTGACCTTGGAAGAGGCTAGTAATTAAATTAGGGAAACTCGACTGTCAATCATGTGGAATAAATTGGGCTAGAATATATAAGTGATTCAATACGGAATTTGTTAAGTGAAATATGACCCCTAGGGCTTTTTCTCATAGTTGTTTCATATCATTTGCATCAGATTTAATTATCTTTTATTTCATACTCTCAATCACCAACTAATCGATCGACTAAATAGAATTAAAATTACTCATTTTGGTACTTAGTGATCAATCCTCGTGGGAATGATATTCTACTCACTTTTGTATTACTTGATTACGACAGTGTGCACTTGCACTATTTAATAGATCATTTACACTTGTAACAATACACATCATAATTGTATGCTTTAGTCTTAATTTATTGTCACAAATAGATTTTTATTGACTGTTTGATGCAATATTTTGGTTGTACTTTGAGTTTACTAATCATTTTGCTTTTGGAGCCTCAACTTTTAAACATGAGGTTTTGAACCCTTTAGGGTTTAGATAGTCCCGCTTCTTCATCAGCTACAGGGACTAGTGTTTTAAATATAATGAAATTAGAGGCAACAAAACCTTTGCTTGCAAAGTGTAGATAACAAAAACTATCTTAGGGCAGAATTTTGGGGGACATATAGTATATTAACTATCTAATTAAATACAATTGAAATATAATTTAACCGCCTAATGTCACATGTTACTGATTATATAATTTCTATTAACCATTAAAAAGTTGTCTAAAATTGTTTCTATATTATATAGATGACATTTGCAAATATTAACGACAAATGTACTATTTACTACAATAGTATAAAGCTCTACCCCGTGCATCACACAAAGCTTGTACTAGTTTGATAAAAAAGTCCTAGTTGCTTCCATGAGGTCCCAAATCCCTTTTGCATGAATAGACTTTTTCCCCACTAGGATGTGGACGCCTGCTAGTTACAAAGCCCTATATGGTATTTGAAATGTGTATCATAGAACTAGTATTAATCCATCAAGTGGCCTTGTTAATATTAGTTAAGTGAGATTCAAAAGTAACATAAGAAATACTCATATGTTGGTAAAAAAAGTCCCAGTTGCTTCCTTGAGTTCCCAAATCCCTTTGCATGAAGAGACTTTTTCCCTACTAGGATGTAGATGCTTGCTAGTTACAAAACCCTATATGGTATTTGAAATGTGTATCATAGAACTAGTATTAATCTATTAAGTGTCCTTGTTAATATATATTAGTTAAGTGAGATTCAAAAGTAACATAAGAAATACTCATATTTTTTCTTTCAAGCCAAGCTTCCACTTTGGGACTCTCATTCTTCATGTGCCCATTCTTACAGAAGAAATACTCAGCCTCTGTGTTTGAAGCTGAAATGGGAGCAATTTTATTCCTTGTTTCCTTATCTTTCTTCTCCTTTTTACCAGCAACTTTTACGGGAACTCAACCAAATGAGCCTCCTTGGGTGCAACTCTCCAATTCATTAACAGGCTTGCTTTCTCTTGAACATACATTGTGCATAGTTCATCCACTGTGTAACCCACGGTTTTATCAAGGCCATGACTAGTGTTCAAACTCGTTTTATAACTGAATAAGAGATCAAGAGTAATTAAAAATTTTTACAAAAAACCTGTACAATATGATCTCCATTCATTTTAAAGTAAAAGCAATTGGTTTGCTCGGTTCATCACATATATAATATGAGAGTATTGACATAATTCATGACATTTACCCGAGATAATATGATTAATCTAAGAGTTTTACAGGGCATCATTGCCTATCTTAGTTTCTCATATCGGGGATTACACAACTATACTATTCTATGGTCCACAAAATATATATATACAATTGTCCAAATGATAATCAAACCAAAAAGAAACTAAGACTACCACTAGCAATCCTAGTCGTCCTTGTTCACCTACTAGTCCCTTGACCTGCTTGCCCTGGCTAAAAATTGTTAATTAGAAAGAGTGAGATTCAAAAGAATCCCAGTAGTAACAGTTTACGTATATGATGTATAATGAAACATAGCAAGTAAGCATATATCACAAATCGACAACACAATATTCAATGTTTTTTGTCATGCCCTATAATCCTACCAGCCCGCAGGCATGGTCCTCCTCCATGGGTTGATCCCCCTATGTGGCCACAGGTTACAACTCTTCATTAGTATGCCCTATATTCCCACCGGCCCGTAGGCACGATCCTCTACCATGGGTTGATCCCCCTATGTGGCTGCAGGTCACAGCTCACAAGATTCAATGATAAATACACACAAGCAATGCATTAAATATGATATAGGATAAATTGTCACCACCTTGGTCTTTCCGTTCTTGATCAGGCATAGGCCTTCTACGATCCGAGCAAATATCAAATCCTATAGTCATAAGTAAGGACGACAGGTTATCACTTATTCCAATACTCAATTGACTTCAAAGCACTTAGATTTGGTTATCATTAATGTCCTTTAAGTGGCTATAATTGTCTATAATAAAAGCCCTAAAGGGTTGGGAAGTACTATCTTAAAGACCACTTTACAACAGTGAAAAGTTCTGATTTTTGGATGTTGACTGCAGCCAAGGATCTTTGGCTGTGGCATAAAATAGGTCAGAAACTTTTGGACTACAGCCAAGTACTTTTGGTTGCGGCCAAAAGCAGGTCAGAAACCTTTGGGCTGTGGCCAAGGACTTTCGGCTGCAGCCAAGCAAATTTCAGTTTCTGGGCTGAATTTCCAAAAATCATAACTAATTCTAGAAAAATCAAAATGAGGTGATCTCAAAGCCTAATGAAAGGTGTTTATGTCCTCTTTACTTGAAAATTATAGATCAAGGCTGTCTATAACCACAAAAAATCCAGAATTCCATAAATATTCATATTGTTCTAGAATTAAATCCAGTTTCAACCCCAAACTTTGGGAAATCATAACTCCTAGCTCCCAAAAATGAAATGACATGAATTATATGTATATTTTGAAGCTTGGCATGTGAAATTTAAGACTGGAAAGTTTCATAATTTTTCATAACCATTTGTCTATTCAAAACGTCCATGTAAAACAACTGCCAGCACAGAGTTTTTCACTAACCAAATCTTGCAACTTTTAAAACAAAGTTCCTAATGGTTCAAAATTCATATCCAACACTACTCCCACACAATTTTCCACAAAGAATTCAATGGAAACATCAAAATGACCAAATCCTCATTCCATTATCATGCTCTATTTTTGGAATATATCCAAAAAAAATCCCAAAATTGCCAAACTTGACATTTAAGCTTCAAGCAAATTCTATCTATCCAAAACACATACTCAAGACACTATATCCATGACAACAACATGCCATACACACCATGACCCTCATTTTCAAAAATCAACCCAAAAATTCCAGAAATTCCAAACTCAATCAATGGCTACAAAACCTATATAGAAAGGTTTGTCTTACTCACCTCCATAACTTCTCCAAAGGAGTTCCTTGGTTCTCCAAACTCCAAAATTCCTTGAGAGCTCAAACACTACCAAATGGTAAATCTAAAACCATGAAATCAAAGCTCTCAACACAAGGAACAATATTGTAGAAGAGAGTTTTGACAATAGAGGTCATTAAGAGGGTCAAATGGCTTACCTAAATCAAGAGTTCTTCTTCTTTCTTAGGCTGCAATGGCTGAATGAATAGAGAGAGAGAATGAGAGAGATGAGAGGTTGAAGATGGTGGAATGATGATTTCTCTTGCCCCCATACCATTTTAGCCGAATTCAAGGGAAGAGGGAGAGAGAAAAATGATTTTTAATTGCCATTTGACTTTTCCAACCACTCTCCCATCATCTCATCTTGACACATGTCCAACCCTCATTGGTTCTCATAAAGTAAGTAACTAATTAGTTACTCTAACCCTTCTATTAGCCATTTAGTTACACATCTCATTTCTCCTTAGTTAGCAATTAATTTCTTCATTAATCACTGACTAATTACCATACTTCCAATTTCTCTCTGATTATGACATATTAATTAAAATTGCCATATAACACAGAATAACTCAGATTTAATTCACAAATTATTCTCAATAATCATCATTAGCCCTTAATCAAAATTTGGGACATTACAATTCTCTCCCTGTTCAATAAATTTTGTCCCCAAAATTTGTTATACATCATTAGGCATAAACTCAGAAAACTGCTTCTTCATGTCCGCTTCCGCTTCCCAAGTTGCTTCACTTGGAGACTTACCTTTCCAGACCACCTTGACAAACAATAAGCTTCGATGCTTGAGCCGCCGCTCTTCTCGATCAATAATACGTTCTAGCTCTACCGCATAAGTGGAGTTATCTAGCAACTCAATTTCTTCATACTCAATAATATGTTAGGGTCTGGTTGGTACTTCTTGAGCTGAGACATGGAACACATAATGCAATCTGCTCAAATTCAGGGGTAGGGCTATACGGTACTCTACATGTCCGATTCGCGCCAGAATCTCAAATGGACCAATGTACCTCAGGCTCAGTTTCCTCTACTTGATTGCTCTTCCGATGCCTGTAACCGGAAATATTCTCAGGAAAACATGATCCCCTACTTCACATTCTAGATGCCTTCTTCTCTTATCAGCATAGCTCTTTTGTCGACTCTGTGCTGTAAGGAGATTCTTCTTGATAATTCAGATCAGCTCAGAGGTTTGATCAACAAGATCCGGCCCATACAACTTCCTCGCAGACAACTCTGTCCAACACAATGGTGATTGGAACTTCCTTCCATATAATACCTCATACGAAGCCATATGAATGCTCACATGATAACTATTGTTATAAGCAAACTCGACCAATGGAAGATAGTAGTCCCATTTTCCTTTAAAGTCTAGGACACACGCTTCCAGCATATCTTCTAGCATCTGAATGGTCCTTTTTGACTATCCGTTTGTCTAAGGATTGTAGGCCATGGTAAACCTCAATTGTGTACCCATATCTTCATGCAGAGCCCTCTAGAATTTTGAAGTAAAATGAGGATCTTTGTTGGAGATAATGTTCTTTGGTGTACTATAGAGTCTCACTCTCTCTCCAATATAGATTTCAGCTAGTCTATCAGGAGAATATCAAGCATTAATTAGTAAGAAATGTGCTGCCTTTGTGAGTCGATCAACAATCACCCAGATCGCATCATAGTTCCTAATCCTGGGCAGACCCACCACCAGATTCATGGTCACACTCTCCCACTTCCATTTTGGAATTTTCAGACTCTGAAGCAAGCCTGGAGGTCTCTGGTGTTCAATCTTCACCTTTTGATAGGTAAGACACCATACCACATACTTAGTCACATCACTCTTCAACCGTAGCCACCAGTACATAGACTTCAAGTTTTGATACATCTTGGTCATATCGGGGTTAAGAGTATACTGACTCTTATGAGCCTCATCTAGAATCTTCTGTCTCAAGTCCGCCTTTAGTGGAACATAGATTCTCTTCTAGTAACAAACCAGCCCACTAGGTGACAAATCATAATCCCGAGTCCCTCCTTACTTAGTCATAGCTCGGATTGACTGGGCTCGCTCATCTTACATCTGAGCCTCTTCAATTTCAGTCCTCAGGTCATTTTCCCTTTGGACAACGCCATAACTAGCACACAGGATATCATTTGAGAGATTAAAGTTCCAAAAATCCTTTATCAATTTCTTTTCTTGGTTCACCATCATTGCCAGTAGCACCGTCTTCCGACTAAGAGCATTTGCAATGACATTAGCCTTACCCAAATGATATTTAATCTCCAGGGTATAATCTTTCAGCAACTCCATCCACTGACACTGTCTCATGCTCAAATCTTTCTGATCATAGAGATATTTGAGACTATTATGGTCACAGTACAATTCCACTGTCACACCATATAAGTAATGACACTAAATCTTTAATGCAAACTCTATTGCCGCAAGCTCCATATCATGAGTGGGATAATTCATCTCATGAGCCTTCAACTTTCGGAGGCATAGGCCACTACTCGTCCCTGCTGCATCAGGACACACCCCAACCCCTGCTTACTTGCATCACTATACATGACGTAAGCCTCACTAGGATTATATAAAATCAATATCAGTGCCGTAGCCAACCTACCTTGAGCTCCGTGAAACTCTGTTCACAACGTTTATTCCATAAAAATGGTTGATCCTTCCTCGTGAGCTTGGTCATCGACAATGCAATCTGGGAGAAGTTCTGAATGAACCTTTGATAGTAACTAGCAAGACCTAGAAAACTGTGGATCTCAAAAATAGTTTCTGGCCTCTTCCAGTCAAGTACTGCTTCTACCTTACTGGTATCCATTGAGACCCCTTCTTGTGAGATAACATGGACAAGAAATTTCACTTCTGTATGCGAAAACTCATACTTGCAAGATTCTCAACACAATTCTCAAATGTCGTTCATGCTCTTCATTACTCTTAGAGTAAATCAATGTGTCATTTATGAACACTACCATAAACTGATCAAGATACTATTGAAAGATGTAATTCATATAATCCATGAATACTGTAAGTGCATTAGTAAAACCAAAGGGCATTACAAGGAACTCATAGTGCCAATACCTCATTCTAAAGCAGTCTTTGGAATATCCGCTGCCTTCACACGCAACTGATGATACCCTGACCTTAGATCAATCTTGGAGAATACATACGAGCCAGACATGTGATCTAACAGGTCATCAATTCTCAGGAAAGGGTACTTGTTCTTAATAGTTACTTTGTTAAGTTCTCTGTAATCTATACAAATCCTCAAGCTTCTATCTTTCTTTTTCACAAACAATACTGGAGCTCCCCATGGTGACACACTGGGTCGGATGAACCCTTTCTCAAGCAAATCTTCAATTTGTTTTTGCAATTCCACTAGTTCATTAGGGGCCATTCTATATGGGGCTTTAGATATGGACCCAGCTCTAGGCACTATCTCAATTGGAAATTCTACTTCCCTCTCCAAAGGCAATCCGCCAAGATCATCTGGAAACACTTCAGGGAATTCTCTCACTATAGGTATACTCTCTATAGTTTTATTGGTTTCTCCTTGAACAGAAAAGAAAACCATATACCCTTGGTATCCCTTTTTCAAACATTCCTCAGCCTTAGCCATTGAGAGGAAACTCAAATTACTGTTTACATTAACATCCTTCGCGGAGCAGGATACGCTATTTTTCTATTCCTACAATCCAGTATTACATTGTTCGCCATCAGCCAATCAATACCCAGAATAACTTCTAATAGATGAAGTGGCAAACAAATCAAATCGATGGTAGAGTCAAACCCCTCAATAGTATTAACACAATTCAGGCAAGCTTCTGCAGTCACAGTCTTAGATCCCATTGGTGTTGACACAACTAAGTCAAATGGTAATTTATGGATATGTAATCTAAGGCACTTTACACAATCATAAGCTATGAACGAATGACTAGCACCTAAATCAAACAAGGTTTGCAATGCCCTACCATTTAGAAGAATGTTACCTTGAATCAAATCAGGAGATTTCCTTGCTTCCTCGTGAGTCATAGCGCACACTCTTCCTTGATTCTTGGGCCTTAGTTCTACTGGCCGCCAGTTGTAATGAATGGTAAAATGCCCTAGCTGTTTGCAAGTAAAGCAAACTGGTAGCCCAGCATAATTCATACCAGGATGCACTTTGTTACAATGAGGGAATGGCCTCTGTATGAAGGATCTATGGTTCTTATTGTTTCTAGAATAGTATGGCTTCTTACAGCCGCCCTTGGATGAAGATCCTTGGTTCTTGCACTTCTGGGAGGAGCTTCCCTTACCAAAATCGCCACAATCACTGCCCTTACTCGGGTTGATATCTCTTAGATTATTCTCGGTGATACGACACTCCTCAACCGCTTTATTGAATTTATCAAATTGTCGGGTGACTAACCTCTTCTTCAACTCCGACCTCAAACCACATATTAGCATGTTAGAGCTCCACTCCTCATCATCCATTGGCCAGAGGTAGGAGGAGTATCAGGATAGACGGATAAACTGAGACAAGTAATCATCAAATGTTTCATTGTCTCCCTACTTGATAGCCAGAAACTCTGACTTTTTCTCAATTCTCACGGACTTTGGGAAGTATTTGTCATTGAACTGCTCTTGGAACACTTCTAAAGTCATTAACACATTCCGGGCTCGCATAGTCATAGCAATGTTTCTCTACCACCAGTTCGCGTCCCCTTCTAGCTTGTAGATAGCCAGTTTTGCTTTCACTTCGGATGAACACTCAAGCACCTCAAAGATTTTCTCCAGCCTCATTAACTAATCTTCCACCGCTTGAGGGTCAAATCTTCCTCTGAACATAGGAGGCATATGCATGCAGAATTTAGAAACCCAAAATTATAGGTCTCTATCTTCTCAGACAGATACCTCTTGCGACTCCTGATTAGGCACCGTGCGAGATGGGGTCTCTCAAGACCAATTAGAACCCTCAGTTGTCTCTTTATGTCGGGTCTCCTCACGTGCAGACTGGACCTTTTCCTCATTACACTTGGCCCTTTCCTCGTTGAGCTCTTTTCTCAACTCAGCAATCATATCTCTTTACTCTCGGATCAGACCCATCATCTTTTACATAGGGTCATGTGGATTGTCATTGAGTTCTTCCACCTCTGGTTTTGGTATTCTGACTCTATAGGAGCTATCGTTTCTCTTCAGCCTCTATAAATGGTTCACCGAGTCAGAAATCACAATAAAGTATACGCATATTCCTTAATCGCATATACCAACAATAACAGGAATATACATGTGTATACAACGACCAATTATCAATCACTTATCCATACTAAACCAAAGTACTAAGGCCGCTGTCCTAGCAAAATCTACCCATGCCAAGAAACCTGCTCTGATACCACAAATGTAACCCCTGACCGTATCAAGACCATGATTAGTGTTTAAACTCATTTTATAACTGAATAAGAGACCAAGAGTAATTAAAAATTTTTACAAAAAACCTGTACAATACGATATCCATTCATTTCAAAGTAAAAGCAATTGGCCTACCGGTTCGTCACATATACAATATCAGAGTATTGACATAATTCCCGACATTCACCCAGGGTAGTATCATTAATCCAAGAGTTTTACAGGGCATCATAGCCCATCTTAGTTTCCCATACCGGGGATTACACAACTACACTATTCTATGGTTCATAAAATATATATATGTACAATTGTCCAAATGATAACCAAACCAAAAAGAAACTAAGACTACCACTGGCAATCCTAGTCATCTTTGTTCACCTGCTTGTCCCTTGACCTACTTGCCCTAGCTAAAAATTGTTAATTGGAAAGAGTGAGATTCAAAAGAATCCCAGTAATAACAGTTCAAGTATATGATATATAATGAAACAGAACAAGTAAGCATATATCAAAAATCGACAACATAATATTCAATGTTTCTTGTCATGTCCCGTAATCCTACTAGCTTGCAGGCATAGTCATCTACCATGGGTTGATACCCCCTATGTGGCCGCAGGTCACAACTCTACATTGGTATGCCCTGTATTCCCATCGGCCTGCAACCATGGTCCTCCACCATGGGTAGATCCCCCCATGTGGCCGTAGGTCACAACTCATAAGATTATATGATAAATACACACAAGCAATACATTAAACATGATATAGGATAAAGTGTCACTACCTTGGTCTTTCCGTTCTTGATCAGGCACAGGCCTTCTACGATCCAAGCAAATATCAAATCCTATAGTCATAATTAAGGATGACATATTATCACTTATTCCAATACTCAATTGACTTGAAAGCACTTAGATTTGGTTATCATTAATGTCCTTTAAGTGGCTATAATTGTCTCTAACAAAATCCTTAAAGGGTTGGGAAGTACTATCTCAAAGACCACCTTACAACAGTAAAAAGTTCTAATTTTTGGATGTTGCCCACGGCGAAGGATCTTTGGTTGCAGCATAAAATAGGTCAGAAACTTTTAGGCTGCAGCCAAAATTAGGTTATAGAGTTTTGGACTATAGCCAAGAGTCTCCTGGCTGCGGCCAAAAGCAGGTAAGAGGCTTTTCTGTTGCGGCCATGAAAATTTCAGTTTTTGGGCTGAAATTCCAAAAATCAGAACTAATTCTAGAAAAATCGAAATGAGGTGATCCTAAAGCCTAATGAAAGGTATTTATGTTCTCTTTACTGGAAAAATATGGATCAAGGCTATCTATAACCACAAAAAATCCAGAATTCCACAAATCTTCATACTATTCCAAAATTAAGTCCAATTTTAACCCCAAATTTTGGGAAATCATAACTCTTAGCTTACAAATCAAAATGGCATGAATTATATGTCCATTTTGAAGCTTGGCATGTAAAAATTTGAGACTGGAAAGTTTCATAATTTTTCATCACCATTTGTCCATTCAAAACGCCCATGTAAAACAATTGGCAGCACAGAGTTTTTGACTAACCAAATCTTGCAACTTTTAAAACTAAGTTCCTAATGGTTCAAAATTCATATCCAACACTACTCCTACACAATTTTCCATAAGGAATTCAATGGAAACATCAAAATGACCAAATCCTCATTCCATTATCATGCTATTTTTTTGGCATATATCCAAAAAATTCCAAAATTCTAGAAATTCCAAACTCAATCAATGGCAACAAAACTTATATAGAAAGGTTTGTCTTACTCACCTCCACAACTTCTCCAAAGGAGTTCCTTTGTTCTCCACACTCTAAAATTCCTTGAGAGCTCAAACACCACCAAATTAGAAATCTAAAACCATGAAATCAAAGCTCTCAACACAAGGAACAATATTGTAGATGAGAGTTTTGGAATTAGAGGTCATTAAGAGGGTCAAATGGCTTACCTAAATCAAGAGTTCTTCTACTTTCTTGGGCTGCAATGGCTGAACGGAATGGAGATAGAGATGAGGGAGATGAGAGGTTGAAGATAGTGGAATGATGATTTCTCTTGCCCCCACACCATTTCAGCCGAATTCAAGGGAAGAGGGAGAGAGAAAAATGATTTTTAATTGCCATTTGACTTTTCCAACCACTCTCCCATCATCTTATCTTGACAGATGTCCAACCCTCATTGGTTCTCATAAAGTAAGTAACTAATTAGTTACTCTAACCCCTCTATTAGCCATTTAGTTACACATCTCATTTCTCCTTAGTTAGCAATTAATTTCTTCATTAATTACTGACTAATTACCATACTTCCAATTTCTCTCTGATTATGACATATTAATTAAAATTTCCATATAACACAGAATAACTCAGATTTAATTCACAAATTATTCTCAATAATCATCATTAGTCGTTAATCAAAATTTGGGGCATTACGCACTTTCTATTCCTCTTATATTCTTTGTGACATTGATCATGCATGAATGACATGATAATATTGATTATGTAATCTTGCAATTCTTATAGCTACTCCTATAATTGTTGCTGATGTTAATGACAGGACAAGTTTGGATGGTATTGACCATCTCTACTAGAAAGATGATATTATGTTGTAACTTGTTTGTATGGATATGAATTTTACATTGAGGATTCATGAACCCCTTAGACCAATTGATTATACAAATGCATGGAACTATTATGATGATGTTAGCATTCTAACTACCTATATCTTATGCTAATTTAAACTCATTACAAGGAGTATTCAGGGTGCAATCCCTAAATGTCATACTATCAAGGAAGACTTGCACATTCTTGACAAGTAATACAAGACATCTAACAAACAGTTGGGTAGGATATTATGTTTTAATTATGTAGTATGTGACTTGCAAGTGTTGGTCGAATATGGCAACATATAATAAAGATGAGAAACCTTTCCTCACAGTTGAAACCTTTTGAAATGAGCTGCACTAAGAATTGCTTAATGCGTTCCATTTTCTTTTGCCTTATTTTGTGTTGCCTTGTTTCATTGAGGCCTACAAGTCTCATGCTATATAATTCGAACATGGTAGTCCAAACCAACCATTTGTGGTGTGGCTTAAATTGCTTGTTAAGAGCCCACAAGTATTCCTTGCTATTATGGCATCCAGGGATGGCACCCGAATGCTTCTTGTAATCCAAGTTTGGATGAGTATATGTTGAAACCATGAATATATCTCAAGGCATCACTTGACCAGCATATGCTTTTACTCTAGACTCTTCTCTATTGTCTGTATCACAATACATGTGTCACTCACTCATTTGAGCCCTTTAATTATAGATAAGGCCTCACTGTATACAAAACACATTGAGCATTCTTTCTTTTTTCTTTTTATTCTCTATCCTTATTCTTGGTTTGGTCATTATGGTATTGGAGCTATAGATCACCCTAGCCACCATAAATGGATAACCAATTATCACTGGATAGTTCTGAAACAACTAGGACTCATACACCTCACCTTTCTTCTTCATCAACACTACCATTACCTTCCAATAATGTTTCTCACTATGTTACCATCAAATTTACCCAAGAGAACTATCTAATCTGGAGAGCACAAATACCACCTTTCTTATATGGTCAGGATCTTTTTGAGTATGTTGATGGGTCTGATCCTTCACCTCCTCAAGATCTACCTTCAAGTCTTCCTAACCCATCCTTCAATGCCTGGTTTCAACAAGACCATTTTGTGTTATTCATTCTTGTGTCTTCCATCTCAGAGAATATTTTTTCTCAATTTATTCTCCATCGTAATTTAAGGGACATGTGGAATGCTCTTGAAACCTCATTCTCCCAACAAACTTAAGCTCGTTTGGTTCATCTTCATCAATAAATTACTTCTCTTAAAAAAGGGTGGAGAATCCATAGCTGATTACCACAAATGAGCTACAGCTATTACTGATTTACTTGCTACTGCCGGCAAGCCTGTTGCGAATGATGATTTCACTACTTATCTCTTAATTGGTTTGGGTCCACAGTATGACACTATAGTCACTGTCAATTCAACTCAGAGATCATTCCTGTCCTTTGAAGTAGTTTTGAGCCACTTATTGACCTTTGAAGAAAGAATGTCGCATCAGGATTCTATTTCTCTTCCCATAAAAGTTATAGCCAACGTTGTTCAACGTCTTTCATTGGACAATTTTTCAACTGATGGTGGCAGAGGTAATTGATTCTTCAATGGTTAAGGATTCTATCATTGAACAAACAGAGGCAGCAGTAACAACCATAGTTATTATTGTGGAGGCAGAGGAGGATGCAACAATCATGGCCGGAATTAATATGGTGGAGGATTATATTCTAGCTATTGTCCTTTTCAGAGTGATATAGATAGTGGTCCATGTCAGCTCTATAGGCAATTTGGCCATACAACCCTCACCTGCAGTGTCGTACTAATCACACTCTCCAAGGCCTTCTTCCACCATCACTTGCTATGCACTACTTTGAATACTCCACTGTTGATGATTCTTTGTGGTACCCAATTACTAGTGCAACACACTATATGACCAATGATCCGTCAAGACTCAACCTTTACTCAGCATTGTACCATGGTGCAGACTCAATCCATATAAGCGATAGCACACTAATGGCCATTCAACATCTGAGCTTAAGGACTTTCACACCAAATTCTGGCAGTTATCTTATCTCATATCTTTTACATGTCCCAATATCTCAAAAAATTTAATGTTTGTTCATCAATTTTGTGTTGACAATGTTGCTTTTTTTTGAATTTCATTCCATTTTTTTTGTGAAGGATGAACAAACATGGAAAGTCGTACTCCACGGTCCTAGTCGTAATCATCTATATCCTTTTGCCTCTTTTACTGCTCTATAAGCCTTCTTTGGTGCTCGCACTTCTTTTGTCCAGTGGTATCGTTATCTGGGGAATCCATCCTTTCATACTGTTCAGCAAGTTCTCCAATCAAACTCTCTTTTAGACACTAATAAATAAGTCCAGCATCAATGTGTAGCATACCGATTCAAAAAGTCATCGATTGCTATCTACCATGTCACATCATCGTTCCAATTCACCTTTTAAATTAGTCTTTTGTGATATATAGGGGCCTTCCCCTTATGTCTCTATAACTGGTTTTAAATATTATGTTTGTTTTGTAGACTATTACTCTCGCTATATCTGGTTATATCCTATTCACACACAAAATAAAGTGCTTTCAGTTTTTCATCAATTTATGTCTCTTGTTGAAACCTTCTTTAACTCTCGCATATGATCCTTTCAATCCAACTTGGGTGGAGAATTTTGATCTGTAAACAAAGATTTAATATCTCTTGGCATTCATAATCGAATAACATGCCCTTACATACACACAAAAAATGGCACAATTGAAAGATGCCATAAGACTATAGTTGAATAGGGCTTGCCCTTATGCATCATGCTTTCGTCCCTCAAAACTACTGGACCATTGCATTTGCTACTGCCTCTTACTTATTAAACCATGGCCCAGTCCAACTTTATAAGGGAAATGTCCCTTTGAACTCTTATTTGTGTAAGAGGCAAGCTTCACCCAAGAGGGGGGGTGAATTGGGTGATGTTATAAATTTTTCGCTTGAAGTGGTGATATGTAAATATAGTAGATAGAGTAGAGTAGAGAAGATTTGAACACAGAGAGTTATACTGGTTCGGCCTAACAACAATGCCTACGTCCAGTCCTTAGAGATCAAGACCTACTGAGCTTTTCACTATATCTCCAAGATTCAATGGGCTCTCAGAACGCCACAAAACAACAATCGTCCTTAAACGAACTACGAGCAGAAATATTCTCTCAACAAGAAATTTCTCTCCCCTTTACGACAAGTCTTACGTGAAGAAAAACAACCTATGACTCTTCTCACTTGCTTATGTATACAAGACTTATGAGCAGCAACGTTCTCTCCTGCTTACACCACTGTAAGTCTTATGAGCAGCAACGTTCTCTTCTGCTTGTATCTTATAAGACTTAAGAGTGGAAGACACAATAAGGAATTCTCTCAACGGCTTCTCTCGTAAGGAAAAACAACCCTCTCAAGGTCCCAATACCTTGAGATCAAATACACATAGAATTTTGAATTGTATGAGGACTCTTTTACAGAGCAAATGAATGAACACTGAAGATCAATGTGTATACAGAGAAAAATGATGAATAACAGAAACTTGGTATGAGCTTATGAATGCATGTGCTATGTTGTTGTAGTTTCTCTTTGAGTCTCTGTACATATATAGTTGCTCCAGTTTTTGCCCGTTTGGAAATTCTTCATTTGTGGAGCGGGACATTTGAAAGTATTGACAGACACGTGTATGTTTGAATAATCTGAGTGCGGTAGGTGCCAGCGTGTTTTTAATCATCTTGTCTGCCGTTGTATTACTTTCCTCATGTGGTTCAATTCAAACGTTCATATTCCTGTATCATACTTTTAAAACAATCAAAACAATGATAAAAAGTAATGATGATAGGAATTAATAACAATAAACCATATTCATAATGAACGTTGTGATACTTAGCATTTTCGGTGGTCAAACAGGGCATCACTCGAGCATGAAGGCTCACTTCGAGTGATCTCCTATTTTCTTTTATTTGCCTCTGTTATCGGGTTGTGCTTGCATAAATTTCAGAGAGACAAAATCTTCACTCGCGGGTGAAGAGGGGTCTCACTCGAGCACAAAACCTCTGCTCGAGTGATCTTGTAATATCCACAGGGAATGTCTTCTCGGGTCATCACTCGCACACCATTTTGACAAGAGTGAGAATTTGTACTCGCGAGTGATATGGACCCTCACTCGAGCACACTTACCTCTGCTCGAGTGAGACGCATATTCTCAAGGAATATGCTCTCAAAACCATCACTCGCATCAGGATTTCAGAGGGATAGAATTTTCACTCGCGAGTGATGTGGGCCCTCACTCGAGCACAAAGACTCCTGCTCGAGTGAGAAGAATATTCTCAAGAATTATACCTTTTGAACAAGCACTCGCAACAAATCTGGAGAGGGATAGAATTTTCACTCACAAGCATTGACGTGTCACTCGAGCATATATGGGTGTGCTCGAGCACACTTGCACTTCTCTGAACTTCATGACTCTCGGCCAAGTGTTCGCAGACCCTTGCTCGAGCACAGAATGCTCATGCTCGAGCATTGATGTCTCTGCTCGAGTGAATGTTGGAAGCATGCTAATACTTGCTCTCGGCCAAGCACTCACAGACCCTCACTCGCATGAGTGCTCGAGTGAGAATGACTTATCTGCTCGAGTGCATACCTTGTGCTCGAGTGATCTAGTGAACACAAAGGGAGAATGCCTCTCGGGTACACACTTCCTGGCTTTCTCTCGCACCTGCTCGAGCACAGAAGAGATCTATGCTCGAGTGCAAAATCCTTGCTCGAGCACTCCAGTGTAATTTCACAGCAGATATCAACAAATCAACAAATATGCATTTGGTAACTTGGAAACTTTTCTTAACCTTCTAAAAACATGTTTTGCACATAATTGAATTATTGTTATCATCAAAACTTGGGATCTAACATTCTCCCCCTTTTTGATGATGACAAAACTCTTTGTGATGAAGATTTAAGAGAAATTGATGGAGATTGAAAATTTTTGAAATTTCTTCAATGTTTCCAAATGCATATCAAGTTTAAGTTTCAAATTCAAGTTTTCCTGTAATGTTTCCTCTGGAAACTTAATAGCCAAGGTAAGTATAGTATGAGGTATATAACTTAATAACTTGAAACATCATTGAAATTCTAAAGCTTGAACCATATCATTAACTTTGGAAAAACTTGAACAACATAACATAATAACTTGTAATTCAAAATGACATACATATCAAATCCTACCCAATACAGAAATCTACCCAAACACCCATATACACCCTACAGAAGCTCAGAAAACATCACACATCCTTCTCCCCCGTTTTGTCAACATCAGAAGGGGGTCTGGAGGTGGAACAAAGGAAATCATAGCAGAGAGAGGGTCAATGGGCTGACCAGAAGGAGATGGTGGTTGTGGTACAGATGATGAGGGAGGTAGTGAAGGCGACCGATCAAATGTAACATCTACATTGGAATCTGGATCGGTGAAGAGCACATGAGTCTGTGGTACTGAGGGAGGAGTGGTCTCAGGAGGCACCCCGGAAGATGAAGAGGGAAAATGGGAGTGCAGGAAAGTCTCCATATTGGTGATCCTCTGTGACATCTTATCCTGAGTTTTGAACATCAGTTCAAAATTAAGATTGGCCTTGTCTACCAGATTGATGACTTGTGCTTCCATCTTCTCCACAAGCTTTTCATATTCAGTGACTAACTCCTTCTTCAAACTTGATACAGCTTGATTAATTACCTCAGTCAGATGATTAGACAGAGAGGCATTGAGAAAGGAAGGAGGAGGAATAGGTCCTTGTACAGATGATTGTGCCTCATCTCCTCTGGATGGAATGGCTTCCCTCTTTGATGTGGCTTTGGTCCGACTCACCGGAAGATTGATACCCATGTGAGTTAACTGAGTCTTACCAAACCTTGAGATGAGAATCCTTTCTTTTCATTCCAAATACCAAATTTTGTTTTTCATCAAGATGAAGGAAACAAGTTGAGGATAAGGTATGGTTGTGGATCTTGTTGAAGAAAATCTAAACCTTCTCATCTCACTAAAAATGATCTCCCCTACATTCCTTTGTTGCCCAGCAACCAAAGAAGCCAAGAAATAGTAATCCTTTTGAGCAAAGTGGGTAAAATTCTTGGATTTATTGACTATGCTCCGGGAATAAATGTAATGAAGGATTCTGTGATTATCAGGCATATCAATAGGCTTGAAAATGAGGGGGCCAATTGGGTCTTTTGGTCTCAAAATTTTAAAAGTTTCATTGGCAGAGAAAGAGGGTGGATCAGTAGGAGGTGCAACATAACCAAGTAAATCATTAATGATTTTGGCAGAAATCATAATGAATTTCCCTCTAATGGTTGTAGATACAGCTTCTTCAATCAACTCACCAGATCTAGACATAATAATATGAGTTTTCATATTGCAATAAAATGTTTTCACAACAGTGGGGGAATATGGCAAATGAATATTTAGCCAGGGAGCATAGTATTGAAGGTAAGGGTACAAGTCCAAATGACAATTCTTTTTCAGATAATCCAGATCAACATATACTACTGGGCAGAAATGTCTATGTTTGAATTCATCATCATATACCTTCTGAGATAAGGCCTTAAGCTCTGTCACATTGAATCCCTCAGGAGGACTAGTGAGTTGGTCATCCACTGGTGCTTGGGAGGCAGAAGGTACTCCTGAAGCAGAGGCACTTGGTTGATGTGAACTTGAAACACCGGCTTGAGAAGCAATCTTCCCAACTATCTTGTCCAGTTTGGATTTCTCTATCGCTTCCCGGAGTTGTCTACTGAAGGTATCCCCAGAGGAAGAAGATGATTGGGGTTGTTCTGATTCCTTCTTCTTTCCCTTTCCTTGAACCTCTTTGGATTGAGACCGGGTGATTATGGGTTCCTTGAAGACCACACCCTTTGGTTTCTTTTGAGGAGGTTGGTCTTTCTTTGAAACTTGAGGCTTTGGGTGAGGTTTCTTAGCCGGAGTCCTCTTTTTGGTTTTGGGTTTAGGAGGGGATGAAGGTGAGGAAGAGATTTTAGGAGATGGAGGAGTAGGCTCAGGAGTTCCAGATTTACTGGCAGCAGAGTGAGTAGGAGAAGGTGAATGAGATCTTTGAGGGATAGAGGGTAGTTTTGTTCTTGCCATTGTTAAGAAAGTGGAAGTGAGGCAAAAACTCTTAGTTTTTGGAAGAAAGACAAATGGAGATTAGGGCACAAGTGAGAAATGCAGAGGGTAAGAATCACCTCTTATAGAAGATTGAGAGGTTGTAACGGCGATTTGAAGCAGAAAGACGTGATTGATTGATGAGAAAACGGTTGAAGGTGAAGAGTTGTGTCTTTCGAGTGAGAAAACACTTCGAGTGAGAGGAGGAAGTGCGACGTTCTGAGCTCCCCAGTAACTGATATAAGTGACAGTGCTCGAGCATAAACCCTAGTGCTCGAGTGATGTTCATACTGTGCTCGAGTGTGTTCTATCTGTGCTCGAGTGATCTTCTGGAAAAATAAAGAAACAAGTAAAACGTACCTGGATTGTGGATTCCTTGACATATTTTGCATCTTTGTACTCAAATCCTCCAAGATCATTTGAGTAACCATGAGTTTGATAACTTTTGCAAAGAAATTCCTCTTCTTCACTCGAGCAGGCATTCCTCACCTCAAGCATGTTCTTATCATGCTCGAGTGAGAATTCCTTACTCGCGAGTGAGTTCAATTCTCACTGTTGTTTCTGATATATTCCCTTGGTATTCTTAACTTCTCTGTTAACCTCTGTTTTAACTACCAAAGAACAGAGTATCCTAAATAGTGCTGTGCTCGAGCAGAGCTGCTTGTGCTCGAGTGACACAGCTCCTCACTCGAGCAGTACCCTCTGTGCTTGAGTGAGAATCCTGCAAAAACAAATTTTGGCCACTCTGATGCTAAAGTCAGTATAGTTATCATCAAAGGAACTATTTAATTAAACTTTTTAACAAGAAAACTTACAACTCATTGGGATTAACCATTCCCAATTCTCTTCGAATATAGAGGAATTGCTCTTTTGCAATTGGTTTTGTGAAAATATCCGCAAGTTGAAGATGAGTTGGTATAAATTCCACTTTGACATCTTTCTTTTGAACATGATCCCGAATGAAATGATGTCGAATGTCTATATGCTTGGTTCTAGAATGTTGTACAGGATTTTTTGCCAAGCTTATTGTGCTAGTATTATCACAATAGATTGGGATTTCTTTTAAATAAATTCCCAAATCTTGAAGTTGTTGTTTCAACCATAGCACTTGAGAACAGCAGCTTGCCACAGCTATATATTCAGCTTCAGTCGAAGATAATGAAACTGTGTTCTGCTTCTTGCTGAACCATGACACTAGAGAGCCTCCGAGAAATTGACATTGTCCACTGGTACTCTTTCTGTCAGTTTTATATCCACCGTGATCTGAATATGAATATGCCATTAAATACTCGTTCCCTCTTTTTGGATACCACAGTCCAAGCTCTAAAGTATCTCCTAGATATTTAAAAATTCTTTTTACTGTCTCTGCATGAGATACCTTAGGATTGGATTGATACCTTGCACACATTCCTACACTGAACTGAATATCTGGCCTGCTTGCTGTGAGATAGAGTAATGAACCAATCATTCCTCTATACTTTGTGATGTTGAAGCTAGGTCCCTTTACATCAGCATCCAACAATGTTGTAGAACTTATTGGAGTATCAGCTCCGTTAGCATTATCTAGTCCATATTTCTTCAACAACTCTTTCAAATACTTTGTCTGAGATATAAATATACCATTCTTCTTTTGTTTGATCTGAAGTCCAAGGAAGAAGTTCAATTCTCCCATCATGGACATTTCAAATTCTCCCTGCATAATCTTAGAGAATTCTTGACACATAGATTCGTTAGTAGCACCAAAAATAATATCATCAACATAAATTTGAACTATTAGAATATCATTTTTGTTATGTTTGATGAATAGAGTTGTATCAACTTTACCTCTGACAAAACCTTGATCAAGAAGAAATTTGCTTAGTCTTTCATACCAAGCTCTGGGTGCTTGTTTCAAACCATATAATGCTTTCTTAAGTTTGAAGACATAATCAGGTTTTGTTTCATCTTCAAAACCAGGAGGCTGTTCGACATATACTTCCTCCATAATATAACCATTTAGAAAAGCGCTTTTTACATCCATTTGATAAAGTTTAAAACTTTTGATGCAAGCAAAAGCTAAGAGTACTCGTATTGCTTCCAATCTTGCCACTGGAGCATATGTTTCCTCATAATCAATACCTTCTTCTTGATTATAGCCTTTGGCAACTAATCTTGCTTTATTTCTCACAATGATTGCTGATTCATCAAGTTTGTTTTTGAAAACCCATTTGGTCCCTATAACCGTATGATCTTTAGGTCGAGGAATTAAATCCCAAACTTGATTTCTTTGAAATTGATTTAGTTCTTCTTGCATAGCAATCACCCAATCATTGTCAGATAAAGCTTCTTCCATATTAGAAGGCTCAATTTCAGAAATAAAAGCTGAAAATGTTACCTCATTGAGGATTCTATTTCTGGTTTTGACACCTTCATGAATATCTCCTATAACTTGATCAATTGGATGATCCTTCATATGTCTCCATGCTTTAGGTTGAGCATGATCATCAACATCTTCTAAATTTTGAAAATCATTTGTTTCAAAATCATCCTGCTTTGAAATAGATTTGTTTTTCTTGATTGAATCCATTTCTTCTTCATCATTAAGTTTTGTCTGAGATTCAATTTCATCAAACACAACATGAATAGATTCTTCAATAGTACATGTTCTTTTATTGAAAATTCTATAAGCTTTACTTCTATTAGAATATCCTAGAAAAATACCTTCATCAGACTTTGAATCAAATTTACCTAAATTTTCCTTACCATTGTTGTGAATGAAACACTTACACCCGAAGATATGAAGATGAGCAATATTTGGCTTTCTTCCTTTGTAAAGTTCATATGGTGTCTTTCCAAGAGATTTGTGAATATATGCTCTGTTTGAAATATAGCATGCAGTACTCATTGCATCTGCCCAGAATACTTGTGACATCTCTTTTTCATTAAGTAATGCTCTTGCCATTTCTGTAAGCACCCTGTTCTTCCTTTCCACTACTCCATTTTGTTGAGGTGTTCTAGGGGCTGAAAAGTTGTGATCTATACCTTCATTGTTGCAGTAATATTCAAACAGTTGATTATCAAATTCTCCTCCATGATCTGTTCTAATAGAGACAATAGAAATACCTTTCTCATTTTGAACCTTTTTGGCAAACATAATAAATTCAGCAAAAGTTTCATCTTTTGAGGCAATAAATATAGTCCATGCAAACCTTGTAAAATCATCAACAATTACTAACGTATATAAATTTCCTCCAAAACTTTTAATTCTTGCAGGTCCTACCAAATCCATATGAAGTAATTGTAAAGGTTTTGAAGTAGAAATTTCATATTTTGTTTTAAAAGAAGATTTAGTTTGTTTGCCTTTTTGACATGCTTCACAAATCATGTCGTCTTTGAATTTGAGTTTAGGAAGGCCTACAACTAAATCTTTTCTGATCAATTTGTCAAGTTGATTCATGTTGACATGAGCCAACCGCTTATGCCATAACCAACTTTCCTCTGATCGACTAAGAAAACAATTTTCAGAAGAATTTGAATTTAAATCAATAGTATAACAATTACCATCCCTTTGAGCTCGGATCTTTGCCTTGATAGTTTCTTTGTTTAGGAGTAGATCTTTCTTGCTTACTATCAAGCACTCTTTCGAGTCGAAAATCACCTAGTTATCTTTGTCAGTGCTTTGGCTTACGCTTAAGAGATTGTGGCATAATCCTTCAACATAATATACTCCGTTGATTTGAATACCATCGGTTCTTCCTACTTCACCAATTCCAGCAATACGTCCGGATTGATTTCCTCCAAATGTCACCTTTCCTCCTTCTCTAGTTTCAAACATGGTGAACTTATTTTTGTCACCAGTCATGTGTCTCGAACATCCACTATCAATATACCATTTGTTCGCTCGAGATGCTTTGAGACATACCTAGAATAAGATGATCAAGTTTTAGGTACCCACACTTTCTTGTGTCCTTTGTGGTTAGTATTTGGAATATGTGTCCCTTTCGGAACCCATTTATATGTTCCAACAACCTTTCCCTTTTTGAAATAACACGATGAAGTATAATGTCCTTTCCTATTACAATAATTGCATGACACAAATGGATTTGATGTATGCACAGAATTCCTGAAGTATTTAAGATAGTCTCTACTACTCTTCTTATTCTTATCATGCATAGCATTATATCCAATTCCAGATTTATCAAAGGAAACTTTCTGAGAACTTAAGATAACCTTGAGAGTTTCACTTCCTTTAGTAAATTTTTCAACAATCTTTGTTAAGTCTTCTATTTTCTTATCTTTCTCTTTACACATTTCATATGATGATATGACATTACTTTCTAATTCTTTTACTTTCTTCTTATAACTAACCATTTCTTTAGCAACTTTAATGAACTCTGTATGCAATGCATTATATTCAGACAACAATTCATTATAAGAGGGTTTAGAGTCACTTACCTCAGAGTCTGATTCTTCTTCCTTAGCTACCAAGCATAGATTTGCTACTTCGTCGTTGTCATTTTCTTCGTCTGACGAACTATCACCCCAAATAGATGATATATATGCTTTCTTTTTTTGCTTCTTTTTGTCTTTGTTTCTGAAGCATTCAGATTTGATGTGTCCTGGTTTTCCACATTCATAGCATACTATTTGTTGTTCTTTGTTTTCTTTCTTGCTTGGTCCACCTTGATAATTCTTGAAATTCCTTTGTCCTCTTCTGTAGAATTTCTTGAACTTTCTCACGATTATTCCCATTTCATCAACACTAGGAACATCTTCATTCTCGGAAGTTTCTTCTTCTTCTTTGATAGCTTTAAATGCAACTCCCCTTTTCTTTTTATCATCGAATTCTTCAAGTTCCTTTTTGAATTTCAACTTACCTTCATATTCAGAAAGACTTCCAAAGAGAGCAGCTACGGATCTCATAGACTCTCCTTTGGCTTCTTCGATGGCTGTCACATTTGCTTCCCACTCTTTCGTAAGAATATTAAGAATCTTTCTTACCTGGGAATTTTGATCAAACGACTTTCCAAGAGCAGATAATTGATTAACAAGATGAGTATACCTTAGTTCAAATTCTGATATACTTTCTCCAGATTTCATACGAAATAAATCATATTCTGTAATTAAAGTATTGATTCTATTCTCTTTGATTCCAGATGTACCTTCATGAGCAATTTCAAGAGCATCCCACATATCTTTGGCAGTAGGTAGAGTACATATACGAAAATATTCTTTTTGACTAAGAGCACTCTGTATCATTAAAATGGCTTTACTATTTAATGTTACTAACCTTTTGTCATTCTCGTCAAACTCATCTGGGCTCTTTTTAACTGCTTTATCTTCGATTTTCTTCATTGGAACATAGTCACCATCTTGTATAACATTCCATAATCCGTACTCGTTAGCCATCACGAACACTCTGAATTTGGCTTTCCCGAACGAAAAATGTTCTCCAGCAAAACCAGGAGGTCTAGTGATTGAAGCACCGTCTGGAAGGATATTTTCACCCATTGTTGCCATTTGTCGGATCCTTCTCAAGCTGTTAGGCTCTTCGGAGAAGACGAGTCTCTGATACCAAATGTAAGAGGCAAGCTTCACCCAAGAGGGGGGTGAATTGGGTGATGTTATAAATTTTTCGCTTGAAGTGGTGATATGTAAATATAGTAGATAGAGTAGAGTAGAGAAGATTTGAACACAGAGAGTTATACTGGTTCGGCCTAACAACAATGCCTACGTCCAGTCCTCAGAGATCAAGACCTACTGAGCTTTTCACTATATCTCCAAGATTCAATGGGCTCTCAGAACGCCACAAAACAACAATCGTCCTTAAACGGACTACGAGCAGAAATATTCTCTCAACAAGAAATTTCTCTCCCCCTTACGACAAGTCTTACGTGCAGAAAAACAACCTATGACTCTTCTCACTTGCTTATGTATACAAGACTTATGAGCAGCAATGTTCTCTCCTGCTTACACCACTGTAAGTCTTATGAGCAGCAACGTTCTCTTCTGCTTGTATCTTATAAGACTTAAGAGTGGAAGACACAATAAGGAATTCTCTCAACGGCTTCTCTCGTAAGGAAAAACAACCCTCTCAAGGTCCCAATACCTTGAGATCAAATACACATAGAATTTTGAATTGTATGAGGACTCTCTTACAGAGCAAATGAATGAACACTGAAGATCAATGTGTATACAGAGAAAAATGATGAATAACAGAAACTTGGTATGAGCTTATGAATGCATGTGCTATGTTGTTGTAGTTTCTCTTTGAGTCTCTGTACATATATAGTTGCTCCAGTTTTTGCCTGTTTGGAAATTCTTCATTTGTGGAGCGGGACATTTGAAAGTATTGACAGACACGTGCATGTTTGAATAATCTGAGTGCAGTAGGTGCCAGCGTGTTTTTAATCATCTTGTCTGCCGTTGTATTACTTTCCTCATGTGGTTCAATTCAAACGTTCATATTCCTGTATCATACTTTTAAAACAATCAAAACAATGTTAAACAATGATAAAAAGTAATGATGATATGAATTAATAACAATAAACCATATTCGTAATGAACATTGTGATACTTAGCATTTTCGGTGGTCAAACAGGGCATCACTCGAGCATGAAAGGCTCACTTCGAGTGATCTCCTATTTTCTTTCATTTGCCTCTGTTATCGGGTTGTACTTGCATAAATTTCAGAGAGACAAAATCTTCACTCGCGGGTGAAGAGGGGTCTCACTTGAGCACAAAACCTCTGCTTGAGTGATCTTGCAATATCCACAGGGAATGTCTTCTCGGGTCATCACTCGCACACCATTTTGACAAGAGTGAGAATTTGTACTCGCGAGTGATATGGACCCTCACTCGAGCACACTTACCTCTGCTCGAGTGAGACGCATATTCTCAAGGAATATGCTCTCAAAACCATTACTCGCATCAGGATTTCAGAGGGATAGAATTTTCACTCGCGAGTGATGTGGGCCCTCACTCGAGCACACAGACTCCTGCTCGAGTGAGAAGAATATTCTCAAGAATTATACCTTTTGAACAAGCACTCGCAACAAATCTGGAGAGGGATAGAATTTTCACTCGCAAGCATTGACGTGTCTCTCGAGCATATATGGGTGTGCTCGAGCACACTTGCACTTCTCTGAACTTCATGACTCTCGGCCAAGTGCTCGCAGACCCTTGCTCGAGCACAGAATGCTCATGCTCGAGCATTGATGTCTCTGCTCGAGTGAATGTTGGAAGCATTCTAATACTTGCTCTCGGCCAAGCACTCGCAGACCCTCACTCGCATGAGTTCTCGAGTGAGAATGACTTCTCTGCTCGAGTGCATACCTTGTGCTCGAGTGATCTAGTGAACACAAAGGGAGAATGCCTCTCGGGTACACACTTCCTGGCTTTCTCTCGCACCTGCTCGAGTACAGAAGAGATCTATGCTCGAGTGCAAAATCCTTGCTTGAGCACTCCAGTGTAATTTCACAGCAGATATCAGCAAATCAACAAATATGCATTTGGTAACTTGGAAACTTTTCTTAACCTTCTAAAAACATGTTTTGCACATAATTGAATTATTGTTATCATCAAAACTTGGGATCTAACAATTTGCTAAAAGGCCTAATTATAAATTCTTGAAGGTTTTTAGATCAGGATGTTGGCCCAACGTACAGTCCTATGCTCCTCATAAACTTGCACCTAGATCTCAACTATATGTTTTTATCAGATATGCCTCTAATCATCTTGGATATTTATGTCTTCATTTGCCAACTGGAGAATCTATACCAATAGAGATGTGATTTTTGACAAGCACCTATTTCACTTTTTAACCTACTACCTAACTCTAAGCTCAATCCTTCCTCACTCACCTTCTTACCTTATTTACCCTTTGGGCCTTTACATCACACAAGCCCACCTATTCCAAACCAAATCACTAACACCAATCCAATTCTGCCTAACCCTCCTACTCAACCAACTCATCACCATCTACCTCCTCACCTTCTCTCTCATTGACACACACTTCATCCTCTTCCTCACCTCACCTGTCCCCACAACCTGCTCAACCTTCTCATTCCACAATTACCTAATCTAAAGCCAATACATTCAAACCAAAAACTCTCTCCTCTGACTTTATCTCTCAACCACCACCCTAATCTCACTATACCTCCGGCCCCATATACCTTCTTCCTACCTCTATTGCTCAAGCTCTAAAATTTCCTATGTAACCCCTACCTTGAAAGCCGTTAATATGGTTTTAAAATGTGTCATAAAATAAATGAGAGACCAAAGGATAATTTAAAACTCATTAAAGGTCCCAACTTCAAGACAGAATTCGGTCCTATGATAAAGTGTGTTTTCAAAACTTTTCAAAACCTGTTTAATACAGTCTCATTTCCACTTTTCAAATCTATTTGGCTTATTCAGTTCTGTTTCATTCATAAATATCAGAGTCTTCAATAAAATTTCCCGATGGATTTTTAGGTTATATTCATAACTAGTAAGGTCTACAGGGCATAATCTCCCATTTGAGTTCCCATATCGGGGATTACAAACCAATACATAAGTCCATGGTAGATACGCCTACCTTTACTACATTGATCTTACATTTACATTGTATACAACTAATACATTTAGCCAAAAGTTGATAACTAACACAAAACTCTAATCTCTTAGCTATGAGCACTTTCCGCTCGTATTTACCTGCTTCTCCTTTGATCTGCTTGCCCTAGCTGTAGATTAGTTATTGGAAAGAGTGAGATTCATAGGAATCTTAGTAGTAACATTTCACTCATATGATATATAATATAGCAAAGCATGAAAGCAATTATCATAAAGCAGCATTCACAGTAACATACACAACAGCATTCATATTCGTGACCTTCATCACATTCGTCACAATTCAAGACATTCACGACAGCTTTCACAACTATATATGACAACTTTCATAGCTGTATACATATTTGTGACATTTATTACACAACAGCATTCACAGAAACATTCACATTCTTCAAAATTCAATGATAAGCACTTACATACAAGCATTATACATGATATAAGAGAAAGATTCACTACCTTGTTCTTTCTATTCATGATCGGGCACAGGTTTCTTACGCTTAGGGTAGATGTCAAATCCTATAATCAAAATTAAGGATGACGAGTTTTTCCCCATTTCAATGTTTAAATAACTCTAAAACACTTAGGGTTAGTCATCATTCGAGACCTTTAGGTAGCTATTAGAAGCTCAAATAAAAGCCTCAAGGGTTGGGGAGAGCTAGACCGAAAACCATCTCTCAGAAGTTCAAAATGCAGGATTTTGGGGTTTGGTAGCAGCCAAGAGATGGCTAGAAACATTTGGGCCGTGACAAAGAATCCTTAGGCCATAGCCAAGAACAAGTCAGAAGGATTTGGTCTTGGCCGCAGCTAAGAACTGGTTAGACACTTTTTGATTGCGGCCAAAATGCCTGGCTACAGCCAAGAACTTGCCTGTTTTTTGGCTGATTTCCAATGACCATAACTCTCAGTACACACATCAAAATTACTCCCTCTTTACATCATTTAAAGCTTTCAATGATTACTCTTAACTACCAAAGTTCATAAATTTTAGACTTCATTTGCCATTTCAAAACACCAAGAAAACTAGCTCCCCTGTATAGAATTTTTCAATAACAAAACTTCAATTTTTAATCGATATTTCCAATGGTCCAAAGTTCACAACTAAGGCTACTCCTCCACAGTTTTTCAAGTAGAATCCAATGGAAATATCAAAACAACCAAATTCAAATTCCTTTTATATGCTCTATTTTGGCAACAGTTCAACATAAAATCCAGAAATTTCCAAACTACACATTCAAGTCTCAAACCAATTCCATAAACCTAATAGACACCACAAGACACCAATACTACCATCAACATATCATAACTCCCAAAACCCTAATATGCATGAAAATTAGGGCAAAATTTCACAAGCCAAAGCTCTCAACCAATGGCAACAATATATATATATATCAAAGAGGTTCTCTTACTTACCTTTATCACTATCTCTAGCTTGTTCTTTGATTCTCCAGCCACTAGTTTTCCTTGAGTACACAAAACACCTCCTTTTGAAAATCTAAAACCATACAAATGAAGCTTTCATCAAGAGGAACAAGATTAGAGAAGAGGTTTTTGGCAACAAAGGTGAAAACTCAAGAGAAACACCTCACCTTTAGCTCAACTCCTTTCTCTTTCTTTCTCCTTGCTTGGATGACTTTGAGATAGAGAGAGAGAGAGAGAGAAATATAGTGAATGATCATATTTTTTCTGCCTTCCCATGCCTTAACTAATTAGAGAAGAGAGAGAGAGAGGATTTGGGAATTAATTGTTTGACTTGTCAAACATCTCTTGCCTAGTTCATGTATTGCCATGTGTCACCATCTTGTGACTTCTCCAAAAAGCATGTAACCATATGGTTACTCTAACTAATTCCATTAGCCATTTAGTTACATCTCTTGTTCTTTTAGCTATTAGTTAATTTCCTCTTCGGTTACTGACTAATTGGCCAATAAATGTCTTTCTTCCTGTTTTACCTCTGACTATGGCAATCTTAGCTAGATTGCTACTTGACACATTATTTATTTCTATTTTCTCCTTCCATATTCCATTCCCCTTATATTTTAGGTCAATTTAGGCTTTGTCACCATAATTGAGCTTAAATAAAGGGTTTGGTACTTTCCATTGCTAATTCAGGTCATAATTCACATTTTATTCACTGAAAGAGTTCATCCATATTCATTGCATATTTTGGGGTATTACATCTTGATTGGTGTCAAGCACTGTATGATGAATTTCTCACACTTACATCCACCAAAACATGGGACCTTTTTCCCTATTCACCTTCAATGAATGTTGTTGGATGTAAATGGGTTTTTTTGCCAAAAATTTCATGCTGATGGGAAACTGGACAAACTCAAAGCATGTTTAGTGGCTAAAGGCTTTCATCAACAACTTAGGATTGATTTTATTGATACATTTTCTCCTATGGTAAATCCTACTACTGTTCGGCTTATTCTTTCTATTGTTGTCTCTCATGGTTTGGCTGTGAAACAAATCGATGTCCAAAATGCATTTCTTCACGGTTTCCTTCAAGAAGCTATTTTTATGCAACAACCCCCTAGGTTTGTTAATCCATATTACCCACAGCATGTTTGCAAACTTTATAAAGCTATCTATGGGCTAAAATAGGCTCCTCGTGCCTGGTTTGCACATCTCAGTTGAGGTTGCTACAACTTGACTTTAATGCTTCACAGTCAGATTCTTCTCTTTTTATCTGTTACAATTCTAGGATCACACTATATATTCTAATTTATGTTAATGATATTATATCACTGGCTCTTCTGAATCTTCCATTCAAGATCTTATTACTACCCTTAGACACTGCTTTCCAATTAAGGACCTTGGCTCCCTACACTACTTCTTTGGTGTAGAAGTTTTATCTTCCTCCACTGGTCTGGTTCTTTCTTATAGCAAACCCATCCTATATTTGCTTCAAAAATCACACATGTCTAAAGCTCGCCCTATATCAGCATCTATAGCCTCTAGGTCACATTTCTCTGCTAACAAAGGAACTAATTTTCCTGACCCTCAACTCTATTGAAGTGTTGTTGGGAGCCTTTAATACTTGAGTTTTACTAGACCTGACATTACCTTTGCTGTTAATCGAGTCTACCAATTCATGCACCATCCTAAAAAGTCTTATTGAACTATTGTCAAATGTATTTTATGATATCTTCTAGGCACCTCTTATTACTCACTTAACATTCACCCTTCCTCCTCTCTCATGCTCTCTACCTTTTATGATGCTGATTGCTGAGGCAATCCTAATGATGCTTACTCCATATGTGTTTTTGCCATCTATTTTGGCCCAAATTTGATAGTTTGGAGTTCCAAGAAATAACCTACTATGGCAAAATCAAGCACATAAGCTGAATATAAGGCCATTACTATCACTACTAGTGAACTCATTTGGCTTCAAAGTCTTCTCCATGAGCTTTGCATTACTTTACCTGAGGCTCCATTTCTTTACTGTGAAAATCTTGGTGCTACTTATCTTGTAGCTAATCCTGTTTCCCACCCTTGAGCCAAGTACATCCATCTGGTGTAATGACCTAATTTTAGACTAAGGGCTAATGGCTTTGAGATTGATTGTAATTAGTGTAATTAAACACTTTTGGTAAAATATGATATGAAATTGATATAAATGTTCATAGTGATGATTTATTAATCATAGTGAAACTAGGGGCAAAATTGTAAAATTGGAAATTTACCTACCACTTAATCAATTACCAAAGAAGAAACTCAATGGTGATTAGAGATCAAGGGTTGAGATCTATTAGCTATGGGTCAGAATCATGTGCTTTAGGCTTATGTGAGCTCATGGAAGGAGTGAACAAGATATGGCCAAGTGGCATTGCATGGGCCATAGGATTGTGCTAAAAGACAAACAATTACTTTCTCTCTCTCTTTTCTTTCCTATTCGATTTTGATCTCGGGAAGGGAAAATATATCCATATACTAAAGAAGAAAAGGAAGAACAAAGGTGAGATTTTGATGCCTTGTTGATCTCTAATGCCCTAAACTTCTTCTCTAATATTATGCACCTCATTAAAAGCTCTATTTTGGTGGTTTCAAAATTCTAAAAAGTGGTGATTTGGGTATTGGAGCAAATTTGGAAGTTTAAGAATCAAGCATTTGACTTTGGGAAAGTGAAGAGGTGAGCATTTGGTGCTTTTTGGTATATATATTGTGATTTTTGGATAAGTTTGATAAAATCTGGAATTTTGCCCTGGTTTTTGTGTAAATTTTGAATGTATGAATTTCATAGTGGATAATGTTGGAATTGGTGCATTGTGAAGTTATTTGAGTACTAGATATAGTTTTGAGTTTTGGAAGTATGTTGATTGGAATTGGGTATTGTGTGTGAATTAGAGGCCTAAGAGTTAGATTGTGGTTAAAATGGTTTTTGGGTGTTTTGGAGGTTACCATTATGTTCTTTAGGCAATGTTATGTGGGTATAAGCTTTATATGGAGTTTGGGAGCCATTAGGAGCAATTTTAACCAATCTGGGAATTTCTGACAGTTGCTGCGATCTGGGCAATCTGATAGCATCACTCGAGTGAGGGAGGATCTCACTTGAGTACTGTCCTGTAATTCCCTTTCTCCTTTGTGTTTTGCCTGGGTTCTCATGAAAGAAGCTCAAGTACACTTCTTAAACTGTGAGTGAAGTTGGTGATCACTCGAGTAAGCATGAGATCACTTGAGTGATGGTATGAGTTCATGGTTAGGGTTGCTCTTGGGTCATCACTCACTGGTCAATGTTCAAGAGTGTGTTCTGACACTCGCAAGTATGGGCTCCTCACTCGAGTGCCAAGGATGGTACTTGAGTGAGCCTTTCCCCTTGATGTTGCATGTGCTCTTGGATTATCACTTTCTGCGATGCACTTTCGAGGACTTGAATAGATTTGGAGTCATCACCCGAGTGCAAAGCCTTATGCTCGAGTATTATGAGCACTTTTTGGTTGAAGTAGTTGTTCACTGTCAAACACTCAAGAGTGAGAGCCGTTCTCACTCGAGTGAGGTCATCTTCACACGAGTGAGTCAGCCAAAAATCATTGTTGTGCTTCCGAAAAAGTGATCTTCAAGGTAGCTTCTTCCAACCCTTTTAGTATGTGTTTAGGCCTCTAATGGACATCCTAAAGAGTTTAAATGGTAACCAACTTAGAGTATTATGGAATAAGTATTTGGTAAAGAGACTGATTGGTTGTCCCTAATTTGGTTATAGGATTTGACATCTGTCAGACTAGTGAGCCCACTATGCCAAAGAACGTCAGGAAATATTCCAGTAGTGACTCCTCTCTTATACTGTGTGTAAATGTATTGTATGTATGCCTATCATGCATTATGTTGCTACTACTATTTTGTGATACATTGAGATGCTTTATGGAGCTTTGTTCTTTGTGATGCTGCTGCATAGTATTTACCGCTGAAGCGGGCATAGTCATTATAGTAAAGGATGGCATAGTGTTTACCATGAAAGCGGATATAGATCATTGTGATACAGCCGTGAGTGCTGTCGATTGTGGTACGAGCCATGACTCATACTGTTGTTGTTGGACATGATGAACTTACATGCTTTGTGTTTATATATTGTATGAGTGATTTGTTACTACTGGGATTCTTTAAAATCTCATTCTTTCCAATGACTAACATTTCAAACAGGGCAAGTGGCTCAAAAGGGAAGCAGACAACCAGGAGTGTTTAGGACCTCTTAAAGACATTTTGTTGGGGGTTGGTTATCTGTTTTTGGTTTGGAATAACTATATATATGTGATGTAAATAATATTTTTGGATATGTAATCCCCATTTAGGAAAACTCTAAACCCATTATATATATACAAGTAACCCAGGGTTGCCGGGATTTTAGTTTTGCACTTTGATATTTATGAATGTGATTTAATTGCATAGGTAATTGTATTCAAAAGTGAATGTGAGACCGTATGAACTATGTTTTGAACTGTTTTTCGGTATACCCCATCTTGAAGATGAGGGATTATAAAGGTTGTTTTTGTCTTATTGGTCTCTATTTCACTTAAATTTCATAATCTGGATATAATTATGGTGAGGGGGTTACATTTTTGGTATCAGAGCTATAGTTCCTGGCAAGGGTATAGTTGCTAGGATAGCTCCCATAGTTGGCTTTAGTGATAGGAGATCATTTGTGAATGATTTTTTATACACATGTGTTTTGATTATTTGGACATCTGTATGATATGTGGAATTATGTGTATACCATGATTGTTGGATTAATGGGGTGAATTATTTGTAGAATGAAAAGAGCAACAAAAGGTCGCCCCATAGTACAACAAGTAGATCCCGAGGTGGAGATGGTTAATTATAATCTACCGGACTCGTTGCAAGAAATGATGGGGTTGATACGGGATTAGAGGGATATGATAGCTGAGCTACGAGAAGAGCTCAGAGTTGAGAGAGCTAAGAACAATAAGGGTCGAGGTCAGTCTACTTAAGAGGAGACTTAAGAGGGGACCCTTAAAGAAGAAACGGCTGAAGGGTCACCACGACCGATCGAATCACCTCCTCGTGCTAGACCAAACCCTGAATCATATGGAGTCCCAGCTAGAGAGGAAAGAGATCTTCAATTTTGGGTCTCCAAATTCTGTAAACACCTTTCTCTAGTATTTAAAGGAAGATTTGATCCTCAGGCGGCTGAAGATTGGCTAAACCGTCTTGAGAAGATTTTTGAGGTTCTTGTGTGTCCCTTATAAGTGAAAGCTAGACTAGCGGTGTATAAGCTTGAGGGGGATGCAGATCGCTAGTGGCGAAATATTGCTTTGTCATTACGGAGCAAAAACATACCATGGACCTGGGAGGTGTTCCAACAACACTTTAATGAAAAATATTTTCCTAAGTCAGAGAGGCTTGAGAAGGAGACTGAGTTCTTGAACATCAAGAAAGGGGACACGAAGTCTTTTGATGAGTATTTGTCCCATTTCATCCGTTTGTCTAGATATTCTCTTATCTATGGAAGATGGACGATGAGGAGTTGAGCTTGGATATGCTAGTACAGGGTTTGAGCCGTGACATGAGGAAGAGGTTAGCCACTCATTAGTTTATCGAGTTCAACAAGGTGGTTGAGGAATGTTGAATCACATAGAGCAATCTGAGAGAGCTATATCCAGCTAAGGCTGCTAGTGGTCATAGTAAGCCCAGTAGGGGCAGTGCCTCTTAGAAGCGGAAAGGCCTGAGATCATCATCGTATAAGGGCAGTGGTAAAAATCCCTACCAGTTCGAGAGTCATGATCCGCAGAGAGCTCCTACAGTATGGACATGTCCTCATTGTAACAAGCCACATCATGGCAAGACTTGCGATGGCCGGGTGATCTGTTTTAATTGCAAGCAAGTGGGGCAAACATCTATTGAGTGTGGACAGCCATAACAAGAGCAGAGATTAAGGGCTCAGGGCCGAGTCTTTGCTATGACTCATGAGGAAGCCCGTAAATCCCCAGAATTGATACAAGGTACAGTTCTTCTCAATGGATGTATGTTACAAGCATTGTTTGACTTAGGTACAAGCCACTCTTTTATCGCATATGATTGTGTGAAGTGCCTGGGATTGGTTGTGCATAAATTGCCTTTTGATTTAATTGTGTTAACACCGATGGGTGTAAAAGCTGTGACTATATAAGCCTATTTAAATTTTGTTGTAACCGTTGAGGGTCATGAATCTGTGGTAGATTTGATTTGTTTACCGCTCTACCAATTCTAAGTCATTTTGGGTTTTAATTGGTTGAGAGCCAATAATGTACTATTAGATTGTGGGAACAAAAGGATAGTGTATCCTGTTTCTCAAAGCATTATTGACAGGAATGTTGGTCTAAATTTCCTTTCAACAGCTAAGGCTGAGAAATATTTAAAAAAGGGCTGTCAAGGGTATATAGTTTTCTTTTCTGTGCAAGGAGAAACCAGTGAGTCTTTAACTAGTATAGTCGTAGTGAATGAATTCCCTGAGGTATTTTCGGATGACCTAAGTGGGTTGCCTCCTGAAAAGGAAGTTCAATTTCTAATTGAAATTGTGCCTGGAGTTGGTTCTATATCCAAAGTCTCATATCGTATGGCCCCAAATGAAATGGCAAAATTGAAAAAGCAGATTGAAGATTTACTTGAAAAGGGGTTTATTAGACCCAGTAAGTCACCTTGGGGAGCTCCAGTTTTGTTTGTGAAAAAGAAGTCTTCGTTTAGGTATTGATTATCGAGAGTTGAATAAGATTACTGTCAAGAACAAGTACCCTCTCCCAAGAATTAATGACCTTTTAGATCAATTATCTGGTTCATGTGTATTTTTAAAGATTCATATAAGGTCAAGGTATCATCAGCTGCGAGTGAAAGCAGAAGATGTTCTGAAGACTGCTTTCCAGACTAGGTATGGTCATTATGAATTCTTAGTGATGTCGTTCGGGTTAACCAATGCACCTGCGGTTTTCATGGATTACATGAACTGTGTTTTCCGACAATACCTAGATCAGTTTGTTGTGGTATTCATTGATGATATTTTGATATACTCTAAGAGTAGAGAAGAACATGAGCATCATTTGAGAATTATGTTAAATACATTATGTGAGAAGCAGCTCTATGCCAAATTGAGTAAGTACGAGTTTTGGCTATCAGATGTAAAATTCCTTGGCCATGTTATCTTGCAAGAAGGGGTCTCTGTGGATCCCAAAAAAGTGGAAGTAGTACAGGACTAGAATAGGCGAGAAACTATTATGGAGGTACGTAATTTTCTGGGTCTTGCTGGTTACTATCAGAGATTCATTCAGAATTTCTCCCGTATTGCTTTGCCGATGACCAAGCTAACGAGAAAAGATCAGCCATTTGTGTAGGATGAACATTGTGAAAATTGCTTTGTGGAGCTGAAAAAGAGGTTGACTACGGCACTTGTGTTGATTATACCTGATCCCAGTTTGACATACGTTGTGTATAGTGATGCCAGTAGGCAAGGATTAGGGTGTGTCCTTATGCAGCAGGGACGTGTGGTGGCCTACACCTCTTGACAGCTTAAACCTCATGAAATGAACTATCCCACTCATGATCTGGAGCTTACGGCCATTGTGTTTAGTTTGAAGATTTGGTGGTATTATTTGTATGGTATGATGGTAGAACTGTATTGTGACCACAAGAGTCTCAAGTATCTGTATTATCAAAAAGAGTTGAATATGAGACAAAGTCGCTGGATGGAGTTACTTAAGGACTACAGCCTAGAAATCAAATATCATCTGGGTAAGGCAAATGTAGTTGTTTATGCTATTAGTCGAAAAATGGTGTTTGTGGCAGATATGATGATACATGAGGGGAAACTGATTGCTGATTTTTGAGATATGAATTTATCAAACCAGATCATATGTGCCAACTATACTGTTTCCCAAGAGGTAAGTGACTTGAGAGCTAAAATTGAAGAGGCTTAGAGACAAGATGGCTGGATACAGCGTAATCTGGCCAGAATTGAACGGGGAGAAGCTCAGGTCTATGATTTGTCGCCTAGTGGACTACTTCGCTATTAGAAAAGGATTTATGTTCCACTCAAGGCGGAATTGAGACAAGATCTTAGATGAGGCGCATAAGAGCCGGTACACTCTTCATCCGGGTATGACCAAAATGTATATAATTTGAAATCTGTGTATTGGTGGCCGGGATTGAAGAGTGATGTGATGAAATATGTGCCGCGGTGTCTCACTTGTCAGAAAATAAAGATCAAGCACCAGAGACTGCCTGGTTTGTTGCAAAGTCCTGAGATTCTGGAATGGAAATAGGAAAGTGTGACCATGGACCTTATGGTAGGATTGCCCAGGATAAGGAATTATGATGTGATCTGGGTAATTGTGGATCGGTTAATGAAGTTAGCACACTTCATACCGATCAATGCTAGTTACTCTCTGGACAAGCTAGCAGTAATTTATATTCAGGAGATTGTGAAGCTCCATGGCATACCGAAGAATATCATTTTTGACCAAGATCCCCGATTTACTTTGAGATTTTGGAAAGCGTTGCATAAGGCATTGGGAACTTAATTAAGATTCAGTACGGCTTATCATCCTCAGACAGACGGACAGTCAGAGAGGACTATTCAGACATTGGAAGATATGCTACGTGCATGTGTAGTTGACTTCAAAAGAAGTTGGGATCATTTTCTTCCACTTGCTAAATTCGCCTACAACAATAGCTATCATGCGAGCATCTAGATGGCACCGTATGAAGCGTTCTATGGGAGGAAATGTCAATCACCATTGTGTTGGAATGAATTATCTGAGAGGAAGCTTTATGGGCCGGAGCTTGTTGATCAAACCTCAGCACAAATTCGAATTATTCGTAAGAGGCTCCTTATAGCTCAGAGTCGGCAGAAAAGTTATGCAGATAAAAGGAGAAGGCCTCTAGAGTTTGAGGTTAGTGATCATGTGTTTCTGAGGGTCTCTCCAGTTACTGGCATCGGGAGAGCGATAAAGAGAAACAAGATGAGCCCGAGGTATATAGGTCCTTTTGAGATCCTTGAGAGGATTAGACCTGTTGCGTATCGAGTAGCCCTACCCCCAAACTTGAGCAGACTTCACGATGTGTTTCATGTTTCCTAATTAAAGAAGTACTAACCGGATCCATCTCAAATCGTTGAGTATGAGGAAGTGGAGTTGCAAGATAACTTTAAGTATGCGGTGGAGCCAGAATAGATTATTGATCATGAAGAACGACGGCCCAGACACCAAAGTATTCCTTATGTGAAAGTGATCTGGAAGGAAATGACCTAAAGAGAAGCAACTTGGGAAGCGGAAGAGGGTATGCGGAGATTATCTCTGGAGTTTAGGGCTCAAGTATTTTGACAAATTTCGAGGGCAAAATTTATTTTACAGGGGGAGAATTGTAATAACCCAATTTGAGATTAAGGGCTAATGGCTTTGAGATTGATTGTAATTAGTGTAATTAAATACTTTTGGTGAAATGTGATGCGAAATTGATATAAATATTCATAGTGATGATTTATTAATCATAGTGAATCCAGGGGCAAAATGGTAAAATTGGAAATTTGCTGATCAATTGATCAATTACCAGAGAAGAAACTCATTGGTGATTAGAGATCAAGGGTTGAGATCTATTAGCTATGGGTCGGAATCCTGTGCTTTAAGCTTATGTGAGCTCATGAGGGAGTGAACAAGATGTGGTCAAGTGGCATTGCATGGGCCATAGGATTGTGCTAAAAGACAAACAATCACTTTTTCTCGCTTTTCTCTATCCTATTCGGTTTTGATCTTAGGAAGGGAAAAGATATGCCCACATTATTATCTTCTTCATCATATCTCCTCATCTCACTCTCTTCCTTCATTTTTCCAGTGACTAAAGAAGAAAAGGAAGAAGAAGGGTGAGATTTTCATGCCTTGTTGATCTCTAATGCCCTAAACCTCTTCTCTAATGTTATGCACCTCATTAAGAGCTCCATCTTGGTGGTATCAGAATTCTGAAAAGTGGTGATTTGAGTGTTGGAGCAAATTTGGAAATTTGAGAATCAAGCATTTGACTTTGGGAAAGTGAAGAGGTGAGCATTTGGTGCTTTTTGGTATATATATTGTGATTTTTGGATAAGTTTGATAAAATTTGGAATTTTTCCCTGGTTTTTGTGTAAATTTTGAATGTATGAATTTCATAGTGGATGATGTTGGAATTGGTGCATTGTGAAGCTATTTGAGTATTAGATATAGCTTTGAGTTTTGGAAGTATGTTGATTGGAATTGGGTATTGTGTGTGAATTAGAGGCCTAAGAGTTAAATTGTGGTTAAAATGGTTTTTGGGTGTTTTGGAGGTTACCAATGTGTTCCTTAGGCAATGTTATGTGGGTATGAGCTTTGTGTGGAGTTTGGGAACCATTAGGAGCAATTTTAACCAATCTGGGAATTTCTGTCAGTTGCTGCGATCTGGGCAATCTGATAGCATCACTCAAGTAAGGGAGGATCTCACTCGAGTGTTGTCATGTAATTCCCTTTCTCCTTTGTGTTTTGCCTGGGCTTTCATGAAGGAAGCTCGAGTACACTTCTTAAACCGCAAGTGAAGTTGGTGATCACTCGAGTGATGGTGTCAGTTCATGGTTAGGGTTGCTCTCAGGTCGTCACTCGCTGGTCAATGTTCAAGAGTGTGTTCTAACACTCGCAAGTATGGGCTCCTCACCCGAGTGCCAAGGGTGGTGCTCGAGTGAGCTTTTCCCCCTAATGTTGCATGTGCTCTCGGGTTGTCACTTTCTGCGTTGCACTTTCGGGGACTTGAGTGGATTTGGAGTCATCACCCGAGTGCATAACCGTATACTTGAGTATTGTGAGCACTTTCTGGCCGAGGTAGTTGCTCACTGTCAAACACTCACAAGTGAGAGCTATTCTCACTCGAGTGCTAGTCTCTCATCACTCGAGTGAGTCAGCCAAAAATCAGTGTTGTGCTTCTGAAAAAGGGGTCTTAAGGGTAGCTTCTTCCAACCCTTTTAGCATGTGTTTAGGCCTCTAATGGACATCCTAAAGAGTTTAAATGGTAACCAACTTAGAGTATTATAGAATAAGTATTTGGAAAAGAGATTGATCGGTTGTCCTTAATTTGGTTATAGGGTTTGACATCTGTCAGACTCGTGAGCCCACTATGTCAAAGAATGTCAGGAAATATTCAGGTAGTGACTCCTCTCTTATACTTTGTGTAAATGTATTATATGTATGCATATCATGCATTGTGTTGCTGCTGTTGTTTTGTGATACATTGAGACGCTTTGTGGAGCTTTGTGGTGCTTTATGCTTTGTGATGCTGCTGCATAGTGTTTACCGTGGAAGCGAGCATAGTGATTACAGTGAAAACTGGCATAGTGTTTACCACAAAAGTGGGCATAGAGCATTGTGATACAGCCGTGAGTGCTGTCGGTTGTGGCGCGAGCCATGATTCATAGTGTTGCTACTGAACATAATGAACTTACATTCTTTGTGTGTATATATTGTATGAGTGATTTGTTACTATTGGGATTCTTTAGAATCTCATTCTTTCCAATGACTAACATTTCAGATAGGGCAAGTGGCTCAAAAGGGAAGAGGACAACCAGGAGTGGTTAGGACCTCTTAAAGACATTTTGTTGGGGGTTGGTTATCTGTTTTTGGTTTGGGATTACTATGTATATGTAAATAATATTTTTGGATATGTAATCCCCATTTTGGGAAACTCTAAACCCGTTATATATATATACAAGTAACCCGGGGTTGCCGGGATTTTAGTTTCGCATTCTAATATTTATGAATGTGATTTAACTGCACATGTAATTGTATTCGAAAGTGAATGAGGCCGTATAAACTATGTTTTGAGCTATTTTTCAGTATACCCCATCTTGAAGATGAGGGATTATAAAGGTTGTTTTTGTCTTATTGGTCTCTATTTCACTTAATTTTCATAATCTGGATATAATTATGGTGAGGGGGTTACATCTGAACTGCCACTTTGTTTGAGAATAATTAGTTGCTGGTCTTCTCTTTAATCTTCACATGCATATCCTTCAAAGATCAGATTGTGGATGCTCTAACCAAGCCTTGCCTTCTACTTGCTTTATTCGTCTTCATTTGAGTCTTACTGTGTTGCCTGCCCAGTTTGACTCATGGGGGAGTGTTGAAACCACTAATATATCTCAACACATCAAGTGACCAGCATATGCTTTTATTCTAGACTTTTCTCCATTGTATGTATCACAATAAATGTGTTACTCACTCATTTGAGCCCTTTTATTATAAATAGGGCCTCACTATATACAAAACACATTGAGCAATAATATTATCCATTGAGCATTCTTTCCTTTTGTTTTTTATTCTTTGTCCTTATTCTTAGTTTGCTCATTAGTATAAGAGATAGACAGCTATATCGAACCCCATGATAATAATAGTTCCTTTCAGCTCGATCATCAAAATCATCAGTTGGTATAGGGAGTTCATTAACCCCCAATGTAAAATTCAAAAACATACATCCAAGCTACAACAACATAATATCATATTTCCAATAAGGCAGTTAGTCATCTAAAATTGGTTTGTTATTAACTTCAACAACAATTCTAAGAGTAGCTATAGGAATTGCAGGATTACAAAATTGAATACACTCACATATTAGTTTTAAGACTGGCATAATTGTTGTGCTATACATGTATGCTCAATATTGTAAATCATACAATTATAAATACATTTCACTAATAGTTATTTGTGGGCAAACACACTAGCATATCATGTATTTATCTAAAATTTATTAAATGTATGTATATTCACAAATATATGTGAGCTAGTTTAAAAATAGGTAAACCTAATATGCCAGTTATTATAGTTTAACCCAAATTTGAATTAAGTCCTTCTAGTTTTATTTCTTTTTATTGGATCCTTTTAGTTTATTATATCAAAAGTGGAAGTCCTTCTGTTAAAAATCCTCTAACACCATTAAAGCATGCATGACGTGGCAATGAAAAAGTGAGAAATATTTGCATACTCTAAGAGTACCACCTCATCTATACTCTGACTAATTAAAATACAACAACTTATCTTATATTAATTCTACATGGCAGATGAGTCATTTGAAGAAATTCAAATTTTATGATTTTAAAAAACAAAAACTTCTTAATTTAGAAAAACAAAAAACGCAATCCCCTCCTATTATCCCTAAAATTATAAAATTTGAATTTCTTCAATGACTTATTTGCCATGTAGAATTAATGTAAAATGAGTTGTTGTATTTTAATTAGTCAAAGTATAGATGAGGCGGTGCTCCTAGAGTATATTTCTCTTAAAAAGTTGAACATGGACTTGCTTTCTCCCCCCCAACAAAAGCTTGTACTCTCTCTCTCTCTCTCTCTTTCAAGAAAATACAGTTTGATGACTGTAACCCCCTTCCGTAATTATATTCGAAATATGCGATTAAAGTGAAATAGAAACCAATAATTATCAAATAAAATTTTCAAATATATCTATCAGATGGGGTTTTCACAAATGCTTTACAAAATACAAATAACCTGGTCTCATATTCATATTTCGAATACAATTACTACACAAAGATAAATCACATTCATATAACTATCAGAGTGCACAATATAAATTTCCGGCAATCCCGGATTCCTTACATTAATCCAAACTTTATAAGGCACATTTGCCCTTTACAATTTTTTCCAAATAGGGGATTACACAAATTCTCATACCAAATACATAATCAAATCCTCATCCATATATACACAACTAAATCCAAATACTAATATCCCAACTACAATGATAACCAACTACTAAGATGACAACCCAAAGGAGTCCTCGTCACCCTTGGTGCCTGGTCCATCCTCGATTCACTAACCTGTCTAAAAGGTTAGTAGGGAAGGGTGAGATTTGAGAGAATCTCAGTAGGTAAACAATACCAATATGCATGTACGATATATGTTTAATGCATGACATGCTTGCATCACATAACTCATGTTCACACAATGACAAATCTGCAAGCTCAATGCTTCGAACAACATACATATGGCCATAGCATAAATTGAAACATAGCTTCAAATCATTCACATATGTTTCACATAATCAAGCAAAGCAATAACATGCATCAACACATTAACACAAATATCAAATACATGCAGGAGAGGTATGTTCCCTATACTCTTTCTACATGTTCTCCAGCACTGGCTACTCACGATCCGACGAACATTGTACCACGATCACGGCAAATATCCAACCCTATAACCAAAATCATGGACATAGGGTCAATCCCTTTTCCAATTCCTCAACATACAAACACTTAATGTTGGTTATCATTTAACACCTTTAGGTGGCTACTCAAAGCCCAAACACATGCCTAAAGGGTTGGGAGAAACTATAACAAGAATCACCTTTCAAAAGTGCCAAAATACTAATTTTTGGAAGTTGATGCACAGAAAGTTATGGGCCACGGTCCATAATCTCTGGCCGCGGCCAAGAACTCTATGTTTCTGGGCTGAAATTCCAAAAATCATAACTAATTTCAGAAAAATCGAAATGAGGTGATTCCAAAGCCAAATGAAAGGTATTTAAGTCCTCTTTACTATAAAAATATTGGCCATTACTAGAAATCACCACACAATTCCAGAATTACCCAAATTTCATCACTGCCCCAAAACAAAGTCCATTTTCGACCTCAAACTTTGGACAGTCATATCTCCTAGTTCCCAAAACGAAATGGCACAAATTATATGTCCATTTTGAAGCTTAGGATGTGAAATTTAGGACTGGAAAGTTTCATAATTGTTAGACATCATTTACCCAGTCAAAATGTCCACACGAACAGACTGCTTAGACAGAATTCACACTGGACAGAATTTCCAAACTTTCCATTTCACATTCCAAATCAATTCCAATAATACCAAGACATAATATGGCATCAAAACCACCACAATACACAATCCAATTCATCATTTCCAAACTCACACACAAATCAGGGAAAATTCCAAAATTCACAATACTCATTCAATAACCACAAAACTTAGATCAAAAAGCTTCAAATACTCACCTCTTCCTCTTTCCCAAACCAATTCCTTGCTTCTTCATCTTTCCAAATTTCCTCAAGCCATCAAACACCTCCTTTCACAAATCTAAAACCATAGCAATGAAGCTCTCATCACTATGAACAACATTAATGAAGGGTATTCAAGCATTGGAGGACACCAAATGCACCAAATATCACCTTATTCTTTTCTCTTTCTTCCTTGCCATGGACGAACATGGAGAAACAAGAGAGAGAGAGAGAGAGAGAGATGATGAGATGAAGATGATGAAGAAGGGAGCAGATTTTTAGGCCTCCAAAACGTCCAAATAAGGGAGAGATAAGAGAGAAAGAGTGTTGAACTTTTGACCAAGATTCAAGAGTCCAAAAAGTGCCGTGTGTCACACACCTAATCCATCTTCCATGAGCTCACATACACACACATACACTTGATTCCACCCCTTGATTTCTTGCACACATCAATCCTAACCATTGATCTTGAAGTTACCAATGAGTTTCCTCTTCGGTAACTAAACAATTGGTCGGTAACTTTACCGTTTTGCCCTTGATTATGGCAATTCCTCCTGAATCACCACCAAACATATCATACCATTCCATTTATCACAAAACATGCCTTCCCTCTATTCTAAGTCAATTTGGATGTTAATCCACAATTGAACTCAAATACAAGGTTTTGGTGCTGCTCACAACACAAGCGACTACAATCCACTCCATATTCTCCAAAAGGGTTTATTTATCACTAACCACATCCACTTTTGGCGTCATTATTCATTAATCCACATTTGGAATCTTGCTAAACCAGGGCTTAGCAATTCACTAATATCAGGCTTATTCTCTAGCCTCAAGTCTTAGAATTTTGAGTATTACAATGATGTCATTCGTTCTACTTCTCAATCAACATCGATGCACTATTTCTATGCTTGTTGATTCCAGATAACTTCATGTAAGGAATGGGGCTCAGCATTCCGGTGGGGGTAAAGGCCACTATGCCTCCCCATGGTGTTTAATTTCTTACTTCTTTTCTGGTGATGGCAACTGGGTTTGTCCTAACTGCATATTTCAATACACACAGCTGCATATTATTTTTCTAAAAATATTAACAGAAAATTGCCTTAACTTATTATTTTACAAAAATCTATACAACATATAATACTCTATTTTTTAAAGCTTCGAGTAATCATGGTTCGGTCCTGTCTTGTATTGTCATTAGGGTATTTGATTCAAATTTAGACTTTCGATAAAACAAGGCCTTTGAAGCAATGGTATATGCATATATAAAACACATTCCAATGTTGCACAACGATGTAAAGGCATTTTAACCACATTTAACCATGAGACAAGATATGAAGTCGAGCAGCAGCCCCTAAAATCTATGATGTTGTTAACACTCCTGTAATAGCCACTTCCATCATCAAAAAAGAAGCAAGAAATTAAACACCATGGGGGAGTCGTGGTGGCCTTTGCCCCTGCTAGAACGCTGAACCAGAATCCTCACCTTAAGTTATATGGAATCCACAAGGATCTAATAGAAAAGTTTTTTTTGCTTTGAAGTAGCAAGCCAAAGCTTGAACATTAATAATTCACAACTAGGAAAGCCCTATGTAAGAGGAGTGAAACCCCCCTCTACCATGCACATGTCCTTCTGAATTATGTTAGTACAGTCTGGTGGCACATCTTGCTATAAAATAAATTGAGTAGGTCCCATATGAGTAGTTCTTACCAATTTATTTGCACAGGCAATGATCTCTCTTCTAACATAAGCTAGTTCCACATGCCAATAGCCATATATAAGCTGCCTCATCTCCTTAATTTCTTGCCTAAAGGGGTGATTCACTCTACTATCCCATAGTAATGACTGGATGGCCTCGAGAGAGTCTGAGAAAACATACACATCATTCAATTTCATAAGCTTACAAACCTCTAACCCTCTCTTAATTGCCATAATTTCAGTAGCTACTACCGGATAAGTGCCAAGTGACTTATTGAAGCCTACTATCTAATTCCCTAGCTCATCTCTAACAATTCCTCCACATATGGATTGATTAAAACCTCTTACAATGAATCCATATCCAATCAAATTGTACCTTATGGGGGCCGCCAATAATTCAGTTGATCTGGGATTTTTGAAAGCTATTTATGACTGTATGCTCTATTTGTAACTTCCTCCATCAAATGAAAAAGGCATTGGTGAACCACTTCTTTGGAAGACAATGTACAAGCTTGAAATGTCTATGTGCACCAAGCTTTCCATATTAACCATCAAGCATAGCTAAAAACTTTTGGTCAGGGCTAACAAGAGAATTTCCTCCATGCAGGGTAATATGTTGCATTCCAATTCAGCCAATCCTGTAAATCATAAGAAAGGAAAGAAGTATAATGGTTAGGATAAATAAGGTGCTTCCACACCTCTGACGCTTTCACACAATTTCTTATTTAGCTCTTTGTGAATTAGTTAGTATCCTCTCATGGCTAACTTGCCAAAGGAAGAATTTAACTTTTTCAGGCACATGCCAACACCATAATTTCCACTAAATCAGATTAGGAATGTTATTCATTGATTCAGATAGAAACTTGTAGGAAGATTTAACTGAGAAAACACCATCTGGTGCGTGTCTACTGCAAAAGACATCATCTTAATCATTTGATGGGGGTTAAACTTTGTAGAGAATATTTATAACCCATGCTTAAAAGAAACTTCACTTATTTAAATCCTAATAATCATTTGGAAGTGTAAAGATGGCTGCTTTATCATTGGGATTGATGACATCATGATTGTGTGACATATATTTAAGCAATGGTGCCTCCAATGGAAACCAAAGATCCTTCCAGAAATAAGTTGATTCAAGATTATTAGTTTTTTGTCCTACTCCTTTTATAAATTCATCCTAAATGCTTGTTATAGCTTTCCATATTTGAGAATGTCATAAGTCTTACTACTTTAGGAACCAAGCTATCACCACACGCATATTTAGCCCGCAAACATTTAACCCAAAGAGCTTTCGGCTTCATTATCAATCCCCATCATAACTTCATAATAAAAGCTTTATTTTGGGTCTCAAGATTTTTAATGACCAAACTACCAGCTTTCTTTTGTTCCATAATTTTATGTGATGCAATGAGGTACAACTTTCTCACAAATTCATCTTGACATAATAGAAAACTCCTACTAACCTTTTCAATCTCTTGAATCAATCCCATTAAAAGTATAGTTGATTGCATTTGTAAGAAGAAAGAGCAACAATCATTGCTTTTATAAGGACTATTTTGCCTGCCATGGTTAAAAATTTCCCTTTCCAAGTTGAAAGTCTTGATCTAACCTTCTTTGTAATATGACCAAAATTCTCTTTAGTAACTCTTGAATTGATAAGAGATACACCAAGGTATTTTCCCATATCTGAGGTAGTTCCAATGTGCAATCTTTAACACAACTGCATCACATGATTGAAATTTTTTTTATTTATGAAGATTTATCTTGTGCCCTAATACTTCCTAAAACCTATGCATGACTTGTTTGATGATATTAATTTGAGCAATAGAAGCTTCCACTAAAGGTAGCAAATCATCTGCAAACAATAGATGTGATATATATAGGCCCTCATTAAACCTTTTTAAAGGTTTCCACCTATCTTGTCTTCATTCTTCCTTAATTAGATGGCTCAACCTTTGCATACAAAGCACAAATAAATAAGGACTGAGGTGGTCCCCTTGGTGGACGCCCTCTAGATGGTGAAAAAGTGTGACCTTCATTGCCATTCCAAAGAACTTTTATAGAAACTGAAGAGACTGTTGGTAAAATTTTAAGGATTGGCATACTAGAGGGACCTAATTCAAAATAGGGTAAAATTTTAAGGACAAACGACTAGTTTTCCCTTTAAAATATAAAGCCAATTCCATTCCCCCTAGTTAAATATGTAACTCTAATTATCTATAGGTGGATAAAAATATACTACAATCAAACCAGAATTGATATTTTAAAATTCACTTCTGATTAATTATGCATGTTACATACAATAAATATTGTATGGTTGCTCCTAAAAAATGCATACTAATTACAAATATCAAACATGGGCATTTAAATTCTTTTTTTTGGGCCAAAAGGGCATTTAAATTCTAAACATTCACAACACTAAATGAGAATTTTAATTTAATCAACAAAAATGTGATTAAATTAGGAAAAAATTCTCCCACTATTTTATGCACCTAAAATTTTTTAAAAAATTAATTTCAACATATTATAACTCATGTAACCTTGTAAAAATCAAATGCTGGTATATTTAGCTAAAACTAGTTTTCCAAACTTTTAGACATATGAATTACACATAAAACAGATTTTGCAAAATATTTCATTATGTTTTTTTGCCAAACAATTTTTCAATATTTTAAAATAACCAAAATTAATTTTTAGTATTTAAACAATTAAATTGTCACATAATAAGTATAATTCCCTAAAACAGAATGCTATATTCATATAGAGCATATTGAACTTTAGTAGTGATACAGGTAATAGAAAAGAAGTGGAGAGAAGCATGAAATTTTCTAACATTTATTAAATGATGACCATAGTATCTTTAGGTCAGAAGTCATTAGATAACTTATGAAGCAAAGCATTGACATCAAACATGAAACAAGCCAAAAAATACTTGTTGAGAAAGAGAGAAAAGAGAGAAACATATAGAGAGATTCTTTGAGACTTTTCTATGCCATCTAACGAGATTGACCTTTTAGAAATACCCTCTAGACTAGCAAGCTATTGGTTAAGGTGGTAAGGGGCCTCACCCCTATGAAAAGAAGAACTCAAGTTCAAATCCCGGGAAATGTACTTGTTAGGAGAAGTGAGGACCCTTTGCCCTTTAAGCCTCGAGGGGGAAACCTTTGATCAAATAAAAAAAAAAGAAATACTCTTTAGGACTATCCTTTGGATGGTTGAGGGGGTAGAAAAGGGGTGCCAACCATAAATCCTGGCATAAATGACAATGAGGAAGATTGGAGGTTCCAGTTGTTGGCTTCAGAGATGGTGATATGATGAGGGTAACGGATCGGCTAGAAAACAAGTATGAAAACACTAACGGGACGGTTGATCAAAGGTAGGACCTTAAGAGAACCTGTCTCTTACAACCCTAGCCACAAAGACACCACAAGGATGATCAATCCTTGATACAGTCAGAGTATTCGCACGAGAATACAAGGATGCAAGCAAAGCTCACACAAGAAAAATAAAACTCTCAATTATCATTCAGGTCTAAAAATGCAGTACAAAAACGCAGCCATATATAAAGGCCACAAAAGAACACTCTAGATTTTGAAAACCTAGTCATGAATGTAATAATGATGCCTTAATGATGATTGATTGTCTTGGTTGGCACCATTCAAGCGTAAAGGAATTAGGAAATTACTTATTCTTTAAGACTAAGTCAGCTACCTAAAAATAGGAAATAAAACAAAGTCTTCATGAGCAATCTTTGACCAAAGGTCTTATTTAATGCAAATAAAAAATGGAAACAAATAAAAACGAAATTAATTCAGATTTGCTGCATTAGGACGCCTTCTAGATGGTTCTTGAGGTGTCTAGGACGTCACTCATGATCCTCCTTCAAGGCACATGCTTGTCACATGGTATTTTAAGTGAATTCTTCAATCTGGACTCCACTTGGGCCTTGTACTTCATCTTGTTGGGCTTCAAACAATGTGATCACCATTCTTGGGTTCTTGTTGGGCATATTAAAGGATGCATCTTCCAAATAAATGGGCTCCAACTCTTTAAGCTCTCTTATCAAACAATTCAAGGCCTCCTTCAAAGCTTTAGTCCTTGCTCTTGTCATTGGGCCTCCAATGCTTTGTAATGGATCTTTTGGGACATTGGACTTCCATACTTGAGCTTGGGCTTCCATCTTCATGCCTTTCTCTTCCTTTGGAGCTCCTCCTCCATCTTGCCATGCTCCTCCATCATTCCCTCCTTGCTCAAAAGGATTCATCCTCAAATCTGCAACATCAAAGAGAGATAAGTCAGCCACATTAAAAGTAGCGCTAACATTACCATAGGAGCTTGGTAGATCTATTTTATAAGCATTATCATTTATGCGCTCCAAGACTTGGAAAGGGCCATCTCCTCTTGGCTGCAACTTAGATTTCTGTTGTTCTGGAAACCTCTCCTTTCACAGGTGCACCCAAACCCAATCTCCAGGCTCAAAAACAACCTTTCTGCAACCTTTGTTTGCTTGCCTAGCATATTGTTCATTCTTCCTCTCAATGTTGGCTCTCACTGTAGTATGCAATCCCTGCACAAATTCTGCCTTTTTCTTGCCATCAAGGTTAGCTTGTGTAATATCCCGAATTCTGAGACTTGAGGCTAGAGAATAAGCCTGAGATTAGTGGATTGCTAAGCCCCGGTTTAGCAAAATCCCAAATTGTGATTAAGGGTTAATGACTCCAAAAGTGGATGTCATTAGTGATAAATGAACCCTTTTGGAGAATATGATGTGAACCGTGATTCGTATGCGTTGTGAGCAATGCCGAAACCCTGTATTTGAGTTCAATTGTGGATTAACATCCAAATTGACTTAGAATAGAGGGAAGGCATGTTTTGGTGATAAATGAAATGATATGAAGTGTTTGGTGGTGATTCAATGAGAATTACCGAAATCAGGGGCTAAACGGTAAAGTTACCGACCAATTGGTCAGTTACCGAAGAGGAAACTCATTGGTAACTTCAAGATCAATGGTTAGGATTGATTTTTGCAAGAGATCAAAAGGTGGAATCATGTGTGCATGTGCCTATGTGAGCTCATGGAGGATGTTGCAAGATCATGACACATGGCACTTTTTGGACCCTTGGATCAAGTCAAATGTTCAAAGTTTGCTTTTTCTCTTCCCTCTCACTTTTTAGTCGGTTGTGGCATCCCAAAAACTGAACATCATCTTCATCATTTTCATCTTCATGCCTCTCTCTCTTGTTCTTCATTTCGCCTAGCTCAAGGAAGAAAGAGAAAGAAACAAGGTAAGTTTTGGCTTATGTAATGTCCTCTAATGCTAAAACACCTTTCTATAAAATTGTTCATAGTGATGAGAGCTTCATTGCTATGGTTTTAGATTCTTGATTGAAGGTGTTTGATGACTTGAGGAAATTTGGAAAGATGAAGAATCAAAGAATTGGTTTGGGAAAGAAGAAGAGGTGAGTATTTGAAGCATTTTGACCTAAGTTTTGTGATTTGTGGATGAGTATTGTGAATTTTGGTTTTTGCCCTGATTTTGGTAGAATTGTGAAATGCATGAATTGTCATGTGTTTTGTGTTGTAAATGGTGAATTGTGGTTAAATTGATACCATAATGTGTTTTGGTGTCATTGGAATTGATTTGAGAACTTGGAATGAAAATAATGGCAATGTGGTATTTGTGTTGTGATTTGTGATGACATGTTGTGAATGTTGGTAAAACATGTCAATATAATGTGAATTTGGTTGATTTGGTATTTCCAATGGATTCCTTGTGAAATTTTGTGTGAGAATGATGTTTGATATGGAAATGAAACCATTGGAAGCCAAATTGCAAAAACTGGAATTCTGTCTTTTGAGGTTCTGTTCTGGGCAGTCAGTTTGTGTGAGCGTTTTGAATGGGCAAATGGTCTCTAAAAATTATGAAACTTTCCAGTCTTGAATTTCACATCTTAAGCTTCAAAATGGACATATAAATTGTGCCATTTCCTTTTGTGAACTGGGATTTATGTTTGCCCAAAGTTTGAGGACGAAACTGGATTCTGTTTTGGAGCAATGTTGGATTTTGTGTAAATCTGGATTTTTGTAGTGATTTCTGGTAATGAGACATATTTTTCCCATAAAGGGGACTTGAATATCTTTCAATGGGCTTTGGAATCACCTTGTTTCAAGTTTTCTAGAGCAAGTTATGAATTTGTGAAGTTTCCTTGGCTGCAGCCAAAATTCTGGCTCTAGCGCAAAACTTTCTGTGTGTGTCCTGGCCGCAGCCAGAAATTCTTGGCTGCAGCCAAAATGTTTCTGTGACGTTTTTAGCCATTTTTGGCTGCAGCCAGAGAATTCTTGGCTGCAGCCAAAACCCAATTTTCAGCAATTTTGAGATTTTGAAAGGTGATTTCCAACCTAGTACGTCCCAATCCTTTAAGCTTTCGTTGAGCTTATTTTAGCCACCTAAAGGGTGTAAATGGTAACCAACTTTAAGTGAAATGGAAGTAAGGATTTGGAATTTAGATTGACCCTATGTCCTTGATTTGGTTATAGGGTTGGATATTCGCCCTGATCGTGAGCAGCCGGAGCTGGAGCTTACGTGGAAAGAGTGTAGGGAACATATCTCTTCTGCTTGTATTTGATATATGTGTTAGTGTGTTGGTGCATGTCTTAGCTTTGCATAATTATGTGTAATTTGAAGTTATGTTTCAATTTATGCTATGGCCATAGGTATACTGTTCGAAGCATTGAGCTTGCAAATTGACATTGTGTTATCATGTGTTGTGTGATGCAAGCATGTCATGCATTAAACATCTATCGTACATGCATATTGATATTGTTTACCTACTGAGATTCTCTCGAATCTCACCCTCCCCTGCTAACCTTTCAGACAGGGTAGTGGATCAAGGATGGAGCATGCAGCTAAGGGCGATGAGGACTTCCTTCGGGTTGTCATTCTGGTAGTTGGTTTTCATCCTGGATGGGATATTTGAATTTGGATGTGTACATATGGATGAGTATATTTGGTTATGTATTTGAAATGAGTTGTTGGATATTTGTATATGTATGAGAAAGATTTGTGTAATCCCCATATGAGGGCTTGTATGGGCGATTGTGCCCTGTAAGGCTTGATTAATAAATGGAATCCGGAATTGCCGGGATTATTGTTGTGTACTCTGATTTCTTATGAATGTGATATTCCGCGTAGTAATTGTATTCGGAAATGTGATTCTGAGACCAAGTTTATAAATGATTTCGAAAGGTGTTTGTGAAAACCCCGTCTGGTAGATGGGTTTATAATATTAAAATTTGTTCTTATTGGTCTCTATTTCACTTTATTGCGTAATCCGAATATTAATTACGGCAGGGGGTTACAGCTTGTTCATTAGAAGGCAATGGTAAGATATCTAATGGAGATAAGGGATTAAAGCCATAAACAATCTAAAATGGAGAGAAGGAAGTAGAGGAATGAACAGTTCTATTGTATGCAAATTCTATATGAGGCAAACAATTTACCCAATTTTTCAAGTTCTTTTGAATTATTGCACGCAACAAAGTAGTGAGTGTTCTATTTACTACCTCAGTTTGCCCATCCGTTTAGGGATGTGCCACAGTAGAGAATAATAACTTTGTTCCTAGCTTACTCTATAAAGTCCTCCAAAAATGGCTAAGGAACTTTACATCCCTGTCACTCACAATTGTTTTAGGCAATCCATGCAATCTAACAATTTCTTTGAAGAACAAATCAGCAATATGCACAACATCATTGGTTTTTGAACATGCAATGAAATGAGCCATTTTACTAAACCTATCAACCACAAAAAAGATGATATCCTTGCCGGATTGAGACCTAGGCAAACCCAACACAAAATCCATAGAAATATCAACCCAGGGTTGGGAAGGCACAAGCAATGGAGAATACAATCCATGGGGTTGAACCTTAGACTTTGCATGCTTACATGTCACACATTTAGCACAAACAGAAATTACATCTTTCCTCATATGAGGCCAATAAAAGTGTTCATGCAAAAGAGCTAATGTCTTATCAACACCAAAGTGACCCATCAAACCACCACCATGAGTTTCTTTTACAAGAAGTTCACGCATAGAACAATTAGGAATGCACAATTTATCTTTCTTAAAAAGAAACCCATCATGTCTATAAAAGTCATGCAAACCATGCTTTTCACAAGAAGACCAAATCATAGCAAAATCACAATCAGAGTCATACAATCCTTTCAACAATTCAAATCCAAGTAATCTAGCATGAAGAGAGGTGATAAGACAATACCTCCTAGAAAGAGCATCAGCAACAACATTCTCTTTACCTTGTTTATGCTTGATCACATATGGAAAGGTCTCAATGAACTCTAACCAGCTAGCATGCCTCTTGTTGAGCTTACCTTGAGACTTTAGAAACTTCAAGCTTTCATGATCAGAATGAATGATAAACTCTCAGGGCCACAAATAATGCTGCCAAGTTTCTAATGTTCTTTTCAAAGCATAGAGTTCCTTATCATAAGTAGAGTAATTCAAGGAAGCCCTGCTCAATTTTTCACTAAAGTAAGCAATAGGCCTATATTCTTGCATCAAAACAGCACCAATGCCAATTCCAGAAACATCATATTCAACTTCAAAAACTTTGTTGAAATCAGGTAAACACAATAATGGTGCATTAGTTAATTTTACTTTCAAGGTGTTAAAAGCATTTTCTTGTGCCTCCCCCCATTTAAAGGTCACATGCTTCTTCACAAGCTCATTTAGGGGTGCAACAATAGTGGAAAAATCTTTAACAAACCTTCTATAGAAACTTGCTAATCCATGAAAGCTCCTGACTTCATTAGCATTTGTTGGGGTTGGCCAATCTCTAATAGCTTTTACCTTTTCTTCATCTACACAGATCCCTTGGGCACCTACAACAAAGCCAAGAAACACAACAGAATCCATGCAAAAGGAACACTTTTGAAAATTAGCGTATAGGCTATTCTCCCTAAGAGTTTGAAAAGCCTCACGCAAGTGCATAACATGGTCATCTAATGTTTTACTGTACACAAGAATATCATCAAAGTAGACAACCACAAACTTTCCAATAAATGAACGAAAAACATGATTCATTAAGCTCATGAAAGTACTAGGTGCATTAGTCAACCCAAAGGGCATAACTAACCACTCATACAACCCAAACTTAGTTTTAAATGCTGTTTTCCATTCATCTCCCTCTTTCATGCAAATTTGATGATAACCACTCCTAAGATCAATTTTAGAAAATAAAGCAGCACCATGCAACTTATCTAACATGTCATCTAATTTAGGAATGGGATAGCGATACTTAACTGTTATTTTGTTGATGGCTCTACAATCTACGCACATCCGCCATGAACCATCTTTCTTGGGCACTAGGAGCACCGGAACAGTACATGGGCTCAAAATTTCCCTCACAAAGCCTTTTCTCATAAGCTCATCTACTTGACGTTGAATTTCTCTAGTTTCTTCAGGATTGGCTTTATAAGCAGGTCTATTTGGTAGGGAAGCTCCAGGAATGAAATCAATCCTATGCTCAATTCCTCTCAAGGGAGGAAGCCCATCAGGTATCTCATCAGGGAATAAATCACCAAATTCCTGCAATAAAGACATAACACTAGAATGCAAAGAGGGGTTAAGTTCGTTAGTAGAAAAGGAAGCATCCTTACATACAAGTACCAAGACTTGCTCTCTCAATATTGCTCTCTTAACCTCACTTTTTCCTGAAAATAAACTCTCTTTCTTTTCTTCACTTCTCTCTTTTTCTTTCTTTTTCTTTTCTTGCACTCTATGTTCTTTCTTTTGCACACTCTTTTTTTCACTCAATTCATTTTGTTTTTTGCATTCTTGCTCAATCCTCACTTGATCCTCATAAGCTTCTCTAGGCCTAAGTGGTTTCAGTATAATGAGTTTCCCATTAAAGGGTACCGAATAGCAATTTTTGTAATAATCATGTTGTGCCCTACTATCAAATTGCCATGGTCTTCTAAGTAAAAGATGTCCCGCAAGCATAGGGACAACATCACATAAAACTTCAGCATGATAATTCCCAATAGAGAAAGAAACCAAAACTTGCTTAGTGACTTTAGCTTCTGCACTATCATTCAACCATTGCAACTTGTAAGGTTTAGGATGCTTCTTAGTAGGCAAGTCTAACTTACTAATAAGTAAGGTACTAGCAACATTGGTAACACTTCCACTATCAATAACCATGCTACATACCTTATTTTTTATGAAGCACCTAGTGTGGAAGATAAGCTCTCGTTGCTCTTGCTCATTATCTTCCTTTAGTTGCATGTTGAGGGCTCTCCTAGCTACTAATGCTTCTCCTTTAATTGGTTCAGCTTCATCAATCTCTAATTCAGAATCAGTTACCAAAGATGGCATGTCATCATCACTTTCACAATTAGAATGCACACTATCATACTCGCCATTATCCTTAAGAATCATAGCTCTCTTGTTGGAACATTGGGAAGCAATATGGCCTTTTCCATGACATTTAAAGCATTGAAGAGAAGAAGTTTTATCAGAAGGAAAATTTTTAGAATCAAACTTCTTACCACCATCAGTTTTTGCTTTGGATTCCTCTTTGGCTTCAGGCATAAATTTGGTGTCATCCTTAGCCTTAGAATCCTTCTACTGGGAGGTTGATTTAGAGTCCTTCCAACCATAAGAAGAGGATTTGGAACGTTTTTCTTTAAACCGCTTCTCAATTTTAATGGCTTTATGCACTAGCTCCACCTTATCAACAAAAGTATATATCTCTACTTTGTCTCTTATTTCTGCCTTCAAACCATCAACAATTCTAGTCATGCTTGCTTCTTCACCTTCTTGTACTCCAGCACGCATCTTTAAAAGGTCAAGCTCATGAACATATTCATCCATAGTCATAGAGCCTTGATTAAACAACCACAACTTTCTATTTAGCTCCCTGTAATAATAACTTGGGACATACTTGTTACGCATAAGTTTCTTGAGCTTCTCCCAAGTACGAGGTGGACCTTTGCCCTTAAGGCGCCTCTTAAGCTGTAAATCTTCCCACCAAACAACAGCATAGTCAGAAAATTGGAATGAAGCTAATTTTACCTTCTTTTCTTCAGGGCAATCATTCATTCTAAAGATTTGCTCAAAGTTCATCTCCCAATCAAGGTAGGCATCCGGATTTGTATTCCCCTTGAAGGTAGGGTACTTGATCTTTGGATCAGATGCATCCATGTCATGTTTAGAATGTCTTCATTTAGAATGTCTTCTTTTGTCCTTTGAGGATGAAGATTCATAGTGGCTCACCTCCTCCTCACTTCTAGATGTTTTTGTTGCCTTTAACTCCTCCATGTCCATCTTGAGTTTGAGGAACTCAGCTTGTATGGCCTTCATGAATAATTTGAAATCTATTGTGACTTCTTCTTTTTTTGATTCCTGATCACTCATCTTGAATTTTAATGTTAGTTTGATCAAAGTTGGGAAAAAAATAGTAATATGGATCCTTACCACTCTACTCACGAGTTTCACTCAAAAGTTATGTAGTCACTCGTGTTTCACACAAATATGGCTTTTAACTTGATGTAACACTCTTGCCTTTTACCACTCAAGCTTGCCTCCTATAGTATTCTTGATTGAAACTTAACAAAATCAAGAGACAATGTTAGTATGTGGTAGTCTTTGCAACAAGAAATTATAAGAACCAGAGAATATGTGAGAAATGAGAAAAATGAGTGATGAAAGAAGATGGAAAGGGGAAAAAAACGTGAATAATGATGGAAAAGGAAGAAGGGATAATAACAAGGGGAAAAAAATGGAATCAGGAAAAAAAAGAAAGGGTAAGGAAATCAAAATAGGAAGGAAGGAAGAATTAGGAAAGTAAGGAGTCTTACCACCCAAGTTTGTAGATTTAGGAAACTTTTGTGACTTGCAATGGAAACTCTCAAATTAGCCTTCAATCTTCCTAATTTCCAAAACCTGTGGCTCTTTCCTTTTTATTTTTTTTGAATTTTCGATTTTTTTTTTGCTCTTTTTTTTCTGCTCAGTTTTTTTTCCAGCACCACACTTTTTTTTTGCACGAATTTTTTTCTGGTTTTTTTTTTGTTTTTTTAAATTGAAACTAACAAAGTCACACAACAAAAAAAAATATGGGTGGAAGAGGAGAGAAGAGAATAGGAAAACACAAGAACGAAGGAAAAACAATGTAAACAGGGGAAGAAGAAAAAAACGGAAGCAAAGAACGAAAACAAAAGGATAGAACTTGAAATCTAACAAACCTTAAGTTCTGATGCCACTTGATATGATGAGGGTAATGGACCGGCTAGAAAACAAGTATGAAAACACTAACGGGACGGTTGATCAAAGGTAGGACCTTAAGAGAACCTGTCTCTTACAACCCTAGCCACAAAGACACCACAAGGATGATCAATCCTTGATACAGTCGGAGTATTCACACGAGAATACAAGGATGCAAGCAAAGCTCACACAAGAGAAATAAAACTCTCAATTATCATACAGGTCTGAAAATGCAGTACAAAAACGCAGCCATATATAAAGGCCACAAAAGAACACTCTAGAGTTTGAAAACCTAGTCATGAATGCAATAATGATGCCTTAATGATGATTGATTATCTTGGTTGGCACCATTCAAGCGTAAAGGAATTAGGAAATTACTTATTCTTCAAAACTAAGTCAGCTACCTAAAAATAGGAAATAAAACAAAGTCTTCATGAGTAATCTTTGACCAAAGGCCTTATTTAATGCAAATAAAAAAAGGAAACAAATAAAAACAAAATTAATTCAGATTTACTGCATAAGGACACCTTCTAGATGGTTCTTGAGGTGTCTAGGACATCACTTATGATCCTCCTTCAAGGCACATGCTTGTCACATGGTATTTTAAGTGAATTCTTCAATCTGGACTCCACTTGGGCCTTGTACTTCATCTTGTTGGGCTTCAAACAATGTGATCACCATTCTTGGGTTCTTGTTGGGCATATTAAAGGATGCCTCTTCCAAATAAATGGGCTCCAACTCTTTAAGCTCTCTTATCAAACAATTCAAGGCCTCCTTCATAGCTTTAGTCCTTGCTCTTCTCATTGGGCCTCCAATGCTTTGTAATGGATCTTTTGGGACATTGGACTTCCATACTTGAGCTTGGGCTTCCATCTTCATGCCTTTCTCTTCCTTTAGAGCTCCTCCTCCATCTTGTCATGCTCCTGCATCAGATGGTTCGAGATGATGTGAGAAATGAGAGCAAGGCTAGAGGAAAGGTGTCAAGGAAGGAGGGTAGCTTCAGCTGTAAAGCCTCTCTAGCCATAAGAGCTGAAGAGTGGAATGGAGGATAAGGGTGAAGTGTAGAAACCTAAGATTGATATAGAGAAGAGCTAAGGGAAAATTGGGACATATGAGAAGGTGTGGGATAGGAGATTTGAACGACCATGGTAGTACTTGTTGATTATTAAAGTTCTTGGGGGGAATCAATAGGCTTTATACAAATAAGAAGGATGGTCCAAAAACTTTGGGGGAAATCAGAGTTAGTAGATATATTAGACATTAGAAATGACTTTATGATATTGTGATTATAAATGGCCACTGAAATCACATAATTATATCTAATTCCAGATTTATCATTCATGGCTCTTTATGACTTTAAGATAACTTTAAGTGTTTCACTACCCTTAGTAAATTTTCCAAAGGTATTCATTAAACTAGATATTTTCTTATCTTTTTCTTCACACAATGTATAGGTTGTAACAACATTTTCTAACTCTTTTACTCTCTTCTTATAACTAACCATTTCTTTAGCTATTTTGATGATTTAGTACGTAATGCATTATATTCAGATAATAATTCATCATAGGTAGGTTCAAAATCATATTCTTCTTCTTCTTTAGCTACCAAGCATATGTTTGCAACTTCATCGTCATCTATCACCTCATATAGATTATATGTATGCTTTCTTTCTCTACTTCTTCTTATCTTTGTTTTTGAAGCATTCAGATTTGATGTGTCCAGGTTTTGTACATTCATAGCATACAATCTATTACTCTTTATTTTCTTTCTTGCTTAGTTCTCCTTGATAATTCTTCAAATTCTTTTGACCTCTTCTGTAGAATTTCTTGAATTTTCTTACCATCATTCCCATATCTTAGACATCAAGTTCATCTTCATCAAACTCCTATGGTTTCTTCTTCACGATTCTATCTTCGATTTTCTTTGTTAGAGGATAATCACCATCTTATATCACATTCCATAGCCCATATTCATTTGCCATCATAAACACTCTGAACTTTGCTCTTCAGAATAAAAAATGCTCTTTAGTAAACCCTGGAGGTCTAGTGATGGAAGCTTCATCAGGAAGAATGTTCTCACCCATTGTTGCCATCAACTAGATCCTTCTCAAGCTGTTAAGCTCTTTGGAGAAGACCTTACTCTGATACCAAATAAAAGAGGTAAGCATCACCCAAGAGGGGTGAATTGGGTGATGTTATAAATTTTTGACTTGTGATGATGATACAAATATACATGGAGATAGAGTTAAGTTAAGAGAATTTAGACATAGAGAGTTATACTGGTTCGGCCTACAAATTAAGCCTATGTCTAGTCCTCAGAGATCAAAACCTACTAATATTTCAACTATTTTTCTAAGATTCAATCGGCTCTCGGAATGCCACAAAACAACAATTGTCCCCTTAAAGACTATGAGTAGAAATATTCTAATTTCTCTCCCCTTTACAGTAAGTCTTATGTGCAGAATAACCTTCCTAGTATTCTCTACTGCTTCTCCTACAAGAGATCCACCCTCTCAAGGTCCCTTTACCTTGAGATTAAGAAATATGAATGAAATGAGTTTTTTGACTCTCCTCACATAGTAGAAATGATAAACATTGATGTACAATATGAATACAGAGTATATATGAAAAACTAAGACTCGTGTGTTTGTTTGTATGATTTTCATGTTGTGTTCTTTATCTTGAATGGTGTTTGAAGCTCTATATTTATAGCACATGTTGAGTAATAACCGCTGGTAGAGTGGAGCACTATATTGTGGAGCGGCATGCATATGTTGAAATCTCTAGACAAGATATGGTACTAGGTTTGTAACATGCGTGCTTTTGATTTTGGATGAAATGTTCATGTCCGTTGTTGTTGACTTACTACATGCACGTCAGATTCAAAGATTCAATTTCTTGTTTCACACTTGAAATAGATTTTAAATGAAGTTTAATAATAATAACAATAATAATAAGTGAAATCATAAGAAATAAATAATATTGAACCATGTTCGGGTTGATCGTTGTAAGTCTGTTGCATTTGGACTTTTGTTAGAGCATTACTCGAGTGCCAACATGTCTTGCTCGAGTGAACTGCATATTTTCTAAGTAGTACTTGTATAAATTCATCCTTTGCTAGAGTGCTCATATATCACTCGGGTGCATATCTATTTTGTATACTCAACTTGTGCCTCTGGATAACACTTGCATCATTTTATCAAGAGTGTGAATCTTCACTTATGGGTGTAAAGGTCATTACTCGGTGACAAATGCTTGCCTCGGTTGCACAAGTGTTTTTCATGTTCTAGTCTTCATTTCTGTACATCACTCGCATCAAAATGTCAAGAGTATGAATTTGTGCTCGCAGGTGATGTGGGCCCTCACTCGAGTGTACTAAGCCTCACTCGAGTGCATCAGATATGTTCATGTATTAGGTACCTTTCTACTTTAGCACTTGCATTATTTAAAGGAAGTGAATTCTCTCATCGCGAGTGCTAGGCTATACTGGGTGCAAAAGTTCTTCACTCAGGTGCACCTTTTCTTTCATGTTCTTGCTGACTCTCAGGCAAGTACTTTTTATGCTTCACTTGTTAGACTCGGGTGCAGATTTTCCTATCACTCGGGTGGCAATCTGGTGCTCAAGTAAGAGTGCTGATTCCTGTCTCTGAGTTGACTTTCTGCTAAACACTTTCAGTCCCAACTCATATTGCTCGAGTGCAAATTAGTTCATCACTCGATGGCTGAGTCCATCACTCGAGTTGTCCTTGTATTTTCAGCTGGGACGCTTCTTCTGTGAAACACTTTCAGTTCAACACTTGCTGTGCTCGAGTACAAAGCTACTTATCACTCGAGTACTGCCTTTATCACTCAAGAGCATTGTAGAAATCACAGCAATTACCTCTGAACTTTATAAGATGCATTTGGTAACATTTTCAATAATTGTTTAAACTTGCAATACATAAGTTTCTTATCAAAACATATAATCATCCTTTATTATCAGCAAAACTTGGGATCTAATATTCTCGCCCTTTTTGATGATGACAAAACGTTTATGATGGATTTAAGGACTTCGTTTGATTGAAAATTTTTTAAAAGACTTTCAAGATTTCTAAATGCATAATCACTAAAGTTTTGAGTCATATTTCACATTTTTTTGCACTTAACCTTATAAACTTTCTACAATGCTTCCATTGGACACTTAAAGCCAAGATAAGTCATAGTACCATAAGATTTGAGCAGAAAACTTAGGCAACATGAAAATAACCATAAATAGATTACTAAATTTGTGAAATACATTAGTAAACTGAACATCTACCTATGAAAACCCAAATACTCCTAAGTCATAAAAATAAAGCAGAAAACCATTAAATAACATCAAACCTACGCCATTACATAAAAAATACCTAAAACTCCCTTTTAAACTAAATACACCCAAACTAGTTCAGAATAGCTCAAAAAGAATTATCACACATCCTTTTCCCCCATTTTGTTAGTATCAGAAGGGGGCTGAGGAAAGGTGAGATCATATGGCTGTACTGGGACATATAACACCATAGCAGTAGATGGATCAAATGGCTCAAGCACAAAGGGTGGAGATGATGACTGAGGCGTAGAGGCTGCAGGCTGTGATGATGATGGCTAGTCATAATTCACATTAATATAGGAATTGGGGTCAGTGAAGAGTACATGTGTCTGTGGCTGAAATGGAGAAGTTGTGGTAGGAATAGACTCTGGAGGCACCTTAGTAGAAGTTGTCGGAAGATGAGTATGCAAGAAAATCTCCATTTTAGTGATTATTCTCGACTATTCTTTTTGTGCCTTGAACATCATGTAAAAGTTAGTATTTTCCTTGTCCACCAACCTTGAGACTTGTGTTTCCATCTTGTTTACCAATTTATCATACTCACTGATCAGTTCCTTTTTCAGGCATGCCACTACTTTATTGATTACTTCAGCTATGTAGCTTGGGAGAGAGGTACTCAGGAATGATAGAGGCTGAGATTGACCTTGGGCTGAAGATTGAGCCTTATCACCTTTCGACGGTGTGGCTTCTCTCTATGATGTTGCCTTAGTCTTGCTAATTAGATGAGTGATCCCCATGTGTGTTAACTGAGTTCGCCCAAACCTTGGAATTTTCACTCTCTCTGTCTGCTCCAAGTATGAAATCTTGTGTTTTAGAATGAGAGATACAAGTTATGGATATGGGATTGTGGTGGATCTTGCTGAAGAAAATTGAAACCTTCTTTTCTTACCAAAAATAAGCTCCCCCACTTTTCTTTGTTGACCAGCTAGAAAGAAGGCCAATAAATAGTAATCTCTTTGGGCAAAATGGGTATAATTTTTGGATTTGTTTATGATGCTACAGCTGTATATATAATGAAGAGAACGATAAGAGTTAGCCATATCAACAGGCTTAAAATTGAGAGGTCCTACATGGTCATTGGGTCTCAGCTTTTGAAAAACCTTATTGGCTTCTAATGTGGGTGGATCGGATGAAGGTGCGACACAACCAAGTATGGTATTCAAAATAGATGCAGAAATCATAACAAATTGACCTCTAACCGTAGTGGACATTCCTTCCTCTATCATCTTACCACTCCTAGAAACAATATTGTGCACTTTCATATTGCAATAAAATGTTCTCACAACAGTAGGACAATATGGAAGATGCACATTCAACTAGGAGTTATAGTATCCAAGAAAAGGTTCAAAATCCAGGCTATAACTTTTCTTCAGATAGTCTAAATCAACATAGACTACTAGACAGAAACTTCTATGTGCAAACTCAGTATTATATACCTTTTGGTTAGTTGGCCCAAATTCCTGAGTGTTGAAACTTCTGGAGGAGTCAAGTCTTGTTCTTCTTCTTTTGGTACCTGAGAAGTTGAGGACACTTCAGATTGTGAAACCATGTGACTGGATTAACCAACATGGTGAGAAGCAGAGGCACCAGCTTGGGATGCAATCTTGCCAACCAAGGCATCAAGCTTGAATTTCTCTATTGCTTTTAGGAGTTGTATATTGAAGGAATCATCAGAAGATGAAGACTCTTAAGGTTCCTTTTTGGCCTTCTTCTTTTCTATGCCTTTTACTTCTGATTGTGACTTTGACCATGTAACAATTGGCTCCTTGAATACTACTCCTTTTGGCTTCTTTTGTGGAGGTTGAATTTTCTTAGCAACCTTAGGCATGGGATAAGTTTTCTTGACAGGAGTTGACTTCTTCTTAGTAGTTTTGGACTTTAGAGGAGGTAAAGGAGTCAGAGTTGGTGTAGGAGTCAGAGTCAGAGTTAGAGTTGCCGTCGGTGTTTCTAATTCACCTTCGATAAAATAAGATGGAGAAGAAGTGGTAGTCTTTTAGGAAACTTAAGGAACCTTTATTCTCACTATTTTGAGTTCTTTTTAAGAGAAGATGAGAAGTAAGAAGACTTGGAGAGATTTTGGATGGGATACTTAGGTTAGAACAAGATTGAGAGATTTATAGGAAGCAATTAGGTGTTTTAGGAGTGGATTCAGGAGTTGTAACGGTTAATTGAAGAGATTGGAAGTGATGAATCGATGGCTAATGGTCGGAGGTGAAGAGTTTTGACTCTCGAGTGAGAGGACGGGCACGGGTGAGACGAGGAAGTGCAACGGTTTGAGCTTGTTACTGATATAATCGTCACTCGAGTGAGCATTCCTAGTGCTCGAGTGTTATTCATATTGCACTCGAGTGAGACATTTTGGTGCTCGAGTGCAAAACATAGGAAATCTGATAAAACATGTAAATACATACCTGGTTTAAGTATATCTTGTTATGTTTTTCACCTTTGTACTCAAGTCCTCCAAGATCACTTGAGTAACCATACTTTGGGATTAGTATTTTGCATATATCTCTCTTGCTGCTCGAGTGTTCTTGCTGCACTTCTAGTTTTGTTCTTATACCACTTAAGTGAACTCCTCCCTTACTCGAGTGAGATCTAACACTTTTGATATGATTTAATGAGTCCCAATCGTTCTTACATGCTCTGTTAATCCCTGTTTTACATAGCTAGAAACATAGTATATTGAATGATAGATGGACTCGAGTGAGAGCTTTTTGTGCTCGAGTGAGACTCTTGCACTTTAGTCATGCATAGTGTACTTGAGATGCAATCTTGCAAAACAACTTTTAACATTCTTCTATGCTTAAGTTAGTAAGATAATCATCAAAACTCATATTATATATAATTGTTAACAATAAAATCTTATAATTTATTGGGATTAACCATTCCCAATTCTCTCCGTATGTATAAAAATTGATCTTTGGCTATCGATTTTGTGAATATATCTGTGAGTTGAAGATGCGTAGTAATTAATTCTACTTTGACATCCTTTTTCTGAACATGATCAAGAATGAAGTGATGTCGGATGTCTAAGTGCTTGGTTCTTGAATGTTGTACAGGATTCTTGGCCAAACTAATAATACTTGTGTTGTCACAGTAAATGGATATCTCCCTCAAGTATATCCCTAGGTCTTGAAGTTATTGCTTCAACCAAAGTACTTGTGAACAGCAACTTGTTGCGGCTATGTATTCTGCTTTAGCTAAAGATAGTAATACTGTGTTCTGCTTCTTGCTGAACCAGGATACCAGAGAACCTCTGAGGAATTGGCATTGTTTATTGGTACTTTTTTTGTCAGTTTTGTATCCTCCGTGATATGAACCTGAATATGCCATTAAATACTTGTCTCCATCTTTTGGATACCATAGACCAAGTTCTATAGTATATCTTAGATACTTGAAAATTCTTTTCACAGTTTCTGTATATGATACCTTAGGAGCATATTGATATCTTGCACACATCCCGACACTAAATTGGATATCTAGCCTACTTGCTGTTAGATAGAATAATGAACCAATCATTCCTCTATATTTAGTAATATTGAAATCAAGGCCTTTCACATTGGCAACCAGCAATGTGGCAAAACTCATTAGAGTATCAGCGCCATTAGCATTGTCTATCCCATATTTCTTCAATAACTCTCTTAAATATTTGGTTTGAGATATAAATATCTCTTTCTTTCGTTGTTTAAATTGAAGTCCAAGAAAGAAGTTTAACTCTCCCATCATGGACATTTCAAATTCTCCCTGCATAAGCTTAGAAAATTCTTGACAAAGAGATTCATTAGTAGCACCAAATATGATATCATCAATATATTTGAACTATTAAAAGATCATTTTTGTTGTGTTTGATGAAGAGTATTGTATCTACTTTTCTTCTAACAAAATTTTGATCAAGAAGAAATTTGTCTAATCTTTCAGCCAAGCTTTGGGTGCTTATTTCAAACCACATAAAGCTTTTTTAAGTCTGAAAACATGATCAGGTTTTATGTCATCTTCAAAACCAAGAAGTTGTTCTCCATATACTTCCTCCATGATATAACCATTCAAAAATTCACTTTTGACATCCATTTCATAAATTTTAAAACCTCTAATGCATACAAAGGCTAACAGTACTCATTTGGCTTCCAATCTTGCCACTAGAGCATATGTTTTCTCATAATCCATACCTTCTTCTTGATTATAGCCTTTCGCAACTAACCTTACCTTATTTCTTACAATGATTGCTGATTCATCAAGTTTGTTTTTAAAAACCCATTTGGTTCCTATAACCGAGTGTTCTTTCGGTTGAGGTACCAGATCTCAAACTTGATTTCTTTGAAATTGAGTCAATTCTTCTTGCAAAGCAATTACCCAATCATTGTCAGAAAGTTCTTCTTCACTACTAGAAGGTTCAATCTCAGAAATAAATAAAAAAATGTTACCTCATTTTGGATTCTATTTCTAGTTTTGGCACCTTTTTGGACATCTCCTATTACTTGTTTAATTAGATGATCTTTCGTGTGCCTGATGACCCTTGTCGTGTGAGTTCACAAAATAAAACTAGGTTAGAAAATGTAGCGTAGTAGCTCAACCTAGGTCGTTCTTGTGAGGAGATTAATTTCCAATTTTCTAAGTAGGAAAATGATAAAAAGCCTTAAAGTTGTGAGAAATCATTTTTGAGAAATTGCATTTGTAAACTAATGAACTAAACTAAGCTAAAGCAATATTTTTGTATTTTTCGGTTTTCAAAACAAAGAAGCAAAAGGAATTGAAATTAACACTAACAACAAGGTAAATTTAATAAACTAGAATAATGATGGAATGGGATTCCCTTGAGTTGGGGTTTTAGTCTTCCTTGCTTGCTAATGATATGAATTCCACAATATGAGTCAAGAGGATGGAACTAAGTTACCACTAGCTCCATACTTGCAATAATCATTTAATTCATTCTACAGAAGCAATTAAATGAATACCACCAAATAATTCAAACTCAAGGAGATGAATAATCAACTTCCAATTCTAGCTTGTAATTACCATTACAACAATTCAAAACATTCAGTTTAATCATTTAAATCCACTTAACCAAGTTGGAATAAACAATTCAACCTAATCATAATATGAATCATACAAAGCTTAATTAATCAACTCCTAGCTCAATAACCAAGTTTATTCACTTGGCATAACAATCTAGATCACAATTACATACTTATCCAAGCTACATAATTATGAACTAAAAAGAGAGCTTAAAGGAATTCCATTGAAGTTTAGAAGCTCAAACCATTACCCAACTCAAGGAAATCACCAAAGCTTAGCTACACATGGAGGAAGAAAATGAAGCTTGATGATTGAAGAAGGAATTAGCCATGGAGATCAAAGGACCAAAAGTAGCTCCCTTCTAAGTGCAGTGCCTCCTCTCATTCAATTCTGCACAGCTCCTTCCCATTCGGTCAGCCTCCTCCCTCAATCTCGCGTGCTTCTCCACACAGCCGCCAAAATGGACCTTTTCTCCTCTTCATTCATTCGATGCCTCCTCCACGCACAAACATCCTCCTTCACGGTCACAGCATTTTTTTATCCTTACACAGCTCCCCTTTTCACACTTGCGTCTCTTCTTTTCTTCACAGACACAGCCCCACTCTCTTTTTTTTATTCCCAGCCGCATCCTCCTCTCTTCATTCCTCATGTTTTTCTTTCTTTTTCCTCAAGTCCACAGTCCACAATGACGGCTTGTTTCCTTTTCTCATTCAATCCGATTCTGCTCCTTCATATATTCGGCCCAGCAAGCTCCCACATAGCCCATATTCATTTGCCATCATAAACACTTTGAACTTTGCATTCCAGAATAAAAAATGCTCTCCACCAAACCTAGGAGTTCTAGTGATGAAAGCTCCATCAGGAAGAATGTTCTCACCTATTGTTGCCATGAACTGTATCCTTCTCAAGTTGTTTAGCTCTTCAGAGAAGACCTTACTCTGATACCAAATGAAAGAGGCAAGCATTACCTAGGGGGTGAATTGGATGATGTTATAAATTTTTTGCTTGTGATGATGATACAAATATAGATAGAGATAGAATAGAGTTAAGAGAATTTGGACACAGAGAGTTATACTGGTTCGGCCTTCAGGCCTCCATATAGTCCTCAGAGATCAAGGCCTACTTAGATTTATTGTTCTACCAAGATTTAATCGACTCTCAGAATGCCACAAAACAACAATCATCCCTTCAAGGACTATGAGCAGAAATATTCTAATTTCTCTCCCCCTACAGCAAGTCTTATAGCATAATAACCTTCCTAGTATTCTATACTGCTTCTCCTGAAAGAGATCTATGCTCTCAAGGTCCCTTTACCTTGAGATCAAGAAATATAAATGAAATGTGTTTTTTGACTCTCCTCACAGAGTATAAATGATAAACTTTGACGTATAATATGAATACAGAGTAGATATAAAAAACTAAGACTCGTGTGTTTGCTTGTATGATTTTCATGTTTCGTGTTCCCTATCTTGAATAGTGTCTAAAGCTCCGTATTTATATCATGTTGGTTATGGTCTGTTGAGTAATAACCGTTGGTGGAGTGGAGCGGCATGCGTACGTTGAAATCTCTAAACAAGATATGGTTGTAGGTTGTAACGTGCGTGCTTTTGATTTTGAACAAAATGATCATGTCTGCCGTTGTTGACTTACTACATGCATCTCATATTCAAAGATTCAATTTCTTGTTTCACACTTGAAATAAATTTTAAATGAAGTTTAATAATAATAATAAGTGAAACCATAATAAATAAATAATATTGAACCATGTTCGGATTGATCGTTATAAGTCTGTTGCATTTGGACTTTTGTCAAAGCATCACTCGAGTGCCAACATGTCTTGATCGAGTGTATTGCATATTTTCCAGCTAGTACTTACATAAACTCATCCTTTGCTGGAATGCTGATATATCACTCGGGTACATATGTATTTGGTACACTGGACTTACGTCGCTGGATAACACTTGTATTATTTTATCAAGAGCGTGAATCTTCACTCGTGGGTGTAGAGGTCATCACTTAGATGTCAAATGCCCACCTCGAGTACACAAGTGTTTTTCATGTTCCAGACTTCACTTCTATACATCACTCGCATAAAAAATGTCAAGAGTGTGAATTTGCGCTCGCAGGTGATATGGGCCCTCACTCAAGTGCACTGAGCCTCACTCGAGTATATCAGATATGTTCGAGTATCATGTACCCTTCTGCTTTAGTACTTGCATCATTTAAAGGCAGTGAGTTCTCTCACTCACGAGTGCTAAACTATCACTCGGGTGCAAATGTTCTTCACTCGGGTGCACCTCTTCTTTCATGTTCTAGCTGACCCTCGGGCAAGTACTTTTTATGCTTCACTTACTGGACTCAGGTGCACATTTGCCTATCACTCGGGTGGCAATCTGGTACTCGAGTAAGAGTGCTAATTCCTGTCTCTGACTTGATTCTCTACCAAATACTTTCAGTCCCACACTCACTATGCTCGAGTGTAAATTAGTTCATTACTCGACGGCTGAGTCCATCACTCGAGTTGTCCTGGTATTTTCAGCTAGAATGCCTCTTCTGTGAAATACTTTTAGTCCAATACCGCTGTGCTTGAGTGCAAAGCTGCTTATCATCGAGTACTACCTTTATCACTAGAGTGCAACGATAGAAATCACAGCAATTACCTCTAAACTTTATGAGATACATTTGGTAACATTTTCAATCATTGTTTAAACTTGCAAAACATAAGTTTCTTATAAAAACACATAATCATCCTTTGTTATCATCAAAACTTAGGATCTAACATATGTTATATATTTGTAACCATAGTTAGTTCTGGAGTTAGTTGAGATATTGCTATAATATTGAATTCCTATCCATGAGTAATACACAATTTACTTTTTTCCCAAAGTATTAATTAAATGAGCCAGCTAATTTTCTCTCCCTCTCTTCCCTTTTCCCCTTTCACTTTCCCTTTTCCCTTCATACCCTTCATCTTCTTCATTTTCTCTCTGATCTCATGTCCTTTAATCTTGCTAGCCCCTACTACATTCACCCAAACAAAAATCCCACCCCAGTACTGGATGCTTCATTGTTCGATGGATCAAACTACTATACTAGGTGAGGACCATGCATATAGCCTTACTTTTGAAAATAAAATACCCCAAAAAGTGATTAAGGGTTAAGGACTCCAAAAGTGAATGTAATTATTGTTAAACAAGCACCTTCAGAGAATACCATGTCAATTGTAAATTGAATGTGTTATAATCAGTGTCCAAACCCTGTATTTAAGCCTAAATGTGTGACAAAGCTTAAAATGTATTTGAGGAGGAAAGGAGGGCGCATGGTTGGAGTAATTCAATGACAAAATGTGTTTGGTGGTGATTTAGAAGGAATTACCATAGTTAGGGGCAAAATCGGAAAAAGAAAAGTTACCGACCAATTAGTCAGCTACCATAGTCTTTTAGTAACTCCATTTACTTGTGTTGTCTCACATTTAGTTCTTTCTAACGACATAAACATTCAAGATTCTCGTTATTATAGTACGATTTTGCTATCATACTATACAGGCAATAGCACCATATCTTTATCACAAACATGAGCGTAACGCAATCGCCACAATACACGAACACCATAAAACACAATCACCACACGAACACAATCATCGCAAGCTCCGGATCATAAGTGGGATAGTTCATTTCATAAAACCTCAGCAGATAGGAGGCATAGGCCACCACTCTACGCAATCTAGCCATTCATTCTTAAAGCAACTTAAAGTACCACAGATTCACTTCAACTCACAACAAACTCATAGCATACTCTAGTTTTAGAACTGCCTTTTGGCCTGGGGTCAACACCGATGCAACCAGCCTGGTGGCTAGCCATACTAGCCATGTAGGGGTAAGTTCCCTCACAAGTGAGAACCCCCGATCATATAGTCGAATTTGTCATCAGCTGAACTAGCTCTGCTCTACGGCCACACCCTAATCCAAGCTTATTTACACATGATACAAAGTACAAGTCAAGCTGGGTAGGGCACACCCCAACCCTTGCTTGTTCACAACACATCACAGTACATAGGAAAATCAAGCTAGGATCGGGTATATTCAACATTGGTACCATTACAACTTCTCCTTAAGCTCTGTAAGCTCATCACACATCATTCACCCCACTCAACCAGTTGATTCTTTCAAATGAGCTTGGTCATCAGCAAAACAATCTGGAAAGAATTATATGTTAATCCTCTAATAATAACAGTAAGACCCAGAAACTACATCACAATAACAGTTTCTGGCCTCTGCGATCTAACACTACTTCTACTATACTGGAATCCACCGAGACCCCTTCTCACGAGAAGCATGGCCTAGAAGTTTTACATCTAGGAGCCAAGATAACACATTATCATTACCGTCTTGAGTCTTCGGTCAGTACAGTCCTCAAACACATCACATTCACTATGCTTTCGCTGCATACTCTGAGGTCTATCTCCTCATCTATACTTTAACAATGTCAGGTTGATGTAATAGGAGTCCCATAGGAATCTCTGTAATATCCCAAATTGCAATTAAGGGCTAATAACTTCAAAGTGATGTAATTAATGCTAATTAAACACTCTTGAAGTAAATAATGTGAATTATGATGCAAATGTGTTTGATGATGGTTTATTAAGCATTGTGACAATCAGGGGCAAAACGGTAAATTTACCGACCGATTGGACAGTTACCGAAGAGGAAACTCATTGGTAATTGATATCAATGGCTAAGATTGAATAAGCAAAGGAGTGGGATTGTGTGTGCATGTGCTCATGTGAGGGTTTAGAAGGGGGCACAAGATGTTGACACATGTCAACACAAGAACCATAGATTGAGGTCAAAGAGTCAACAATTGCAACTCCTTTCCCTCCTCCATTTTAAGTCGGCCAAGGGCCTAAGTGCACCAAAAAAAATTCTGATTCCATCATCATCTTCTCACCTCTCACCTCTCCTCCATTTTCGCCAAGAACAAGCAAGAAAGGGAAAGAAGGAGCTTGAGTTTTAGGTAAGGTCTTGTCCCTAAATGCTCAACTCACCTTTATTAATATTGTTCAAGGGGTTGAGAGCTTTATTTCTATGGTTTCATATTTTTGATTAGTGGAGTTTGAGAACTTGTGGGGATTTGAAAGTTGGTGAATCAAAGAAATAGCTTTGGAAAGAAGTTGTAATGAGTATGTGATACCTTTTGGTATAATTGTTGTGGTCATTGGTTTGGTTTTGGGAATTTTGAATTTTTGCCCTGATTTTTGGTCTAATTTGAATGCTTGAATTGGTTAGTGTGTGGTAGAGAATGTGGTGTTAAATTGTGTCTTTGAGCCATGGGAGTTGATTTGGAATTTTGGGATGGAATGGATTGCAATGTGTGTGTTGATTGGAGATGTTAAGGTGATGTGTGGTGATAGTGGTAGAACTTGCCCATGGATAATGAATATGGTCATTTTGATGGCTCCAATGTGTTCCTTGAGCCAAATTGTGTAAGGGTAGTATGTGATTTGAAATTAGGGACCATTGGAAGCCAATTGGCAAAATTTGGAAAATCTGGTCAATGTAAGTCTGTTCTGGACAGTCAGATGGTGTGGACGTTTTGACTGGGCAAATGATGTTGAAAAATTATGAAACTTTCCAGTCTTAAATTTCACATCTCAAGCTTCAAAATGGACATAAACTTTGTGTCATTTCGCTTTTTGAGCTGGGAGTTTGAACTGTCCAAAGTTCGGCATCAAAACTGGACCCAGTTTTGGCACAACGTTAGGTTTTTGGTAAATCTGGATTTTTGTCGTGATTTCCAGTAATGGCCAATATTTTTCCTTGAAAGAGGACTTAAATAGCTTTCATTTGGCTTTGGGATCACCTCATTTTGATTTTTCTAGAATTAGTTATGATTTTTCAAAGTTTCCTTGGCTGCAGCACAAAACTTTCTGTGTGTGTCCTGGCCGCAGCCAGAAATTCTTGGCTGCAGCCAAAATGTTTCTGTGACGTTTTTAGCCATTTTTAGCTGCAGCCAGAACCCAATTTTCAGCACTTTGTGAGTTTGCAAAGCAATTTCCAACCTAGAATTCTCCAATCCTTTTAGGTTCTCTTTGAGTTTGTTATAACCATTTAAGGGACTCATATGGAACCTATTCTAAGTGTTTGAAAGTAGGAATTGGGGGTAGGGAATTAATCCACCATTCTTGATTTTGTTTATAGGCTTTGATATTTGCCGCCCTCGTGAGCCAACTACGCCAGCGAACGTCAGAAAGGAACGAGGTAGTAACTTTTCTTTCGTACCATATGTGATGCATTGTATGTGTGTATTATCATTGATTTGTGATAAACTCGTATGCTGCGACATTGTGAATATGTGTAAACACCGTCATACCAATAGTCCCTGAGTAGCTAACAACGGTTCGGGTTAGGGCGGTGTGCCTCCCCGGCGGAGAAAGGGGATGAGGATGAGGTGTGATATATGTGATTATGTGAGCCAAAAGGCTATTTGTGGAGGCTGACGGGCCATTTGTGAAAGCCGAATAGCTGTATGGGCTATAAGGCTATATGTATGCACTGCCACGCCAATAGTCCCTGAGTAGCTAACAACGGTTCGGGTTAGGCGGTGTGCCTTCCCGGTGGAGAAAGGGGATGAGGGTGGAGTGTGATTTGTGGTGCTGCTGCTGTATGATGATTTGCTTACATGCTGTGTGCTTATGTGTGGTATAAATGTTTTGTTACTACTGGGATTCTCTTGAATCTCATTCTTTCCTTTAACTAACCTTTCAGACAGGGCGAGTGGCTCTAAGGAGAAGCGTACGACCCAGAGCGGTTAGAATCCTGTAGGGACATTTATTTTGGTTATGTTGGTTAAACCTGTTGGACAGGGTGTCTGTATATTATGTTGGTTGTAAAGAATAGTTGAACGTAGTTGTGTAGTCCCCTATATGGAGGTTGTAAACCCTTTTTTGTGTATGAATGGAACCCGGGGGTTGCCGGGATTGCTATTAGATATTCTGATATGAATGAATGTGAATTAACTGCACAGGTGATTATATTCGATAATTGAACTTGAGACCGGAATAGGAAAGAAGTCTTGAAAATTTTATAAAGTCCCTACTTCACAGGGAGTTCTAAATGAGTTTTGAACTATTCGATGGTCTCTAAACCAATTTAATTATGTAATATCAAATTATAATTACGCTATTTAAGGCAGGGGGTTACAATCTCCCACTACACCTGATAGCACTCACAATCTATGTTTCTCTGTGCCCGTGTTTTGCCCGTTTCACCTTAAATTATCCAGGTCATTACATGTGGGCTTCCACTACCAGTTCTGTAATGCCCCAAAAATGGGCTTAAGGGCTAATAAATTCAAAAGAGAATAAATTATTTTTGATAAACACTTTTGAGGAATATAATGTGAATTTTAATTTAAATGTGTTCTGATTAGTGCCTAAGCATAATTGTGTGACAAAGCTTTAAAATGAACACTAAGGGTAGGGGACGGCGTATAAATAAAGAATGGAAGGATACAAATATGGTTGGTGGTGATTGTAACCCCCTCACGGTAATCACATCCGGATTACGAAATTTAAGTGAAATAGAGACCAATAAGACAAGATAACATTATTTATAATCTCTCATCTTGTAGATGGGGTTTTCACAAAATAGTTCAAAACACAAAGATCTGGTCCCACATTCACTTATCGGATACAATTACCTGAGCAATTAATTCACATTCACAATATCAGAGTGCGGAAACTAAAATCTCGGCAAACCCCGGGTTCATATATATATATATCAAATGGGTTTACTATTTTCCAAATGGGGATTACAAATCAAAAATTCACTATGAACAATTTATATACAGTAATTCCAAATCTACAATAGATAACCAACAATCCCAAAATCCTGAATGTCCCTAAGAGATCCTAACCACTCCGGGTTGGTCGCTTCTCCTTTGAGCCACTTGCCCTGTCTGAAAAGGTTAGTCATATGGAAAGAGTGAGATTCTAAAGAATCCCAATAGCAACAAGACACTCATACAATATATAAACACAAAGCATGTATGTTCATCATGTTCAGCAGCTTCACAATGATCTCTAGCTCACGCCACATACGACAGCACTCAGGGCTGTAATCACAATGCACTACGCCCGCTTTCGCTGTGAACACTATGCCAGCTTTTGCTGTAATCACTATGCATAACGCCCGCTTTTGCGGTGAACACTATGTAGCAGCAACACGAAGTACAAAGCACCACAAAGCATCTCAAATCATCTCAATGCACAAGGAATCACAAGGTAACAGCAGCAGCAACATCGACTCAATGCATGACAGACAAACATACAATACATTTACACAAAGTATAAGAGAGGAGTCGCTACCTGTATCTTTCCTGACAATCTTTGGCACAGTGGGCTCACGCGTTCGGCAGATATCAAATCCTATACCAAATTAGGGACAATTGATCAATCTCTTTTCCAATTACTTATATCCATAATACACTAAGTTGGTTATCATTTAGGACTCTTAAGAGGCCCCAAATGCCTCTAAAGAAAGCCCTAAAAGGTTGGGAAACAAAAGGTTGAAGGTCACTTTTCGAAAACATCAAGTGCTGGATCATAGGGGTGGGCTGCGGCCCGCCCTTCCTTGGGCTGCGGCCCAAATATGGTTAGAAGGCCGTGGGCTGCGGCCCGCCACTCATGGGCCGTGGCCCGAAACAGGTCAGAAAGGTTTGGGCCGCGGCCAGCCACTCATGGGCCGCGGCCCAGAAATTTCCTGACTCTGGGCTGAACTTCCAAAATTCATAACTAATCATAGAAAAATTGAAACGTAGTGATTCCAAAGCCAAATGAAAGGTATATAAGTCCTCTTTCAAGGAAAAATATAGCCCCTCACTGGAAATCACTACACAAATACAGAATTACCAAAAACTACACACTACTCCAAAACAAAGTTCTGTTTCAATCCCAAACTTTGGGCAACCATATCTCATAGAATACTCAACGGAATGACACAAAATATATGTCCATTTTGAATCTTGGGATGTGAAATTTAAGACTGGAAATTTTCATAATTTTCCAATAACATTTGGTCACTCAAAACGCTCGTGCAAACAGACTGTGCAAAATAGAGCTTAAACAAGATAGATTTTCAACTTTTCCCAAGTGATCCCAATGAATCCAAAATCAATAACCAAGCTTATTCCCACACAAAATCACTCAAGGAATCCAATGGAAATGTCAAAATCACCAAAATCCTATTCCATTATCATGCTTTGGTTTTGGGGTAACATTAAACACCAACTTCCCAAAATCCCCAAACTTAACAATTTCAAACCCAATCAAATCTATCTATCCAAAATGCATTACAACATACAATTTCCATACCAAACATATACCAAACTCTCAATGGCCCTCATTTTCGAAAATGAGACCAAAATTCCAAAAAATTCAAACTATTTCAAATGGCATGAAACATAGATAGATAGATAGGTCTCACTCACCTTATCAACTTCTCCAAAGAGAGTTCTTGATTCACCCAAGTCCAGAATTTTGAGTGATCACAAACCACAACCAATGGACAATCTACAACCATAGAAATGTAGCTCTTAACTCAAGGATCAACTTTGATGAAGGGGGTTTGAGCAATAGAGATCATTTACCTACTCAAAGATCAAGCTTTCCTTTTCTCTTTCCCAAGCTTGTGCGCCAGAAAAATAGAGGAAGAAGAGAGAGAAAATGGTGAGATAGAAGGGATGATGATGAAATGAGACTTTCCTTCCCTTGTACACACACACACACTCTACCGATCAAGAGAGAGAGAAGAGAGGAAAAGTAGTATTTTGTCCTCTAGTGCCTCATCCAAAGGCCTCCACTATGCCACATGTCACCATCTCCTCCACTTCCACTATAAGCTCACATAGACACAATGTATAGGATTCCGACCCATCAATAATGAATCTCAACCCTTGATCTCAAATACCACACACATTCATCTCAAATTTACATCATATTAATTCCAAAAGTGTATAATTACACAATTTTATAATCAATCTCAATGCCATTAGCCCTTAATCGAAAATCGGGGTGTTACAGTGATTCAATAAGAATTGTCATAATCAGGGGCAAAATGGGTAAAAAGGAAAGTTACCGACTGAATGGTCAATTACAGAAGAGGAAACTCATTGGTAACTTAAATATCAATGTTTATGATTACTTCTCAAGAGATCAAGAGGGAGGGATCATATGTAGGTGTGTTCATGTGTGTGTCTATGGAAGAGATTTTAGATCATGATAAGTCTCACCACTCACACCATGGATCAAGTCAAAAGTTCAAACTTATTTCCCTCTCTCCTCTCTCCCTTAGGTTGGCCAAGTGGACTTTGGGGGAGCCAAAAATCTATTTCATCTCCATCATTTCAGCTTCTCTCACTTGCCTCCATTTTCGTCCAAAGCACAAGAGGAAAAAGAAAGTAAAAGGTGAGCTTTTGGCTTGTTTAGTATCTTCTTTAGCTCAAATGCTCTTCTATAAGCTTGTTCATGGTGATGAGAGTATCATTGCTATGATTTTAGAATTTTGAAAGGTTGTGTTTGAGTACTTGAAGAAATTTGAAAGTTGAGGAATCAAGGATCTAACCTTAGGAAGAGGAAGAGATGAGTATTTGATGCATTTTGACATACTCATTGTGACCATTAATTAAGTTTTGGAATTTATGGATTTTACCCTGATTTTAGTATGATTTTGGAATGAACAATTTGGATAGTGTGTGGGGTTGGATTTTGTGTAATATTATGTCTTTGTGTCATTGGAATTGGTTTGAAATCTTGGAAGCTAATTTGGTCATTTAGTGGTTTTGGATTTCAATATGTTTGGAAGTATGGAATGTGTCATTGTGATTGGAGTTTGGTTGTTTTGGTGTTTTCAATGGATTCCTTGTGAAAATTTGTGTGGGAATAGGTTGTTTGTGAATTTTGGGAACCATTAGACACTTTGGTGAGAAATTTGGAAAACTCTACCAGCTGTTGTGTTTTAGTTTCTGATAAGCCTCACTCGAATGCAGCATCATGTTTTCACTCTTCCTTCAGCTTTTCAGTTGCACTTCCATACCAGATTATAAGGTTGTATTTCTCACTTACGAGTGATGTGGGTCATCACTCAAGTGAACGTTGTCTCACTCGAGTGTAAGACTATTAAACATTATGGGGCTGCGTCTTTGGTTGTCACCCGCAGCCCATTTTTCAAGGGTGTGTCTTATCACCTGTAAGTATTGTGCCATTACTCTAGTTCCAGAGCTAGTGCTCGAGTGCACTTCTCATTCTAGGGTTCTCATTGCTCTTAGGTAGTCACTCCTTATGCCTCACTTGGTAGGACTCGGGTGAGCATGAGGTCATCACTCGAGTGTTAAGGTCAGAACTCGAGTGCAGTGACCATTTTCAGTCTCTGTCATTGTCCTCGGCCAAGCACTCACACGAGTGAGTCATCCTTACTCGAGTGCAAGTCATCCCGTCACTCAAGTGTGCCATCTATCACTTGAGTGCATGAGTTAAAAATCAGTGATTTTGCTTCCGAGGGGGGTTTTTGGTCAAGTTTTTCCTAACCCTTTAGGCATGTGTCTAGGCTTTTAGTAGCCACCTAAAGAGTTTAAAGGATAACCAACTTTAAGCGTTATGAAAGTAAACATTTGGAATAGAGAATAATTTGTCGTCCTTGATTTGGTTTATAGAATTTCATATTTGCCCTGTTTATGAAAAGACTGTGCCAAAGTACACCAAGAAAGAATAAGGTAGTGACGTTTTCCCTTATACTATATGTGATACATTGTATGTTTGATTTTATCACTATTTGTGAAACTATCACCTGCGGCCCGTCTGTGTTTTCGGTGGGAGGATCGTGCCTTCGGGGTAGTAGTTTACTGGGGATGAGACTGTGTGGAAGCCGAAAGGCTATTTGTGCAAGCCAAAAGGCTGTTTGTAAACCCTTCACCTGTGGCCCATTGATGGTTCCGGTGGGAGGACTATACCTTCAGGCGATGGAGATACGGGGGATGAGACTATATGATTATGTGCATATCTGACAGCTTGTATGTTGTATTTGTGCTGCTATGCTGTATAATGATATGCTTGCATACTTTTTGATTATGTATGGTATGAGTGATTTGTTACTACTGGGATTCTTTTAAATCTTATTCTTTCCATTAACTAACCTTCAGACAAGGCAAGTAGCTCCAAAGGAAAGGAGACAACCAAGGGCGGCTAGGACTTCTATAGGGTCAATTGATTTTGGGTTGTTGGTTATCAAATTCTGATTAAGGATTATTATATATTCTGTAAATATTATTTTGGATACGGTTATGTATTCCCCTAAATGGGAATTTATAAACCCTTGGTATATAAATGAAACTTGGGGTTGCTGGGAATTTTGCTGTACACTCTGATATGTATGAATGTGATTTAACTGCACAAGGTAGTTATATTCAAAATATGAATAGGAGACCAGGCTAAACTGATTTCGAAAGAAATTTATAAAACCCTATCTCAAGGATGAGATTAAAAAAAAAATTTTATTATTCGTTAGTCTCTAATTTATTTTAATTACATATTTTTGAATTATAATTACTGTTTATAAGGCATGGGGTTACAAGTTCAACTCCTAGCTTATTTACAAATAGCAGGGACATTAATGTGTATACAATTACCAATCACCAATCATCTTCTATCACTAAGGCAAAGAACTAAGGGAGCTATCCTAGCAAAATCTACCCTTGCCAGGAACTACAGCTCTGATACCACAAATATAACCCTTGCCTTCTAAACCATAATTACAATTAAAAAATGTGTAATTAATTTAAATTAGAGACTGATGATTAATACAAAATTTGTTTAATTCCCGCTTCAAGACAAGGACCTACGCAAAAATGCAGTGTGATAAGTAAAATATTTTCATATTAATTTTCCCTTATATGATGATTTTGTGGATAATATTTGAGCTTAATTTAATAAAATTGGGTGTAATTAATAAATAAATAAGAATTTTGGCATAAAATAGAATTTCTTGAAAAATACTAAATTAGACCCTCTTTCAGTTTTCAGGCTATATCTGGAACTCTAGATGTCAGATTGGGATGTTCTTTATATGGATAAAAAGCTAAGAAAGAACTCTACAACTTTTATGTTGAGACAAAAATCCATTTCTATCTCCAAGAGTTTCAAATTTTGCTTGAAAGTTGAGAGTAGGAATCATCTACCATTCCACCAACCATTTCATCTATCACTTCATCTTCCTTTTCACCTACTACTTCATCTACCACACTTTATCTACCACTTCATCTTTCTTTTCACCTACTACTTCATCTACCACATTCTATCTACTATTTCATCTACCACATTTCACCTACAACTTCATCTACCCTACTCTATTCTTCCCTATATATAGCCACCCTCACCTTCACATTTTAGACACAAATTCATATCCATTACTCTCCTCTCTTCTTCATTTACACACCAATTCATATACATTACTCTCCTCTCTTCTTCACTTACAACCATTTCATTTCCATTACTTTCGTCTACTCTCCACATACACCATCTTAGAGTTAATTTTATGCATTGTATTACTTTTTGCATGCCTCCATCATGGAAGGCTTAGGATTGTATTACTTTTTACATGCCACCTACAAGGAAGGTTTTACCTCCTAAAGGGACGGCTATATTTTTCCATTTTTCATGCATCTTTTGGTTGAATATTTATGTTTGAGAATTTAATATTCAAGTTTTATGCAGTATTTATGAGGATTTCAATATAGTTTTATATAATGTCAATTTATTTTGATTTTGTTTTAAATTTTATCATGAGCTAAATTTTCATTTTCCTAGGGTGATGACTTAGCTTACTAATAACGGATTGAATCTTAACTTATTAAATCTAATTTGAATTTCTTCTTCATGATTGAGTTTTGATTATTATTCTTAATGCTTTTGATTGACTGGCCATCTTTTAAATAATTTCAATATGCATGTTGAGACCTGAAAGAGATGCATGCATATAGATCCTATAATTAAAACCATAACTTGCATATGAAATAGGAATATATTCATATGAGTTGTGTAGTCTTACTGAGTTCCATAAATCTTAATGCATAATTAATTGCTTAAATTCATATAGGAATATATTGGATTAGCAATTAATTATAGAATTGTTTGACCTTGGAAGAGGTTAGTAATTAAATTAGGGAAACTCGACTGTCAATCATGTGGAATAAATTGGGCTAGAATAGATAAGTGATTCAATTTGGAATTTGTTAAGTGAAATATGAGCCCTAGGGCTTTTTCTCATATTTGCTTTCATATTATTTGCACTCATATTTAGTCATTTTATTTTGTTCTCTCAACCACCAACTACTCGATCGACTAAACAGAATTAAAATTGCCCATTTTGGTACTTAGTGATCAATCCTCGTGGGAACGATACTCTACTCACTTCTATATTACTTGATTACGACAGTGTACACTTGCACTTTTTAATGAACCATTTACACTCGTAACACAGTGGGTTTTGTAAAATTTCTTTCAAAACCTGTTTGATCGGGTCTCATACTCACATTTTGAATATAATTAACCTGTGCAGTTAAGTAGCATTTATACATATCAGAGTGTAAATCAAAATACCCAGCAACCCGCGGGTTTCCATATATTAAATAAAGGGTTTATGGGGCATTTCCGCTTCTTACCTTTTCTCGTTCGAGGGATTACATATCCTTATCCAAAGTAACATTTACAAATGTACAGTAATTCTAATCCAAATATGACAACCAACTAACAACTAAAATAAAGAACTATCCAACCTTGGTTGTCTGCTTCTCCTTCGAGCCGCTTGTCCTGTCTGTAGATTAATTAATGGAAAGAATGAGATTCAAAAGAATCCCAGTAGTAACAAATCACTCATACAGCATATAATCACATAGCATGCAAGAAAATCATCAATCAGCACAGCAGCAATGATCACAGTATACACATAGCCTTAATGCCATACAAATAATCTTCGCAGCAATCAAATAGCCTTACGGCTTACACATGACCTTTCAGCTGTCACATTGCCTTACGGCTGTCACATAGCCTTTCAGCTATCACATAGCCTTTCAGCTTTCACATACACACGAATTCATTGTCACACCCGACCCTCAACTTCTTTCACCACCGGGGATCACACAGCCCTCACCCGAATCGTTTTTAGCTACCGGAGGACTCTTGGCATGGCGATGCGACTCAAAGGCGTATACACATGATACGTGATCGATGTCCCAATATACACATGATGAGTGACCAGCGTCACAATATACACATAACTTTACAGCATATACACAGCAATGAACTTTGCAACATTGGCAATACACAATCCAATGACATCACATATGTAAACCCCACCACGATCAAGGCCGATGATTAGTGTTTAAACACGTTAAGTTATGGAATGAGAGATTAGAAGTAATTAAAAACTTTTTACAACACCTGTACAAATAGATCTCCATTTATTCATTCATAAAAACAACAGGCATGTTCGGTTTGTCACATATACAATATTAGAGTATAAGAAAAATTCCTGACATTCACTTGGGATGCTAACATTAATCCAAGAGTTTGTAGGGCATTATTGCCAATCTTAGTTTCCCATACTGAGGATTACACAACATCACTATTCTATGGTCAATTATATATACATTCATCCAAAATGATAACCAATCCAAAAACCAAAAGAATCTAGCTAAGACCACCATCAACAGCCCTAGTCGTCCTTGCTCACTTGTTTGCCTCTCGATCCACTTGCCCTATCTAAAAATGTTATTTGGAAAGAGTGAGATTCAAGAGAATCCCAATAGCAACAATTTACGTATATGATGCATAACTAAACAAAGCAAGTAAGCATATATCATAATGTAGCATATCAATATTCAAGGCCGGGCTAACCGCCATGTCCCCTCAACAATATTCAAGGCCGGGCTCTCGCCACGTCCCCTCAACAATATCCAAGGTCAGGCTTTCACCACATCCCCTCGCTCATTCAATGATTAATACAAACAAGCAATGCATTACACATGATATAGGATAAAGTGTCACTACCTTGGTCTTTCTGTTCTTCAGCAGGCACAGGCCTTCTACACTCTGGGAAAATATCAAATCCTAAAGTCATAATTAAGGACGATGCATTATCACTTATTCCAATACTCAATAACTTTACAACACTTAAATCGGTTATCATTAATGTCCCTTAAGTACCCATATATACCTCTAACAAAAGCCCTAAAGGGTTGGAAAAACTATCCCGAAGATCCCCTTTTAAAAGCACAAGAATTGATTTTCCTACTGCACTCTAGTGAAGAAGGCCTCATCAAGTGATGGTACGGTTTGCAAACAAGTATGGAAGCACACTCATGCAAATATTTGGCTGAGATCAACGATAGAAGTAGGAAATATTCACTATACTCGAGCACAAGAATGAACACTTGAGTGATGGCCTAATGCTCACCCGAGTTTAAGAAAGTGAGGTGCAAAAAGTGTTAACCTGAGGGCACAAGAATTTTCAAAGAAGAGAAGGACTCGAGCATAGATCTTTGTACTCGAGTGAAGGTTGAATACCCGTGAGTGTTAAGACACCCTCTTGCAATTTAATCGTGAGTGATAACCCAAGAGGCAAGTTCATAGTGTCAAATACACCCACATTTGAGTAAGAGGAGGCTCACTCAAGTGAGAACCTACCACACTCGCAAGTGAGGCAACACTCTTACCAAAAGTGCAGTTGAAAACTGAAGGGAAACGAGAAATCACACTGCCTCACTCGAGTGAGACCCTTCCTCACTCAAGTGATGTGCAACAGAAACCAGAAAAGGCAGAAAAAGTGATAGTACTTTCCAAGATTTACACAAGTGTTTCTAATAGACCCAAAACCTCAACCAAAGCTACTCCCACGCAAAATTGCTCAAGGAATCCAATGGAAATGCCAAAACTACCAAATTCCTACTCCATTATCATGCTTTGGTTTTGGGCAACACTAAACACCAAAATTCCAAAATCACCAAACTTAATCATTAAGTCCCAAATCCCTTTCTATCTATCCATATACATTCCAAACATACCAATTCCATACCAACAACATGCCAAATACCCAATGACCCTTATTTTCGAAATCAAGGCCAAAATTCTAGAAATTCAAAGCTAAACCATTTGGCACAAAACATAGACAGAAAGATTGGTTTCACTTACCTCTTCAACTTTTTTCAAAGGAGTTTCTTGATTCTCCAAACTTCAAAATTCCTTAAGAGCTCAAATCAATACTAATGAACAATCTATAACCATGGAAATAAAGCTCTTAATTCAAGGGACATCTTTAAAGAAGAGAGTTTGAAAAATGGTGTTCATCTTCTTACCTTTTTCTCAAGCTTTTCTTCTTCCTTCTTGAGCAACAATGGCGCCAAAAATGAGAGAGAACAGAGAGATGAAGAGAGATTGAAGTTTATAGGAAATGATAATTTCTTCACTCCCCATGCTTGCATAGCCAAAAACAAGGGAAGGAAGAGAGAGAAAATATTTAAAAACTCATTGTTTGACTTTCCATGCCCTCTCCCATCATCTCCTCTTGCCAAGTGTCACCATTTCATTGGCTCTCATAAATTAAGTAACTAATTAGTTATTTTAACCACTCCATTAGCCATTTAATTACTCTTCTCATTTTTCTCTTTGTTAGTAATTAATTTCTCTACTGATCACTAACTAATTATCCAATGGTTCCCATTCGTTCAATTTCTTTCTTATTTTGGCTTATTAATTAAAATTGCCACAAAACACATAATAACTCACCTTTAGTTCATAAATACATACTCAATAATTCTCATTAGCCCTTAATCAAAATTTGGGGCGTTACAACATATATACAATTCATTACATACAGTATAAGAGAAAGAGTCATTGTCTTGTTCTTTCCAGTTGTGCTCTGGTACCGGTTGATCTCGTATAAGGCAAATATTGAATCCTAGAACCAAAACCAAGGACGTAATGTTATTCCCTTTTCCAAATTCTTAATTTTAAATGCCCAAGGCTGGTTATGATTTGAGGTCTTTAGGTAGCTATGAAAGTCTCTAACAATAACCTAAAAGGATTGGGAAATACTAGGTTAGAAACCACTTTTCAAAATCATAAAGTGCTGAAAACAGGGGTTGGCTGCAGCCAAGAAATCTCTGGTTGTGGCAAAAAAAAGCACAGAGTTTTTGCCTGTAGCCAAGATCTTTTTTCTGCGGCCAAAAATTGCACAAAGCTTTTGGCTACAGCTAAGATTTTTTGGCTGTGGCCAAAGACTGCCCTAAAAGTTTTGGGCTACAGCCAAGAACTTTTGGCTGCAGCCAAAGAGACTTTGAAAAATTATAACTAATTTTACAAAAATCAAAATGGGCTGATTCCAAAGCCAATGGAAATATATTTAAGTCCTATTGATAGGAAAACTATGAATCAATGTTGTTCATAACCACAAAAAAACAAAATTACAGGAAATCTCATACTGCTCCAAAATAGCTTTAGTTTCAACCCCAAAATTTAGAAAATCATAACTCTTAGCTCACAAATTGAAATGACATGAACTATTTGTCCATTTTGAAGCTTGGCATGTGAAATTTAAAACTGGAAAGTTTCAAAATTTTTAGACATTATTTGCTCACTCAAAACGTCCATGGAAACAAACTACCCAACACAGAGTTTACACTTGACATAATTACAAATTTTCAACCAATGGCTCCAAAATCAACAACCAAACCTATTCCCATACAATTTTTCACAAGGAAACCATTGGAATCACAAAACCAACCAAATTCTCATCACATACACATATATTCTATTTGGACCACATTGCAACACAAATCCATTAAATTGCCAAACTTTCAATTCAATGATCCAAACTAATTCAAACCAATTTCATTGTTCAAACCATGCAACAAGACACTTATTCCACTACCAAAACACCATGCAATGCATAAGACCCTAATGATATGAAAATTACGGCTAAAATTGAGAAATTCCAAAGTTCCACCAATGGGCACAATATATATATATATATATATATCAAAAGATAGCTATTTCTCACCTCTTCCACTTTCCAAAGCTTGTTCTTTGATTCCACCACTTTCAATTTTTCTCAAGCTGTCAAACACCTTCTTTCAAAAATCTAAAACCATAGAGATGAAGCTCTCATCAAGGTGATCAAGATTAATGAAGAGGTCTGGAGCATTCAAGATCATTTCTAAGGTCAAAACATTACCTTTTCTTTTCTCTTTCTTCCTTCACTTGGTGAAAATAGAGACTTGAGAGAGAGGAAATGAGATGAAGATGATGATGCAGATTTTTGGTCTCACCTTTGCCCATTTAGCTTTCTTGGAGGTGAGAAGGAAGAGAAAAAAATGAGTTGAATCTTTGACCAGTACTATGGCCTTTATGATGACACTTGTCATGATCTTGAGCCTCTTCCCAACTCCTTCCATATACATGCATGCATAGGACCACTCTATCATAATCTCTTGAGCAACTAAACATTCCATAATAGCTCCAAGTAATTAGTAAACTCTCTCTACAATAGCTGATTAATTGGTCAGTAACTTTTCTTTTTCCTATTTTACCCCTAACTATGGTAATTCCTTCTGAATCACCACCAAACACATTTTGTCATTGCATTACTCCAACCATGAGCTCTCCCTTCCTCCTTAAATACATTTTAAGCTTTGTCACACATTTAATCTTAAATACAAGGTTAGGGCACTGATTGTAACACATTCAACTCACAATTGGTATGGTATTCTCTGAGAGTGCTTATTTAACAATAATCACATTCACTTTTAGGGTATTACAAACTTCATTGACAATGTGATTTCTCCACCACCGGCTTCTGATTCTCTATTTCCAATAGCTTGTGAGGGTTACAACAATCTCATTCAAGTGTGGATTACTAAGTCCCTTTCCCCAACTATTGCTAAGAGTTTTCTTTGGTTTGATCAAGTATATGAGATCTAGAATGATCTTCGATCTCATTATTCTTAGTTGAATATTTTTTGTATTACTGATCTTCAAGAAGAAATTTATGGTTTAAAGCAAGGAGTTTGACTATCAGTGAGCATTATACTCAACTGAAAATTTTCTGGGATGAGTTATTGAATATCCGTCCTTTGAAGGCTTATGAACGGATCTACTAGTAGTGCTATACATCATAGAGAGGAGGATTATATCATTTATTTTTGAAAGGCTTGAGTGAACAATAGGCCTCGGTCAAGTCACAAATTATGATTATTAATCCCTTGCCTCCTATCAATTGAGTTTTTTTTATTTCTTCAATAAAAATGTGAGATTCATATTCCTCCAATTCATGATAAGCATTGCTCTTACTATAATAAGCCTCGTCATACTAAAGATATTTGTTATAGAAAGCATGGCTTCCCACCTAGCTTTAAATTTCATTCCTTTGGTTCTTCAGCCATGGTTAATCAAGTTTCAGCTCAAGATTCTGGTTTGGCTCAAGATACACATACTGCAAAGTTTGTTTCTCCATCTCAATATTCTTCAATAGCTTCAGTGCGACCACTACTTAATACAAACACCTCCTTGCTCTTCTAAGTTCTTCTCACCTACCACTTTTTCCATTAATCATCTCTCTACTTCTGCTACTTCTCCAGTTGCAGGTATATGTAAATTTTTCCTTTAAAAATTTTGTTACCTGGATCATTGATTATGGTGTAACCAATCATGTATGTTGTTCTTTAGAGTTATTTTCTTCATATCATTCGATTCATCCTATTTCTGTTTGTCTTCCCACAGGGTCTCACTCTATTACATCAATTTTTGGAACAATGAGACTTTCCATTTTAACAAATGTTCTTTATCTTCCTCTCATTCAATATTATTTCCGTTTCTTGGTTAACTATGTCCCTCAATTGTTTCCTTACTTTCTCTTCTCATTCTTGTCAAATACACTTAATCAAACCTTCTATGATGATTGATCCAACTAAACTCTTTGAAGGGCTTTACATTTTAAATGCAAATTTTCTACCCTATCTCAAAGCCACTCCGATTAATATGATTGCTACTAATTATGCCTCAACTTTCACCCTTTGGCATATTCGATGGGGTCATCTCTCTTACTCTACTTTTCAGTTTTGAATAAAAAATTCTTGATATTGCTTGTAATCCCCATCCCCTCATGTGTGACACTTTCCATTTTTCAAAACAAAAACATCTTTATTTCTCTGTAAGCAAAGTTTGAGTAATAAAATCTTTGATTTGATTCATGTTGATATTGGGTCCCTTTTTCAAGTCCTTACAATTGATGATGATTGCTCAAGATATACTTGGTCATTTTTGTTAGTGCAAGCATTTTACCCAAGAGGGGTAAATTGGGTGATACCAGAAAATTCATTGCGTATATAAAAATTGACTGGAAATTTAAAGTAGTTAAGAGCTAGGAGAAATATCACCAAAGTGTACACCAGGAGTTATACTAGTTCGGCCACAACCACTTTGACCTACCTCCAGTCCTCAAAGCTTCTTTGAGAGTTTCACTATATCTTCCAAGATTCAATAGGTTCTTAGTACCTCAGTACACAGCAAGTCCCTTCACTGGACACTCGCTCCCCCTTACACATTGTAATCAAATCTCCAACTCAAGGTTCCACAACCTTAAGTTGTCTCAATAACAAATATTAAGTTTGTAATGAAAATCTCTCTCACAGAGGAAATATATAATCACTGAAGTACAAAGAGTGAATATAAGACACAGAGCACTAAGAATGTGTCGATCGGTGTATGTTCGTATGTTCTTAGTTGATGTATTATTCCATATTGAATGTTCCCATATTTATAGATGAGTTATGATAGCTGTTGAAACAATTTCAACTTGTCAGTTAGAGTCGAGCAGCTACATTTAACCGTTCTTTGAATTTGAAAACTATCTGTTTGCAGTAGGTGAGCATTTGGATGTTTTGTTTGACTTTTCACTCATTGCATGATCTCTTCATTATTTCTCTACAAATATACTCAGATTACTAATACAATGAAAGGTTAATCATATAGATTACAAATCAATTAACAACAAATCAAAAACATAATTTTGGACATGATTACTTGAGTGGTTACTCGGGTAATCAAGTACCATTACTCGAGTAACCCCTCGAGTAATCTCTTTAAAAATAAGGCAGAGAGTAAGTCAACATTTTCTGACTAGATTACTCGGGTACACCATCGAGTAATTTACTTCCCAAAAATTTTTGCATACCTGGTTACTCGAGTGATTCCTTGAGTAAGTCTCTCTTTTCCTCTCTAGTTACTCAAGTGATCCCTCAAGTAAAGTTTCAAATTCCTTTCTTATTACTCGAGTAAACCCTCGGGTAATGTCATCCAAATCTTGGCCAAGAGTACCTTCTTCTTTGCTTACTTGATTACCCGAGTAATCCCTCGAGTAATTCAATCTTTCCATTTTAACTTACTCAAGTGATCCCTCGAGTAAAGTGGCTTTTACAAATCTAGTTACTCGAGTAATCCTCGAGTAATGTTATTTATTTCTTGGCTAAGAGACACTCAATAATTTCTACTCTGATTACTCGAGTGATCCCTTGAGTAATGTTTCAAATAACTTTGTAGATTACTCAAGTGATCCCTTTGAGTAATCCTATGCAATTTTTGATAGAGAGCTTCTAGAACAATTTCTCATATATTACTCGAGTGGTCCCTCGAGTAATGAAGCTCATTACTCTAGAGCTTACTCAAGTAATGCCTTCACTATTATGCCAGTGCTGTTTTCTTTGTTCTCTGTCTTTCAGTTCTTCTTCATTACTTGAGTACCTACTTGAGTAATGATTTTGCTTGCCACCAAGAACTCAGTTACTTTATTCAAATCTTTTATTTAAAACTTTTGTAATATTAATCCAATCTTTGTTATCATCAAAACATATGGGATCTAACAATTTTTTATGCATTCCAAATCTGATGCAAGAACTCAACTCAAAAAAAAATGTTGCTCTTGTTGAAACTCATTTTTCTACCCCTATTAAGGCTTTACACACATATCACGGTGTTGAGTTTTCAATGCCCCAATTTTATGCTTTTAAGGGAATTTTACATAAAAAATCTTGTGTTGAAACTCGTCAATAAAATGGTTTGGCTAAGCATTAGCATCAACTTCTTTTAAATGTCTCTAGAGCATTATTTTTCCAATCTAATATACCAATTTGTTATTGGTCTTCATTGTTTTTCATGTAACTTATATCATTAGATTGAATGAATTCTTTAAAAATAGATGTTGGTTTTGACTTGAGAAAGCTTTTCCAATACTTGTGAATCTTAGGCAAACACTTGGTTTTTCATTAGAGCAAATTGAGAGGGAATTAATTGGTCTCTTGGAGTATAGAGGGGAGAAGTAATCCTAGAGCCTCATTTTCTTGAAGTTATAATCAACTTTTACTTTGCTTCTTTCAATTTAGTTTGTTTTAAATCAAAATTATTCTTTTAAATTGAAATACTTTAAATGACTTTGCCCAACTTAATTAAGAGTATAATAACATTAATTAGCCCATATTTGCCGTAGACATCATGGGAACAATAACTTTTTATACTACTTGCAACTTGTATACTTGCGGTAGAAAAACAGCAAATACCACCTGATACGACAGTCCAGTAGCTATACAGCAGTATCCCCTACTGGAGGAACGTATAGTCCTTTTTGTGCTCTATAGTACTTTGACTAATCTACATCACACTTGTGGAGAGCTCCTTAGAGTCACTAGTGATATGGTTTAGAATTTAGCCCATGGGTTAGTCGACGCCTACCATCAACAAGAAGCATGCCATATGCTTCTTCTACAAGAAGAAAAGGCACATAAGGGATGAGTACTACAAGAGTATCAAACAACAAAATGATGTGTTTATGATGAAGCTTGGATGGATCTTGGTGAAGGATATAGAGTCTCTCTAGGTGAAAGTGATTCATAATAAGTATGGTTGTGATGAAGACTTAGTTCTGAATGTTGATCCTCACGGCTCTAACACTCAATGAGGCATCGGGAAGAATTGGTGTCATGTTCTCGATGGTTTGTAGTCATTCTATGATAGGGCAAGTAATGATAGTGATCATAGGAAATATGAGAAGAGTGGAATGTTTTCTACCATATCAGCTTACTTACAGGGTACTCAATGGAAATAGGGAACAATCTAAGCTAAAGTAGGATGAAATTAGGAAGCTAAACCCCCCTCCCCTGAAGATGCAAGATTTTCACTTGGATCACACTGCATGAATGAATTATTACAAATAAGCTTAAATGGTTGAGGGACTTACACTTAAACAGATAATTGTGCTTGCTGTTTAGAAATGAAAGAAGATGAAATACACATTCATAGAGACTATCAGTAAGTCAATAAGTTTTAGCAGAAATCCTTCGTCCAAACTACTATAATGATTTTTCCATAGGAATCTTTGTAATGCCCAAACATGTGTATAAGGGCTTATTGTCTCCAAAGTGAATGTAATTAATATAGCCAAAAACGTTTGGAGAATACAATGTGAATTATGACCCAAATTAGAAGAAGATAATGCCCAAACCATATATTTAAGCTCAAATATGTTGCCAAGCTTAAATTAAATTAAAAGAGAAGGGAGGGCGCATGGATGAGGAAAAAGGAAGAAAATAATGTGTTAAGTGGTAATTTAATAGGAATTGTCATAGTTATAGGCAAAACGGGAAGAAAGAAATTTATCGGCTAATTATTTAGTTACCGAAGAGGAAATTCACCATCAACTAAAAGAGTAAGTGGTGTGACTAAATGGCAATGGAATTAGTCAAAGTAACCATATGGTTACATGTTTTATAAGAAGCCATGAGATATTGACACATAGCACCACTTAGTGAAGTCAAAAAGTCCAAACAATTACTTTCAACACTCTTTCTCTTCCCTCTCTCTTCTCATTTTGGTCAAGAGCATGGAGGGGGCTGAAGATATTATTATTTCATCACTTTTCTCTCTCCCTCAAGCTCCTAAGTTAGCCAAGCAAGGTGAAGAAGAAAGAGAGAGAAGCAAAGGCATGGAGAGCTCTTCCTCTTGCATTTTGACCTTATAGATGGTTTCTATTGCTCAAAACCTCTTCTTTAATCTTATTCCTCCTGATGAAAGCTTCAATCCTATGGTTTTAGATTTTCAAGAGGAGGTGTTTTGTGTGGCCAAGGAAAAGTAGTGGTTGGAGAATCGAAGAGCAAGCTAGTGATAGTAGAAGAGGTAAGCAAAAGCAACTCTTAGATATATATATATATATATATTGTGGCCATTGTTGAGAGCTTTGATTTCTGAATTTTTACCCTAATTTTCATGTATTTAGGGTTTAAAGTGTCCTTGGTGTTTTGATTGTTAAAATAGAGCTTCGATCAGGTTAGATTCAAAGTAACAACATATTAGCATTGCAAGCATGGGCTCTCGTCACTGTTCATTTTGAATGACTCTCCTTTTATAGTTGATGAAGAGCTTTTGACTGTTTGAGCTTTTCTTCTTCCCGTTTAGGCTTAAAATATTACTGTTGAACTAGCCGTTGGAAGCTTCTGACACAAAAGTGCTTTCTTTATCTTGTGTGTTAATCCTTGTTTAATAACTTGGAAAATGTTTAAACACTAATATAATGAAGTGTTAGAGTGATTAGAATCAATAAGAACAAGTCACACAAAATTTCAATGATTTTCAGAAGTTTCAAGGTGATACTTTATTTTCTGGAAAATCAGTTATTCGGATAACATCTGTTGTATTCGAATAGCCTTCTTTGATAATGAGTAATCTTTATTCGAATACTTTATCCTCTATTCGAATAAACTTTTAGAACTTGAAGTGTATTCGAATAGTGAATTCCTTATTCAAATATATTCCTTGTAAAACAAATGATCTTATTCGAATAGGTACTATTTGTATTTGAATAATATTCTCTCATAATGAACTTTCATATTCGAATAGACCAACCCTTATTCGAATAGCTTCTCACACAAAATATATGATATTATTCGAATAGTACTTGCTCTATTCGAATAGTGCATCTTTGATAATGAATCTTCACAAACGAATACTGCAACCTCAATATTTGTATTTCAACTAGAATCAATCACAAATACTTTGTATTTCAAAAGTTATGATTCAATGTGTATCGATTGGTCTGAAGCATAACAGAGCTTGATTTCGATCACCAACTTCCAGAAGGCATATCTCTTTGAATATAACCCATCACCTATCCATGGAAATATCTTTAAGTCTAGTTTCATATGGCACTGGTTTCATCTCAATCTGATGTGTAGTTTGAGAGTTATGTCCAAAATACTAAAGCTGTTATGGAATAAGATGTTGATTCATGTGTCAACTTTAACAGATCATATCTCTCTCATTTGAGCTTCTTTTAGCTTGATCTTAGTGTCAAAATGACGTATTTGAAGTCTAGTTTCATATGCCACTAGTTTCACCTCAATCCGAGTTGTGGTTTGAGAGATATGACTAAAATACTGAATGTCGCCCGTGCTAAAAGAAGCAGATTCTGCTGCTACTATTCAAATAGCACTTCTTCTATTCGAATAAAATCACACTTTTTCAGTTATGGACTATTCGAAAAGTCACTTCACTATTCAAATAATATTTGATTTTTTGCACTGAGACTATTCTGATAGTTCAATTACTATCCTGATAGTCACCTTACTATCCTGATAGTCTTATGATTATTCGAATAGTATTTGATTATTTTGCACTAAGACTATTCTGATAGTTCCATTACTATCCTGATAGTCTTGTAGTATTCAAATAGTCATTTCACTATTCGAATAGTATTTGATAATTTTACACTTAGACTATTCTGATAGCTCCATTACTATTCGAATAGTCCTCTTTGAAATATGTCAAATACTATTCTGATAGTCTCCTCACTATCCTGATAGTAATCTTACTATTCTGATAGTAACCTTACTATCCTAATAGTCTTGTATTAGATACTGAAATTCATCAAAAACTTATTCGGATAATCATCACACTATTCAAATAGTGCCCTTACTATTCGAATAGTTATCCTACTATCCGGATAACATATTTAGAAATAGAGTTTGAAATCACAATGACTATTCGGATAGTGCCTTGATTATTCGAATACTTTTTCACTTGAATTATTTTCAGATAAATTTGTTAGACATGCTATTCGAATACTAATGTTCTTATCTGAATACTTTCAACTGTTAGCAGTTCTTCTCTATTCGAATAGCATATTCATTATTCGAATAATACTTTGTTTATTTGGATAAATTTAGAGTTATTTGAATATATCTTAACTGAAAACAAGTTTTACTATTTGAATAACAATTTGACTATTCGAATAATTCATAGTATAAATCACATGAATCTTTTCAACGTAACTTGATATCTTCTTTCTTTACTTGACTAATCTACAAGATATTTTACATTAAACACAGTAGTTAGTCAATGTATGAGATAAATACAATAAGTTAACTTTTTGCTCTCAATATTTAACATCTATATTTGACATCATCAAAACTAATCATATCTAACAAAAATTCTGTGCAGGGGACCTACTTTGCATAGTGTTTTGAAATAGAAAATGTTGTCAAAATGTTATGAAACTTTCTAGTTTTGTAGTAGATATTGCAAGCTTTCCAATGGTATAAAATTTGTGTCATTTCGATGTGTGTGTGTGAAGTTATGATCGTTTGAAATCAGTCAGGAAATAGGCCAGTTGTTGGCCCAGCCAGGCATTTTGGCCGCAGCCAAAAAGCATCTGACTAGTTCTTGGCCACTGCCAAGACCCTTTTGGCCACGGCCCAAAACCTTATGACTTGTTCTTGGCCACGGCCCAAAAGTTTATGTCCTATTCTTAGCCGCAGCCAGTAAGTTTCTGACCATCTCTTAGCCGTAGCCAACGCCTTAAAATTTGCATTTAGAACTTTTGAAAGATAGTCTTTGGTCTAGCTTTACCCAACCCTTTAAGCATCTGTTTGGGCTTCTAGTACCCACCTAAAGATCTCAAATGATAACCAACCCTAAGTACTTTGGATTCATGAATTAGAATAGGGAATAACTCGTTGTCCTTGATTATGATTTATAGGATTTGACATCTGCCCTGCGCATGATAAATCAATGCCTGAGCGCGAGAGGAAAGAATAAGGTAGTGACTCTTTCTTTTATATCATGTATAATGCATTATATGTTTGTCCTATCATTGATTTGTGACGAATGCTAATGCTGCTGCGAATACAACTGTGATAGCTGTCGTTAATACAGCAAAAGCTATCGTCATTGTGAATACAGCGAAAGCTGTCGTTATTGTGATTACAGCGAAAACTGTCATATTGTGTATACAGCTGTGAGTACTGTCGTTATGTGACGAAAGTCACAATTGCGATCATTGCTATGGATGCTATTGTAATGCTGCTTTATTATTTGCTTACATACTTTGTTATTATATATCTTATGAGTGAATTGTTACTACTAAGATTCATTTGAATCTCACTCTTTCCAATGACTAACCTATAGCCAGGGCAAATTGATCTAGGGAGAAACAAGTGACGAAGGGCGGCTAGTGCTCCCCTAAGAGTTTTGAGCTTTTATGTTGGTTATCAATTTTTGGGAATATTATACATATTGTAACTGTTGTAAACTTTGCATAGTATTATGTAATCCCCAGTATGGGAAACTGAAACGGGCGAATATGCCCTGTAAACCCTTTTAGTGAATGGATGAAACCCGAGTGTCATCGGGAATTTTTGTTATACACTCTGATATTTGTGAATGGAACCGAACTGCACAAGCCAAATAGATTCGAAAAGTAAATGTGAGACAGTATTAGACAAGTTTTGGAAAAGTTTTTTAAAACCCACTTTATCACAGAGCCAAACCTTGTCTTAAGGTTAGGATCGTTAATGAGTTTTAAACTATTATTTGGTCTCGAGTTTAAGCTAATGACACGTTTTCAAACTATAATCACAGTTATTAAGGTAGTGGGGTTACAATCTTCATGAATGGAGTCATGAATGGATGGCGCTTATTCTCATATTAGTAGCATAGTAGCTTGTGGATATGTTATTTGAGATTGCAATAGTTGTATGATGGAGGCCTTCCTTCTAAAGTTTAAATGAAGGGGATGCCCTTATAGTTAAGCCTTGGGAATGTATATTGGGACTTGAGAAAATTTGGGACACAGAATTTAGAGACATCAGCCGATTACTTGGGTTACTCACACTGGTTTATATCAGCCACTTGCCAAATCCAGCAAGTTACCTAGGTTACTCTCTTATCACACTAATTTATACCAATCCCGATCAAATTCCTACTGGGTTTGCACATAAACTGGATTGAACAAGTGTCCAGTTTCCGTTCCAACCTGACCAATCCAATCTAGTTTTTCAAACCATAGTAATTATCAAAGCATAGTCCAAAGGAAAAGGCATGAGGAAAATAAATAAATTTTATACTTATCAAACATTGCATTTCAATGAAGTGATCCTCTTATAGATAATTGAAATCTTTGTTTCTTTTTTTTTTTCATAAATTAGGAGGGGCTAAACTAGCCTTGTGGAGGGATTGAACACGACACGTCCCCTACACAAAGCATTACTTTGCCATTAGGCATGCACTCGTGCTAATCCTCATGTCTCTTCAAGATTGAGGGTAAATAGCATGATGAGGGAAAATATTATTCAAGGCTTGAAATTGAAGATTGAGTCCCACTGGTATGAGAAAGAAGGCAACAAAAGCTTGAAGAAATTTCAAACTGAGCTCAGAGGCTTTAATACAACTTTTCTTAGGCAAGAAGTTTTAATCCCAAGTTAAATGATTAGAAAATACATAGGTTCTTTGCAAGGAAAAACCCCGATGTATTTACAGTTACATCCCTAAGATTAAGGGCAAAGTACAATTGTGTTTCTAGAATTGAAACTATCTACAATAGATTAAACAAATACAATAACAATTAAAAAACAGACTTTTAACCATTACAAATCAGGCTAAATGGGACAATGGTTGTTCTAAAGAATTATGATTGGAATGGGTAACCAAAAAATGGGACTATAATACAAACAGCCTTACAATCAATGATGAATGCCCCAAGCAAAACTAAAAAAGACCAATTAATCTGCCAACGTACTTTTTGTCTCCAAAGGCCAATCTGCTCATTAACTGTCAAAAAGTAGGGCAACGAGCCATAAAAGAAGCCATGTATCTTAAATATCATGCATGTTTCTTGGGTTGACGCCATTGCGCCAAACTGGACCAAAAACCCATGAATGAGTTCCGACGAGTTAATCCTTTCTTTCCAAATAAGTGTTTTCCTCCCAAGTCTGTGAAAACTGGACCCATATCCTTGCTTCTCGGTACTCTTTCAATCTGCACAACATAAAACAACTTGTTGGTTTTACATCAAATCATAAATTTTTCACACATTTTGAGGCAGAACTATGGGGTGCATAGAAGAGTGATTGTTGAGTGGGATTGCGCAGCATTAGCGGCTTCAATTCAGGATTTGTTAGAATGTAAGAATGTACAGAACAAGTTATCAAAACATGTCCAGAGAATTATAGATTATATAGGTGGGAAATAAGGGTGGTTCATATGTTTAGGGAAGAAAACTTTGGTGCAGATTGGCTCCACTAATTGGAGCCTTGTTCAGGAATTTTGATATGAATCTAGAGGGTAATTTTGTCACTTTTCATCGCATTGGCCAAGTGGAGGAAAGGTCAAAAAAACAAGATTTTCAAATTCAAGAGGCTACAATGTGCATTTGGAGACAAAGACAACATATTGGAAGACAAAAACATAAATACACACTTGGAGGAGGTAGATTGAGCACAATGGAGAGTCATGCATGTGAACCGTGCATGAGAGACTCAAATGGTTTAAAAGTGGCTTGCTTGGAGTTACAAGAGGCATTACTTGAAGATCAATCCACCCACAGTCAATTTGAGTCCATTTATTCATTTAAGTTTTATTTGTTTATTCAGGATTTTGTTAGATTTAGTGAATCCTTAATTAAATCCTTTTGATTATCCACTAAATGTCATTATCCTGTAAGAATCCATTAGAGTAAGTTGCCAAATAGGTACAAAATAGGAAAAAAAAAACACACACACACACACACTTCTTTTAAAATGCATTTTATATTATTCGAATCATCTACTGCAATTCTCTCCCAATTGTCATTTTTCTTAGAAAGTAATTGTATCTTAATCATGCAATTTTATATACAACATGCTTCATCTAATATATAGAGTCACAATAAATTGTGCATCTGCGAGGATAAGCAAATGAAGTAATGTTTTACTGAAGCTGACCCAAGGCATTGACCAACTTACCCTGCTTACTTTTCCATCTTCCAGATAGTACAGAATACCAGACCAATTGATATATTGAGATAAACGAGAACGAACGGCTGATATAGGATATAGAAAGTTACCCACCAGCATCGCTATGAACACCTGCTCAATAGATGTCAATTGATAGCTTTATCAGCAAGTAATTTCACATCCTTTGGTAGAAGTTGAATCCTATATATTAACATGTTTACATTCATTTATACTTGTGGTGTCATGTTTCTTTGTACTTAACTAATTCCACTCCCCATGTCCACAGGTGAGTTGAATCCTATTAGATATGTATGAAGAGGTAACAACGACTGTAACCTATAGGTGAGACAAAAGACTTTTCTATTGCAGGGATAATCATTAAGATCGTAATTGTTTAGAGAGCTTATACAAGAAGAAATCTCTAAGTGAATGTTTTTTGTTGATGCAAGTATTATGTCACTATTATCAATTCAGTTAAATTGGGCACTAATGACGCGACTTGACAACATCGGAATCAAATAATAAGGTACCTAAGATAATGGCCACTAAAATCAGTCCATATATAAATGAAGCTTAGAGAAATACTTACAAGACACCAATTATAGGAAGCAAGAGAAAGCCGAGGTGCCTCTGGGGACAAAAGGTTGCACAGATGAACTTCTATCCTTGTCAAGTTCCACATTGAAAAAAGAGCAATGAAAGTGCATACAATTAAGAAGCCGACCAGCAATAACCCTACGTGAAAGGCATAAAATCAAAACTTCAAGAAATGAGAAGATGAAGCACAATAACAACTTGCCAACAAGAAAAGCAGAGACATGAATAATACCACCTTCGATCATAAATGTAAGATCTAGTTTGTAGTGCAATTTGCCCTACAAACTAGGTCCCACATTTAGGACTAGAGGAGTACTAATTATGAAAAAAAATGAAGTGCGTGAGAGTTGTAAGGAAAAGTAGAATGATCACCATAAGCCATTTCCTCATATGAGTACCCTTTGATATAAAATCTTAACGCTGCCACAATATGAATAATTGCCATGAAGTATGGTGTTATAAATCCCCATGACAGATAGCAGTGAGCAACGAATAATACACGGTTCATTATCCAGTTAGTCCTTGTTACATATGACTCCAACACAAATGTTTGTTTCCGTAAGTAATTCCAGTACCTGATCATGGTTAAAAATGTCAAACACAACACAACCATAGCATAACTTTCAGGAGCATATGTCACAAACCTTCCAAAATTAAGATCACTTGCAAGTGGATGAGGAAAGACAGCAACTGGAGGAGAATAGATGAGTTCTTTGTGAGCACCTGAAAGGAACAACAGTATGGTAATATATTATAAAACAGAATGGAATTTGGTCAAAATAAATTAATAGAGGAATGGAAGACAAGGAAATAACTCTTCTTAAAAAAAGTTGGTCAATGCCATATGGATTACTGAAAGCTTGTGGCACTTTTTGTCCAAAAAAACATCACAAATTGAAGATGCTAGTTTTATAAAACATAATGTGAGCTAGTATTTTGAGCCAGAGACAGATCTGGACTTTGTTTTTATAGCGAGAGAGAGAATCAAAGATTAACCAGCTATAGCTGCAAGAGTCATATCATCAGAATATCCACCATATCGAAGTCCTGAGACTACACCACAGCGATCTTTCCTAAAGTCATCAGCATGCATCTGAAGACATTCAAATAGTTAGAATCTACTTTTCACTTTCTGATGCACTAACCAAATCAAACAAAAAGTAGATGTTACTTGCCATCATGCACCCTCCCCACAGAAAAAAAGTTTTTCCACCAGTCGCAAAGCCCATTGAACATGGCTGAGAAAGGCATAAAAACAACCAAGTTAAGCAAATATGATACAAAGAAAGCCACATGGAAAGCCATCAGGCCCATCACTGACATTTTACAATCATAAGAGCTAACTTCTTAAATACTGATCAAGCATCTAGTGATTTCTGAGTGCTATAGTTAAATTCATTTAGTGAGACTTCTAACAGTGAATCAGATTTCAAGAAAATGCAAAAAGCACACAATCCTATAAAAATGGTGGGGAAAGCATAGAAGTGATTGGAGATACTATGAAAGTTGCAGTTGGATACCATATGGTACTCATAGATGCAATAACTTCCAAGACTTCCAGATGGCAAATCGAGAGGATATCCAGTTTGAATAAATATCTGTTAAGCATAAAAACACTTGAGAATAATTATATAATTTGGGCAAGTAGAAGCCCTACTACTCTAATTATATAATAGCTTGTGGATATGTTATTTGAGATTGCAATAGTTGTATGATGGAGGCCTTCCTTCTAAAGTTTAAATGAAGGGGATGCCCTTATAGTTAAGCCTTGGGAATGTATATTGGGACTTGAGAAAATTTGGGACACGGAATTTAGAGACATCAGCCGATTACTTGGGTTACTCACACTGGTTTATATCAGCCACCTGCCAAATCCAGCAAGTTACTGGGTTACTCTCTTATCACACTAATTTATACCAATCCCGATCAAATTCCTACTGGGTTTGCACATAAACTGGATTGAACAAGTGGCCAGTTTCCGGTCCAACCTGACCAATCCAATCTAGTTTTTCAAACCATAGTAATTATCAAAGCATAGTCCAAAGGAAAAGGAATGAGGAAAATAAATAAATTTTATACTTATCAAACATTGCATTTCAATGAAGTGATCCTCTTATAGATAATTGAAATCTTTGTTTCTTTTTTTTTTTTAATAAATTAGGAGGGGCTAAACTAGCCTTGTGGAGGGATTGAACACGACACGTCCCCTACACAAAGCATTACTTTGCCATTAGGCATGCACTCGTGCTAATCCTCATGTCTCTTAGCTTGAAGATTGAGGGTAAATAGCATGATGAGGGAAAATATTATTCAAGGCTTGAAATTGAAGATTGAGTCCCACTGGTATGAGAAAGAAGGCAACAAAAGCTTGAAGAAATTTCAAACTGAGCTCAGAGGCTTTAATACAACTTTTCTTGGGCAAGAAGTTCTAATCCCAAGTTAAATGATTAGAAAATACATAGGTTCTTTGCAAGGAAAAACCCCGATGTATTTACAGTTACATCCCTAAGATTAAGGGCAAAGTACAATTGTGTTTCTAGAATTGAAACTATCTACAATAGATTAAACAAATACAATAACAATTAAAAAACATACTTTTAGCCATTACAAATCAGGCTAAATGGGACAATGGTTGTTCTAAAGAATTATGATTGGAATGGGTAACCAAAAAATGGGACTATAATACAAACAGCCTTACAATCAATGATGAATGCCTCAAGCAAAACTAAAATGGACCAATTAATCTGCCAACGTACTTTTTGTCTCCAAAGGCCAATCTGCTCATTAACTGTCAAAAAGTAGGGCAACGAGCCATAAAAGAAGCCATGTATCTTAAATATCATGCATGTTTCTTGGGTTGACGCCATTGCGCCAAACTGGACCAAAAACCCATGAATGAGTTCCGACGAGTTAATCCTTTCTTTCCAAATAAGTGTTTTCCTCCCAAGTCTGTGAAAACTGGACCCATATCCTTGCTTCTCGGTACTCTTTCAATCTGCACAACATAAAACAACTTGTTGGTTTTACATCAAATCATAAATTTTTCACACATTTTGAGGCAGAACTATGGGGTGCATAGAAGAGTGATTGTTGAGTGGGATTGCGCTGCATTAGCGGCTTCAATTCAGGATTTGTTAGAATGTGAGAATGTACAGAACAAGTTATCAACACATGTCCAGAGAATTACAGATTATATAGGTGGGAAATAAGGGTGGTTCATATGTTTAGGGAAGAAAACTTTGGTGCAGATTGGCTCCACTAATTGGAGCCTTGTTCAGGAATTTTGATATGAATCTAGAGGGTAATTTTGTCACTTTTCATGGCATTGGCCAAGTGGAGGAAAGGTCAAAAAAACAAAATTTTCAAATTCAAGAGGCTACAATGTGCATTTGGAGACAAAGACAACATATTGGAAGACAAAAACATAAATACACACTTGGAGGAGGTAGATTGAGCACAATGGAGAGTCATGCATGTGAACCGTTCATGAGAGACTCAAATGGTTTAAAAGTGGCTTGCTTGGAGTTACAAGAGGCATTACTTGAAGATCAATCCACCCACAGTCAATTTGAGTCCATTTATTCATTTAAGTTTTATTTGTTTATTCAGGATTTTGTTAGATTTAGTGAATCCTTAATTAAATCCTTTTGATTATCCACTAAATGTCATTATCCTGTAAGAATCCATTAGATATATTATTTTAGATATATAAGTTGCCAAATAGGTACAAAATAGGAAAAAAAAAAAAAAAACACACACACACACACACACACATTTCTTTTAAAATGCATTTTATATTATTCCAATTATCTACTGCAATTCACTCCCAATTGTCATTTTGCTTAGAAAGTAATTGTATCTTAATCATGCAATTTTATATACAACATGCTTCATCTAATATATAGAGTCACAATAAATTGTGCATCTGCGAGGATAAGCAAGTGAAGTAATGTTTTACTGAAGCTGACCCAAGGCATTGAACAACTTACCCTGCTTACTTTTCCATCTTCCAGATAGTACAGAATACCAGACCAATTGATATATTGAGATAAACGAGAACGAACGGCTGATATAGGATATAGAAAGTTACCCACCAGCATCGCTATGAACACCTGCTCAACAGATATCAATTGATAGCTTTATCAGCAAGTAATTTCACATCCTTTGGTAGAAGTTGAATCCTATATATTAACATGTTTACATTCATTTATACTTGTGTCATGTTTCTTTGTACTTAACTAATTCCACTCCCCATGTCCATAGGTGAGTTGAATCCTATAAGATATGTATGAAGAGGTAAAAACGACTGTAACCTATAGGTGAGACAAAAAACTTTTCTATTGCAGGGATAATCATTAAGATCTTAATTGTTTAGCTTGATTTTAAACATTATAACTGAGCTTATACAAGAAGAAATCTCTAAGTGAATATTTTTTGTTGATGAAAGTATTATGTCACTATTATCAATTCAGTTAAATTGGGCACTAATGACGCGACTTGACAACATCGGAATCAAATAATAAGGTACCTAAGATAATGGCCACTAAAATCAGTCCATATATAAATGAAGCTTAGAGAAATACTTACAAGACACCAATTATAGGAAGCAAGAGAAAGCCGAGGTGCCTCTGGGGACAAAAGGTTGCACAGATGAACTTCTATCCTTGTCAAGTTCCACATTGAAAAAAGAGCAATGAAAGTGCATACAATTAAGAAGCCGACCAGCAATAACCCTACGTGAAAGGCATAAAATCAAAACTTCAAGAAATGAGAAGATGAAGCACAATAAAAACTTGCCAACAAGAAAAACAGAGACATGAATAATACCACCTCCGGTCGTAAATGTAAGATCTAGTTTTTAGTGCAATTTGCCCAACAAACTAGGTCTCACATTTAGGACTAGAGGAGTACTAATTATGAAGAAAAAAATGAAGTGCGTGAGAGTTGTAAGGAAAAGTAGAATGATCACCATAAGCCATTTCCTCATATGAGTACCCTTTGATATAAAATCTTAACGCTGCCACAATATGAATAATTGCCATGAAGTATGGTGTTATAAATCCCCATGACAGATAGCAGTGAGCAACGAATAATACACGGTTCATTATCCAGTTAGTCCTTGTTACATATGACTCCAACACAAATGTTTGTTTCCGTAAGTAATTCCAGTACCTGATCATGGTTAAAAATGTCAAACACAATACAACCATAACATAACTTTCAGGAGTATGTGTCACAAACCTTCCAAAATTAAGATCACTTGCAAGTGGATGAGGAAAGACAGCAACTGGAGGAGAATAGATGAGTTCTTTGTGAGCACCTGAAAGGAACAACAATATGGTAATATATTATAAAATAGAATGGAATTTGGTCAAAATAAATTAATAGAGGAATGGAAGACAAGGAAATAACTCTTCTTAAAAAAAGTTGGTCAATGCCATACGGATTACTGAAAGCTTGTGGCACTTTTTGTCCAAAAAAACATCACAAATTGAAGATGCTAGTTTTATAAAACATAATGTGAGCTAGTATTTTGAGCCAGAGACAGATCTGGACTTTGTTTTTATAGCAAGAGAGAGAGAGAGAATCAAAGATTAACCAGCTATAGCTGCAAGAGTCATATCATCAGAATATCCACCATATCGAAGTCCAGAGACTACACCACAGCGATCTTTCCTAAAGTCATCAGCATGCATCTGAAGACATTCAGATAGTTAGAACCTACTTTTCATTTTCTGATGCACTAACCAAATCAAACAAAAAGTAGATGTTACTTGCCATCATGCACCCTCCCCACAGAAAAAAAGTTTTTCCACCAGTCGCAAAGCCCATTGAACATGGCTGAGAAAGGCATAAAAACAACCAAGTTAAGCAAATATGATACAAAGAAAGCCACATGGAAAGCCATCAGGCCCATCACTGACATTTTACAATCATAAGAGCTAACTTCTTAAATACTGATCAAGCATCTAGTGATTTCTGAGTGCTATAGTTAAATTCATTTAGTGAGACTTCTAACAGTGAATCAGCTTTCAAGAAAATGCAAAATGCACACAATCCTATAAAAATGGTGGGGAAAGCATAGAAGTGATTGGAGATACTATGAAAGTTGCAGTTGGATACCATATGGTACTCATAGATGCAATAACTTCCAAGACTTCCAGATGGCAAATCGAGAGGATATCCAGTTTGAATAAATATCTGTTAAGCATAACAACACTTGAGAATAATTATATAATTTGGGCAAGTAGAAGCCCTACTACTCTAATTAAACAAGAAGAAAAGAAGGATTTTAAGGTATACCTTAGGGTTTTTCTCCATCTCTTTAGTGAGCTCTCCAATTGTTCCAGGATGTAGCCTAACATCATCATCCAAAAACAATACATATTTGCTGTCTTTACGCATATTTTCAACTCCAACCTGCCGATGTGCTTACAGTGTGTGTTACTAGAGTAAATGAAAAATTATCCCATAAAGAAGAACCTAATTAATTAACAGAAAAGGAAAAGCTAACATACCAACTGATTGTGAATTTTTTGACTACAAGTTGTTGCAAAATCAGCTACAATAATCTTAGCATCAACATGATCCTGCATGAACCAATGTAACATCAAAGTTGGTCATGAAAAATAAGAACTAATACATTTTGAGGAAACCTAACGTAGAAGATTTTACTCAAGAAAGAAATAAATTTACTTTTGTTTTTTTTTTAATTATATTGTATTAGCAAATTGTAAGTTTCCTTGTTAATTAAGGAAACCTTTAGAGTAGTTGGAGTATGTTTACTTTTCCAAGTAACCTTTAAACTAGTTGGGAGTAGGTGAATAGGTTTACTTGTGCAAGTAGTTTTATTACTTCTACAAGTAGGCTTACCTCTTACTCCCCAAGTCCTTAATATAAAACATATTTAACTAATTTGATTAGATTAAAACTGTTAGTTAAATTAGTTAATATGACATATATTTTCTAAAATACTCGAGTCATCTTCCTTGATTTCCCCCTTCCCTCTCTTTATTGATTATTGTTGAGGGACTATCAATAAGATAAATTAAGAAAAAAATGACAAATATGTTTTATAATAAGGACAGGAGGGAGTAATTAAGAAAACCTTTTTCTATAAGTAGCCTAAGCCTTGTAAGGGTGCTTGGATGATAATGGAAATGAATTTTGCTGTGGGATAGCTATTTTGATCACTATCCCCCTCAAGTTCTTCTTATTCCCCCTTCTGCTTTTATCTCCCTTTCATTTCTCTGTCTAATTCCCCCTCTTACTTTTTGTCTTCTCTCCCTCTCAATTTTTGCTCTGTTTCTCTTCTTCCCATCGGTCTCTGTAAGTCTCACCCCAAAAATCTCATGTTTTCTTTAGAAGTGGTGTGAGTGTGAGTGTGAGTGTGTGTTGTATTAGTTGGAAAGGTACAGGTACATGATCTCCTTCAACCAGCTTTTTTGCAATTGCACCAAGAAGCCAAGAATCTAGCCTTAACATGGAATTTTCATTTTGCACTTCTTCCAGGCTTGGATAAAGAGGGCAATGATGTATTGAGTATATTGTAGGACATAACCAAAACTATGAACAGATCTCTGAAATAGGGAGATAAATTTTAATCTATTCCATGATTATGTATACCTCATATTCTGATAGTAGTCTTGACACAGCATGGTAAGCAGGATCCTCTGTGCTATCTACCACAAAAATAAATTCTAGAGGGCCGCCGTAGAGAGATGTTATCTACATTTGCAAAAATGACAGAAGGAGAACCTCAAATAAAAAGCATAAAAGTCATGAAGAAATTTGGAAAAATAATAGAGTCAAACACCACAAATCCTCGATTGATAAAATCTGCAAAATACTGAAAAAAAATCATACAACTTAAATTTTAATAAGAAATTAGATATAGTTATGCAACCTATAGGGAGTTCTTTCAAACTTAGGATAAACAGAGTATATAGAGAGGATATGTTGGTAGTTTAAGCACATATGACGGTTAAGTTAGATGCAAAATTTCCAATAACCAAAGAAGTGCATCAAATAGCATTTTGAGAAAGAATGAAATATCAAAGAATATAACTGGCAAAAGGATGAGCTTGGCCCACCCTTAGGCTCAAGCTCAAAAACCTTATTTATCTTATTTTGGTCATTTGCTAAAGGCCAGCCTAAATTGATCAAGCTGAAGGCTAGGCCTAAAAGCTCAGATAATATTTCTTTATAACTTTTTTAAAGTTTAACAAGGTCATAATGCATATCCAAACTCCAACGGACTAAAAATAAATGTTCTAAAGTTCAATTTGCACAATACAAATCTAAAATTTAAACGAACAAATTTAAATGTTTAAGAGTTCAAATTGAGTAATACAAATCCGAATTTTAAAGGACAAAATTTCTAAAGTCCAAATTGTAAACAAAATTAGATTTGTCTAAACTTGAGCCCAAAAGCCTTCTTAATCATTCTTTTCACAATTCCTCAAGCCTGACCCTCCGTAAAATGTGAGAAACTTGAATTCCTAACTCTATTTGATGGAACATACTAAAACAGAAAGTTCTAAAGACATGTGTCCAAAAGGTTACCTGACTTCTCCAATTGCGTAAATTGTGTTCTCCAAAACCTTTTAGTGGCATAATTACAGTTACTGTTGGCAGGTTGACCTGATTTGAGTGCTCAAGTTCATTGATACTCTGACAAAGGAAAGCAAAGTTGTTGCCACTCCGCAAATTGTACTTAATTCTATTTATCTCTCTGTTCCTGTAAAGAATTATATATACACACATGTATTTGTATTAAATTTCTCATTAACATGGTACTGAAATTGTTTCACTGTTTAACATCAATTTGTACCTGACAGAAGCAGCCAAAGCCCAACCAATACCAAGAAGCAAGCAAATTACACATCCCTACAGAGCAGACATAAAATTTAGCTTTGAATGGCAGCGCTAAGAAGCTATTGGCTATATGCTTTTCACATGCAATTCTAAGTCTTTTTCGGGGCAAAGGTCAGGAAGAGAAAAGACGACTCTATCTCGTATCATGTAGGGATTTTTCATAAGTAACAAGTATCGATGAATTTAGAACAGCATTTCATGGAAACTTATTTAATTTAAATGACCAACTGAAAGGCAAAAATTATGTCACCAAATTGCTGATGTATTTGGCTATATACAAACACCGTACTCAGATGTTTAAGGTTAAACTACTGATTCATTACAATTAGTGTCATTTCACACAGTAACCATGAAAATTCACAGATTGACTTTGATGTGCCCTTGAACTCTTAGGATCTGTTTGGCACGAGGAAAATGGAGGAGGGGAGAGGGGAAATTTTAATGAGTTCAATTGAAAAGAAATAGTTAAGTGCGGTAATAAAATTTTAGTAAAGAGAAGATATAAGATAAAAAAATAAAAAAAATTTAATTAAAAATTTTTTTGACCCCACTTCTCTAATTTTTTTTTTTTTTTTAAATCAAACTCATTAAAATTATGCCTCCCATCTATTTCCCTCCTACGAAATAGGCCATTAGTGAAGCTTGCAAGAAAAAAAAATTCAGTAATGAAGGAGACAATATGTAAAGTTTTGCTTAATATATAAAGTGAAGTCACCTGTTAGTCCATGGTCCTAATTAGAAAGTTTTGCTTTATTTCCAATTTCTAACCCACAATAACCAAAATTGTTTAACTTTATTATATATGCTGTTAGCAGCTAGACAGCTAATCCCAACATTATAAAATCAATTTAGAAACTCCTTTTTTCTGGTGAAAATTTAAGGAACTCCCTTTAAAGCATAAGTGAAACTTTTCACATAAATGTATGGATTTTAATAATTTAATTCGTTTAATTTAAACCACTATGCTTCTGAAAAGGTGTGATGCTTAAAAATAATTGAGTCTTATATATTAAATTGAATTCCAAGTTATGCATTGGTTTTTGGATTAAATAAATATTCATATAAAGTTAATATGCACATTTGCAATATATAAAAAGGCTTAAATATTCTGATGCTACATATTTTAATTAAAAAACAAAGTCGATGCCAATTGTTTTAGGGGATCAGATGCTCCTCTATAAATACTTTAGAGGCAAAATTGCTCTTAACCGGTTTTTCTGATGTTAAAATTTAACATTACCATCTTTTTTTCTTTTTTCTTTTTTGGGTAAATGACGTTACTTTCTATCTGTTATCCAAAGGATACATTATAAATTTTAATACTGGAAAGGAACATTGCTTCATCCCGGCAAAAAGAAAAAAATGGAACAACATTCCTTCATGTGATAGTTTGGGATAACCCGTGGCAATACAAAACATGATATGATTATTTTCCAAACCCACGATTCATTGGATATGATCATAACAAACTCAACAGACAAAATTAAAAATCTACTAGAGTTGGATAATTCCAGAGAAAACAGAAGGAGAGAAGAACAGAAAATGAAATATGTTAAGAAAAGTGAACCTGGATCTGAATGAAAATGGAGAATGGAGTACAAAAGGTTCTGCTGAGAGAGAGGAGCAACCAATCGAGAGCCTCAGGCGAAGACATTATAAGGACCCTTGTTTATCAATTTCTATCTGCAACTATATATATATGTGTGTGTGTGTGTGTGTGTGTGTGTGTGTGTGTATGCAATATTTATGGCTCTCTCGATCAACTCAATGCAATGGTATGAGATGCTGAAACCTAAACGTCGACGAGAGTATAATCCTCATCCCATATGCTTTTGCCTGTATCTTCCCTTTCTCTCTCTCTTTGATGGCCGTGTACATTGCTGAGAAACAAGCGGCAAAATGAGCTAAATTAGGGGAACCAGAGAGAGGGGAAATCACAGGAACGGCTAATTTTATTGCTAAAATCAGAAAGATTGGGTAAAATTTTTCACCACATATATGATATATCTTCATTTTTTTTCAAAATATGTATTAATTACTGGAGCGATTCACAAAATAACCGATATGATCGTGCGCCATTTATAGTTGAATCACATATGCTGTACCTTGGACCATTCGCATTGTGTCGCTTTGGTTTTTCAGCCGCCATTTTTACGGACGATCGTATCCTTCTTCTTCTTCTTCTTCATTTTATTAAACTTCCCATACTTACTATCAAAATCACTTCCCATATTAAATTTTATTAAAGCCATTTTGATCTTTTGGTTTGCGACGAAGAAAGCCGCCTTCAAGTTCAAGTCCCTGGAATATGCAGTCAAGTCCCCGAATATTTATTTATTTATTTAATAGTAATACAAAGGTCGACATAAGAGACACAGGGAGTAACTATCCAAGAGTATGTTTGGGACAACCATTAATTCAAATCCTGTTATTATTTCCGGGGAAAAAATTTAGATTTATTTATTTGTATGGGTTATGTTTAATTTTTCAATCAAATTCTGAGCACATGAATTTTTTCTAAAATTGATTTGCTAATTAAACTATAAGTGAATGAACTTGAGTTTCATCCTTCTACCAAACAAGAGAAAAACATGTATACAACAATAACAGTATTGCCTCTTTCATTATCTTCCTCTACTCATTTGTAGAACTCACTTCTTATTAACTGGTGTTGGTTTGAACATGCTCTTAATGAGCTTGAAAGAGCATTTGGGACATTTGGAGTCTCATCGGTACCAAGTTAAAGTACATTTATAGTTTAGACTGTAGACTCTCAAATATCCTAGCAAACCATTTCTAGTTAATTAAAGATTGACATCAAAAAAATAATTAAAGATCAACATAACCTAACTAGGTTGTGTACGCATTGTAGAATAAAAGGAAATTATTGTTTTGAGTAACTCGTTCATAGTCTCCAACTCCCTTTTTTTTTTATTGTTATTATTATTTTATGAAAGACAACTTTCATTATAAGATAAAACGATCACATTAGTAGTGGGCCGTCTTGGATCAACCTGATAGAGGCATCCCAAGTAACCCATAAAGCAAACATAAGGCTAATGAAATATGTAAGAGTGCATCCAAATAAAACAGACCCATAAAAAGACCAAGGAATGACCAAATATATATATTGCGTCGTCTAAAAGCAAATCTCTTCATTTGTCCATCATAACCGTTGAAGCTGAGAATGCAGAGTGTTGTAGAAACCATGGGTGTTGCAGCACGTCTCCCTGAGGACTTGGGCCACCTAAGTGAACTGTTGGGGTTCAGAGCTTCCCTTGCGAAGTTGAAAGGGGCAAATGAAAGGATCCATAAGCCACTAACAGAACAAAGTCTGCAGAGACAGCGCTGAACAAGTGTAGTGAAGTAGTGAAGAGATTCTTGATGCAAACAAGGTACTAAAAGTGGACATTGGCATAAACAACAAAACAGAGAGTGGCGTTGTTGTTGAACACAGGCGATGAGAGTTGATGAACGATGTTCCCACAGTAGTTGCCAACACAAGAATTCAGTACTTGCAAACTTAAAATTGCAAAGAAAAAGAAAGGAAACTATAATAGTAGTTAGGTAAACATAGTAGAGCAGCTTTGCATACCATAAGATCATTACAGAACTGCTCTATCTGTAGTAAGCGAGGTGTAATCATATCATGCAGTCATGCAAGCTCTCGCAAGTAGAGGCTCACCGGTCTGAAGAGTGAGCTTAGTGGAGACGTCACCATTTTGTCCTACTTTGAAGTTAGCTCGGGAGCGACAATGGCCTGCATGTCCATTGATTTGGCTATTAGAGGACAACCACGAAATAGAGGATGGTGCTGGAGGACGTGACGCCAGTGGAGGCAGAATAGAGTGAGGTGACGACCCCAGAATGTCATCATATTCTTGTTGAGTTTAGCAAGCACACGCATGTATGACAGTTGAGTGTGAATAGTTGATACATGCATGACAATATGATAGCCTTGACACTGAAGATCTTCCTACTAAAGGTCATACAAGCCATACATCCTGAAGAGAGCATAAACCCAGTGAAACCACAAGAATTGATCTTCAAACCAGTGTGGGTCTGGAGGATTGAAATCAGCGTGCTCTACTGCAACAGGACGAGCTTCGTGCAAATTGAGATCATACTCCATGATCACATCAACACGCCCATTGTTATACGAAGACAACAACGTCCTTGGCAAAACCAGTGATGAAAAAGCCGATAAAAGGCAACCTTATGGAAGCGCATGAAAGTACAATGTTTGGCCATTGCTACAAAAGACTTTCTCTGTTTTTTTTGGTGAGAAGCGGAGCAAGTTCGGGCCATATATATATATATATATATATATACTGGTGTGCTCATGTATGAAGGCAAATGGGGGAGCCACATAAACAGGGCACAAATCCCTGCCATGTAAAGGGAAGGAGGTTTAGTAAAAGGGTGGCAAAGTTACCGTGGTGACACATAAATGGGAAGGAAAATCAAGAGTCATTATGGGTAATTAAGTGGCGGTGATCTGAGAAGGAAGAGGTGGAAGTGATTGTTGATTTAAGTTTATCAGACAGAAATGAGTCTTATTGAAATGGAACTAGAAAGTAGATAAACGGTTAGGGATTAGGCTTGAGAAGAGACATTGGTTCAACGACATTTAAGAGGAAGGCTTGGTAGAGGTTGGGTTAGGATTCTAGGACGTTTGTTCCATAAAGGATATGGGGAGGGATGAGGTTTATGTAGAGGACACATGTGGTTAAGTGGAGTTAATAGAGTTGGTAAGAAATTGTTACTAGGTTTAAGTCTTTTGGAAACAGGGGGTTCAAGAGGTGACATTGGTGGTTGTTTAAGTAAGGTGAAAGGAAAGGGTGGAGTAGAGAGGCTTGAGCTAGAAAGAGTTGGAGACCAAATAAGAAGGCTTCTTAGTGAGCAAATTTTATATGAACCAAATTTGAAATGGACATGTGAAGAGATTAGTCCAATAGGCCTAGATAGTGGGAAAGAGTTTAGTGGGTGTTGCTTGTGTGAACATTGCCGAGATATGTGACTAATGCAACCACAATAGGCACATGTTAATCTGACATGTTCAAGTAGGTAGGTGGTTGGAACTACCTTGCCAGAAGGTAGCAAAATTTGTGGGAGAGAAAAAATCGAAAAAGTCAACAGAATTTTCACACCTACTTGGAATCCATGTCGACGATTGGCGCTGTTCCAGTCGAAAGTAAGGTATTCGCCCAAGTGAGAAGCAATAAGGCGTGCAACAGGTGACGTATAGTAGTTCAACGGAAGGTATTATATGGGAAACCAGAGTGAGGCATCTGTAATATCCCGAATATTGGGATTAGAGGCTTGGGAATAAGCCTAAATTAAGTGGACAGCTAAGCCTCGATTTAGCAAGTGTCCCAAATTTATTTCCTAATGTTTCTTATATCTTTGAGGTATTAAAGAGAATAAAATAGTGAATTAAAGAGTAGGGAAAATTTGTATACAAAAATGGGAGAAATTTGTATACAAAAATGGAATAATTGAAGTTGCAAGTGCTTGTCGTTTCATTGCTTCAAGTGAGGCTGTGAGTTTGTTATGTGGTTTTCAAAGACTAAATGATAAGCAAAAATTATGAAATTTTAAGGATGAAAGTAAACATCATAAGCTTTAGATTGATAGGTCATATGAATCATTTGAAGCTATATACAAAGTGTTATGAATTTTTGAAGTTAGCTCAGAAAAACTGAAAAGTTTCTAGAACAACATCCAAAGAATTTAATTCTTGGAATTTTGTACTTCCAATTGGCTAAAATCTACATTTTTCCTTAAAACTAGACTCAATAATGGTTCCATAGCCTTTGGATTCACTTCAACATGATATCCACAAATTTAGTTATGATTTTTCAAAGTTTGGGCAGAAAATCTGCCAGAAATTGCAAAACAATCCAAAAATGGAAAAAACGTGGTGGCAATCTTATAATTATGGGGAAAATTACAAAAGTAATTCTCATCATCCTCTTCCCCCATTTCATGTCAGCCATGGCAACCCAAGGAATGAGAGAGAGTTGAGAAATTATAGAGAGAGAAAGAGAAGAAAACTCAAGAGGTAGGTCGATTTCTTCGGTGAATTCATACCTAACGTGTATAACTCTGCTCCTAAGCTATTCTTCTATCTTATTCAATGTTTGGGAAGCTCAAATTTCCTTGTTGTAAAGAGCTAGGATTTCGGCCTAAAGGGGAAGAGCCAGAGGAAGCGAAAGGTAACTTCCAAACCTTCGAATATTGGTGTTATGATGCTATGGTCGATTTAATTAGTGAAATTTTGCCGGATTGTCTTTGTTTGTGAAATTGCAAAATGGGTTGTGGGGGCTGTTATGTTGCCAAAATTGGTACTAAATGGTAGTTATAACGTAATTAAATAGTGAACAAAATGATTAGAAGTGGAAAGGAACATGTCTGCGGAGCCAGAATCGAAAAATCCCAATTTTTCCAGAGGAAGATCCAAGTTTCGGCTAGGTCTATATCAAGGGGTTAGACTTGGATTTTTGATGTTCTGATGATTCTATTGCATTCACGAGGGAAAATTAGGTGGAGTTTATTGGAAATTGTGCCCAAAGGGCCAATCATTGTACTTTGAACATTATTAATTTAATGAAATTTCTCCATTTTATTATCATATTATTTGCATGTTAACTATGATAATTGTATCATTGGATTAATCATAAAGATTATCCTAAAATGTCATTGGTCGGTCATCTATGTGAGAGCAAAGATGACACAAGACCAGTATGACTTTGATAAGATATGGAGATACAAATCAAAGTCTTAGGCACTTGTAAGAGTACAAAGTGTTGGACCAACCCACTATGAGAAAGCTACATGGATTAAGTCGTAAGCTTTTCTCATGTATAACCACGTCACAATGCCATTAGACCTGAGGTGATCATGGATTCCTACATGAGAGTTGTAATATCCCAATTTTTGATTAAGGGCTAATCATGATTATTGTGGATAATTATGGATTTAATTGGCATTATTATGTGTTTTATGGAAATATAAATTAATATGTCATAATTGGTGGAAAAATTAAAAGAATGGAATTATTGGCCATGAGTTGGTAATTAAAGGAGAAATTAATTACTAACTAAGAGGAAATAAAATGTGTGAATAAAGGGCTAATGGATGAATTAGATAAGTTAATTGGTGACTTAATTTATGAGAGCCAATAGCATTGTGACATGTGGCAAAAAGGGTATGAGAGAGTGTATGTGTGATAAAGTCAAATATGTAATATTTTAAGAATTTCTCTCTCTTCTCTCTCCTATTTTACGACTGACAAGGAATAGAGGGGGTAGAGTGATCATTGTTTTCTTCTTCCTTACACACTTTCATCTCTCTCTTCTTTCTTCCATTTCCGGCGACCAAGTTGGGCAAGAAAGAAAAAGATAAAGCTGGTGATTTGAGTAAGTAAATGCCCTTCATTGCTCAAACATCATTTATTAAAGTTATTCTATGAGTGATAAGCTTCATTTTGATGGTTGTAGCTTGTCTATTGGTTGTCGTTTGTGATCACACGAAAATTTGGTTGTTGGAGAATCAAAGAGTGTTTTTGGAGAAATTGAAGACTTATGTGAAACCAATCTATCTATCTAAGTTTCATGCCATTTGAAGTAGTTTGTAATTTCTGGAAATTTTGGCTTGAATCCGAAAATGAGTGCCACTATTCATTTGGCATGTTTTTGGCATGAGAATGGTGTCTTGGAATGAGTTTAGGATAGATTGATTAATTGGTGATTGAAATGTGATGTTTGGATGAGATTGGTATTTTGTTGATTCAGTTGCCCGAAACCCAAAGCATGATAATGGAGTAGGATTTTGATGATTTTGATAATCCCATTAATTTTATTGGGTGTTTTTCTGTGGGAGTGGCTTTGGGCAAAGTTTTGTGTCCATTGGGATCAATTAGGCATGTGTTGGGAAAAAGCCTCTGTTTTCTACGTTTTCTGGTTCTGATAGAGTAACTCGAATGATTTGGGATTCATTGAAGTGAGGGATGAAGTTCACCCGGGTGAGGATGAGTATCACTCGACTACTGCGCGTATATTCTGTTTTCTCTTCAGTTTTCTGTTGTGCTTTCTAGAAAATCCAAGAGTGTATAGTCTCACTTGCGAGTAAGGGATGAATATCACTCGAGTGAGCCTCCTCATGCTCGAGTAACTGGTGTATTTGACACTAAGGACTTGCTTCTCGAGTTGTCACTCGCGGTTATGGTGCAAGAGTGTGCCTTCTCACTCGAGGGTATAGGGTAGTCACTCGAGTGAGCTGTGTTGTGCTCGAGTGCAATGAGCCATTTGGGCTACTGCCATTTCTCTTGTGCTTTCGGGTTCTCACTTTCTGGACTTCACTCTCAGGTGCTCGAGTGAGGCATTTGGCTTTCACTCGGGTGAGGTCCAGTGTGCTCGAGTGATATAGTCTCTGAAAAGTTCTTGTGCTCTCGGGTATTCACTTGCTATCCTTCACTCTCTTGTACCCGAGTACAAAACATACCATCACTCGAGTGAGGTCTCCTTCACTCGAGTATCCGTACAATTTCACTCGAGTGAGGCCATCTTCACTCGAGTGCCTGAGTAGAAAATGTCAGTTTGTGTTTCCAAAAAGAGGATCTTTGGGGATAGTCTCATACCCCCTTAGGACTATTGTTAGAGGTATTCTTGAGTACTAATAGAGCAATAATGATAACCAATTAAGTGTTATGAAGATATTAAGAATTGAAATAGAGAAATAACTCTTCGTCCCTAATGATGATTCTAGGATACGATATTTGCCTGATGTAGGAGAGACCAGTGCTAAGGAAGGCCCAGAAGGAATCAGGTAGTGACTTTTCTCTCATGTTGTGTATGATACTTGGTATGCATGTTTATCATTATCAATGTGTTATCGGCCATAGGGCTTTACAGCGCGAGCAGTTCAGCGTGAGCCGTCGTAGGGGGCAATTCTCATGATACTTACCCCAACCGTTGTATCTGCCGTTGTAAGTGCCGAGGCTGCGTTATGGAATCATGGATTCCTATTCGAGTATCCAACTCGAGGGGCTGCATGTTGTATTAAGTATCCAGCCTGTGGGGCTGTGTGTTGTGAAATATTTTATATAGATCCCAGCTATAGTGATATATGTGATATGTTCATGTGGATGTACAATACAGCAAGCAGTTCAACGTGAGCCGTCGTAGGGGGTGATGCCCATGATACCTACCTCAGCCGTTGCAACTGTTGTTGGGATTGCTCTGTGTTGTATGGATTATTTACTTTTATGCTTTGATGTTGTGCATATTTTGAGCGATTTGTTACTATGGGGATTCTTTAGAATCTCACTCTCCCAAAATTAAACATTTTAGATAGGGCTGAAGGATCAAAAGGCAAGCGGGTGACGAAGAGCAGGTAGAGCTCCGTGTTAGGAGTTCCTTTTTGGTTAATGGTTATCATTGTATATCATTTGGATATTTTTGGTAGAAACAATTGTATATATTAGATTTTGTGTAATCCCCCAAGTAAAGGGTATGAATTGTGGGCTTTGTGCCTTTGTGTAAACCCTTATGTAATGAATGGAACCCGAGTGAGTCAGGAATTTACTTTACACTCTGATATTTGTAAATGGAATCCACCTATACAAGCCATATTTGTTTAGTATTGTGAATGTGAGACCATTATGAATCAGTTTTGAAAACGTTTTTGAAAATCCGATTTTGGGCAAAAGATTACCTTAATAAGCCCCAATTTGAAATATGGTCTCTAATTCTAACATAATTATGTGTTTAAGAACTTAATCTCGGCCTAAGGTGGGAAGGGGGTTACAAGAGTTGTTAGTTTGAACTAGTCAAAAGTCACTTTTGACCGAGTGATGATAAAGGCTACGATCGGGCTTGGTGATTTTTCATGCAGAGGAATATGAATGATTAAGATGGAATTTGTCCCTCACATTAGTAGAGAGATATTATTGGGCCCCTCGATGAGTGAGTCTCAGAAATGTATGGCCATACTACGATGGAAATGAGTTTCCATTTCTATTGTCAGGCTATTCAAGAATCGAGAAAGTAATGGTCAGGAACAAGAGGATGACATTATTCTTGCCTTATCCTTAACTGATATATCGTGTGACAAAAGGGACGTGACATGGTTGTATGATAGGTTGCATCGTGTTAATGATCCTTATATGAATTAGGTAGTCATAATATCTTGCTAGAAGCCGCTTGTGACTTATGGGTTAGTACAGTTACTGGCTCACTACTAACTTCATATAGGCCTATAGGTTCGCACATAAGAATGGCCCAACACGAGATAATATTTAATTTAGGGTGGAAAAATTTTATATTTAAATATATATATATATAATATTTGTTAATAATATTATATAGATATATATTTTCGAAATACATATCTTATTTGTGTGTGTGTGTGTGTATTATATGATATTATTGTATTGTGTTAGTTTTAAATTTAATCTATTAAGATATATTAAATCTAATAACTAACATGATAGAGATATAATATTTCAAATTTAATTTATGAAGATAACTTAAATCTAATGGCTCTTTATTTGGATTAAATAAATAGGTTAAATTAAAATTGTTGGATAGATTTAATTTAAACTGAATTTATTTAATTAGCTCATCAAGATAATTAATTGTTAATTAATTTCAAAATTAATGAAGATTAATTTTAAAATTCGAATAAAGCCCTCATAGGTTATAAACTTGATAGAGCAGATATACTCATACACGCATGAGAATTCAGAGCCGTAAGGGAAACCCTAGGAGACATTGGAGGCGCTAGCACGCAGTCTGTGTTGGAGAGCATTCGTGTGGATATCGGTAGAGGAAGCGGACCTGACGTGTTGACTCCTAGAGATCGAAAACCCTGAATTGAAAAAGGCATGAATCCTTCTAACTCGGTTTAAACGTCGTTGATAGATCCTCGATTAGGATCGGCAAAATTTTTTTAAAAAAAAAATTATTTCACTGTGCCTGCCAATCCTAACAATGGCATCAGAACCAGGTCAATTTTACACTTAAATTGAGTTTATGATTCTTATACATGTGATATATATGGGATATGTATGTATGTTTATAAGAAACGTCCGAACATGTATGTGATTTAGTTAACACGAAACGAAACTATTTTGAAAGATATGATCTTGAAATTCCGCTAATTTTCGTTTTCGTTTAAATTGAATCTTGAAATTGTTTTCGTTTTCATTTCCGAACATGTATATCTTGAAACATGTATGCGATTTTTGTTTTCGGATAGCATAAAATCGAGTAGGGTACCTGAGATCATAGTTGGCAGCAATCCAATCGGGTCTAAGTTTGGATATCTACTCGGGTATTAGGGATCCGAAACTATGTGGAAGACAATCCGGATCAGAAGTGTTCTGGGCCGTTGTTGTGTTTTTTAAAACTAGGCCGAAATCCCTTTAGAACTGGACTAAAACAAATATTTTTAAAAATTGGGTCAGAAATTTTTAAAATTTAAAAATTTTCAAATATTTCTTTTAAAAGGAATGTGACTTTTTTTAAAAGCTCTAGAGGTGCTGCCGTGACTACCTGTTCGTAGTGCAATATAATCTGGTCGCAACATTTATTGCTTTTCATATTGTATAAATTCTTGTTGTGGTTTATTCTTCATACTTGTTTGGGTATGGTGAACAACATGGCTTTAGATTTTTACAAAGGGTTGTAATATTTAAATACAGCCTGCGTGCTGTGCCTCCCTCTAAATACTCTCAATGTACATTCTCTTCTCATCTCACTCCCCTCAAATGTTTAAACGAGGTTTTTCTCAATATATTTATTTTCTTATTTAGAGAAGTCCTCTCATTGGTTTGAGAGGATTTTAGGTTAGGTAAGCCATGTTGTGTCACGTTTAAATTATGCTTTTGATTAGATCATTGCATGAATACTTTTGCGTTTATATATATTTATCTGTATGAGATACGACCATGATTGCATTCATATAAACAAGACTAATTAATTGAGCCCTCTAATCAAATCTTAAGTCATAATGCCGTCAACTAATGAATACTTGTCAAAACCTAAATCGCTCAATTGTGGAAACCACCAAAGTGGATGCACTTAAAGTATCTTGATGAGACAAGCATGAGTAATGGTGTTGCTCATAATATTCATTATTGTTTTGACTTAATTGAGATTAGCAAAACAGTTTCAAATTTCAAGGCGTTAGATGGGATTAAATATGCCGGATCATATGATGATCGAATCCCATAAACATATAAGAGTTACATGTGATGTAATTGGTAAATAGGTTACCTACCTAAATAACTTGAATTTAAGCGTCTTTCCAAAGCGGACTTAAGTTTAAGCCAAATATGGATCTTAGCTCACTAATTATTTTAAGGGTTGTTAATTTAGTGGGAGATTACTAACTAACTTTGTATATTTTAATTGTAGAATCATGTTGACTAGTAATACTGCTACACTATCGTTGTGATCGGTCCTTGAGAAGGACAAACTCAATGGGATAAACTTTCTTGACTGGTTCAGGAACTTGAGAATTGTTCTCAAGCAGGAAAGAAAGGCTTATGTCCTAGATCAACCCATTCCTGAGGAGCTAGCAGCCAATGCACTAAGAGCTCAGAGAGATGCTTACATAAAGCATAAGAATGACTCTATGGATGAAGGTTACCTGATGCTTGCCACTATGGTTCTAGAGCTCTAAAGAGATCTGGAACTTATGGAGGCTCATAAGATGATTGTCCATCTCAAGGAAATGTTCCACCAACAGGCAAGGCAAGAAAGCAATGAGACCACAAAGGCCTTACATTCCTGTAAGATGGCTGAAGGTGCATCAGTTAGTACTCATGTGTTCAAGATAAAAGGCTATATTGATCACCTTGAGAGGCTTCGATTTCCCATGAGCCAGGAGTTAGCTACAAATTTGATCTTGAACTCACTCCAGGAGAGTTATGACTAGTTTGTTATGAATTACAACATGAACAACATGGAGAAATCAATTTTTGAACTGCATGGGATGCTCAAAACTGCTGAACAGAGCATGAAGAAAAAGCCCAATACTGTTTTGATGGTTTAGAAAGGAAAGGGTATGAAAAAGAAAGGGAATGGCAAATGGAAGGGTAATGGCTCGAGTGGTAAGACTAAAAGTCAAACAAGCCCAAAACCAAGCCTGCACCCAAGAAGGCAAAGCCTCCAAAGGAAGGAGTCTGCTACTTCTGCAATGAACCCGGTCATTAAAAGAGGAATTGCAAACTCTACCTGGAAGATCTAAAAAAGAACAAGAAGGATAGTGGGCTATCGCTTCAGGTATTTATGTTATAGATATTCATTTTTCTACTTCCTCTATATGGGTATTAGATACTGCATGTGGTTCTCACATTTGTACAAATGTGTAGGGTCTAAAGGACAGTAGAAAGTTGAAGAAGGGCAAGGTGGACCTACGAGTTGGAAACAGAGCAAGAGTTACTGCTTTAGCCGTAGGTACTTATGAATTAGCTCTGCCCAATAGGCTTTTGTTAGTTTTGAACAATTGCTATTATGTTCCTACTTTGAGTAGTAACATTGTTTCTCTTTCTTATTTGGATAAGGATGGTTATACTTCCATTACTAGGAAAGGTAAATGTTATATTTATCGTAATGACATTTTCTATGCTTATGGTGATTTGCATGTTGGTCATTATATATTAAATTTAGAACATCCTAATAATAGGAATATCTATAACATAATTACTAAAAGGATAAAATTAAACGTTTTGAATATGACCTACCTATGGCATTGTCATCTAGGCCATATAAATGAGAAACGCATTTCTAAACTCATTTGATTTTGAATCATATGATACATGTAAATCTTGCTTATTAGGAAAGATGACAAAGGCACATTTTACTAGGCATAGTGAGAAGGCTACTAAATTATTGGGCCTTATACATACAGATGTATGTGGACCATTAAATACAGGTACCAGAGCAGGTTATGTCTACTTCATTACATTTATAGACGACTTTAGTAGATATGGCTATATCTATCTAATAAAACATAAATCTGAATCTTTTGAAATGTTCAAAATATTCCAACATGAAGTACAAAACCAGCTTGGCAAAACAAATAAATCACTTCGATCTGATTGAAGTGGTGAATATTTGAGCCAAGACTTTATTGACCATCTTAGGAGTTGTGGGATAATCTCACAACTGACTCCTCCATGAACACCACAACGGAATGGCATTTCTAAACAGAGGAATCAACCACTATTAGATATGGTTCGATCTATGATGAGTCAAATAGATCTTCCAGCATCCTTTTGGGGACATGCTCTAGAGACAGTAGCGTTCACACTAAATCGTGTTCTATCTAAGGCAATTAAAAAGATACCATATGAGATATGAATCGGAAAGAAACCAAGTTTATTTTTTCTCAAGATTTGGGGATGTAGGGTATATGTTAAACAAGCCTCAGATAAATTAGCATCTAGATCCTCAAAGTGACTTTTCGTGTGGTATCCAAAAGAAATGAAAGGATACTATGTCTACAATCCCATTGATAACAAAGTGTTTGTTATTCGAAATGGTAAGTTTCCAGAAAGAGAGTTTATCTCTAAAATAACCAATGGGAACAAGGTACATCTCGAAGAAGTTTGAGAGTCACAAGATAGTACAGAACCATATATGGAAATTAGAAAAAACTCACAACAAGTTGCTGAGCCTCCTCAAGTAACACAAGGTCTACGAATATCTTATAGGACATGGCAACAGCCTCAAAGATATAGATTTCTGATTACTAATAGTCGTGATGTGTTGCTCATTGAGCAAAATAAGCCAACCACCTATCGAGAAGCCATAGTGGGACCCAACTCTGAGAAATGGCTAAATACCATGAAGTTTGAATGCAATCCATATACGACAATCAAGTATGGACCTTAGTCGATCCACCTAAAGGTGTAAAAACCATCGGGTGCAAATGGGTTTTCAAGGAGAAAACTGACATGGATGGCAATATAAATGTCTTCAAGGCACTACTGGTTGCAAAAGAATTCACTCAAACTCATAGTAATGACTATGATGAAACCATTTCCCCAGTTGCAATGGCCAAATCAATCACAATCCTTCTTGCCATTGCAGCATATTATGACTATGAAATATGGCAGATGAATGTCAAAACAGGCTTCCTTAATGGAAAGCTCCTTGAGGATGTGTACATGACACAACCTGAAGGTTTTATGTGTCCAGAGGACTCTGGTAAAGTTTGCAAGCTTCAAAGATCCATTTATGGATTGAAACAAGCATCTCAGGGCTGGAATCATCATTTTGATAAAGAAGTCAAAGAGTTTGGATTCATTCAAAATATCGATGAACCTTGTGTTTACAAGAAGGTTAGTGGGAGCACAGTTGTATTTCTAGTACTTTATGTAGATGACATCCTACTCATTGGGAATGACATTTTTACCTTGCAGAGTGTCAAGTCTTGGTTAGGAAAGTCATTTTCAATGAAAGACTTAGGTGAAGCCACCTATATCCTAGGGATTAAGATCTATAGGGATAGATCCAAAAGACTAATAGGCCTAAGTTAGAGCACATACATAGACAAGATATTGTATAGGTTCAGTATACAAGATTAAAAAAGGGGGCTACATGCCCATGTCTCATAGCATCCATCTTAGTAAAGATATATGTCCTACTACACCTGATTAATGAGATCGCATGAGTAAGGTTCCCTATGCCTCGGCTATTGGATCCATCATGTATGCCATGTTATGTACTCGACCAGATGTCTCATTTGCCTTAAGTATGACCAGCAAATATCAATAAGATCTTGGTAAGGGTCATTGGACTGCGGTCAAGAATATCCTAAAGTACTTAAGAAGGACTAAGGACCAAAGACCTATTTTTGGTCTATGGTGGATTAGATTATGAGCTCCGTGTAATCAGTTACACAAATGAAAGTTTCCAAACTGACCAAGACGACCTTAAATCGCAATCTAGATATATATTCCTCCTAAATGGTGGAGCAGTAAGCTGGAAGAGCTCCAAGCAGAGCATTGTAGTAGATTCTACAACAGAAGTTGAGTATATAGCAGCATCGGATGCAGCTAAAGAAGCCGTTTAGATCAAAAAGTTTATTACCAAACTAGGAGTGGTGCCTACTATCTCAAATCTAATAGATTTGTTCTGTGACAATAGCGGTACTATTACACAGGCCAAGGAGCCTAGGTCACATCAAAGGACCAAGCATATACTCAGGCGATTTCATCTTATTAGAGAAATCAATTATAGAGGTGATATATAGATATGCAAAGTAGCAAGAGAAGACAATGTTGTTGATCCTCTTACTCAGATGCTTACACAGGCAAGGCATGAGCATCATGTTAGGACAATGGGAATTAGACAAATTAATGATTGTACCTAGGGCAGGTGGAAAGATGTTGGAAATTATGCCCAAAGAGCCAATTATTGTACTTTGAACACTATTAATTTAATGAAATTTCTCCATTCTATTATCATATTATTTGCATGTTAACTGTGATAATTGTATCCTTTGATAAATCATAAAGATTATCCTAAAATGTCCCTGGTTGGTCATCTATGCGGGAGCAAAGATGAAACAAGACCAGTATGACTTTGATAAGATATGGAGATACGAATCAAAGTCTTAGGCACTTGTAAGAGTACAAGGTGCTGGACCAACCCACTATGAGAAAGCTACATGGATCAAGTCATAAGCTTTTCTCATGTATAACCACATCACAATGCCCTTAGACCTGAGGTTATCATGGATTCTTACATGAGAATTGCTAAGCTTTGAACTAATCAAAAGTCACTTTTGACCGGGTAATGATAAAGGCTACGATTGGGCTTGGTGGTTTTTCATGCAGAGGAATATGAATGATCAAGATAGAATTTGTCCCTCACATTAGTAGAGAGATATTACTGGGCCCCTCGATAAGTGAGTCTGAGAAATGTATAGTCATACTACGATGGAAAGGAGTTTCCATTTCTATTGTCAGGCTACTCAAGAATCGAGAAAGTAATGGTCAGGAACAAGAGGATGACATTATCCATGCCTTATCCTTGATCGATATATCATGTGACAAAAGGGACGTAACATGGTTGTATGACAGGTTGCATCGTGTTAACGATCCTCATATGAATTGGGTAATCGTAATGTCTTGCTAGAGGCTGCTTGCAACTTATGGGTTAGTACAGTTATTGGCCCACTGTCAACTTCTTATGGGCCTACAGGGTCGCATACAAGAATAGCTCAATACGAGATAATGTTTAATTTAGGGTGGATGAATTTTATATTTATATATATAATATAAAATTCGTTAATAATATTATATAGATATATATTTTTGAAATACATATCTTATATGTGTGTGTGTGTGTGCGCGCGCATTATATGATATTATTATATTGTGTTAGTTTTAAATTTAATAACTAACATGATAGAGATATAGTATCTCAGATTTAATTTATGAAGATAACTTAAATCTAATGGCTCTTTATTTGGATTAAATAAATAGGTTAAATTAAAATTTTTGGACACATTTAATTTAAACTGAATTTATTTAATTAACTCATCAAGATAATTAATTGTTAATTCATTTCAAAATTAATGAAGATCAATTTTGAAATTCGAATATAACCCTCATAGGTTATAAACTTGATAGAGTAGATATACTCATATACGCATGAGAATTCAGAGCTGCACGGGAAACCCTAGGAGACATTGGAGGCGCTAGCTCGCAGTCCGTGTTGGAGAGCATTCGTGTAGATACCGGTAGAGGGAGTGGACCTGACGTGTTGGCTCTTAGAAATCAAAAACCCTGAATTGAAAAAGGTACAAATCCTTCTAACTCGATTTAAACGCCGTTGATAGATCCTCAATCAGGATCGACAAAATTTTTTTAAAAACAATTCTTCCATTGTGCCTGCCAATCCTAACAGAGTTACAGTTGGTCTCTTTTTGGAAAAGGCCGAAACATCATAATAACGAAAATGCCCCTGAGACCTAGAAAGTGGGGCTACTAAGGGAAATTTCATCTTTTGGCAGTGAATTTGGTAATTTTGAGTCTGAAAATATATTCCTTAGGCGAAAATATGTCAGAATAACCCCAATCAAAATTTTGGGAAAAGTACAGTCAGACCGGGTACGGCGAGGCTGGGCCAAATCCCTGAGGGCATTTTGGTAAATTTTTTCCATAGGCTAATATAACCACTAGAAATACTATGGAAGTGTCTAACATGGTACATTAATGGGTTTTAACCTAATTCTTTTACATTTGATATTTTAGGACCAAGTTGGGAGCCTGAGGTTGGCACGTTGTTCGAGGTGAACGTTACGGGGTTAAAGAGACTTAAGGTAAGGACATTATCCTTCATACATCATGCCATAGTTCATGATTGTGTGGTTGCCTTGTTTGCGCTTTTATTAATGAACATAGTTTTCCTAAAAGGGGCAATTAGTGCCGGAAGTGCACTTACACCTAGGAGTTGAGTAAGAATACAACCGGTGTATGATTAGTGGTGCTAAAGCCCTACTCATGTATACATAACAATGACGTTTATATTGTTCATTAATTGATGCATACATGGTGCATATCATATCTACTTATTACATTTTGTGTGAACGATAATATGTTTCTACTAGTATTCCTTGAAATCTCACCCCCTTTTTCTAAATATAAATATCTCAGTGGGTACCAGCGACTTAAAAAGCAAAGACATAGATATGAGAAACTGACAAACACATTTTCTGAGATGAAGTTCATGGTTATATATAGTCTTTAATTTTGAATATTTAGGATGAAATGTATATATTACCAACCCTGTGGGGGAATGCCTTAATGTAATCATATACTATATATATCAGTATGTTTATATTATTCCTGTGTGCCCACCAAACTGCATGCAAGCTCTCTAAAAATGATAAAAATAAGATAAGGGTATGACAACATCTGTGATGGTGATCGAAGACAATGGGATGTTCGGAATCCAAAGAGAAAAGACATAGAGCATACCTTAAAGTCTCTAGATCTTACAGTTACACATAAACCAAGCATCGAAAGAGTTATGAAAGTGTAGAAAGAAGTAATTTTGAGCTTCTTAGACAATGGAAATAGGTTGCCTAAGTTGCCAATGAATGGTTATAAGAGATTGAAGCTTAGAGGCATAGATGCGCTTAGAGTGAAGAACACGCATGAATAGATAATGTTTTTGACTAAAGGAGAGGCGATGAGCATTGTAGTTTGGTAATCGAATCATTGATCAAAAAACAAGGAACACAAACAAGGTTGTTAGGATGCAAAGTAGAGGCCGGAAAATAGAGAGGGAGGAAAGAAGGATCATAAAGCTTGAAACATAGAGGAGAGAATGACGAAGCTAGTGATGTGATGAGGTTATAGAGAACCAAACCAGAGAAAAAAAATTCTCCCACTCCTCAGCTAAGGAGGTATGTCAATTTCTGACACCCCTAGTCTCTAACTCTGTTTTTATTTGAATTATTAATTTTTGTAAAATTAAAACATTCAATAAATTATATAATTTATATAGATTAAAATTCTAGTGAAAAACATTTATTCCACTAGGAATTTTTTATTCATATAATCATTTCTTCCTATCCTTAATAGGAGAACTAGATAATCAATTTGTTAATGTTAAGAAAGTTAGTTAAATTAGTTATTTTGTAACAAATGTATGTTAGTTTGCCTATAATATTCTTTCTCATTATGAAAATTGTAACTACTCTTGGTGAAACCCCCCCTTTCTATGTGAAATAAAAAAGGGATACTATGAGGAGAAAATTATAAATTTGGATGATATATTGGATTGAAATATTTTATATACTCCCTCCAGTCATTAACATAAGAACCATTTGAATTTTTTTAAGAGAATAAAAAAGTTAAATAAATTACTCTATTCATTATTTTTCATAAGTAGCTTTTGTTAGAGGGGCTGGATCTTTGAGGAGTAAAAGAAAAAGAGATGAAGAAGAAAGTAATACATAATGTCTTCAAGGTGTGGGCAGTACTTTCCTTTAGGCTTAATTCGTGCCCACCTATGCCTATCTTACAAGGTGCGATTTGGATTGACGGGCGAATTTTCTGTAGGATGCAATGAAGACTCTTGAGTATGAATTGCATTCCCAACACTCAAGCCAAGACAATAATGACTTTTACAAAGTGATAATTTGACTTTATTTTTTATGCACTAAAAGACAAAGGCATTGAGTTTGATCTCTTATTGTTGTGTAATTTCTAATATTGTATCATATGTCACAAATGAAGTGATGGAGTAAGGTAAAGGTATTTATAGACTATGTAGTGGTGTCTCTTAAAGCAATACCTCTTCAATTAAAAGTTATAACCATATGTTAGATTCATGAACTCTTATGAACCAATATAACTTAAATAACCATTGGTTATTTAAAATAACTATTCCATGAAGAGCTGCACTTTTATAGTATGTAGGGTCTTCTTGAAAAACCAACACAACATTTCCCCAAGTAGTAGTTACCACATATTTTCTTGTGTCTTTAGAAACTAAAGAGATATGACATTGGTGATCTTTAGTGTTATAACTCCCTATAGAACCCTTCATATAAATTCCTTAATTTATAAGAACATGTTTTTGCAACAAATACTTATCTTCATTTTAAAATATTCCAAGAGCTTTCACTCTCTTGGGGCAGGTCTTTAGCAACTTTTTTGTCTCAAAATTTAAACTATTTTTTCCTTTTCTACCATTATTAATTATTAAATACATATCGTTATATTAAATGGAGTAAAATACTCTGACCACCTTTCTATTTTGCCCTAATTACACAAACTTCCCCTTTATTTTAAAACAAACACTCAGGTCTAAACCACTTTATTAATAATCTTCCAAAAATTTCTAAAAAACTATTTTTAAATTAAAATTTTATGGTTAATATAATTTTTGGTCCCTTAAGTTTGACTTTGTTTTAGTTTTTGTTCCTCAATTTACAAACCATTGTTTTTGGTCCTCGTAGGAATAAAGTAGTCCAACTTTTTTATTGAGTTCTATGGACTAATATTCTAAACAAAATGAAATTTGAGAAACTAAAAGTTATAGTTTGAAATTTGAAGGACCAAAATCAAAATGGGTATAAACTTGAGAAACTAAAGATTATATTAACCTTAAACTTTATTTACTAATTTTCACTTCATCATATCAAATCCGTTATTTATTTTTGAACATTTGCAAACTTTAAGAAAAAAAACCAATGGCCCATCAATGAATTATTTATATAAAATCTTGAAATTATATTATTTATACTACATGATAGAGCTCGTAATATGGGCCAACCCACCAGGTTCAAGCTAGCCAGCCACTGGTTGATGGCCCACTAAGACAGGTTATAACCCCCTGCCTTATAAGCAGTAATTATGATTCGAAAATACGTAATAAAGATGAATTAGGGACCAACAAATGATAAAATTTTGTACCTAATCCCATCCTTGAGATAGGGTTTTTACAACTCTCTTTCAAAATCGTTTTAAACTGGTCTCCTATTCATATTTTGAATATAACTATTATATGCAGCCAAATTACATTCATACATATCAGAGTGTACAGCAAAATCCCGGCAACCCCCGGCTTTCATATATATATATATATATATATATCAACTAAGGGTTTATAAATTCCCATTTGGGGGATTACATAAGGTCATACCAACATTATCATCCCAAATATATATACAGTAATCCCATCCAAAATTGATAACCAACAACTCAAAATCAAATGGCCCTATAAGAGATTTAGCCGCCCTTGATTGTCTCTTTTTTTTTGGAGCCACTTACCCTGTCTGAAGGTTAGTCAATAGAAAGAATGAGATTCAAAGAATCCTAATAGTAATAAATCACTTATACCATACATAATCACAAAGCATGCAATGACATCATCAAGCAGCATAGTGGCACAAAACACAGCATACAAGATGTCACATATACACATAGTCACATAGTCTCATACCCCGTATTTCTAACACCCCAAAGGCACGGTCTTCCCACCGAAATCACCAATAGGCCACAGGTGAAGGGCTCACAAATAGCTTTTCTGCTTTCACAAATAGCCTTTCAGCTTTTATATATAGCCTTTCGGCTTCCACATGGTCTCATCCCCCGTAAACTATCTCCCTGAAGGCACAGTCCTCCTACCAGAAACATCGATGAGCCGCAGGTGATAGACCCACAAATAATAATAAATCAAACATACCTTGTATTACATATAGTATAAGGGAAAGAGTCACTACCTTGTTCTTTCTGAGCGTGCTCCGGCACATATGGCTCACAAGCAGGGCAAATATCAAAGCCTATAACCAAAATCAAGGACAACAGATTAATCCTAATTCTTACTATCATAACTCTGAATGTTGGTTATCATTTAAACTTGTTAGGTGGCTACTAGAAGCCTAGACACATGCCTAAAGGGTTGGGAAAAACTTGACCAAAACCCCATTCGAAAGTGAAAACAATGATTTTAACTCATGCAATTGAGAGATAGATAACGCACTCAAGTGATGAGATAACTGGCACTCAAGTGAGGTCAGCTTACTCATGTAAGTGCTTGACTGAGAGCAACAATAGAAATAGAACATAATCATAGCACTCGAGTCCTGAACCCAACACTCGAGTAATAGCCTCATACTCACCCAAGTCCTACCAAGTGAGGCACAGAAAGTAACTACCTAAGAGCAACCAAAACCCTAAAGTTAGAAGTGCACTCGAGCACTAGCTCTGGCACTCGAGTGATGACACAACACCTGCGGGTGTTAAGATACACTCTTGAAAAATGGGCTAAGAGTGACAACCCGAGACGCAAGTCCATAGTGTATAACACTCTTGCACTCGAGTGAGACAAAGTTCACTTGAGTGAGGACCCATATCACTCGCAAGTAAGACAATATACTTTTGCTTTCTTTACGTAGGAGTGTAATTGAAACTAGAACGAAAAGAGAAAACATGATGCTGCATTCGAGTGAGATCCTAGAGCACTCGAGTGAGGTTTATCAGAAGCCAAAAAGTAGTAGCTAACAGAATTTTCCAAATTCCCCACCAAAGTGTCCAATGGCCCCTAAAAATTAGCAAACCACCTAATCCACACAAATTTTCACAAGGAACCCATTGGGCACACTAAAACAACCAAATTCTCATTCTAACATCAAGTTTTTGTTTTGGACACCACATTCCCATACATTAACCAATTGTACTAATTTTTCTTCCAAAGTTCCAAACTAACTCCAATGGCACAAACACACAATATAAAACTAATTTCATCCCCATAACTAGGCAATTCATCCATTTTAAAATTACATGAAAATTAGGGCAAAATTCACAAATCTCAAAACTTAACCAACAATTATAATGGATATGCCAAAATGCAACTTATACTCACCTCTTCCTCTTCCTCTTCCCAAAGTTGGTTTCTTAATTTCTCAATCTTCAATTTCTTCAAACACTTAAACACCTTTTTTCACAAATCTAAAACCATAGCAATGAAGCTCTCATCACTATGAACAAGATTAATGAAGATGAATTGAGCATTCAAGGTCATATAGGACACTAACCTTCAGTTTTCGTCTTTCTCTTTCTTCCTTAAGCTCACACGAAAATAGAGGCAAGTAAGAGAAGATGAGATGATGATGAAAGTGTAGATTTTTGACTTCCCCAAGCACATTGGCCGACCTTGAGGGAGAGAGGAGAGAGGGAGTGAAGTTTGAAACTTTGACCTTAATCTATGGCTCTTACCTTGACAATTGGCAAGATCTTGTTTCACCCTCCATGGACACACATAAACACTCACCCATACAATTCCACTCTCTTGCTCATTTAATCCTAACCATTGATCTTTAAGTTACCAATGAGTTTCCTCTTTGGTAGCTGACCAATTGGTCAGTAACTTTTGGTTTTCTCATTTTGCCCTTGATTATGGCAATTCTTACTGAATCACTACCAAACACATTTTATACTTCAATTCTTCATTCATGCGCCCTCCATACCCTTAGGATTCATTTTAAGCTTTATCACATAATTAAGCTTAAATGCAGGGTTTAGGCACTGATTGAAACACATTCAGATCGAAATTCACATCATATTCTTCAAAAGTGTTAATTAACAATAATTACATCCACTTTTGAAGTCATTAGCCCTTAATCACTTTTTGGGATATTACAATTCTCCCCCTGAAAAATAAATTTCATCCTCAAAATTTGTCACACAACTTGAGCCATAAACTTCGAATAATGCCTTCGCATATCAGCCTCCACTTCCCAAGTTGCCCCTCTCTGAGTCATTCCCTTCTAGATCACCTTCTCATATGGAATGCTTTAGTGTTTGAGCCGTCGCTCTTCTCGATCAATGATCTGTTCTAGCTCCACAGCATACGTGAAGTTATCTTGTATTTCAACCTCTTCATACTCAACAATGTAGGATGGATCCGGTTGGTACTTCTTCAGTTGGTAAACATTAAACACATAGTGGAGTCTACTCAAGTTTGGGGGTAGGGCTACTCGATAAGTAACATGCCCAATTCTTACAAGTATTTCAAAAGGACCTATATACCTTGAGCTCAACTTCTTTCTCTTGATAGCTCTCCTGATACCGATGATTGGAGATACCCTAAAATCACATGGTCACCAACCTCAAACTCTAGAGGCCTTCTCCTCTTGTCAGCATAACTTTTCTATCGACTCTACGCTGCAAGAAGCCTCTTTTGAATGATTTAAATATGTGCTGAGGTCTAATCAATAAGTTCTAGCCCATATAGCTTCCTCTCAGATAACTCATTCCAGCACAAGGGTGATTGTCACTTCCTCCCAAACAATGCTTCATACGGAGCCATCTGGATGCTTGCATGATAGCTATTGTTGTAAATGAATTCAGCAAGTAGAAGAAAGTAATCCCAATTCCCTTTAAAGTCGAGGACATAAGCTCGTAACATATCCTTCAGTGTCTAGATAGTCTTCTTTGACTGTCCATTTGTCTGAGGATGATAGGCCGTACAAAATCTCAACTGAGTACCCAGAGCCTCTGCAAGGCCCTCCAGAATCTTAAAGTAAATCGGGGATCTCGGTTAGAAATAATATTCTTCGGTATGCCATAGAGCTTCATAATCTCTCGAATGTGAATCTCTGCCAGTTTGTCCGGAGAGTAACTAGCATTGATCGGTATAAAGTGTGCCGACTTCATTAACCAGTCAACAATCCCCCAGATCGCATTATAATTCCTGATCCTAGGCAATCCCACAACAAGGTTTATGATCACACTTTCCCATTTCCATTCTGGAATTTCAAGATTTTGCAATAAACTTGGCGATCTCTAGTGTTCGATCTTTACCCTCTGGCAGGTAAGACACCGCGCCACATATTTCGTCACATCACTCTTCAATCATGGACACTAATACACAGACTTCAAATTATGGTACATTTTGGTCATACCAGGGTGAAGGGTATATCGGCTCTAATGTGCTTTATCAAGAATTTTCTGCCTCAAGTCTACTTAAGTAGAACATAAATTCTCTTCTGGTAATGAACCAATCCACTAGGCGATAAATCATAGTCCTGAGCTTCTCCCCATTCGATTCTAGCTTGAATTCTCTATATTCGATCATCTTGCCTTTGAGCGTCTTCAATTTCAGCTCTCAAATCACTTTCCCCTTGGGAAACATTGAAATTGGCATAAACGATCTGGTTTGAAAAATTCAGATCTCGAAAATCTTCTAGCAACTTCCCCTCTTGCATCATTATTGCTGCCACAAGCACCGTCTTCCGACTAAGAGCATCCACGTCTATATTTGCCTTACACGGATGTATTTGATTTTCAGGTTATAGTCCTTAAGTAACTCCATCTAATGACACTGTCTCATATTAATTCTTTCTGGTCGTACAAATACTTGAGATTGGTTACAGTACAATTATACCGTCACACTATAAAAATAATGCTGCCAAATTTTCAAAGCAAACATAATTGCCGCAAGCTCTAGATCATGAGTGGGATAATTCATTTCATGAGGTTTGAGCTATCGAGAGGCATAGGCCACCACACGTCCCTGCTCCATAAGGACACACCCTAATCCCTGCTTACTCGCATCACTATACACAACATAGGTCAAGTTAGGATCAGGTATAATCAACATAGGTACCGTAGTCAACCTCTTTTTCAGCTTCACAAAGCAATTTTCACAATGTTTATCCCACACAAACAGCTGATCTTTTCTTATGAGCTTGGTCATCGACAAGGCAATACGTGAGAAATTCTGAATAAATCTCCGGTAGTAACCAGCAAGACCCAGAAAATTGTGTATCTTAGCAATAGTTTCTAGCCTCTTCTAGTTCAGTACTGCTTCCACCTTACTGGGATCCACAGAAACCCCTTCTTGAGAGATAACATGGCCTAGGAATTTTACTTCTATCAACCAAAACTCTCATTTACTCAATTTGGCATAGAGTTGCTTCTCACGCAATATATTCAACACAATCCTCAAATGATTCTCATGCTCCTCCCTACTCTTGGAGTATATCAAAATATCATCAATAAACACAACCATGTACTGTCGAAAGACAAGGTTCATGTAATCCATGAATACCGCAAGTGCATTGGTTAGCCCAAAAGGCATCACCAGAAACTCATAATGCCCATATCTCATTCTAAAAGCAGTCTTTAGTACATCCTCTGCTTTCATTCACAGCTGATGATAACCCGACCTTATATCAATCTTCGAAAACACACACGAACCAGATAGTTGATCTAGAAGGTCATCAATTCTTGGGAGAAGGTACTTGTTTTTAACAGTAATCTAGTTCAACTCTCTATAATCAACACATAAACGAAGACTCTCGTCTTTCTTTTTGACAAATAACACTGGAGCTCCCCATGGTGACACACTGGTTCTAATAAACCCTTTCTCAAGAAAGACTTCAATCTGCTTCTTTAACTCCGCTATTTCATTTAAGGCCATACAGTATGGGGCCTTTGATATCGAACCACCTCCAGGCACAATTTCAATTAGAAACTGAACTTCCCTTTCAGGAGGCAATCCGCTAAGATCATTGGAAAATACCTCAGGGAATTCCTTTACAACGAGTATACTACTTAGAGTTTCTCCGGTCTCTCCTTGAATAGAAAAGAACACCATATACCCCTGGAAACCCTTCTCTAGATATTTCTCAACTTTGGCCATCGAAAGGAAATTCAACCTAGCATTTACATCATTAACATTTCGTAAAGCAGGATTTAAATCCTCTTGTTTCCACAATCTAATAGCACATTATATGTCGTCAACCAATCAAAGCTCAAAGTGACTTCTAATTGATACAGCGGAAGATAAATCAAATCCACAGTAGACTCAAGCCCTTCCACAGTTATAACACAATTTAAACAGGCTTCTGCAGTCACAGCCTTAACACCCATCGGCGTCGACACAACCAAATCGAATGGCAATCTATACACATGCAGGCCCAAGCGTCTTACACAATCATAAGCAATAAAGGAGTGACTTACACCCGAGTCAAATAACGCTTGTAACCAGTTACCATTAAGAAAAACTTTACCTTGTATCAAATCAGGGGACTTCTAAGTTTCCTTATGGATCATAGCGAATACCCTGCCCTAAGTCCCCGGTCTCTGCTCTGCCTGCAGCTACCGACAATCTCTAGAAATATGCCCCAGTTGTTTACAGTTGAAACAAATTACTTGGCCCTTACAATTTCTGCCATAATGCGGTTTATCACAATTGGGACATACCCACTCTATCGTAAATCTCTAAGGCTCGCGATCTCTGGGCTGGTAGGACTTTTTACCACTACCCTTAGATGAAGAGGACCCCTGACCTTTCCGCTTTTGGGAAGTATTACCCTTACTGGGTGTTAGATCCCATATGTTTTGATGATAACAAAGAATTGGACTAATGATAAAAGAGGATATGATAACAAATGAATTTGAACAAAGTAAATAAAGGCAAAGTATTACTTGAAGTAAGCACCGGAGTAATGAAGAAGATCTGAGAGAAAAAGAAAAGGAAAAAAACCTTAGTGGCAGTCTTTGTCTACAGAGGAAGTAGAAATTACGCACTGAGGAGGTGCTTGAGTCTTTACCGGTTGCTATAGAGGAAGTAGAAATTTCTTCTCTAGTTCCTTACCCATCATCTCCGGTGAATCCTCTAGAGGATCTTCAGACACCCCAAGTGAATCTTCCTGACCCTGAACCATTATCTTCAGATCCTTCAAGTTCAGATGGTTCATATGAATCATTGGTATTTCCTGGCACTCCTATTTCAGCAGCCAAGCCACCTACTCCTCCTCATGATTGATTCCACCTTTGTGATGAAGACAAAAAGGGGGAGAAGAACCTGAGTGATTTTGTGATGAATGGCTGAGTTGATGTATTGGGATTTAGGTGTATGGGGCTCTAGGGCGCTTTTATTTTTGAATTCTAAAGTTTTGGTTATGTAATGAATTCTTCTTTATGCAATTTGTTTATTTATACCATTAAAGTTATATTTCATTGAAGTTATATGGCATTGTGGAACTAATGAGTTTTTTGATTGTGTATGCAAGGTGAACAAGTAAATAAGAACAAAAACTTTGAAAAGATCTTTAATAAGCTATTTCAAAAGAGTTTTCAAGGTTAAATTGAACAAAAATTTCATATGAAAAATATTTAAGAAGCATATATTTGAAAACTCAAATTTAAAAACTTTGTTCAAAATCACCAAGTTTTGTCATCATCAAAAAAGGGGGAGAATGTTAGATCCCATATGTTTTGATGATAACAAAGAATTGGACTAATGATAAAAGAGGATATGATAACAAATGAATTTGAACAAAGTAAATAAATGGCAAATCATTACTTGAAGTAAGCACTGGAGTAATGAAGAAGATCTGAGAGAAAAAGCAAAGGAAAAACCTTAATGGCAGTCTTTATCTATGTTTACCCGAGTGACTACTCGAGTAAGGAACATTGTTACTCGAGTAGGCACTTGAGTAATGTCAAAAGAAAATGTTTTCGAAAGCAATGCCAAAATTTGGAAGATGTTACTCGAGTAGCCACTCGAGTAATCTATAAAGTTATATAAAAGCTTACTCGAGTAACACATGAGAAAAAGGCATTACTCAAGTAACCATTCGAGTAACCAGGTCAAAAATCTTCCAGTAGCTCTTTGCCAAGAAATGCAACATATTACTTGAGTAGCCACTCGAGTAACCAGGTGAGAAAAAGACATTACTCGAGGAAGCACTCCAGTAATCTCCAGAGTTATTTGAAGCATTACTCGAGGGGTCACTCGAGTAATCAGGTAAACAAAGAACAAGGACTCTCGGCCAAGAATTTGATGTAATTACTCGAGTGAGTAATCGAGTAATCAATAGAGTTATTTGGAATTTACTCAAGGGGTCACTCGAGTAAGTTTTGAGGAAACAACATGGCCACTCGAGTAACCACTCGAGTAATAGGCTTACTAGAGGAAGCACCCGAGTAACTCACGAGGAAAAGACATGGTCACTCGAGTAGCCACTCGAGTAATCAGGTATTTCCAAGGTTTGTGATATATCTCACTCCATGTCTTACCCGAGTAATATCTTATGTAAAATGTTGAATTACTCACTGCAATATTTTTGATAGGTTTACTCGAGGGACTGCTCGAGTAACAAACATAATCACTTGAGTAGCCACTCGAGTAATGAAGTCCAGAAATCATTTTTTAATTGAATAATTATTGATTTGTTATCTATATGATTAACTCTTCATTGCACTAGTATTCTAAGCACATTTGTAGAGAAACAATGAAGAGATCATGCCAGAAGTGAAAAGTCAAATAAAAGTTCGAACGTTCACCTACCACTACCTACCGCAAACGGATAGTTTTCAAAATTGAAGAATGGTCAATCATTGTTGTGCGACTCTAACAGACATGTTTGAATTACTTCCAACAGACACTACAAATCATTATATATATGAGCATTCAAATAGCAGAAAACAAGAACTGAGAACACACGAACATACACTGATCAACACACTCTTAGTGCTTTGTTTTCTTATATTCATTCATTGTACTTCAGTGATTATATATTTGCTCTGTGAGAGAGTTTTTCATTACAAACTCAATATTTGTTATTGAGACAACTTAAGGTTATAGAACCTTGAGTTGGGGATTTGATTACAACGTGTAAGGGGGAGCGAGTATCCAGGTGAAGGAACTTGTTGTGTACTGAGGTGCCAAGAACCCACTGAATCTTGGAAAATATAGTGAAACTCTCAGAGACGCTCAGAGGACTGGACGTAGGTCAAAGTGGTTGTGGCCGAACCAGTATAACTCCTGGTGTACACTTCGGTGATATTTCTCTTTACTCTCAACTGCTTTAAATATTCTATCAATTTTCTTATACGCAACAAAATTTCTGGTATCACTCAATTCACCCCCTCTCTTGGGTGAAACGCTTGCACTAACACTGGGTTCACTATGGCTACCAGTATCCTTAGCCAGATACAAATCTCTCATATTTTTTTCAGTGATCCTACATTCTTCTACTGCCTTATTGAACTCGGTGAATTGTTGGGTGGCTAACCTCTTTCTCAATTCCCGCCTTAATCCACGATTCAACATATCCGAACTCCACTCCTTATCATCCATACGTCTCATATAAGAAGAATACCTGGACAACTAGATGAAACGAGATAGATAATCATCAAAAGTCTCTGTGTCCCCTTGTTTGATGGTGAGGAATTCAGTCTCTTTCTCGAGTCGCACCAACTTGGGAAAATATTTTTCGTTGAACTGCTGTTGGAATAACTCCCAGGTCAGTGGCATATTTCTGTTCCGCAATGTTAGGGCGATATTCCGCCACCAATGATTTGCATCACCCTCTAACTTGTATATTGCCAGGCGTGCCTTTACTTAAACAGGTACTCAAAGACTTCAAAGATTTTCTCCAACCTATTCAACCAATCGTCGACTGCTTGGGGGTCAAATCTCCCTCTAAATATCGGAGGTAGGTGTTTACAAAACTTTGTGACCCAGTATTGCATATCTCTTTTTTCTCTAACTGGAACCCCATTTGATTCTTGGTTTGATCCAGCATAAGGAGGTGACTCTAGTGGTCGTGCCAGCCCTTCTGCAATCTCCTCACAACGAGTTTCTTCCTGGGTCTCCTCTCGAGTCTCCTCCTAGGTGGACTAACTCTGTCCCTCATTCCGTCTTGCCTTTTCTATTCTAAGCTCTTCCCTTAGATCAGCAATCATATCCCTCTTATCCTGAATCAGACCCATCATCTCCTGCATAAGGTCCGGTGGATTGTCATTGACCACCTCCACCTCCAGGTTCACTTGCTATACTCTGGGACGACCCTTTGTTTTCTTCATTCTACAAATAACTCACCACAACAATATCACAAATAAGTATACACATATGTCTACAAGTCTCATGTATATATTCGCATCACAGACATACATGTGTATGCACAACAACTATCATTGATCATCTTCTACCACTAAGGAAACTATCCTAGCAAACTCTAGCCTTGCCAGGAACTACAACTCTGATACCACAAATGTAAACCCCTGCCTTATAAAAAGTAATTATAATTTGAAAATACGTAATTAAGATGAATTAGGGACCAATAAATGATAAAATTTCATTTCTAATCCCATCCTTGAGATAGGGATTTTACAAATCTCTTTCAAAATCTTTTTTAACCTGGTCTCTTATTCATATTTTGAATTTAACTATTCTGTGCAGTCAAATTACATTCATACATATCAGAGTGTACAGCAAAATCCCAGCAACCCTCAGGTTTCATATATATATATATATATCAACTAAGGGTTTATAAATTCCCATTTGGGGGATTACATAAGGTCATACCAACATTATCATCCCAAATATATATACAGTAATCCCATCCAAAATTGATAACCAACAACTCAAAATCAAATGGCCCTATAGGAGATTTAGCCGCCTTTGATTGTCTCTTTTCCCTTGGAGCCACTTGCCCTGTTTGAAGGTTAGTCAATGGAAAGAATGAGATTTAAAGAATTCCAGTAGTAACAAATCACTTATACCATACATAATCACAAAGCATGCAATGACATCATCAAGCAGCATAGGAGTATGAAATACAGCATACAAGCTATCACATATACACATAGTCACAAAGTCTCATCCCCCGTATTTCTACCACCCCAAAGGCATGGTCCTCCCACCGAAATCACCAATGGGCCGCAGGTGAAGTGTTCACAAATAGCCTTTCGACTTTCACAAATAGCCTTTAAGCTTCTACATAGTCTCATCCCCCGTAAACTACCTCCCTGAAGGCACAGTCCTCCCACCAAAAATACTGATGAGTCGTAAGTGATAGACCCACAAACAATGATAAATCAAACAAACCATGTATTACATATAGTATAAGGGAAAGAGTCACTACCTTGTTCTTTCTGAGTGTGCCTCGGCACAGATGGCTCACGAGCAAGGCAAATATCAAAGCCTATAACCAAAATCAAGGACAACGGATTAATCCTTATTCCAAATTCTTACTTTTATAACTCTTAATGTTGGTTATCATTTGAACTTATTCGGTGGCTACTAGAAGCCTAGACACATTGTAATACCCCGAATTTTGAGACTCGATGCTAGAGAATAAGCCTGAGATTAGTGGATTGCTAAGCCCCGGTTTAGAAAGATCCAAAATTGTGATTAGGGGTTAATGACTACAAAAGTGGATGTGGTTAGTGATTAATGAACCCTTTTAGAGAATATAAAGTGGATTGTCGTCGCTTGTGTTATGAGCAACGCCAAAACCCTGTATTTGAGTTCAATTGTGGATTAACATCCAAATTGACTTAGAATAGAGGGAGGAATTGAATGGGATATTGTGATGGAAATAGTGTCATGTTGTGGTATTTAATCATTGGAATTGATTTAAATTGGATTGGACACATTGGTTGCAAAAAATTGGAAATACTGTCCAGTGTGAATTCTGTCTGGGCAGTCTTCTCGTGTGGACGTTTTTACTAGGCAAATGATGTCAGAAAATTATGAAACTTTCCAGTCTTAAATTTCACATCCCAAGCTTCAACATGGACATATAATTTGTGCCATTTAGTTTTGGGAACTGGGAGATATGACTGTCCAAAGTTTGAGGTCGAAAATGGACTCTGTTTTGGGGCAGTGATGGAATTTGTGTAATTCTGGAATTGTGTGGTGATTTCTAGTAATGTATTATATTTTTCCAATGAATAGGACTTAAATACCTTTCATTTGGCTTTGGGATAACCTCATTTCTATTTTTCTAGAATTAGTTATTATTTTTCAAAGATTGGGCAGAAAATCTGCCAGAAAATCCGAAAATGCCAATTTTGGGAATTATGACATCATCATAATTAAAGATGACATAAGCTAAATGTTATAAAGTCATCATCATCTTCCTCCATCAGCCAAAAACCGTGCAGCACCATGGAGAAAGAGAGAGAGGGAGTTTTAGAGAGAGAAGAGGAAGAGAACTCGCAAGGTAAGCCGATTTCTCCGATGATCTAGCTCCTAACGCGTATAACTCCGATCCTAAGCTACTCCTTTATGTTCTTTGAGGTTTGGAAGCTCTTCCTTTGGTATTAAAACAGCTAGGGTTTCAGCCAAGACAAGGAAAAGCTAGTGGGAGCTTGAGGTAACTTCCAAACTCTTGTGTATTGACTATTCTGGCTGTTGTAGACAATTTAATCGGTGAAATTTCGCCGGATTGTCTTTGGTTCTAAAAATGGAAAATGGGTTTGTGGGGCTGTTATGCTGCCCAAATTGATACTAAATGGTAGTTCTAACCTAATGGAATAGTCAATAAAGTGGTTAGGAGTCGAAAGAAACACGTTTACGGAGCCGAAACCGAAAAACCCCAATTTTCCCCGGAATACTTGAGAATTTCGGCCAGCATTGTAAATGGGTCTTAGAGTTGGATTTTCAATGATTTGATGATTCCATTGGATTCAGTGGGCGAAAATAGGTGGGGTTACTGTTGGGCACTTTTTCGGAAAAGGCCGAGAAAGCATAATTACAGAAACGCCCCTTAAACCCTTAAAGTGGGGCTGTCAAGGGTAATTTTGTAATTGACATTGAATTTGATAATTCCGAGTCCGGAAATGGATTCCTTGGGCGAAAATATGTTAGAATAGCCCATGTCAAAATTTCAAGAAAAGTACAGCCGGACCGGGTACGGCGGGGCCGGGCCGGGTCCCCGGGGGTATTTTAGTAAATTTTCAATATAGCCTCATATAACCCCCAGAAACACTATGGAAGTGTCTAAATAGTACATTTGACATTGTAGGATCGAATGTGAAGCCCCGAGTTGCTGGCACGCAAATCGAGGAGAAAAGACTGGAGGTAGGGGACTTGCCTTACTTGCATGTATTTGATATCTTTGCTTGTGTAGTGATGTATGTGATTGCTTTACTTGATTGTGTAGAGCATATTTGAATAAATGAAGCTCTGTTTCTGTTTTACTGTGGCCATAGTTTTGTTACATGAAATATTGAGCATGCAGAAATGTCATTATGGGGCATACATCTAGATAAAGCTAACATGTCATACACATAGCATCAATCATGCATGCATTATGGTATCTGTTTCCTATTGAGATTCTCTCGAATCTCACCCTCCCCTACCAACAATTTAGACAGGGCAAGTGGCTCGTGGAGGGAGCGGCTAGGACTCCTTCGAGATGCGAATATGTAATCCCCATTTGAAGAATTGTAATGGGCAATTTTGCCCCATGTATCTTTAGCGAAGGTATGTACCCGGGATTGCTGGGATGATTAAGTTGTGCACTCTGATATTTATATGAATGTGATTTATCTTCGCGTAGTAATTGTATTCGAAATGTGAATATGAGACCAAGTTTATAAATGATTTCAAAAAGTATTCGTGAAAACCCCGTCATGTGATGGGTTAGTAAATGTTATTTGATTATTATTGGTCTCTATTTCATTTTAATCGCGTATTTCGGATATAATTACGGAGGGGGTTACACACATACCTAAAGGGTTGGAAAAAACTTGACCAAAACCCTCCTTCGGAAGTGAAAACAATAATTTTAACTCATGCACTCAAGTGATAGATGACGCACTAGAGTGATGAGATAACTCGCACTCAAGTAAGGTTAGCTCACTTATACGAGTGCTTGGCTGAGAGCAACAACTGAGATGGAACATAATCACCTTGAGTCCTACCAAGTGAGGCATAGAAAGTGACTACCCGAGAGCAACCGAAACCCTAAAGTGAGAAGTGCACTAGAGCACTGGCTTTGGCACTCGAGTAATAACGCAACACCTGTGGGTGTTATGACACTTTTGAAAAATAGGCTACGAATGACAACCCGAGACGTGAGTCTATAGTGTATAACACTCTTGCACTCGAGTGAGACAAGGTTCACTCAATTGAAACAAGGTTTACTTGAGTGAGGACCCATATCACTTGTAGGTGAGACAATGCACTTTTGCTTTCTTTGCATGGGAGTGCAACTGAAACTTGAAGGAAAAGAGAAAACATGATGATGTACTTGAATGAGATCCTAGAGCACTTGAGTGAGGTTTATCAGAAGCCAAAACGCAGCAGCTGATAGAATTTTCCAAATTCCCCACCAAAGTGTCTAATGGCCCCTAAAAATTAGCAACCCACCTATTCCATACAAATTTTCACAAGAACCCATTAGGAACACTAAAACAACTAAATTCTCATTCTAACATCAAGTTTTTGTTTTGGACACCACATTCCCATACATTAATCAATTGCACTAATTTTCCTTCCAAAGTTCCAAACTAACTCCGATAGCACAAACACACAATATCGCACTAATTCCATCCCTATATACTAGGCAATTTATCCATTTCAAAATTATATGAAAATCAAGGCAAAATTCACAAATCTCAAAACTTAACCAACAATTACAATGGATATGCCAAAATGCAACTTATACTCACCTCTTCCTCTTCCCAAAGTTGGTTTCTTAATTTCTCAATCTCCAATTTCTTCAAGCACTCAAACACCTTTTTTCACAAATCTAAAACCATAGCAATGAAGCTCTTATCACTATGAACAAAATTAATGAAGATGAATTGAGCATTCAAGGTCATATAGGACACTAACCTTCAGTTTTCTTCTTTCTCTTTCTTCCTTAAGCTCACACGAAAATGGAGGCAAGTAAGAGAAGATGAGATGATGATGAAAGTGCAGATTTTTGAATTCCCCAAGCACATTGGCCGACCTTGAGGGAGAGAGGAGAGAGGGAGTGAAGTTTGAAACTTTGACCTTAATCTATGGCTCTCACCTTGACACTTAGCAAGATCTTGTTTCACCCTCCATGGACACACATGAACACTCACGCATACAATTCCACTCTCTTACTCACTTAATCCTAACCATTGATCTTTAAGTTACCAATGAGTTTCCTCTTTGGTAGTTGACCAATTGGTCGATGACTTTCCGTTTTCCCATTTTGCCCCTAATTATGGCAATTCTTACTTGATCACCACCAAACACATTTTATACTTCACTTCTTCATTCATGTGCCCTCTCATACCCTTAGGGTTCATTTTAAGCTTTATCACACAATTAAGCTTAAATGCAGGGTTTAGGCACTGATTGAAACACATTCAGACCGAAATTCACATCATATTCTTCAAAAGTGTTAATTAACAATAATTACATCCACTTTTGAAGTCATTAGCCCTTAATCACTTCTTGGGATATTACACAGGCTGAGAAGACCCACATCAAAATGGGCTGACATTTAGTCAACACAACTCGTAACCTCTGGGTTGGCAGGTTAGCTTGCCTAATCCGTTCTCCTTTATTCTTTTTAATTTTTTTCATACTGCATTTTTCAAAATATTTTTAATCTTTTTTTTTTTTGGCTAAAAACCTACACCATAAAAAATTAAAAAAACATTACAAAATCCAAAGTGATAATAAAACAAAATTCAAAGATTCAGACATTACAAATTAAGTATGCATCATAATTCCACACATTACAAACTAAATAATTCCAATTCCATAATTAACATTCAATACAATCAAATATTAATCTATATAAATGGTGTTCGAATTTGAAGTATGATGTGAAGCTGTAAGATTTTTAGAATTTCACTTTTACATGTTAGAATTTCGATTTTTAAGCCGAAAGATTTTTGGAAGTTTCAATATCAATGGTTTTACAATTTTATAGAATTTTAGAAAATAAGAAAAAAACAAAAGCTCTACTATATGATAACAAAAATCTTTGTTTTAAATACTCACACCAAAATGGTCTCAGTTTTTCACAACCCAACCAACTAAATTTTGCAGGTTGGGTGGGTTCGGCCCACAAGTTCAACCCGTATTAACAGCTACTATATGATAACAAACATATCTGTTTTAAATATGTTTCCATCTATTTAAAAAAATCCAAAATAAGCATGTTTCAATAAATATGATGAGAAATTAAACTTATAAAATTTTGTAATGTCATCAAAATTAATAAGTTTTGTAACATCTTAGAAATTTTGAAAAAATATATATTAGAATTATTTTTTTGTTGTATACTATTTTTGACAAATATAAATGTTTAAATAATTCTCATATTAAATAGAGGTATTTTGGTAAACAAAAGATTGAAAGTCAATTTAAATGGTCCATTAATAATTGGTTGGATGAAAAAGGAATCTTAAAAATATAAGGGAGGATTGTGTAACATATAATTTGATTTTAAGGGAAGTTTATATGAGTTTTCAAAATAGATAGGAGATTCATATAATTAAGACCAAACTGAGGGGTAATTAGAGTATTTTACTCTATTAATTATCTCATACTTGCCATTAATTCTCTTTCATTTGATTATTTATTACCCATTTTTTCTCATATATTTTTTATTAATTCTTTCTCCTATACTCTTTTCATAAATAAAGATATATTTGAAAAATACATCACATTTTTAACATATTTATTATTTTTAACTAATCTTAACTGTCATTTAGTTTTATGCAATCAAGGTAGTTGTTACTTATAAAAATGACTGAAGAGCATATGTTATATATTATTAAATTATATATCAGTTTATAAAACAAATCAATTAATCAGAGAAAAAGAATAAATATAAATACTTTAAAATAATTTATTTAGTTTCATGAATCTCTCTAAAAAAGTTAATTAGGTCTTATATTAAATCTTAAAAAAATTATTTAAAATCAAAATTAACTTTTTATCTAATTCTTATATTTAGAAAAGGATGGGGTGCTTTTTCGTTTTTGAGCTCAAGACATGCGACACTACATAGCATTGGATTCTACTTTATCTAGGATGAACAGTGGAGGAGTTAGAAACCACACAAGCCCTTTTGCAATGCTTAATGAGAGGCGGTACTGGTGGTTGGGTTCCAATGTAAGTTAGATGTTGCTTCGATTACAGGAGTTGAATTATTGGGAATAGTGATTGGTTTGAAGCTCTGTAAGTAGCTTAATCTCCAGAACATCCATGCCTACACCGATTCGGTAGAGGCCAATCAGTTGATTGTGCAGGATAGCAGTAGTCATTCTTACCATCCTCTTATAGGGGAGGTTCGGGAAGCCCGGGATCTTCTTTTTTCGGATTGGGAGGTACAGCTTCATTATGCATCCAGAGAGGAGAATAGATGCGCCAATTTTTTCACCAGGGTCGCACATCAAGTAGTTGATAGTCTAGTGGTGTTGCCTTTGCCGCATCCTGATTGTACCGTATACATACAGGAGGATATGGCATAGTATAGTCTATTAGTTAATCTAATTCCAAGCTCTGTCTTGGCCCCATGTATAAAAAAAACAAAGAGAGGCGGTACTTTTTATTACTCCATCTCATCCTTAATATAATAATTAATTCACTTTTTTAAAACATATTTAAAAAATTAAATGAGTTATTTAATTATAGTATATATTGTATAATATATATTATTAAATGGGCAAAGGTGCAAATTTGGCAATGAACAATTTCACTTGGAGCATCTGTAAGACTTATCTATTTTCGGGTGCAAAAATAGCAATAAACTATTTTTTTGGGAGCAAATTTGGCAACGCCGTTAAATCTACTTAACCACCGTTACTTTTTGAAATGTGGATCCCAACAGGCTTCTCCATCTGTATTATTTTAATATTTTTTTAATGGAAAAATATCACTTAGGCCACATGAAAACAATTTCATTTCAATTAAGGCCCAAAAGATTCTGAAATCTCACTGCAAAACTTAATTTATTTTTACTAACAGTGATATTTCAGTGATATTTCATAATCTTTTTGGGGTTATCTGAAATGAAATTTTTTCTATGTGGCCTAAGTGATATTTTCTATTAAAAAAATATTAAAATAATACAGATTGAGAAGCATTTGGGATTCACATTTCAAAAAGTAACGGCGGTTAAATAGATTTAACGGCGTTGCCAAATTTGCTCCCAAAAAAATAATTTATTATCATTTTTGCACCCGAAAATAGATAAGTCTTACAGATGCTCCAGGCGAATTTTTTCATTGCCAAATTTACACATTCGCCCTTATTAAATTATATGTTAGTTTATAAATTAAATAGTCTAATTTTAAAAAAAAATAATAAATATAAATACTTTATATTAAGAATTAGTAGTATATTAGGTTAGATACACATTTTTTTTTGGCAAAAATAAAAAATATATTTGCAAGGAAATAAGAAAAGAAATGCCCCTGCCTCTGCTAGCAGCCTAGTTCGTTCACTATTTCACTGCCCCGGAGCTGCGGCGCCTCCACTCTCTTCCTAACTCTGACGCTTCCAATCCCTTCGTCGCCCTCTTTAACCTCCTCCGCCGTTTCATGGCCGCCGCCGCCGCCGCCGAGCCGATTAGCCCATCGAACACCCGTGTGGGATGGATTGGCACCGGCGTGATGGGGCAGTCAATGTGCGGCCACCTAATTCGATCCGGCTATAAGCTCACCGTCTTCAATCGAACTGTCTCTAAAGCTCAACCACTTGTCGATATGGGCGCTCAGCTAGCTCATACTCCACACGCTGTAGCTTCCCAATCCGACGTCGTTTTCTCCATGGTCGGTTTCCCCTCTGATGTCCGTTCGGTCCTTCTTGACCCCAAATCCGGCGCCCTCGCCGGACTTAGGCCCGGCGGAGTTCTCGTTGACATGACTACTTCAGAACCGTCCCTTGCCGTGGAAATCGCCTCCGCCGCTGCCTCCAAAGGTTGCTACTCCATTGATGCCCCTGTTTCCGGTGGTGATCTTGGTGCTAAGAACGGAAATCTAGCAATCTTCGCAGGGGGAGACGAGTCTGTAGTTCACCGTCTGAGCCCATTGTTTTCCCACATGGGGAAGCTTAATTGTATGGGTAGTAGTGGGAAAGGGCAATTCACGAAGTTAGCTAATCAGATTACGCTTGCTTCAAACATGGTGGGGCTCGTGGAGGGAATGGTGTATGCTCACAAGGCTGGGCTTGATGTGGAATCATACTTGAATGCAATTTCGACCGGAGCTGCGGGTTCGAAGTCGCTGGATTTGTTTGGGCATAGAATCTTGAAGAGGGACTTTGCTCCTGGATTCTACGTGGATCACTTTGTAAAGGACCTGGGGATTTGTTTGAAGGAGTGCCAGAACATGGGTATTGCTTTACCTGGGCTGGCTCTTGCTCAGCAGCTTCATGTGTCGCTTAAGGCTCATGGCGAAGGTAATTTGGGAACTCAATCACTAGTTTTGGTTCTAGAGCGACTCAACAATCTTAGTCTTCATTAGGTTGGTACCTTTTGTTGCTAATAATGCATTGTGGGGAACTGAATAATTCTCGATGATGATGAACTTGGAGATATCACATTACTATGTTATCCCTTCTGTTGAACAACATTTTATCCCTAATGATGATGAACTTGGGTAACTTCTACTTGTGTTAGACTGCTTCAATGTGGCTTTTGTTCTTTGGATTGATAACATATGATATGATGTGATAAATACTTGGTTCTGGACTGGTTTGTCTTACTTGTTATCATACTATGGCTCATTTCAGGAAACCATGTCTAAATGTTACTTATCCGGTCTTGAACGTAGAAGCTAGATAACTTGAGGAAATTAGTTATCATTCTTATGGGTAAGAAAAGTCTAAGTGTAATTAATAGGGATAATTTGGAGAATAAATCATAAATTTGGGCGATAAAGTTTATTGGGTTCTTACAAAGCAAAATCCTCCACTAGTTCCTAAATCTAGGATGGGAGGAGTGTTAAACACTGCCAATTTTCATATTGATAATTAATTTGCTAATAAGATTTTGTTGAGTAACAATGCTAACATAAAAAAAACCAGGTCAACAGTGACAACTCTCTCAATGTATAGAATTTTCTATCATTGTCAATAGAATGTAGACATTTAATGTTCTGAATGCACATGTTCCATTTGGAGAGAGACACAGAGAAGAGTTGTGAGTATAATTGTAAGATATGAATCCTACACATGCTCACACATTATATGATTGTTGTGTTGGAGTTATAATGTGTTTGTGTGCCAAAAGAAGTCTTGTATTGCTCAAGATTGAGGAGACTTTGGTATATACCAAGATGTGAGCTTAGGCTGGTAAAAAGGCTAAGAAGAGATCAAGAGAAGTATTTGCAGGCAACAGGCCCTTGGATTATATGTGTTTTTAATTATTCAGTTTTATTATTCATTAACTATATTTAATGACCTTAAAATGTTTCAATTGCACTAAACCACTGTTATTCCAATGTTTAGAAACTACCCTTTTAATCATCATTAAACCGTTTTTAATCACCATTATGTTGTTCAACTGTTTTGTTTGTGTTCTTTGCCTTGGTGCATGGTCAGATGGCCCCAAGCCCTCCTCTTTCTCTTCTTTTTTTGATATTATTGTCCGGTATCCAGTTCGGGGTTCATGACTGTCCCTCCTAACACAAGTGTCTCTCCTGAGACTCAAACTCGAGTCCCAGAGGGATTTAACAAGACCTTACACTACTAGACCAACTCTATTTTGGTCTCCTCTCTCTCTCTCTTCTACTGAGTTATGATTTTATATTTTTATTACTGTTATTCCGTATCCCTATTTACTACAAGAATGGTTCGTTTAATCCTGGGAAGTGCCGCATTTCTTACCTTGGGTGGCGAAGCACAATGTTCTTGGGCATGAATAGGTGTTTTTCAAGATGATGTTATAAAATGTGAATTCCATACACAATCACATTTTATGTCACTTTCTTTCTAAATGCATGAAATATAAACAGAAATGAAGCCACTTCGTGGTTTCTCTTGCCCTTATGGCTTAAGCCATTTCTCTCCAATATTATCTGATTTTTATTACCAAAAAAAAAAAAAAAAAGACTAAGGATCCAATTCCCTGTTGACCAAGAAAATCTAACTAATTCCCATGATGCCATCATCAAGCTCCAAGCTGTCAAATTTAAAGTTTTCTTTGCCTGTCTTGCTTTCTTTGTAGTTCGATACTTATTCTAAATATCTTTGTTTGGGGCTCTTTTTTTTACCTCACTATTCTGAGGACTTGTAGTACTGAATCGATCCTTTCCAATTTTATACTCTTCATTTTTTTTTTTTTGGCCAACTTACTCTTCATGTTATATATCTATATTCCTTATTTTTGTAGTTGTAGTATCTGAACACCCAAGTTATATCTCTACAACGTTGTGTTTGGGCCGTCTGGTATCAAGTTTCCGCCTGTGAATTTTCCCTTCCTTTATTTCCTTTTCTTTCTTTCTTTTTACCAAATAAATTGGCCTTGCTAACATTTTCCCGAGTAAATCCAAGTTTAATGTGTACGCACATTTTTATTTGAAGAACTTCTGAAATTTAAGAAACAAATAACAACAACAACAACAATAATGGTAATGGTATAGTCACGGGAGCCAGTTGGGGTGAAGTATATATATAGACCAAAGGTTCTCTGTGTTTTTTCCCCCAATAAAAGAAAAACTTATATCTCAAGCAAGACACAAAACAACCTACAAAACAAGAAGACAAAATAGACTCCAAAAAGGAGAAAGCATATGTAAAAACAAGCATATAAAAGGTCTTTGAGGCAGAGAGAGTACTTCAAACCGAATTCAAAAATTTCACGAGCATTATTCGCCAATACGGCATGCAACTATGATGAAGGTTTAAATACCCAAAAATCGGCTACCAAATTTACTTGAGACAATAATATCCTCATGGAGGACAATAACAAAAATAATGGCAGAGAAAGCACAATCAGATCCAATGTTAATTGCATTATTTTCAAGAACAATCAGAGCTAATGTTAATTGCATTATTTTCAAGAGGAATCTATGAATTAAATTACTCCGCCTCGTCCATTGTTCATCTGAAACTCCACATAATCATATATGGACCGACCGTTTGCATTACATCATCATTAGGGAGGCTAAGGAGAAGCACCCAATTTGGACTTTGCCTTCTTATCATAAAATGACCATAAAGTAATACTTTAGCTCTACCAAATGTTTTTAATGATTCATTCATCATAATATTTGTGTCATTGCTTCAAAAATTCCATTTTATTATTGGGAAACCTTCTAATTTTTCTGAAGTTAAAACTTGGCTTTTAACTAACTATTTTTCCTTGAATTTTTGAAGAAATTGCTAGGCTAAACTAGGAATTAAATATTTTTAAAGCTAATCTTCTCCTCTTTTGGTGATTCTATTTTTATAAATTCATAATAGTTCCAAAATAATATTCCTCATTTTGTATCCAATTATTTGAGGCCTCCACATATCTCAAATAATAGAATTTGGCTAAATATAATGTAATTAGCCAAAATCTCAAAAATAACTAAAATTCTCTTTTTGAGTTATTTACTTATTTCCACCATTTTTACCTCTTTTTACCATGAAAAATGTTTTTGAAACATTTATCTTCTCTTTCTGGAATTTATGAGATTTTCAAGTAATTTTTTTCCCACAATTATCACTATTGGCCCGACATTTTCTGATCCCTCTTACCCTATTTGATTGCCCCTTTTTTTATAAAAGACAAAATGATATTAAAACAAGAAAAATCTATAAATTGCATATGGTTATAGAACTTACGAAATTATGTTAAACAAGGTTTCTTTGATTGCCCTTTTGACTCAAAGCACTTGCCATTTGTATAATCTTCTTTAATATCTCTTGAGGATCTCAAAACAACTCATAATTCTTTCATTTTGCCCTTAAAACTCCCCTTTAGTCTCTAACATATTTATACTGTCGTCTTAGAATTTTTTTTAGTTTATAATTTAGTCTTTAAGAATCATTTTTTCTCTTTTTAGGACACTTCTTGACTAGAACTCTAGTTTCACTGGGTTTTGTAGTGTAAAACCTTTCTTTATTTAACGTATATGTATGAATTATTATTCAATTTTCTTGTTTCTATTAATACAATACCAATACTGATATTAACATCATGGTTGAACACTCTAATACCACTACTCTCTAATAATTCTGATACCATACTCGGGTATTAATACTCTTATCTTATATACTAATCTTACCTTTATGTGGGTCAATATTACCAAATATGTAAATATTTTATAAATATAACTAGGTGCTCTGATACCGTCTTATAGTATCCTTACTATTATGTCTACAAGATTTTACATACATATATACTTAGAGTATATCCATATAAACTATTCAACCATCTTGCAACATATTACAAAAATATACATATAGTCTACAAAATAACTTCTTCGTGTTATGCTCATTCCTTCACTTATCAGCGCTTACCTCTTTGCCCTTCGTGCTACTGGTCTTTATTGTATAATAAATTTTTAAGAAAGGATGAGATTCGGAAGAATCTCAATAGTAGCAAACATCCAATCATATAAAATGCAATTACACAAAGCATGCATTACAACCATCACAACATAATGAGCAGTGTATGAGCATTTTACACATCAATATGTAGCACTACATACACAGATCACAATACCATAGTGTTTAGTTACATACATAGGCATCCACCCGTCATATCCTAGCTGCTTCAGGTGTCCACTCGAACATGTTCCATATGCTTAGAACATAACATATTTGATGGCAAAACACACATACAGGGCATTACATATTATGTGAAATGAAGAGTTACTACCTGAATGCCTTCTGATCTAGTACATTAGGTCAAATAGACAATCAATGGGGCTACACTAGTTTCTAGTGCATGTCTTTATCCTTTGGAGTCAAACTTGCTACAAATTGGTTTAAGTATCTCAAATTCGTAGGTTATCCTAATCTGACAAATTTGACACACAGCTTTAAAAATTCATAACTTAATCTAAAAAATTCTAAATAGGGTGGTTCCAATTCCTATAGAAATCTATTTAAGTCCTATTTCAAGGAAAAATACCACTCAGTGCTAAATACATAGTGAAAACCTCAAGAATCCTTGATCAACATTGCTGCCTCAAATACATTCCAGTGTTTGTATTTCAACTTCAACAGATCATAACTCACAATTGACAAGGCCAAATGGCGCATACTATATATCATTGGAAAGTCTAAGATGTCTACTAACACCTTGTAAAATATCACAATCATTGGATAAGGTATGACTACTCAAAAATAACTCACAAGAAGTCTAACTTGAATATGACAGAATTAAACATTAATACTTTAAATTCCAAAATTAGGGTTTCTAACCAATCATCGAAAGATCATATCCCCATGCTATTCCTATCCAATTTTGGCCATAAAATCCATTTCCAACCTCAAATTTATCAAAATCCAGCTCTAACCTCAAGAACTAGAGCTGACCGAATTTGACCCTAAATTGGCAAAAGAAGTGTTCTTGCAATTTCAACCTCAAAACATGTTCTTAACCATCATTAAACCTCAATTAACATCATGTTAATCATCAAACACCCATCAAAGGTCAAATTCCCTCTCTTGGCCAAAACCCTAGGGGGTCCATAAGTTCATAAATACTCATCAAAACATTAAGATACTATACTCAAATCAAAGCTTATGATTACCTCTACTCGATTCTACGATCGGTTCTTGATTTCGGCAGTACTTCCGCTGACAAGATGACACCAAACACCTTTGATAGGAAATCTGAAACCATAGAAACGTAGCTCTCGATGAGTAGAAGAAGATTAGTAGGGCTTCGGAGGCTGGAAACGTAATTTCAGGCTTGAAATCGGCGATTGAGCTCAAGAACACAAAACTTCTCTCCTCTTTCTTTTTCTCTTGAATTTTCTGATTTTTCCTCTCTTTTTTATGGGCTGGCCAACTTTTTGATGCCCTTGGAGGTGTAAGAAGATGTTTTATTAATATGTGTCACATGTCCAAAAAGTCAAGGTACTGGGTGCTCTTTTTGGAAATTACCAGGTATCCAGCAATCTTGTGTACTGAATGCTCTTTCTTAACACTACAGGGTGCCTAGCACATCTCCTAAAATTTGTCTTCTTTTCCCTTCTCTCATGGTTGGATGAATTCATTGGCCAAGGGAAAGGAAGTATGATGAATTCATCTGGCTTCCGGTGCAGTGTTTGAGAAAATCTGGTATGTAGCCAGACTGGAGATCGGTGAATTATACTGGCTATTCTACAGATCCTTAATATATAACTGTAAATGTCATCATATGATTGGTTAATCAGGGAAGAAGTTAAAAAGTTACTTTAATAAAGCTACTTTTTGATACAGGGCCACTCGGTTTTGCCATACGTGTCACTCCTTCCCCTGATTGTTGCCATGTGTTCTGGAGAATGCCCGAAGAGTGCCATATGCCCTTGGAGACCAAGAAATGGTGCTACCTACACCAGTTTGTCTAGGAATTGCCGAGTCTAAGTACCGATGTATCGTAGTTGAATTCGGGTATCCGTGTGGGACCCACACTAGGTCATGCCACCATTTTTGCTCAAGTATCCTATAATGGCGCTATGTAGTTACTTCCAAGGAGTCACCAGGCCTTCCCAAACACAAGCATATTTATATATATCTTATGCCTGCTCATACATCTGACTAAATCATATACATACGAAGCAGTACAGTTTACAAAATTTCAGTATATTACAAGTAGCCTATGTTATTCAGGGATGTCCATGAGCTTTCAAGCTCACATTTTGGGATATTATATTTGAAGTGATTTACAAGTGGTTTTAGGGCTTACTTTACATGTGATTGTCTTAGCCTTTGCTTTGCTTTCTATTCAAAGCTCTTCTCTAACTCCTTGTTTAGGCGGTTTTTTTTTCTTTTCCTTTTTTCTTCATTGAGCTCCTATATTTTCATTTGAATTTATTAGGTAAAGAGGGCCGACAGTTTGTATATTTTTCACTTAGTTTTTTAATCAATTGTCATCAAGTTTTCCAATCATACATATGGCCACGTGTCCTATTTTTTAAATATGAGTTTATAGTTAAATGATAATAATTCAAACACAGAACACATGATCGGATATAATTAGAAAACTTGATGAAATGGATATAAGGAACTTGGCATAAATATTTTCCTATTAGACACTCCTCCTGTCTTTAATATAAAACTATTTACCCAATTTGATTAGATTAAAAAAGTTGATTAATATGGGGAAAAGAATTTCTCCACTAACCCTCTCTCTACTTAATTTCTCTACTATTGGATTGCCTTTTAATAGTTGGGATTTGTTCTATAAAAATATTATTATCATTTAATATTTAATATTTCAATAATATTTTTAATATAGTATAAAATCTCCACATTAAAAGCCAATCAAATAGTGGAGAAATTAAGTGGAGAGGAAGTGGAGACATCTTTTTCCCATTGATATGATATGTATTTTCTATAACATCTAGTCATCTTCCTTAATTCTCTCATTCTCTCTCCTCATTGATTATTTTTAAGAGGGCATCAATAGGTAAATTAGAGAAAGATTGACAAATACGAAAATAATATTTTATATTTAGTACAAAGTTCAACTCCCTAAATATATCTTATATTAAGGACAAAAATGAGTACCATCTTTTAAGGGAAAAAATAAAAAAAATATTGGCGAAGAAAAATTAGATTGTAAATTATTATTTTGGGAAAATCATAGTGAGGTACCAAGGACCGTAAAAATTACAAAAAATTCCCATAGCAAATTCCCTTATCAAAAAGGTCCCTATGGACTGCATTGTCATTAATTCTGGATATGAAGTTACCAGTAGGGTGTTCTTGGGACCAGAAGGGATCGGGAAATCCCATTCCAGATCCCGATCTCGAGAAGGGTTCGGGAATTATTTTCATTTCCAATCCCGAGAATTTCCCATTCTGTTAGGAGGGGAAATTCCTGGGATCAGGATCGGGCATTTCCCGATCTCGATCCTTTTCTTTTTTTAAAAAAAATCCTTGTATTGAATATTTTGTTGTGTTTCCTTCAACCTAATACAAATATATAATTTATCTAATATCATATTATACCAAATTAGTCCAATACAAATATTTAAAGTAAATTAAAAGGAACTAAGGATTTCATCGTAGGCCTGAATGGCTGAATCTGATTGGTACCAAATGAAATAACAATAAAACTAATCATTGTTCTTATTTTGGAACTCAAAACAACGTTATTTGATTAGTTGTCTGGTGCTTGCTCTTCATGTGACATATTTAAAGTAGTCAATTCAATTGCAAAAAGTATAATGACAAGAACAAAAGATTAGAATTATTTAATAAATAATAAATGAAATTAACTAAATAAACTAAAAAAATAGAGATTATCTTAAGGGTATTAAGGATTTTCACATTTTCTTTTACATTTGGTCTTATCATCTTGGATATTTAAAAAAAAGTGTGTGTGTATATAGTCAATATCGAGAAGTCCCATTCTCGATCTCAATCCCGATCTCGAATAATCCAGTCCCAATTTGCTCTAGATTAGGATGGGAAGACCGGGATAGGAAAACGTTGAACACCCCTAGTTACTGGATTGCCTTTATTAATTGAAAATACATTATCGGATATTGACAACTTCGTCAGCCTATTTTAACAACTGCATCTACGTACTTTGACAACTTTATTTTCCCACTTGGACAAGTTCTAAAATGACAAGTTAATGTGCATTTTTACAAGCATCTGTACCAATTTTGATAACTTAGTTAAGCTATTTTGACAATTGCATCTATTTACTTGGACAAGTTCATTTTCCCACTGGGATAATTGCATCTTCCTACTTTGTAAAAATAGGCAGAAGAACTTGTCAAAATTGGTACAGAGGCTTGTGAAAATAGGCACAATAACTTGTCATTTTAAAACTTGTCAAAGTGTGAAAATGAATTTGTCAAAATAGGTAGACAAAGTTGTCAAAATTGGCACAGAGATTTGTGAAAATAGACACATTAACTTGCCATTTTATAACTTGTCAAAGTAGGTAATTGCAGTTGTCAAAATAGGTTGATGAAGTTGTCAAAATTGGCACAAAAGCTTGTGAAAATATACAAATTAACTTGCTATTTTAGAATTTGTCAAAGTGGGAAAATGAACTTGTCAAAGTAGGTAGATGCAGTTGTCAAAATAGGTTGACGAAATTGTTAAAATGGGCACAGAAGCTTGTGAAAATATGCACGTTAACTTACCATTTTGGAATTCGTCAAAGTGGGAAAATGAACTTGTCAAAATAGGCAATTGGGGTGGGCATGGGCAAGGTTGGGCAGGGCGAGACCTCTGCCCGATGTCCGGTCCAAAGGATGAATGGGTTGCAAAATGCAACCCGATGCCTGGCCCTGCTGGGCAGAAGCCCTAACCATTTCGGACAGGGTAATTAAGAGTGGGCTAGGTAGGGTGGATTTCCCTGTCCCAGCGGTAATTCCCTAATAAATACTATATGTACAAAAACTTCAATTATACCTAATAGATACTATTAAAAACTTCAATTACATTCCATAATTTTACACTTTGAGATATCTCAAACCAAATCTATAACTTCAGTCTTGAATTTTTTTTTAAAAAAAAAACTACCATATATCTTAATAAACATGATCAATTATGAAGTAAGATGTGTTTGTGTATGAATATTGATTGATATGAATAGGTGTAATTGTAATAAAGACTTTAAAGAAACAAAATTTTTTTTGTCTTCGATCCTAATTTTTTTAATGCTTTGTATCATCAATCCAAATCAAAAAACCTCATCCATCCAAAAAGCAATGAGTTATATGTAAACTATAGTAGATAGATATTAAATAATAATATAAAATATTTCATAAAAATTAAAAAAAAATATATATATATATATATAATATGTATAGAATACTATATATTTTATATAAAATAATATATATTTTAAATAAATTGTATATAATTTTCCGTGCAGGGCCGAATGAGCTGGGCGGTACCCTTATCCAATGTTCGGCCCAAAGATGCCAAAACAAATTTTGGACCACTTTTTTTAGGTTGGGCAGGGTAATTTTTTATCTGACTTGGGTAGGCATACTGGACTTCTGAGCAACATGCTCACCTCTAATAGATATATGCAGTTATCAAAATAGGTTGATGAAATTGTTAATGTCCGAAAGTGTGTTTTTAATTAGTAAGAGTAACCAATAACTTTAAATTTAAAATTAATCATAATATAATCTCTAGAGACAATTTTTTATTGAAAAATTTGCTATGAAACTTTTTTATAATTTTTTATGATCCACGGCCAAGACGTCAAACAAATTTAGAAACCGAATTACCGTCGGCTTCACAATGAGGATGATGAAATGATATTGACCGGAAAAAAGAAAGGCAATGCCCCTGCCTCTCCTGCTGCGCTCACTATACCAGAACTATCGGCTCTCCTACTCTCTCTCCAACTCTCACGCTTCCAATCCCTCCGTCGCCCTCCTTACCATCCTCCGCCACTTCATGGCCGCCGCCTCCGCTGAGCCGATTAGCCCATCGAACACCCGTGTGGGATGGATCGGCACCGGCGTCATGGGGCAGTCAATGTGCGCCCACCTAATTCGAGCTGGCTATAAGCTCACCGTCTTCAATCGAACTGTCTCCAAAGCTCAACCACTTCTCGATATGGGTGCTCAGCTAGCTCAGTCTCCTCACGCAGTGGCTTCCCAAGCTGACGTCGTTTTCTCCATCGTCGGCTACCCCTCTGATGTCCGTTCGGTCCTTCTGGACTCCAAATCCGGTGCGCTCTCTGGACTTAGGCCTGGTGGCGTTCTCGTTGATATGACTACCTCAGAACCATCCCTTGCCGTGGAAATCGCCTCCGCTGCCGCCTCCAAAGGCTGCCACTCCATTGATGCCCCTGTCTCCGGTGGTGATCGTGGTGCCAGCGCTGGAACCCTAGCAATTTTCACAGGGGGAGATGAGTCTGTAGTTCATCGGTTGAGCCCACTATTTTCCCTCATGGGGAAGGTTAATTATATGGGTAGTAGTGGGAAGGGGCAATTTGCAAAGTTAGCTAATCAGATTACGATTGCTTCACACATGGTGGGGCTCGTGGAGGGTATGGTGTATGCTCACAAAGCTGGGCTTGATGTGGGATTGTACTTGGATGCAATTTCTACAGGAGCGGCTGGTTCGAGGTCGCTGGATTTGTATGGGCGTAGAATCTTGAAGAGGGACTTTGCGCCTGGATTCTATGTGAATCACTTTGTGAAGGATTTGGGGATTTGTTTGAAGGAGTGTCAGAACATGGGTATTGCTTTGCCTGGGCTGGCTCTTGCTCAGCAGCTTTTCGTGTCGCTTAAGGCTCATGGTGAAGGTAATTTGGGAATTCAATCACTAATATTGGTTCTAGAGCGACTCAACAATGTTACTCTTAAACCAGGCGCTATCGCTGCTTCATCGACTTAGGTTGGTAACTTTTGTTGCTAATTAAGCACTGCATGGACAACTGGAATAATTCTCTATGACAATGATCATGGAGATACCGCATTTCTATATTTTCCCTTTGAACAACAGCTTATCCAATGTGGTTTGTGTTCTTTGGTCTGGTAACATATAGTATGATGTAATAAATACTTAGTTTTGAACTGGCTTATCTTACATGTTATTATCCTGTGGCTTATTTTTGGAAACTATGTCTAGATGTAGATTGTACTTCTCTGATCCTAAATGTAGGAGCTAGATAATTAGTTTGCAAAATTGAGAAAATTAGTTAATTTAGTTATTTGTAATAAATTTGTGTTAGTTTCCTAAACCACTACCTTTAATCATTTGCTTTTGAATCTATCCCTGATGGAAGCCCCCTAAGGGCAATTAATAGGGATAGTTTGCAGAATAAATTATAAATTTGGGAGATAAAGCGGATTTGCTTCTTATATTTAGGACCAAAGCATATCTGATATGTAACTGTAATAACAGTTCATAAGTTGGTTAGGAGGTTAGTTAGGATATAGCCGTTAGTGTGTTAGTGAGTTAGGCTCTTACATGATTAGGCCAAATGACCCCCTGCCTTATAAATAAGCATACCCCTTATTGTAACTCTCAGATTTGTGATGATGGAATAATAATGTTTCTCTAAATTCTCTCTCTCACTCTCGGTTCTTCTCTCTTATTCCCTCTCTTCTTCTTAAATCCTCTTCTCTTCTACCCTAATTCCCAATTCTACAACATTCATATTACAAACTTTTATCAGTGGTATCAGAGCATCTCGGTTCTTGGACTGGGATTATCGGTTCATTGCTCTCTGATTGTATGGGAGAGACAAGGTTCCAAGAAAACTCAAGAACGATGGATGAAAGAATTCAAACTACGGAACAAAAGTTTGGAATGTTCAAAGACTCCAATGAAAACAAGATGTGGCTAAGGCAAAAAGGATGTTTGAAGGAATTTAATGCCTTCTTTGATGAGGCTACGAGCAACGTACAGCTGCCAGAACGATATCTAGTCATGACATATGTGGCGGGGTTGGAGAGAGAAATTGCAGAATCGGTTAAGCTTTTCAACCCCCTTACTATGCGTGAAGCCCGATTACTTGCAAGAAGTCAGGAGATATCCTTGCAATGGCGAGCCAGGAAAGCAGCGTAGGCAAGAAAAGTCTTGGCCGGACAAGAAGAAGGGCCGGTCATCCCTAAAGCATCTGACGAAGTTCGAGAAGAAGGTGAAATTCTTGAAAAAGAAGATGAAATTCTTGAACCTGTTCCTACGCAAGATACTGGGGACGATGAAGGTTTTAAATCCTCTGTTCCGAAGAAAGAAATAGAGAGCAATGATGCTGCTCGAATCACGCAAGATGCGATCAGGAAGAATGAAGACAACAGGGAAGTGACGGGAAACATGTTGGGCGTTGATAGGTGTTTGAGTTTCGACACTCTTAGAAGTTTTCAGACCTCATGCTCGGCGTCGTCGCTCTCTACTCTTCTTCTTTCAGCGTCGATGGCTTCTTCTTTCATACAGCCGACGATTACTGTTCTCTTGCTGCATCAGAGTTCAACTTCTTTAACGCCATCTCTGTTACAGTCGTTTAATCGTTGGTCTTTGCAAAGCAACGAAAATCCCTATTCACATGTTTCAAGAAGCATGGACCCAGGTCTGTGGGGTGTTCAGACGTGGACGTGGCATGCTAAAATTCAATTTGGATTGTCAAATTCTCTCCTGTTCGTTATGGACTCTTCAGCTCATGAATTCTCGCAAGTTGAAAGAGGTGTCTCGAAAAAGAAGAATGAAGATACGTGTGGAGTTCAGCTGCATCCAGAACTTGAAATTCTTGATTTGGGTTTCACGTGGCTGAATAAAGTTGAGTTAGAAGAGTCAAATGTACAGCTGGATACCACTCTTTTTAATCTGCAGAAGTATCTTGGTGGGTCACAGCTGGATAACGTTCTCTTCCCCTGTCAGAAATATTTTGCAGATTCCCTGGGTTTTTTAATTGCAGATGGGCATTTGGGCTTTGAAGGTGACAGTAAATACATGAGCCCACTAACTTTACATTTGGGTTTTAAAGGGTCTGAGTGTTTCAGTGATGGGCTGCTACAAAAGTGGCTCACATTTCTTCAACGTTCTCCAACACAAGGTCAGCTGCAAAATTGGTTTAGGGGAGATCTGATTAGAATGCTAGTTGGGTCTGGATTGGATTTCTTGCTTCTATTTGTTCCAGCCTCAAACAAGTGAATTGCACATGTGAGAAGCAGCATTCAAGACAGAATTCTACACTATCAAGAAGTTTTTCAGATTTCAGAATTTTAATGTCTCTATTTTGTGATTTCAGACTGTTTGTTTTGTTGTTAACCATCCTTGAGGGCAAGGATGTTTTTGGGAGGGGGGTATTGATATGTAACTGTAATAACAGTTCATAAGTTGGTTAGGAGGTTAGTTAGGATATAGCCGTTAGTGTGTTAGTGAGTTAGGCTCTTACATGATTAGGCCAAATGACCCCCTGCCTTATAAATAAGCATACCCCTTATTGTAACTCTCAGATTTGTGATGATGGAATAATAATGTTTCTCTAAATTCTCTCTCTCACTCTCGGTTCTTCTCTCTTATTCCCTCTCTTCTTCTTAAATCCTCTTCTCTTCTACCCTAATTCCCAATTCTAGCTCCTATACTAGCTCCTACATTTAGAATCGCATGAGTATTAAGCTGTAAGCACTGCAAATTTTCATACAGACAATTAACTTGCTAATAAGATTTGGTTGAGTAACAATGCTAATATAAAGAAAAAGCAGTTCAACAGTGAGAACTCTCAGCATGTATAGAATTTTCTTTCAGTTTCAAAAGAATGTAGGCATTTAATGTTTTGAACTCGGTTTTGACAGTATGAACAAGCTGACCTATTTATAGGGAAGAAAGTAGATAGCTGAAATTGAAAACGATGGGTCATGGCAACAGCGCATCGGATTCAGTCCTACAGAAGTTGTTTTCTTTTGTATGTGTATCCTACCAATTGTTGTCCTGGACAAATTATGGTTCTGTGGTGCTTCCTGTGGAATGGGGTTCTTCATGAACTCCATTAATGATGTGATGAAGGAAAAGGTAAGAAACTTTGAAAAAGTTGTCTGAACCGGATTTCCTTCCATTTTGTTCCATGAGCTACATTTGCTCGTTTGTTGTTTTAGCGTGTCTAGTTGGGTTCTGTGCAATTCATTTTCTAATTTTAGGCACATATAACTAAAGATTTAGTTTTCGACAGAGTACAATGGCATTATATGATCCATGTAGCCGACCCCACCTAGTGGAATAAGTCTTTATTGTTGTTGTGTATATGAATTGAGACTGACAAATTTGCAGTAAGAGGCTGGAGCTGAGCTTGAATTTTTTACATAATTTCTGGCTTATTGGACCAACTTTCTGGAACATTTGAATTGTTTGGGGGTTATAACGCTGGAAGTGTTTGAATCTTAAAAATTCTTCAAATGATGTAATGTCTTGTGCTTATTATATGCCCATGCTTTACTTGATACATATTTGTGCATTTTTAAACTTAAAGTCCCTTGTAATTGAACCTTAGTAGTTATCTTTTCTTGATAATCCTTGAAACTTTAAAAACTGAAAGAGCGTTGGGGATAGCTCTTGACTACTTTAGAACCATCCCTTGCCGTGGACCACTGATCTTCAAACCATTATCTCAACTGGTTTAATGACTGGTTTGGTATTCAGTACCCTGGGTATGATTGAGGATAACTCTCAGAATAATATTTTCCATACCACTAGTGTTATAATTCTGGTAGTTGTTGCCCAGAATTGAAAGGAAATAGGTAGAAGGAGAAGGAAAGAAGAATGAGATGAAGAGAAACAGAATGATCGAATCAGAAGAGAGAGAACAGAGAAGAGAAAAACAGAGATTCTGAGAGGGAGAGACACGTGGCTGCTGAATCATGTATTTTATTCACTGAGTCAACAAGAACAATAATAGTGTCAATAGCTCATATATATAGAGCCGAGAGATTCAGGGGCAGATCTGCACTTTAACTAATTCAGGGGCAGATCTGCACTTAACTAATTTCCTAATCCTATCTAATTAGCTAGGGAACACAATTTGGGGATTAGGGATTCACAATTAGAATCTTTACAAATTCATATCAATACACCCCCCATTTTGACATCCTTGTCCTCAAGGATGAGTCACAACAAAATCTGGAAATTGTTCCCGGAATTGGGGCAAGGGAAGCCATGAAGCTTCTTCATCCGGCAACCCCTTCCATTGCACAAGAACTTCTGTGATCAGCCGTCGTCGCCTCTTAACAGACCTTTCATTCAAAAGTTTTTCTGGGAATAAAGAAGGTGGAGGCTCAGGGAAGTCTGGAGGAGGGTGCCTCTGCTGAACAGTAGGGTTAGGACACAATTTCAGTTGTGAGACATGAAATGTAGGGTGGATGCGTGAATCAGAAGGTAACTCCAGCTTATAGGCGACCTGACCCACTTTCTCTAACACTTGATAAGGCCCAAAAAATCTGGGAGCTAACTTCTGAGAACTTCTCACAGCAGCTGAAATTTGTCTATAGGGTTGTAACTTCAGAAATACCCATTGGCCAACCACAAATTCCCTGTCAGACCTATGTAGATCAGCTTTTTGTTTCATTCTATTAGAAGCCCGGTGCAGATGAAATTTCAGCATAGCTAGCACCTGTTCCCTTGCTTCAAAGCTTCTGTCCACAGCCTCCAAAACTGAATTATGAGGCAAGTAGGGACAATGAATAGGTGGTTTTTGGCCATACAAGAGTTCATAGGGAGAGGCTTGAGTAGATGTGTGAAAAGTTGTGTTATACCACCATTCCGCTTGTGATAACCATTTACTCCAATCCTTTGGCTTCTCCCAACACATACACCTCAAATAAGTTTCTAGACACCTATTGAGAACTTCTGATTGCCCATCGGTTTGTGGGTGATATGCGGTAGATAGCTTTTGTTCAATCCCCAAAACTCTCAAGAACTCCTTCCAGAAATTACTTACAAAAAGTGGATCCCTATCACTAATAATTTCGGTAGGGGCTCCATGGAGTTTGTAAACATGATCTAAAAAGATTTGAGCTAACGAGGATGCTGTATAAAGATGAGATAAGGCTAGGAAATGGGAATACTTACTCATCCTATCAATTATAACCCATATAACCTCTTTACCACTGGACTTAGGGAGGCCCTCAATAAAATCCATGGTAATTGATTCCCAGACACGGCTAGGAATAGGTAGAGGCTGTAAAAGACCAGGAGATGCAACTGTTTCATATTTACACCTTGCACATGTGTCACATGTCTTCACATAGGAAGTAACATCACTCATCATCTTTCGCCACCAAAAAAGAGCTTTAATTCGGTGATAAGTGGCTTGGATGCCCGAATGCCCCCCTTGAGGGCTTGAATGCAACCAATCTAGGATTTTTTTCTTCAAAGTGGCATCATTACCTACCACTAGCTTACCCTTCCTTCTTAAGAGTTCATCACTCCATGTAAAGTGGTGGAGAGGTCCCTCGGTAGCCTGAATTTGGGGTAGTAATTGCTGCAAATACTCATCACTTACCCAACTTTGCTTAATGTGCTGCAACAGATCTGGTGAAGAAGTATCGAAAATCATCTGTAACAGCTGCATTTTAGGCATCCTGGAAAGTGCATCAGCTACTGAGTTGTCTTGTCCCTTCTTATATTGAATCTCATAGTCAAAACCAGCTAGCTTGGCCACCCACAACATCTGAAACGAAGTTTTCAGATGCTGTCCCAGTAGGAATTTTAGACTTTTCTGGTCTGTCCGTATGACAAAACGATTTCTTTCTAGATATTGATGCCAATGTAATACAGCCAACACCACTGCCATGAGTTCCTTCTCGTAAATTGATAGTTGCTGGTGCTTAGGAGATAAACCCTTGCTGAAATAGGCTAGAGGCCGCCCCTCTTGCATGAGGACAGCTCCTATATCACAGCCACAAGCATCAGCCTCCACCACAAATTGCTTGGAAAAATTAGGTAGAGAAAGAACCGGTGCTGAGGTGAGAGCCTTCTTCAGGTTATGAAAAGAATCTGTGGCTTCTTGAGACCATATAAAACCATTTTTCTTAAGTAGAGATGTTAGGGGTCTTGCTATAGTACCAAAATCACGAATAAAGCGCCGGTAGTAGCCAGCAAGCCCCAAAAAGGCCCTTACTTGCTTGATGGTAGTAGGTAGAGGCCACTCAGCCACCGCTTGTATTTTCCTAGGGTCTGTGGACACTGTTCCACCCCCGATTGTGTGCCCCAAATAGTCAACATAGGTGGCTGCAAAGATACACTTGGACTTCTTGACGTAAAATTTGTTATCTCTTAATAGAGTCAACACTTCCTCTAAGTGTATAGCATGATCGGCGAGGGTGGGGCTATAGATCAGAATGTCATCAAAAAACACTAGAACAAATTTACGTAGGTGTGCCCGGAAAAGGTCATTCATAGCTCCTTGAAATGTAGCCGGGGCGTTGGTTAAGCCAAATGGCATCACCAACCATTCATAATGTCCTGAGTGTGATTTAAATGCTGTTTTGTATATATCAGCAGGTTCCATTCTGATCTGATGGTATCCAGCCCTTAAGTCCAATTTAGTGAACCATCTAGCATCCCCCAATTCTTCAAATAATTCCTCTATCAATGGTATAGGATATTGGTTCTTGACTGTTGCTTTGTTAAGCTCACGGAAATCAATGCACATGCGCCATGTGCCATCCTTTTTCTTTACCAACACAATAGGAGCCGAAAAGGGTGAAGAACTTGGTTGAATAACTCCATCTTGTAGGAGCTCATTAATCAATTTTTCAATGGTATCACGTTGTGCTGCTGGGTAGCGATAAGGCTTCAAACTAATGGGGTTTGTGCCTTCCTTGAGGATGATAGGGTGGTTATGGCCTTCCCTAAAGGGTGGGAGGCCCTTAGGGTCTTCAAAAAGGGGTTGAAACTTACCAAGTATCCCCTGTATGTCTGCTGGAATATTTATTTCAGAACCGGATTGTGCAGAATCAGAATCATGGGGAGGCGGTTTTTGAACCAGCTGCAGAAGGAACAATTGGTTTCGTTGTAGAGAATGAATTTCAGATTTGTTGGGGTGCATTACTTTCCAGGCATTAGGTGGTGCAGCCTGCAACTTCTCAAGCTTCCCATTATGCCAAAAGTGCATAGTCAACGAGCCATAGTCCCAAAAGGCATTCTTAATGCTTTTCAGCCATTGCAGCCCCAAAATTATATCATAAGTGTTGAGTTCTAAAATTCTAAGGTCAAATCTGAATTCAAGACCCTGCATCTTCCATTTAAACCCTTTCCATACCCCATGCACTTGTAACTTTCTGCCACCAGCAACCTCCACCGAAGGTAAATCAGATGTGTCACCCTTCCAGCCCAATTTCTTTGCCAATCCCAAATCCAAAAAATCATGGGTGCTGCCACTGTCAATTAGGACCTGAATCAGCCTCTTACCAACCTGTCCTGGCACTCTCATGGAGGTAGAGTCATCAACTCCAGCGAATGCATGAAGGGATATACAGGAAGGTAGGTCCTCGTCAGGCATTAATTCAGAACCATCATCCCCAGTATCATCATTTTCGAAGTCATACTCAATGTAGTGCAACTGAGCTTTTTGTCGCTGGGGACACTTATGTTCACGCGAGAAGGGTGCATGGCAATAGAAGCACAAATTTTTCACTCGGTGGTCTAATTCCTCCTCAGGTGTAAGGGGTCTATAAGGTTTGTTTGCAATCTTGGGAATCAAAGATTGGGTCTTTGGAATAATCCCAGCAGGCTTATCGGTGATGGTCGGTCTATTGGCCTCGGACGACTTGGCCGTTAGCAGGGCTGACCGATAGGAAGAAGAAGAAGTTGATGGGTTTAGATACCTGGTCGCAGATGATGAAGACGTGGATGCCGCTGGTCGAGTATAACGGTCGACCGATGGTTTGGCAGCGGTGCTAATGGTAATAATTTCTTGCATCCTGGCGATCTTGCGCGCTTCTGTCAGCGTTCTTGGACTGAGGAGACGAACAGGACCTGCCAATTCCATTCGCAGTCCCGCTATGTAAATATCAACCAAGTAATCCTCAGGCAAATCCAATTTTGCCGATATCAAATCAAACTCGGCATTAAAATCGGCCAGGGACCCAGTCTGCCGTAAATGCGCGAGATCACTCATCGGCGTCTCGAAGGGGGGACCGAAATTATCTTGCAATAGGACCGTGTACTCCTCCCACAACGGTAGTCGTCCTCTTAGGCGGCGTTCTAATGCACGATGCCATTGGAAGGTACGGTCGTCGAGGCCCATCGATGCTAACTTCACCTTGTTGGCTTCGGGTGTTTCATCGATTTCGAAATATCGCTCACAGCGGAGAAGCCACGTCAGAATATCGTCCCCGTTAAATCTTGGAAACTCGAGCTTAGTGAATTGGGTTGGTCGTTGGTAATGATGATTGTTGGGTGGTCGGCGGTCACCGTGTCGGAGATTATTCGGAGCAGCGTCGCCACGTTCTCGCATTTCCAAACGTAAGTTCGTGACACTAGCGTTAACTCCGGCAGCAAATTCTTGGAAGCTCGTCGTCAACGCCTGCATCTGTCGTTCCATCGCTTGTAGGCGTTCTTCATTCATTCTTGCTTGTTCTTGATTTCTTGTTTCCACCATACAGCGTCGGCAGAGGACTGAAATTCTCTGATACCATTGTTATAATTCTGGTAGTTGTTGCCCAGAATTGAAAGGAAATAGGTAGAAGGAGAAGGAAAGAAGAATGAGATGAAGAGAAACAGAATGATCGAATCAGAAGAGAGAGAACAGAGAAGAGAAAAACAGAGATTCTGAGAGGGAGAGACACGTGGCTGCTGAATCATGTATTTTATTCACTGAGTCAACAAGAACAATAATAGTGTCAATAGCTCATATATATAGAGCCGAGAGATTCAGGGGCAGATCTGCACTTTAACTAATTCAGGGGCAGATCTGCACTTAACTAATTTCCTAATCCTATCTAATTAGCTAGGGAACACAATTTGGGGATTAGGGATTCACAATTAGAATCTTTACAAATTCATATCAACTAGTTTGAATTCTTAGCTTTGCTTAAGGATGGATAGTCGAGTTTGTTCTAGTCAACCTAATTAGTGAAGATCCTCCTCATTCACAAAAGTAAATGTAAATGATCCATTTGGAGTGAAACACAGAGAAAAGAGTTGATGAGTATAATTGCAAGACATGAATCCTGCACATACATAGTAGACGAATGATGTTATAAACTGTGAATTCTATAGACAATCACATTTTTGTACATGTCACTTTCTTTCTGAATACATGGCATATAAACAGAAATAATGCCATTTTGGGATTTCTCTTCCGCTTTTTTCTCTAGCCATTTATCTCCAATATTATTGGATTTTTATTACCCAATAAAAAAGTAAGGATCCAAGTCCCCTGTTGACCAAGACAATCAAACTAATGTGATTGTTTGCACTTTGCACACATGATTTGCTTTGCAACTAAGGAGAGCATACAAGTTGACATCTCCAACTAATTCCTATGATGTCATTATCATTTATCAAATTTAAGTTTTCTTTGCCTGGCTTGCTTTCTCTGCTATTCTATACTTTTATTCTAAATAGATTGTTTGGGGCTCATTTTTTGTACCTCACCATTCTCGGGAATTGCAGTACTGAATTGATTCCTTTCTAATTTTATATTCTTCATCTTTTGGTAGTTGTCGTATCTGAATTCCCAAATTATAGTGTTGTTGATCATTTAGCTAAGATCTCTCATGATTTAGTAGGTAATTTTTGTATCTTTGATCAACAACCACCTTTTAATCAGGAGGCGCCCAATGAAGGATTTTAGGTTTGATATTCCTAGTTGTATTGCTATGTTATGAACACAATAGTTTTCAAATTTATTCTAAAAAAAAAAAAATCCCTAATTATGTCTCTACGAGAATGTGTTTGGGCCATCTAGAGGAGTCCTGGAAAATTGGTAACAAATTTCCCTGAGAAATTTCTTCCTTCCTTCCGTTTCCTTCTTTTATTTTTAAAACATAAAAATTGACCTTGTTAATTTTTCCCAAGTAAATCTGAGTTTAATGTGCACTCACATTTTAATTTAAAGAATGGTTGAAATGTAAAAATTAATGCTCCCTCCTGTTCTAAATGACTAGTCTGACGTTGGGTTGATCCAACTTGAACTATTGACCTTTAAATCATTGTCTTGACTGGCTAAACTTTCGATACCTTGCTCTCAAGAGAGACTTTGGCACGCATAAGGGGTGTTTGGTGGCTTGTGTCATAACTCTGTGTGTCCCCCCCCCCCCCCCCCCCCCCCCCAAATTACTGTGGTTTTTGAATTATAATTGATTTTAACATGTATAAGGAGTGTTAGGATATTTTTTAAGAAAACCGTGGTTTTACAATCTCATTCAAACCATTATACGGATACATAAGATAAGAGCCCCCAATACATGATAGAAAAGTCATCGTTGGGGGACCCAATAACGTCAGAGTAGACTAGGGAAAACAGAGAGAAACAACTACTGGTAAGATGGGTCCATAGGCAAGTCAAATTTAATGATGTGGGCCAAAGCTCACATACATATGGGTAGACTGCATCACACTCGTCAGCAAGAGATGTGGCAGAAGAATCTAGGATGGGAGTGATATGTTGACTGACTTGTAATGCCGCCACAAGCCCGTAAGCAAACCCGACGGCTCACGATATCTGGGTCTTCGATAGCATCGCAAATTGTTTTGACTTTTCAATTATACCCAACTTGAATATTATAAATCAAGTACAACCAAATCTATTCTTAAAATCATAATCTTAAATTCATTTTCTTCGAAATTTATTTTCTTTTTGCTAATCTAAACACACATAATCCATACAAGAAGAACCCTTTCCACAACATTGGTCGAAGTCCATAGTCAACGAAATTCTCGTTAGCATTCATGAATGATTACCCCAAGAGGGTAAGTCCTGTGGTTTTTTTTTTTTTTTTTTTTTTTCTGAAACACATTCATATCACCACTGCTATGACATATTTTCCATACCAGTCATAGTTTGAATTTCTATGATTATTAACCTGTCACAAGTCCTACATTGAGAGACAACCTACCGGAAAGGTCTACTTGCAAAGAGGTTGCGGTTCTCTTAAGGATTTATGTTAGTTACAATGGTGTTTTTATTTAGAGACAACCAACTAAAAAGGATTACTTGTGGAGGGTTCTGATAAGAGGGGCCAACCAGAGAGGATTGCCTGCAGAGTCCCACGTCTGAAACAATGTTTGTTTTGATTCAACTTTGGGAAAGTCATATGTTTAATTTCTGGGATAAGCCAAACATTAGTTTTCTCAAAGCACTTATTTGGTAACATCTCTTTTTCTCTCCCACTAACAATTAAAACCCAACATTATCCATAGTTGAAGAGCAAATCTATCTTACGTACCTTTTACATATGCAATAAGATCATCATCATACAAACAAATACTCCTGAAATATATAAAATCTAAATTAGTACTGTAAAATGTGTAAATGACAAAAAAGTTCCTTGGATTAAAATGAAATTTCTGAATTTGGTGAAATGACCCTACTTGCCGTCATGTAAAAGAGAACTTATGTGTCATTGATGCACTAAGTTAAGGTCCAATTTTGTTCAGAAGTTGTCATGTAGAAGCAATGTTGTCCCATAAGTTTTTTGAGAAGTAATATTGCCCCTGAAAGTTTTCAAATCGTAACAATTTTTCCTTAATCATTATCTATGTTAAGTTTGATTGTTAGTTGAATGAATATATTAAGCTGACATGTCCATGTGTTATCCACACCATTTTTGTTTTGAGTTGAGGTGCAAATTTACTTTAGAAATTTTCATTTAAAAATAATGTTACGTTGAAAGTTTTCAAATTGTAATAATTCCACCCCAACTATTATTCATTTTAAGTTTGAGAGTTAAATGATCAAACATACTGATATGAAAGATCCACATGTCATCCACTTTTTTTTTTCAAGTTAGATTTATAAGTAAGGCAAATTTTTTTTTTAAAAAAAAATGTAATGGTTAGGACGACATTACTACGATTTAAAAACATCTAGGGGAATATAGAACCTAAAAAACATTTAGGGCAACATTACTTTTAAGTGAAAACTTCCGAGACAAATATACACCTTAACAAAAGTGACGTTGATGACATATGAAGCTATCTACCCAGCATATATGGTTAAATAACAGTTAAACTTAACTTGGATAACAATCATTATAAAATTGCTGTAATTTGAAAACTTTCAGGGTAATATCGCTTCTCAAAAAACTTTTGAGGCAATATTATTCCTACATGACAACTTTTAGGGCAAAATTAAACGTTAACCCTTTGTGCATTCTTGGGTACTGAATTGAGCTTTGCATGGTTCAGGATGTTATTTGTCTTAATTTTTATATAGAATTACTTGTTTCGGGAAAAAAATAGGTTATGGGTTATCAGTATGTAACTTTGATTCTTGAATTATTGTTTTGATAAAGGATTCTTGCGTTATTTGAACTTCTGAACGATAAAATTATTTTTGGGAGGAGTTCGCTCACTTGCTTCCAGCGGACATCCTACTATCCTAGCTCAAATAGAGCTTTTATCTCCTCCTTCGAATGAGCGCCCCCCAGACCGATGCAGTTGGAATTTGCAAGCAAAAGGAAACTTTACTGTCAGCTCGGCTTACCAGCAAATAATGCGAGATCATTGGCGGGATGAGGATCCGAAATGGGAGCTTGAGTGGCGTTGGCCAGGCCCACAAAGGGTCAGAACCTTCATCTGGCTGACCTTAGGAAACAAGCTTCTTACGAATTGCGAACGACTGAGAAGGCATATGTCTCTTGATGCTTTATGCGGAATCTGTCACAATAGGGCAGAGGATCTTAACCATGTTCTCAGAGAATGAAAGTTAGCAGATTCTTGCTAGCGACTCCTCTTACCAGATGAACTTGCCACCTGCTTCCTGGCTTGCCCTTTCAACGAGTGGCTAACTGAGAACCTGCGACCTAGAAAACAAAACCTCTCATGGTGTATTTCATTCGGCCTGATGTGGTGGAAGCTCTGGACGGCAAGGAATCGAGCCCTTTTCGGCAAGGAATCTACTCAGCCTCACAGACTCGTTAATGAAGTTCTCTCCTTGTCAGATCATGTGCTGAGAGTCATGGAACCCCTTAGCGCAATGCGTCTTAGTTAATTTTGCTGAGTTTCCTTGTAATTTTCTAGTTTATTTCGGTTGATGTAATCCCCTGAGTAGATACTGTTTGTAACCATGTTTAGAAATAATAAAGCATCCGTTCCTACTCAAAAAAAAAAAAAAAACGATAAAAATATTTTCCCCTCCGCTAGAAGACAATAATTACATACAACCCAACAAAAAAATAGCATTATTTGTTATCAAATAATTTACAATATTTTGTTAGATAAGGTGTGGAAACTTCTGTTTTATAGTGTTCTCCGTTCAACAATGGCAGGCTGTCTACTATTAGTATTTTATTTTAAACCATAGGCCAAACAAATTTTTTTTTTCATCTAATTCATTCCATCATCCACGCTACACTCCACTTCCACAATATCATTGAATACCTCCACTGAATTTCATTAAAAAAAACCACTACTATATCTATACCTGATTATTTAATGTAATGCAGATTCAAGTGACCAATTTTAAATTCAAGCATTGTTAGGTATAAATAAAATAATTCTATTAACAAATTTTTTTCCATTTATAAAAATTAAACCTTTATCTTTTAAGCAACATCAAGTTCATTTCAATTGATCTAACAATCGTTTCATATTTATACTTCTTTTCTTTTGACTAAGACCACCATATTTACTGTTATTGAAAGAATACTTGGCACATATTGGAATATCGGTACAACTAATAGTAACAAGTAAATTTTAGTCAATCAGACTGATATGAAAAGAAACCAAACTCATGCGCATCTTGGAAACTAGATCAATGGGAAAGTTTGGTGATTGCCCATAATTACTCTTTGAAAATTTAAAAAGCTTTTAAGACCAAAAAAAAATTTAAAAAGTTTAGATGGGTTTTGTATTGGAGGGCTTACCAAAATCTAAATATGCCTCCAGACTCAAAGATCAGATAAAAAAATACTTAAAGATAGCTCACAAACGAAGCCCTTATATTAGTTGCGGGACTTAAACTCACACAATTTTATAGGTTATAACTCAAGTCCTTGCTAATTGAGCTAACCTTTGTTGGTGAACACATAATTGCTCTTCTACTAACAAATTCTTTGGTTTTTTTCAATGTTTTTTAGGTAATACTTCATTTGATCGTAGATATAAAAGTTTGTTAAGATGTGTTGCCTCTAGTTTTAACTATAAAGCCTTAATCTACTTTATTTCCCAAATTTATAACTTTTCCCCCACAAACTAGTCTTACTAATTGCATACATTAAAGGGAAAATTTTAGACAAGGCTTCTCTCATTTTCTTTTCCGGTCTGCTCCTATCCTTTAACCTCTTCATTACTATTGGATCAAAATCTAATGATTCACATTTAATATTTTATAAAAATATTATTAATAATTGATGCCAAATAAATTAGTTTTTTTTTAGTGAAAGAGGGAATATGTGGCCGCTGACTTCCATCTAGAAAGTTTAGTGGTTGCATCCGGTGGGGGATTGGATTTGATTTTCTTAACCAACCAATCACGGTATTCGTCTGGGGCCTACAAAAGACTTAACGTCTCTGACCCGCCAAATATAGTTGACCTTGAAAAGTCCAAGTTTGTAGGTACTATAACCCAACAAGCGACCGAGACGAAGAATTTTCATCGTTTCAATATGTACGGGTGAAATCCGACATTGATGACAGCTCCTAGAATGTGAATAGACATACGTGATTCTCACTTCCTCATCAAACTTATCACCCAATCAAATCTTATTTCCTCTTCGAAATCACTAAGGGAATTCACATACCCACAGAGATGAGAAATCCAACTCCATTGTTATTCTTCTTCCTCCTTCTCTTTCTGCGCTGTGTGAATTCTCAGTCTGAACTTTATGCTCAAGAACATGGAGTTTTGCTGAGGATGAAACAGTACTTTAACAACCCATCTTCTCTCATTCACTGGACAAATGCACCATCTCATTGTTCATGGTCTGAGATAACGTGCACCAATAACTCTGTTACAGGGCTCGCTCTGACCAACATCAGTATAAGCCAACCGATACCAACTTTCATCTGTGAGCTTAAGAATCTCAGTTCTATTGATTTTCAATGGAATTCCATTCCTCTGGAGTTCCCAACGTATCTCTACAATTGCCCCAAGCTGGAGTACTTGGACCTCTCTAATAATTACTTTGTTGGTAAGGTTCCAGATGACATTAACCGATTGGCCGGCCTGCGTTTTCTTAACCTCGCCGGCAACAACTTCTCCGGTGAGATTCCGGTGAGCGTCACCAAGTTAAAAGAGCTAACAAGTCTTCAGCTTCATAGATGTCTATTTAATGGCACCATCCCAAGTGAGATAGGCAACTTATCCAATCTTGAAGTCTTAAATTTGGGCTTCAACCTATTCTCACCTTCACAGTTGCCTTCTAGCTTCATGAAGCTCACGAAATTGAAGGATTTTGAGATGTCTTCCTGCAACTTGAAGGGTGAAATCCCCGAAAGCATCGGGCAACTGGCGGACTTAGAGACATTGGATTTGTCCATGAATCAGTTAAGTGGCAACATTCCAAGTAGTTTGTTTATGCTGAAGAATCTGAGCATTATGTTTCTTTCGAGGAATCAGCTTAATGGCGAGCTACCTCAAGTGATTGAAGCTTTAAACTTGACCATCGTTGATCTTACTAATAACACGCTTACAGGGAAGATACCAAATGGCTTTGGGAATCTCCAGAAGCTAACTGGTTTGAACTTTGGTCTTAACCAATTATCAGGTGAGATTCCAGAAAGCTTAGGCCGTCTTCAATCTATAATGGACTTTAGTATCTTCTTCAACAATTTATCAGGCAATATTCCTCCAGAGTTTGGGCTCCATTCAAATCTTAGAAGATTTGAGATTGCTTCAAACAATTTCACAGGTAGTCTTCCTCAGAACATGTGTTACCATGGAAATTTATTGAGATTAACAGCTTATGAAAATAAACTCAGTGGAGAATTACCAGAATCACTTGGAAATTGCAGCAGCTTGCTAGAGTTGAGAGTCTACAATAATGAACTCTCTGGTGAAATTCCTAGTAGCCTTTGGGTGTCTCAGAATTTGTCAATATTTATGATCAATGGCAATAAGTTCACCGGCGAGCTTCCTGACAAATTGCCTGTGAATGTTTCACTCATGACAATTAGTTACAATCAGTTTTCTGGTAGAATCCCAGCAGGAATATCTTCCATGAAGAAGCTGGTTATGTTTAATGCAAGTAGAAACCTCTTTAATGGAAGTATCCCACAAGAGCTAACCAGTCTTTCACAACTCGACACTTTGTTGCTTGATCAGAACAAACTTTCTGGGCCACTTCCATCTAAGATTATATCATGGGAATCTCTGAGAACTCTAAAATTGAGCCAAAATCAACTCTCCGGCGAAATCCCAGATTCGATTGGTCATTTAATTGACCTTTCTCAACTAGATTTGTCAGAAAATCAACTCTCTGGCCAAATTCCATCTCAACTGGCCCTTTTGAGACCCTCTGTTCTCAACCTTTCCTCTAATCATTTGACTGGGAAGATTCCCAGTGAATTTGATAATCTTGCTTATGCCACCAGCTTTTTGAACAATTCTGGCCTTTGTAGTGATACAGATGGATTAAACCTTAAGTTGTGCAATTCTGGTTCTGTCCCTCATAGTTCAAGCAAAGGTTCATCTGTTGCTGTTGGGTTGATCATAGGCCTTGTTGTAGTAGCCTGCGTAGCAATTTCCTTGTTATCACTTTTGATGATGAAATTCTACCAAAGGAGAAATCAAGAACTGGACACTTCATGGAAGTTAACTTCCTTTCAAAAGCTCAGTTTCACAAAATCAAACATCGTCTCATCCATGACGGATTATAACGTCATCGGTAGTGGAGGGTACGGTACGGTGTACCGTATCCCCATCAACGGTGATGGCGGCTATGTTGCTGTGAAGAAGATAAGCAACAACAGGAAGTTGGATCAGAAACTTGAGAATGCATTTATTGCGGAAGTTAACATCTTGGGCACAATTCGTCACATTAACATAGTGAAGTTGCTATGTTGCATGTCTAATGACGATTCTCGGCTTCTTGTTTATGAGTATATGGAAAATCACAGTCTTGACAAGTGGCTGCACAAACAGATTTGTAATGGCTCTTCAGGGGAGTTATTATCTTCAACAATTCACAGTGTTTTTCTTGATTGGCCAAAGAGAATGCGAATAGCCATTGGGATTGCACAAGGTTTGAGCTACATGCATCATGATAGCTCACCGGCGATTATTCATCGCGATGTCAAAGCGAGCAATATTCTTTTGGATTCTCAGTTCAATGTAAAAGTTGCAGATTTTGGTCTTGCAAAGATATTGATCACACCAGGAGAACAAGATACCATGTCATGTGTTGTTGGCTCTTTTGGTTATATTGCTCCAGGTAAATAATACCACAATATATATTTTATATTCATTCATATCATAAATATATAAGTTACATAACTAATTTACAGATATTAATAAAGTAATTATTAGTAAAAATGTGTTGTGATTCTTCTAAAGTATCCCTTTTAATTATTTGCATTGAAAACTACTCGTTTTTTTTATGGAGACCCCAGTTAATATATATGATTAATAAGGAGAGTTTAGAAAAATTATAAATTTGAAAGATAAAATAGATTGAATTTTTATATTTAGAATAAGAGTAAACCCTTTCACTAGATCTTCGATTTAAGAATAGAGAGAGTATATAATAGAAAGTCATACTATTGAATATTGATAAGGTCATGAGTAATATTATTTTAGACCTCGTACAAAGCACGAGCCCAAGTTCTAGCTATTCAATGAACTAACTATTTGGTCATTGGTTTTTTATCTTCAAAGAAAAATTAGTAAATTATGTAGTTCAGTCCCCAGACATCACAAATTATTTCATTTCAATCCTTCCCTTACCTTTTGATTTTTGAGTCACTTGACAGAGAGACTAACAAGGGACAAAGTGCTTAGTGTACATTCAAATTAAATTTCTTATCTTTCAAACTGCACAAACTGATGTGTATATATATGGATGCTATTTGAAACATACTGAATCTGCAGAATACGCTCAAACGAAAAGAGTGAACGAAAAGGTTGATGTTTATGGCTTTGGGGTGATCCTGCTGGAGCTGACAACAGGAAAAGAAGCTAACTATGGAGATGAACACTCGTCTCTCGCAGAATGGGCATGTTGTCAGATTCGATTAGGAAGCAACATAGAACAAGTTCTAGACGAAGATGTTAAGGAAACCTCTTACTTGCCGGAAATGTGCAGTGTCTTCAAGCTTGGTGTGATGTGTACAAGCAAAGAGCCAGCTAGTAGACCCTCCATGAAAGAGGCTCTGAATATATTGCTGCGCTTGAGAGAACCAGCTGGTTATCTAGAAATGAATTCTGGTCATTTTGAGGTTGTTCCTCTACTAAAGAATTCCAAAAGGGAGAGTAGGTTAGATATTGATGATAATGATAGCTAACTAGATTCATGTCTGTGTTATCAAATGTTGGGGTCTGATGAGAGAAAATTTGCACATATGGCGTCATGTGCTGTACCTGATCCATCTCATATTATTTTTGTCAAATCAAATAATAGATGTAAACAGCGAGAAAGATAAATAAATATCATCTAAACTTTTAAAATTTAGAAAAGTCTATTAACACTTACAAATAATATATAGATCATATGATAGGAATTTGAGACTTAAAAATTTAAGTGAATAGAATTAAACGCTCTCCTCTTTTTTTATCTACTTCTCACTCTCTTCTCTCTCCTCTTTCTCTCTCTTTCCTTCCCCACCGGCAGCTGCCTCGGCCTCTCCCTCTAGCATCCTCCTAAATTTCATCTTCTCCCCCATTCTTGATTTTTTAAATTACATCAATGCTAATTTAAAACCCAACATTATCTATAGTTGAAGAGCAAATCTATCTTACGTACCTTTTACATTTGCAATAAGATCATCTTCATACCCAAAAACAATGAAATTTAGGTGCCTTGTAAAGGAACAGGAAAAAAGACAAAGAAATACTCCTGAAATATATAAAATCTAAATTAGTATTGTAAAATGTGTAAATGACAAAAAAGTTCCTTGGATTAAAATGAAATTTCTGAATTTGGTGAAAGGGGACCCTACTTTCTGTCATGTCAAAGAGAACTTCTATGTCATTTGTGCATTGAGTTAATATCCAATTTTGTCCCAAAAGTTGCTACGTATTATCTCAGAAGTTTTTTGAGAAGTAATGGGCATGTTTGTTTCAGCGATTAGATTACTTATAAGCTGCTTTTCACGTAAATTGAGACACAACTTCTCTCACATACTTATTTCGTATACAGTAAATCACGATTAAAAAGCTGCTTTTAAGCATTCCAATCGCTAATCCAAACGAACACAATGTTGTCTCAAAAGCCTCCAAATCATAGCAATTTTGCCGTGATCATTATCTATATTAAGTTTAATTGTTAGTTAACTAAATATGCTGAACTGACATATTTATATGTTACTCACATCATTTTTATTTTGGATTAAGGTGCAAATTTGCGTAGAAAGTTTTCGCTTAAGAGCAATATTATACTAAAAGTTTTTAAATTGTAGCAATTCCACCCCAATTATTATTCAGATTAAGTTTAAGAGTTAGATGATCAAATATATTGACATGACATATCCACGTGTCATTCACTTATTTTTTTTCTTTTCAAGTTAGATTTACAAGTAAGGCAAAAAAATTTTTAAAAAATGCAATGATCAAGAGGACATTACTGCGATTTGAAAACGAATAAAGGGAATATAGATTTTGAAAAACTTTTAAGGTAACATTGTACGTAAGTTCAAACTTCCGGGGTAAATATACACCTTAACAAAAATGACATTGATGACACATGAATCTACCAACTCAGCATATTTGGTCAGCTAACGATTAAACTCAACCTAGATAACGAAATAGAAAAATTGTTTCAATTTAAAAACTTTCAAAGTAATATTGCTCCTCAAAAAACTTTTGGGGCAACAATGTTCTTATATGACAACTTTTGAGGCAAAATTAAATGAAAACTCTTTGTGCATTCCTGGGTACTGATTTGAGCTTTAATTTGCGTAGTTCATGATGTTATTTGTCTTAATTTTTACAGCGAATTACTTGTTTCAGGAAAAAATTGGGTTATCGATCAGCATGTAACTTTGATTCTTGAATTATTTTTTTGATGAAGGATTATTGCATTATTTGAAGTTTTGAACGATACAAATATTTTCCCCTCCGCTAGTACGTACATACAACCCAACAAAAAATAGCATTATTTGTGATCATATAATTTACAATATTTCGTTAGATAAGTTTTTTTTTTTTTTGGCTCAATCGTTAGATAAGTTTTGGAAACTTCTATTTTATTGTGTTTCAACCATGGGTTTAATAACCGGACCGGACCGGACGGTCCGACCGGTTGGACCATCAGCCGGTCAAGAGGGCGAACCGGGTTATTATGTTGAGCCGTTTTCGTTATGGGACCGTTTTGGACCATTTTTGAACCGCTTTTGAGCCGGGAACCGTTATTGGGCCGGAACCCGGAATGGGTTTTTAAGAACCGGCCGGCCCAATAACTCACTTTACAAAAAAAAAAAAAACCCAAATTTTTTTTTTTTTTTAGTTTTGATGCTGGAAACTAGAAAGTTTGCAAAGAAAAAAAGAAGAAGCTTAATATAGAAAAACACAGGTTTATATTGTTTAATTTCATATCTGTATTATGTGCATCTTTTTATTCTTAAATGATAAATATGGTCTCATTCTTCTCAAATGGCTCATGGCTCATAAATCTACATTATCTTGTTTGTTATTTTAAAAAGGTTAATATATTTCATATATATATATATATATATATTTGCTGGGCAGTAGGATATGTGCTTCAAATCTATCTTAAAGTTAGATGTACAGGTTTAGAATTGTTTAAAAAAAGAAGAACATATTAATTGAGTTATTTTATTTTAATAATTTTATACCAGAAGAATATATTAACATAATCAGATTTGTATAACCCTTAAGTGGTGGATATTTTAAGCATTTATCCTGATAGGTGACAATTGATGAGGTTTTTAAATGGTGTTTTGTGACTTTACTAACTTCATATGAAGTTAGACTAATGACTAATTATTGTATATGAAGTTAGACTAATGACTAATTATTGTAATATATATATATATATATATATAATATTTTTAAATTTAATTATTACGTCACCGGTCCGGCTAAACGGCTCAACCGGTCCAACCGGTTGAACCTTGACCCGCTGACCTTTCCGGCTCGACGTCCGGTCCGGCTTTTAAAACATTGGTTTCAACAATGGCAGGCTGAACCAATAGGAGTTGGTCCAAGTGGTAAGCGGTTTGATTCCGCTTAAGCAAAGTCTCGGATTCGAGCCTTGTATATGCAGAAAATTCCCATTGGGAGACTCTCCCACCATAACTAGGTGCACGACGCGGGTCGGATCCGAATGTAGTCTGGGCAAAGCTCCGATGAACCGGATAGACCAAAAAAAAAAAAAAACAATGGCAGGCTGTATGCTTTTAGTATTTTATTTTAAACCATCGGCCAAACAAATATTTTATTTTTATCTAATTCATTGCATCATCCACGCTACACTCCACTTTCACAATATCATTCAATACCTCCACTGAATTTCATTAAAAAAAACCACTAATATATCTATACCTGATTATTTATTGTAATGCTGATTCAAGTGACTAATTTTAAATTCAAGCATTGTTAGCTATAAATAAAATAATTCAATTAACAAATTTTTTTCCATTTATAAAAATTAAACCTTTATCTTTTAAGCAACATCAAGTTCATTTTAATTGATCTAACAATTATTTCATATATATATATATATACACTTCACAATTATTAATGTAACGAATTGTGCCCAAGATTTTAACAGGAACAGAAAAGAAAAATAATAATTTAAATTTTAAAATATAAGAAGAAAATTATTTATAAAAAGAACTAACCTAACCAAAAACAAATGTTTATAAGCAAATACAGGTGTAGCATAAACAAGCGTCCGAGACGAAGAATTTTCATCGTTTCAATATCTGTGTGAAATCCGACATTGATGACAGCTCCTAGAATGTGAATAGACATAAATGATTCTCACTTTCTCCTCAAACTTATCACCCAATCAAATCTTATTTCCTCTTCGAAATCACTGAGTGAATTCACATACCCCCAGAGATGAGAAATCCAACTCCATTGTTCTTCTTCCTCCTCCTTCTCTTTCTGAGCTGTGTGAATTCACAGTCTGAACTTTATGCTCAAGAACATGAAGTTTTGCTGAGGATGAAACAGTACTTTAACAACCCATCTTCTCTCATTCACTGGACAAATTCATCATCTCATTGTTCATGGTCTGAGATAACGTGCACCAATAACCCTGTTACAGGGCTCGCTCTGATCAACATCGGTATAAGCCAACCGATGCCAACTTTCATCTGTGAACTAAAGAATCTCAGTTCTATTGATTTTCAATGGAATTCCATTCCTCTGGAGTTCCCAACGTATCTCTACAATTGCCCCAAGCTGGAGTACGTGGACCTCTCTAATAATTACTTTGTTGGTAAGGTTCCAGATGACATTGACCGATTGGCCGGCCTGCGTTTTCTTAACCTTGGTGGTAACAACTTCTCCGGTGAGATTCCGGTGAGTGTCACTAAGTTAAAAGAGCTCACAAATCTTCAGCTTGATACCTGTCTCTTCAATGGCACTATCCCAAGTGAAATAGGCAACTTATCCAATCTTGAAGTCTTAAATTTGGGCTTCAACCTATTCTCACCTTCACAGTTTCCTTCTAGCTTCATGAAGCTCACGAAATTGAAGGATTTTGAGATGTCTTCCTGCAACTTGACGGGTGAAATCCCCGAAAGCATCGGGCAACTGGCGGACTTAGAGACATTGGATTTGTACATGAATCAGTTAAGTGGCAACATTCCAAGTAGTTTGTTTATGCTGAGGAATCTGAGCACTATGTTTCTTTGGAAGAATCAGCTTAATTGTGAGCTACCTCAAGTGATCGAAGCTTTAAACTTGACCATCGTTGATCTTTGTAGGAAAAATATAGAGAGGATTGAGAGAAAACTAGCGTACCGGGGCGAATCCATGTTTGGATCCGGGGTCAAAGCTTCAATACTTCATAATTGTGCCCACACAATTATTAGACTACTAGAGCCTAATTGTGATTTGCACAGCAGATCACCAGAACCAGAAAGATGGTAGGAGAGAAGAGAATTGCCAGAAACTCAATGGCGGGGTGAATTGCAATTGAGAAGGCACACCCTATTTATAGTGGTTTATGGAGGCCACTAATTAGGAAATGTGTGCACTCATTCTTGCCCTCCAAGAGAGAAATTAAATTATTTGATTCTCAATTGATTTCCTAATTATGGTGATTTATTCCTCAATTAACAAATCCATAATTATTGCTGAATTATTCCCCAATATGCAATTAATGCTGATTTTATTCTTATTTGATTAGGATACTTATATGCTAATCAAAATAGTCCGGCCTATTAAGGGCGGACTTGGACCCAAAGTCCAACATCTCCCACTCGCACTTAATAAGCCTCCCATCATGCGTCCGTTACTCTTTCTTGTTTCATATTTGGCGTCTGCCGTGACCACGTGGGCAAAAAAGTCTTCAAGATTTGGTACTTGTGATACTAGAAACCCCTCATACCGAATCAGCATCCAAGGACACCCTTTATATCTGTAAGATATATATATTCATTGCCTCATATGCCCCAGATTCTCCCATACATATTATTCATGGCATTTCTAATCCCTCTCGAATTAATATGTTGATTAACTCATAGTGCCTTCCTTGCGCATAGTATCCGCACTTACAAGCTTTACATAGAGCTAGTAAGAGGTCAACCACAGACACTAGCACATCTTTTGTATCCAGGAGTAAATCTTCCTTTTTGACTAAACATCAGTCCATTTTGACTTGGTCGCTTTCCTAGTTTTCACTCATTTGACCGAATCGAGTGTGACCATGGAGCTTCAGCTAAAGTAGCTGTCACCAAACCAAGCTTTCATGATGCCGCCTAAGTCTTAAAGGCATCATGGAAGGATTCTTCCTTCCTGGGACTCATACTATAGTGAACTAGGGATTTTTCACCCACATCCCATGTTGCAGTTTAACTCTCAAGCACATGCAGTATGAATTGCATGCTACGATGAACGGTTTGTGGTGTACGTCGATTTCTTTCTCTTTCACCGTACAGACATCAGTTCCAAAATGTACTCAACATTCGAACCAGAACTTTCTTTTTCACAATATCTCTTTTACAATCTCATTTGTGAAAAAGAGTTCTTTGTCTGGCTACAAGTCTATATTCATGCTTCGATCCATTTTCTGTGTATATGCACACATATAGATCTCATCTCAGTCTAACTGAGATGACTCAAACGCAACAATTTTTCTTAACCATCTCATGGTGATCATTTGCTCATCTTACCCTTCCATGCCCCCGCAAAACATGGGAAGATGGTTGTTTATGTGAGTGAACCAACCTCTTCTGACCTGTATGACATACAAACTTGTATACTTTTACTCATAACATACATACTATTTCTTTTATCTTCATATAAAAGAAGTTCACGACCTTACATTTTATTTGCGCCCCAAGATTTTCACTAACTCAATGAAAATCAAGCTATGGGCTCAATAAGGGGATCTACCAACATTCTATCAGTAGAAGTTCATTGAACTGTCACTTTCCCTCTTTAAAAGCATATCTCTTATAGAGATATATCAAAAAGTATGTTTCGCCTTGCTGTGATACTTAGGATCCTCATCATAAGATGCTATCATTTGGATCCTTCTATCCACCATTCATTCCCAATCTCTCATAGGAATTACTTTAGCCATATAGCACTTTGAATTACGGCAGAACACGCCCCGTGTTCTATTTCCGTGGATAACAGGAAAAAATACTTTGTATATTTCCTTACTCCATCACCATTTGCCTAGGTCTTGTATTAGAGTATGCTTTCAAAAGAAAGTTGTTGTCTTGACAACTTAATCCATGGTTATTCTCATAACTCATTTTACAGCAGGACCAAAAACATCTTCCAAGTCCGACCAAAAACATTGTGGTCTTATACACACCAATGTGCACATTACCAACCATAGTCTTATTATGGGACTCTATCCACCTTTTCTATGTTAGATTTCTCATAGGACATGTAACCTCTTTAGGTTTATGCCTTGGATTTCAGGGGTGTCCATGGGTTTGCAGTTTGGCATCCTAGGATGCCTAAGGATCACACTTGTACATGTCTCAGGTAGCAAAGACTGTATCTTCTTTGTGCAATCTCCGTTTACCTTGTCATTCAAGATATTTGTGCAACCCATGATTTTCTCAACTCAGAATTTAAGGATTCTCTGATCCTTTATTCCTTTGACTCCCTTGACACTTGTTTCAGCTAAACATATGTCATTTGACAAAGGATGAATTCACAAAGAATCATCATTAGACCGTTTTGCACTCATGTAGTGTTTTTCGATTATCTCAAAGTTGGTGAGGCTTTCATCTTGTGAAACCTCATATACTACTATTTTGGTGATTATTTCTATGAAGCCTTAAGCTGCTTCATGTAGAGTTCATCATCCAATTTCCAAAATTCCAAATTAGAAAGTAGTCTTTACATCATCTTGATGTAATTTCAAGACTAAGCTTGTTGTCATAGCCAAAATTCAGAGTTAAAACGCATAACGGACAACCTTCCATTGTGGTACCCCTTAGCCACTAAGTGTTTTAGGTTTTAGATGCCCCCAAAAAATTTGAAAACCTACCTGTTCCCAATCGCCTCTTGGCTAGGTGACAAATTGCCCAAACATGTACTTGGCTTTCAGAAAGGAATTCAAATCCCCCTGCATGACACTTTGCAATTCTTCTTAGCAGGTCCTTCTAGTGTCTTTCAAACACTTATAGGTAGTCATCATTACCTTCTAAATGATGAAAAGAGCATTTAATCCATTAGGAAATATATCCATTTATAGTCATTTGCTGGATGACTATCTACACCGAGGTGGAGTTCATAGGATTCTTTTTCTATGTATGAATGAGTTAATTCTCTCATAACTTACCTCTTACCTCTTTCATTGTGAAAATGGTCTCAATCCTCCCACTCGGATTAGTGAACTTAGGAACACTTAGTTATTCCTTGTCACTTGTGAACCTTTTAAAGAGATTCAATATGATTAATGCTCATTTCCTACTAGGAAATCTGTGTTTTATGAACGTTGCGTCCCTCGGTTCTCTTGCAATCACTGAGCCACCATCATTTTCACAAATTAAAAATGTGTCTTGTCAAGTTCTCAGGTCATCTCACAAAGAGATACCTTGTATACCTTGACCCTAATCTTCCTTACTCATAGGAAGAATTATGGATATAAAGTTACTAACCCTTATGGTCTTGACGAGCTTGTGCCTGATCTAAGGCCTATCCATGATTCACAGGGTAAGGTCGTGACTGACATAGAGGGTATTTGGTTAAGTGTGAATATAATAGCTGTGAGTCTTTATACCAACATATGGCCAATAGCCTCACTTATGCCATTATGTTCACAATCATATCAAGGAGAGGCCTATCTTTCCATTTCAACAACTCTATTTTGTTGAAGGGTTCTAGGTATTGATAGTTACCTAACAATGCCTTTCTTGTACACAAAATTGCTTGAACTAATCACATAGGTGTCCTAAACCCTTGTTAGTTCGAAAGGTCTTATCCTTTAGTTTAACTGATTCCTAACTAGTTTAGCCATTATCTAACAGCTTCACACTTGCCAAAAATCAAGTAAACATTACTGTATTTCAAGTAAACGTCCACAACATTAACGAAACACCAAACATTAACGAAACACCAAGCTTTGTGTTTTGCCCTCACATTCACTGGTTCACTAACATCAAATTTTGCCAATTATAGTGGATTTTCTCAAAAATTTTTCTTTGCCAGGTAGAATAAGTTCTCAACTTATTCATAAGGGTATTAACCCTTTAGCACACGTTGTTTAGCAAATATTCTTTTGCTAATTTGATCATTTCTTTTGATTAATGTGTACATATGGCAAGAAATGGAATCTTTTATCCCTAAAAAGAAACATCAAAATCCAACGAAAGATTTGAGAATCATAATCCCATCGATCCTTAACTAAAGAGATAGCAAAGATGTGATTCAGTCAGTTGCAATTGCATGAAGTGAATCAGGGTGGTTTATCTATGCAGAGTTAACGTGCAAGTTCCAATCCCTTGATTCTATCTCTTTATTGCTTTGCATTTGACATGAAGCCATATACTTTAGTGAAACATCCACAACTCATGTGGATTGCTACTTTTACAACCCTTAAGGATTATCAATGTAGCTTTTCATATTTGTAGAAACCATTTGACCTCCTCTAGATCAAGTTTACCTCATAGGTTTCTTGCCCTTAGGCTTGGAGGATGAATCCTCCCACTCTTTTAGCACTCTTTTAGCTAAGTTCGTCTGACTAATGGATCTTGGATCCTTCAGTCTTTCACATTTAAGTTCAATGTGGTGAATCACATTGCTGAAGGTTACAATATACATATCAAAGGCAATTTTTACTTTCGTATACGCCCACTCATCGGAAGACGTGCCTTACTCCCACTCACTGGAAGACACAGCTCACTCCCACTCACTGAGAGATGTCTTGTCACAACATACACTTGTTGTTTGTTAGAAAGAACTTGGCATTGTATTTGTCTCAACTTCTTAGCTTGACATTTGCCTCAAGTGTTGCCTAAACGATATATTAGGACTTAATACACTATGTTAAAACTTAACTTAGTTTTAACTTTATGGAAGAAGATCACCTATTTCACTATCTTCCAACACTATCCACACGTCTTGGATAAGGTTACATTGCTCATACCATCATAAGTTTGAGCAATGTTATTCTTTCTATGCTTGATAGCATAAACTTTTTGTACCCTTCGGTTGCTTCAGCCTCTAAATGCTAAAGTCTAGTTGGTAGGATGTCCTTGACATCTCATTCTTCTTGAATGAAAGAGATTTGAGATTTTCTAACTCCACAAACATCTCTATTGAGCTTGTCTTCATAAGCTCAGTCAAATAGACTTGGTCATAATTGGTCACTTAAACGATTATGGTATACAAATCATATTTATTCAAGTAAGACGAAAGATAATTAGATAATAAGTTCACTAGTTTCATGTTCAAGAGACAACTATGTTGACTCCCATCCCAATCATGTTAGTTAGCTTATCACCCTTTTAACCATAGTCTTCCTTGAACACATTCCCCTTTTGGATTTCTAGACGTATTCCAGAAAACCCCCACTCAATAAAAAGATAGTTATTCAAAGAAGATAATACAATATCATTTAATCAACATGAATGTTCATGAAAACAAGTAGAGAATATGCTTAATTCAATTCTAAAATAATAGAGAATTTAATCATAAATTCAATGATAAAGAACATTCAAAAACTTTTTGCCTCATTTTGTTGTCTCTTAACTAGGTTCTTTGTCTCATAGGCCCTTCTGACCATATGAACTCATGTAGCATCTAGCTACAATGTCCAACTCCTCTTTGCCATGTTTATATCCATTTACTTGGGTGTAATTGCAGCATACCTCTCACTTGATGAGATGATTCTCACATCTCTATCTGTCATGTCCTTTGTCACAACATTTGTGATAAAGGGTTGATCTTTAAAAGTCATTGCTTCAATCCAAGTGGATCAATGTGGTTAGAAGCATGGAAAGACTTGTTATTATTCAATAATTTCAAGTTGCCACAATTTTTAGGTTTTTAATCTGTAAGAGTTTGAGTCAAAGTTGGATAGGATTTTATATTCAAAAATGCATTTGAATAATCCCTCACTTTTAAAGAATCTTTTGGCATTAACCTTATGTTGCAGCTGAAAATACTCTTAACAAGTAAGCCAACCTATCCCAAAAAAACAATAGAATAATTATTAACTTAATTTCAATTTTTTGGGAATCTCTAAAGCGCTTATAAGCAACTTTTTGACTCAAAACACATCCAAACGTGCTTCAACTAAATGCAAATTATATATCAAATTGAAGCTCTCGAATTTAGGGATTTTTAGGAACAAACCACATCTCAATCAGAGGTTCCACGTGCTCACACGTGCCCCTAGAAGGTGTCTAGATTGAAAAATCCTGAAAAATTGGAAAATCCCAACGAAGGCCACTCTTGGGGGTGGTGCGTGACCTCCACGCGCCGCCTTACGGCTGTCTGCCGGTGACACGCGCCGGCTCCCAAGACTCCACGCGTCTTTCCGATGGTGCTTGCTATGTGTCAAACGGAGGCCCCAGTGGGCCCCACACGCCATATGTCAGTTTCTGGTTTTTTTCTGGGTCAACTTTTGACCGTTGTCCAGTCAATGGTTGAATGGTCAACCCTTGACCTTGCTGACATGTCAATGGCGTGGCGCTAACATATGTCGGTCAACGTGACTGGTCAATAGATGACGTGGCCGCCGTTGACCTATTCTGACGTGGCACTGAACGCTGACGTGGCGTGTTCTCATTGGCGCCACATAGCTTGGGTTGACCGATGACGTGGCAGTTGCCTGCCACATCATCATCTTCAACCTCCAGACGGGTCAACCTGACCCGATTGGAGCTCCGACGAGTCATCGCGACCCGCCAACTTCGGGAGGTCATATCTCCCTCGTTTTAGCTCTGTTTTTTGCGTTCTTAGTGCTGTTGGAATCGTAATTCAGCGAACTACAAATCCATGGCCTTTATTTGATCTTAAAAACTCTGTTTCATTGATCAAATCATGGCTCAAGTGGCGGCGGTGTCAAGCGATCCGCCAACTTCTTTTCTTCGTTTCTCCCTTATCTGGACTCCGTTTGACGCATTCTAAGCATCGTTGGAATCATCTCGTCGAGATCTACACATCCATGGCTTCGTTTGGGGCAAAAACACTCAGTTTTGAACACCCCATTTTTTCTCAACGTTGACGGCGCTACATAATTCGGCTTGGATGTGTGTCCTCTGTGTCTCAAAAACTTTCCTAGCTTTTGAGGGTCAAAGTCTCTTGTTTTTTGTTCCACATAGGTTCCAAAAACTCAACCTTAAAAGGATCAAAGAAGGGAGGAGAAGAGGAAGAATGAAGCTTGAGGAGCTTTTAAAACCTAGTGTCTCACTTGTAAACTAGAGTCCATGCATATATAAATTTCAAGCAACAAAATCTAATTGAGAATAATGTATTATACAATCTCATGTATGTACTTATACTAGGCAGAGGCATCCATATATACACACGCGTATGGTCGAATGAAAACGAGGCATCAAGCAAGCTTCAAACTATTCAAGCATGTTCAGATATTGTAGCACAGTGGAACAATATTAAACAAAATAAAGAGAATATGAGTGAACAATATATATGCGTGATCAATATATGTACAGATTATATATGTATGAACAATATATACAATATATACTTTTCATATATATATATATATATATACAGTAGCACAACGGAAAAAATAAAACGATAGGGATATAAACAAAATTATATCAAATTATTATTCACAAAGAATAAATCACACAGCCACAGGATCATTATGCTCTGATGCCAATGTAGGAAAAATATAGAGAGGATAGAGAGAGAACTGGCGTACCGGGGTGAATTCATGTTCGGATCCGGGTTAAAGCTCCAATGCTCCATAGTTGTGCCCACACAATTATTAGACTACTAGAGTCTAATTGTGATTTACACAGCAGATCACCAGAACCAGAAAGATGGTAGGAGAGAAGAGAATTGCCAGAAAATTGAATGGCGGGGTGAATTGCAATTGAGGAGGCACACCCTATTTATAGTGGTTTATGGAGGCCACTAATTAGGAAATGTGTACACTCCTTCTTGCCCTCCAAGACAGCAGTTAAATTAATTGATTCTCAATTAATTTTCTAATTATGGTGATTTGTTCGTCAATTAACAAATCCATAATTATTGCTGAATTATTCCCCAATCTGCAATTAATGCTGATTTTATTCTTATTTAATTAGGCTACTTATATCCTAATCAAATAGTCCGACCCATCAAAAGCGAACTTTGACCCAAAGTCCAACAATCTTGGTTGGAACAAGCTTACAGGGAAGATACCTAATGGCTTTGGAAATCTCCAGAAGCTAACTGGTTTGAACTTTGGTCTTAACCAATTACCAGGTGAGATTCCAGAAAGCTTAGGCCGTCTTCAATCTATAATGGACTTTAGTATCTTCTTCAACAATTTATCAGGCAATATTCCCCCAGAGTTTGGGCTCCATTCAAATCTTAGAAGATTTGAGATTGCTTCAAACAATTTCACAGGTAGTATTCCTCAGAACTTATGTTACCATGGAAATTTATTTAGATTAACAGCTTATGACAATAAACTCAGTGGAGAATTACCAGAATCACTTGGAAACTTTAGCAGCTTGCAAGAGTTGAGAGTCTACAATAATGAGCTCTCTGGTGAAATTCCTAGCATCCTTTGGGCTTCTCAGAATTTGTCAATTTTTATGATCAATGACAATAAATTCACAGGTGAGCTTCCAGAAATATTGCCTGTGAATGTTTCACTCATGACAAGTAGTTACAACCATTTTTCTTGTAGAATCCCAGCACGAATATCTTCCATGAAGAATCTGGTTGTGTTTAATGCAAGTACCAACCTCTTTAGTGGAAGTATTCCACAAGAGCTAACCAGTCTTCCTCAGCTAGCAACTTTGTTGCTTGATCAGAACAAACTTTCTGGGCCACTTCCATCTACGATAATATCAAGGGAATCTTTGAGAACTCTAAACTTGAGCCAAAATCAACTCTCCGGCGAAATCCCAGATTCGATTGGTCATTTACTTGACCTTGCTCAACTAGATTTTTCAGAAAATCAACTCTCTGGCAAAATTCCATCTCAACTAGCCCTTTTGAGACCCTCTGTTCTCAACCTTTCCTCTAATAATTTGACTGGGAAGATTCCCAGTGAATTTGATAATCTTGCTTATGCCAACAGCTTTTTGAACAATTCTGGTCTTTGTACTGACACAGATGGATTAAACCTTAAATTATGCAATTCTGGTTCTGTCCCTCAAAGTTCAAGCAAAGGCTCATCTGTTTCTGTTGGGTTGATCATGGGTCTTGTTGTAGTAGCCTGCATAGCAATTTTCTTGTTATCACTTTTGATGATGAAATTCTACCAAAGGAGAAATCAAGAACTGGACACTTCATGGAAGTTAACTTCCTTTCAAAAGCTCAGTTTCACAGAATCAAACATCGTCTCATCCATGACGGATTATAACATCATCGGCAGTGGAGGGTACGGTACCGTGTACCATATCGCCATCAACGATGATGACCGGTATGTTGCTGTGAAGAAGATAAGCAACAATAGGAAGTTGGATCAGAAACTTGAGAATGCATTTATTGCGGAAGTTAAAACCTTGGGCACAATTCGTCACATTAACATAGTGACGTTGCTATGTTGTATGTCTAATGAGGATTCTCTGTTTCTTGTTTAGGAGTATATGGAAAATCACAGTCTTGATAAGTGGCTACACAAGAAGATTAGTAATGGCTCTTCAGATGGGTTATCATCTACTACAGTTCCTAGAGTTTTTCTTGATTGGCCAAAGAGAATGCGAATAGCCATTGGGATTGCACAATGTTTGAGCTACATGCATCATGACAACTCACCGCCGATTATTCATCGTGATGTCAAAACAAGCAATATTCTTTTGGATTCTCAGTTCAATGCAAAAGTTGCAGATTTTGGTCTTGCAAGGATATTGATCAAACGAGGAGAACAAGATACCAAGTCAGCTGTTGTTGGCTCTTTTGGTTACATTGCTCTAAGTAAAAAATGCCACAATATATATTTTACACTCATTCATATCATAAATATGAGTTTGATAATTAATTTACAGATATTAAAAAAATTATTTATTAATAAAAATGTGTTTTGAGTTTTTTAAAATACTTTTTTTAATCATTTGTATTGAAAACTACGTTTTTTGATGAAAACCCCTCTTAGTATGTAATCAATAAGGGGAGTTTAGAAAAATTATAAATTTAGGAAATAAAGTAGATTGAAGTTTTATATTTAGGACCAAAGCAATCCCTTTCACTAGCTCTTAGATTTAAAACTAGATGAAGTATATAATAGGAAGTCATATTATTTTAAATATTAGTTATTGTTGATAAAAAAGATAGTTATTAATAAAAATGTATGTTGATTTTTCTAAAATATCCCTTTTAATTATTTGCATTGGAAACTACTTTTTTTTAGTATGTAATATATAGAGAGAGTTTAGAAAAAATTATAAATTTGAGAGATAAAGTAGAGGAAATATATAATAGAAGGTTATACTATTGATAAGCTGATGAGTAAAACCAGTCGAGTCAACTATCCTTTCACTTTCACTTGGCTTTAGTGATTTCATAAGGTTAGAAAGAGCTTCCTCTAACAAGCAATCTCATACCTCTCAATGTCAGTCGAGAGCTTCACGCCAGATGCTGTATTAGACTTCGTACTAAGCACGAGCCCACGTTCCAGCTATTCAATGAACTAACTATTTGGTCACTGGATTTTTATCTTCCCAGAAAAATTAGTAAATTGTGCAATGTCCCCAGACATCACAAATTTATTACATTTCAATCCTTCCCTCACCTTTTGACTTTTTTGAGTCACTGGACAGAGAGACTAATAAGGGACAAAGTGCTTAGTATAGATTCAAATTAAATTTCGTATCTTTCAAACTACACAAACTGTTATATATAAATATATATATATATATGGATGCTCTTTGAAACATACTGAATCTGCAGAATATGCTCAAACAAAAAGAGTGAACGAAAAGGTTGATGTTTATGGCTTTGGGGTGATCCTGCTGGAGCTGACAACAGGAAAAGAAGCTAACTATGGAGATGAACACTCGTCTCACTCAGAATGGGCATGTTGTCAGATTCGATTAGGAAGCAACATAGAACAAGTTCTAGACGAAGATGTTAAGGAAACCTTTTACTTGTCGTAAATGTGCAGTGTCTTCAAGCTTGGTGTGATGTGTACAAGCAAAGAGCCAGCTAGTAGACCCTCCATGAAAGAGGCTCTGAATATATTGCTGCGCTTGAGAGAACCAGTTGGTTATATAGAAATGAATTTTGGTCATTTTGAGGTTGTTCCTCTACTAAAGAATTCCAAAAGGGAGAGTAGGTTAGATATTCATGATAATGATAACTAACTAGATTCATGTCTGTGTTATCAAATGTTGCACTACTACAAAAAGGTTGAAAGGTGGCGCACATTTTGTGGCACTTCTTTAAAGAAGTGCCACAACTGCCCCTTTTTTTTCTTTTTCTATTTAATATTTTTTTTAATTTTTGGGACCAGCTGTGGCGCCTGGTCCACCAAGCGTCACAGTTGGTGGGGACAATTGTGGCGCCTGCCTTGCTGGTCCTACCCAAGGGTGGCGCCTGCCTTGGCAGGCGCCACAATTGGGTCCTAAAAATTAAAAAAAAATTAAATAGAAAAAAAAAGGGGAAGCTGAAAGAAGTGCCACAATAGGTTGAATATGAATTTTCAATTCTCCCGCCAATCAGATTTCCCTCCTTTAACTTTACTTTTTATATTTTCCCTCTCTTTTTCCTTTTTATTCCCTACTTCTTCCTTAGCTCACGTTGACGCCTCTCCTCCTGTAAAAGATATCACTTTCTCTTGCACAACAAAAACACACACTCGTCTTCTTCATTAAATTCTCTCTTCCTCTTTTGAACCCCACTCCAGTTGATCCCTACTCCACTCCACAGCTCACATTTGCTTATCCTCATCACTCAAGCTAGCGTCACCAACGTAAAAAGAAGATTGTTTCATTCTAGCTTGCTTTGTTTAAATTTTTTTTTAGTACAGTCAAGATAAACCGTAATATAACGTTTTCCTTTTTGCTTTGTTTAAATTTTTTGGCCGACAACTTATAAGCGCCACAACTTTAGTTTTTTGTAGTAGTGTTGGGGTCTGATGAGCAAAAATTTGCACATATGGCGTCATGTGCTGTACCTGATCCATCTCATATCATTTTTGTAAAATCAAATAATAGAAGAAGTAAATGAAGAGAGATAAATAAATATCATCTGAATTTCTAAAACCTAGAAAAGTCTTTTAATACTTGTAAATGTCACAGAGGTCATATGATAGGAATTTGGTATGTAAAAGTTTGAGTGAAAAGGCTTAAATACCCTCCTATTTTTTCTATCTATTTCTCATTTTCTTCTCTCTCCTCTTTCTCTCTCTTTCCTTTCCCAACGGCAGCCACCTCCGCCTCTCCCTCTGGCATCCTCTTAAATCTCATCTTCTCCCCCATACTTGATTTTCCAAATTACGTCAATGCTAATTTAAAACCCAACATTATCCATAGTTGAAGAGCAAATCTATCTTACGTACCTTTTACATATGTTTACATATGCAATAAGATCATCATCATACCCAAAAACAATGACCCTTGCCTTGTAAAGGAACTGGAAAAAAGACAAAGAAATAATCCTGAAATACATAAAATCTAAATTAGTACTGCAAAATGCGTAAACGGAAAAACGTTCCTTGGATTAAAATGAAATTTCTGAATTTGGTGAAATGACCCTACTTTCCGTCATGTAAAAGAGAACTTCTGTGTCATTTGTGCACTGAGTTAAGATTTAATTTTGTTCCGGAAGTTGTCATATATGAGCAATGTTATCCTAAAAGTTTTTTTATAAGCAATGTCACTTTGGAAGTCTCCAAAGCGTAGCAGTTTTGCCTTGACCATTATTTATATTAAGTTTGACTGTTAGTTAACCAAATATATTGAGCTGATATATCCATGTATCATTCACATCATTTTTATTTTGGCTTAAGGTGCAAATTTGCCTCAAAAGCTTTCACTTAAGAGCAATGTTACGCTGAAAGTTTTCAAATTATAGCAATTCCACCTCAGTTATTATTCAAGTTAAGTTTGAGAGTTAGATGATCAAATATACTAACATGACAGATCCACGTGTCATCCACTCTTTTTTTTGAAGTTAGGTTTATAAGTAAGGCAAAAACATTTTTAAAACAATGCAATGGTCAAGACGACATTACTATGATTTGAAAATGTCTAAGTATAGTTAGGAATATGGGCAGGCTCAGGTTTAAACGGGTTGGCCCGTTTAGGCTCTCTTCCTGTAAAAACCCCAATGTTTAAAGCCCGCAGCCCTACAGAGCTGGCTCTTCACGGGTTTGGACTTAAACGGGCCTAAACTCATTTTAATTAAAATAAAATTGACTTTCAAGTTTTATAATTCATTTATTATTTTGTTTTAAATTGAGATACATTATTTTTAAAACTCATAAATTTTTAGTTAAAATAATTATTTAACATCTAAATTAGCCTTTTTTTTTAAAGTTTAAATGAATAAACTTTTGCAGAAAACCAAATAAATCAAACAATTTAATAAGTGTTAGCATGTTACTAATACTCTATTAGGTACTTAGGTGTCTCTTATATTGATAATATGATATAATAATATTACATATATTAATTTATTTTAAAAAAATATTAAATAGGCCTAAAAGGGTCAGTCATACAGGGCTACAGGGCCATCCCTACAGGGCCCTTTTAGGCCCACTTCCTTTTGAAGAATTTAAATCATAAACCTGACCTTTGACGAGCTCGGGCCTAAACAGGCTAACTCGACGGGCTCAACCCGATTTCCCAGCTCTATGTCTAAGGGAATAGAGAATCCAAAAAAGTTTTAGAGCAACATAACTCTTAAGTGAAAATTTCTGGGTAAATATACACTTTAACAAAAATGACGTGGATAACACATGGGTCTACCATTTCAGCTTGTCTAATCAACTAATAGTTAAATCTAATCTGGATAACGATCATAGTAAAATTACTACAATTTGAAAACACTACAAAAAAATCGTGATTTAGTAACGGTTAAAAGAGAATATGTGTAGCGGTTTTAACAGCTACTAATATAATTAGTAGCGGTTTAAGAAACCGCTACTAAATCCACTGTTGCAAGTGTATTTGTAGTAGTTTTTAATAACCACTACTCAAGGGAAAACACCACTACTATATTCGTAACGGTTAATAAGCACCGCTATAACATTCTCAATCTGAGGAACTTTTCTTGCTAATTTGTAGCGGTTAAATAACCGCTACAAATTGTAACCATGAATATTTTTTGGTGGGAAATGAAAATTTGTCGTGATATTTGTAGCGGTTATAAAACCGCTACAAAGGTGAATTTAAAAATGGCGGGAATTGTTAGTAGCGATTTATTAACCGCTACAAAAGTGAATTTAAAAAGTGCGGGAATAATTAGTAACGGTTATTTAACCACTACAAATTCCATTAAAATTCAAATTTTGTGCCAAAAATTTGGTCTAATTTTTAAAAATATATTTGTAGCGGTTATAACCGCTACAAATTTCAGAAAAATTAAAAAGAAATATTCAATTACCTATTTCCGTTTTGTTAATAATAAATTAAATAGTTTATTATTTTAATAGTTTAGCTAATTTAATTAGCTTATTAATCATGAGTTGAGGTCATTTATAATTTTAAAGGAATGATTTAATTAAATTAGATAAGTTTGAAAATTGTATTGATGATATTATTGGGGATATGTAGGTAATAAAAAACCATTATGTTGTCAGCTATAATGTGATTATAATTATGTAAATAAATATCTGAAAAAAATAGTGAGAATAAATATTATGCAAAAGAAAAAAAAAGTATTGAAATAAATAATTTAAAAATTTATTACCATATTTAATCACCTTGTTAAGCTCCTCGGCTCATAGAAAAAAAAGTGAAAATGAGAGAAGATGAAAGAAAGGTAAGGTGGAAAGAAATAGGGGAATGTTTGAAATGAGATGTGGTTAGGGTATTTATAGGGATCTGCGTGGAACTTGTAGCGGTTAGTGTCATGTGTTTGTAGCGGTTTTATTTTTGTAGCGGTTTTATAACCCCTAAAATTTTTTTATTTTTTTAAAAATCATTTTTTTAAAAAAACCAAAACATAATTTGTTTTAAAATAAAAACATAATTTGTTTGATCAGTCATCTGCACCATCCCTATAGAAATTGTATAGAAAAATTGTTAGCGTTGTGTTTTTTTGTTAAAAAAATTTAATTAAAATTATATGAATTTAAAAAACGCGCCGAACTATAGATAAATTGTTATTGCCTTCATGGAAGAAGTTTTTGAAATTGGCGGGCTGAAACTGCTCACTCTTGTAGGCGATGTTATCACCATCACCCATGTTGTAAAGGTCTTGAGGCTTTAAATGAACAACTATGTGCCAATCCCTATATCTCTCATCCCCAACATAATAAACCTGGTATGCCTCTGATACAAGAATATACGACTCATCATCTTGAGAATGACCAGTGTGAATTGTGTAATATCCCGATTTGTGATTAGGGCTAATGGCTCTGATAATTGTTGTAATTAGTGAAATTAAGCACTATTGGGATTAATGTAATGTGAATTTTGGAATAAATACGTGGAGTATTTAAGATCAAGGGTTGTGATTCCTTGACCGTGGGTCGGAATCCTATGTGTTGTGATGTGGTGAGCTCATAGAGGGAATTGAGTAGATGATGACATGTGGCGTTGTGTGAGCCAATGGATGTGGCACTAGAAGACAAAACACCACTTTTCCTCCCTTTCTCTCTCATTTTCGGTGGAGTGTGTGTGTGTGTGCAAGGAGAAGCCATCATCATCATCCTCACCATCTTCTCATTTTCTCTCTCTTTCTCCTCCATTTCCGGCGACCTTGAAGCTTGGAAAGGGAAAAGAAAAACTTGATCTTTGAGTAGGTAAGTGATCTCTATTGCTCAAACTCCCTTCATCAAAGTTGATCCTTGAGTTAAGAGCAACATTTCTATGGTTGTAGCTTGTCCATTGGTGGTGGTTTGTGGCCACGCGAAATTCTGGACTTGGGGGAAACAAGGAACTCCTTTGAGAAAGCTATAGAGGTGAGTAAGACAAACCTTCCTATATAGGTTTTGTAGCCATTGGTTGAGTGTGAAATTTCTGGAAATTTTGCCTTGAATTTCGAAAATGAGGGTCAATGTGTGGTTGGCATGTTGTTGTCATGGAATTAGTGCTTTGATATGTGTTTTGGGTTGATAGAATGGATTTAGGTTGGAAATGTGAAAGTTGATACCTTTGTGATAGCTTTGGTGCATTGGGCAAAACATGGCATGTGATTGGGTGATGATTTTGGTCATTTTGAGGTTACCATTGTGTTCCTTGAGTGATTTTGTGTGGGAATAAGCTTGGTTGTTGATTTTGGGATTCATTTGGATCACTTGGGAAAAGTTGGAAAAATCTGGTTGTTTAAGCTCTGTTTTTCGCTGTTAGTTTGGACGAGCGTTTTGAGTGACCAAATGGTATTGAAAAATTGTGAAACTTTCCAGTCTTAAAGTTCACATCCCAAGCTTCAAAATGGACATATATTTTGTGTCATTTCGTTGAGTATTCTGTGAGATATGGTTGCCCAAAGTTTGGGATTGAAACAGAACTCTGTTTTGGAGTAGTATGTAGTTTTTGGTAATTCTGTATTTGTGTAGTGATTTCCAGTGAGGGGCTATATTTTTCCTTGAAAGAGGACTTATATACCTTTCATTTGGCTTTGGAATCACTCCGTTTCGATTTTTCTAGGATTAGTTATGAATTTTGGAAGTTCAGCCCAGAGTCAGGAAATTTCTGGGCCGCGGCCCAAGAGTGGCTGGCCGCGGCCCAAGCCTTTCTGACCTGTTTTGGGCCGCAGCCCAAGGCCTTCTGACCATATTTGGGCCGCAGCCCAAGGAATGGTGGGCCGCGGCCCACCCCTGTATTCCAGCACTTTGTGTTTCCGAAAAGTGACCTCCAACCTTTTGTTTCCCAACCTTTTAGGGCTTTCATTAGAGACATTTGTGGCCTCTTAAGAGTCCTAAATGATAACCAACTTAGAGTATTATTGAAATATACATATGGAAAAGAGATTGATTGGTTGTCCCTAATTTGAATAGGATTTGACATTTGTCGCCCTCGTGAGGCCACAGTGCCGGAGCCAGTCAGGAAAGATACAGGTAGTGACTCTATCTTTATACCTTATGTGATGTATGATATGCATACTATGTCATTGTTTTGAAATGGATTTAGTATGCTGCGAGTTTTATAAAATTGTGGAAGCACCGCTATACCAATAGTCCCTGAGTCGCTAACAACGGTTCGGGTGAAGGTCGTATGCCTTCCCGGCGGTAAAAAGGGATGAGGTTAGGGTGTGATATATGTGTATATGTGGGCCGAAAGGCTAATTGTGAGCCGAAAGGCTATTTGTGAAGGCCGACGGGCCATTTGTGAAAGCCGAAAGGCTATATGTGAGCCGTGTGGCTATTTGTATGCACTGCCACGCCAATAGTCCCTGAGTCGCTAACAACGGTTCGGGTGAAGGTCGTATGCCTTCCCGGCGGTAAAAGGGGATGAGGGTGGAGTGATTTGTGTTGCTGTATGAGATGAATTGTTTACATATTATGTGATTGCATGTGGTATGAAATTGTTGTTACCACTGGGATTCTTTAGAATCTCACCCTTTCCATATGGCTAACCTTTTCAGACAGGGCGAGTGGCTCGAAAGGGAAGCGGACAACCAGGAGTAGTTAGGATTACTCTGAGATATAGAGGTTGTTGGTTATCTTAGTTTTGGATTTGGGATTTCAAGTGTATATAGATGTAAATGAATGTTTTGGTTATGTAATCCCCATCGTTGGGAACTTGTAAACCCAGGATATACGTATATATATATGTAGATGAACCCGAGGTTTGCCGGGATTTTGGTTTCCGCACTTTGATATTTATTATGTACTCTGATTTCTCTGGTAATTATATCCGCACGTGAATGCGAGACCACGAATATATATATGTTTTGAAATGATTTTAAAATACCCCATCTCTTGGATGTGGGACTATAAATTGTGATTTCATCTTATTGGTCTCTATTTCACTTAAATTTCATAATCCGGATGTAATTACGGTGAGGGGGTTACAAATTGGCCGCGAGAAATTTATTGATGTGATGCCTAAGTCGTCAGTTGTGAGTCCCCGGGAAGTAGTAGTATTTGCTCACAAACACTTGAATAGCGTAACGCTGAAACGCCCTTGGTAATTAAGTTCCACGACATCAAGAAGCTTTCCATAATAAGGTACGCCTCCGAACTGCATGTTGGCATCATTGATGCTCGCATAACTCCTTGTCCCAAAGGTACTATAAACACCTGAATTTTGAGTTTGCAATCCTTGATCACGTGAAACCGTGTAAAACTTGAAACTATTGACATTGTAAGCTGTAAACCTTTTTGCATGGTCAAGAGACCCGATTGTGAGAGCTCTGAAATCTGGTGAGTATGGGTTGTGATCATTCAGTATTCTGCACGCAAACCAGCTTGAGAATTCTCTGTGGACCTTTTTGTCAACTTCAGAGGATGTTTGTGTATGGATCCTGAGTTGACGCTTAACATGACTTCTGAATTCCCTACAATTAATCAATGGAATGCGATAGTGAAATGAAAGTGAAAAATGTTACGAAAGATATAGAATAACATGTGAGTGTACAATTCTTACTGTATGAAAGGTTCAACTTGAGTGCAATTAATCAAGACATGTCTATGTGCTTGCAACTTCTCAGTTGCCGTTAGTTTGAAGTTCCCGGTTCCTCCAACTGGTTTACCAACACGAGGGATGAATTCTCCTGATGTTGCCATGGGTTTAGGACAATCGTCTACACAAGGCGGTCGGTTGAAGGCGGTCTCAATGTCATCAAAGTACCTTGAACAGAAATACAGGACCTCATCCCTTATATAACATTCAGTTATAAAACCTTCTGGCCAAGCCTTATTCCTTAAGTAAGATTTCATTTTCGTAAGAAACCTACAAAGTGAAGAAGGGCAAAATGATACAAAATGCTCAAAAAGGCGAATAACAAACATAAAAACTATTAATGACACATATATAAAATGAGTACCTCTCAATAGGATATCCATCGATATTGAACTGGGCCAGCGAGCTTTGTTTCATGAACAAGGTGGACTGTAAGGTGAACCATCACAGTGAAAAAGGACGGAGGAAAGAGCATCTCCAAATGACAAAGTGTAAGAATAATTTTGTACTGCAGCTGATCGATCTCCTCAACGATCAAGACCTTAGAACATAACTTCCGAAAGAAAGAACAGAGCTCCACCAAAAAAATTGACACATCAAGAGGAAGTGTAATCTTTATAGCCAGCTGAAGTAATTGTTGCATAAGCACATGTGAGTCATGACTCTTCATGCCAGCAACCTTTTAAGCATGCATGTCAATACATCGTGAAATATTGCTTGAATACCCATCTGGAACTTTTATGTTCTTCAACATCGCGAGGAAGACTTCCTTGTTCGGTTTTGTGAGGGTAAACTTTGCCAGCTAAAATTTGTCATGCTCATCTGGCCATGCGTCTTCACGAACTCCCATGGCACGTAAATCTTACCTCGCTTGAAGATGATCTTTTGACTTTTCCGGTTTGTTAAGCAGCGTATATAGCACATTATCGCATACATTTTTTTCAATGTCCATAATATCAAGACTGTGGTGAAGTAAATTAGAATTCTAATATGGAAAACTGAAGAAAATGCTTATCTTCCATAATTGCTGAGGTGCAGAAGTCTTGCCCTTCTTTCTGCCTGCTTGTGCTGCAACATCGCTTTTTCTGAACTCGAATTCAACATCCTCAAGCTACTGTAAGATGTTGGCACCGGATAAAGTCTGAGGTAGCCCTCTTGTTTCTGGTTTCCCATTGAAGTGATTCCGTTGCAACATAAACTTGTGCCTTCTATCGAGAAACCTCTGATGTCCCAAAAAGCATCACTTCCGACTGTGGGGAAGGCGCACTGCGTCAGAGGCAAAATTGCAAGCTGGACAAGCCGAGCCAGTATGCATATTCCACCCAGATAATGTTTCAAGGCCAGGAAAGTCACTAATCGTCCACATCAAGGCTACACGCAAGTTGAACAATGTCTTCCCGTAGGTGTCATATGTCTCGACGCCAACATTCCACAAGTCAAGAAATTTCGCAATAAGCGGTTGGAGATACACGTCGATGTCATTACCTGGTGCCTTTTTGCCTAGAATGATCATAGACAAAATGAAGGAGCTTTGTTTCATACATATCCAGGGGTAAATTGTAGGGAACTAAGCTACCGGCCAAATACTGTAACTTGTGCTAAGATTCCCAAATGGATTGAAACAGTCATTTGCCAAAGCAAGTCTAACATTTCAGAGGTCAGTAGCAAAAGATGGAAAGTCTTTATCGAATGTTTTCCAAGCGTCTGCATCTTGAGGATGTCGTAATTTACCATTTTCATTCTTATCAACCTCATGCCACTTCATCTGCTCCGCTATTTTAGACGACATAAACAATCTTTATAAGTGCGGCTTCAAAGGGAAGTATCTAAAAATCTTTGCAGGTTTCTTCTTCTGCTTTTTTCCCTTCTGAATTGTCTTGTACCTCGATGTGTGACATCGCTTGCAAGTCTCCCTACTGTCATCGTCTCCCTAATACAGTATACAATCGTTGAGGCATGCATCAATTTTTTTATAGTTCAAGCCCAATTTGTTAATAATGTTCTTGGCCTCGTAGAACATCGTGGGAATCTCCGTATCGGGGAATGCATCTTATAATAATTCCAGCAACATCGACATTCCCTTATCTATGATTCCACACAAGCACTTGATATGATACAACTTGATCAAGAAAGATAATTTAGAGTATTTTTGACAACCTTGATATAAAAGACGATCTACTTTATCCATCAAGCTGAAAAAATCCTGAGCGGCTTCATTCCGTATGAACACAAGCTCTGAGCCCTGCACTTCTTCGTTGAAGTTGTCATCATGAACACCAAATGCATCACGCACAACATCATTCACAGGATCTTCTTCATCTAGTTGAACTTCTACTTGCGAACTTCGAGGAAGAGCATCATCATATCTCATACCGTTCTTCTCACCATGAACTGACCAAAACGTATAGTCTTCTGGGAAAGGTTTCAAAAGCAAATGTTCCTTAACAACATGTCGTGCATGCCACTTCTTGAACTTACATCTCCAACACGGACAGACAATCTTGCCGTTACAACTGCCGTGAGTGAATGTGAAATCCAAGAAATTATTTCATCCGTACAAATATTTTGGAGAATTGCATAGCAACCTGATCCATGACTTATCCAAAGCTACTAGTGAGAGAAAAGAAAATATTTTGAATTTCAAACGTTTAATATTTTGTAGCGGTTCAGAAACCACTACAATACAGCTACCGTATTACAAATTTGTAGCGGTTATATTACTAAAACCGCTACAATAACCGCTACCAATTCTCCAGTCGTTTAAATCAAATTGAAGAATTTGTTTTAACCTTGTAGTGGTTATATTAAAAACCGCTACTAATATATATTTATAGCGGTTATACTTTCTTAACCGCTACAAATTTCTGACGGTAAAATAATTTCAAATTTCAAATATTTTACCTTTGTAGCGGTTATTTTCTAATAACCGCTACAAAATATTTATGATCGTTGGACAATTTTAAAATAAAAATTTGTTCTCAATTTGTAGCGGTTATTCTCGTAAATCGCTACAAATTTGAACAAAGTGGGGGCAAATTCAAATTTGAAATGTTTAATATTTATAGCAGTTATTAATGTAACCGCTACAAATATTCAACATTTGAATTTGGAAATTCCCTCCAACATTTCCATTTGTAGCGGTTTACACTCATAACCGTTACAAATATTCAAACTATCTTTGTAGCGGTTTTTGGCATTAACCACTACAAATATTGTTCCAATTTTTTTTTTTAATATTTGTAGTGGTTTTATTATAATTATATATAATTAATTTTTTTTGTTAGTTTTAGAAATATAAATAAAACTGTTGTAAATGCAACACAAATTTAACAAGGCGGTCTAAAAATATAAATATAACGATGGTAAACGTAATAAAAATTTAAGTTCTGAAATAAAATATCTAGATTTATTTACAAATGTTTCAAAAAGAAAAAATAAATACGTCATAAACTAAGTAGCAAGAGGCTGATCTCTGGTCCTCCCTCATGTAGGGCTCCCTCAGGTACTGGTGGATCGAGGCACTGGACAGAGTTAACAGCACCATCATCATCAGAAGGAGGAGGAGGAGGAGGCTAGATGACGAACCGAGGGACAGGGGGAACCTGTGGATGCTGCTCGTCCGGGAACAGGCAACTCCACGACCGCTCGAGCATGAAGTTTGTGATATCACGCCACTACGCATGCTGAGCGTAGTAGTAATCAACCTGTTGTTGCATCTGCTGCTGCTGCTGTGTTGCTGCAACCTGTGTCCGAGCCAAATCTGATCGCAGTTCCTCCATAGACTTGTCCCTTGGACGTCTGACACTGGACGTTTATGCTCTAGAGCTGCCAGCCTTAGAGGCAACACTCCTACCATAGACCATGCTAGGTCTGGCGCCTATCCCCGTCCCCCGCATACGTCGGGGTGCTCAGCCTGACCCCGAACCGCCTTCAAAGGAGCCGTGGGGTCTACAGACCCCTGTCACTCCTTAGCCTAGGTCTCTCGCAGCTCAGCTTGCAAATGTTGCATATGCTCTTTCCATTTTATGAAACAATTACTTATTAGCATTTTTCATAATAAAGTTGGTTTTATAAACAATATAATAATAAAATCACTTACAATGGTTGCCTTTGCCTGCTGAGAGGTTGGAGTCCCGTCACGGTGTCTGTGTGTGATAGCGAACAACTTCCCATAGTCCGTCTGACGGTTCTTCTGCTGTGCCTTCCTCTCCTAAAATAATTACAAAATTCAATTAGTATTATCAAAGGAGTCGTGGGGTCCACAGACCCCTGTCACTCCTCAGCCTAGGTCTCTCGCAGCTCAGCTTGCGACTGCTGCATCTGCTCTTTCCATTTTATGAAACAATTACTTATTAGCATTTTTCATAATAAAGTTGGTTTTATAAACAATATATAATAAAATCACTTACAATGGCTACCTCTGCCTGCTGAGAGGTTGGAGTTCCATCACGGTGTTTGTATGTGATAGCGAACAACTTCCCATAGTTTGTCTGACGGTTCTCCTGCTGTGCCTTCCTCTCCTAAAATAATTATAAAATTCAATTAGTATTATCAAAACATATACATTCTTTATAATATGAAATAACCAGCTAAAAGTAATTGATTTTGTGAAAAGTTACCAGCTCGCTGTAAGTGACAGCAAAGGTCTTCAATCCTGCTGTGTGGTGAAACGTCTGTTGCCCACGGCACCTCTTGTTTTTCTGAGAAAGTGCCTGGGAAAAAATAATATTAAATGTATTAAAACAATATAAAACATTTATAATTAATAAAATCATAAAATTAATTAAATTTAAATTATAATTTAATAATTATCAATTACAAAATTATTTATAATTAATCTAATAAATACATTACTTGCCCGTCAGCGCTCCTCCTGAACTGGACAAAACTAGCCCAGTCGTTCGGTGGGATGTTCTCGATCAGTTGCTCCAAAGGCATCGTCTCATCCTTATCCACACTAAGGAAGAGACGATTTCTTCTGTTCCTTCAGCCATCGCCCATCTTCATCAACATATACCTCTTCTGGTTGGCCCGAATGGCAAACCTCAGCTGTAAAAAAGAATTTAAATATGAATAATTACAAATAAGACAATTAAAATATATTTATTAAATAGAATTAATTACAAAAAATACAGTATAATTAAATACTATTAATTACCTGCACCACCTCTTCCCACGTCAGGTCCTTCGGCCCTTTTAGAACTTTCCTCCACATCCTGAAGTAAAGGGGGAACTGCATCCAATTTGAGCCTAAGTCGTTCAGGAAGTGGTTGAACAGGTGACCCCCATTATCGATGGGCTGGTTCGTGCCCTCATTCCACAACACTACAACTTGTAGTGTCCGGTCCATGTTGTTCAGACCGGCCACGTCCAGCCTCCTCATGGACACGTTCCCCTGCTCATCTGTACAATTTACCGCACGTTAGATAATTTGTAATTCAAATTTAACATTTTGAATTTAAATATATAATTTATTGAATAAAAAAATTTATTTAACTTGGACCTCCACCTCAAACCCAATAGACCGCGAAGACAACTCTCGTGGGTTGTTCTGCTCCCATGCCTCCTCCTCATCGAGGAACTACTTCATCTCCCTGATCCCAATCGGGATCTCGAAGTCCTCATTCACGTCATAGTCATCGACGCTAATATCTCCCTCTCCCAGATTAAGCACCTCTGGTGCGGTCGTCTCCTTTGGGACGGTCTGCAGTGGCTGTGATAGGGCCGACTCCTGTGGCTGCTGTGGGGAGATAGGCTGAAATGACGCGGTCACCCTCCCTCCGCACTGCCCCCTCCTCTACTGTTGCCACCCCGCAGAATTCGTCTTGGGACCTCAGGCTCCTTCCCCTTGTCCATTCCTGAAGCCATATCAACTACAAAAATTAAAAAAAAAAGATTTAGTCACATTTATATGTAAAATTATAATAAAAATACAAATAAAATAAGTATTGTCCGTACCTCAAGAGATAATGAAAAATGCTAGAGAAAAAACTCTCCGAAAGACGTCAGAACGCTCAGATCTAAAGGAAAACTCAGAGAAATTTCAGAAAACAAAATGGCCAAACGGGAAAAAGGAGAGGCGGCGCACCTTTTATAGTTGAGGATTTTGTAGCGGTTATTGAAAAAACTGCTACATCAACCATTACAAAGAAGCTAGGGTGGCAAAATTTTGTGGTGGTTACGAAATAACCGCTACAAATATGACGACCCTTGAAGTTCTGTAGCGGTTACGATAGCATAACCGCTACAAATGTGATGACCCTTGAAGTTCTGTGGCGGTTATATTTCCAGAACCGTTACAAATAGGCAACCTTTGGTATTTTGTAGCAGTTCAATTCGTGGTAACTGCTACAAAAAAACGATACACTATTGGTGCCACTAAATGGCGCAAACTTTGTAGTGGTTTATGTGTTGTAACCGCAACAAAATTGACAGGAAACTCCCGTTATATTTTTAGCGGTTATTTCCTATTAACAACTACAAATAATGTTGCTAATCTGTCGCGCCATTTGATGCATAGGTTGCCGCTACAATATTGTAGCCGTTTATGTTTAAACCGCTACAAATATCAACATTTGTAGCCATTAATATTAACCGCTACAAATTCACCATTACAAAACCCCTGTTTTTTTTTTTTATATATAGTAAAACTTTCAAAGTGATGTTGCTCGTAAAGAAACTTTTGGGGTAACATTGTTTCTATATGATAACTTTTAGAGCAAAATCAAACTTTAACTCTTTTTGGATTCCTGGGTAATGATTTGAGCTTTGCATGGTGCAGGATGTTATTTGTCTTAATTTTTATTTAGAATTACCTGTTTCGGGAAAAGAGAGGTTATGGTTATCATTATGTAACTTTGATTCTTGAATTATTTTTTTGATAAAGGATTCTTGCATAGTTTGAAGTTTTGAACGAAAAAAAATATTTTCCCCTCCTCTAGAAGACAATACGTACATACAACCCAACAAAAAATGGCATTATTTGCGATCAAATATTTCGTTAGATAAGTTGTGGAAACTATGGCAGGCTGTATACTATTAGTATTTTATTTTAAACCATGGGCCACAAAAATATTTTATTTTCATCTAATTCATTGCATCATCCATGCTACACTCCACTTCCACAATATCATTCAATACCTCCACTGAATTTCATTAAAAAAGAAAACCACTAATATATCTATACCAGATTATTTAATGTAATGCTGATTCAAGTGACTAATTTTAAATTCAAGCATTGTTAGGCATAAATAAAATAATTCTATTAATATTTTTTTTCCATTTATAAAAATTAAACTTTTATCCTCTAAGCAACATGAAGTTCATTTTAATTGATCTAACAATCATTTCATATATATATTTCTTTTCTTTTGACTAAATCCACCATATTTTACTGTTATTGCAAGAATACTTGGCACATATTGGATTATTGGTAACAACTAACAAGTAAATTTTAGTCAATCAGGCTGATATGAAAAGAAACCAAGTAGTTCGCTGCACCTAGTATCGGTCATAGACTGTTTTGTACTGCCCAAGATTTTCATCCGACCAAACCTCAGATTGATGCAAAATTGGACTGGTTTGGTACATGAACACTACTTTATAAATTAGTTTTTTTTTAAGTGAAAGAGGGAATATGTGGCCGTTGACTGCCATCAAGAAAGTTTAGAGGTAGCATCCGGCGGGGAATTGGGTTTGATTTTCTTTAGGGGTTCTACAAAACGCTTAACATCTCTAACCCGCCAAATGTATTTGACCTTAAGAAGTCCAAGGTTGTAGGTCCTATAACCCAACAAGGGACCGAGAAGAAGAAATTTCATCGTTTCAATATCTATGTGTGAAATCCGACATTGATGACAGCTCCAAGAATGTGAATAGACATACGTGATTCTCACTTTCCCCTCAAACTTGTCACCAATCAAATACTATTTCCTCTTCGAAATCACTGAGTGAATTCACACACCCCCAGAGATGAGAAATCCAACTCCATTGTTCTTCTTCTTCTTCTTCTTCTTCTTCTTCTTCCTGAGCTGTGTGAATTCTCAGTCTGAACTTTATGCTCAAGAACATGAAGTTTTGCTGAGGATGAAACAGTACTTTAACAACCCATCTTCTCTCATTCACTGGACAAATTCATCATCTCATTGTTCATGGTCTGAGATAACGTGCACCAATAACTCTGTTACAGGGCTCGCTCTGATCAACATCAATATAAGCCAACCGATACCAACTTTCATCTGTGAGCTTAAGAATCTCAGTTCTATTGATTTTCAATGGAATTCCATTCCTCTGGAGTTCCCAACGTATCTCTACAATTGCCCCAAGCTGGAGTACGTGGACCTCTCTAATAATTACTTTGTTGGTAAGGTTCCAGATGACATTGACCGATTGGCCGGCCTGCGTTTTCTTAACCTCGGCGGTAACAACTTCTCCGGTGAGATTCCGGTGAGCGTCACCAAGTTAAAAGAGCTCACAACTCTTCAGCTTGACTGCTGCCTATTTAATGGCACCATCCCAAGTGAAATAGACAACTTATCCAATCTTGAAGTCTTAAATTTGGGCTTCAACCTATTCTCACCTTCACAGTTTCCTTCTAACTTCATGAAGCTCACGAAATTGAAGGACTTTGAGATGTCTCTCTCCAACTTGACCGGTGAAATCCCTGAAAGCATCGGGCAACTGGCGGACTTAGAGACATTGGATTTGTCCATGAATCAGTTAAGTGGCAACATTCCAAGTAGTTTGTTTATGCTAAAGAATCTGAGCATTATGTTTCTTTGGAAGAATCAGCTTAATGGTGAGCTACCTCAAGTGATTGAAGCTTTAAACTTGACCATCGTTGATCTTACTCGGAACAAGCTTACAGGGAAGATACCAAATGGCTTTGGGAATCTCCAGAAGCTAACTGGTTTGAACTTTGGTCTTAACCAATTATCAGGTGAGATTCCAGAAAGCTTAGGTCGTCTTCAATCTATAATGGACTTTAATATCTTCTTCAACAATTTATCAGGCAATATTCCTCCCGATTTTGGGCTCCATTCAAATCTTAGAAGATTTGAGGTTGCTTCGAACAATTTCATAGGTAGTCTCCCTCAGAACTTGTGTTACCATGGAAATTTATTTAGATTAACTGCTTATGACAATAAACTCAGTGGAAAATTACCAAAATCACTTGGAAATTGTAGCAGCTTGCTAGAGTTGAAAGTCTACAATAATGAACTCTCTGGTGAAATTCCTAGTAGCCTTTGGGTGTCTCAGAATTTGTCAACTTTTATGATCAACGACAATAAGTTCACAGGTGAGCTTCCTGAAAAATTGCCTGTGAATGTTTCGCTCATGACAATTAGTTACAACCAGTTTTCTGGTAGAATCCCAACAGGAATATCTTCCATGAAGAATCTGGTTGTGTTTAATGCAAGTAGAAACCTCTTTAATGGAAGTATCCCACAAGAGCTAACCAGTCTTTCTCTGCTAGCAACTTTGTTGCTTGATCAGAACAAACTTTCTGGGCCACTTCCATCTAAAATTATATCATGGGAATCTCTGAGAACTCTAAACTTGAGCCAAAATCAACTCTCCGGCGAAATCCCAGATTCGATCGGTCATTTACTTGACCTTGCTCAACTAGATTTGTCAGAAAATCAACTATCTGGCCAAATACCATCTCAACTAGCCCTTTTGAGACCCTCTGTTCTCAACCTTTCCTCTAATCATTTGACTGGGAAGATTCCCAGTGAATTTGATAATCTTGCTTATGCCACCAGCTTTTTGAACAATTCTGGTCTTTGTACTGATACAGACGGATTAAACCTTAAATTGTGCAATTCTGGTTCTGTTCCTCGAAGTTCAAGCAAAGGCTCATCTGTTTCTGTTGGGATGATCATAGGCCTTGTCGTAGTAGCCTGCATAGCAATTTTCTTGTCATCACTTTTGACGATGAAATTCTACCAAAGGAGAAATCAAGAACTGGACACTTCATGGAAGTTAACTTCCTTCCAAAAGCTCAGTTTCACAGAATCAAACATCGTCTCATCCATGACGGATTATAACATCATCGGCAGTGGAGGGCACGGTACCGTGTACCGTATCGCCATCAACGATGATGTCGGCTATGTTGCTGTGAAGAAGATAAGCAACAATAGGAAGTTGGATCAGAAACTTGAGAATGCATTTATTGCGGAAGTTAAAATCTTAGGCACTATTCGTCACATTAACATAGTGAAGTTGCTATGTTGTATGTCTAATGAGGGTTCTCTGCTTCTTGTTTATGAGTATATGGAAAATCGAAGTCTTGATAAGTGGCTACACAAGAAGATTAGTAATGGCTCTTCAGATGGGTTGTCATCTTCTACAGTTCATAGTGTTTTTCTTGATTGGCCAAAGAGAATGCGAATAGTCATTGGGATTGCGCAAGGTTTGAGCTACATGCATCATGACACCTCACCGCCGATTATTCATCGTGATGTCAAAACAAGTAATATTCTCTTAGATTCTCAGTTCAATGCAAAAATTGCAGATTTTGGTCTTGCAAGGATGTTGATCAAACCAGGAGAACAAAATACCATGTCAGATGTTGTTGGCTCTTTCGGTTACATTGCTCCAGGTAAATAATGCCACATTGTATATTTTATATTCATTCATATCATATATATATATATATATATATGAGCTCGATAACTAATTTATAGATATTAAGAAAATTAGTTATTAGTAAATGTGTTTTTATTTTTCTTATATACCCTTTTTAATCATTTGCATTGAAAAGTACTTTTTTTTAGTATGTGATCAATAGAGAGAGTTTAGAAAAAAGTTATAAATTAGAGTGATAAAAATATATTGAGGTTTTATATTTAAAATCATTTACTAGCTCTTATATTTAAAATTGGAGGAAGTATATAATAGAATGTTGTACTATTGGTTATGACTAATATTATTATAGACTTGGTGCTAAGCTCGAGCCCACATTCTAGCTATGCAATGAACTCTATTTGGTCATTGGTTTTTCATCTTCACAGAAAAATTAGTAAATTATGCAGTTTAGTTCCCAGACATCACAAATTTATTACATTTCAATCCTTCCCTCACCTTTTGGCTTTACTTGACATACAGAGAAACTAATATGGGACAGAGTGCTTAGTATGGATTCAAATTAAATTTCGTATCTTTTAAACTGCACAAACTGATATATATGGATGCTATTTGAAACATACTAAATCTGTAGAATATGCACAAACAAAAAGAGTGAACGAAAAAGTTGATGTTTATGGCTTTGGGGTGATCCTGCTGGAGCTGACAACAGGAAAAGAAGCTAACTATGGAGATGAACACTCGTCTCTCGCAGAATGGGCATGGTGTCAGATTCGATTAGGAAGCAACATAGAACAAGTTCTAGACGAAGATGTTAAGGAGACCTTGAGCTCGTTGGAAATGTGCAGTGTCTTCAAGCTTGGGGTGATGTGTACAAGCAAAGAGCCAGCTAGTAGACCTTCCATGAAAGAGGCTCTGAATATATTGCTGCGCTTGAGAGAAACAGTTGGTTATGTAGAAATGAATTCTGGTCATTTTGAGGTTGTTCCTCTACTAAAGAATTCCAAAAGGGAGAGCAGGTTAGATATTGATGATAATGATAGCTAACTAGATTCATGTCTGTGTTATCAAATGTTGGGGTCTGATGAGTGAAAATTTGCACATATGGCAGCATGTGCTGTAACTTATCGATCTCATATCATTTTTGTAAAATCAAATAATAGAGGGTGTAAATATATGTGAAAGTTTTCAACAAAATCAAAATATACGAGTTACATTTCATCTTGAGATCAAATGTCTATTTTCCTTGTATCTCTTCTATATATCAATATATTATTCATACTTACGTAGTTTTAACTGATAAAAAGAAAAATATTATAGAGGTTTGATAAAAATAAGGTGAAATTATAAGGAGTTGATGAAAAAACCTACAGAGACATTAATTAAAATCACGTAAAACTAAGAACTTGATAAAAAGAAAAAAAATACATTGACCTAATTAAAAATAAGGTGAAACTACAGGAACTTATAAGTTAATTTCCTTTGTATATCTTCAATATATTATACATATTTTTTTATGTATGTGAATTATTTGAATTTGAAAGTTCTCTGTTATTGAATATAAGACCGACGCAAGAAATGTCATCACTTTCTGACTGTTATGTTTCCCGTGAACATGTATTTAGAAAGACAAACTCTTTGCGCCAATTGGTTTCTCAAGGTGCGGATCACTCCGAGGGTGATGTTTTATTTTGATTTTTGACCCATCCCTATCGAGTGTAGGAACTTTTCAGCTGCTGACATTTGTATGGAGTTAAATACTCCAAAGGCTAACTTCTCTTTCTTGTATGGTCTTGGCATTAGTACTTATTTATTTATTAAAAACTTTTTTCCTTAAAACAAACTCTCTCCACTGATTTTTCCTCTCTATCCAAACATAATTAGGAACATTATTATCTCTTTACTTTTCTCCCCCTCCATTTTCTCCTCCCCTACTTTCTCCCCATCCAAAACACACACTATTACTTAATGGTAAGAACATAATATTCTTATTGCCTTCCCTCGCCATTCAAACATTCAAAACTTAGATAACAATCTCAGTAACCATGGGTACTATTAATTCTAACAAAATTCATACCAAAAACATTAGTTGTCGTCACATAAAAGTGCGTGAACAGTCTGATATATCAAAATCATTCATATTTAAAGTTAAGTTTCTTGGAACCATTGTATCCATTATTCCAATTAGATTCTGCCATTTATATATTATTTTGTTCCTAACTACATTTAACCTTGTATGTTAATGGGGGGAAAATAGGACATATGGATTAGAACAATGGACGTAATACTCTTAAGGAACATAACTTAAGTTTTGTCCACTTCATTTTATCTACAATCCTAGTATATATATGGCTCTATCACAACAAGAAAAAAGGTTTTTTAGAGCAGTTAAAAATGGCTATTTAGACCGGTTAAATATTAGGTCTTATATTGAATCGTTTAAAAAGTCTGACACCTTTTAGACTGAATAATAGACAATTAGTCTAAAATATAAAGTTAAAAATTAAAAAAAAATAGAAAAATCCATATGTCAAAATTGCAGCGCAGAAGCGATTTTGAGATCTGGGTTTTCTGATTTTCTTTAATTTTATTTTTTAGAACGGCTTCTTGTGCAAATATTTTGAGATATGGATTTTTAGATCTGGATAAAATATCATAAAATCGCATAAAAGAAGCTATGCTTTTATGAGATCTCATTATAAAATTCATATCTTAATAAAATAGAAGAATATAAATTTGAAAAAAAAAATTACAAAAACAAGCATATCTAATAAAATCGCAACAGACCATCCAACAATAAAAATAAGCAACGAGTACGAATAAGCCAACAATAATATATTCAAGAGTAGAAAATATTAGATCAAACCATATATTCAAGTTTGTTAGATTTAGATAACAATAATATATTAGTTAAAATTAAAACAAAGATAAAGGAATTTGATGCATTATCTTAGAATAAATCTGGCGGCGGCATAGACAAGCATAGATCTGGGTGATGACTCAATGAGAGCTTAAGCTAGCACAATCTATATATGAAGAGCATATATTTGGACTTGACAAGCATGGATCTAGACATGACGAACATAGATCTAGAAGCCAATGAGAACGAAAAAGCCAACAAGCACAAAGGAAAAAAACTAATGTCTAGGAAACCATCGAATGAAGCTGGAGAAGTTGTTGCTCATTAAGTAGTTGGGGAGGAAATCACTGAGTGTGGTTTTGTGAGAGATGAGGAAAGGGAGAGCTTCAAAGAAATGGCAAACAAAGATGAACAGCTATAGAGATCATGAAATTTGGTTTTAAAGGGGCAGTCGAATGAAGTGTATATATTTTTTTTAGGGTTTAGATTATTTTATAGACCAGATTTAACAAACTCTAACATAAAAGCTTGTAAATATTTTTTTTAATAAAATACTTTTTGATATTGTTTTAAACCTGTTGTACAAACACTAGATTTAAAAAGTATATTTTAGACCAGTTGTATGCAAAATATATTTAAAAACTTATAAATATTATTTTCATAAAATATATATTAATGCTTTTTAGACCAATTTTTAAAGCAATTAGTTTAAAAAATATATTTTAGACCTGTTGTATGCGAACCGGTCAAAAATGTTACATATATTTATAAAAATATCACAAATCATAGTTTTTAAACCTTCTTTTTTTTTTTTTTTTTTTTTTTGCCAGCAAGTTTTTAAACCTTCTCTATCTATAAGATGTCTAAATATTACTGTCTTAAAGGCATTTTTCTAATAATGTATACTCTTAGCACCTCGAAAGGCGCGCATGTCTTCCCAGATGCCCTAGCTATACAAGTCCACTTCAACAAAAGGTCAGCATGCTCGTCAGGTACAAATTCTTCTATGCACAAGACACACCATGGTTACACACATTTGTAAGGTACACATCTAATGCGCCATTTAATCATCAACATTACTTTCAAAACGTATTTAATTTCTCAAGATATAATGTAATTATTCTCATAAACACATAGATCGCATGATTCATAACAGTTCAAACAAGACATTAGAACATGACTACCTACACCATATACAGTACTTACCATTATAACAAGCCACAAATGGGAGCTTTTTCCCGATTTATCCTAATGCCAATAATTCCCATTACACTCTGATAAGTAAAATATTTATATTTTTTTTTATATGATGCTTTTGTGGATAACATTTGAGCTTAATTTAATGAATTTGGGTATAATTGATAAATAAATAATGATTTTGACATAAAATAAAATTTCTTGAAAAATGCAAAATTTGACCCTGTTTCGGTTTTTAGGCAATATCTGGAGCTCTAGATATTAGATTGTGACGTTCTTTTATATAGATAAAAAGCTAAGAAAAAGCTCTACAACTTTCATGTTGAACCAAAAATCCAGTTTTGCCCTCAATATTCTCGAATTTTGTTTGAAATTTGAATATGTGAATTTGTCCCTGATTAACCTTTGCCCACTAATTTGACCATAACTTGAGCTTCAAATGTCGAAATGGGGAGATTCCAGTTGGATTTTCATGCTAAGATACAGAGCTATAACTTTCATGTAGATCATGTGTTGAAATTCCACCATTTTAGATGTCAAAATCAAGCAGCAATCAAGAAGTTTGGCAGCCTAACTTTCAAAGTTAATGTTGGAGGTTGAAGGTCAAGATGTATGCCTAACTTTTTTGGAAATTTTTGCACCTCCTCCATCTATAAATAAATGAGCTCAAGACACAGGGAAATACAACATCTTAGAGTTAATTTCATGCATTGTATTTGCTTCTTGCATGCCTCCTTCATGGAAAGCTTAACTAGTCCTCATTTATAGATGCTATAGGTTACCACCTACATGAAAAGTTTTACCTCCTATGTGGAAGGTTAGAGGGCTGTTTGATTTTATTTTTAAAAACCGTTTTTTTTAAAATAATAAAACAATAAAACATGTTTGGTAAACTGTTTTCAAAAAATTGTTTTAAAAACAAAAAATAAAGTTGTTTTTAAAAACTAAAAAATAAAAATCAGTTTTTACTTGTTTTCTTTTTTTTTCATATTTTTTATATTTTAAGGTCGTCACTTATGAACTATCAATACTATACTATCAGTGATGACCACCACCATATCACCACCAGCAACTAGGGCTGAGCAAACCACCAGCTACCTGCCCGTCCGCCCGCAACTCGGCTTTTTTTCCCCGTTTGAGCCCACCCATAATTGGGCCTGTAATAGGTACGGGTAACCCGTACCCGTTTATTGACAAACGGGCGGGGTACAGGTGCACCCACAGGTCACCCGTTACCCATTAATGAACCCGTGTGTGCGTGTGTATGTTAGGTTTCCTTTTTCCTTCTCAGTTGTCAAATCTCAATTTCATTCTTATCTCCTGCTTGTGCCTCACGCCCTCCCTGCCTGACTACTTCGCCCTCACCCAGTCACCCTCACGGCCTCACTGTCTCCCTCAATCACAATCAGATACTTAGATCGCTCTCCCCGGCCAGTCATTCTCGACAGAAAGCTGCTCAGCCCGTCGATCTCAAAGCCAACGGTGGACCTGAGTAGGGTCTCACCGTGTCACTCAACAAGGCTTGCTACAGTTCCCGATCCCATTCCTCTCATTCTCTGCTGTCGACCGAGGAGTCCCGACGATGGACATTTGACAATCCCATTTCTCTCCCACTCTGTTATCGAGTGCCAACCAAGGAGTCCCAACGGTGGATAGTCCCGACCGAGGATTTTTACTTATCTCTCTCTGATTTTTGGTTTTTATCTGTTGTGTTTTGATCTTCTTTGGTAGCATTCAGGTCTTGTGTTTTGGATCTGCTTCTTCGGTAGCAATGTAACCTTTGAATAATTGAATATGTTGCTCTCTCCTGTCCTGTTTTGTTTCTATATGCTTCTTTGGTAACATGATACTTATATTCTTCATTAGGCTATAGATAATGCATGTCTCTGATCCAATTTTGTTTCGATCTTCTATAGGCTAAACCTTGTCTTGTTCGAGTTTTTTTTTTTTTACAAAAAACATTGTTTTGCAAAAAAAAAATATGGCCATTTACATTGGATTGGATTCTATCATTTTGGAGGGAAAAAAATGGTTGGATGGCTAAACAGGCTCCCTATTCTGCAGCCCCAAAAAAAAATTCTGGGGTGGTTAAACGGGTTCCCTGGACCCGTTTAACACAACCCGTTTAACCCGTATCCGTTTAGGTACGGGTCAGACCGGTTCCCACACGGGTATGGGGCATGTTGACCCCCGGGTCAGACCCGCCCACCCGTGGCTCACCCCTACCAGCAATGTCACCTCCACATTACTTCAAAAACATATTTTTCAAAGCAACTATTCAAACAGATTTTTTTTATTTTTAAAACTTGTTTTTAAAAACTATTTTATAAAACTATTTCTGAAAACAAAAAAGTAAAACTAAAATCAAACAAGCCCTAGATTTTTCCATTTTCATGCATCTTGTAGTTGTATCTTTGTTTTAGAATTGAATAATTGAGTTTCATGCAATGTTTATGAAAATTTCAATTTATTTTGGTTTTGTTTTTAATTTCATCATGAGCTAAATTTCCATTTTCCTAGGGTGATGATATAGCTTACTAATGATGGATAGAATTTGAACTTATTAAATATAGTTTTAATTTTTCCTTCATGATTGAGTTTTGATTATTATTATTATTATTGATTGATTGGTCATCTTTTGAATAATTTCAATATGCATGTTGAGACCGGAAGGAAATGCATGTGTATAGATCCTATAATTGAAACCATAATTTGTATATGAAATAGGGATATATTCATATGGGTTGTATAGTCTTAATGAGTTCCATAAATCTTAATACATGATTGATTGCTTTAATTCATATAGTAATATATTGGATTACCAATTAATTATAAAATTGCTTGACCTTGAAAGAGGCTAGTAATTAAATTAGGAAAACTCGACTATCAATCATGTGAAATAAATTGGATTAGAATAGATATGTGATTCAATCCAAAATTTGTTAAATGAAATATGATCCCTAGGACTTTTTCTTATAGTTGTTTTCATACAAATTGTATTCATATTTAATTTTTTTATTTTGTACTCTCAATCACCAACTAATCGATCGATTAAATAGAATTAAAATTACTCATTTTGGTACTTAGTAATCAATCCTCGTGGGAACGATATTCTACTCATTTCTATATTACTTGGTTATGACAGTGTACACTTGCACTTTTTAATAAATCATTTACACTCGTAATATACTAGAATTAGATTAATGCATGCACTTAAAAAAATTACAAGTAATAATTAAATAATAAAATTACAAGAAAAAATTAAAAAAAGTTGGCCAGCGGGCTCGTTTAGCCCAAAATCAAACGGGCTGCCATTTCAACGGCCTGAACCCGATTAACCCGCCAACTCAGCCTGAATTACCACCTCTAGTCTAACTCACATTCCTGCTCGCCTTCATCGGTTGTGACATCTGGCTTTCACCGATTTCTCTGGTAAATTTTCTTGTCTCTCCCTTTCCTATGCTGAAATCTCAAACACAAAACTATCAAGACCAATATGTGACTATGTTGATGGACAAGGCATATGGAAATGGTCTTTGTTTGAAGACCGCTCACCACCAGTTATCATTCAAGAGATCTCTAAAACCAAGATCTCAATGTTCCCCTAAAATCCAACATGCTATTGGAATCTTGGAAAGGATGGATCATTCACTACTCGCTCTGCCTATCAAGAGATTGAATCTGGGAACTGGAAGGATGCAGAACCCAAGTGGACTAAGCTATGGAAATTACCAGTAGCTCAAGGTGTGAGAACCTTTTCCTGGTTGCTATTACAAGGAAAGCTGCTTACTAATGATGAAAGATTCAAAAGAGGGATGGCAACTGATAGAAGATGCCCATTATGTGATGAAGGTATAGAAAACATCAGCCATGTTTTCAAGAATTGCCCATTAGCTTCATCTGTATAGAGGAAGATTGTACCAGCTGACATTCAAGCAGAATTCTTTGGGACTGACATTATCAGCTGGCTATCATCACTACTGCGAAGTCCTCATCTACAAATATCCTGGAAGACGGGGTTTTTTATTACTTACTGGAAACTATGGGAAGTACGGAATCGTAGGCTTGCTAATGAGACATTCTCTTCTGATGGTCTTGTTGCTCAAGTTCGATCAATCGCTCATCACATGCAAAATAGTTTCGCACTTTTTACAGCAAACGCCTGAAATCTCATTTAGAGTGTAAAGTTTGTATTACAGTCATCTTACCTATACAGTCTCACTATATTGTACTTGCACAATTTTGATCAATGAAGTTCCTCTTTATTCCAAAAAAAGAGACCAGCTTTATGAGAGAGAAAGTTATTTATAAATAGAACCGAAGGGGGTAATTGTTAAATTTTTTTGCCAGCTAGGATAAAAAGAAAAAGATGGAAGCCAAATCCTCTGATACAACATGTGCATTTACATAAGCATTTTTTGTCAAAATGTATGCTCTAAATGGTCATCGTTATCAAAGTTAAAAGAGGTGGCATTCTACTCCTATTTTCATAAGCTTATGGGTATTTTTGTTCTAAAGAAAAGTTTACAATGCTGGATGCATATTTGAGAAAAGCTTATATGTAAGCTTTTTCCTTAATCCTTATCTTAATCATACACCAGTCCTCAAAGTATCAAATTTTGGCCAGTTGAGGTCCATATTTTTCTTATAATACAATAATACTTAAATTTCACAGTTTTATCTATGTTGATTGTAACCATGTGTACAAGTTTAAAATACTTCTTGAAATTATTATTCACAATATCATCTAACTGAAATTATTTTTACCCAACACTATCCAATATCAATTCGTTATATATACACATAGTATATATGATTGGATTACCTTCCTAACATCCACGTGGCAATTCTTAATCATGCAAATAATTCTTTAACCATAATTAACTCTGATTATATTGAATTAATTTTTTAATTAAGTGGGTTGTTGTATTCGTTAATTTACAATATTCCCACTTAAAAAGTAAAAGGTAATTAGTTGTAAATTAATGCTAAATCACTGCAAAAAAGGAAGCTGTACAGAAATTTTAAAATATTTGCACATGTTAATTTTCAACATTTCCTATAGGAAATGGGATATAGTTGTAAAATACTTTGTTTCTGCTTTCTAATTTTTTAAAACAGTTTTATAAAATTATTTTTAAAAATTAAAAAAGAAACATCTATTTGAATATTGTTTTTTTAAAAAAAAATATATTTTTAAAGTGATGTGTCGACAATGATGTGATATCAATAGTGATAAGTGATGTCTTCAAAAAAAAAAAAAACACATATATTTTTTTATTTTTTAAAAACAAATTTTTAGCTATTTGTTTTTTAAAAAATTTATTGAAAACAGTTTTCCAAGTTTTTTTTTTTTTGTTTTTAACAGATTTTTAAAATGGAATCAAATAAGCCTTTAATCACTGATTCCTATATCTATGGAGCTAAGTTGCAAATAAAATCCGATGAATGATTTTTAAGGAGTAATTTTATCTTTTCACATAAATTCTGATGGAATAGGACATCTATGGGACTTTACTAGAATTTAAAAATGTTTGGAAACTTAATCATAATTATTAAATGGGTCTTAAGCTAACCACCATTCTCCCTTTTGTTTTGTTTGGGAAATGACACTTTAGACCAATAAATCAATTAAATTTTGATTTGGGATTAAAGATTTAGAAACCATTATTGAGATAATTGTAATTTCGGTCAATTTTTGATTTAGTATTAGTGTGTTTTTTTCTCCTTATTAAATCTTTTAATTTTACTTGCACAATTAGCTTTTGTATATGGGTTAAGAATACTAACAGAATAAAGTTATATCGGCTAATGATAATAGTAAAATTTAAAAAATTTAATAAGAAAAAAAATATACAAGTATCAAATTGAAAATGGGAAGGAACTCCAGTTATCTCAAGAATGATTTTCCCCAAAAAAAATCACTACTTCATAAAAATAATTTATTTGACTGCTACAGTAGAAAAGGCACCAAATAGTCTGGTGAAATATCAGAACCATATGTACTGCCACGAAACCACCACATCAACAATTTCCAGCACATCCAAAATCCATAGAAAAGAAGGATAAGAAATGGGTTGTTGGCTTTTGTTGCGTAAAGTCAAGGTCTTCCGCTGCCCACCCTTTAGGTCGACATCTTTTGTCCTTTTCGAACGTGATGTGTTCAAACCTTCAACAATGGCGTGCGGTTGTGGGCCAGAAAAAAATAATAAACAATGGCGTGCGGCTTCCAGCTACCCACTTGATTTAGGTTCTGTTTCGGAATCCGTTTGGGTTTAAAAAACAAGCTCATCTGGGGGCTAAAAACTCTAAAAGTTTATTTGATGTGTTTGGGAAAGCTTGTGGGATGGTTGGGCTTATGAAGCAAATGGAGCTTTTATGAGAAGCTCATCCAAGTTACTTCTCTCAACTTTTATTTAAAAAATAGTTATTTTTTACACCGTCAATCCAAACACAAATCACATCTATAAAGCTCCTTTTTTCCTATGTGACTTTTTCAAAAGCCCATATGTAAAAAAAGCTCCTTCTCCACCGTTAATCCAAACAGGCACTTAAAAGTTTAAACTCCAACTTGCTTTAATAATTAGGGCTAAGGTGCATAAATAATCATGAATTTTGGTTAAAAGTGTAAAAGTAATAATAAACTATATAAAATGGAGTAAAACCGTTAAATAAGGATGTTGACCGTGCATTGACTGTTAACGGTTTTGTTTCATTTTACATAATTCATGGTTATTTTTGTTAAAAAAAATAGTTCATGATTACTTTTGCACTTTTGATCAAAATTCATGGCTATTTATGCACGCCCTAATAATTAATTATTCTGTAAAGTAAATATAAGATATATGTATTTAATTTAATTAAATTAAAAAAAAATTAATTAAATTAATTAATATTAATTCCCTCATTTTAAAAATATTAATTTTCTTATTAATTATTATTAAAAAACAATAATAAAAATAAAATAGAAAAAATATTGATAAATATAAAAAACATATTTTATATTTAAGATTAATAACAACTCACACATATTTATTTGTTTGTATTTTTTTTTTTTTTGCCAAGAACTCACACATGTTATAGGAAGGGAAAGGAAATGAGGGATTATTTATTCATGTCACATCATTAAATAATATCCTATCAGTACGTGCCACGTGAATTTGAAGTCAAACTTGTTTGTGCGAGATGGTGTGCGTTTGGAATGGCTTATTTTTGTCCAAAACGTGCTTATAATTCGTGATTCACGGTATACGAGATAAGTATGTGAGAGGAGTTTTTTCTCGGCTTGCGTAATAAGTGCGTTTTTCCTGTACAAAACGCTTACACAAACAAGCCCATGATCGGATTCCATTTGGATTTCGATCCCTCTGTATCACTAAGGTCCTGTTTGGTTGGAGGGGAGGGGAGGGGATGGAAAAAGATGAAAAATGAGTCTCTATATCTTTATTTGGTATGAAAAATTGGAGAAGAGGGGTTTTAAAAAAGGAACTCCAAATCCCTCTCATCCCCTCATTTTTATTTCCTTCAAATTAGAGGATTTAGGAGGGGATGGAAAATGAGCCCATTTCCTTCCATCCTCTCCCTTCAAACCAAACAGGCCCTAAGACAATAACAAATATAATGTCCTGCTTGGTATGGTGGAATTAAAGGCATGGAATTGGAATTGTAATTCAATTCCATGAGTTGTGCATGTTTGATATAAAAAAATGGTCATGGAATTTAATTCTATATGGAAGCCAAATGGGGTCAATTCCATCAAACTCAATTCCACCCAAATAGCTAAGTTTTGCAATTCCATGTCTTCAATTCCAACCTTGCCCTTTCTGTGATGAGACCCAGGTTCAGGAACCCGGACCGGACCTGCCTGTCTGGCCCGAAAACTGGTGAACCGGTCTGGTCTGGTTTCCAATTTTTTTTAAAATTTTTTTTTATATTTTTCCTTTAGAATTTCATACTATAAGCCTAAAATTTTCAATTTCTTACAAATGAGAGGGATTTTTTATTTTTTAATTATAAAGGCATTTTGGTCTTTTCACATATAAATTAGGACTCATTTCCATGATATACCAAATATACTTTTAAACCTCATTTCTATTTTTATATCCATTTCGATTTCCATCAACATCAATTCCATCCTCTCCCCTTGAACTCATTCACTCTGATATTTGGGGCCCCTCACCACACACATCCCTTGATGGCTATAAATATTATGTCCACTTTACCGATGCTTACTCTCGGTTTACTTGGTTTTATCCTTTACGTCGCAAATCAGACTTGTATGATGTATTTCTTGAGTTTAAAAGGATGATTGAATTGCAGTTGAATCGTAAAATCCTAGCTTTTCAGTCTGATTCTGGTGCTGAGTATTTAAAACTTGGCACATTCTTAAAGGCCAATGGTATTCTGCATCGTTTATGCTGCCCTTATACTCATGAGCAGAATGGCCTAGCTGAAAGGAAACATAGGTCTATTGCTGAAACTGGATTGACTTTATTGGCCACCGCATCTCTTCCTTTGTTTCTCTGGGTAGAGGCTTTTACCACTGCTGTCTATTTGTTCAATCGATTACCTAATCGCCTGCTGGGTCATATTTCTCCATTTGAGTCTTTATTTGGACAAACACCAAGTTACTCTCATCTTCGTACTTTTGGCTGTTCATGTTTTCCTTTGACAAGACCTTATAATAAGCACAAATTGGATTTTCGGTCTGTCCATTGTATCTTTCTTGGCTACAGTGCTTCTCATAAAGGCTATCGGTGCTGGGATCCTACTGGTCGTATGTATGTTTCAAGGGATGTAGTGTTCTTTCCTTATTCTAGTCTTGTTTCCTCTTCTTCCATTTCTCCTTCCATTAGTCCATCCTCTTCTCTTCTTCCGTCCCCACCAATTGTGCGTCCTGTGTCTTCTCAGTGTATTGCTACTAACATTCCTCTGTCTCCTATAGATACTTCTGATCTTAACAGGTCTGAAAGCACTAATGCAAGTAATGATGGTAGCTCTTCATTACCTACTACGAGTTCTACCAGCTCTTCATCTACTGCTGATGCTTCTTTGCCATCTTCTTCTCCTGTGGCCGATCATCCAAGAAGGATGGTCACAAGATCTATGCATGGTATTTTTAAACCTAAGGTCTATAGTGTTGACACAGAACCACATACTGTTGATGAAGCACTTGCTTCCTCTGTTTGGAAACAGGCTATGGATGAAGAATATGAAGCTCTTCTTCGAAACAAGACTTGGCATCTTGTTCAGCTACCATCAAATAGGCATGCCATAGGTTGTAAATGGGTGTGGAAACGGAAGACTAATCCTGATGGCTCTACTGCCAGATATAAAGCCAGATTAGTGGCAAAGGGGTTTCACCAACGAGAAGGTTTTGACTTTAATGAAACATTCAGTCCTGTAGTCAAACCAGTCACAATTAGAGTTGTTTTGTCTATTGCTGTGTCACAACGTTGGTGTATTAGGCAGATTGATGTCAATAATGCCTTCCTTAATGGGTCTCTTCATGAAGAGGTCTATATGCTTCAACCTCCAGGGTATGAACATGCTAACAAAGCCTTGGTGTGCAAGTTGGACAAAGCATTGTATGGTTTAAAGCAAGCCCCGCGAGCATGGTTTGAAACATTAGCTGGTGCATTTCGACAGCTTGGTTTTGTCAGTAGCAAGTGTGATCAGTCCTTATTTGTCAAGGTTCAAGGTTCTGATATCTTTTATGCATTAGCCTATGTTGATGATATTATCATCACAGGTACTTCCTCCTCTATGATTTCTGAGTTTATTAGAGTATTACATACAAAATTCTCTCTCAAGGATCTTGGGAATCTCAATTATTTTCTTGGTATTGAGGTGCATCGGTTACCAGGTGGTGATTTGGTTCTATCTCAAACCAAATATGTCAAGGATATCCTCAAGAAAGCAGGCATGATTAATGCCAAAGGAGTTTCTTCTCCTATGGTTTCTAGTCTGAAGTTGTTTAAAGAAGGTCCCCATGTTTTTAGTCATCCTGAGTTGTACCGATCAGTTGTAGGCGCTCTTCAATATGCCACAATTACCCGACCAGAGATCAGCTTCTCTGTGCATAAGGTGTGCCAGTTTATGCAGTCTCCCCTTAAGGAACATTGGACGGCAGTAAAGAGAATCTTACGCTATCTTGCTGGCACCATCTCTCATGGTTTTCTTCTGCGTCCTTCCTCTTCTCGTTCCCTTGTTGCTTATTGTGACGCTGACTGGGCAGGAGATTGTAATGATCGCCGAAGCACCAGTGGTTATTGTATATATTTTGGTCACAATTTGGTTTCATGGTCATCCAAGAAGCAACCAACTGTGTCAACCTCCAGTACTGAATCTGAGTACCGTAGTATGTCTTCCACAGTTTTTGAAGTTCTTTGGCTCAAGTCTTTGTTTTCTGAACTTCGGGTTAAGCTGCCTACACCTCCTAAGCTCCTGTGTGTTAATCAAGGAGCAGTATTAATCACTGCCAATCCAGTGTTACATGCGCAAACAAAACATCTTGAATTAGATCTTTATTTTGTTAGAGAGCGGGCCCTTCGCAAGGAAATTCAAGTGTGTCACATTCCTGCAACTAGTCAAATTGCTGATGGTTTGACTAAACCACTTCCGGGTTCTCAGTTTGCAGAATTCAAGGGACATCTCAGAGTAGGAGAGTACATTAAATTGAGAGGGCATAATAGTGTAATCAAGTAGTCAGTACATTAGTTAGTATGTAACTAAGTCTGTTAGCATGTGTAACTGTTTGTACACTAGGCACGTGCGTGTGTTAGTAAGGTTCACTCTCTGACTTCTATATATTATGTACAGTAACTGTGATCTAATAAGATTCAACACTTCACTTTCATATCTACCTTTCCTCTCCTTCTCTGAACACCTTTAATTATCTAAACAAAGTCTCGGAATACTAAGCAAATTTTTAGATATATCTGGAACATGAAGAATATCTTTCAGTTTGAGTTTATACTGAGAGTGTGGAAGAAAGGACGTAGAGGAACCAGTGCAATGAACTAACAAGCCTAAGCCATCTCCTACAAAGATCTTATCAAAGCATTTATTACCTGACTTGTCAGTGATAAGCTGATCATCACGAGTGATATGACTAGTGGCTCCAGAATCCAAATACCAGTCAGGATCAGCAACACATTCAAAAGTGGCAACTAACGCTGTGGATTGATCACGCTTGTTAGACAAGGAGAGACCAGTAAAGGACTCATCAAAACGGTACCAGCAGTCACGAACATGATGACCTTTCTTTTCACACAGCTGACACTCCAGGCCATTCTTAGAATGAGAAGAGAAGCCAGAGTGAGAAGACGACGAAGAACGTCCTCGGCCACGTTGATGCCGACCACCTTGCGATCGGCCACGGCCTCGAAAGGAGGATTGCTGTGATTTAGTGTGAGACAAGTTCACAGAAGGCACAGCAACAGAAGATAGCTTCTGGTTTTTATCAATCCGAGCCTCTTGTGAAATTAGCAGAGACTCAATATCATCAATAGTATATGGATCTGACCTCGTGGTAATCGCAGTAATCCACGGATCGTATTCATCAGTGAGACCATCAAAGATGACCTCAATGTGATCGGACTCACTCACAGGATGTCCAATTCCAGCTAGAGCATCAGTAATCCCTTTGATTTTCAAGAGATAGTCATTGGCAGAAAGATTTCCTTTCTTGATACTCTTCAGTTGCGCCTTCAATTGACGAACCTTTGCACGCGTTTGAGACACAAAATGACTCTGGATCTTGTCCCAAATCTGCAGCGAGGTTTGACAACCAGCTACTCTGGTGAGCATCGCATCGGACATGGAGCACGAGATCCAGGATGCCAGCAATTGATCCTGGCGATTCCAATCACGATAGGCAGGATTGAGACGAAAACCCTCAGAATCTTGATCATCAGGAAGAAATTGCGGTGGTGGCGTCACCGAGCTATCAATGAACGATTGCAGATCATGGCCGCGAATCGCCGAAAGAATCTGGTGTTTCCAGATCAAAATATTGCTCTCATCGAGCTTGACAGACACAAGATGAGAGAATGTAACAATATCCTTCTTGGACAGAGATGAAGAGGGAAGAATTGAAGAGGTTGAAGACGAAGTCATTTCACTTTCTCAGAATCGAAAGCTCTGATACCATAAAGGTGTTCAGAGAAGGAGAGGAAAGGTAGATATGAAAGTGAAGTGTTGAATCTTATTAGATCACAGTTACTGTACATAATATATAGAAGTCAGAGAGTGAACCTTACTAACACACGCACGTGCCTAGTGTACAAACAGTTACACATGCTAACAGACTTAGTTACATACTAACTAATGTACTGACTACTTGATTACACTATTACTATTTCCATCAACATCAATTCCATTGTTTCAAACGGCCTTAAGGGAAATACAAGGGAAATGGGGAGAAGCTGAAACCCTAACAAATATAAAAATTTTGTCCTAGTCTTTCCTTCAAAGAATTTATAATGGCCATTATCAATTTACCAGAGATGACTCAAGCGAGCAATGATGGTTTTGGACCCTCTGGTTTGCCTTTCACTTTTCTCTTGGGGGCCACTCTAATGGCATTGACTCTCTGTTCTGAGTCTTCAGGCATGTTCGAAGATTGAACACTGTAAGTACATCACCTATATCTTCTTCTTCCTTGAGCAATGATTTGGTGAGTAAAACAAGTAAGAACTTGAAGGGAAAAGAAAAACCCCTCTTTCTTGCCAAGATGCCATATTACTTATTCTCCATTTTCTTCTTCTTCTTCTTCTTCTTCTTCTTTGTACTGAGTGATGCTGAGAGTAATAATAAGTCTCAGCTGTATGATCGAGAACATGCAGTCCTACTTAACATGAAACAACACCTTCATCCATTCCTCAATCAGTGGGTCCCACCGAATTCCTCCCATTGTTCTTGGCCTGGGATCGACTGCACCGATGGCTCTGTCACAAAACTAGATTTTGGAAACATGAACATTACCAAAACCATACCTCCTTTCATCTGTGACCTCAAAAATCTCACCTTTATTGATTTTCAGCTTAATTATTTTTCTGGGGAGTTCCCAAAATTTCCTTACGACTGCCCCAAGCTTGAGTACCTTGACCTCTCCCAGAACAACTTTGCGGGTCCGATTCCAAATGATATTGACCGATTGGCCAACCTGCGTTTCCTTAATCTTGCCGCCAACTATTTCTCCGGCGACATTCCGGCGAGCATAGGAAGGTTGAAGGAGCTGAGAAATCTCCAACTTTACTTCTGTAGATTTAACGGCAGTATCCCAGATGAAATAGGCGACTTGTCCAATCTTGGATTCTTAGACCTGAGCGTAAACACCAATCTTCCTCCTACACAGTTGCCGGCGAGCTTCACCAAGTTGAAAAAAGTGAAAACCTTTAGGATGAAATTCATGAATTTGATAGGGAAAATTCCAGAAAGTATTGGGGAAATGGTGAGTTTGGAGGAATTAGATTTATCGGAGAATGGCTTAGATGGGCAAATCCCCAGTAGTTTGTTTGCTCTGAAGAATCTAAGCATATTGTATCTTTGGAAGAACAGGTTATCTGGGGAAATACCTACAGAAATTGAAGCTCTGAATCTGACTGTACTGGATGTTTCTAGGAATTTTCTTACTGGAAAAATCCCAGATGGTTTAGGGAAGCTCAAAAAGCTAACAGGTTTGAGTCTGCAAATGAATCAACTATCAGGAGAGATACCAGAGAGCCTTGCTCATCTGCCAGCTCTAGTGGATTTCGTGGTTTTTGAAAACAGTCTATCAGGTACTCTACCTCCTTACTTTGGTCGTTATTCGCCACTCGAAACCTTTCAGGTTGCAACCAATAGATTGACAGGAAAATTGCCAGAGGATTTATGTTACAATGGCAAGTTAGTTGGGGTAAGTGCTAATGACAACGATCTAAGTGGGGAGCTGTCAGAATCATTAGGAAGCTGCAACAATAGCCTGCAATACTTGTTTCTTCAAAATAATAGTTTTTCAGGCAAAATCCCTGCAGGCCTGTGGACGTCATGTAATTTGGTGACTTTAATGATCAACAGCAACAAGTTCACCGGCGAGCTACCTCAAAGATTGGCTTGGAATCTTTCAAGTTTGATCATAAGCAACAATCAATTCTCTGGTAGAATACCAGTAGGAGTATCTACCTGGAAGAATCTGGTCAAGTTTGAAGCTGGTAAGAATCTCTTCAATGGGAGTATTCCACTAGAGCTAACCACTCTTCCTAAGCTAACAAATTTGTTGATTGATCAAAACCAGCTAACAGGTCCACTTCCATCAGAAATCATATCTTGGAAATCTCTCAATGCTCTAAATTTGAGCCACAATCAACTCTCTGGACCAATCCCAGATTCTGTTGATCGTTTACCCAACCTATCACAACTAGACCTGTCAAATAATCAGCTCTCCGGTCTTATTCCACCTCAGGTTGGTAAATTGTCAATGACCCTCACAAACCTCAATCTCTCCTCCAATCTTTTCATAGGGAAGATTCCTAGTGAATTTGAAAATCCTGGCTTTTCTGATAGCTTTCTAAACAATTCTGGCCTCTGTGCTGATACCAAAAAGCTAAACCTTCCCTTGTGCAATTCCGGTTCTGACCTTCAAATTGAAAGGTTAAGAAAGAGATCATCTGCATCTCTTCCTTTGATCATAGGTCTAGTGATTGTGGCCTCCTTAGCAGCTTTCTTGGTTTTTCTCTTGATTGTTAGATTATACAAATCAAGAAAGCAAGAATTGGATAATTCATGGAAGTTGACTTCCTTCCAGAGGCTAAGTTTTTCAGAAATGAACATTGTGTCATGTTTGACAGATCATAATATTATAGGCAGTGGTGGGTATGGTACGGTATACCAAGTCCCTGTAGATGGTTTAGGCTACGTCGCTGTGAAGAAGATATTCAGTAACAAGAAGTGGGAGCAGAAACTTGAGGATGCATTCCTAGCTGAAGTTGAGATTTTGAGCGACATTCGTCACAACAATATCGTGAAGCTGTTGTGTTGCATGTCAAATGATGATTCCCTGTTGCTTGTGTATGAATATCTAGAAAACAATAGCCTTGATCGCTGGCTGAACAAGAAGAATAGGTTAAATCATAACTTTGTCCTTGATTGGCCGAAAAGATTGCAGATAGCCATTGGAGCTGCACAAGGTCTGACCTATATGCACCATGATTGCCCACATCCCGTTGTTCATCGTGATATTAAAACAAGTAACATCCTTTTGGATTCTGAATTCAATGCAAAAGTTGCAGACTTTGGTCTAGCAAGAATATTGATCAAGCCAAGCGAACTCACCATGTCAGGTGTAGCTGGATCATTCGGCTATATTGCTCCAGGTGATTTCCTTGCAACCATATTTCTATCTCTTTTAAGTGTTCATATGCATACATGAGTTTCAATCTAACGCGAATTCTCGCTTTGAAATGCAGAATATATTCAAACAACGAAAATCAATGAAAAGATTGATGTGTATAGTTTTGGAGTGGTGTTGCTGGAACTTACAACTGGGAAGGAAGCGAACCGTGGCGATGAACACTCGTCTCTTGCAGAATGGGCATGGCGACATGTGCAACTAGGTGGAGATGTAGAGGAAGTTCTAGACAAGGAAATTATGGAAGCATGCCATATGGAGGAAATATGCCGTGTCTTCAAACTTGGGGTGATGTGCACTGCAATACTGCCAGCTAGTAGGCCTTCCATGAAAGAGGTTCTGCAAATACTGCTTCGTTGCAGGGACCCGTATGGTTATGGAGAAAGGAGTCCTGGAGTCTTTGATGTTGTTCCCCTCCTGAGGAATTCCAAGAGGGAAAGTAGATTGGATATTGATGATGATTTATAGCATCACTGGCTTCAATTTTGAAGTAAATCCTTTCAGGTAATGCGGAAGAACACAAACAACATCAGTTTCGACGAAGTCAGAATCTGGTGTTGATGGAAGCAAAGGACAACTTTGCCCCCAAAAAAAGAAACGGACAATTGATCTAGATAGTTGTGACTTGAGAGCAAGGAATGATCAGGTTGGTTCCACTTCAACTTCCAAATGGTGGAAAATGAATTTTGTTCTTTTAGAGAGAAGTGAACAAGTTGATCATGTAACAAAGTTGTATAATAATGTCACTGTTGGAAATAAGGAGGTGTTCACACGTTATCACCACTATGTAATATATACTTCTCCTGTCCATAATATATGGCAGTTTAATTAATTTGCAGGAAACTAGAAGTGATGGTTAACTTACTAAATATGTCTTAAATTGAAACTTTTTTCATTTTTACCCTTATTGAAAAGTGAGTTCGAAAATTTAATGAGTAAACAAAATTAAAGATGAGTATTAATTATAGGGACTTATATTTTTTACTAAGCTATTCTTCAAGAAACGTCCTACATTATGGATTGGATGGAGTATTAAAGAATTTCAGCATTCTGCCATCTGTTCCTTTCAAGCGAACTCACCATGTCAGGTGTAGCTGGGTCATAGAACTTGTTACTCTTACTTTGCACATCAGTTTCTGAACTCTTTATTTATTTATTAATTTATTTTTTGATACATTGGAGAAGGTAAAAGAGACTAATCTACAAGACAGGAATTAGAAAACCTCCCCGATATAGGTGTAAAATGGAGTCCAGGTGGGAGAGCTAGAGCACTTCCCGCAAGATCATCAGCTTCCTGAGCCACTCTCTCTGTAGCATACTATTAATCTCAGCAATAATATTGTCATGAGCATGCAACTCACTAGTTCCTTGCTGAATCAGTTCAACTGCTTGGGAGCAATCACTTGTCATGCTTATCTTCCTAAAACCTTGGTCCCATGCTCTACGAAGTCCCATGAAACACGCCCACAACTCAGCGTAGAGGGTCACCTGCTATGATATTAAACATGAAAAACTCAACGGGCATGCCCTCATGATCCTTGAGAATCCCTCCACAAGCTGCTAAGTAGTGGTAAATGAGTAAGCTCCATCAACCAAAACAACCATTTCCCTCCTCCACTGGATCAGAGGTAGGTTCAGCAGCAACTTTTGTGCCCCGGATGTGAGCAAGTTTCTGAACTCTTCACTCAACTTTGTTTTACATGTTTTCTAATTATACCACTTTTTCTTCCAATTAAAAGCATTGTATTTAAAACACCACCAACAGCAACAAAAATACTCCCTTTTTTCTCTAAATGTATGTTTGATTTTTGAGAAGATGTCTGTCCTAAAATGTAAACTTAATTTTAGTTTTGTCTCAATATTTATTTTTTTTTTTCAATTTTTCCCTTGTTGACTATATATATTTACCCTTATTTTTTTGCATAGTTTTTTTTTACTAGTGAATGAATTACATTAATTAGGTGCTGCTATTTGCTAATTACGAGGGAGGGAGAAAGAAGGGTCATTTCTCCTAATTTATTTTTGTGATAGAGTATTGCTTTATTTATTGTCTTTTCTTTAAGGGAAAATTGCCCAAAAATACCTTTGGGGCAAATTAATTGCTAATTGCTACCAAGCATGCAAGCGATTTTCCATGTGTGCAAACGATCTTCCATTTTGTGCAAACCATCTTCCGTGTGTGCAAAAATATTTTATATAAATGTGCAAACAATTTTCTGTTGTATGTAAAATATCTTCTGTTATGTGTAACATATTTTCCATGATAGCATTCAGCTATTAATTTACCAAAAAGATATTTATCAACAATTCTCCCTTTCTTTAACACTCTCATTATCTTTTCCCCGCATATTCTCTCTCATATTTTTTTCTCATTTATTTTCTCTCACCTATCTTTTTTTATACATAAGGGCATAATTGAAAAAATATATATTACGTACATATTTATTTTGTTTAACTACTTTCTTGATAAACAAAAAATGGTTAAATCAGGCTTACATTTAGGGACAAAGGAAGTAATAAATGAACAAATTTGATTATGCATGAAAGCTATGAATTTTTTCGGTTTCCAACAAGAAGTACTCAATAGGATTCTTTAACGAATGAAATCAATAGGCATTATCATATTAAAATTTTTGGTATATGAAAATATTTGGGAGAATGTTTCAACACAAACAAGAAGGGTTCTAAGAAGATAAGTAATCCCTCCTAAAATCCCATTTTCCCAATTTCAATTTATAATGTGTTTAATATTCTTCGTTTATTTATCTTTTATTTAGTATCGGGTTGAATTTTCTTATAATCAAATAGAAAAACAAAAACTATTAAAATTTTTAATTGAATATATTAATATTCTATGTCTGAAAACCGTGACATAATTATAGTGCTCCAATTTTTTGGGTGAAAAAAAAAATAGGCTAAATCAAATAGTCTTCTTTTTTTTATCAGACAAATAGTCTTCTTCACAATATTAAAAACTGGAACACTGGAGAGAAACAATCCTGTACAGCCTGTACTTATCTGCAAAGGAATTCAGGTCAAGCAATGGATAAATATGCAAACTAGTGCAATTCTTCACCAAGGGCTGAGAGCGAGAAGCTGTTAAAACGGTTTGTTAAAAGGAGTTCAGGTTCTCTGGTAATCCTTTGTCTCATTTTTTTCTTAGAATCGCATCTCAATCCTCAATTTAAAAAAAAGGTTAAGAGGCAAAAATACCTATAAATTTTTATCAAAAGTGCATTCACCACCATAAACTTTTAAAAGGGAGGCAAAAATGACACTTCCATTAAAAATAACTAACGGTCGTTAATATTTTATCCTCAATATTTTAGTCTACTCCAATAGTGTTTTCTAGATAATATTAATGTTGAGGGTATTTTAAAGAAATATAATTAAATATTTTTATTGTCTATGTTATTTAATGATTTTCTTAATCTATATGAAAAGCTTAAAGTAGTAAATGTTTTGAAATAGGAGTATTTAATTGGTTAAGCATAAAGAATAATACACTGCAATCTCATAATCTCCCATTCCAACATTCCACAAGATATATTGCAAATTTCGTGGCAAATTTTTTCCCCACATATTGCAAATTTTTTCCCATTCCAACATTCCACATTTTCTTCTGAGCTCTTCGCTCAACCTCTTTTATTTTTTATTTTTTTCATGTTTCCTATTCATTCCTCTGCTTCTTCCAATTAAATGCATTGAATCCGAAACTACTGTCACCATTAGCATTACGAACTTAATGTGGCGTGATTTATTTCGTTGACCCAACCCGGCCCATTCTAAATCAAGAACTTCAACTCTCAATTCATGATAGTTTTCCTTGGAGATGGAAAATTCGTCCCCCGGGTTTTATCAATTTGCAAATTCTTCCTCAGTTAGTTAAAAGAATGAAATTGGCTGATATTATGACAATACTAGGTAGCATAGATATCATTATGGGAGAAGTTGATCGTTGAAATGATAATTGATACAACAGAAGTACAAGATATCAATTCTTTTTTCAGATTGGAATCTTTAAAAGAGGTGTATGGAATTATATGGATACTTGTCCCTATTTTGACTCTTGTATTGGGAATCACAATAGGTGGGTCACAATTCGTAAGTATGATTCTACACCATAAAAATGTATCAGTAAACCCTATGTTATTAGGTGAGGTTTGTAACATCTAAAAAAGTAGGCTTGTGTTTGTAGGGATAAGTATGCATTTTTGTTATTTTCTCAATTAGACAAAGAGTTCATGGCGTGTTCAAGAACAATTTCACCGTAGGAAAAAGAGAACAAAAAGTACCTAACGGGTCTGGGGATTCTCAAGAGGACATAGAGATGGCTCTGGAGAGGATTAGTGATGCCAAAGAATGTAAAGAAAGTGAAGAAATTAGAAAAAGCAAGTAGGGACTTAATTGGAATTATCCTTGAACAAGTGACACCTTAAGTTGGAAAGTGTATTATTAGAAGAAGCCCTAATGAAAGTAAATTGATCCCAAACGATATTTAGCAATATTTATCATAGTCTACGTGTCACACCTACACGTGTGCGTGCTAAATACGACAAACAAGATAACGGTATTTTTCTCTTTCAGGTGATTTCTTCTGTATTTCATCGCTTGCATCACCATCTCTTATTGTTTGCGTGTTTCATTGTTTAATGCTTTCGGCCTTCAGTCTCTAGTTTAGCGTTTTCTCTATCTTCCCTTTGTTCATCATTTTCTCTCTCATCGCTTTGTTCACCGTCTCTCTACTTAATAGATTTTTTCCCCTCATTCTAAATCTTCGATTGCTTGTGCTTTTCGATTTCTGGTGGTCATCGACTTTTATATATTGCTTCTGGTTCGCGGTTTCTCGTTCACCACATCCACCTTCGCAGATCTGGCCTTGCGGACAGAGCAGTGTGTGATGAGATTGGAAGAGGGCGATGCTTCAGATTGAACACGATGGGTTTGATTTATGTTATCGTTGGAAGGAAGGAAACATGATGGAGGGGACCAATGACGACGGTGGCGTTGGTGGGATGCGTCCCAGGTGAAAAGGCGACGGTCATGGAGGAGACTCGGTCATTGTGGGTGAAGAATTTTTGTAATTGTTTTGCCAGCTAGGATATCACACGTGCATCCACGTCAGCATTTTTTTTGTCAAAATGTATACTCTGGTCAACGGTATCAAAGTTAACAGAGTGGGCATTTCCACCTATTTTTATAAGTTTATGGATATTTTTCTACTTATAAAAAATTTATAATACTGGATGTATATTTGAAAAAAATTTATGGATAAGATTGACCCTTAACCTTTGTCTTAATCATACACCAGTCCTCAAAATATCAAATTTTGGTATGTACTTAAATTTCACAATTTCATCTATGTTGATTGTAACCATGTCTACTCTAACATGCTGATTTTTACTTATAAAATATAAATATAACTAGGAAGTAATTATTTATTAAAAAAATGAATTTCTAAAAGTAAATTTTAGACGGAGATTTGGTTAAAATGTAATTTAAAATAACAATAACAATAATAATAATAATAATAAATGAAAGTGGCAAACCGAAATTTCATCAATTAGTGGCATCGTAATTGTTGTCCAAGGGTCTGTTTGGTTTGGGAGGAGGGAAGGGGAGGGATATTGCTCCCCTCCCCTTGTTTGGCAACAATAAAATTTAGGGTGTGTTTAGTTTGAGGGGAGCGGAGGTGGGAGAGGGGAGATGTAACAAATTATAATTTTAGATGGGAGAACCCAAAATTTACCCTTTTAATCTTTTAAATTTTGGATTCTTCTCCAAAATTTACCCTCTCATTCCTTTTAAATTTTGAGTTCCTACCCAAAATTTAAATACCTTCAATCTAAAAAGGTAATTTAACCCCCCTTTTCTCCCCACTCCTCCCTCCCATCCCCTTAAACCAAACACACCTTTAAGGAGGGGAGGGGAAATTTCCCCTCAAAACCCTTCCCCTCCAAATTGAAGGATTTGAAGGAGAAGGGTGATATTATGTATGTGAAGGCTATTATACCCCTACTTATTTCTATTATTCCCAAACTGTTCCTCCCTCATTATTATACTATTTATATTTACCCTATTTTTATTAAAATTATTATTATCTATATTTTAAAATTTTAATTATGATTATATTTATTTAATCTTAATAATTATATTTTATTAAACATTCTATTATGTATGAAAAAATAAGATTAAATGAGAGTAAAGTTGTCCAAATAAAAATATTTTCCCTCCCCTCCCCTCCTCAATTAAACAAGGTGACATTAAAATTCCTCTCCTCCACTCCCTTCTAATTAATCAAAACGAGTTAATATTAAAATCTTTTTCATCCTCTCTCATCCCTCCCCTTTATTAAAATCCCTCTCATCCCCTTCCCTCCGTTAAACCAAGTAGACCCTTTAATAGGGAAAAGGAAGACAAGACATAATCATTTTGTCTTGTTAAACAAATATATTAAATTAATTAAATACAATTAATAAGGTGGAGGGGGTATTTATTCATACTCACTTCACGCAGAGAGAGATGCGTGAAGTGTTGAGCTAAGAGGCATAGAATTTGACGTTGGTAGGGTTATTTTTAGTTTTTTAGGATTGATAAAGTACTCAAAATTATTTTTAATCATAAAATTTTCTTTAAAAAAATATTTTAAATAATTTTGTCTTTCTTAGGATAGTAATTTCTTATTGATTAGAGAATGTTTTAGGATTTGAATTATTGGTAAGTTTAAGTTCTATCATTATATGACTACAGAAATGTAAAGGACGAATAATAGTGAATTTTAATTGGTTTACTTTTATTATTCAGTTGGTATAAGATTTTATAATGATTTTTTTATATAATCAATCTATAAATAAATTTACACTGGACTTTTTAACCGATTAAACTTGGGTTAAATAATTTATTTAGATTATTGGAGGTATTCTTGAGGTTTTAATCGGTTTAGATTTTTTTTAAGATGAAGATTTATAATTTAGTTATTTTATGTAAGGGAATGAAATTAATCATAATCAATGACTTGAATAGGTTATTTGAATTAAGAAAAATATTTAAATTAATAATTAGGATTTTAGTGTGAAATTGGAATTTTTGGGAGTAATTAATTCCAAACTTTAAAATTATAGAATTAAGTTAAGTAAATTAATTTTTCTAATAACTCAAATAGTTATTAATGTATAATAAATTGATTGTTGTAGATTGATTTTTAATGTGTAATTGAGCTCTTGGATTAGGAATCTTATGATTATAATTTGCTTTGGCGAGAGGTAACCACTTTTCTCTTATTGTACATGCTTGTATGATGTTTGTGAGTAATTTGTAAATATATAGAACTGTAAATTTTGCTATTGATATATGATGTGAACTTTGAAACTATGTAGTTAATAAAATGGTCTTGTAGGACTTATTTTCATTCAAAAATGACTAGTGATATTATATTATATGAATTTGGTATTTATTTATGAGATTGGAAAGATTCTTTTGACAAATTGTGAATTGACAATGACATGTGATAATCCGGAATGATTATATCTTTTGAGTATTGATATGAGAGGGGGTGGTGGATGTGGATTTGATGGGAGGTTACTTAAAGAGGAAATAAATGGGTGAATTCTTATACAAAAAGAGGAAATAAGGTGGTTGACTTCCAGGTGTGCATTGGTTAGTCCTTTGGCCTATTTGTGTTTAGTAGGGCCTTGACACCCCACTAATGTATTTTTAGAGGGGGAACCCATGGGTCTGGTCTTGTGTTCTGTAGATTATGACAGGTCCATATATATCACTTGATCGGTGAGCTTGTTAACTTAAGCTACCAATCATATGAGTGGGTGCTAGCCCATGGATTCAGTCAAAGGATATAAGGCAGGAGAGGAAATAAGGGAGGACAAAGAATAAATTCTTATGTATTGATTCTTGTATATTTATGTGATAAATATGAGAATAAGGTTATGATATTATGAATATATATATGTAGAGGAAATAAGGGAGGACAAAGAATAAATTCTTATGTATTGATTCTTATACACTTATGTGATGAATATGGGAATGAGATTTTGATATTGTGAACTAATATACACGCATACATATGTTGGTGTAGTTCCTATAAATACACTGTGTAATTCGAGTCACGTCCAAGGACGCTGTTCTTAAGAGTTATTCTGCAACCACCGATTAAGAGGAAGCGGCACCCCCAAGGATAAAACTGATCCTTCCTAAAAGAATAGGGAGAACAAAACAGCAAAATATAATAAAAATCAGCAGGCAAAAGCTAGAGGAGGAGAGAAGTGCTCGAAGGCTCAAGAGCTGGAAGTGTTAAACCTCAAATTGAAGCACTCTTTATATAGGCAACACACCATTTCAAAATTCACAAAATAATCATGTTAATGTGATTAAATCCACAGTTTCATGGGGTTTCAAACATTGCAGATATTAACTTTGACGTTTCCAAACGTTGAACATTAAATACCATAATGCTCACACGTTAAAAGCAATAAAGACCCATTACATAATTTAAAGCCATTAATATGAGACTTTAAAGCAATAAAAAAAAACGTTCACAAAAGCAACGGAAAAGCTGATTCATGCTTCTAGAGTTCCAACGTGTAGGTCCCATAAATAAATGTGAACAATCATGTATTTGAACTTTGCAATGTCCATATTTCACTATTAAAGACTAAGCAATTGTGACATTTAATGGTAAGTATTTTGTTCCAAAATATATTTTATTTTTTTGTATCTAAAAAATGCCTATAGTAAAAAAGGTGTCCAGTCTATAACTCGCACACAGGAGAAATTGCCGGATTTCCATGTGGCTTGTTGTGCGAGTTCATTCCTCCTCTTGACTCATTTACTTATCCAAGTTCATACACTTGGACTCTTACACTCCCAAGTAATATGAGACTCGTTCCATTTGATACACCCACATTATTTATATAATAATTCCAACAATCCCCCACATGTGTCAAAAGGAACACCATTAGCTAAGTTGCACACACGATATAATCATTGTATCTTGTGGTCCTATAAATTTAAAACTAGACCTAGACCGATAACACTTAGTACATAGAGGTATTGGTGGTCCTATGAACTTAAAACCAACAACTCTTAGGCATATATTAGAGGTATTAAAAGTCAAATTATACCCCCACATTTTGCTGTTAACGCAATTTTGCATGTTAAGATGGCCATGTGCGTGCCTGGTGCACAACAAATGCTCTAGAGATTTTGCCATGATTTCATAGGTGTGGCCCCACTCCAAATTCGTAGAGGTGATTTCATGAAATGTACTTGCAATGAGCACATCATCCCATAGAATTATGAAATCATTAAGAGCTTTGCTCATCCTCACCAAAATGCATTCTAGCACTTTCTCGGCATCATAGGAAAGGACCAACAATTTATTGTAGTGCTAGCAGAACTAACACACGACTTGTTCTTACCCATTGAACCTCCTTAATGGGATCACCAATCACAGAGGTTGGGTTGCCATCGCTGTTAATTTCGTATCGGCTTAAGTCTCATTCCCCTCGATGAATTAAATATTTGTTTCCTTCCTAGGGGTTTTGTAAACGGATCCGTAAGGTTCACTGCTGACCTCACATAATCGATTAAGATTACACCATCTTTTAACATTTGCCTTATTATATTATGTCTCAATCGAATATGTTTGCTTTTACCATTAAAGGTTTTATTTTTAGCCATAGCTATCGTAGATTGACTATCACAATGTAAAGACACTGATGGTGTTGATTTTCCACCTAGTGGGATATCCGCCAAGAAGTTTTTCAACCATTCAGCCTTAGTACCAGCCAACTCTATAGCAATAAACTCAGAATCCCTTTAGGAACTGGTTAAATAAGTTTGTTTTCCTGACTTCCACGTTACGACACCACCTCCAAGAGTGAAAACATAGCCACTAGTGGATTTGCTCTCCTATGAATTTGAGATCCAGTTAGCATCATTGTATCCTTCCAATATAGCAGGAAATCCACTGTAATGAATACCATAATTCATGGTACCTCTTAGACATCTCAATACCCTTACTAGAGCCTTCCAATGTTTATTGCCTGGATAATGAGTATATTTGCTCAATCTACACACAGCATATGCTATGTCTGGCCTGGTATAGTTCATTAAATGCAACAGACTCCCAATAATCTGTGCATATTTAGATTGAACAATTAGATCTCCTCTATTTTTCTTTAAATACACATTAGGATCATAAGGAGTATTTATAGGAGACTCATCAAACGATTCAAATTTTCTCTGAATTTTCTCGATATAATGTTCTTGAGAAAGTATGATACCATTATCATTCCTTATGATCTTTACACCAAAAATCACTTTTGCCTCACCTGAATCTTTCATATCAAAATTAGAAGACAAAAAATGTTTTTTCTCAAGCACAACACCCATGCTAATACCAAAGATATGCATGTCATCCACATACAGACAAATAATCATACAATCACCATTTACAAGTTTTGTATAAACACATCTTTCTACCTCAACAATAGAGAAACCACCACTTAACAAAACTTGATTCAATTTTTCATGTCATTGTTTAGGCGCTTGTTTCAAACCATACAAAAATTTAACAAGTTTACAAACTTTGTTTTCTTGCCCAAGAATAATACAACCTTCAGGTTGCACCATATAAATCTCTTCTTCTAAATTACCATTTTAAAAAGATGTTTTAGCATCCAGTTGATGAATGAAAAGTTTATGAATAGAAGTTAAGGCAATTAGGATTTTAATAGAAGAAATTCTAGTGACAGGAGAGAAGGTATCACAATAGTCAACATTTTCTTTTTGAGTATATCCTTTGGCTACCAACATAGCCTTGTATTTATTAATAGTTCCATCAGGCAAATACTTTTTCCTAAAAACCCATTTACAACCAATAAGCTTTGCTCCTGGAGGAGAGTCTACTAAAACCCACGTTTTATTTTGATTTAAAGAATCAATTTCAACTTTTATTGCTTCTTTCCAAAAGGATTCATCCGGAGAAGAAATAGCTTCATAAAAAATTTTGGGTTCATTTTGTACCAAATAAGTATAAAAGTCATATCCAAAAGATGTTTGTTTTTTTTGGTCTTTTACTTCTCCTTAAATCCTCAACCAAAACTTCATATGAATTTTGTTCAGAAGAAGCAGCTGAATTCTCAACTTTTTTAGGAATATACTCAAACCTTCAAAGGACATATATGTTCAAAAAACTTTGCATCTTTTGTTTTAACAATTGTGTCATGATCTAAAACATTGCTTTTCAAAACTAGAAAACGATAAGCATCACTTTGTTGAGCATATCCAATAAACATGTAATTAGAAATTTTAGAACCAATTTTCCTCTTTTTAACATCAAGTAGTAATACTTTAGCAAGATACCCCTACATTTTCAAATATTTAAGGTTAGGTACAAAACCTTTCCATAACTCATAAGGTGTCTTTTTAGTTTTCCTATTGGGTATTCTGTTTTGTAAAAAACAAGCAGATAACAAGACTTCACCCCACAGGTTATTAGGCGCTACATAACTTATAAGTAAAGCATTCATCATTTCTTTTAAAGTTATATTTTTCCTTTCTGCAACACCATTACATTCAGGTGAATAAGGAGAAGTTACTTCATGAATTATCCCTTATTTTTCGTAAAAATTATTTAATAATAAATATTCTCCTCCTCTATCTGACCTGACCCTTTTAATCTTTTTTTTAATTGATTTTCTACTTCTGCCTTGTATAAAAGAAATTTTTCAAAAGCCTCATCTTTATTTTTCATCAAATACGCTTTGGTATATTTTGAAAAATCATCAATAAAAGTAATATAATACCTTTTACCACCTCTGGTCTCAGTTTGTTTTAAATCTCCCAAATCAGTATGAATTAAAGCTAACAACTTAGTTTCTCTTTGAGTAGAAAAATGCGGTTTTTTAGCTTGCTTAATTTCTGCACAAACTTCACACTTTTGAAAATCATTTTTAGTTTTATAAATAAGCCCAAGATTTTGCAGCCTTTTAATATAAGATTTATTAACATGTCCTAATCTAGCATGCCATACACCAAAAGAATCAACCAAGTAATTAGAAGAAGATGCATTCTCATTCATTTCAGTAATACTCAAAACAAACAGACCCTTCTTCCAATAGCCCTTCCCAATAAGAACATTGTTCTTGGTCATGACAATCTTGTCAGACTCAAAACACACCTAACCCCAACTTTTCCAAGTAGCGTCGCAGAGACTAAGTTAGCTCTGACTTCAGGAATATACATCACGCCGTTTAGTGCCAAGGTCTTTCTAGATATGAGTTTCAATACCACTTTCCCTTTTCCCTAAACCTTAGCAGTTCAGGAATCAGCCAGATAAACGTGGTCTTCCCCTCTTCAAATGAGGTAAACATCTCTTTGTTTGCACAATGTTCCTAGTAGCTCCTGAGTCTACCACCTATTTCTTCACATTAAAGATAAGAAGGGCTTGTGACACCACAACAACAATGATTTCTTCATCACTGCTATCATCTCCTTCAACCAAATTCACATTTGGCTTAAGAGGATTTCCACCCCTTTGAGAGTTATCTCCTTTAGCCCTTTTCTTGCACTATGCTGCATAATAACATAGTTTACCACAGACAAAACAATTGCCCATCTTCTTCTTGGGGTTAGTGTCTTTAGGCTTGTAGTAAGGTTTTTTATTTTTATTCTTTTTGTTTTTGGGATCATACCTCTTGTTGTACGGCTTTTACTCAACTAGGTTTGCTTTAGCAGCCATTTCTTTACCCTTTGCAGCTTGTATCGCCTTTTAGTTGGTATCTTCAATTATTTCCGTTTAAGTTTCAGCTGTTGCTTGTAGTCATTCCATGAATGTGGCAGCTTCTCAATCAGTATACCAGCCACGAACTTATCTGAAAAATTGATCTTCTTAGCTCGAAGCTCCTTACTTAGCTTGTGGTATTCGTTGATCTGGAGTTTGATGTCTTTGTCATCTGTCATCTCCCACTTGTAAAAGTTTCCTATCACAAACTCATGCTTTCCAACATCCTCAAAAATGTACTTGAGGATAAAAGATTCCCATATCTCATTTTCTTCTTTATAGACATGGTACACATCGAATAAATCATTTGATAAAGTAGTAATAAGAGTGTGTCTACAAACTTTGTTAGCATAGGCCCAAGCATCCTTCTGGACTTGGTTAGTATCTAGGGAAGGCGCAGGCTGTGTAAATGTATCAGCAACTCTATGCATGTCAAGAATAGTGTTGACACGTTCTTGCCAGCGTCTGAAGTTCTCCCCTTCAAATTACTCTATCTTGCAAATGTCTGAAAATTGTCTTGGCATAGGCACCACTATTGGGTTAGAACCAGCACTAGTGTTGTTTGCTTCAGAAGCAGTAGCATTGTTAGCTCCGGCACCAGTAGGAGGAACAGAAGCCATACTAGCTCTTAAGATTGTTAGCGTAGTTCTTGTAAATACACCGTGTAATTCGAGTCATATCCAAGGACGCTGTCCTTAAGAGCTATTTCACAATCACCGACTAAGAGGAAGCGGCACTCCCCAGGATAAAACAGATCCTTCCTGAAAGAACAGGGTGAACAGAACAATAAAATATAATAGAATTCAGTAGGCAAAATCTAGAGGAGGAGAGAAGTGCTCGAAGGCTCAAGAGTTGGATGTGTTAAACCTCAAACTGAAGCACCCTTTATATAGGCAACAAACCATTTCAAAATTCACAAAATAATCACATTAATGTGATTAAATCCACGGTTTCATAGGGTTTCAAACATTACATATATTAACTTTGACGTTTCCAAACGTTGGACATTAAATACCATAATGCTCACACGTTAAAAACAATAAAGACCCATTAAATAATTTAAAGCCATTAATATGAGACTTTAAAGCAATAAAAAAATGTTCACAAAAGCAACGGAAAAGCTGATTCATGCTTCTAGAGTTCCAACGTGTAGGTCCCACAAATAAATGTGGACAATCATGTATTTGAACTTTGCAACGCCCATATTTCACTATTAAAGGCTAAGCAATTGTGACATTTAATGGTAAGTATTTTGTTCCAAAATATATTTTATATTTTTATATCTCAAAAATGCCTATAGAAAAAAAGGTGTCTAGTCTATAACTCGCGCACAGGGGAAATTGCCGAATTTCCATGTGGTTTGTTGTTGTGCGAGTTCATTCCTCCTCTTGACTCATTTACTTATCCAAGTTCATACATTTGGACTCTCACACTCCCAAGCAATGTGAGACTCATTCCATTTGGCACACCCACATTATTTATATAATAATTCCAACAACATATGGTATTTTTAATAATTCTACGATTTTATAACTGTACTACCTGACACCTCACGGGCACTTACTCGTATGCCCGATGAGATGAAATGTTAGTTACTGAGGCTTTTGTCTCACGCCGTTAATTTAACATTTTTTCAGGTAATAGTTCTTCTACAAGTCAGTTAGGGAAGGTTTCGGAGGCTTGATTATTGTGATAATGTTTGTAAAGCCTCCTCCTTTTTATTTATGTGGTGAATTGTTGTGTATTGCCACTATAGGGCTTATGCTGCATGCTCTGATGTGATATTATAATTATACTATTTCTCATTATGGATAAGTAACCCAAGTTAACATTTGAGATAATTGTTGTTTAAGTATTTTGATAATTGAATTTGACATTATGCTTGTGGTTGAATGATTATGTTATGGACTTAGAGAAGTCCAAGGCCCAAAGATGTTGATTAATTATGGTTTGATTTGCGAAGCAATGAGAGGAGTTTTATTATCCATGATCAATTTTAAATGAATAGTATATTATTTTCCATTATTGGTAGATATTTTTAAGAACTTAATCTTTTTATTACCATGGTAGAGTTTTCAAATAGTTAGTTGAACTCTTTTCTACCATAGTAATATTTTAAAAAGTGAGTTATAATATTTTTTTTTTGTAGGAACTTAAATTTTTTATTACTATGGTAGAGTTTTTAAATGATTAGTTGAACTATTTTTTACTATGGTAATCTTTTGAAAAATGAGTTATAATCTTTTTATTTCCATGGTAGAGTTTTCAAATGGTTAGTTGAACTCATTTCTACCATGGTAATCTTTTGAAAGCTGAGTTGTACTTTTTTTTACTATAGTTGACCTTCGGGTTCAAGGTTTTCCTTTTGTGAAATGGTATTGTTCATTATCAGAGGATTTGATTAAGTGTTTTGAGAATTGAGTTTCAAGGAAAGGATTTTACATCTACAAGTTAAAATACTTCTTGAAATTATTAGGGAAAATGCCAAAAAAAAATCCTTTGGAGAATGGAAAAGGATGATTCAGTGCTCTGAAATTGGAAAAGGATGAGTCAGTTCGCTGTCAGAAGGGTGGAGGAATCTGGGATTTTGAAATTTCAGCGAAAAGATGAAAATGCCCTTCAGTCGTCCCTTTTTCCACATCGGAATAACAACACCGATCTCTTAATTAACAACACCGTATTCTACATTAATGACACCAAAATCGCACAAAGAGTCCATACTTCCAATGCTTCACCTTCATTCTGATAACAACACCTTCGTTCTACATTAACAACTCCACTTTCTTCTTTCACAATTAACAAGTTTAGAGTCAATAACAACACCTCTCTCTTTATTAACAACACCGTATTCTACATTAATTACTCCACTTGTTTCTTTCACAATTAACAAGTTTAGGGCTAATAACAACACCTCTTTCTTTATTAACAATATTGTATTCTACATTAATAACTCCACTTTCTTCTTTCACAATTAACAAGTTTTAGGGCTAATAACAGCACCTCTCTCTTTATTAACAATATCGTATTCTATATTAACAACTCTACTTTCTTATTTCACAGTTAACAAATTTCAGGGCCAATAACAACTCCTTTCTCTTTATTAACAACACTTTTTTCTACATTAACAACTCCACTATCTTCCTGTGGGTGAGGCGCAGCTGTTGGTGTCACTTTTCCGTCATCGGGCAGATGGGAGTAGGAGACTCTCTTGGGAGCGTGTTGATGGCTGTTTTCGGTGGTGGAAGGAGATGATTGGAGATTGGCACCTATTGCTGGGAGGGAGGTGGTGGGCGGTAGTTAGATCTGGAATAGATCAGCGGCCATGAGTGAGATCTCATTCAAAGAGGATTGACGGGGCTATAATCACAAGGTTGCAGTGGATCTTCGGTGGGTTCCCCAAGGAGATTTGAATCGGCTGTATGATTTGCAACTAAGATGGCCGAGATTTACAACTGAGATGAGGTGTTAATGTAGAATATGATGTTGTTAATAAAAAGATAGGTATTGTTATTGGCCATAAACTTGTTGATTATGAAAGAAGAAAGTTGAGTTGTTAATGTAGAATACGATGTTGTTAATAAAGAGATATGTGTTGTTATTGGCCCTAAACTTGTTAATTGTGAAAGATGAAAGTGAAGTTGTTAATGTAGAATACGGTGTTGTTAATAAAGAGAGAGATGTTGTTATTGGCCCTAAAACTTATTATTGTGAAAGAAGAAAATGGAGTTGTTAATGTAGAATACAGTATTGTTAATAAAGAAGCTGGTGTTGTTATTCCGAGCTGAGAAAGAGGGAGGGTTGAAGGGCATTTTCATCTTTTCACCGAGATTTCAAAATCCCAGATTCCTCCTCCCGTCTGATAGTGAACTAACTCGTCCTTTCCCAATTTCATAGCACTAAATCGTTCTTTCCCATTTTCCAAAATATTTTTTTTGGAACTTCCCCAAATTATTATTCACAATATCATCTAATTGAAATTATTTTTACCCAACACCGTCCAATATCAAATCATTATATACACAAAGTAGTATGTGTGTTTGGATTAGCTTTTAGAGAATAGTTATTATGATTTACGAGGTAAGTATGTAAGAGAAGATTTGTCTTGATTTACGGAAAAAGGCTTTTGAAACCACGGTTTGAGGCTTACCCAAACACATATGTGATTGGATTACCTTCCAAACATTCATGTGGCAATTCTTAATCATTCAAATAATTCTTTAACCATCATTAACTCGGATTATATTGAATTAAATTTTTAATTAAGTGGGTTGTTGTACTTGTTACTTTACAATATTCCCACTTAAAAAGTAAAAGGTAATTAGTTGTAAATTAATGCTAAATCACTAGAGAAGGAAGCTGAACATAAATTTTAAAATAATTGCACATGTTAATTTTCAACCTTTCCTATAGGAAATGGGATATAGTTGTAAAATTAGGGCCTGTTGGTTTGTGTTTTCTAGTTTTTCAAAACAATTTTATAAAATTATTTTTAAAAAGTAGTTTTGAAAAAAAAACTATTTTAATAGTTGTTTTCTTTTAAATTTATTTTTGAAGTGATGTGACAGCGGCCGTTGCCGATAGTGACATGATAGTGGTGGTGTGATATCGATAGTGGATACGTAGCGACATAAAAAAATAGAAAAATAAAAATAAGAAAACACCTAAAAATTGTTCTATTTTTCATTTCTTAAAAAAAAAATTTAGTTTTTTTTTTAAAAGAATCTATTGAAAACAATTTTCCAACTATATATATATATATTAACAGATTTTTAAAATGGAATCAAACAAGCCTTTAGTCACCTGTTCCTATATCTATGGAGTTAAGTTGCAAATAGAATCTAATGAATGATTTTTTAGGAGTAATTTTGTCATTTCACATTAATTCTAATGAAATAGGACATCTATGGGACTTTACTAGAATTTTAAAACTTAATCACAAATAGCTTTTATATATGGGTTAACAATACTAACAAAATAAAGTTACATGGACTAATGATAAGAATAAAATTAAAAGATCTAATAAGAAAAAAATATTCAAGTATCAAATTGAAAATGGGAGGAAACTCCAATTATCTCCAGAATGATCCCCCCCCCCCCAAATGTCACTACTGCATAAAATGGCATACAAACTATCACCAAATACAGATAATTTATTTGATTGTTACAGTAGAAAAAGCACCAAATAGTTAGGTTTCAATTTTGGTCAAAAATTGTGATGCCTTCATTTGTAAATAAACCTACTTCAGGGTTATTTAAATTAAATGTGTATTTGGATTAGTTTTTGGAGAATAACTTTTACGATTTACGAGGTAAATATGTGAGAAAAGTTTTATCTCGATTTGCGAAAAAAGATTTACTGTAGTCACAGTTGGAGCTTACCCAAACATACACTAAGTGTCAAATAAATCATATATACTTGATGATTAATAATAGTCAAATATTTTTGTCATATTTTAATATAACATGGCTCACGGCTGCTTGAACCATATTTAGCGTTCATTTGTGATAACTTATTTTTGGGCAATAAGTATTTATAAATTATGTTTTACGATATATAAAATAAATATATGAAAAGAGTTTTATCTTAACTTATATAATAAATACTTATTCTTAAAAAATAAACTAATCCATCACACCACCAGAACAATTTACAATACATCTTAAGACGTGATGCGTTCAAACCTTTATATAAAAGTATGTTCGATATCACTTTCTAAAGATAATATAAATTGTGATAAAGAAAAAACAGTTATTTTTTAAGGTCTGACATTTGAGTATAAGGATCAGGGCCAACCCTACAGAGTTGAAGCTATTTTAAAAATTTTTATTATTTTTTTTAAAAAAATCACAACAATGAAAATCCTAATTTAACACATAAATGTTGTCAAAATTATGGTGTAAATAGTACGCATCAAGCAACAAACAAACACAGTCACTAAGTCATAATCAAAGATAAACTATTGTCCACATACCACAATTACAAATAATTAATGAGAAGACTTAACAAAATTAAAAAATATTTCTTATAAATATGTCTTGAAAAGTGTAAGTAGTCAACAAAATAAACAACACAAGGTATAAACAAAATAATCATTAGAAAATAAGTTCAAAAATACAAAATTGGTAAAAATACTTATTAAATAAGAAATATCTTTCATGAGTTTTAAATTTTTAGAATTCTTAATATAAGATATTCTTAAAAAACTTAATTCTAAAAAAGATAATAATAACTAAATATTTACAATATTTTAATTAAGTGGGTTGTATTATTCGTTAATTTACAATATTCCCACTTAAAAAGTAAAAGGTAACTAGTTGTAAATTAATGCTAAATCACTAAAAAAAAGAAGCTGTACAGAAATTTTAAAATACTTGCACATGTTAATTTTCAGCATTTCCTATAGGAAATGGGATATAGTTGTAAAATCAGGCCTGCTTGTTTCTGCTTTCTAGTTTATCAAAACAATTTTACAAAATTATTTTAAAAACAAGTTTTTTTTAAAAAAAAAACATCTATTTAAATAGTTGTTTTTTTAAAAAAATATTTTTGAAGTGATATGACGGCGGTGATGTGATGTCAATAATGATGGGTGACGACACCAAAAAATAAAAATAAAAAACATCTAATTTTTTTTATTTTTTAAAAACAAATTTTTAGCTATTTATTATTTAAAAAATTTATTGAAAACAGTTTTTCAATTTTTTTTAACAGATTTTAAAAATGGAATCAAGCAAGCCTTTAATCACCACTTCCTATATCTATGGAGCTAAGTTGCTAATAAAATCTGAAGAATGATTTTTAAAGAGTAATTTTATCATTTCACATTAATTCTGATGAAATAGGACATCTATGGGACTTTACTAGAATTTTAAAATGTTTGGAAACTTAATCATAATTATTAAATGGGTCTTAAGCTAGCCACCATTCTCCCTTTTGTTTTTTTTATTGGGAAATGACACTTTAGACCAATACATCAATTAAATTTTGATTTGGGATTAAAGATTTGGAAAACCATTATTGAGATAATTGTAGTTTCGGTCAATTTTTAATTTAGTATTAGTGTGCTTTTTTCTCTTTATTAAATTCTTTAATTTTACTTGCATAATTAACTTTTGTAATTGTATATGGGTTAATAATAGTAACAAAGTAAAGTTACATGGGCTAATGTTAAGAGTACAATTAAAAAAAATTAATAAGAAAAAAAAATACAAGTATCAAATTGAAAATGGGAAGAAACTCCAATTATTTCAAGAATAATTTTCCCCGAAAAAAATCACTACAACATGAAATGGCATAAAAACCATGACCAAATGCAAGATAATTTATTTGACCGTTACATTAGAAAAGGCACCAAATAGTTCGGTGAAATATCAGAACCATATTTAATTATTTACTGCCACGAAACCTCCACAAAAACAATCTACAATACATCCAAAATCCATAGAAAAGAAGGATAAGCAATGGGTTGTTGGGCTTTGTTGCGTAAAGTCAAGGTCTTCCGCTGCCAACCCTTTACGTCGACATCTTTTGTTCTTTTCGAACGTGATGTGTTCAAAGTTTGAACACATTCAACAATGGCGTGCGGCTGTGGGCCAAAAGAAATAATAACAAACAATGACGTGCGGCTTCCAGCTTTCCCACTTGACTTAAAAGTTTAAACAATCCGCGTGCCTCGCTCATTGCATCAAACAGTTAAGAACTCCAACTTGCTTCTATAATTAATTTCATCGTAAAATTTTACTAAAAAAAAAAAAATTTCATCGTAAAATGAATATAAGATATATTTATTTAATTTAATTATATTAAAAAAATTAGTTAATATTAATTTTTTTTTATTAATTATTATTAAAACAGTATTAATAAATATAAAAATATATAATATATTTAAAATCAAAATCAATTCATCAACTATTATAAAAACCGCGGGAGTATATATTCACGTCACACCATTAAATAATATCCTATCAATTTGTGCCCCGTGATTTTGAAGTCAGACTTGGGAGTGTGTGAGATGATCAGATTCCATTTGGATGTCGATCCTTCTCTATCACTGTGTGATTGGATGTTATTTCACAACCTATATTTTAAATCAAAATCACACTCAAAATTATTTTAAATCATAATTTTGATTTTAAGATCTTGATCTTAAAATTTAAATTTAAGTTTTTGAAAAATTCATTTTTTTTTTATTTTTTTGTGTGGGCTCTATTATCTCATTGATCTTCTTTTCATTATGTGACTCTCATATTATAAAAAAAATATTATTTTAATCATAATATATAAACATTTTTATTTTATTAAAATTATTTTTTTTTTCATAATTTATTTTATTCATAATTTATTCTCCGAAACATTTTACAAAAGTTAATTCCTTCACAGCATAGGACACTAACAAACATATAATGGAAATACAAAGGGAGCGGAGAGAAGCTGAACCCCTAACAAATATAAAAACTTTATTCTAATCTTTCCTTCAAAGAATTTGTAATGGCCATTATCAATTGACCAGAGATGAATCAAGCAAGCTATGATGGTGTTGGACCCTCTGGTTTGCCTTTCACTTCCCACTTCGTAATGGCATTGACTCTCTGTTCTGGGTCTTCAGCCATGTTTGAGGATTGTACCCTGTAAGTACATCACCTATATCTTCTTCTTCCTTGAGCAATAATTTGGTGAGTAAAACAAGTAAGAACTTGAAGGGAAAAGAAAAACCCCTCTTTCTTGTCAAAATGCCATATTTCTTATACTCCATCTTCTTCTTCTTCTTCTTCTTCTTTGTACTGAGTGATGCTGAGACTAATAACAAGTCTCTGGTGTATGATCAAGAACATACAGTCCTACTTAAAATGAAACAACACCTTCATCCTTTCCTCAATCAGTGGGTCCCACCGAATTCCTCTCATTGTTCTTGGCCTCGGATCGACTGCACCGGTGGCTCTGTCACAAAACTAGATTTTGCTGACATGAACATCAACAAAACCATACCTCCTTTTATCTGTGACCTCAAAAATCTCACCTTTATTGATTTTCAGTTTAATTATTTTACTGGGGAGTTCCCAAAATCTCTCTATGAGTGCCCCAAGCTTGAATACCTTGACCTCTCCCAGAACAACTATGCGGGTCCGATTCCAAATGATATTGACCGATTGGCCAACCTGCGTTTCCTTAATCTTGCCGCCAACTATTTCTCCGGCGACATTCCGGCGAGCATAGGAAGGTTGAAGGAGCTGAGAAATCTCCAACTTTACTCCTGTAGATTTAACGGCAGTATCCCAGATGAAATAGGCGACTTGTCCGATCTTGAATTATTAGACCTGCGACTAAACACCAATCTTCCTCCTACACAGTTGCCGGCGAGCTTCACGAAGTTGAAAAAAGTGAAGACCTTTAGAATGAAATCCATGAATTTGATTGGGAAAATTCCAGAAAGTATTGGGGAAATGGTGAGTTTGGAGGAATTCGATTTATCGGAGAATGGCTTAGATGGGCAAATCCCCAGTAGTTTGTTTGCTCTGAAGAATCTAAGCATATTGTATCTTTGGAAGAACAGGTTATCTGGGGAAATACCTACAGAAATTGAAGCTCTGAATCTGACTGTACTGGATGTTTCTAGGAATTTTCTTACTGGAAAAATCCCAGATGGTTTAGGGAAGCTCAAAAAGCTAACAGGTTTGAGTCTGCAAATGAATCAACTATCAGGAGAGATACCAGAGAGCCTTGCTCATCTGCCAGCTCTAGTGGATTTCGTGGTTTTTGAAAACAGTCTATCAGGTACTCTGCCTCCTTACTTTGGTCGTTATTCGCCACTCGAAACCTTTCAGGTCGCGACCAATAGATTGACAGGAAAATTGCCAGAGGATTTATGTTACAATGGCAAGTTAGTTGGAGTAAGTGCTTATGACAACGATCTAACTGGGGAGCTGTCAGAATCATTAGGAAGCTGCAACAATAGCCTGAAACACCTGTTTCTTCAAAATAATAGTTTTTCAGGCAAAATCCCTGCGGGCCTTTGGACGTCATATCATTTGGTGACTTTAATGATCAACAGTAACAAGTTCACCGGCGAGCTACCTCAAAGATTGGCTTGGAATCTTTCAAGTTTGATGATAACCAACAATCAATTCTCTGGTAGAATTCCAGTAGGAGTATCTACCTGGAAGAATCTGGTCAAGTTTGAAGCTAGTAATAATCTCTTCAATGGAAGTATTCCTCAAGAGCTAACCACTCTTCCTAAGCTAACAAATTTGTTGCTTGATCAAAACCAGCTAACAGGTCCACTTCCATCAGAAATCATATCTTGGAAATCTCTCAGTGCTCTAAATTTGAGCCACAATCAACTCTCTGGACCAATCCCAGATTCTATTGATCGTTTACCCAGCCTATTACAACTAGACCTGTCAAATAATCAGCTCTCCGGTCTTATTTCACCTCAGCTTGGTAAATTGTCAATGACCCTCACAAACCTCAATCTCTCCTCCAATCTTTTCAAAGGGAAGATTCCTAGTGAATTTGGAAATCCTGGCTTTTCTGATAGCTTTCTAAACAATTCTGGCCTCTGTGCTGATGATACCAAAAAGCTAAACCTTCCCTTGTGCGATTCCGGTTCTGACCTTCAAATTGAAAGGATAAGAAAGAGATCATCTGCATCTCTTGCTTTGATCATAGGCCTAGTGATTGTGGCCTCCTTAGCGGCTTTCTTGGTTTTACTCTTGATTGTTAGATTATACAAATCAAGAAAGCAAGAATTGGATAATTCATGGAAGTTGACTTCCTTCCAGAGGCTAAGTTTCTCAGAAATGAACATTGTGTCATCTTTGACAGATCATAATATTATAGGCAGTGGTGGGTATGGTACGGTATACCAAGTCCCCGTAGATGGTTTAGGCTACGTCGCTGTGAAGAAGATATTCAGTAACAAGAAGTGGGAGCAGAAACTTGAGGATGCATTCCTAGCTGAAGTTAAGATTTTGAGCGACATTCGTCACAACAATATTGTGAAGCTGTTGTGTTGCATGTCAAATGATGATTCCCTGCTGCTTGTGTATGAATATCTAGAAAACAATAGCCTTGATCGCTGGCTGAACAAGAAGAATAGGTTAAACTATAATTTTGTCCTTGATTGGCCGAAAAGATTGCAGATAGCCATTGGAGCTGCACAAGGTCTGACCTATATGCACAATGATTGCCCACATCCCGTTGTTCATCGTGATATTAAAACAAGTAACATCCTTTTGGATTCTGAATTCAATGCAAAAGTTGCAGACTTTGGTCTAGCAAGAATATTGATCAAGCCAAGCGAACTCACCATGTCAGGTGTAGCTGGATCATTCGGCTATATTGCTCCAGGTGATTTACTTGCAACCATATTTCTATCTCTTTCAAGTGTTCATATGCATACATGGGTTTCAATCTAACGCGAATTCTCGCTTTGAAATGCAGAATATATTCAAACAACGAAAATCAATGAAAAGATCGATGTGTATAGTTTTGGGGTGGTGTTGCTGGAACTTACAACTGGGAAGGAAGCGAACCGTGGAGATGAACATTCGTCTCTTGCAGAATGGGCATGGCGACATGTGCAACTAGGTGGAGATGTAGAGGAAGTTCTAGACAAGGAAATTATGGAAGCATGCCATATGGAGGAAATATGCCGTGTCTTCAAACTTGGGTTGATGTGCACTGCAATACTGCCAGCTAGTAGGCCTTCCATGAAAGAGGTTCTGCAAATACTGCTTCGTTGCAGGGACCCGTACGGTCATGGAGAAAGGAGTCCTGGAGTCCTTGATGTTGTTCCCCTCCTGAAGAATTCCAAGAGGGAAAGTAGATTGGATATTGATGATGATTTATAGCATCACTGGCCTCAATTTTGAAGTAAATCCTTTCAGGTAATGCCGGAAGAACACAAACAACATCAGTTTCGACAAAGTCAGAATCTGGTGTTGATGGAAGTAAAGGACAACTTTGCCCCCAAAAAAAAGAAACGGACAATTGATCTAGATAGTTGTGACTTGAGAGCAAGGAATGATCAGGTTGGTTCCACTTCAACTTCCAAATAGTGGAAAATGAATTTTGTTCTTTTAGAGAGAAGTGAACAAGTTGATCATGTAACAAAGTTGTATAATAATGTCACTGTTGGAAATAAGGAGGTGTTCACACGTTATGACCACTATGTAATATATACTTCTCATGTAGATAATATATGGCAGTTTAATTAATTTGCAGGAAACTAAACTAGTTAACTTACTAAATATGTCTTAAATTGAAACTTCTTCCACTTTTACCCTTATTGAAAAGTGAGTTTGAAAATTTAATGAGTAAACAAAATTAGAGATGAGTATTAATTATAGGGACTTATATTTTATACCAAGCTATTCTTCAAGAAGCGTCGTACATTATGGATTGGATGGAGTATTAAAGAATTTCAGCATTCTGCCATCTGGTCCTTGCAAGCGAACTCACCATGTCAGGTGTAGCTGGATCATAGAACTTGTTACTCTTACTTTGCACATCAGTTTCTGAACTCTTTATTTATTTATTAATTTATTTTTTGATACATTGGAAAAGGTAAAAGAGACTAATCTACAAGACAGGAATTAGAAAACCTCCCCGATATAGGTGTAAAATGGAGTCCAGGTGGGAGAGCTAGAGCACTTCCCGCAAGATCATCAGCTTCCTGAGCCACTCTCTCTGTAGCATACTATTAATCTCAGCAAGAATATTGTCATGAGCATGCAACTCATTAGTTCCTTGCTGAATCAGCTCAACTGCTTGGGAGCAATCACTTGTCATGCTTATCTTCCTAAAACCTTGGTCCCATGCTCTACGAAGTCCCATTAAACACGCCCACAACTCAGCGTAGAGGGTCACCTGCTATGATATTAAACATGAAAGACTCAATGGGCATGCCCTCATGATCCTTGAGAATCCCTCCACAAGCTGCTAAGTAGTGGTAAATGAGTAAGCTCCATCAACCAAAACAACCATTTCCCTCCTCCACTGGTTCAGAGGTAGGTTCAGCAGTGCCAAAATGATGAGAGAAAATAATGATTTGAATAATGAGATTTTTATTCAATGAGTTATATATAATAGTGTGTATACAAGACTACTTATAGATCAGTAGTTCTAACTGAATGACGCATGTACAGGACACGTGTAGTGACAGCTGTTTACTCATACTAACTACAATCTGTTGTGTTGTAACAAATGCACACTTAACTAATTACTGTTTACACTAATATTCCCCCTACTAAACTGAGAACAAGAAGGAACAACACTGGTTGCCATGAAAGACTGAGAGCCATGAATTTCTTCTTCAGATACGATATTCAACTTAGAGCGACAGTATGCAAACATGGCATGAAGTTGAGGTTTTGTTAGTATATCAGCCACTTGAAAATTTGCCGGGACATATGCAACTGTTACCAGGCCTGCTGCCACTTTTTCCCTGATGAAATGGACATCTAATTCAACATGCTTTGTTTTCGAATGAAGCACTGGATTTGCTGCTAAAGCTACTGTGCCAGTATTATCACACCAAATGGTAGGTACATCTGACACTGGTATGTGCATTTCCTTTAATAGAGACTGAATCCACATGAGGTCAGTGATTGTATCTGCAACACTTCGATATTCTGCCTCAGTAGAGGATCTAGAAACCACCTGTTGTTTTCTTGACATCCACGAGACAGGTGTAGAGCCCAAAAAAATGCAATAGCCACTGGTAGATCGTTTATTCGCAGGTAGGATTGGATCTTTAATGAAATCATCTCGCTTGGAAGAATTTTCCTTTTTCTTAGAAGGTCCACCCCAATCAGAGTCAGAGTAAGCCTGAACCTTGAACTGAGTAGCTGGTTTGATGAGCAAGCCATATGTGCCTGTGCCATTCAAATAACGTAAGAGTCGTTGGACACAACCCCACTGTTTTTCTGTTGGTGCATGCATGAACTGACTGAGCTTATTGACAGTAAACACAATATCAGGTCTTGTATAACATACATACTGCAGAGAACCTACAATGCTGCGATAAAGTGTTGGATCAGAAAAAACTGGGCTATCAGTGGGAAACAGATGCGTATTGGGCGCCATAGGAGTAGCAAAAGAAAGTGCATCTAACATCTTTGCTCTGGACAAAAGTGAGTGGATATATTTCTTCTGAGTTAAGAGAAGACCGTTTGCAGTTCGGCGAAACTCAATACCAAGGAAAAAAGATAGATCGCCAAGATCTTTAAGAGAAAATGCTGAACTCATTGTAGTGATTAGATTCTGAACACTACCTTCATTTGATCCAGTTAGCACTAGATCATCAACATAGGTCAGGAGATAGATAATACCTGTAGCATCTTGCTTAATAAACAAACAAGCATCAGATTTTGACTCCTGAAAGCCAAGAGAAACTAGATAAGTGCTAAGTTTGGAGAACCAGGCACGCGGGGCCTGTTTGAGCCCGTAAATAGCCTTCTTGAGTTTACATACCAGCGGTTTGTCATGTGAATCAAGCTTGACAAACCCAGGGGGTTGTTCCATGTACACCTCCTCAACAAGATCACCATTGAGAAAGGCGTTATTGAAATCAACTTGATGTAATTTCCAGCCTTTGGTGATAGCCAATGTAAGCAAAATTCTGACAGTAGGGGCCTTGACCACAGGACTAAAAGTTTCCTGATAATCTGAACCAGCTTCTTGTGAGTAACCTTTTGCCACTAAGCGTCCTTTGTATTTTGCAATGGAACCATCTGCATGTGTTTTTAAGCGGCACAACCAACGACAACCAATAATTTTCCTATCAGCTGGGCAAGGCACAAGATCCCAAGTTTGGAATCTGACAAGAGCATCAAACTCCTCGTGAACAGCCTTTGCCCAATTAGGATCTGCCAAGGCTTGCTCTATAGTGGTTGGAACTTGAATATCTTCAGCTACTGTAAACACCTTTGGTTTGAAAATACCTGCCTTACTTCTAGTAACCATATGATGTTTATTTAATGGAGCGGATGAGACAGGCTGCGATTGTGCAGAATGTGAAGAAGAGGTGGAATGCAGTAGAGAGCTGTGAACTGCAGAGGGAGATGCTGAATGAATACTAGGAGAGGAGACAGCAGAAGCATGGGAGTTGATTAAAGGAGCTGATGAGCGAATAGTGCCAGTAGGTTGAATCTGTGGTGGTTTAAAACTCACGGAGGAAGTATGACCTGACATAGAATGGCGGATATTGTGTTGCCCTGTACCAGGAAAAATGGACTCATTAAACTCAACATGACGAGTGATGTATAGTCGGCCAGTGGTCCTGTCCAAACATTTATAACCTTTTTGATTAGAGCAATATCCTAAGAACACACATGGTGTAGACCGAAATGCCAATTTATTTTTATGATATGGACGAAGCATTGGAAAACATTCACAACCAAATATTTTGAGGATAGAATAGTCAGGTTTGATGCCATAAAGTTTCTCATATGGTGATACTCCATTTAACACTTGAGTAGGCAACCTGTTTAATAAAAATACAGCAGACAGAAAAGCATCGCCCCAATAAAATAGTGGCAGTCTAGCAGCTGCCAATAAGGTCAATCCCATATCTACAATTGTTCTATGACGCCTTTCAACAATTCCATTTTGCTCTGACGTATATGGACAAGTTAGTCTATGTTCAATACCATTATTTTCAAGAAAAGATTTAAATGCCAAGAATTCTCCTCCATTGTCACTCTGCACTTTTAGAATTTTAGTGCTGAACCTATTTTCAACCAGACATTTAAACTGTTGAAAAATGATAAGAGCATCAGATTTATTCCTAAGCAAGTATATCCAAGTGAATTTGCTAAAAGCATCTACAAATGCAAGATAATAACAGAAGCCATTTGATGCAAAAGGAGCTGGTCCCCATAAGTCCATTGATATCAACTCCAAAGGTTTTGTATACACAGTCGTAGAAGAAGGAAAAGGAAGTTTATGACTCTTCCCCATTTTACAAGCAGAACAAAACACCTTAGGAGTGCTACTATGATAGGGCAGATTAAGAGACTTCAATACAGATTTAACAACGGTGTCGTGTGGATGTCCCAGCCTTTGATGCCACAAGGGAATGAGATATGAACTTGTGACATGATAACATAAGGTATCAGCAAAAGCTTTATTTCTTCTAAAAGTGCTTTTATTTCCTGTAGCACCACTTGGCAGTCTATGAGATGATGCAGATAGTTTGTACATCCTAGCATGTTCAGTACCATCCATAAGGATTTTCCTGGTCTGCAAATCCTTAATAAAACAGGCATGAGGAAAAAACTCAATTGAAACACCATTTTCTTTTGTAGCCTGTGAGATAGATACTAGATTTTTTTGCATAGAAGGAACATAAAGAACTCGACTCATACGCATGTGAGAGTGAAGATTAGATAAACATGCATTACCTACATGAGACACAGGTAAAATGCCACCACCGCCTACAGTCACTTTGGACTTACCTGCCGGATTCATATGAGTGATTAGATTCTGAGCAGAGTTGGTGATGTGCTGAGTTGCACCTGAATCAAGATACCACGCATCATCAACAATGCTCTCCGGTGTTGCAATAAAAACCTGCGCTGTGGTGGTATCATGTTGCCCAGTAATGTGACCATCAATAGGAACAGTAGGATTTATAGAAGTGTGGGACAGATCAGAACTAGTATTTGCAACAACAATGGAATCGGTAGAGCGAGAATTTGAATGACCAGGCAAGTGAATTTCAGGAGTACTGGTATTATGATCATGAGATGCAGATGACGAATAAGGAACAGGATGGACAACATTATATTGTTCAGGCCAAGTATAATAGTCAGGATTATCAGGTATATATGTACTAGCATCGGTGAATAAGGCATGAGCAGTGCCACCACCATACGAAGAAGCTGTAGGTTCATACCTAAAATAACATCGATTCGCAGTGTGTCCTGTTTTAGCACAGATCTGACAAGTAGGCTTAGAATGAAAAAGAAATCCACGACCTCTACTTCGAGCTGCATAACCGCCTCGGAAAGATGATGGATGTGGAGGATAAGGCGGCCTTCCGCGTCCCATAGATCCAGCAACTACACGATGTTCATGCTGTTGAACAGCAAACACCTGATCATCTACCACAGAGGAGGAAGCATAGTGAGCTTGAGATGACGTGTTTGTCAAGAACGCCTTCTGTCGTGCTTCAGAATCCAACAACATCATTGAAACAGAGTCCAAGTCAAAACGAGATTTGGATGAGTTGATGATAGCTATCACCGATTCATATTCGGCAGTCAAACCATTGAGAATATGTGAAATCTTGACAGATTCCTGGACCGGTTCGCCGAGCAATGCCAGATGGTCACAAATCGACTTTAGATTAGCCAGATAGTCACGCATGCTCAGATCACCCTTCCGTTGATTAGTGAGACGATTTTTGTAATGTAGAATCTTCGAGTCTGATTTTGCCGAATAGAGACTGTTAAGTTTTGACCAAATCTGAGCCGAAGTTTCGAGTCCGACCAGCTCAGGCAGAACAGAAGGAGAAACCGAAGCTAGGAGCCACGACGCTAGTGCAGAATCTAGTTGTTCATAGACATCAAACTCAGGATTTTCGACTTCACGATCGTCCTCATCACGTATAGTCTGCATAGGAATCAGAACGGAGCCATCGAGGTAGCCAAATAGCCGATGTTGTTTGGCCATAAAATACACCTGTTGTTTCCAGATCAGGTAATTCGAATCGTCTAACTTCACAGTAATCTTCTTATTTGTGAAGTTGCGTCCATGAATTTGATTCGGATCAGCCAACACCGAGGAAGCTGAAGCTGAAGACATCGTGTTAGCAATCTGTCAATCCTTTGATTATGGAGACAGACCACCGTCGACGTCGTCTTTCTCTGTATTTTGCGTTTTAGCCAGTGATCAGAGCTTCGCCGGTGTGGCCGGCTCTGATACCATGCCAAAATGATGAGAGAAAATAATGATTTGAATAATGAGATTTTTATTCAATGAGTTATATATAATAGTGTGTATACAAGACTACTTATAGATCAGTAGTTCTAACTGAATGACGCATGTACAGGACACGTGTAGTGACAGCTGTTTACTCATACTAACTACAATCTGTTGTGTTGTAACAAATGCACACTTAACTAATTACTGTTTACACTAATAAGCAGCAACTTTTGTGCCCCGGATGTGAGCAAGTTTCTGAACTCTTCACTCAACTTTGTTTTACATGTTTTCTAATTATACCACTTTTTCTTCCAATTAAAAGCATTGTATTTAAAACACCACCAACAGCAACAAAAATACTCCCTTTTGTCTCTAAATGTATGTTTGATTTTTGAGAAGATGTCTGTCCTAAAATGTAAACTTAATTTCAGTTTTGTCTCAATATTTAATTTTTTTTTTCAATTTTTCCCTTGTTGACTATATATATTTACCCTTATTTTTTTGCATAGTTTTTTTTACTAGTGAATGAATTACATTAATTAGGTGCTGCTATTTGCTAATTACGAGGGAGGGAGAAAGAAGGGTCATTTCTCCTAATTTATTTTTGTGATAGAGTATTGCTTTATTTATTGTCTTTTCTTTAAGGGAAAATTGCCCAAAAATACCTTTGGGGCAAATTAATTGCTAATTGCTACTAAGTGTGCAAGCGATTTTCCGTGTGTGCAAGCGATCTTCCGTTTTGTGCAAGTCATCTTCCGTGTGTGCAAAAATCTTTCATATAAATGTGCAAACAATTTTCTGTTGTATGCAAAATATCTTCCGTTATGTATAATAGATTTTTCATGATAGCATTCAACTATTAATTTACCAAAAAGATATGTATCAGCAATTCTCCCTTTCTTTAACACTCTCTCATTATCTTTTCCCCGTATATTCTCTCTCATTTTTTTCTCATTTATTTTCTCTCACTTATCTTTTTTATACATAGGGGCATAATTGAAAAAATATATATATTACGTACATATTTATTTTGTTTAACTACTTTCTTGATAAATAAAAAATGGTTAAATCAGGCTTACATTTAGGGACGAAGTAAGTAATAAGTGAACAGATTTGATTATGCATGAAAGCTATGAATTTCTTCGGTTTCCAACCAGAAGTACTCAATAGGATTCTTTAACAAACAAGATCAATAGGCATTATCATATTAAAATTTTTGGCATATGAAAATATTTGGGAGAATGTTTCGACACAAACAATAAGGATTCTAGGAAGATAAGTAATCCCTCCTAAAATCCCATTTTCCCAATTTCAATTTATAATGTGTTTAATATTCTTCGTTTATTTATCTTTTATTTAGTATCGGGTTGAATTTTCTTATAATCAAATAGAAAAACAAAAATTATTAAAATTTTTAATTGAATATATTAATATTCTATGTCTGAAAACCGTGACATAATTATAGTGCTCCAATTTTTTGGGTGAAAAAAAAAGGCAAAATCAAATAGTCTTCTTTTTTTTATCAGACAAATAGTCTTCTTCGCAATATTAAAAACTGGAACACTGGAGAGAAACAATGCTGTACTTATCTGCAAAGGAACAGAATCAATTGCTGCAGCATTATTCAGGTCAAGCAATGGATAAATATGCAAACTAGTGCAATTCTTCACCAAGGGCTGAGGGTGAGAAGCTGTTAAAACGGTTTGTTAAATTGTCTCATTTTTTTTTAGAATCGCATCCCGATCCTCAATTTAAAAAAAGGATTAAGAGGTAAAAATATCTATAAATTTTTATCAAAAGTACATTCACCATCATAAATTTTTGTTTTTTTGGTGTAAAAGTAACTATAAACTTTCAAAAGGGAGGTAAAAATGACACTTCCATTAAAAGCAACTAACGGTGGTTAATATTTGGTTGTTAATATTTTACCCTCAATATTTTAGTCTACTCCAATAGTGTTTTCTAGATAATATTAATGTTGAGGGTATTTTGAAGAAATATATTAAATATTTTTATTGTCTATGTTATTTAATGATTTTCTTAATCTCTGAGCAAAAAAAAAAATTTCTTAATCTATATGAAAAGCTTAAAGTAGTAAATGTTTTGAAATAGGAGTATTTAATTGGTTAAGCATAAAGAATAATACACTGCAATCTCATAATCTCCCATTTCAACATTCCACAAGATATATTGCAAATTTCGTGGCAAATTTTTTCCCCACATGTCTTCCTTCTTTTTCCACATTTTCTTCTGAGCTCTTCGCTCAACCTCTTTTATTTTTATTTTTCATGTTTCCTATTCATTCCTCTGCTTTTTCCAATTAAATGCATTGAATCCGAAACTACTGTCACCATTAGCATTACGAACTTAATGTTGCGTGATTTATTTCGTTGACCCAACCCGGCCCATTCTAAATCAAGAACTTCAACTCTCAATTCATGGTAGTTTTTTTTGGGCCGGGGGGGGGGGGGGGTAACAATTCGTAAGTATGATTCTACACCATAAAAATGCATCAGTAAACCCTATCTTATTAGCTGAGGTTTGCAACATCTAAAAAAGTAGGCTTGTGTTTGTAGGGATAAGTATGCATTTTTGTTATTTTCTCAATTAGACAAAGAGTTCATGGCGTGTTCAAGAACAATTTCACCGTAGGAAAAACAGAACAAAAAGTACCTAACGGGTCTGGGGATTCTCAAGAGGACATAGAGATGGCTCTCTCTATGTCCTCTTGAGAGGATTAGTGATGCCAAATAATGTAAAGAAAGTGAAGAAATTAGAAAAAGCAAGTAGGGACTTAATTGGAATTATCCTTCAACAAGTGACACCTTAAGTTGGAAAGTGGATTATTAGAAGAAGCCCTAATAAAAGTAAATTGATCCCAAACGATATTTAGCAATATTTATCATAGTCTACGTGTCACACCTACACGTGTGCCGTGCGTGCTAAATACGACAAACAAGATAACGGTATTTTGTTTCTCTTTCAGGTGATTTCTTCTGTATTTCATCGCTTGCATCACCATCTCTTATTGTTTGCGTGTTTCATTGTTTAATGCTTTCGGCCTTCAGTCTCTAGTTTAGCGTTTTCTCTATCTTCCCTTTGTTCATCATTTTCTCTCTCATCGCTTTGTTCACCGTCTCTCTACTTAATAGATTTTTTCCCCTCATTCTAAATCTTCGATTGCTTGTGCTTTTCGATTTCTGGTGGTCATCGACTTTTATATATTGCTTCTGGTTCGCGGTTTCTCGTTCACCACATCCACCTTCGCAGATCTGGCCTTGCGGACAGAGCAGTGTGTGATGAGATTGGAAGAGGGCGATGCTTCAGATTGAACACGATGGGTTTGATTTATGTTATCGTTGGAAGGAAGGAAACATGATGGAGGGGACCGACGACGGTGGCGTTGGTGGGATGCGTCCCAGGTGGAAAGGCGACGGTCATGGAGGAGACTCGGTCATTGTGGGTGAAGAATTTTTGTAATTGTTTTGCCAGCTAGGATATCACACGTGCATCCACGTCAGCATTTTTTTTTGTCAAAATGTATACTCTGGTCAACGGTATCAAAGTTAAAAGAGTGGGCATTTCCACTTATTTTTATAAGTTTATGGATATTTTTCTACTTAAAAAAAATTTATAATACTGGATGTATATTTGAAAAAAATTTATGGATAAGGTTGCCGCTTAACCTTTGTCTTAATCATACACCAGTCCTCAAAATATCAAATTTTGATATGTACTTAAATTTCACAGTTTCATCTATGTTGACTGTAACCATGTCTAATGTAACATGCTGATTTTTACTTATAAAATATAAATATAACTAGGAAGTAATTATTTATTAAAAAAATAATTTTTAAAAGTAAATTTTAGACGGAGATTTGGTTAAAATGTAATTTAAAATAATAATAATAATAATAATGATATAAATATATATATTAAATAAAAATGAAAGTGGCAAGCCGAAATTTCATCAATTAGTGGCATCATAATTGTTGTCTAAGGGTCTGTTTGGTTTGGGAGGAGGGAAGGGGAGGCCCCTCCTCTTATTTGACAATAATAAAATTTAGGGTGTGTTTAGTTTGAGGGGAGCAGAAGTAGGGGAGGAGAAAGGTGACAAATTATAATTTTGGATGAGAGAACCCAAAATCTATCCTTTTATTCTTTTAAATTTTAGATTCTGGCCCAAAATTTATCCCTTTATTTCTTTTAAATTTTGGGTTCCCGCCCAAAATTTAAATACCTTTAACCCAAAAAAGTAATTTAACCCCCTTGTTCTCCCCACTCCTCCTTCCCATCCCCTTAAACCAAACGCACCCTTAAGGAGGGGAGGGGAAATTTCCCCTCAAAACCCTTCCCCTCCAAATTGAGGGATTTGAAGGGAAAGGATGACATTTTGTATGTGAAGGCTATTATATCCCTACTTATTTCTATTATTCCCAAACTGTTCCTCCCTCGTTATTATAATATTTATAATTACCCTATTTTTATTAAAATTATTATTATCTATATTTTAAAATTTTAATTATGATTATATTTATTTAATCTTAATAATTATATTTTATTAAACATTCTACTATGTATGAAAAAGCAAGATTAAATGAGGGTAAAGTTTTCCAAATAAAAATATTTTCCCTCCCCTCCACTCCTCAATCAAACAAGGTAATATTAAAATTCCCCTCCTCCCCTCCCTTCCAATTAATCAAAACTAGTTAATATTAAAATCTCTTTCATCTCCTTTTGTTCCCTCCCCTTTATTAAAATCCCTCTCATCCCCTTTCCTCTGTTGAACCAAGCAGACCCTTTAATAGGAAAAAAAAAAGACAAGACATAATCATTTTGTCATGTTAAACAAATATATTAAATTAATTAAATACAATTAATCAGGTGGAGGGGGTATTTATCCATACTCACTTCACGCAGAGAGATGCGTGAAGTGTTGAGCTAAGAGGTATAGGATTTGACGTTGGTAGGGTTATTTTTAATCTTTTAGAATTAATAAAGTACTCAAAATTATTTCTAATCACAAAATTTTCTTCAAGAAAAATGTCCTAAATAATTTTATTTTTTTATGATAGTAATTTCTTATTGATTAGAAAATATTTTAGGATTAAAATTATTGGTAAGTTTAAGTTTTATCAGTATATGACTACAGAAATGTAAAGAACGAATAATAGTGAATTTTAATTGGTTTGGTTTTATTATTCAGTTGGTATAAGATGTTATAATGATTTTTTTATATAATCAATCTATAAATAATTTTACACTGGACTTTTTAACCTATTAAACTTGGGTTAAATAATTTATTTGAATTATTGGAGGTATTCTTGAGGTTTTAATCGGTTTAGATTTATTTTTTAAGATGAAGATTTACAATTTAGTTTTTTTATGTCCTAAACTTTAAATTGGGGATTTTATGTAAGGGAATGAAATTAATCATAATCAATGACTTGAATAGGTTATTTGAATTAAGAAAAATATTTAAATTAATAATTAGGATTTTAGTGTGAAATTGGAATTTTTGGGAGTAATTAATTCCAAACTTTAAAATTATAGAATTAAGTTAAGTAAATTAATTTTTCTAATAACTCAAATAGTTATTAATGTATAATAAATTGATTGTTGTAGATTGATTTTTAGTGTGTAATTGAGCTCTTGGATTAGGAATCTTATGATTATAATTTGCTTCGGTGAGAGGTAACCGCTTTTCTCTTATTGTACATTCTTGTATGATGTTTGTGAGTAATTTGTCAATATATAGAACTGTAAATTTTGCTATTGATATATGATGTGGACTTTGAAACTATGTAGTTAATAAAATGGTCTTGTAGGACTTATTTTCATTGAAAAATGACTAGTGATATTATATTACATGAATTTGGTATTTATTTATGAGATTGGAAAGATTCTTTTAACAAATTGTGAATTGATAATGACATGCGATAATCCGGAATGATTATATCTTTTGAGTATTGATATGAGAGGGGGTGGTGGATGTGGATTTGATGGGAGGTTACTTAAAGAGGAAATAAGGGGGTCAATTCTTGTACAAAAAGAGGAAATAAAGTGGTTGACTTCCAGGTGTGCACTAGTTAGTCCTTTGGCCTACTTGTGTTTAGTAGGGCCTTGACACCCCACTAATGTATTTTTAGAGGGGGAACCCATGGGTCTGGTCTTGTGTTCTGTAGATTATGATAGGTCCATATCACTTGATCGGTGAGCTTGTTAAGTTAAGCTACCAATGATATGAGTGGGTGCTAGCCCATGGGTTCAGTCAGAGAATATAAGGCAGGAGAGGAAATAAGGGAGGACAAAGAATAAATTCTTATGTATTGATTCTTGTATATTTATGTGATAAATATGAGAATAAGGTTATGATATTATGAATATATATATGTAGAGGAAATAAGGGAGGACAAAGAATAAATTCTTATGTATTGATTCTTATACACTTATGTGATGAATATGGGAATGAGATTTTGATAGTGTGAACTAATATACACGCATACATATGTTGGCGTAGTTCCTATAAATACACTATGTAATTCGAGTCACGTCCAAGTACGCTGTTCTTAAGAGTTATTCCGCAACCACCGATTAAGAGGAAGTGGCACCCGAAATTGATCCTTCCTAAAATAATAGGGAGAAAAAAACAACAAAATATAATAAAAATCAACAGACAAAAGCTAGAGGAGGAGAGAAGTGCTCAAAGGCTCAAGAGCTGGAAGTGTTAAACCTCAAATTGAATCACCCTTTATATAGGCAACACACCATTTCAAAATTCACAAAATAATCACGTTAATGTGATTAAATCCACAGTTTCATGGGGTTTCAAATGTTGCAGATATTAACTTTGACGTTTCCAAACGTTGAACATTAAATACCATAATGCTCACACGTTAAAAGGAATAAAGACCCATTACATAATTTAAAGCCATTAATATGAGACTTTAAAGTAATAAAAAAACGTTCACAAAAAGCAATGGAAAAGGTGATTCATGCTTCTAGAGTTCCAACGTGTAGGTCCCACAAATAAATGTGAACAATCATGTATTTGAACTTTGCAATGTCCATATTTCACTATTAAAGGCTAAGCAATTGTGACATTTAATGGTAAGTATTTTGTTCCAAAATATATTTTATTTTTTTATATCTAAAAAATGCGTATAGTAAAAAAGGTGTCTAGTCTATAACTCGCGCACAGGGGAAATTGTCGGATTTCCATGTGGCTTGTTGTACGAGTTCATTCCTCCTCTTGACTCATTTACTTATCCAAGTTCATACACTTGGACTCTCACACTCCCAAGTAATATGAGACTCATTCCATTTGATACACCCACTATATAATAATTCCAACAATCCCCCACATGTGTCAAAACGAACACCATTAGCTAAGTTGCACACACGATATAATCATTGTATCTGGTGGTCCTATAAATTTAAAACTAGACCTAGAACGATAACACTTAGTACTAGAGGTGTTGGTGGTCCTATGAACTTAAAACCAACAACTCTTAGGCATATACTAGAGGTATTAAAAGTCAGATTATACCCCCACATTTTGCTGTTAACGCAGTTTTGCATGTTAAGATGGCCATGTGCGTGCCTGGTGCACAATAAATGCTCTAGAGATTTTGCCATGATTTCATAGGTGCGGCCCCACTCTACATTCGTAGAGGTGATTTCATGAAATGTACTTGCAATGAGCACACCATCCCATAAAATTATGAAATCATTAAGAGCTTTGCTCATCCTCACCAAAATGCATTCTAGCATTTTCTCGGCATCATAGGAAAAGACCAACAATTTATTATAGTGCTAGCAGAACTAACACACGACTTGTTCTTACACATTGAACCTCCTTCATGGGATCACCAATCACAGAGATTGGGTTGCCATCGCTATTAATTTCGTATCGGCTTAAGTCTCATTCCCCTCGATGAATCAAAGATTTGTTTCCTCCTTAAGGGTTTTGTAAATGGATCCGTAAGGTTCACTACTGACCTCACATAATCGATTAATATTACACCATCTTTTAGCAGTTGCCTTATTATATTATGTCTCAATCGAATATGTATGCTTGTACCATTAAAGGTTTTATTTTTAGCCATAGCTATCATAGATTGACTATCACAATGTAAAGACACTGATGGTGTTGATTTTCCACCTAGTGGGATATCCGCCAAGAAGTTTTTCAACCATTCAACCTTAGTACCAGCCAACTCTATAGCAATAAACTCAGAATCCCTTGAGGAACTGGTTAAAATAGTTTTTTTTCCTGACTTCCATGTTACAACACCACCACCAAGAGTGAAAACATAGCCACCATTGGATTTACTCTCCTCTGAATCTAAGATCCAGTTAGCATCATTGTATCCTTCCAATATAGCAGGAAATCCACTATAATGAATACCATAATTCATGGTACCTCTTAGGCATCTCAATACCCTTACCAGAGCCTTCCAATGTTCATTGCTTGGATAATGAGTATATTTGCTCAATATACACACAGCATATGCTATGTTTGGCCTGGTATAGTTCATTAAATGCAACAGACTCCCAATAATCTGTGCATACTTAGATTGAGCAACTAGATCTCCTATATTTTTCTTTAAATACACATTAGGATCATAAGGAGTATTTATAAGAGACTCATCAAATGATTCAAATTTTCTTTGAATTTTCTCGATATAATATTCTTGAGAAAGTATGATACCATTATCATTCCTTATGATCTTTATACCAAAAATCACTTTTGCCTCACCTAAATCTTTCATATCAAAATTAGAACACAAAAGATGTTGTCTCAAGCACAACACCCATGCTAGTACCAAAGATATGCATGTCATCCACATACAGACAAATAATCATACAATCACCATTTACAAGTTTTATATAAATACATCTTTCTACCTCAATAATAGAGAAACCACCACTTAACAAAACTTGATCCAATTTTTCATGCCATTGTTTAGGCGCTTGTTTCAAACCATACAAAGATTTACAAGTTTACAAACTTTGTTTTCTTGCCCAGGAATAATACAACCTTCAGGTTGTACCATATAAATCTCCTCTTCTAAATTACCATTTAAAAAAGCTCTTTTAACATCCATTTGATGAATGAAAAGTTTATGAATAGAAGTTAAGACAATTAGGATTCTAACAGAAGAAATCCTAGTGACAGGAGAGAAGGTATCAAAATAGTCAACATTTTCTTTTTGAGTATATCCTTTGGCTACCAACCTAGCCTTATATTTATTAATAGTTCCATCAGGCATATACTTTTTCCTCAAAACCCATTTACAACCAATAAGCTTTGCTCCTGGAGGAGAGTCTACTAAAACCCATGTTTTATTTTGATTTAAAGAATCAATTTCAGGTTTTATTGCTTCTTTCCAAAAGGATTCATCCGGAGAAGAAATAGCTTTATAAAAAATTTTGGGTTCATTTTGTACCAAGTAAGTATAAAAGTCATATCCAAAAGATATTTGTTTTTTTGTCTTTTACTTCTCCTTAAATCCTTAACCAAAACTTCATATGAATTTTGTTCAGAAGAAGCAGATGAATTCTCAACTTTTTTAGGAATATACTCAAACCTTCAAAGGAAATATATGTTCAAAAAACTCTGCATCTTTTGTTTCAACAATTGTGTCATGATCTAAAACATCGCTTTTCAAAACTAGAAAACGATAAGCATCACTTTGTTGAGCATATCCAATAAACATGTAATCAGAAATTTTAGAACCAATTTTCCTCTTTTTAACATCAGGTAGTAATACTTTAGCAAGATACCCCCACACTTTCAAATATTTAAGGTTAGGTACAAAACCTTTCCATAACTCATAAGGTATCTTTTTAGTTTTCCTATTGGGTATTTTGTTTTGTAAAAAACAAGCAGATAACAAGGCTTCACCCCACAGGTTATTAGGCGCTGCAGAACTTATAAGTAAATCATTCATCATTTCTTTTAAAGTTCTATTTTTCCTTTCTGCAATACTATTAGATTCAGGTGAATAAGGAGAAGTTACTTCATGAATTATCCCTTCTTTTTCGCAAAAATTATTTAATAAAAAATATTCTCCTCCTCTATCTGACCTGACCCTTTTAATCTTTTTTGTAATTGATTTTCTACTTCTGCCTTGTACAAAAGAAATTTTTCAAAAGCCTCATCTTTATTTCTCATTAAATACGCTTTGGTACATTTTGAAAAATCATCAATAAAAGTAATATAATACCTTTTACCACCTCTGGTCTAAGTTTGTTTTAAATCTCCCAAATCAGTATGAATTAAAGCTAACAACTTAGTTTCTCTTTGAGTAGAAAAATGCAGTTTTTTAGCTTGCTTAATTTCTGCACAAACTTCACACTTTTGAAAATCATTTTTAGTTTTATAAATAAGCCCAAGATTTTGCAGCCTTTTAATATAAGATTTATTAACATGTCCTAATCTAGCATGCCATACACCAAAAGAATCAACCAAGTAATTAGAAGAAGATGCATTCTCATTCATTTCAGTAATACTCAGAACAAACAGACCCTTCTTCCAATAGCCCTTCCCAATAAGAACATTGTTCTTGGTCATGACAATCTTGTCAGACTCAAAACACACCTTAACCCCAACTTTTCCAAGTAGCGTCGCAGAGACTAAGTTAGCTCTGACTTTAGGAACATACAGCACGTTGTTCAGTGCCAAGGTCTTTCCAGATATGAGTTTCAATACCACTTTCCCTTTTCCCTAAACCTTAGCAGTTCAGGAATCAGCCAGATAAACGTAGTCTTCCCCTTCTTCAAATGAGGTAAACATCTCTTTGTTTGCACAATATGCCTAGTAGCTCCTGAGTCTACCACCTATTTCTTCACATTAGAGATAAGAAGGGCTTGTGACACCACAACAACAATGATTTCTTCATCACTGCTATCATCTCCTTCAACCAAATTCACATTTGGCTTAAGAGGATTTCCACCCCTTTGAGAGTTATCTCCTTTAGCCCTTTTCTTGCACTATGCTGCATAATGACCTGGTTTACCACAGACAAAACAATTGCCCATCTTCTTCTTGGGGTTAGTGTCTTTAGGCTTGTAGTAAGGTTTTTTTATTTTTATTCTTTTTGTTTTTGGGATCATACCTCTTGTTGTAAGGCTTTTCCTCAACTAGGTTTGCTTTAGCGGCCATTTCTTTGCCCTTTACAGCTTGTATCGCCTTTCAGTTGGTATCTTCAATTGTTTCTGTTTAAGTTTCAGCTGTTGCTTATAGTCATTCCATAAATGTGGCAGCTTCTCAATCTGTATTGTAACATCCCAAATTTTATTTACCAAGAATATATTGTAATTATTATATATATTCAATGAAATGGTGAATATTTAAGGCCAAAGGAATTAAATATTGAAAATTGAAAGTGGAATAGTGGTTTTAGTGAAATCGCCTGTGAGGCAGTGAGATTGTCATATAGTTTTAGAAGACCATATGATGACCAAAAATTATGAAATTTTATAGAATAGAAGTAAACATCCTAAGCTTTAATTTGATAGGTCATATGACTCAATTGAAGCTATGTACAAAAATATATGAATTTTTGAAGTTAATCCAGAAAATCTGGAAAGTTTCTGGAGCAGCGGTCAAATATTGAAAATCTGGGAATGATATGATCCCAGTCAGTAAAATTCCATATTTTTCCTTGAAACTAGACTCAATAAGGGTTCCATAGGCTTTGGAATCACATTAAAATGATGTCTACAAAATTAGTTATGATTTTTCAAAGTTAAGGCAAAAAATCTGCCAGAATTGGCATTATTCTGAAAATTTAAGAAATAAAGTAATCTTCCTTTTTCTCTTAATTATTTTAGAAATTAAGGGATGAAGGAGGAGAAGACAAGTGTCAAAATCCAATGAGACCAAGTGTCAACACCACATAAAAGAAGATGGAGATAATTGTTGTGTCATAAGTCCTTACTTATGTCATAAGGTTAGGTGGCCAACTTTTGCACCAATTGACTTGAGTAAATGGAAGGAACACTTGATTTAGTTGGAGCATAAGAGGGAGCACGTTTTTGGCCAACCAAGGAAGAAGGAAATGATAATCAAGGTTGAGTGTACACAAAAGGGAAGCATGGCAATGTTGAGTGTACACAAAAATGGAATGATGGTGTACATGAAAGGTGGAGAAATCCTAACCTTTGGTTAGATCAAGGACTAGGATGAAACATGAAGAGAAAAGGTGAGATAATTTATGAGGCCACGTCCTTCATCTTCCTTGCTATTTTCGTTCAAGGCTAAATAAAGAAGAGAGAGAGTGAGTTTATGAAGCTTCATGCTCTAGAGAGAAGGAAGAAGAGAAAGACTAAGGTAAGTTATGATTTCTTAAGGTTTCTTCTTCTAATCTTCCATAAATTCTTCTCTAATCTTTTCCTTTCCATAAACTCCATGGATTAGCAAGCTAATCTTCAAGGTTGAGGAGAGAGAAACACCAAGGATCAAGAGGTAATCTCTAAAATCTCAACTTCTTTGTGTATTGAAGTTGTTGTTGGTGATTATTGTTTGGTTTATGTGATTTTTGGTTAAGTTGTAAATTGGAAAAGCCATAATCCTAAGGGTTTATGCTGCCCAAAATCCTTTAAATCATGATTATGAAGTGTTTAAATGAGTTAATCAAGGATTAGAAGTGGAAAAGTACAAGTTTTGGAAGCTAAAACAAAAAGCTACATTTTTCTATTTTCCTTTCAATATTTCGGTCAGACCAGAAATGGTAGTAGAAGTTGGATTTTCATGAAATAAATGGTTCCATTGGACTCAGTGGGTAAAAATAGGTGGGGTTACAGTTGGGCACTTTTTCGGTAGAGGCCGAAAAAGCATAATTACGAAAACGCTACTGAAATCCCTAAATAGGGGCTGTCAAGGGTATTTTCGTAATTTGACACTAAATTTGGTGATTTCGAGCTCAAAAATGGATTCATTGGGCGAAAATATGTCAGAATAGCCTTAGTCAAAATTTTGGGAAAACGTGTTATCTGGCCGAGTATGGCGAGGCGGGGCCGGGGTCCCGGAGGCATTTTGGTTAAATTTCATCATAGACAAATATAACCACCAAAAACACTATGGAAGTGTCTAAACTGTACATTTGACATTCTAGGACCGAGTAGAGAGCCTGAGGGATTGGCACGCAAATCAAGGCATGTTATTTGAAGATCAGGGAAGGGCGATTAAAGTAGGGAACTTATCTCTCCTGCATGTATTGATATTTGTGTTTGTGTATTGATGCATGTTATTTCTTTGCTTGATTATGTGAAACATATATGAATGATTGAAGCTCTGTTTCTATTTATGCTATGGCCATACATATGTTGATTGAAACATTGAGCACGCAGATATGTCATTGTGTGAGCAAGAGTTATGTAATGCAAGCATGTTATGCATTAAGCACTTATCTTGCATGCATATTGGTATTACTTTCCTACTGAGATTCCCCAGAATCTCACCCTCCCCTACCAACAATTTAGACAGGAAAAGACAGAACGTATGCTGAGAATAATAAAGAGAACCGTACGAAGGGGATTGCGGTGGTGAAGCGAAGACGAGAAGATGTCTCCGTTCACTGAGACATATTTAGACACCCACGTAGCACTATGAGGCTACGTTAATTGTAATTATCAAGTACGAACCCATATGGGGAATTTCCATAATCGCGCATATAATATTAGTATATCTATGTTATTCCTGTGTTGCCCATTGAACTGCGTATCATTTCCGCAAATACTCTGAAATAGGTGAAAATAAAATGAGGGTGTGACAAGTATACCAGCCATGAACTCATCTGACAAATTGATCTTCTCAGCTCGAAGCTCCTTATTCAGCTTGTGGTATTCGTTGATCTGGAGTTTGATGTCTTTGTCATCTTTCATCTCCTACTTATAAAAGTTTCCTATCACGAACTCATGCTTTCCAACATCCTCAACAGTGTACTTGAGGATAAGTGATCCCCATATCTCATTTGCTTCTTTATAGACATGGTACACATCGAATAAATCATTAGATAAAGTAGTAATAAGAGTGTGTCCGCAAACCTTGTTAGCATAGGCCCAAGCATCCTTCTGGACTTGGTTAGCATCTAGGGAAGGCGCAGGCTGTGTAAGTGTATCAACAACTCCATGCATGTCAAGAATAGTGTAGACACGTTCTTGCCAGCGTCTGAAGTTCTCCCTTTCAAATTACTCTATCTTGGAAATGTCTGGAAATTGTCTTGGCATAAGCACCACTATTGGGTTAGAACCAGCACTAGTGTTGTTTGTTTCAGAAGCAGTAGCATTGTTAGCTTCGGCACTAGCTCCGGCACCAGCAGGAGGAACAGAAGCCATACTAGCTCTTAAGATTGTTAGCGTAGTTCTTGTAAATACACCGTGTAATTCAAGTCACATCCAAGGACGTTGTCCTTTAGAGCTATTTCACAATCACCAGCTAAGAGGAAACGACACTCCCCTGGATAAAATAAATCCTTCCTGAAAGAACAAGGTGAACAGAACAGTAAAATATAATAGAATTCAGTAGGCAAAATCTAGAGGAGGAGAGAAGTGCTCGAAGGCTCAAGAGTTGGATGTGTTAAACCTCAAACTGAAGCACCCTTTATATAGGCAACAAACCATTTCAAAATTCACAAAATAATCACATGAATGTGATTAAATCCACGGTTTCATAGGGTTTCAAACATTATAGATATTAACTTTGACGTTTCCAAACGTTGGACATTAAATACCATAATGCTCACACGTTAAAAACAATAAAAACCCATTAAATAATTTAAAGCCATTAATATGAGACTTTAAAGCAATAAAAAAAACGTTCACAAAAGCAACGGAAAAGATGATTCATGCTTCTAGAGTTCCAATATGTAGGTCCCACAAATAAATGTGGACAATCATGTATTTGAACTTTGCAACGCCTATATTTCACTATTAAAGGCTAAGCAATTGTGACATTTAATGGTAAGTATTTTGTTCCAAAATAATTTTATTTTTTTATATCTCAAAAATGGCTATAGAAAAAAAGGTGTCCAGTCTATAACTCGCACACAGGGGAAATTGCCGGATTTCCATGTGGTTTGTTGTTGTGCGAGTTCATTCCTCCTCTTGACTCATTTACTTATCCAAGTTCATACACTTGGACTCTCACACTCCCAAGCAATGTGAGACTCATTCCATTTGGCACACGCACATTATTTATATAATAATTCCAACAACATATGGTATTTTTAATAATTCTATGATTTTATAACTGTACCACCTGACACCTCACGGGCACTTACTCGTATGCCCGATGAGATGAAATGTTAGTTACTGAGGCTTTTGTCTCACCCCGTTAATTTAACATTTTTTCAAGTAATAGTTATTCTACAAGTCAGTTAGGGAAGGTTTCAGAGGCTTGATTATTGTGATAATCTTTGTAAAGCCTCTTCCTTTTTATTTATGTGGTGAATTGTTGTATATTGCTACTATAGGGCTTATGCTGCATGCTCTGATGTGATATTATAATTATACTATTTCTCATTATGGATAAGTAACCCAAGTTGATATTTGAGATAATTGTTGTTCAAGTATTTTGATAATTGAATTTGACATTAGGCTTGTGGTTGAATGATTATGTTATGGACTTAGAGAAGTCCAAGGCCCAAAGATGTTGATTAATTATGGTTTGATTTGCGAAGCAATGAGAGGAGTCTTATTATCCATGATCAATTTTAAATGAATAGTATATTATTTTCCATTATTGGTAGATATTTTTAAGAACTTAATCTTTTTATTACCATGGTAAAGTTTTCAAATAGTTAGTTGAACTCTTTTCTACCATAGTAATCTTTTAAAAAGTGAGTAATAATATTTTTTTTTGTAGGGACTTAAATTCTTTATTACCATGGTAGAGTTTTTAAATGATTAGTTGAACTATTTTTTACCATAGTAATCTTTTGAAAAATGAGTTATAATTTTTTTATTTCTATGGTAGAGTTTTCAAATAGTTAATTGAACTCATTTCTATCATGATAATCTTTTGAAAGATGAGTTGTAATTTTTTTTTACTATAGTTGACCTTCGGGTTCAAGTTTTCCCTTTTGTGAAATGGTATTGTTCATTATCAGAGGATTTGATTAATTGTTTTGAGAATTGAGTTTCAAGGAAAGGATTTTACATCTACTAGTTAAAATACTTCTTGAAATTATTAGGGAAAATGACAAAAAAATCCTTTGGAAAATGGAAAAGGATGATTCAGTCTCTGAAATTGGGAAAGGATGAGAGTCAGTTCGCTGTCAGACGAGCGGAGGAATCTGGGATTTTGAACTCTTAGCGAAAAGACGAAAATGCCCTTCAGTCATCCCTTTTTTCACATCGGAATAACAACAGCTGTCTCTTAATTAACAACACCGTATTCTACATTAATAACACCAAAATCGCACAAAGAGTCCATACTTCCATGCACTTCACCTTCATTCTAATAACAACACCTTCGTTCTACATCAACAACTCCACTTTCTTCTTTCATAATTAACAAGTTTAGAGACAATTTCAACACATCTCTCTTTATTAACAACACCGTATTCTACATTAATTACTCCATTTGTTTCTTTCATAATTAACAAGTTTAGGGCCAATAACAACACCTCTCTCTTTATTAACAATATTGTATTCTACATTAATAACTCCACTTTCTTCTTTCACAATTAACAAGTTTTAGGGCCAATAACAACACCTCTCTCTTTATTAACAACATCGTATTCTACATTAACAACTCTACTTTCTTATTTCACAGTTAACAAATTTTAGGGCCAATAACAACTCCTTTCTCTTTATTAACAACACTGTATTCTACATTAACAACTCCACTATCTTCCTGTGGGTGAGGCGCAGCTGTCGGTGTCACTTTTCCGTCATCGAGCAGATGGGGGTAGGAGACTCTCTTGGGAGCTTGTTGATAGCTGTTTTCGGTGGTGGAAGGAGATGATTGGAGATTGGCGCCTATTGCTGGGAAGGAGGTACTGGGCGGTAGTTCGATCTGGAATAGATCAGCAGCCATAAGTGAGATCTCATTCAAAGAGGATTGACGAGGCTATAATCACAAGGTTGCAGCGGATCTTCTGATACGATGAGGGTAACGGACCGGCTAGAAAACAAATATGAAAACACTAACGGGACGGATGATCAAAGGTAGGACCTTAAGAGAACCTGTCTCTTACAACCCTAGCCACAAAGACACCACAAGGATGATCAATCCTTGATACAGTCGGAGTATTCGCATGAGAATACAAGGATGCAAGCAAAGCTCACACAAGAGAAATAAAACTCTCAATTATCATTCAACTCTGAAAATGTAGTACAAAAACGCAGCCATATATAAAGGCCACAAAAGAACACTCTAGAGTTTGAAAACCTAGTCATGAATGCAATAAATGATGCCTTAATGATGATTGATTGTCTTGGTTGGCACCATTCTGTTAGATCTCATGTTTTGATGATAACAAAAGAATGGTTTGAAAAGGAAATGTTTAAATATCAGGCTTGAACTAAGTAATGACAGGAATAAGCTTTACTTGAGGAAAGCATGGAAGTAGTGAAGATTGGCCAAGAGAAAATGCTAAGGAACTTAAGTTGAAGTGCATTTTCTAAGGCATTACTCGAGGAGCTACTCGAGTAATGACCCAAAACTTGAAGTAAATAGGCAAAACTTCCAGTGACCTGCCACCATTACTCGAGGCGCTACTCGAGTAACCAGGTAAAACTTCAAGGTTGCTCTCGGCCTGCAAATGTTACTCGAGGCGCTACTCGAGTAACCATGTGAAAACTTTCAGTGACCTTCAAGTTAGCAGAATGTTACTCGAGGAGCTACTCGAGTAACCATATGTACCTCTCGGCAGTTTGTACCACTGCTAATGTTACTCGAGGAGCTACTCGAGTAACCAGGTCAGAAACTTCCAGTCAGCCTTCAAGTTTTCCATGATACTCGAGGAGCTACTCGAGTAACCGTGTATTTGAAAATGTGTAACTCTCGGCACTTTGTACCACTGCCAATGTTACTCGAGGAGGTACTCGAGTAACAGCCTGAGGTAAGTTAAAACTTGAGGTTGGTATCCGAGTAACTTGAATTGTTTATTTTGTCTTCCTCGAGTGCTGACTCGAGTATTCAAGTTTCTAATGTTTTATCTTAAGTGGATTCCTCGAGTATGTACCCCAGTAAGCACAAATATTTTCAAAGGAAACTTCAAGTCACGACCAGGATAAGTTATGTACAAATGTCTCAGTTACTCGAGGTGCTACCCGAGTAACTTATGCAAGATTGAGTGCATTACTCGAGGAGCTACTCGAGTAATGAGGTAAGTGCTCTCGGCATTTTGATCCTGCCAACATTATTGGAGTAGAGCATCGAGTAATCAAAAGTTTTCAAAGGATTACTCGAGGTGTTACCCGAGTAACTCATAAAGTTGTGAGTGCATTACTCGAGTAGCTACCCGAGTAAATAACTATTCCAAAGGTTTGAAATTTAGTTTACTCCAGGCACTACCCGAGTAATCTTATACTTGTTCATTAACTTGCAGTTGATAAATGATTTCCCGATGTTACTCGAGGAGCTACTCGAGTAAACTTCAAGGGTTACTCGAGGAGCTACTCGAGTAAGCATACCCAGAAATTTAGAAATCATTCAAACGTTCATTGATTTGTTTCCTATATGATTAACCTTTCATTGTATTAGTATTCTTAGTCTATTTACAGATAAACAATGAAGGAATCACTTCAAGAGATGAAAGTCAAATCAAACGTTCAAATGCCAACCACCGCCAACGGATATTTTTCAAAAACTTGAAAAGTCAACAGTGGCTGCGCACTCACCAACGGACGAAAGGAAAACGTTCCAACGGTCATCACCATCATATCTATATATATGGGAACCTTCAAACAGAGAAGAACAACCAAGCATCCACACAAACGATTCATTAAGTTCATTGCTCTGTTTTCACGTTGAAATTGTATTCATATGCTTCAGTGATTATCATTTACTCTTTGTGAGAGATATTTCATTCAAACTCAATATTTGTTATTGAGATAACTTAAGGTTGTGGAACCTTGAGTTGGGATTGGATTACAACCTGTAAGGGGGAGCGAGTGTCCAGGTGTGAAGGAACTTGCTTGTACTGTGGTGCCAAGAACCCACTGAATCTTGGAAGTTATAGTGAAACTCTCAGAGAAGCTCTGAGGACTGGACGTAGGTCAAAGTGGTTGTGACCGAACCAGTATAACTCCCGGTGTACACTTCGGTGATATTTCTCCTTACTCATTACTGTTTTAATTCTTTTGTCAAAGTTTTATATTTTCGAAAGAAATTTCAGTATCACCCAATTCACCCCCCTCTTGGGTGAAACGCTTGATCTTACATTTGGTATCAGAGAGTAGGTCTTCTTGTTAAGGTATAACAACCTAAGAAGGATCCAATGGCAAGCATGGGTGAAGGAATTCTCCCCGACGGAGCATCCATCACTAGACCTCCCGGTTTTAATGGAGAACACTTTTCTTTCTGGAAATCTAAATTCAGAGTGTTCGTGATGGCTACTGAATATGGGCTATGGGATGTAATCGAGAGTGGAAACTATCAACCTACAAAGACTGTAGATTCTCAGAAAATTCCAAAGACGCCAGCGGAATATGATGAGAATGACAAGAAACTTATCACTCTCAATAGCAAGGCAATTCTGATGTTACAAAGCTCCTTGAGTCAAAATGAATACTTCAGAATCTGCACACTCCCAACAGCAAAGGAAATGTGGGAAGCTCTGGAAATAGCTCATGAAGGAACTTCGGGAATAAAGGAGAATCGAATCAACACCTTGATCACAGAATTCGATCTACTTCGAATGAAATCAGGTGAGTCAATTTCTGAATTCGAACTTAGGTATACTCATCTTGTTAATCAACTTGCAGCACTTGGAAAAGTATATGATCAAAATATCCAAGTACGAAAGATTTTGAATATTCTTTCTAAAGAGTGGGAGGCCAAAGTCACTGCGATAGAAGAGGCAAAAGGAGAATCAATGAGATCAGTTGCTTCTCTATTTGGAAGCCTTTCTGAATATGAAAGCAAGTTAAAGTTCAAACGGGAACTAGACGACATCAGTGACAAAAGAAAGAAAGGTCTAGCTCTAAAAGCTAAAGAAGAAAATCAAGATGAAGTTGAGGAGTTTGATGATGATGAAATGGGCTTAATCATAAAACGATTCAGAAAGTTCTACAAGAAAGGTCAAGGCTACAAACACTTTCAAAAAGGAGGAACTAGCAACAAAGACCATATCATTTGTTATGAATGTGGTAAACCAGGACATATCAAATCAGAATGTCCAGAGCTCAATCAAAAGAGCAAAGAAAAGAGAAAAGGCAAATTCTTTAACAAAAAGAAGGCCTTTGTATCTGCTATATGGGGAGATAGTTCCTCAGACGAAGAAAGTGATGAGGAAGAAGTAGCCAACATATGTCTTGTTGCTCAAGAAGAGACAGAAGAAGAGGTAAATGATTCTGACCCTACCTATGATGAATTATTATCTGAATATAATGCTTTACATTCTGAATTCATCAAATTAGTTAAAGAACTAATTGTTTTCAAAAAGAAAAACAAAGCTCTTGAAATTGAACTTAAAGAAAGTTCAGAAAAGAATTGTGAAAATTGTTCTTCTTTGAAAGAGAAAAACAATGATCTCACAAAAACTCTTGAAAAGTTTACCAAAGGAAGTGAGATGCTAAGTGTGATTTTAAAAGAACAACGATTTGTAAATGACCGATCTGGTATTGGATATGATCCAAAATCAGATAAAAGGAAAGGTAGAAAGAAAGCAGGAGGTAAGTCATATTTGAATTATTTCCAGCATTCTGTACATATATCAAATCCTTTTGCTTTTTGTAATTACTGTAATAGAAAAGGTCATTATACCTCCTCATGCATTCATAAAAAGAAAGGAAACATAGGAACCTACAAATGGGTACCTAAAGGCACATATATTCAGAAAATCATTTATACTAACCCAAAAGGACCCAAAAAGAAGTGGGTACCTAAAACTTAGTCATTTGATTGCAGGTATGTCTTAAAGCATCCAAAAATAACAAATGGTTCATAGACAGTGGATGCTCTAGACATATGACCGGAGATTTCGAAAGTTTTACCACATTACAACCTAAGGAAGGTGGAAAGGTAAAATTTGGAGGAAATCAATCCGGAAAAATAGCAGGAATTGGTGAAATCAAAAATGACAAAGGCATACAAATCAAAGATGTATATTACGTTGAAGGCTTGTGTCATAATTTGCTGAGCGTAAGTCAAAGTGCAGATAAAGACAACTGGATAATATTTGATTCAGAGGAATGTCTAATTATCAACAAGAATGACTTACAGCTTGATAAGAAAAATATCAAGGCTAAGCTCAGAGCAAAAAGGGAAGGTAACTGCTATACTCTAGATATTAGTAGAAATGAATCTGAAAATTGTTTTCTGAGTAATACCGATGAAAGTTGGTTATGGCATAAGAGATTGGCTCATGTCAATATGCATCAACTAGGTAAACTACTTAAAAAGGATTTAGTTCTTGGATTACCCAAAGTAAATTTCAAAAACGATTTGATTTGTGACGCATGTCAAAAGGGTAAACAAACTAAATCATCTTTCAAATTGAAAAATGAGATTTCAACAAATAGACCATTACAATTATTGCATATGGATTTAGTTGGTCCAGCAAGAGTAAAGAGTCTTGGTGGCAACTTGTATTCATTGGTCATTGTTGATGATTTTTCTAGATTTACATGGGTTATTTTTCTATCATCAAAAGATGAAACCTTTGAAGAATTTATTGTTTTTGCCAAGAAAGTGCAAAATGAGAAAGGTATGTCTATTGCAGGTATTAGGACTGATCATGGTGGAGAATTTGAGAATCAAGCCTTTGAAGAATATTGTGATACTAATGGCATTGATCACAACTTCTCTGCTCCAAGGACGCCTCAACAAAATGGAGTTGTGGAACGCAAGAATAGAGTACTTACTGAAATGGCTAGAACAATGTTAAATGAAAAGAACATGTCTCAAGTTTTCTGGGCTGATGCTATGAGTACAGCATGCTATATTTCAAATAGAGCCTACATCAGAACGAAACTTGGAAAGACACCATATGAGCTATACAAAGGAAGGAAGCCAAACATTGGTCATCTACACATCTTCGGTTATAAGTGTTTCATTCATAATAATGGTAAAGATAACTTAGGAAAATTTGATTCTAAAACTGATGAAGGAATTTTCTTAGGATATTCTAACCGAAGTAAAGCATATAGAATTTTCAATAAAAGAACTTGTGTTGTTGAAGAATCAATTCATGTTGTATTTGATGAATTTGAAACCTCTGACAAAACCATTGATGAAGAACAGGAAGTTGTTTTAAATCAAGAAAATGGTCAATCTATCTCTAAGTCTCTTATTCCAGAGGTTGATGAAACTAAGGATGAAGAGCAATCCCTAGGTCAACCTAAAGCCTGGAAATACAATAGAAGTCATCCCTTAGATCAAGTCATAGGAGATGTGAATGAAGGGATCAAAACCAGAAATAGAGTTTTCAATGAAGTAAGTTTTTCTGCATTTATTTCTGAGATTGAACCTTCTAACATTGATGAAGCCCTATCAGACAATGATTGGGTCATAGCAATGCAAGAAGAATTAAATCAATTTGAAAGGAATCAAGTCTGGGATTTGGTGCCCCGACCCAAAGATCATACGATCATTGGTACTAAATGGGTATTCAAAAACAAACTTGATGAATCTGCAATTATTGTCAGAAACAAGGCAAGATTGGTGGCCAAAGGCTATAATCAGGAAGAAGGAATTGATTATGAGGAAACGTATGCTCCAGTGGCTAGATTGGAAGCTATACGTGTACTCTTAGCCTTTGCATGCATAAAAGGATTCAAACTCTATCAAATGGATGTTAAGAATGCCTTTCTAAATGGTTACATCATGGAAGAAGTGTATGTGGAACAACCTCCTGGTTTTGAAGATGTCACTAAACCGGACCATGTTTTCAAACTTAAAAAGGCTTTGTATGGTTTAAAACAAGCTCCTAGAGCCTGGTATGAAAGGCTTAGTAAGTTTCTCATCGATCAAGGTTTTGTACGAGGAAAAGTTGATACAACATTATTTATAAATCGAAAACGTGATGATATTTTAATTGTACAAATATATGTTGATGATATTGTTTTCGGTGCTACTAATGAATCTCTGTGTAAGGAATTTTCTGAGATTATGCAGGGAGAGTTTGAGATGTCAATGATGGGAGAATTGAATTTCTTTCTTGGTTTGCAAATCAAACAAAGAAAGAATGGGATCTTCATATCTCAAACAAAGTATTTAAAAGAGCTATTGAAGAAGTATGGAATGGATGAAGCAAATGGCTCAGATACGCCTATGAGCTCAACAACGTTGCTTGATGCTGATGTCAAAGGGAAAGACTACAATATCACAAAATATAGAGGAATGATTGGATCATTACTCTATCTCACAGCAAGTAGACCAGACATCCAATTTAGTGTTGGCATATGTGCAAGATATCAATCGGCACCAAAGGAATCACATGCTGAAACTGTCAAACGAATCTTTAGATACCTTGCTGACACACCAGAATTGGGTCTGTGGTATCCTAAAGGAAGAAGTGAGTATCTAATTGCATATTCGGACTCTGATCATGGAGGATATAAGACAGACAGAAAGAGCACCAGTGGACAAGGACAATTCCTTGGAGGATCTCTTGTCTCGTGGTTCAGCAAGAAACAAAATACAGTGTCTCTTTCGTCAACGGAAGCCGAATATGTTGCAGTCTCAAGTTGTTGTGCACAAGTGATATGGTTAAAACAACAACTACAAGATCTTGGTATTTATCTCAAAGAGATACCAATCTATTGTGACAACACTAGTACGATAAGCTTGGCAAAGAATCCAGTTCAACACTCTAGAACCAAGCATATCGATGTCAGACATCACTTCATCAGAGATCATGTCCAAAAGAAAGATGTGAAAGTGATATTCATTCCTACTCATCTTCAATTAGCCGATATCTTCACAAAACCCCTTGCAAAAGATCAATTTCTATACATTAGAAGAGAATTGGGAATGGTAAATCCCAATGAGTTATAAGTAATTTCAGCATTTCATAATATTAGATGAAGTCATTTAATAATGTTTTGATAATTACTAACTTAAGCATCGGAGTATATAGAAATTTGTTTTGCAGGAAGAAAGAAACTCTGTTTTGAGAAACAAAAACAGAGGTGATCAGAGGACACCATTACTGGAGTACCAACTTGAAGTAATGGGTGACAGAAAAGATTTACCCGAGGAGTAACTTGAGGTAAAGTGGCAGTTTACTCGAGTATGTACTCGAGTAATGGCCCCCAAAACTGGAAGTAATGGATCAAGTAACTTGATATTTAAATCTAACGGTTCAGTTTTGAGGAAATGAAAGGTCAGAAGTTCAAAAGACAGGTTACCCGAGGCTAGCCTCGAGTAAACTTGAAGCTTACTCGAGGAAGGCCTCGAGTAAGGTCGGAGTCCAGATTCTCAAATTGATAAAGAATGATGCAAATCTGATCAACATGAGTTATAAATGATCGAGGGAACATCTATGGATAATTACTATATTATTCATACAAGGTACGCAATTTAAATGAATTATTTTGAATTTTTCCTGTATGAACACCCGAGGAAGGCCTCGAGTAATGTTGAATGTTACTCGAGTAAGGCCTCGAGTAAAGTCGGGATTTAGGTCTTTATCTTGCGCAAACTTGGTCATTTCCACAAAATCTCCTCGAGTAAATCACTATACACCCTTTCAAAAACTTTTCCCAATCGATTCCTTGCCCCATTTCCGTCAAAACCCAACTAGTTTCAAGATCAAAAACTTCCTATTTTTCTCAGATTCTCTGTGCCCTAAACTTGCGACAGTTATCTCATTTTTTTTAAAATCTGAGTTTCTCAATTCTTCAAGAAGATGAGAACCAAAAATCTTACTCCCTTAGATTCCTCTGAATCCGAGCAACACTCTGATCCTCCTTCATCTCATCCCAAGGGAAAAAGAAGAAAATTGACCCCAAGATCAAAAGCCAAAATCCCTCTTCAACCTCAAGCTCAACCAAAGGCCAAAGGGGTGGTAATCAAAGAGCCTATTGTGACTAGGGCTCAGTCTAAAAAGAGCACATCCACTGGAAGAAGCAAAGGTGTCAAAACTCCCTCACCTTCACACTCAGACTCATCCACACCCTCTTTTACTCCAAAAATTCCCAAGAAGCCAAAATATGACAAAAATGTGGCTAAGGCAATGGCTGGGATCATTGACCAATTGGAGAAGGGTCAATCATCAAAGAAATCCAAGATTCCAGAGGCAGAAATCACTACCCCTCCCAAAGGATTCAATGTGGGGAAATTGGTGGAGTCCCCCAAGTATCTGACACAGTTCTCCAGAAGGAAAGTGTGTAAAACACACTACGTTGATCTGAAGCTTCTTCAAGAGGTAGTGAAGTTTGACCTTAGTCGTTATCTTAATCCATTTATGTCTTGGTTGTCTGTGAGATTGCCTTTTTGCACAAAGGTAATCACCCATTTTTACTGTAACCTAGAAATCACTGATGAGCCTGACCGAACCTCAGTTGAGGAAGAAATGACTACCACAGTGAGAGGACAGAAAATCCTTATATCTCCCTCTAGGATCAATTTATGGTTAGGAATTGAGAATCCCCCGGATGATATCTATTCTGAGCTTGAGCCAAACCAAATATTCACTATCCTTAAGCCCGGTGAGTTAGTTGGCCCCTTAAACTTTAAACCGAGTGATATGTGTGATCATCACAGGGTCCTATGGTACATCTACTCTAGGTCCCTAGTAAACAAAGCCAACAACTATACTCACTTTTCGGATAGGGACTATAGATGGTTTGCTTCACTCCTCTTGAAAGAAGAAAAGGATCTGGGAGAGTATATATTCTCAGAGATGAAGAGGTATAAGGTGGATGGGAAAGGGACTACTCCAATGCCATATCCCCAAATTGTGTCTCTTATCCTAAAAGAGAACAAAATATGGTACTTGGATAGCAAAGAGCCAATTGAGAGGTTGTCTCCGGTCGGAAGGAACCAGATTGGTAAACTAAACATAGACATTCCTCTCAAAGGCCCACTGGAGTCTGGGTCCAAGAAGAAGAGAAAGGCTACTGAGGCTGAAACCAGTAGAATGGATGACACTCAGTCATCGGCTCCAGCTGCTACCACATCCTCACCATCTTTCCTGAATGCCACTCTCCAGCACTTCATGGAGAACATTCTCAGAGGCTTCCATGTGGACATAGCCAATACCAATGCTGAATTGATTACCAATACCAACTTCAAGATGGGAGAGTTGGTTGAGAAAATTGACAAAAGGCATGAGGAGTTGGTTGAGAGAATGGATAGGAAACATGAGGAGTTGCTTGAAGAGCAACGTGCCCAGGGAGAGACCTTGAGACTGATACTGGCATGCTTGGACTCATTGGGTCCCGGACCTTCTGCCGGTCCAACCTCATCTGCACCACCACCTCCAGAGAACCCTCCTACTGATATTCCTATTCCAGAGGTTGAACCATTTACCCCTTTAGTTTCTGATCCACTTGAGCCCCAAGGAAAAGATATCTTATTCACAGTGGATGATCCTGAAACCCATGAGACTACACATATTACCATTGATGATTCACCTCAGAAGCCACAGCCAGAGACTACTCCTAAACCTATCCCCTCTCCTACCCAAACAGAGGAAGTATCATCTTCTTTCTCCTCTGAACATCTCACTCCTGTGTTAGATACTCCTCCAGAGGCTGAGACCACTATGGTTGTATTTCAACCTTCTCCTTTCCTGCCTAGAGATGACATCCATATCCCACCTCTTAATCTTCCTGAACCAGAATCATCCAGTTCCTTTGATTCATCTAGTTCAGATGGTGGATTGGTCCTTCCTGTAAAGCCCATCTCTATGGTGAAGCCTTCTAACCCTCCTCTTGAATGATGAAGCCAAAAAGGGGGAGAAGAACTTGAGAGTGATTTTGTGGATTTGTCTTTGTTTTTCATGGGTATATGGGTGTACATGGGACTTTAGGGAGCTTTTTGAATTCAGTATGAACTTATTTTGTAATTTGAAATTTTAGTTCAATACAAGTATGTTTAAATTATGACTTCATTTGTTTTCATTTAAGTTTGTGATAATTGTTTGGACTAATGAAGTTGTTATATATGCAAGGTTTATTCAACTTAATAAGAAATAATTAATTAAGAAATCAATTTGAAAAATCATGGTTCAAAATCACACCAAGTTTTGTCATCATCAAAAAGGGGGAGAATGTTAGATCTCATGTTTTGATGATAACAAAAGAATGGTTTGAAAAGGAAATGTTTAAATATCAGGCTTGAACTAAGTAATGACAGGAATAAGCTTTACTTGAGGAAAGCATGGAAGTAGTGAAGATTGGCCAAGAGAAAATGCTAAGGAACTTAAGTTGAAGTGCATTTTCTAAGGCATTACTCGAGGAGCTACTCGAGTAATGACCCAAAACTTGAAGTAAATAGGCAAAACTTCCAGTGACCTGCCACCATTACTCGAGGCGCTACTCGAGTAACCAGGTAAAACTTCAAGGTTGCTCTCGGCCTGCAAATGTTACTCGAGGCGCTACTCGAGTAACCATGTGAAAACTTTCAGTGACCTTCAAGTTAGCAGAATGTTACTCGAGGAGCTACTCGAGTAACCATATGTACCTCTCGGCAGTTTGTACCACTGCTAATGTTACTCGAGGAGCTACTCGAGTAACCAGGTCAGAAACTTCCAGTCAGCCTTCAAGTTTTCCATGATACTCGAGGAGCTACTCGAGTAACCGTGTATTTGAAAATGTGTAACTCTCGGCACTTTGTACCACTGCCAATGTTACTCGAGGAGGTACTCGAGTAACAGCCTGAGGTAAGTTAAAACTTGAGGTTGGTATCCGAGTAACTTGAATTGTTTATTTTGTCTTCCTCGAGTGCTGACTCGAGTATTCAAGTTTCTAATGTTTTATCTTAAGTGGATTCCTCGAGTATGTACCCCAGTAAGCACAAATATTTTCAAAGGAAACTTCAAGTCACGACCAGGGTAAGTTATGTACAAATGTCTCAGTTACTCGAGGTGCTACCCGAGTAACTTATGCAAGATTGAGTGCATTACTCGAGGAGCTACTCGAGTAATGAGGTAAGTGCTCTCGGCATTTTGATCCTGCCAACATTATTGGAGTAGAGCATCGAGTAATCAAAAGTTTTCAAAGGATTACTCGAGGTGTTACCCGAGTAACTCATAAAGTTGTGAGTGCATTACTCGAGTAGCTACCCGAGTAAATAACTATTCCAAAGGTTTGAAATTTAGTTTACTCCAGGCACTACCCGAGTAATCTTATACTTGTTCATTAACTTGCAGTTGATAAATGATTTCCCGATGTTACTCGAGGAGCTACTCGAGTAAACTTCAAGGGTTACTCGAGGAGCTACTCGAGTAAGCATACCCAGAAATTTAGAAATCATTCAAACGTTCATTGATTTGTTTCCTATATGATTAACCTTTCATTGTATTAGTATTCTTAGTCTATTTACAGATAAACAATGAAGGAATCACTTCAAGAGATGAAAGTCAAATCAAACGTTCAAATGCCAACCACCGCCAACGGATATTTTTCAAAAACTTGAAAAGTCAACAGTGGCTGCGCACTCACCAACGGACGAAAGGAAAACGTTCCAACGGTCATCACCATCATATCTATATATATGGGAACCTTCAAACAGAGAAGAACAACCAAGCATCCACACAAACGATTCATTAAGTTCATTGCTCTGTTTTCACGTTGAAATTGTATTCATATGCTTCAGTGATTATCATTTACTCTTTGTGAGAGATATTTCATTCAAACTCAATATTTGTTATTGAGATAACTTAAGGTTGTGGAACCTTGAGTTGGGATTGGATTACAACCTGTAAGGGGGAGCGAGTGTCCAGGTGTGAAGGAACTTGCTTGTACTGTGGTGCCAAGAACCCACTGAATCTTGGAAGTTATAGTGAAACTCTCAGAGAAGCTCTGAGGACTGGACGTAGGTCAAAGTGGTTGTGACCGAACCAGTATAACTCCCGGTGTACACTTCGGTGATATTTCTCCTTACTCATTACTGTTTTAATTCTTTTGTCAAAGTTTTATATTTTCGAAAGAAATTTCAGTATCACCCAATTCACCCCCCTCTTGGGTGAAACGCTTGATCTTACACATTCTAGCCTAAAGGAATTAGAAAATTACTTATTCTTCAAGACTAAGTCAGCTACCTAAAAATAGGAAATAAAACAAAGTCTTCAAGAGCAATCTTTGACCAAAGGCCTTATTTAATGCAAATAAAAAAAAGGAAACAAATAAAAACGAAATTAATTCAGATTTGCTGCATAAGGACGCCTTCTAGATGCTTCTTGAGGTGTCTTGGACGTCACTTATGATCCTCCTTCAAGGCACATGCTTGTCATATGGTATTTTAAGTGAATTCTTCAATCTGGACTGCACATGGGCCTTGTTCATCATCTTGTTGGGCTTACTACTTTATGTTACACCAATTTCATGGATCTTCATGCTTTGCCACGTGCTCAAGCTTCTATGTGTTGTAAAATCATGTATATGGGCCTGAATAGGTATGGTTAAGGCCTCATTTGCACCCTCAACATATATACTAACATTATGAACCATTAATGAAGCAAAATCAAGCCTAAATGTTTTTTCCAACCTCTCAAACACTTCACTCTTTTCTGAGTTTTTAGTAATTGGGCCGTCAATGTCATGAGGAGGATCTTGGGCTTGCTTAGAATCTTGTTGGATAATAGAGACAACATCTTGTTCATTGTAGATGCCACCTAAGCTGCCATATAGTACTTTGTCGACACTTTGGATACCAACATTGATGCTTTGTTGGACACCACATAAGACGTCCCTTGCACCTCTATCATCTTCGGTGGGTTCCCCAAGGAGATTTGAATCGGCTGTATGATTTGCAACTAAGATGGCCGAGATTTACAACTGAGATGAGGTGTTAATGTAGAATATGATGTTGTTAATAAAAAGATAGGTGTTGTTATTGGCCCTAAACTTGTTAATTGTGAAAGAAGAAAGTGGAGTTGTTAATGTAGAATACGGTGTTGTTAATAAAAAGATCGGTGTTGTTATTGGCCCTAAACTTGTTAATTGTGAAAGAAGAAAGTGGAGTTGTTAATGTAGAATATGGTGTTGTTAATAAAGAGATAGGTGTTGTTATTGACTCTAAACTTGTTAATTGTGAAAGATGAAAGTGGAGTTGTTAATATAGAATACGGTGTTGTTAATAAAGAGAGAGATGTTGTTATTGGCCCTAAAACTTGTTATTGTGAAAGAAGAAAATAGAGTTGTTAATGTAGAATCCGGTATTGTTAATAAAGAGGCCGGTGTTGTTATTCCGAGCTGAGAAATAAGGAGAGCTGAAGGGCATTTTCATCTTTTCACCGAGATTTCAAAATCCCAGATTCCTCTTCCCATCTGACAGTGAACTAATTCGTCCTTTCCTAATTTCAGAGCAATAAATTGTCCTTTCCCATTTTCCAAAATATTTTTTTTTGGAACTTCCCCAAATTATTATTCACAATATCATCTAATTGAAATTATTTTTACCCAACACCGTCCAATATCAAATCGTTATATACACAAAGTAGTATGTGTGTTTGGATTAGCTTTTAGAGAATAACTATTACGATTTACGAGGTAAGTATGTAAGAGAAGATTGGTCTTGATTTACGGAAAAAGGCTTTTGAAACCACGGTTTGAGGCTTACCCAAACACATAAGTGATTGGATTACCTTCCAAACATTCATGTGGCAATTCTTAATCATTCAAATAATTCTTTAACCATCATTAACTCTGATTATATTGAATTAAATTTTTAATTAAGTGGGTTGTTGTACTTGTTACTTTACAATATTCCCACTTAAAAAGTAAAAGGTAATTAGTTGTAAATTAATGCTAAATCACTAGAGAAGGAAGCTGAACATAAATTTTAAAATAATTGCACATGTTAATTTTCAACCTTTCCTATAGGAAATGGGATATACTTGTAAAATTAGGGCCTGTTGGTTTGTGTTTTCTAGTTTTTCAAAACAATTTTATAAAATTATTTTTAAAAGTAGTTTTGAAAAAAAAACCTATTTTAATAGTTGTTTTCTTTTATATTTATTTTTGAAGTGACGTGACGGCGGCCGTTGCCGATAGTGACATGATAGTGATGGTGTGATATCGATAGTGGATAGGTAACGACATAAAAAAAATAGAAAAATAAAAATAAGAAAACACCTAAAAATTGTTTTATTTTTTATTTCTTAAAAAAAAATTTTTTAGTTTTTTTTAAAAGAATCTATTGAAAACAATTTTCCAAATATATATATATATTAACAGGTTTTTAAAATGGAATCAAACAAGCCTTTAGTCACTTGTTCCTATATCTATGGAGTTAAGTTGCAAATAGAATCTAATGAATGATTTTTTAGGAGTAATTTTGTCATTTCACATTAATTTTAATGAAATAGGACATCTATGGGACTTTACTAGAATTTTAAAAATTAATCACAATTAGCTTTTATATATGGGTTAACAATACTAACAAAATAAAGTTACATGGACTAGTGATAAGAATAAAATTAAAAGATCTAATAAGAAAAAAATATTCAAGTATCAAATTGAAAATGGGAGGAAACTCCAATTATCTCCGGAATGATTTTCCCCCCAAAAATGTCACTACTGCATAAAATGGCATACGAACTATCACCAAATACAGATAATTTATTTGATTGTTACAGTAGAAAAGGCACCAAATAGTTAGGTTTCAATTTTGGTCAAAAATTGTGATGCCTTCACTTGTAAATAAACCTACTTCAGGGTTATTTAAATTAAATATGTGTTTGGATTATTTTTTGGAGAATAAATTTTACGATTTATGAGGTAAATATGTGAGAAGATTTTTATCCCGATTTGTGAAAAAGGATTTACTATGGTTACAGTTGGAGCTTACCCAAACATACATTAAGTGTCAAATAAATCATATATACTTGATGATTAATAATCGTCAAATATTTGTATCATATTTTAATATAACATGGCTCACGGCTGCTTGAACCATATTTAGCGTTCATTTGGAATAACTTATTTTTGGGTAATAAGTATTTATAAATTATGATTTACGATATATAAAATAAGTATATGAAAAGAATTTTATCTCAAATTACATAATAAATACTTATTCTTAAAAAATAAGCTAATCCACGACACCACCAGAACAATTTACAATACATTCAAAATCCATAGAAAAGAAGCATAAGAAATGGGTTGTTGGCTCTTGTGGCGCAAAGTCAAGTTCCTCCACTTTGGCTCTTGTCGCGTAAAGTCAAGGTCTGCCACTACCTTTTGTCCTTTTAAGACGTGATGCGTTCAAACCTTGTATAAAACTATGTTTGATATCACTTTCTAAAGATAATATAAATTGAGATAAAGAAAAACAGTTATTTTTTAAGGTATGACACTTGAGTATAAGGATCAGGGTCAGTTCTACAGAGTTGAAGCTATTTTAATAATTTTTATTATTTTTTTCAGTTTTTTAAAAAAATTATAACAATGAAAATCCTAATTTAACATATAAATGTTGTCAAAATTATGGTGTAAATAGTACGCATCAAGCAACAAACAAACACAGTCATTAAGTCATAATTAAAGGTAAACTATTGTCCACATACCACAATTACAAATAATTAATGAGAAAACTTAACAAAATTAAAAAAAATATTTCTTATAAATATGTCTTGAAAAGTGTAAGTAGTCAACAAAATAAACAACACAAGGTATAAACAAATCAATCACTAGAAAATAAGTCCAAAAATACAAAATTGGTAAAAATACTTATGAAATAAGAAATATCTTTCATAAATTTTTAATTTTTAGAATTCTTAATACAAGATATTCTTATAAAACTTAATTCTAAAAAAAGATAATAACAACTAAATATTTACAATATTATTTTTTAATTAAGTGGGTTGTTGTATTCGTTAATTTACAATATTTCCACTTAAAAAGTAAAAGGTAACTAGTTGTAAATTAATACTAAACCACTAAAAAAAGGAAGCTGTACAGAAATTTTAAAATACTTGCACATGTTAATTTTCAAAATTTCCTATAGGAAATGGGATATAGTTGTAAAAGCAGGCCGTTTGTTTCTGCTTTCTAGTTTATCGAAACAATTTTATAAAATTATTTTAAAAACAAGTTTTTTAAGAAAAGAAAACAAAAAACATCTATTTGAATAGTTATTTTTTTAAAAATATATTTTTGAAGTGATGTGACGACAATAGTATGATGTCGATAGTGATGGGTGACGACACCAAAAAATAAAAAATAGAAAAATAAAAATAAAAGTCACCTAATTTTTTTTTTATTTTTTAAAAACAAATTCTAGCTATTTCTTTTTTTAAAAAATTTATTGAAAAAAGTTTTCCAATATTTTTTGGTTTTTAACAGATTTTAAAAATGGAATCAAGCAAGCCTTTAATCACCAGTTCCTATATCTATGGAGCTAAGTTGCTAATAGAATCTGATGAATAATTTTTAAAGAGTAATTTTATCATTTCACATTAATTATGATGAAATAGGACATCTATGGGACTTTCCTAGAATTTTAAAATGTTTGGAAACTTAATCATAATTATAAAATGGGTCTTAAGCTAGCCACCATTCTCCCATTTGTTTTTTTTATTGGGAAATGACACTTTAGAGTTTAGACCAATACATCAATCAAATTTTGATTTGGGATTAAATATTTGGAAAAACCATTATTGAGATAATTGAAGTTTCGGTCAATTTTTAATTTAGTATTAGTGTGCTTTTTTCTTCTTATTAAACCCTTTAATTTTACTTGCATAATTAGCTTTTGTATATGGGTTAACAATACTTTTTTTTTTTTTTTGATAGACTATGGGTTAACAATACTAACAAAGTAAAGTTACATGTATACAAGTATCAAATTGAAAATGGGAAGAAACTCCAATTATTTCAAGAATGATTTTCCCCCGAAAAAAATCACTACAACATAAAATGGCGTACAAACCATCACCAAATACAAGATAATTTATTTGACTGTTACAGTAGAAAAGGCACCAAATAGTTTGGTGAAATATCAGAACCATATTTACTGCCACGAAACCTCCACAGCAACAACTACAATGCATCCAACATCCATAGAAAAGAAGGATAAGAAATGGGTTGTTGGGTTTTGTTGCGTAAAGTCAAGGTCTTCCGCTGCCTCCCTTTTTTCTTTTTTTTTGGATAGAAAGGCCATAAAATGAAAATTACATCACATTAGGGAATTAGAGGAGCTCCTCCTCTAGGAGAAAGGTCTTCTCTCAAAAGCCGTAGACCCGCTGCCTCCCCTTTACGTCAACATGTTTTGTCCTTTTCGAATGTGATGCGTTCAAACCTTCAACAATGGCGTGCGGTTGTGGGCCAAAAGAAATCCTATCTTAATTATAAAATAAAGTTGATTTTTTTAGAGAAATTAAGGAAAATAATTAAATTATTTTAAAGTATTTATATTTTTAATATCTTTAGATTATATATCAGTTTATTAGTCAAATTAATTAATTTAGAGAAAAAAATATAAATATAAATACTCTAAAGTAATTTAATTGGCTTCCTTAATTTTTTCAAAAGAATCAAATTTATCTTATAATTAGGACCGAAGGGAGTAATAATAAACAATGATGTGCGGCTTCCAGCTTCCCCACTTGACTTAGTACTTGTTTAGATTAGCGGTGAAGAAGTGGTTTTTTTCACCATATGATTTTTAAAAAAGTAAGGTAGGATTAAAAGTAAAATTGTAAATGTGATTTGTGTTTGGATTAGTGGTGACAGAAGTGACTTTTTTTTTAACCTTAAATCTATTTGGATTAGAGTTTGAAAGCCCGTTTAGGTGCAAAATGACTGAAAAGGACATGGATATTATTGAATACTGTATATATATATATATATATATAATTTGTATATATTGAGATACAAGAAATGAAAATTGACCAAAAAAAGATACAAGAAATGAAAGAATCTGCAAGTTTTCAGCATAATCTCAAGCTTATACGGAACCAGCCTCTTTGAAGGTGTCCCAACCAAATAAAGGCCTGAGTAGAAATAAAAAAAGAAAAGAAATGTTTATGTTAAAATTCTAAATTTCACCCCATTATTCTTCTTCACGACATTTTTCCTGCAGAAGTACAAGTAGAAATGGAAAAGGAAATGCTTATATCAGTCTACCATTTATCTAATCAAAATATGCCATCTGTACTCATATCATCATCTACCACAGATTCCTTTCTTCATCCCATCTTCATTCATGAGCAACAGTCGTGAAGAGATGACGACAGCCTCTGAGTTTTCTGCATTCTGCTATCACTGTTGGAGGCTTAGAGCAGTAGCAAAAATCATCCCATGGCCATACATCCAGTAGAAATCAGAACACAATGCCTTGCCTTATCCACTGCAAAACCACAACAGAGCAAAGTTTGGTAAGCAAATAAATGCCCTGCAAGTGCAACGGTCCTCTCTGCTCTGCAATTACCGTAACAGTGATGAAGATAGAAGTCAGAAGCTATCAAAATGGGCTTCTAATATAAGCCACTTTTTCATTAACGCGCAATGGAATCCAACGTGTTGCCAAATGGTTTCTCCCAGCCTACTACTGAGCTTTTTTCAATTCAAACGTGCGGTTCTCCCTCTCACTGCTCTGCCAAACAGACCCTTAAAAGTTTAAACAATCCGCGTGCCTCGCTCATTGCATCGAACAGTTAAGAACTCCAACTTGCTTCCATAATTAATTCCACCGTAAAGTTAATATAAGATATATTTTTTTAATTTGATTAGATTAAAGAAATTAGTTAATATTAATTTTTTCATTTTTTCTCTTATTAATTATTATTAAAGAAGCATTAATAAAAAAAATGAAAAAATATTGATAAATATAAAAAATATATAATATATTTAGAATAAGTTAAACACATCAAATGTTATAGAAAACGTGGGAGTATATATTCACGTCACATCATTAAATAATATCCTATCAATTTGTGCCACGTGAATTTGAAGTCAAACTTGGGTGTGTGTGTGATGATCAGATTCCATTTGGATTTCGATCCTTCTATATCACTGTGTGTTTGAATTTTTTTTTAGGTTTTGAATCAAAACCATAGTTTAGTTATTGAATACTTAAAATTTTTTTAAATCATGATTTTGATATTAAATTTAGGTTTTGATTTCAAAATTTAGGTTTTGGAAAAATCCATTTATTTATTTATTTATTTTTGTGTGGGCTCTATTCTCTCACTCTCATTTTTCCTTTCTCATTATGTGAGCCTCATACCATGAAAAAAAACTATTCTGACCATAATATTTAAATAATTTTATTTTATTAAAATCATTTTTTTGGATAATCTATTCTACTCAAAATCTATTTTTCAAAAATTATTCTTCACTTTTTCTTCAAAAACTATTTTCTAAGAGCTAATTCGAAGACAACATAAGAAACTAACAAATATATAGGGTCTGTTTGGCACAGTGATGGACAGCCCCCACTGCACGGTAAGAGGAAAAAAAATCACAGTGGCAGTTTTTATCCCGTTTGGCAAGACATTGATCTTCCCTGCACTTTTGGCTATACTGTGGCTTTTTTTTGAAGCTAATCAAAGGAGCTTTTCCACTGCACTTCCCATTTGTCTCCTCCATCAATTCATTTGTTCATTATTTTGTCTCACCCAACTCCATGAGCGTTGTTGACTCATGCACAAAGGTGATCTCTGAGCTTTCATTTTCCTTCGAATCAGAGCTTCCAGTGGTGCATTTCAGAGAGCGCCGTCTAGGAGTTTGTGTCTAAGCGTCGCCGTCACACGTCATAGCTCCATCCAGATCTCCTCGCGTCTCGTCGGCGTCTCGCGTCATCACTCATCTCATGGCTTGCCTTCACTGGTTCGAGTGTTCTAAAGAAGAAGAAGATGCTTTGGTCAAATTAGATTTGATTAGGGATTTCTTTGCAAACTTTAAAAGTTTTTAAGGAGGGATTAAACTGAAAATTGTTGAAATATTTGTAGGGTTAACTGTAATTTATGAAACATTTGGGTCTTTTTCTGTGATTTCCCCGATCCCTTTTCTTCATTCACTTGTAATTCCCATAAATTCTGGGGTATTATTCTGTAAATTTCTCTAGTCCTCAAATTAGTACTTAATCATGTAATAATGTCCCAAAAAATACATTAACTTGACTTATTGTATTTTATCAAATTTTAATTTTAATTTAATTTTTCACTTCAGTTATCACAATATATACAAATAATATATATATGATTCATACCCTCTTCAGTCATTTTGCATCTAAACGAGCTTTTCAAACTCTAATCCAAACATATTCAAGGTTAGAAAAAAAAAGTCACTCCTGCCACCGCTAATCCAAACACAAATCACATTTACATTTTCAATTTTTTTCCTACCTTACTTTTTTAAAAATCAGATGATAAAAAAAGCCACCTCTTCACCGCTAATCCAAACGGGCACATAAGGGAAATACAAGGGAAGTGGAGAGAAGCGGAACCCCTAACAAATATAAAAACTTTATTCTAATCTTTCCTTCAAAGAATTTATAATGACCATTATCAATTTGCCAGAGATGAATCAAGCAAGCTATGATGGTTTTGGACCCTCTGGTTTGCCTTTCACTTCCCACTTCGGGGCCACTCTAATGGCATTGACTCTCTGTTCTGAGTCTTCAGGCATGTTCGAGGATTGTACCCTGTAAGTACATCACCTATATCTTCTTCTTCCTTGAGCAATAATTTGGTGAGTAAAACAAGTAAGAACTTGAAGGGAAAAGAAAAACCCCTCTTTCTTGTCAAAATGCCATATTTCTTATACTCCATTTTCTTCTTCTTCTTCTTTGTACTAAGTGATGCTGAGACTAATAACAAGTATCTGCTATATGATCAAGAACATACAGTCCTACTTAAAATGAAACAACACTTTCATCCTTTCCTCAATCAGTGGGTCCCATCGAATTCCTCTCATTGTTCTTGGCCTCGGATCGACTGCACCGATGGCTCTGTCACAAAACTAGATTTTGGTGACATGAACATCACCAAAACCATACCTCCTTTCATTTGTGACCTCAAAAATCTCACCTTGATTGATTTTCAGCTTAATTATTTTACTGGGGAGTTCCCAAAATCTCTCTATGAGTGCCCCAAGCTTGAGTACCTTGACCTCTCCCAAAACAACTTTGTGTGTGTTTGGAGAGAGCGTTTGACAACCTATAAGCTCAATTGGGCATGCATAAGCTCAATTGGACAGCTATTAGCTTTTTTGGAGTGTTTGGAGAGAGATCTATGCAATTGAGCTTCTGTCAATTTCAAATGTGTGGACACTAGATTGGGATAAGCTGGGCAATGGAGCTTATGTTAAAAGCTAATCACATTTTATCATTAATGCCTTCACTGTCTCCTCCTTCGCCATCCTCGCATCCAGATTTGTCAATGTCCTCATCTTCGGCCGGACCTCCTCCTCTGTCGTTGGAAGCAGCAGCATTGCAATTAGCCACAGATGGCTTTGATCAACAATTCAATCAACAATTTAGCAATAGCAAATTCAGAATTCAAAACCATGATGAAAATTAAACTGAAGCAGTGAAGTGCAAAACATGAACGAGCTTCCTCTAGTTTTGTCTTCTTCGAAGGAGAATAATGAATAGTAGAGCTTGGCCTCCTTTGCTTTGGTCCAAACAACCTTAGAACCGAGAGGATGAATAAGATTCTGGTTAAGGCAATGTCAACGGCGCCGCCGGAGACGTTGGGTGTTGCCTCCAAAGACTCTGAAGAAGACGTTAAAGCTCTAGACGTCGAACAGCGACCTCTGATTCTCGCCTCCTCGAGCTCCCACAGTGAAGACTCTCTCAACCCCCAATATCTGCCTCTAGCTCGCGTTGAACGTCGGCCACCCTGCCTCTCAGCTTTTTCCCCTATGAAGATGATGAATGATGAATTTTTTAAGATGCATTTCAGGCCTATTTGGGGGAAGGGGAAAAAAATAAAGAAAGAAATGAACATAGGATTAAAATTAATTAATTATTTTAAATCTCTACATTTTATGGGAGGCGATTTTCCTCTCAAATGAATGATATTCGTGACTCAATTAGAGATCAAATTGTATAGGATATGTGATCCAATTAGTTATGTAATATTATTTCATTAGATTATGTATTTTTTATTTCTCTAATTTCCCAACTTTGACTTTTATAACTTTTTTATAAATTTAATTTAATTTTTCTCTTACCATTATCATAAAAATCACTTATGCTTAAGACAGTCCAAATAAGTTTTATTTTTATAAAAGTCATTTATACAATTACCAATCCAAACATAAATCACATTATACAATCGGGCTTTTATCAAAAATAAGATTACCAAAAGCTAAATTGAGAAACTCTATTTTTCCAATCGCTCTTCCAAACACACCTTTTACGAGTCGGATTCCAAATGATATTGACCGATTGGCCAACCTGCGTTTACTTAATCTTGCCGCCAACTATTTCTCTGGCGACATTCCGGCGAGCATAGGAAGGTTGAAGGAGCTGAGAAATCTCCAACTTTACTTCTGTAGATTTAACGGCAGTATCCCAGATGAAATAGGCGACTTGTCCGATCTTCAATTATTAGACCTGCGCCTAAACACCAATCTTCCTCCTACACAGTTGCCGGCGAGCTTCACCAAGTTGAAAAAAGTGAAGACCTTTAGAATGAAATCCATGAATTTGATTGGGAAAATTCCAGAAAGTATTGGGCAAACGGTGAGTTTGGAGGAATTGGATTTTTCAGAGAATGGCTTAAATGGGCAAATCCCCAATAGTTTGTTTGCTCTGAAGAATCTAAGCATATTGTGTTGGAGTTATTGTATATTTGTGGGTGTGTCAAAATGGAAAAGTCCTATATTGCTCAAGAATGTGGAAGCACAAAAGTTTAAATAAAAGCTTGTGATCTTGAGTTAATAAATGGGTCAAGAGGAGGAGTGGACTCACACACATGGCCACATGGAAATCCGGCAATTTCCCGTGTGTAAGTTAACATAGACTAGGCACTTTTATTAATTGATTTTTGAGAAATATGGAATTACAGATTTTGAATAATCAGCCATATAGAAAATGCCATTTTGCTTAACAAAAATAATGATTTTTGGACATTGGTTCTATTCAAATATCAAAATGGATTTCTTCAATTCCCTTTAAATGTATAATGTATAGCCTTTTAATGGCTTCTTATGCCCAACGTTCAGAACCTTATTTAAACACATTCATGGCACTTTATGTTAATAAAAACTGCCCACTTATGATGCTTTAAAGGCTGCCAACGTTTGGTGTGGTGAGGCCTATATAAAGTACTTTGGTTAGAGGTCTATATATCTGGCTCATGAGCCTTCGAGCACTCCTCTCCTCCTCTGATTTTTGCTTGCTGAGTTCTATTATATTTCACTGTTCTGTTCACCCTGTTCTTGCAGGAAGGATCCATTTTATCCTGGGGAGTGCCGCTTCCCCTTAGCCGGTGGTTGCAGAATAACTCTTAAGGACAACGTCTTTGGACGTGACTCGGATTATTCGTTTACTTTGTAGGTGCTGCAACATATAGGATTTGCAAAATACGAGGTAAAGTTGGAAGATTCACTGGATCGTATGAGAATTTAGGTGCTGACGCCAACAATCTTAAGAGCTATTCTATGCTAATCCTTTTGTTGGAGCGTGCATCAACAACAAAGTTCTTGAATAGGGAGGCCTTTGAGCTTTGTCCTAATTTGATGGTTTTATTTCAATTGGTATTTTTCTCTTATGTAGGGATGTTGACTTGGTCTCACGTTTTTATTTGTGTCTCATTTTAGGACTGTTTTTGAGATCTCATGAGATAGAGAAGCTGGCCAAAATAAGCTGCTCCTTATCTTCTTTGTGGCAGTATTGATGTGGAGATAATTCATTATTTGAGATGCTAAACTCAGTTTGGCATAAACCTCTGGTGATTGTAGAGGCCAGGGATGATTTGAGAATTGAGTGTTATCTCGTAACTCATATTGGTAGCAAGGCATGGATACCTGATGTGGTGATTCATGGAACATATAAGAGGATATGTTAAGGCACTGAGTCTGATGATGTTTTATGAATAAAACTAGCTTGTAGGGCATGTGCTATATGCTCTAGAGGGCTATGGTGGTTGTGAACCCCAAGTGTACGTCACTTTCGTTTGTTAGCCGGACTCATATAAGACCTCATAAATGCTACCTTTAAGATAGATAAAGACCCAATAGATGGTGGTGGAGATGTCTGGAAAATTGTGTTTCAAATCTCTCCAAAAGCAAGGTGAAGCTGATAAGGTATTTCCAAAAATCTATAGATAGACACACGATTTCATGCTTTGTGGTTGTCATGTGGAATAATCTCATTGATTCCAATGGCTTAGTGGCGTCTTTGTGCTAATTGTGATAATAACTGAAACTCAAATAATTATTTGTGTTTGCTCCTCGGTTCTTATGAAAGGCAAGTGGCTCCCTTATATTTTGATGCGTTCATTTTCTCTCGGGAAGGAAAATAAAAATGTTAACGTTAATTGATTCATGATATTTTTAAATCATTTGACTGGCCGTTGCGTATCATGTGGATATGAATGAGGAGTTTATTTGTATTTAAATGTGCATGAAATATTTTTTGAATTGGTTATACAAAGCAACTAATCGCAGCTTTATTACCATTGAATTATGGTTGTCACCGGTGAATGCATGGCCTGTTATAGTTCACTGCAAGACGAATATTAGGGGCATTTAAGAATCTATTTAGAGCTCATGGATCAATCTCCCTGAGTCAACCCACGTGTTTATAGATTTAGAAGGTACAATAATAGTATTTAATAGCCCTCTATATGTCCGTGGAAAACGACACGGGTGTAATAATAAGGGAATTATATATTAAATTGAGGGGTTTGTGTTATGGACATTGAATTGGTAATAAAGTCCAAAGAGGACAGATTGTTAGTCTAATACTTTATTACTATTGATAACAACATTATAATTCTTACTGATGGTTTGTTTTTGTAACTGTCATGATATCAATATCGGCAGTTAATTATTAGCAACAATTTATCATGACTGTTATGTTTTTATCTTGATATTGTGGTCTAATCATAATTTACGAGTTGTTATGATTTGTGTTTTTACCCCATGATAGTCAATCATAGAAAGGAAATTTTTTGAGTGCTATACGCAATTGCAATATCAAAATTGTGGGGGTGTGCGTGAGTTTTGAAAGCAACATCCCATGTGTATAAAAGAACCATTAATTTTATTGGGAAACAAATATTGGAGATTTGGTGTTGATATTTTGTAAAATTAGAATGATATTATTTGAGAATATTCCAAATTAATGAAGAGTGGTAGACTTCAAACAAAAACAACATTTGAAGTTATGGACTTATAAGATAAGGGCCATTCAAATTATTTTTATCTTGTGATCTGAATGTGTTAAACACATGATAGAGGTCTAGTGGTATTGATCTTTTTACCTTGTTATGACATATAATAAATTTGATGCTAGCAATATAATTATGTATAAAAACCTATTATAGTTTGTTAGCCTTGAGATGCAAGAGCTATGTGATTATCTCACAAGGGTAAAGGTACATTTTATAAGATGGTTTTATCTAATTTTGTTGTGGAAATTAGATATCTTTATGAGCTTAAATGATGAGATTTAATAAAGATTATCATGCAAAACCCTAATTGTGAGTGGTATCACAATATTTGAGAAATTCTAATCCTAATTAGAATGGAAGGGGATTATATGGTGAGATTCTAATTTAATTATGTGAAAATACTTTCATATATAATTTGAGATATTTGAAAGTCTAGGGGTGCTTAACATGTGGGGGCACCTTATAAATTTCAAAGTTGCAGATTGTTTCTAGACTCATTTGAGAAAATCAAGTTGTGATTTAAGAATAATTATGTGGAGGATTTGTTTTTTTGTTGCAAAGAGCAAATTTTATGACTAGGAGCAAATTTTGCAAATTATCAAATTTTTTGTGTTGCTTGAAATAAGCATTATGTCCGTGAAAATTTAATCATTTATCTATGGTAGATAAATATGATTTTCAAAATTTGAGGGTATGTAATTATTTTGGTGAAAGGATATATATGTAGATATTCTTTATGAAACTAACAGATTTTGCAGCTCAATTCGTGTATATGCACAAATTTATGAGGATTTGATGCAGTAATTAGTAATACTAATCCCTGTGATATAGCTTATGTGCTATATAGAGATTGAGTATATATTAATTTTTTTTTTGCCTTCGATTGAGTATATATTAATTATGTGGATATCCACTACTACAGAATTATGATATAGCCACCCCAATAGACGTCCCAATTTTAAAATTGTGTGGTTAAAAAGGAAGGTGGTGGTATTTTCATAATTATGTGTACATAGGAAAACCCTTAGACGTCCCAAATTTGAATTTGGGACGCCTAAAGTTGAGTTTAGACGTCCCAAATTTTATTTGGGATGCCTAAAGATTTCTATTGGCACCAAAAAAGTAAATTAAAAAAATTTAACTTACTTTAGACGTCTCAAATGAGATTTGGGACGCATAAAGTAGAGACTTTAAACCTCCCAAATGGGATTTGGGACGCCTAAAGTCACACTTTAGGAGTCCAAAAAAAATTTGGGACTCCTAAAGTCATGTCAGAAATTCTGACATACGTGAGACTTTTCTTCCCTTTTCTTCATTCCCATGTCAGAAACTCATCCCTCTTTTTCCATCTTTCCCATCCCCATGACTTCTTTTCCCTTTTTTCTGTATTTCCTTTTTTCTTTCATTCCCGTGACTTCGTCTTCCTCAATCTTCTTCCTTTCTTCCTTTTCTTCATTCTCTTTTCCTCTACCTCCTTTCATTCTTATAACACCTTCTTTGCTCTCACCCTCCGACGTACACCTCCTTCACCTTTTTTGCCCCCTCCACCCTTCGGCGTAGACCTCCCACTCTCTTCGTTGCTTTCAGCCTCCGGCGTACCTCTCCTCTCCACTGTGCATACACAACTTCTCCAATGTTTTCTCTCCACCTTGGAAGCACATAGACACCGTTGGCTGCCCTCTCCCCTGCTTTCATTAGGTTTGTTTTTTTTTAAATATAAATTTACATGAAGAATTAAGTTAAACTTGCAATATGAAATTATTATAATGCTTTCAATTTATTTACATGATTCTAGTTATTGGAGTGTTTTTCCCTTGATTGTTTTTTTTTTTGCCAAAATCATAAACTAGTTGTTAGTAGTTATGCAATACTAATAATGTTTTTGTTTTATACGTTTGGAGCTTGGAAATCGAGGAAAATACATATGTACATTTATTTTGATGAAATGAACAACAATTAGTTTGTAGTTGTGTGGTGACAAATATTTTAACACTTTCTAGTTGTTGTTATACATATATGATATTAGGTTGTATGAGTTGTTGTTATTATACATACATATATATATATATAGTAAAAAGATTGCAGTGCTAGAAGTCCTTATCATTTCGTAAGGGACATTTTGTGGTTTATGAATCCATCTTCAATTTTAATTTGTTGGATAATGAAGAATATAAATAATCATTTTAAAAAAAATAAAACATTTTAATGTCCCAAATTAAGAATTGGGATGTCTAAAGTCCCCCTGTGGAGGACTTTAGACACAGGGGGACTTTAGACGTCCCAAATTGAGATTTGTGATGCCTAAAGTCCTCCACGAGGGGACTTTAGACGTCCCAAATTGAGATTTAGGATGTCTAAAGTCCCCCCATAGAGGACTTTAGACGTCCCAACTTTTTTGGGACGTCTTTTCTTAAAACATACTACTCTCCTTACATAGATGTCCCCCAGTTTTTGGACGTTAAAAGTGCCAAAATAGGGACGTTAAAACCCCTTTTTATAGTAGTGATCATAACTGTTGGTATCATGTGTAGTGGATTCCCGTTATATTGAGATATATGGATGTTAACTGAATTTAAACTTTAGTTGTATATGAGAAAATCCACTAGTAGCCAAAATAAATTATTATGTGAGTCAGAGTATGTTACTTTGGAATTGGCTAAAATTGGAGGCTAAGTTATTGAAAACCTCTTAGCAAGAATTTTGGGTGTAAAATTGACATTTTATGTCAATGAGTTGTGATTACTAAATCGTAATAGCCATTGTAGAAAGAGCAATGGTTCAAGTGGAAATCGTTTGAGATATATTATGAACAAGCATGCTTAATAATTGTGGAGTTATTTCAATTGATTTGTAAAGTCAAAAAATTGACCTATGGATCCGTTAGCAAACCCCGGGAAAAATTCAATTAGCCGAGGGGAATGGGACCAAAGCCAATACGAAATTAACAGCGATGGCAACCCAACCTCTGTGATTGGTGATCCCATGAAGGAGGTTCAATAGGTAAGAACAAGTCATTTGTTAGTTCTGCTAGCACTAAAATAAATTATCAGTCCCTTCCTATGGCATGAGAAAGTGCTAGAATGCATTTTGGTGAGGCTGAGCAAAAGCTCTTAATGATTTCATAACCCTACGGGATAATGTACTCATTACAGGTACATTTCATGAAATCACCTCTATGAATGTGGAGTGGGGCTGCTCCTATGAGATCGTGGCAAAATCTCTAGAGTATTCGTTATGCACCAGGCACGCGCATGGCCGTCTTAATGTGCAAAACCGCGTTAACAGCGAAATGTGGGGGGTATAATCTGACTCTTAATGCCTCTAGTATACGCCTAAGAGATGAGCGGTTTTAAGTTCTTAGGACCACCGACATCTCTGTGTACTAAGTGTTATAAGTCTAGGTCTGGTTTTAAGTTCTTAGGACCACCAGATACAATGGTTATACCCGTGTGCACAACTCAGCTAATGGTGTTCCCTTTTGACACATGTGGGGGATTGTTGGAGTTATTGTATATTTGTGGGTGTGTCAAAATGGAAAAGTCCTATATTGCTCAAGAATGTGGAAGCACAAAAGTTTAAATAAAAGCTTGTGATCTTGAGCTAATAAATGGGCTAAGAGGAGGAGTGGACTCACACACATGGCCACATGGAAATCCGGCAATTTCCCGTGTGTGAGTTAACATAGATTGGGCACTTTTATTAATTGATTTTCGAGAAATATGGAATTACAGATTTTGAATAATCAGCCATATAGAAAATGCCATTTTGCTTAACAAAAATAATGATTTTTGGACATTGGTTCTATTCAAATATCAAAATGGATTTCTTCAATTCCCTTTAAATGTCTAATGTATAGCCTTTTAATGGCTTCTTATGCCCAATGTTCAGAATCTTATTTAAACACATTCATGGCACTTTATGTTAATAAAAACTGCCCACTTATGATGCTTTAAAGGCTGCCAACGTTTGGTGTGGTTAGGCCTATATAAAGTACTTTGGTTAGAGGTCTATATATCTGGCTCATGAGCCTTCGAGCACTCCTCTCCTCCTCTGATTTTTGCTTGCCGAGTTCTATTATATTTTGTTGTTCTGTTCACCCTGTTTTTACAGGAAGGATCCGTTTTATCCTGGGGAGTGCCGCTTTCCCTTAACCGGTGGTTGCGGAATAGCTCTTAAGGACAACGTCCTTGGACGTGACTTGGATTATTCATTTACTTTGTAGGTGCTGCCACATATAGGATTTGCAGAATACGAGGTGGAGTTGGAAGATTCATTGGATCGTATGAGAATTTAGGTGCTGACGCCAACATATTGTATCCTTGGAACAATAGGCTATCTGGGGAAATACCTACAGAAATTGAAGCTCTGAATCCGACTGTACTGGATGTTTCTTAGAATTTTCTTACTGGAAAAATCCCAGATGGTTTAGGGAAGCTCACAAAGCTAACAGGTTTCAGTCTGCAAATGAATCAACTATCAGGAGAGATACCAGAAAGCCTTGCTCATATGCCAGCTCTGGTGGATTTCGTGGTTTTTGAAAACAGTCTATCAGGTACTCTGCCTCCTTACTTTGGTCGTTATTCGCCACTCGAAAACTTTCAGGTTGCAACCAATAGATTGACAGGAAAATTGCCAGAGGATTTATGTTACAATGGCAAGTTAGTTGGGGTAAGTGCTAATGACAATGATCTAATTGGGGAGCTGTCAGAATCATTAGGAAGCTGCAACAATAGCCTGCAACACTTGTTTCTTCAAAATAATAGTTTTTCAGGCAAAATCCCTGCAGGCCTTTGGACGTCATATCATTTGGTGACTTTAATGATCAACAGCAACAAGTTCACCGGCGAGCTACCTCAAAGATTGGCTTGGAATCTTTCAAGTTTGATGATAAGCAACAATCAATTCTCTGGTAGAATTCCAGTAGGAGTATCTACCTGGAAGAATCTGGTCAAGTTTGAAGCTAGTAAGAATCTCTTCAATGGGAGTATTCCACAAGAGCTAACCACTCTTCCTAAGCTAACAAATTTGTTGCTTGATCAAAACCAGCTAACAGGTCCACTTCCATCAGAAATCATATCTTGGAAATCTCTCAGTGCTCTAAATTTGAGCCACAATCAACTCTCTGGACCAATCCCAGATTCTATTGATCGTTTACCCAACCTATTACAACTAGACCTGTCAAATAATCAGCTCTCCGGTCTTATTTCACCTCAGCTTGGTAAATTGTCAATGACCCTCACAAACCTCAATCTCTCCTCCAATCTTTTCAAAGGGAAGATTCCTAGTGAATTTGGAAATCCTGGCTTTTCTGATAGCTTTCTAAACAATTCTGGCCTCTGTGCTGATACCAAAAAGCTAAACCTTCCCTTGTGCGATTCTGGTTCTGACCTTCAAATTGAAAGGTTAAGAAAGAGATAATCTGCATCTCTTGCTTTGATCATAGGCCTAGTGATTGTGGCCTCCTTAGCGGCTTTCTTGGTTTTACTCTTGATTGTTAGATTATACAAATCAAGAAAGAAAGAATTGGATAATTCATGGAAGTTGACTTCCTTCCAGAGGTTTAGTTTCTCAGAAATGAACATTGTATCATCTTTGACAGATCAAAATATTATAGGCAGTGGTGGGTATGGTACGGTATACCAAGTCCCCGTAGATGGTTTAGGCTACGTCGCTGTGAAGAAGATATTCAGTAACAAGAAGTGGGAGCAGAAACTTGAGGATGCATTCCTAGCTGAAGTTAAGATTTTGAGCGACATTCGTCACAACAATATTGTGAAGCTGTTGTGTTGCATGTCAAATGATGATTCCCTGTTGCTTGTGTATGAATATCTAGAAAACAATAGCCTTGATCGGTGGCTGAACAAGAAGAATAGGTTAAACCATAATTTTGTCCTTGATTGGCGGAAAAGATTGCAGATAGCCATATGCACCATGATTGCCCACATCCCGTTGTTCATCGTGATATTAAAACAAGTAACATCCTTTTGGATTCTGAATTCAATGCAAAAGTTGCGGACTTTGGTCTAGCAAGAATATTGATCAAGCCAAGCGAACTCACCATGTCAGGGGTTGCTGGATCATTCGGCTATATTGCTCCAGGTGATTTACTTGCAACCATATTTCCATCTCTTTCAAGTGTTCATATGCATGAGTTTCAATCTAACGCCAATTCTCGCTTTGAAATGCAGAATATATTCAAACAACGAAAATCAATGAAAAGATCGATGTGTATAGTTTTGGAGTGGTGTTGCTGGAACTTACAACTGGGAAGGAAGCGAACCGTGGAGATGAACACTCGTCTCTTGCAGAATGGGCATGGCGACATGTGCAACTGGGTGGAGATGTAGAGGAAGTTCTAGACAAGGAAATTATGGAAGCATGCCATATGGAGGAAATATGCCGTGTCTTCAAACTTGGGTTGATGTGCACTGCAATACTGCCGGCTAGTAGGCCTTCCATGAAAGAGGTTCTGCAAATACTGCTTCGTTGCAGGGACCTGTACGGTTATGGAGAAAGGAGTCCTGGAGTTTTTGATGTTGCTCCCCTCCTGAAGAATTCCAAGAGGGAAAGTAGATTGGATATTGATGATGATTTATAGCATCACTGGCCTCAATTTTGAATTAAATCCTTTCAGGTAATGCCGGAAGAACACAGGCAACATCAGTTTGGACAAAGTCAGAATCTGGCGTTGATGGAAGTAAAAGGACAACTTTGCAAAAATAAAAAAAAGGGACAATTGATTTAGATAGTTGTGACTTGAGAGCAAGGAATGATGAGGTTGGTTCCGCTTCAACTTCCAAATAGTGGAAAATGAAGGTTGTTCTTTTAGAGAGAAGTGAACAAGTTGATCATGTAACGAAGTTGTATAATAATGTCACTGTTTGAAATAAGGAGACGTTCACATGTGATCACCACTGTGTAACATATACTTCTTCATTCCATAATATAAGGTAGTTTAATTAATTTGCAGTAAACAAGAAGTAATAGTTAAATGACTAAATATGTCTTAAATTGAAATCTTTTCCACTTTTGCCCTTATTGAAATGTGAGCTTGAAAATTTAATGAGTAAACAAAATTAGAGATGTGTTTTAATTACATGGATTTATATTTTAGACCAAACTATTCTTTAAGAAGCGTTCTATACTGTGGACCGGACGGAGTATTAAAGAATGTCAGCATTCTGCCATCTGTTCCTTGCAAGCGAACTCACCATGTCAGGTGTAGTTGGATCATTGAACTTGTTACTCTTACTTTGCACATCAGTTTCTGAACTCTTTATTTATTTATTTGCTACAATGGAAAAGGAAAAAGCGACTAATCTAGGAGACAGGAATTAGCAAACCCCCCCGATATAGGTGCAAAATGGAGTCCAGGTGGGAGAGCTAGAGCACTTCCCGCAAGATCATCAGCTTCTTGAGCCACCTCTCGGCTACACTTGTCAATACGCACTACCCACTCTCTCTGTAGCATACTATTAATCTCAGCAATAATATTGTCATGAGCATGCAACTCATTAGTTCCTTGCTGAATCAGCTCAACTGCTTGGGAGCAATCACTTTTCATGCTTATCTTCCTAAAACCCTCCCATGATCTACGAAGCCCCATTAAACACGCCCACAACTCCGAGCGTAGAGGGTCACCTGCTCTGATATTAAACATGAAAGACTCAACGGGCATGCCCTCATGATCCTTGAGAATCCCTCCACAAGCTGCTAAAGTAGTGGTAAATGAGTAAGCTCCATCAACCAAAACAGCAGTAGTTCCCTCCTCCACTGGATCAGAGGTAGCTTCAGCGGCAACTTTTGTGCCCCGGATGTGAGCAAGTTTCTGAACTCTTCACTCAACTTCGTTTTACATGTTTTCTAATCATACCACTTTTTCTTCCAATTAAAAGCATTGCATTTAAAACACCACCAATAGCAACACAAATACTTCCTCCGTCTTTAAATGTAAGTTTGATTTCTGTGACAGAATATTGAATGGGAGAAAATAAATGGTGTATTATTGATTGATAGATGTCCATATATATACAATGTGTACATGTAACTAAATACATAACATATTGGGTATACAACTTGAATGTAAAACTAACTTAATTACAATATTTACTTTACACTTGTCAATTTCTGATAAGAGGCCCATCCTAAAATATAAGCTTGATTTCAGTTTTATCTCAACATTAAATGTTTTTTGCCCCATTTTTGCCCTTATTGACTATATATATTTACCCTTGTTTTTTTTGCATAGCTTTTTTACCAGTGAATGAATTGCATTAATTAGGTGCTAGGTGCTGCGACTTGCTATTTACGAGGGAGGGAGAAAGAAGGTTCATTTCTCCTAATTTATTTTTGTGATATAAAGTATTGCTATATTTATTCTCTCTTTTTTAACACACTCTATCATTATCTTTTGCCCGTTCATTCTCTCTCATTTTTTCTTGTTTTCTCTCTCTCTCACTTATCATTTTTATATATAAAGGCATAATTGAAAAAAAAAATATTACTTACATATTTATTGTGTTTAATTACTTTTAACTATTTTCTTGATAAACAAAAAATGGTTAAATCAAGCTTATATATAGAGACAGAGGGAGTAATAATAAACAAAATTGATTGTGCATGAAAGCTGTGAATTTCTTCAGTTTCCAACCGGAAGTACTCAATAGAATTCTTTAACGAATGAGATCAATAGGTATTATTATATGAAAATTTTTGCTATATGAAAATATTGGGGAGAATGTTTCCACACAAACAAGAAGGGCTCTAGGAAGATAAGTAATCCCTCCTAGAATCCTGTTTTTCCAATTTTAATTTATAATATGCTTAATATTCTTCGTTTATTTATCTTTTATTTAGTATTGAGTTGAATTTTCTTATAATCAAATAGAAAAACAAAAACTATTAAAACTTTTAATTGAATATATTAATATTCTATGTCTGAAAACTATGACATAATTATAGTGCTCCAATTTGTTTAGGTGAAAAAAATGAAAAAAAAATAGGTAAAATCAAATAATCTTCTTCACAATATTAAAAACTGGAACACTGGAGAGAAGCAATGCTGTACTTACCTGCAAAGGAGCAGAACCAATTGTTGCAGTATTATTTTCTTTCCCTGGTCAAGCAATGGATAAATATGCAAACTAGTGCAATTCTTCATCAAGGGCTGAGAGTGAGAAGCCGTTAAAAGGGTAAACGGCTGCTCAATGACAATGGTCTCAGCTTCCTCATCATAAAAGGACAGAATTTTAGAATACTACCATATCATCTATCTTAAGTACACCTCCATTTCAGAACTTCATAATAATTATCACTTTAAAATATTAATCACCTGATTCACCAAGAATTTTAATAAAACATTAATTGTTTTCTTGAACCTTAATATTTTAGCCTCAATATTTTAGTCTACTCCAATGGTGTTTGCTAGATAATATTAATGTCGAGGGTATTTTAATGAAATATAATTAAATTTTTTTATTGTCTATGTTATTTAATGATTTTCTTAATCTATATGAAAAGCTCAAAGTCGTAAATGTTTTGAAATAGAAGTATTTAATTGATTAAGCATAAAGAATAATACACTAATGCAGTCTCATAATCTCCCATTCCAACATTCCACAAGATATATTGCAAATTTCGTGCCAAAATTTTCCCCATATGTCTTCCACTTCCTTCTTTATATAGAACTCGTTCTTAATTTCCACATTTTCTTCTGAACCCTTCACTCAGCCTTTTTTTTTTTTTTTGGTTTTTCACGTTTCCTATTCAGTCCTCTGCTTCTTCCAATTAAATGCATTGAATCTGAAACTACTGTCATCATCAGCTTTACGAACTTAATCTTGCGTGATTTAGTGTGTGTTTGGAATAGCGATAGGAAAAATAGAGTTTCTCAATTTAGCTTTTGGTAATTCTATTTTTGATAAAAGCTCGATTGTGTGATGTGATTTATGTTTGGAACAACGATTGTATAAATGACTTTTGCAAAAGTAAAACTTGTTTGGATTGACTTAAGCACAAGTGACTTTTGTGATAATAGTAAGAAATAATGGGTGAAAAAATATTTTAAAGAGTTAAAAACACCAAAAAATAGTTTAAAATAATTTTTGGAATTGAAAAAGTACATTAAAGATAAAATTGCAATTAGTCTGATAACACACTGGCTACAGTTGAAAAAATATTTTAAGGGTTAAAAGCACCAAATAATAGTTGAAATTAATTTTTGTAGCAAAGAAAGTACATTAAGGGTAAAATTGCAATAAGTCTGATAGTACACTAGACACAACTGAAAAAATATTTTAACCATTCTCACTTTCTCCAAAAGCTAAATTAGTAAAAACTGAGAAATGGAGCTTATGGCAAAAGCTATTAAGATTGAATTAAGCTCAATTGCACACTTTGAAAAACAAACACTCAAATTTTATTTTCCAAATTGGCAATTGAGCTTATTTGCTCAATTGAGCTTTTGGGGGGGCCAAACGCTCCCCCCGAACACACCTTTATTTCGTTGACCTAACCCGGCCCATTCTAAATCAAGAAGTTCAACTCACAATTCATAGTAGTTAGGGCAAAAAAAACAAAAACTTACAATTCATAGTATGATTCTACAACATAAAAATCCATCAATAAACCTTATCTCATTGGATGAGGTTTGTAACATCTAAAAAGTAGGCTTGTGTATATAGGGATAAGTATGCCTTTTTGTTATTTTCTCAATTAGACAGAGAGTTCATGACGTGTTCAAGAACAATTTCACTGAAGAAAAAAGAGAACAAAAGAGACCTAACGGGCCTGGGGATTCTCAAGAGGACATATAGAGATTGCTCTGGAAAGAATTAGTAATGCAAAGAATGTAAAGAAAGTGAAGAAATTGGGATAAGCAAGTAGGGACTTAATTGAAATTATTCTTGAACAAGTGACACCTTAAGTTAAAAGGTGGATTAGCAGAAGCCCTAATAAAAGTAAATTGATCCCAAATGATATTTAGCAATATTTATCATAGTCTACGTGTCACACGTACACGAGTGCTTGCTCAATACGACAACATAGTCTATCTAATAAGTCAGAAGATAATCTTAAATAACCAAAAACTAATATGAAAATAAGAGTTTAGGCTGTAAAAAAAATATTATTTAATCGATATGGGACTTTTTATTCCTTTTTTAATTATTTATTTACTTATATACAAACATATATATTTATACACACACATATATGCATATTTAATTAGATATATCTTGGATATTGTAACACCCCAATTTTCGATTAAAAGCTAATGATAATTATTGAGGATAATTATCGAATTAAAGTGGAATAATTATGGGTTTGGTGGCTATATTAATTAATATGTCATGATTAGTGGAAATTGAAAGAATGAAATTGTTGGGCAATTAGTTAGTGATTAATGGAGAAATTAATTACTAGCTAAGAGAAAAATGGGAAGTGTGATTAAATGACTAATGGAGGGATTAAATTGGCTAATTGGTGATTTATTGTGTGTGAGCCAATGACCTTGTGACATGTGGCAAGAAGAGATGAAGCATGAGAGTAAGAAAAGTCTAATGTAGTATTTTAATAGTTTCTCTCTCTCTCTCTCTCTCTTTTTCTCTCTTTGTTCAGCTGAATGGAGGGAGTACTATTATCATCTTCTTCCTCCTCTCTCTCCATCTCTCTCACGTTCTCTCTCTTCTCTCTTCATTTTCACCATTGTTGAAGGAAGAGGAAGAAGGAAAAGCTTGTAAAAAAGGTAAGATCTTGACTTCTAATGCCAAAACTTCCTTTTATAAAGTTGTTCCTTGGAGTGAGAGCTTCAATTTGATGGTTTTAGATTCTCCATTGGTGGTGATTTGAGGAATCACGAAAATGTACAAGTTGGAGAATCATAAAGTGCCTTTGGGAAAGTTGTTGAGGTAAGTGAAAGCTTCAATTTCATATAAATTTTGTGGCCATTGGTTAGGCCTTGAATTTCTAGAATTTTAGCCCTAATTTTCGTGATTTAGGGTCTTGGGGAGTATGGTATGTTGTTGTTATGGAAATGGTGCCTTGTTTGGTGTTTTGAATTGATAGAATTGCATTGAAGCTTAAATGTGAAGTTTGGCACCTTTTGTGTTGGTTTTGTGCTTTGGTCAAAACAGGGTATATAAATGGGTTGTGATTTTGGTCATTTTGAGGTTACCATTGTGTTCCTTGTGAAAAATTGTATGGCAATAGGTTTGGTTAATGATTTTGGAGTCATTAGACACTTAGGTAGAAAATTGGAAAATCTGTCCCTTGGAACTCTGTTCTGGGCAGTTTATTTGTGTGGACGTTTTGAATGACCAAATGATTTCAGAAAATTTTGAAACTTTTCAGTCTTAAAGTTCACATCCCAAGATTCAAAATGGACAAATATTTTGTGTCATTTCGTTTAGTATTCTGTGAGTTATGGTTGTCCAAAGTTTGGGATTGAAACAGAATTCTGTTTTGGGGTAGTGATGTGTTTTGTGAAATTCTGGGATTTGTATGGTGATTTCCAGTAATGGTTCATATTTTTCTTATGAAGAGGACTAAAATAGCTTTCAATGGGCTTTAGGATCACCTCATTTCAATTTTTCTGGAATTAGTTATGAATTTCCGAAGTTGCCTTGGCTGCAGCAGAAAAGTCTTGGCTGCAGCACAAAAGTTTCTGTGCTTGTTTTGGCCGCAGCTAGAAATTCTTGGCTGCAGCCAGAAACCTTCTGTGCATGTTTTGGCTGCAGCCAACCCCCATTTTCAGAATTTTGGGATTTTTAAAAGTGATTTCCAACTTAGTGCTTCCCAATCCTTTAGGCTTTCATTAACCTTATTATAGCCACCTAAATGTCATGAATGGTAACCAACTTTAAGTGTTATGAAAATGAGAATTTGGAAAAGAGAATGATCCTGTGTCCTTGATTTGGTTATAGGGTTGGGTATTCGCCCTGATCATGGTTTGATATCCGCTCAGATCGTGAGTAGCCGATGCTGGAGCATACGTGGAAAGAATAAGGGTAGGGAACTTACCTCTCCTGCATGTATTGATATTTGTGTTTGTGTATTGATGCATGTTATTGCTTTACTTGATTATGTGAAACATATATGAATGATTGAAGCTCTGTTTCTATTTATGCTATGGCCATGAGTATGTTGTTGAAATATTGAGCATGCAGATATATCATCATGTGAGCACAAGTTATTGTGATGCAAGCATGTCATGCATTAAACACTTATCTTGCATGCATATTGATATCTGTTTCCTACTGGGATTTTCTAGAATCTCACCCTCCCCTACCAACATTTTAGACAGGACAAGTGGCTCGAGGAAGGAGCAAGCGACTAGGGGCGGCGAGAATCCCTTATGGGCATTTGGATTTGGTAATTGGTTATTGTTATATGCTGGGATAATTGTATATGTTCGGATGATAGATTAGAATGTATAATTGGATATTGGATGTATATGTGCTTGGGTGTCTATTGGGTTATTTTGTTATGTATTGGAGATGGATTTGTGTGTAATCCCCGTTGAGGAATTGTAAAGGGTGTTTGTGCCCTATGAATCTTTAATGAAGGAATGAATCCGGGTTTGCCGGTATTATTATTGTGCACTCTGATATTTATATAAATGTGATTTATCTTCACGAAGTAATTGTATTCGAAATATGAATGTGAGACCAGGTTAAAGTGTTTGATAAATGTATTTGTGAAAATCCTATCTTAAGGATGGGAATGTAAATGAATTTTGATTATTATTGGTCTCAATTTCATTTTTAATCACGTGTTTTGGATATAATTACGAAGGGGGTTACATATATCTTCTTTAACCATTATAATCTTGTTTATTTTACATTTTTCTTAAAGGAATCAATAATAAATGCTTGATTATAGTTTTACTTAACTTCATTAAGCTTTGATATTCTTATTTATTTCATATCTATTTTCCTTATTTAAATCATTATTTGATAAATGAGTTAAGGTGCAAACTCATCCTAAAAATATTTATGAAATCTCAATGTTGTTTTGGAATTTTTTTTTTATGTCAATGTCACCCTAGAAATCTAAAAACACAACAATATGCTACTCTCGCTTCCCAACCAACCCTCATCTTCATCACTCCAACCTTCTTTCTCTTCCCTCGTCATCACTCAAACAAATCGGTGAGAGCAGGGGTCCCTTCCCTTATCAACCCTCATTTGCTCTGTACTGATATATATAATTTTTAAACTCAAACAATTTATGAGCTACGAATAACGGCTCTTCATTTAGACTTGTGGAATGCATGCGATCCACACTTGGAGAATATTCTAAATCCTGTTGCAGGCTTAAATGGTGCTGTTTAGATATTCCATTCTTGGAATTTCAGGTTATCCTCTCCATCATCATCATCACTCAAAAAAATCTAACCATTCAGTCTCTCCTTGCCTCACGTCCTTTGCCCCCTACCCCATCCATAGCCATAAAACCCAGATATGACCAACAATCCAATACAAATACAAGTAAGAAATAACCTTCAAGCAGCCATGGACAATGAAGAACCCAAAAAATATAAATAAGAAAGGAGAAAAAATCAAACAAAATCAATTACCCAGAAAATTGAACTACGGTATGAGGGGGGAAAAATCAATGAACCAAATCTAAATTCAGAACCAATGTTTCACAAAAGAAGGGGTCAAATTGTGATTGGAAACAAAGCAGAGTAAAATCTCCCACAAATCCAACCTGCTCTCTCGCATGCATTCTAAGGCCACCATTGGCGTCGAGGTTCAGACTCGGAAATCGAAGGTGCAAGAATTTTTTGTGTACTTGAAATTCGATTAACTCATTTAAGTATCCACACGAAACCGGAACACCGATGCGGACCATGATTATATTACACAATAAATATACCAAAGAAAAGAAGATAAGGAAACATTTATATGAGAGAACCTTTTAAAGGGACGTTATTCTGTATGTTATATTCTAACTACTCTCATATCTCAATCCCACATCCTATATATATTTCGTATGTATGGTCACATATGAATAGATGTAAACCTTAAACGTTATATATCAATAGATATTACCTTTAAACCATAAAAGTTATCTCTTTTTTTCAACTCATATCTCCCCATACTTGAATAATGACCCCTTTTGATTCGGGCTTGGGCCCTAATCCATCAAGAATTGACTAATATATATATTCCAATATCTTCCCCTCACACTTAGTAGATTAGATGTTATGGGCCAAATTTCTTTATCAAACCTAGTCTGACAAGTTCTCAGCAATTATTGTTTTTCTAAATTTATAAGAATTTTGTGTTTTCTATCATTTCAACAATATATCAGAGTTTCTCTATATTTTCTAATAGAAATATTCCAAATTTGTGATATGGAAATTATGATATAGAAGTTGTGATGCAAAATTTGTAATGTGAAACTTGTGATATAGAATTGTGATATAAGATTTATGAATTATATCTCTAATATTTGGTACATAAATTGTTCCCTTTGTAAAAACCTCCATATTTACTGTATAATTAATTATTTAAAAGCTAAAACATTGATCATTATTATGGTAGAAAAAAAAAAGAAACCAATTACAAATGACTACCATGGTAAAAAGGATTTGACTAAAATATTTTAAGAATAGCGATGGAAGAAAAGAAAATCAATAGTTTATCATGATTAAAAATATATTGAATATCTGATTCATAATCATATAGTTGATACTATGATAATTGGGCAGTTTAAACCCGATAACACAATTTAAAATCCATAGTCTCAAACTTCTTCCATCATTACTCTGTCAGAGTGTAGAAAAGTAAATCAATTATGCAAGTTTAAATGTTTCATAGTTCATATTAGAGTATGAATGAGTCCAAGGTGGCAATATACAAAGTCAACACATAATTAACAAATAGAGGAGAATTTATAAGGCGCAATTGCAAACTTAAACCTTAAATACCTTCCCTGAACGTATCCCATGAGGAACTTTTCCTGAAAGATAATAATCAACTACAAGGTGAGTCACATGGACCCAATAACCACAATTCTATTTTAATAAGTACGTAGGGAATGATTACAAGATAGTTAAGTAGGCAAGATATATGTTCAGATAACAAAGTCTATATAGTTTTCCAATAATATTTAGTTCAAGAATCATTCAAAATGTATAGAACTCCCTCAACCATTCTTATAACCTCCTTAATCGCTAATAGATCCCATAAGCTACAACACATAATCGGATTAGTGTTCTTGATAAGATTGTACCAAGAACTCTAATAATGAGGTGTAGCCCGACCAAAGGCTACAGAACTCATATCAGACCATGTGTTTCCTTTCCGTCAAATATGGAAAGGTGTCACATGTCCCTTGAGCTGATCCTTAACCTAACCAAAGGAAAGGGTAATATCAAGGACCCTGAGAATGTCGCAGCCAACCACTGGGCGCCTAGTGGCAGCTATACTACGTAATATAAAAGAATAAAATCTCTCCTCAATCACAACTCATCACATTCAATATCTCAACATCACAAATTTCAATATCAATAATTTACTCATATATTCCGTATTCAATGTTATGTATTATCAATCATTCAATAAACTATTTTGGCCCACTTAACTAACAAATTTACTAAAAGTATAATTCATATAGTCATTGTACATTTTTTTATATATAAAATGCTATAATATATTTATAGCAATTAAAAATACCAACATACACCTATATTCATCTCAACAAGCATACAAGATAAATTGGAAAGTGGTTACCTCAAGTTTTTGACACAAATAAACTTGAGAGAATTTAACTCCAATAAACGAAATTCAAATTCATTCTACAATAAATATATATTTACATATTAATAAAATTTATAATAATTGATAACTAATATAAAATAGTAAATAATAACCCCCATAATTGGTTCAATCTTCTTAGAAAAATAATAACAATTTATCTATTCCTCAAATTCCTTTCAAATCAAAATTGATCTTAAAATTTCTGAATTCTATTTCATTCAATAAAATCTTTAATAACAATAATTTTCTAACTAATATCAAATCCTAAATTATAATTTCATATAGCTCAGATCTAACAAACTAAATTGATTAAAATTTCAATAATACCTCCAATAATTCAAATAAATTATTTAATCTAAATTTAATGGGTAAAAAATATCCCTAAAATATAGTTTATGTTCTGTTTAAATAAAATTAATTTTAAAATTATAAAACAACCGAATGATAAATCTAAACTGATTAAAATCAACTATTATTTATCTTCTACATATTTATAGTCATGTTTTATCAAAACTCAGAATTCTTCCAAAATTCTAACCCCAAAATTTTCAGTAGTCAGCATAATATTACCCTCGCTAGAAAGAGAAAAATACGAGGAATAACTTTTATGAAGAAAACTTATTAAAAGGAAGTGATTTTGATTACCTAAATTATCCCAAAAACTAATATCATGAGGTGGAACGATGTCCGCAGAACCTCTCTTCCCTCCCTCGCTACGTCAGTGGTGTTATAAAAAAAAAAAAGAGGTGGACGTGCCCTTTACTGTTTTTTTGTTACAATTTTTTAATATTATATATATATATATATATATATTAAAAAATCATGTTCTAACTAAATTTTTTTTTATTCCAATAATTACATGCTAAAGCGATTTTTCATAAATACTTATTTTCTAATTATAATTACATCATAGAAATAAAAATAAGAACGTTCCAATTCTCCCCTCCTTTCTAGGAATTTTGTTGTAACACCGTAAATTTTATTCCTTAATATGCCTTGTAAACACTTATGACATTTAATGAAATGAAAGGGTGAATTTTGAAGAATGTGAACAATGCTGCTAGTGATATTTCCTACGAGGTAATGAGTTTGTCATGTGGTTTTAACTTTTAAATGACCAAATGGTGATTAAAAATTATAAAATTTTATAGGGTGAAAGTAGACATCCTAAGATTTAATTTGATATATCATATGAATCATTTGAAGCTATATACCATGAGATATATATTTTTGAAGTTAGCCCAGAAAAACTGTCTATTTTTTGGAATAGCATCCAAAGAATTTAATTTTGAGAATTTTGTGCTTCCAATTGGTAAAAAGCTATATTTTTTTTTGAAACTAGACTCAATAAAGATTCTTTAGTCATTGTTATCATTCCAATACAATGTCTACAAATTTAGTTATGATTCTTCCAAGTTTAAGCATAAAATCTGTCAGAATTTCCAATGAATCTGAAAATGAAGGAAAATTATGGGATAAATTAATATCAACTTATTTCTCCTTCTTCTATGGGCTTGGACGTGGTTTAGCGCCGACTAAAGAGAGGTAAGGACTTAGTGAATTTCAATTGGGCTTATAATTACAAAAAGCTAAAGTTATGTACACAAAAATTCAATTTTTGGAATTATGGTTAATCAATTAAATAAATAGTTAAAATATAATATAAGATATTATAAAACAACATCATTCTCTTCCTCCTTCAGCTAAAAACCGTGCAGCCATGCTCAAAATAGAGAGAGAAAGGTTGAGAGAATTTTAGAGAGAGAAGGAGGAAAATCTCACAATATAGATCGATTTATTCAGTGAATTCATACATAACGTGTATAATTCTTCTTCTAAGTTTCTCTTCTATGCTATTTAAGGTATTTGAAGAACTAATTTTGGTGCTTAAAGAGGCTAGGGTTTAGTCATATCAGAGGAAAGCCAGAGGAAGCAAAAGGTAACTTCCGAAACTCTGAATATTGGTTGTACTGGCTGCTGTGAGTAGTTTAATCGGTGAATTTCTGAATAATTTTCTCTGAATGTAAATTTGGGAAATGTGGTGTCCTAAATGTTATGCTGCCAACATTGAGTCTAAATGGTGGTTTTAACATAATTAAATAGTTAATAAAGTGATTAGAAGTAGAAAGGAATAAGTCTGCGGAGTCAGAAGTGAAAAATCCCAAATTTTTTCTCGAGAATCATGGGATTTGGCCAGTGCTTTTTGGAGGGGTTATAGTTGGATTTTTGATGTTTTGATGATTCTATTGTGTTTAAAAGGGAAAATTAGGTGGGGTTACAGTTGAACACTTTTTCAGAAAAGCCCGAAAAAGCATAATTACAAAAACACTCCTAAAACCTTGAAATATAGGCTGTCAAGGGCATTCTTGTCTTTTAGTAGTGAATTTGGTAATTTCGAGTCCGAAAATGGATTTCTTGAGTAAAAATATGTCAGAATAGCTAGGTCAAAATTTTGGAAAAAGTATTGCCGGATCGGGTATGGTTGGGCTAGGCCCGATCTCTAGGGGCATTTTGGTAGCTTTTCAATATATACTTATATAACCACCAGAAATACTATGAAAGTATCTAAATTGTACATTTGAAATTTTAGGATCTAATTTGGAGTCTGAGTTGTTTGCATGTAGATCGAGGAATTATTTCTATTTAGTAAAAGGGACATAAAGTAGGGGACTTCCCATATTTATATGTATTTGATGTCTTTGCTTATGTAGTGATATATGTGATTGATTTACTTGATTGTGTAGAGCATATTTGAATAAATGAAGCTCTATTTCTGTTTTCGTTGTGGCTATAGTTTTGTTGCATAAAATATTGAGCATGTAGAAATATCATTATAGGGCATACATCTAATTAAAGCTAATATGTCATACACATAGAATCTATCATGCATGCATTATGATATCTGTTTTCCTACTGATATTCTCTCAAATCTCACCCTCCCCTACTAACAATTTAGACAGGTGAAAACTGGAGGTGCATTGAAAGCAGAGAAGAGAACCATACGGGAGGATTGTAATGGTGGAACAAAGACGGAAAGATGTCTCCATTTCACTGAGACAGGTTTAGACACCCAAGTAACTCTGTGTGGCTACATTGATTGTAATTAACATATACAAACCCCTATGGAGGAATTTTTATAATTATGCGCATATTATCAGTATATTTATACTATTCTTGTGTTGCCCACTGAACTGAGTATCATTTTCCACAAATATTTTGAAAAAGGTGAAAATAAGTAGGGTGTTACATTTAGAGCCGAGAAATCGGCCGGCCCATTTAGGTCCGGGCCAGTCAAGGGCCAGGTCTATGATTTAGAGGCTCTAAATGGAAGCGGGCCTAAAAAGGCCAGCCCAATAGAGCCGCAAGCCTTATAAGGCCAGCCTTGTAGGGTCGGCCCTTTTAGATTCGTTTAATATTTTGTTTAAAATAAATTAATATATGTAATATCATTATATCAAATTATTAATATGAGAGACACTTAAGTACCTAATAGAATATTAGTAACAGGAAAAAACTTATTAAATGGTTTGATTTATTTTATTTTCTACATTGGTTTATTCATTTAAACTTAAAAAAAAGGCTAATTTAGACATTAGATAATTATTTTAACTAAAAATTTATGAGTTCTAAAAATAATGTCTTTCAATTTAAAGCAAAATAATAAATAAATTGTAAAAATTGAAAAAGAATCTTTTTTTGAATTAAAATGAGTTTAGGCCCGTTTAAGCTCAAGCCAGTGAAAGGCTAGCCCTGTAGGGCCACAGACTTAAAAAATTGAAGGTTTTACAAGAAACGAGCTTAAACAGGCCAACCCGTTTAAGTCCAAGTCAGTGAAGGATCGGCCCTGTAGGGTTAGGCCGACCCATATTCCCGCCTTTGGTTACATTTGTCCCCAAAATTCAATATACAATAAGATTTCTTATTTTCTTTTTCCATGACTCTCTTGTATAGTATCTATGAATTTACTTTCACCCCAATCATATGAGGCAATTTAAATCTTCTATAAATTATGTGTCCACTTTCCATTGTGCTACTCTATTTATTAAGACATGTTTCCATTTTCTATATAAATGTTTTTTTCAAACTATTATCGCGTTCTTTATTAGAATTGTTTTAAATAGTCACAAAACTCATATTATTAACTTTTCTCCGTTATTACAATATCAGTCAATTCAATTATCTCTTCTCCAATTTATTTATGCAAATCTCACAACGCATACTTTCACGACCGAACATATCCAAATGTCATTACGTTTAAATACAGGAATCATTCCTAAATACAACCATTTTTCCCTCTATACAAGTCATATGAGTTTTTTTTTTAAAAAAAAAACATTGTAACTATTATCATTATGCTACATAATTAATTTTGTTCTCCAACACTCTCCATTTTTAATTCTGACTTATATTTTATTATAAGGAACCCATAAAGCCTTCATTGTTCACACATCGTTATTCTTCACAATCAACTCTTGCAATTCATGAACTAGCCTGTAGTCTCTCACATCAACGTTCATAACCTCTCATATGTAGACAACTAGCTTGTGCTCCCCATGCAGCTTGTGCTTATAGAAAAATTACATGCTACTTTCCATCAATTAACTGAGCATTGAGTTCCATACATTACACATAGTATAATTAAGGATAACATGTAAGAATGAAAAAACAGTCTGCTATAACTATTCCTGCTACATTTAATTAACATTTCTAAATTCTTCTTGGTACACAACATTCCTGGTAGTCCTCTTATCCCCACTGTCATTATCATCCACAACTATCTTCAAACCTTCCATGCTTTTAACCCTGGACAATACAACATATAACTGCCCATGTGTAAATACAGGTTTGCAAAGATACAATCAACATGTCGTAGAGATTGCCCTTGACTTTTGTTGATAGTCATAGCAAATGAAAGTGTTATTGGGAATTGTCTCGGTTGCATGTGGAATGGCTATCAACTTTCAGAAGGATTCATGTCTATTCTATGTATGAGGACCTTTTGATTTGGGTGTGACCCATTTAAGGTCATTGCTTCAATAACAGTCTTCCCCAACTGAATTATGCTGGGGCGGGTTCCATTGCATAATCTAGATGATTGATCAGTATTCCTCAACAACATAATCGGTGCTCCGACTTTCAACGTTAGCTTATGTGGAGGCAGACCAGAGTTGTTGATTGTGTTAAGGAACTCTGTCGTGTACAAGTTGTTAAAGCCATCACTATCTTCATCAAACTTACAAATAGAGTTGCAACTGTAGAATTCATGGGCATCTCCTGGAAGTATGGAACATAAATGGTCATTGATGCGATTTACTGTTTCAATGGTTGGCACTAATATGGCACTATCATTGAAATAATCATTTGAATGTAAATGATCAAAGATCTTAGGATACGTTGATTCAACAATGGCATGAATTGGATCTTGACAATTTGATAACAACAATTCATCTGGGATTTCAATTTTAGCAATGCCATCTTGTGAGTTGCCTAATTTTCCATCACCCACATCCAATAACCATTGTGAGAACCATGCCAATTTTGCATTGTCAGTGGTTGATGACGAAGAAGTCAATCGCCTATTTTTTGTAAGATGAACTATCTTGCAATGATCCTATAAGTGTGAAGAATTAATGCACTCATTAACAATTGTTGCTCTTGTTCCTTTCGAGATGACTGGTAATATTTGACGGAAATCATCTCCCATAACTATGCACTTCCCTCCAAAGGGCCTATCACAATGCATGATATCCCTTAGTGAGGTGTCAAATGCCTCAACATAATAACGTTGAACCATAGGGGCCTCATCCCAAATAATCAACTTCGTGCATTGTATAAGGTTTGCTAAAGGGGAGTTTTGTTTTATTGAACATACTGAGGATTCTATAACTTGAATTGGAATGGCAAACCTTGAATGTGTTGTCCTGCCAGATGGTAGTAAGGTTACGGCAATCCCACTCGATGCAATTGTGAGTACAATATCTTTTGCTGCTCTAAGAAATGAAGTCAATGCATTCCACAAGAATGTCTTCCCAGTTCCACCATATCCATAAACGAAAAAGAAACCGCCATTCCCCTTGTGCATAGATGCCATGACAATATCAAAAATCTATTTTTGCTCATAATTTAAGGAGCTCACAAGTTTATCTGCTTGGAGACTTAAAGCATTTATGTCATAGCTCAACTCCTGCATGATAAGGTGATTCATCACATCAATTACATGGATGTCTTTGAGTAATGGCATAGGAGGGAAGTCCATAAGACTCTTTCCATTTGTTCGTATCAAAGAATTTATTTCCTTCAATGCCATCTGCTCCTTGTCAAACAAAGATATAGTGACACCTACATTTTATAAATTTAAATTTAGAATACAGTAGAATAAAATCATATCTATCTATGAATAAAAGTATATATGGATGAAATATAAATGATAATCTTATGTAAACTTACTTGATGATATGGGATCATTTCGAGGGACGTATAATAAATCTTCGGAAAGTAGTTTTGAGGTCTCCCTCTAAACATACTCAGGACGATGTAGAGAGGAACATAGCATCATACTAACAAAAAGTTTTCTAAGTGAAGTACCAGATGCCCATATTGATGCTTCTTTGATGGCTGCAATGAATTCTCTATCGTCGTCTAATAGGCCATGTGCATAACATGCATCTCTGAAGGTAGTATAGACAACACCATCAATGGTTTTGATATCATTAAATGAATGTAGACCCTTGACTTGAGTGAGTAGAACACATAAGTAATATAATTCACTCGAAGAGGGTGATACATGCGTAATCCTACCAATTGAATTTCCTTTTTTCCTACGTTTCCATTCTCGTTTGCTCCTGTCATAGACATAATGGTTAGGAAACTCAATATAGGTCAAAGTACGTGCAAATTCGTCGTCATCATCATCATCATTTTTTTTCATCGTGGCAAGGAATTGAGATTCACAAACATGTGGCTTATCCAACAACTCAGTGACATAATCTATATTTCCATATATGACATTCTGTTGGTTTGGTAGATGAAAACTCAATCTTTCAACCGGAGGACTCCTGTGATGAATAGGAAACCCAAAGATACGCCATGCAGCTTCACATGAAGATATATATCTACAGCTATAGTATTGTTGTATTTCGTCAACTACAGATTGACCATCAACATTACTATTATGATAAAAAATTCTAGCCACTACTCTATCATTACCTTTACTGATATATTTGAATAGGTACTTAATAGCAGTGGAGTGGTTGCATTTCTCAACATTCATATGTGCATGAAACATCTTTAGTAACTTGGCATTGTATGGGACAACATACCTATTGTCTAAAGGGATACCCTTCACCTCAATTGTTCTCCCATTATCTCTCCATCTATATGTAGGATACCTATCTTCATCAATTGAGGTGTTTTGGATGAATTTCTTTGGAAAGTACTTGGTACACTTCTTATCCTTCATACATGGTGACTTTGGATTACTTTTCCCGTATGGACCATGAAGTATATACTTTTTCACCAAATTATATAGAACAAGATCATTGTTTTTGTCTGGTATTTCAGCAGAAATGAATTTGTCAATTGTGTCTGGGTCCTTTATCTTGTCTTTTGCCACCAAGAATAATAGTATGTGAGCATGTGGAAGTCCTCGCTTTTGAAACTCTATGGTATATATTTCTATACATCAAAATTTAATGGAAAAATAAGTATGGCTACAATTGATAATAATAATGATTGATGGCTATATATTGTAACTTATAATAGCAAACATGTTAAACTCAATTTGGGCAAACTTACTAACCTACACGGATAGCTCCAAATATTTTTTTCTCCTTTAGCGTCTTTATCAACCGGTCTAGCTTGAGCTTGAATAACCTAGATAATGTCTGGATGATCAAAAGGCTTCAAGTCATGTTTCTTACAGAATCGTTGAATTTCTGTTCAGGCGTGATTGCATGTGAATGTCAAGAACAGATCTGGATACCCTTCTGATTTGCAAATAGCTATAGCATCTTGATAATTTTGTATCATATATCTTGATCCCCCCGTGAATGATGATGGGAGAACAATCCTCTTGCCAGTAGAAGCATCATTCCTTTCTCCTCGTACAACCGTATCAGATAATCCTTGATACAAATCAGCTCTAAGTTCTTTTGGTGAGTTCTAACCTAAAGTAATCTTTGCGACTCGATTATTGTGTATCCATCAACAATGAACTGTTGGAATAGTCTTGAAGCATGAAGAAGTGTTGATATTTCATTTTCTCTTGTCATGATCCTATAGTTGAAGAACTCCTGCATGCTAAGCCTTTTTTTAGTCTTAGTAGTACTAAGTGTTTCTTCGTTGTGTTCAATATCATCTCTATAACCATCTTCACTAAATGAGAAAAGCATAGGATACTGAAGTGCTAAGTAAGATGTATGTAATTCATTTATTCGCTGGGGAGTACTAGAATGCTCCTTAACAATGATGTATAGAACATGATATGTCATATCTATATCACCAACAACCAAGCTGCAACTTCTGAAGCAGTTGGCATATTATAAGTGTGACCATCATTTTGTCTTATGCTAATCAAACAAAACTTCAAGGGCAAAGGTGTTGGATTAGATAGGATTGAAGAAGCAAGTCAGTACTATTGCACAAGTGGATTAACTTCATCTAATTGTTGTTTGATTTGATGAACAATGATTGGATCAATGGAAGATTCCTAATCACAAGTGGATTAACTTCATATGACTACTAACTCCAAGTTAAATTTTAAAATTGATTTTACCTATTACTTTAAAGCGCGTCACCAGAAAAATGTAAAGGCAATCACTATATGGATGGGACTTTATGATATACTAATTCAAGATGACAAAGTGTTGCATGAGTTTTTTTTTCAATCATCTCAGTTAGCGTCAAAGCAAAAAGAGTGTTCAAAAAATGCATTTTTATTTCCACTTTTTATATGTGTACTTGAATATGAAATGGACTTTAACATATCAGATTTCCATTTTTTTTAAACCCAACGTTGGACGGGGACTTGGAAGTCAGTCCAAGTTCTGCTACAGTTAAATTAATTCTCATGTATTTGAATAAGCGCATATATAATTGAAATCAAGGAAGATGCATATATTTGAATAAAGGCATATAAACCAACAATTTAAGACGAGAACAATAACATGGCTAACTAATAACTCACTAAAACATCACACTACAGGGGTAAAATCCTAACATGTTATGGTGTGACATAGCTATTTCAGGCACCAGCATAATTTATGACACCACAGTGAAGGAACCCTCGAAGGACGTCGTCCCTCAACTCCTCAAGCAGTGGCCAAGGAGGATTGAAGAACACCCTTGTGCCATCGAAGTAAGATGATAGGATTGGTCCACCATGAACGTATTTGTAGCTTGCAGTATCATACTGAATAACAACAAAGACACGATCCAAGTTTGCAACTGCCTCATGAGCACGAATGGTGACCTCGGCACATTCTCCAATCAAACAACATTTGAACACCTTACTACCACTGACAGAAAAGGAAACATATTACTGCAATTTGCCATTAACAACCCCGAGCTGATAAATAAGTTATCAGGGAAATATAGTATCAGTACCTCATTGTCATCCCCTGTTCATCTTCAAGCTCTAATATTACCTCCTTGCTAAATATATCTTGCTCATCCTTTAAGGGATTAGAGGTAAATGACTTCAGATAACCATATACATTTACAGGGTAGAACAAATCAGACATAAAATATACATGTCTAAAGAAAAATGTATCCATGATTGTAATCAAAATAGAATCGAACCTACTAACTCGACCATCATGTGGTCCGTTGTTGCATATTCGTCAATCGCTACAAGATTGAAACAGTGTTTTGGCATCGTCACTGGTAGCTACTATACAACACTTCTTGGAAGGAGTTTAAGGTGGTACTTTTCATGTATGCCTTGATCACACCATTCCACCAAGAAGTCCGATATCCTGTACGTTCTGTCTTCTCCTAGAATAGAAACAAATTGAGGCAGGACGAACATGCTATCCATGACGAGCATCATCCAAGTAAGCTTCACGACAAAAAGAAAACCAAATTACAAACTATTCATGACCCAAATAGTATAGAGTTAATGAAATAGCCCTACTTCACTCATTCAAAATGACATACCCACTCATCAAAGACAATAATCTCATATGCTTCGAAAACTTTCACCGGACGATCATCCTCAGGGTGTGAAATGTGGCAACGTACAATCTCGTGATGAATTACTTGGTCCACTTTTACCATGATAATGCCACTACATTCACCTGGAGTGAGCTGTCGAAGCCTCATCGGTTTCCCCTTTTTGCCCATGTTACAAGCGCCAAGATTTGGAGAGGTGAAAATGGAGTAGGAGAGAAACAGTTTTTTTATGACAAAACAGAGGCAGACAAGTTTTGAAGTGGGATGAAGATGGAGTGTGGTCAAAAAATAAAATGTTATAAAGTGATTTGAAATTAGCTCTGGACAGGCACGTGATAGCAGCACATAGATCTAAAGGAATACTTTATTTCATGGAGGGTGGTAGAAAAAAACAAATGTGACCCCTTAGCGTGTAAAAAAAGAGTGTGTATTGTAGCTGTGGCTTAAAACGAAGCCCAAGACGTGATTTTGGAGCCATTGAATATTTGCACAGCTTGTGAACAGTGATCTGAGTGAAGAGCTGATGGGAAGGAAAAATTGGAGCCGGCTTTGGGGAACCGTTTTATATTTGATATTGATTTGACTCATAACTAATATCATTATAATATATATATATATATATATTTTACTTTTGGAATCTTCAAGAAACATCTTAGAATCTAATTTGCTAATTATTTATCCAACAACCTTCCAATACAACTTTTTAGATGATCACTAAAAATCAAAATATACAATTCATATTTATGTATCCTCAATCAAAACCTCAATCATATGTTTTCTGTCTTGTCTTGTCTTTTTTTTTTTCAATCATCAATTATGGCTATATACAATTATCTTTCTTTAATTTCTCAATGCTCAAGATGATTTTCATTTTAGGATCTACTCAAATATTAATATAGCAATTTTCATGTCCGCTCCAAACATTATTAGAGGCAACAGTCTAATAGCTAAATCTCCTTCCATAACTTCCAACGCAACCTATTTCTTTATTTAAAATGGATATCCACTAAAAATAACTATGAATTCACTACAATTTCTTATCTTTAATAGAACCTCAATATCATCAAATACTACACCTATATCTTATTCTTAATATGGAGAATCAACCACTTATCAAACATTTGTTTTTTTTTTATATCTTTAACTTGTCATATATGAACCTGTTCAAAAAGATTTCATCATCAACATTAATTATCTAAGGAACCCCTTAACTTTCATCTTTTCGTTCTCTTTTTAAACAAGATGAGAACTTATAAGTTCCATAATTTTCAAAAATTACTTATAAATGCCTTTCATGTTCCAAAAATATTTTATCAAACCATTTTATACATTCTCCAAGTAAAAGTATCAATGAAAGTATCATGGAAAGAGCAATAAACTTTGAAAATATAAAAAATCTGCTAAACACATAAGCATAAATTTCAAAGTTTTTTTTTAATTGGTAAACCCTAGTTAAAAAGTCTTTTCTTTTGAAACTTCATATGTGTATATATATATATATATAAATCTATTTCTCAAACACGATTATAAATTCTTCATGAAAAATAGTCTAACTTGATGGTAACATCAAGTAAATTTTTAATAGCTTGTGGAGTATGTTAAAAACTCAATGTAACATAAAGTACTTGCCTGCAATACATTGCTTGCAAAAATATAATTTGTAAGAACGCTTTACTTAGAAAAAGTATATTTAAATTATAATAGGAAGACCTCATACAATTTAAAATTTAAAATTTACAATAAAGTGCATTATTTAGCACAATTTTTATTTTTATATTTTCCAGTCATCTTAAAGAGGATCATTTTAATGTTCAACCTATTTCAGTTCTTAAAGCTCTTATGTCTACTATAACAATTAATCTATTTATATATTCCTATAATAGTCGCCATACTTTGTTAGCCACTATAATTCTCCATTTAAGGTCTCTCCTTTTATATCAAGAACATTAATAAACAATCCACTGACTACTGTTAGAACAAGCGTTTCACCCAAGAGGGGGGTGAATTGGGTGATACTAAAAATTTCGTTGCAAATATGAAAACTTGACGGTGAATATAATGCAGTAAAGAGTAAGGAGAAATATCACCGAAGTGTACACCAGGAGTTATACTGGTTCGGCGACAACCACTTTCACCTACGTCCAGTCCTCAGAATATCTCTGAGAGCTTCACTATAACTTCCAAGATTCAGTGGGTTCTTGGCACCTCAGTACAAGCAAGTTCCTTCGCCTGGACACTCGCTCCCCCTTACAAGTTGTAATCCAATCCCAACTCAAGGTTCCACAACCTTAAGTTACCTCAATAACAAATATTGACTTTGAATGAAATATCTCTCTCACAGAGTGAATAAGAATCACTGAAGTACAAAATTACAAGTATATGTAAAACAAAGTATTGAACGTGAACTTGATAGTGCATCCGTGTGTGTGGTCTTGTTATCTTTCTTTGTTTGGATGTTCCTGTAACCCCCTCACGGTAATCACATCCGGTTTACGAAATTTAAGTGAAATAGAGACCAATAAGATGAATTAACAATTTATGGTCCCTCATCCAAGAGATGGGGTTTTTTGAAAATCAGTTCTAAAACATACTTATTGCTGGTCTCATATTCACGGGCAGATATAATTACTTGAGAAATCAAATTACATAATGAATATCAGAATGCGGAAGCTAAAATCCCGGCAAAACCTCGGGTTCATCTACATATATTTATATCATGGGTTTACAAATTCCCAAAATGGGGATTACATATCTAAAATATTCATTTACAACTCATATACATTTGGTAACCCCAAATCCAAAACGAAGATAACCAACTACCACTAAGTCTCAGAGTAGCCCTAACTACTCCTGGTTGTCCGCTTCCCTTTCGAACCACTCGCCCTGTCTGAAAAGGTTAGTCATATGGAAAGGGTGAGATTCTAAAGAATCCCAGTGGTAACAACTTTTTCATACCACATGCAATCACATAATATGTAAACAAATCATCCCATATCAGCAGCAACACAAATCACACTCTACCCTCATCCCCTTTTACCGCCGGGAAGGCAAACAGCCCATACCCGAACCGTTGTTAGCGACTCAGGGACTATTGGCGTGGCAGTGCATACGAATAGCCACACGGCTCACATATAGCCTTTCGGCTTTCACAAATGGCCCGTCGGCCTTCACAAATAGCCTTTCGGCCCACATATACACATATATCACACCCTAACCTCATCCCCTTTTACCACCGGGAAGGCACACAGCCCTTACCCGAACCGTTGTTAGTGACTCAGGGACTGTTGGTATAGCGGTGCTTCCACAATTTCACAAACATGCAGCATACGAAATCCATTTCATCTCAATGACATTGAACACATACAATGTATCACATAGGATATAAAGAAAGAGTCACTACCTGTATCTTTCCTGACTGGCTCCGGCACCGTGGCCTCACGAGGGCGACAAATGTCAAATCCTATTCAAATTAGGGATAACCAATTAATCTCTTTTCCATATGTATATTTCAATAATACTCTAAGTTGGTTATCATTTAGGACTCTTTAGGTGGTTAAAATAGGCCTAAACATATGCCTAAAGGGTTAGAAGACACTACCAAAAAGACCCCTTTTTCGAAGGCAAAACACTGATTTTTGGCAGTTTCACTCGAGCACAGATGCTCTCACTCGAGCACAAGTACGGACATCACTCGAGCACAAAAGAAAGTGAGACAGCGAGTGAACACCCGAGAGCACAAAGAAACTTTCAGGAACTGGCTCACTCGAGCATGCTGAACCTCACTCGAGCACAAAGCAATGCACTCGAGCGTTATTCATAAAACCCAGGCGAACTCGAAGCAGAACAGGGAAAAACTCGCGCATCACTCGAGCATGATCTTCCTCTGCTCGAGTGATGTGCATCAGAGACCCAAAAACGTAGCAAAAACCAGAAAACACCAGATGGTCAAATCCTCACCCAAAGGTTCCCAAACTCTTCCCAATGCTCATACCCTCTAAGCACTAACTAGGGAACACCTTGGCAACTTCAAAAACACTCCAAAAACCAATTTGACCACATTCATTCACTAAGGTCTCTATGATACACAATACCCAAATTTCCCTTAACACATTTCCATCATTCCAGATTATATCCAACAATCAAATAACTCAACATTAAACCATTTTCCACTATCAAACACCATAAAATCCACATTTTCAACATTTGGCATAATTAGGGCAAATTTTCCAGATTTTACCAAACTTAGCCAAAAATCACAAACAATAGATCAAAATGCTCTAAATGCCTACCTCTTCACTTTGCTCAATCCGGAACCTTGATTCTCTAACTTTCCAAATTCGCCCAAATCACAAATCACCACCAATGGACAAGCTACACCCACCAAAATGAAGCTTATCACTCAAAGATCAACATTTATGAATGGTGTTTGAGCAAAGGAGGATCATAACTCACCAAGATTCAAGCTTTTCCTTTCTCTCTCCAAGTTTGATTCAGCGAAAATAGAGGAATGGGAGAGAGAGAATATGATAGATGGAAGAGATTATGATGATGAAGCCTTTTCTCTTTCCTCCCATACACACTCAACCGAATAGGGGAGAGAGAAGAGAGGAAAAGTGTTATTTTTTCTTCTAGTGCCATATCCCATGGCCACTACCTTGCCACATGTCACAATCTCACACATTCCTTCAAAGAGCTCACAAAATCACAACACATAGGATTCCGACCCATAGTCAAAGAATCACAACCCTTGATCTTAAATACTACATGTATTTACACCAAATTCATATTACATAAATTTCCAAAAGTACTTAATTACACTAATTACAACAATTCTCATAGTCATTAGCCCTAATCACGAATCGGGATATTACAATTCTCCCCCTTTCAAATAAATTTCGTCCTCGAAATTTGTTACATCCCTTGAGCCATAAACTTTGGATATCGCCTTTGCAAATCTTCTTCTGCTTCCCAAGTTGCTTCCCGCTAGGTCATACCCTTCCAGATCACTTTTACATAAGGAATACTCCGGTGTCTGAGCCGACGTTCCTCTCGTTCTATTATCCGCTCTGGCTCCACCACATATGTGAAGTTATCTCGCAACTCCACATTCTCATACTCAACGACATGAGATGGATCCGGTTGGTACTTCTTCAGTTGGGAAACATGAAATACATCATGGAGTTTGCTCAAGCTCGGAGGTAAGGCTACTCGGTATGCAACAGGCCCAATCCTATCAAGGATCTCAAAAGGACCTATATACCTCAGGCTTAACTTCTTTTGCTTTATAGCTCGCCCAATACCGGTGACAGGAGATATTCTCAGGAACACATGGTCGCCAACTTCAAACTCTAAAGGCCTTCTCCTCTTGTCCGCATAACTTTTCTGCCGACTCTAAGCTGCAAGAAGCCTCTTTCGAATGATTCGAATCTGGGCTGAGGTCTGATCAACAAGATCCGGCCCATAGAGCTTCCGCTCGGACAATTCATTCCAACATAATGGCGATTGGCATTTTCTTCCATACAACGCTTCATATGGGGCTATCTGAATGCTCGCATGATAACTATTGTTGTAAGCAAACTCTGCAAGTGGAAGAAAACGATCCCAACTCCCTTTGAAGTCAAGCACACATGCCCGTAACATATCCTCTATGGTCTGAATAGTCCTCTCTGACTGTCCGTCCGTCTAAGGATGATAGGCTGTACTGAATCTCAACTGAGTACCCAATGCCTCATGCAATGCCTTCCAGAATCTCGAGGTGAAACGGGGATCTCGATAAGAGATGATACTCTTCGGTATGCCATGGAGCTTCACAATTTCACGAACATAAATCTCTGCTAGCTTGTCCGGAGAATAACTAGCATTGATCGGTAAGAAGTGCGCCGACTTCGTTAACCGGTCCAAATGACCCAGATCGCATCATAATTCTTAATCTTGGGCAATCCCACAACAAGATCCATGGTCACACTTTCCCATTTCCATTCCGGAATCTCAGGACTTTGCAACAAACCAGGCGGTCTTTGGTGTTCAATCTTCACCTTCTGACATGTCAGACACCTCGCCACATATTTCGTCACATCACTCTTCATTCCTGGCCACCAATACACCGATTTCAAACCATGGTACATTTTGGTCATTCCAGGATGAAGGGTATACTGGCTCTTATGCGCCTCATCTAAGATCTTCTGTCACAAATCTGCCTTAAGTGGAACGCACACTCTTTTCTAATAGCGAACCAATCCACGAGGTGACACATCGTAGCCCCGAGCTTCTCCCCACTCGATTCTAGCCAGATTACGCTGTATCCAATCATCTTGCCTCTGAGATTCTTCAATCTCAGCTCTCAAGTCACTTTCCCCTTGGGAAACGATGTAGTTGGCACAGATGATCTGGTTCGTCAAATTCATATCACGAAAATCAGCAATCAACTTCCCCTCGTGTATCATCATAGCTGCCACAACCACAGTCTTTCGACTAAGAGCATCAGCGACTACATTCGCCTTACCCGAATGATATTTTATTTCCAGGTTATAGTCCTTAAGCAATTCCATCCAGCGTCGTTGTCTCATATTCAATTCTTTCTGATTATACAGATATTTGAGACTCTTGTGGTCGCAGTACAGTTCCACAGTCACACCATACAAATAATGCCTCCAAATCTTCAAGGCAAACACAATAGCCGCAAGCTCCAGATCATGAGTGGGATAGTTCAATTCATGAGGTCTGAGCTGTCGAGAGGCATAGGCCACCACACGTCCCTGCTGCATAAGGACACACCCTGATCCCTGCCCACTGGCATCAGAATACACAACGTATGTCAAACTGGGATCGGGCAAAATCAACATAGGTGTCGTCGTCAACCTCTCCTTTAGCTTCACAAAACAATTTTCACATTTCTCATCCCACACAAACGGCTGATCTTTTCTCGTGAGCTTGGTCATCGGCAATGCAATACGGGAGAAATTCTAAATGAATCTTCGATAATAACCAGCAAGACCCAGAAAACTGCGTACCTCTGCCACAGATTCTGGCCTCTTCCAGTTCAGTACTGCTTCCACTTTACTAGGATCCACAGAGACCCCTCCTTGCGAGATGATATGGCCCAAGAATTTAACTTTTGATAGCCAAAACTCGCACTTACTCAATTTAGCATAGAGTTGCTTTTCACGCAATGTATTCAACGCAATCCTCAAATGATGCTCATGCTCTTCTCTATTCTTAGAGTATATCAAAATATCATCGATAAATACCATAATAAACTGATCTAGGTATTGTCGAAAAATACGGTTCATGTAATCCATGAAAACCGCAGGCGTATTGGTCAACCCAAATAGCATCACCAAAAATTCATAATGACCATACCTAGTCTGGAAAGCAGTTTTCGGAACATCTTCCGCTTTCACTCGCAGCTGATGATACCCCGACCTCAGATCAATTTTGGAGAATACACACGAGCCAGACAATTGATCTAATAGGTCATCAATTCTTGGGAGAGGGTACTTATTCTTGACGGTAATCTTATTCAACTCTCTATAGTCAATACACAAACGAAGACTCCCGTCTTTCTTTTTCACAAATAAAACTGGAGCACCCCAAGGCGACACACTGGGTCTAATAAACCCTTTCTCAAGCAAATCCTCAATCTGCTTTTTCAATTCGACCATTTCATTTGGAGCCATATGATATAGGGCTTTGGATATGGAACCCGCTCCAGGCACAATGTCGATCGGAAATTGAACTTCCCTCTCAGGAGGTAATCCACTTAGGTCATCTGGAAAAACTTCAGGGAATTCATTCACTACGAGTATACTACTTAGAGTTTCACTGGTTTTTCCTTGTACAGAAAAGAAAACCATATACCCCTGACAACCCTTTTGCAAATATTTCTCAGCCTTAGCTGTTGAAAGGAAATTCAAACCGACGTTGCCATCCTCAACGTTTTGAGAAACAGGATACACTATCCTTTTGTTCCCACAATCTAACAACACATTATTCACTCTCAACCAATCAAAACCCAAAATGACTTCCAATTGGCTTAGTGGTAAACAAATCAGATCTATCACCGACTCATGACCCTCTACGATTATTACACAATTCAAACAGGCTTCTGTAGTTACAGCCTTTACACCCATCGGTGTTGACACAATCAGATCGAATGGTAACTTATACACATTCATACCCAGACGCTTTACACAATCATAAGCAATAAAAGAGTCACTTGCACCCGAATCAAATAACGCTTGCAACACAAATCCATTGAGAAGAACTGTACCTTGTATCAGCTCTGGGGATTTCCGGGCTTCCTCATGAGTCATAGCAAATACTCGGCCCTGAGTCCTTAGCCTCTGCTCCGCTTGCGGTTGTTGGCAATCTCTGGAAAGATGTCCGAGTTGCTTACAATTAAAACAGATAATCTCACCTTGACAATTCTTGCCATAATGTGACTGGTTACAGCGATGGCATTTCCACTCAATCCCCGATTTCTGGGGTTCATGATCTCTGGGTTAGTAGGGCTTCTTACCACTGCCCCTAAATGAAGATGACCCCAAACCCTTCCTCTTCTGAGGAGCACTGCCCTTACTGGGCTCACTATAACCACCTGTAGGCTTAGCCGGATAGAACTCTCTCAAATTGCTCTCTGTAATCCGACACTCTTCAACAGCCTTGTTGAACTTAGAAAACTGATGGGTGGCTATTCTCTTCCTCATGTCACGCCTCAAACCCCGAACAAACAAGTCTGAGCTCAGCTCCTCGTCATCCCTCTTCTGAAGATAAGAGGAGTATCGGGATAGCCAGGTGAATCGAGACAAATACTCATCAAATGACTCTGTGTCCCCTTGTTTGATGTTCAAAAACTCAGTCTCCTTCTCAAGCCTCACCGACTTGGGAAAGTATTTCTCATCGAAGTGTTGTTGAAACACTTCCCAGGTCAATGGTATATTCTTGCTTTTCAACGACAAAGCAATGTTCTGCTACCAGCGATCTGCATCTCCCTCTAGCTTGTACACTGCTAGCTTGGCTTTTACTTCTGAGGGACACTCTAGAACCTCAAATATCTTCTCAAGACGGTTCAACCAATCTTCCGCCGCCTGAGGATCAAATTTCCCTCTAAATACCGGAGGTAGGTGCTTACAAAATCTGGAGACCCAAAACTGAAGATCTCTTTCTTCATTGACCGACTTCCCATGCGGCCTTTGATTTTCTTTAGTACAAGGAGGCGATTCAAGTGATCGTGCCGACCCTTCAGCTGTATCTTCCAGTCTAGTCTCCTCTTGGGTTTCCCCTTGAGTCCCTTCTTGAGTAGACTGACCTCTACCCTCGTTGTTCTTAGCCTTCTCATCTCGAAGCTCTTCTCTAAGCTCCGTAATCATATCCCTCTGATCCTTTATCAAGCCCATCAATTCTTGCATAGGGTCCGGTGAATTGTCATTGACCAACTCCACCTCGGGATCTACTTGTTGTCCTCTGGGGCGACCTTTCGTTGTTCTTTTCATTCTACAAAGAACTCACCCCATTAATCCGACAATTATGATATTCACATAGTTTCCACAAAGTACATATATCTATATAACCAAATAGATATATACATACGACGAGTATTCACATATGGTTTTCTATCACTTAAAACCACACTAAGGGAGCTACCCTAGCAAACACTACCCTTGCCAGGAACTGCAGCTCTGATACCAAAAATGTAACCCCCTCACGGTAATCACATCCGGTTTATGAAATTTAAGTGAAATAGAGACCAATAAGATGAATTAACAATTTATGGTCCCTCATCCAAGAGATGGGGTATTTTAAAAATCAGTTCTAAAACATACTTATTGCTGGTCTCACATTCACGAGCGGATATAATTACTTGAGAAATCAAATTACATAATGAATATCAGAATGTGGAAGCTAAAATCCTGGCAAAACCTCGGGTTCATCTACATATATTTATATAATGGGTTTACAAATTCCCAAAATGGGGATTACATATCCAAAATATTCATTTACAACTCATATACATTTGGTAATGTAACCCCCTGCCTTAAATAGCGTAATTATAATTCGATATTACGTAATTAAATTGGTTTAGAGACCGTCGAATAGTTCAAAACTCATTTAGAACTCCCTGTGAAGTAGGGACTTTATAAAATTTTCAAAACTTCTTTCCTATTCCGGTCTCAAGTTCAATTATCGAATATAATCACCTGTGCAGTTAATTCACATTCATTCATATCAGAATATCTAATAGCAATCCCGGCAACCCCCGGGTTCCATTCATACACAAAAAGGGTTTACAACCTCCATATAGGGACTATACAACTACGTTCAACTATTCTTTACAACCAACCTAATATACAGACACCCTGTCCAACAGGTTTAACCAACATAACCAAAATAAATGTCCCTACAGGATTCTAACCGCTCCGGGTCGTACGCTTCTCCCTAGAGCCACTCGCCCTGTCTGAAAGGTTAGTTAAAGGAAAGAATGAGATTCAAGAGAATCCCAGTAGTAACAAAACATTTATACCACACATAAGCACACAGCATGTAAGCAAATCATCATACAGCAGCAGCACCACAAATCACACTCCACCCTCATCCCCTTTCTCCGCCGGGAAGGCACACCGCCTAACCCGAACCGTTGTTAGCTACTCAGGGACTATTGGCGTGGCAGTGCATACATATAGCCTTATAGCCCATACAGCTATTCGGCTTTCACAAATGGCCCGTCGGCCTCCACAAATAGCCTTTCGGCTCACATAATCACATATATCACACCTCATCCTCATCCCCTTTCTCCACCGGGAAGGCACACCGCCCTAACTCGAACCGTTGTTAGCTACTCAGGGACTATTGGAATGACAGTGCTAACACAAATCCACAGATGTCGCAGCATACGAATTCATTACAAATCAACGATATAACACACATACAATGCATCATATATGGTACAAAAGAAAAGTCACTACCTCATTCCTTTCTGACGTTCGCTGGCGTAGTTGGCTCACGAGGGCGATAAATATCGAATCCTACAATTCCAAATGCACTATTTAGACACTTCCATAGTGTTACTTAGGGTTATATGAGTCTATAATGAAAATTTACAAAAATACCCCCGGGGACCGGCCTGGGCCCGCCATACCCGGACCGAATGTACTTTTCTTGAAATTTTGACATGGGCTATCCTGACATATTTTCGCCCAAGGAATCCATTTCCGGACTCGGAATTATCAAATTCAATGTTAAATTATGAAATTGCCCTTGGCAGCCCTACTTTAGGGTTTTAGGGGTGTTTCCGTAATTATGCTTTTTCGGCCTTTTTTGAAAAAGTGCCCAACTGTAACCCCACCTAATTTTCGCCCCTGAACTCAATGGAACCATCAAATCATTGAAAATCCAACTCTAAGACCCATTTCTAGGGCTGGCCGAAATTTATGAGTTCTCCAGGGAAAATCGGGGTTTTACGATTTCGGCTCCGTAAACGCGTCCCTTTCTACTCCTAACCACTTTATTAACCATTACATTAGGTTACAACTAACATTAAGACCCAATTTGGGCAGCATAACCCCTAGGCCACATCATTTCCAAACTTTAAAACCAATGGCAATCTGGCGAAATTTCACCGATTAAATTGCCCACAGCAGCCAGAATAAGCAATATACGAAAGTTTGGAAGTTACCTCAAGCTCCCACAAGATTTTCCCAAATATTGCTGAAAACCCTAAGTGCTCAACAACAGATTTTGAGCTTCCAAACCTTAAAGAACAAAGAGGAGTAGCTTAGGATCGGAGTTACACGCGTTAGAAGCTAAATCGTCGGAGAAATCGGCTTACCTTGTGATTTTTCTTCTCCTTTCTCTCTCTACAAACCTCAACATTCTCACTCCTCATTCAGCTGCTGTGTGCGACAGAAATGAGCTGAGGAAGATGATAACATATGTAATTCCATGCTGACATCATCTTTTAATGAGATGATGTCATAATTCCCATTTTCGGATTTTCTGGCAGATTTTCTGGCCGAACTTTGAAAAATCATAACTAATTCTAGAAAAATTGAAATGAGGTGATTCCAAAGCCAAATGAAAGATATTTAAGTCCTCTTCATAGGAAAAATATTGGCCATTACTGAAAATCACCACAAAAGTCCCAGAATTTCAATCTTTGCATACTGTTCCAGAAAATAATTAATTCCGCTGGGCAAACTTCAAAAATCCAAAACTCTTAGGTCACAAATCAAAATGATACAAATTATATGTTCATTTTGAAGCTTGACATGTGAACTTTAATACTGGAAAATTTCAGAATTTTTAGACACCATTTGCCTATTTAAAACGTCCATACAAATTGGCTGCCCTGTACAGAGTTTCAATGGACAGAGTTTTCAACTTTTGCACGATTGCTCCCAATGGTTCCAATTTCACAATAAACACTCTCCCCACACGAATTTTCACAGGGAAGCCATTGGAATCATTAGAATATCCAAATTCCCATCACACATTCTCCAAAAGTGTTTATTCAACAATAATTATATCCACTTTTAAAGTCATTAGCCCTTAATCACTTTTTTGGGATATTACAGGTAACCCCAAATCCAAAATGAAGATAACCAACTACCACTAAGTCTCAGAGTAGCCCTAACTACTCCTGGTTGTCCGCTTCCCTTTCGAACCACTCGCCCTTTCTGAAAAGATTAGTCATATGGAAAGGGTGAGATTCTAAAGAATCCCAGTGGTAACAACTTTTTCATACCACATGCAATCACATAATATGTAAACAAATCATCCCATATCAGCAGCAACACAAATCACACTCCACCCTCATCCCCTTTTACCGCCAGGAAGGCAAACAGCCCTTACCCGAACCGTTGTTAGCGACTCAGGGACTATTGGCGTGGCAATGCATACGAATAGCCACACGGCTCACATATAGCCTTTCGGCTTTCACAAATGGCCCGTCGGCCTTCACAAATAGCCTTTCGGCCCACATATACACATATATCACACCCTAACCTCATCCCCTTTTACCGCTGGGAAGGCACACAGCCCTTACCCGAACCGTTGTTAGCGACTCAGGGACTGTTGGTATAGCGATGCTTCCACAATTTCACAAACATGCAGCATACGAAATCCATTTCATCTCAATGACATTGAACACATACAATGTATCACATAGGATATAAAGAAAGAGTCACTACCTGTATCTTTCCTGACTGGCACCGGCAACGTGGCCTCACAAGGGCGACAAATGTCAAATCCTATTCAAATTAGGGACAACCAATCAATCTCTTTTCCATATGTATATTTCAATAATACTCTAAGTTGGTTATCATTTAGGACTCTTTAGGTGGTTAAAATAGGCCTAAACATATGCCTAAAGGGTTGGAAGACACTACCAAAAAGACCCCTTTTTCGAAGGCAAAACACTGATTTTTGGTAGTTTCACTCGAGCACAGATGCTCTCACTCGAGCACAAGTACGGACATCACTCGAGCACAAAAGAAAGTGAGACAGCGAGTGAACACCCGAGAGCACAAAGAAACTTTCAGGAACTGGCTCACTCGAGCATGCTGAACCTCACTCGAGCACAAAGCAATGCACTCGAGCGTTATTCATAAAACCCAGGCAAACTCGAAGCAGAACAGGGAAAAACTCGTGCATCACTCGAGCATGATCTTCCTCTGCTCGAGTGATGTGCATCAGAGACCCAAAAACGCAGCAAAAACCAGAAAACACCAGATGGTCAAATCCTCACCCAAAGGTTCCCAAACTCTTCCCAATGCTCATACCCTCTAAGCACTAACTAGGGAACACCTTGGCAACTTCAAAAACACTCCAAAAACCAATTTGACCACAATCATTCACTAAGGTCTCTATGATACACAATACCCAAATTTCCCTTAACACATTTCCATCATTCCAGATTATATCCAACAATCAAATAACTCAACATTAAACCATTTTCCACTATCAAACACCATAAAATCCACATTTTCAACATTTGGCATAATTAGGGCAAATTTTCTAGATTTTACCAAACTTAGCCAAAAATCACAAACAATAGATCAAAATGCTCTAAATGCCTACCTCTTCACTTTGCTCAATCCGGAACCTTGATTCTCTAACTTTCCAAATTCGCCCAAATCACAAATCACCACCAATGGACAAGCTACACCCACCAAAATGAAGCATATCACTCAAAGATCAACATTTATGAATGGTGTTTGAGCAAAGGAGGATCATAACTCACCAAGATTCAAGCTTTTCCTTTCTCTCTCCAAGCTTGATTCAGCGAAAATGGAGGAATGGGAGAGAGAGAATATGATAGATGGAAGAGATTATGATGATGAAGCCTTTTCTCTTTCCTCCCATACACACTCAACCGAATAGGGGAGAGAGAAGAGAGGAAAAGTGTTATTTTTTCTTCTAGTGCCATATCCCATGGCCACTACCTTGCCACATGTCACAATCTTACATATTCCTTCAAAGAGCTCACAAAATCACAACAAATAGGATTCCGACCCATAGTCAAAGAATCACAACCCTTGATCTTAAATACTACATGTATTTACACCAAATTCATATTACATAAATTTCCAAAAGTACTTAATTACACTAATTACAACAATTCTCATAGTCATTAGTCCTAATCACGAATCGGGATATTACATTTCCCATATATATAGATGTGTTGGTAATGACTGTTGGAACATTTTCTTCTCGCCCGTTAGAGTGTGCGCAGCCACTGTTAACTTTTCCAGTATTTGAAAGATATCCGTTTGCGGTAGGTGGCGGTAGGTAGCGTTTGAACGTTGCATTTGACTTTCCTTATTTGGTAAGATCTCTTCATTGTTTATCTGTAAATATGCTAAGAATACTAATACAATGAAAGGTTAATCACATAGGAAACAAATCAATGAATGTTGGAATGATTTCTGAATTTCTGGACTTGGATACTCGAGTAGTTCCTCGAGTATTCATTAAGTTTACTCGAGTAGTTACTCGAGTAACTTCATGAAATCATGGATAGAGAGCAAGTCAATAAATGAACATGATAATACTCAGGTACTACATGGAATAAACAAATTTACAAACCTTGGAAATACCTATTTACTCGGATACCTACTCGAGTATGGTACAATTTTCTTCATAGGTTACTCGAGTGGCTACTCGAGTAATCTTTCAAATAAACTTTAGGTTACTCGATGCTTTACTCCAGTAATATTGGCAGGATTTCAGGGCCAAGAGCACTTCAGGTTTGCTTACCTTGTTACTCGAGTACTTACTCGAGTAAACATAAATTTTCTGCATAGATTACTCGGGTAGATACTTCAAGTGCTTTGTAAATAACTCTGCAGATTATTCAATTACTGACTCGAGTAATCTTTTTCAAGTCTTTGATATAGAACAATTTAATACCTGCATACTTGAGTAGTGCCTCGAGTGAAGTGTGATAATAGCATATCAAGTTAATCGAGTATTACCTTCAAGTTTTGCTTACCACAGTGAGTTACTCGAGTAGCTCCTCGAGTAACATTGGCAGGATTGAAAATGCCGAGAGCAACATATTTCTTGAAGCAGGGGACTCGAGTACAGACTCGAGTAATGTTGGCAGGCCGAGAGCAACTACAAGTGATTTACCTAGTTACTCGAGTAGCTACTCGAGTAACGTTGGCAGGCCGAGAGCAACTGGAAGTCTTTTACCTGGTTACTCGAGTACTTGCTCGAGTAATGTTGGAAGGTTACTTAAAGGTTGACTCTGGTTACTTCAAGTTTCTATCTCATTACTCGAGTACTTACTCGAGTAACCCTTTAAAAATTTTACCAGTGATGAAGTTTCTCAGCGTTTTCTCTTGGCCTTTCTTCATTACTCCAGTGCTTACTTTAAGTGATGATTTGCCCTGTTATTACTTTGTTCAAACTTATTTGTTTATCAAATCTTTTTCATACCATTCTTTGTTATCATCAAAACATATGAGATCTAACATTCTCCCCCTTTTTGATGATGACAAAACTTGGTGATTTTGAACAAAGTTTTTGAAATTGAGTTCTCTAATAAACACTTCTTGAAATCAATTGTAATTTTGAGAACCTTTTTGAAATAACTTGTTAAGTGTCAATTCAAAGTGTTTTGGAAAATTTTGAAAACATAACTTATTCACCTTGCATACATAATAAACTCATTAGTCCCACAATGTATTATAACTTAAATGGACTTAAATTGAAATTAAAACTTAAAGAAGCTTGTATTGAACTTAAAAATTGCATTACAAGGATTAAAAAGCTCCTTAAATCCCATGTACATCTATATTCCCAAAATGAAAGAAACTCAGTTAACCACAAAATCACTCAAGCTCTTCTCCCCCTTTTTGTCTTCATCAATCAAGTGGAGGATCGGAAGGCTTGACTGCAGATATTGGCTTGACAGGAAGGACCAAGAAGTCATCTGAACTAGAAGAATCAGAAGTGGAGCTGGAAGATTCTGGTTTAGGAAGATTGAGTGGAGGGATATGAATATCATCTCTTGGGGGAACAGGAGGAGGTTGATAGACAACCACAGTGGTGGTCTCAACCTCTTTTGTGGCATCTGTAGAATGATGACTAGAGGATGAGGGAGAGATTTCCTTTGTATGAGTAGGGGAAGGAATAGGTGTAGGTGTGGGTTCAGGCTGAGCTCTAGGTGGTGAATCTGTTAGAAATTGTGCCCTAAGGGCCAATCATTGTACTTTGAACATTATTATTTTAATGAAATTTCTCCATTCTGTTATCATATTATTTGCATGTTAACTGTGATAATTGTATCCTTGGATAATTCATAAAGATTGTCCTAAAATGTCCCTGGTCGGTCATCTATGCGGGAGCAGAGATGAAACAAGACCAGTATGACTTTGATAAGATATGGAGATACGAATCAAAGTCTTAGGCACTTGTAAGAGTACAAGGTGCTAGACCGACCCACTATGAGAAAGCTACATGGATCAAGTCATAAGATTTTCTCATGTATAACCACGTCACAATGCCCTTAGACCTGAGGTCATCATGGATTCCTACATGAGAGTTGCTAAGCTTTGAACTAGTCAAAAGTCACTTTTGACCGGGTGATGATAAAGGCTACGATCGGGCTTAGTGGTTTTTCATGCAGAGGAATATGAATGATCAAAATGGAATTTGTCCCTCACATTAGTAGAGAGATATTACTGGGCCCATCGATGAGTGAGTCTGAGAAATGTATGGCCATACTATGATGAAAGGAGTTTCTGTCTCTATTTCAGGCTACTCAGGAATCGAGAAAGTAATGGTCAAGAACAAGAGGATGACATTATCCATGCCTTATCCTTGACCGATATATCATGTGACAAAAGGGACGTGACATGATTGTATGACAGGTTGCATCGTGATAACGATCCTCATATGAATTGGGTAGTCATAATGTCTTGCTAGAGGCCGCTTGCGACTTTTGGGTTAGTATAGTTATTGGCCCACTGCCAACTTTATATGGGTCTACAGGGTCGCACCCAAGAATGGCCCAACATGAGATAATGTTTAATTTAGGATTGATGAATTATATATATATATATAATATAAAATTCATTAATAATATTATATAGATATATATATTTTCGAAATATATATCTTATATATATATATATGTGTGTGTATATATATTATATGATATTATTATATTTAATAATATTATATAGATATATATATTTTTGAAATATATATCTTATATATATATATATATGTATATATATTATATGATATTATTCTATTAAATTTAAATTATTAAGATATATTAAATTTAATAACTAACATGATAGAGATATAGTATCTCAGATTTAATTTATGAAGATAAATTAAATCTAATGGCTCTTTATTTGGATTAAATAAATAGGTTAAATTAAAACTGTTGGACAGATTTAATTTAAACTGAATTTATTTAATTAGCTCATCAAGATAATTAATTGTTAATTAATTTCAAAATTAATGATGATTAATTTTAAAATTTGAAAATAGCCCTCATAGGTTATAAACTTGATAGAGAAGATATATTCATATGCACATGAGAATTGAGAGCCACAAGTAAAACCCTAGGAGACATTAGAGGCGCTAGCACGCAGTCTCGGTTGGAGAGCATTCGTGTGGATACCGGTAGAGGGAGCGGACCTGACGTGTTGGCTCCTAGATATCGTGAAAACTCTGAATCATCAAAAAGGTATGAATCCTTCCAGCTTGGTTTAAACGCCGTTGATAGATCCTCGATTAGGATCGGTGAAAATTTTTAAAATTCTTCCACTGTGCCTACCGATCCTAACAGTGGCATCAGAGCCAGGTCAATTGTGCGTTTAAATTGAGTTTATGATTCTTATACATGTAATATATATGGGATGTGTATGTTGGATATGATTAGTTTTGATGATGTCAAATATATATATGAAGTAATAAGAGCAAAAAGTTTATATAATGTATTTCTTTGACTAACTACTATATTTAATGTTACATATTTTGTAGATTAGTCAAGCAAAGAATGAAGAAGATTGAATTAATGAAAATGAACAAGAGGAAGAAGAAGAAAAGAAATTGAAGATAGTCAAGGAGATGCCTACTCGGATTATGAAGAATGATTATCAGGAGGAAGATAAAAAATAAAGATATTGAAGAATGAAGAACTTGGTAGATCTATCATGAATATCAAGATTCAAGTTGTTAGATGTGATATTGGAGGTTTCTATAATGTTACCGGAGGTTTCTATGATCAAATAATGGTTGGAATATGTTAATATGAAGCTAAGATGACTTATATATGAGTTTTGGCACTTCTAGAGGAGTTATGCTCGAGCACAAGGTGTTATGCTCGAGCACAGGAAGAACATGCTAGAGCACAGACCATTTCACTCGAGCACGGGAGAATACTCTGTTCTACTCTGTTTTACGTTCAGCTTGAGCGAGGTCTGGTATTTTGATCATATCTCTCAAACCACACGTCAGATTGACCAGAAACCGGTGGCATATGAAAGAAGACTCCCAACACGTAAAATTGGCACCAGAATCACATTGAAAGAAGATCAAATGAAGGAAATATGATTCGTCAAAAATGAAATGGAAATCACCGTCACTTTCTGACACAGGTTCGGTATTTTGAGTATATCTCACAAACCACACATCGGATTGAGACGAGACCAGTGCCAAATGAAAGTAGACTCAAAGAGATTTCCATGGATAGGTAATTTGCATCATTTAAACGTATATTCTAGGAGCTATGCCTTCTGGAAGTAGATGCTTGTGCAGACTAGCGAAATATACACTCCTTCGATCATAACTTGCAGAATACAAGGAGTTTGGAGCTGATTCTTGTTGCATTGGAATGCATATGATAAGAGCATTCTTATGATACATCATTTGAATCAAATGAATCAAATTTTTCTAAAGTGGCCCCACATCACCCGCGAGTGTAAAAACTGACTCTCTGAAAATGTCGTGCGAGTGATGTCCAGAAGCAGCTGAAACGTGAAGAAATTTGCAACACTCGAGCACTAGGATTCATGCTCGAGCATTGGATGATTTCTCACTTGAGCAGGAGTTGTGTGCTCGAGTGAAGACCCATATCACCTGCGAGTGATAAATTTATCCCTCTGAAATCCTGATGCGAGTGTTGATTTTGAGAGCATATTCCTTGAGAATATGCGTCTCACTCGAGCAGAGGTATGTGTGCTCGAGTGAGAGACCATATCACTCGCGAGTACAAAATCTCACTCTTGTTAAAATGATGTGCGAGTGACAACCCGAGAAGAAGCATGTACGTGAAAACTGAAGGCTCACTCGAGCAGGAAGTTTTGTGCTCAAGTGATGTTGAGAATTCACTCGAGCAGATGCGAGAGAAGAGTTGCGAGTGCTTGCCCGAGAGGAAGTCAGAACGTGGAAATATGAACTGCACTCGAGTGAGGCATATTGCACTCGAAGTGAGGACCCGACAGAACGTGGTAGAATGCACAAACAAAACAGAGCCTTACAACCATCAATCCAAACATGGTTAAACGTTATACAATCATTATGTTTTCACTTGTTATTGTTTCTAAACATTATCTAATATATATTTCAAGTGTAAAACAGGAGTTTACATATTTGGGTTGCATCTTCAAGAATTGAGGTCACGTATGAAAATTCTTCACTCAACGTGATGAGTCCCAGAAGCCAGAAATTCAGTTTTTGACCAATGATCCTACATACCCATTACTAATACTTCATCATATTAATGATTAAGTATTTTGCAGTGTGAAACAGGATTTTAAACGTTCAGGTTGCAGATTCAAATAAAAGTCAATTACACCGAATGGCGGCTACCAACCACGACAAGCAAATGACCCACCATGAAAAACTGTCGGAAACACAAAACGCTCCACAACGTGATGTACAGGTCAAAATGAATTTCTTTGCTGTCCAACTAAACGTTCCACCTTGCTCCACAACGGACAGGAGCTTGTTTTTCAAATATGCTCAAACTTTCAAATGAAGCAATGGGACTCCAACGGACGAATGTTCACAACGGTCATCATCTTCATCAACTATAAATGAGAGAGAGCATTCAACTTGGAGGTGTGACAGAAAAACTGAGAAAGATAGAGGAAACAGAGAAAAATGGAGAAAAACTGAGATAGCGTGCAACTACATAGAAATGTGAATCCTCTGCTTCTACCCATACACTCTCTATTTTCAGTTTCTGTATTACTTATCATTGAGAGAGTGATTATTAGTATTGTACTTCAGTGAGTATTATATCCACTCTGTGAGAGAGTCTGTAAACACTTTCATCTATATTTCTAAGTTGATCTCAAGGTAGAAGGATCTTGAGAGGGTTGATTTTCTTACGGAGAAGCAGTAGAGAGAATTGCCGTAAGACATTCTGCTCGTAAGACTTACAAGGTGCAAGCAGTAGAGAACGTTGCTGCTCATAAGACTTACAGGGGTGTAAGCAGGAGAGAACGTTGCTGCTCGTAAGACTTGCACAAGTAAGCAGGAGAGGAAGATCTTCAGAATTGCTCTGCTCGTAAGACTTGCCGTAAGGGGGAGTATTTCAGTGAGAGATTTGTAAAAGGTTTCACAAGTACCCGGCTAAACTTGTGGGATTGTAAAGGCTTTTCTTGTGCCCGGATTAAACAAGAAGATAGTAGATTTGAAAATCTCAGGAGGAGCCTGGGGACTGGACGTAGGCCATCACAGATTGGACCGAACCAGGATAAATCACAGTTTGCATATTCTCTTCCCTAAACTCTTATATTTCCAGCATATATTATTTAATCTAACTGTTGATTTATAAACCTTCATACTTACTGTTTTCGTTAAGATACGAAAAGATTTCTAAAGTTCTTAAGTTTTTATTATACACCCAATTCACCCCCCCTCTTGGGTAATAGCCGGTTCCAACAGTGTACGTATGTTCATAAGAAACACTCGAATATGCATGTGATTTGGTTAATACGAAACGAAATTATTTAGAAAGATGTGATCTTGTAATGCCGTTGATTTTCATTTTCGTTTAAATTGAATCTTGAAATTGTTTCGTTTTCGGTTTTGAAACATGTAATCTGATCACGACATTTATTGCTTTTCATATTGTATGAGTTCTTGTTGTGGTTTTTTATTTATCCTTGTTTGGGTATGGTGAACAACATAGCTTTAGAATTTTACAAAGGTTGTAATATTTAAATACGGCCTACGTGCCGTGCCTTCCTCTAAATACTCTCGATGTACATTCTCTTCTCATCTCACTCCCCTCGAATGTTTAAACGAGGTTTCTCTCAATGTATTTCTTTTTTAATTAGAGAAATCCTCTCATTGGCTTGGGAGGATTTTAGGTTAGGTAAGCCATGTTGTGTCACATTTAAATTCTGCTTTTGATTAGATCATTGCATGATTACTTTTACGTTTATATGTATATATCTGTATGAGATACAACCACGATTGCATCCATATAAACAAAACTAATTAATTAAGCCCTCTGAATCAAATCTTAAGTCATAATGCCATCAATTAATGAATACTTGTCAAAACATAGATCGCTCAATTGTGGAAACCACCAAAGTGGATGCACTTGAGTTATCTTGATGAGACAAGCTTGAGTAATGGTGCTGTTCATAATATTCATTATTGTTTTGACTTAATTGAGATTAACAAAATGGTTTTGAATCTCAAGGCATTAGATGGGGTTAAACATGCCGGATCATATGATGATTAAATCCTATAAAGATCTAAGAGTTACATGTGATGTAATTGGTAAATAGGTTACCTACCTCAATAACTTGAATTTAAGCGTCTTGCCAAAGCAGACTTAAGTTTAAGCTAAATATGGATCTTAGCCCACTAATTATTATATTGAGGGTTGTTAATTTAGTGGGAGATTACTAACTAACTTTGTATATTTTAATTGTAGAATCATGTCGACTAGTAATACTGCTACACTATCTTTGTGATCGGTCCTTGAGAAGGACAAACTAAATAGGACAAACTTTCTTGACTGGTTTAGGAACTTGAGAATTGTTCTCAAGTAGGAAAGAAAGGCTTATGTCCTAGATCAACCCATTCCTGAGGAGCCTGCAACCAATGCTCCAAGAGCTCAGAGAGATGCTTACACAAAGCATAAGGATGACTCTGTGGATGTAGGTTGCCTGATGCTTGCCACTATGGTTCCAAAGCTCTAAAGAGATCTGGAACTCATGGAGGCTCATGAGATGATTGTACATCTCAAGGAAATGTTCTAGTAATAGGCAAGGCAAGAAAGGTATAAGACCACAAAGGCCTTACATTCCTGCAAAATGGCTGAAGGTGCATCAGTTAGTACTCATGTGTTACAGATGAAAGGCTATATTGATCACCTTGAGAGGCTTGGATTTCCCATGAGCTAGGAGTTAGCTACGGATTTGATCCTCAACTCACTCCCGAAGAGTTATGACCAGTTTGTTATGAACTACAACATGAACAACATGGAGAAATCAATTTCTGAGCTGTATGGGATGCTCAAAACTGCTGAGCAAAGCATTAAGAAAAAGCCTAGAACAGTTTTAATGGTTCAGAAAGGAAAGGGAATGAAAAAGAAAGGGAAGGGCAAATGGAAGGATAATGGCTTAGGTGGTAAGACCAAAAAGTCAAACAAGCTCGAAACCAAGCCTACACCCAAGAAGGCAAAGCCTCCAAATGAAGGAGTCTGCTACTTCTACAATGAACCCGGTCATTGGAAGAGGAATTGCAAACTCTACCTGGAAGATCTGAAAAATAACAAGAAGGATAGTGAGGCTATCGTTTCAGGTATTTATGTTATAAACATTCATTTTTCTACTTCCTTTACATAGGTATTAGATACTGCATGTGGTTCTCACATTTGTACAAATGTGCAGGGTCTAAAGGATAGTAGAAAGCTGAAGAAGGGCGAGGTGGACCTACGAGTTGGAAACAGAGCAAGAGTTGCTGCTTTAGCCGTAGGCACTTATGAATTAGTTCTCCCCATGGGCTTTTGTTAGTTTTGAACAATTGCTATTATGTTCCTGCTTTGAGTAGTAACATTATTTCTCTTTCTTATTTGGATAAGGAAGGTTATACTTCCATTACTAGGAATGGTAAATGTTCTATTTATCATAATGACATTTTCTATGCTGATGGTGATTTGCATGTTGGTCATTATATATTAAATTTGGAACATCCTAATAATGGGAATATCTATAACGTAACTACTAAGAGGATAAAATCAAACGATTTGAATCCCACCTACCAATGGCATTGTCGTCTAGGCCACATAAATGAGAAACGCATTTCTAAACTCCATCAAGATGGATTTCTAAACTCATTTGATTTTGAATCATATGATACATGCAAATCTTGCTTATTAGGAAAGATGACTAAGGCACCTTTTACTGGGCACAGTGAAAGGGCTACTGAATTATTGGGCCTCATACATACAGATGTATGTGGACCATTAAATATAGCTGCCAGAGGAGGTTATGTCTACTTCATTACATTTATAGATGACTTTAGTAGATATGGCTATATCTATCTAATGAAACATAAATCTGAATCTTTTGAAATGTTCAAAATATTCTAAAATAAAGTACAAAACCAACTTGGTAAAACAATTAAAGCACTTCGATCTGATCGAGGTAGTGAATATTTGAGCCAAGAATTCATTGACCATCTTAGGAGTTGTGGGATAATCTCACAATTGACTCCTCCAGGAACACCACAATGGAATGACATTTCTGAACGGAGGAATCGAACACTATTAGATATGGTTCGATCTATAATGAGTCAAATAGATCTTCCACTGTCCTTTTAGGGACATGCCCTAGAGACAGCTACGTTCACACTAAATCGTGTTCCATCTAAGGTAATTGAAAAGACACCATATGAGATATGGACTGGAAAGAAACCAAGTTTATCTTTTCTCAAGATCTGGGGATGTGAGGTCTATGTTAAGCAACAAGCCTCTGATAAATTAGCACCTAGATCCACAAAGTGCCTTTTCGTGGGGTATCCTAAAGAAACGAAAGGATACTATGTCTACAATCCCGCCTATAACAAAGTGTTTGTTATTCGAAATGGCAAGTTTCTAGAAAGAGAGTTTGTCTCTGAAACAACCAGTGGGAGCGACGTACATCTCGAAGAAATTCGAGAGCCACAAGATGGTACAGAACCACAGATGGAAATTAGAGAAGACTCACAACAAGTTACTGAGCCTCCTCAAGTAACACAAGGTCCACGAAGATATGATAGGACACGGCATCAGCCTCAGAGATATGGATTTCTGATTACTGAAGGCCGCGATGTGTTGCTCATTGAGCAAAATGAGCCCACCACCTATCGAGAAGCCACAGTGGGACCAAACTCTGAGAAATGGCTAAATGCCATGAAGTCTGAAATGCAATCCATGTATGACAATCAGGTATGGACCTTAGTCGATCCACCTGAAGGTGTAAAAACCATTGGGTGCAAATGGGTTTTTAAGGAGAAAACTGACATAGATGGCAAAGTAAATGTCTTCAAGGCACGACTAGTTGTAAAAGGATTCACTCAAACTCATGGTGTAGACTATGATGAAACCATTTCCCCAGTTGCAATGGCCAAATCAATCAGAATCCTTCTTACCATTGCTGCATATTATGACTATGAAATATGGCAGATGGATGTCAAAACAGCCTTCCTTAATGGAAAGCTGCTTGAGGATGTGTATATGACACAACCTGAAGGTTTTGTGCGTCTAGAAGATTCTGGTAAAATTTGCAAGCTTTAAAGATCCATTTATGGATTGAAGCAAGCATCTCGGAGCTGGAATCATCGTTTTGATGAAGTAGTCAAAGAGTTTGGATTCATTCAAAACAATCGATAAACCTTATGTTTACAAGAAGATTAGTGGGAGCATAGTTGTATTTCTAGTGCTTTATGTAGATGACATCCTACTCATTGGGAATGATATTCCTACCTTGTAGAGTGTCAAGTCTTGGTTAGGAAAGTCCTTTTCAATGAAAGACTTAGGTGAAGCCACCTATATCCTAGGGATTAGGATCTATAGGGATAGATCCAAAAGACTAATAAGCCTAAGTCAGAGCACATCATAGACAAGATATTGCATAGGTTCAGTATGCATGATTCAAAAAGGGGTTACATACCCATGTCTCATGGCATCCATCTTAGCAAGGATCTGTGTCCTAGTACACCTAATCAGCGAGATCACATGAGTAAGGTTCCATATGCCTCGGCCATTGGATCCATCATGTATGCCATGTTATGTACTCGACCGGATGTCTCGTTTGCCTTAAGTATGACCAGCAGATACCAACAAGATCTTGGTGAGGGTCATTAGACTGCCACCAAGAATATCCTAAAATACTTAAGAAGGACTAAGGACTTATTTTTGGTCTATGGTGGATTAGATGATGAGCTCTGTGTAACCAGTTACACAGATGCAAGTTTCCAAACTGACCAAGACGACCTTAAATCGCAATCTGGATATGTATTCCTCCTGAATGGTGGAGCAGTAAGCTGGAAGAGCTCCAAGCAGAGCACTGTAGCAGATTCTGCAACAGAAGCTGAGTATATAGCAACATCAGATGCAGCTAAAGAAGCCATTTGGATCAGAAAGTTCATTTCTGAACTAGGGGTAGTACCTACCAAATCAAATCCAATAGATTTGTTCTGTGAAAATAGCGGTGCTATTGCATAGGCCAAGGAGCCTAAGTCACATCAAAGGACCAAGTATATACTCAGGTGATTTCATCTTATTAGAGAAATCAATGATAGAGGTAATATAAAGATATGCAAAGTAGCAGGAGAAGATAATGTTGCTCATCCTCTTACTAAGCCACTTACACAGGCAAAGCATGAGCGTCATGTTAGGGCAATAGGAATTAGGCAAATTAATGATTGCACCTAGGGCAAGTGGGAGGATATTGGAAATTGTGCCCTAACGGCCAATCATTGTACTTTGAACATTATTATTTTAATGAAATTTCTCCATTCTGTTATCATATTATTTTCATGTTAACTGTGATAATTGTATCCTTGGATAATTCATAAAGATTGTCCTAAAATGTCCCTGGTCGGTCATCTATGTGGGAGTAGAGATGAAACAAGACCAGTATGACTTTGATAAGATATGGAGATACGAATCAAAGTCTTAGGCACTTGTAAGAGTACAAGGTGCTGGACCGACCCACTATGAGAAAGCTACATGGATCAAGTCATAAGATTTTCTCATGTATAACCACGTCACAATGCCCTTAGACCTGAGGTCATCATGGATTCCTACATGAGAGTTGCTAAGCTTTGAACTAGTCAAAAGTCACTTTTGACCGGGTGATGATAAAGGCTACGATCGGGCTTAGTGGTTTTTCATGCAGAGGAATATGAATGATCAAGATGGAATTTGTCCCTCACATTAGTAGAGAGATATTACTGGGCCCATCGATGAGTGAGTCTGAGAAATGTATGGCCATACTATGATGAAAGGAGTTTCTGTCTCTATTTCAGGCTACTAAGGAATCGAGAAAGTAATGGTCAAGAACAAGAGGATGACATTATCCATGCCTTATCCTTGACCGATATATCGTGTGACAAAAGGGACGTGACATGATTGTATGACAGGTTGCATGGTGATAACGATCATCATATGAATTGGGTAGTCATAATGTCTTGCTAGAGGCCGCTTGCGACTTTTGGGTTAGTATAGTTATTGGCCCACTGCCAACTTTATATGGGTTTACAGGGTCGCACCCAAGAATGGCCCAACATGAGATAATGTTTAATTTAGGATTGATGAATTTTATATTTATATATATATATATATAATATAAAATTCATTAATAATATTATATAGATATATATATTTTCGAAATATATATCTTATATATATATATATATATGTGTGTGTATATATTATATGATATTATTATATTTAATAATATTATATAGATATATATATTTTTGAAATATATATCTTATATATATATATATATGTATATATATTATATGATATTATTCTATTGTGTTAGTTTTAAATTTAAATTATTAAGATATATTAAATTTAATAACTAACATGATAGAGATATAGTATCTTAGATTTAATTTATGAAGATAAATTAAATCTAATGGCTCTTTATTTGGATTAAATAAATAGGTTAAATTAAAATTGTTGGACAGATTTAATTTAAACTGAATTTATTTAATTAGCTCATCAAGATAATTAATTGTTAATTAATTTCGAAATTAATGATGATTAATTTTGAAATTTGAAAATAGCCCTCATAGGTTAAAAACTTGATAGAGCAGATATATTCATATGCACATGAGAATTGAGAGTCACAAGTGAAACCCTAGGAGACATTAGAGGCGCTAGCACGCAGTCTCGGTTGGAGAGCATTCGTATGGATACCGGTAGAGGGAGCAGACCTGACGTGTTGGCTCCTAGATATCGTGAAAACTCTGAATCATCAAAAAGGTATGAATCCTTCCAACTTGGTTTAAACGCCGTTGATAGATCCTCGATTAGGATCGGTGAAAATTTTTAAAATTCTTCCGCTGTGCCTACCGATCCTAACAGAATCCTCAATAGTGATGTGGATAGTTTCATTGGTTTCAGGATAATCCACTGAGCATAGAATATCTCCAGGAAGAATAATGGGGAATTTGAGTGCAGAGGGTCTTGGTTCAAGTGGGCTAAAATCTGGAAGTTTGGGAAAAGAGATCTTAGGGATAGTTGGCTCAACTCAGTATGATGAAACTCATAGGGGATGTTCTCTAGAGGTGAGATGTTCTCTGGAGGTGAGAATGCCTCAGGTGCAGATGATGGACCAGCAGAAGGTCCAGGACCCATAGAGTCCAATCTTGCTAGAATCAACTTTAGAGTCTCACCCTGGGCACGCTGCTCAGCTAACAATTCTTCGTGCCTCTTGTCCATCCTCTCAACCAACTCAGCCATTTTATCATTCATGTGAGTTATCAACTCAGCATTGGTGTTGGCGATGTCTATGTGAAATCCCTTTAGCATATTTTCCATGAAGTGTTGAAGTGTGGCATTGAGGAAAGAGGGTGAAGAAGGAGTGGCAGTAGGAGCAGAGGACTAAGTATCATCCATTTTGCTTGCCTCAGTCTCTGTCTTCTTCTTCTTCTTGGGACTTGACTCCAGAGGGCCCTTGAGAGGAATCTCAATATTGAGCTTCCCAATCTGATTTCTTCCAATTGGAGTGATCCTCTCAATAGGCTCTTTATTCTCCAAATACCATATCTTGTTTTTCTTCAGGATAAGTGAAATAATCTGAGGATATGGCATAGGAGTAGTTGCTTTCCCCTCTATTATGTACCTCTTAATCTCAGAGAAGATGTATTCTCCTAAGTCTTTTTGTTCCTTCAGGAGTAGAGAAGCAAACCACCTATAGTCTCAGTCAGAGAAATGGGTGTAGTTATTGGCTTTATTCACAAAGGATCTAGAGTAAATATACCAAAGAACCCTGTGATGGTCACACATATCACTCGAATTAAAGTTAAGAGGACCCACTAGCTCACCAGGTCTAAGGACAGTGAAAATTTTTTTAGGTTCAAGCTTGGAATAGATGTCATAAGGGGGGTTTTCTATTCCTAACCAAATGTTGATCCTAGAGGGTGAGATAAGGATTTTCTGGCCTCTAACAGTTGTGGTCATTTCTTCCTCTGCAGAAGTCCTATTAGGTTCATCTAGGATTTCAAGGTTGCAATAAAAATGAGTAACTACTTTTATGCAAAAAGGAAGTCTAATTGACAGCCAAGGCATAAAAGGTTTAAGGAAGGGACTTAGGTCATACTTCAATACTTCCTGAAGTACCTTGAGATCCACACTGTGAGTTTTGCAGACTTTTCTTCTTGAGAACTGTGTGAGATACTTCTGAGATTCCTCCAATTTGTTGACATTGAACCCCTTTGGAGGTTTAGTGATTTCCTCTTCTGGCAATTTTGACTTTTTAGAGGATTGCCCCTTCTCTAGTTGATCAAGAATCCCAGCCATTACTTTAGCCACATTCACATCATACTTTGGCTTTTTGGAGGGTTTTGGAGTAAAAGAGGGAGTGGAAGAATCAGAAGGTAAAGGATAAAGAGACTTGGTGCTTTCGCCTCTCCCAGTTGAGGTGCTTTTCTTTGATTGAGCCCTTGTGACCACTGGCTCTTTAATCACAACACCTTTCTCCTTTGGTTTCGGTTGAGGTTTTAGTTGGATTTTGGCTTTTGATCTAGGAGTGAGTTTTCGTCCCTTTCTGGGAGGAGAATAAAGAGGGTTAGAGAGTTGTGGGGATCCAGAAGAATCTGTAGGAGTAAGATTTTTGGTTCTAACCATCTTGATTCAGAGAAACTTGAAATCTCATAAAAAATAAAGTGAGAAGTCGCGAGTTAAGGCAAAGAGAATCTGAACAAAATAAGAAGTTTTTGGAGCTAAGATTTTATGGGTTTTGACGGAAGTCAAGTAAGAAAGAGACTGTGAAAACTTTTTATGAGAGGACTGGGTGATTTACTCGAGGAGATTTTGTGAAAATGATGGAGTTTGCAACAGATAAAGACTTAGAACTCGACGTTACTCGAGGCCTTACTCAAGTAATTATCAAGTTTACTCGAGTCCTTACTCGAGTGATCATATAGAAATTTCTAAAATAATTCATTTAAATTACGTACCTGGCATGAATAATATTGTAATTATCCATGTATGTTCCCTCAATCATTTGATAGCCATTTTAGAACAGATTTGAGTCAATTCTGATCAAATTTGTGATCTGGACCTGCAGTCACTCGAGGCCTTACTCGAGTAAACTTCAAGTTTACTCGAGGCTTCCCTCGGGTAATCTGTCTTTTCTCCTTTTGACTGTTCATTTTTCACAAACGAGCCGTTTGATTTAAATTTCTAGTGACTTGAGACTTCACTGGCAGTTATTGAAGTCCATTACTCAAGTACTTACTCGAGTAATGTGCTCTTTTACTTCAAGTTATCCCTCGGGTAATGCTGCACTATCAGACATTACTTGAAGTTGGTACTCCAGTAATGGTGTCCTCTGATAATCTCTATTTTTATTTCTCAAAACAGAGTTTCAATCTTCCTGCAAAACAAGTTTCTACATACTCCGATGCTTAAGTTAGTAATCATCAAAACTTTATCAAATAACATTATCTAACATTATGAGAAATCGAAATAACTTACAATTCATTGGGATTTACCATTCCCAATTCTCTTCTAATGTATAGAAATTGATCTTTTGCAAGAGGTTTGGTGAAGATATAAGTTAGTTGAAGATGAGTAGGAATGAATATCACTTTCATATCTTTCTTTTAGATATGATCTCTGATGAAGTGATGTCTGACATCAATATGCTTGGTTCTAGAATGTTGAACTGGATTTTTTGCCAAGCTTATCATATTGGTATTGTCACAATAGATTGGTATTTCTTTGAGATAAATACCAAGATCTTGTAGTTGTTGTTTTAACCATATCACTTTTGCACAACAACTTGAGACTGCAACATATTCGGCTTCCATTGACGAAAGAGACACTGTATTTTGTTTCTTGCTGAACCATGATACAAGAGATCCTCCAAGAAATTGACCTTGTCTGTTGGTGCTCTTTCTGTCTGTCTTGTATCCACCATGATCAGAATCTGAATATGCAACTAGATATTCACTTCTTCCTTTGGGATACCACAGACCCAATTCTGGTGTGTCAGCATGGTATCTAAAGATTCGTTTGACAGTTTCAGCATGTGATTCCTTTGGTGCTGATTGATATCTTGCACATATGCCAACACTGAATTGGATGTCCGATCTGCTTGCCGTGAGATAGAGTAATGATCCAATCATTCCTCTGTATTTTGTGATGTTGTAGTCTTTCCCTTTGACATCAGCATCAAGCAACGTAGTTGAGCTCATAGGTGTGTCCGTTCCATTTGCTTCATTCATTCCATACTTCTTCAATAACTCTTTCAAGTACTTTGTTTGAGATATGAAGATTCCATTCTTTCTTTGTTTGATTTGCAAACCGAGAAAGAAATTCAATTCTCCCATCATTGACATCTCAAACTCTCCCTGCATTATCTCAGAAAATTCCTTACACAGAGATTCATTAATAGCACCGAAAACAATATCATCAACATATATTTGAACAATTAAAATATCATCACGTTTTCGTTTTGTAAAAAGTGTTGTATCAACTTTTCCTCGTACAAAACCTTGATTAATAAGAAATTTACTTAGCCTTTCGTACCATGCTCTAGGAGCTTGTTTTAAACCATATAAAGCCTTTTTTAGTTTGAAAACATGGTCAGGTTTGGTTACATCTTCAAAACCTGGAGGTTGTTCTACGTATACTTCTTCCATGATGTAACCATTTATAAATGCACTCTTTACATCCATTTGATAGAGTTTGAATACTTTGATGCATGTAAAGGCTAAGAGTACACGTATAGCTTCCAATCTAGCTACTGGAGCATACGTTTCCTCATAATCAATTCCTTCTTCCTGATTATAGCCTTTGGCCACCAATCTTGCCTTGTTTTTTACAATAATTGCGGATTCATCGAGTTTGTTCTTGAATACCCATTTAGTGCCAATGATTGGATGATCCTTGGGTTGAGGTACCAAATCCCAAACTTGATTTCTTTCAAATTGATTTAGTTCTTCTTGCATTGCTATAACCCAATCATTGTCTGATAGAGCTTCATCAATGTTAGAAGGTTCAATCTCATAAATGAATGCAGAAAAACTTACTTCATTGAAAATTCTATTTCTAGTTTTGATCCCTTCATTCACATCTCCTATGACTTGATCTAAGGGATGACTTTTATTGTATTTCCAGGCTCTAGGTTGTCCTATTGATTGCTCTTCTTCCTTGGTTTCATCAACTTCTGGAATAAGAGATTTAGAAATAGATTGACCATTTTCTTGATTTAAAACAACTTCCTGCTCTTCATCAATGGTTTTGTCAAAGGATTCAAATTCATTAAATACAATATGAATTGATTCTTTAACAACACATGTTCTTTTATTGAAAACTCTATATGCTTTACTTCGGTTAGAATATCCTAGGAAAATTCCTTCATCAGTTTTAGAATCAAATTTTCCTAAGTTATCTTTACTGTTATTATGAATGAAACACTTACAACCGAAGATGTGTAGATGAGCAATGTTTGGCTTTCTTCCTTTGTACAGCTCCTATGGTGTCTTTCCAAGTTTTGTTCTAATATAGGCTCTATTTGAAATATAGCATGCTGTACTCATAGCATCAGCCTAGAAAACTTGAGACACGTTCTTTTCATTTAACATTGCTCTAGCCATTTCAGTGAGCACTCTATTCTTACGTTCCACGACTCCATTTTGTTGAGGTGTCCTTGGAGCAGAGAAATTGTGATCAATGCCATTAGTATCACAATATTCTTCAAAAGCTTGATTTTCAAATTCTCCACCATGATCGGTCCTAATACCTGCAATGGACATACCGTTCTCATTTTGCACTTTCTTGGCAAAAACAATAAATTCTTCAAAGGTTTCATCCTTTGATGATAGAAAAATAATCCATGTAAATCTGGAGAAGTCATCAATAATGACCAATGAATATAAGTTGCCACCAAGACTCTTTACTTTTGCTGGGCCAACTAAATCCATATGCAATAATTGTAGTGGTCTATTCGTTGAAATCTCATTTTTCAATTTGAAATATGATTTATTTTGTTTACCCTTTTGACATGCGTCACAAATCAAGTCATTTTTGAATTTTTCTTTTGGTAATCCAAGAACTAAATCCTTTTTGAGTAGTTTGCCTAATTGATGCATATTGACATGAGCCAATCTCTTATGCCATAGCCAACTTTCATCGGCATTACTCAGAAAACAGTTTTCAGATTCATTTCTGTTAATATCTAGAGTATAACAATTACCTTCCCTTTTTGCTCTAAGCTTAGCCTTGATATTCTTCTTATCAAGTAGTAAGTCATTCTTGTTGATAATTAGACATTCCTCTGAGTCAAATATTACCCAGTTGTTTTTGTCTGCACTTTGACTCACACTCAGCAAGTTGTGGCACAATCCTTCGATATAGTATACGTTTTTGACTTGTATGCCTTTGTCATTTTTGATTTCACCGATTCCTGCTATCCTTCCGGTTTGATTTCCTCCAAATTTTACCTTTCCACCTTCTTTAGGTTGCAATTTGGTAAAACTTTCGAAATCACCGGTCATATGTCTAGAGCATCCACTGTCTATGTACCACTTGTTGTTTTTGGATGCTTTGAGACATATCTGCAATTAAATACGATTAAGTCTTAGGTACCCACTTCTTTTTGGGTCCTTTTGGGTTAGTACAGGAAATTTTCGAAACATATGTTCTTTTAGGTACCCATTTGTAGGTTCCTATCGTTCCTTTCTTCTTATGAATGCATGAAGAGGTATAATGACCTTTTCTATTACAGTAATTACAAGACACAAAAGGATGTGATGTATGCACAGAATGATGGAAATAATTCAAATATGACTTACCTCCTACTTTCTTTCTACTTTTCCTTCTATTTGATTTTGGATCATATCCAATACCAGATCGGTTATTTACAAATCGTTGAGCTTTTAAAATCACATTTAGCATCTCACTTCCTTTAGTAAATTTTTCAAGAGTTTTTGTGATATCAGTGTTTTTCTTTTTCAAAGAAGAACAATTTTCACAACCTTTTCTAAACTTTTTTTAAGTTCACTTTCAAGAGCTTTGTTTTTCTTTTTGAAAACAACTAATTCTTTAACTACTTTGATGAATTCAGAATGTAAGGCATTATATTCAGAAAGTAATTCATCATAGGTAGGATCAGAATCATTTACCTCTTCTTGTGTTTCTTCTTGAGCAACGAGACATATATTGGCTACTTCTTCTTCATCACTTTCTTCGTCAGAGGAACTAACACCCCATATAGCATATACAAAAGCCTTCTTTTTGTTGAAGAATTTTCCTTTTCTCTTTTCTTTGCTCTTTTGATGCAGCTCTGGACATTCTGATTTGATATGTCCGGGTTTTCCATATTCGTAGCAGATGATATGATCTTTGCTGCTAGTTCCTCCTTTCTGAAAGTGTTTGAATCCTTGACCTTTCTTGTAGAACTTTCTAAATCGTTTTATAATTAGGCCCATTTCATCATCGTCAAACTCCTCATTCTCATCTTGATTTTCTTCTTTTGCTTTTAGTGCTAGGCCTTTCTTCTTGTTGTCACTGATGTCATCTAGTTCCCGTTTGAACTTTAGTTTACTTTCATATTCAGAAAGATTTCCAAATAGAGAAACAACTGATCTCATTGATTCTCCTTTTACTTCTTTTATCGCAGTGACTTTGGCCTCCCACTTTTTAGAAAGAATATTCAAAATCTTTTGTACTTGGGTGTGTTAATCATAAACTTTCCCAAGTGCTGCAAGTTGATTAACAAGATGAGTATATCTAAGTTTGAATTCAGATATTGATTCACCTGATTTCATTTGAAGTATATCGCATTCATTGACCAAGGTGTTGATCCGATTCTCCTTTATTCCTGAAGTTCCTTCATGAGCTATTTCTAAAGCTTCCCACATTTGCTTTGTTGTTGGAAGTGTGCAAATTCTGAAGTATTCACTTTGACTCAATGCACTTTGTATCATCAGAATTTCCTTGCTGTTGAGAGTGATAAGTTTCTTGTCATTCTCATCATATTCCGCTGGCGTCTTGGGAATTTTCTGAGAGTCTACAATCTTTGTAGGTTGATAGTTTCCACTCTTAATCACATCCCATAGCCCATATTCGGTAGCCATCACGAATACTCTGAACTTTGCTTTCCAGAAAGAAAAGTGTTTGCCACTGAAACCTAGAGGTCTAGTGATGGATGCTCCGTCGGGAAGAATTCCTTCACCCATGCTTGCCATTGGATCCTTCTTAGGTTGTTATATCTTAACAAGAAGACCTACGCTCTGATACCAAATGTTAGAACAAGTGTTTCACCCAAGAGGGGGGTGAATTGGGTGATACTAAAAATTTCGTTGCAAATATGAAAACTTGATGGTGAATATAATACAATAAAGAGTAAGGAGAAATATCACCGAAGTGTACACCGAGAGTTATACTAGTTCGGCCACAACCACTTTAACCTACGTCCAGTCCTCAGAATATCTCTGAGAGTTTCACTATAACTTCCAAGATTCAGTGGGTTCTTGGCACCTCAGTACAAGCAAGTTCCTTCGCTTGGACACTCGCTCCCCTTTACAAGTTGTAATCCAATCCCAACTCAAGGTTCCACAACCTTAAGTTACCTCAATAACAAATATTGAGTTTTAATGAAATATCTCTCTCACAGAGTGAATAAGAATCACTGAAGTACAGAATTACAAGTATATGTAAAACAGAGTATTGAACATGAACTTGATAATGCGTTTGTGTGTGTGTTCTTTGTTATCTTTCTTTGTTTGGATGTTCCCATATATATAGATGTGTTGGTAATGACCGTTGGAACATTTTCTTCTCGCCTGTTAGAGTGTGCGCAGCCACTGTTAACTTTTCTAGTATTTGAAAATATCTGTTTGCAGTAGGTGGTAGTAGGTAGCGTTTGAACGTTGCATTTGACTTTCCTTATTTGGTAAGATCTCTTCATTGTTTATCTGCAAATATGCTAAGAATATTAATACAATGAAAGGTTAATCACATAGGAAACAAAACAATGAATGTTGGAATGATTTCTGAATTTCTGGACTTGGATACTCGAGTAGTTCCTCGAGTATTCATTAAGTTTACTCGAGTAGTTACTCGAGTAACTTCATGAAATCATTGATAGAGAGCAAGTCAATAAATGAACATCATAATACTCGGGTACTACATGGAATAAACAAATTTACAAACCTTGGAAATACTTATTTACTCGGATACCTACTCGAGTATGGTACAATTTTCTTCATAGGTTACTCGAGTGGCTACTCGAGTAATCTTTCAAATAAACTTTAGGTTACTCGATGCTTTACTCCAGTAATGTTGGCAGGATTTCAGGATCGAGAGCACTTCAGGTTTGCTGACCTTGTTACTCGTGTAAACATAAATTGTCTGCATAGCTTACTCGGGTAGATACTTCAAGTGCTTTGTAAATAACTCTGCAGATTATTCGATTACTGACTCGAGTAATCTTTTTCAAGTCTTTGATATAGAACAATTTAATACCTGCATACTTGAGTAGTGCCTCGAGTGAAGTGTGATAATAGCATATCAAGTTAATCGAGTATTACCTTCAAGTTTTGTTTACCACAGTGAGTTACTCGAGTAGCTCCTTGAGTAACATTGACAGGATTAAAAATGCCGAGAGCAACATATTTCTTGAAGTAGGGGACTCAAGTAATGTTGGCAGGCCGAGAGCAACTGCAAGTGATTTACCTGGTTACTCGAGTAGCTACTCGAGTAATATTGGCAGGCCGAGAGCAACTGGAAGTCTTTTACCTGGTTACTTAAGTACTTACTCGAGTAACGTTGGAAGGTTACTTGAAGGTTGACTCTGGTTACTTCAAGTTTCTATCTCATTACTCAAGTACTTACTCGAGTAACCCTTTAGAAATTTTACCAGTGATGAAGTTTCTCATCTTTTTCTCTTGGCCTTTCTTCATTACTCCAGTGCTTACTTCAAGTGATGATTTGCCCTGTTATTACTTTGTTCAAACTTATTTGTTTATCAAATCTTTTTCATACCATTCTTTGTTATCATCAAAACATGTGAGATCTAATAACTACCTTATCTAGCTATACCCAATAGATTTTCACCATAAGTCTATCAAGCCAATTTCAAATTCCTTTTGCTAAAATCCACCGTGTACTCATCATCATCAACAACCATATTCCCATATACAATTCCCAGAAGCATTTCTTTCCACTCCATTTTCCAAATCAATTCCATCTCTCTATTTGATACTTATATGTCAATTTGAAACTTTTATTTTTTTTAATTTCCAATTGCAAACATAATCACGTAATAATCCAACCACATCCTCAAATTTAAACCTACAAATCAAACAATCAAGAAAACCCTCACCAAAAATTACTAGCCTGAGACACATACACAAATTTAACAATTCATCCTTTTATAGTCCTCAATTTAGAAAATAATCAAGAAATATACTAATTGATTAAATTTGTGCACAATTTTTATAACCATAAAAATTTAAGCTCAAGAGTCTACTCATTTGGACTTCTACTTCTTATCACTATTTAGTACTTTTAAAATCTCGAATTGTAATCTAACTATCCCTAAACAATTCACATTTTCATCATGCTATAGCGCTATTGACTTAACCATTGCACATCATATCCCTATCTCAATCATGGTCTTATATCCTTAAGACAAAACATCAATCAACATATTCCTCTACCTAATGACCCTGATGATTAACCTCTACCTCTTCAAATTATTCACATTCATCCATTCACTTAGTCAACCCTTCAATCTTCTATATAAAAAAGGTCTATATAACAAATATTTCTAGCAAGTTCATTACTTGTTACAAACTTAAGAATCCTCAAAATCTTTGTTTTCCCGCATTTACTTCAACTTTGCCAATCATATAATTTCTAAACCTATTTCTTAATAACAACAAAAACAATTTGCTAATATATTTGACCAATCCCTATAATGTTTTGGTTGCTTGTGACAACAAGGATAAACTACAAGGAGAAATATCTATTACTTATCTTATGAAAAGCCTATTTAGATAACAAAAATTCATATTCATAGTTACTTCTATTTTTCTCAGTCAACAATCATGCACCACATTCTAATTCCAACACTAAAGCCAAGACAATATAATCTTCGTAAGACCCCATAATCTTCATAAGACCCCATAGGTATAAAAACATTTATACACAAAAAAAAAACTATTTACTAGCCAAACAATAACCCTTTTTATATAATTCTTCTTTATTGTTTTTTTTAAACATCTCGGTCTATTCATTTCCACCTCCAATATTTAAATTTTCTCACTGACATTTAACATAATCTCCTCAATGATCTAAAATGACTTTTATTTATTTATTTATTTTTAGGCACAAACATGTTAGTATTGTATCAAGTTTCTTAGTTCACTGACATTAACTATAAAGGGAAGGATATGTGTGATAGTTGTATATTGCCATTAATATGCAATGCAACACAAATCATAGAACATCGAAACTCAGCTCTGATACCAAAATGTAACAACCTCCGTATTTACTGTATAACTAACTATTTAATAGTTAGAACATTGAGCACTACTATGGTAGAAAAGAAAGAAACCAATTACAAAGGACTACCATAGTAGAAACTGTAACCCCCTTCACGCTTAAGGCCGAGATTTAGTTCATAAACATGTAATTGATGTAGAATTAGAGACCTTAGATGATTTTGGGACTTAAACAAAATCAAACTTCCCAAAATCATGGCTTACAAAAACTTTTACAAAATTTATTCATGACGGTCTCATATTCATATTTTAATACTAAATGGCCTGTACAAGTTGATTTCATTTACAAATATCAGAGTATAAAGTAAATTCCTGACACACTCAGGTTCCATTCATTAAATAAGGGATTTACAAAGGCACAAAGCCCACAATTCATTACCCTTAACTTGGGGATTACACAAAACTATACTACCAATCCCAATATACATAATTGTTTCCCAAAAATATCCAAAAGATATACATGATAACCAATAACCCAAAATATACATCTAAATCAGAGCTTTATCCGCTCTTCGTCACCCACTTTCCCTTTGATTCTTCTGCCCTGTCTAAAACATGGTTTTTGGAAGAGTGAGATTCTAAGGAATCCCCGTAGTAACAAATCAATCATATGATGTACAATAATAATGCATGTAAGCAAATCATTAACCACAACAAGCAACTACAACAACAGTTACAATGGCAATGGTTAGTATGACACATGTCATCCCTTACGATTGCTCACGCTGAATTGCTCACGTTGCATTGCATCACAGCAATCCACACAATACATTTCACCACAGCTGGGATTCATATAATGCATTTCATACACAAGCCATACAGGCAAGATACACACAGCCCACGGCTGGATTCTCAAACGCCGCCCCACGGGTCGGATTCACAATATCCATGTCGATTATGATGGCAGTTCAACGGCTGATCTAGAGATTACCACCGTCAATCCCTACACAGCTCACCCTGACCTGCTCACGCCGTAATGGACCATGGCACACATTTCACAAATTCAACGATAAGTTATGCATGCCAAAACATCATACATAATATGAGAGAAGAGTCACTACCTTGATCCTTCCGGGCGTACTCTGGCACCGATCTCTCCCGCCTAGGGCAAATGTCGTATCCTAGAATCATGATTAGGGACGAAGAGTTATATTCTATTCCAAGACTTATTTAACTTGAAACACTTAAATTTGGTTATCATAATTGACCCTTAAGAGGCCACAAATGCCTCTAATAAAAGCCCTAAAAGGTTGGGAAACAATAGGTTAGAGATCTCCTTTCAAAAACACAAAGTGCTGGAACACAGGGGTTGGCCGCGGCCAGCCCTTCCTTGGGCCACGGAAAAAATATGGTCAGAGGTCCACTGGCCGTGGCTAGTCACTCATGGGCCACGGCCAGAATCAGGCCAGAAAGGTTTGGGCCGCAGCAGCCACCTTGGGCCACGGCCAAGAAATCCCCTGATTCTTGGCTGAACTTCCAAAATTCATAACTAATCCTAGAAAAATCGAAACGGGGTGATTCCAAAGCCAAATGAAAGGTATATAAGTCCTATTTCAAGGAAACATATGGCCCATCACTGGAAATCACTACAAAAATACAGAATCACCAAAAACTAAACACTACTCCAAAACAGAGTTTTGTTTCAATCCCAAACTTTGGACAACCATATCTCACATAATACTAAACGAAATGACACAAAATATATGTCCATTTTGAAGCTTGGGATGTGAACTTTAAGACTGGAAAGTTTCATAATTTTCCAACACCATTTGGGCATTCAAAATGCTCGTACAAACGGACTGTGCAAAACAGAGCTCAAACAAGACAGATTTCCAACTTTTCCCAAGTGATCCAAATGATTCCAAAATTAATAACCAAGCTCATTCCCACACAAAATCACTCAAGGAATCCAATGGGAATGTCAAAATCACCAAAATACTATTCCATTATCATGCTTTGGTTTTGGGTAACATTAAACACTAAAGTCTCAAAATCTCCAAACTTAACAATTTCCAACCCAATCAATTCTATCTATCCAAAATGCATTTCAAACATACTAATTCCATACCAAACACATACCAAACTCCCAATGGCCCTCATTTTCGAAAATGAGCCCAAAATTCAAGAAAATTCAAGCTATTTCAAATGGTATGAAACTTAGGTAGATAGATAACTCTCACTCACCTTATCAACTTCTCCAAAGAGAGTTCTTGATTCACTACTTTCCAAACTTTCATGTGATCACAAACCACAACTAATGGACAAGCTACAACCACCAAAATGAAACTCATCACTCAAGGATCAATATTAGAGAAGGAAGTTTAAGCAATAGAAGCCATTTTCTTTACCTTTTTCAAGCTTTCTTCTTCCTCCTCTTGCTGCAAAAATGGCTGACGAGAGAGAGAGCAAGAATGAGAGAGAGATGGTGAGATGAAGTGTGAGGAAGAAGAAACAATAGTACTCCCTCCATACCTCCAGCCGAATACAAGGGAAGAAGAGAGAGAAAATAAGCTTCTTTATTCCCTTTTGACTTTTACACACCTTTTTTCACATGTCAACTTGCAATTGGCTTACACCAATTAGCTACTTTAATCTCTTCATTAGCCATTTTAATCACACATCCCATTTTCTCTTAGTTAGTAATTAATTTCTCCCTTAATTACCAACTCATGACCAATAATTCCATTCTTCCAATTTTTCAATAATTATGACATATTAATTAATAGTGCCATAAAACACATAATAATTCAATTTAAATTCATAATTATCCACAATAATTATGATTTGCCCTTAATCAAAAATTGGGATATTACAGAAACGTTTTGACCAAAATATTTTAAGAATAGTGATGGAAGAAAAGAAAGACGATAGTTTATCATGGTTAAAAATATAATGAATATCTTATTCAAAATCATATAGTTGATATTATGATAATTGGGCAGTTTAAGCCCGATAACACAATTTAAAATCCATAGTCTCAAACTTCTTTCATCAATACTCTACCTAGAGTGTAGAAAATTAAACCAATCATGCAAGTTTAAATGTTTCATAGTTTATATTAGAGTATGAATGAGCCCTAGGTGGCAATATACAAAGTCAACACATAATTAACAAATAGAGGATAATTTAAAAGGCGCAATTGCCAACCTAAACTTCAAGTACCTTCCCTAAATGTATCCAATGAGGGACTTTGCCTAAAAATAATAATCAACTATGGGGTGAGTCATATGGACCCAATAATCACAATTCCATTTTAACAAGTATGCAGGGAATAATTACAAGATAGTTAAGCGGGTAAGATGTACGTTCATATAACAAAGTCTATATAGTTTTTCAAAAATATTTAGTTCAAGAATGATTCAAAATGCATAGAACTCCCTCAACCATCCTTATAACCTCCTTAACCACTCATAGAACCCATGAGCTACAACACATAATAGGATTAGTCTCCTTGACAAGACTGCACTAAGCTCTCTAATAATGAAGTGCAGCTCGGCCAAAGGCTACAGAACTTATTTCAAACTATGGGTTCCCTTTCCGTCGAATATGGAAAGGTGTCACCTGTCCCTTGAGCTGACCCTTAACCTGACCAAAGGAAGGGTGATACCAAGGGCCCTGAGAATGTCGTAGCTAGCCATTGGGCACCTAGTGGCGGCTATACCACATGGTGTAAAAGGATCAAACCTCTCCTCAATCACAACTCACCACATTCAACATCTCAACATCACAAACTTCAATATCAATAATTTATTCATATATTCCATATTCAAGGCTATGTATTATCAATTATTCAATAAACTATTTTGGCCCACTTAACTAACAAATTTACTAAAAGTATAATTCATACTGTCATTGTACATTTTTCATATATAAAATGCTATAATATATTTATAGCAATTAAAAATAACAACATACACCTATAACCATCTCAACAAGTATACAAGATAAATTGGGCGTATAGTGAATGTTATATTTTGGGTTGCGAAGTTCAAGGCCCAAATGTTGTTTGGTAAATTAATGTAAAAAGGAGTTTTGTTGAAGTGAACATGTTAGTTAGGTTGCCATGTCACATTCTTATCTTATTTTCATCTATTTCAGAGTATTTGCCGAAAATGATACGCAGTTCGGTGGGCAACACAGGAATAACATAAATACAATGATATTATGTGCACGATTACAGAAATTCCCCATAGGGGTTCGTACTTGATAATTACAATTAACTTAGTCTCACAACGCTACGCGGGTGTTTGAACCCGTCGCAGTGAAACAGAGACATCTTCTCGTCTTCATTCTACCACTGCAATCCCCTTGTACGGTTCTCTTCTCTGTTCTCAGCATACGTTCTGTCTTCTCCTATCAAATTATTGGTAGGGGTGAGCTTTTGGGGAATCTTATTAGGAAAGCAATACCAATAGGCATGCAAGATAAGTGCTTAATGCATGACATGCTTGCATTACATAACTCATGCTGACACAATGACATATCTGCGTGCTCAATGTTTCAAACAACATACGTATGACCATAGAGTAAACAGAAACAGCTTCAGTTATTCATATATGTTTCACATAATCAAGCAAAGCAATAACATGCATCAATACACTAGCACAAATATCAAATACATGTAGGAGAGGTAAGTTCCCTACCTTAATTGCCCTTCCCTGATCTTCGAATAACATGTCTCGATTTTCGTGCCAATCCCTTAGGCTCTCTACTCAGTCCTAGAATGTCAAATGTACAGTTTAGACACTTCCATAGTGTTTCTGGTGGTTATATTAATCTATGGTGAAATTTTACCAAAATGCCCCTGGGACCTTGGCTCGGCCCTGCCGTACCCAACGCGATGACGCGTTTTTCCAAAATTTTGACTAAAACTATTATAATGTATTTTCACCCAATGAATCTATTTCTAGGCTTGAAATCACCAAATTCACTGTCAAATTACGAAAATAACCTTGACAGCCTCGATTTGGGGTTTTAGGGGCATTTTCGTAATTATGCTTTTTCGGCATTCTCCAAAAAAGTTATGAAATGTAACCCCACCTATTTTTACCCACTGAATCCAATGGAACCATTTATTTCTTGAAAATTCAGCTCTTTCCCTTAGATCTGGTCTTGGCCAAAATATTGGTCAAAAAAATGGAAAAATGGAGTTTTTGTGTTAGCTTTCAAAGCTTGTATTTTTCAACTTCTAATCCCTTATTAACTCATTTAAACATATTTTAACCATGATTTAAAGAAATTTGGGCAGCATAACCCCTTAGGATTAGGGCTTTTCCAAATTTACAACTCAACCAAAAATCACCAAACCAACACAAACCTCATCAACAACACCATAGTAGTTTAGATCTAAGGTTTGTGAGGTTACCTCTTGAGATCTTGAATCCTCTCTCTCTAGACATCTCTTCTCTCTCTCTCTTCTTGAGCTCAATATGTGTCTTCCAAATCATAGATTCCATGAAGAAGAGGAGTTTAGGGAAGGTTTCCATGAAAGAACACAAGAAAAATGCCTAAGAAGAATGTCTTACCTTAGATTCTCTTCCTCCTTCTCTAGAGCTCCTTGGTTTCTTCAAGCTTTCTCTCTCTCTTCTCTTCTTATGGCTTTGGATGAAATGGAGGCAAGAGAAAGATGAAGAAATTTCGCTTCATAAAAGTCCTACTCATTTTCCTTTGAATTACATGATTATTTCAATTCCAAAGTTACTAACTCCTTGACTTTCGTGTGCATGCAATATGGTCTAAAGTTTAATTTCACTTCAACTCATCCTTCTTTTCTTTCCCTTGCTTGACGTGAGATGACAAGAGGAATGGTGGAGTATGGCTTCACAAAATCTCTCACCTTTTCTCTTATTTAATAAATGGTAGGAAATGGTTTTATGACATCATACTTGCAGTTACCTATCTACTCCAAACTTATGTCATAAGTCCACTTGGGTTTGAACCAATTCTCTTCCCCCCTTATGCTCCACTAACTAAATTGGTTTCCTCCAATTAAACCAATCATGCACTCAAGTTGGCCCAACCTTACACTCAAGCAAGGTACCCTTACCATCCTTACACATAATTACTATGTTCATGTAGCATTATTTTAATACAATTGGATATGTGCTCATCTTCATAAATCATAACCTACTCCCCTCTTCATATGATAATGAAACTTGTCATTTTTAATTTCATTAATCAATTTCTAACACATTTTATTTTAAATTTTCGGAATAATGTCAATTATGGTAGATTGCTGCCCTAACTTTGAAAAATCATAACTAATTTTGTAGACATCGTTTCAGAGTATTTTAGAGGCTATGGAACCCTTATTGAGTCTAGTTTCAAGGAAAAATATGAAATTTTACTAGCTGGGATCATATCATTCCCAAATTCTTAATTTTTGATCGCTGCTCCAAAAACTTTCCAGATTTTCTGGACTAACTTCAAAACTTCATATCTTTTTACACATAGCTTCAATTGATTCATATACCTATCAAATTAATGCTTAGGATGTCTACTTTCACCTTGTAAAATTTCATAATTTTTGCTCATCATTTGGTCTTCCAAAACCACATGATAAACTCACTGCCTTGCAAGCAATTTCACTGAAAATACTATTCACCTTTCAATTTTCAATATTTAACTCCTTTGGCCTTAAATATTCACCATTTTATTGAATATATAAAATAATTACATGCCATTTTCTGATGTGGTTTAGTTTGTTAAATGATTAGAAATGTTTTATTATCAATTACATCTTTTTCAATGTTTAGTTTATCTCTTTCCTATCATGGATAAGTTAGTTAAGTAGTTTTAATTATGTTTAACAATGATATAATTATTAAGAAAATTATGAAAAAACATTTGAGAAGGGCTCCAAAATTGAAGGGCAAAGGGGCACAACACTTAAGACACATTAGGTGTAATATCCCGATTTGTGATTAGGGCTAATGACTTTGAGATTCATTGTAATTGTGTAATTAAACACTTGGAATTAATGTGATGTGAATTAGTGTGCATGAGCATGGTATTTAAGATCAAGGGTTGAGATTCATTGTTTATGGGTCGGAATCCTATGCTTTGTGGTTGTGTGAGCTTATAGAGGGAGTAAGTGGATGGTGACAAGTGGCACTTGGTGAGGCATTGGATAAGGCACAAGAGGATAAAACACCACTTTTCTCTCTCTTCTCTCTCCTATTCGGCTAGGTGTGTGTGTGTGGGAAGGGAAAGGAAGACATCATCGCCATCATCTCCTCCATATCTCTCATTTTCTCTCTCTTTCCTCCATAGTTTCCGGCGATCAAGGGGAAAAGGAAGAAGAAAAGGTGAGATTTTGATGTTTTGATCAACCTCTTAAGCTCAAATCCTCTTCTCTAACATTGTGTATCTCATTGAGAGCTTCATTGTGGTGATTTCAAAATCTTGAATAGTGTTGATTTATGAGTTGGTCGAAATTGAAAGTTTAAGAATCAAGATTCTGGTTTTGGCAAAGTGAAGAGGTAGTCATTTAGTGCATTTTGATATATTGTTTGTGATTTTTGGATAAGTTTGGGGAAAATCTGGAAATTAGCCTTGAGTTTATGTAAATGTTGAAAGTATGGATTTCATTGTGATTAATGTTGGGATTGATTCATTGTGAAGATATTTGAGTATTGGATTTAGTTGGAATGTAAGAAATGAAATGAATGAAATTTGGACATTGGTTGTGTTATAGAGACCTAAGTGCATGATTGTGGTCAAAATGGTTTTTAGGGTGTTGAGAGGTTACCAATGTGTTCCCTAGTCAGTGCTAAGTGTGTATGAGCTTTTGGTAGAGTTTGGGAATCATTGGGTATGAATTTGACCATATGGTATTTTCTGTTGTTTTCTGCGTTTCTAGTCTCTGATGCACAACACTCGAGCAGGGGAAGATCATGCTCGAGTGCTGTGTGTATTTTCCCTTTTCTGCTTTGAGTTTTGTTTGGGTTCTTTGAATGAGGCTCGAGTGCACTTCTTTGTTCTTGACTGAGGGAAGATAATGCTCGAGTGAGCAAGGGCTTGCTCGAGTGATAGAGTGAATCCAGAGTTAGGGTTGCTCTCGGGTTGTCACTCGCTGGCAATTGTTCAAGAGTGTTCTCTGACACTCGCAAGCACAGCCGTCTCACCCGAGCACTAGAGGGTATGCTCAAGTGAGCTTGTTGTAACCCCCTGACTTTAAACACGTAATTATAATTCGATAACACATATTTAAATCGGATTAGAGACCATTGGATGCTTTAACCTCGTTTTAAACTTTCTGTCTCACAGTAAAATTTTTACAAAACTTTCAAAACTCTTTTTCCCATCTAGGTCTCAATTCCAATATTCAAATATAATTACCTGTGCAGTTAATATACATTCAATCATATCAGAGTGTATAACCACATCCCCGGCAACTCCTGGGTTCTATGCATAAAAACCTGAAGGTTTATAAGTATACACTAGGGGATTACACAACCAAAATCGAATGTAGTGTTCCTGATTCAAAATATACAGTAATCCCGAGTTCAAAATACATAACCAACGTTTCCAATTCAACTATATACCCCCAAGGGTCCTAATTGCTCCGGGTTGGCTGCTTCTCCTTTGAGCCACACGCCCTGTCTGAAATGTTAGTCATAGGAAAGAATGAGATTCGAGAGAATCTCAGTAGTAACAAACCACTCACACAAAGCATGTACATAAATCACAAACAGCAATAGCAGCAGCAATTCACAGATACATGGTTTTCACCACAAACGACAGCACTCAAGGCTGTATACACAATACGACAGCTCTTGCTGTAATCAACATTATGACAGCTTACGCTGTAATAAGTAATCAACATCACGATAGCTTACGTTGTAATCAATAATCAATATCACGACAGCTTACGCTGTAATCACAATAACGACAGCTTGCGCTGTAAACGACAACTATCACCAGCTGTAACCGCAGCAGCATCAGAAATCATCATAAAACAGTGATACAACACACATACAGTGCATTACACAAAGTATAAGAGAGAGAGAGAGTCACTACCTTGTCCTTTCCTGACATCCTTCGGCGCAGTTGGCTCCCAAGGGCGGCAAATATCGAATCCTACAATTCCAAATGCACCATTTAGACACTTCCATAGTGTTACTTGGGGTTATATGAGTCTATAATGAAAATTTACAAAAATACCCCCGGGGACCCGGCCCGGGCCCGCCGTACTCGGTCCGGTTGCACTTTTCCCGAAATTCTAATCTAGGCTATCCTAATATATTTCCGCCCAAGGAATCCATTTTTGGACTTGGAATTATCAAATTCATTGCCAAAGGACGAAATTGCCCTCGGCAGCCACTATTTAAAGGTTTTAGGGGCGTTTTCGTAATTATGCTTTTTCGGCCTTTTCCGAAAAAGTGGCCAACTGTAACCCCACCTAATTTTCGTTCCTAAACTCAATGGAACCATAAAATCATTGAAAATCCAACTCTAAGACTCATTTCTAGAGCTGGCCGAAATTTATGAGCTCTCTGGAGAAAATCGGGGTTTTACGATTTCAGCTCCGCAAACGCGTTTCTTTCTACTCCTAACCACTTTATTAACCATTACATTAGGTTAAAACTAACATTAAGACCCAATTTGGGCAGCATAACCCCTAGGCCATATCATTTCCAAACTTTAAAACCAATGGCAATCCGGCGAAATTTCACCGATTAAATTGCCCACAGCAACCAGAATAAGCAATATACGAAAGTTTGGAAGTTACCTCAAGCTCCCTCTGGCTTTTCCCTTTGATAACCAAAACCCTAGCCTTCTCAACACTTAAATTCTAGCTTCAAACACCTTGAATCATGTAAAAGAGAAGCTTAGGAGAAGGATTATACAAGTCAAGAGCTAAAACACCGAAGAAATCGAACTTACCTTGAAGTTCTTGCTCCTTCTCTCACTAGATATCTCAAATCACTTTCCTTTTCTCTTTGAAGCTCAAGACGTTGGAAATGGCTAAAGAGGGAACGGAAAAGTGATTTATAATATCATGCTGATGTCACCTTACCACATGATGATGTCATAATTTCTAATTTCACATTTTCGGATTTTCTGGCAGATTTTCTGCCCAACTTTGAAAAATCATAACTAATTCTAGAAAAATTGAAATGAGGTGATTCCAAAGCCAAATGAAAGATATTTAAGTCCTCTTCATAGGAAAAATATTGGTCATTACTGAAAATCACCAAAAAATTCCAGAATCATATAAAACTCATCAATGTCCCAAAACAGAGTTCAGTTTCCATCTCAAACTTTGGACAGTCATATCTCCTAGCTCACAAAACTAAATGGCACAAATTATATATCCATTTTGAAGCTTGGGATGTGAACTTTAAGACTGAAAAGTTTCATAATTTTCTGACATCATTTTCCTAGTAAAAACGTCTATACAAATCGGCTGCCCTGTACAGAGTTTCAATGGACAGAGTTTTCAACTTTTGCACAATTGTTCCTAATGGTTCCAATTTCACAATAAACACTCTCCCCACACGAATTTTCACAAGGAAGCCATTGGAATCATTAAAATATCCAAATTCTCATCACACATTCTCCAAAAGTGTTTATTCAACAATAATTACATCTACTTTTGAAGTCATTAGCCCTTAATCACTTTTGGGATATTACACTTGTCCCTCTGATGGTTGCATGTGCTCTCGGGTTGTCACTCGTTGTGTTGCACTTTCGGGGACTTGAGCATATTTAGAGTTATCACCCGAGTGCAAAGTTTCATGCTCGAGTGATGTGAGCACTTTCTGGCCATGATGGTGCTCACTATCAAACACTCGCAAGTGAGAATGGTTCTCACTCCAGCACGAGTCGTTCATCACTCGAGTGAGGTCATCTTCACTCGAGTGATCCAGTCTAAAATTTGTGTTTTGCCTTCTAAAAAGGGGTCTTCAAGGTAGCTTCTTCCAACCCTTTAAGCATATGTTTAGGCTTCTAATAGTCGCCTAAAGAGTTCTAAATGATAACCAAATTAGAGTATTATGAAATTAAGAACTTGGAAAAGATATTGATCGGTTGTCCCTACTTTGGTTATAGGATTTGACATCTGTCAGACACGTGAGCCCTCTGTGCCAAAGATTGTCAGGAAAGATACAGGTAGTGACTTCTCTCTTATACTTTGTGTAAATGTATTGTATGTTTGCCTATCATGCATTGTGTGCTACTGCTGCTGCCTTAAGCTTTGTGGAGCTTTGTGCATTGTGGAACTATGTGCCTTGTGATACGTTGTGCTTTGTGATACCTTGTGCATTGTGGTGCTGCTGCATGGTGATTACCACGAGAGCGGGTATAGTGTTCACAGCGAAAGTTGGCATTGAGATTGCAGCAAAAGCTGTCATTGTGATTATTGCGAAGGCGGGCATAGTGCATTGAGATACAGCCGTGGGTGCTATCGGTTGTGGCGCGAGCCATGACTCATAGTGTTGTTGCTGCTCATGATTAGCATACATGCTTTATGTTTATATATTGTATAAGTGATCTATTATTACTGGGATTCTTTAGAATCTCACTCTTTCCAAATGACTAACTTTTTCAGACAGGGCAAGTGGCTCAAAAGGGAAGCGTCCAACCTGGAGTGGTTAGGGCTTTAGGGACATTTTGTATTTTGGATGTTGGTTATCTAGTTGGGATTTGGGATTACCATCTGTACATGTCATGTAAATGATGATTTTGGATATGTAATTCCCATTTTGGGAACTTCAAACCCATTATATGTATGCAAGTAACCCAGGGTTTGCCGGGATAATAGTTTCCGCACTCTGATATTTATTATGTGATTTGATTTCTCAAGTAGTTATATCAGTACGTGAATGTGAGACCATGAGCAATTATGTTTTGAACTGATTTTTGGAAATACCCCATCTTGTGATGAGGGATTATAAATTGTTGATTTCATTTTATTGGTCTCTATTTCACCTAAATTTCATAATCCGGATGTAATTACAGTGAGGGGGTTACATTAAACACCCCCTGTCGATATATGATAGGAGTACCTTCCTAACATCCACATGGCAATCCTTAATTATTCAAATCATTCTTTAACCATCCTTAACTTTGATTATATTTAATTAATTTTCTAATTAACTAGGTTGTTGCACTTGTTAATATTCAATGTTCCCTCTTAAAAAGTAAAAGGTAATTATAATTAGTTGTAAATTAATACAAAATCACTAAAAAAGGATGCACTGAAACTTTAAAATGCTTGCACATGTTAATTTACAATTTTTCCTATAGAAAATGGGATATCAGTTTTAAATTAATCACTATTAAATCTATGAAGCTTAGCAGCAAATAAAATCTGATTAATGATTTTTAAGGAGTTATTTTGTCATTTCACATTAATTCTGATGAAATAGAACATCTATAACACTTTAGTAGAATTTTAAATTTTCTTGAAACTTAATCATGGTAGTAAAATATTCTATCACCCATCTGTTTTGTCTTAATTACACTGATCTTCCCTCTATTTTGAAAACCTATATAGATCTTCTTTAAAATTAAAATGTATGTTACACAAACCTCCCTTATATTTTGAGGTTTTATTTCTATCCACTCAAACTATTAGTTGACTGTTAAGTTTGACTTTTATTTTACCAAAATGCCCCTCTTTAAGAATATAATTATTTAAATACACACACATATGGGCTAAAAAAATTTATACCACCAATTTTTTATTCTAATAGATTTTTTAAATTTCTAATATGTTAAAAATTTATTAATTTTGAGATTATAAAATTTATAATTTTAATTTTTCACCAAATTTATTTATTTCTAGTTTCTTAATTTACTGTGTATATATATATATATATCAAACACATTTTTTGTATCAAATATAATAAACTATATAGGTTTAAGAGATAGTATAAGTCATTTAAATTTATAATTTCATATTGTTTCTTACTAACATTTAAAAGCCTTGCTCAGTTAGCATAATTAGCCTCTGTACATGGGCTAACAATGCTAACAGAATAAAGTTACATGAGCTAATGGTGCTAAAAAGTAAAATTAAAGCATTTAATAAATGAAAAAAACGAATACTTAAATAAAAATTGAAGGAAACTACAACTATATCAAGAATGATGGTTTTCACCAAAAAAAAATCACTACTGCAAAAAAATGACATACAAACCATCACCAAATAAAAGATAATTTATTTGACCAATAAAAGATAATTTATTTGACTGTTACAATAGAAAAGGCACCAAATAGTTAGGTTTCAATTTCGATCAAAAAATTGTGATGCATTCAATTTGAAAAGAATATACTTCACGATTATTTAAACTTAGTGTCAAATAAATTAAATATATATTTATATATATATATATATATATTTATCAATGTCAAATAAATATATATATATATTGACGATTAATAAGTATTTTTGTCATTTTTTAATATAACATGGCTCGTGGCTGCTTGAAAAAACAGATCCATATTTACTGCCACAAAAACATCACAACAACAATTTACTAAGGTATTGAAAACTAGACTAGACATTGAATTGGTCGAGACACTGGGTCAAAGATCAGTGATTTAGATCGGGGTCAATTAAAACTAAATATATAATTTAAATGTTCATGTATACCATTCAAAAAGCTACATAAGAGTTTTTTTCTTCAACCAATAGTCAAATATAACCTCCTAATTCTAATATCCACAAAAGTATAATTAAGTATATAAGGATTTTTCTCCAACTAATGCAAAAATATTACATAATACTATTAAAACCCCTTGCAAATCAAAAAAGGGAAAATCCCATAAAAATATCTCCGAAATAGGGAAATTTCGATTCAGTACTCCGAATTCCAAAATCCTGAATATATACCGTGTCAATATGGATTAACAGTGTGGGGGCACCAAAAGACGATTTTACTCTTCAACCTTCATTCTCGCCACTTCAGAATAACAACACGAGACTCTTAATTAACAACTCTGGATTCTTGTTTAACAACTCCGCTTTATTCTTTCACATATTCGCATCTCAAAAATATAGTGTTGTTAATATAAAATACAGTGTTGTTAATAAAGAGAGAGGTGTTGTTATTGGCCCTGAAACTTAAATTACAAAGTTGTGAAATAAGAAATAAGAATTGTTAATGTAGAATATGGTGTTGTACTATTAATAACAAGACAAGAGAGGCAAACTGGTTCACCATGGATCACCTTGGGTTACCCCAAGTCAAATCGGTTCAGACCGGGTCGACCTGGTCAGTTAGACCCCGAGTTTTTGACCCCAACTTGACCGGTCCGATGTCCGGTTCACTGGCCGGTCTGATCCAATTTTAAATACATTACAATTTACAGCACATCCAAAATCCATAGAAAAGAAGGATAAGAAATGGGTTGTTGGCTTTTGTTGCGTAAAGTCAAGGTCTTCTGCTGCCCACCCTTTAGGTTGACATCTTCCGTGATGCGTTCGTATCTTCAACAATATTTACTGCCACAAAAACAAAAAACAAAGGCACATATGTGCTTGAAAAATCAGAACCATATTTACTGCCACAAAACCACCGCAACAACAATTTACAATAGATCCAAAATCCATAGAAAAGAAGGACAAGAAATGGGTTGTTGCCTTTTTGGCTTTTGTTGCGTAAGTCAAGGTCTTCCACTGCCCAACTTTTTGACAATGGCGTGATGCTTCCTCTCCAATGGCCTAGTAGGGTATTGGATGTACCTAAAGTGTTGTTTTGAATTCTTACGTTACTCACGCGAACCAGATCATTAAGTCTCCAACTATCTTACACAGCAAATTCATTAGGAGAAAAGTAGAGAGAAAAAGTTTTGTTTTTCACAGTCTGAATATTTTCTTGGAGAGAATATGTCCCAAAATAAACAGAATATGAAGGCCTGTTCAATCACACCTATTCCCACCAAAACTTTTAAGAAAATTGTTCCAACTTGTTTTTAATTTTGAACCCTTAGAGAATGTTATCAACTAATACCTTACATATATTTAAGTATTTTATTTGATCCCGAAGTTAATGGGTTTGAAACTAATCCATCAAGAATAGACCAAACCCAATCCCTAGCACGCCTTGAGGCAAGTTCGAGGATTGTAGACTCCAAGTACATCACCTATTTCTTCTTCTTGAAGCAATAATTAATTTGGTGAGTAAAACAAGCAAGACCTTGAAGAGGAGAAAAGCAAAAATAGTTGGGTTTCAATTTTTGTAAAAAATTGTGTTACCTTCACTTTTAAATAAACATACCTCACATGCTTGGCGGTTATTTTAAAATAAGCGTCAAATAAATCATATATATTTGAGGAATAACAATCGTCAAATATTTTTGCCATTTTTTTAATATAACATGAATCATGGCTGCGTGAAAAATCAGAACCATAACAACAACAATTACAATACATCAGAAAAACCATAGAAAAGGGTAATGAATGAATGGGAATGGGGTTGTTGGCTTTGTTGCCTAACTTGGCACAACTAGCTTATGTACACACTTCACATACCTCAAACATGATGCGCTCGATAACATGCTGCTTCCAGCTCCCCACTTAATTTCAAAAAGAATCGATATGCTCCGCTCATCTATTGTTCATAACAGGTAAGGACTCCGACACTATATATTGATTATATTCATGTCACATCGTTAAATAATATTCTATAATTTTGTGCCACGTGGGTTTGAAGTCATGTTTGGGAGGGTGTGTGAGAGATTATGAGATTCCATTGATCTCATCTTCTTACGGACATACTTCACATACTTCAACAATCTTCCCCACCTAACTTTAAAAAGAATGGATGTGCTCCTCTTGGGTATGTTTGGTTGAGCGATTCGATTGCTTATAAGTTGCTTTTTAATAGTGATTTACGGTATACGAAGTAAGTATGTGAGAGGAGTTGTGTCTCGATTTACGTAAAAAGCAACTTATAAGTTTTTTTAAGTTGAAACAAACATGCTTCTCTGTTGTTCATAAGTCATAACAGTGAAGACTTCCAAGTTTTGCTTCAATAATTAACTATATATTCTTGTCACATTATTAAATAATATCCTATCACTTTGTGCCACGTGGGTTTGAAGTCTGGGAGTGTGAGCTTATGAGAAATCTTTTCCTTCAAAGAATTTACAAACTTCCCGCCCTATTTCCATTCAACTGCAAATCGTTTCTTTTTCTTTTTTTTTTCATTTTCTTTTTTATTTTTATAGTGGCTATCATTGATTTACCAGAGATGAATCAAGCAAGCAAGGATGGTTTTGGACCCTCTGGTTTGCTTTTCACTTTCCACTTCGGGGCCACTCTAATGGCATTGACTCTCTGTTCTGAGTCTTCAGGCATGTTCCAGGATTCTACACTGTAAGTACATCACCTATATCTTCTTCTTCTTCCGTGAGCAATAATTTGGTGAGTAAAACAAGTAAGAACTTGAAGGTAAAAGAAAAACCCATCTTTCTTGCCAAAATGCCATATTACTTATACTCCATTTTCTTCTTCTTCTTCTTCTTTCTACTGGGTGATGCTGAGACTAATAATAAGTCTCAGCTGTATGATCAAGAACATACAGTCCTACTTAACTGGAAACGACACCTTCATCCATTCCTCAATCAGTGGGTCCTACCGAATCTCTCTCATTGTTCTTGGCCTGGGATCGACTGCACCGATGGCTCTGTCACCAAACTAGATTTTGGTGATATGAACATCACCAAAACCATACCTCCTTTCATCTGTGACCTCAAAAATCTCACCTTCATTGATTTGCAGTTTAATTATTTTTCTGGAGAGTTCCCAAAATTTGTCTACGACTGCCCCAAGCTTGAGTACCTTGACCTCTCCCAGAACAACTTTGCGGGTCCGATTCCAAATGATATTGACCGATTGGCCAGCCTACTTTTCCTTAATCTTGCAGCCAACTATTTCTCCGGCGACATTCCGGCGAGCATAGGAAGGTTGAAGGAGCTGAGAAATCTCCAACTTTACTTCTGTAGATTTAACGGCAGTATCCCAGCTGAAATAGGCGACTTGTCCAATCTTGAATTCTTACACCTGGATTTAGAGCTCTACCTCCGACAGAGTTTCCGTTGAACTTCATTAAGTTGAAAAAAGTGAAGAGCCTTCGGATGTCCTCTATGAATTTGATTGGGGAAATTCCAGAAAATATTGGACAAATGGTGAGTTTGGAGGAACTGGATTTATCGGAGAATGGCTTAAGTGGGCAAATCCCGAGTGGTTTGTTTGCTCTGAAGAATCTAAGCTTATTGAATCTATCGAAAAATAGGCTATCTGGAGAAATGCCTATAGAAATCGAAGCATTGAATTTGACTGTACTCAATGTTTCAAAGAATGTTCTTACCGGGAATATTCCAGATGGTTTAGGGAAGCTCAAAAGGTTAACAGGCTTGAGTTTGGATATGAATCAACTATCAGGAGAGATACCAGAAAGCCTTGCTCATCTGCCAGCTCTAATAATTTTTATGGTTTCTGAAAACAATCTATGGGGTACTCTTCCTCCTTACTTTGGTCGTTATTCGCCACTCGAAACCTTTCAGGTTGCGACCAATAGATTGACAGGAAAATTGCCAGAGGATTTATGTTACAATGGCAAGTTAGTTGGAGTAAGCGCTAATGACAACAATCTAAGTGGGGAGCTTTCAGAATTGCTTGGGAGCTGCAATAGCCTGGAACACTTGTTTCTTCAAAATAATAGTTTTTCTGGCAAAATCTCTGGCAGACTTTGGACGACATATAATTTGATGACTTTAATGATCAACAACAACAAGTTCACGGGCGAGCTACCTCAAAGATTAGCCAAGAATCTTTCACGTTTGTCCATAAGCAACAATCAATTCTCTGGCAGAATTCCAGTGGGAGTATCTACCTGGAAGAATCTGGTCGTGTTTGAAGCTAACAAGAATCTTTTCAATGGAAGTATTCCACAAGAGCTAATCACTCTTCCTAAGGTAACAACATTGTTGCTTGATCAAAACCGGCTAACAGGGCCACTTCCATCACAAATCATATCTTGGACATCTCTTAAGGCTCTAAATTTGAGCCACAATCAACTCTCTGGACAAATCCCATATTCAATTGATCATTTATCCGTCCTAGAACAATTAGACTTGTCAAATAATCAGCACTCCGGTCATGTTCCACCTCAACTTGGTAAATTGTCAATGACCCTCACAAACCTCAATCTCTCCTCCAATCTTTTCACTGGGAAAATTCCTAGTGAATTTGAAAATCCTGGCTATTCTGATAGCTTTCTAAACAATTCTGGTCTTTGTGCTAATACCAAAAATCTAAACCTTCCCTTGTGCAATTCTAGGTCTGGCTCTGGATCTGGCTCTCCAAGGTTAAGCAAGAGATCATCTGCTTCTCTTGCTTTGATCATAGGCCTAGTGATTGCGGCCTCTTCAGTAGCTTTCTTGGTTTTACTCTGGATTATTAGAGTATACAAATCAAGAAATAAAAAAATGGATACTTCATGGAAGTTAACTTCCTTTCAGAGGCTAAGTTTCTCAGAAATGAACATTGTGTCATCTTTGACAGATCATAATATTATAGGCAGAGGTCGATATGGCACGGTATACAAAGTCCCAGTCGATGGTTTAGGCTATGTTGCTGTGAAGAAGATATTGAGTAACAAGAGGAGGAGGGCTAAACTTAGAGATGGAGAAGTTGAGCTTTTGAGCAGCATTCGTCACATCAATATTGTGAAGCTGTTGTGTTGCATATCAAATCATGATTCTTTGCTTCTTGTGTATGAATATCTAGAAAACAATAGCCTTGATCGCTGTTTGGACAAGAAGAATAGGTTAAACCCTAATTTTGTTCTTTCTTGGCCAAAAAGATTGCAGATAGCCATTGCAGCTGCACAAGGTCTGACCTATATGCACCATGATTGCATCACCCCTATTGTTCATCACAATATTAAAACACGTAACATCCTTTTGGACTCAGAATTCAATGCAAAAGTTGCAGACTTTGGTCTGGCAATATTTATCAGGCAATTTGTAGTTGGATCATTCGGCTATATTGATCCAGGTGAATTACTTGCAACCATATTTCTATCTTTTTCAAGTGTTCATATGCATATATGAATTTCAATCTAACGCGAATTCTCACTTTGAAATGCAGAAATTGCTTATAGAATGGAAGTCAATGAAAAGGCCGATGTGTATAGTTTTGGAGTGGTGTTGCTGGAACTTACAACTGGGAAGGAAGCGAAGTGTGGAGATGAACACTCGTTTCTTGCAGAATGGGCATGGCGACATGTGCAAGTGGGCGGAGATGTAGAGGAATTTCTAGACAAGGAAATTATGGAAGCATGCTATATGGAGGAAATCTGCAGTGTCTTCAAACTTGGGGTGATGTGTACTGCAATACTGCCAGCTAGTAGGCCTTCCATGAAGGAGCTTCTGCAAATACTGCTTCATTGCAGGGACCCGTATGGTTATGGAGAAAGGAATTCTGGAATATTTGATGTTGTTCCTCTTCTGAAGAATTACAAGAGGGAAAGTAGATTGGATAGCTATGATGATTTGTAGCATCATTGACGCCAATGATGAAGTGAATCCTTGCCGGTAATGCGGGAACAATATCAGTTTCCACGAAGTTAGAATCTGGTGTTGATGGAAGTAAAAAGGCAGCTGATTTAGATCAGACACAGTCATTGATGAAGATGATAGCGTCACCGATTCGAACTTGGACCTAACAGATGACAGCAATGTGCTCTGACCAGCAAACCCAAGTTCAGTGAGAACAACAACTGATTTAGATAGTTGTGACTTGACAAAAAGGTCTGATCAGGTTGGTTCCACTCCAACTTCCAAATAGCTCAGAAGTGGAAAATGAAATTTTTGTCCTTTTAGAGAGAAGTGAAATTATGTAACATAAAGTTGAATGATAATGTCACACTATAAGGAAGTGATCACCACTATGCAATATATATTACGGAATTTTTAGCCTACCACCATAATCTCATTCCAGCTACAACTTGTTGCTCTTACTTTCCTCATCGATCAGTTTCTGAACTCTACTATTTTTTTTGGGTCACTGTGTGTGCTGTCTTTAGTGTGTTTTCTGTTTCCTCTCTTGGGCCGGAAATTGCCTTCTGGGCTCTCTTGTAAACTGGCCCAAATTTATGTTGTACTCATCTTGCTTGTTCTTGTGTAATTGTCGTTTTATTAAACAACAATAACAACAAAATCTTTATCCCACTAGGTGGGGTCAACTATATGGATCGTACGACGTCATTGTACTTTATCGAAAATCATATCTTTAGGTATATTATTAATCAAAAGGTCTCTCTCTCTCTATGACCTCATTAAGCGTTCGCTTCGGCCTTCCGCGACCTCGTTTTACAGGACTTTATACGGTTTGATCAACTCTCCTCATCGGTGCATTCAATGGCCTTCGTTGAACATGTCCAAATCACCTCAAACAACTTTCTACCATTTTTCCTTCAATAGAGGCCACTCTAACTCGTTCATGTATATGATTATTACGAATCTTATTTTTTTTGTATGACCACATATACATGTTAACATCCTCATCTTAGCGACCCCTATTTAATGCTCATGTAATCCCTTTAAAGCCCAACACTCACTACCATATAGCATTGTTGGTCTTATAGCAGTGTGGCATAACTTCCCGTTTACTTTATTAGGTACTTTCCGATCACAAATAACTCCAGTAACTTTTCTCCATTTATACCATCCAGCTTGAATTCTGTGATTGACATCTCCATCAATTTCACCATCTTGTTGTATAATTGATCCCAACTACCGAAATTTTATCACTTGCGGAATGACTTGCCCCCCAAATTTAACTTCCACTTCATTTCCACTTTATATTTTATCGTACTTACAATGCATATATTCAGTTTTGCTCCTATTCAGATGAAAACCCTTTACTTCCAAAGTTAGTCTCCATATCTCAAGTTTAGAATTAATTTCCTTTCTGGATTCAGCCAATAGAACTATATCATCCGCAAAAAGCATGCATTTAGGGATTTCCTCTCTTATAGGCTCAGTTAGAACATCTACCGCTAGGTTAAACAAATAAGGACTCAAAGCTGATCTTTGATGTAAGTCAATCCTTATAGAAAAGTCCTTTGTTATACCTCCAGGCATTCTAACATTGGTTGTAACCCTCTCATACATGTCCTGAATGGCTTTGATATATGCAAACCGCATCCCCTTCTTTTCCAAGGCTTTCCAAAGTATATCTCTTGGCACATGGTCATATATTTTTTTTCAAATCAATGAAAACCATATGCAAATCTCTTCCTTTGCTCCTATACTTTTCCATAGACCCCCTTAATAAATAAATCGCTTCTGTTGTAGACCTTCCTGACATGAATCCAAATTAGTTTTCAGCAATTTTAATCTCCAACCTCAACCTGTGTTCAATCACCTTTTCCTATAATTTCATTGTATGACTCATAAGCTTAATTCCTCTATAGTTTGCACAATTTTGAATATCCCCTTTATTCTTATAAATAGGAATCAAAGTACTTTTCCTCCACTCATCCGACATTTTCTTGAATCGTAAAATCTCATTAAATAATTTTGTGAGCCACAAAACAACCTCTTCACCCAAACATTTCCAATCTTCAATAGAAATCCCATTAGGCCCAACAGCTTTACCATTTTCTATTTTCTTCGCCAACTCGAATCCTACAGTAAAATGACAAATTGAGATCACCTTCTCTAGTTGTCAAATCTTCGTAATCACAAGGCTCTCCCCCTCCATCATTAAACAACTTATAAAATTAGGCTTCCCACCTATTCTTAATATCTCTATCAGTAACTAAAACTTTGCCTTCTTCATCCTTTATACACCTTACTTGGTCCAAGTCTCTCGATTTTCTCTCTTGTTCTTTGCAATCTTATAAATCTTATACTCTTCCGTCTTTATTACTAACTCCTTATAAAACTCCTTATATACTTTATTACAAGTTTCACTCACTGCCTTCTTAGTCTCCTTTTTAGCCAAACGATACCTTTCTCAATTGTCAACATTATTACACAAGTGTATTGTTCTAAAACAATCTTTGTTATGCTTGACTTTCTCTTGAATAGTCTCATCCCACCGCCAAGTCTCTTTATCTTGTCGACCAAAACCTTTTGATTCTCCTAAAATTACTTTAGCAACCTTCTAGACCGTTTTAGACATATTCTCCCACATGATATTAGTACTTCCTTGTAACTCCCACTCCCCCTCCTCTAAAGAGTTCTCTTAATAATCTCCTGCTTCTCCCCCTTTAACTGCCACTACTTGACCCTTGGATTTACAACTTGCTGTTGCTTTTGTTTTACACTTAATATTCACATCAAGGACCAAAACCCTATGTTGTGTTATCACGCCATCCCCAGGGATCACTTTGCAGTTAGTACAAAGTCTTCTATCAGAGTTCCTTACCAAAAAGAAGTCAATCTGTGTCTTGGCAGCTCCACTCTTATATGTAATTAAATACTCCTCTCTCTTCTTAAAGTAAGTGTTGACAATCTTGAGGTTATATGCGAGGGAGAAATCAATAATAGATTGACCTTCACTATTGAGCACCCCAAATCCAAAACCCCCATGAGCCCTTGCATGAGGTCCTGCCTCCTTACCAACATGTCCATTAAGATCCCCTCCAATAAAAACCTTTTTGGTTAGTGGCATTCTCTGAATTAGCCCCTCCAAATCTTTCCAGAACTTTTCCTTAAGATGTGCTTTTGCCACTACTTGAGGTGCATACACACTGATAATGTTTATAATATCCTCCCCAACAATCATTTTTAAGGAAATGATTCTGTCCTCAACCCTTTCAACTTCCACCACGTTCTTTTTCCATTCATTATCAGTGCTGATACCAATACCATTCCTTCTATTGACCTTTCCTGTATACTAAAGCTTAAAACCATTAATTTCCTGAGACCTTTCTCCCGCCCATTTAGTTTCTTGAAGGCACAAGATATTAATCTTTTGATTATTCATTACGCCCACCACCTCCAGAGATTTGTTATTCAAAGTCCTAATGTTCCAAGTGCCAAATCTGATCTTGCTCTCATGAACTAGCTTCTTTTAAAAAAATTGTTTATTAAAAAAAATTGTTTTACATGTTTTTTACTCATCCCACTCTTACCTTCCAATTAAAGCCAGGAAAAAAAAAAGAACAGCCTTGTGTATACATGAAAGTTCTGATTTGCTCCAGTTGCCTATGGAAAGTACTCAAAGTTTAGTTGAAATCTAAAATAGAGGAGGGAAACAATGCCCTGCTTATCTACAAAGGAGCATCAATAAAGTTGAAGGCTGAAACAATATTTTTCAATTATGATTTCTTGTAGCATGAAATGAAACTCTTCAGGAAATATTTCTTTTTCTTTTTTTTAAGGTGCTTCCTCGATGAATTGTTGTAGATTTTTGTAGCTCTTATATGTTGAAAAGATGCTTTCCCACTTTGACGATAAGTGTTCACTCTTCGCAACATCACACGCTCCTCTCATAATTGAGAAATCACATGGCCCAAAATGGTTAAGTAAGAGGTCATTTGAGTCTGACTTTGATTACAGGCATAGAGTTAGTGGCCTCTTTAGTAGCTTTGTTTGGCTTTTCCCGAGTCCTGGAGCAAAAAAATTTCTAGAGAGGCTTCACAAGGATTTAAATTCCCCAATTCCAACTATTGGCTTTCGGGCAAGGGGTGGATGCTGCCCCTCAAAAAATCCCACCTTCCTAAATATTTGTTTTGGGTTTCTTTTGATCATTAGATTCTACACAAAATAAGTAATATTTTGATATCTTATAGAAAGAAAATGGTGTTGTTTTCAATTTTTTTTAATTTTTTTCAAAGATTTGATACTTAAAAATTGTGTATTTGTTCCATTAAGAGTGTTAAATCTTTGAAAAATCATATAAAATTGAAAACAACACCATTTTTTACCTTATAAATTATTAAAATATCACTCATTTTGTGTAGAATTTATTGATTAAAAGAAATACGAAAAACATATTTGGCAAGGGGGGATTTTTTTTAGAAGGGAACAACAACCACTCCTGCCCCTAACTTTCGGGGTGTAATTCTTCCAAAAACTTATGTTCATTGGGGTGCTTTCATTGATAATTGGCTAACCGGAGAATGTTATAGGTGGATGTGGTTGTAGTACTGTGTGTCGTTCAATGCAAACATCGTTTAGTGCAAACGTTGGGGACTTTGGTCTAGCTTGGATGTTGATCAAGCCCAATGAACTCACTATTATGTCATTTATAGCTGGCTCCTTTGGCTATATTGCTCCAGGTGAACTTACTTCATGAAATATATTTCTACCCCATTTAAATTTCTTTCTGAAAGAACAATATAAATTACAATCTAATGAGAATTTTCATCCTCTAATGTAAAGTATATTCAAAGAAGAAAAATCACTAAAAAGGAACAATGTAAGTTACAATCTAATGAGAATTTCATCCTCTAATGCAAAGTATATTCAAAGAAGGAAAATCACTAAAAAGGTTGATGCGTACAGCCTTAGGGTTGTTCTCTTAGAACTGACAACTGGAAAAGAAGCTAACGGACACTCATCTATCATAGATTAGACAAGGTGACACATGCAGCTTGGTGAAGATGTAGAAGTTCTAGATGAAGAAATTAAGGAAACATACAATGTGAATGTAGAAAAGTTTGTCAGAATCTTTGATGATGTAACTCTTGTAATACCCCAAATTTTGAGACTTGAGGCTAGAGAATAAGCCTAAAATAAGTGGATTGCTAAGCCCCTGTTTAGCAAGATCCAAAATGGTGATTAAGGGTTAATGACTCCAAAAGTGGATGTGGTTAGTGATAAATAACCCTTTTTGGAGATTATGATGTGATTTGAGATTTGAATGTGTTGTGAGCAGCGCCGAAACCCTGTATTCAATTATGGACTAACATCTAAATTGACTTAAAATAGAGGGAGGGCGCATAATGTGGTGATATGGAATGAAAAGAATGTTTTTTTGTGGTGATTATAAAGGAACTACCATAATCAGGGGCAAAATGGTAAAGTTATCGACCAATTGGTCAGTTACCGAAGAGGAAACTCATTAGTAACTCAAATATCAATGGTTGTGATTGATTTGTGATAGATCAAAAGGGGTGGAATCATGTGTATGTGTGTGTATGTGAGCTCATGGAAGATGGAATAAGATGTTGACACTTGGCAAGTTTTTGATCCTTGGATCTTTGTCAAATTGTCAACACATTCCATCTCTCCTCTCCTTTCTATTTGGACGTCCAAGAGGGCCTTTGGCTGCACAAAATCTGATCTCTCTTCCTCATTTTCATCTTTCTCTCTCCAAGAACTCCATGTTCGTCCATGGTAAGTAGGAAAGAGAAAGAAACAAAGTGAGTTTTGGCTTGTGTAATGGCCTCTAATGGTTAAATCCTCTTAACTAATCTTGATCATGTTGATGAGAGCTTCATCTCTATGGTTTTAGATTCTTAATTGGAGGTTTTTAATAGCTTGAGGAAAAGTAGAAAGATGAAGAATCAAGGAATTGGTTTAGGAAAGAGGAAGAGGTGAGTATTTGAAGCCTTTTGATCCAAGTTTTGTGATTTGTGGATAAGCTTTGTGAATTTCAAATTTTGCCCTGATTATGTGATTTTGGATTGGAGGAATTGCTTTGTGTATTGTGGTGCAATTGGTGTTTTGCTGTGTGATATGGTCATTGGGATTGATTTGAAACCTTGGAATGAAAAGAATGGCAATATGTGTTTGTATGTGACATTGGGTGACATGTTGTGCCATTGAGAAAACATGTCAATATAATGTGAATTTGTTTGATTTGGTGTTTCCAATGGATTCCTTGTGAAAATTTGTGTGGAAATGATATTTGGTATGAAAATGGGACCATTGGAAGCCAAAGTGTGAAAATTGAAATGTTGTCCATTGAAGTTCTGTTTTGAGCAGTCTGATTGTGTGGACGTTTTGACTAGGTAAATGGTGTCTAAAAATTATGAAAATTTTCGGTCTTAAAGTTCACATCCCAAGCTTCAAAATAGACATATAATTCATGTCATTTTGTTTTGTGAAGAGTTATGGTTGTCCAAAGTTTGGAATGAAAACTGGACTCTGTTTTGGAGCAGTGTTGGATTTTGTCCAATTCTGTTCTTTTGTGGAAATGGACAGCCTTGATTCATATTTTTTCCATGTAGAGGACTTAAATATCTTTCATTTGGTTTTATGATCACCTCATTTCAAGTTTTCTGAAATTAGTTATGATTTTTGGAAGTTCAGCCAAGAAACAGGATTTTCTTGGCCACGGCCCAAATATTTTTGACCTATTTTTTGCCGCGGCGAATGAATTCTTGGGCCACGGCCAATCTCCAAAAATCAGCATTTTGGACTCTTAAAGGTGATCTTTGGTCAAGTGTTTTCCAAGCCTTTAGGCATGTGTTTAGGCTTTGATTAGCCACATAAAGGTCATGAATGGTAACCAACCTTAAGTGATATGAAAATAAGGTTTTGGAATAAAGAATGACCCTATGTCCTTGATTTGGTTTATAGTGTTTGATATTCCCTGAATGTGGTTCGATATTTGCTGTGTTCGTGAGTAAGATGAGCTGGAGCAAACATGGAAAGAATAAGTGTAGGGAACTTACCTCTTCAGCATGTATTTGATATTGTGTTGGTGTATTAATGCGTGTATTGCTTTGCTTGATTATGTGAAATATATATGAATGATTGTAGCTCTCTTTCTATTTATGCTATGGCCATGAGTATGTTGTTGAAATATTGAGCATGCAGATATGTCATTGTGTGAGCATGAGTTATGTATTGCAAGCATGTCATGCATTAAACACTTATCTTGCATGCATACTAGTGTTTGTTTCATACTGAGATTCTCCCGAATCTCACCCTCCCCTACCACAGTTAGACAGGGCAAGTGGATTGAGGAGGGAGCAAGCAGCCAAGGGAGCAAGGACTCCTTCGGGATATGGTTTTGGTTGTTGGTTATCATAGTTGGAAAGTATTCTATATTTGGTATTTGGATTTGGATTTAAATATAGGAATGTATATTCATATATGTATTTGAAAGGATATTGTGTAATCCCCGTATGAGAATCTATAAAAGAGCATTTGCGTCCTGTGAGGCTATGATTTATGAATTGAACCCAGGGTTACCCAGATTATTGTTGTGCACTCTGATGAATAGATATAAATGTGATTTATCTACGTAAAGTAATTGTATTCAAAATGTAAATATGAGGCCAGGTGAATTTGATTTCGAAAAGTATTTGTGAAAACCCTATCTTATAGATGGGTTTGAAAATGTTATTTGATAATTATTTGTTTTTATTTCACTTTAATCGCGTATTTCGGATATAATTATGGAAGGGGGTTACAACTCTCCTCATAAGAATTCAAAGAGGGAGTGACGAATTTTTTTAATACATGTATAGGTTCCAAGTCAATTAATATTGCCGACCTTATGTCATGCACATAAGATTTGGTTTGATAAATTCAAATCTCGAAAATCTTCTATCAATTTTCCCTCCTTGATCAGTATTGCTGCCACTAGCACCGTCTTTCGACTAAGAGCATCTGCGACAACATTAGCTTTACCTAAATGATATTTGATCTCCAGGTTGTAATCTTTTTGCAACTCCATCCACTACCACTATCTCATATTTAACTCTTTCTTATCGTACAAATACTTATGACTCTTGTGGTCGTAGTACAGTTCTATTGTCACACCATACAGATAATGTCGCCATATTTTCAATGCAAACACAATAGCTGTAAGCTCTAGATTATGAGTGGGATAGTCCATTTCATGAGGTTTCAACCGTTGGGAGGCATAGGCCACCACTTGTCTATGCTGTATAAGGACACACCCCAACCCCTGCTTACTCATATTACTGTACACAATATAAGTCAAGTCAAGATCGGGTATAATCAACACTGGTGCCCTGGTCAACCTCTCCTGCAGCCCAACAAAACTGTGTTCACAATGTTCATTCCACTTAAACGGTTGATCTTTTCGCATGAGCTTAGTCATAGGCAAGGTAATCTGGGAGATATTCTGAATAAATCTCCAGTAGTAACCAGTAAGACCCAGAAAACTCCATATCTCAGCAACAGTTTCTAGCCTCTTCCAGTCTAGCACCGCTTCCATTTTACTGGGATCCATTGATAGCCCTTCTCACAAAATCACACAGCCTAAGAACTTTACTTCTGAGAGCTAGAACTCGCACTTACTCAACTTGGTATAGAGTTGCTTTTCGTGTAATATCTTTAGCACTATTCTCAAATGTTGTTCATGCTCTTCCCTACTCTTAAAGTATATCAAAATATCATTGATAAACACCACCCCAAATTGATCTAGGTACTATCAAAAGACCTGATTCATGTAATCCATGAATAACGCAGGTGCATTAGTCAACCTAAAGGGCATTACAAGATACTCATAGTGCCTATACCTAGTTCTGAAGGCAATCTTCGATACATCTTCTGCTTTTACTCGCAGCTGATGATAACTCGACCTTAGGTTAATCTTTAAAAATACACAAGAACCATACAATTGATCTAGAAGGTCATCTATTCTTGGGAGTGGATACTTGTTCTTGACAGTTATCTTATTCAATTCTCTGTAATCCACACACAATCTCAGACTCTCATCTTTCTTTTTGACAAATATTACTAGAGCTCCCTATGGTGAAACACTGGGCTAGATGAATCCTTTTCAAGTAAGTCTTCAATTTGCTTCTTTAGTTCTGCCATCTCATTTGGGGTCATAAGGTATGAGGCTTTTGATATAGAACCATCTCTAGGCACAATTTCAATCAGAAACTGCACTTCCCTTGCTAGAGGCAATCGACTAGGATCATCCGAAAACACCTCAAGGAACTCTTTTACCAAGGGTATACTTTCTAAAGTTTCTTCTACCTCTTGCTGCATGGAAAAGAATACCATATACCCCTGGCACCCCTTCTCTAGGTATTTCTCAGCTTTAGCCGCTGAGAGGAAGTTCAAATTAGAATTCACATTATCATTATTCTGGGAAGTAGATACACTATTCTCTTATTCCCACAATTAAGCAACACATTATTCACTGTCAACCAATCAAAACCCAAAATGATCTCTAACTGTTATTACACAGTTCAAACAAGCCTCAGCCGTCATAGCATTGACACCTATTAGCGTCGACACTACCAAATCAAATGGCAGTTTATGAACATGCAATCCCAGGCACTTTACACAATCATAAGCAATGAAGGAATATTGCCATGGTTCTTCATTCTACAACTCCTTCCTCTCGTGATTCTTCCTCATGTAAGCTTTCATTTATTTTTCAATTAATATTTTTAGTCTTATTTTATTTTTTATATTACAAGAGCTCACTAGTTGATGCTTAAGGTCGCCAATTGGGATTATCTAAAAAGAAGAATCAAAAACCAAAAACAATATCTAATTTCTGATCATAACCGTTGAAGAAAAGTAAAAAGTATGAAAATGACGATGAGATAAAATACTAAATTGTTTATTGTTGTTTTATTGTAGTGAAAATAATTCTGATTATACTATATTATATTGATTAAAAATCAATAACAAATTTTGAGTATCTAACGTTCCTAAAATTTAGCAACGAAATCAGGTTTGTTGTATCATATTCGAGATTTGCTCAAGTTTCTATATTTGCCAATTTTTAGTATAAATATTCTGATTTTTATATTTATATTTTGAGATTTCCTCAAGTTTTTATATTTGCTTATTTTTACTATATATATTCTTATTTTCCTATTTATATATTATCTTTTTGCAGTTAAAGGATATGTGATGCGAACTATGGGAGTATACGATATCAGTAATATTCCGAATTTTAGGATTAGAGACTTGAGAATAAGCCTGAATTCAGTAGATTACTAAGCCCCGGTTAAGCAAGTGTTCCAAGAGGGCATAATGATATTCCCTAATATTCTGTATATCTTTATGGCATTTAAGGGAATAAAATGATAAAACAAGACAATTGGTGATAATTTGCCAAGTAAGCCAAGGGCTAATTATTCTCCCAATAATTTGGGGCTATTTCAACTAAATGAAGAAAAGAAAGGGAGAATAAATATTTGGGGATAAATATCCCAATTTTAGAACAATTATGGCCAAGTATATGAAGTTTGAAAAGTCAAAAGTGGATATGTATGTAAATTAGTTAATTGAGGAGAGAGGATTATGGAAAATGCTAGAGCAATTATTATTTTCCCCTTTTCTCTCATAAATTTTGCCTATTAAGGGAAATTAGGAGGAAAAATATTTGCTTGGACAATAAGTGTGCCAAGTGTCATTATCTCAAGCCAAGGGATTAATTAAGAGTTTATTAAAGTATGAGTACATGTTCAATTAAGAGTAGAATATAATAAATTGTGCATTTGGTTAGATTAATGAAATGAAGCCCAATTGGTTTGTGAAGAAATTGGTGTCACTTTTGGGCCAAAAGAAGGGAAGTAAATTAGTTCAAATGTGATGAGAAGTTATGACATAATCATAAAGGGATAAGGCTAAATAAAAGACACATGTCATAATTTATTAAAATAATATATTTAAAGAAAAGATGAAGAGATATTATTACAGCTTCATCTTCATCTTTTCCTTCTCATTTTCATCTTTATCAATAAAATAGAGAGAGAGAGAGAGAGAGAGAGAGAGAGAGGAGCTTTGGGAACTTAGAGAAAGGAAAGCTTGCAGAAGGCAAAAATCCAAGGTAAGTACTAGTGATTTCAAGTGTTTTTGTCTTCTAACTTGTGTAAACCCTCTTTTAACCTCTTCTCCTCCATGAATATCATGGTTAGCAAGCAAGATTCCAAGGGAGGAGAGAGGGGGGAAGACATTCTAGAGAGAGAAAGCTTGAGAAATCAAAGGTAACTTCAAGAACCTCAATCCTTTTGGTGTTATGGTGTTGTTGTTGTAGTTCTTGACTTGATTTGTAGATTGATTTGTTGATTTGTAAATTTGGGATGATGAAACCCTAAGGGGTTATGCTTACCAAATTTCTACAAATCATGTTCAAATGGTATTTAAATAGTTAATCATATGATTAGGAGTGAAAAGGAAGGAGGTTTAAAGGTTAACTCAAGAAATCACATTTTCCTTTTTTCTTGGAGCATGTTTTGGCCAAGTCTAGAAACAAGGGAAGGAGCTGGAATTTCATTAATTTGAGGGTTTCATTGTGTTTAGGAGGGAAAATTGTGTAGGGTTGATGTTGATCATGTTGTGAGAAAAGCCCTAGAAAGTGAAATGATAAAAATACCCTTAAAACCCTAAGTAAGGGCTGTCAAGGGAAAAACTGTCATTTGGTAGTGATTTTGAGAAAACTGAGGTCCAAAATGGATTATACAAGCAAAATTGTGTAGGAATAGCCTAAGTCATAATTTTTGAAAAATTACAAAAATACTAGGTATAAAAGGACTTGGAACAGGGACTTGGCCATAAGTATGTTGTTTGAAACATTGAACACGCAGATATGTTATTGTGTTAGCATGAGTTTATGTAATACAAGCATGTCATGCATTAAGCACTTATCTTGCATGCATATTGGTACTGTTTGCAATTGAGATTCTCTCGAATCTCACCCTCCCCCAACCAACCATTTAGACAAGTGATCGCAGGAGCTGTGCTGAGAACAGAAAAGAGGACTGCACGTAGAGAAATGCTATAATGGAACGAAGACGGAAGGATGTCTAATTTCATTAAACGGGTTTGGACACTCTAGAAGCCTTGTGCGGCTACGTTATTTGTAATCATTATGTATAATCCCTGTAAGGAGTTTTTGTAATTGAGCATTTTTTATCAGTATATTTATGTTATTCCTATGTGCCCACCAAACTGCGCGCAAACACTTTGAGAAATGTGGAAATAAGATAAGGACCTTACAATATCTATGGACAATCTACAACAAAGGCATTGGAGAATATTGCTTTGATTAATAGATTTTCTTTTAAAATTTAAAAAATTATAACATAATGTTCTATTATGAGTTTTAAGTGATTAATTTTTTTTAAAATTGTATGATGGTTATCTATAATGTATTGAATTTTGAATACAATAAATATAATTTTTATTTAATATTATTATCTTGTTATTATCGATGATTATATTGTGCCTTATAAAATAAATATTAACAGTAAAAAGTAAATAAATAAATTATAAAAAATAACTATATACAATTAAAAAAAGCCAATATATTACTGTTATTTACTAAAAACTGTTATGCATGCCCTAAATACATTAGGGTTCAAAACCATTATACTTTATGCTAATCATATATAGTGCCTTTATATATGACAATTCAAAATCGTCATGTATGGTGCATAGTCAATAATAACCGTCATATATGTTCGATTATATAGTAGTGAATCAAGATAGGTTTTGTGAATTCAAGCTTAAACCAATTCTATCATAGTTATCTTTTCTAAACTAGGTCGTATTCATATAACTATGATAAACCTTCTTAAGTAATTGGTCTCACTATAATTAAGTTGTTGTCTTTATCTATTAAGCTAGCATAATTTCAAATGGGAATTATTTTTCATTTACCTTGGTAGGTTATATCTTAATAGTGGTAAAACCCTTCCACTACAAATTCAATTAAAGATATAACAAGATTCAGATATAATTAAAATCCTACAATTTTAAAATAATGGGCCTGTTATAAAAATAGAAAACATACAAGAGATAGACATAAGGAAGATAGAGAAGATTAGGGAAAGTTAGAGGAGAGAATAATGAGTTATCTCAAATGTATGTACATTATCCTCTATTTATAAGACTCCAATATTGAAGACTGACCTAAGAGTTACAAGTACATAAAGAAAGGAATTAAGCAACATCATTGTACAATTGGAAGTTATATTAGAATATATACTCAAAACCCTTCATTAGTAGCTACAGGTATAATGCCATTAACCATGAGATGGAATCCTAAAAGTCCATGGAGTTATGAACATCTACACATCATATCATTTATAACACTCCCCTTTGGATGTTCAAAAACAAATATTTTATCTCATTAAAACATTACTTGGAAAAATCCAATGGGATAAAAAACAAATGAAGGATAAAGAATACACAATACATATCAAATATGCCTCGTTAAAAACCTTTCCAAGAAAACCTTATGGGATAAAACATTGATTAAGGAAAAAAAGAGTACATCTCAATCTTTACTTCCCTGGGTGACAATGTCACTCGCTGTAACTAAATCATGTATCTCAAGAGAGCATGATTGAGATATTGATTTCTTAAATGCGAGTGTCATTAATAATTTTTCAAGTTGATCTTCATTTCTTTTGTTTTTTTTGATACATATGAATGCCAAGATAGCTTGGATATTACATACTACGATGCAAAAGAAACATCAAAAAGGTTGAAGAAGATATCCCTTGAGGATATGACCATATCCGGAATGGGGAAGTGGCAAGACTACCAGACTTTGAACTAAGTGATAGGCATCCTTTACTAAGAAATCAGCGCAACTGATTGTATCCTGTGGTGCATATCAAAGTTCAATATCCCTTTCTGAGTAGAGAAAATCTCTAACTGCATTAATCTCTGACCTCAATAGATGATTAAAACTGCCATCTCGCATGACCAAGTGATATGCATCAAGGGAGTCTATATAAGCCACAACTTTGTGAAATCCATATTGCTTGCATAATTGGAGACCTGTCAATAAGGCAAGAAGTTCTACTGTTGTCGGTGGAACAAACCCCAGCTTACGCTGAAATTTTAGGACCCAGGTACCCTGATCATCTCAAACTACTCCTCCACATGTTGCATTACGGTGATTAGTGACTGATCCATCTGTGTCTAGCCTAACATACCCCTCTAGTACAAGTTGCCAATTGCAGTCCTCCACATCGTTGGAACAAAAAATTTGATGCTTCAAAGTGTCAAAAAAATTGGATTCCATAAGCTGATACATGCTACTATGCACAAGCTCATTAGCTTGAGCTTGAACTCCTTCCATGACTCCCCTACATCTGTTCTTCTATAATAGCCAACAAGGGGATACTGAAGATCTTAACCCACTGCCACCGATGAAAATAAGTTTTTCCCAAAGAGGAGGACATATTATCCTTAATCCAGACCTGCAAATTAGAACGAAAAAATCTAAAATGAGAGATAGGATGAAGAAAATGTAACCATACATCTCTCACAATTTCACAGTCATGAAGAATGTGTAAAATGGTTTCTATGCGGTAGCACTCAAAATGGCACTCCTTACTTAATGGTAAATCTCTCATTGCTATAAGAAGTTGGTAGGTAGTCTCTCATAAATGACCTACCAAAAAAACATATTCACCTTTTCCAGAACGGGTAATTTCCATACCTTCTTCCACAGTATCGGTCCATTCCTATCCTATTGGATAGCTAGGAAATTATAAGCAACACAAACACTGAATGTGTCATATGAAGCGTTTCTCTAACAGAAAGGATTACCTCTACTTCCACATGGTGGATTAACCTGAACTATAATATTAATCACCCATTATGGGAGAAAATCTCCACTTTAATATGTTCCACACACCATTTGCCAAGACAAAGTCCCTTGGTTTGGCCCCTGAATTTATATTATGGAAATTGTGATCAACAAAATGTATGAGAGGTTCCTCAAGCGGTGTCCATAAGTCCCACCAGACATTGGTTGTAGTTCCACTTTGCAGATTTCAACCAATTCCTCGATAGAAGGTGCCCCAAACGATAGTTATACTATGCCATACAATAAAGGAGTTTTACTTCTTACAAACCATCGGATAGTCACTATCTCCACACCCATATTTCCCTCTTTAACATCTAATCCACATGTCTTCCGTTCTTGTGAGCAAACCCCAAAAAAGCTTCATGATAAAAGCAATATTTTGTCGGCGTAGATCTTTAATGCCCAAACCCCTATCTTCCTTAGAAAATTTGATTTGATCCCAGGAAATGAGATGTATATTCCTACCATCTTGTCCTTTGTTCTAGATGAAATTATGACTCACTTTCTTCAGGTCCTTTAATACGCTTTTAGGCAAAAGCATGTTTGCATATGATAGCTAGGCAAAGCTAACAAAATAAATTTCACCAAAACCGTTCTACCTGTCATGATAAGAAATCTACCTTTCTAGTTAAATAACCGCTTCTTTGCCCTGTGAATGATCAGAAAATAGATGGCGTTGGTACATCTATGATATAGAAGTGGCACACCAAGATATTTATCAAGGTCACTTGTAATCCTGATTCCCAGATGATGACTGAGCTCAAGAGCTCGATTAAAATTTACATTCCTAGAGAAGAAAGCCTTAGATTTGTCAAGCTTATTTGATGTCCTAAAACCTCACAAAAGGATTTCATAGTTGCTTTCATAAGCTCAATCTGATCCTTGGTAGCTCCCCAAACAAGAAAAGATCATCAACAAAGAATAGATGAGAAATGGGTGGGGTGTGTCTATTGAAAAGCAGTCCCTTCCAATTACCTTCCCAGACTTCCTTACTGATCAATTGACCCAAGCGTTCCATGTAAAGCACAAATAAGTAGGGACTAGGTGGATCACCTTTGTGAATTCCTTGTGTAGGTTGGAACACAGGTGATTTAACTCCGTTCCAAAGAATTTTCATTGATACCGAGGATGTACAACCATGATAAGATTCACTATCTCATCTCGAATCCCAATACTGAGGAGAGTAGATTGAAGAAACTTCTAATCGACTCGATCATAAAATTTTTCCATGTCAACCTTAATTGGCACTATTCCTTTTTTCCTCCTTCAACTCCTCATTATATGAATAGCTTCTTGAGCAAGAATGATATTGTCACTGCTTTGGCGTCTTGCAATAAAAGTACATTATTGGGGTTGGATCAAATATTGCATTACTCTCTTCATTCACTTTGCAATGATCTTAGTGATAATCTTGAAAATGACATTGTAAAGAGAAATAGGATGAAAACCTTTTTTGGATTATGCCAAACCTGGCGAATAAGTTCACAGACCTTATCTCCAATATGCTCCACTGAGCTTAGAAGAAGTGTGCCTGGGACCATCAGGGCCAGGAGATTTTAAAGCACCCATCATATAAGCAGCATTCTTGATTTCAATGTCATCCACACTTTTATGGATCAACACCTCATCCCTGGCTTGCAGTGGTGGAAAATATGTAGTCCAGTCTATGGAATCAAGAACTTGAGCATCTCTAGTATAATGGTCTTAAAAAAACCATGTAGCCATCTCTCTTAATTGATCCGGCTCAGTAATCCAGTTTCTTTCTTCATCTTGGAGGGCCTCTATGCATTGTTTTTTCCTCTTAATCAATGTTAAGGTATGAAAAAATCTGGTATTCTTGTCACCCTAAGCAAGCCACTTACACATAGATCTTTTATACTGAAGTAATTCCTCTTATGCACTTAGCTTGCTATACTCTTGCCAAAGTCTTTTCTCAAGTTTGAACAAGCTATTAGAGGTATTATTTTGTCTAGCACATCTATACCCTCCAATCATTTGAGAAGATTCATTTTTTTCTTTGGAAGGCTACCAAGAACACTAGAATTCCATTGAGTGGCCTCAGCTTCAAATCGGATTCTTCCCTGTCCCCAATTCATATTTTCCCAGGATCTACAAACCACTTTAGAAAAGCTATCTTCCAATGCCCACATAGCATAATAACTGAAATGATGCTTGGCATGTTGAGCTGAGGAAGTAGTACTATTTGAGGCTAGAACAACCCGGTGATATGACTTATAACAAAGTTGGTGAAAGACCTTACTGTGAGGAAGGGTTAAGTCCCAATCGAGATTGCCAAATACCCAATCCAGTCTTTCTTTCACCCCTTGTTTTCCCCTAGTGAAACGCTCACTAATAATGAGTATTTCCAACAAATTTAATTAGAAATACAATTTGAGAATTGTTTCATAGATCGAAAAGAAGGATCAGAACCTCCTACTTTATCTGTCAGATCCAAGAAAGCATTAAAGTCCCCAAGGACCATCCAAGCCTCCTCAGTAGTTTGTGCAATATCTTGTAAAGAGCACCACAATACTCTCTTCTGCTGACCCCTGTGTCTCCATAGACAAAAGTGATAAAAAAAGAATCACTTGTTCGCTTATCAAGCAATTTATAGTGAATAAGTTGAGTGGTGGAGAAGAGTCACTCCACATGAGTAGTATCTTTATCCCATAAAATCTAGATGCCCCTAGCAAAACTAGTGGCCTCCAATCTAATCCAATTACTAAAACCATATTTTTGGTTGATAGCCTCAGCCCTATTACCACTAATATGAGTTTCAATCAAATACAAAATATCAATATTATTATTTTTAACTAAATCTTTAACAATGCAAGGAAAATTCCTATTCCCAACAACCCTACAATTCCAAGAAGATATTATCATAATAATAATACTGGAAAACAAAATTACTAACACTTATGGTCAGCAAGAGTTCCTTCTACTTGTGTGCTATGCTCCCCCAAACCATTTTGGTCCCCTGCACTTAGTTGAACATCCATAAAATCATCTCCAATATCATCATCTAAGGATGTTGATATTGAAGACATAAGAGGAGTTCTTTGAACAATGCACATACTCTGTGCACATTTCTCCTTGACAAATGCATCAGGTGGGTTTGTTGCATTTTCGGTTGGTCCTTCCAATAATAAGTTAGGTGTATTATGGGTTCACGATCACTATAAGGTGTTAGAATTGCATTAGCTCCAATTTGGGTTATTTGATTCCATTTAAGCAAGAAACAGTAATTGTTTCACTATATTATGGTTCACCACATTATCCAAATCTTCAATGTACTAATATATTATAGTTTGCTAGTTTAGAAAATGAAAGGAGAGTCTTTCCACTGATAGTGATTTGTACTCAATGTCAAGCCTAAAACATCCCTTGATAGCTTCGCATTAAAGTATCTTACATCATGGTACATCCTAATATCATTATGAACCATAACACCTATAGTAGATGAAAATTCATAATAAAAGGTTGCAATAACTTGATCATGTCCTCTGCAAACATGTTACAATAAATATCTGATTAGTTCTCCCTTATTGCGTCTCTCCATGCTACAATAAAATATGTGATCAGTTCTCGCGTGTTACGTCTCTCCATACTAATATGTGTATGATATTTCAAGAGTAAGTAGGGACTAGAAGGTATGATTGTTTTGAGCCATTTATTGTTTTATTATGTAACTGGGAAATTGTCTACGGGCTCTGTCTCATTTTTTATTTACTTGGGCCACGTTGTTTTGATTTCTAGAAAGCTATTCAAGCTAAATAATGATTTTTGCTTTCTAACTATTTATTTAGTTCTCTGTTTTGTATATAATTTAATTTTTGCCTCATTTTAATTGTTTAAATTAAAACAATGTTGATTTTGGCAATTTTCACATTCTAAAAACCATTTGCAAAATCATTATTGTGTGTTATCTAATTGTCTAAATATTTGGATAATTCATTTTGAGAAATTATTTAATAATTCGAATTTTGCAAAACCTAATTTAAGTTGAAATATGAAAAATTAATTTTCAAACAATATTTTTTGGTGCATGAATTACTGGGAGGATTTAATTTAGTTATTTGATCACTTTTTTATTATATTATTTGCTTAATCCCTCTATTGAGTTGTGCATATCTTGGATCTCAATGCACTCACAAAATATTTATGACTTGCATGCTTCCTTCTTAAGGAGTAGCCACAATATCCTTTATGTTGCATGTATTATTAACCACATATGGACTTATAAAATATCAAATTGTAATTGAATATGCAATCATAATTGATCTTTGCCCAAAGGTAGACAATTATAAGTGTATATTTAGTTAGGGTAGGATGGAATTGCTTCATATTTTCTAAATTACTCACAAGTATTGGGAAATGTAATTACATTCTAGTTTCATCAATTTAAAATAAATGCATGTTATACTAACTTCTTTACCCACAAATAGAATTTAATGATACGTATTTATAAATTGCATGCTTCATTGACATATAACATGCATACATGGCAAGGTTGCTATGATTATCTCAATCATTTTGTGAGCTAACTTGACTCTCCAAATTGTATCACCATTTTTTGTCTCTAACATCATTGATGATGCCAATACATACTCTGATTAAAGGGAAGATATTGCTTTACAGCTCGGTTTTTTGAATACGAACTTTGTCTTGGACACAGATAGGCCTCCTAAACCCAATTATAAATCGAGATGGGAAATTAAATATCACAAGCATTGGAAGAAGACGAATCGTATGTCTATCTCAGTTATATAAACAAGAATCATAAGTAGCAATCGTGGAGCAATCCATAAATGTGATACTGCTAAAGAATACCTGGAGGCTACAGATAAGCAATTCAAACTTGCAGATAAGCATATAGGAGGATCCATCATGTCGGAGCTGTGCGTCATGAAGGTTACAAGTATTAGAGGAATTATGCAACACATTATGAAAGCGAGAAACCTATCCTCTCAACTAAAGGCTTTCAACATGGAACCAACCGAACAATTCTTGGTGCATTTAGTTTTGAACTCCCTTCCTCCATCATATAACGCCTTTAAGATATCCTACAACACATAAGGAAAAGCGATCAGTAAATGAATTACTCTACATGTGTGTGTAGGAAGAAACTAGGCTTCTTATGAGTGGAAAGGGTTCCACCTAAAGAATCTCATCTAGTGGAAGGTACCAATAGGGCTGGTAACAAGAATAAGAATGTCAAAAAGAAAATGAAGAATAGAATTCATATTGTGCCTACCATCAACAAGAAGAATGTCATATGCTTCTTGTGCAAGAAGGGGTATGTAATATCTCAGATTTTGAGATTAGAGGATTGAGAATAAGCCTGAATCAAGTGGACTGTTAAGCCCCAATTTAATAAGAGTCACAGGAATGAGGATTTGCTGCCAATGTATTTTTCTAGCATGACAGTCTTCTTGTAGCCTATTTTTAAATAGGCAAATGATGTCCAAAAATTGTGAAATTTTACAAGATGAAAGTAGACATCCCAAGCTTTAATTTGATTGCTAATATGTGATTTTTGGACGTGAGGATTGAGAGGTATGATTTTTTTCAAAGCTAGACCTTGTTTCTGGAACCAATTCTGGAACAGGTAAGGTTTAATGAATTTCTGGGAATTTTGAGCTTTCAATTGGCTAAAGGCTATATTTTTCCTTGAAACTAGACTCCATAAGGGTTTCATAGCCTTCGAAATCACTCTAATTGAATTTCTACAAATAAAGTTATGATTTTTCAAAAGTTGGTCAGAAAATCTGCCAGAATTGCCAACTATTGTGAATTTGGAAAAAAAATGGTAACGGAAATTGTGTAAATTGTGGAATAAAGTAAAAGCCCATATTTTTCCTTTATTGGTGGATATTTGCTGCCAAAATATTAAGGGAGAAGGAAAAATAATTACTTGGATAATAAATATGCTAAGTGTCATTATCTTGAGCCAAGGGATTAAACAAGAATTTATTAAAATATGAGCACATGTTCAAATTAGCATAAAATATAATATTTGGGGAAATGGATGAAGTAATTAAAGAAACCAAATTGGTTCATTAGGGACACCAAGGTGGCGTCTTTTTGGGCCAAAGAGGAGGGAAAAGAATTAGTCAAGAAGCAAGGCAAATGGTCATGATAAGTGAGGAAGAGATAAGCCAAAGTACAAAAGCCCATGTCATAAATCCAACATAATAATATATATTAAAGTTGGATGGAGATATTATTAAAAAACTTCCTCATCTCTTTCCTCTTCATTTTCACTTCCTACACAAAAAATAGAGAGAGAGAGAGAGAGAGAGAGAGAGAGCTTTGAGAACTTGGAGCAAGGGAGAGCACAAGAGGCAAAATGAAAGGTAAGTCTTGCGATTTCAAGAGCTTATGCCTTCTATCTTGAGTAATTCTTCTTCTAAGCTCTTGTTTTCCATGAAAAACCATGTGTAGTAAGCAAATCTTCAAGGGAAAGGAGAGAAAGTTGGAGGATCAAGAGGTAACTTCAAGAACTTCAATTCCTTTGGTGTGTTGTTGTTATTGTTGTTATGGTTCTTGTCATGATTTGTGATTTCATTGATGATTTTGTAAGTTTGGAATGTTGAAACCCTAAGGGGTTATGCTGCCCAAATTTCCTCAAAACATGTCTAATAAGTGTTTAAAAGGCTTAACAAGTTATTGAGAGGAAAAAGGAAGGAGCTTTAAGGGTTAGATCACAAAACTCACATTTCTCCTTTTTAAACTTAAGTTTTGGCCAACTCAAGAAATAGGGGAAGGAATTGGAATTTCAGTAATCTGATGGTTCCATTGTGTTCAGGAGGGAAAATTGTGTGGGGTTGATGTTGATCATGTTGTGAGAAAAGCCCTAAAAAGTGAAATGACAAAAATACCCCTAAAACCCTAAGTAGGGGCTGTCAAGGGCAAAATTGTCATTTGGTAGTGATTTTGTGAAAACCGAGGTCAAAAATGGATTCTACATGCAAAACTGTGTAGGAATAGCCTAACTCAAAATTTCTGGAAAAGTACAATCGAACCGGGTAATAAAGGGCTTAGATCAGGTCCCTAGGGGCATTTTGGTAATTTTGTTGTTTTGGACTAATATAACCAACCAAAGTAATTTGGAAGAGCTTAAAGTGATACATGAATGGGTATTAATCTAATTCTTGTAAACCTGGAATTTTAGAACCAAACAGTTGTGGCCAGGCCGGATCAAGACAGTTAGACGATTAGGCGAGAAAGGGCTATTTCAGGTAATAAGTCTCTCTTTCATATTCCATGTAATTGTCTATATGCTTTGTTTATGCCATTTTCCGTTATATGAACAATGTTTTGCTTGGAGGGGTAATTGTGTGTGAAGGTACACTTTGCTGGTTGTGAGCAAAAACCCAACTGAGGTGTTTACGGGTAGTGGGCCTGGTGTGTGTGGAGGCACACTTATCCAATTGTGGGGAACCAGCCCTGACTTATGTGCACATGATGTATTGTTTGTGTTATGTTATATTACATGGTGTAAAACATATCTATCTGTTGCATTTTATATGACTAACTGCATGTTACTACTGAGATTCTCTCGAATCTCACCCTTTCCATAAATGTATAAAGTTTACAGCAGCAGAAAACGGCTCTGAAGGCATGATTGTATTTATCAGCGATTGAAGGTTCGAGTCAAGATTGAGTAAAGACGTCGGTTATCTGAGGACTATTTTTATTATTCCAAGGTCTATAAGTATTATGTATTCAACCCTGTGGAGAAAACTTGTAATATAATCAAGTACTTTATATCAATATATTAGTATATTTATATTATTCTTGTGTTGCTCACCAAATTGCGCTCAAATACTCTGGAAATGTGAAAATGAGATTAGGGCGTTACAGGGCACATGAATGACGAGTGCCTCAAGAGGAAGGCATGACTTAATCGTAAAGATATGTACATGTCATGTGTTGCTTTATATCTTATTATGTCGGTGTTAGTAATCATATTGGGGGATTGATACAAGTGTAATGATCAACATTTCTATTATCATGCAAGGTTTTCTAAGCACTAGACCTCCACATGTCTAAGACGAAAGGGCCCTTTTAGGAAGTGGGAAGGGAGATCCTATGAAGGCAATTGGAACTTTTCAAAATGTTTTTCTGAATGAGTATTCTAGACCTTCATAATTGTTTTTACATTCCTTCGTACATTAGAAATTTGATTTTCATGTTAAAACTCATTCCTTTCAATTACAGCAAATCAAATTTTGACATCATCAAATCCTCTTGCAAATAAATACTATAATTGAAATGAATGAGTTTTAACATGGAAATCAAATTTTTCAACTAATAATGAATGTAAAACAATTATGAACGTCCAAAACAGTCTTATTCGGAAAAACGATTCAAAAAATTCTAATTACCTTCACAGGATTTCCTTCCTACTTTTTGAAATGACTCTTTCCTCATTGGGACGTGGAGGCTAGTGTTTAAAAAACAAACATGATAGTAGAAATGTGGGTCATTCCACTCATATTAATTCACCAAATATCATGCATTGTTAACACCAACATAATAAGATTTGGAAACAACACCCAACATAGATATACTTTTACAATCAAGCCATGTCTTCCTCTTGAGGCACTCATCCCTCATATGCCCCTTCTTGTAGAAGAAGCATTAGGCATCCTTGTTGTTAATGGCAGGCGATAATTCTTCTCTACTTTTTCTTTTTATCATTCTTATTCTTGCTGCTAACCCTATTGGAACCTTCCAGCAGACGAGCTTTTTGGGTGTGCCCTTCCTACTTAAAGCGGCCTAGTTTCCTTCTACACATATATGGACAGTAATTCATTTACTAACCCCTTCTCCTTATGTGTGTTGCAGGATACCTTAAAGGCTTAATATGATGGAGGAAATTGCACCAAGAACTGTTAGAGGTCAATTCCATATTGAAGGATTTAAGTTGAAAGGATTTGTCTCACATTTTCAATATGCCCTGCCTAATTCCACCTATACTTATAAGGTTTATGGTGCTTAGATCCAACATTATAGAGCCTTCCATTTGCTTATCTATGAATTGAACTACCTATCAATAACCTTCAGGTATTCCTTAGCAGTATCACATTTAAAGATTGCTCCCCGTATGCCTATTAGGATCCTTGTTGTTTTAAGTGAGATTAGACAAACAATTGGTCTCTCCCAATATTTGTGATATTCAATTTCCTATTTGTGCGATTTATCATTGGGTTTAGGAGGCCCATTCGTATTCAAGACAAAGTCCATATTCGAAAAGGCCAAGCTGCAAAGAAACATCTTCCCTCCAATTAGGGTAGTTAGTACCATGTAGCATAATTTAGTTCTTGGTGTCAATAATTGTATTAGGGACAAAAAATGGTGCTACAATTTAGAAAGTCAAGTTAGCTCACAAAATAATTGATACTCCCTCCGGTCCTAAATATAGGACAAAGTTTGTAGTGCAAATTGCACTACAAACTTTATCCTATATTTAGGACTGAAGGTAGTACTATCACAATAATTGTGCCATGCATGCATGAGTTATACATCAATCAAACATACAACTTATAAATACATATCTCTAAAATTCTACTTGTGTGTGGGCAAAGAAGTTAACAAAACATGTATTTATCTCAAATTGAGAAAACTAGAATGTACTTGCATTTCCTAATACCTATGGGCAACTTAGAAATTATAAAAGAATTTCATCTCACCTTAGTGAAATATATACTTATAATTGTCTACCTGCAAACAAGGAACAACTATAATTGCATATTTAATTACAATTTGTTATTTTATAAGCTCATTATAATGTGTGTAATAGAAAAGATGTTGTGGCTACTCCTTAAAAAAAAGCAAAAAGAGTACAAATCATCATTATCATGTAAGTGCATTGAAACCCAACATATGTACAACTTAATGGAGAGATTAAATAATTTAATCAACAACAATGACTAAATAACTAAATTAAACTCTCCCACTATTTTATGCATCCAGAATATTGTTTTAAAAATTAATTTTGCAATGTTTCACCTTCAATTGAGTTTTGTAAAATTCAAATGGTTAAATAATTTCCCAAAAATATATTATCCAAATACTTAGACAATTAAGTAACAAACAAGAATGATTGTACAAAACTATTCCATAATGTGAAAATTGCCAAAATCAACTATTGTTTCTTAATTTAAATAGTTAAAATGATGAATCAAAATAAATCAAATATAAAACAGAAAACTAAATAAATAACAGAAAGCAAAAGAATCATTTATTTAGCCCAAATAGCTTTCTGAAAAAAAATAAGAATAAGAAAATACTTAGGTCAAATTCATGATATTTGATATGTAAAGTTCTCTAATCACATATAGTTATGTGTGCTATTTTTTATTTAATATCATTTAACTATAAACTCACAAATTGGAAAACTTGACATGATATATATCACAACTTGATGTAGGTATGATATACAAAAATAACGTGGCCCAAGTCAACAAAAAAGGAAACAAAACCCACAAAGAAATTTCCCGAAGAATAATGCAGTAAAAGGCCCAGAATTAATTTTTTTCTTTGATCAAACATAAAACAATACAGGTCCAAAATAGTGGCAAAAACTTATTCAAAAATCTGAACAAACCCAAACACAGAGGCCCAAGCAAAAGACTATGAAATTCTAGAAAGGGAAATTATTAAATAAGCACAAGCCTAAGATCCTTACAGCCCAGAACGGAACAATCCGAAAAATAAAATAAAACAAATGGAAAACGAACCCAAAATTGCCTCGGCCCAGATACCGAATAAATGATAAGAAGAAAAATTTTAAACATTTCAAGCCCAAACAAACTCAGCCCCCCAGCATAACTAAAATAAACAAAAGTACCCAAGCCCAAAATGCACCCGGCCTAATTCCAGAAAAAGTGAAACGCTCCTCCCCCTGGGTTTACATCAGATAAGGGAGGCCTCATCAATCATCATGGCACTCGCCCATCCGGATCCCTAAACCCTGACCCACAACCCGAACGTAAACCCAAACGGAGCTGCCGCATCCCGCGATTCCAAGTGCAGTTTTTCAACGTTCCAGAGCTCGAAATCCGACGACTTCAACGGCGGCGAACACGCAAACAATTTCAAAGCAAAATGTGGGCAATGATCTCACAGAAACATGCCAAAATAACGACAATATTCTCCCAAATTATAAGCCGCTTTTTAATTAATGCTAAACTCGTTCTCACAAGAATGGCAAAAAAAAAAAAGAATGGCAAAAAAAGAAGTCGTTCGGGCAATACCCAAAAACTAAATAAACTATGAAGCTATAATTTAAAATCACTACAAATTTCTAAAATTACCCCTAAAATAATGGTTTGAACAGACTATTTAAAACCAAACCGGATCGGATCGGCCGGTTTAGCTCGTGAACCCACGAACCGGTGGTCCAACCAGTCCAGTTTGAGGGATGAACCATGCGGATCGGTTCACCCATTTTTTAATTTTTTTAAAAATCGTTTTTTATTAACTTTATACAGAATTTCTTATAAATAAACCTGAAATATTTACTTTCTCACCGGTTTAACCCCGGTTTATCTCCAATTTGACTACCTAACTGGCCCACTAACCCTTAATCCAGTGCCCCGACTGATTCGGTTTTCAGTACCTTAGGTTTGAAAAACCCTTTCCGTGAGTCGAAACAAAACATCTCTCACATATTTACCTTATAAACCAAAACATCTCTCACATATTTACCTTATAAACCGTAAAAACTATTATCTAAAACTAATACAAATACACACTATCTAACAACTAATTAAAACATGAAACTGCCCTTATAAGTCGCCACAAATTTTTAAGAATTAGCCCTAGTCTAGTAATTTGTGTCTAGCTATTTATTTATATCTAAGTTCTACATGAAAATCACCCATAAATTTAATTTAATGAAAATCAACACGAAGAACACAAAAATAAATGTAATTGACAGAAATCAAAATATGCTCATAAATAGTAATCCATAAAAAATCAAAACAGGAGTAGACAACTAATTTCCTAGTTGGATTACGTCATTACCCCAACTGAGTAATTTAGAAACACATAATTAAATTGATAAAAACAACATCATTCTAAAATCCCTAATTATGATAAACAACTCCAAGAAATTAAATTGTAAACAGAGAGAAGAAAAATCAATCCAGAACTATCTAATAGACTTGCAGTCCGCACACAAGATGCTTTTAAGAGTACGCTATACTTGGCTTCTGCTGACAGTTTTTTTTTTCTTAAAAAAAAAAATTATACAGTTTCTTCTTTTGAAAAAAAAGAATCTCTAGGCTGTTGTCACTTTCAGCATCACTATGATCTACAAAATTTCAAACACATCCCCTGGTGACATATCCATGGGATGATGCCGCGTAGACAACTATAATATGTTAATAATTTATTCACGTATTGGACCACTTTAGTTGCATTTAGTATCAGCACCAGAAATAGTGTATCTTAACCTGTGAACAGTATGAAATGAATCCAATTTCTCTTATCCTTTTTGATAAACTAAAAGACATACAGTCTTGAATGAATCCAATGACGGATTATAGGGCTAGATCTGCACGAGTTGGGACTGCAGGCACAAGGAAATTGCCAAAGGGTGAATCAAAGATCCTGTAGTTTCCAGTGCACCCATCTGCTTGTGCTTGTGCTATAGCAAAGTTTTTGGCCTGTTGAATTCTGAAATTGGATCCACTCATTTCAACCACAGCAGCCTGGATATGACAGATGAAGTTGGGAATTATAATACTAAAACAGTTTTAACGATTAAAAAATATTGAATAAGCCTCAAGCACAAAAATCCATAAACAGGGATAAACCTGCAATCCACCTGCTGGTGTTGTAGCTTTCTCGTTCTTTTCATCAGATGAAGAAGCTACATTCCTGAAAGTAAGTAAAACGGACTCAGAAATTTGCCTTTTTTTTCCTATTTGAAATTCAGAGTTTCAGGAGAAAGAGAAAGCTGATTGAACATCAACGTATATCTTCGATTAAACTCATAGTAAAGGTGAGAGTGTGTGAGTTTTTGAGAATCTAGATTACTTCTTGCTATAACACAGAAATACGCATCAAAAAGCTCAATGACGATATGAAACGTTATTCTCTCTATCGAGACGAACGAACCACGAAAATATTGTTTCTCATAAGAATCCACAAGGAGAACAAGTTCTCGAATTGATTTCGTAAAATTGGAGACGAAGAAAGAAAGGGATTATTAATTCAAAAACAGATAAACAGATAAACGGCGGGGACGTCAGTGATTTACCGGCGAGGCGGTGGCCGATGATCGGTCTTCAGTCTCTTTGATGCGGACGCCATTGTCTATCCATGTGGCTTTCTTTCTCGAATGGTCCAACATAATTTTACTTTCCGTGCCGAAAAATGTAGGCCCATAGGCCTTGAAGCCCACTCAAATCAAGGCAAAATCAATAGGAAACTTGAAACCTTAATGAAATCCTATTAAAAAACAAAGAATCACCACATACATGAGAACTTTTGTATACAGCCGAACTACCAGTCCATTTGTGCTCTGGCCCATTAACAAGCACCAATTTTAATCCTATCTGGCATTTATCTCATTTACATTCATCTCAAAGAACCTAATCCACCATCCGCTTTAGCACTAACCACCCCTAGTTTTAGCACTAACGGCCCTATTTTAGCACTAGGCCGGAAAAGTCTTTGATTCCATCATTATATTTTGGGAAATTTTCATTACAGGACTACAAGACAAAATTAATTTAAGTCAAGGACCAAAATATTTTAAAATTTCACTGTAGGACCAACAACTAAAATGAAAATAAATTTTATAGGTAAAAAGACAGTAATGCCCCTTGCTTTATTTCTTTTTCAAAAAAATGTTTGATCATCGCAGAAGTTTCGGCCGCCAACTCCATCGTTCGACGACCAGAGCTCCGATTACCGAAAAATTAATGTTTTGTTCATAGGAGGATTTTCCTTGTTCATAAAAAGTATAGTCATGGACAAGTGTGCAACTCTTCATGACCAAGTGAAAATCCTTCTATGAACAACATATTAATTTCCAGTGGTCGGAGCTTCGACAACCAACCTGAGCAACCACCATCGGCTGGTCGTCGGAGCTATGATCACTGAAAATTAACGTATTGTTCATAGAAAGATTCCACTTGTTCATGAAGAGTTGCTGACTTATTCATGAATAATAGAATTATGAACAAGTGTGCAATTCTTCATAAACAAGTGAAATTCTTTTATGAACAACATATTAATTCCAAGTGGTTAGAGCTCCGGCTGGTCGGCATCGAAGCTCCAAGGCTACCGATGGTCGCTCCGGCTTAGCAACAGCCAGTGACCTATTGTAGGGAGAGTTTTTGAATCTATCAACATATTTTTTTTAGCACTAACCACTGCTATTTTTGGCAAGGAGAGTCTTTGAATCCGTCAATGTTTTTTTTAAGAAATTCTTATATGAACATGGTGCACCTCGTCATTTGTGCGGTACCCAATAAAATCACACAATATCCATCTCATTAAATCCAAAGTGAGAGAGGGGGGTTGTTGGAGAAAAATTTTTAAATGACGTAAATGAGGAAAGAGAAGAAAAATTAAACATAGAGGATTTAATGAAATCAATGTGATGTGATTTTATTTGGTAATGCACAGATAACGTGGAGCACCCAGTTCATGCAACAATTTCTCTCTCTTTTTTAGCACTAAGCACCCCTATTTATACATTGGATAGAGAGATATTGACGATATATGATAAGAATTATCTCACATTTTATCCACTGATGGATAAGATAATATGATTATATTAGGAATATAACCATCTCAATAAGATATTTTGAATTTGGGATGATATATTTTAAATATGATCCGTTAAAATTTAAATTATATTAAATTAACTATTAATTAATTTAAAATTATTTAATCCAACTAAATAGTCTCATTAAAGGGGAAATTAGGGAGTGGGACCAAGTGGGAATAATATTTGGTTGAGATGGCCTTAAAAATTATAATTATTTAGAAGGACTAAATCCTCTCTCCTACCATATCCTATAATCTTCCCACTATTTCAAGAAATAATCAAGATTTATTCAAAATAATTCAACCTAATTTAAAGTTTAAATCCAAGAAGTAATTCAAATTAAATCAAATTCATAACCAACAGTCCAGTGCTAATCTGAGTAATGAGCCTATCAAGATCATAAAGTTTAACATTTCATTCTTTAGGAGTAAATTGAATCCTCTTAATTAATAAAATTATAAATTTAGAAGAAACGTAATATTAAATATTGAATAATTGTTCATAATATGTCCTCCCCTATAATTTTGATGCTCACTCAACTAATCAAAAATCACATTAAGATTATACAAAACAAATGATATAGACTCCAAATAAACACACATGCCAACATGTTCCAATGACATGAATATATTAAGTCTTAATATGAAAAAAAATTGATGCGCTATGTTTTATTCTTATAAGTTATGGATAAGTTATATATTATTAATTATTATATTATTTTTAAAAATTTGTAATTACATTAATTAAGAAATTTATACTTAAGGACTGAGATTAAAATGACATTAAGTAAAATAATAACATGAAATCTTTAGGGAAAAAAAGTAAGAATATGAGGCAGCATATAAAAATCAAAGTTCATGAACCTGGACCGGGTATTGAACCGGTCAGAGTACTGAGTTAAGGGTTAGTGGGTCAAATCGGGGCCAAACTAATAAGAAATTAAAGATTTTAGACTTATTAAGATGAAATTCTAAAGAAAAGTTTTTTAAAAAAATTATTTTTTCAATCGGACCGGTCTACCCACTAGTTCGCCAGTTTCCAAACCGGACCGGCCAGTCCAGTCTAGGTTCATTAACCCTAATAAAAATATAAGAATATGAAATAAATAAAGAAAAATATGTTCCAACTTTATGAGTTTAATAGACTAAGTATTCAGAAAGCCTAAAAGAAAAAGTCTTATTGATTAAAAATGATAAAAAGTAAACAAATTAATGTTGTTTGTTAATTTAATTATTTAGAATTAGGTTTTTACTTTAAGTTCAAAATAGTTTAAATTATTTCAAATAAATCTCAATTATTTCATGAAATAATAGGAAAATAATAGGATGTGGTGGGAGAGAATATATGAGGTTTAGGTAGAGGTAATTTAGTACTTTTTTAATTTATATTTTTTATTTGATCCGGATAAATATCATTCGCATTCCGCTGTCCTCTCAAATCCTCTGCTCATTAAATATCTCAATCAATCAAAGCATGCATCCCAAATCCAAAATCAGCACTTCTTCTAATATAGGATATAAGCCACTTAAACTAATTCACCCAAAAAAAAAAGACAGCAAACTCATTAAATTTGTTTTAAATTGAAAATAAATCCAACTTTAACATATTAAATAAATTTTTGGAAGAGATAAAAAATATAAAGAGTCACATTGAAATATTAATTACATGGGTAATATTGATAAATAAGTGTTAATTACTCTCTAGCTAACTTATATTGTAAAAATAAAAATTCTTTTAAAAGTGACTTATAATATAAACTAGAGATAGTATTTACTTATTTTTATGTCAGGATTTCATTTTCAACACATTATTTTTTGAAGGCTCTTTATGGTCATTGAAGATCGATGATTATTTTGAATGTTGCAGGTCAGTGCATTTAATGGTGGATATAATTTAAGTGTATTGTACTGAGAGGGGGGACTTTATGTATGTATATATCATATGTATATCTAATATTGTTGACCTGCAACCTATGGCCGGGATCATATTATCAGCTCTACTAACAATGAGGCACTTTTTGGGGAAAAAGAGTCTTCCACGTCTCCTTTCACTTCATTTCCACTTAATTTCTCCACCATTGGATTAATTTTTAATGGTTGAGATTCATTCTATAAAAATATTATTACAATTTAATATTTAATATTATAATAATATTTTTAATATAATATAAAATTTCAACAATTAAAAATCAACCCAATGATTAAGAAATTAAGTGGAGAGATGAGTTAGTGGATACACTCACATGAAAACAATGGGGAACTTGAAGTGAAGTATTAAAACAAAGTCAAAAGCTCGCTTAATGATGAAATAATTGGGGAAAAAAAGACCAAAACAGATTAGAGGGCTCTCCTAGCCAACAAACCTATATATATCTAGAAGTCTTCTTGCCTATTCAAAAATTCATTAATGTGGATATTCCACTACCGAGTTAAGACTAATTGCTCCAGAGTTAAAAGTTTTCAGAAAAAAAAAAACATTTGAATTTTTTAAGCTCTACGTTTGCTTCCATTTTCTATAAAAATTTAATTATAGACTAGTCTCTAAACACGTCATCATAATTAGATAGGGCCATCTTAGTGTTCTATTCATTTGGGAGTATTGTTTGTATATTTCTCCCAAATTTATATACTGTGTAACCTTTATTTCCACTTTATGAGTTGCGAGAGTACGGCTGAAGATGGAAAGCATAAATCAGGGTTATTGTACCCAGACCGGTCCGGCCCGTACCGGGTTCATATTTTTTTAAAAAAATTGTTTTTAAATTTTTCCTTTAGAATTTCATACTATAAGTTTAAAATTTTTAATTTCTCACCGGTTTGGTCCCAGTTTAGCTCCAGTTTGACCCCGATCTGACCCACTAACCCTTAACCCAATACCCCAACCGGTTCAATATCCGGTCCGAGTTTTAATGCCTTGACAGAAACAGAAGAAAAGTTACCACCCACCCAATAAAATGGTGTCAATATATTAGAGCGTGTAAGACTGTACCCATTATATCATATATAGCTAATAGTCAAGCCCTTATTTGAGTGCTGTTTCCGTAAAATGTTCTCATTTCATGCTTTTCCTGAGTTTTCCATATAAATCCTCAATATTCTTTTCCTCACACATATTTTTCCCTGTTCATATCTTGTGCTTTGTACTACACTTTCAACATCGTTATAATAATCATCAACTTTACTTTCTAAATCTCATACGACCCGCTCCATAACCCAATTACGCTTGACTCGAGTCGAACAATCACAATTGTAGTTAAAATCAAAACACATTTATGATGATTGACAAATAATAATTGGACATATCCTTTCAAATTTCAAATAACCTAATTACATTGAAACATATTTATGATGATTAGCAGATAATAATTGGACGTATCCTTTTAAATGTCAAACAACCTAATTACATTGAAACATATTTATGATGATTAGTAGATAATGATTGGACGTATTCTTTTAAATTTCAAACAACCTAATTATATTGAAACACATTTATGATGATTAGCATATAATAATTGAACGTATCCTTTCAAATTTCAAACAAATAATAATTTCTTAGTACGACAAATAATAATTGCTCTAAAAGGAATAATTTGGAAGGAAGAGGTCACAACATGAATTGAGGAAAGGATATTACGGCAAATATCACCCAATTTTTTTTATTAAGGACCGACATGTTAGAATGATTTTTTGGCACATTTTAAAAGTCATTCATATAAGGAAAAGACTGTTACATAACTCGTTGATCTGTTTGTATGAAAAAAACGAGTCAAGAAATGCAGTTTTTTTCCCATTGCAAACTCGGTAATCTATTTTTTTTATAAAGGTTAATACTATCACATTAATTGAAAAGGATATTACGGCTAAAATTTGGAAGGAAGAAGGCTGAATAAGGGTATTAAATCGCTTAAAAAAAATGGCATGGATCACATTAATTGAGAATTAAAATTAAGATGTTGGACAAATCATTATAAAATAGTTTAGAAATTCCTCAAATACAGCACATGTACAATTATATATCTCATTAAAAAACCTCTCATCCTCATATATAGCAACTCAAGCAATGGCAAATATTGCTCATACTTTACTCAATGAAATTGATGATAGCAAGGAAACCCAGAGCATTTGTTGACAAACAAGTAAGTCTCTAATGTAGTCATCACATGCACCAATTCACTAAGTGAAAATTATGTGTTGCTTATATTTCATCTAACTATTTACAAACAGGGTGATTGAATTGATGGTTCAATTGTCTAGAGGGGACAGATCCAAAGGTATATTGAGGATTTAAAAGAGGGTGAGGTGTACCGATTTGAAAACTTTGATGTGTTGGCCAACAATGCTAACTACAAAACATGCTCACACCGTTGGAAGATTACGTTTCACGCTAACACATTTTTTCAGAAACATGACTTCCAAATCCCTCTTCATGCATTCAACTTTGTCCCAGTCAATGACATCGCCAACGGTGAAGCCGTACATGAAGAGTTAATAGGTTAGTGTATATTTCTACCATGTCTTTTATTCAAAGCGTTTTATTCTAACCTAGACGATAGATCCATCCAGATATGAAGGGCTACCTACAAGCATTTGAGAACTTAATTGATCTAAGAAGAAACTTCGACACAACGAAGAAATTGGATTTCACAATTGCAAATTATAAGTAGTATACTCTCTACATTTAACATTAATCAATTCATGATATTAACATCTACTTTCATGTTAGTACATCATCATAATTATATGATAACGTGTGCAGTGAAGTATGTGTCAACATATCTCTATTTGGGGAGGTTGCAGTTAAAGCTTTTGAGGACAGAACAAAAGATTTGGATGTGCCCACCTTAGTTGTCTTACGGTTTGCTAGGATTACCAAAAACAAAAGTATTATATGTATATTTAATTTCCCTATAAATTCATTTTTTTTCTTTGGGTTTTAATTACATGCTTTTTTTATTAAGGTTATGGAGACATATGCAGTGCCTTTAATGCCATACAAGTTTATTTCAACCCTAATTTTCTAGACATAAGGGACCTTTATGACAGGTTAAAATTTAGTTGTATCCATGTTCTTTGTGCATCTGTGTATCTAAATTATATAACGTATAAGGTTTCCTAACATAAATGTCTTATTTACTACACAAACTCACCAATGCACCTGAGGCGAATCAAGCTTTCATACAGATCTCCTCTACTGTGTCACACGAGATTTCAAGTGACTCACTCTTATCATTCCCTGTCAGAATTCCTTTACATGAAATTTCGAAGTTTTCAAAGGTAAATAGTTTTCATTTTAGCTGTTCCAGTATGTATACAATATATCCCAACCGCATCTTTTTTTAAGCTTATTAATCTTTGCTTATGTGATGTGATCTATAGGAATCTAAAATTGTTACCAACGTAACAATCCAAAAGCTTGAGACAACACACGGTTGGTATTATGATGGATGTTCATGTGATAAAAAACCAATCTATGAGGGTGCTAAATTGATGTGCAAGTCATGTCATAGGGAAGTGATGAAGACCGAGCCTATGTAAGCTCAAAAAATATTCAACATTCTTCAATAATGTGTTTTCATATAACTTTATGACTTAAACACTTAATAATTAATGACCTTCTGATCAATGATTAACATTACCATTTAAATGGTTATTTCTGACAGGTTCAAAGTTCATTACACAGTGTTTGATTCAATTGCAAAATGTTCCATACTAATGTTCGACCGACATGTATATGAGTTTTTAGGTTGTTCAGCAGCTGAGCTTAAGATGAAGGTGTTAAAAAATTTTCAGACTTATTAATACGGATACCATGACATCTGTGATTTTCATCATTATGTTCTTTCAATTGTAAGCAGGGGCATCTTCATCTTTCCTAGAAGAGTTAACGGCTGGAGCTGTCGGGAGGATAATCATGGTTAAGTTAAGGGTGAAGGACAACAACATAAAATATCCAGTGTGTAGTATGAGTGTCTCGTACTTTACTGCCAAGAAGGATATTGTTAAGAACTTCACCTATTCTGATGCCAGTTCCGATGAGAACATAAGCAAGCTACATCATAACTACTTTACTATTCAACCTTCTTTTCTTAACATGTATTGATGTTTTGCTTCCCAGATTTTGCCACTAGAGTCATCTGCATCAATAACTTTGGAACAAAATATGAGCAATAACATAAGCATACCTCACATGGTGACTCCTGTTATGGCTGCATCAAAGAGAAAGAAGATTGCAAGCAGTGGACATGTCGAAGTTGATGACATTGGGCTGTCCGAATTGTCAAATCCTAGCTTTAGTGCAACCAGACCAACCAAAAAATTCAAAATAGAAAAATAAGCAGCGGCCTTTTCTTCAAATTCTATTATGTACTTTAATTCTGCATTGAATAAATTTGTAGAATGTAATACCCCAAATTTTGAGATTGGAAGCTTGAGAATAAGCCTAAATTAAGCGGACTGCTAAGCCCCGGTTTAGCAAGTGTCCTAAATATATTCTCTAATATTTCTTATATCTTTGGAGTATTAAGAAAGTAAAATGGTGAATTCTGGAGAATATAATTATGTTTTCAGTGAAATCGCCTATGAGATAGTAAGCTTGTCATGTGATTTTGAATGATCAAATGATGATAAAAAATTATGACATTTTATAGGATGAAATTAGACATCCTAAGATTTAATTTGATAGGTCATATGACTCAGTTAGAGTTATATAAAAAAAGATATGAATTTTTGAAGTTAGCCCATAAAAACTGGAAAGTTTCTGAAACAACATGCAAAGATTGAAATTCTGGGAATTTTGTGATTCCATTAAGCAAAATTATATATTTTTCCTTGAACCTAGACTCAATAAGGGTTCTATAGGCTTTGGAAGCACTCTAATTCAATTTTTCTAGAATTAGTTATGATTTTTCAAAGTTTGGACAGAAATCTGCCAGAATTTTGTAAAATCCGAATTTTGGAAAAATGGTGTAATAAAGTGAATATCAAATAATAAATATCATTCTTCTCCTTCCTTCAGCCAAAACCTTGCAACACAGGTCTGAAATAGAGAGAGAAGGGTTGAGATTTTTAGAGAGAAAAGGAGAGGAAAAAGCTTGTAAAGGTAAGTGATTTCTTCGGTAAATTAGTTCCTAATGCGTATAACTCCGTTCCTAAGCTATTCTTCTATGTGATTCAAGGTTTGGAAGCTCATCTTTTGGTTTTTCAAGAGCTAGGGTTCAGCCAAGTCAAGGAAAATCAAGTGGGAGCTTGAGGTAACTTCCAAACCGTTGTATATTGACTATTCTGGCTATTGTGGACAATTTAATCGGTGAAATTTTGCCGGATTGCCATTGGTTTTAATTCTTGGAAATGGGTTGGCCTAGGGGTTATGCTGCCCAAATTGGTACTAAATGATAGTTATAACTTAATGGAATAATCAATAAAGTGGTTAGGACTAGAAAGGAATGCGTTTACGCAGCCGAAACCGAAAAACCCCGATTTTCCCCTTAAAACCCATATATTTCGGCCAGCATTGTAAATGGGTCTTAGAGTTGGATTTTCAATAATTTGATGGTTCCATTGGATTCAGGAAGGAAAATTAGGTGAGGCTACAGTTGGGCACTTTTTTGGAAAAGGCCGAAAAAGCATAATCACGAAAACGCCCCTAAAACCCTAAAAGCAGGGCTGCCAAGGGCAATTTCATAATTTGACATTGAATTTGATAATTCCAAGTCCGGAAATGGATTCCTTGGGTGAAAATATGTAAGAATAGCCCATGTCAAAATTTCAGAAAAAGTACAGCCGGACCGAGTATAGCGGGGCCGTGCCGGGTCCCGGGGCATTTTGGTAAATTTTCAAGATAGACTTATATAACCCCCAAAAATACTATGAAAGTGTCTAAATAGTACGTTTGACATTGTAGGATCGAATATGGAGCCCTGAGTTGTTTGCACGTAGATCGAGGCACGCGTTTCAAGGCGGAAAAGGGTTACGGAAGGGGACTTACCTTACTTGCATGTATTTGATATCTTTGCTTGTGTAATGATGTATGTGATTACTTTACTTGATTGTGTAGAGCATATTTGAATAAATGAAGCTTTGTTTCTATTTGCGCTGTGGCCATAGTCTTGTTGTATGAAACATTGAGCATGCAGAAATGTCATTATGGGGCATACATCTAGATAAAGCTAACATGTCATACACATAGTATCAATCATGCATGCATTATGGTATTTGTTTCCTACTGAGATTCTCTCGAATCTCACCCTCCCCTACCAACAATTTAGATAGGAAAAGACAAAAGATATGTTGAGAGCAAAGAAGGGAATCGTGCGAGGGGATCACAGTAGTAGAACGAAGACGAGAAGATATCTCTGTTTCACTGGGATGAGTTTAGACACCCTAGTAACCTTGTGCGGCTACCTTAATCATAAGTATCATGTACAAACCCCTATGGGGAATTTATGTAATCATGCACATATTATCAGTATAGTTATGATATTCCTGTGTTGCCTATCGAACCGCATGTCGTTTTCCGCAAATACTCTGGTAAATGTGAAATTAAAATAAGGGCGTGACATAGAAGGTCATGCTAATTTCAGAATATGGATTCCGAATGTATTTTTGCTTTTGTTACTCTGATGGTTGACTTTTTCTATCTATTAAAGAGTTATAATGCTTGGTGGAACTCTTCTACTTTTCAACAAAAATGCTTATCTTATGTTCCTTTAACTTATTTTCATCTGTGATTTGTTAGTTGCAAATATCTACACAATAAATAAATGATAAGAGTATATACACTTAATATGGCGATAAAACTGCATTTGCATTATAATTTTACAAAAACCCAGTACGTTGATATTCTAGAAATTCATTGATTTAGTGGATAATATAAAATAAAAAAAATTTATGCGAACACGTTAGGTATAAATCTCTTGAATAGGAATCAAGATAATATCAATTCTGAGCTTCTTTTTTGTAATTTCTCTTTTTTATAAAATATCATGAATTTATTATTGTTAGATCTCTGCATATACTACCACAAATATTAAAATTTGGAGGTCACTTAAAAGGAAAAAATAAATTATTGATCCTATATCAAATTAATGGTATTTTGAAATCTTGAAAATAATTATAAATTATGTGATAAAATACATAATTCAATTATCACCTTGGTTGATTTCAATTATTATTACTATAATTATCATACTCTTTTATTATAATGTAATAATTGCCTAACGTTTTAATGATGGTTTGCCGAACGGATGATACAAAAAATAAAAAATATACAAGCAAAAAGATATTCTTAAATTCACAAATAATATGTAACCAAAATAACATCATAATTTTAATTCTCACGAAATTTGTGGTATGAGGATTCACAAATAATGAATTTATGGTTAGAGTAATGTAAGAATTTCAATAATAAATTTCTATTTAAATTTAAGTTAGCTTTAATTAATGTGAGTTTACCAAAATAAAATCAATTCTGAGTTCCTTAGTTGTTATTTCCCTTTTTTTATAAAATAGCGTATTTTTATTATTGATAGATCTATGCATGTACTATCATTAACATTAAAATTAAGAGTTCACTTAGAAGGAAAAATAATTTATTACCTTATGTCAAATTAACATAAATTTGAAAACTTGACAATAATTATAATTTATGTGAAGGGATACATCATTCAATTATTATCTTGGTTGCTTTAAACTATTATTACTATAATTACCTTACATTTTTTTTTTAACATTGCCATAATTACCGTGTGTTTTTACTTTGGTCCAATCCCGTCACATGATTTCTCGTGATAATTATGATTAAAGGTTCCACAAATTAACAACATACGTTTACTTTTGGTTTACCCAATTATTGGGGTCTTTGCACCACAAATAATATTAATTATTTGACTAATTAACCAAATGATTTTGTTAGAATATTATTGCATTAAGTATTCATTTTGTACCTTTTGGTAACAAATAAAATTTAAAATGAGCCATTAACATCAAAGAGATTGATGCTCATTCAAAATCCAATTAAAACCATTATAGTAATAAGCTCTATTCCTTTTCTATCAACGGCATATGAGAATTTGAAAAACCCTATTTATTGCCATAAAAGTGTAGTTATTATATGTTTTGCAATCTTAGAAAATACATTAAAGGTCCTTCCGGCATAATTAATGACATCCGATTAATCATCCATCTACCCAATCAAATAATAAAGTTATGGTAGAGTAATGTAAGAAGTTTAATAATATAAATTACTATTTACAATGATGTTAGCTTTAATTACAATGGTTTGCCAAAATAATATCAATTCTCAATTCCTTTGTTCTTATTTCCCTTTTTTTTAAATAAAAGTTCATGTTTCTATTATTGATAGATCTCTGCATATCCTACAATTAACATTAAAATCAAGAGTTCACTTAAAAAGAAAAAAAATAATTTTTTAATCCTATATCAAATAACATTAATTTGAAACCTTGACAATAATTATAATTTATGTGACGAAATACATCATTCAATTATTATCTTGGCTGATTTAAATTATTATTACTATAATTACCGTATGTTTTTATTAACATTGCAATAATTACCGTACGTTTTTAATTTGGCCCAATCCCGTCACATATTCTTTAGTGATTGCTCGTGATAATTATGGTTAGAGGTTCCACAAATTAACAACATGCATTCACTTATATTGGGTTCTTTGCATCACAAATAATATTAATTACCTAATTAATTACCCAAATGATTTTGTTAGAATATTATTGTATTAATTATTCGTTTTGTACCTTTTGGTAACAAATCAAATTTAAAACGAGACATTAACATCAAAGAGCTTGATGCTCATTCAATCCAATTAAAACCATTATAATAATAATCTCTATTCCTTTTCTTCCTACGGCATATGAGAATTTGGAAAATCCTATTTATTGCCATAAAAGTGTCATTATTATCTGTCTTTCAACCTTAGAAAATATATTAAAGGTCATTCCTGCATAATAAACTTAAATACAGAAGCTACTTGATTGATATGTTGGAAAACATCATCATCCATTTTCACACAGTTATGACAAGCTTGAATAGTTTTACAATTAAATGGTGAGTTTTATACATGGTCAGTTATATGTTACTTTGTCGAGAATTAAATCAATGGATGGTATCAAGATTTTAATACTTGATTCAAACAAAAAATTCACCAACAAGACAATCAATGTGGTCTATAGAGAAATTTTTCAAAATATCATATAAGATTCATTTTTTTGTTGAAAGATTCTTTCGGTGATGTACTTAGTAAAAAACCAAAATTGTAGTCATTTTATCTCTGCTTTATCCAATTTTGTCCTCCACATAACCTTCCATTTATTGATTTATTGACACTCTGTTTACACACCAAAGCGTAATAAATTCTCCAAAAAAATGCTCCCTCAAAATGTGATATATAAACATGATTATAATCACCCTTTATGCATTTCTGAGCTGAAAAATTAGTTCTATAGATATACAAATAAATACATTATAGTCATAAAAAATTAATTTTACAATGTACCATTAATTAGAATTCACACTCTCATGCAACTCACGGGGGTAACTAGTTAACACTAGTTACGTTGTTATTAAATAACAATAACAATAACAACAATAAAATAATAATAAGTTGTTCTTCTCATTAATTATTTTTTTTTGTGCCAAGTCTTCTCATTATTATTATGATCAACATCATCGACTTCTTAGTGAACTCACTTTGTATGATAAAATTTAGCTTTGATCTTGAGTGAGTCTCAAAAATTTTATTCATATAAGCTTTTTATATATAAAAATAAATATTACCTCCTATTCTTAATATAAGATTTAATTTATAGTGAAAGTTATATTATAAATTAAATATTATATTAAGGACTGGAGGTAGTAATATAAAATTATATAAGGGTAAATTTGTATATAAAATTTGAAAAATTTTCATTATATAATTTTTATGATGATATGGAGTTTGCGTGCGATGTTTGATGTTCAGACACTTCTTTTTTTCGTCCTCTGATTTGCTTCCACAATCCACTAACGCTAGATTTCTCCCTTTTTAATTTATCACACAAAATATATACAAAAGGTTACATTTAATGTTCAAAAGGGTTAAATTAAATACGCTTAGCTTCAAGTTCCTATATTTTTTGCTAGTTTTTGTTTTTGTCCTTATATCAGAAATATGCTTAACCTATCATATTCTTCTTTCAGGTGAGTCCTCGTCGATCATGTAAACGCATTTTAAGGGTGTTAACGTCATATATGCGAAATTAGCATAGTTCAAGTGCTCATAAAAATATAGAAAACAAGATTTTTGACTATATAAAAAAGAGGGATGGGAAACAATAAAAAATTATAGGAATCAAAACCAACTAAAAAATATAGAAGTTTGTAAAGTGTTTATCCCTTCAAAATTATAAAAATTTTCTCTCTGAAAAATAGTGATAAAAATATAAATTTTACATTACTAACCCCCATCAGTATTCAAATTCAAATCTTTTTAAATTTTATGAAGAAAATATTCACAATTAATTATAGAGGAGCGGAAACAATTAATACTGATTCTTTTAAATAACGTTTGAGCTGGTACGCCGTAGTTGTTTCAGAGCTGCAGAAGACAATAAAAGCAAAAAGAAAAATGTCAGAGAAAAAATCAGTACACAAATAATGGAGCAAAAGAAAAATAATCAACCAAGCAGAATAAAAGAGCAGGAAGCAGCATAATTAACAAAGGTAGCTTAGATATCGGGTGATGATGCAAGATCAGAAAAAGGTTTGTGAGGGAAGGAAAAGCTAGATTTGATTGGATTTTTCTGTAAAGTTGAGAAGGAATCAATAAACTAAATCTATGCACAATTTTGTTTTGTTCGGGGAGGTTGAAGTTAAGGAGAAAAATATGTATGATTTAAAGTTACTCCTCTTATTTTTAATATAGGAAGGAGATAATTAATTTGTATAGATTAATAAAAGTAGCGTAGTTATTTGTTTTTTATACACATTAGCGTATTATTTGTAAAAAGTGTGTTGCATTGATTTTGCTACAATGTATTATTTGCAAAAAGTGTGTTGTATTGATTTTGATAAAATGTGTTCTTTAATAATCTTCAGCATTAGAATTACCCTTTGTGGAAGCGCCTTACTATATGCATTAAATATGTTTAATTTGAGAAAAAAGTTATAAATTTGTTAGATAATGTGAATTAATCGAAGTATTATATTTAGTATTAAAATAAATGTTGGAGGGTGTCTTCAATAACTTTCCTATTCATTTTCTTTCTATTAACCTTCTCCACAATTGAAATAACCCTAATGGTTGGAATTTAATATTTTATAAAAAATATATTATAATATTAAATAAAAAAATATATAAATAAATTTAAACTATTAAAACTTAAACTAAAAATTTCAGAAGGATAAGAGATAATAAGTAATAAAATTATAAAATATGTTAATAAAATCCACAGAGTTGAAATATTTAGATATAATTTTAATAGTTTAAATTTATGTTTGTATTTAATGTTATTGTGATATTATTATAAAATGTTAAATCTTAACTATTAGATGTTGTTTCAATGGTGGGAAAAATAAATAAAGAGAAAACGGAGAGAAAGATAAATAAAGAAATCCATCAACCCCCAACTAATTCATATATTTGACATCAGAGGAAGCATTGAATGAGAATTTCTCGGTATTTAAATAGGTGACTATGAATTCAAATTTCAACCTTCATGTTTAAAGTAAATTTAGCTAAGAGACAAACAAGTACAAAATAGGTTAATCAAACCACCTTTTTTAAAACGTTTGTAGCGGATAAGATGTAAAAATGTGACTAGTGACATTACTTATAAATATTAGTTGATTTTTTAAACTGAATCCTCAAACAACCATAGTTTAAAATATACTGTTAGCTAAAATATATGTTTGGTTATTTACATTTGCATCAATTTTTATTATAGTCCTTTAAATTTATAAATTATATTGTTAGTTCATCAATGTTAATATTGTTAGTCTCAGTTAATAGAAAACGTTGGATAATCAAACTTAATTGATAATTGTGCAATTTAAACGTTGACAAAGCTTGATTGCATTTTAATGTAATATTTTTTATATATTAGATTGTGAAAATTAAAAAAAAAAATTAAAATGAAACCAACCCTAAATGTTCTAATTTCATTTGTGCCATGCTAAAAATATTATATGTTAAAAGAATTCAAATATAAACATGTTTTGTCAGTTATATAGTCATCACTTAAATTTAATGAACTATTATTTTCCGTTGAATGATATTAACTAAGGCTCTGAAACGCGGATCAGCCACTGAACAGGGCGGGGTACTAGGTCAAGGGTCAGTGGGTCAGATTCGAGTTAAAGCAGGGCTAGCTTGGTGAGGAAGTGAAGATTTCAGAATTATTTATATAAAATTTTGAATAAAATATTTATAAAAAAAAAAAGTCAAATTGTCACACCCTATCTCATTTTAACCTTTTTCAGAGTATTTGCGGAAAACGATATGCGATTCGGTAGGCAACACAAGAATAGCATAATTATACTGATAATATATGCATGATTACATAAATTCCCCATAGGGGTTCATACATGATAATTACCATCAATGTAGCCACAAAGAGCTACTTGGGTATCTAAACCCGTCCCAGTGAAACAAAGACATCTTCCCATCTTCGTTCCACCACCGCAATCTCCTTGTACGGTTTTATTCTTTGTTCTCAGCGTATCTTCTATCTCCTCCTGTCTAAATTGTTGGTAGGGAAGGGTGAGATTCGAGAGAATCTTAGTAAGAAACATATACTAATATGCATGCAAGATAAGTACTTAATGATGACATGCTTGCATTACATAAACTCATGTTAACACAATGACATATCTATGTGCTCAATGTTTCGTGCAACAAAACTATGGCCACAGTATAAACAGAAACAGAGCTTCAATCATTCAGATATGTTTTATATAATTAAGCAAAGCAATAACATGTATCAATACACAATACAAATATCAAATACATGCAGGAAAGTCAAGTTCCCTACCTTAACCCTTTTTTGCCTCGAAACGTGTGCCTCGTAAAGAGTGACAATAGCTCGGGCTCCATATTCAATCCAATAATTTCCAAATGTACCATTTAGACACTTCCATAGTGTTTCTGGAGGTTATATGAGTCTATTATGAAAATTTACAAAAATGCCCTCGGGGACCCCGCTCGGCCTTGCCGTACCCGATCCGGCTGTACTTTTTTCAAAATTCTATCCTGGGTTATTCTTACATATTTTCATCCAATGAATACATTTCTGGACTAGGAATTATCAAATTTATTGTCAAATTACAAATTTACCCTTGGTAGTCTCACTTTAAGGGTTTTAAGGGCATTTTCGTAATTATGCTTTTTAGGCATTTTCCAAAAAAGTGACTAACTATAGCCTCACCTAATTTTTGCTCCTGAACTCAATGGAACCATCAAATCATTGAAAATCCAACTCTAACCCCTCCAAACTAGCCTTGTTCAAAATTCTCAGTTACCCGGGAAAAATTGGGGTTTTTCAGTTTCGGCTGCGTAAACGTGTTCCTTTCTACTTCTAACCACTTTATTGACTATTCCATTAAGTTACAACTACCATTTAGTACCAATTTGGGCAGCATAACAACCCCACATTGTTGGAAATTGTGCCCAAGGGCCAATCATTGTACTTTGAACATTATTAATTTAATGAAATTTCTCTATTCTGTTATCATATTATTTGCATGTTAACTATGATAATTGTATCCTTGGATAATTCATAAAGATTGTTCTAAAATGTCCCTGGTCGGTCATCTATGCGGGAGCAGAGTTGAAACAAGATCAGTATGACTTTGATAAGATATGGAGATACGAATCAAAGACTTAGGCACTTGTAAGAGTACAAGGTGCTGGACCGACTCACTATGAGAAAGCTACATGGATAAGCTTTTATCATGTATAACCACGTCATAATGTCCTTTGACCTGAGGTCATCATGGATTCCTACATGAGAGTTGTTAAGCTTTGAACTAATCAAAAGTCACCTTTGACCGGGTGATGATAAAGGCTATAATCGGGCTTGGTGGTTTTTCATGTAGAGGAATATGAATGATCAAGATGGAATTTGTCCCTCACATTAGTAGAGAGATATTACTGGGCCCTTAGATGAGTAAGTCTGAGAAATCTATGGCTATACTACAATGGAAAGGAGTTTCCATTTTTATTGTCAGACTACTCAAGAATCGAGAAAGTAATAGTCAGGAATAAGAGGATGACATTATCCATGCCTCATCCTTGACCGATATATCGTGTGACAAAAGGGACGTGCATTGGTTGTATGACAGGTTGCATCGTGTTAACGATCCTCATATGAATTGGGCAGTCCTGATATCTTGCTAGAGGCCTCTTGCGACTTGTGGGTTAGTACAGTTATTGGCCCACTGCCAACTTCATATGGGCCTATAGGGTCGCACACAAGAATGACCCAACACGAGATAATGTTTAATTAGGGTGGACGAATTTTATATATATATATATATATATATATGTATATATATATATAATATAAAAATTTGTTAATAATATTATATAGATATGTTTTTTCGAAATACATATTTTATATATATATATATATATATTATATGATATTATTATATTATGTTAGTTTTAAATTTAATTTATTAAGATAAATTAAATCTAATAACTAACATGATAGAGATATGGTATCTCAGATTTAATTTATGAAGATAACTTAAATCTAATGGCTCTTCATTTAGATTAAATAAATAGGTTAAATTAAAACTGTTGGACAGATTTAATTTAAACTGAATTTATTTAATTAGCTCATCAAAATAATTAAGAGTTAATTAATTTCGAAATTAATGATGATTTATTTTGAAATTTGAAAATAGCCCTCATAGGTTATAAACTTGATAGAGCAGATATATCGACATACACATGAGAATTGAGAGCCGCAAAGGGAAACCTTAGGAGACATTAGAGGTGCTGGCACGCAATTTCGGTTGGAGAGCATTCGTGTGGATACCGGTAGAGGGAGCGGACCTGATGTGTTGGCTTCTAGAGATCGTGAAAACCCTGATTCATAAAAGGTATGAATCATTCCAAATTGGTTTAAATGCCGTTGATAGATCCTCGATTAGGATCGGTGAAAATTTTAAAATTCTTCCACTGTGCCTGCCAATCCTAACACACATACCAATTTTCCATTTTTGAAACCAATGACAATCCAGCAAAATTTCACCAATCAAATTGTCCACAACAACCACAATAGTCATTATACAAGAGTTTGGAAGTTACCTCAAGCTCCTAATAGCTTTTTCTTGACTTGGCTGAAAACACTAGGTGTTCAACAACAAATTTTGAGCTTCCAAACCTTAAAGAACATAGAGGAGTAGCTTAGAAGTGGAGTTATACGCATTAGGAGCTAGATCGTCGGAGAAATCGGCTTACCTTGCGAGTTCTCTTCTCCTTCTCTCTCTAAAATTTCTCACACCTTCTCTCTCTTGTTGCAGCTGAATGGCATGGTTTTTGGCTGATGGAGGAGGAGGATGGTGATTTAATATAATATTATTTTCTAATTATTTACTAAATTTCCAACAATTTTGGACTTTTACAAAATTCTGGTAGATTTCTGCCCAAACTTTGAAAAATCATAACTAATTCTAGAAATATCAAATTGGAATGATTTCAAAGCCTATAGAACCCTTATTGAGTTTAGTTTCAAGGAAAAATATAGACTTTTGCTATATAGAATAAAAAAAAGTCCCATAATTTCAATATTTGCATACTGTTCCAGAAATTTCACAGTTTTTTTGTGCTGACTTCAAAAATTCATAACTTTTTGTATATAGCTCTAATTGAGTCATATGACTTATCAAATTAAAGCTTAGGATGTCTACTTTTATCCTGTAAAATTTTATAATTTTTTATTATCATTTGTCATACAAACTTGCATGACAAGCTCAGTACCTCATAGGCGATTTCACCAAAACATAATTACTTTCTCTAAAATTCACCGTTTTACTTTCTTTTATACCCTAAAGATATAAGAATCATTAGGAAATAAATTTGGGCTTCTACTAAACCGGGGCTTAACAGTCTACTTATTTCAGGCTTATTCTCTAGCCTCAAATTTCAAAATTCGGGGTATTACACAAATCGTGCAAAAATCGATTGAATCGGGGTCAACTATTGGTTGGCCAATTTCGGGCCTAAACTGACTGGTCTTGTTCGGTTTGGTTTTCAAAACATGAATATTAACAATGTTAAGATTGAAAACTAAAAATGCATTATTTTAATTTAATAGACTAAATGAAACTTGATGTAAATATACATGGATAAATGTATATTTTAGCTTATATTTTTTAGATTCATGACATTCTAAATAACCTTTATCTAGACAGGTTCTAGATCCAATTTGGAAAGTCAATTTTAACTTGGCTAAATGTGTCAAACCCCTCGACATTTTGATATACACAGAGTAAGAAGCGCACAATTCCACATGCATACAAAAACAATACGAATATACTTATAAGAAGTACTCGTTTACATATAGGAGTCTCCTCACAAGGTTTGAAAATATATATACAATTTTATCCAGAAATAACAAAACAAACTAATTATAACCAACAGCTCCATTCTCTTGACTGGGATACCTCATTTGCCAGTATTTACTGTTTTGCCCTAAGAGTCGCTAGCTTCTGCTAGAAAATTTTTGAATTTGAAAAGGGATGGGATTCAAATGAATCTCAGTAGTAGCATGCAACCGGTCATAGAAAATGCAACAATTAAATATGCCCTACACCATGTAATGTAACATAACACAAACAATTCATAGCTGGGTCCCTACTTGGCCAAATGGTACGTATACACTTTCCATTGGGCGGTACATATACACTTCTCGCACCACAGCTAGAATACGGCATGTGAACATGAGTTGGGGTTGGTTCCCCATTACCCGTAAACACCTTGGTTGGATTCTTACTCACAACCGGGAAAGTGTGGCTCCACACACAATTGCCCTACTAGGTAAAACAGTATTCATATCACAGAAGATGGCATACACAAAGCATATAGACAATTACATGGTATATGAAAGAAAGTGCTTAATTCGATCCTGCTCGGGCTCAACAGTCTGGTCCTAAAATTCCAAGTTTATAAGAATTAGGTTAATAACATTCATGTACTACCCCAAACTCTTTTAAGCTCAATTTGTTGGTTATATTAGTCTAATTCTATAAAATTACCAAAATGTCCCTAGGGACCTGGTCTAAGTCCCTTTTTACTCAGTTCGATTGTACTTTTTCAGAAATTTTGACTCGGGCTATTCCTACACAGTTTTGCTTGTATAATCCATTTTTTATCTCAATTTTCTCAAAGGCACTACCAAATGACAGTTTTGCCCTTGATAGCCCCTACTTAAGGTTTTAAAGCTCTTTTTGATATTTCACTTTCTAGGGCTTTTTTCATAACATGATCAACATCAACTATCACCCCTTTATCTTATTTTAACCTTTTTTAGAGTATTCGAGGAAAATGATATGCGGTTCAGTGGGTAACACAGGAATAGTGTAAATATATTGATAAAATGTACTCGATTACAGAAATTCCCTATAGGGGTTCATATATAATAACTACAAAACTTGTAGCCGCACAGGACTCTAGGGTATCTAAACCCGTTCCAGTGAAATGGAGACATCTTCCCATCTTCGTTCCACCATTGCAATCCCCTCGTACGGTTCTCTTTGTTATCAGCATATCTTCTGTCTTCACCTGTCTAAATTGTTGGTAGGGGAGGGCGAGATTCAAGAGAATCTCAGTAGGAAAAATATACCATAATGCATGCATGATAGATGCTATGTGTATGATATGTTAGCTTTAACTAGATGTATGCCACATAATGACATTTCTACATGCTTAATGTTTGATGCAACAAGACTATGGCCACAACGAAAATAAAACAGAGCTTCATTTATTCAAATATGCTCTACACAATCAAGTAAAGCAATCACATAGATCATTACACAAGCAGAGATATCAAATACATTCAAATAAGGTAAGTCCCCTACCTCCAGTCTTTTCTCCTCGATTTATATGCCAACAACTCGGTCCTACAATTCCAAATGTACAATTTAGACACTTCCATAGTTTTTCTGGGGGTTATATGAGTTTATATTGAAAAATTACTAAAATGCCCTTAGGGACCCGACCCGACCCGGCCCCGCCGTACCCTGTTCGGCTTCACTTTTCTCGAAATTCTAACATGGGCTATCAAGACATATTTTCTGCCCAAGGAATCCATTTCTAGACTCAGAATTACCAAATTCATTGTCAGAAGAAGAAATTGCCCTTGGCAGCCCACTTTAAGGATTTCAGGGGCGTTTTCGTAATTATGTTTTTTTGGGCTTTTCTGAAAAAGTGACCAACTGTAACTGTACCTAATTTTCCCTCCTAAACTCAATGGAACCATCAAATCATTGAAAATCCAACTCTAAGGCCCATTTATAGCCCGGGCCAAAATGTACAGGTTCTCCAGGGGAAATCTGGGTTTTGCGATTTCAGCTCCGTAAATGTGTTTCTTTATACTCCTAACCACTTTATTGACTATTCCATTAGGTTACAACTACCATTTAGTACCAATTTGGGCAGCATAACAGCCCCCCACAACCCATTTTCCATTTTTACACATAAGGACAATCCGACAAAATTTCACCGATTAAATTGTCCACAACAGCCAGAATAGTCAATATGCAGGAGTTTGGAAGTTACCTCAAGCTCCCACTAGCTTTTTCTCAATGTGGCTGAAACTCTAATTGCTCAACAACATATTTTGAGCTTTAAAACCTTAAAGAACAAAGAGGAGTATCTTAGGGTCAGAGTTATACGCGTTAGAAGCTAAATCGTCGGAGGGATTGGCTTACCTTGTGATTTTTCTTCTCCTTTTCTCTCTAACTTCTCACAACTTTCCCTCTCTAGTTCAGTTGTTCTTAGGCGTCATTTTTGCTAGAGAAAGGAAGAGGATGATGATTTATCATCATGCTTATTGAACCCAGACCGGACTGGCCGATCTGGCCCGGGAACTGGCTAACCGGCCGGTAAACCGATCCGGGTTGGTATTTTTAGAATTTTTTTTAATTTTTCCTTTAGAATTTCATACTATAAGTCTAAAATTTTCAATTTCTCATCGGTTTGGTCCCGGTCTGACCCACTGACCCTTAACCCAGTACCCCGACCGGTTCAATGCCCGGTCCGAGTTTTAGTACCTTGTTTATCATCATGATGATATATCATGATGATGTCATAATTTAATTATTTATCAATTTCTCAATGTTCGATTTTTACAAAATTTTAGCAGATTTTCCACCTAAATTTTGAAAAACATAACTAATTCTAAAAAAATTGAATTGGAGTGATTCTAAAGGCTATAGAACCCTTATTGAGTCTAGGTTCAAGGAAAAATATAGCCTTTTACTAGTTGGAAGCACATGATTCCTAGAATTTTAATATTTTCCTGTTATTCCAGAAAATAATCAATTTTGCTGGGCAAAATTCAAAAATTCATAACTCTTTGTATATAGCTTCAAATGAGTCATATACCTGTTAATTTAAGTTCAAGATGTCTACTTTTACCCTATAAAATATCATAATTTTTGGACATCATTTGATCATCCAAAATCCCAAGATATTCTCACTGCCTTATAGAAAATTTCACTGAAAGCATAATCACATTCTCCAAAATTCATCATTTTACTTTCTTTAATACCCAAAAGATATAAGAAACATTAGGGAATAAATTGGGGCCACTTACTAAATTGAACCTTAGCAGTCCACTTAATTTAGGCTTATTCTCAAGCTTCAAATCCCAAAATTTGGGATATTACATCAACCTTACACAATTTTCCGTCCTTAACATAATGGAACATCATATTAATAAAATTCCAGCCCTAACCCGTTGAACTAGATCTGTCTAAAACTTGTCAAAGGAAAAGGGAAAATGTGATTTTTGTGATCTAACCCTTAAAGCTCATTCTATTTCCCTCCTAATTACTTGTTAAACACTGTATCTTCCTTGTGCAATCTTCATTTACCTTGTCATTCAAGATACCTTAAAGCTCATTCTATGTCTTTGGTGGTAAATACTGTATCTTCCTTGTGCAATCTTCATTTACCTTGTCATTCAAGATATTATTTGTTCAACTCATGATTTTTTTTCAACTCAGAATTTAAAGATTCTCTTATCCTTTATTCCTTTGACTCCCTTGACACTTGTTTCAGCTAAACATATATTATTTGACAAAGAATGACTTCACAAAGAATCATCACTAGACCGTTTGGTACTCATGTAGTGTTCTTCGATTATCTCAAAGTTGGTGAGGCTTTAACCTTGTGAAACCTCATATACTACTATCTGGGTGATTGTTTCTATGAAGCCCTTAAGCTGCTTCATGTAGAGTTCATCATCCAATTTCCAAATTGGAAAGCGGCCTTTACATCATCTTGATGTAATTTCAAGACTAAGCTTGTTGTCATAGCCAAGTTTAGAGTTAAAATAAACAACGAACAACCTTCCATTGTAATACCCCTTAGCCACTAAGTGCGTTAGGTTTTTATATGCCTTCAAAAGATTTGAGAACCTACTTGTTCCCAATCGCCTCTTGGCTAGGTGACAAATTGCCCAAACATGTACTTGGCTCAAAGAGAATCCAAATCCTCCTGCATGACACTTTGCAATTCTTCTTAGCAGGTCCTTATAGTGTCTTTCAAACACTTATAGTTGGTCATCATTACCTTCTAAATGATGAAGAAAGAATTTAATCCATTAGGGAATCTATCCTTTTATAGTCATTTGCTGGATGACTATTTACACTGAGGTGGATTTTATAGGATTCTTTTCCTATGTATGGGTGAGGTAATCCTCTCGTAACTTACCTCTTACCTCTTACCTCTTTCATTGTGAAAATGGTCTCAACCCTCCCACTCGGATTAGTAAACTTAGGAACACTTGGTTATTCCTTGTCACTTGAGAATCTCTTGAAGAGATTCAATATGATTAATGCTCATTTCCTACTAGGAAATTTGGGTTTTATGAATGTTGTGTCCCTTAACTTTCTTGCAGTCCCTGATCCGCCATCATTTTCAATAATGAAGATGTGTCTTGTCAAATTCTCAGGTCATCTCATAAAGAGATACCTTACATAAAAGGCCCCTTTTTTATGTAACGACCCACCCTCTGCCACACAGGCTAGACACGGCCAGCCATGGTTCAGCCACCGCTACACAGGCTTGGTCCCTCCCATGGTACGTACTATCCCCAATCATCCTTACTCATAGTAAGAATTATGGATATAAAGTTGTTGACCCTTATGGTCTTAACAACTTGGGCCTGATCTAAGGCCTATCCATGATTCACAAGGTAAGGTCATGACTAACATAGAGGGCATTTAGTTAAGTGTGAAGATAATAGCTGTGAGTTTACATACCAACATATGGCTGATAATTTCACTTATGCCATTATTTACTTAACCATGTCAAGGAGAGGTCTATCTCTCCATTTTAACAACTCTAATATGTTGAAGGATTCTAAGTATTGATAGTTACCTAACAATCCTTCCTTGTACACAAAGTATCTTGAACTAATCACGTGGGTGTCTTTAACCCTTGTTAGTTCGAAAGGTATTATCCTTCTAGTTTAACTGATTCCTGACTAGTTCAGTTGTTATCTAACAGCTTAACATTTACCTAAAATCAAGTAAACATTACTGTATTTCAAGTAAACGTCCATGACGTTAACGAAATACCAAGCTTTGTGTTTTGCCCTCTCGTTCACAAACGTCATAATTTGCTAATTGCAGTGGATTTTCTCAAAATGTTTCTTTGTCTTTCTTGTCAAGTAGACTAAGTTCTCAACTTATTCATAAGGGTATTAACCCTTTAGCACACATCATTTAGTAAATACTCTTTTGCTAATTTGATCATTTCTTTTGATCAATGTGTACATGTGGCAAGAAATGGAATCTATTATCCTTAAAAAAACATAAAAAATCCAATAAAGGATTTGAGAGTCATAGTCCCATTGATCCTTAACTAAAGAGATAGCAAAGATATGATTTTGTCGATTACAATTGCATGGAGTGAATCAGGTTGGTTTATCTATACAGAGTTAATGTGCAAGTCCCAGTCCCTTGATTCTATCTCTTTCTTGCTTTACATTCGACATGAAGCCATGTGCTCCTGTGAAACATCCACTACTCATGCGGATTGCCACTTCTACAACCCTTAAATGTTTATCAATGTAGCCTTTCATCTTTGCAGAAACCATTAACCTCCACTAGATCAAGTCTACCTCATAGGTTTCCTGCCCTTAGGCTTAGAGGATGAATCCTCCCACTCTTTAGCTAAGTTTGTCTGACTGATGGACCTTGGATCCTTCAGTCTGTCACACTCAAGTTCAATGTGATGAATCAAATCACTAAAGGTTACAATATGCATATCAAGGGCAATATTTACTTTCATATACTCCAACTCACTGGGAGACGTCTTGTCGCAACATACACTTGTTGTTTGTTAGAAATAACTTGGCATTTTGTTTGTCTCAACTTCTTAGTTTGACATTTAACCTCAAGTGTTACCTAAATAACATGTTAGGAGTTAATACACTATATTAAAACTTAAATTAGTTTTAACTTTATGGAAGAAGATCATCTATTACACTATCTTCCAACACTATCTAAATAGCTTGGATAAAGTTATATTGCTCGTACAATCATAAGTTTGAGCAATGTTGTTCTTTCTATGCTTGATAGCATAAAATTTTTGTATCCTTCGGTTGCTTCAACCTCTAAATGCTGAAGACTAGTTGGTAGGATGTTCCTAACATCTCATTCTTTCTGAATAAAAGACATTTGAGAGTTTCTAACTCCATATATATCTCTTTTGAGCTTGTCTTCGTAAGCTCAGTCAACTAGACTTGGTCATAATTGGTCACTAAGACGATTTTGGTATACAAATCATATTTATTCAAACAAGACAAAAGATAATTAGATAATAAGTTCACTAGTTTCATGTTCAAGAGACAACTATGTTAACTCCCATCCCAATCATGCTAGTTAGCTCATCACCCTTTTAACTATAGTCTTCCTTGAACATATTCCCCTTTGGATTTCTAGACGCATTCCAGAAACCCCCACTCAATCAAAGGTAGTTATACAAAGAAGATAATACAATACCATCTAATCAACATGAATGTTCACAAAAACAAGAAGAGAATATGCTTAATTTAATTCTAAAAACAGAGAATTTAATCATAAATTTAATGATAAAGAACATTAAAAAAATTTTGCCTCATTTTGTTGTCTCTTAACTAGGTTCTCCCTCTCATAGGCCCTTCTAACCATATGAACTAATGTAGTGTCTAGCTACAATGTCAAGCTCCTCCACTCACTTGGATGTATTTGCAGCATACCTCCCACTTGATGAGATGATTCTCACATCTCTATCTGTCTTATCCTTTGTCATAATATTTGTGATAAAGGGTTGACTTTTAAAGTCACTGCTTCAATCCCAATTAAAGCATGGGAAGACTTGTTATTATTCAATAATTTCAAGTTGCAATTTTCAGGTTTTAACTCTAAGAGTTTGAGTTAAGGTTGGATAGGATCTTACATTCTAAAGACTTATTTGAATAATCTCTTACTTCAAAGAATCTTTCAACATTAACCTCATATTGCAGCTGAAATACTCTTAATAAGTAAGCCAACCTATCCTAAAAAAAACAATAGAATCAACATTGACTCAATATCAACATTTTTGAGAATCTCTAAGTGCACACAAGCACCTTTTTGACTCAAATCACATCCAAACATGCTTCAAATATATGCAAATTATATATCAATTTGAAGCTCTCAAATTTAGGGATTTTTAGGAACAAACTACATCTTAATCGGAGGTCCCATGCGCTCTCAAGCATCCCTAGAAAGTGTCTGGATGAAAAAGTCTTAAAAATTGGAAAATTCCAACAAAGGCCACTCTCAGCGGCGGCACGTGACCTCCACGCGCTGCCTTGTTGCCGTCCGTCGGCAACACGAGCCGGCTCCCAAGACTCCACACGCCGTCCTCTCTCCGATGGTGCTTGCCACGTGTCAAATAGAGGCCCCAGTAGGCCCCACACACCATATGTTAGTTTCTGGTTTTTTTGTCAACTTTGACTACTGACCGTTGCTGACGTGGTGATTATGTGTCGTGGTCAACAGATGATATGGCTAGTCAATCTGAGGTGGCACTGGAAACTGATGTGGCGCTCTCTTATTGGCGCCATGTGCCTCGGCTTGACCGATGACGTGGTGTTGACTACCATGTCATCATCTTTAACCTCCAACCAGGTCAACACGACCTGGTTGGAGCTCTAGTGGGTCATCGTGACCTCCCAACTTCAGAAAACCATATCTCCATCATTTTAGCTCCGTTTTTCTCATTCTTGGTGTTGTTGGAATCATAGTTCAGCGAACTACAAATTCATGACATTTATTTGATATGAAAAACTCTATTTCATTGATCAAATCGTGGCTCAAGTGGTGGCAATGATAAGCGACCTGCCAACTTCTTTCCTTAATTTCTCCCTCATCTGATCTTTATTTGACGCGTTATCAGCATCGTTGGAATCGTCTCTTCAAGCCCTACACATCCAAGGGTTTATTTATGGCAAAAACACTCAGTTTCGAACACCTCATTTTTTCTCAACGTTGACGGTGCTTCGTAATTTGACCTGGATGTGTGTCCTCTGGGTCAAAGTCTCTTGTTTTTGGTTCCACATAGGTTCCAAAAACTCAACCGTTAAAGGGATAGAAGAAGTTAGGAGAAGAAGAAGAATTATGAGGAGCAGAAGCTTTTTTATTTATATGTATAAAGTTTTAAACTTTCAAACTCATTATCATGTATCCATATGCGAAATAGAGAGCATTTATGGAGTAATTTCAAGCAACAGAATTAGAGAGGAAAGCTCAAAAACACTGACGTATTATACAATCTCATGTATAGATATATGCTAGGCAGAGGGATCCATATACATACGAGCATATGATCGAAAGGCATAGGAGACAGATTCATGAACATGTATATATAAAACATAACAAATATCATGCTTAACCAAATATATATACATATGCAAAAAACTTGTTCATGGTATATCTGTGTACGCATTCGAAAAATAAGTTGAAGTAGTATATATTCTTTCATCATATAATCTCATATATATGATTGAACAGTGGAAAAAAATTGTGATGAAGATATAAACAAAATATATCAGTTAATTATTCATAAAGAATAAATCACACAGCCACAGGATCAACACACTCTGATACCAATGTAGGAAAAAAATAGAGGGAGAGAGAACTGGCATACTAGGGCAAATCCATGTTCGAATCCGGGTCAAAGCTCCATAATGTGCCTACACAAGTATTAGACTACTAGAGCCTAATTGTGATTTGCACGGCAGATCACTAGAACAAGAAAGATGGTAAGAGAGAAGAGATTGCTAGAAAACTCAATGGCAAGGATGAGGAATAACTGAAGAAGGCACCTCCTATTAATAGTGGTTTAGGGTGGCCACTAATTAGGAAACGTGTGCACTCCTTCTTACCCTTCAAGATAGTAATTAAATTAATTTATTCTTAATTAATTTCCTAATTATGGTGACTTGTTCCTCAATTAACAATCTAATAATTATTAACGAATTATTCCCCTATGAAGGACGGACTTAGACCCAAAGTCCAACATTGCAAAGAGGAGGAGGAGGAGGAGAGATAGAAAAGAGAGGCGTGGATTGTTAAGAGAGTGCGTCAAAGAGATGAGAGGTATTCTAAGACACATACAATACAAGTCCCTCCACTTTGTAATCTCACCATGCAGACTGATAGGGATAGGGATTTAACGCTGTCTACTTATGTTCGTGTTCTCCTCCTTTCATTGACATATTATTAATTCATTATTAATTAAATTATCCATAACTTATAACATCATTTTAAAAAATACATGGTCAAAATATAATTTTAGTCTTGGATAAAAGCATCCTACATCATATGTATAAAATATCATTTAACAAGCTATACTTGTAAGTTGTAACCTTGCCTAAGCAATATAATTCGTTGTAAATATATATATATATATATATTTTAATAAGCTAATAATTGCACTAGATGTTAGGAAAAACGGATATCCCTAATGAAAAATATATTATGGAGTCAATAAAAGTAGGAAAAAAAAACGAGCAAAAAAAATAATAAATAAAGATACAAGAATTTGACGTGAAAAAATCTTTCTCTTAATGTGAGTGACGGTAAACCACCACGACTCAAAACTAAAAAAGTTCATTATATTCGAAAAGGAATACAATGTTCAATGCTTCAATACAAATCTCAACTATAGGATGACAACTGTAATACCCCGAATTTTGGGATTTGAGGCTTGGGAATAAGCTTAAATTAAGCGGACTACTAAGCCCCGGTTTAATAGATGTCTCAAATCTATTTTCTAATGTTCCTTATGTCTTTGGGGCATTAAAGAAAATAAAATGGTGAATTTTAGAGAATATAATTATGTTTTTAGTGAAATCGCCTATGAGGCAGTGAGCTTGTCATGTGATTTTGTATGACCAAATGATGATAACAAATTATGAAATTTTACAGAATGAAAGTAAATATCCTAAGCTTTAATTTGATAGGTCATATGACTCAATTAGAGCTATATACAAAGAATTATGAATTTTTAAAGTTTGCCCATCAAAATTGATTCTTTTCTGGAACAACATGTAAAGATTAAAAAAATGGGAATGATATGCTTCCAAGTGGCTAATTCTATATTTTTTCTTGAAACTAAACTCAATAAAGGTTTCATTGCCTTTGGAATTTTTGATTTTTCTAGAATTAGTTACGATTTTTCAAATATTGGGCAGAAAATCTGAAAATGTCAAATTTTAGAATTATGACATCATCATAAGATTAGACGACATCATCATGATATTAAAAAGCTTTTTTGCTTCCTTCTTAGCCATTATTCCCAAAGGTCTTAAGTTCACACAAGAGAAAGAGAGAGTTTGAGAGAAATTTAGAGAGAAGGGGAGAAAAAGTGCAAGGTAAGCTCGATTCCTTCGGTGAATTAGTTCCTAACTTGTATGATCCTTCTTCTAAGCTTCTCTTCTATGTGAATTAAGGTGTTGGGAAGCTAAATTTCATTATGGAAGAGGTTAGGGTTTTTGGCCAAAAGAGGGAAAAGCCAGAAGGAGCTTAAGGTAACCTCTGAAATTTCAATATTTCATTATACTGGTTGTTGTGGACAATTTAATCGGTGAAATTTCGCCGGTTTGTCTTTGTCTGTAAATTTTGGAAATGACGTGGCCTAGGGGTTATGCTGCCAAAATTTGGTCTAAATGGTAGTTGTAACCTAATTAAATAGCTAATAAAGTGGTTAGGAGTAAAAAGGAACACGTCTGTGAAATCGGATTTGAAAAACCCTAATTTTCCTCGGAATTTCTCAGATTTCGGCCAGTACTAGAAAATGAGCTTAGAGTTGGATTTTTAATGATTTGATGGTTCCATTGAGTTTAGGAGGGAAAATTAGGTGGGGTTACAATTAGTCACTTTTTCAGAAAATCCCAAAAAAATATAATTACGAAAACACCCTTGAAATCCTTAAAGTGGGGCTGCCAAGGGCAATTTCGTCTGTTGGCAGTGAATTTGGTAATTTCGAGTCCAAAATGAATTCCTTGGGTAGAAATATGTCAGGATAGCCCATGTTAAAATTTTAGAAAAAGTGCAGCTAGACTAGGTACGGCGGGGCCGGGCCGGGTCCTCGAGGGCATTTCGGTAAATTTTCACCATAAGCTAATATAATTATTATAAACACTATGGAAGTGCCTAAAATGGTACATGAATGAGTTTTAACCTAATTCTTGTATATTTGACATTTTAGAACCAAGTTGAGAGCTTGAGGAGTTGGCACACAAATCGAGGAGCCTCTTTAAGTATCAAGCAAGGGCGATTAAGGTAGGAAACTTACTTCTCCTTCGTGTATTTGATATTTGTGTTGGTGTATTGATGCATGTTATTGCTTTACTTGATTATGTGAAACATATATGAATGATTGAAGTTTTGTTTCTATTTATGTTATGGCCATAAGTATGTTGTTCGAAATATTGAGCACGCAGATATGTCATTGTGTTAACGTGAGTTTATGTAATGCAAGCATGTCATGCATTAAGCACTTATCTTTCATGCCTATTGGTACTGTTTTCCTATTAAGATTCTCTCGAATCTCACCCTCCCCTACCAACAATTTAGACAGGAGAAGATAGAAGATGCATTGAAAATAAAGAAAAGAACCGTACGAGGGGATTGCGGTAGTGGAACGAAGACTGGAAGATGTCTCTATTTCACTCGGTCGAGTTTAGATGCCCTGGTAGCTCTATGCGGCTACATTGATGGTAATTATTATGTACGAACCCCTATGGGGAATTAATCAAGCACTTTTTATCAGTATATTTATGTTATTCCTGTATTGCCCATCGAACCGTATATCATTTTCCGCGAATACTCTGGTAAAGGTGAAATTTAAATAAGGACGTGATAATAACAAATTCACTTCATCCACAAAAATCACCAATGGAATATGTTAATAAAATAGAAGAGCAAATAGAACAATAAAACATGTATATTTTAGGCAAAGATACAATATGCATGTACCAGAAATCACTAAACATAAAAGCTATAGTCACCACAGAACATATGCCAACGTTCACGCCAGATCTGGGAATGTAGGATGCTCCAACGAACGATCCTAGCGTTCAGATTCAAGACCTATATGCCTATAACACCTCTGCCAAATGTCAGGTCAGTCGGTCCAGAAATCACCTTCTGATCTTCACTTAGGTCAAAATTACTCAAAAAAATCTGCAGTAGATGTGAATGCCATTCACTAAAATTCTGAGGAAACTAGAAAACTCCAGTAGATGATTTTACGATCCAAAATGAAGTTCTATATGCCTAGAACCTCCACAAAATAATTCACCTCAATTTGACAAGAACTCACCTTCTGATCATTATCCAGATCAAAACCATTTAAACTTAAAAGCTGAAAAAAAAAAAAATTCTCTCTCACAAAGAACAATTAAGTAACTTTCTTTTTTCTTTTACTATCTCAAGCAGTTGCACACAGCCCTCTCAGGTTTCACTCATTCTTTTCTTTCTTTTTTCTTTTTCTATCCCTTTTTCTCTTTCTTTTTTTTTTATTTTCACAAAAAATGAAGTACATAAAATAGGAAATAAATAAAATTGAACAATTAAAATTTGGGCCTCCATATAAGAGTGATATCCTATGGCCCAACGTTGTAATTATACAATATGGATTCCATTCATTTTGATATGCTTATGATGAATGTAATATATGTGTGTGTGTGTAGGTTTCAATCTAAAATAATAGGGTTAACCATACTTTTAGTCCTTATAGTTTCAGTTGATTTTGGTCCTAGTCCCTGTAGTTTATTTTTTTGGGTATTAGTCCTTATAGTTTTGCTTTGTTAAAAAGTTAGTCCTTCCGTCTGATGATATGGCAAACAAAACTAACATGGCAACTAACACTGTTATTAAATGATGAGACGGAAGAACACATGGACAAACCAGCTCACTTGGCCATTGTTTTCTCTTTATCTCTGTTTTTTTTTTAAAAAAAAGAACCCATTATTCAAAGCACAAATTCCATAGTCGGAATATTTGTCAGACTTATTAAAACTCCATCGTTTCTTCTCCTTCCTTCTTGTCAGAAACCAACGAGCCAGAATCAAGAAGCCTCCCCCATGATTTACCTTCCCTCCCTAAAACTTTCTGAAACACCGATCTAGAGAGATAAAGAAAATGCCAAGTCAATAAAATTCAATTAGATAAATGGGTTTTTGTGTTTCTCTTGCATGAATGAAACAAATGCTATAGGTACAAATGTTTGAAAGATGAAGAGAACAAATAGGTGGAGTTTACTGAAAAAAAAGAAGTTCTAATAAATCAAGCAGAATTTGAGAAATTTTCAAAAATTTCATAAAAATCGAAACTTTAATGAAAAATAATGCAAATAATTTGAAATTGTCAAGACTATAGAATCCGAGTTAGACAAGTTTGGGATGGGGAATCTGATTCTTGACTCGCCAAACAACCTCAAATTCAACTATGACTAAATCTGCTGTGGTAACTTGTTATGTTGCTTCTGCAATTATTTTGCAATATTTCTCAGATATTCAAGGGTAGTCAGAATTACAGCCTCATCTCCAAATTCATAAGTGAGTGCTTCTAAATCGATCGCTTCTTGTCCACCAAACCCAAGTGACCATACCCTCTTCGCCTTCTCCATGCAGCCACTGTGAATCGATCACCATTCCACCACCGAACATCTTTGGCGCTCCAGATTGCCTTTCGACTATGCGACGTTGTTTTAGGGTTTCTCGTTGGGTTATATTTTTTTTAACAAAAGAAAGCTTAGTCAGCAATTTTGCCCATTTGTTCTTCCATCTCAGCATATAATAACAGTGTTAACAGCCACATCAGCTCCGTTTGTCATATCATCAGATGGAAGGACTAATTTTTTAACATGATAAAACAATAAGGACTAATACCCAAAGAAATAAACTACAGGGATTAAGACCAAAATCAACTCAAACTATAAGGACTAAAAGTATGGTTAACCCAAAATAATATTTCAAAAGGGTTTGATAATTTTATAGAAATGTTAATGATACGAATAAAAATAAAAAGTAGTATTCAATTCAAATTTAAAAATTGTGTTTGAGTTATGCCTTTTGTATCAATATTTTTAAGAATTTATTGAGTCGATACTAAATATTTTGATCCTTACAGTTTGATTGAATTTTAATTTTAATACCTTTAGTTTCAAATTGTGATTTTTTGTCATTATAGTTTTATAAGGACTTAGTTTAAATTAAACAACATTAACTTTTAGATAACATTGATAAATATATGGACCAAATCAAAATTTGTTTAAAGTATATGTATTAAAATCGAAACTCAATAAAAATATAGCAACTAGACGAGTTTTGGTTTTGGTCAGCCTACTTAACAACTTTAATTCTAATCAAATTCTTATAAAATTATAGGAACTTAAAACCAAGGAACAAAAAACCGGACCGGGCAATAAACCGGTCATGGAACAGGTTCAAGGGTTAATGGTTCAACCGGAGTCTAACCGGTGATCGAACCGGTCATATTAAAATATTACAATTTATTAGTAACAATATATATTAATTATATATTAATAGTAATACAGTAGAAACACATAGATTTAATTATATATTAATTAATTTAAATAAAAATAAAATGAAAAGAAGAAAATGTATAAATAAATAATAAACTTAAAAAGTTATCAGTTTTTTGGTACAAAAACATAAAGAGAAATCTGTTTGTTTTTTATGAAATAATATCTTTCTTCCACTTTCCATGCCTCAAGCCGTGTGAATGACAGAAAAAAATAGGGTATAAGACTAAAAGTGATTGTGAGAGTGACAAGTAAGGATGAAGTGACTTTTTGACATTGGTTCCATCTTCTTCTTTCCTCTCTGCGTTTCATTTCGAGCAGGATCTTAACCTTCTTTCTTCTTCAACTTAAATTCATTTCGGCATATCAAAGTTTATGATCAGCAAGGGTTCAGATTTCATCTTTTAATTTTTGTTGCCGTAGCTCATCGGTCGCCGCTCGTCGTCTTCGCCGTCGTTACTTTTAGTTCAAGCAGCCACCGTCGATTGGAGCTAGGGCACAGGATCGGGACTCGTGAGGGAAGGGGATCTGATTCTGAAATTTTGCCCTATCCTCGTGCTTTGCTTCCGTTCTGTTTTTGATCTCTGCCATTTTTTTTAAAAATTTTTTTGGGTGACTCGGTCAAACTGCCATACTCGACGGTTTGGCCGAGTCACAGGCAAACCGGCCGGGTCGACTCGGTCAAAACCGAGTCAACCTTCCTCCCCTCACTGATAGCTAACCGAACCGGGGTTGGGACCGGTTCGCTGGTTTTCCGGTCCGACCTGCCAGTCCGGTCCGATTTTTCTTTCATTGCTCAAAACCACTATTTGAACTTAAAGGAATTAGAATTAAAAGTCAACCAAAGTGTAAGGACCACTCATTGTGTTCGCTCGAACTTTTTTGTCAAATGTATTCATATGTATATTTGGAATCCCAATATATATAATATTAATAAAAAAAAACTACTTAAAACCGTAATTTGAAACTAAAGCAATCAAAATTAAAAGTCAATCAAAGTGCAAGGACCATCCATTGTGTTCACCTGAATTTATTTGTCAAATGTATTCATATGGATATTTAGAATCCCAATATATATAATATTAATAAAAAATTTGAAATTTATTATATTTAATTTGCTGACGAACATGACACATGGGGACCATTTCAGGAAGATGATGATAGAGAATGACCCCAAATTTTTAAATTGAAAATAAAGACTTAAGATAATGAATTTTACAAAATGAAAGATTAATGGTCGATTATTTTTTTTGGACAAATTAATGGTAGATTATTCAAATCCTCAATTTTAAATTATTGTGTCACATATGTATTAATATTATAAATAATTTAGTACTAAGCTTATGTCATTTTCAAATGTTAGGGTCCTTTCCACCATTTACCAATGAGATCTAGGGAAAAAAGTAGGGAGGGAAATTTTTTTGGGACTATCATAATCTATTCCAAATAATTTAGGGCTCGCCTCTATCATTTTCGAATTTTGAGGTCTTTATCTATCAAAGGATGATAAAAAAAAAAAGAAAGAAAGAAACTAATATCCCCCAAATCCCCATTTTACCCTTCTCAATTAGGTTTGTTCGAATGAGAATCAAACCACTTTCAATCTAAGTTATTTATATTATTAGTATGTCCTTAAAATAATCTCAATGTGTGTTTTTCCTTTTATATTTATTTATTTATTTATTGATAGCAGGAAAAGTTTAGGCAAGTCTCAACAAGGTTATGACATGTTTCCGGAGTCAAAAAACATGCATATATGTATTTATTGATTACTCACCAACAAAATCCTTACATTGATGGAAAAGGAGCCTCTCCATTTTTTTACTGTTCATTTCTCTCCATTTCTTTATTCTCACAGTTAGATCATCTTTGAACAGTTGGGATTTAATATTATATAAAAAGTATGTGTATAATACTTTAATAAAAATATAAAGATATGAACTACTATTTAGATCTAATTTTAATCATTTAAATTAATTTATATATATTTTTTGTTATTTGATATTATTATAATATTTTTATAGTATATTAAATCTCATCTGTTCAGAATTAATCTAACAGTGAAAATAAAAAAATGAAGGTAAGAGGACAGTAAACGAAGTGGAGATAATCATGTTCCCACATTGATAGGGTTTGAAATTTTAAACTTTAGAAATTTAAAGTTCATTTATTAAATTTTCTAAAAACATGCGGCGTAGTTGACACTTGACATATCTAAAGTACATTTTGTTTTAAATTTTAGGCCTCAAACCAGTTTATTTATTTCATTTAACGCTGTAATTTTTATAAATTCAAGGTGCAGTACTCGGGAAAACGTGGGGCCTCACTTTCCTTCCTCTGACCTTTTGTGCATGTTTGTTTAAGCTTTTTGCACAGTAAAAACGCACTTATTACGCAAGCCGAGAAAAAACTCCTCTCACATACTTACCTCGTATACCGTGAATCACGAATTATAAGCACGTTTTGGATAAAAATAAGCCATTCTAAACGCACACTAACTTGTTTAAATACTCGTAGCTTTTGTTTCGAGAATCTGATTCTTCTCCCAAGGAAAATTTGTCTGATTTCATCTCATTGTATAATAATAACTTGCTTTCTCAGTTTGTTAAAAGTTTGTTACTTTAACGGGGTAATACGATATGAAGTATTTTTCAGAGACATCTAACAAAGTTTGTTAATCAGCATGTAATACTCTGAAATAATTTTTTCAGGTGTGTTTATAATCCTATAATATTTTTTTTATGCAATTTTACATTTACTAATTTAGATAATTTATACTACTCAAAATACCTGAAAAATATTTTAAATTGTTGGTTATATCACAAAATATTTTAGAATAGTAAAATAAAAAAAATATTTTAAGGTGTTAGTTGCATCATAAAATATTTTAAGCTATGAATAAACATGAAAAAATTACTTTCAGGGCTGGATGCACATTACCCCTATAATTTAATATATGTATTCTATAAAAAAGCACACAAAATAAACAAAAAATAATTTTACTATAAAATAACACTTTCAAATTTCTGCACCTTGCATGCTTGCCCATGCTGCATGTTCCAACGCTAACATTTTGTCATGTAATGCAGATTTTCTCGAGGCATTCACAGAGAGAGTTTTTCTATTTCTGCTTTGAGACACATTTTCTTTTCACATTCTTCTTCTCATCTTCTCCTTCTTTCTTCCTTCTTTCTCTCTTGTTTCTCATTTTTCAAGTGTGTCAAGAGAGTTTTTACTTTTCCGTAGCCACGCTCTGTTTCACCATTTTCTTCCAAAATGGAAAATACGCCAAATCTGTGACCCGCAAGATCTAGCAACCTCGACTTTTGTCTACAAATCTCTCTCACTGTTTCAGACTTTTTGTTTTTTTGTTCTTAATCTTCTGTTAAGAGTTTCGTTCTCTTCTGGGCAGATGGGAAGAGCGACAAGGTGGTTGAAGGGGTTGTTTGGGATGAAGAAAGACCGAGACAAAAAACAGAATTCAAACTCCAACCACCGTGGTAACTCGAAATCTGTGGCAGCGCCGTCGGCGGCACCACCACCCAATCATCTTTCACCTGCAGAAGCTGCTTGGCTTCAATCATTCTACGGAGAAACAGAGGACCAGCAGAACAAGCACGCCATTGCGGTGGCCGCAGCCACCGCCGCAGCAGCGGACGCCGCCTTGGCTGCCGCTCAGGCGGCCGTGGCCGTAGTGAGGCTGACCAGTAATAGCAGAACCATCACCATGTTCGGCCGTGGACATGAGAAATTAGCGGTCGTCAAGATTCAAACAGTATTCAGGGGATTCTTGGTAAACAAAGTTCCATATCTTCCGAATTCTTTTTTGTTTTTTTTTTTTGAAAAATATCTAAAAACTAGTTTCTGGGTTTGAACAGGCAAGGAAGGCATTAAGGGCCCTGAAAGGATTAGTGAAGATTCAAGCACTAGTGAGAGGATTTCTAGTTCGAAAGCAAGCAACTGCAACACTACACAGCATGCAAGCTCTGATTAGAGCTCAAGCCACGGTTCGATCTCATAAAGCTCGTCAAGTCATGAACAAAAATGACGAATCATACAAATTTGAAAGTCAGCCTCGAAGATTCACGGTAAAGATCCCAACTTTTCACAATCAAACTATTCCCCAATCCAAATCTGTCAACCTTTACTTCATTTTCAGGAGAGATTCGATGAAAGTAGGAGATTTTCTTCTTCCTTCGACGCTTCCATGAATAACAACACTAACAGTACTGATGGGAGTCCGACACCGAAGATAGTGGAAGTGGACACAGGCGGCTGCCGGCCGAAGTCAAGGTCTCGCCGGAGCAACACATCAATGTCGGATTTTGGCGACGACCCATTATTTCAAGCAATGTCTTCTCCACTCCCAGTTCCACAAATTCGAACCCCAGCTCGGATATCAACGGCGGCAGATCGGAGGGTTTTGCCGGAGTCAGAGTGGGGACTAACAGGGGAAGAATATAAGTTCTCTACAGCACAGAGCACTCCACGTTTCACCAATTCATGTTCATGTGGATCACTCGCCGCCACACCCAAGAGTGTCTGTGCAGAAAGATTGGTATGGCAATATGGAAACTACCATAATTACATGGCGAATACTCAGTCTTCGAAGGCGAAACTGAGGTCTCGCAGTGCTCCGAAGCAGCGGCCGGAGTCCTCCGGCGGGGGGGCGAAGAAGAGGCTTTCGTTGAATGAAATGATGGAGTCTAGGAGTAGTTTGAGTGGGATTAGGATGCAGAGGACTTGTTCGAAAGTTCAGGAAGCCATTAATTTCAAGAATGCTGTGATGGGGAAGATTGAGAAATCTGGGGAGATTGGGAGAGATAGTTACTACTTGCAGAGAAAGTGGTATGGTGATTGATTGTTGTTGATTGGGAAATTTGCAGAAACAGCCAGAGGTTTAAAACGACGAAAATAGAATGACAAGGTTCAACTTGTTGTACTTTGATGATGAATAGCTTATAACTCATGGTAATTATTGTTATTTTTGTTTCTCTTCATATTCTGTCATTGAAATGAAATGCAAGTGGGTAATTCATTTCCCTACAACTACAAATTGGTACAACCATAATCTTTCCTATTGAGTGTTTGGCTCTTGCCTCATAGTAGTTGAGCTTGCTTTCCCATGAGAAAACCATAAAAAGTGATAATAGAACCCTAAGAGGTGCTTTATTTATTTATTTATTTATTTGTGTGTGTGTGGGTAAAAAGCAAAATGAACCCTAACAGGGGTTTGGTTGCAAGAATGGATGAAAATTGAAGGATGATATGACTAAAATGTGGAGGGAAAACGAGTCAATTGTATTCACGAAGTGGAGGGTGTCAAACCTTTTAATATTTCGATATTTGTTAGAGTAATAAAGGCATAGTTTCACGGACATACAGAAACTACACACATATATTAATATTGAGTACTTATTTACAATACAGGCAATCCCTATAGGGTTTGAAAAATATATACACACACAAATCCTCCAAAATTTTCAAAATAAGTCTAATGATAACCAACGACAGTTTTTGCATACACCAGAACCCTCAATCGCCAATATTTACAGTTTGCCCTTAGAGCCGCTAGCTTTTACTGGAATATTTTTAAATGTTGAAAAGGGTGAGATTCGAACGAATTTCAGTAGTAACAAGCTTTCAGTCATATAAAATGCAAAAAATAAATATGTTAAACACCATATAATGCAATAAAATAATAACACGATAATCATAACAATCGGTATGTGCACATATTTCAGGGCCAACCATTGTTAGAACCCCTACTTGTTTGTAATATCCTGGATTGTAATCAAGGATTAATAACTTCAAAGTGAGGTAATTAATATTAATTGAGCACTTTTGAAGTTACATGTTGTGCAACATGATATAAAGATGCTTAATGATGGTTTAATGAGTATTGAAATAATCAGGGGTAAAACGGTAAATTTACCTATCGATTGGTCAGCTATCGAAGAGAAAACTCCTTAGTAATCAAGATCAATGGCTAGGATTGAAAGAACAAGAGGTGGAATCAAGTGTGGATGGGAATATGTGAGTTCATGTAAGGGTGAAGGGAGATCATGACAAGTGGCAAACTATGGACCATGGGATTGAAGTCAAAGATTCAACTCCTTTCTCTTCCCTCCCACTCTCAAAGTTAGTTGTGTATGTGTATGGGACAAAGAGAAACTGTTTCATCTTCATCTCTCATCCTTCTCCATTTTCACTGAACTAGCCAAGAAAGAGAAAGAGAAGAAGTTTAAGTTTTGGTAAGTAGATGCTTTTATATGCTCAAACACTCTTCATTGATGTTGTTCAAGAGGTTGAGAGCTTGACTTCTATGGTTTCAGAATTTCCATAGGTGGTGTTTGAAGGATTGTGAGGTTTGAGAAGTTGAGGAATCAAGGGTTTGATCTTGGCAAGTTAAAAAGGTAAGCATTGGTGACCTTTTGGTATAAATGTTATGGCTTTTGGTTTAGTTTATCAAATTCTGGATTTTTGCCCTGATTTCTTGTGATTTTAGAATATATGAATTAAGTGATATAATGTAGTGGAATAGAAGTCAAATAGTGTATGGATGTCAATGGTTTTGGTTTGGATTTGAAAAGAAGAAGTTGACAAATTATGGTTTTGAGTGGTTTTGTGAGTTAGAGTTGAGATTGTGTTGTTTGAGTGAAAGTTTGGTTGTTTTGGGTTACCAATAGGTTTGTTGTGAAGTTTTGGATGAGAAGGAGTATTGGTATAAGTTTAGGAACCCTTGGAGCTTAATTGGTCAATTCTGGAAAACTATATCAGTTGCTGTGATTTGGCATCTGATAGACATCACTCGAGTGAGGGAGGAACTCACTCGAGCACGATGTGAAAATCTGGGTATTTTGGGAAGGTCTTCAAATAGAAACCGTGAGCACACTTCCTGATTTGTGAATGAGATATGATTCTGCTCGAGTGAGCATGGGCATGCTCGAGTGAGGGAATCAGTTTAAGACTTGGGAATTTATGGTTGCTCTCAGGTAGTTACTCGCTGGGTCTCACTTCCTGGTACTCGAGTGCACCTGAGGTCATTGCTCGAGTACAGCCTTCTGTGCTTGAGTGAGAGTGTATGATATAACAGGGTTTGCTCTCGGGCAAACACTTTCTGAGGTCCACTCGCTGGTTCTCGAGTGTTGATGGGGGTGTCACTCGTATGAGACTCCTTTCACTCGAGTGAGCCAGCCCAAAATTCAGAAATTCTTCCAAGAAGGAGGGTCTTCGGGGTAGTTTCTCCTAACCCTTTAGGCATATGTTTAGACCTAAAATAGACACCTAAAGAGTTCAAATGATAACCAACTTAAAGTATTATAGAAATAAGAACTTGGGAAAGAGATTGACGGGTTGTCCCTAACTTGGTTTACAGGATTTAATATTTGCCGTCCTTGTGAGTCCGCGGTACCAAGAAACGTCGGGAAAGGATCAGGTAGTGATTCTCTCTCTTATACTATGTGTAATGCACTGTATGTGTGTTGTATCACTGTTTGTGATGATCTCTGATGCTGATGCGGTTACAGTTGGTGACAGCTGTCATTTATAACGCAAGCTGTCGTTATTGTGATTACAGCGTAAGCTGTCGTGATGGTGATTACAGCGTAAGCTGTCATGATTATGATTACAGCGAGAGCTGTCGTATTGTGTATACAGCCGTGAGTGCTGTTGTTTGTGGTGAAAACCATGTATCTTTGAGATTGCTGCTGCTGTTGTTGTTTGTGATTTATGTACATGCTTTGTGTTTATGCATTGTGTGAGTGGTTTGTTACTACTGGGATTCTCTCAAATCTCATTCTTTCCTATGACTAACATTTCAGACAGGGCGTGTGGCTCAAAAGAGAAGAGGCCAACTCGGAACAATTAGGACCTTTAGGGGTACATTTGATCTTGGAGATGTTGGTTATCTATTTTAAACTTGGGATTATTGTATATTTTGAGATATGAATATTATATTCGATTTTGGTTGTGTAATCCCGTAGTAGATACTTATAAACCCTCAGGTTATATATGTATAGAACCCGGGAGTTGCCGGGGATTTGGTTATACACTCTGATATGAATGAATGTATATTAACTGCACAGGTAATTATATTCGAATGTTAGAACTGAGACCGGGATAGGAAAAAGGTTATGAAAGATTTTTGTGAAAATCCTACTGTAAGGTAGATAGTTAAAATGAGTTTAAAACATCTGATGGTCTCTAATCCAATTTAATTATGCGTTATCGAATTATAATTATGTGTTTAAAAGCAGGGGGTTACATTGTTCATAACTCAGCTGGGCTCAAGACCACATATTAGGTAATGTGCTCTCTAGCACTATGTATCATAACTGTCCCCTTTGGGCCATTGGGGTGCTTCGGCTTTTCCCCTCGGGCGTACTTGTACTTTTCCCGCACCAGTTAGATATTGTGTGTGCATTATACATATCATAGAAGATGGCATACATAAAGCATATATAAGTTCTCATAATGTATGAAAGATAGAGTTACTACCTTAAGTCCCTTTTCAGCTCACAAACTATTCTGAACCTTGTCCCAGCTTGGGCAAACTGTCCAGTCCTAAAATTCCAAGTTTACAAGAATTGAGTTTTTACTCATTCATATACTATTCCAAACTTATTTTGTTAGTTATCTTTACCTTTAGAGTCCAAGGTAATTACATTTTTTGCTATTACCTTTTATTTTCTCACATTAACTAAATCTGCCAGAATTTTCATTAAACTTTGAAAATTCATAACTTTGTTTACAATTGTCTAATTAGTGTGGTTCCAAAGGCTATAGAAGCCTTATTAAGTATATTTTTAAGGAAAAATATTTCCTTTAACCTATTATGTGCACAGAATTCCAGTAGCAACATTGTTTGCATACTGCCATCACAACATTCTAGTTTTTCAGGTTCAACTTCAATAAATCATAAATCTTAACATACTAATCCAAATGGGACAAATTACATATCAAATTGAAGCTTGATATATCTAATTTTATACTAGAAAGTTTCATATTTATTGGACACTATTTGATTATACAAAAACACATGACAACAAGACTACCACGCAGAAACATCAATTGGCAGCAAGTTTCAAATTTTAAGAATTTGGTTCTAATGATCCAAAATTCATAACCAGAGACTATTCCTACACAGTTTTTTGTGTATAACACAATGGTAACATCAAATTGGTTAAGTTCTCATTCCTTGGTCATGCCTTGTTCAAACTAGAAATTAGACATGCCACTCAAAAATTACCAAACTTCCAATTTAAGCTTCCCACTAGTTCCATATGTTCATAAAGCACCATAAGACACCATTTGTACAATCAAAACACCATAAAACCTCCAAACCCTAACATATCCGAAAATGAGGTCAGAAATTCACATTCCAAAATTCTCAACCAATCAACATAATATATAGCTCAAAGTGAAGCTCTTACTCACCTCTAGCATTTTCTATAGGTTGTTCTTTGATTCTCAAACTTTGGTTCTTCCTTGAGCACACAAAACACCTCCTCTTAAAAAACAACAACCATAGAATTGAAGATCTAAGCAAGAGGAACTATATTTATGAAGAGGTTTTGAGCAAAAGAGGTGATTTACCAAGTGAAATTAGAGCTAGAAGCTCACCTTGTGACTTTGTTCTTCAAGCTTCACTTTCTCTTTCCTTTCTTCACCTTAGTTGACCTTCTTTGTATGTGTGTGAGAGAGGATTATGTGTTTAAATCATCTAGGTTCAGCCAGTTAATATGCTTGACTGAAAATCACCAAAGAACAAGAGAAAAATTCATATGTCACCTTTTTATGACTCCTCGTAAAGTTGAGTTAAAAGGGCCAACCATAGTTAAGTTTAATTGAATTAACTTTCTTTCTTTATTTCCTCCTCTTGCTTGGATGTAAGATGTCAAAAAATCGTTTCCATTTTGATAATTGAAGAGTAATAAAGACAAGAGTTCTTAGTCATACAGAAAAGTACAATTATACTGATAAAAGTATTCGTTTATAATCCCAATGTCGTTCAACAACAAAATACAAAATACAGCGGAAGTTTTAATAAATACAAGATATCCCAAAATATTTAAAGCATAAATTAATTATAACCACTATCCTTGACCTTGCCTTGGGACACGTGCCAATGGCTTTCAATCCACTGGCACCCGTTGAGATGTTTATTTAAATATAGGGTGAGATTTCGAAGAATCCTAATAGAAACATGCTATCGTTCATAGAAAATGCGAAAAGTAAATATGATATATGCGCCAAGGTATGCAACAATTAGTGTACAATATAAACACATCATTATCATGTATACATGCGTAGGGCCCAGCCTCAAAATCTACACTGGCTGGACTTCTGTCAACTCCTAGTGTAAGTGCACCTCTGGCACTAACTGCCCCTCTATAGGCAAATTATGTTGATTAATAAAGCGCATTTATAAATAATGGCATCCACATAAGCATATAACTATGGCATGATATATGAAAGATAATGTTCCTACCTCAAAGCTTTATAAACTTCTTTTTAGATGTGCCTCATAAAACGTTTCGTGTCCGGCCTCCGACTCGGTTCTAAAATATTAAATGTACAAGAAATAGGTCATAATCTATCCAAGTATCATTTTAGACTCTTCCATTGTGTTTCCTATGGTTATATTAGACTATGGTGAAAATTTACCAAAATGCCCCCGGGACCCCGGCTCAGCAGTATCGACCTGATGGCATGTTTTTCCAAAATTTTGACTAGGGCTATCCTGACATATTTTCACCCAAGGAATCCATTTCCAGGCTCGAAATCACCAAATTCAGTGTCAAATTACAAAAATACCTTTGACAGCCCCAGTTTAGGGATTTTAGGGGCTTTATGTAATTACTTTTTTTCAGCCTTTTCCGACAAAGTGATCAACTGTAACCCCACCTATTTTTTCCCACTGATTGTAATGGAACCATCTATTTCATGAAAATCCAGCTCCTACCCCCCAGAACAGTGCTGGCAGAAAGTTTTGAAAGAAAATGGAAAAATGGACTTTTGTGTTTTAGCTTCCAAAACTTGTACTTTTTCACTTCTAATCCTTTATTAACTCATTTAAACACTTCTTAACCATGATTCAACGAAATTTGGGCAGCATAACCCCTTAGTGTTAAGGCTTTTCCAATTTTACAACTCAACCAAAAATCACCAAACTAACGACAACTTCAATATCAACTTCATACAAGTATAGATTTGAGTTTGGTGTAGTTACCTCTTAAGATATTGAATCCTCTCTCTCTAGAAGTTACTATTCACTCTCTCTTCAACCTTGAATATTTGCTTACTACACATGATTTCCATAAAGAAACAAGGTTTAGAGAAGGATTTCTTAACAAGATAGCAAGAAAACCTTAAGAGATTAACTTCTTACCTTAAGATGTCCCTCCTTCTTTCTCCTTAGCCTTTGAGACCTCCAAGCTCTCTTTCTCTCTCTCTGTTTTCTTATGTTTGGCCGAATACACAGGGAAGGGAAGAGGAAATGTGTTTTAATTATCATGCCTTATCTCTTCTCTTAGCCCTTGATTTTCCAAGATCAAATCTTGTGGTGACACTTGTCACTAGCCATGCTTCCACCCATACCTCCTTCATATTATGACACACTTACTCTATTAGCTTCCTTTTAGATTTGAAGCACTTCTCTTCACTTTTGGTTGGCCAAAAAAAAGTGCTCCCGCTCTTGCTCCAACCAAACCAAGTGTTCTTCCAACTAAATCCAAACTTGTAGTCAATTATGTACTCAAGTTCATCCAACCCTTCACTCAAACTATTCCCTTACCTTCACTTATCATGATCACTATGTTCATGCCTTCATGTAGTGTACACGCCTCCATTGTTATCATTACCATGTTCATGTAGCAATTTGACATGTGCTCTTGGAAATAAATTATGATTTGGCCCCTTCATTATATGATCATAACACTTGGCATATCAAATTTCATTAATCAATTTTCCCTCCATACTTCTCTTCATATGATAATGACACTTGGCATCTTTGATTCCATAATTTACACAATTACTAAAAAATTTTATTTTCAATTTTCGGAATAATGCCAATTCTGGTAGATTTTAACTTTGAAAAATCATAACTAATTTTGTAGACATCATTTCGGAGTAATTCCAAAGGCTATGGAACTATTATTGAGTCTAGTTTCAAGAAAAAAATATGGACTTTAGCCATCTGGAAGCATGTCATTCCCAGATTTCATTTCTTTGACCGCTGCTCTAGAGACTTTCCAAATTTTCTGGACTAACTTCAAAAATTCATATGTTTTGGTACATAGCTTCAATTGACTCATTTGACCTATCAAATTAAAGCTTTGAATGTATACTTTCATCTTGTAAAAGCTGATAATTTTTTCTCAACATTTGTTCTTCAAAAACCACATGACAAACTCACTGCCTCGCAAGCGATTTCACTAAAAACATTGTGCAACTTTCAACTTTCAATATTTAATTCCTTTGGCCTTAAATAATCACCATATACTCTTGGTGAATAAAATTTGGGGTGTTACTATTCTCCCCCACTTAAATAAATTTCATCCCCAAAATTTGCTACATTTATACATTCATAAACTCCAGGGTAACCCTTTGGCGTACTTCTTACTAACATCATTATTGCTGATTAGGATCTGCTTATACAGATTAAGATCCCTAAATTTCCTTGGTTGACTTTTTGCTCATAATTCATCATATCTCCTATCTGCACTATCTTATGGCTCAATGTGCCAATGACAACATTAGCCTGCCCTGGACAACATTTACATTCTAGGTCTTAATCTTTCAACAACTCTATCCACTTACATCGCCTCATATTTCACTCTTTTTGATTATACACACATTTCAATCCTTGTAGTCGCAGTAAAATTCCACAATTTCGCCAAAAAGGCAACATTTCCATATTCAAAACAAACATTATTACCATCATCTCAAGATTAAAGATGGAATATTTCAATTCTCGAAGCTTTAGCTGACGAGATGCGTATGCCCTTACTCGACTTGCATCAATTTTCATCTCGATCTATGCCTGCTCGCATCTGGGATTCAATTCCCTTCCTAATCCATGCCATCTGGCATTAGGGAAAACAATAAAGGTCCACTATGGATATAGGATTATCAGTATTAGTACTTTAATAAATTTTCATGATCAGCTCTCTGAAGCTCCTCCCACAATCACTATCCCATGTATAATGTTGAGTTCCAAGGAAATTTTGATATAAACATCTTGTAATAATCAACAGGACTCAGAACAATGCGTATCACAACCACAATTTCCGGCCTTCTCAGTTCAGTACTGCTTCCACTTTACCAGGGTCTACTAGGATCCCTTACTATGAAACTACGTGGCCCAGAAATGTTACCTCTGATAGCCATAACTCACATTTACTCGACTTAGTATAGAGTTATTTTTCCCTTCACCATGTTCAATTCCATTCGTAATCATTACTCACACATCATTTTACTCTATGAGTTCACCAATAGATCATTAACCAACCAGATTTCAAGGTTTATCTCTAAGCCATACAACCATGCAACAGTAGACAATGAAGTCCACTAGTGATTCTTGTCCCTCAGCATTTATTATATCATTCATACATGCATCAATTATGATAATCCTGACACCCGTGGGTATAGGCACATTCTATTCGTATGGGAATCTATGCATACTTACCAATTCTACAACCCTTTTTAGGGTAGCCCATTCATATCCTCCGATACAAATGCCAGAGAACTCCTCAGCCTACCAGGCTGTCAAAACATGATTTCCTACCATCCTTTATTTATACCTTTCAACACACTATCTGCCATCCACCAACTGGCTCCTAGTAAAGCCTTAGGTTCATAGAACAGCAGGTAGATCAATTTTTTCTTTCCTTAGGATACTTTACCCTCCTTGTACAGGGAAACCAAAAGCCACTTATACATTTTATTCTCTGTCTCAACCTTGAGACCTTATCTCGTGGCTACCTTTGTTCTATCAAGAACTATTCTCATTCATAAGTATCATCAAATTGGATCCTCTAGGATCGACTTACTGCGTAATTACCCTACATTTACTCATATCCTTTGGAAGGATTTATGGAACTTACCAATCACTGGCATATCCTCTATTCTGTTCTCATTGAGGACTAGCTTCTCAATTTAATCAAATATCAAATATTACTAGGGAGTATGTATATATATAACGAAAAGTAATTAAAACTCAAACCATGCATTGAGTTGTCATTAAAAGAAATTGTACCTTGGATAAGTTTAGGGGATGTTCTAGCCTCTACCTGAATTATCACATGGGCTATGCTCTGGGCTCCGAGTCTAGACTCCTCTCATTATTGCTTCTGTGGGTAATCCCTAGCAAAATGTCCTCACTTTCGGCAGTTGTAGCAAATTCGTAACCTATTTGGATATGGTTTATCACCATGTGGCTGGCTACAACGCTCACATGTCTTATTTCCAGAGGATCTCTGCTCGCTACCGCTATCATCTCGATATCGCTTTTTATCATTGCCCCTAGAGGGAACTTCCTAATTCTTACATTTCTGGGAAGAATTCCCACTACCAAACACATCCTTGTAGTAATCATTTCTATCATTGTGTAAACCTAACAAGTCATTCTCAGCGAGTCAACTCTCTTCAACCACCTTAGCGAACACTATAAAGTGTTTAGAAATCAATTTCTTTCTCAATTATAGCTTTAACCCTTGTATCAATATATTGGAGCTCCACTCTTCATTATCCTGATATCTTAGGTATGAGGAATACCGAGACAATAGGACATAACGCGCCAGATACTCATGAAGCTCTCTTCATTATCCTCTCGTACATTGAGGAATTCATTTTCTTTTACTGACTTGTTTGGTTGAGAGAAATATTTTTCATCAAATTTCCCCTGGAACATTTCCCATGTCAATGGAATATTCCATATTTGTAGAGTCAACTCTATACATATATCTGCCTCTCCTTCTAGTTTGCAAACAACTAGCTGAAATTTAATACCATTGGAGCATATTAGTCTTGTAAAAATTTGCTCCAATACAGATAACCATTCTTCTGCTTGCAGGGGATTGAATCTCTCTCAGAAAGAAGGAGGTTGTTGTTTCTCAAATCGTTTCACTTATGTTTGAAAAACATTCATTTCATGAACGAATATGGGTGGCAGCTCCTAAAAAAGTTACACAGATGAACTATATTCACCTACTTGCCCTTCAAGATGTTCTAGTCTTCCATGTCTTTGTCTTAACTCGTGCAATTCATCTTTAAGATCATCTATCACAAGTTGATATCATGCCATCTTGCTCGGTATTTGGTGCATAGAGTCAAGGCTAACCTCCCCATGTTGGTCATAATCTCCTTCCCTTGTACACATCATTTTGATATCTCGCTAAATGAAATAAGGAAAAATAAATTTCCATATAGATGCAAGGGTATTTTCATCATTTCATAATAATTCAGGCACATAAATATGTTAAATATAACATACATTAGATATTTACAGTAGTTATGGGAACTAGAGACATTACGCAACTTACAAACTACTGTACATCACAATATCAATTCTAATACCATTATCAAAATTGTTACTACTGGTGTTCTGATACTGTCATTACGTGCATTGATTCTTTTATACAGTGCACTAGTCCCACTGATACCATTAACTGGGTACTGGTACCTTCTTTGCTTGTGTTGATTCCATTATCCTATGATACTGCAGACACTATTCTAATACCGTTGGTACCATCCTGATACTACTACCACAAGTATGAATATCATTGCTATATGCACTAGAACCACCGATACCATCAATTGGGTACTGATACTGTAATGCCTAATTTTTGATTAAGGGCTAATGATGATTATTGAGAATAATTTGTGAATTAAATCTGAGTAATTATGTGTTATGTAGCAATTTAAGTAAATGTGCCAAAATCAGTGGAAGAATGGAAAATTATCGATTAATTAGTTAGTGATTAATGGAGAAATTAATTACTAACTAAGAGAAATGAGAAGTGTAACTATGTGGCTAATGGAGTGATTAGAGTAACCAAGTGGTTACTTACTTTATGAGGACTAATAAGATTGGGACATGTGGTAAATGGAGATGATGGTAGAGTGTTATAGAAAGTCAAAGTAAGCATTTTTAATCATATTTTCTCACTCTTTTTCCCTCATTTTTGCTGCAGCAAGCATGGCATGGGAAGAGAGTATCATTTCATCTCCTTCTCCACTCCTCCACTTTCATTTCTCTCTCATCCTTTTCTCCATTTTTGAGCAACCATTGAAGGTGAAGAAAGAGAAAGTTTTCAAGGTAAAACTCTTGTATTTTGACCTTCTAAATGATCTCTAATGCCAAAACTCCCTTCTTTAAAGTTGTTTATTGTGTTGAGAGCTTCAATTTCATGGTTTTAGTTTATTCATTTGGTGGTGTTTGAGCTCTCACGAAATTATGGACTTGGGTAAATCAAGAAGCTTTTTTGGGAAAGTTGTTGAGGTGAGTAAAAGCTTCATTTTCATATAAGTTTTGTGGCCATTGGTTAGGCCTTGAATTTCTTGAAATTTTGCCCTAATTTTCGTGATTTAGGGTAATGGGGGAGTATGGTATGTTATTGTTATGGAAAAGGTGCCTTGTTTAGTTTTTTGAAGTGATAGTATTGCATTGAAGCTTAAATGTGAAGTTTGGCCACTTTATGTCGGTTTTTGTGTATTAGGAGAAACAGGGCATGTGAATGGGTTGTGATTTTGGTCATTTTGAGGTTACCATTATGTTCCTTATGAAAATTTATGTGGAAATAGGCTTGATTGTTAATTTTGGAGTCATTGAACACTTTGGTAGAAAATTGGAAATCTGTCAAGTGTAAACTCTGTTCAAGGCAGTCAATTTGTATGAAAGTTTTAAATGACCAAATGGTGTTAAAAAATTATGAAACTTTCCAATATTAAATTTCACATCCCAAGATTCAAAATGGAGATATAAAGTGTGTCATTTCGTTTTGTGTACTGGGAGTTATGGTTACCCAAAGTTTGGAATTGAAACTAAACTCTGTTTTGGGGCAGTGTGGAGTTTTGTGTAATTCTGGAATTTTTTGGTGATTTTCAGTAATGGTCCATATTTTTATTATAAATAGGACTAAAATAGATTTCATTTGGCTTTGAAATCACCTCATTTCGATGCTTCTAGAATTAGTTATGATTTTTTGAAGTTTAGCCAGGAAACAGAATTTTCTTGGCCGCGGCCAGAGGTTATGAATTACGGCCCAAGACTTTCTATGCATCTATTGGCCGCGGCCCATAGGTAGGCTGGCCGTGGCCAACCCCCAAAAATTAGCATTTTGAACTTTTAAAAGGTGACCTTTGGTCAAGTGTTTCCCAAGCCTTTAGGCATATGTTTAGGCTTTGATTAGCCACCTGAAGGTTATGAATGGTAACCAACTTTAAGTGCTATGAAAATGAGAATTTGGAAAAGAGAATGATCCCATGTCCTTGATTTGGTTATAGGGTTGATATTCACCCTGATCATGGTTTGATATCCACTTGGATCGTGAGTAGCCAATGTGGAGCATACGTGGAAAGAATAAGTGTAGGGAACTTACCTCTCCTGCATGTATTGATATTTGTGTTTGTGTATTGATGCATGTTATTACTTTGGTTGATTATGTGAAACATATATGAATGATTGAAGCTCTGTTTCTATTTATGCTATGGCCATGAATATGTTGCTGAAATATTGAGCATGCGGATATATCATTATGTGAACATGAGTTATTGTGATGCAAGCATGTCATGCATTAAACACTTATCTTGCATGTATATTGGTATCTGTTTCCTACTGGGATTCTCTAGAATCTCACCCTCCCCTACCAACATTTTAGACAGGGAAGGTAGAACGTGGATGGAGCAAGCATCCAAGGGCAATGGGGACTCCTTCGGGTTGTCATTTTGGTAGTTGGTTATCATGGTAGTTGGAATTATGTATAATTGAATATTGGATGTATATGTGCTTGGATGTATATTAGGTTATTTGGTTATGTATTGGAGATGGATTTGTGTAATCCCCGTTGAGGAATTGTAATGGGCAATTGTGCCCTACATATCTTTAATAAAGGTATAACCCCAGAATTACCGGTGTTATTATTGTATACTCTAATATTTATATGAATGTAGTTTATCTTCACGAAGTAATTGTATTCGAAATATGAATGTGAGACCAGGTTAAAGTATTTGTTAAAGAAATTTGTGAAAATCCTATCTTAAGGATGGGAATGTAAATGAATTTTGATTATTATTGGTCTCTATTTCATTTTAAACATGTATTTCGGATATAATTACGGAAGGAGGTTACAGATACTGCCTCTGTATGCATTGATACCATCTCCAGGTTTACCAATACCTTTGAGTACCCTAATACCCCTATTCCTTGATACCGTCGTTATCGTCTCGATACCGCACTGTCACGAACTTGCTCCCCTAGTATCCTTGTCTCTACATCTTCAGTGAATGCTAAGTACTGGCCTCTCAGGGTATCATGCTCCTGCAGTGCCTTGTGATAGTTGGCCTTAAGAAGATATGACAACTCCATGTCCGGCTGTAAGTTATACGGCACCGGTATTGGCTCTGTCTGAGACTCGCAGTCATTCGCCTCATCCAATGGAATCTCCTCCAGTTCGTAGTCAGAATCCCACTCTGGGTACTCCTTTGGTGCATCTCTGGTTTCTCCAACCTGTATCACTCTTAGGGATGCCGGCCTCGGCTCTGGACCTTACACGAGCAGCATTGACACGCTCTTCCATGTTGTGTATTGCATACGCATGCCACCGTGCTCGAATAATCGATCTTCGACCATCTATCAGGAACACACTGGTTTACCATCGTCTCTCTTGGACTATCCATGATCATTGGCATACTCGGACTATACATGATCATAAGCGCACTCAGACTATCCATGAGTATAGGCGTACTCGGACTGTTCACGATGTCCTCTTGCCATGCAAACAAACCATATCAGTATATAATTCTGATAATGCCAGAACCGCTTATTAGCTTTAATACCAAAAATGTCAACATATGTTTCCATTTCGATAATTGAAGAGTAATAAAGACAAGATTCCGTGGGCATACAGACAAGTACAATTATACTGATAAAAGTATTCATTTACAATCCCAACGTCGTTCGTCAATGAAATACAAAAATACAGCTGAAGTTTTAATAAATACAGGATATCCTAAAATATCTAAAGAATAAACTAATTATAACCACCAGCCTTGACCTTACCTCAAGACATGTGTCATTTACTTCTCGATGTCTACGCCTTTGCCTTTCAATCTACTGGCACCCGCTGAGATGTTTATTTAAAAATAGGGTGAGATTCCGAAGAAACCCAATAAAAACATGCTATCATTTATAGAAAATGCGAAAAGTAAATATGATATATGCGCCAAGGTATACACCAATTAATGAACAATATAAACACATCATCATCATGTATACATGCATTGGGCTCAACCCCACAATCTACACCAGTTGGACTTCTGCCAACTCTTAGTGTAAGTGCACCTCTGGCACTAACTTCCCCTCTCTAGGAAAATCATGTTGATTAATAAAGCGCATTTACAAACAATGGCATCTACATAAGCATATAACTATGGCATGATGTATGAAGGATAATGTTCCTATCTCAAAGCTTTATAAACCCCTTTTTTATATATGCCCCGTCAAATGTGTTGTGTCCGGCCTCTGACTGGTCCTAAAATATTAAATGTACAAGAAATAGGTCATAACCTATCCAAATATCATTTTAGACTCTTCCATTGTGTTCCTTGTGGTTATATTAGTCTATGGTGATAATTTACCAAAATGCCCCTGGGATCTTGGCCCGGCCCCGCTGTACCTGCCCTGATGGCACGTTTTTCCCAAAATTTTGACTAAGGCTATCCTAATGTATTTTTGCCCAAGGAGTCCATTTCCAGGCTCGAAATCATCAAATTCAGTGTCAAATTATGAAAATACGTTTGGCAGCCCCGGTTTAGGGATTTTAGGGGCGTTTTCGTAATTACGCTTTTTCGACCTTTTCCGAAAAAGTGACCAACTGTAACCCCACCTATTTTTTCCTCAATGAATCCAATGGAACCATATATTTCATGAGAATCCAGCTCCTACCCCCAGAACAGTGTTGGCCAAAAGTTTTGAAAGGAAATGGAAAAATGGACTTTTGTATTTTATCTTCCAAAACTTGTACTTTTCCACTTTTAAGCCTTTATTAACTCATTTAAACACTTCTTAACCATGATTCAAACAAATTTGGGCAACATAAGTCCTTAGGGTTAGGGCTTTTCCAATTTTATAACTCAACCAAAAATCACCAAACTAACAACAACTTCAATATCAACTTCATATAAGTATAGATTTGAGTTTGGTGTAGTTACCTCTTAAAATCTTGAATCCTCTCTCTCTCTCTAGAAGTTACTGTTCACGCACTCTTCAACCTTAAATATTTGCCTACTACACATGATTTCCATGAAGAAACAAGGTTTAGAGAAGGATTTCTTAACAAGACCATAAGAAAATCTTAAGAGATTAAATTCTTACCTTAGGATTTCCCTCCTTCTTTCTCCTTAGCACATGAGACCTCTAAGCGCTCCCCCCCTTTTCTTATGTTTGGCCGAATACACAAAGGGAAGGGAAGAGGAGATGTGTTTTAATTATAATGCCTCATCTCTTCTCTTAGCCCTTGATTTTCCAATATCAAATCTTATGGTGACACTTATCACAAGCCATGCTTCCACAAATATGTCTTTCATATTATGACACACTTACTCCATTAACTTCATTTTAGATTTGAAGCTCTTCTTTTCACCTTTGGTTGGCCAAAAAAAGGTGCTTCCCCTCTTGTAATCAATTATGCACTCAAGTTCATCTAACCCTTCACTCAAACTATTCCCTTACCTTCACTTATCATGATCACTATGTCTATGCCTTCATGAAGTGTACACTCCACCATTGTCATCATTACCATATTCATGTAGCAATTTGACATGTGCTCTTGAAAATAAATTATGATTTGGCCCCTTCCTCATATGATCATAACACTCTGCATATCAAATTTCAATAATCAATTTTTCCCTCCATACTTCTCTTCATATGATAATGACACTTGGCATCTTTGATTCCACAATTTATTTTCAATTTTCGGAATAATGCCAATTCTGGCAGATTTTCTGCCTTAATTTTGAAAAATCATAACTAATTTTGTAGACATCGTTTCAGAGTGATTCCAAAGGCTGTGGAACCATTATTGAGTCTAGTTTCAAGAAACAAATATTGACTTTAGCCATCCAGAAGCATATCATTCCCAGATTTCATTTATTTGACCGCTGCTCTAGAGACTTTCCAGATTTTCTAGACTAAATTCAAAAATTCATATATTTTTGTACATAGCTTCAAGTGATTCATATGACTATCAAATTAAAGCTTAGGATGTCTAGTTTTTCCCTGTAAAATTTCATAATTTTTTCTCATCATTTGGTCTTCCAAATCCACATGACAAACTCACTGCCTCGTAGGTGATTTCACTGAAAACACTGTTCCACCTCCTTTGTTTAAATTATTTTGTTACAATTTTTACCACATGTTTTTACCTTGACTTTTCCACCTTCATTTTTTTTTTCAAATTTGGTCTCTCTCCTCTCTCTCTCTCTCTCTATTGGAATGAAATAATGGCCTTGGAAGAGGATAAATAAGCTTCTTGAAATATCATAATATTACCTTATTTGCCACCAATTTTTGACTTTTCAAACTTCACTTTTTTTGCTGGGCTATAATACTTCAGCTTGCAGCATTTGTATTTCAATCATTAATTACCTTTTCCTCTTGCCCAAAAGTGACGAAAATGGAGCTCTTGAAATAACCAAATGATCTCTTAATGGTTTCTTTTATCTCTTTGCAATTAAGCATTTAATGGCCATTTATTACAAATTTTACTTTTGACTTTTCCAACTTAATTTACTTAGCCAAAATTGTTCCAACTCTTATCATATCTATCTCAATTATTTATACCATTTGCCCCTTGCCTCTTTGGACGTCCCATACCCAAGAAAAAGGGAAAAATATGGGTTTTTAATTTTTATTAGCCAAATGACAATTTTACCCATATATTTTTATGATTTATTGTATTAAATCATAGTTTCCTTCTTTCCTTTTTATTTTTGGCCGAAATTCACATATATATTGGGCCAATATTTTTGCTCTTTCATGCTTCAATTTGGGCTTAACAAATAAGCCTTCAATGGAACAAAGTTGCACTCTTGTGTCTATACATAGCCAAGTTATGTGTGACCACCATTTGTATTGTTTTTGACAGTTCTCCAAAATTCACCATTTTATTTCTTTTAATGTTACAAATACACAAGGAATATTAGTGAGTAAAAAGTGAGATGTTACAAAGGGGTAATTTAGGGCACAGGGTTGGCAGTGATAATTCTTTAGGTATGTGGAGGATGCGATGATTTCAAATTTATGATACTTTCATATGTACTAAAATATAAGAGTTAGATAATTAATTTATAGCACTTAAGTCCCAATTATTATATGTCATTCATAGGAACAAAGTTTGGTTCAAAATACAAGTAATTTAAATGGTTATCGAGGACTATTTTCCAAATTTTTTTCCTATTTAATTTCTATAGGAAAGAAAAAAAGAGGAGAGAGATATGATAATGATTTGCAAAAGTAGAGAGAACAAATTTTAGTAAAGGCAAATTTAGAAAATTTTATTAATTTAGGACAACGACTTGACTGTCATTCTTTGGTATGTGAGAATGAGTTGTAAATAACTTACAATAGGGAGCATTACTATAGATTTGCACATTTATAACACTTAATACATATGTTACAGTTAATAAATGTAATGTATGTTGAGGCGGAGGTCGCACAAATATATATAATACTTAAAGTTAATTATGCCTACCATCATGTATTGTGAGGCAAAAGTCGTAAATAGGGACGATCAGAGCACCGACGGTCTCATATATATATAATTTCTTGAATTTCTCAAGCAAAAGTCATCAATATGGATACTTTTGTTATTAATATAGATATTAAAGTTGTAAATAGGGTTGTCTAGAACTTTGACGGTCTCATATAATTTTTTGAATTTCTCAAGAAAAAGTCGTCAATATGGATATTTGAGTTCTTAATATATATGCTAAAGTCATAAATAGAGAAATCAATATTTCTTTTTGCTTGGAAAATTCAAAACAATATATGAGACCATAGGAGCTTTAGTTGACCCTATTTATGACTTTAGTATCCAAATTAACAATTCAAGTATCTAGATTGACGACTTTTGCTTGAGATATTCAAAAAAAAAAAATGAAATCGTCGAAACTTTGGTTGACACTATTTACGATGTTAGTAGTATCTATATTAATATCTCAAGTATCCATATTGATGATTTTTGCTTAAGAAATTTAAAAAAATAATGAGACCGTTGGAGCTCCGGTGGCCAGTCATCGGTAAGGTCACTGGAGCTCTAGTGGCGGTGGCGTGTTGTCGGGCACCGACGGCTAGTAAGAGGGTTGAGGATTTTTTATTGAAAAAGAAACTAAGGGTAGTTATCTAGTTTCTCAAATTTTGGAACATTTCAAAATTTCAAACCAGTCTTTCTAGAATTATTGAAATTCAACATACTTATTTGTCTTTTACTAATTTTGACAATATTTTTTTGGGTCTTTTTCGCTAAATAAAATAAAACATACATTCTCTTTGCCTTATGAATATTACCAAATAAGTATTAATTTTAAAGTTTTCTTTTTATTTTTGCCCTCAATTTAATATTACATTATTATGAATATTAACTATCTTCAAAATTTAAATTTTACTTTTAAGAAGAGTATTATTAAAAATAAATAATAATTATACCATAAAATTTCAATTAAAATTTATATTTTTAAAGGACAAAACTTACATTCAGTGCCTTATACTCAGTTCCTCCAATTCCTCAATCAAACAGTGACATCTGGAAATTTTTGACACGTCAGCATTAACCCCCGTTACCCAATACTCCCTTCTTCTCTGTTTTCTCTTCTTCGCTTGGTCGAACCCTAAGCATCTCCAGTAGGGTTCCATAAGCAGATTCGGGAACTTTGCAGAGGATACGGCACCATCGTGAAGGGCTTATCGATGGCCAAAGATAGTCTCTCAAACTGACGCCATGGTGGAGAGGATACGGAGGCCATCTTGAGGACGTTATCGGCGGCCAACAACAGTCTCGAATTGACATAAATAAGGTTTCTCTTAGTTTCAATTTCTCAATCCTGGTGTTAGATTTCCCTTCCGATCAGATATTTTGGGTATCTTATAAGTATTGGGCATCATTTTTTGGGTTCAATTTCTCAGTTTCGCATGGTCAGAAATCCTCTGTTATAGCTTTATGAGTTTTTTCTCTTGACATGTGCTTTATGAGTATGTTTTGAGTATTATGATGTTGAGCAAATCATTGTTCTTAGTGCACCTATGATGATACAGTACTATACATCCCTGTGACTTCTCTCCAATTAAAGACACCAAAGTTCTCATTTGAATTTTTTTCCCCTTCTTTCCATTAATAATGAATTCAGAAGCTATAGAGCAAGATGAAGTCAGAGGAGAAGAAGAAAATGATGGTTCTGAAGAAGTTTAAAAACCTGTGACTTCTATTGTGGCGGCACATAGGTTGCTCACACCATTAGTTAAGGTAAGGAGCCATTACTAAAAACCTTGCTCCCAAATGTTTGCGTTCATCAAAATGAACTCTGACTCAGTCTTCTCCTATGAATGTGAAATTTATTATCAGGTTCAATTATTTGTTTATTTTATGCTCAAATATGCAATGGAGATTGTACTAGCTGAATCAAGTATTATCAATGGTTACTGCTTTGTTTGGTCAACCAGCAGTGTCCCTTTTTCCTTGCATGCCTTGGCCTTACGATACTTCCTGTAAACATAGTTGTTGGAAGCTTTATCAGCAATATATTTGAAGAAAGGTGATCCTTCAAGTATTATGAAGCATTCTGTTGTGTAACAATATACATGAGATGTGTCCTATCTCAATCTAGTCAATACTCCCTCCTTTTTTTTCTTCATTCTTCCATCTTTAATTTTTCCTTTTCTAGCTGGCTTTTACTTGCAGACAAGTTCTGTTGGCATCATAAATTATGGTTTGCATTGGACTAATCCTAAGCTTCCATGTTTTCATCCCTTACTCAGTGCTGCAATATGTTGGCTCAGCCCTTATCACATTTGTATGTGTTGAAGTCCTTAAAGGTAGTTTTCTTTCATTCTACGTGACATGTAAGCTGTGTATCACATATAATGCCAAGTTCTGAAGGTGAAATCTCTGCCATAAACATTTTTGGACATGATCCAAATTCAGGAGTGAACCTGTCACTTCTACCAAGGATGATGTCATCGAGGCTTTCGAGGGGAACATTCAACGGAGGATTGCTATCAACGGAAGCTGGAACTCTAGCCCAAGTAGTTACAGATGCAGCAATAACAATGTCAGGGTATTTGGGTGAGAGCAACCTCTTGAATGCCACCTTACTTCCAGCTCTTGTCATCTCTGTCTCATCCATTGTTGCAACCTGCTACTCCTACAACTCACTCTAAGTGTAATCTTGTTTTTAATCAGTAAGAAAAAGGGCATCTCTGCACTAGAGGCGTGAAATATTAGGTGGTTTGGCAACTTGAAGTTTTGATGTTCCCCCAAGGGCATCAATTGCTTACTAGTTTCAATTAGAGCTTAGTTTCTTGTTCTTTAATGTAAACCATAGAGTTACAGTTACGTTCTTGTACAGCTTATTTCTTTAATAAAATTTCCCTTTTCATGCAATTTATAATATGGTGCTGACTATGGCATTGGACCATATCCTTGTAATGGTTTAGTTTGAAATAGGGACCACTCTTTTATTAAAAATCTTAAAATGTAAATCCAACAAGTATGGTTATGGCAAAAAAAAACATCGGACAAATATGGTACTTACATTTTAAAAGAATATAAATAAGTAACAAAAGATAGCCCAATAATTCTAATGGATACTCAACATACAGTAATTAAAATATTAAAACCAATAAGATAGTTGCGCTCCTACTTCATTCCTTCCAAATGTTGCATCTTGCTCCCTATGGAATTTTTCACTTCACATGTCAACCTGGGTCAAATTAAAATGAAAAATATAAATATAAAATTTTTATAGAGTTCAAATAAAAATTTTTATTGATGATGAAATATAAGTATTTTGTAACTACCTCTTAGTGTTTTTTTTTTTTTTTTTTACTTCTTTTCTAGACAATTTTTAGGATGACCTTTAACACGAGATACACCTTTTCTTTTCAACCCTTTTGCTTGAAATGCATCTTTTTCACCATTCATCATGGTTGGAATCACATCTTCTTGATTTGAAATAAAGGAACTTTTTCCCAATATTTTATCAACTTCCTCACCTAATTCTACAAGTTTTTGTGCTAAAAAAGATGTAGCATCATTTGACTCAGCAGCCTTATTTGATATCTCAACTGCAACTCGACATAAATCCTTGAAACGATTTGAGACATCTAACTTTGGGTCTTCTTTAATTATACGTCCATTGTTATCAAGAACAGATCCACTCCGAGCATGTTTGGTCCATCTCTTGAGAATGTACCTTGGAGGAATAACTAGTTTATTGCACAAGGTAAGTACTCGAATAGCATAACAACATAAGATGCCAATGAATTCATATTTCTTACAACTGCATTCAATTGTTTCATCTTCAGAATCATATGTAACCTTGTGATCTCTTTTATCATCCACTCCACACACTTTATATTCAAATATTTTAGAAACTTGGTTATAATCCTTGAAGAGTATGTTACATGACTTCTCATATTCCTTCCTAACTCGAAGAAATATAGCTCGTGTATAGATGTCTCTGGCATTCTTTAGCAAAAGGACATCTAAATTTAATGGGGGCAAAGTTTGACTCATTTCATAATTCTCCTCCAACTCTTTATATCTCATGTCTTCTATCAACCTCTCAAAATTTCTAAAGAAACCCAACACATTCAATGTAGGCTTCATATAACCTCTTAATCGACCATTGAAGCTTTCACTCAATTGGGTTGTTGTAGCTCCTGCAGAAAAGGCATGTCGCCCATATACTGATGCCCATTTTTCTCTTTTTCCAAACAAATCTTGCAACCATTTTTTTTTGATGAAGATCGTACTTGTCAAGCATAGACTCCCATGCATTAAGAAAATCATTCTCATATTCATAATTGCATATACAACTTTTAAAATCTAAAGCAAAAGAATCTGATTTCTTGTAAACATGATTAACATGCTTGCAAGCATTCTGTGAGAGGTGCCAAGCACACAAACGATGATATGATTCAGGAAAAACCTTTGCAATTGCTTTTGCCATTGCTGGATCTTGATCTGTAAATATTGTACTTGGTTTCTTTCCAGACATAGCTTTCATGAAAGTTCTAAATAACCACTCAAATGATTCACTAGTTTCATCATACAATAATGCAGCGCCAAATATGACAATTTGTTGGTGCTGATTGAATCCAACAATAGGTGCAAATGGCCTTAAATTATGATTTGTACGATAGGTAGTATCAAAAGATACCATATCTCCAAAATAAGCATAATCCACTATCATTTTTGCATCAGCCCAAAAAATATTTGTTATTTAATCTTCAACATCAAGTTGAATTTCATAAAAAAATGATGGATTTTCATGTTGCTTTGATTCAAAATAATGAAGTAATGAATAAGCTTCACCTTCTTTCATTTCTTCCATCCTCTTGCTAGTCAAATGATTGCTAATATCTTTGAGAGTGCACCCAGCATTTTCACGTCCTCCAACTTGTCGACTCAAGAATTCAAAAATCAATTTTTGCCGTATTCGAGAATGGTTTGCTTGCTCAATTTGGTTGCTTGAGCACTAGTGATCTTTCTTTGAGATGGCAATTTATGCTTGCTCCTAGGAGTAGCTAAAGTATGATTATGTTCTTCTTCAAAAGATGTTACTGCATATTTCCCATTTGCTTGTCGAGTAATAATCATTTGAGCTAATCAACCAGTTCTCAAATCTTTACGAGCCTTTGTTCCTTCATAGTCATTCACTTTTTTAAACCCTTCTTTGAAACACACAAATTTTTGAGATACCACCGTCTTACGATCTATCTTGCTTCTATTTACCCACTCTTTCCTAACACTAAATCTGACAAATCCAATATATGCATTATAGAATTTATATGCATGTTCTTCACTTTCAAACTCCAAGCCCACATATGGAGTTAAATCTGTCTCTCTAACTTCTTGTTATGTAAAATATTCATATAATAATGAGCAATGTCTTAAAAAAATTAAGAAACCATACAAAAAGAAAGAATGAAAAGGCAAACAAAATGATGAAAAAATAATTGAAAAAAGTGCACTAAAACATAAGGCAAGCAAAAGTAAATTAATTCTACTCACCCACCATGTGATTAGTGATCTTAGTATATCCCAAGAGAGAGGAGTGAACACAGGGATTTGAAACAACTGGCTGGATAAAAAAAAAGCCAACAAATTAATAAAAGACACAGCTGGTTGGATCAAACATTTATATAATGACATAAAGAATAGAAGTAGGGCATACTTGAAACAACAAGCATTCAACGACAGCAAAAATTAATATATGACCCCTCACAAACTTTACTCTCATGTCAAAGCAAGATAAAATGCTTGTAAAAAAAAGCAAGATAAAATGCATTACATAGAACCCCATTTTTGTTCAATACTTTCATGAAAAGAATAACATAGCAAATAAAGGCAAAGCAAGACTTTTTTAAATTTCACCACCATGCCTCTAAAAATTTCAATGCTTTTTGGAATGGTAAAGAAAGTAAGACTCAAAAGAGGCCAAAAGCTAAACGTCGGTGTGTTTCATACATACATGTTTGGTTGAAGTCATTATATAAATACGAAAGAGGATAACAGCTGTCCTTAACTTAATCCTCTTCAAAAATATCGTGTGGGTCTTCAACTCCACAAGACGCCTTCATGATGGAAAGCAGTAAAACCACACATATTCATTTTTCAACTCTTTCTCACAATCTCTTTCATATTACTTTTCAATTCAAGTAAAGCTTCAGCTTTTGATAAGCTTTTGTGGAATTAAGACTACCTTGATCTTTCTTTTCTCCAATTCCGTTATGTGGTTCCCAATTTATTAACAATGCGGGGGTTCATTAATCATGCAACATAAAAGGACTCACATAGTCAATCTATCAGGATAATAAACATAAAGTGCATGAAATATCATTGTTCAATCGAGAACTTAACGTAAAGTCATCAGTTAAGGTAAGGCCAAGGCATCAAGGAAAATGGCAAAACTACTGGTTGAAAAAACAAAGCAGTGACCGGTGATAACACTTGATTCAGCTAGTACAATCTCCATTACATATTTGAGCATAAAATAAACAAATAATTGAACCTGATAATAAATTTCACAGTCAGAGGAGAAGGCTGAGTCAGAGTTCATTTTGATGAACACAAACATTTGGGAGCAAGGTTTTTAGTAATGGCTCCTTACCTTAACTAATTGTGTGAGCAACCTATACGCTGCCACAATAGAAGTCACAGGTTTCTGAACTTCTTCAGAACCATCATTTTCTTCTTCTCCTCTGACTTCATCTTGCTTCATAGCTTCTGAATTCATTGTTAATGGAAAGAAGGGGGGAAATTCAAATGAGAACTTTGGTGTCTTTAATTAGAGAGAAGTCACAGGGATGTACAGTACTGTATCATCATAGGGGCACTAAGAACAATGATTTCCTCAACATCATAATACTTAAAACATACTCATAAAGCACATGTCAAGGGGAAAAAAACTCATAAAGCTATAACAAAGGATTTCCGACCATGCGAGACTAAGAATTGAACCCCAAAAAATGATGCCCAATACTCATAAGATACCCAAAATATCTTATCGAAAGGGAAATCTAACACCAGGATTGAGAAATTAAAACTAAGAGAAACCTTATTTGTGTCAATTTGAGACTGTCGTTGGCCGCCGATAACGTCCTCAAGATGGCCTCCGTATCCTCTCCACCAGGCGTCAGTTTGAGAGACTGTCTTTGGCCACCGATAAGACCTGCACGATGGTGACGTATCCTCTGCAAAGTTGCCGAATCTGCTTTTGGAACCTTGCTGAAGATGCTTATGGTTTGATCAGGCGAAGAAGAGAAAACGAAGAAGAAGGGAGTATTGGGTAACGGGGGTTAATGCTGATGTGTCAAAAATGTCCAGATGTCACTGTTTGATTGGGGAACTGGAGGAACTGAGTATAAGGCACTAGATGTAAGTTTTGTCCATTTTAAAACATACAAATTTTAATTAAAATTGTAAATTAGGATGAAGAAAGTACATAAAGTTACTAATTTATCGCCTTAGACTCCTAGCTTTCCCTTTCTCCCTCTAATATTTAATTACACTTTTTGAAACAAATGATTGGCATTTCATTTCACTTGAATGTGAGTGAATTTTAAATTTTTTTTGACAAAAAGGAAAAAAGAAGAAGAAGAAGAAGAAGATTCTTACATGTCATTGGCTGAAATGCAGTATTGCAATTTACGTGGCCTGCCATTCTAAGAGTATTTTATTCCTCGAACTAGCGTTTGAATTTTGAATCATAGGGCCTTATAGTTGTTTTATTAGGGTCTGTTTGAAAAAGCAGTGAGGAGGGGAAAACATGCTTTCAAACTGGAAAAAGCACGGTGGGAGTATTTGATGGTGTTTGGGTTAGTGATTATCCTGATGTGTTATTACCCAAAAGCAACTTCTAAAAAAAAGCCAGAAGGAGTTGCTTTCACGATGCATCAACTTCACAGTGGATACTCTTATTTCTAACAAGAAGAAACCAAAAAGAGAGGTTCATTTGTTTTGGGGAGGGGCTCATTGATTGGGAAAAATATTCCCATTGTGGGAAAAACTGGACGGTCACGGTTCAATCCTCTTGTGGCCCAATCTCTTTTGCTCTCCTTTGATTTTTTTTCCTTCTAGAAAATGATAATGGTGAAGGAGGGACCTTTGCTCTGTATTCTATGCTATGTCGGCATGCTCGGGTTAGCTTACTTCTTAATACCCAGCTTGTCGATGAGGACTTCACCGAGTATAAAAATAATGGGATGGTGGCAAATGATAAGAGAGCATGTTTCCAACTTTCTCTATTAGATGATTATCATGATGCCTCAGTCTCCAATTTGCATCTAGTAAGGCTTCGATAAAACCTGTTAGTCAAGAATATCGTCTGTCGACACACACGAATCCACACACGAATTGATGAAAATGTATAGGAATAGAAATAGGTTTCATATTACGTTGATTGTATATAAATATGTAGTTTTGCATTTCATAAATAAGATTCAAGGTTTCAGTTCATAACATGGTACCAGAGCCTCTGTAACTTCAGAAATTATTTCTGTTTTCCGGCGAAGAACTCCATTTTTTTCCGGCCAACGAGTTTCTGTTCAAGGTTCAGATATGTCATTGCCAGCACCTCCGCTGCAGACACGCGCCAGATCCCTAGGTTCCCTGTGTCCAGATCGGCCAGCCACCAAAATTTGAGGCCATTCTGACGGCGCGTGTGTCCTCACGCGCCACCTGAAGCTCCGCTGTCAGCTACACGCGCCGGCGCGTGAAGCTTCCTCTGGTGGCCGTTTGCGACGCCGTTTGCGGCGTTCTGATCGTCTCTTCAACCTCTACCTCCCTCTGAAGTTTCGTGGTCATCCGAAATGTTTGAAATTTTGAGCTATTGTTCTTCGCTTTCGTTTCCACACTCGTAAGTTCAATTTGTCACTACATTCAGCATTTTTGAGTTAGTGTCTTAAGTCTCTGTGGGTCCTTTATCTTGTTTGGAGTACTTTATCTCTTTGACATGCTCATTTGATTGAATCTCTGCGGGTCCCGTTGGTTGCAACTTGATTAAGTTGATATTGTGGCTTTATCTTCTTGATTGTTCGTGACTCTTGCTATTTTGAGAAGGTTGTTCGTATACTACTACGTTGATTGTTCAAAATGGCTGATTCTAAAAACTCTGATATGTTACCTATGTCTGCTAAAATTACTGCTTCACAGTTGAATTTGACAAATTATAGTGATTGGAACAAAACTGTTAGAGTTTATATTCTGGGAATTGAGATGGACACCCATTTAATTGAGGATCCTCCCTCTAGTGATGAAACTAAACTTTCAACTTGGAAAAGAGCATATGCTCGTCTTTTGTTTCAAATTCGAAATTCCATTGAACCACGAATTTTATCTTCTGTTAGTTATTGTAACTCTGTCAAAGAAATCATGAATTATCTTGAATTTATGTTTTCTGGAAAAGGAAATATTACTCGGTTTCATGAAATCTGTAAAGGTTTTTATCGCTCTCAACAGCAAGATCGTCCATTGAAAGATTTCTTTCTAGACTTCAAAAGAATGTATGAGGAAATGAAAGTACTTATGTCTTCGCAAACAGATCTCTCAACTCGAATTAAGAACTTGGAACTTCAGGCTATCATGAGTTTTCTTGAGGCTCTCAACCCATCCTATGAGACTATTCGTTCTCAGATTCTGTCTAGTCAAGAGCTTCCTTCTCTTGAAGATGTTTTCTCATGGGTTCTTCGTGCTGATAGCTTGATTCACTCTTCTGTTGATCCAACTGCAAGTGCTCTAGCTGGACGTGGTCCCTTTGAGAATAGGAATTATGGGTACAAACAAAATAACAATTCTGGCAGTATTATCTGCAATTATTACAAGGAACCTGGACACATTAAGAAATATTGTCAAAAATTACAAAATAAATAGCAGCGTGATCAACAGCGTGGACTTGCTCATATTGCCCATACCTCTGGTCCTCTTGATTCAGGATCTGGATCTTCCTCTGCAGGAGCTCTAGCAATAGGTACTCTGTCCTCTGGCCTTACTACTGCTTCAACTAAATGGGTCATCGATTCTGGGGCCACCGACCACATGACAGGTAATCATCACTTATTCTCTTTATATGCCCCATATCCAAACCCGTCATCCATATTTGTCGCCAATGGTTCTCCAGTAAGTGTTATTGGCTCAGGCACTGTAAACCCAACTCCATCCCTCGCATTATCCACTGTTCTTAACGTTCCTGATCTCACCTTTAACCTTTTATCTCCAAGTAAACTCACTCGTCATTTAAACTGTTTTATTTCACTTTTCCCTGACTATTGTTTAATTCAGGATCTATCGATGAAGCAGATTATTGGTAAAGGCTATGAATCTGGTAGACATTGCATCCTTGATGATCAGGTGCCACGTTCTGTTGCTTGTTCTAGTGGGTCGTCTTTATTTGACATTCATTGTCGTCTAGGTCATATGTCGTTATCATCTCTCCAAAAATTGTATCCTCAGTTTTCTTCTGTGTCCACTTTAGATTGTGAGTCATGTCAGTTTGCCAAACACCATCGTGTTCATTTGGCACTTCGCGTCAATAAAAGGGCTGCGTCCCCCTTTGAGTTAATACATTTTGATGTTTGGGGTCCTTGTTCAGTTATATCCCATACTGTTTATCATTATTTTGTAACTTTTGTTGATGATTTTTCCCGAACAACTTGGCTTTACTTAATGAAACAGCGTTATGAATTGTTTACTCATTTTCGTAATTTCTGTGCTGAAATTCAAACCCAGTTTAACACTCCTGTGAAAATCTTACGAAGTGATAATGGAAAAGAATATTTTTCTGCCCCTTTCACTGATTACATGCAAAGTCATGGTATTCTTCACCAATCTTCTTGTGTTGATACCCCTGCTCAAAATGGTATTGCTGAAAGAAAAAACCGACATCTTTTAGAAACTGCTCGAGCCCTCATGTTTCATTCTTCAGTACCTAAAATTTTTTGGGTTGATGCTGTGTCTACTGCATGTTTTCTCATCAATCGCATGCCTTCGGCCATTCTTGGTAGGGATATTCCGTATTCAGTTCTGTTTCCTACCACTAAGTTGTTTCCTGTTGATCCTAAAATCTTCGGTTGTGTCTGTTTTGTTCGGGATGTCCGTCCTAGTGTTAGTAAACTTGATCCTAAGTCCCTAAGATGTGTTTTTCTTGGCTATTCTTGAGTTCAAAAAGGTTATCGGTGTTACTCTCCTGATCTTCATCGTTACCTTGTGTCCACTGATGTGTACTTTCATGAGTCTTCTCCTTTCTTCGCATCATCAACCTCCTTTGAGTCTCCATCTGTCATTACTGAGTCTGATGATGTCCTGGTTTATCGTGTCCCTCTCTCACCAGTACAAGCTGCTGTTCCAGAACCTGCTATTATCAATGACATCGATGCCACCAATGTTTTGCCTTCTCCGATCGCTGCTTCACCGACAGATTCTGGTCATGATTCCATTGAAGTTCCTGATACAATTGTCCATAATCCTGAAATAACTCCCTCTCCTGACCTACCTATTGCCCTCCAGAAAGGTACCCGTTCTCGTTATCCTCCCAGAAGATATGCTGAATGTACCTATCCTATATCATCCTTTATCTCTTACCAGAATTTGTCCTCTGCTTCTTCTTCTCTTGTGGCCACCCTAGATTCCATCTCCATCCCTACTACTCTTCATCAAGCCTTGACTCATCCTGGTTGGCGTACCGCAATGGCCGAAGAACTTATGGCCCTTGAAACAGCTGGTACCTGGACCCTTGTTGATCTCCCTCCTGGGAAGAAAGCCATTGGATGTAAATGGGTGTTTGTTGTTAAAACCAAGGCAGATGGTTCTTTGGAACGATTAAAAGCTCGACTTGTTGCCAAAGGATATGCATAAACTTATGGTATTGATTACTCAGAGACTTTCTCTCCTGTGGCTAAGCTCACCTCCGTTCGTCTTCTGATCTCTTTGGCTGCCACAAATCATTGGTCTTTGCATCAATTGGATATTAAGAATGCATTTTTGAATGGTGATCTCCTTGAAGAAGTTTATATGGAGCAACCACCTAGGTTCGTTGCTCAGGGGGAGAATAGGAAAGTATGCTACCTTAAGAAGTCACTGTATGGTTTAAGGCAAAGCCCTCGTGCTTGGTTTGAGCGATTCTGTGATGTAGTCAAGAAGTTTGGATTAAGTCAAAGCAAGTGTGATCACTCTGTATTCTATCAGCAATCTAAAGCAGGAATGATTCTTCTAGTAGTGTACGTTGATGATATTGTGATTACAGGGAGTAACATTTCTAGAATCTTAGAACTTAAAATCTTCCTAAATTCTCACTTCCAGATAAAAGATTTGGGGTCATTAAAGTACTTTCTTGGTATTGAAGTTTTAAGAAGCAACAAAGGTATTCTTTTGAGTCAAAGGAAGTATGTTCTCGATCTCTTAAAGGAGACTGGAAAGCTTGGAGCGGTACCAAGCAACATTCCTATGATTTTGAATCTCTTCTTAGATCTTGATGCTAGTATGTTTGATGAGCTTCCTGATGATTTAAAGAAGAAGATTGATCCAGAGAAATTGAAGCCGTTTCCATTTCCTGAGAGATATAGAAGACTCATTGGTAAGCTGAATTATCTAACAGTAACTCGTCCTGATATAACCTTTTCAGTCAGTAGGCTCAGTCAATTCATGACATCACCAACAGTGGCACAATGGGAAGCTTTAGAACATATCTTGTATTATTTGAAAGGTTCTCCGGGTCTTGGTATTCTTTATACAGATTATGGACACTTTAAAGTAGAGTGTTTTTGTGATGCGGATCATGCAGGATCTAAGGCCACAAGACGATCTACTACGGGTTACTGTGTGTTTGTTGGTGGAAATTTGATATCTTGGAGAAGTAAGAAGCAAGGAGTCGTGTCAAAATCAAGTGCAGAAGCGGAATACAGAGCCATGTCACAATCAGTACAAGAAATTGTGTGGGTATTTCAACTCTTGAAAGAAATTGGCATCACTACTACATTGCCTGCAAAACTATGGTGTGACAATAAAGCAGCACTTCATATAGCATCGAACTCTGTGTTTCATGAAAGAACAAAACATATTGAGATTGATTGTCATTTTATTCGTGATAAGATTAAAGAAAATATTGTGTCTACAGGGCACATACGGTCTGACGATCAACTGGCAGATCTTCTAACAAAAGCCTTAAATGGAACACGGGTTCAATATCTTTATAACAAGTTAGGCATGATTAATATATATGCTCCAACTTGAGGGGGAGTGTTAGTCAAGAATATCGTCTGTCGACACACACGAATCCACACACGAATTGATGAAAATGTACAGAAATAGAAATAGGTTTCATATTACGTTGATTGTATATAAATATGTAGTTTTACATTTCATAAATAAGATTCAAGGTTTCAGTTCATAACAAAACCAAACGTTAAGCTTGGAGCTGTTTCTAGAGATTTTTCCTCTTTCTAAACTCCTTTCCTTATTCTCCACTATCATTGTGATCTCCACCTTCCCAAGTTACACGTGTTTCGTCTCCCTCTGTCTTCTTCTTAACACGTGTTTCGACTCCCTCTGATGTTATTCCTTATAATAATAATCATTTTACTTTCATCTAAACCATTTATTGTAAGTTTTTTCACTACTGGTGCCCTTATATTACATTTTCTCAGTCTAAAAAAATTGTGAGCAGTGAATTATTATTTATCATTTTGACTGAGAATTGAAAAATGAGAATATATCTGATCATGCATTATCTCACATTAACTATTTTTATTCTATCTAATTTTAATTATAATATTTCTCTTAAATTATCACAATATATCATATAATACATATGTATGTATGTATGCATGCATGCATGCATTATTTAATTAGATTCATGCTTTTTACAGTCATTTTCTATCTCAACTTGCTTTTTAAATAATAATCCAAACAAATTTAAGTTTGAAAAGAAGTCACTTCTGCAACTACTAATCCAAACACATCTCATCAGGCCTTTGGCACTTTCACTCCCAGAAAGCTCATATTGTTGTGGGTTAATTGCTCTCACCTCAATCTCATATCACGCAACGGCTAAATATCGAACCCAGTAACCCGGTTTGACCAGACATGGCTCCACCGATCGACCTGAGTAGAATATATATGTGTGTGGTTAGGGCCTATTTTATCTGGTTTGCATCCTTTCCAATTTTCCATTTTGGGGACATTCCCTTTCCAAGATATGCATAATACCTTCAAACCTATTGTGTGGTTTCTGACCACCTAAGTTAACTGGTTTTCTTTGGGACACTGATAAGAAATACGTTATAGCTCCAAAGACAGAATGAGATGAATATACAAATTAAAGGTAAATCTCATTAATTATACTTATAATGAATGAAGGCTGTTGTAATTAGTTATATATATATATATACTCTTTATAGTAATATACCAGATTTCTTCTGTCTCCTCCTCCTCTATTACTCTGAATATTTTTGTTACCATTTATTGCTTGATTTTCTCAGTTACAGTATTAATATGATGAATCATCAGGAGAGTATTTGTATTATCTGGATGAATTGAGACTGATTTTTAGTATTATGATCAGATTCCAACTGAGCATACTCTATCTTGTGCAAGTTCAAGTGACAAAAAGCAAAAGCAAAACAGCAATGTGACCGTGATGATTTGCTACTCAAAGCCATGGAGGAGTTAGCTCATAAATTATCGGAAGGCTTAAAGGAGGCAAGTGAGCATCTGGAAATGCACATAGATAAAGTTGAACGTGAGAAGTGTTTGGATGGCATGAAAGAGTCTCTTTATGTTGAGCTTATGAAGGTTGAAGGACTTACACACCCAGAGCATCTTTCAGTTTATGTTAAGATGATTTTTGATGATAGCATACTTATTGGATTTTATGCCATGCCTCAAGAGGGTAAAGTTGATGTGATCCACCAAATAATAGCATAGCATATTATTTGTGTGACGGAATATGAATATTTTCATCAATATTTTGGGTGAGAAGTACTATTATTAGTTGTATCTTATTTTGGAGCAAGATATGTAGTATCTCAATTGAACTTGTATCCACTTTAATAAGAGAAATGTCAACATTTATGTTAATTCCATTGGTTCTTGTATCTTTGCAGAATCAAAATTCATTGGCATTTGCGTTTGGTTTTGATCTTTTGACGGGAATTAATAGTTCATAAATAATCTTTATCAGGTACAAATTTAAATTTAATTATTTTTGCTTGTTTTATTATATGCTTTATTCTCTTAATAATATATCTTATATCACTACAAAAAAAACAGTGCATTACATATAGAAATTACTCACGGAATTCCGTCACTGAAATCAAATTACTGACGGAAACGAAATTACCGATGGAATAAGTTTCGTCTCTAAAAAGTATGTGGCAAATTGATTTACTAACGGAATTTTTATTCCGTCGGAAACTACCGACAGATTACCCATGGAAAAAATTTCGTCGGTATCCGTCGGAAATTACAACCGGATTTCCGATGGAAACTTTTCCATTGGTAATGAAGGATTTAGACGGAAACATTTTGTCGGTAATTATCGACAGAATTTTTTCAGTGTGTAATCCATCAATAATTTAATATTATTTTTTTAAAAAAAATCCACATAGCGACCTTAAAAGAGGCCACGTGGACATCATCGGAGGCCCCCCACAGCCCGCCCTCGCATCTGGCCCCGGCGGCCCTAGAGTAGGGGCCACGTGTCCCTCTAACCTTACACCATGTGTCTCTGTGAGATAATTGTTGCGTTTTGTGACAAAGGTGGGATTCAAACCTTGGACCTTTGGTATGTGTTCTGATGACTTTGACAGTTGAGCTATTTTAACCTTGTGTTATTTAAAAATTTTCTGATGGAATTTACGAACGAAATTTTTTCATCAAAAATCTGTCGGTAATTTTTTCAACGGAAAATCCATCAGTAATCCGTCGGAAATTACTGATGGAAATAATTCCGTGGGTAATAACATGTTTTTTTGTAGTGTATATCCTAAATATAAGACCCAGTTGACTTATTTAAAGATATTAAGGAAGTTCAATGCTTATCACTAGACCTTATCATTAGATATGAAGAAAATAAAAATGATTACATTGACAACTAGTAATTTTCAAAAGATGTATAATTTAAAATTCCTTAAATTGTACAAGTTAGATGGGAAGAAGCCTTTAAAAGTGAATATTTACAGAGATTTGGATTCTCTTCCTGAAGAATTCAAGTTCCTCTTTTGGGTTCATTGTCCTCTTCAATATGTGCCATTAAGCTTTTGTGCTGAGAATCTTATTCATCTTATAATGCCAAACAGCCGTCTTCAACAACTTTGGAATAGAAATCAAGTAAGTGCTTTATTTTCTATGTTTAAAAATAATTACTCCCTTCGGTCCTAATTATAAGACAAAGTTGACTTTTTTGGAGAAATTAAGGAAGTTAATTAAAATACTTTAAAGTATTTATATTTTAATTTTTTTCTTCAAACTAATTAGTTTGACTAATAAATTAATATATAATCTAAGGATACATAACATATGATATGATTAAGTAACTTATTAAGCTTCCTTAATTTCTCCAAAAAAAGTCAACTTTGTCTTATAATTAGGATCGGAGGTAGTAGTTTTTTTTCCTTTTTTGGAGGTGAATTATGTTTAACAATGCTCTGTTTGCCCTAGCAGCAATCTCCAAATTTAAAGAAGATTGATGTAAGTAACTCAAAATATTTCAGGGCACTTCCTGATCTATCAGAGGCCCCAAACCTTGAAAGCTGACACGTTGATGGTTGTGTAAATTTAGATCAAATCCATTCTTCAAATATCCTGGGAAAGCTTACCAACTTGACTCTTGAATCCTGCGAAAGGTCAGGGCGCATAAACTTTGGTGGTGGCTCTGTTAATGGGACAAGAAATTAATATTATGGGCATAAAGTTTAGCGTTTTTACTTCCTTTTATTAGGGTTGTTCATTGGTAGAGAGTCCAATTGAGTTTGGAGATTTTAAACAATATTTTGACTGTGATCATTACTATGATTCCTAGTTCTTTGGTGAGAGGAACCAAATAAAAATGAAAGAAGTGGGAGTGGAAAAGAAAGCACAAAGCGATGGCGTCTGACCATTAATAGTAAGAGGTGACGTGGTTGATGAATATTATATATGAAGAAGAATAGGAATGTTGCAGCAACAATGATAAGAATTATACACTAACAAGAGTGCCAAACGATGTTGCACGTTGGTCATTGTTGACAAAGTGTCACTAAAGAAGAGTGATATATTGGAAGTGGAGGTTTGAGCATTCCTCAAGGTTGGATTTTGAGGACACTTGCAGGATCTGAGTGTTGTGAAGGGCTTGAAACTTTGAAGAATACAAGGCTGTGTTTGGATGTTCCAACAAGAGATTGGTGTGGCTGTGACTTTTGTATATTGTATGTTCATTCCTCTTAATGGCTTTGAGACATGGCCATGGATGCATTGTCTCTAACGCTCTTTGTTTTTGGGACTGATATTGTCTTTTGATGGCTCTTGCTTGTGTTTCTTTCATTAAGGAAGGTGTAATTGAAATATCTAGATTATTTTTGACAAATTTAAAAATATAATAAAAATTTCTAAGATGTGTGAAAATGTTAAAGACACTTTATAATAATGACGTTGTGATGAGTGAGGGACCTGGTTTCCTTGTTCAGCACTAGAAGAATATGGGCTGTCAGATCTAATCTAGACGGCTTAGATCTGATTTATTAAAAAATATAGAAATATTAAAAAAATATAGATTTTTTAATAAATCAAATCTGAACTGTTTAGATTAGATCTAATCGCCCAGATTCTTTTAACTCTCCCTACTCAGCAAAAACAAATTCCGACGAGTGAAGGAGTACATAATAAAAGTGATGAGCATTGTTATGTGTTTATCATTAATTTTTATTCCATTATTTGGATAGATTCTATCTCCGAAGATTATTATAGACAAAATCTAAACAAGAGCATAGCTTCAAAGGGATTGAGTTGTTGATCTCTAGTCACTAGTGTAAAAAATTAATTTGGCATCAGTTAAAATTGCATTTTCACCACAGCATTTAGGACGTAACGGAATTAGTCGTAGCAAAAAAATATATATTATGGTGGTAGTTGCTCAAGATATATATGACACCGTAAATGAATGTATTACAACATCACATTATAACTAAACCGACGCCGTAATATATGCGTGACAAATGAATTTCCAATTCCCTTGCAAATTTATTTTTTTTATTTTTTCAAATGCCACATGTCATGTATGTAGGAAGCCACCTCATTGTTGGTTCAGCCATGTGTCTCCTCCTCGTGCTGCCACATGTCTACCCTCCTCATAGTGCACCATGTGTCACCTCCTAGCACTACCACGTGTTCACCCTCCTCGCAGTGCACCATGTGTCCCTCCTTAAAGTGCGTGAAGTGTCTCCTCCTTGTGCTGCCATGTGTCCATCCTCGTCACAGAGGACCACATGTCCCTCCTCAAAGTGTGCCTAGGGTCTCCTCCTTGTGCTACCACGTGTCACCTCCTACCGCTGCCATGTGTCCACCCTCCTCGCAATACACTACGCGTCCCTCCTCGAATTGCGCCAAGTGTCACCTCCTTGCACTACCCCGTGTTTGCGCCTCTTAAATCTTGAAAATGCCTCCCCTCCTATTTGAACTCGCAACCTCATGCTTCTGGTGCCTGGACGCTTAAATCTTTGCCAGTTGCGCCGAGATGAACCTACGTTGTTTCATTACATAATGTTATATATATATATATATATATAATATTCTCATAATATAAAATTAATTATATATCTAAATATAATATTATTAAAAATAAAATAAATAAAATATAAAATATAAAAAAATTATATATTTATGATTAATTAATTTCAAATTCAATAAATTTTAAATCTTTAATAAATATTTTTATAACTACATTTTAATCAATTTTCTAAATCTAAATTATATTTTTAATTAAAATTACTTAATAACAAATAATTAAATATTATAAATATTACTTTTAATATAACATGATAAATATAATATTAATAACTAATAATTTATTTTTAAATAAAATTAAATAATAACTAATATTAAAAATATTATTTTAGTAGAAAATTTTAAATATAATATTCATTACTAATAATATTTTATTTTTTAATTAAAACTATGTAATAATTAATTTTATAATATTATTTTAAATTTTAAATTTTTGCGATAGAATTTGCCACTGAAAAGTTCTGTGCCAATGTGCCACAGAGCTTTTTCTGGGCAAAAACTTTTGTTACAAAACTTGCAACGGAATTAGCCACGAAACTTTTCTATGGTTAATTCCATGACAAATTTAGACATGGAAAAACTCTATCTAAAAAATTTCTGTTGGAATTTTTGACAGAATTTGCCACGGAAAAAATTCTGTGGTAAATTCCGCCAAAAATTGAGTGTTTTTTTGTAGTGCTCTATCTGAAAGCTGCTACATCAACAACAATGAAGGGAAGTTGCGAAGTTAGCAGAACTGGAGTGAAATTCATATAGAGAAGCCGCGAAGTTAGCAGAGTAGTGGAGGTTTTTGTTGAAGCATTAAGGCGTCGGATGGAGTGGGAATCGGCACAAAATTTCCTGTTCTTTAGAAAAAAATAGTTAACATATTTCTAAGACTTTCTTAGAGCCATGTGGGTAAATTAAGGTCTTGGTTTCCTATAGGACTAGACACTATAAGTAAACTCGGTAAATAAATTATAAATTATGGATCAAGTTCCACCCATAAATTGATCATTCCTTTTTTTTTAATAATTAACTAGGTTTAGTTTAGTAGTTAAAAGAAATTCACTAATCTTTATCAGATGGTCCTGAGCTATAAATGACCCACCTAAAAAAGGCATTTATAATATAACTATAATATAATTATATTTTTGGAAAAGTTATTTTTTAAAATTTATTTATAGAATTTAATTACAGTTATGACATGTTATATTTCAAATTAATTTATTTCACAATTAAATTCCAACTGATGCCATATTGTACATTACTGCATCAGTTATGACATGTTATATTTCAAATTAATTCCAACGGATGCCATATTATATACAACTGATGTCATATTGTACATTACTGTGTCAGTTACACTTTAAACAGAAGCGAACTTATGTCACATGAATTATCACTTCTGTTCTTCAAGTAACTGATGTTATATTGTACATTACAGCATCAGTTACACATAAAACAGAAGCAAAATTATATCATATGAGTTATCATTTTTATTCTTCAAGTAACTAATGCAAAATCATGTAGTTAAATGAGTGTTTTGCCACTACTACAAACAAGGGTTTTAACGTCCCTATTTTGGCACTTTTAACTTCTAAAAATAAGGGGACGTCTATGTGAGAGGCGTAGTAAAGTGGAACTTTAGACATCCCTAAAAAAGGGACGTCTAATGTGGGACTTTAGATGTCCCAAATTTGAGAAAGGGACGTCTAAAGTAGGACTTTAGACGTCCCAATTTTGAAATAGGAACGTCTAAAGTTTCCACTTTAGATGTCCCTTTTTTAAAAAAGGAACGTCTAAAGTCATTTGAATTTCAAATTTTCTGTAGATTCTGAGGTCATCAATTACGGAAGCAAATACAAGTTCCATACGAGAATCCTCTGCAATAGTTTTGTTGAACACAAATACTAGCTTTCTCTATTCTCTTTTTGGTTCTGGAATTTCCTTTTTTGGCATCACCACACTTCCACCACTTTGCTAGCTTTGTTCAAACTTCTTTTAGTCAAACTTTAGAATTCAAAAATCCATTTTTTACTCATATGCACTGTACCATATCTGATTGTGAAAAAAGAGAGGAACTTATATAATAATAATAATAAACAGACAAGCATGTAAGATTTGAGAAGTGATAAAGAGAGAGTTACCGTCGCAAATAGGGGCACCGAAGGGCATGATGAGAGGGGGGAGGATGGCAAGAACACTGAAGGAAAAAGCCATTTGAATCTATAGAATATGGGTCTCTCTCTGCAACTCCTCTCAGAGAAATTGAAAATTGTTGTGGGAGCAAGGGAGAGAGAGAGAGAGATGAAGGAAAGCGTCCCTTTATTTAATACAAGGGAAGAGCTTCCCTTATATTCAATACAGCTCGTAAGGAAATTTTTAAATTACTTTATATGTCTCAAATTGAAAAAGGGACGTCCAAAGTTGGAATTTGGGATGTCTAAAGTGGGACTTTAGACCTCCCAAATTCAATTTGGGATATCTAAAATGACGCTAAAGTAAAAAAAAAAAATTAATTTTTTTTTTAAACTTTAGACGTCCCAAATTCGATTTGGGACATCTAAAATCTCAATTTAGACATTCCAAATGGAACTTGGGACGTCTAAAGCTACTTAGTTCTCACACAGAATTACAAAAATACCACCGCTTATGTTTTAGACGTCCCTATTTTAAAAAGAGACGTCCTTTAGGGTAGCAGAATATATATTCTGTAATAGTGTGCACTAGTGAGTTTCATGGAAGCAATTGAAAACAACAACAACAATAAATTTTATCCTACTAAATGTTGGGTTTTATGCTCTCTTCTTTTGTCCAATGCCCAAAGTTTATATATTTCCTATTTTATGTAAAGACAAAAAAACGATAGAAGAAAGAAGAAAGAGTAAGAGAATGAAAAAAAGGAAAGGCTTTTGATTGTTCTTTGTGAGAAATAATATGCTTTTAGAGTCGCCAAATTTTAAGACCCATTGTATCAGAATATACAGTCATATGAGAGAAAAGATGTGAGAGAGAGAGAGAGATGCAGTTTTACAAGGCAGTCTCAGTAAATTGGCTTTTTTTCCAATTGTTAACCGTTGGATTGGGTTAAACTTTGATCAATTGGTTCAACGCATATGGTTAGGTGATTGCACATGATCGCACATGATTGCACAGTTTTTAAATGTGATTGAAGATTCAACTATATATGTTTTGGGTTGAAAAGCTTCTATCTGGTGTATGGTGATGTGGAGGGAGTCTATGGAGGAAAGGAAGATATTTCGATAGCTTTGAAAATGATGGTGCCTGAAAGAACAGAGTTAACATGGGGAGGGTTTAAAAAGAAGAGGAAGAGGAATCACGGATTAGGGGTGAGTATGGTGTCTAGGATCTCGGTATGCCTACCCAAACCAGGTCAAAAATTGTCTTACCCAGCCCAAAAAAAGTGGCCTGATAAAAATTTGGGCATCTTTGGGCAAGACGAACTATCGGGCAGGGTAGGGCCGGGCATCGGGTAGGGGGTACTGCCCTACCCATTTGGCTCTGCCCTGAAAATTATATGCATTTATTTAAAATATATATTATTTTATATAAAATAAATAGTATTTTATTCATATTATTTTATTTAATATATATATATATATATATTATTTCATGTTTATGAAATATTTTATATTATTATTTAATATCCATCCACCACAGTTTACATATAATTAATTACTTTTTGGATGGACGTGGTTTTTTTATTTGGATAGATGATACAAAACATTAAAAAGTTGATATCAAAGACAAAAAATTTAGTTTCTTTGAAGTCTCCATCGCAATTGCACCTATTCATATTAATCAATATTTATACACAAACATATTACTTCATAATTTGTCATGTAATTATCAAAACGTGTTAGTTTTTTTTTTTTTTAATTTCAAGACTTAAGTTATAGATTTATTTTGAGATATTTCAAGGTATGAAATTATGGAATGTATTTGAAGTTTTAATAGTATTTATTAAGTGTAATTGGAGGTTTTATACAGGTGATATTGTTAAGGAGTTACCACTTGGACAAGAAAGCCCGCCCGGCTCAACCCGCCCTTGCCTTGCTTGAAATGGTTAGGGCTTCTATAGGGCAAGGCTGGGCAGCAGGCTGCAAAATGTAGCATGTTCATCCTTTGGGCTGGGCATCAGGCAAGGGTCTCGCCTTACCCAGCCCTACCCATCCCCATCCCTACACGGATGAAAAGAAATACTTGCATATTCTCAGAGTGACACGACAGATATACTCTGACCAATCAAAATGCAACACTTGAACTAATTTTAATCTTAATTGTCTCTCTAATTTTTTGCTGACAGAAAAAAAAAAAAGGAAACTTCCCCTTACCAACGCGCCCCTTCATTCATCCATCGGCTAAGCAGAACAGATGGCATCCCACGACATCGCCATCGTCTCCTCCGGCGATGGTAAGAAACCAAACTCCTTCTATGCAATCTCCACGTTCGATCTCAGTGCTCCTCTTCACTTGACCTTTTCTTAGATTTGAGCGGCGATTCCCAGCCATTGCAAGGTTAACAATCCATGGAGGCCGCTCGATTGCATTCTCATATATGTATTTCTTGCATCGGAATAGGATGATCTCAACATCAATGGTAGAATCACGCTATGCCCATGCTTGTATGCATTTTCAATGATTGAATGAGTTAAAACAACTTATCTGAGGTTCTTTCTTTTAATAATTATAGAGCTTTTAGCAATAGCAATGGAGGAAAAGACACCACAGCGATGGAAAATAATTGGGACATGCGCGGCACTGGAATTCTGGATTGGAAAAAAAAAAAAGAACTACCCAGCGACCTAACCCTTCACCGCGGTCTCCTCTAATCCCAACGCCTCTTCGATTGTGTCCTCATCCATGTTATTAAATTATTTCTCCACGGATGAGGGGAGAATGAAGAGAGAGGGGAGCGACGAAGATGGAAACACTGTTAAGAAAATGATAAATTAAATTAATGGGTTAATATAATTTTTGGTCCCTGAAGTTTGATCCAATTTTGGTTTTGTTCCCTCAAATTTAAAATCAATGGTTTTGGTCCTTGAAGTTTGACTCTTAGTCCCTCAAGTTTAAAAGTTTTGATTTTGATCCCTCAAATTTGAGAAGGATTTTGTAGAAAACGAACCGAACCGAAAAAAAACCAAGTCCTTCTCAAATTTAAGGGACCAAAACCAAAACTTTTAAACTTAAGGGATCAAGGGTCAAACTTTAGGGGCTAAAATCACCGATTTTAAACTTGAGGGACCAAAACCAAAATTGGATCAAACTTCAGGGACCAAAAGTTATATTAACCCTAAATGATTAAAATAATGTCACTTAAAAGATTGACATGTCAGCAAATTAAATTTAGTAGTCTGTTATATTTTTATTGGTCAGGCCATGAATGATATGATGCTCCTAATTCATCCAAGAATTTCTCCTAATCACATAGCGCAGCCTTCATTATTTGAGTTTGTTGCCTCAACATTTTCTGTTATCAACATTAATGTGTTAGAATTATAGGATCAATAGTATATTTTATAAAGTTAAGAGATCAAAAGCATATCTCATGATGTAAACTTAAGTGATTAAAAATATACTTTAACCTAAGATGTTTTATCTAAAGCACTTATTTTTGTAAGCATCCTCGCTTTAAAATTTCTTAACAAACTAAAAAAAAAATCTCCCAACTAAATAATCTTGTGCAATTAAGCACAGTAAAATATCAAAGTTTCTTTTATTCTATATAAAATCTAATAATTAAAAAAATAAGGAGGTTGACCTATTTCAAAGAGTAATAAGGAGAGTTGAGACATTAGGCACTCCAAAATATGTATGTTGTATATTCTTCAAAGGCTTCGTTATATGAATTATTATTTTGCCCGATCTTAAATATAAGAGCTAGTATTAAGGTTTGTTTTGATCCTAATTAAATATAATACTCATATAGTCTAGAACTATTTAACTAATATAAGTAGATTAAGGAGGGAAAATAAATTCCTTAATTATATCAAATGTGTCTTGATCCCCTTAAAATATCTTTGTTTAACATTACATTATATATCACTTTATATGCTATGTAAATTAGTTTGGGAAAAATGATAACTATATATTAGAAATACAATGGATTGAGGTCTTATTTTTAGAAATAAGATCAACGTAATTCCTTACCTAGCTCTTATATTTAGGGTAAGAGGAGTACATCAATCCACTTTGTCTTCTAAATTAATATTCCTAAACTCTTCAATTCCCCCATTGATTACACATATTAATAGATTTTCTATCAAAGATAGTTTCCAGTGTAAATGATTAAAGAGGATACTTAAAAAAAATGTAACACACATTTAATACAAAAAACTAGTTTAACAAATTTTCTTAATCTCTTATTACTGAAAGAAAAATAAGTATTATCTCCGGTCCTAATTATAAGATAAAGTTAACTTTTTTTGGAGAAATTAAGGAAGCTAAATGAGTTACTTAATCATTTGATATGTTATATATCCTTAAATTATATATTAATTTATTAGTCAAGTTAATTAGTTTGAAGAAAAAAATATAAATATAAATATTCTAAAGTAATATAATTAGTTTTCTTAATTTATCCAAAAAAGTCAACTTTATCTTATAATTAAGATCGGATGGAGTAATTTTTTTTAATGTCTGCAAATTAGTGGTTTAGATGCTAAGTTTTGGATGGAGTAAGCATTTGCTAATTTGAAGGCTTTGGTGGGGTGCGCATAAAGAACGCTGTCTGCCACAACAGCAAGAGCTTGGAAATTTCTTGGTAAAAGAAATTGTTTGCTACGAGGGAGTTTGATGGGAAGGGAGAGGGAGGAAAATTTGTATAAGTTGAATTTATAAAAATTATAGAAGTGGGGTTTTAAAATTTTAAAATAGAGAAGATATAAAATAAAAGAGTAAGAAAAATTAATTAAAAACTTTTAACCCTAGTTTTCTAATTTTTTAAAATCTAACTTATAAAAAATTCCCTTCCCCTCTCCCCACCTCCACTCCAAATCCCTTGTACCAAATAGCCCCTTAGTTGCTGTTGATCATTCACAACTTCATTCCACTTTCAAATTTTTTATGAAGAGAAAATAAAAAAGAAGGGAAAAAGAAGAGAAAGGGAAAAGGAAACACCCTCACCCTCCAAAATAAGTTGTTCTCATCCACAAGTACACGAGTCACACCAAATAATAAAGTGATAAGTAGATATCGTTCCTATAGATATTTGAGTAACAAATTAGTTAAATAATAGGCTTAGTGAGTTTAATAAAGTTGAACTAAACAAGTTTTTGATGTGGAAAGAAAATTTTGAAAACCATTTTTAAGACTAATAAAAATTGATAAATACAAATGATTCTTTGACTTTTCAATGATTAAATGGAGCCTAAGATTATTTATCCCGTTTGCACTTCATAAAACTATATTAATTTCCTCTCAAATAGTATTTTCAATGAATATATATATTAGTTTAATGTTCAAAAGCACTTAACAAAGCTCTCTCAAATCAAAACCAAGTTTCCCTTTTTATTAAAGTGCACAATTTTTTGCTACAATTAATAAAAATCAACTTTAACCAACAACTTCAATGTGACAATGCAAGATTAATAAATATGTCTCTATTTTACTAACAAATTATCCATTTATCCAATGAACTTTAGATCAAGCATAATTAATTTAACTAAGTTCTACACCTAGATTAGCTTTCTCAAGTCAAACCACAGTGAACAAATCAGTCTAAATGATGGCCAAACACTTAGAAGCATTAAGAAAAAGATAAAATCAACACAAATATATCAGTAGCAACCAAAAGATAGGAGTATTCAAGTTTTAATCCATATAAAGGTTTAAAATAATCATAGATTGAAACTTTTAGCTACAATGTTCAGCAACTAGCCACAACCACACAAAATAGCTACAACCATATCAAAAAAATGAAGAAGAAAGGGAAAGGAATCAGCAAAACCAAGAGAAATAAGTTTCAACATCTTCAAATCTTCAATCTATACTTGAATCTCCTTCAAGAACACCAAAACTTAGCAAAGAGAGGCTTCCAAATCACCCCCAAATCACCCAAGAAGTGAAGAATGACACTACTCTTCATGAATTTCAGTATTTAAAGCTTAGACTCACATTACAAAAAAATACCTGATTTCCAACATAATTTTCCGTCGCAAATTTAGCCACGGAATTTTTTTCGTGGCAACTTCTGACGGAAATTCCATCGGAATGTTTTCCGATGGAATTTCCATGGCAAATTGCTACGAAAATTTTCCGTCGGAAAAAATTAAATTTTTTTAATTTTTAAAAAAATAATATTTATAAAATTAAAATATTAATTATTAAATAATTCTATATAACCTTAATTATTAAAATTATATTATTTATTATTTTATTTTATTTAAAAATAATATATATGTTATTAATATTATATTAAAAATAATATTTATAATATTAAATTATTATTTATTAAGTAATTTTACATAAAATTTTTTTTTAATTAAATATATAAATAGTTTTTAATTTTTTATTTAATTTTTCATTATTTTTAATAATATTATATTTAATTAATACTTAATTATATGTCTATAATTAATTAATTTTATGTGTGTATATATATGATAATATTATATATATAATAATATGACACAGGTTCATTTCGGCGCAACTAGCAAAGACTTGCGCGCGAAGGTGTTGGACCTTGAGATACTGGGTTCAAATGGGAGGAGAGGCATTTTCATAAATTATGAGATGCGGACACATAGCAGTACGAGGAGGAGACACGTGGCAATCAGGGGAGAGGGACACGTGGCGCACTAAGGAGAAAACACGTGGCATTTGGAAATTTTTAAAAAAAATTGAAAATTTTTTTTTAAAGTAATTACAACGGAAAGGACTTCTGTCGGAACTTTCCGACGGAATTGAAATTCCGTTGCAAATTTTTTTGTCACGCACCTAGTAGTAAAGGAATGGATTCTGTTAAAAATTCTATCAGAAAAGCTGATTCCGTCATAAATTCCGTCAGAAATTCAATGTTTTTTTATAGTGTCAGTTCTAACCTCAAAACACAGCTTCATTGACTGTAGTTGGTTGCAACCCAAAGAAGCCTTGGCTGCAGTCAAATAGTTTCTGTCTTACTTCTGGCTAAGGCTAGTGAATGCTTTAGTTGACACAAAAAAGTTTCTGTCTTGCTTCTGGTTAAGGCCAGGGAATGCTTTAGCTAAGGCCAAAAATTAATCTTTATCTTTTCTTATTTTTCCGTGGTGTATTGACTTTTTAAGCTCCATTCCAACTTCTTAGTCATTGATTTGTGCTTTAAAAAACTTCACATGTGGCTCACATAATAACCTATCAACACAAGAAAGTTTATAAAAGCCAATGTTAATGAAATATGGTAAAATATTCACACTTAACCAAAGAATTTTATCCCTTTATCCCAAATATCAACTAGGCACAGTTCCTTTGCATATGTATCCATAAATATGTATGAATTCACCAAAAAGTGTGAGAAATTAAAGGCAAATGTGCCAAAATGACATGAATTTCATGAGGTTAATACAAGCAAATGCCCAAATGATGATACACAAATAAGTAGGTCCTTAAGATTCTAATTTTTCCCAAAAGCAAATAGAATGAATCAAGATGACATTCCATAAAAGTCTTAAGCGTATGATGACTTGACTTCACTTGTTGACCCTAAAGGCTGAAACAAAAGATACATAAGTGAGAAAGGCATCGTTGATCTATGAATTTGAAGAGAAAGTGCAAGTCTGCATTGAAATATTGAAATGAGAATGAATTGCATGTCTTTCATTGATTGATTAGAGGTATATATATATATATACGTATACATATATATATATATATATATATATGTATACGTATACGTATACGTATACATATATATATATATGTATACGTATACGTATATACGTATACGTATACATATATATATATATGTATACGTATACGTATACGTATACATATATATATATGTATACGTATACGTATACGTATACGTATACATATATATATATATATATGTATATATATATATATATAATGTTAGTACATGCATACTTGAATGAAGAATATCATAACAACCATATCTCCACACTAATATTTACAATATTAGTTAATAATAAAATCATAATATTATTTCAACATTATAATATGAAATCCCATGATGTTCTCTGAGATATATTGCTTTTACTCCCCTCAAGTTGGCACATGGAGATTATGAGTGTCCAACTTACTGGAAAGCTCTTGAAATTTTTCAACGCCGAGTGCTTATATGCTGGCAAAGAAATGAGCAAGTGCTTAAGAATGCTTGTGCATTTTCAACCTATCATGTTTTCGGAATTGGATTTCCATGATGCATTTTATCTCTTTAGTTTGAAAGCATTCAAGCAACACAAGCCATATGAAGGTTACATGGAGTTTTCAAAATCAATAGTGGAATATTGTCAAGGAAATGTATTAGCCTTGGTAGTGTTAGGTTGCTTTCTCTATGGTAGAGGAAAGAAGAGTGGGAAAGTGCATTGGAAAAACTAAATGAAGCTCCACCCAAGGATGTTGTTGATGTTTTGAAGTTGAGTTTTGATGCACTTGATCACAAACAGCATATGTGTTTCTTGATCTATCATTCTTAATCAAGGAAGGAGTTTGTATTTCTTTGAATCTAATAAGACAATTATATGCCTCTTCTATGCATATTGAGATTATTGTTCTTAGAGATAAATGCCTTATTTCATTTAATAATCATACTGATCCTATTGGGATGCACAATCTTGAGCTGAAAATGGGGCTTGAAATTGCTAGACAACAATTATTCTTTGGTCTTAAAAGTCCTGTTCAACTATGGAGGCATGATGACATCTATGATTATTTCATCTGTGACAAGGTATGATTTTTTTTATTATTATTTTATCTTATTTTCTTTATCATCTTGATTATCAGATTAATTCCTAGTTATATCTGTTTGACTTCATGTTTTATCACTACAAAAAAAAAATGATAATTCGTAACGGTGCATTTGTAGTGATTAAAATAAACCGCTACAAATATCAGGATTTGTAGCAGTTTTAAGTAACACCGCTACAAATTTGCAATGGTATGCTTCGCGCCAAGTGGTGCATGGGTTAGGGAATGCTACTTGTAACGGTTTACAAAACATAACTGCTACAAATTTTGGCACCAAATTTGCGCCAAATTTGTCACGGTTATTTTGTAGCAGTTAGTCTATATTAACCGCTATAAATATGGAGCCAACTTGGCGTGAAGCTAGTGCAACTATTGTGGCGGTTCTTTTATAGCAGTTTTTATGATTGTAACTGCTATAAAATTTAGAGGGCCGCCTTTTTGTAGTGGTTATAGAGAACCGTTACAAAATTTAACTCATATTGTTAACGGTTACAGAGTATAATTGCTACAAAATGCATTTGAAATAAATTTTTATTAAAAAATAACTAAATAAAATATTTGTAGCGGTTTATATATAAAAACTGCTATAAAATATAAATATTTGTAGCGGTAAAATGGATGAAACCGCTACAAAGTGATACGTAACTTTATAGCGGTTATAAATATTTGTAGCGGTTTCTCAATACTAACCGCTAGAAAATGTTCATTTAAAATTTGAATATTTTAATTCCCGCCAATAGTCATGAACATTTGTAACTGTTTTTTTGACATAACCGCTACAAAGTGTTGCACATTGAAAATTTGAATTTTAAATCTTGTCAACGGTGGTGAAATTTTGTAGCGGTTTTTATCATATAACCGCTACAAAATGAATTTGAAATAAATATTTATAAAAAAATGAATTTGTAGCGGTTTTTATATATCAACCGCTACAAAGTATAAATATTTGTAGCGGTTTTACAAATAAAATCGCTACAAATTGAACATTTGAAATTTAAAATATTTTTATTAAAAAAATTCAGACAAATATTTGTAGGGGTTATAAAACCGTTACAAAATCAAATAAAACCGCTACAAGTATGAAATATTTTTTTAAAAAAAATTCAAACCAATATTTGTAGGGGTTATGAAACCACTACAAAATCAAATAAAATCGTACAAATGTGAAACTGCTACAAATAATGTCGATAAACCGCTACAAATATCAACCACTACAAAATTTATCATATTAAGCGCTACAAACGCTACGCAGATCCCTATAAATACCCCTAGCATATATCATTTCAAACACTCATTCATTTCTTTCAACCCTTCTTCTCTTTCGTTTTCTCTCATCTGAATTTTTTTAAGAGCCGAAGAGCTGAGTAAGGTGATCAAATATAGTTAAAAAAATTTCAATCATTTGATTTCAACATTTTCCCCCTCTCATAATATTTATACTCATTATTTGCACATTCTCAATAATATTACCTATATAAAGTTTATACTTATTTAACTTAATTTAATCATTCTTTATAAATAATAACTACTATCATTTAAATTACTTAAATAATAAACTATTCAACACAATATTATAACAATGGACTCAAATAATTGTATATTTTTTTTAAAAAAAATTCCCAAAATTTTGTAGCGGTTTTAGAACCACTACAAATTTAAACTCAAAATATGATTAAATTTTTTGCGCTACTTTTGAAATTTCCATTTAAATTTAGTAGCGGTTTTTCAACCGCTATAAAATTGGAGCTAAATTTTCATTTTTCATTTCCTGCCACGCGAAATTGTGGTGCCAATATTTGTAGCGGTTTAATAACCGTTACTAAATTTGTAGCGGTTATATTACATGAATAGCGGTTATTGTAAACCGCTACAAATACGTTTGCAACAGTGAATTTAATAGCGGTTTTTACAACCATTACTAATGTCATTTGTAACGGTTAAAACCGCTAATAATACATATTTTTAACTGCTACTAAATCACAATTTTTTTTAGTGTTTATTCATCTTTGGCAATAAGCGTCAACATATATCATGAAGTTCTTTTGTTTTATAATGTCTTGTAATTGGGCCTATGGTTCATCTTTAGCCCATGCCTATTTTTTTTTTATTAAAAGTTTTATTATGCCTAGTATTTTAAATGGATATTTGCTTTTATATTCATATCAATTAAATATGTATGCATGCATGCAGGGAGGCGTACGAGTATGCAGGTGTACGTATGACTGTGTCTGCTGTATGTTTATGTTTTTTTTTTCAGAAATTCATTTATTAATGAATTGTGAGAATCCTTGAACAAAATGCACATTAGCATTATTGATATAGATATTTCTAAATGGAGATATATTTAATTGTTCTCCAGTTATTTTTGGTTATTTTTTGGGTAATGATAATTGTGCTTCCCTTGATTTGCTATTCTTAGGAAGTTGAGGCAATTCGATGCTTGCCATTGGACTTGAGCAAGATAAAGAGGATTACATGGAGGGTTAGTAATTTTCGGAAGATGCATAATTTAATATTCCTTATAGTTTACAAGTCTGATAGGAGAAAGCCTTCAGAGTTGACTATTTATGATGATTTTGATTATCTTCCAGAAGAATTGAGGTGTTTTAGTTGGGAAGAATATTCATTACCAAATGTGCCATTACATTTCTATGCCAAGAACCTTATTACAATTAACATGCCTAACAGTAATATCTGGGAACTTTGGAATAAAAATCAGGTACATGTTACATTTTTTGTCTCAAACATTGGCCAAATAATTCACAATGAACATGTTTACCTTACTACCTTTAATTTGATGGTTAAATAGTAGTTGTAATTTTTGCTGGAATTCAAATTCATCTTCTAATTGTCATAAGAGAAATTGTTAGATTAAATCGTAGGAATGTGTAGTTACCTAATTTATTTGGCAATGCTTCTTTTTTCAGCATTTTCCAAATTTAAAGAAAATCATTTTGTTGTTGGGTTCAAAACATCTCATTGCACTCCCAGATCTATCTCATGCCCCTAAAATTGAGCATATAGTTCTTGGGGGATGTGTGAATTTGGTTCAAATCTATTCTTCAACTGTCCTGGGAATTCTTGCCAATTTATGGTTAGGATATGATAGGCCAAGGCTAATAAACATTAGGGCAAGTATTAAAGGGACAAGTTCGGTTAGTAATGATGTTCAATTATTTGGATCTTGACAAGCTGTCATTGAATAAAGTAAGAATAAAGCTGTTTGTATGTGGCAAGATAATCTCTGGTGTTGAATTTAAACATGTGGTAATGTCATTGGAAGAGATAGCAGAATTGGGATCTTTACTTCCATTTGTTAGGAGACTTGATTTGTTAGAGAGTCCAATTGAGTTTGGGGATGACTTCAAACAACATTATGACACCACAAAAAAAATGGTATTTTGTAGGGATGATATTGTAGCGGTTACAATTAATCGCTATAAATGTTAGATTTGTAGCGATTAAAGCTTTAACCGCTACAAATTTAAAGCGGCAAACTACACGCCAAGTGGCGCGACAGATTGGTAACATTTTTTGTAGTGGTTAAGTATAAATAACCGCTACAAATATGGCACGCAATTCCTACCAAAAGTTGTAGCGGTACATTTGTAATGGTTACTAAATTATAACTGCTACAAAGTTGGCGCCAGTTGGCGTGAACAAAACGCACCAAACAGTGTAACGTATATTTATAGCGGTTTAATAAATTAAACGGCTACAAAATGCGAAAAGTCGTATTTGTAGCAGTTATAGATTTATAACGGCTACAGAATTCGAGATGTCTCTAAAATTATAGCGGTTTTATACCATAACCGCTATAGAACTTTAAACGTTTTTGTACTTTGTAGCGGTTATTATAGAACCACTATAAAGTTTAGCCGCTCAAGGTTATTTGTAGCGGTTGGTGTAGCGGTTATATTGAGAACTGCTACAAAGGCGCCCCTATTTAAATCCTCCCCCCCCCTTTCACTTTTCCGTTTGACCGTTTTGTTTCCTTAGATTCCTTTGAGTGTTTTCTTTTAGATTTGAGCATTCAGGCTTCTGTGGAAGAGTTTTTGCTGCAGTATTTCTCATTATTTGCATTTGAGGTAGGGAGACAGTATGTATTTTATATGTATTTTTATTTTTATTATATTTTTGCATAATAATGTGACTAAAATTTTTTTTTAAAATTTTATAGTTGATATGGCTTCTAGATAGGATAAGGAGAAGAAGCCCGAGGTCCCCAGACCAATTTTATGGGGCGACAACAGTAGATCTGGGGGCAAAGGGAGGGGGCAGCGCAGAGGGAGGGCGACGGTGGCATTTCAACCCATCCCCCCACAGGAGTCGACCCAACCACAGGCACCGCAGACGATCCCACATGAGACGATCGCACTAGTGGTGCCTGATTTGGGGGAGGCAAATATCAACGTCGAGGACTATGGCGCCAACGAGGACTTCGACATCCCGGTTGGAATCAGAGAGATGGAGCAATTCCTCGATGAGGAGGAGGCATGGGAGCAGAATATCCCACGAGGGTTGTCTTCGCGATTTACTGGGTTTGAGGTGCAGGTCCAAGGTAAATAAATTTTTTTATTTAATAAATTATTTATTTAAATTCAAAATTTTAAATTTGAATTACAATTTATCTAACGTGCGGTAAATTGTGCAGATGAGCAGGGGAACGTGTCTACGAGGAGGCTGGATGTGGCCGCTCTGAATAGTATGGACCGGACACTGAGTTGTAGTGCCATGGAATGTGGCCATGGACTAGCCGATCGACAACGAGGGTTACTTGTTCAATCGCTTCCTGAACGAGTTGGGCTCGAATTGGATGCGGTTCCCCCTTCACTTCAGGACGTGGAGGAACATTCCGAAGGGGCCGAAGGACCTGGCTTGGGAAGAGATGGTTCAGGTAATTAATAGTATTTAATTAATATTTTTTGTAATTAATTATATTTAATTAATATTTTTTAATAGGATTTTTGTAATTATTGATATTTAAATAATTTTTTTACAGTTGCAGTTTGCTGTCCTGGCCAACCGGAAGAGGTACACCCTGGTGAAGATGGGTGACGGCTGAAGGAACAGGAGGAACCGTCTCTTCTATAGTGTGGATAAGGATGGGACAATGCCTCTGGAGCAGCTGATCGAGAGCGTCCCGGACGACATCCCGCAGAACGACCGGGCGAGTTTCATCCAATTCAGGAGGAGCCCTGAGCGGCAGGTAATGTATTTATTATATTATTTATATATAATTTTGTAATTGTTAAGTATTAAATTATAATTTAAATTTAATTAATTTTAACTTGAACTTTATTAATTTTAAATGTTTTATATTTTTTTAATACATTTAATATTGTTTTTTTTTCAGGCGCTTTTTCAGAGGAACACTAGGTGCAGTGGGCAACAGACGATCTACCACACAGCAGGATCGAAGACATTTGCTGTCACTTACAACGAGCTGGTAACTTTTCATAATATCACTGACTTTTAACTGGTTATTTCATAATACTAATTGAATTTTGTAATTATTTTAGGAGAGGAAGGCATAGCAGGAGAACCGTCAGACGGACTATGGGGAGTTGTACACTATCACACTCAGACGCCATGACGAGACTCTGACCTCTCAGCAGGCAGAGGCGGCCATTGTAAGTAATTTCATTATTATACCTTTTATATAACCAACTTAATAATTAAAAATTCTAATAAGTAATTGTTTCATAAAATGGCAGGAGCGGATGCAGCAGTTGCAAGCTGTGCTGCGAGAGACCTAGGCTGAGGAGTCACAGGGGTTAGTGGACCCAACGTCTCCTTTGAAGGCGAGTCTGGGTCAGGCTGAGCACCCTAGATGAATGCGGGGGATAGGTGCCAAACCTAACATGGCCTACGGCAGGAGCGTCGCCTTTGAGGCTGGTAGCTCTAAAGGGGTTAGACGTCTAAGGGATGAGTCTATTGAGTAGCTGCGGTCAGATTTGGAGTGGACACAGGCTGCAATGGCACAGCAGCAGCAGCAGATGCAGCTGTAGGCTGATTTGATCTACGCTCAGCAGACGCAGTGGCGTGAAATCACAAAGAAGATGCTTGAGTAGTCATGGAGTCACCTGTTCTCGGACGAGCAGCATCCACAGGTTCTATAGCGGTTTTATAATATAACCGCTACAAATATATAATTTATTTTTTTAAGTTTAAGAAATATAGTTCCATATATACAATATTGATAGATGTATCCGATTGAGAAGTACTCATTTTAAATATGTGTTTCATTGTTAGTTCTTATGTTTGTTAGTCGTCCTTTTCAACATTTAGTATCAATTTTCTCTTCTTTACTTCGTAGGTTCCTTGGGAAATTAAAATCTTACGTAAGGAATAAGACGTGGCCAGAAGGTTCTATAGCTGAAGGCTATATAGGGGATGAGGTGTTATATTTTTGTTCAAGGTACTATGATGACCTTGAGATGGCTTTCAACCGCCCACCTTGTGTTGACGATTGTCCTAAACCTACGCCAACATAAAGAGAATTTATCCCTAGTGTTGGTAAACCAGTTGGAGGAATTGAGAACTTCAAATTAACATCAAACTAACGGCAACTGAGAAGTTGCAAGCACATAAACATGTCTTGATTAATTGCACTCAAGTTGAACCTTTCATACAGTAAGAATTGTACACTCACATGTTATTCTATATCTTTCGTAACATTTTTCACTTTCATTTCACTATCGCCTTTCCATTATTAATTTTAGGGAATTCAGAAGTCATGTTAAGCGTCAACTCAGGATGCGTACACAAATATCCTCGGAAGTTGACAAAAAGTTCCATAGAGAATTCTTGACCTGGTTTGCTCACAGAATACTAAATGACCACAACTCACACTCACCAGATTTCAGGGCTCTCGTAATCGGCCATCTTGATTATGCAAAAAGATTTACAGCATACAATGTCAATGGTTTTAAGTTTTGCACCGTTTCACGTGATCAAGGATTGCAAACTCAAAATTTGGGTGTTTATGGCACATTTGGGACAAGGAGTTATGTGAGCAGTAGTGACGCTAACATGCAGTTCGGAGGTGTCCCTTAGTATGGAAAGCTTCTTGACGTGGTCAAACTTAATTATCAAAGCCGTTTCACTGACGCTATTCAAGTGTTTGTGCGCAAATACCACTAATTCTCGGGGACTGACAACTGATGACTTAGGGATCACATCAGTCAATTTCTCACGACCAATTCATACTGATACTTCTCAAGATGATGAGCCATATATTCTTGCTTCAGAGGCACATTAGGTTTATTATGTCGAGGATGATAGGCACAGTGATTGGCACATGGTAGTTCATTTAAAGCCACGAGACTTTTATGACATAGGTGAAGGCGATAACATCGCCTACAAGAGTGAGCCATTTCAGTCAGCCGATTTTGAAAACTATTTCCCTTAAGGCGATAACAATTTACTCTACTGCGGTGCGTTTTTTTAAGTCCACATCATTTAAATTAAATTTTTTAAATTTAATAATACATCACTAACAATAATTTTTCTACATAATTTCTGTAGGGATGGCGAGGATGAGTGATTAAATTCAGATTATGTTTTTGTCTTTAAAAAAAATTGGAAAAAATATTTTAAAAATAATAATATTTGTAGCGGTTAAAAATAACCGCTACTAATTAAAAACCGCTACAAAATGGGAACGTTAACCGCTACAAATGCTATCCGGATTCCTATAAATACCCCTATCACATCTCATTTCAAATACTCCCATATTTCTTTTCACCTTATCCTTCTTCCATTTTCTCTCATTTACAAATATTTTTGTATGCGTTGAGGAGCTTAACATACGATCAAATATGGTAAAAAGTTTTTAAATTTTTTATTTCAATACTTCTTTCCTTCGCATAAAAATTATTCTCACCATTTTTTTTTCAGATATTTCAGAGCTTTATCTCATTTTCATCTATTTTTCATACACAATTACATTGTAGTAGATAATATAATAGTTCTTTATTACCTACGTATCCTTAATAATATTATCAATACAGTTTTTATACTTATCCAACTAAATTAAATTATTTCTTTTAATTTATAAATGAGCTAAACTATTGAATAATAAGCTAATTAAATTAGGTAAACTATTAAAAAAAATAAACTATTTAATATAATATCAAAATAACAGAAACAAATTATTGTATTTTTTTTTTAATTTTCTTAATTTTTGTAGCGGTTATTAAACCGCTACTAATTAATGTGCCTGGTTCAAACCAAAATTAATTTTTTGACAGGAATTTTGAATTTTGATGAAATTAGTAGCGGTTCTAGAACCGTTACTAATTTAAAAAACTTCTTACTAGTAGCAGTTCTTAAACTGCTACAAATGATAAAAAAAATTTCATTTTTCTTTTCTCACCTTGAAAATTTTCTTTTTGATATTTGTAGCCGTTATATAACCGTTACAAATATCCCATAAAGAGCTTTCGGCTTGTGGTGATGTTATAGCGGTGGGATTGAACCGCTACAAAGAAAGTAGCGGTTATTTCGATTCAGTAGCGGTTTTTTATAACCGATATAAATGCGCTTGCAACATGCGATTTAGTAGCGGTTTTATAAACCGTTATTAATGTTTCTTGTAGCGGTTAAAACTGCTACTAATGATCATTTTTAACCGATACTAAATCATGTTTTTTTTTTTGGTGGTGTGACTATGATTGCGACTATGATCATTTTTGGAGGCATGATGACATCGTAGTTAGAATGAAGGTGAGGAGAGGTGCTAGAGGAGGAAAAAAATGAATAATGATAACCACCAGAGAAATGGTTTATGAAGATCAAGTGGCTACAAGGACATCAATGGATGTTGAAGAGGAGGAGGATGAAGAAATAAAGGAATATTGTGATACTAATAGTAATGCTACAATATTCACAAGAGTTCCCACCAACATTACTCGTTGGTCATTTTTAAGGAAACTGAGGTTAAAAAAGAGTGATATGGTTGAAGATTCAATCCTAAAATTACTTTCATTTTCACTTTCTCGTGGTTCTTGCAAAGGGATTCAACCTCACATAGATGTAAAGCTCTCCCTCCACATTCCGCCGTCCGCTTTCCGCCGTGATTATTGTTTCCGTATCCCTTATAGCGTGGAACTCGGGCAACCGCATGATGATTATCGTTGGTTCCGCTGTTATGTTGATAATTATTTGTCTCTTTATCCTGACTATGACTTCGTTGTTGATTGTAGACTGGTTCTTTTCTTAATCATTGTTTAAATTTGCTGTATTATATATTGTGTTTTATCAAATATTAATTTTACCTTTTTGTTAATATATATGTAATTCATCACGTGGGGCCTGCGCACAACTTTATATTGCACAAATTGTTAATCTTATTATGTCATTACACACTATCTGCTTCACTATGCGCGTTACTCTCCATGCTTGTATGACTTATTTGTAAACAACTACAGAAACAACTTTTTTTAATTTCCAGAGAAACACTTTTTCTTTATTGAGAAATTTCATTAGCACACGTAGCATGATTATTCACTAAGCAACTAGGAAAAAATTAACATGTTAATTTTTTAATTTTAAAAAATAAACTAGTTTTGTTTGATCTGTTCAGACTTATCAATATTAAATGAAATTTGAAAGACTTATTCATATCTAATTTTCTTACTTTGAGGACTAGCTGTAATTTTCCCTTGAATGTTACATCAAATATTATTTTTTTAAGGATATTTTACTCACAATTTTATAAAATAGAAATTGTTCTTCTTGATGTTGCTTTACAATACTAGTGTCTCACTCTCTTTGTTTGTACAAGTTATCTATTTATAACAACTAGGGAAACAATAATTTTCCACTGCTAAGCAATTTTCTTGAGAAAGTCGCATGATTATTTATTATTTACAATGCATAGAGTATATATCCTATAATTTATATATATTGAAAAATATGTATAGTTTGATTCAATGAAATTGATTTTTATTAAATTAAAGTAGAGTGGAAGTGATATCACCCTAACTCAAATTTTATTACAGTGAATCGTTCATTTAATTATTTCATTTCATAACAACACGAGCATACCTCTCTAGAACACGGGTCAAAATCCCAACGTGTTCAATCACTTGAGTGGTAGAGCAGCAACGAGGTTCTTCTGAAGTAGCCATCCTTTGGGATAAAAAGTCTTCTGAGCTTCCAAATGAATATGCCTTTTCATTATTTTCGCACAACCAGCTGGTGTTCCCTCCATTTGGCCTTCATCCACCACAACTTGTTCTTTAAAAGTCAAAGTAGTCTCCTGGGGATATCATTTCATTTGAATGCATTGTATAAGAAAACATAAATTGATAATTTGCATAACTGATATAATATTGGAAGCAACTACAAATATTATCAAACATTGTGCGAATAACATTACGTGGGTAAGAAATTCCATCAAAGCTCTTCCAGCTAGTTGAGTCGGACTGGCCAATTTGTGCAATCATTACCTTCTGTACATGCGTGTTGAACTCACACCCGACATCTACGGGCTATATGTTATCTTTGTTTGGTTGAATGAGAATTGGGGGGGAACAGAAAAATTCTTAATAACTTGGATTTTGTTTAATTTTTAAATATACTTTACCTTAAAAACAATCCTTTTTTCTTTCAAAAAAAGACTAACATTATTTGGGGCATGCATTTTTGTATTTGTTATGTCCAATTTATTTATTGCAACATGAAATGAAATTTTTAAATACTAATATTAATATAATCTAAAAGCAAATGATCATTTAGATTTTTCCAAAAGAAATGTATTTAATCGTTCTATTTGTTATTTGGTCACTTTTAACATAACAATTTTCCCTATAATTTGATCACTAGGGGACTGAGGCATCCTTATTGCAGGCAAGAACTTACATATTTGAACCATTGGAGAATAAGAGAATTAAAATATCATACCTTCATATGATGGATAAAAACCTTCACTTATTAATAATAGACTCTAAATGTCATTGTCTCGTTCAAATTCAATAGAGACTCATAATGATAAGTGATAACATGTTATAAAACTAAAGGAAATATAAGATATTCAACAAGAGAATGAAATTTCCACTCAAAAAATACAAGATAATGAAATACCTGTAGAGAGTAGAGAATTCGGGAGAAGAGAGACAGGGTAAAATATTTCTCATTCATTTTCTTGGTACCAAGTACATTATATATGACTCTATTTATATTAGTGTTCGAAAAATTGGATCAAATTTGACAATTTAGATCGGAAAGCTATGAATTAGCCACTTATCTTGTCTAGTTCAGTGCATAAACCGAGAAATAAGTAACTCGGTAGGGCTCGGACCAAGCTAGAGTAACTTGATCTTAACCCGAATAGCTCACTCGGTTAAGCAGGAGGACATGTTATTTTAAGAAAATAAAAGAGAACAACAATGTAGATCAATTAGGGATGATGATGAAAAAAGAAAGGAGAAGAAAAGAAGAAGCAACATAAATCACAATAGCTGAAGAAGAGAGGAAACTCAAACAAAGATGATTTCTCTAACCACAAGTGATTGGAGACGATGGAGGTTGAAGAAAAAATGGACGACAAAAAACCCATAATATAAGGCCGAATGTAGAGACGTCCGATCCCTCAAACCTCTAGTGGATGGTTTTCCTTCAGTCGAGTCAAAGCACCTTTAAAGAAGAAGAGAATCGACATGCTCAGTCTACAAGATGTGCTCTGGTGGTTCGGTTGCCTTAGAGGCCTTTTGGTTCGACCGCATTGCATGCCTGCAATGGCAATCATGATTGCATTACATAGAGAAGAGTGTTTGGTTGCTCTTTAGCATGGTAATAGGGTTTACCATGGTAATGATGATTACCAAAAAATTGGTAATCCACATTCATACCTCCCCCCCTATGAATCATCATTACCATCCTATTGCATGGTCTAAAAAGTCTAATTTACCCTTTAGTTTTCCTTATCTTTATTTCACTTATCTTATTTCACTTGCCATATCACGTCACAACTGCCACCGCCACAACCTCTTCCTCTTCCACCGCCGTCACCTCCACCTTCTGCTGCCAGCCACCGGCCCACCGCCACTGTGGCCACCTCCCCCTCCGTCGCCGCCACGGCCACCGGCCCACTGCCTACCACCACCTCTTCCACCCCCACCACCACCTCCTCCTCCGTTGCCACCCTCACCCCCACTGCCGCCACCACCACCACCACCTCCTCCAGCCCCGTCCCCTACCGCCGCCACCGGCCCACCGCCCACTCCCACCACCGCCACCACCTCCTCCACCACCCTCGCTGCTACCACCACCACCACCTCTTCAGCCGTCGTCGGCGGCGGCCCACCACCCATTGCCACCACTGCCACCACCACCACCTCCTCCTCCCCTGCCACCCCCATCATTGCCACCACCACTACCTCCTTCTCCTCCATCCCCTCCATCATCAACTTGTAACTATTTTTTCTACAAAGATTATATTAAGGGGTAAAATGGACTTTGTGTAATATATTAATTTTAAATAATTGTTAAAATATTAACTCATTGCATGTTGCTTAAAAATCAAACCAAACACTACCCTTGTAATTAATATTACATTGCATTACCATTGCATCGCATTGCACTACATCGCAGGGTGTAATGGAATCGAACCAAACGGGCCCTTAGTTTAGCAGAAAATTGGCCTGCATGCCCCTGCTCATTGCATCTATGAGCAGTACATGCTCATCCCCCAATTTTGATGTGAGGGAACCCTTTTTAATTTTTTTTAAAATTTTTTGTATTATTGTTTATTTGGATTAAATGATATGTTACACACTAAAATATTTTTGACACTCAGTATCTCAAATTAATTAATTTTTAATATATCCAATATCGAGAAATATTTTTCTTGTACCACCTAGTATCCTAAAATATTTTTCAAGTAGCGCTCAATATTCTGAAATATTTTTTAGTAGCACCCAATATCTCAAATTATCAGTGCATCCAGCACCAGAAAAAAATTTCCCATAGTTCTGGATTCACTAAAAATTAATTAATTTAAGATATTAGGTGTTACTAAAAAAATACTTCAAGCCGTTAAATACAGCTTAACTCAAACAAATAAAAACTTAATGAATTTTTTTTTTTTGAAAAACAAAAAAACCTCTTTAATTTAGGGTGTATTTAGTTTGAAGGGAGGGGAGGGGAGGGGGGAGGGGGTGTAAATTACAATTTTGGAATGGAGAAACCCAATATGTACCATTTCATTCTTTTAAATTTTAAATTCCTCTCCAAAATTTACCCTCTCATTTTTTTTAAATTTTAGGTTCCCGCCCAAAATTTAAATACCTTCAATCCAAAAAGGTAATTTAACCTTTCTCCCCTCTCCTCCCCTCAAACCAAACATACCCTAAGGATGAGCATTCCATGTTCATCTTTTGGATGAGCATGGAATGTGGATTCCTCCAAGAGATAAAGGCGGCAACTTGCTTGAATCTCAAAGACTAAACCTAATATTACAAGACAAAATGACAAAACTATCCTTTAATTTCTTAATTTCTATTTACACACACTTACTCAAAAAGAAATCAAATAAAAATTAATCCATGATAATGTGAGATAATAGAGATATATGGACATCCACGCATAAATTATATTCATGATAAATTAGAATTTTAAGTAAATATGTTAGAAGTCTACTGTTGGCTACAGCCAATTGTCATTTAGTTTTACGTAAAAAAGACACACAATGGGCTAAGTTTATTTCTTTTTCTTTTTTTTTTGAGTTACAATGACAAGGGGACAATCCCTTGAGAGTCCGGCGGACTCATACAAAAAAAGCAAAGTAGATCGAAATAAAACTAAAGTGAATCCAAATATTAGCTTAATTCAGCTAAGATTTGGATCAAACAATAACCTGGGGGCTCTTGCAAAAGAGTCAGGTCATTGTTTGAATTTAAAGCATCTTTTGTCAAAAGGTCGGCACATACAATACATTCTCTGTGAGAGTGGTGAATCTCCAAATCCCAGTTCTTATAAATTAAATCTCTGGTTTCCTGAAGCTCGCTGTGCAAAGGATGGGGTGGTCCACCGCCGTGAAATAGCAAATGTAGTGCTTCAGCCGAGTCCATCTGTAGCTTAACCTTTGTGAATTCCATGGACTGACAAACTTGAAGACCAATCTTGATAGCCTGGATTTCCGAGTTTGTTGAACCAAGAGAGAAGCCTGTGTTCATCTGAAACCCGCATATCCAAGCTCCCGAGCTGTCACGAACAACTCCTCCTACTGCAGAGTGCCGGTGTTCATCGAAAGCAGCATCCACGTCAACCCGAACGTATCCGTCTAGGGGAGCAATCCACTGATCTAAATCTCTGTCCGGTACCCTCAGAATCTTATGCTTGAGTCGACCTTCTTCAATGCCTTCATGAAGGAAATACAATCCTCTGTGAATCAGCTGGCATGGTTGATCGCAAGTTCCTTCGAAAGCTCTCCTACACCTATTTTTCCAAATTAGCCAACAAAGTGAGCCAAAGACCCTTAGCCAGGGCCACTTGGTCACTTTACGGTTCCCAGGGGAGTGTCACATATTCCATTTGATCCAAGCCTGCAAACTGCCAGAGAAAAAAACAGAGTGATAAATTGGGTTAGTACAAGAAAGCCACACACTACTCGCAAGCTCACAGTCCCTCAAGGAGTGTATGGGTATTTCCTCGCAATTGCACTCAAATGGACACTCAGAATTAATCCTCACATCCCTCATGGCACGAACTGAATTAGTGGGGATTCTCTCTTGGAACAATTGCCACATGAAAAATTTGACTTTCTCAGGAATAGGCCATCTCCATATATGATGCCAGAAGGGATCAGGCGAATCCGAACGCGACGAATAAATCATGGAATAGGCGGATTTAACATTAAAGTTTCCATCAGAAGACTTCCGCCACCAGTACAAATCATCTCCTAATTGGGAAGGAGGTTGAATGTAGTTGATCTTCTCAATCACCCACCTCGGGAGGAATAGAGCCCATTTCTGCAAGTCCCATCTTCCATCTGGCCGGACAAACTGGCTGACCACTTCATCTGGATTGATGAGATTATGATTTTTATCCACATAGTACATAAGTGGCTGCTCAAGATTTGTCCATAGGTCCCACCAGACATTTGTAGAGTTACCACTTCGTAGTTTGCTTCCAACAGCTTTTCTAAAGGAGTCCCAAACTGATGTAATTGCATTCCATACTGCTGATTGAACTCTTTTCCTTTCAACCCTTGGAAGTTTATCATTGTCGCAACCATACTTAGCTCTGAGAGCTCTAACCCATAAAGCATCGGGTCTGGTGATTAAATTCCAACATAGTTTCATAATGAGAGCCTCATTCTGACTTGCTAAATCTTTGATGCCAAGGCCGCCATCTTTTTTGTCCATCTTGATTTTCTCCCAAGCAATAAGATGCATTTTCCTACCATCATGGCCCTGATTCCAGAAAAAGTTCCGATTTAGTCTCTCGAGATCCCGAAGTATCCCTTTAGGTAGGATGGTGGTTTTCATTTGATGGAATGAGAGCGAGGAGAGAACAGAGTTGATCAGGACAGTTCGTCCCGCCAAGCTAAGGAACCTGCCCTTCCAATTTGAAAGTTTACTTTGAACTTTCGAAACGAGGGGAGCGTATGTTAGTTTCGAGACTCTCTTGTGCAGGATAGGGACACCTAAGTATTTGCCTAGGTCCGCTGAGATACAGATCCCAAGGGTTTGGCCTAATTCCAGAGCCCTGTGGAAATGAACATTCCTGGATGCAAAGATTTTTTATTTGACAAGGCTGATACGGTGCCCTGACACGCTACAGAAGTGCGCCATCAAATCCCTAATGTTTTCCATCTGATTTAAGGAAGCTTCACAAAACAAGAAAAGATCGTCCGCAAAGAAGAGGTGAGATAGCTCGGGGCCTGACTGGCTAAGTTTGAGAGGTTTCCATCTACCTTCCTCGACTTCACGGTTTATGAGCTGGCTGAGGCATTCCATACATAGAATGAACAAATAGGGACTCAAAGGATCCCCTTGTCGCACACCTCTTGTTGGGAGGAAAGAGGTTGATGGAGCACCATTCCAAATGACTCTCATAGAAGAGGAGGATACCCACATCATCAAGAGAGATACAAAGTGATCATTCAGGCCAAGACTGTGAAGATTAAATTCCAAGAAGTTCCAGTCTAGTCTATCAAAAGCTTTTTCCATATCTACCTTGATGGCAACGTAGCCTTTCTTTCTCCTGATAGTTCTCATTGTGTGAATGGCTTCTTGAGCCAGAATGATGTTATCACTGCTTTGTCTTCCCCTGATAAAACTGCATTGAGTAGGATGGATTAAAAAATCCATCACAGGCCTAAGCCTATTTGCAAGGACCTTACTTAGGATTTTGTAGGTCACATTGCAAAGGGAGATAGGCCGAAACTCTTTGAGAGAGGTGGGCTTATCTACTTTAGGAATCAGGGTGATATGAGTTTGATTGATATCTTTAACCCGACCTGGATCTCTAAAGATGGAAAAAATTAAATCACAGATCTTAGGCCCGACAACATTCCACTGAGTCTGAAAAAAGTGAGGTTGAAGGCCGTCAGGCCCAGGAGCTTTGAAAGCATCCATCTCAAAAGCAGCATTTTTAATTTCCACCACAGACACATCTTTCTGGATAAGGGCAAGCTGGGCGTTATTTAGAGTAAGAAAGTCAAAAGGCCAACTTGTTACATTTGTGACCTCTTGATCAGAGGAGTAGAGGTCCTTGAAATAGGAAAGTGCAGAAGCCTTTAACTCCTCTTGATTTGAAATCCAAACACCCTGCTCATTCTGCAGCGACTCAATCATGTTTTTTTCCTTCTGATCACTGTTGAGGAGTGGAAGAAGCTGGTATTTTTATCTCCAAATTTGAGCCATTTGCATCTAGACTTTTGATACCAGAGGAGTTCTTCTTGGTTAACCACCTTAATATATTCTTTCCAGAGCTTAGCTTCTAACTTATAGAGACCCGCATGGGGATGCGCCATAATTTCCCGATCAACACCTTCTAAGCGCTTAAGCAGGCAGTTCTTCTTTCTTGGGATGCTTCCTAATACATTCTTATTCCACCATGATGCTTTGTTTTGGAAAGCATTGTATCCAGAAGTCCAGTCGTTATGATGCCAAGCAGAGTTAACTAGGTCAGAGAAACCCTCTTCAAGACACCACGCTGCTTGATAACAGAAGTGCGCTTTAGAAGAGGCATCATGCTTACTTCCCGCAGACACCACAAGGACTCTGTGATCTGACTTATAACGAAGGTGATGAAAAATTTTATGATTTGGATGAGTTAGTTCCCAAGATATATTGCAAAAAGCCCAATCAAGTCTTTCCTTAATTTCCCTTCTAGACCAAGTGAATTTATCACCAACCACAGGAAGCTCCAGAAAGCCACAGTCATGGACACAATTGCGAAAAGGTTGAAGGGATCTATCATGAACAGTCGCACCCCCAACCTTATCCGATGAAAAAAGAAAGGAATTGAAATCACCAAGGACCAACCACCCCTCAGTAGTATTATTTGCCAGATATCTAAGGGAAGACCACAGGTCTTGCCTATAGCTCCACCTGGGGTCGCCATACACAAAAGTGACACAGAAACTTTCACCAGATTTTTTATCCGTCAGACGGCAGTGTAATAGCTGCGTAGTGGAGAAAAGATATTCCATGGAGACATCAAAATCATTCCACAACACCCAAATGCCACCAGCATAACCCGTAGATTCAACACGAAGCCAATTATGAAAACCTAGCTTACGCACCACTAAGTCAGCTTGGAGACCACTGACTCTAGTTTCTAAAAGACACATAACAGAAATTTGATGCTTGCCAACAATGTCCCGAAGGATACGGGGAAAAGACTTACTACAAGTACCTCTACAGTTCCAGCTTGAAATAATCATATAAAATTAATAATAATAATATATGGACAGAGAAGGACGTGGTTACTTATCTGGAGGAACACATCCTGGATTCAATCTGCTCCTGTGTTTGGCCTCTCTCAAGTTTTTATGTGACTTGCCTTGTCCTTTTTGTTTTGAGTCAGAGGCTTGAGAATTATGATTGGGAGCTGGATCCAAATTAGAATTTTCCGAGGGTGAGGGGCTCGGCTCGGGAGGATCTGAAGCAACTTTGGAGTTCAAATCCAGAGCAATGGTGGCGCAAGCTTGCTCCTCGGCATGCACATTAATCCCAGACGGCATCTGTTGGCCATCAACTGAAACAGAATGAGAGGAGGTATGCTCCTCGGCGCATATACTTTCCCCAAGCAGCGTAATCTGAGCGTCCACGGAGTCTGCACGTGAGAAGGGAATTGGAGGTTTGTCCAAAGGTTTGACCACGTTAGAATGAGGCTGATCCAGAGAGCCCACTACCAGTTGGTGGATCCGTGGCCCAGATTGCTTCTTACCCAAATGATCTTGGTCATGAGAAAGAGTTTTGTGGGCTGGTTCATTTAATGAAACCTCGGAGCCCAATGGTGGACTAGCGAACGTAATCAGTTGAGGATCCTTTTGGGCCTCGTTGGTGCATGTGATTTCTGAGATGAGCCCATTGTTAACCACATTTCTCTTCTCTTTGATCCGAAATTCTTGCCTTGGAACCTGGGTAAGCTGGATTTTGGGCTTGGACATTTGATTATTTCTGATATTTGATAAGCTCCCTCTTGCATTCAAAGTCTCCTTCCTGGTCGCTTTCCCTTGCGCTCTGAGATCACAATCTCGTGAGCTCGCAGATTCCCTAGGCTCCAAAAAACCTTCATCCTCCAGATCGGATATCGCATGGAATCTTGAAGTTTGGGATTTCATTCCCATACTTCTGTCAGAGTTACGCCCATACCGTTCCCCTGCCGCGTCGTCCCTGCGCTTTTCCTTTCTTGGAAAACGTGAGCCTTTCTGAGACCCCACCAACATCCAGGGGCCAAAGACGTCCGCCTCCGTCGTCACCGCGATCTCCGGCGTCCTTGTCTGGGATGAGATTGCTGGTTCCTTACCCTTAAACTGGGCATTTGATGATTCGGCTCCTTTAGCTTTCCACAAACAGTTTTCCTTCTTATGTCCATATCTTCCACAGGAAAAGCATATGAGGTCCAGACCCTCATATTCCACATTGAAGATAGTTGAAGCCAAGATAACTCTGGGAACGAGGCACTTCTGGAGATCTAACTCAACACAAAGTCTCGCATATCTTCCCCTAGTCACAGCGGCAGAAGGATGGTCTTGGTGAGACAGAGTGTGTAAGTCAACTTTAAGAGTCTTTCCTATCATATTACCCAATCTTGTGATGAATTTGTGTGAGTAATAGATGAGAGGGATATTTGGGATTCTAACCCAAGTGGCGATTTTCCCCAGCTGATTGCGAAAAGGGTCGAAATACGGTGTCCATTGCTGGACCAGAACTGCATGCTGAGCTATCACCCACGGCCCTTCCAGCAGTATGCGCTTGTAGTGAGCACTCCATCCTTCGTGATTAGTGAGTCGCACAACGTAATAATTATTGGGCAAATCAACCAATTCGAACTCATTGAATTTCCATATTCTGCTCAACATCTCTTTGAGTTTGTTAAGATAGAAGTGAGCGCCCAACACAGTAATGATGAGGGAGTTATTCCATGGTTGGCATGCTTCATTGAATTCTTCCTCCGATATTTCCATAGTAGGGTAAATGTTCATGAGGCTTTTGGTTTCATCAGAGGGCTCTGGAATCTTCCAACACTGTTCTGCAGATCCAACATCAGTAAGTCCTTGTTTGATGGGCTCTGCTCATGGACGACCCCATTAAACTCAGCTTTATTGACCCCTAGCAATAAATCTTTATAGGATGTGGAATTCAGGGGAGCAGGTGAGACAGACGAGTTCCCCTGCTTGGCGCTCTGTTTCTCAAATGCCGGATTTATGAGAGTCACAGATAGTTTGGCATCGCTAGCCTTCCCAGAATTGATAGAAAGATTATTTTTGCCCTGGTCTGGATAATCATTTTGCTTTTTGGAATCATCTAGCGACCTATCCATCAAGACGACGGTGGCCGGAGGCCTGTCCGGTGGTATCTTGGGTGGATCGGCTTCTTCCATCGAAAGGCGGCACGGGCTCCAAGAGAGAGAAAATTTTAAATCCCTTCAGACTCTGAAGTCCTAGTTTTTTGTTAAGTTTATTTCTTTTATAATCCATTTGTGATATAGTTTGAGGCCACTTGATAATTTCAGTGATCATGTAATATTTGGGTTGGATATCTGAAAACGGATTACGTTAAAGCCCATAGGAGTAGAATTACAGAATACTAAAAGTTTGCTTAAAATGTGGCTAAGTTTCCTATGCTATAGTTTCAATTTATTTAACAATGCTATAATTTCAGTTAGGAGAATTGTATCTTGAATAGTGAAGAATAAATTTTAGTGTCATAATATAATGTAATCTTAAAATGTTCTTACTAAATAAGGCTAGTTACATTTAGTCAAGCTCAAGCTGTGAAATTGTAGTATTAATGCATTATTACATAAAAAAGAAAAGTAACAGTGAATTATTTGCAATGGGGAACTATGAAAATACTCATGGAAATACAAATATTTCTTTTGTTTTTGTCTTTTTTCGCCTAGAGGAAGGAACCCATGCACCCATAATTTTCTTTAAAGTAAGATTAGAGGAGGTGTTTGGTATTAATTGAGCCTACCCACATATAAATATAAACTTTATACATCAAAATTGTCGAGAGTAAAGAAATAAAATGTGAGAAGTTACAATTTAGTCCACTCATCGCCATCAATGAAGCTAAGGGAAATAAAAGGCTGAGCTTCCTCGTCGGTGAGTTCTCTACACCATGATACTCTGCCTGCAAAGCTAGCCCCAGGTCCTGTACACTTGTACTGTCCATAAAATACTGTCCTGTAGGTCCATTCAATAACATATTTAAGTCACCCAGCTTGCCCAGGTGCTTATAAATAAAATGGAAAATGACATTTTTTTTAAGAAAAGAAAAGAAAAGAAAATAAATAACCTTCAAATAAGCAAATCTCAATTCAAGGCTTTGAAATCGCCTAATAACTACTACGTTTGTAGGACTAGTCTTGGATTAAATTTTATATTGAAATTACCTAATTGCTCTTAACTTTAACAATAGTTTAACAAGTCACAATTTTTATTTATTAAATGATGACGATAAGTGAGGCAACAACAACCAATTTCTCTAAGGGAAATCAAGTCATTTCACAAAAAATAATCTCAGAATAGTCTCTAGAGATTCAAAGAAATTAAGCCATTTTGAGATTATCATATTTTGGAGTCATTATATGCCTTTCTCTCTCTTTTTTAGTACAAGGGCTCGAGGGGCTTATGGGATTGAACCAACTGCCATCATCACTAAGGGTGGAAACTTTAGAAGCTTGCTGGTTGAACAATGACTATTAAAATTTAAAAATTATTGTCAATTGAACTTCTGTGATTTCCAACTGAGATTCTATCATTTCTTATTAAGATTTGATCATTTCCAAGCCAATGTCCTAAATTGTTACTATTCATTTTGCAAGGTCCTAAAGTGTTATTTTCTTATCTCTAGAAATAGGCTTAAAAATAGTACATGATGCGCCATGTTGTATAGTAGTATTTTGTTAGATGGGGCCCACCTACTGCAATATATCATTCTTTCTCCACCAAACATTGTGCTTCTCCAGCACACAGAAGTCCATACCGTTATAACCTGAATAAATAAACTATATGTACAGCACCTAGAAATAGAAGCCTTGGAGCCAATTAGGTGGGTGGCTCATGCTCTTTTCAGAATTCATTTCATTATACACACACGCGCATGCTTCAATTCTCTTCCTTTTCTGTACATAAGCCAAAACACAGACACGCCTAGTTTGGTGCCTATACAACTCTCCCTCCCTCCCTCCCTCCCCCCTTCCCTCTATATATAGTTCAACTATAAGTGCTAAAGTTTGCATCTTTTTTATGTGTTGTGTGGTGGGTAACACGTAGATTTGCACCATCTTAGAGGTGAGTCTTTGTGGCCTCACATTACTGCAACCAGCTATGTACCTAATAGACTCATATATTGTATGGTCACAATAGGCTTCTTCATAAAAAAAAGGGGGGAAAAAAAGAGAAAAGCTGATATGCTTGATGATAGAGATTAATGGATACACATGCTTGTCACTTAGTATTGTAAGGATGGGAAAAAGTCTGCTCCTAAATTCTCCACATCACCAACAACATGACAAAAAGAAAACTTGTACCATCTAATATATCTCAGATAGTGGCTTCTGCAACTGAAGATTATGCTGAAGTTCACCGCCCCATTGTCCCCACTTGCATACTTATTTACTGGTCCAAAAAGAGAACTCACCAAGTTCAAAGAATTAACAACACCAAAACAGAGTACTCTGCTCTTTATCAGTAAGAAAACAGATTCCTCTGCTTCTGAAGCTGTTTTCTGTACAATTCTAGCTCGGCGCTTTCTGGTTTAGGTTGGAGAAGGTGGTGGCTGTGTTAATGATTTTATAATAATTCAAGAGAAAATTTTACATAACTTTCCCAAACCCTATGTTTTATTTATAGATAATTTCTCTAAACTTTGAAATTTTAGAATGAATCCCCATAAATTCTTGCATTTATGTAGTAGACGCCCATACTAATAGTTTTGTTCCTTATATATATATATATATATATATATATTAAAGTTTAGGGGCTTATATGCTTTGAACTCAAAGTTTGGGAGTTATATGCACACAAAAATATAATTTAAGGGGTATTTAATTAATTGTTGAAATTTATTCATACAGAGTTGAAAGTTTAGGTGAAATCATTATTAAGTTTTAAAGGTTAATAACGTTATTCGTACATATTTCAAAAATTTAGGAGATTTTTATGTAATTTAGCCACACAATTTAACTATTGGTTTGGACAGGGAGAAAAATAGAAATGAGAAAATATTAGGACGAAAGCTTGAAACCTAAGGTGGAACCAATATTATATGCAGAGACTACTTGGGAGAGAAAATCCAACCACCCATAACTGTTATACTCTTGATACAATGGTCCCTTAAACAGTGGAGTAATGTAAATAATTGGATTTCTCAAGTCAATGTTGGCCCTTGGATCCCATTATGTAGGCCATGCATAGACTCATCAATGTATCCATCTCTATAATTGTATATAGACCAGAAGGTTGAGTTTAAAAGATGAATGCAAAAGAGAGAGAAAGAGAGTGAAGTTACATACATTTCACGACTAGGGTCACCCCAATTATACCAGCCCTTGGGAATGATGATATTGTCCATGTAAGTGTAAGCAAAAACCACCCGAGAAAAAGGACCCCAAGCCCTTCCAAGGTAGAGTGCTCCTGAACCCGTGACCTTACAGTGTACAAATGAGAACCCTGTGTCCTCCATCATGCTGCTCCTTCCTTGTGCTGTTAAGGCCCCTATGTTCTGTGCTATTGCATGCACGTGACATCTCTGCAATCTCACGTGACATCCCTTCTTCATCAAAATTCAATACCCATAACACAAACAGAAACTAACTACCATACACTGTATGATCACAATTCACAAATTAGAGAAAATTGATGAAGTCCCAAAGCAAGAATGTAATTACCAAAAAATCTCGCAACAAATGAGAAGCATGGATCTATTATCATTTCCTGCACCGAAATTTGTCATTGTGTGCTGCTCACTTATTGTGAGATATTTTGGTAATTACGTTCATTCCTTAAAATCTCACAGTGATTTTCTATAAGTTATCCAGTACCTCAAACAGAGATAGGCCGTTCCCGAATATGAAATCAACTGAGCCTTCAAGGTAACAATCCTTGTAATAATGTCTACCCACATGGTCATACAATGTGTCTTGTGCTCCTAGGAATTTGCATCCGTAGAATGATGCTGTGTCTGCTGATATTCTTAATGCCACTGCTTGCTTCCCTACTGCTCCTGGTGCAGGAACTGGGGTTGTGTTCTGCACTTATTTTTCTGTTGTATCAGAATCTTATAGAAACATTTGTGTGTGTTTTGTTTGGTTTTTAATTTAACTTACTTTGAATGTTATGTTCTTGGCTATGAAATAAGGTGAGTTCACTGCAAATGTTGCTGAACCATATGTTCCTAAAGGCTGTCCTCTGGGACCTGGTGTTTGTGCTGTGTCACCCCATTGAACTATAGTGTTTTCTGCTCCTGCTCCTTCTATGGTTATGAAAGATTTCATAGGAGGAATGTTCACTTTCTCACTGAAAAAACAGGAAGAAAATCACACAAAGTTTCATTTCATTTAATCCAAAGCACAACAAGAGACATTGATAAAAATGAAGATGAAAAGACAGCAGCTCTAAACTCTTCCACTAATAACCTTGTAGCCTAATGGCACGAAAGCTTTTCAAAAAATGAGAAACCGCAGGTTCAACTGCTTGTAACCTCAAGTCATTAGTTTTGCCCTTGGGAAAAGAAAAAAAGGCTCCAAGCTTTTCCTTGGTTAGACACCAATGTCACAGTGTTTCAATTTGAAGGAAAAAAACACAAGAACAAACAAAAGCTACTAGCAGTGTCTTATATCACAGTTTAACATAAAAGAAACAGAGGATAGAGACAAATGTAGCAGAATCCATGTCTTGGGAGAGCAACAGATTACGTTGTCCAAAGCAGGAAGAAAAAAAAAGGAACAGAAAAATGGCAGAAAGTAAGTGGGATTTTTTTTTGAAACAGAGCAAGAAGTAATTGTACTCACGTGTAAACACCTGCATGAACCTTAATGATCACTCTCACGAGATTGATGGAAGGAAGAGAATCAATGGCTTCTTGAATAGTTGCAAAATCTGCTACGGCAGGATTCTTAGAGACGTGAAGAGTGTAAGAAGGAAAAAGCTTGTTTTTTGCAGTCTTAAACACAGAGTGCTTGAGGCTACCAACAAAGTTAACCCATTTCATGAATTGCTGCTCTGAATTCTGGAGTTGGGTCCTGTTGCTGGATAACCCAAGACCCGAATAATGCCGGCCGGGTCTAAGTCCCTTGGTATGGCACAATATTGCAGAAGGATTTTGCAGAAGGAAAAGAAGAACAAGGAAGCAAATAGAAGGTGAATTCAACATTCTGAGATAGAATGTTGAAAAGTGTTTGTATATGTAATGGAATGTCTATGTTTCTGGGGTTTATGTACAAGTCTAATTGGTTCTTTGTGGTGTGCTTTTGGTGTGAAAGTGGAGGTAAAGTGCAAGAGAAAGAGATGTCACGGGTGCTTCTTCTGACATACACGTAGGCACAGAGGGGGAGAGAGAGTGAGAGAGAGGGCCACAGAGACAAGTTACGCTCTTTTGAGGACAAAAACGTTGTCTCTAAGACAATTTTCTGTCATTTTTTTTTTTGGGAATTACATTTAGATTTTAAAGAAGAAATAATTTTTATAGATTATAAAATGAAAAAATGGTTCCATTAACAATTTTAAGAATCTGTATTAACAACTCATTAACAACTCTATGAATTTGTATTGACAACTCCTTAAGACCATTTTTTCATTTTATAATCTATAGAGATCATTATTTTATTTCTCTTTTTTTAGGACATAAATGTAATTTTCTCTTTTTTCTCTTTTTTCTCTTCTTTGATGTTCTTGTTTGTTTTTGCCCGTGAGTGGCCCTCTTTTGTGTTGTTGGTGTGTGATTGTGGTAAATGATAATGTTCTTGTTGGCTTTTGTCAGCGCCGTCCTATTATACTAGTTGGAATATTTATTTATGTATTCTGTCGGCTTGATTGATCGATCTACTTGTTTACGAGTATATTATACACCCTCGTGTGTAAATGTAGCACCTAATAATTTGCTGTGGTCCTAAATATAAAAAAATCGGTTGATTTTACTATCTACCATATTTATAATTTCATATTTTTCAAACTATTATTACTAAAGAAGAGTTTTGATGAATGAGAATAATTTCAATATAAATGATTATAAACGGGCAGGTTGGGAAAATTAAAAAACATTTTTTATTACACATTTTTTTTTAATAAATAACTAATTAAACTAATTTTTTTAATATCTATTTCCTTTGGTCTTATATACTTGTATATAACATGAACAAGAGGTTTATTTTGGTCTTAAAATTATAATACCTCAATTCATTTTATCTTCTAAATTTATAATTTTTTCATAAAGAATATTGATTGCACATATGAAGCTAGGTGGTTTCCATCCATGGTAGTTCCAATGCACATTATTAGAGAGATTATTTTAAAGAAACCAATACACATTTATTACAAATATAGCTAATTTTACCAAATTCCTTACCACTCAAGCTGCTATAATTTAGACTCATCTTTGTCTTTTGCCATCGTTTTTTCCTAAGTTCATATTGGATCAAAGCACACTTCTTTCATAACGTTTGTAATTTTTCTTTTTATGCCCATTCCTTTATAATACTTTGAAGAAACCCCTAATCTCTACCCCTTGGACGCATACCTGGGCAAAAGTAATATTTCTTTATTAACTCAAAACTGAAATATTACATCCACTAATCAATCACATCCTTATGATCCTCACACAGTATTTATAATGTCCTGATTTCTATCTCACTAGATGGAACGATACCGTATTGAGGGGTACAACACATTCCAACAACTAACTAATATTTACAAAATAACCATAATATTCTTAACAATACTAACTAAAACTATTTCTCACACTCCTCCTCAAATTGGACTGTACATATCAATAGTACCCAATTTGCTAAGAAGCCTTTTTTGTTGTTTTCCTGCAATAGCCTTTGTTAATAGATCAGCCTCTTGATCCATTGACTTAACATGTTTCAAGTCTGCCACTTCTCTCTAATGGAGTGACAATCTATTTCTATGTGCCTAGTTTTCTCATGGAAAATTGGGTTGGCTGCTATGTGTATTGCTGCTTTATTATCACAGTATACGTCTACTAGGTTATTATGAGCAACTCTTAGATCTTTGAGTAATCCCAAGGTCTAAACTACTTCTGAAATAGCTATACTAAGCGCCCTATACTTAGCCTCGGCTTCAGATTTTGACATAGTGCTTTGTTTCTTTATCTTCCACATCACCAAGGTGTAACCCCCTCCGTAATTATATCCGAAATACGCGATTAAAATGAAATAGAGACCAATAATAATCAAATAACATTTACTAACCCATCACATGACGGGGTTTTCACAAATACTTTTCGAAATCATTTATAAACTTGGTCTCATATTCATATTTCGAATACAATTACTACGCGAAGATAAATCACATTCATATAAATATCAGAGTGCACAACATAATCATCCCGGCAATCCCGGGTACATACCTTCGCTAAAGATACATAGGGCCCAATTGCCCATTACAATTCTTCAAATGGGGATTACACAATCTTATCTCTAAGGAGTCCTAGCCGCTCCCTCCACGAGCCACTTGCCCTGTCTAAATTGTTGGTAGGGGAGAGTGAGATTCGAGAGAATCTCAGTAGGAAACAGATACCATAATGCATGCATGATAGATGCTATGTGTATGACATGTTAGCTTTATCTAGATGCATACCCCATAATGATAATTCTGCATGCTCAATGTTTCATACAACAAGACTATGGCCACAGCGAAAACAGAAACAGAGCTTCATTTATTCAAATATGCTCTACACAATCAAGTAAAGCAATCACATACATCACTACACAAGCAAAGATATCGAATACATGCAAGTAAGGTAAGTCCCCTACCTCCAGTCTTTTCTCCTCGATTTGCGTGCCAGCAACTCGGGACTTCACATTCGATCCTACAATGTCAAATGTACTATTTAGACACTTCCATAGTATTTCTGGGGGTTATATGAACTTTAAGACTGGAAAGTTTCATAATTTTCTGACATCATTTTCCTAGTAAAAACGTCCACACAAGAAGACTGCCCAGACAGAATTCACACTGGACAGCATTTCCAATTTTGCAACCAATGTGTCCAATCCAATTTAAAACAATTCCAATGATTAAATACCACAACATGACACCATTTCCATCACAATACACCATTCAATTCTTCCCTCTATTCTAAGTCAATTTGGATGTTAATCCACAATTGAACTCAAATACAGAGTTTTGGCGTTGCTCATAACACAAGCGACTACAATCCTCTTTATATTCTCTAAAAGGGTTCATTAATCACTAACCACGTCCACTTTTGTAGTCATTAACCCCTAATCACAATTTGAGATCTTGCTAAACCAGGGCTTAGCAATCCACTAATCTCAGGCTTATTCTCTAGCCTCGAGTATCAAAATTCGGGGTATTACACAAGGTACTTCCGAGCTTGAGTAGGTAACCGTTTACCGACCTCCTCGTTATCCCACAGGAAGCCCAGTCAGCGTCACAAATAACATTGCAGCTATATATTCCCATGTGAACTGATGAATATACCCTTTCTTAGAGTGCCTTTGAGGTATTTAACTACTCTCATTGCCGCTGCCATATGCGTTTTTGTTGGAGTTTTCATGAACTGGCTGAGAGTCTGCACAGAAAATGAGGTATTAGGTTTGGTCATTGTTAAATAAATTAACTTACCCACTAATTTTTTGTATTTTTATGGGTTGCACAACAGTTCTTTCTCCTTGTTCTTCTTCTCCTCATATGGCATAAGTTTCAAATTGGAAGCCATAGGAATCGCATGGGGATTGCACCCACTTAGTCCTGTTTCAGATAACAAATCTAAAGTATATTTCCTTTGAGACAAGGTTATCCCTTTTCAAGATTTTGCTACTTCAATTCCCAAAAAATACTTCATTAAACCCAAATCTTTTATTTCGAATTTGCTGTGCAAAAATTGTTTAGCCTGTTCAATTCCCTTTTCAGAACTCTCAGTTATCAACAAATCATCTACATATACTAATATTAATACCAAACCATCATGACATTCCTTAATAAACAGTGAATAATCATTTAAACTTTGTTTAAAACTCCTTTAAGCAAGGTTGCAGACAATTTCTTGTTCCATTGTCTAGAGGCCTGCCTCAAGCCATAAAGGGACTTCTTTAATTAGCACACTGAGTGCTCCCCCTTTTTTTCAAATCCCTGTGGGATTTTCATATAGACCTCTTCATGGAGGTCTCCTTGCAAAAAGGCGTTATGCACATCCATATGGTAAAGATTCCATTTGTACAATACAACAAGCTTTAACACAATCCAAATGGTAAGCATCTTAACAACCTAGGAAAAAGTATCATGATAATCTACCCCTTCCCTTTGGTTGTAACCTTTTGCTACTAGCCTAGCTTTATATTTATATATGCTACCATCTGAATTGCATTTAATTTTATAGACCCATTTACATCCTATTTCTTTTTTTCCTTTAGGCAATAGGACCAAATCCCAAGTTTTATTGGTTTCAAGTGCCTCTATTTCTGCCCTCATTGCTTTAATCCATTCATTATTACTAATAGCCTCCTCATAGCTATTTGGTTTAGTCATAGAATCAATAGCACAAAGGAAGCTCAAATAATCTGATGAAATATCACTATATGTTATATAATCTTGGATGGGATATGGGCACTTACCTTGCTACACTATTTCTGTAACCCCCCTGCCGTAATTATATCCGAATTACGCAATTAAAGTGAAATAGAGACTAATAAGAAACAAATAACAATTTACAAACCTATCTACCAGACAGGGTTTTCACAATTACCTTTCGAAATCATTTATAAACTTGGTCTCATAATCACTTTTCGAATACAATTACTACGCGGAATATCACATTCATAATAAATCAGAGTACACAAAAATAATCCCGGCAATCCCGGTTTCCATATATTAACTCAAGCTTTATAGGGCACATTCGCCCATACAAGCCCTTATATGGGGATTACACAAATCTTTCTCATACATATACAAATATCCAACAACTCATTTCAAATACATAACCAAATATACTCATCCATATGTACACATCCAAATACAAATATCCCATCTGGGATGATAACCAACCACCAGAATGACAACCCAAAGGAAGTCCTCTTCGCCCTTGATCACTTACTCCATCCTCGATCCACTACCCTGTCTGAAAGGTTAGTAGGGGAGGGTGAGATTCTAGAGAATCTCAGTAGGATAACAATATCAATATGCATGTATGATAGATGTTTAATGCATGACATGCTTGCACCACACAACTCATGATAACACAATGACAATTTGCAAGCTCAATGCTTCGAACAATATACCTATGGCCATAGCATAAATTGAAACATAGCTTCAAATTACTCACAATTATGCAAAGCTAAGACATGCACCAACACACTAACACATATATCAAATACAAGCAGAAGAGATATGTTCCCTACACTCTTTCCACGTAAGCTCCAGCTCCGGCTACTCACGAACAAAATGAACATCGAACCACAACCAGGGCGTACATCAACCCTATAATCAAAGTAAGGACATAGGGTTATTCTCTATTCCAAATCCTTACTTCCATATTACTTAAGGTTCGTTACCATTCACACCCTTTAGGTGGCTAAAATAAGCTCAACGAAAGCCTAAAGGATTGAGACGTACTAGGTTGGAAATCACCTTTCAAAGTCTCAAAATGCTGAAAATTGGGTTCTGGCTGCAGCAAAAAATGGCTAAAAACGTCACAGAAACATTTTTGACTGCAGCCAAGAATTTCTGGCTGCAGCCAGGACACACACAGAAAGTTTTGCGCTGGAGCCAGAATTTTGGCTGCAGCCAAGGAAACTTCAAAAATTCATAACTTGCTCTAGAAAACTTGAAACAAGGTGATTCCAAAGCCCATTGAAATATATTGAAGTCCCCTTTATGGGAAAAATATGTCTCATTACCAGAAATCACCACACAAATCCAGATTTACACAAAATCCAACATTGCTCCAAAACAGAATCCAGTTTCGTCCTCAAACTTTGGGCAAACATAAATCCCAGTTCACAAAACGAAATGGCACAATTTATATGTCCATTTTGAAGCTTAAGATGTGAACTTCAAGACTGAAAAGTTTCATAATTTTTAGAGACCATTTGCCCATTCAAAACGCTCACACAAACTGACTGCCCAGAACAGAACCTCAAAAGACAGAATTCCAGTTTTTGCAATTTGGCTTCCAATGGTTTCATTTCCATATCAAACATCATTCTCACACAAAATTTCATAAGGAATCCATTGGAAATACCAAATCAACCAAATTCACATTATATTGACATGTTTTACCAACATTCACAACATGTCATCACAAATCACAACACAAATACCACATTGCCATTCTTTTCATTCCAAGTTCTCAAATCAATTCCAATGACACCAAAACACATTATGGTATCAATTTAACCACAATTCACCATTTACAACACAAAACACATGACAATTCATGCATTTCACAATTCCACCAAAATCAGGGCAAAAACCAAAATTCACAATACTCATCCACAAATCACAAAACTTAGGTCAAAATGCTTCAAATACTCACCTCTTCTTCTTTCCCAAACCAATTCTTTGATTCTTCATCTTTCCAAATTTCCTCAAGTCATCAAACACCTTCAATCAAGAATCTAAAACCATAGAGATGAAGCTCTCATCACTATGAACAACATTAATAAAGAGTGTTTGAACATTAGAGGACAAGAACAAGGCCAAAACATCACCTTTCTCTTCCTCTTTCCTTCCCAAGCTTGGCGAAAATGGAGGTTTTGGAGAGAGAGGGATGAGATGAAGAAGAGATCAGACTTTTGGAAAAATGAAGGCCACTTGGACAACCAAATAGAGAGGAGAGAAGGGAGGAAAAGCTTTGACAATTTGACCAAAATCTAAGGGCTCAAATTGTGCCAAGTGTCACACCCTTATCACATCTCTCATGAGTTCACATAGGCACACACACACATGATTCCACCTCTTGATCTTTTGCACAAATCAATCCTAACCATTGATCTTGAAGTTACCAATGAGTTTTCTCTTCGGTAACTGACCAATTGGTCGGTAACTTTACCGTTTTGCCCCTGATTACGGTAATTCCTCTTGAATCACCACCAAATACATTTTCTCATTCATTCACACCATATATACGCCCTTCCCCTTATTTTCATTCAATTTAGATGTTAATCCATAATTGAACTCAAATACAGGGTTTCGGCGCTACTCAGAACACATACAAATCATATCGGGTGCCAAATCACACCATGATCTCCAAAAGGGTTCATTTATCACTAATGACATCCACTTTTGGAGTCATTAACCCTTGATCACAATTTGGGATCTTGCTAAACCGGGGCTTAGCAATCCACTAATCTCAGGCTTATTCTCTAGCCTCAAGTCTCAGAATTCGGGATATTACAATTTCAATGGACAAAAGGGAACATACATAATCACCATACAAGATTGGAAGTCTTTGCTCCCTTGCTGGCCGTGGCTAGGATGATATTTGTGGTGTATCCACATCATACCTCTCATCATTTCCACTTTCAGCTTGTGTAGTGTTGTTGAATAGTCTTTGAGAAACAAAATTAGTAATTTCAGACACACCTGAGTGTTTAGTGGTTACCTGTACTTGTTCTGGTTCAAACCAGAACATTTCCTTTAGGTGTTTGTTCACTCCCCCTTGCTCATGACTCACCGTATCCTTGAAGGGGAAGCGATTCTCCACAAAATTAGCATACTTGCTAATAAACAATGTCCTGCAATGTAAGTCAATAAGTATCCTTTTGTATTTTTGGGGTAACCCATAAATACACATTGAGTGCCCTGTGATTCAAATTTGTCAACAATTTTTAAGTTTGTAGCATATACTAAGGAACAAAATATCCTAAGATGTGAGAGGTCAGGTTTAGTTCCATATACCCTTTCATAGGGTGTTGCAAAACCAAGTACTTTAGAGGGAATCCTATTCACTAAATGAGCAGCCATACGCACACATTCCCCCAATATATAATAGGAACCCCATATAGTAATAATAAACCTCTAGTAATTTGCATAATAGTTCTATGTTTACGTTCAACTACCCCATTTTGTTCTGGAGTGTATGGATATGATGTTTCATGGATCATGCCCTTTTCTTGCAAAAAACAATTTCAATTCAGCATTTAGAAATTTAGATCTATTATCACCACGAATACGTTTAATTTGTGTGTTAAATTGTGTCATAACATAAGTGACAAACCTCTTAATATATATCACAACTGTAATGTGAAATATTTTATATAGATCCTAACTGTGGTGATATATGTGATATGCACATGTAAATGTACAATACAGTGTGAACACTTCAGCAGGAGCAAACGTAAGGGTGACGCACATCATACCTACCCTTGCTGCTGTAACTGCCGTTGTAGTTGCTATGTGTTGTGTGATGATTTGCTTTCATGCTTTGTGGTTGTGCATACTATGAGTGATTTGAAACTATGGGGATTCCTTAGAATCTTAGTCTCCAAAAACATATTTTCAGATAAGGCAGGTAGTTCAAAAGAGAAGCAGGTGACGAAGGGCGAATAGAGCTCCGGGCTAGGAGTTTTATTTTGGATAATTGGTTATCATGTACAAATCATTGGATATTTTGTTGGGAATTACATGTATATTTTGGATCATAGAATAGTAATTATGTAATCCTCTTGTTATGGGAAGAAAGGGCCAAGCGTAATGAGGAAAAGGTCCAGTCTATACGTGAGGAGACCTATAAGGAAACCTAAGTAGGGACTCATCATAAAGAGACAGCTGAAGGGTCTAATTGGTTTCAAGAGACCCAATCTCGCACGGTGCCAAATCAAGAGTCACAAGGGGTACCAATTCGAGAAGGTAGAGATCTATAATTCTGGGTTTTAAAGTTTTGCAAGCATCTACCTCCCGTGTTCAAAGGGAGATTTGAACCCCAAGCTGCTGAGGACTGGCTGAACTGGTTAGAGAAGATCTTTGAAGTCCTTGAATGTCCAACGGAGGTGAAGGCGAAACTGGCAATGTATAAACTAGAGGGGGATGCAAACTGGTGGGGGCGAAATATCGCCATACCATTGCGAAGCCTGAATGTACTACTGACCTGTGAGGTGTTTCAACAAAAATTTAATGAAAAGTACTTGACAAAGTTAGTGAAGCTTGAAAAAGGTGATGAGGAGTGGAGTTCTGATATGCTTATTCGGGGGTTGAGGCATGAGCTGGGGAAGAGGTTAGCTACTCATCTATTTACCGACTTCAATAAAGTGGTAGAAGAGTGCAAAATAATTGAGAATAATCTGAGAGAGTTATACCCAGCTAAGGGTAGTGGCAACCGTAGTGAACCTAGCAAGGCTAATACTTCCCAGAAGCGGAACGGACAAGGGTCCTCGTCTAGGGGCAATAGCAAAAGGCCTTATTAATTTGAGGGTCATGGTAATCAGAGACCTCCAGTGGGACCAGTATGCAATCAGTGTAGGAAGTATCATCCTGATAAAACCTATACGGGGCAAGTAATTTGATTTAACTGCAAACAGCCGGGGTCACATTTCTACTTAGTGCCCACGACAGCAAGTAGAACAAAGGCCCAAGAATCAAGGTCGAGTGTTCACGATGACACATGAGGAGGCCCGAAAGTCCCCTAAACTGATTCAAGGTAAACTCCTTCTCAGTGGTAATGAGTTACAAGCTTTATTTGATTCTGGTGCAAGTCATTCTTTTATTGCCTATGACTGTGTAAAGCACTTGGGTTTGCATGTGCATAAATTGCCATTTGACTTGGTTGTGTTGATGCCAATGGTTGTCAAGACTGTGACAGCCAAAGCTTGTCTCAATTGTGTGATAGTTGATGAGGGACTTGAGTTCGTGGTTGATTTGATTTGTTTACTACTTCAACAACTAGAAGTTATCTTGGGTTTTGACTTGTTAACAGCGAATAATGTGCTACTTGATTGTGGTAATAAGAAGATAGTTTATCCTACTCCACAGAGGGATATTAACATGAATGCCAGTTTGAACTTTCTTTTAATTGCTAAAGCCGAGAAATATCTTGATAAGGGATGCCAAGGGTATATGGTGTTCTTTTCTGTGCAAGGAGAGAGAGAGGAGAAAATCTAGAGAGTATACCCATGGTAAGAGAATTCCCCGAGGTATTTTCGGATGATCGTAGCGGATTGCCTCTGGAAAGGAAAGTGTAGTTCCCAATTGAGATTGTGCCTGGAGCTGGTTCGATATCAAAGGCCCCATATCGTATGGACCTGAATGAAATGGTGGAATTGAAGAAGCAAATTGAAGAATTGCTTGAGAAAGGGTTCATCCGACCCAGTGTATCGCTGTGGGAAGCTCTGGTGTTATTTGTGAAAAAGAAGGATAGGAGTTTGTGGTTGTGGATCGATTACATAGAGTTGAACAAAATTATTGTCAAGAACAAGTATCCTATCCTGAGAATCAATGACCTGTTAGATCAATTATCTGGCTCGTGTGTATTCTCCAAAATTGATCTAAGGTCAGGATATCATCAGTTGCGTGTGAAGATAGTGAATATTCCAAAAACTACTTTCAGAATGAGGTATGAACACTGTATTTCTTGTGATGCCCTTTGGGTTAACTAATGCACAGGCGGTATTCATGGATTACATGAACCGTGTATTTTGACAGTATCTTGACCAATTTGTTGTGATGTTTATCGATGACATTCTGATATAAACTAAGAGTAGAGAAGAGCATGAGCAGCATCTGAGAATTATGCTGAGAATCTTGTCTATACCAAGTTGAGCAAGTGTGAGTTTTGGCTTACAGAAGTGAAATTTCTTGGCCATGTTATCTCACACGAAGGGGTCTCGGTGGATCCCAGTAAGGTGGAAGCAGTACTTGATTGGAAGAGGCCAGAAACTGTTTATGAGATTCGCGGTTTTTTGGGTCTTGCTGGTTATTATCGGAGGTTCATTCAGAACTTCTCTTAGATTGAATTGTCAATGACCAAGCTCACGAGGAAGGATTAACCGTTTTTATGGGATAAACGTTGTGAGTAGAGTTTCACTGAGCTGAAGGAGAGGTTGACTACAGCACCAATGTTGATTATACCCGATCTTAGTAAAGCTTACGTCGTGTACACTGAATCAAGTAAGCAGGGGTTAGGGTGTGTCCTGATGCAACAGGGAAGAGTGGTGGCCTATGCCTCTCAACAACTGAAACCGTATGAGATAAACTATCCCACTCATGATCTGGAGCTTGTAGCAATAGTATTTACATTGAAAAGAGTTGAACATGAGACATCGTCGGTGGATGAAGTTGCTGAAAGATTATAACCTAGAGATCAAATATAATCTGAGTATGGCTAATGTCGTCACGGATGTTTTGAGTCGGAAGGTGGTGCTAGTGGCAATGATGATGATCCAAGAGAAGAAATTGATAGAGGAATTTTGGGATTTGAATCTCTCAAATAACATCCTGTGTGCCAGTTATGGTGTGGTCCAAGGGGAGAATGATTTGAGGACTAAAATTGAAGAGGCTCAGATGCATAATGAGCGAGCCCAGTCTATCTGAGCTATGATTGAGCAAGGAGGGACTCGGGATTATGATTTGTCACCTAGTGGACTGGTGCGTTACCAGAAGAGAATCTATGTTCCACTAAAGGCTGACTTTAGACAAAGGATTCTGGATAAGGCTCATAAGAGTCAATATACTCTTCACCCCTGTATGACCAAGATGTATCACAACTTGAAATCTATGTATTGGTGGCCAGGATTGAAGAGTGATGTGACTAAGTATGTGGCGCGGTGTCTTACCTGTCAAAAGGTGAAGATTGAACACCAGAGACCATCATGATTGCTTTAGAGTACGAAAATTCCAGAATGGAAGTGGGAGAGTGTGACCATAGATCTAGTGGTGGGTCTGCCTAGGATCAGGAACTATATGCGATCTGGATAATTGTTGATCGACTCATGAAGTCAACTCACTTTATACCTATCAATGCTAGCTACTCGCTTGATAAGCTAGCTGAGATATACATCAAAGACATAGTGAGACTCCATGGTACACCGAAGAACATTATCTCTAATAGAGATCCTCGATTTACTTCTAGATTCTGGAGGGCTCTGCATGAAGCTATGGGTACTTAGTTGAGGTTTAGCATGGCCTACCATCCTCAGACAGACAGACAGTCAGAAAGGACCATTCAAAAGGAAAAGAGCTCCTTGTAGCACCAAGTTGACAGAAGAGCTATGCTAACAAAAGGAAAAGACCTCTTGAGTTTGAAGTAGGGGATCATGTTTTCTTGAAAGTATCTCCCGTCACAGGCATCGGGAGAGCAATCAAACGGAAGAAGCTGAGTCTGAGGTATATTGATCCATTTAAGATTCTGGCAAGAATCGGATCGGTGGCATATCGGATAGCACTACCCCTGAGTTTGAGCGGACTTCATGATGTATTCCATGTCTCGTAACTCAAGAAGTACCAACCAAACCCTGAGCATATCATTTAGTATAAATAGGTTGAGTTGCAAGATAACTTCACTTATGCGGTAGAGCTAGAGCGTATTATTGATCGAGAGGAGCGGCGGCTCAGGCATTGAAACTTACCATTTGTGAAGGAGGTTTAGAAGGGTATGTCTCTAAGAGAAGCAACTTGGGAAGCGGCAACGGACATGAAGAAGCGGTTTCCAGATTTTATGCCTCATGATGTGTAACAAATTTCGAGAACGAAATTTATTGAACGGGGGGAGAATTGTAATGCCCCAAATTTTGATTAAAGGCTAATGATAATTATTGAGGATAATTTATGATTTAAAGACTAAATGATTATGTGTTTTGTGGCAATTTCGGTAAATGTGCCAAAATCAGTGGAAAATTATTGATTAATTAGTTGGTGATTAATGAAAAAAATAATTACTAACTAAGAAGAAATGAGATGAGAGACCAAATGGCTAATGGAGTAGTTAGAGTAACTAATTAGTTACTTACTTTATGAGGACCAATGAGGTAAAGACATGTGGCAAGTTTATAGGATGAGAGAGAGTGTTGGAAAGCCAAATGGAATATTTTAATGTTTTTCTTCCTCTATCTCTTTCCTTCATTTTTTACTGAATGGGTATGGGGAGGGGTGTATGATCATTGCTTCATCTCCTTCTTCACACTCTTCCCTCTTATTTTCTCTCTCTTATTTGTCCTCCATTGTTGCACTAGAGAGAGGAAGAAAAGCATGAGATTAAGGTAAGAAAATGACTCCAAATGCCAAAGCTCACTTCTTTAATGTTGTTTCTTAGGTTGAGGGCTCTATTTTGATGGTTTTAGATTTTTCATTGGGTGGTGTTTGAGCACACAATGAAATCTAAAGTTTGATGAATCATGGAACTTCTTTGGGCAAGTTGTAGAGGTGAGTGAGATACACCATTCTATCTATATTTTATGCCAAATGATGAAGCTTTGAATTTCTAGAATTTTTTGCCTTATTTTTGAAAATTATGGTCATAGAGAGTTTGGTATGCTATAGTCATGGAAATGGTGTTTTGGTATGTGTTTTGAATAGATAGAATTGTTTGAGGTTGAAATATTAAGTTTGATGATTTTTGGATTTTGGTGTTGGATGAAGCCTAAAACCAAAGCACGATAATGTAATAGGAATTTGGTAGTTTTGAAGGTTCCATTAGATCCCTTGTGCGATTTTATGTGGGAGTAGTCTTGGTTTAGTATTTGGGATCATTGGAATCTCTTGGGTAAAATTTGGGAAGTGTTATCAACTCTACTACGTTTTTGGCTTTTGTTATGCATCACTCGAGTGATATGGGGTATCACTCAAGTGAAGTGCTGCATATTCGCTTTTCCCTTTAGTTTTTCTATTGCACTTCAGTGCAAAAAGCAAGAGTGTTGTCTCACTTACGGGTGTTGCAGGTCATCACTCGAGTAAACCTCGTCCCACTCGAGTGTGGGTGTATCTGACACTATGAACTCGTATCTCAGGTTGTCACTCGTGGTCAATTTTCAAGAGTATGTCTTAGCACTCGCGGGTGTCAAGCCATCACTCGAGTGCTAAGGTCCCTTCTCGAGTGATGTCCTTCTTCTAAAGTTTCTTGTACTCTCGGGGTGAGAACTTCCTAAACCTCACTTTGGGGGACTTAGGTGAGCATTAGGCTATCACTCAAGTGATTTGAGTTATGCTCGAGTGCAGTGATCAATTCTAATTTCTATCATTCCTTTATGCTCTCGGGGGATCACTTCTGGTTCTTCACTTTCTAAGACTCGGGTGAGAGTGAGGATGTCACTTGAGTGTTGAGTCCATTACCCGAGTGCAATGATCAGTTTCTTATATCTGTCTGTGCTTTCTGTCAAGCACTCGCACGAGTGTGCTTCCGTACCCAAGAGCAAGTCCATCATCACTCTAGTGAGGCCTTCTTCACTTGAGTGAAACAATGTAAAGTCAGTTCTTGAACTTTTAAAAGAGAATCTTTAGGATAGTTCTTCTAACTCTTTAGGGCTTTTATTAGAGGCATTTGTAGCTTCATAAAGGACGTTAATGATAACCAATCTAACTAATATGAAGTCATTTGAGTATTGGAATAGAGTATGACACTTCGTCCCTAATTGTGAATGATAGGATTCGACATTTGCTCTATTAGGGAGAGACCAGTGCCAAAGCAAGTACGGAAGGACCAAGGTAGTGACTTTTCTCTCATATTGTGTATGATGCTTGGTATGATGACTTATCATTAATTTGTTGTGAAAATCTTTAACATGAGGCCATTATGATATTGTGAATGTGTTATTGGCCGTAGGGCATTACAGCATGAGTAGTTCAACAAGAGCTGTCGTAGGGGGTGATGGTTATCACACCTACCCCTGCTGTTGTATCTATCATTGTAATTGTCGGGGCTACATTGTGGAATCATGGATTCCTGTTTGAGAATATGCCAGTATGGCTTGAATGTAATGTGAACTATTTTATATAGATCTCAATCTGTGGTGATATATGTGATAAGTATTGAAAATTGTGCCTTAAGGGCCAATCATTGTACTTTGAACATTATTATTTTAATGAAATTTCTCCATTCTGTTATCATATTATTTGCATGTTAACTGTGATAATTGTATCCTTGGATAATTCATAAAGATTGTCCTAAAATGTCCCTGGTTGGTCATCTATGCGGGAGCAGAGATGAAACAAGATCAGTATGACTTTGATAAGATATAGAGATACGAATCAAAGTCTTAGGCACTTGTAAGATTACAAGGTGCTGGACCGACCCACTATGAGAAAGCTACATGGATCAAGTCATAAGTTTTTCTCATGTATAACCACGTCACAATGCCCTTAGACCTAAGGTCATCATGGATTCCTACATGAAAGTTGCTAAGCTTTGAACTAGTCAAAAGTCACTTTTGACAGGGTGATGATAAAGGCTACGATCGGGCTTGGTGGTTTTTCATGCAGAGGAATATGAATGATCAAGATGGAATTTGTCCCTCACATTAGTAGAGAGATATTACTGGGCCCCTCGATGAGTGAGTCTGAGAAATGTATGGCCATACTATGATGAAAGGAGTTTCCGTCTCTATTATCAGGCTACTCAGGAATCGAGAAAGTAATAGTCAGGAACAAGAGGATGACATTATCCATGCCTTATCCTTGATCGATATATCGTGTGACAAAAGGGACGTGACATGGTTATATGACAGGTTGCATTGTGATAACGATCCTCATATGAATTGGGTAGTCGTAATGTCTTACTAGAGGCCGCTTGTGACTTTTGGGTTAATATAGTTATTGGCCCACTGCCAACTTCATATGGGCTTACAGGGTCGCACACAAGAATGACCCAACACGAGATAATGTTTAATTTAGGATGGATGAATTTTATATTTATATATATATATATATAAAATATAAAATTCATTAATAATATTATATAGATATATATTTTCGAAATATATATATCTTATATATATATATATATATATATGTTTGTATGCATATATATTATATGATATTATTATATTGTGTTAGTTTTAAATTTAATTTATTAAGATATATTAAATTTAATAACTAACATGATAGAGATATAGTATCTCATATTTAATTTATGAAGATAAATTAAATCTAATGGCTCTTTATTTGGATTAAATAAATAGGTTAAATTAAAACTGTTGGACAGATTTAATTTAAACTGAATTTATTTAATTAGCTCATCAAGATAATTAATAGTTAATTAATTTTGAAATTAATGATGATTAATTTTGAAATTTGAAAATAGCCCTCATAGGTTATAAACTTGATAGAGCAGATATATATTGATATACACATGAGAATTGAGAGCCGCAAGGAAACCCTAAGAGACATTAGAGGCGCTAGCACGCAGTCTCGGTTGGAGAGCATTCGTGTGGATACCGGTAGAGGGAGCGGACCTGACGTGTTGGCTCATAGAGATCGTGAAAACCCTGAATCATAAAAGGTATGAATCCTTCCAACTTGGTTTAAATGTCGTTGATAGATCCTCGATTATGATTGGTAAAATTTTAAAATTCTTCCGCTGTGCCTGCCGATCCTAGCAATAAGAACATATGAATGTGCAATACAACGTGAGCACTTCAGCTTGAGCAAACGTAAGGGTGACACACGTCATACCTGCCCTTGTCGATGTAACTGCTGTTGTAGTTGCTATGTGCTGTGTGATTATTTGCTTTTATACTTTGTGGTTGTACATACTATGAGTAATTTGACACTATGGGGATTCCTTAGAATATCACTCTCCGAAAACACATGTTCAGATAGGGCAGGTAGTTCCAAAGAGAAGCAGGTGATGAAAGGCGGATAGAGCTCTGGGCTAGAAGTTTTATTTTCAATAATTGGTTATCATGTACAAATCATTGAATATTTTGTTGGGAATTACATGTATATTTTGGATCATAGAATAGTAATTAGTAATCCCCTTCTTATGGGAAATTGTTAATGGGCATTGTGCCCTGTAAACCCCTTTATTGACTAATAGAACCTGAGTATGTCAAGAATTTACATTGCACTCTGATATTTATGAATGGAATCGTACTGTACAGGCCATTTGTATAATTAAAAGGTGAATATGAGACCATATTGAGCAGTCTTTTGAAAAGTGTTTGAAAACCATGCTTTTGGGCAAAAGGAAATTTTAATAAGTCACCAATCATATTACGGCCTCTAATTCCACATAATTATGTATTTACGATCTTAATCTCGGCCTTGATTGGAAAGGGGTTACAATATATATAATATATTAGTAAATTATATTACCTGAGTATTTTTAATTATATAATTTGACCATATTTAAATCGGTTATAGTGGCACAAGATCTAAATATATTAATCTAAACCGTCGTTTAACTCTTGATCGGTCTAAATTTCATTTAATCTTCTCACATTCAATTTTTATTTAGACCAGTAAAGATAATCATCTAGACTTATTATTATTATTTAGACCACATATTATAAGACGACCGATCTAAATAGACAATGTTTCAACTTCTAACACATATCATCATGTCTTGTTAGTATTAGCTAAAGTTTTTGGCCATTTGTCCCTATTATAAATACCAATGTGCCTTTTGTTCTAGAGTTCAAATTCAAAAGTTCCTTTCTACTTCTCTCTTTCTTCTTTGAGCAACAACTATTGCAATGGCAAGAATTAAGAGGCAGTGGTCCCCCTCTCCTCCAACAGCGCAGCCACCGACAATTACTCTTCACAACCCCCTCCACCTTCTACCTTGGAGGAAAACATGGAGGCCATCTTTCAACTTCATGGCACCATTCTGGAGTTCATGGAGAAGTAAAATCGCTCCCCTAAATGACTGGAGCAGTTGGCGATGGTCTTGGATGACATCCTGGACCATGTTGCCTAAGGATTGTCTCCTAGATTGATGATGATTGTACGATGGTATGGCTTTTAAAAAACCCCCTTTGTAGACAGTTTTTGATTTATTTTTGATTTTGTGCCGATCACCATCATATATGTGTGTATATATGCATGTATTGCCTCCTTTAGGCAAATATATTAATGGAAAAGTTTCAATCTTTTTATGTTTTTTGATCTATTACTATTATTTCTTGTTGATGATCTTTACCTTTTCTTGTTATATGATCATTCAGATAGTTTAAGCTTTAATTTATGAATTTTGTTTCTTAAATTTGATTTCTCTATTTTTAAAAATTACATATTAAACAAGTTGTTTTAAAAGATGGTCTTGTTAGATCCTATGTTTTGATAATAAGTCGGCTTAAGAAAGATTAAGAAAAGTGTTTTGGAGAAGACACATTAACTTGAAACAATTTTGAAACCTATTATGGTGAAAATCAAGGTATCACTCGAGTAATGTGACAAAACTTAGCTATTTTATTTCTGAAATAGTGATAAGGTGTTTATGAAAATTTTAGTTGATCACTCGAGTGATGTGATTTTAGAAAATAACCATCACCAAAGTATTCACCAGTAGTAGTAGACAATAATCACTTGAGTGACCACTTGAGTGATGTATAAATTTACCATCACTACCACTTCACCATAGTGATCAAGATAGTGATCTAATTTCTAGAAAACGTTTTTATAAGAGATCACTCGAGTGACCACTGGAGTAATGAGATACGAAGTACATCATTATCAGACTACTATAGTGAACTATTTGGTGATCATTTTCTAGAAAAGATTTCAAACTTCGACCACTCGAGTGACATTTCAAAATTTTCATTACCATCACTTCACCACAGTGATTTGTTCTAGTTATAAGTTGTAACCCCCTTCCGTAATTATATCCGAAATACGCGATTAAAATGAATTACCGTCAGATATTTAAACTCATTTAAAATCCCATCCTTGAGATAGGGTTTTCACAAATACTTTTCGAAATTTAATGGACCTGGTTTCATTCAAATTTCGAATACAATTACGTCACACGGAATATCACATTTATACAAATACCAGAGTGCACAACAATATCATCCCAGCAACTGCCGGGTTCATTCCTTTACATAGGATTCATAAGGCACATTAACCCTTTACAATTTCTCACAATGGGGATTACACGAAGTCATCTTAAATACATATTCAAATACTCATCCCAATTAACCAAATATACATTTGAAACATGTATAATATCCAAATATACATAATCCCAATCATAATGATAACTAACTACCAAATTGACAACCCGAAGGAGTCTTCGCCGCCCTTGCTTGCTTGCTCCATCCTTGATCCACCTACCCTGTCTAAAATGTTGGTAGGGGAGGGTGAGATTCAAGAGAATCTCAGTAGGTAAACATTACCAATATGCATGCAAGATAAATGTTTAATGCATGACATGCTTGCATAACTCATACTTACACATAATGACAAATCTGTAAGCTCAATGCTTCAAACAACATACATATGGCCATAGCATAAATTGAAATATAGCTTGAAATCATTCATACATGTTTCACATAATCAAGCAAAGCCATAACATGCATCAATACCAACACAAATATCATATACATGCATGAGAGGTAAGTTCCCTGCCCTTTTCTTTCCACGTATGCTCCAGCTCCGCTTACTCGCAATCCAAGAAAATATCAAACACTATATCCAAATCAAGGACAGAGGGTCAATCTCTACTCCAAATCCTTACTTTTATATCACTTAAAGTTGGTTGTCATTTAAGTCCCTTAAGTGTCTAATAATAAGCTCAACAAAAGCTTGAAAGGATTAGGACGTTCGAGGTTGGAAATCACTTTTCAAAATTACCAAGTACTGAAAATGGGGGTAGGCTACAGCCAAAACATGCACAAAAGGTTTTTGACTGCAGCTAAGAATTTCTGGCTGAGGCCAAAACATGCATAGAAACTTTTGCGCTGCAGACAAGATTTTCTACTGCAGCCAAGGTAACTTCAAAAATTCATAATTAATTTTAGAAAAATCAAAATGAGGTGATTCTAAAGCCAAATGAAATATTTTTAACTCCTCTTCATAGAAAAAATATGTATCATTACTGGAAATCACCAAACGAATACAGAATTACACACATATCCACACTGCTCTAGAATTACGTCCAGTTTCTACCTCAAACTTTGGGCAAACATAAATCCCAGTTCACAAAACGAAATGACACAAATTATTTATCCATTTTGAATCTTAAGATTTGAACTTCAAGACTGGAAAGTTTCAGAATTTTTAGAGACCATTTGGTTATTCAAAATGTTCACACAAACTGACTGCCCAGAATAGACTTTCAATGACAGTATTTCCAGTTTTGGCATATTTGCTTCCAATGATCCCAATTTCATACCAAACTTCATTCCCACACAAATTTTCACAAGGAATCCATTGGAAACACCAAAACAACCACATTCACATTATATTGACATGTTTTATCAATAATCATAACATATCATCACAAAACCACAACACAAACACACATTGCCATTCTTTTCATTCCAAGTTCTCAAACCAATTCCAATGACACCAAAACACACTATGGCATCAATTCAACCACAATTCACCATTCAAATCATCCAATTCAAAAATCAAACAAAATCAGGGCAAATATCACAATTCTCAAAACTCCACTAAAAACCACAATCAATAGATCAAAAGGAAGCAAACACACACCTTTTCCTCTTTCCCAAATAAATTCCTTTATTCTTCATCTTTCCACTTTTGCTCAAGCAACAAAACATCTCCTCTCACAAATCTAAAACCATAGAGATGAAGCTCTCATCACTATGAATAAGATTATAGAAGGACATTAGAGGACCATAAACCAACCAAAATCTCACCTCTAGTTCTCTCTTTCTTCCTTGAGCTAGGTGAAATGGAGAACAAGAGAGAGATGAAGATGATGAAGGAGATTATCAGATTTTTGGATGCCAAAACCAACCTAAAAGTGAGAGGGAGAGAGGGAAAATGAGTGGAAATGTTGACCATGATCCTAAGGTCCATAAGTTACCAAGTGTCAACATCTTGCTCACCTCCCATGAGCTCACATAAGCTCACACACATGTGATTCCACCCCTTGATCTCTTGCGTAAATCAATCCTAACCATTGATCTTGAAGTTACTAATGAGTTTCCTCTTCAGTAACTGACCAATTGGTCAGTAACTTTACCGTTTTGCCCCTGATTATGGCAATTCCTCTTGAATCACCACCAAACACATCATACCGTTCCATTTATCACAAAACATGCCTTCCCTCCATTCTAAGTCAATTTGGATGTTAATCCACAATTGAACTCAAATACAAGGTTTCGGCACTAATCATAACACATTTGAATCTCAAATCACATTGAATCCTCCAAAAGGGTTATTTATCACTAACCACATCCACTTTTGGAGTCATTAACCCTTAATCATAATTTGGGATCTTACTAAACCGGGGCTTAGCAATCCACTAATCTCAGGCTTATTCACTAAGCTCAAGTCTCAAAAGTCGAGGTATTACATAAGTCTTCTAAAAATTTTCTAAGAGAAGATCACTCAAGTGACTACTTGAATGATGTATAAATTTTCACCACCAATCACTTCACCACAGTATCTGTTCTAGTGAAAAGTCTTCTGAAAATTTTCTAAGAGAAGATCACTCGAGTGACCATTTGAGTAATATGTGTTAAAGTTTATCATGGCACAACACCACAGTGACTCTAGTAGTGCTCAGCATTTTTGAAAAAGTTTCCAAGACTAGATACCACTCAAGTGATATGTAAAAAGAGCATCACTACCACTACACCATAGTGATGGTATCTGGTAATCTGTTTTTTTAAAAGAAAGAGAAATAAGATCACTCGAGTGATACTGTTATTCTCATCACCATAAATTCACCACAGTGAAGCACATAGTGATATGTTCTCAAAAGAAAACAGATAACTCAAATGGTAACTGTAACACCCCAAATTTTATATTCATCGAATATATTGCAATTATTTGAAAATTTCAATAAAATGGTGAATATTCATGGGGAAAATAAGCAAATTAGTTTAAGAAAGGAATTAGATTTCAATGGTAATAGCAAGGCCATAATTTTGCCAACTTAGCTAAGATTAACTATTTTCCAATTCATTGAAGTTAATTTCAATTAATAAAGGAAAATAAAAAAATGTATAATTGGAATATTCTTGGAGGAATAAATCAAGAATTGTGAAATTAGAAGGACATGGGCATAACTCAATTAAGGGAATTATGGAAAATGTTGGAACAAATTCAATTTCCCTTTCTCCTTGATATTTTCGCCTAGCTTAAGGAAATTGGAGGGGGAAATGTTATTTAGATCATGTTATGCCAAGTGTCATTATCATATAAAGAGGAGATTAACTTATAATTAATTTCCAAGAGTACATGTCTAATTGCTACATGAATATAGTCATGATGATAATGGTATACTACATGTACGCAAGGTTGAGTGTACACTAAATGAAGGCATGGTTGAGTGCATGAAAGGGAATGAGATGGAGTAAACTCAATTCACTAATTGAGAGCATAGTTGAGTATAAGTTTTGGAAGCTAAAACACAAAAGATCATTTTTCCATTTTCTTTCAAAAGTTTTGGCCAGCACTGTTCTGGGGGAAGGAGATGGATTTTCATAAAATAGATGGTTCCATTTGACTCAGTAGGCAAAAATAGGTGGGGTTACAATTGGTCACTCTTTTGGAAAAGGCCGAAAAAACATAATTAAGAAAACATCCCTAAAATCCCTAAACCAGGGCTGTCAAGGGTATTTTCATAATTTGACATTGAATTTGGTGATTTTGATCCTGAAAATGGATTCCTTGGATGAAAATATGTCAGGATAGCCCCAGTCAAAATTTTGAGAAAACATGCCCTCGGGTCAGGTACGGCCGCCGGGTCGAGGTTCAGGGGCATTTTGGTAAATTTTCACCATAGACTAATATAACCACAAGAAACACTATGGAAGAGTCTAAAATGATACTTGGATAGATTATGACCTATTTCTTGTACATTTAATATTTTTAGACCGAGTCGGAAGCTGGAACGAAACGTTTTACGAGGCACATTAAAAATGGATTGATAAGACTTCGAGGTAGTGACTACCATCCTTCATACACTATGTAAATAATTGTATGTATTTGCTACTATATTTCATGATATGATTGCGAGCTAAAGGCACAGTACCTAGTTGTGGTTCGGTGCCCAATAACGATATATCTAAAATCCTAGTTGTGGACAATAACTCAGTTGAGATACACTATCGAAAATCCTAGCTGTGGTCAATAACTCAGTTAAGGTACACTATCAAAAATCCTAGCTATAGTCGATGACTCGACTAAGGTAATTATATGTGAATCAAATTGAACTTTCATTTTTGCCTAATATAGTGCATTGCATATTTAATTTTCACATTTTATATGTCGATCGTATGTCTCTACGGGGATTCTTTGGAATCTTATCCTATTTTTAAAATAAACATCTCAGCGGGTGCCAGTGGGACGAAAGGCAAAGGTGTAGATGCTGAGAAGTAATTGGCACGTGTCTCGAGGCAAGGTCAAGGCTAATGGTTATAATTTTGGGGAATCCTATAAACTTTAGAATTTCTGCTATATTTTTGTATTTTCTATATTTTTTTGACGAACGACGTTAGGATTGTAAACGAATACTTTTATCAGTATAATTGTATTTTTCTGTATGCCTACGGAATCTTGTCTTTATTACTCTTCGATTATCAAAATGGAAACGGGTGTTGATATTTTTGGTGTCAGAGCTAATAAGCAGTTATGGCATTATCAGAATTGCATACTGATATGGTTTTGTTTACATGGCGTGAGGACATCATGGATGGTCAAAGTGAGCATACGATTATGGTTAGCAGTGACAATGAGATGACGGTGAACCAGTGTGTTTCATACAAAGGACCAATGATCGATTACTTCAGATACGGCGGTATGTGTATGCGCTACACAGTACGAAAGAGCATGTTGAGAGTGCATGTATACGGTCCAAAGTCGAGGCCAATGTCACCAGGAGTGACAGAGGAAGGCGAGACCAAAGATGCGCTAGAGGAGTATGATTCTGACTACGACCCAGAGGAGAATCCGTTGGATGAGGTGAGTGGCCGGGAGTCTCAGAAGAGCCAGTATGTAATACCCAAAATTTTAATTAAGGGCTAATGATAATTATTGTGAATGATTTGGTGAATTAAGCATGATTTGAGATCTGGATTAATTATTGGAAATGTCAAACACCTTGTATTTTAGCATAATGTGTGACAAAATAACTATTTGGGCTAAATATGAGTGAAATGGCGTATTAAGAAGAGGAAAATAATTTAAATGTGTTAAGTGGCAATTTATGTTAATGTGCCAAAATTAGTGGAAAATAAAAAAGAATGGAGAATTGTTGGTTAATTAGTCAATGATTAATGAAGAAATTCATTACTAATTAAGAAGAAATGAGTTGTGTGACCAAATGGCTAATGGAGTGGTTAGAGTAACTAATTAGTTACTTATTTTATGAGAACCAATGAGATTGAGATACTTGGCAAATTGGGATGAAGGAAGAGTGTGAAGAAAGTCAAATAACCCATTGTTTAATCATTTTCTCTCTCTTCCCTCCCTATTTTCGGCTGAACAAGCATGGGCAAAAGGGAAATCATCATTTCATCTTCTTCAAGCTCTCATCTCTCTCATTCTCTCTCCATTTCGTTCAGCCATTGTTGAAGAAGAAAGAAAAATTTTTCAAGGTAAAGCTCTTGCCATTTGACCCTTTAGATGACCTCTAATGCCAAAAGTCTTTTCTTTAATCTTTTTCCTTGGATTGAGGGCTTTGATTCTATGATGATAGATTTTCTATTGGTGGTGTTTTGAGCACACAAGGAAATCTAGTGGTTGGAAAAGCAAGAAACCCCTTTAGGAAAGTTGTTGAGGTAAGTGAAATGAACATTTCTATATGAGTTTTATGGCCATTGGATTTAGTCTTGAATTTATAGGATTTTTTCCTATTTTTGAAAATTTGGGTCATTGCGAGTTTGGCATAATGTGATCATAGAAATGGTGCCTTTTGGTGTGTCTTGAATAGATAGAAATGAGTTTGAGGTTGAAATTGTAAGTCTGGCAATTTTGGGGATTTTGTGTTAGATGTTGCCTAAAACCAAACACGATAATGGAATAGGAATTTGGTAGTTTTGATGTTTCCATTGGATTCCTTGTGCAAAATTATATGGGAATAGTCTTGGATAAGAATTTGGGATCATTGGAAACATATGATAAAAAATTGGAAAATGCTGTTAACTCTACTGCATTTTGGCTTTTGATAAGCATCACTCGAGTGAAGCATTGGATGTTCTCTTTTTCCTTCAGATTTCTGTTGAACTTCCTTGCGAAAAGCTAAAAGTGTTTGTATCACTTGCGAGTGTTATGGGTTCTCACTCGTGTGAACCTTGTCTCCCTCGAGTGTAGGTGTATTTAACATTACGAACTCACGTCTCGAGATATCAGTTGCGATCAATTTTCAAGAGTATGTCTTAACACTCGCGAGTGTTAAGCCATCACTTGAGTGCCAAGGTCTCTGCTCGAGTGCTCTTCTTCTTTGAAAGTTTCTTTTGCTCTCGGGTAAGCACTTCCTGAACCTCACTTTGTAGAACTTGGGTAAGCATTAGGCTATTACTGGAGTGTTGCTTCCATGAATCTAGTGGAGCAAGCATTTCTTGTCTCAGCCATTGCTTTCTGTTAAGCACTCGCACGAGTGTTCTTTTCATGACTCGAGTGCAAGTCCATCATCACTCGAGTAAGGCCTTCTTTACTCAAGTGCAACAATGAAAAATCAGCACTTGCATTTCTAAAAAGGGATCTTTAGTATAATTCTTACAATCCTTTAGGGCTTTTGTTAGAGGCATTTGTAGCTCCCTAAAGGACATTAATAATAACCAAATCTAAGTGTTGAATTCATTAAGTATTGGATTCGATATTTGCCCTGCTCACGAGAGACCAGTGCCAGAGCAAGCACAGAAAGACCAAGGTAGTGACTTTTCTCTTTAATTGTGTATGATGCTTGGTTTGCATGACTTATCATTGTGTTGATGTTGTGAAAATGTGAATATGAAATGTGCCTTAGTGTATTATAGCGTGAGCACTTTAACGTGAGCAGTCGTAGGTGGTGATGCTTATCATACCTATCCCTATCGCTGTAACTGCCATTATAATTGCCATGGCTGTGTTTTGGAATTGTGAATTCTTACTTTGAGAAACATACCGATGTGGCTATGTATTATGAAATGGTTTATAGGAAACCCAGCTACAGTGAAATATATGGATGGGAACCATATTGTAGTGCAATACAACATGAGCAAACGTAAGGGTGATGTACATCACACCTGCCCCTGCCGCTGTAACTGCCGTTGGGATTGTTGTGTGATGTGTTATGATTTACTTACATACTTTGTAGTTATGCATACTATGAGTGATTTGTTATTATGGGGATTCCTTAGAATCTCACTCTCCCACAAAACAATTTTCAGACAGGGCTGGTGGTTCTAAAGAAAAGCAGGTGACTAAGGGCAGTTAAAGCTCTGGGTGAGGAGTTTATTTTGGTTTTTGGTTATCATTATGGACATTTGTATATAATATATTATGGACCATAGAATGGTATTTGTGTAATCCCTTAAAATGGGAAACTGATTATGGGTATTTGTGCCCTGTAAACCCTTTAGTGATTAATAGAACTCGAGTATGGCTGGAAATTTTATTGCACTATAATATTTATGAATGGAATCAAACTTTATAGGCTATTTATATATTTGAATGTGACTGTAAGACCATGTGAAACATGTTGTAGAAAAGTTTTTTTTGAAAACCTTGTTTGGAAAATGAAAATTTTTAAATAGTCTCGATTCATCCTATGGTCTCTAATTCAACATAATTACATAATTTTGAATGTAAATCTTGGCCTTGATATGAAGGGGGTTACACGGTACCTGTGCTGTATAACTTACGACTGATCACCGAGTGTTGGCATTACCTGCAGGGTCGATACATTCGAGCAGTACTGGAGCATGACACTCTCTGCAACCAGTATCTTATGTTACTGATCAGTGTGGGAGCGATGTATAGCCTTTAGATGGAGTTGGGAATAGGGTTCACGAATAAGGTCTGGGTATATAATACTATGGGTTTCTTCCCTGACACATATTTCTGGACAGACAAAAGAACCTTATCATAGAGAGGGGTCCGAGTAGGAACTTTTGGGAGTTCCTGGATCACATGAACATTCTTGTAGCGGATCATATGTAGATCAGTTAACGTGCAACCCGCATGGTATATTTTGGTGACCAGAGCTGACCGGCACATATTACGAGTTAAGGGCAGTTAGGAACCGACAAACAGAAAAAGAGTTAACTAGAGTTGGTATTTTGAGAGGGTACAGAGAAAGTCCATGAACTTGATGTTTTGGATATGTAAAATTTAATATCCCAATTTTTGATTAAGGGAAAATCATTATTATTGAGGATAATTACGAATTTAATTTGAATTATTATGTGTTTTATGGCAAAATTAAGTAATATGTCAAAATTAGTGGAAAATTGAAAGAATGACCATAAGTTAGGGATTAATGGAGAAATTAATTACTAACTAAGAGAGAAATGAGAAATGTAATCAGAATGGTTAATGGAGGGATTAAGGTGATTAATTGGGAAATTACTTTATGTGAGCAAATCAGAAATTGACCAGTGTCAATGTGAGATGAAGCAAGAGAGTGTGTGAAAGTCAAATGGCATTGGAAAATGATATTTTCTCTCTCTTCTTCTCTTACTTTCGCCTGACAAGGAGGGAGTAGGATTATCATTGTGCCTTCAACTCTTTGCTCCATCTCTCTTGTTCTCTCTCTTCTCCCTTCTTTAGACACCATTGTTGCAGAAAAAGGGAAGGGAAAAGCTAGAAAAAAGGTAAGCAAAAGCCTTCCATTGCTCAAACTCACTTCATGAATGTTGTTCCTTAGTGTGCCCATTGGTGTTGGTTTATGCCTACACGAAATTTTGGGAAGTGGTGAATCAAGAAGTCTCTTTGGCAAAGTGAAAGAGGTAAGTGAGACCAATCTATATATCTAAGTTTTATGCCAAATGATTGAGTTTGTAATTTCTGGAAATTCTAGCCTTGAATTCGAAAATGAGAGCCACTGTGTAATTGGTATGTTATTGGCATGAAAATGGTGTCTTGTGGGAAGTTTGGGATAGATAGAATTGATTGGTGATTGAAATGGTATGTTTGGATGAGTTTGGAATTTTGATGTTTGTGTTACCCAAAACCAAAGCATGATAATGGAGTAGGATTTTGGTCATTTTGAGGTTGTCATTGTGTTCCTTGTGGAAAATTGTGTGGGAGAAGTGTCAAATGTGAATTTTTAACCATTGGGAACTTAGTTTTAAAAGTGACAAGTTTTGGTTAATAAGAAACTCTGTTCTGGCAGTGATCTTACATGGACGTTTTAAAATAGAAAATGGTGTTGGAAAATTATGAAACTTTCCATGCTTAAATTTCACCTTTCAAACTTTAAAATTGACATATATTTCATGTCATTCCGATTTATGAGCTAGGAGTTATGACTACCCAAAGTTTGATGTTAAATCTGGGATCAATTCTGAAGCAGTATGGACATTTCTTAAATTCTGTATTTGTGTAGTGATTTCTGATATTGGTCCATATTTTTCAAGTAAAGATGACTTAAATAGCTTTCATTAGGTTTTGGGATCACCTCATTTTGATTTTTCTAGGATTAGTTATGATTTTTGAAATTTCAGCTGCGAAACAGAATTTTCCTGGCCGCGGCCAGAAGATTCTTGGCTGCAACCAAGAACCTTCGGACCACTGTCTGGTCGCAGCCAGAAAATTTTGGGCTGCAGCCAGAACACTTCTAGGTTGTTTTTGGCCGCAGCCAGAAAATTCTTGGATGCAGCCAGAGATTTCTTGGCTGCAGCCAACCCCTTGTTTTCAGCACCTTGTAATTTTGAAAAGTGGTTTCCAACCCGGTGTTTCCCAATCCTTTAGGGCTTTTATTAGAGCAAGTTGTAACTACTTAAAGGACATAAATGATAACCAAATCTAAGTATTGTGAAGTCAATTGAGTATTGGAATAGAGAATAACTCTTCATCCCTAATTATAATTATAGGATACGATCTTTGCCCTCCTCGAGAGAGACCCGCGACAAAGCACGCACGGAACGAACCAGGTAGTGAATTTTCTATCATATTGTGTATGATGTTTTGGTATGCATAACTTATCATTGAACTTTGTGAACTGTGTGCCATGGTCCATTACGGCGTGAGCACTTAGCGCGAGCTGTATAGGGATTGACGCTGGTATCTCTAGGTCGGCCGTTAAACTGCCGTTGTAATTGACATAGATTTTTGTGTATCCAACCTGTGGGGCGGTGTTTGTGAATCCAGCCGTGAGCTATGTGTTGATCTTGCCTGTATGGCTTGCGCAATGAAATGCTTTATATGAATCCCAGCTGTGGTGAAATATATTGTGTGGATTGTTGTGATGCAATACATCGTGAGCAATTCAGCATGAGCAATCATAAGGGATGACATGTGTCATACTAACCATTGCTGTTGTAGTTGCTTTGTGTGGATAATGATTTGATTTCATGCCTTATTGTTGTACATATTATGATTGATTTGACACTACGGGGATTCCTTAGAATCTCACTCTCCCAAAATTAAACATTTAGACAGGGCTGAAGGATCGAAAGGTAAATGGGTGATGAAGAGTGGGTAGAGCTCCGTGTTCGGAGTTTCTTTTTGGTTAATGGTTATCATTGTATATCATTTGGATATTTTTGGTAGAAACAATTGTATATGTTGGATTTTGTGTAATCCCCCAAGTAAAGGGTATGAATTATGGGCTTTGTGCCTTTGTGTAAACCCTTATTCAAGGAATGGAACCTGAGTGAGTCGGGAATTTACTTTGTACTCTGATATTTGTAAATGGAATCCACCTGTATAGGCCATTGGGAATTTACTTTGCACTCTGATATTTGTAAATGGAATCCACCTGTACAGGCCATTATTGTTTTGTATTGTGAATATAAGACCATTGTGAATAAGTTTTGAAAAGTTTTTGCAAATCGATTTTTGGGCAAAAGATTACCTTAATAAGTCCCAATTTGAAATATGGTCTCTAATTCTAACTTAATTATGTATTTAAGAACTTAATCTCGGCTTAAGGTAGGAAAGGGGTTACATAAAAGACAATATGTCATGTACGGTAGTATGTAGGATGTATGATATTTCTGTTTCTCGGTAACTACTGTAATTAGTTGTGATATGCTATGTATGACATATACGTTTCCTGAATTTTTTGAAATGACAAAAATGTCCTTGCTCTTGTATCAAAATTTACTTTTCTTTAAATTTCATATGAAGTAAATCATGGAAATGGTACAACCCGAAGAAAGTGATAGAGGTTGAGATAGAGGTCAAGGCCGAGGACAAGGTAAACATTGTAACAATGAGGAAGAACCAAGGCCTAACCCTATTCAACAATAAATCCTGGATATGTTGGAACAACAACAACAAACAATGAATGAAATAAGAGTTGATCTTCAGGGAGTACAGCAAAGGTAGGATCATCTAGAGAATTGTATGGATGAGTTTATATGGGGAAATTATAAAGAAATATATGAGGAACCTCCACTAGAAAATTTACCACCAGAGCCTGAGGTGGATATTCAAACTTGGCTGAGTAGATTCAATAAGCAACAACCACCTATATTCAGGGGGAAATTCGATCCTCAACAAGTAAAATACTGGTTGGCTCATTTGGACATGATATTCGACATGTTGCAATGCCCAGACTAGATGAAAGCCCGGTTAGCTATATACAAGCTGGAAGGTGATGTTGATCGGTGGTGGAAGGGCATAGATCTTATCCTGAAGGGGAGGAATGTTCTTATCACATGGGAATTATTCCAGGAGAAGTTTAACGAGAAGTATTTCCCCCGACTTTCAGAAGAGAAAAGGAGAAAGAATTCCTTTGTATCAAATAGCAAGATCAGGAGAGCTTTAATGACTATTTGGCCTGATATATCCGATTGTCACGATACTCATCATATCACAAGCTGAATGATAATGAAGAGTAGAATGTAGACATGATGATTGAAGGTTTGAGACTTGAGTTCAAAGAGAAGTTGATTTCCCAACATTTTGCCCAGTTCAGCAAAGCGACGAAAGAGTGCCGATACATTGAAAAGTGTATGTCGAACTTGCCGGCACAGACTGGGAATCGAGGTGTTTCTAGAAGTGGTAGCTCAGTACAGAAGAGGAAGGATTAGGGTGGACCTTATGGATGAAATACGAAGAGGCTAAATCAGACAGGAAGTCGTGGAGGCCAAGGATTCTTTGGAAGTCGAACATGTTGGTTTTGTCATAAACCATTTCATCCTGATAAGGCTTTTAATGGTGCCCCACTACCACCAAAAAATGATCCCAATAAACCATTGATTTGTTATAACTGCGGAAGGACAGGACACATGCCCAAGGACTGCCCGCAGAAGCAACAATTGGTGGAGACAAGACCCAGAGCTTCAGGCAGGGTCTATACACTGACACAAGAAGAAGTCAGAAAGTCTCCAGAACTGATTCAAGGTATGGTTTCTCTGAACGGTAGTTTAGTGCATGTTATGTATGATTCTGGTATAAGCCATTCATTCATTGCATATGACTGCATGAGACAGTTACATTTACCTGTGCATAGATCCCTATATGATTCAGTTGTATATACAACCATGGGCACACAAATTATGACGACAGACGTTTGTCTAAATTGCGTGGTAAATGCTGAAGGGCACAAATCGACTGTAAATTTGATTTGTTTACCACTGCAAGGATTGGAAGTAATTTTGGGGATTGACTGGTTAACAGTGAATGGTGTGTTATTGGATTGTAAACAGAAGAGAGTTATATATCTGAATCCACAACCGCAAGCTGACACAAAAATCACTCTTAACCTTCTCTCTGCGGCTAAGATTGAGAGATACCTACAGAAAGTGAGCTTCCTGATGTTTTTCTGGAAGATGTCGGTAGATTACCTCTAGATAGGAAAGTGGAGTTCTCGATTGCTTTGAGGCCTAAAGTAGGTCCAATTTCCAAAACCCCATACCATATGGCTCCAAGTGAAATGGCGGAGCTAAAGAAGTAGATCAAAGAACTACTTGAGAAAGGGTTCCTACGACCCAGCATATCATCTTGGGGTGCTCCAGTGCTTTTCGTAAAGAAGAAAGACGGAAGCCTACGTCTTTGTATCAATTATCAAGAGCTGAATAAGATGACCATTAAAAACAAGTATCCGCTCCCTAGAATTGATGATTTGCTCGATCAATTGTCTGGTTCCTGTGTATTCTTAAAGATCGATTTGCGATCAGGATACTATCAGCTGAGGGTAAAGCAAAAGATGTATTAAAGACTGATTTTAGAACTAGAAATGGGCATTATGAGTTCCTAGTGATGCCATTTGGGCTAACCAATGCACCTGCTATGGTCATAGACTACATGAATCAAATCTTCCTTCCATACTTAGACCATTTTGTAGTAGTCTTTATCGATAACATACTGGTGTATTCCCGGAGTAAAGCTGAACAAGAACAACATCTGAGAACTGTATTCAACATATTACAGGGTAGGTATCTCTATGCCAAGCTGAGCAAGTGTGAATTCTTCCTTACAGAGGTAAAGTTTCTGGGCCATGTTGTCTCACAGCAACGGGTCTCTGTTGATCCTAGTAAGGTGGAAGTAGTACTGAACTGGAAGAGACCAGAAATGGTATTTAAAGTATGCGGTTTTCTGAGGCTAGCTGGATATTATAGAAGGTTTATACATAATTTCTCCAGAATCGCATTACCGATGACGAAATTGACGCGGAAAGGTCAACATTTTGTGTGGGATGAAAATTGTGAAAAGAACTTCATAGAGTTGAAGCAGAGGTTAACTACAGCACCAGTGTTAATGATCCCAAATTCATCATTTTTGTATATCATTTATACAAATGCCATTGGGCATGGATTGAGATACGTATTAATGTAGTATGGCCGAGTGGTGGCCTATGCATCTTGACAATTGAAACCTCATGAATCGAATTATCCCACCCACGATCTTGAGTTAGCGGCAATTGTATTCGCTTTAAAAATATGGAGACACTATCTCTATGGTGAGACTGTAGAGTTATACTGTGACTACAAGAGCTTGAAGTTCTTGTATGATCAGAAAGAGCTCAATATGAGACAGCGCAGATGGATGGACTTGTTGAAAGACTATAATTTAGAAATCAAGTATCATCCCGGCAAGGTTAATGTCATCATGGATGCATTAAGCTGTAAATCAGTGCAGGTGGCAGCCATGATGATTTATGAGCAGAAACTGATCAAGGATTTCAGAGACTTAAATCTGTCTAGTCAGATTCAGTTAGGCAGTGGAGTAAGTCAAGTATACAACTATTTGGGGGCGGTGATTGAAGAGGCCCAACTGCATGATGATGAAGCACTATCTATCAGAGGTATGATTGATAGGGGAGAAACTCAGGATTTTGACTTGTCACCTAGTGAATTAGTCAGGTACAAGAAGCGGATTTATGTTCTACCGCAACCAGAACTGAAACAAAAAATCCTAAAAGAGCCACAAAGAGAAAGTACACTTTATTTCTGGGGCTATAAAGATGTACCATGACGTGAAGGCTCAATACTATTAGCCAGGGATGAAAAGAGAGGTGACCAAGTTCTTTGCTCGTTACTTGACATGTCAGAAAGTGAAGTTGAACATCAACGACCATCGGGGCTTTTGACGAATCCTGAGATACCTGAGTGGAAGTGGGAAAGCATTACTATGGATTTTGTGATAGGATTGCCTAAGGTTAGAAACCATGACACTATATGAGTGATAGTTGACAAATTCATAAAGATAGTTCACTTCCTACTGATTAGTATTCACTATTCTCTTGATAGGCTGGCGGAGATCTACATTAAGAAGATTGTGAGATTACATGGTACTTTAAAGAACAGTATCTCTGATCGAGATCCACGGTTCACTTCCAAGTTTTGAAAGGCGGTACATGAACTTTAGGTACCAAGCTCTGATTCAGCATAACATATCATCCTCAAACGGATGGGCAGACAGAATAAATGATTCAAACCCTTGAGGACATGCTAAGGGCATGTGTGCTGGATTATAAAGGTAGCTGGGACAAATCCCTTCCATTTGCAGATTTTGCCTACAACAACAGTTACCAATCGAGTATCCAGATGGCTCCATATGAGGCACTGTATGGGAGGAAGTGTTGGTCGTAATATGCTGGACTGAGTTGTCTGAGTGGAGTTACTAGGGCTAGATATGGTTGATCAAAAAATGGAGTAGATAAAGTTAATCAAGCAGAGGTTGCTAGCTACTCAGAGCTGACAGAAAAGCTATGCAGATAAGAGGCAAAAACCTCTGGAATTTGAAGTCGGTGACTGTGTGTTCAAGAAAGTATCACCTATTACAGGGATTGGCAGAGCATTGAAAGTAAAGAAGCTGCAACCAATCACTTTGCCATATCGCTTTACCACCGAATCTGAGCAGGTTACATGATGTTTTTCATGTTTCTGAGATGAAAAAGTATCAACCTGATCTAGACCACGTAATAAAGTATGAAGATGGGGAAATACGTGAAGATTTGACTTATGAAGTCATGCCTGATGGAATCATCGATCGGCAGAAGAAGCAACTCAAAAACAAGAGCATTATGTTCGTCAAAGTCATCTAGAAAGGGTTATCGCCCAGAGAGACTACATATGAAATAGAAGTATGAAGAAGCTGCAACCAATCGCTTTGCCACCGAATCTGAGCAGGTTACATGATGTTTTTCATGTTTCTGAGATGAAAAAGTATCAACATGATCTAGACCACGTAATAAAGTATGAAGATGGGGAAATACGTGAAGATTTGACTTATGAAGTCATGCCTGATGGAATCATCGATCGGCAGAAGAAGCAACTCAAAAACAAGAGCATTCTGTTCGTCAAAGTCATCTAGAAAGGGTTATCGCTCAGAGAGACTACATATGAAATAGAAGTATGAAGAAACGTTACCCGGAATTTATGAATGTATAAGTATATCAAATTTTGGGGACGAAATTTAATTAAGTGGGGGAGAACTGTAATACCCCAAATTTTATATTCACCGAATATATTGTAATTATTTGAAAAATTCAATAAAATGGTGAATATTCATGGGAAAAATGAGCAAATTAATTCAAGAAAGGAATTAAATTTCAATGGTAATAGCAAAGCCATAATTTTGCCAACTTAGCCAAGATTAACAATTTTCCAATTAATTGAAGTTAATTTCAATTAATCAAGAAAAATAAAAAAATGTATAATTGGAATATTCTTGGAGGAATAAATCAAGAATTGTGAAATTAGAAGGACTTGGGCATAACTCAATTAAGGGAATTATGGAAAATGTGAACAAATTCCATTTCCCTTTCTCCTTGATATTTTTGCCTAGCTTAAGGAAATTGGAGGGGAAAATAGTTATTTTGATCATGTTATGCCAAGTGTCATTATCATATGAAGAGAAGATTAACTTATAATTAATTTTCAAGAGCACACGTTTAATAGCTACATGAACATAGTCATGATGATAATGGTACACTACATGTATGCAAGGTTGAGTGTACACTACATGAAGGCATGGTTGAGTGCATGATGGGAATGAGATGGAGTAAACTCAATTCACTAATTGAGAGCATAGTTGAGTACAAGTTTTGGAAGCTAAAACACAAAAGAACACTTTTCCATTTTCTTTTAAAAGTTTTGGCTAGCACTGTTCTAGGGGAAGGAGATGGATTTTCATAAAATAGATGGTTCCATTTGACTCAGTAGGCAAAAATAGGTGGGGTTACAGTTGGTCACTTTTTAAGAAAAGGCCAAAAAAGCGTAATTACAAAAACATCCCTAAAATCCCTAAACTGGGGCTATCAAGGGTATTTTCATAATTTGACACTAAATTTGGTGATTTTGAGCTCAGAAATGGATTTCTTGGACAAAAATATGTGAGGATAGCCCTAGTCAAAATTTTTGGAAAAGTGCCATCGGGCCAGATACGACAAGGCTGGGCCGAGGTCCCGAGGGCATATTATTAAATTTTCACTATAGACTAATATAACTACAAGAAACACTATGGAAGAGTCTAAAATGATACTTGGATAGGTTATGACCTATTTCTTGTACATTTAATATTTTTAGACCGAGTCAGAAGCTGGAACGACACATTTTAAGAGGCACATTAAAAAGGGATTGATAAGACTTCGAGGCAGGGACTACTATCCTTCATACACTATGTGGATAATTGTATGTGTTTGTTATTGTATTTCATGATATGATTGTGTGCCAGAGGCAAAGTACCAGTTATGGTTCGGTGCCCAACAACGGTATATCAAAAATCCTAGCTATAGTCGATGACTCAATTGAGGTATACTATCGAAAATCCTAGCTGTAGTCGATAACTCAGCTGAGGTAATTGTATGTGAATCGAATTGAACTTTCATTTTTTCCTAATATGGTGCATTGCATATTTAATTTTCACATTTTATATGTCGATCGTATGTCTCTACAGGGATTCTTCAGAATCTCACCCTATTTTTAAAATAAATATCTCAGTGGGTGCCAATGGAATGAAAGGCAAAGGCGTAGACGCCGAGAAGTAATTAGCACATGTCTCGAGGTAAGGTGAAGGCTGGTGGTTATAATTAGTTTATGTTTAAGATAATTTTGGGGAATCCTGTAAATGTTATAATTTTTGTTGTATTTCTGTATTTTCTGTATTTCACTGACGAACGATGTTGGGATTGTAAATGAGTACTTTTATCAGTATAATTGTACTTTTTTGTATGCTTACGGAATCTTGTCTTTATTACTCTTCGATTATCGAAATGGAAACAGGTGTTGACAGTCACTCAAATGATCCTATATTTATACGTCACTACAACATCACCACGGTGAACCATCTAGTGATCTTTTTGTTTTTAAAAATGACTAAGTGAAGATCACTAAGTGACCATTCGAGTTATGGAATTTCAGAAAACAGAGCATTATATCACAAATCTTGATACTCATTTCAATCTACCTAAAATTATTCTAATTGCTTCCAATTTGTCTAACACTTTATTATGATGATATTATAGGGGTTAATCAAGGATTAAACCAAGATTAGCAAAAAGCTCTTTTATGTAAAAAGCATTAAATGCTCCAAGATTCAAACGCTTCATAAGGTGATCGTTAAGAACAAGTATCCGCTCCCTTTTTACACATTGAGACTAATAAGTGTTTTTAAAGCTAGTCTTGTTATTAATATTTAGATCGATTTTAAAAAGGATCAGTCTAGAAAAATTTTCCCTAGTATTTATACTCACTTTCACGCTCAGACTTCATCTCTCACCTCATGGAGTCACTTACGTGCACTCTTCCTCTCTTTGTCCCTCTTGTCACCTTGATCTTTCTCTCACTGCCGTCAAGATGGCTTGGTATTCCTTTCCGTGGGGTTCTCCCTCTCTATAGTCACCGTTTTGCTTGCCTATTTGACAAAAATCATTGGGTTTCACAAACCCTCACTGGCCCTCTTTGGTAAGTGTTCTCTTTCTTGTCTTTGCTTGCATGGATGTTTTAATCAATTGATTTTGATGCTCACTCATTTTCTTTCTTTGTCGAAACACTGATACTTACTCCTTTGTGCGAGGAAAATCAAAGTTATGGCCAATAATAAGGAGCTACCCAACTAAGTAGAGTTACTAGTGCCAGTTTGATGATTAAGATGTTTAAATTAGACAATGAAAAATATAGGCTGGGTGATTTATACTTGGAAGAAAAAATTCGTTGAACTGGATTATCGAGTGATGATTGGCCATCAAGTCCAACAAATTTTTCCTTGAAAGTATAGATCATCAAGCCAATGTTTTTTATTCTCCAATTTAGAGGTTTTAATCCTTACTGCATCACTATATTTCCACCTAATCAGTTATTTCCTTATTATTGGCCTTCAGCTTGTTTTCCATCTCATCCAAAACCTAATTACGATATCAAATTCACTCATATAATCCAATTCTCATTTTTTTTTTTATGTTAACTCTGTTATACTCAGATTCATTTAATAAGAATCTTCTCTTTTATCACCTGAGATTAGAGTAGGGCAAAGTCATGTTTCATATTTGAGGTCCAGAAGAATTAAAATGCATAAGTATACTAACCTAACACCTTGCATTCAACTTTAGAGATGCTCATATGAATCATGCATCAACAACATCAAGATGATGGGTCTAAAATTACATCCACTATATCCAACACTCAAAAATAATATGACTCATGTCGAGGTAGGGAAAATGCAAGCAAACAAAGTAAACCTTGAAAAATAAAATGCTGAAATTAATATTCAATTATCTAATAGTATTGGTAAGATACATGGTTAATTATAATTATTTTCTATATCAATTGCATTTGTACTTTTAGGAATGTTTATTAAATTTATATTGTATAATATAACTTTTAGATATAATAATCCAATAGGGCTTTTGGGAAACAAATTAAAAAGTATATTTTAAAAAAAAATTGCCCACTTTTTAGACTGGATATGAAATTACCTAGTAAAAGAGTGGTTTTTTTATTATAAATTGAAATTTTTTAAGACCGGTCATTAAAGCACTGACATGAAAAAGAAACTTTTAGGATCATTTATAAAACCGGTCCTAATAAGAACAGACTTTTTAAACCAATCAATAAGATCGGACCTAAATCTGATTTAAAAAGTCAATTTCAACCGGTTTAAAACGCCATTTATTCTAGTAGTGCTTAAATTAAGATATGTTTTACAAAAGCTATGAGCATGTTTGGGTAGAAAAGAAATGAGTTTCAGAATAAGAAGATTGAGAGAAAATAACCATATCTTAGTACGTTTGGTAATTTATAATACTCCCTCCGGTCCTAATTATAGGACAACATTTGGAGGTTGATCTTGGTGCTAATTATAAGACAAAATTCTAATTTTTATCAATTTATTCCCAAACTACCCCCTATTAATACTTTTTCAATAATAATTAAACACAATAATTAATTTAATAACATGCTTATATTCTATCAGGTGAGAGATTTTACTTTCCTTTTTTACTTTTAAATGAAATAATTTTAAGATTTCTTTAAAAATATGTTCCTGTAATTATCCATCCAAAGTGATTGATTTTTCCCTAAAAATAACCTAATAAAATATTAATTTCATTATCTTTTTCCCTTGGCTAAAAAAACATTGCCTTTAATAGACATCCTCTTGGTAGAAAAATTTGAGAGGCATGAGAGGTACGATGAAAAACAGAGGTACATTGTAATTGATGCCATTTTAAATTTTAGATAAAGAGCATTTTAGGAAATTAAATATGATTAACTAATTTAACTACTATCCTTAATTTCTTCAAAATTAGATAATTATATCCTATACTTAAGATCGGACGGAGTACTTCTTTCGCTAGAAAACTCATTTCCATACATCAAACATGGGAAGCAGCATTACATCAACATCTGGAAACCATCAAGTCACGGACAAGAATAGCCCATGTTCAGATAGTATGAGCCTAATTCTACCTTTTGTATTTGTGGGCTATTTTATGAGAAAAGAAAAAAAACCCTTGTACTTATACCGTACCACCAAAATATGAGAGTTCTAAAATTTTTCTCCAAAACAGCTTAATTCTTATGATGTTTTTAACGACTATTCTAAAATTAAGTTTTTTGTAAAATGACCTAATTGCCCTTAAAAAATTAGTTGTTGTTGTTATTTGATAGGTTAAAGTTGTTATTTGTTAAATTGTTGTTGTTATTTAAATTAAGGCACTGAGGAAATTTAGCTAAAAAATTTAATCCCAAATTAATAACTAGAGACTTTATAATAAATAGGTAATTTTAGGATTGAACTGAGGTTTGCAAATTTGTGTAGTATTTTTTTTCCTCCCTATTTATGCTATTCACTTTTTTTCAATATTTAATAGGAAAAATTAGATAAAATAATCTTAAAAATAACATTTATTGGGAGATGATCTTAAAAATTGTAATTGTTCAAGAGAGCCAAATACAATAATATAAATTTAAGTTTTCTAAATTTTTACTAACCATATTTCCTACATTCTCCCACCAAACCCTTTTCCATTAGGGTTTGTTTGGCATGAAGAAAATGTAAAAGAAGAAAAACTTTTATGAGTTGAATTAAAAAGAAATTGATGAGTGGGGTTATGAAATTTTAATTAAAAGATATGATGTAAGATAAAACAATAACAAAAATTAATTCTCCAGTACTCTAATGTTTTTAAATCCAACTTATTAAATTTTTCTACATCATCCACTCCCCTCAATTTCTCCCACCAAATTAAACAAACATTTAAACTCTCTTTTTCCGGCTCGCCTGCAGTTTACTCAACCAATTTTTCTGTTTTCCTGTATGAAAAGCCAAAAACTTCAGTCACAAAAGAATGTCACAATGATTAATACATTAATGGAAGATAATCAATGATCTTGCTTGAGTGAGGATTTTGAGACCCCTTGAATCGTTACCTCCACCGGGAGCACAGCCCACTCTGTTTCAGACGTGGATCATCTTCGCGCCCTTTTTTTTTCATTTTCTTTCTCTTCATCCCATTATTGCCATTACATCAGTAAAAGAACCCTGAAAACTTAATACTTAATACTCCCTTCAATCATTAATTTAAGAGATATTTATCTAATTTGATTTAATTAACAAAATTATTAATATTATATATATTTTCGATAACACTATAGCTATCTTCCTTAATTATCGCATTCTCCTCTTTAAGTACAATCAATAAGGGTAAAATAGAAAAATATTGATAAATTTTAAAAGTATGTCTTATATTTAGAATCAAGATCAACTCCCCAAATCATGTTTTATATTAAGGACTGAAAGGAGTAATTTATAAAATAATGATTATAATGTTACTATTACATAATAATAAATAAATAAATTTGAATTATTAAAATTTAATCCACACAGCTTACAATTATAAACTATGTGAAAATAAAAAATAATGATTTTATAAAATATTGAATATTAACTGTTGATTTTTTTCATCTAATGGTAGGATGAGATGAAGTAAAAATAAAAGGAGAAAAAGGATGACGGGAGAATCCAAGTCTATTTAGAAATATAAAAGCTAACAAAAGATAGGGTGGGAGAGAAAGAAAAGAGAGAAATTAGAGGAGCCAATGAGAAGAAGACAAAGATGGATGGTTGAGAGGAAGTGAAAGACGCTAGCCTTTGATGGATTTGAGTTGACTGAGAATGTAGGAGAATGATAAAAATAGGACAATTGAGAATATGGGAGAATATTATTCTTTTATGTCCTTCCCTCTAATTTTCTCTATTTAACATCCTCATTTCTTTATCATTTTAATTCATACCAAAGCATGTTCATTAACTAGGTAACTAAGTTATAGATATTAAAGAAATTAATTTAGTTATTTGTAAAAAGAAAATGTGCTAATTTTCCCACAATACCCTATTTAATAATATGGATTGGCAGTTTGATACTACTATCTATGATAGAATTCTCTTTAATATATGCAATCAATATGAATACTTTGAGGGAAAAAGTTACTCTCGTCCTTTTTATAAAAACTCAAAACTTAAATTAGTTTGATGCTTTTTATAAGAACTTAATATTTAATGAGTTTTTTTTTTCATTTGTGCCCCTCTTTAATTATATATATTGCATTAATTAAAAAGTTGGTAATACTAGTATTTACTCTATTTCTTTATCTTACTTACCTCTTATAAATAAGAGCGTAATTGGGAAAAAAAAAAGTTCATTTCAAAACATATTTATTATTTGTAACTAATTTTAACCATTTTTTTAAACTGTATAATTTAGTTATCAGACTTTTATAATTAGGACCGGATGGAGTATAAATTTAGAATACAAAGTGAAATGAAGTTTTATATTTAGAACTAAGGTAAATTAGTTATCTAATTCTTATACTTAGGATAGGGGTGATTAAACATAACCTCTATAAGAAAAGACATGTTTTTTTTTTTTTTTTTTTTTTACATTTTGCCTTTGGACAACTAGAAAACAAAAGCAAAAATGGAACTTGACTCCCACTTCAGATGCCCAAATTTCATGGACCAGGCCTGTCCTTAAAAATAAGTGTACGTTGTTGTTATGAATTAAACTAATACAACAAATTGAATATGATGATCGACTCAAGTCGTCAATACTAAAATATAATATATTCCATCTGAATCTTTTTATAAATAATTTTTTCTCTTTTAGAGTTGATAATTTTTTATAAGCAATTTTTTTATTGTGTTTCAAAATTTAAACTATTTTTTCTTTTCTACCCCTATTAAATACATATCTTTATATTAATTATCCTCCACTTACCACTAATTCTCTTTTATTTACTTATTTATTATACATTCTCTCTCATATTTTATATTCAAACCCTCTTATATTTGTTACTCATTCTTTCTCCTATATTATTTTCATAAATAGGGATATATTTGAAAGAAACATAACGGTTTTTACACATTTATTGTTTTTAATTAATCTTAACCGTCAGTTCATTTTGCGTAATAAGGATAAAAATTGCTTATAAAAAAGACCTCTAGAGTCTAGGGAGTAAAACATAATAAATATAGAAATTTATAATAAATTATATTATGAACAACGCCTTATTAAATTTTATAACCTGCATGCATGAAAAGTCACCAAATTGGTAACCATAACACGTATCCTAATCTGATAGCTACTTTAACAGAGAATTCAACAACCCACGGATTAATTAATAATGTTCAATAAGAAAGAAAATAATGTTATGAATGGTGTTGATGCTTGATTGGCGATTTAATTAGAAAGGGCTATTAAAAGACAAAGTAATACCGTAATCCGTGACACAAATCCAACAACATTGTCACATTCAAAATATGTATCAAATCACCTGTGTTGACTGTGGATGAGCATAATGAGCCTTGAGTCACAAGGTCTACGAAAGTATTGAAGAATGAAAGCTTATACCCCCGCTTGTTCTTTTTAAAAATAATTTTCTCTTTTTTGTGGTTGGTCTTTTTTATAAGCAACTTTCTCCTTATATTTCAAAATTTAAACTATTTTTTCCTTTTCTATCTTTATTAAATACTCATTTTTATATTAATTATCCCAATTCACCACTAATTCTCTTTCATTTACTCATTTATTACATATTCTTTCTCATATTTTACACTCATACTCTCATATTTGTTACTCATTCTCTCTCATATTTATTATTCATTCTCTCTCCTATACTCTTTTCTTAAATAGGGGTATATTTGAAAAAAAAATAACATTTTTGACACATTTAATGTTTTTAACTAATCTTAAATAGAGGCATATTTAGAAAAAAAAAATGAAAATTTTGACACATTTATTGTTTTTAACTAATCTTAACTGCTAGTTTGTTTTGCACAATTAGGATAAAAATTACTTATAAAAAGGACCGGAGAAAGTATTATTTAATTTTAGGAAAATTTCATTAAATGACCACATAACCAAATTTCTTTTAATAAAAGACAAAAACATTTTGAAATTTCACTGCATGACCAAAAACCAAAATGAAAATGAATTTTGTAGGTAAAAAAACAATATTGCCTCTTACTTTATTTTTTTTAAAAAAATGGTTTGATCGTCACCGGAGCTCTGGCAACTGGTCATCAGCTGTCTCTAGGCAGAATTGGCCACCAACGGCCTGCCATCTAAGCTCCAGTGCCTACCAGCCAGAGCTCTTGTCACACCCTTATTTTAATTTCAACTTTATCAGGGTATTCGTGAAAAACGATATGCGATTCGGTGGACAACACAGGAATAACATAAATATACTGATAATATGAGCATGATTACATAAATTCCTCATAGGGGTTCATACATGATACTTACAATTAAGGTAACCTCACAAGGCTACTAGGGTGTCTAAACTTATCCCAGTGAAACAGAGATATCTTCCTGTCTTCATTCCACCACTGAATCCCCTCATACTGTTCTCTTTTTTGTTCTCAACATATCTTCAGTATTCACCTGTCTAAATTGTTGGTAGGGGAGGGTGAGATTCGAGAGAATCTCAGTAGGAAACAAATATCATAATGCATGCATGATAGATACTATGTGTATGACATGCTAGCTTTAACTAAATATATGCCTCATAATGACATTTCTGCATGCTCAATGTTTCATGTAACAAAACTATGGCCACAGCGAAAACAGAAACAGAGCTTCATTTATTCAAATATGCTCTACACAATCAAGTAAAGCAATCACATACATAACTACACAAGCAGATATATCAAATACATGCAAATAAGGCAAGTCCCCTACCTTATGCCCCTTTTGCTAAACAGAAATAGTTCCTCGATCTATGTGCAAACAACTCGAGCTTCATAGTCAATCCTACAATGCCAAATGTAACGTTTAGACACTTCCATAATATTTCTGGGGGTTAAATGATGCTATATTGAAAAATTATAAAAATGCCCCCAGGAACCCAAACCGGTCCTACCGTACTCGGTCTGACTATGCTTTTTCTGAAATTTTAACTAGGGCTATTCTGACATATTTTCCCCCAAGGAATCCAATTCTGGACTCAGAATTATCAAATTCACTGCCAAAAGATAAAATTACCTTTAACAATCCCGCTTTAAGGGTTTCAGGGGCGTTTTCGTAATTATTCTTTTTTGGCCTTTTCCGAAAAAGTGACCAACTATAACCCCACCTAATTTTCCTTCATGAACTCAATTGAACCATCAAATTATTGAAATTCCAACTCTAACCCCAAGATATAGCTCTGGCCAAAATATGGAATACTCCAAGGAAAATCAGGGTTTTTCAATTTCGACTCCGTAAACGCATTCCTTTCTACTACTAACCACTTTATTAACTATTACATTAGGTTATAACTACCATTTGAACCAAAATTGGGCAGCATAACCCTTAGGCAACTCAATTTCCAAAATTTAAAACCAATGGCAATTTGACAAAATTTCACCGATTAAATTGCCCACAACAGCCAGAATAGTTAATATACGAAGGTTTGCAAGTTACCTTAAGCTCCCACTAGCTTTTCTTGACTTGGCTGAAAACCCTAAGCTCCTAGACTGAAATTTGAGCTTCAAAAAATCCACTTAGAAGAATAGCTTAGGAGCAGAGTTATATACGTTAGGTAGAGATTTACTGAAGAAATCAACCTACAGTACAAGTTTCTCTTCCCTTTCTCCCTCTAGAAATTTTTTGTACTTCCTCTGTCCTCCAGCTAAACTTCACGTCAGATATGGGCTGAAGAAGGAGGATGATGATTTTAATAATCTACCCCAATTTAATTAATTAATTTTCCTAATTTCGAATTTTTACAAAATTTTTGTCCAAATTTTGAAAAATCATAACTAATTCTAGAATAATTGAATTAGAGTGATTCCAAAGGCTATAAAACCCTTATTGAGTCTAGTTTCAAGGAAAAATATAGCATTTAGCCAAATGGAAGTACAAAAATCCCAAAATTTAAATCCTTGAATATTGTTCCAAAAACTTTTCATTTTTTTGGGCTAATTTCAAAAATTCATAAATCTTTGTATATAGCTCTAATTGATTCATATAACATATCGAATTAAAGCTTAGTATGTCTACTTTTACCTTGTAAAACCTCATAATTTTTTCTCATCATTTGGTAATACAAAATCACATGACAATGTCACTGCCTCACAAAAAATTTCACTAAAAGCTTAATCACATTCTCCAAAATTCACCATTTTACTTTTCTAAATACCCCAAAGATATAAGAAACATTAGGGAATAAATTTGGGGCACCTACTAAATCAGGGCTTAACAGTCTACTTAATTCAGGCTTATTCCCAAGTCTCCGATTCCAAAATTTGGGATATTACAGCTCTGACCACCAAAAATTAATGTGTTGTTCCTAGGAGGATTTCACTTGTTCCTGAAGAATAGAACACTTACAAATATGACTTGTTCAAATTGTATTGTTCATATGTATTATCCACTTGTTCATGAAGAGCTAGACATATGCAAATAGGACTTTAGTAAATTGACGGAGTAAGTGTTCCTAAAATGATAAGTTCACTTATTATTTTGATGAATTTGAGTTGAAAGTAAATTGAAAGATAGGCATTACTGGAATACTACCTTTGATCTTTAAGGTAAAATATCATTCGTGGTGCATTTTTACGTTGCGAACGAGATCTTATTTTAAAAATAAGAGAAGAAGGTAGTATTTAATATGGAACAATATGAATAGACTGGGGTGGCTGGGAAGGCCCAGCTAGTGTTATTGTTGTACGTAACTTAGGACCATGCAGATAGAGCCGGGAAAACGGGCCGAGCCCGTCGGGCCGGCCCGTTTAGGCCCTGAATTTACAAGGGCCGGGCCTCAGATTTTTGCCTAAAAAATGAAAGCGAGCCCTGAAGGGCCAGCCCTGTAGGGCCGAGGGCCTAGAAGGGCCGGCCCTGTAGGGCCACGGGCCGGCCCTTTAGGCCCTGTATGTTTTTGTTATTTTTTAAAATAATTTATATGATAATATTATTATTACTTTTTTATATTTTGTTAATGATGTTTCATAAGAATATCTTGTATTAATAATCCTAAAAATTAAAAACTTATAAAAAAATATTTCTTATTTCATAAATATTCTTACCAATTTTGTATTTTTTGATTTATTTTCTTGTGATTGTTTAATTTATATCTTGTGTCGTTTATTTTATTGACTACTAGAGCAGAAAAATCGGGCCGAGCCCGTCGTCATACTAATGTTGCTTAGAGGTTAGAGTGTTTAGTTTCTTGCCTTATGCTTTGGCCTTTATGTGAGTTATTTATGGACATGATTTTACCTTTAATCATGCATTAGTAACTGTGTTTGTTTGTTGCGCGAGACGTGTTTAAACTTTCATGTTGACAACTTTTATGTATTAAATTAGAACTTTGTATATCTCTCTGAAAGAAAATACGTAGGAAAAATAGTTAAATATTGTGAAAAAGACTTCCCGGCCCTGCGGGCCGGCCCTGGCCCGCATGCTCTCGGGCCGGGCTTTGAAAAACTGCAATTTTTCTGACCCCGAGCCCTTTAGGGCCGGCCCTGTTAGGCCCTGGCCCGTCAAGGGCCGGCCCTGTAGGGTCGGGCCGGCCCTGATTCCCAGCTCTACATGCAGATGATGGCTAACTCTTGCAAAAACAACGGGACCTCTTTTATATCAAGCTCCCTAAGGTGCGGCACCTTTATTCTAGTTTCGGTGGATCTGATTTCCCTCATTGTTTCTTTCATTCTCTCCTTTTTCATCCTATCTTTATATTTGAATTAAAGATTAATTAATTGACATTTAGTATCTTACAAAATTATTTTATACTATTACATTGAAAATAATATATTATTAAAATTTGATCTACTTAAAACTAAGAAAAACAAATTAGTTTTTAATAATACTAAATCCAAAAAAAATAAAGAAATCAAAGAATATGCAGCATGTTTGGATTGACAAAAATCTATGCTAAGCGTGCGATTTGAGAGAAAAAACACTGTTCACCACTTTTGACTTTTGAATAGGAAGAAGAAGAAGAAGATCCAAAAAAATAAAGAAATTAAAGAATATGCAGCATGTTTGGATTGACAAAAATCTATGCTAAGCGTGCGATATTGAGAGAAAAAACACTGTTCACCACTCGTGGCTTATTCATGCGATGACTCTATTTTGTCTGCTATATGTGTGTGTATAGAGGAAGAGGAAGAGGAAGAGGAAGCAAGTAGCTTATTTTTTTATGCACCCACTCGTGGCTTATTCATGCGATGACTCTGAGTGTGTTTGGAAGAGCGATGGGAAAAATAGAGTTTCTCAATTTAGCGTTTGGTAATTTTAGTTTTGATAAAAAGCTCGATTGTGTAATGTGATTTATGTTTGGAACAGCGATGGGAAAAATGAATTTTGTAAAAATAAAACTTGTTTGGATTGACTTAAACACAAGTGAATTTTGTGATAATAGTAAGAGAGAGTGGGTGGAAAAATATTTTAAAGGGTTAAAAACACCAAAAAATAGTTTAAAATAATTTTTGGAACTGAAAAAATACATTAAAGATAAAATTGTAATCAGTCTTATAACATATTGGGTATAGTTGAAAAAATATTTTAAGGGTTAAAAGTACCAAATAATAGTTGAAATTAATTTTTGTAGCAAAAAAAGTACATTAAGGGTAAAATTGTAATAAGTCTGATAGTACACTGGACACAACTAAAAAAATATTTTAACCATTCTCACTCTCCCCAAAAGCTAAATCAGTAAAAGCTAAGAAATGGAGCTTATGGCAAAAACTATTAAAATAGAATTAAGCTCGATTGCTCACCGGTAAAACCAAACACTATATTTTTTTTTCCAATTTGGCTATTGAGCGTTTGAGCTCAAACGCTCAATTGGGGGGTCAAACGCCCCCCCCCCAACACACACTCTATTTTGTCTGCTATATGTGTGTGTATAGAAGAAGAAGAAGAAGAATAATAATAATAATAATAATAATAATAATAATAATGATAGGAGTATTTTCATATTTTGGGAATCAATAAGGTACTTAAAATCACTTCTAATCACAAAACTTCTTTTATGAAAAATGTTCTAAATAATTTTTTCTTTCTTTAGATAGTAAACTTCTGCTAGTTAGATAATACTTTGGGATAAGAGTTTAAACAACTTTTGAGTTTTGTCAATATAAAAATGTAAAAATGTAGAGAATAATTAATAATTATTTTAATCAGTTTAGATTTATTATTTGGTTGTTCTATGATTTTATAATCAATTTCTTTTATAAACATGTCATAAATTAGTTTTTATATGGTGTTTTTACCGATTAGATTTAGTTTAAATAATTTATTTAGATTATTGGAGGTATTATTGAGATTTTAATCGGTTTATTTTGTTAGATTTTGAGTTATGTGAAAATATAAGCTATGGTTTAATATTTAAATTAGAATTTAATATAATTTATAAAATTTAAGCTTGAGGTGCACAATAGAAAGGACTTTTGGAATGTGGTAAAATGGGTTCAAAATATTACAAAAAATGCGCAAGTACAGCTTCAACCAGATTATATGGGACCTTTGATCTAATTAATTTTGCTTTATTTTACTTTATAAAAAACTTTAAGTTTATATAATTTCTAATTTATCCGCATTTTTATTGTAATTTTAGCATGTATTTGACCATTTCCAAATTTTTTAAATTTAATTTTTTCACTTTTCATAATTTTTTTAAAAATTTTTAAATATCACAAAAACCACTTATGCAAAAGCCAAACCAAACACTCTTCACTTTCATAAAAACACTTATCTGTCAACACCATTTCCGTTCGATAATCGAAGAGTAATAAAATAGAATTCCAAGGGTATAAAGAAAAGTACAATTATACTGATAGAAGTATTCATTTACAATTCCGATATCGTTCGTTGACGGAAAACAGAAAATACAGCGGAAATTTAATATTTACATATTTCACCAAAATATCAAAACATAGGTTCAATTATAACCACTATCTTATCCTCGCCTCGAGACATGTGCCACTCACTTCCCGGCGTCTACGTATTTGCCCTTTGACCCACTGGTACCAGCTGAGATATTTATTTTTGAAAAAGGGTGAAATTCCGAAGAATCCCCGTAGAGACATACGATCGACATATAAAATGTGAAAATTAAATATGCAATGCATTATATTAGGTAAAAATGAAAGTTCGATTCGATTCATATATATTTACCTTAGCCGAGTCCCTGACTATAATTAGGATTTCCGATAATATACCTCAACTGAGTCATCGACCACAGCTAGGATTTTCTAATATACTGTTATTGGGTAGCGAACCACAACTAGGTACTGTACCTCTAATATGCAATCATATCACGAAATATAGTAACAAATACATATAATTATCACATAGTGTATAAAAGATGGTAGTCCCTACCTCGAAGTTTGTTAAACCCCTTTTTCAGTGTGCCTCGTAATACATGTCGTTTCTGGCATCCGACTCGGTCCTAAAATATTAAATATACCAGAAATAGGTCATAACATATCCAAGTATCATTTTAGACTCTTCTATAATGTTTCTTGTGGTTATATTATTCTATGATGAAATTTTACCAAAATGCCCCCGGGACCCAGGTTCTGCCCCTCCGTATTCAGCCCGATGGCACGTTTTCCCAAAATTTTGTCAAAGGCTATTACGACATATTTTCTCCCAAGGATTCCATTTCCAGGCTCGAAATTACCAAATTCACTGTGAAATTACGAAAATACCCTTGACAGCCCCCGATTTACGGATTTCAGTAGCGTTTTCGTAATTATGTTTTTTCGGACTCTACCGGAAAAGTGCCCAACTGTCATCCCACCTATTTTTGCCCACTGAGTTCAATGAAACCATTTATTTCATGAAAATCCAACTCCTAATACCAGTTCTGGTCCTGACCGAAATATTAAAAGAAAAATAAAAAAATTGAGCTTGGTGTTTTAACTTCCAAAACTTATACTTTTCCATTTCTAATCCTTGGTTAACTTATTTAAATACTTCATAATCATGATTTAAAGGATTTTGGGTAGCATAACCCCTTAGGTTTATAGCTTTTCAAATTTCATAACTCAACTAAAAATCACATAAACTAACCAACCATTATCAACAACAACTTCATACTAACATAAAGTTGAGATTGGTATAATTACCTCTTGATTCTTGGTGTTTCTCACTCTATGACGTCCTCTCTCTCTTCCTCAACCTTGAAGAATAGCTTGCTAAACCATGATTTCCATGAAGAACAAGAGATTAGTGTTAGAACCGGCTATCACCCAAGAGGGGGGTGAATTGGGTGTATAATAAAAAATTAAGAGCTTCAAAAATCTTTTCGTATCTTAACGAAAGCGGTAAGTATGAAGGTTTATAAATCAACAGTTAGATAAAATAATATATACTGGAAATATAAGAGTTTAGGGAAGAGAATATGCAAACTGTGATTTATCCTGGTTCGGTCCAATCTGTGATGGCCTACGTCCAGTCCCCAGGCTCCTCCTGAGATTTTCAAATCCACTATCTTCTTGTTTAATCCGGGCACAAGAAAAGCCTTTACAATCCTACAAGTTTAGCCGGGTACTTGTGAAACTTTTTACAAATCTCTCACTGAAATACTCCCCCTTACGGCAAGTCTTACGAGCAGAGCAATCCCAAAGATCTTTCTCTCCTACTTACTCATGCAAGTCTTACGAGAAGCAACGTTCTCTCCTGCTTACACCCCTGTAAGTCTTATGAGCAGCAACGTTCTCTACTGCTTGCACCTTGTAAGTCTTACGAGCAGAATGTCTTACTGGCAATTCTCTCTACTACTTCCCCGTAAGAAAATCAACCCTCTCAAGGTCCCTCTACCTTGAGATCAACTCAGAAATATAGTTGAAGGTGTTTACAAACTCTCTCACAGAGTGGGTATAATCTCACTGAAGTACAATACAAATAATCACTCTCTCAATGATAAGTAAAATAGAAACTGCAAAACAGAGAGTGTTTGGGTAGAAGCAGAGGATTCATGTTATTCGCATGTTGGTGTCGTTGCTCTGTTTTCTCTGTCTACTATCGACTTTGAGTGCTCTCTTATTTATAGTTGATGAAGATGATGACCGTTGTGAGCATTCGTCCGTTGGAGTCATTTTGTCCGTTGAGCATATTTGAAAACTGAGCTACCATGAGCTTTCCGTTGCAAAGCAGAGCATCCCGTTGAAGAGTGGGATGTTTCATTGTGAGTTGTAGTCACGTTGTGGAGCGGGATGAATTCGTTTGAGTTTCCAGACAATCTCTTATGGTGGGTCAAACTTTTGTCGTGGTAGGTAGTTGATACTCGGTGTGTAATGATGCCGCCCGCCACAGTTGACTCTTTTATTTGAATCTGCAACCCGAACGTTTAATATCCTATTTCACACTGCAAAATACTTAATCATTAATATGATGAAGTATTAGTCATGGGTATGTTGGATCATTGGTCAAAAACTGAATTTCTGTCTTTTGGGACTCATCACGTTGAGTGAATATATTCGCCGTGACCTCCGTTCTTGAAGATACAACCCAAATATTTAATCTCCTGTTTTACACTTGAAATATATGTTAGTTAATGTTTAGGAACAATAACAAGTGAAAACATAATGATTGTATAACATTTAACCACGTTTGGATTGATGGCTATGAGGCTCTGTTTCGTTTCTGCGTTCTGCCACGTTCTCACTTCGAGTGCAATATGGCTCACTCGAGTGAAGTTGATATGTTCACGTCCTGACTTTCTCTCGGGCAAGCACTCGCTGTACTTCACTCGCATATGCTCGAGTGAATTCTCGAATCACTCGAGCACAACACGTCCTGCTCGAGTGCGTCTTCTGCTTTCATGTGCATGCTTCTTCTCGGGTTATCACTCTCATGTTAAAACTTGCATGTGCTCGAGTGAGAAATCATCCAATGCTAGAGCATGAATCCTAGTGCTCGAGTGATGCAATTTTCTTCACGTTTCAGATGCTTCTGGACATCACTCGCACAACTTTTTCAGAGAGTCAGTTTTTACACTCGCGGGTGATGTGGGGCCACTTTAGAAAAATTTTATTCATTTGATTCAAATGATGTATCATAAGAATGCTCTTACCATATGCATTCCAATACAACAAGAATCAGCTCCAAACTCGTTGTATTCTGCAAGTTATGATCGAAAGAGTGTATATTTCGCTAGTCTGCACAAGCGTCAACTTCCAGAAGGTATACCTCCTAGAATATATGTTCAAATTAGGCAAATTACCTATACATGGAAAGCTCTTTGAGTCTACTTTCATTTGGCACTGGTCTCGTCTCAATCCGATGTGTGGTTTGTGAGTTATACTCAAAATACCGAACCTGTGTCAAAAAGTGATGGTGATTTCAGTTTCATTTTCAACGATTCATATCTCCTTCATTTGATCTTCTTTCAATGTGATCCTGGTGCCCATTTTACGTGTTGGGAGTCTTATTTCATATGCCACCGGTTTCGGGTCAATCCGATGTGTGGTTTGAGAGATATGACCAAAATACCAGACCTCGCTCAGGCTGAACGTAGAACAGAGTTTTCATCCCGTGCTCGAGTGAACTCATCTGTGCTCGAGTGAAACACCTCGTGCTCGAGCATAACACCTCTGGAAGTGCCAAAACTCATATGTAAGTCATCTTAGCTTCGTATTAACCTATTCCAACCATTATTTGATCATAGAAACCTCCGGTATCAACATAGAAACCTCCAATATCACATCTAACAACTTGAATCTTGATATTCATGATAAATCACTAGTACAAAAAAGGTGTTTTAGACCGGCCTATTTAGACCGGTTGTAGAGGATGCAGGTCTAAAAGAAATGCGCGGTGGCATTTTCGTTATTATAAACAAGTTGGGAGACCGGTTATTATAATAACCGGTCTAAAAAATATTATTTAGACCGGTTCCTTTCTAACCGGTCTAAAAAAATTAGGGATTTTATTTTTTAGACCGGTTCTAAGAGAACCGGTCTAAAATATATATTTTTTAGGCCGGTTAAGAGGATAACCGGTCAAAAAAAAATTATTTTTAAGACCGGTTAAGAGGATAACCGGTCTTAAAAGTCCACTTTTAAGACCGGTTGTTAGGAACCGGTCTTAAAAGTTCACTTTTAAGACCGGTTGTCCTCTTAACCGGTCTTAAAAGTCCAGTTTTAAGACCGGTTATCCTCTTAACCGGTCTTAAAAAAAATTCCCAATTTACTTCCTAGCCGTGCCTCAGCTCACACTCCCGCGCCTTTTCCAATCTGAAATCGGTCCCTTCCATTCTGAATCACCCAAGCAAGTTTGTTCCCAATCTTTTCTTTCCTCAGAGCGAGTCCCTGTCCGTTACCTAATCCCATTCTGAATCGAGTCCGTCGTCGCTCTTCGGCCGCTGTACTGTCGTGGGTGCTGTCGTCGAACATACCTCATACATTGCTTCAGCTGCTCGTGGGTGCTGTCGTCACTGCATTTCTGGGAAATCTTCGTCTTCAATCTCTTTTTTGAGGTATGTTCCTCCTCTGTTCTGAGAAAACACCGTTATGTTCCTACTCTGTTCTATATTGTTGAATGTGAATGCACATTAGGTGTTTGATAAAATGTTTGAAAGGAGAAATTGAAGACATTACTTATGAACTCTAATTGTTTATGTTTCGGTGCACTAGTCTCCATTGTTTATGTTTCTTCATCTTGGCATTGAATAAGACACACTATGCTTTTCACTGCAATTTGCAGAAAACAGAACCTCCGGATAGGGCCATAAGCTTTATTGCTAGCTATATGTTTTTCCTATTTTTGGCCTGTAATTTTCTTTGGGTTTGTCCTAATCTTTTGATTAAGACAAACGAATTAAAAAAGGTGCAAACTTGACAAAATGTGAGTGCAAGTTTAGTAGGTTTTGAATTATGTCAAGCTAGAAACTGGACTACCAAGAAGATAGTAAAAATAGCATATAATTAGGTGTTTTTCAGAGGAATATCCGAAGCATGCGCAGCTCATGTATTCACTAATCGTTGAAGTGAAATCTCAAGATCCCTCACACTTGAGCAAACTGAGTAGAATAATCTACAATTAATCACTATTTCATGACAAGAGTCAGTGGAATAGTTGGTATAAAGAAGTTAATGTGGAACATCTTTGATCCTTTAAGTTCAAATAAAAACCGACAAAACAACCCTAAACTGTTCAGGTTGAGGATAGCCTCGATTTGATTCAGATGAACAAAAAGTAATGTCCCCAGTAAACAGAAAGAAGCACACAAGAAACTATACCATGCAAGAATGACTGCATCATTTGAGCTTTCTAGAAATAGATGAAAGCATAAATTAATTTAACAACATCTACCTTCCTCTTAAAAATCATACCAGTTTATAAAATTTCTCAAGCTCAAACAGGTCCTTGCTTTCTTCTTGTGGGTCACGACTAAAAGAGGAATATGACGGTATTTTATATCCCCCTACCGCTTCAGTGAATTACCTAGCATAAAACTCCATGCACTCTAGACAATGAGCCATGTCCAACTTAACCGCGGCAAAGCACACAAAGTTCCTATCAGGTGGAATTTGGAGAGGGATAGATGTATGTAGCCTTACTCCCACGTGTGAAGAGGCTGTGATAGGAAATATTGGAAAATTTACCAAAAAAAAAAAGTATTAGTTTATTATAATATATATCTTTTTCAAGTATACAGCAAAGTGTCTTTTTGCAAGTAGACAGCCACTAGACAACTTGCTGATTACTTTTTTTTTTATTTTGCTTCCTTCATGAGGAAGAATCCTGGATCTATAAATAGCTCTTGATAGCTCACGTAAAATCACAACTTGATGAATGAAATATTGAAGTATTATGGAATCTCTCTCCCTTCAGTTCTGAAATTTTCCCCTCCATTCTATTCTTTTTCCCTCTCTCTTCCAGCTCTGTTTTCTCTCTCCCTCGCCTCTATTTATGAATTTCCTATTTAAGCCTAATCTATTTGAGTGAGAATCAGTGTGGATGTGAGTGTTTTACATCAGGTTTGTTTCAGAATTTAAGTTCATAACCTCCACATCATATAACAATAACCTTACCCTGCGTCAAGGTTTCTCTCTACAGTGAGCTTTGTCCAAAATAAAAAAATATCAAATCTCTGCCACAAGTTTTAGACACCATATTTGTGCGAATAGATTTTGAAGAAGTATCATATACAATATGAGCTCTACCAACTCATTAAACAAGCCATAAACCAGAGCCAACAAGTCACTAAAAAGCTAATAATTAATTAATGGGTTGTGCCTTCCCATGAGATGATCATCAAAATCAAATGCTGTTTCATTGTGACACTAAATCAAACACATTACACATTCTTAACATATATTGTTAAATGGGGATGACTCTGCGTGTATCTATTGCTTCCATGCATCGATCTCCCAAAGACATCACAACAACTCAAAATAAACACCACCTTAAAATCACAGCAAGCCTCACGATACATAAATATATTACTCTATTGTTTATACCTTTCCAAACACGACGGGGTAATTAGGATATATATGCGTTTAGTGAATTTTTCTTTATAAGGTTGGAATTGTAGGAAGCCATGCAAATGGTCCCCCATTAACTTAGTGACATGCACTTCTTTTCAAATAAGTAAAAAAGTCAACACTCTTGTTTATGCTTAAAGAAAAAAGATGACCCATTCTCATCATACTCCTACCTTTTCCAGGGGAAAAAGTAGAAAACAAAAAAAAGGTGTTGGAATATATGGATCGTAGTTGGATACAAGCTAAACGGACGAGTGTTGAATATGATATTGGGGTGAGGGGTTTTTTAGACTTTGCAAAAAGAAATGCCGATGATGATAGTGGGATGTTTTATTGCCCTTGTGTAAAATGTTTGAATGAGAAGCGATTAAGTGCTGCAGATATATATACACATTTAATTTGTGAAGGGTTTTGTAAGACGTATGTAGTATGGGTATGGCATGGTGAACAATTAGAAATGCCAAGTGCATCTCAACAGGGGGAAGTGACTTGTGATGATAATGACACGGATATGGATGATCGGATAGAGGACATTATTCATGATGTAGGAGAAGAGGCTTTTGAACAATCACATGCATATGGTAATATGTGCAGTGATGCTGAGAAGCCGTTGTACCCGGGGTGTAAAAAATACCAATTGCTGAATGCTGTATTGAAATTGGTAAGTTTGAAAGCACGACATGGATGGAGCGACAAGAGTTTTTCAGAAACGCTTGAGGCCTTTAAAGATATGCTTCCTGATGATAATGTGTTGCCTTGTCGATACTATGATGCTAAGAAAATACTGTGTCCACTAGGGATGAAGTATAAAAAGATCCATGCTTGCCCTAATGATTGCATATTGTATAGAAAAGATCATGAAGAGAAGGAGCAATGTTCGATATGTGAAACTCCGAGGTATAAATCAAATAAGGGCCCTGCAAAAGTGTTGTGGTATCTTCCAATCATTCCAAGGTTCAAGCGCCTGTTTGCTAATGAAATTGATGCCAAAAATTTGAGATGGCATGCAGATGAGCGGATTTCTGATGGAAAGCTGCGACATCCAGCTGATTCTTCTCAATGGAAAAAAATCGATCAATTATTTCCTAGCTTCGGTGAAGAACCTAGGAATCTCAGGCTTGGGCTTAGCACAGATGGTATGAATCCTTATGGTAGCCTAAGCAGTATACATAGTTCATGGCCTGTTCTGTTGGTAATTTACAACTTATCTCCTTTGTTATGTATGAAACGAAAGTACATTATGTTGTCTATGTTGATTTCGGGACCAAAGCAACCCGGAAATGACATAGATGTTTACCTAGAACCCTTGATCGAAGACTTGAAAGAGTTGTGGGAACAAGGTGTCGATGTTTTTGATGCGAACAAGAAGGAGACTTTTAATATGCGAGCAATGATCTTTTGTACTATAAATGACTTCCCTGCATATGGGAACTTGTCAGGATATAGCGTTAAAGGCCACAAAGCTTGTCCGATATGTGAAGAAGGCACATGCTACCATCAACTTCAACATGGAAGAAAGACGGTTTACCTTGGGCATAGGCGATTTCTAAGACGAAGCCACCCTTATCGTAGATTAAAAAAAGCTTTTTTCGGTGGCCAAGAGTTTGAAGATGCTCCAGAGGCATTGACTGGGGAGAAAATTTATGAAAAGGTGAAAAATATCAATACTATGTTTGGTAAGTCATCAAAGAGTAGAAATGAGAAAAATATATGGAAAAAAAGGTCCGTCTTCTTCGATCTTCCATATTGGCGCAATCTTGACGTCAGACACTGTATTGATTTCATGCATGTGGAGAAGAACGTATGTGATAGTATTGTTGGGACACTGCTCAACATACAGGGAAGTTCTAAGGATGGCGTGAAGGCAAGATTAGACTTGCAAGAAATGGGAATACGAGAAGATTTACATCCAAGGCCATACGGTAATAGAACATTTTGTCCTCCAGCTGCTCATACTTTGTCTAAGGTTGAGAAAAGAAGCTTTTGTGAGTGTTTACATGGCGCTAAAGTTCCCTCAGGGTATTGTTCAAATTTTAAAAAGCTTGTATCGATGAAAGACTTGAAGTTAATAGGGCTAAAGTCTCATGATTGTCATGTCTTAATGCAACAACTACTCCCAGTAGCTATTCGAGGCATTGCCGAATATGATCTTCAACACATATTGACTAGACTTTGTTTCTTCTTCAATGCCATTTGTTGTAAAGTCATTGACACGGAAAGATTGGAGGAATTGGAAAATGAAGGATACATTATCTTATGCCAGCTTGAGAAGCTTTTTCTTCCGTCCTTTTTTGATATCATGGTACACTTGGTTGTTCATCTAGTGAGGGAGATAAAGTTGTGTGGCCCTATCTATTTCCGGTGGATGTACCCGATCGAAAGAACCATGAAAATACTAAAAGGGTATGTGAAGAACCCCAATCGGCCTGAAGCATCTATTGTTCAAAAATATGTTTCTGAAGAAGCTATGGAATTTTGTCAACAGTATTTGTCAAATGTACGACATATTGGCCTTCCTAAGCGTCATGATCAAGAAGGGGGTAGACGCGGGGCAACAGTAAAGAGCATAGATGCTGATGAATTGCAACAAGTCCACCTGTACATCTTGAACAATGTTGATGAAGTTCAATATTACATGAATGCCCATAAAGAAATTGTACGGAAACAAAATAGTCGAATGAGCGAACAAAGGTTAATCAGGGAGCATAACAGAACTTTCGCACATTGGTTCAAACAAAAGGTTGACGGAGAAGAATGTGTTTCTGATACAATAAATTGGTTAGCACGTGGTCCTGAAGTTGATGTCATAAGTTGGACTTCATTTGTGATCAATGGTTATACCTTTTACACGAAGTCCCTAGATGATAAGAGCACCGTCCAGAACAGTGGTGTTGTATTAGTGGTTGAATCTATGCACTTCTCTAGTTCGAAAGATAAGAACCCTACGTTGGCTGCCATACCTTATTATGGGGTGATTGAAGAGATTTGGGTGGTTGACTATGTTAAAATTAGATTTCCCATTTTCAAATGCAAGTGGGTTGATGTCAATAATGGTGTGAAGATCGATAGGTTAGGATTTACATTAGTAGATCTGAATAGTAGAAGTTTTGGAGATGAACCTTTCATTATGGCAGATCAGGCGCAACAAGTGTTCTATATCACTGATCAGGCAAATAAAATGTGGTCTGTAGCTCTCCAAGGAAAAAGGGTCGTTGATATTGACGAGAAAAGTCACTCAAATTATGATCTTCTTGAGACTCCTTCTTTTTCCAGGGGTCTACCAGAACTGAACGAAGAAGATGAAGCAGATAATGCGCACGGCACAAGAAATGATCATCACGAGGGAATATGGGAGGATATCTCTTTATGATACTACTTTGACCTTAACTAACTAAAGTAATTATGATTATGATTATTATCTGAAGAATATGTTTAGTTATTTTATCGATATAGTCTTCACATGTCAACGCTTAGGATTTATCTTTCTTTATTGTCGTTACAGGCAAATGACGGATCCCCAGCGTCCTAGTGCAGAGGATCAGCCACCTCCTCCACCTCTGAGTCAGCCACGTACTGCTCAGGAGAGTCAGCCACGTAGTGCTCAGCAGAGTCAGCCAGCTAGTGTTAACCAGGGCGAGCCTAGCAATGCTCCGAGCCAGGGTCATACTGAGCGCAGTAGCCAGTCTGTACGGAGGGGTAGACGTGGCACACGGTTGACAGATGTTTCCCTCAGTCGGAGTGCAGGCGAAAAGATACCGATTGAGTTTGATAGACATTGGAAACCAATCGGGCCTAATGCACAACGATATAGGAGTTTCGTCGGCCTCCTTGCACGTAACAAGCCGAGCATCTTGATAGAGGAGTGGAGAAATGTCGATCCAAAGGTGAAGCAGCATATTTGGGACACTATTCAGGTATACAATTCTCTTCTGTATGTAATTAATTATTATCAAATGTCACTTCATTTGTCACTTACTCCTTCAATGCATGCATTTCAGCTCACCTACGACGTTCCTCAGAGTGAGATCTTGTACAACAAGACGATGACGTATTGTTATGAGCGCTGGAGCAAGTTTAAGACAAGTCTGACCAACAATTACATTCATATTGAGGTGCAAGATGGTCAGCCTCGTCCTAATCCGTGCAGCACGTATACATTTCTTGATCAAGCGACTTGGCAAGAATTTGTTAGGCTTCGGACTACTCCTGAATCTTTGGTTAGTTGACTTATTTTTTATTTTATTTACTTAGCAATTATCTTAATTGATTATAACACTTTCCTTTTGTATCATTTCTTATTCGCAGGCAAAAAGGCAAAAAGCACAAGAGAGTGGTAGAAAGAATGATTGCCCTCATACAATGTCTCGTGGGGGTTATGCAAAGGCTGAAAGAGACTTGTTAGCGGCCAAACGGAAGAGATTGGAAGAAGCATCTCAATCCGATCCTTCTGTTCTTCTTTCTCCGCCATCTCCGGTTCGTCGAGAAGAAAAATGGCAATTTGCCCACCAAAAGAGGAGTGGGACTTATACGAGTGAACAATCTCGTATAGTTGGTGAAAGAATTGTAAGTATATATCGTTAATGTAATTAATTACATAAGAAACGTACATTATTACTTACGTTTGTTATTTTGTATTATGTTACAGGATGAACTTAGAAAACAACAAGCTGAGGGCTCTTTTAAGTCGGAGGGCAGGAATGACATCCTCACAGTTGCTACTGGCAAACACGAGCATCCAGGCCGTGTCAGGGGAGTTGGAGGAGGGGTAGGGATACGGGATTACTTTGGAGCCCCCGTACACTATTCCTCAAACATAGTGACTAGGGAGGAATTGGAGACTATGTTGGCCATTGCAAGAGCAGAAGCAAAGGCCGAGGCTGAAGCATCTTTTGATGCACTTTTAGAGACCCGGTTGAGCAAGATGAAAGAGGAAATGATAGTGTTTATGAGCTCAAGACAAGATACCAGTGCTCCCCAGCCACAATCGATTGATCCTAATAAGCAGAGCACTAAAGGTAGTTGTTGCAACATCGGGCAGTCATCAGAGGGTCCTAACCCGCAAATTACTGGGCTTTGTGATCTTTTTGTCGAGGATCCTCTGAGACGGTTAGTTGCACGGGGTAGTGTGCATAACCTGGGATCAACTGTCCACCACCGACAAATGGAAGGTGATCAAGTCCGGGTGTCAGTTGACGAGGTGATTATTGTGGATGCACCTGTCCCTATCCCTTCTGATGAATTCAAGGTCGTTAGCAATGTCTTGGGCACATTCATCTTGTGGCCAACGAACCTTGTTTCTGGTCGAGCCGAGGATAGTCCGATCAAAGCCCCCCCAAGTCCGATCAAAGCCCCACCAAGTCCAGCTCCCTTCACTGATCAGCAAGAAGTTTCACAGCCTCCATTGAATATCATGCAGCAAGTGATTCTGATGGCTTTTGATACATCATTCAAAACAAGAGAGTGGCCTACGAATTCATTTGTTGGACAGTTAGGAGTGACATGCTATCTTGAGAGGGATGATTTGCTGTCCCTGGTAGCTCCTGGACAAAATCTTACGATTGCGATTGTCCAACTGTTCTTAATGTAAGTAGCTTCTGCAATTCAAAGTAAATATTTTAAAAGTTTCACCGTTTACCTTTTATTTATGTGCTTGCGTTATTGTAGGTACATGCATCGTAGGTTGGTCTCCTCTGGCAAAAGCGAAAAATTTGGATTCTTATGCCCCCATCACATCCAAGAGAAAGGGACCACTGCTGCTACTAGACATACATACTTGTCACAGAGGCTTAGTGAAACTGGAACCGAGTGTTTCTTGGCTCCATATGTGCATAGGTAAGAAACAAATTGATATTTTATAATTTATATAATGTTTTATGTTTGCTTATTAATATTCTTCTGTTTTTTTCAGTGATCATTGGCAGTTGCTTCTTCTATGCAAGAGTAGTTACACTGTCATCCTCTTATGTTCCCTCCACTTCAAACCAGGGAATGATTTGAAAAAGACCATTAATTCGTTAGTTTTCTTGCATTCTTACCTTTTGTATGCGAAGTTTATGGAATTTGTGTAAAACCAATAACCTTTGTCATTGTGATGATCATAGGGCTATGCGGACATTCCTACACAGTGCTTGTGGTAAGCATGTTCGTGACTTAAAGGACCCTACATGGATCATACCAAAGGTTAGTACATATGGATTTGTTTAAAGAATGTAATAAGACATGCCTTTATATTTGTTTTAATGATATCATGTTTTTTCTCAGAGCCGTCGGCAACCAAAGGGGTCCAACTTATGTGGTTTTTATGTTTTGAGACACATTTACAATATTATCACTCTAGGCACGACTGATTTTACTCAAGAGGTAAATTTATATTTCTGAACTTTTGTTTTAATTACTTTATTGTTTTTAAGTTACTAAGTCAATGTTTCGTCTGGTTTTGGTGTTACAGATGTTTGATCTTGCTGATCCCTTTCCTGAAGAAGATATTGATTTCATTCGCACATGTTGTGCTGAATTCATCCATGAGCTATTACAAAAATAGTGAGTTTTTGAATCCAAAGTTCATTGTACATTATTGTAATTTATTATGATAACGCTGGTCTGATGTTGTTCTAGTTATGGTATGAATGAATCAGGTTTTGTTTTACTGTTGTCATTTGGTGATTGTTAATTGCATATACCTAGCTTATATATAGGGATGTGATTGGAGATTATGGAGAATGTTGAGGTGTTGTATATGTATGAGTGATTGAGTTCAGAGAAATTTCTGTCCATCAAATTGCTTACAAGTATATGATTCTTGCAGGTGGATTTTGTGGGAGGACAAGAAACGTTGGACTGCCTGGTGTTTAGTAATAAGCCTTTAGTTGACTAGAATTTGCAGTTTTGTATGCAAACTTGTTGATTACTATACTTTGCGCTTAGTTGTTCTGCTGCTTCAATGGCTTTGCCTGCCCTTCTGCAAAATCACAAAATAGTTTGAACTTTCTGAGATGAGATTTGGAAATGCTGAAAATTTTAGTGACTTACCATAACACACACACACGTGATGTGTGTTTTATGACATTTCTTAATCTTAGTTTGGTATTTTTCCACCCATAACTAGGCGAGTTCAATGAATGCATGGGAAAGATGGGATGGTGATTATTATGTATTGCTGTTTAAAATTGGAGCATTCTGTGCGTGTACATATAATAAAAGGGACGTTTTTTTAAAAAAAAATGAAGCTTTAAGACCGGTTGTAGTCACAACCGGTCTTAAAAAGTACTTTAAGACCGGTTGTGGGAGCAACAGGTCTTAAATATGAGACATTTAAGACCGGTTGTACCACAACCGGTCTTAAAGATGAGACATTTAAGACCGGTTGTGGGAGCAACCGGTCTTAAATGTCTCATCTTTAAGACCGGTTGCTCCCACAACCGGTCTTAAATGTGGAGTTTTTAGACCGGTTGTGGGTACAACCGGTCTTAAAAGTTTGACTTTTAAGACCGGTTCTAACAACCGGTCTAAAAAATAACAGACTTTTTAGACCGGCTGTATCAAGACCTAATACAGAACCGGTCTAAAAAGTCATTTTTAACCGGTCTTAAAAGTCATTTTTCTACTAGTGAATCTTCCAAGTTCTTCATTCTTCAATGTCTTTCTTCTTGGTTTCCCCTTGATAATAATTCTCCATAACCAAAGTAAGCATCTCCTTGACTATCTTCAATTTCTTCCTTCTTCTTCCTCTTGTTCATTGTTATTAATTCAATTTTCTTCATTCTTTGCTTGACTAATCTACAAAATATGTAACATTAAATATAGTAGTTAATCAAAGAAATACATTATATAAACTTTTTGCTCTTATCACTTCACATCTTGTTCATTGTTATTAATTCAATCTTCTTCATTCTTTGCTTGACTAATCTACAAAATATGTAACATTAAATATAGTAGTTAGTCAAAGAAATACATTATATAAACTTTTTGCTCTTATCACTTCACATCTTGTTCATTGTTATTAATTCAATCTTCTTCATTCTTTGCTTGACTAATCTACAAAATATGTAACATTAAATATAGTAGTTAGTCAAAGAAATACATTATATAAACTTTTTGCTCTTATCACTTCACATCTATATTTGACATCATCAAAACTAACCATATCTAACAATTAGAGGATGAACTACACAAGATAAGAAGCTTAATCGCTTGAAACTCAAACTCTTACCGTAGACTTTGCTTCCTCTTGCTCTCTAAATCTCTCAAGAACTTCCCAAGCACACCCTCTCTCTCTCTTCCTTGTGGTTGGACGAAATGTGTGTGTGAAGGGGAAGGGAAGATGTTTTAATTAACTTAGTCATCTTTCTTCCTAACCCTTGTGTAACCCCCTTCACGATTAAGGCCGTTATTTAGTTCATAAACACATAATTGATATAGAATTAGAGACCATAAATGATTTTAGGACTTAAGCAAAATCAAACTTCCCAAAATCATGGCTTACAAAAATTTTTTTACAAAATCTGTTCATGACGGTCTCATATTCACATTTCAATACTAAATGGCTTGTACAAGTTGATTTCATTCACAAATATCAGAGTATAAAGCAAATTCCCGACACACTCGGGTTCCATTCATTGAATAAGGGATTTACAAAGGCACAAAGCCCACAATTCATTACCCTTAACTTGGGGATTACACAAAACTATACTACCAATCCCAATATACATAATTGTTTCCCAAAAATATCCAAAAGATATACATGATAACCAATAACCCAAAATATACATATAAATCAGAGCTCTATCCACTCTTCGTCGCCCGCTTTCCTTTTGATCCTTCTGCCCTGTCTAAAACATGGTTTTTGGGAGAGTGAGATTCTAAGGAATCCCCGTAGTAACAAATCGATCATATAATGTACAATAATAATGCATGTAAGCAAATCATTAACCAAAACAAGCAACTACAACGGCAGTTACAACGGCAATGGTTAGTATGACACATGTCATCCCTTACGATTGCTCACGCTGAATTGCTCACGTTGCATTGCATCACAACAATCCACACAATACATTTCACCACAGCTGGGATTCATATAATGCATTTCATACACAAGCCATACAGGCAAGATACACACAGCCCACGGCTGGATTCACAAACGCCGCCCCACGGGTCGGATTCACAAATATCCATGTTGATTATGACGGCAGTTCAACGGCCGACCTAGAGATGACCACCGTCAATCCCTACACGGCTCACGCTGACCTGCTCACGCCGTAATGGACCATGGCACACATTTCACAAATTCAACGATAAGTTATGCATGCCAAAACATCATACATAATATGAGAGAAGAGTCACTACCTTGATCCTTCCGGGCGTACTCCGACACCGGTCTCTCCCACCTAGGGCAAATGTCGTATCCTAGAATCATGATTAGGGACGAAGAGTTATATTCTATTCCAAAACTTATTTAACTTGAAACACTTAAATTTGGTTATCATAATTGACCCTTAAGAGGCCACAAATACCTTTAATAAAAGCCTAAAAGGTTGGGAAACAATAAGTTAGAGATCTCCTTTCGAAAACTTAAAGTGCTGGAATACAGGGGTTGGCCGCGGCCAAAATATGGTCAGAGGGCCATGGGCCGTGGCCACCCACCCATGGGCCGCGGCCAGAATCAGGCCAAAAGGTCTTGGGCCGCAGCCAGCCACTCATGGGCCGCGGCCAAAAAATTTCCTGACTCTTGGCTGAACTTCGAAAAACCATAACTAATTGTAGAAAAATCGAAACGAGGTGATTCCAAATCCAAATGAAAGGTATATAAGTCCTCTTTCAAGGAAAAATATAGCCCATCACTGGAAATAACTACACAAATACAGAATCACCAAAAACTAACCACTACTCCAAAACAGAGTTCTGTTTCAATCCCAAACTTTGGACAACCATATCTCACAAAATACTAAACGAAATGACACAAAATATATGTCCATTTTGAAGCTTGGGATGTGAACTTTAAGACTGGAAAGTTTCCAAACTTTCCAATACCATTTGGTCATTCAAAACGCTCATGCAAACGGACTGCACAAAACAGAGCTCAAACCAGACAACTTTCCAACTTTTCCCAAGTGATTCAAATGAACCCAAAATCAATAACCAAGCTCATTCCCACACAAAATCACTCAAGGAATCCAATGGGAATGTCAAAATCACCAAAATCCTATTTCATTATCATGCTTTAGTTTTGGGTAACATTAAACACTAAAATCTCAAATTCTTCAAACTTAACAATTTCCAACCCAAACAATTCTATCTATCCAAAATGCATTCCAAACATACAAATTCCATACCAAATATATACCAAACTCTCAATGGCCCTCATTTTAGAAAATGGCCCAAGAATTCCAGAAAATCCAAGTTAACCCATTTGGCATAAAACATAGATAGATAGATAGGTCTCACTCACCTTATCAACTTTCTCAAAGGGAGTTCTTGATTCACCACCTCCCAAAATTTCGTGTGGCCACAAACCACAACCAATGGACAAACTACAACCATAGAAATGTTGCTCTTAACTCAAGGATCAACTTTAATGAAGGAAGTTTGAGCAATAGGGATCATTTTCCTTACCTTTTTCAAGCTTTCTTTCCTTCCCTTTCCCCTTCCATGGCTGACGAGAGAGAGAGAGAGCAAGAATGAGAGAGAGATGGTGAGATGGAGAGAGAGGACTTGAGAGATGAGAGGGAGGAGGAGTGAAGAATAAAATAATAATACTTCCTCCATGACTTCAGCAAAAAAAAAAAAAAAAGAAGGAGAGGAAGAGAGAGAAAAATGATTAAAATACTCTCCATTTGACTTTTTTCCTCATCACTCACCATTCATACTTTTGCCACATGTCAACTTGCTATTGGCTTACACCAATTAAGTCACCAATTAGCTACTTTAATCTCTCCATTAGCCATTTTAATCACACATCCCATTTTCTCTTAGTTAGTAATTAATTTCTCCATTAATTACCACTTATGGCCAATATTTCCATTATTCCAATTTTTCAGTAATTATGACATATTAATTTAATATTGCCATAAAACACATAATAATTCAAATTAAATTCATAATTATCCACAATAATCATGATTTGCCCTTAATCAAAAATTGGGATATTACACCTTGATTCAATCAATGGTTGTGATTGCTCCACTTTGTATGCACCATACCCTCTCTTTTATGCCATACTCCCTTAACTTTATGTTATACCTTCTCATCACTTATTTTTAATTGGATTTGCACTAGATTTTCCCTTTATTTTCCATGGTTGGACGAATTTTATGGAAGGGAGAGGAGAAAAATGTTTTTCATACCTTCCATAATTCATATGATTGAATTATGTATCATTTCTCCTAATCTCACAATTCTTGAATTATTCCATTAAGAATAATCCAATTATACATTTTCCTTTATTTTCCTTAATTAATTAGAAAATAATTAATCTTGGATTAAATTAGCAAAATTGTGATTATTCGATCACTTTTTAAAATTAATTCAATTCTTGAATTAATTTACCCATTTCCTTATAAACATTAATATTTCAAAATTCACAAGATTCAAATTCATGAATATTCACCATTTTATTGAATTACTCAAATAATTACAATATATATTTGATGAATAAAATTTGGAGTGTTACATTAAGCAATCGCTAATCCAAACATTAATCATTTTAAGCAATCTTACTTTTTCTCAATCTTAAAATTCTATAAGTTAAAGAAAAAATAAGTTATTTATCCAATCACTAATCCAAACATACCTATAGTTTTTCAAAGCCAATTTCAGATGTTTTTGGGTAACAATCTATTTAAGGGCCACTTTTAAATAATTTTTTCCAATAAAATTCAAGTAGAAAGACATCAGGAATTACTCGTGTCTGATAGAACAAAAATAGCGGGAAGCAAACGAGTTTGGTGTGCAAGGGCGTCTGTTTCTCACTCCATCGTTATTGACTAAACGATCGTACCCGATCAAGAGCCACCCAGTCCCAGAGGGAGAGCCTGCTCAAGATATCACGATATCAGAATCGAATCTGTTTCCCGGGAAATCGAAACTTATAAGCAGAACTCATGATCACTCCAACTGCCTCTGCATCTACAGTCCCAGAGGCAGAGCCTGCTCAAGATATCACGATATCAGAATCGAATCTGTTTCCCGGGAAATCGAAACTTATAAGCAGAACTCATGATCACTCCAACTGCCTCTGCAACTACGTTCCTAGCCCTCATAGCCACTTCTTATCTCTTTCCTTTCGTTACTCCACCTTCAAAATCATCTTATCATTCTCTCTTCATATCCGATTCCCTCGCTGATAATTCCTCCATATCCCACCACCTCCGCACTCTCACGCGCCGCCCTCACTCCGCCGGCTCGGAAGCCAACGCCGAGGCCGCAGCTTATGTTATTTCAGTTCTCTCCTCCTCTGATATTCCATCCCACATCGCTTCCTACAAGGTTTTCCTCACATACCCACTTTCTCGCTCCTTATTGCTCATAAACCCGCCTCCGAAACAGCCAACTAACTTCACTCTACGACAAGAAACCTACGACGGCGATCCTTATGCGGATGTCGAAGACGAGGTCCTATCAACATTCCATGCTTATGCTAAGTCTGGCTCTGTAATTGGTCCTGTGGTTTACGTCAACTATGGGCGCGTGGAGGACTATTTGGAATTGAAAGAAATTGGAGTGAATGTTTCAGGTACTGTGATATTGGCGAGATATGGGAAAATATTCAGAGGGGATATTGTGAAAAATGCGTGTGAGGAAGGAGCTATTGGGGCGGTGATATATTCAGACCGGAAGGATTACGGTGGCGCCGGTGAGGCACGCTGGTTCCCTGACGGTCGGTGGTTGCCGCCGAGTGGTGCTCAGGTGGGAAGTGTGCTTAAGGGATTGGGTGATCCAACCACTCCTGGTTGGAAGAGTAGAGATGACGATGGCGATGAGTGTGAGAGGCTATCAGAGGATGAAGTTGAGAAAGAAGGAGATATTTTGTTTTTAGCTTCTTTACCAGTTTCAGCAGCAGACGGTGAAGAGATACTGAGGTCAATTGGTGGTCCAGTAGCGAGTGATGATTGGCAAGGAGACAAAGACGCACCTACTTACAGGGTTGGACCGGGTCCAGGAATTCTCAATCTCAGTTACACAGTAAGTATAGATTTAGTTTGAAGTTTCTGAAAGGAAGGAGGCAGAGGAAGACCAAAGACTCAATGAGGATATAGAGATAGATCTTTTAGTTAATAATATATCTAAAGAGTTGGTTTTTGATAGAATGCAATGACATTTTGAAACAGAGAAGAAACAGGGAATGACGCAAGGAGTGACGTGAGACAGAAACGATAGTGAACGATGGCTGTGGGTTGGTGACTGAGAGAGTTGTTGAGCACACCAACATTGAAACAGAGCATTTCCTTTCCTTATTTTAATAAGAAATGTATTAGTATAAACAGGTGCCATTTTTCATTGTAAAAACACATCCAGAATTTGAATAAACACATTTGATATTGGTTCCTATACTATTTTGGTATCAAAACTGAGTTCCAGAGTGCCAAAGAGCGAAAGAGTGAGGAGTGAGTGAGAAACAAAAATGTGAGAAAAAGGGGTGTTGGATTTTCACTTTCGGAGCATTTTTTGAAAAAACCGACCTCACCATCGCGTTCAAAAGGCTGAAAAACCTAGGAATAGCCTGGTCACCGCCGTGAAACACCTCCATACGCCTCCATGGATGTCGCCGGAAAAATCGCCGAAATTTTAGACAGTCGCCGGAGTTCAGAGGTTGAAGATGATGACGTCATCATCCACGTCATCCTGATCTGCTGTGTCAGCGACAGGTCAGCCACTCGTTGACTGCCATGTGTTATAACCGCCACGTCATCAATCCCAGTCAGCCCAACTTTTAGAAATTGCAATTTAACCCCTAAATTTGGTAAAAATTATAATTTTGGCCCCAAAACTTTCTGAAATGACATTTGGCCCTAAATTTCTGCCAAAATTATTTTTCAGACCCCAAAACTTTCTGAAATTACATTTTGACATAGATTTTTGCCAAAATTACATTTAGGACCCCAAAACTTTCTGAAATTATATTTTGACCCTAGATTTCTGCCAAAATTACATTTCCATCCCTGATGGTTATGAAATTACCTTTCTACCCCAATTGTCCATAAAATTTCCAGTTTTACCCCTTACTTGCCATAAAAACTGATCATATTCTTGTACTTTCCACCCTATACCTAACCTCACAAGAACAATTCCAAAATGCCTCCAAGACGCAGAAACACACGCGAGATTGAGATGGACGAGATGAGACGCTGGATACAGGAACTGGAAACCACTGTACAAACGCAGCAAGCCTTACTAGAATCTCGCAGTGAATATCCAGAGGATGATTCAGATAATAATAGTTCATCGTCTACTGACTACCGCCGCCGTCCTCAACAACAGCAATTCCGCCTTAATGACATTAAGATAAACATACCTGAATTTGAGGGAAGACTTCAACCAGACGAATTCGTCGATTGGCTTCAAACCGTCGAACGAGTTTTTGAATATAAAGAGATTCCCGATGATCAGAAAGTCAAAATTGTCGCCATCAAATTAAAGAAACATGCCTCCATATGGTGAGAAAATCTCAAGAAAAGGCGTGAAAGAGAAGGAAAAAGCAAGATCAGAAAGTGGGACAAGATGCGACGTGAGTTCTCACGTAAATTTCTTCCACATAATTATTATCAAGATAATTTCCTTCAATTACATAATCTCCGCCAAAAGGCTATGTCTGTGGAAGAATATACGAGGGAATTTGAAAAACTCATAATGAAGTGTGATATCCAAGAGAGGGAGGAGCAAACAATAGTCCGTTATATCGGAGGATTAAATACCAACATTGCTCATCCGGTACAGCTCCAACAATATTGGACTCTGGACGACGTCATTCGTCTAGCCATCCATATTGAGAAACAGTTGCCCAAAAGGTTTCCGTTTCAACCGTCTTCCTCCAACGAAAGTACTTTTGATGGACATGAAGCACACATGCATCAGCCTACACAAATACATCAGCATAACTCTTCAAATAAGCATACATAAGAATATCAGTCTAACTCTTCAAGCAAGCCTCCAACAATGGCTACCAAGGAATTTAGCTCCAAAGCACCTAAGTGCTTCAAATGCCAAGGGTTCGGTCATATCGCTTCAGAATGTCCTACCAGCAGAGTTGTTACTATTATTGAAGGGGAAACTTCTGCAGCATTTGAAGAAGAAGAGGAGCTCATACTCGACAAACCTGTCTTTGATGAAGAGCCAAATTTTGATGAAGAAGTCATTCCTCCTGATCACGGTGAAACACTTGTGATTAGATGAAGCTTGCATACAGCCACAGTGAAAGAAGAGCCTTGGCTACGTCACAACATTTTTTATACTCATTGCACTACTCAAGGTAAAGTCTGTGACGTCATTATTGATAACGGAAGCTGTGAAAATGTAGTCTCTAACTACAATGTAGAAAAGTTGCAACTACCAACTCACAACCATCCGTGCCCATACAAACTTCAATGGCTTAACGAAGGAAACGCGGTAAAAGTTTTAAAACGATGCCTTCTTACTTTTTCTATTGGTAAAACATATCATGATGAAGTTTGGTGTGATGTTGTTCCGATGGACGCTTGTCATCTTCTTCTGGGAAGACCTTGGCAATATGATCGACACGCTCTATACGACGGGTTTGCAAACACATATTCCTTCCAAAAGGATGATGTGAAGATTCAGCTTGAACCTTTGCCACCAGATAAAAACATCAAAATAAAAAATAAGCCCAAGTCATTTTTACTGAAGCATAAAGTTTCAAATCAATCTCCATTCATTGATGATGATGTTGTTTTTAACTTGAGGATGAGTCCTGTCCAACCCCGGGAGAATGAAACAGAGAAGAAACAGGGAATGACGCAAGGAGTGACGTGAGACAGAAACGACAGTGAATGACGGCTGGTGATTGGTGACTGAGGGAGTTGTTGAGCACACCAACATTGAAACAGAGCATTTCCTTTCCTTATTTTAATAAGAAATGTATTAGTATAAACAGGTGCCATTTTTCATTGTAAAAACACATCCAGAATTTGAATAAACACATTTGAGATTGGTTCCTATACCACATCTTGAAATCCATATAACCAACCCCACCTAATGGATAAGGTTTTGTTGTTGTTGTTGTTTCTGCAAGATTTCTACTTCATAAGCCATGCTATATCAATGTAATATCAATTGTGATCATGAAAATATCACAGTGGAAGTAAAAGAATACCTTTGCTGAATTGGTAATTCACTTTCTGGCTTTCAGGGGGAGCAAATATTAACCAAGATTGAGAATGTTATTGGTGTGATTAAAGGAGCAGAAGAACCTGATCGGTGTGTAAGAATTTCCTCTATCTAAATATAATCATGATTAGGCAATCATTTGCATTCAACAAGCAATTATTTAGACTGTTTCTACTACTTGTAGGTTTGTCATCCTCGGTAACCATAGGGATGCATGGACAGTTGGAGCTGTTGACCCCAATAGTGGTACTGCAGCACTACTTGAGGTAATGATGGTTGCATAGGCATGGGTTTACTTAAACTGAAACGGTGAAGCCCATTTTGGCATCTGAAGATGGTCAAGTTTCAATCGGTTTTCTCAATTGTATCAATTGGTACTTGAAGCTTGATTGAACATTTTGATCTTCAAAAGCTTTTATAGCATTATTGAGTGAGAATTTTGGCATTATAGTATCAATTTGAGTGCTTTAAAGGATATTGATTTTCTTTTACCTGATCCAGGTAATATTGGCTGTGTATTATCATTGTTTACTCCTTGAATGGTGGAGCTTAGGAAAAATGATTTAAGCTATTGAGTGTTTGATAGAACCCTGCTGAACAATAACTGTAAAGTACGTAAATATGACAGTAGAAGTGAATGTGGAGGGGAAATTCTGAGACTTTCATGTTAATACTCAAAAGAAGCTGAATCAGTGTTACAAGGACAGTCGCTGATTCTGTTCAATACCCTATTCCCCAAGACAACCAGTACAGAATAATCTAACAGAAGTTTCTGCAACAAAATACAAAGAAATACTTGACAAAAATTGGCATTTGAGAGGCCAGCTCTCTTCTAAACATTTCTTCACTTGCAAATTTCTGAAAGCTCTCCCCCCCTTCACATAAAGGATGATCTTATACCCAAAAAGTAGTCATTACTCCAAGGTTGTTATAAACCTTGGGATAGACCTCTAGACCACTGGTTTTATTACTCTCTAAATCACTTCCCTTCCAAGATTGTATGATGCCCAATTCTTTAGGGAATCACTGGCTCTATCTGTATTGAAGGCATTTATTAATATATATATAGATATATATGGGTGATATTGATCCTTGTATGATGCAGATTGCTTAACGACTTGGGAAGCTTCAGAGGAGAGGATGGAAACCTAGAAGAACGATTATCTTATGTAGCTGGGATGCAGAGGAATATGACCTTGTATTTTTGTTTCTCTATGTTTCTCTTTACTTAAAACAAAGCAAAAGTTTGATTTCATCACTCCCTCCAGATAGGATCTACTTAATGGGTAGAAGAGAATAGAAAAATTCTTGCTTCCTGAGCGGTTGCTTACCTGAACGCTGACTCTGCAGTAAAGGGACTTGGGTTCTATGCCCGTGCTACGCCACAGCTTGATGAATTAATCAAACGAGCAACTCAACAGGTATAATGGAAGTTAATATTCAATTATGAGCTCTTAGCATTTCAATTTCTGTCCTGGTTGCTGCTAACCCTTGCTTTGCGATATTGACATTGATTCTTCTGAAGGTCAAGGACCCAGAGAACTCATCATTGACTGTCTACGAAACATGGGCTGGTTCTGGCAGTTCTCCTATGGTAGCAAATTGCAGTTGTTTACATTTCCATATTTAAGTTAATAATGCTTGTGGTTTCCCATATGGTATTTTCCCCATTGTAAGCTGCATATTGCAATGAGAAGAAATCACTTCATTTCTAATTTCAACAAACTAGGTAGTGATCTGTGAGGATTAAATGTTGGTAAATCTGAATAATCTCAATATCTATGCTCATAAACAACTTGTTGCTGCATGGAAAGTTGGGAAGATTAGGAGGTGGGGGATCAGATTATCAGCCTTTTTTGCAGCATGTGGGAATTCCATCTGCTGACATGTCTTTTGGAAAAGGTAAAGATCCAAATTAATTCATTACTTATTTTGCTCATTGCCCTGGTGCAGGTTTCATCCTGTATATTGTGGATTCACTTTTTCTAGTGAACAAAAAAAATTGATAAAAATCTCTAAAGCACATATGTATGAAAAAAAAAACCTTCACTATTTTTTTGTTCAAATATTTGTTTCTGAAGAAGCTACTCTAACTAAAACATGCCAGCATGCTTTTTAGGTATTTATGATGAGAATAACATGTGATGTCCCAAGAACTAAAGTTTTGAGGCCTAAGTAAAGGATGAGAATAGGGGGGAAATAATTTTTCGCCAGAAATGGAATTTTGTTCTGTGTCCCATCTATATTTACATTTTTTTCGTGTCTTGATTGTAGAACATGGACGTCTCAAACCTTTTACTGCAAACTAGTATATGGCATGCATGTTAATAGTCAGCTACTTCAAGAACTAGACATCTTGGATTTGTATCAATTAGTGTTGATTGATTCAATTGTAAATTATCAGCAGAACTACTTCAACTTAAGGGCCAGGGATGGGCAGATGCTACCGATGCATTAGAGACTTAAAAATGATTGCTTTAGAAAATGGTTCATGTCTATGTATACCTTATGGTTTTCTGAGTGTTAATCATTTATAATTTTATATACCTTTACCTTATAGTTGGCATCATTATCAGAAAATTCTATTGTTTTTGGATTTTTAAAGACTTGGACATGATTAAAATCGAGATTACCCGGTTTACCAGTCATTGTATGATAATTTCATCTGGATGGAGAAATTCGGTGACCCCAAGTTTCAAAGGCATGTAGCAGGTTGGTCTTGTGAGATTCTTTTATTAGTATCTGATAAATAAGCCTTAAATCTCCTTACTTGATTCATATGCTTATAACCAGTCAATAACTGCATATGTCATGGAAATTACCAGAGGCTAGTGTTTGGGGTCTGGTGGCTCTTTGGCTAGCAGATGAGGAGTTCTTGCCTTTTGACTATCTATCTTATGCTAAGGAGCTCCAGGTATATGTCCAAATTATGTGGGTCCTGTGCATTGCACGAGGCCTGATGATTGAGTCATACTAATCATGGTTTGTGAATAGTGGATGATTCAATGGTAGTTTTTTCATTCATAAGTTCTATGGTAAGAACACTCAAAATTTGTCACCAAGTTAATGATTAACACATCATAAGTTTAAATCTCAGATTAGCACAAAGAATCTGGAAAGTGAGATTTCAAACAAAGACATAAATTTGTCTCCCATATTCAAGTCCATCAGAGAACTTGAGGAAGCAGCAAAGGAGATAGAATACCAGAGAAAGGTAGCTCTCTGAGTATCTGTAAACCACCATTTGTTTAAAAAAACCATTAGCATTTTGTCAATTTTATTTTGGGGACTTTTCTTCTCTCAAATTGAGAAGTGATTCTTCAAGGCAATAGAAGAAAGTAGAGGTTGGATAACAACAGCATGGAAGAAAGACCAGTTGAGAGTGCGAGAGCTCAATGATAGACTGATGATGGCTGAGCGTGCCTTTACTGATAGAGATGGCCTCTTTGGAATTATATGGTATAAGCATTTGGTAAGAAGTGAATTTCTGGCCCACCTTGTTCATCATTATTTACATTGCACAAATACTATTAACTAACTCGTGAATAGCGCAATTTGTAATGGTTTTTTTTTTTTTTTGCTTTGTTTTTGGATTCTACCTATTTGAACTTACAACTTGCAGATTAGGGCAAAACACGCTAGTCAACAAGATGAAAGTTTTCAAGGCAGATTTTGTAGTTTATATCGGCGTTAATAATCTTGATATTGATAGTGAATTAGTGATGTTTAATTTTACTTGAGTAAAAGTACACATTTAGTGGTATAGAAACCAAAACTCAAATTCTTAATCAATTCTCTAATGTATTACAATGAAAAACAACCCTCTATTTATACTAAAACCAAACCCATATAACTTCTTAAAATAATGAAAAAGTCAGTTCCGGCAACTCACACCAACCCCCTCCCTCTATTCAAACGTCATTGCTTACATCATAGCAAGGTCAACGTTGGCTGCTGTTCACATTCTCTCTTCTCTGTCTCTTCTCTGTTTTCATTGTTCTGTTTCATTCTGTTTCATTCTCCCGGGGTTGGACAGGACTCGTCCTCGAGTCAAAAACAACATCATCATCAATGAATTGATCTGAAGTTTTATGCTTTAGTAAAAATGACTTGGGCTTATTTTTGATCTTGACGTGTTTATCTGGTGGCAAAGGTTCAAGCTGAATCTTCACATCATCCTTCTGGAAGGAATATGTGTTTGCAAACCCGTCGTATAGGGCGTGTCGATCATATTGCCAAGGTCTTCCCAGAAGAAGATGACAAGCATCCATCGGAACAACATCACACCAAACTTCATCGTGATACCTTTTACCGATAGAGAAAGTAACAAGGCATCGTTTGGACACTTTTACCGCGGTTCCTTTGTTAAACCATTGGAGTTTGTACGGGTACGGATGGTTGTGAGTTGGTAGTTGCAGCTTTTCTACCATGTAGTTAGAGACTACATTTTCACAGCTTCCGTTGTCGATAATGACGTCACAAACTTTACCTTGAGTAGTGCAGCGAGTATGAAAAATGTCGTGACGTAGCCAAGGCTCTTCTTCCTCTATGGTTGTGTGCAAGCTTCGTCTAATCACAAGTGTTTCACCATAATCAGGAGGAATGACTTCTTCATCAAAAATTGGCTCTTCATTAAGGACCAGCTCTTTATCAGGCATAGAATCCTTTTCTTCTTCAAATATTGCAAAAGTTTCCCCTTCAATAATAGTAACAACTCTGCAGGTAGGACATTCTGAAGCGATATGACCGAACCCTTGGCATTTGAAACACTTAGGTGCTTTAGAGCTAAATTCTTTGGCAACCTTAAGCGGAGGCTTACTTGAAGAGCTATGTTGATATCCTTGTGTGGACTTGCTTGAGGAGCTATGCTGATGTATTTGTGTAGGTTGATGTACCTGTGCTTCATGTCCCTCAAAAGGAATTTCAGTTGAGGAAGACGACTGGTAGGGAGGTCTTCGGATCAACTGCTTCTCGATACGGATGGCTAAACGAATGACGTCGTCCAGAGTCCAGTATTGCTGGAGTTGTACTGGATGGGCGATGTTTGTATTTAATCCTCCTAGATATTGAGCTATTGTTTGCTCCTCCCTCTCTTGTATATCACATTTCATCATAAGCTTCTCAAATTCCCTGGTATATTCCTCTACAGACATAACCTTTTGGCGGAGATTATGTAATTGAAGGAAATTGTCTTGATAATAATTGTCGGGAAGAAACTTATGTGAAAGCTCGCGTCGCATCTTGTCCCACATTCTTATCTTACTCTTTCCTTCTCTTTCACGTCTTCTTTTGAGATTCTCCCACCATATGGAGGCGTGTTTCTTTAGTTTGATGGCGACAATTTTAACTTTCTGCTCATCTGGAATCTCTTTATACTCAAAGACTCGTTCAACAGTTTGTAGCCAGTCAATGAATTCATCCGGTTGGAGTCTTCCCTCGAATTCAGGAATATCTACCTTAATGTCATTAAGGCGGAATGGTTGTTGTCGAGGACGCTGACGATAGTCAGGGGATGACGAACTGTGGCTATTCAAATCATCTTCTGAGTGGTTTCTACGAGTTTCGAGCAAGGCTTGCTGTTCTGTTATAGTGGCTTCTAGTTCTTGAATCTGGCGTCTCATTTCCTCCATCTCAATTTCATGTCTATTTCTGCGTCTTGGAGGCATTTTGCAGTTTGTCTCACAGGTTATGACTTGGAGTACGCAGTTTATTAGGTACAAGGTAGGGGAAGAATTTGTGTATATGGAAAAAAATTAGGGGTAAAATAGGAAATTTGGGTAATTAGGGCCAAAATGTAATTTTTGGGCAAAATCTGGGGGTCAAAATGCAATTTCAGAAAGTTTGGGGGACTGAAATGTAATTTTGGCAGAATCTGGGGGTCAAAATGTAATTTCAAAAAGTTCTGGGGTCTGAAATGTAATTTTGGCAGAATCTGGGGTCAAAATGTAATTTCAGAAAGTTCTGGGGTCTGAAATGTAATTTTGGCAAAATCTAGGGGTCAAAATGTAATTTCCTAAAGTTCAGGGACCTAAAATGTAATTTTGGCAAAATCTAGGGGTCAAAATGTAATTTTCTAAAGTTCAGGGACCTAAATGTAATTTTGGCAACGTTTAGGGGTCAAAATGTAATTTCCTAACTTTGTAAAATGTCTTTTTAATTTTTTAACCCTTACGCCGTTAATAAAAAATGCTAATATTGCAATTTCAAATGTTAAAAAAAAACATTTTTAAATGCTAACATATTAAGTTTAATTTTCAAAATAACAATAATCGTTACAGAAAAACATCATTTTACATGGATGATGTCAAAGGTAAAAGAATGAAAACATACATTTTAAAATTAAAGGATCAAATTGAAACTTCATCAAAAATTAGAGAACCAAAGGTATCATTTTGCCTTATTAGTCTACTATGGCATTTTCATATATAGATGTTGATGAAATGATGAACACATTAAATCATCAAGCTGTCATTTTGCAGATCTATGGCCCAACTAAACACAATACCTATGGATCACCATCCTTCCCTTGGATAGATGATGCTGTAAACTTGGCAAAAGAACTGAAGACTGAGGAATCATGGCATCGAGTGCAGCATGAAGTTTGGAGAGTATCAAGAGTCAACAGACAAGCCTCCTTAGTTCTAAAGGGTCAACCAACATGAATAGTATTTACCTGTATATTTCCTCTTGATTTGAACTTTCGGTTTGTTTTTTTTTTTTTCAAGTGGTGATAAATTAAGTTATCAAGTGGGATCTCTTAATCATTAATTTATCTAAGGATTTGGTTGTTGATGGAAAGCAATTGCATCATATGATACAAATAGTTGGATAAAGGTTCTTGTTGGTGCTGATAGATTAAATAGTATGTGGTGGATGGATCACAAATTAGTGAGTGATTTAGTTGCGTAGAATATTGAATTTCAGTTTAATTTGTCTTGCAAGAGTATGGTGGAAGAATGTGACCAAATCAAGCAACAGCTTCGCAATGGGGCTAGAGTCTCACTACTAGCCACATGAACCTATGAATTTGATGAATATGACGTTTTTGGTTTTTTAAAAATCTGGCGATAAGAATTACATTATTTTTAAACCTTCAAACAGCATAGTCGAAGCACGGATTTTACAATGGAGATGACGGTTGGTAGCTAATAGCTATAAATAGATGGCCTTGCAATTGGGTCATATGGTTAATGGAAATGTGATCCCTCTGTTTATCCTATCTCTCTCTCGTCTCCCTTTCTCTCTTTTCCTCTCTTTCTATGTACTGTCAAGATTACAAAGACACGTCATTATATGTCCAACCTAAAGAAATAGATGTCTTTTCTCTCCTATACTCGATCGGCCCTTTATCTCTCCATTACTCAAAATTATGGTGTAAAATTTATAAACCCCCCATGAACTTTGACTAATTGCAAATAACCCCTAATATTTCAAAATTTAAATTTAAATCCCTTTAAAGTTTCAATTCTTAATATCAAACCATTGCCTTTACTTTTACAATCTTAATAAATTTATTAAGATTTTTATTATCATTTATTAATTAAAATATCTTTTTTATACGAAAAAAAATAAAACGAATAATATTTAAAGAAACATAAAAATAAATGGTTGTTTTTATATGCAAACATAGCTATTGTTATAAGTAAATTAGACTTCATTTTTTAAAATTAAAATATTCCTTAAACCTCTATTATTTATGCTTATTTAAGTTTGTATATACTTATTATTCATTATAACATAAATAGTAAAAGCAATTTTCTCTTTGACTCATTATTATTCAAAGAGTTTGTATAATTTAAGCAATTTTGTTTATAGAAAGTCAATATATATTAGTGAAAATGATCATCATACTATGTGTTTACGTAGCTGGGCCCACGTACCAAACAATAACATAATGGGCTTCAAGTAGCAGTTACAAGAAGGGGGCCTAAAGCAAGGTCGAAATTATTACAAGCAGGAAGTAAGGGAGCCAATCCTGGAGTTGAGCCAATTACAGTAGGACACAGATAAAGAAGCACATCACTTTCGCCATGGCAGCATCGAACAAGCGAAGCTAGTGTTGCAGTGGAGAGGATGGACGAAAGAGAAACCCAGCAACGAAGGATCCACTGAGGCAGCAACATACCATAGATTCGCAGGGTCACGCCATGAACGCCGACTACACTTCAAAGAGTGTTAAAAGCTGACGCGAGTAGTAGCATCAGCGAGAGCCGTGACTTAGCGCCTTCCAAACGACGTTGTAGACATGCATATAAACTAACAGAAAAGGAAAAGATGCGTAACAGCATTAGTAGTATATTACAAGAGAGCAGCTGTAACCCCTTCGTAATTATGATTCGAAATACGTATTTTAAAATGAAATAGAGACCAATAATAATCAAACTCATTTACAATCCCTTCCTTACGGAAGGGTTTTCACAAATATTTTCAAAGATTCTGCCTTACCCTGGTCTCAAATTCCACAGCTCGAATATAATTACTCTGTGCAGTTACATCATATTTACATATCAGAGTATACAACAAAATCCCGGCAATCCTCGGGTTTCCTACATAAACTAAAGGTTTATAAATTCCCATTAGGGGATTACACCACTGTCTCCAAAACAACATTTATAAGATATACGGTGATCTCCCAACAAAACATGATATCCAACACCAAAATATAAATCTCCCTAAGGAGCCTTATCCGCCCTTGGTCGTCTCCTTTCCCTTGGAGCCACTTGCCCTGTCTGAAGGTTTGTCAATGGAAAGAATGAGATTCAAAAGAATCCCAGTAGTAACAAATCACTCATACCACATGTAATCACAAAGCATGCAAGAAAATCATCAAGCAGCATCACAACATAAAGCACAGCACGTAAGCTACCACATATGCACATAATCACATAATCTCATCCCCGTATTCCATCGCCCTGAAGGCACGGTCCTCCCACCGTCAACACTGATGGGCCGCGGGTGAAGGTTACACAAATAGCCTTTCGGCTTTCACAAATAGCCTTACAGCTTTCACATAGTCTCATCCCCCGGATTCCACCGTCCCGAAGGTACGATCCTCCCACCGTCAACACCGATAGGCCGCAGGTGATAGACTCACAAACAATGATCAAACAAACATACCATGTATCACATATAGTATAAGGGAAAAGAGTCACTACCTTGTTCTTTCCTGATGTGCGCCGGCACAGGTTGCTTGCGATTAGGACAAATGTCGAACCCTATAAACCAAAGTCAAGGACGACAGGTTATTCTCTATTCCAAATTCTCACCTTCAGAACACTTAAAGTTAGTTATCACTTGGACTCTTTAGGTGGCTACAAAAAGCCTAGAACATGCCTAAAGGGTTGGGGAGTACTATCTCAAAGACCACCTTTTAGTGTGCATCGTAAAACGTTCTAACCACTGGGCTCACAACTTAGTCCTAGAATTCCAAAATACAATTTAGACACTTCCAACTTTTGAACAATTGTTCCCAATGGTTCCAATTTCACAATAAACACTCTCCCCACATGAATTTTCACAAGAAAACCATTGGAATCATTAAAACATCCAAATTCCCATCACTAATTCTCCAAAAGTGTTTATTCAACAATAATTACAGTCACTTTTGAAGTCATTAGCCCTTAATCGCTTTTTGGGATATTACAGCAGCTATTGAACCAGAGCCTGAATTACAGAGTTGCTCGTTCTGTAACACAGAGACTTCGGTAGATTCATGGGGACAGGTGAGCCCTTGTAGAAGGAGGCTCGCCGGTATTCAAGGTAAGTTCAGTGGAGACATCTCTGTCGGTCTCAGCAGCTTCAAACTCAGCATGCAAACCGTGACGGTCGGCATGTCCATTGCTTAAGGAAAATGGAGCACAAACCAGCCAAAAGTTTTGGTGCATCTTCCTTGTTGTATCAACTGCCAATTTATAAGCAGCTTTAATGCCTTGCATCCAATAAACTAACTATATCATTCATCAGATCCCAACTCGGCTACTCACAACCATTCAGTTTCTTCTTTTTAACCATTCGGTATAAGACTTCACGATCCATTTTAATTGTCAAAAAATCTACCCCATATATCCTTCTACAATTACTTGCCGTACTCATCCAAGGAAAATGTACAATTTTATTTTGGAAGTTTTCACTCAAGAATAGTGGGTATCTAGAAGTTATTTTAGGAGAAATTTTACCCCAAAAGTATACAAAAAGTAGCAATGTTGTCCTTTCGTAACAGTTCTTTAACTCTGGCCGTTAAATAAAACATTTGGACAAAAAATTGCCATATGGCAAGCTGTCTTGGCAACATTCTTGCAAATCTCTCCCCCTCTCCTCTCTCTTTACTCCCTTAGCTTGTCTCTTCGGTCGCAAATGAAGAAAACCAGAGTGGCGACGATGTGCCCAGAAAACCACCTCACCTCACTCTCTCAAATACATATTCTTGTTACAGTCTTCCATACACAAAACCACCTCATTTCACTCTATCAAACTGGTTTACTGTGAAGAAGAGCGTTGAGTTTAAAGTTATTCTTAAATATTTCAATGAGGACGGCCATGGAAAGATTCCTCTATCAAAGCTCCGGCACCGGCTTGGTCTGATGGGTGGGGAGATGTTGTAGAAAGAAGCAGAAATGGCAATAGAAACTTTTGATTCAAACAGCGTTGGGTTGTTGAGTTTGGACGACTTCATGGCGTTAATGGAAAAGGAAAAAGATGAAGGACATGAGATAAGCTTTCAACAAGTATATGGAAAGATACATACACATATTCATATAATTCAGTCCATTTTTTTTAAAGATAGTCATTCACGATTCAATCATACACAATTTAAAATATATGAAAAAATATTCAGATTTACATGATACTCCTTAAATAAGTATCAAAGAGTTACTCCAATGCTCTCAATGAGAATGAGTCTATAAAGATTGTACGCACAACATTTATTGATATTTTACTCATCAACAACTCTATAGTTATTCTAAGTGTGCAGGCAATATATATATATATATATATATATGTATGTATGTATGTATTGAGTTGTTAAATTTAAATCTTTTACCTTTTATTGAGAAATTCTTAATTTCCCAATAGTAGTTATACCAAAAAAAATATACAGCACATATGTGTGGGGGCTTATTTGTAAATATAATATTAGTTTAAATGTTGGTTTTAAGTTTTTTATACACACACATATGTGTGTATATTCGTAACACCATTACTTCAAGGCATTGAAAACAGTTCAACACGTGTAATAAAGTCAAATCAGATACCAAAAACAGGTTTCAACCCATTCGGGATTCCAACTGCAATACAGGGTTTGGTATTATACTTAAGTGGGTATTCAAAAACTTTTCAAAGCATATTCAATGTGGTCTTATTTTCACTTTTCAAATATGGTCATCTTATTTGGTTTTGTTTCCATTTGTTAAGTCCTTACCCACGTCCTCGGCAGATATCCGATTTAAATTCATTAACTAAAGAGTCCATAGTGCCTGATCACCCTATTTTAGTTCATTTACTGGGGTTATGTACCAATATTCGGTATACAATGAGTACGTTTACTATTACAAGGAGTACTAGTCTTACAATGTATTTATATATACATCATCTACAATTTCTCAAAACTGGACAACCAACAAGAGTCCTAATCCTTTATCTATATGCTCTAGCCGTCCTTGGTTACCTGGTTACCCCTTGAGCTGCTTGTCCATGTTGTAGGTTAGTCATTGGAAAGAGTGAGATTCATATGAATCTCAGTAGTAACAATTCACTCATATGACATATAATTTCACAGAGCATGTAAAAAATCATCACAAAACATCATTCATAACAGTCGTAACATTTTTGAAAATCATAACATTCTTGACATTCTTGACAGTTGTAACATCCATAATATTCGTAACAATTGATGATATAAAAATATATACAAAGCATTACATATGATACAAGAGAAAGAGTCACTATCTTGGTCTTTTTGGTCTTGTTCTTGCACAGATTTCTTGCGCTCATGACAAATATCAAATCCTATAAATTAGAATTAAGGATGATAAGTTATTGCCTATTCTAATTCTTTAATAACTCCAAAATACTTGGGGTTGGTTATCATTTGAGTCCTTTAAGTAGCTATTAGAAGCTCAAACAAATGCCTAAAAGGGTTATGGAAAGCTAGACCAGACACCTCCTTTTAAAAATGTAAAACATTAAAATTGAGTGTTGGTCATGACCAAGGAATTCTCTGGCTGAGGCCAAGAATCTTCTGGTTGCGGTCAGAAATTGTCTTGTTTCTTGGCTGAACTTCTAAAAATCATAACTTAATCTACAAAAATTGAAAGGAGTGGTTCAAAGTCCTTATTGAAGCTTTCTAAATCCTTTACATAGGAAAAATACTACCCACTACCATCTCCATCCACAAAAATACAGAATTCCACGAATTTCTATATTGTTCCAAAACCAATTCCAGTTTCAACCTCAAACTTTGAAAATGCATAACTTCCAGTTCACACACCCAAATGACACCCATTTTATATCAATTTAAAGTTTTACATGTCTACTATTAGAATGGAAAGTTTCACAATTTTTGGACACCATTTACTTATTTAAAAACGTCATGCAAACAGACTGCCCTGCACAAAACCTACATTGGCAGCACTTTCAGTTTTGCAATATATATTTCAATGGTCCAGAATTTACAACTAGGGCTATTCCTGTACAGTTTTTTGTGTAGAACACAATGAAAATCTCAAAACAACCAAATTTTCACTCTTTTTATGTGTCTTATTTTGGCAAAAATTATACACAAAATCCAACAATTACCCACTTCCTATTTAAGCCTCAAACTAGTTTCATATACCCATTACATACCATAAGACACCATTTGTATAATCAAACACCATGAAACTTCAAAACCCTAATTTAATTCGAAAATATGGGTTAGATGTCAACTTTTAGTTATTTGTGTCTTATATTTATCCTTGTTTTTCTGCAGTTACTTTTAGTGGTTGTTATTATATAAGTCATGAGCAATTATTATTTTAGTAGTTAGTTATTTAGGATTGAGTAAGTTATTCTCCTACTGTTATATAAACCTCTGTTGTATGGCTTTGGAATTGTGAATGAAATATTATAATTCAGTAAAACCATTTGTGTGTTGGATTAGAGGAATGTCCTGGCTTGACTTAATGCAATCAGTAGGTTTTTCAAGCGGAAGAAGAGCACGATGTGCTCTGTGTAAGTTTCAATTGTGTAACTCTATTTAACTCTAGTTGTAAACTTGAAGCTGTAGAATCTGTAGAAGCCACATTTTAGAACTTCAAGATAAACCTACAGGATTTAAACATGAAAGATTCTCTGTGAATTTGTTCATTTTTCAAAGTGCTCATGTTGGGAAAAGCTCTTTTGATTGCCTGCATATATTTAGTGGTGTAGAAATTTTTGGCTCTAAGAGGTTATTGGGATGGTTAAGAATTAGGCTTGAACTTACAAGAATTTGATTTGAGGGTTAGACTAGTTGTGTTGCTGAGGATAGCTTACAGAATACAAGATTGGAGTTTGAGTTAATTTCATTTATGATTTCAGCTTAGTAAAAGCTCTGTGCTTTGTTTGACATAGAAAATTGATGATCATTTGTTACTAAATTATGTCTAGTTTGTATGAATTCAGTCTGGTTTTCATTGTTCATTGTTCTTTTGTGAATATGGTATATAGAAGAAAATGAATTTGTGATTTTGTGTATTTATTGATGTTTTATGATTGTGTGTGATTCAAGATGAATTTGTGGTGAGGTTGATTGAGTTGTGGTGTTATGTGCTATGTTCATAAGCTAGAAAGCATGGAAAATCCTTGTGTGTGTGTGTGTGTGTGTGTGTGTGTGTGTGTGTGTGTCAACATTTGATGTTGATATCTGAAGCAAGTCAGAAACTTTAGGATTGTTAAGAATTAGGCTTGAACTTACAAGAATTTGATTTGAGGGTTAGACTAGTTGTACTGTTAAGGATAGCTTACGGAATACAAGATTAAAGTTTGAGTTAATTTCACTTATGATTTTAGCTTAGTAAAAGCTTTGTGCTTTGTTTGACATGGGAAATTGCTGATCATTTGTTACTAAATTATGTCTGGTTTGCATGAATTCAGTCTAGTTTTCATTATTCATTGTTCTTTTGTGAACATGGTACATAGCAGAAAATGAATTTGTGATTCTGTGTATTTATTGATGTTTTATGATTGTGTGTGATTCAAGATGAATTTGCGGTGAGGTTGATTGAGTTGTGGTGTTATGTGCTATGTTCATAAGCTGGAAAGCATGGAAAATCCTTGTGTGTGTGTTTCAACATTTGGTGTTGATATCTAAAGTAGGTCAGAAAGTTTTGAATTGGGCAGAAAGGTTTGAGATGCAGCCAAGATTAGTTTAGCTGCAGCCAAGCAAAATACAAAAGCTTCTGGGCCGTAGCTAGGAAACTTTTGCGCCCGCCCATGAAGGAGGCAGAATCTTATAGGCCGTGGCCAAGAAACTTTTGGTCGCCAAAATTATTGCAGCAAGTTTTGGGTTGCAGCCAAGCCTTTTTGGGCTGTAGCCAAGAAGCTCTTGGCTGCAGCCACACCCATTAAAAAAATTTCATTTATCTCGTTTGCAGCAGTTATTATGTATTCATTTATTGTTAGTTATGTCTTTCAGTTATGTTTAGAATCTATAAATATGTAATACTTTCATTTGTAATGATTATCAAAAAATTGTCATAAAGTTATTGTGTTTTTTACTAGAGATTTCAGATTCTGGCTCTAGTATTTTTCTATTCCCTTTTTCTGTTCTATCTTGCATTCTGCAGAAGTTTGGCAAATGGCAGAACTGTAACCCCCTCACGGTAATTATATCCAGATTATGAAATTTAAGTGAGATAGAGACCAATAAGACAAAAATCACATTTATAATCACTCATCTCCAAGAGATGGGATGTCCAAACATCAGTTCAAAAACATTATTCATCTGGTCTCACATTCACTTTTGAATACAATTACCTATGTAGTCATATCATATAATAAATTTCAGAGTGCGTAATCAAAATCCCGGCAACCCGGGGGTTACTTGAATATATACAATGGGTTTCAAGTTTGCCAAATATGGGGATTACATATCTAAAAGATCCATATTTACAATTATATACATAAAGTAATCCTAAAAATCCAAACTCTAATATGGATAACCAACAATCCAAAATCTAATATGTCCCTGCTGGTCATAACCACTCCTGGTTGGCCGCTTCCCTTTTGAGCCACTTGCCCTGTCTAAAAATGTTAGTCATTTGGAAAGAGTGAGATTTTGAAGAATCTCAGTAGTAACAAATCACTCATACAATATATAAACACAAGGCATGTAATGTATCATGTTCACCAACATCATCAGCAACACAATGATCCATGGCTTGCACCACAGACGACAGCACTCATGGCTATATCACAATGTACTATGCCCGCTTTCGCGGTAATCACAATGACCACTTTTGCTGCAAACACTATGCCCGCTTTCGTGGTAATCACTATGCCAGCTTTTGCTGTAATTACAATGCCCGCTTCCACGGTAATCACTATGCAGCAACATTATAAAGCATAAAGTATCTCGATCACAACGTATCACAAGGCACAATGCTCCACAATGCACAAAGCTTCACAATGTATCTTAATGCATCTCAAAGCAGCAGCATCACAATACATAATAGGCAAACATACAATACATTTACACAAAATATAATAAAGGAGTCACTACCTGAATCTTTCCTGATGTTCTTTGTCACAGTAGGCTCACGTGTCTGACAGATATCAAATCCTATACCAATTTAGGGACAATTGATTAATCTCTTTCCCAAATACTTATTTCCATAATACTTTAAGTTGGTTATCATTTAGGACTCTTTAGGCGACTAATAGAGGCTTGAACATATGCCTAAAGGGTTGGGAGAAACTACCCTGAAGACCCCTTTTTCGAAAGGCAAAACACTGATTTTTGGCTGACTCACTCGAGTGAAGATGACCTCACTCGAGTGATGAAAAACTCGTGCCCGAGTGAGAACGGCTCTCACTCGCGAGTGTTTGACAGTGAGCAGCTACTTCGGCTAGAAAGTGCTCACATCACTTGAGCATAAGGCTTTGCACTCGATGATGACTCTAAATCCACTCGAGCCCCTGAAAGTGCAACATAAAGAGTGACAACCCGAGAGCACATGCAGCATAAGAGGGAAAAGCTCACTCAAGCATGCCCCCCAGTGCTTGGGTGAGAAGGTTTCACTTGCGAGTGTCGGAACACACTCTTGGATATCAACCAGCGAGTGACAACCCAAGAGCAACCTTAATCAAGAACTCACACCATCACTCGAGCAATCCCATGTTCACTCGAGTGATCACCAACATCACTCACTGTGAAGGAAGTGCACTCGAGCCCTCTTCATGAGAACCCAAGTGAAACACAAAGCAAAAAGACAAAACACAAGGCCACACTCGAGTGAGTTCCTCCCTCACTTGAGTGAGGCTATCAGATTGCCAGATCGCAGCAACTGACAAAATTTTCCAGATTGGTTAAAATCACACCCAATGGCTCTCAAACTCCACATAAAGTTCATACTCACTCAAAATGACTTAGGGAACCCATTGGTAACCTCCAAAACACTCAAATACCATTTTAACCATAATCTATGCCCTTGGGTCTCTATGACACACAATGCCCAAATTTCATTCAATACTCCTCCAAACTTCAAAACCATATCAATACTCAAAGAACTTCACAATAAACTAATCCAAACATCAATCACTATGAAATTCATACATTCCAAAATGACCATAAATCAGGGCAAATATCTATAATTTCTCAAACTTATCCAAAACTCATAACTTATATATCAAAAAGTATCAAATGCTTACCTCTGCACTTTGCCAAATCTAGAATCTTGATTCTCCAACTTTCAATTTCGTCCAAAACTCAAATCACCACCTTTCAAGATTCTGAAATTACCACAATGGAGCTCTCAATGAGGTGTACAACATTAGAGAAGAGGATTAGGGCATTAGAGACCAACTAGAACATCAAAATCTCACCTTTCCTATTCCTTTTCTTCTTGGTCGCCGGAAACAATGGAGAGAAGAGAGAGATGAGGAGATGGAGATGATGATGATGAAGCTTCTTTTCCCTTGCCTATACTCCCACCGAAAATGAGAGAGAAAAGTGGATTTTTGTCCTCTTGTGCCACATCCAATGGTCCTCACAATGCCACATGTCAACATCTTGTCACTTCCTCTATGAGCTCACACAAGCTTAATGCACAAGATTCTGACCCATATGCAACAAACCTCCACCCTTGATCTTTAATCTCCAAATATACTCATAGCAAAATTTACATCATATTTCTACACAAGTATTTAATTACACTAATTACAATCAATTTCTGAGTCATTAGCCCTTAATCCCAAATTGGGTCATTACAAGAACAACATCCTATAGGGCAACAACAATATCCTAGAAGAGTGGTTGGTAAGTTTGAAATATTGAAAGTGTTGTTATTGTTGTTAAATTATTGTTGGTTATTGATACAATTTCTAGGTGGCGGCGGCGAGGGGTTAAACCCCAGGGAGTTGGTTTCTTATTACTCTAAGGCTAGACTCTACGAAAAAGTCAAGCATAAGTTGAAGGGGTCAGGATTTAAGTTCATCTTTGAAATTAGTGATAAAATCACTCATGTTAAATCCCTTCTTGCAATGATAGAGGCCTACGACATCAGAACCGGGGCCTTTCACATTGGCCAAAACGTATTGTATTTTGGCCTCAAAGACGTGTTGATAATAATTGGTTTGCCAATTGATGGTAAACCAGTTGTTTTTTACAGTAACACCCTAGATATAACAAGTCAAGACGTTCTTGAACTTGTTAGGGTTACCCTTATAGGTAATTTTGTTTGGCGTGAGGCAGCTGGTTGAATTTATCAACTCTTTTAATGGAGTGAATACTGATGAAGAGACATTGAATCGTATAGCCTGGGTAGCAGACCTCCTCAGCATAGCAAATTTCTCCAGAGATGGGCAAAAGTAATGTCCACAAAATTTTTTTGAATTTCCTTAGGGACATGGGAGAAATAAGTATATATGTATGGGAGGTTGCAAGCTGGGTGAACCTTCACACCAACTTGGAAGCATGTAAAGGAGATGAAAAACACACTAGCATATTTGGATGTGTATTTAGGTTACAAGTAATCTTTTTAATCTCTTTTTTAATTTTTATATTTTTAAAAAGATATTTATGTATTTTTATGAATATTTAAAATAAGAATGTTTACTTTGTTCCGTTTTTCTTTTTGTAGGTATTTTTTCTAACCCACATACCAAAGCTAGTGCTAGTTTGCTTTAAGAAACTCGACCCTCTTATGGTGCGAGCATCCTTTCCACTTATCATGTCATGGGTGACTGAAATGGCTAATGCTAGATTTTTTATAGGAAGCATCAGCCTTTGATGGAAGAGCTATGGAATATCTTTTCCAAGCTAGATCTTCGTTCTTGTCCCTTGAAACTTGCCACTAGAACTTTTTAATTGCACTAGAAAATTATTTAAAACTATTGATTTTTTCCCCTTTTCATAGGTGGTTTAGCAGCCGTATCGCAATCTCGCGCTCAATGATCCTTATCTCTAACAGGGAGAATTAAGGAGATCATGCACCACTGCTTTGTTCCTGGATCATTCTGTACACCACCTCCCACAAGTAGCAACTCAGTAATATTTTGATGGAGAGCTTGAATTAGATGAGGATTGGTTGTCACAACTTCATGACGTCCTACTTGGTCGCCAAAAGGCCAGCAAATATGCTCTAAAATTAAGCATAGCAAGTTGAAATTCAAGGAAGGAGCACTTAATAAGGACACAATCAGAGATGCATAATGTCGATTCTGTTGATAATGAGATCACTGTAACACCTGCCAGCGAACCTTCCAACAAGATGTTTATCTCCCATTTTGCCAACAATGGATCGAAAATGTTCAACACCTTTGCTGTTGATAATTTTGAGGTCCTTCATTCACCTACCAACATAATACAAATGATTTAGTCTCCTCCTAACCATGATGCTTATAATCTTCATAAATCTACCATCAATACTTTAGTTGTATTAACAACAATAGATCCACAGGTACAAGCGTTGTTGTCTGGTAGGAGTGGTGGTGAGGGTCGTGGAGCAATTGTCAATAATGTTATGAGGAGAATCTTCAAGGGCAGAGTGGCAATGATGATCCCAACGGTGATGGCAGTAATGTTGGTACGGGGGTAATAGTAAAGAATGGGCTGGCAATTCAGATACAAGAGGCAGTAATGTTGATAGTGGGTGTCATGATGAAGATCAAAGTGGCAATGATAATCTTGATGGACCAAACATAGCTTCCTAAGCATCTCAGTTACCTCTAGGTCATGAAAAAGGGAAAACATCTCAACCTACGAGAATTATGACTAGAGAGACGAAGAAAAGTGAAAGGTTGGAAGGTTTTTTTGTTCCACCCGTAGGAAGGGAATCTGAGGCTATAAGGATTGTGAGCTAATAACAATTTTTCCCATCTATTGTTTGCATTAAATAACAAAAAATCAATATTTTAAAGGTGACATTTTTTTAGAAGTTTTTTCTAACATGAAATTTTTATCAAATTAGGAAAAACTAGGCACGATAACGAGGGATTAATGCTATGCCCAAGTGATGAATGGTTAATATTAGGTAAAGTCTCTGGCTTCTCTTAATCTAACCTAAAGCATAAGCAGTGTTAGTGTGTATGCACTTATACATCTTTGAATGATGACAACATGTTCTTCACTTCTAGTTCATATAATTGTTGTAGTTTTGTGAGTTGTACAAAAAGTAAGTTGCCTTATGCAGAAATACAGAGGAAGATGATTTTGTAGATGTAGTAGCTTGTGACCATCAAAAAAGTGCTGGTGAAGTCTCAGCTATGGAGAAAATGGTTATTTCCTTTAGCTCTGTGGTTGAAGCAGTTTGGTTATTTTTGCTTATCACTTGTTTCAATTTTGTCATTTTAGAACCCAATGAAAGAGTTGTCAATTGAGGTTGCTGGTGGTAGCAAACATCATGAGGATATAGGTTCATATTTTGATTTTCTGAATGAGAAAATAGAGAAGCAGGATTATGTGTTTTCAGATCAAGTTCTCACTTTACTGTCACCATTGGCTGTATATCATTCTATTTTGGACCAAGAGGTCAGGATAATGGTTCCCTAAAGGTAAAGTAGGTTAACTTAAGCAACTAGTTGATTTAAAATCTTGCTATGAGTCAACTATAAAGCTTAATCATGTCTGGTACTATAGAATTGAATACCATTTCTAATTCTCTGGTATTTTCTTTATGTAAGTGCTGATAGTAAGCTTTCTATATTCATGATCTAGTTTCGGCGATCTGGATGGGATAAATTATTTATATCTTTTATCCCTTCTGACTCTATGAAGACTATAGCAAAGACAACCAAAGAAAATGTGAGAAATGGAACCTACAAGTAGGCAGACCCAATCTATGAAACTACAAGACTTCTTCAAGACCTTAAAACAAGACAATATGATGATAAACTTTATAAACTTGTCTTTGGAATGGTATGTTCTTCTATAGCCTTATATTGTTATTGTATTTATATTCTTTCTTATTGTCAAAATTTAACTATGTCATATGCATAATTGCCTTTATTATATAAACTACTCATGTGTTTGCCATTTTTTGGGTGGGAAACAAAGTCTAGTGCTCCCATATTTTGATTATATTTTCTAATTCTATGATGCAATGAACAAAAAAATATTTCAACATTCATTTACTAATTAATGAATTTTTCTTTCAAAACCTTCTAGTTTGAATGGCTTTTACACTGGGAATCAAATTTAATTAATACTATGACTCATATGCTAAGAATGTGACAACTCTTGTGTAAGGTTTAGGTAGAAATGTTCCATGCTGCAATTAGAAAGCATAGTATATTGTCTTCTTCCAGGAAATTCAGAACTTATTTCAGAAGGGACTACTAATTTCATTTTTCTTTCATTTCTAATCCATACTCCAATCTAGCAAGAATTAATCTGTCTTATTTGCATTATACAATACTCTTGCATTAATTTTTCACTTTTGTTGATCTTTATCGAATAGAAATTAGTATTTACTTGTCTGCAGACCTAAATGGCTCACTTCTTCCTTTATATCATTAGATGGATTAACCACTGCTATGGCATATCGTTTGCCTCATATGGTACACATCATATTGCCTTATATGGATTAATACTAGTAGTACAACCATAAAAAAGAGGCCTCACTTCATACTTGGAGCTTCATTTTCTAGTGGAGATCTCCATACATACATGATTGATTTACCACTTCTTGGTGACACAGCAATGCCAGAGATGCTTTTGAAAATTCTTGAACCATATAGAAAAAGAAGGTCTATATCTTATGCATGTAATTTCATCATAAAGATTCTTATATTTGTCAATTCATACATATATGTGATGTTTTAACCTTCACCAACATTCTCTCTGCCAAGGCTACATACTTGATGATGAGAGGGTAAAGTTGTATGTTAGTGTGGTGAATAAAGGTTGTGCCCTTAGGTTTGCCTTTACTGCTGCAATGTTTGATGAATCCTCAAAAGCTCTATTTTGGCTTCAGTTGCCTTAAGCACACAAACATCTCATGAACAAGCTTTTGAATAAGCCTCTATCAAAAGGACATGTATCAGAACCATTCCCTGAGGTTGATGGGAAATCTATGCTGTCTAGGATCACATCAAAAGGAAAACTAGCAGAAAAAATGAGTAGAGATGTAATGGTAAGTCGTCACCTCTTTGATCACTTAACATGCCTTGGTGTCCTAAATTTCCACTTTTGTTTGAGCTTGGCAATTTAATTAGCAGAGTCAAGGTTCACTTAGGTTGATGGCGTTTGACTACTTTAATTAGTTTTTACCTGAGGTGTATTGTCAAACATATAACATTATAGGTTAGAGTTTGGTAGCCTAATGCATTCTCTGCTTATAACATATGATAATATGTGATATCATCTAAATTTTAACTATATTAGTCTGACACCTTCAATGTCCCTTATATCTGTTTCTTGCATTGTAGAATACACTTTTGTATGTGCATGCCTGAACTGAAATTGAATACTTTACAAGAATTGAATGTTTTACAGGAAGGTGCTCCCTTAACCTCATGCAGTAAAAAGGCACCAGCTGGCACGACATGACACTCAAATACCTGGCAAGCCTCACTACTCCTCATACTCAAAATAAGTCCTCAGCTTCTGCCGCTTTCGTCTGTTCTCTTCTTCATCATGGCTTTAACTTCTTCACTTCATCTGTCGGAAAGAATTAATTCCTTTGTTTGTTCTGTTATGTTAGTCTCTCTCTCTCTCTCTAAAAATGATGTTGGACGGGGGAAGAGGCATTTGAATGAGGGCAATATTAGTCAAGTGCTTTCAGTTATTTGTGTCTTATATTTATCCTTGTTTTTCTGCTATGTGCTTTATTTGACATGGGGAATTAGTTTTTGTGTATCGAAACAAAATTTGTTTTGATAAGAGTCTATTGGTTTCAAAACTCTAAATTTCAACTACATATATACCTCAGTAAAAAAGGCTTTGATGCAGCCACACCCATTAAAAAAATTCAAACCTAAACTTTGTCCTAACTCTTCTTCCTTACTCTGTCACAAATCCACTTTGTTTTCATCTCAACTCTTAGTCTCTGCCGTCGTAGCTCAAAAGTAGTAGTGTTCCAGTCTAAGTTTTTGATAATCTACCCTTTTGTTCTAAGGTAATTTTCTTCTATGTTTTGTTAAGGTTTTGTTAGCTTGGAGTTGAGATTTTGATGAGGTTGCCAAATTTGGGGAGTTTGATTTGGACAAATTGAAGAACTTAAGGTTGAACTGTGTGTGGGGTTTAAGGAGTAGCATCATTTGTTTGTGAATATAGCCATTGTGGTGTTACTTTGCTCTGATTCACCTATTAATGTCTTAAAAGCTATTAATAGCTTGTGTTGGAAAGGTCATCTGGTTTTGGTTCTGACTCACTCTATATATGTGTTGCTTATCATAAGAACTGAACAAGATCTGGTAGTTCTGAAACTTGTGATTGCTATGGAAAGTTTCAATTGTGAAACTCTATTTAACTCTAGTTGTAAACTTGGAGCTCCAGAATCTGTAGAGACCAAATTTCAGAACTTCAAGATGAACCTGCAGGATTTAAACGTGAAAGATTCTCTGTGAATTTGTTCATTTTTCAGAGTGCTCATGTTGGGAAAAGCTATCTTGATTGCCTGCATGTGTTTTTTTTTTCTGCAAGTAACAATGAGTCTTGTCAACTATTTTACTAAAGGACTTATAATAATCTTGCTACTGATAAGCCTTGCATCAAGTATGAAGCGTTCATACGAGGTCCAAGTCAAGCCTCTTAACCTGGAAGCTCAAGTCCCAGACTGCCCACTCCGCCTTCACCGATGAGCCCTGTGCCTTAAATCCAAAAACTTCCACCTAAGCCTCCGATTCCACCTCCCATTCAAATAGTGATAGTCACGACGAGCACTGGAGGGTGGCGCTTACACATATAGGCTTTTTGCTATACGCCTTTTGTTGTTTTTGGGTAGAAGGATATTTTGTTATTAGCTAAAAAAAAAATCCTTCTTTTTAAATATATTTTGTATTTAAATGACAAATTAAATGGTTTTTGTTGAAAAACCTACTGATAACAGTAGTTTTTTTATTTAAAAAAAAAACCTTACTTTTCATGAATTATGGATTGCACCTACTATGAGCCATTAAATGTTTGATGTTTATTATTTATATTGATCATATGATTATGATTATGTTACTTTGTTACAATAGATATGGAGCTTTTCTAAAATTATATTGTTTTATTCCCAATTAAAATTTGTGTTGATTTCAAAAATAAAATGATAATTCTTAAAAAATTGAATAATTCTGTGATATAAAGAATTTTGTTTAGTTAAGCGAAATTTAGAAATTCAAGATAGTTGAAAAAAATAAAATATGAATTGAAATTTGCCATTCGAATGGGAGGTGGAAGTTTTTTTATGCGAGGTAGCGGGCTCATTAGTGAAGGCAAAGGAGGACTGGTTGGGACTTGAGCTTCCAGGTCAAGAGGCTTGACTTGAACCTTGTATGAACGCTTCACACTTGATACAAAACCTATCAATACCACAACTATTAGATGCCCGACAGCGAAAATAGTTGATGACACTTATTGCTACCTGTGGAGAAAAAAACACAGAGCATCCAGAAGAATCAAGGAAGAGATTTCAATATTGCATCAATAAAAAACTGCAACACCAAAATCTTAACATGATAACCAATACTCACAAAACAATTTCCACTATAACAATCAAGGAAGCAATAAAATGAAGAGTGATTTTAATTATTGCAGGTTGGTTAATCATGATGAAGTTGTCAACAAATCATATGATTATGTTATTTTAGTGGAAAATAAAAGCTAACAAAAAAATCTTGTCATTGATAATTTTATGTCCCAATAAATCTTATAATTATAATTTTGTTTATAAAACCATATAAATTTGATCTAAATTAAAAATAAATTATATTAATTCCTTCGTATGGATTAAAATTATGTGTTTTTATAATTTTCTATATATATATATATATATATAATTTTTTTGACATATATAATAAATTACAATAGATATGGATTTTTTTTAAATTATATTGTTTTATTTCCAGTTAAAATTTTTGTCGATTTCAAAAATAAAATGATAATTCTTAAAAAAATTGAATAAACTTTGTGTTATTTTATCCATAGATATACAATGTATGTTATAAAAAATAGAGAATTTAGTTTAGTTAAGTGAAATTTAAAAATTCAAGATAGTTGAAAAAAATAAAATATGGGATGAAATTTAGGAGAGGTAATTTAGTATTTTTAAATTCATTTTGATATTTGGACATTGTAAACGAATATAATTTTTTATAGCTCTATTTAATAAAAATCATTTGTTCTATTTAAACAATAATAATTTAAATAATAATTATGTAATAAAAAATATAACTAATTTTTTAATGTTAAATATATAAATAAATTTTTATTAAAAAATAAAAAAAAATACAATGGGAGTTTAGCTAAAAATTAGCAACTTTAACTTCTCCAGGTGGTAATATACACAATTTTTAATTTATTTAATAACTAGGCGCAAGTTAACTCACGCGGTAAAATATGGGTACTTTATAAATTTAACTGGAATCATTATACCAATTCCTTTGAATGGAATAAAATTACATGTTTTTAAAATTTTTTAGATATACAAAATATTTTTTCATATATATAATAAAGTACAATAGATATGGAGTTTTCCAAAATTATATTGTTTTAAGTTCAAATAAATTTTGATTTTGTATTATTTTATCAATAGATATATAATGTATATTGTAAAAATTAGAGAATTGTTTTTAGTTAAGTGAAATTTAGAAATTCAAGATAATCGAAAAAATAAACTATGGGATTAAATTTGTGAGGGATAATTTAGTGTTTTTAAATTTATATTTTGATATTTTCACACTGTAAATTATTATAATTTTTCTAGTCCTATTTAATAAATATCATTTGTTCTAAATCCTTTATTACCATTTTTCCTTAAAATAACATGAGAAATTAAAACAAATCATCGAAAACCATAAGATGAAAATAATTTAAATAATAATTATGTGATAAAAAAAGTTAACTAATTTTTTAATGTTAAATATATAAATAAATTTTTATTAAAAAAATAAAAAATGCAATGGGAATTTAGCTGGAAATTAGCAACTTTAACTACCCCACACAATAATATACACAATTTTTAATTTATTTAATAAATAGGCCCAAGTTACCTCATGCAGTAAATAATGGGTATTGTACAAATTTAACTAGAATTTTTAACAAAAAATTTAAGGTGAAGGGAGCTAATTATAAATGGACAAATATATCATTTTCTCTTTATCTATATATTTTCCTTCTTCTTTTACAATTTTTTATTAAAATTATTATTTATTAATTTATTAATAGAATTCTAATTTAGTCATCATGAAAAGGAAGAAATGGAACGTTTTTAATAAACCTACGTGAATTGGAAACCAAAAAGTCATGGCCAAATTCCGCCATTAGAAAATAGAAAACAATTTTATCCACTTACAAATTCTAATAGATAATTAATATTTTGCATATCAGCTTATATTTTTTTTATGGTCATATCAGCTTACATTTTTCAAAAATCAATGAATAATAGGCCACATCATTGCATAAAATAAAAAATTTCCATATGATTAGCAAACTACACAAGTCCTATATTGCTAAGTTTTCCAAAATATCCATATGATTAGCAAGTGATTGTTAAAAATCATTGCTCACTAGGCAAAATGTTGTAATATCAAAAGTATCCAAAAGATTAGCAAACTAATTACATTGTTAACATCAAAATATCCATATGGTTAGCAAGTGATTATCAAAAATCATTGCTCAATAGACAAAACGTTATAATATCAAAATTTTCCAAAAGATTAGCAAACTAATTAAATTGCTAACATCAAAATATCCATATGGTTAGCAAGTGATTATCAAAAATTATTGCTCAATAGGCAAGATGTTATACCATCAAAAGTCTCCAAAAGTTTAGCAAACTAATTAAATTGCTAACATCAAAACATCCATATTGTTACCAAGTGATTATCAAAAATCACTCAATAGGCAAGATGTTGTAACATCAAAAGTCTCCAAAAGGTTAGCAAGCTAATTAATTGCTAACATCAAAAGTCTCTAAATGGTTAGCAAACTAAATTGCTAAGTCTTTCACAACATCCATATGCAAGTCCTTGCAGGCAAGAAAGGGATATTCAACAAATGTCCTTAGTAGGTCACTATCACTCATAAGAACTCTATAGATCTTAATAACATTGGTTGTTGAGAAGCCACAATCTTGAATTAGTTTCTATATTTCTTCACCAGACAATTGAGGAAGCTTTCTAACACTTTCTCTTGCTACTTCAATTCCTTGTCTTGCTATTTCATTTGATTCTCTCAATGCTTCATTTCCAGCAATCATTGCTTGATTTCCAACTTTGATTGGGTGTGCAACTTCATACATGACATCCTTAAGCTCAACCAAGTTAGAGTTTTTTTTCTTTATTTGAATTACCTTTTGCTTCTTTCTTGAGGAACCACTTGCAACTCCAAGTGAGTTCTCTTGAATGGTACTATTATCAAGAGCTTCAAAATGGTCTATATTTGGGAACCAACATTATCATTGTTATTCCCCAAGCATACGAGTTCTCTCCCCTGATGCTCAATCAGTCCCATACAAAATGGACATCTTATCATGGTTGGGGATAAGAACATTTCTCCAATTTGTAGCTTGAGGCTTGGACTGTAAAAACAAATTTTAAACAATAGTCAATACTAATGAATAAATTGTATGTCAATAAATTTGTTTGAAAAATACTCCCCAACAAATGTTAAGATAAAATAACCTCAATAAGTTGCTCCCAAACTTCATCCTCTACCTCCCATATATGTGATGTTGTGTTCCAAACCTACTCAATCTATGTTTAAAAACATCATAAACATTAGAGAAATTTTTTATTTCAAAGTTTTCCACCTATTCTTAATTCTGTCTTTATCAATTTCAATACCAAACAAGGCACTCATCTCTTTTATAATGTTATCATATGTTGTGCAAGTGAATGAACCATTTACCTTGTAGCTATATTTATATTGTTCTATAAAAGCATCAGCAAGGCAGTTATCCATAGCTCCGTTCAGTTCAAACATTGCTTATGGTTGTTTGATTTTGGCCACATACTATTACAAAAGTATTAAAAGTATACGACAAACAAGTTATTAGAACACATTGAAAATCAAGCTTAAAATAACAATACATAGCATCAAGATATAAACTTCAAATAACAATACATTAAGATCCAAATTTCAAATAACAATACATTAAACCATCAAGATACAAACTTTAAATAACAATATATTAAAGTCTAACTTCAATCTTATTTGACTTCATAGCATACTAAACCACATCAACACTTGAAATAAACTTGGAACAAGTTCATCTTCCCATAAACTTCAAACAAGTTATGGTATATTACCACCACATCTCATTATCCTATTTTGATAATCAATCCACATCTCATTTGCTATAGTATCTCTAATAAATTGTCCTTGGGTAGCCTCCTTATTGTCACCACGTTGATCACAACTATTATTAGCAGACTTAGATTGATTTGTAAGTCCATGATCTATATCTTCTATGAGATCCTCATTAGGGTTTATGCTCATTAAATAGTTATGAAGAATGCAACAAGTTCCAATGATAAATGTTTGAGCTTTTACTACATACATAGGCTCAGATGAATTGGTTAAAATGTCAAATTTTTTTCCTAAAACACCAAAAGTTCTTTCAGTCACAACATATAGCTATGAATGTGTCAAATTGATAATTCTCTATAATTTTGGGGGGATTTCTTTCTGAATACTCTTTCAAGTGATAACAGACTCCTCTATAAGGTGTAATCAATCCACTAGTTAACATGAAGCTAGTATCCACAAGGTAATATTTACCTTCAAGAATTTTGAGCTTATCTTCTCATGTCAATGCATTTTTTATAATCTTAGAGTCAAATGTTGTGCCTTCCCACCCAGTGAGCACATGAGTGAATTTTAAATCAAATGAGCAAGCTACTAGCACATTTTATGTGGGGAACTCTTTCCTGCCACGATATCGAGGAGCATCCTTAGTAGATGCTTTCACACATATATGTGTTCCATCTATGGTAACAACACAATCCTTAAAAAAGGGTAAAACCTATCATGTACATGAATTTTAGGAGGGACTGTTGTCCCATCAAGTTGTACAACAAACTTTCTCCTACTTCAATGATGACTCTTAACACATTATAAAGATGATGATTAATTGTCTCACCAGATCATCGAAAAGAAGAAATTTACCACACGATTTTTTGCTATAGGGCATAATATGTAAAGAGTTTTTAACACAAGTGGTATCGGTTGATTTGGTCAATCGAAGGAGAGGAGATGAGCGAAGAATCAAAGGAGAAAAAGGGTTTTTAGTTAGAGGGGCCAGGGGTTGCTATGAAATATCAAAAAATTCCTATGGGTAATTTGGTCAGAATGAGATACAAGTTTTCTCTCTCCTCAGAAAAACCCCAAAATTGGAGGGTTTGAGAAAGGAGGGGAGGGGAGCACTATATGACAAAAAATTTTCCCACCCCTAACCTCACCTTCACTTAACCTTAAAAAAACCCCAACCAAACACACCCTTAAGATAATTTTACATACCCGATAAAGAGACCAAGGAACGAGAAACCGTACCAAGCAATGAATCGGTTGAAGCATAGGGTCAAGGGTTAATGGGCAACTAGAGGTCAAACCAGACATATTAAAATATTATTATTTAATTGACAATAACAAAATAACTATATGAACCATCATTTATAAATCATCACTAACATCAAAATAGTCAAAATATCATAATTTCAGTCATCATTCATCAAACATAACCTAAAACTAACATCAAAATACTAATATTCAAAACATAACAAGTTTAATCATCATTCATCAGTCATCTCTAGCTAGTTCTTCCCCCTAATAATCATTGACATCAAACTCTACTACTCATCAAGGAAATCTATTGGAGATAATACATTAGGAGCTGGATTGGGGAAAGCATATGTAGTAGTAACATCAACATTCAAAGCAAGGGATTCACCAATGTCCATATCTTCATCACCTATGCATATGCACGACAATAATTAATATGAATGGTTACATATAAAAAATAATGATATGGCTGGATAATCAATTAGTAACAGAATATTAATAGGACATATAAACCTTCAGTAATCCTATCCAGAGTTGATGAAATTGCCATGCCTTTATTATTAAGAAGGTCTTCAAGATTTTCTGCATCTTTATTATTAAGTTATGGAATGGGAGCTTCTTTAATCACCCAAAAATCCACCTCGTCAATAGACTCATAGTCAAGGGGATCATAACTTGTCTTCTTTTTCTTCAATTCACTTCTTCAAATGACAAATAATGTTAGTTAAAAATAAATCCACATTAAATAAAATCATTTTTCATAATATCTAAAGTTATCTATGCTTTAATAGTAAGTTAAAGTTAGTGTAAACCAAATCCACATTAAATAAAAGTATTTTTCTATGCCTTGGATTCTCCAATTCGTTTTTCTTTTTGTATGGATGTGTTCAAATAAGCTCCAGTTTCTCTCACAACCAGAAGAAGCAGACGTTTGGCTAAGAATACGTGTTGCAACATATTGCAATTCTGGAATTGAATAGCCATAATACATCTACTATTCATCTGTAAAATAAAACATGTACATAATATTAGTTACAATCAATGAATATGCTATTAAACATTCAACAATAAAGATGAATACTTAGTTACTTACAAGGATCTAGTTTTTCAGCTTCTTTTTTACATGTTAATCTATTGAAAGATTCTTTGCCTTCAAGAACAAGGTCACTTGCTTCATTATCTTGAAGCAATCAACATCTTTACTGAGTTAGCCTCCACCACATCAATCAAAGCTCGCACAACCTTCCCTTATTAACAAAATTTGGACCATATACGAATGCTAGATTCAATAAATATGAAGCTACGTAGAGATTGGTCTTCAAATGTTTATCCCATTACACTTTAATGATGCTTGTGTTAGGCTTGTAGTGATCTTTATTCTTCTTGAACATTTCCTTAATTCTATTTTTTGTCCTTTGCATGCTTTCATAAACATATGGCAACGAATGCTTCTCGTCTGAGTCAACAATTCTCAACAATTTTATAAGAGGAGTTACAATCTTCACAATATGGTAGTACTCATTCCAAAATGGGCTATCTAAGATGATTGCACTAAAAAATTTTCCTGTAGCAGTCCTAGATAGCATTTGGTCCACAAAGTGTTTATCAACAACAAGGGCTTGCAAGTCATGCTTGTACATATATATGCTGTGCAATATAATAAAAAGTAGTGGCAAACCTTGTAGCACCAGGACGCGCAATTTCTTTTCAACCCGACCTTTCCTCAGCCAAGACAAGAATATCATGTGATTGTAAGCAAATACTATTATCTTCTATGCCTTTACTGTAATGTTCGACACATGAAGCATGTCATGCCCTTATTTTAATTTCACCTTTACTAGAGTATTCACGGAAAATGATACGCGATCCGGTGGGCAACACATGAATAGCATAAAAATACTGATAAAACATGCTCGATTATAGAAATTCCCCATAAGGGTTCGTGCATAATAATTACCATCAATGTAGCCACACATGGCTACCAGGGTGTCTGAACCCGTCCAAGTGAAATGGAGACTTCTTCCCGTCTTTGTTCCACCACCGCAATCTCCTCGTACGGTTCTTTTCTTTGTTCTCAACATACATTCTGTCTTCACATGTCTAAATTGTTGGTAGGAGAGGGTGAGATTCAAGAGAATCTCAGTAGGAAACAAATACCATAATGAATGCATGATATATGCTATGTGTATGACATGTTAGCTTTAACTAGATGTATGCCCCATAATGAAATATTTCATGCAACAAGACTATGTCCACAGCAAAAACAGAAACAGAGCTTCATTTATTCAAATACGCTCTACACAATCAAGTAAAGCAATCACATACATCATTACACAAGCAAAGATAGAAAATACATGCAAGTAAGGTAAGTCCCCTATGTAATATCCCAATTCGAGATTAAGGGCTAATGACTTTGAGATTAATTGTAATTGTGTAATTAAACACTTTTGGAATTAATGTGATGTGAATTTGGGATAGATGTGTGTGGTATTTAAGATCAAGGGTTGAGATTCTTTGAGCATGGGTCAGAATCCGGTATATGAAGGCTATGTGAGCTCATAAAGGAGAGATTAAGATATTGACATGTGGCATAGTGTGGACCATAGGATATGGCACAAGAGGACAAATAATCACTTTTCTCTCTCTTTTCTCTCTTGTTTGATTGAGGGAGGGAGTATGGACCAAGAAGAAGCTTCATCATCATCATTCCTATCTCTCATTTTCTCTCTCTTTCTCCTCCATTTCTGGTAACTTTGAGCAAGGGAAGAGGAAGAAGAAAAGCTTAAATCTTGGTGAGTTATGATCCTCTTAAGCTCAAGTACTCTTCTCTAATGTTGTTCACCTCATTGAGAGCTTCAACTTGGTGATTTCAGAATCTTGAAAGGTGGTGATTTGTGAGTTGATTCGAAATTGAAAGTTGAAGAATCAAGATTCTGGTTTTGGCAAAGTGAAGAGGTAGGCATTTAGTGCATTTTGATGTATTATTTGTGATTTTTGGATAAGTTTAGGAAAATCTGGAAATTTGCCCTAGTTATGCCAAATGTTGAATATGTGAGTTTCATTGTGTTTGATGTTGGAAATAGTCCATTGTGAAGATATTTGAGTATTGGATTTAGTTTGGAATGCTGGAAATGTGTTAAGAGAAATTAGGATATTGTGTGTCATAGAGACCCAAAGGTATAGATTGTGGTTAAAAGGGTTTTTGGGGTGTGTGAGAGGTTACCAATGTGTTCCCTAGTCAGTGCTAAGTGTGTATGAGCTTTTGGTAAAGTTTGGGAACCATTGGGTATGAATTTGACCATCTGGTATTTTCTGTTGTTTTCTGCGTTTATGGTTTTTGATGCACAACACTCGAGCAGGGGAAGATCATGCTCGAGTGCTGTGTGCATTTTCCCTTTTTCTGCTTTGAGTTTTATTTGGGTTCTTTGAATAAGGCTCAAGTACACTTCTTTGTTCTCGAGTGAGGGAAGATCATGCTCAAGTAAGCTTGGGTCTGCTCGAGTGATGGTGTGAGTCCAGAGTTAGGATTGCTCTCTGGTCCTCACTCGCTGGCCATTATTCAAGAGTGTGCTTTGACACTGGCAAGCACGGGCGTCTCACACGAGCACTGGAGGGTATGCTCGAGTGAGCTTGTCCCTCTGATGGTTGTATGTGCTCTCGGGTCGTCACTTGTGGTGTTGCACTTTCGGGGACTAGAGCAGATTTGGAGACATCACCCAAGTATAAAGCTTGGTGCTCAAGTGTTGTGAGCACTACCTGGCCGTGAAGGTTGCTCACTGTCAAGCACTCACGAGTGTGAGTGGTTTGTTAGATCCCAAGTTTTGATGATAACAATAAGTCAATTATGTGCAAAACATGTTTTTAGAAAGTTAAGAAAAGTTTCCAAGTTACCAAATGCATATTTGATGATTTGCTGATATCTGCTGTGATATTGCACTGGAGTGCTCGAGCAAGGATTTTGCACTCGAGCATAGATCTCCTCTGTGCTCGAGCAGGTGCGAGTGAAAGCCAGAAAGTGTGTACCCGAGAGGCATTCTCCCATTATGTTCACTGGATCACTCGAGCACTAAGGTGTACACTCGAGCAGAGAAGTCATTCTCACTCGAGCAGGTGCGAGTAAGGGTCTGCGAGTGCTTGGCCGAGAGCAGGTAATAGCATGCTTCCTTTATTCACTCGAGCAGAGACATCAATGCTCGAGCATGGGCATTTTGTGCTCGAGCAAGGGATTGCGAGTGTCTGGCCGAGAGTCATGAAGTACAGAGAAGTGCAAGTGTGCTCGAGCACACCCTTATATGCTCGAGTGACACATCAATGCTTGCAAGTGAAAATTCTATCCCTCTCCAGATCTGTTGCGAGCACTTGTTTAAAAGGTATAATTCTTGAGAATATTCTTCTCACTCGAGCAGGAGTCTGTGTCCTCGAGTGAGGGCCCACATCACTCGCGAGTGATATTTCTATCCCTCTGAAATCCTGATGCGAGTGATGGTATTGAGAGCATATTCCTTGAGAATATGCGTCTCACTCGAGCAGAGGTATGTGTGCTCGAGTGAGGGTCCATATCACCCGCGAGTACAAATTCTCACTCTTGTCAAAATGGTGTGCGAGTGATGACCCGAGAAGACACTCCTAGTTGAAATTGAAAGATCACTCGAGCAGAGGAAGTTATGCTCGAGTGAGACCCCTCTTCACCCGCGAGTGAAGATTTTGTCTCTCTGAAATTCTAAGCAAGCACAGCCCGATAACAGGGGCATATGAAGGAAAATAGGAGATCACTCGAAGTGAGCCTTTCATGCTCGAGTGATGCCCTGTCTGTCCACCAAAAATGCTAAGTTTCACAACGTTCATTCCGAATATGGTTTATTGTTATTTATTCATATCATCATTACTTATTATCATTGTTTAACATTGTTTTGAATGATTTAAAAGTATGATACAGGAATATGAACGTTTGAAATAAAACTACATGGAGAAAGTGATACAACGGCAGACAAGATGATTATAAACACACTGGCACCTACCGCACTCAGATTATTCAAACATGCACGTGTCTGCCAATACTTTCAAATGTCCCGCTTCTCAAATGAAGAATTTCCAAATGGGCAAAATCTGAAGCAACTATATATACAGAGATTCAAGGATAATCAAAACAACAACTTAGCACATGAATTCATAAGCTCATACCAAGTCTCTGCTATTCATCATTTTTCTCTGTATACACATTGATCTTCAGTGTTCATTCATTTGCTCTGTAAGAGAGTCTTCATACAATTCAAAATTCTATGTTTATTTGATCTCAAGGTATTGGGACCTTGAGAGGGGAGTTTTTCCTTACGAAAGAAGCAGTTGAGAGAATTCCTTGTTGTATCTTCCACTCATAAGTCTTATAAGATACAAGCAGAAGAGAACGTTGCTACTCGTAAGACTTACAGTGGTGTAAGCAGGAGAGAACGTTGCTGCTCATAAGTCTTGTATACATAAGCAAGTGAGAAGAGTCATAGGTTATTTTTCTGCACGTAAGACTTGTCGTAAGGGGGAGAGAAGTTTCTTGTTGAGAGAATATTTCTGCTCGTAGTCCGTTCAAGGACGATTGTTGTCTTGTGGCGTTCTGAGAGCCCATTGAATCTTGGAGGTATAGTGAAAATCTCAGTAGGTCTTGATCTTTGAGGACTGGACGTAGGCCCTATTGTTAGGCCGAACCAGTATAACTCTCTGTGTTCAAATCTTCTCAACTCTACTCTATCTACTATATTTTTCATATCCCCACATCAAGCGAAAAATTTATAACATCACCCAATTCACCCCCCTCTTGGGTGAAGCTTGCCTCTTACATTTGGTATCAGAGCCTCGTCTTCTCCGAAGAGCCTAACAGCTTGAGAAGGATCCGACAAATGGCAACAATGGGTGAAAATATCCTTCCAGACGGTGCTTCAATCACTAGACCTCCTGGTTTTGCTGGAGAACATTTTTCGTTCTGGAAAGCCAAATTCAGAGTGTTCGTGATGGCCAACGAGTACGGATTGTGGAATGTTATACAAGATGGTGACTATGTTCCAATGAAGAAAATCGAAGATAGAGCAGTTAAAAAGAGCCCAGATGAGTTTGACGAGAATGACAAAAGGTTAGTGACATTAAATAGTAAAGCTATTCTAATGATACAGAGTGCTCTTAGTCAAAAAGAATATTTTCGTATATGTACTCTACCAACTGCCAAAGATATATGGGATGCTCTTGAAATTGCTCATGAAGGTACTTCTGGAATCAAAGAAAATAGAATCAATACTTTAATTACAGAATATGATCTATTTCGTATGAAATCTGGAGAAAGTATATCAGAATTTGAACTAAGGTATACTCATCTTGTTAATCAATTATCTGCTCTTGGAAAGTCGTTTGATCAAAATTCCCAGGTAAGAAAGATTCTTAATATTCTTACGAAAGAGTGGGAAGCAAAGGTGACAGCCATCGAAGAAGCCAAGGGAGAGTCTATGAGATCCGTAGCTGCTCTCTTTGGAAGTCTTTCTGAATATGAAGGTAAGTTGAGATTCAAAAAGGAACTTGAAGAATTCGATGATAAAAAGAAAAAGGGAGTTGCATTTAAAGCTATCAAAGAAGAAGAAGAAACTTCCGAGAATGAAAATGTTCCTAGTGATGATGAAATGGGAATGATCGTGAGAAAGTTCAAGAAATTCTACAGAAGAGGACAAAGGAATTTCAAGAATTATCAAGGTGGACCAAGCAAGAAAGAAAACAAAGAACAACAAATAGTATGCTATGAATGTGGGAAACCAGGACACATCAAATTTGAATGCTTCAGAAACAAAGACAAAAAGAAGCAGAAAAAGAAAGCATATATATCATCTATTTGGGGTGATAGTTCGTCAGACGAAGAAAATGACAACGACGAAGTAGCAAATCTATGCTTGGTAGCTAAGGAAGAAGAATCAGACTCTGAGGTAAGTGACTCTGAACCCTCTTATAATGAATTGTTATCTGAATATAATGCATTGCATACAGAGTTCATCAAAGTTGCTAAAGAAATGGTTAGTTATAAGAAGAAAGTAAAAGAATTAGAAAAGTAATGTCATATCATCATATGAAATGTGTAAAGAGAAAGATAAGAAAATAGAAGATTTAACAAAGATTGTTGAAAAGTTTATTAAAGGAAGTGAAACTCTCAAGGTTATTTTAAGTTCTCAGAAAGTTTCCTTTGATAAATCTGGAATTGGATATAATGCTATGCATAACAAGAATAAGAAGAGTAGTAGAGACTATCTTAAATACTTCAAGAATTCTGTGCATACATCAAATCCATTTGTATCATGCAATTATTGTAATAGGAAAGGACATTATACTTCATCGTGTTATTTCAAAAAGGGAAAGGTTGTTGGAACATATAAATGGGTTCCGAAAGGGACACATATTCCAAATACTAACCACAAAGGACCTAAGAAAGTGTGGGTACCTAAAACCTGATCATCTTATTCTAGGTATGTCTCAAAGCATCTCGAGCGAACAAATGGTATATTGATAGTGGATGTTCGAGACACATGACTGGTGACAAAAATAAGTTCACCATGTTTGAAACTAGAGAAGGAGGAAAGGTGACATTTGGAGGAAATCAATCCGGACGTATTGCTGGAATTGGTGAAGTGGGAAGAACCGATAGCATTCAAATCAACAGAGTATATTATGTTGAAGGGTTATGCCACAATCTCTTAAGCGTAAGCCAAAGCACTGACAAAGATAACTGGGTGATTTTCGACTCGAAAGAATGCTTGATAGTAAGCAAGAAAGATCTACTCCTAAACAAAGAAACTATCAAGGCAAAGATCCGAGCTCAAAGGGACGGTAATTGTTATACTATTGATTTAAATTCAAACTCTTCTAAAAATTGTTTTCTTAGTCGATCAGAGGAAAGTTGGTTATGGCATAAGCGTTTGGCTCATGTCAATATGAATCAACTTGACAAATTGATTAGAAAAGATTTAGTTGTAGGCCTTCCTAAACTCAAATTCAAAGACGACATGATTTGTGACGCATGTCAAAAAGGCAAACAAACTAAATGTTCTTTTAAAACAAAATATGAAATTTCTACTTCAAAACCTTTACAATTGCTTCATATGGATTTGGTAGGACCTGCAAGAGTAAAAAGTTTTGGCGGAAATTTATATACGTTAGTAATTGTTGATGATTTTACAAGCTTTGCATGGACTATATTTATTGCCTCAAAAGATGAAACTTTTGCTGAATTTATTATGTTTGCCAAAAAGGTTCAAAATGAGAAGGGTATTCCTATTGTCTCTATTAGAACAGATCATGGAGGAGAATTTGATAATCAATTGTTTGAAGATTACTGCAACGACAAAGGAATAGATCACAACTTCTCAGCCCCTAGAACACCTCAACAAAATGGAGTAGTGGAAAGGAAGAACAGAGTGCTTACAGAAATGGCAAGAGCATTACTTAATGAAAAAGAAATGTCTCAAGTATTTTGGGCAGATGCAATGAGTACTGCATGCTATATTTCAAACAGAGCATATATTCGCAAATCTCTTGGAAAGACACCATATGAACTTTACAAAGGAAGGAAGCCAAATATTGCTCATCTTCATATCTTCGGGTGTAAGTGCTTCATTCACAACAATGGTAAAGAAAATTTAGGTAAATTTGATTCAAAGTCTGATGAAGGTATTTTTCTAGGATATTCTAATAGAAGTAAAGCTTATAGAATTTTCAATAAAAGAACATGTACTATTAAAGAATCTATTCATGTTGTGTTTGATGAAATTGAATCTCAGACAAGACTTAATGATGAAGAAGAAATGGATTCAATCAAGAAAAACAAATCTATTTCTAAGCAGGATGATTTTGAAACAAATGATTTTCAAAATTTAGAAGATGTCGATGATCATGCTCAACCTAAAGCTTGGAGACATATAAAGGATCATCCAATTGATCAAGTTATAGGAGATATTCATGAAGGTGTCAAAACCAGAAATAGAATCCTCAATGAGGTAACTTTTTTAGCTTTTATTTCTGAAATTGAGCCTTCTAATATAGAAGAAGCTTTATCTGACAATGATTGGGTGATTGCTATGCAAGAAGAACTAAATCAATTTCAAAGAAATCAAGTTTGGGATTTGGTTCCTAGACCTAAAGATTATACGGTTATAGGGACCAAATGGGTTTTCAAAAATAAACTTGATGAGTCAGCAATCATTGTGAGAAATAAAGCAAGATTGGTCGCCAAAGGCTATAATCAAGAAGAAGGTATTGATTATGAGGAAACATATGCTCCAGTGGCAAGATTGGAAGCAATACGAGTACTCTTAGCCTTTGCTTGCATCAAAAGTTTTAAACTTTATCAAATGGATGTAAAAAGCGCTTTTCTAAATGGTTATATTATGGAGGAAGTATATGTAGAACAGCCTCCTGGTTTTGAAGATGAAACAAAACCTGATTATGTCTTCAAACTTAAGAAAGCATTATATGGTTTGAAACAAGCACCCAGAGCTTGGTATGAAAGACTAAGCAAATTTCTTCTTGATCAAGGTTTTGTCAGAGGTAAAGTTGATACAACTTTATTCATCAAACATAACATAAATGATATTCTAATAGTTCAAATTTATGTTGATGATATTATTTTTGGTGCTATTAACGAATCTATGTGTCAAGAATTCTCTAAGATTATGCAGGGAGAATTTGAAATGTCCATGATGGGAGAATTGAACTTCTTTCTTGGACTTCAGATCAAACAAAAGAAGAATGGTATATTTATATCTCAGACAAAGTATTTGAAAGAATTATTGAAGAAATATGGATTAGATAATGCTAACGGAGCTGATACTCTAATGAGTTCTACAACATTGTTGGATGCTGATGTAAAGGGATCGAGCTTCAACATCACAAAGTATAGAGGAATGATTGGTTCATTACTCTATCTTACAGCAAGCAAGCCAGATATTCAGTTCAGTGTAGGAATGTGTGCAAGGTATCAATCCAATCCTAAGGTATCTCATGCAGAGACAGTAAAAAGAATTTTCAAATATTTAGGAGATACTTCTGAGCTTGGTCTTTGGTATCCAAAAAGAGGGAACGAGTATTTAATGGCATATTTAGATTCAGATCACGGTGGATATAAAACTGACAGAAAGAGTACCAGTGGACAATATCAATTTCTCGGAGGCTCTCTAGTGTCATGGTTCAGCAAGAAGCAGAACACAGTTTCATTATCTTCGACTGAAGCTGAATATATAGCTGTGGCAAGCTGCTGTTCTCAAGTGCTATGGTTAAAACAACAACTTCAAGATTTGGAAATTTATTTAAAAGAAATCCCAATCTATTGTGATAATACTAGCACAATAAGCTTGGCAAAGAATCCTGTACAACATTCAAGAACCAAGCATATAGACATTCGACATCACTTCATTCGAGATCATGTTCAAAAGAAAGATGTCAAAGTGGAATTTATACCAACTCATCTTCAACTTGCGGATATTTTCACAAAACCAATTGCAAAAGATCAATTCCTTTATATTCGAAGAGAATTAGGAATGGTTAATCCCAATGAGTTGTAAGTTTTTCTTGTTAAAAAGTTTAATTAAATGTTTCTTTTGATGATAACCATACTAACTTTAGCATCGGAGTATTCAAAATTTGTTTTTGCAGGACTGTCACTCGAGCACTGAGAGTGCTGCTCGAGTGATGAGCTGTGTCACTAAAGCACAAACAGCTCTGCTCGAGCACAGCCCTATTAAAGATACTCTGCTCTTTGACACATAAAACAGAGGTTAACAGAGGAGTTAAGAATACCAAGGGAATGTAACAGAAACAACAGTGAAAATTGAACTCACTCGCGAGTGAGGAACTCTCACTCGAGCATGATATGAACATGCTTGAGGTGAGGAATGCCTGCTCGAGTGAAGAAGAGGAATTTCTTTGCAAAAGTTATCAAACTCATGGTTACTCAAATGATCTTGGAGGATTTGAGTACAAAGATGCAAAAATATGTCAAGGAATCCACAATCCAGGTACGTTTTACTTGTTTCTTTATTTTTCCAGAAGATCACTCGAGCACAGATAGAACACACTCGAGCACAGTATGAACATCACTCGAGCACTAGGGTTCATGCTCGAGCACTGTCACTTATATCAGTTACTGGGGAGCTCAGAACGTTGCACTTCCTGCTCTCACTCGAAGTGCCCTCTCACTCGAAAGACACAACTCTTCACCTTCAACCGTTTTCTCATCATTTAATCACGTCTTTCTGCTTCAAATCGCCGTTACAACCCTTCACTCTTTTATAAAAGGTGATTGTTAACTTCTACATTTCTCATTCTTGCCCTAAATCTCCATTTGTTTTTCTTTCAAAATCTAAGAGTTTTTGCTTCTCTTCCACTTTTACTACAATGGCAAGAACCAAACTACCATCTATTCCTCAAAGATCTCATTCACCTTCTCCTACTCACTCTGCTGCCAGTAAATCTGGAACTCCTGAGCCTACTCCTCCATCTCCTAAAATCTCTTCCTCACCTTCACCCCCTCCTAAACCCAAAACCAAAAAGAGGACTCCGGCTAAGAAACCTCACCCAAAGCCTCAAGTTTCAAAGAAAGACCAACCTCCTCAAAAGAAACCAAAGGGTGTGGTCTTCAAGGAACCCATAATCACTCGGTCTCAATCCAAAGAGGTTTAAGGAAAGGGAAAGAAGAAGGATTCAGAACAACCCCAATCATCTTCTTCTTCTGGGGATACTTTCAGTAAATAACTCTGGGAAGCAATAGAAAAATCCAAATTGGACAAGATAGTTGGGAAGATTGCTTCTCAAGCCGGTGTTTCAAGTTCACATCAAGATAAGCATCCAAGTGCTTCTGCTTCAGGAGCACCTTCTGCCTCTCAAGCACCAGTGGATGACCAACTCACCAGTCCTCCTGAGGGATTCAATGTTGCAGAGCTTAAGGCTTTATCTCAGAAGGTATATGATGATGAATTTAAACATAGACATTTCTGCCCAGTAGTATATGTTGATCTGGATTATTTGAAAAAGAATTGTCATTTGGACTTGTACCCTTACCTTCAATACTATGCTCCCTGGCTAAATATCCATTTGCCATATTCCCCCACTGTTGTGAAAACCTTCTACTGCAACATGAAGACTCATAATATTATGTCTAGATCCGGTGAGTTGATTGAAGAAGCAGTGTCTACTACTGTTAGAGGAAAATTCATTATGATTTCTGCCAAAATCATAAATGACTTACTTGGTTATGTTGCACCTCCTCCTGATCCACCATCTTTCTCTGCCAATGAAGCTTTTAAAATTCTGAGACCAAAAGACCTAATTGGCCCCCTTATTTTCAAACCTATTGATATGCCTGATAATCACAGAATCCTTCATTATATTTATTCCCGGAGCATAGTCAATAAATCCAAGAATTTTACCCACTTTGCTCAAAAGGATTACTATTTCTTGGCTTCTTTGGTTACTGGGCAACAAAGGAATGTAGGGGAGATTATTTTTAATGACATGAGAAGGTTTCGATTTTCTTCAACAAGATCCACAACCATACCATACCCTCAACTTGTCTCCTTCATTTTGATGAAAAACAAAATTTGGTACTTGGAAGGAACTGAAAGGGTACTCATCTCACGGTTTGGTAAGACTCAGTTAACTCACATGGGTATCAATCTTCCGATGAGTCGGACCAAAGCCACATCCAAGAGGGAAGCCACTCCATCCAGAGGAGATGAGGCACAATCATCAGCACAAGGTCCTATTCCTCCTCCTTCCTTTCTCAATGCCTCTCTGTCCAATCATCTGACTGAGGTAATTAATCAAGCTGTATCAAGTTTGAAGAAGGAATTAGTGACTGAGTATGAGAAGCTTGTGGAGAAGATGGAAGCACAAGTCATTAATCTGGTAGACAAGGCCAATCTTAACTTTGAACTGATGTTCAAAACTCAGGATGAGATGTCACAGAGGATTACTAATATGGAGACCTTCCTGCATTCACATTTTCCCTCTTCATCTTCCGGGGTGCCTCCAGAGACCACTCATACCTCACCACTTCATCCACAGACTCATGTACTTTTCACCGATCCTGAGTCTAATGTAGATGTTACATTTGATCGGTCGCCTTCACTACCTCCCTCATCATCTGTACCACAGCCACCATCTCCTTCTGATCAGCCAATTGACCCTCTCACTGCCATGATTTCCTTTGTTCCACCTTAGAACCCCCTTCTGATATTGACAAAACGGGGGAGAAGGATGTGTGATGTTTTCTGAGCTTCTGTAGGGTGTATATGGGTGTTTGGGTAGATTTCTGTATTGGGTAGGAATTTGATTTGATGTTATTTGATGTTATGAAACTATTATGTTTGATGTTATTGATATTAAGACTTGTTTTAAGATTGAACTTTTTCATGTTTTCAAGTTGTTCATAATTTTGATTATCAAGTTACTATTAAGATATATACCTTGTACTGTACTTACCTTGGCTGTTAAGTGTCCAGAGGAAACATTGCAGGAAAACTTGAATTTGAAACTTAAACATGATATGCATTTGGAAACATTGAAGAAATTTCAAAAATTAATTTCAATCAATTTCTCTTAAATCTTCATCACAAAGAGTTTTGTCATCATCAAAAAGGGGGAGAATGTTAGATCCCAAGTTTTGATGATAACAATAAGTCAATTATGTGCAAAACATGTTTTTAGAAAGTTAAGAAAAGTTTCCAAGTTACCAAATGCATATTTGATGATTTGCTGATATCTGCTGTGATATTGCACTGGAGTGCTCGAGCAAGGATTTTGCACTCGAGCATAGATCTCTTCTGTGCTCGAGCAGGTGCGAGTGAAAGCCAGAAAGTGTGTACCCGAGAGGCATTCTCCCATTATGTTCACTGGATCACTCGAGCACTAAGGTGTACACTCGAGCAGAGAAGTCATTCTCACTCGAGCAGGTGCGAGTAAGGGTCTGCGAGTGCTTGGCCGAGAGCAGGTAATAGCATGCTTCCTTTATTCACTCGAGCAGAGACATCAATGCTCGAGCATGGGCATTTTGTGCTCGAGCAAGGGATTGTGAGTGTCTGGCCGAGAGTCATGAAGTACAGAGAAGTGCAAGTGTGCTCGAGCACACCCTTATATGCTCGAGTGACACATCAATGCTTGCAAGTGAAAATTCTATCCCTCTCCAGATCTGTTGCGAGCACTTGTTTAAAAGGTATAATTCTTGAGAATATTCTTCTCACTCAAGCAGGAGTCTGTGTGCTCGAGTGAGGGCCCACATCACTCGCGAGTGATATTTCTATCCCTCTGAAATCCTGATGCGAGTGATGGTATTGAGAGCATATTCCTTGAGAATATGCGTCTCACTCGAGCAGAGGTATGTGTGCTCGAGTGAGGGTCCATATCACCCGCGAGTACAAATTCTCACTCTTGTCAAAATGGTGTGCGAGTGATGACCTGAGAAGACACTCCCAGTTGAAATTGAAAGATCACTCGAGCAGAGGAAGTTGTGCTCGAGTGAGACCCCTCTTCACCCGCGAGTGAAGATTTTGTCTCTCTGAAATTCTAAGCAAGCACAGCCCGATAACAGGGGCATATGAAGGAAAATAGGAGATCACTCGAAGTGAGCCTTTCATGCTCGAGTGATGCCCTGTCTGTCCACCAAAAATGCTAAGTTTCACAACGTTCATTCCGAATATGGTTTATTGTTATTTATTCATATCATCATTACTTATTATCATTGTTTAACATTGTTTTGAATGATTTAAAAGTATGATACAGGAATATGAACGTTTGAAATAAAACTACATGGAGAAAGTGATACAACGGCAGACAAGATGATTATAAACACGCTGGCACCTACCGCACTCAGATTATTCAAACATGCACGTGTCTGCCAATACTTTCAAATGTCCCGCTCCTCAAATGAAGAATTTCCAAATGGGCAAAATCTGAAGCAACTATATATACAGAGATTCAAGGATAATCAAAACAACAACGTAGCACATGAATTCATAAGCTCATACCAAGTCTCTGCTATTCATCATTTTTCTCTGTATACACATTGATCTTCAGTGTTCATTCATTTGCTCTGTAAGAGAGTCTTCATACAATTCAAAATTCTATGTTTATTTGATCTCAAGGTATTGGGACCTTGAGAGGGGAGTTTTTCCTTACGAAAGAAGCAGTTGAGAGAATTCCTTGTTGTATCTTCCACTCATAAGTCTTATAAGATACAAGCAGAAGAGAACGTTGCTACTCGTAAGACTTACAGTGGTGTAAGCAGGAGAGAACGTTGCTGCTCATAAGTCTTGTATACATAAGCAAGTGAGAAAAGTCATAGGTTATTTTTCTACACGTAAGACTTGTCGTAAGGGGAGAGAAGTTTCTTGTTGAGAGAATATTTCTGCTCGTAGTCCGTTCAAGGACGATTGTTGTCTTGTGGCGTTCTGAGAGCCCATTGAATCTTGGAGGTATAGTGAAAATCTCAGTAGGTCTTGATCTCTGAGGACTGGACGTAGGCTCTGTTGTTAGGCCGAACCAGTATAACTCTCTGTGTTCAAATCTTCTCAACTCTACTCTATCTACTATATTTTTCATATCCCCACATCAAGCGAAAAATTTATAACATCACCCAATTCACCCCCCCCCCCTCTTGGGTAAAGCTTGCCTCTTACATGGTTCTCACCCGAGCACAAGTCTCTCATCACTCGAGTGAGGTCGTCTTCACTTGAGTGATGCCGTCAGAAAGCAGTGTTGTGCCTTCGAAAAAGAGGTCTTTGGGGTTGTTTCTTCCAACCCGTTAGGCATATGTTTAGGCCTCTATTAGCCACCTAAAGAGTCCTAAATGATAACCAACTTAGAGTATTATGAATTTAAGAACTTAGAAAAGAGATTGATTGGTTATCCCTAATTTGGTATAGGATTTAACATCTGTCGCCCTCGTGATACCACGGTACCAGAGCCAGTCAGGAAAGATACAGGTAGTGACTATTTATTTATACCTTATGTGATACATTGTATGTGTGCTATATCATTGTGATGTGATGATTTCGTATGCTGCAAGATATGTGGAATTGTGAAAGCCGCTATACCAATAGTCCCTGAGTTGCTAACAACGGTTCGGGTAAGGGCTGTGTGCCTTCCCGACGGTAAAAGGGGATGAGGTTAGGGTGTTATATATGTGATTATGTGGGCCGAAAGGCTAATTATGAGCCGAAAGGCTATTTGTGAACGCCAACGGCCAATTGTGAAAGCCGAAAGGCTATATGTGAGCCGTAAGGCTATTCGTATGCACTGTCATATCAACAGTCCCTGAGTCGCTAATAACGGTTCGAGTTAGGACGGTGTGCCTTCCCGGCGGTAAAAGGGGATGAGGATGGAGTGTGATTGTGTGTTGCTAATATGTGATGATTTGTTTACATGCTATGTGATTATGTGTGAAATGAATGATTTATTACTACTGGGATTCTTTAGAATCTCACTCTTTCCAAATGACTAACCTTTTCAGACAGGGCGAGTGGCTCGAAAGGGAAACGGACAATCAGGAGTAGTTAGAATTACTCAGAAACTTTAGTGGTTGTTGGTTATCTATTTTGGTTTGGGATTACTATATGTACATAAGATGTAAATGTTAAATTTTGGAATATGTAATCCCCATTTTGGGAACTTTAAACCCATGTTGTAACCCCCTGTCTTAAATAGCGTAATTATAATTCGATATTACGTAATTAAATTGGTTTAGAGACCGTCGAATAGTTCAAAACTCATTTAGAACTCCCTGTGAAGTAGGGACTTTATAAAATTTTCAAAACTTCTTTCCTATTCCGGTCTCAAGTTCAATTATCGAATATAATCACCTGTGCAGTTAATTCACATTCATTCATATCAGAATATCTAATAGCAATCCCGGCAACCCCCGGGTTCCATTCATACACAAAAAGGGTTTGCAACCTCCATATAGGGGACTACACAACTACGTTCAACTATTCTTTACAACCAACATAATATATAGACACCCTGTCCAACAGGTTTAACCAACATAACCAAAATAAATGTCCCTACAGGATTCTAACCGCTCCGGGTCGTACGCTTCTCCTTAGAGCCACTCGCCCTGTCTGAAAGGTTAGTTAAAGGAAAGAATGAGATTCAAGAGAATCCCAGTAGTAACAAAACATTTATACCACACATAAGCACACAGCATGTAAGCAAATCATCATACAGCAGCAGCACCACAAATCACACTCCACCCTCATCCCCTTTCTCCGCCGGGAAGGCACACCGCCTAACCCGAACCGTTGTTAGCTACTCAGGGACTATTGGCGTGGCAGTGCATACATATAGCCTTATAGCCCATACAGCTATTCGGCTTTCACAAATGGCCCGTCGGCCTCCACAAATAGCCTTTCGGCTCACATAATCACATATATCACACCTCATCCTCATCCCCTTTCTCCGCCGGGAAGGCACACCGTCCTAACCCGAACCGTTGTTAGCTACTCAGGGACTATTGGAATGACAGTGCTAACACAAATCCACAGATGTCGCAGCATACGAATTCATTACAAATCAACGATATAACACACATACAATGCATCATATATGGTACAAAAGAAAAGTCACTACCTCGTTCCTTTCTGACGTTCGCTGGCGTAGTTGGCTCACGAGGGCGGCAAATATCAAATCCTACAATTCCAAATGCACTATTTAGACACTTCCATAGTGTTACTTAGGGTTATATGAGTCTATAATGAAAATTTACAAAAATACCCCCGGGGACCCGGCCTGGGCCCGCCATACCCGGACCGGTTGCACTTTTCTCGAAATTCTAATCTGGGCTATCCTAACATATTTCCTCCCAAGGAATCCATTTCCGGACTCGGAATTATCAAATTCAATGTAAAATTACAAATTTACCCTTGGCAGCCCCACTTTAAGGGTTTTAGGGGCGTTTTCGTAATTATGCTTTTTCGGCCTTTTCTGAAAAAGTGACCAACTGTAACCCCACCTAATTTTCGCCTCTGAACTCAATGGAACCATCAAATCATTGAAAATCCAACTCTAAGACCCATTTCTAGGGCTGGCCGAAATTTATGAGTTCTTCGGGGAAAATCGGGGTTTTACGATTTCGGCTCCGTAAACGCGTTCCTTTCTACTCCTAACCACTTTATTAACCATTACATTAGGTTACAACTAACATTAAGACCCAATTTGGGCAGCATAACCCCTAGGCCATATCATTTCCAAACTTTAAAACCAATGGCAATCCGGCGAAATTTCACCGATTAAATTGCCCACAGCAGCCAGAATAAGCAATATACGAAAGTTTGGAAGTTACCTCAAGCTCCCACTAGCTTTTCCCAAATTTGGCTAAACCCTAGCCTCTTTGAAACACCAAAGTTTGAGCTTCACAACCTTAAAGAATAAAGAGGAGTAGCTTAGAGTCGAAGTTATACGCGTTAGGAGCTAGATCGTCGGAGAAATCGGCTTACCTTGCGAGATTTCTTCCTCTTTTTCTCTCCTTTCTCCAAGCTCTCTCTCACGTTTGTGCTGCTGGAAAAGACGACGGGAAATGGCTGATCAAGATGATGGAATTGCTTTTAATTCCATGTTGATGTCACCTTACCACATGATGATGTCATAATTTCTAATTTCACATTTTCGGATTTTCTGGCAGATTTTCTGCCCAACTTTGAAAAATCATAACTAATTCTAGAAAAATCAAAATGAGGTGATTCCAAAGCCAAATGAAAGATATTTAAGTCCTCTTCATAGGAAAAATATTGGCCATTACTGAAAATCACCACAAAATTCCCAGAATTTCAATCTTTGCATACTGTTCCAGAAAATAATTAATTCCGCTGGGCAAACTTCAAAAATCCAAAACTCTTAGGTCACAAATCAAAATGATACAAATTATATGTTCATTTTGAAGCTTGACATGTGAACTTTAATACTGGAAAATTTCAGAATTTTTAGACACCATTTGCCTATTTAAAACGTCCATACAAATTGGCTGCCCTGTACAGAGTTTCAATGGACAGAGTTTTCAACTTTTGCACGATTGTTCCCAATAGTTCCAATTTCACAATAAACACTCTCCCCACACGAATTTTCACAGGAAAGCCATTGGAATCATTAAAATATCCAAATTCCTATCACACATTCTCCAAAAGTGTTTATTCAACAATAATTATATCCACTTTTAAAGTCATTAGCCCTTAATCGCTTTTTTTGGGATATTACACATGTTGTATATATACAAGTAACCCAGGGTTTGCCGGGATTTCAGTTACGCACTCTAATGTTTATTAATGTGATTTAGTTTCTCAAGTAATTATATTCGAATGTGAATGTGAGATCAGGATGAATTATGATTTTGAACCGTTTTTCCGGAAACCCCATCTCTTAGTTGAGGGATTGTAATTTATTACTTTGTCTTATTGGTCTCTATTTCACTTAAATTTCGTAGTCCGGATATAATTACGGTGAGGGAGTTACACCCTATCTCCAGCCTTTTCTCCTCGATTTGCGTGCCAGCAACTCAAGCTCTCAACTTGGTCCTACAATTCCAAATATACCATTTAGACACTTACATAGTATTTCTAGGGATTAAATGAGTTTATATTGAAAAATTACTAAATTGCCCCTGGGGGCTCGGCCCGGCCCCGCCGTACTCGGTATGACTGTACTTTTCTCGAAATTCTAACCTAGGCTATCCTGACATATTTTTGTCCAAGTAATCCATTTCTGGACTCGAAATTATCAAATTCACAGCCAAATTATGAAATTGCTCTTGGCAGCCCTTATTTCAGTGTTTCATGGGCGTTTTCATAATTATTCTTTTTCGGCCTTTTCCGAAAAAGTGCCCAACTGTAACCCCACCTAATTTTTGCTCATGAACTCAATGGAGCCATAAAATCATTGAAAATCCAACTCTAACCCCTCCAAACTAGCCTTGGCCAAAATTCTCAGTTCCTCAGGAAAAATTGGGGTATTCCTGTTTCGTCTCCGCAGACGTGTTTCTTTTTACTCCTAACCACTTTATTAACTATTACATTAGGTTACAACTACCATTTGAACCAAAATTGGGCAGCATAAACCTTAGGCAACTCAATTTCCAAAATTTAAAACCAAAGACAATCCGGCGAAATTTCACTGATTAAATTGTCCACAGCAGCCAGAATAGTAGATATACAAGAGTTTGGAAGTTACCTCAAGCTCCCTCTGGCTTTTTCTTTTCCTGGCTCAAACCCTAACCTTCCCAACTCCAAAAATCTTGCTTCAAACACCTCAAACAACATAGAAGATAAGCTTAGGAGAAGGATTATACACGTTAGGTACGAATTCACCAAAGAAATCAACCTATCTCGTGAGTTTTCTCCTGTCCTTCTCTCTCTAAAAAACACAACTTCGTCTCTCTATTTTTCTGAAATGGCATCAGTTTTGGGCTGAAGAGGAGGAGGAAGATGATATATCATATGGTATTTACTTATTAATTTAATTTCCCAATTTTCGGATTTTTTACAAAATTCTGGCAGATTTCTGCCCAAATTTTGAAAAATCATAACTAATTCTAGAAATATCGAATTGAAGTGATTCCAAAGGCTATGGAACCCTTATTAAGTCTAGTTTCAAGGAAAAATATAGCCTTTTACTAGCTGGAAGCGCACAATCCCCAGAATTTCAATCTTTGCATGCTGTTTCAGAAACTTCACAGTTTTTCTGTGATGACTTCAAAAATTTATAACTGTTTGTATATAGCTCTAATTGATTTATATGACCTATCAAATTAAAGCTCAGGATGTCTACTTTCACCCTGTAAAATTTCATAATTTTTACTCATCATTTGGTCATAAAAAATCACATGACAAGCTTACTTCCTTACAGGCGATTTCACTGGAAACATAATCACTTTCTTCAAAATTCACCATTTTATTTTCTTTAATGCCCCAAAGATATAAGAGACATTAGAGAATAGATTTGGAACATATACTAAATTGGGGCTTAGTAGTCCACTTAATTTCGGTTTATTCTCTAGCCTCAAATCTCAAAATTCGGGATATTACAAAGCATGCTTGCAATGTCTTTCAATACAAGATTTAAAGAATGAGGAGCACAATGGGACTAATAGATATTTCTATATTTCTCCTTGATCAACCTTCCGCATGTCACATAGTTGGCAACATTGTCAGTCACTACATGAACAATATTCTTCCGACCAATCCATTCAATCACTTCAGAAAACAACGAGAATAAAGTTGTAGCATCTTTGACTAAATCTGATGCATCAATAGACTTAACAAACACCATACGTGTCAAGAATAAACTAAGAAGTTTATCAGAGTCCGTTGTCTTACATCAGTTCATCCATCCGCCATAAGTAGAGCTGGGAATCAGGGCCGGCCCTGGCCCGTCAGGGTTGGCCCTAAAGGGCTCGGGGTCAGAAAAATTACAGTTTTTCAAGGCCCGGCCCGAGAGCATCAGGGCCAGGGCCGGCCCGCAGGGCCAGGAAATCATTTTCACAATATTTAACTATTGTTCTTACGTATTTTCCCCAGAGAGATATAATTAGTAAATAACAGCGATTAAAGTTTTAATTTAATACATAAATGTTGTCAACATTAAGGTTTAAATAACACGTCTCTTGTAACAAACAAACACAGTTACTAATATATAATCAAAGGTAAAATCATGTCCATAAATAACTCACACAAAGGCTAAAGTATAAGAAGGTAAGAAGCTAAATACTCTAACCTCTAAACAACATGAGTATGACGACTATCATTTTCACCTTCTTCGCCACTATCATCAATTTCAAGGACATTTGATTGTGTTTCACTTTGAGCAGTAGGTTCAAGTAGTCAAATAATCACAACCTCCATCAAAAATCATACTTTATCAGGAAGAATAGTATATAATATGATTTTAGTCTAAATAGGCAGAATAATATACTCAAAAATCATACTCTATACAATATGAAGACAAAGTGACATATTGATTCAATAAGGTAATTCAAAAATGTAACATGATTCCTTTTCAAGTAAAAATAATAAAAAATAAACGGGCCTTGGGCCGGCCCTTTTAAGCCCGAGGCCCTACAGGGCCGGCCCTTTTAGGCCCGACTTCCTTTTGAGGCTATAATTTACAAGCTCGGCCCTTGAAGGGCCAGGGCCTAAAAGGGCCGGCCCCGTTTTCCCGGCTCTAGCCATAAGTGTGCAGCCATTATCTTTTCATTTAGCTTTACGACCATTAATGAGTAACTGGCATTCCATTTTCCATTCTCTTAGTAAGTTGGTTTTAAAATCATAAGAACTAGGGGCTTTAAATAAGGAGCAACATAGAAGTGACTTCATAGTATCAAGTTCCAAGTCATGAGCAATGCAGAAGCAACTTTATAGTATCAAGTTCACAAAAGCAAGAGAATAATACAAAACATGGTCCATCTTCAAGGAAAATCATAAGCCCAATATTTGAGAGAAATCAATAATCACAATCCAATATGATCCACCGATTGACTTTACCTTTTCAATAATATTTTAATGCAATAATTGTCGTAAGAGAAGCATAAATCAAGAGACCATAAATCGCGACGGAAAACACATGAGCAACTTCACAGTCACAAATCGTAAGTTCAACTATAAACGATGACAGATAGCAAAACACGTAAATGACTGAGAAAGTAAAGATTGAAGAGGTCCGACCCTATTGCAGCTCAAGAGCCTTAGCAATTTTGCCTCTCGTAGTCACATGTTTGAAAGCCTTTGCAACTTTGCTCGCCTCGCTCTCACAGGTGCAGCTTGCCGTCGACGCTCATGGCTCACCTTCGTCACTTGCCATCGACTTCAATGTCGTCAATTAACCATTGCAGAGATGAGACACGATAGAAAGAGAGTCTCTGCTAGGGCACGATTTTGGATTCCAAAGCCCTTTGATCCTCTTTCAGTGAAGACAAAGTGAGGACTCGAGGAAAGAGATTGGGAGTTGGATATTTGACTCGGGTCAACCTGCTTTGATGCGACTTTCAAATTTCCCCCCTCTGAACTATCTCAAAACAATGTCGTTTTGGGACATTTCCCAAAAAAAAAAAAAAGGTAACTCGGTTAGGGGGTTGCTCGAGTCAACTTGAAATTGACCGAGTCGACCTTCCCGAGTCAATTGATCAACTAGAGTGGACTGGGGTTCACTTGACCGATTTTCTGATCCAATCCGGTTTTTCATGCATTGGAAGAGACAAAGGCAGCCTGATCTTTTTTTTTTTTTTCGTGGACGGAAGAGGCAGAGCCTGCTCATGATATCATAATATCATAATCCAATCTACTTCCCGGGAAATCGAAACTTACAAGGAGAACTCATGATCAGTCAAACCGTCGCTGCAGCTACGTTACTCGCCATAGTCGCTTCTTATCTCTGTCTTTTCATTACTCCACCTTCAAAATCAACTTATCATTCCCTCTTCATATCCGATTCCCTCGCCGATAATGCCTCCATATACCGCCACCTCCGCACTCTCACGCGCCGCCCTCATACAGCCGGCTCTGAAGCCAACTCCGAGGCCGCAGCTTATGTTCTTTCAGTTCTCACCTCCTCTGATATTCCATCCCACATAGCTTCCTATAAGGTTTCCCTCACATACCCTCTTTCTCGATCCTTATTGCTGATAAACCCACCTCCTAAACCACCTACTAGCTTCACTCTACGGCAAGAAACCTACGACGGCGATCCTTATGCCGATGTGGAAGACGAGCTCCTACCAACATTCCATGCTTATGCTAAGTCTGGCACTGTAATTGGTCCTGTGGTTTACGTCAACTATGGGCGCGTGGAGGACTATTTGAAGTTGAAAGAAATCGGGGTGAATGTTTCAGGTACTGTGGTATTGGCACGACATGGGGAAATTTACAGAGGGGATATTGTGAAAATTGCTTATAAGGAAGGAGCTATTGGGGCGGTGATATATTCAGACCGGAAGGATTACGGCGGCGCCGGCGAGGCACGCTGGTTCCCTGACGGTAGGTGGCTTCCGCCGAGTGGTGTTCAGGTGGGAACGGTGTATAACGGATTGGGTGATCCTACCACTCCTGGTTGGGCGAGTAGAGATGAAGATGACGATGAGTGTGAGAGGCTATCAAAGGACGAAGTTGAGAAAGCAGGAGATGTTTATCTTTTACCTTCTTTTCCAGTTTCAGCAGCAGATGGTGAAGAGATATTGAGGTCAATTGGTGGTCCAGTAGCAGATGAAGATTGGCAAGGAGACAAAGGCGCACCTACGTACAGGGTTGGACCTGGTCCAGGAATTCTCAATCTCAGTTACACAGTAAGTATATATCTAGTTTAAAGTTTATGCAAGATCACTACTTCATAAACCATGCCATATCAATGCAATATCAATTATGTGATTGTGAAAATGTCACAGAAAATGTTAAAGAATGTCCTTTACTGAATTGGTAGCTCACTTTTTGGTATTTAGGGGGAGCAGATATTAGCCAAGATTGAGAATGTTATTGGTGCGATTAAAGGAGCAGAAGAACCTGATCGGTGCGTAAGAATTCCTCTATCTATAAGTTAGCATAAAGATAATCATGACTAGGCAATCATTTGCGTTCAACAGGCAATTACTTAGACTGTTGCTGCTCTCTGTAGATTTGTTATCCTCGGTAACCATAGGGATGCATGGTCATTTGGAGCTGTTGATCCCAATAGTGGTACTGCAACACTACTTGAGGTATAGATGGCTGTATAGCTATGGATTTACTTAAATTTAAAGGGTATTGATTTTCTTTTACTTGACCCAGGTAACATTGGTTGTGTAGTATCATTGTTTAGTCCTTGAAGGGTGGAGCTTTAAAAAAAAAAGGTTTCAAGCTACTGAGTGTTTAATAGAACCCTGTGGAACAATAACTGTGAAGTACATAAATACGGCAGTAAAAGTGAATGTGAAGGCGAAATTCTGAGGCTTTTATGTTAATACTCAAAAGAAGCTGAATCAACGTTACCGGGACAATTGCTGATTCTGTTCAATACCCTATTCCCCAATACAACCTGTACAGAATAATAGAACAAAAGTTTCTGCAACAAAAGTTTCTGAAATCCCTCTCCCCCTTCGCATAAAGGATGATCTAAAACCCAAAACACAGTCATTACCCCTACTGTCTAGCACCATTTTAGCCTTATGGTTGTGAAACTTGGGATAAACCTCTAGACCACTGGTTTTAGTACTCTCTAAATCACTTGCCTTCCAAGATTGTCTGCCATAGGTCCTCCAAAATGATGTCCAATTCTTTAGGGAACCACTGGCTCTATCAGTATTGATAGCATTACTTTGTGAAAATTATCTGGCATTTGGAAGTACCATTAGCAATTTGAGCGCTTTAGGTACTAATGGTGGGAGGCTCTCCTAAAATGATTTTTTTCATTAACAAGACTCAAATTTGAAACTATGCTTTATATTGAGTTTCTTTTACCTGATAAGTATTATTTTTTGTGTAGGATCACTGTTTAGTTCTTGAAAGATGGAATTTAAAAAAAAAAAAACAGAAGAAAATTTAAGCTACTGAGTGATAAAACCCTGCTGATCAATAAGTATAAACCTTGGGATAAACCTCTAGACCACTGGTTTTAGGTGTCTCTAAATCACTTCCATTCCTAGATTGTCTGCCGTAGGTCTTACAGAATGATGTCCAATTCTTTAGGGAATCTGATGGAACAAACTCAAGCAAAATAGTATTATTCAATGAAAGAAGCTCCTCCAGAGTGTAAGTCATATGGAGGTACATCCTAAGCAAAGAAAAACACTCCTCATTGTGCATTCGAGAGGCACAGACACTCTCCTAATTCTATCTCACTCCTTCGGTACCCTCGCCCATAAACAAGCCCATCATTATATGCTCCAGCTTTCTCAATAACCGTCACTCTAAGAAAATACCAGAAACACCCCACACTCACATGTTCTGCACATCACCTATACTCCATCTTTGGGCTTGAGGCCCAATTCCAATAGAATCACTGGCTCTATTGGTGTTGAAGGTAGTTATTAATATATATATATATATATATATATATTTGGGTGATATTGATCCTTGTACGATGCAGATTGCTCAACGATTTGGAAAGCTTCAGAAAAGAGGCTGGAAACCTAGAAGAACGATTATCTTATGTAACTGGGATGCAGAGGAATATGGCCTTGTATTTTTCTTTCTCTCTGCTTCTGTTTACTTAAATAGAGCAAAAGTTTGATTTCTTCGCTCCCTCCAGATCGGATCTACTGAATGGGTAGAAGAGAATAGAGAAATTCTTGCTTCAAGAGCGGTTGCTTACCTGAACGCTGACTCTGCAGTAAAGGGTCCTGGGTTCTATGCCCGTGCTACACCACAGCTTGATGAATTAATCAAACGAGCTACTCAGCAGGTATTGCAAAACTAATCAGAACAAGTGTATAAATGAGGTTAATGATTCATTTCAGGGGTCTATTTCTTTCCTGGTTGCTGCTAACCCTTGCTTTTCAATATTGACATTGATTCTTTTGAAGGTCAAGGACCCAGATAACTCTGCATTGACTATCTATGAATCCTGGGCTGGTTCTAGTGGTTCTCCTATGGTAGACAAATTGCAGTTGTTTACATTTCCATATTTAAGTTAATAATGATTAAGGTTTCGCATACAATATTTTCCCTATTGTAAGCTTCACATTGGCTATGAGAAGAAATCACTTCATTTCTAATTTCAACAAACTAGGGAGTGATATGCGAGGATTAAATGTTGGTATATCTGTATAATATCAATATCGTTGCTCATGAACAACTTGTTGCTGCATGAAAAGTTTGGAAGATTAGGAGGTGGAGGGTCAGATTATGCAGCTTTTGTGCAGCATGTGGGAATTCCATCAACTGACGTGTCTTTTGGAAAAGGTAAAGGTCCAAATTGATTCATTAATAATTCTGTTTATTGCCCTGATGTAGGATAGGCAATAGGATCCTTTATATTGTAGATTCACTTTTTCTATTGAAAAAAACATTGGAAAAATCTCAAAAGGTATTTCTTCAAGTATTTTTCTGTTCCCCAGTATTGAAAGAAGTTGCTATTTTTTTGTTCAAATATTTGTTTCTGAAGAACCAACTCAAACTAAAACATGTAGGCATGCTTTTTAGGAATTTATGATGAAAACATGTAATATCCCTAGAACAACAGCATAGACACCTAAGGAAAGGAAGGGAATTGGGGAAAATCCTTTGTTTTTCTAGAAAAGGGAATTTTGTTTCTGAGTCCAACCTATATTTACATCTTGGTCATGTCTTATTTGTAGAACATGGATGTTTCAAACCTTTTATTGCAAACTACTACCTTCGGTCCTAAATATAAGATAAAGTTGACTTTTTTTTTGGAGAGATTAAGGAAGCTAAATAAGTTACTTAATCATATCATGTGTTATGTATCCTTAGATTATGTATTAATTTATTAATTATTAATTAAACTAATTAGTTTGAAGAAAAAAATAAAAATATAAATACTATAAAGTAATTTAATTAGCTTCCTTAATTTCTCCAAAAAGGCCAATTTTATCTTATAATTAGGATCGGAGGGAGTAGTACATAGCATGCATGTTAACAGTGGACTACTTCAAGAACTAGATATATTGGATGGGTATCATTTAGTGTTGATTCAAGGGTTAAGGTACAAGAATATTGATGAGCTTTTACCAAAAGTGCGTCCAACATCATATACTTTTCGAATGTGCAAAAATATCAATAAACATTCAAGATTGGAGAAAAAATTCTAGAATCATTAAATATAACCTAACATCATTACATACGCATATGCAAAAATAGCGTGGGCCACAGCACAAAAAGTAATGGTGTTAAATTATATTTAACGGTCTCAGCATTTTTTTCTCTCATTTTGAATGTTCTTGGGTATTTTCGCACTTCCAAAAAGCATATAGTGCCGGACACATTTTGGATTAAAGCTCATGGGTATTTTTACACTTTAACCCTTGATTCAATTGTAAAATATCATCATAACTACTTCAACTTAAAGGCCTGAGACGGGCAGATGCTACCGAATCATTAGAGACTTTAAAATATTGCTTTAGAAAATGCTTCATGTCTATGTATTCCTCATCCTTTTATATATGTCAATCATTTATTGCCTTTACCTTATGGTTGGCATCATGATCTGAAAATTCTATCAGGTTAATTAGATGTGGATCACTTTTTTGTTTTTGGTTTTTGAAGACTTGAACTTGATTCAAATCATTTGCAGATTACCCAGTTTACCACTCTTTGTATGATAATTTTATCTGGATGGAGAAATTCGGTGACCCTAAGTTTCAAAGGCATGTAGCAGGTTGGTCCTATGAGCTTCTTTTACAAGATCTGATAAATAAGCCTTAAATCTCCTTACTTGATTCATATGCTCATAACCAGTCAATAACTGCATAAGTTATGGAAATTACCAGTGGCAAGTGTTTGGGGTCTAGTGGCTCTGTGGCTAGCCGATGAGGAGTTGTTGCCTTTTGACTATCTATCGTATGCTAAGGAACTCCAGGTATATGTACATATTATGCTGAGGAATGAGCCGTACTAATCATGATTTGTGAATAGCCCAACTAGATTTTACATTTGGTATTGATTGAGTGCTCGTTTGGAACAGCGATTGGAATGCTTAAAAGCAGCTTTTCAATCATGATTTATGGTATACGAGGTAAGTATGTGAAAGGATTTTTGTCTCGATTTATGTGAAAAGCAGCTTATAAGCAATCTCAACGCTATAAGAAACATTAACGTTGATTCATTGGTAGTTTATTCATTTCATTTGTATGTCTCATGGTAGGAGCATTCCCAATTTCTCACTAAGTTAATGATTAAAATATCATAAACTTAAATGGCAGATTAGCACAAAGAATCTGGAAAGTGAGATTTCAAACAAAGACATAAGTTTGTCTCCCATATTCAAGTCCGTCAGAGAACTTGAGAAAGCAGCAAAGGAGATAGAATACCAGAGAAAGGTAATTCTGAGTATCTGTAGACCACCATTTTTATAAAAATAAGTATTACCCATGGTCCTTAATATAAAAGCTAAATAACTAATATGGGTATAATAATGAATTTAGTTTAGTCATTTGTAAAAAAAAAACGCGTATTGGTTTTCCTAAAATACTATTTCCAATAACATGTATTATTACTACCCTTGATAGAAACCCTTACTATATGCAATCAATAGAGATACTTTAAAAAAAATTATAAATTTAATAGAAAAAGTGGATTGAGATTTATATTTAGATCCAAAGTAAACAAACACCTTGTCTACTTCTATATAAAAGGACCAGTGGTTGTAGCATTTTTTGTCATTTTTACTTTGAAGAATTTTCTTTTCTCAAATTGATAAGTGATTCTTCAAGGCAATAGAAGAAAGTAGAGGTTGGATACGAAGAGCATGGAAGAATGACCAGTTGACAGTGAGAGAGCTCAATGATAGACTGATGATGGCTGAGCGTGCCTTTACTGACAGGGATGGGCTCTTTGGAATGACATGGTATAAGCATTTGGTAAGAAGTCAATTTCAAGACCACCTTGCTCTTCATTCTTTTGGCATTATCATCTCTTAAGGAAAATACATTGCACAAATATTTCTAAGGAATGAATTGTATTACTCCCTCTAGTCCTTAATATGAGACATATTTACCTAATTTGATTGGATTAACGAAATTGGTTAAGTTAGTTAATATGAAATGTATTTTCTAAAACACTCAATCACCTTTTTTAATTCCATCATTCCCTCTACTCCTTGATTATTGTTGAGGAAGCATCAACTGGGGTAAATTAGAAAAAAGATTGACAAATATGAAAACTTTGTCTTATACTTAGGACCAAGATCAACTCCCCAAATATGTTTTATATTAAGGATCGGATTATATTGCTCACTTGTCATTGAGGCCTTTACATTATTAGTTCCATTCCTTAGGACCTCATAGTAATTCTACCTTTTATATTTTATGTCAATATTAATAATCTTGATATTGATAGTGATGTTAATTTTTAGTCGTTGTATGGCATTTTTCATATGAAGTTGTTGATAAAATGATGAACACATTAAATCATCAAGCTTCCACTTTCCAGATCTATGGACCATCTAAACACAATGACTATGGATCACAGTCCTTCCCTGGGATAGATGATGCTGTAAGCATGGCGAAAGAACTGAAGACTGAGGAATCATGGAATCGAGTGCAGCATGAAGTTTGGAGAGTATCAAGGGTCATCAGACAAGCCTCCTTAGTACTAAATGGTCAACCAACATGAATAGTATTTACTGGTATATGTCCACTTGATCTTTCTTTTGTGTTTTTTCCCCAAGTTCTGGTAGATTAAGTAGTCTGTTAGAATGTGTGAATTTCTGTTTAATTTCTCTTGCAACAGCATAGTGGAAGAATGTGACCAAATCAAGCACAGCCACTCTTGTCTAGCCTGTGTTATAATTTTAAATGGGAGAGGACAATTGGGCTTTGTTTGCATCATTTATCATAAAACAAAGGGTAACATACCATTGGACCTTGCGGGGCTAATATAACCGATAAATAAAATCACACTTTGCTGACTACTTTCTATCGCTAATATAATATTGGAAAAATTACACTAAAGTCCCAAGAAATATAGGAAATGAAAAAAATAATCCTTTAAAATTATTAAATAAAAAAATGGTTCCATTGACCATTCCATGAGCAGATCATTAACAACTTTACGAGCAGGCATTGATAACTTCATAGGATCATTTTTTTATTTTGTAATTTTAAGGGATCATTTTTTTCATTTCCAAATAAAATAATGTGCATTGAATCGGGACTCACCAAGATCAAGGCATGTTTAAAACTTGTGCTCATAGAGGTACTCACTCATAAAGGTGCTCATAGAAGTTATAAACAGAGAACACAAAGCCCAGATGTGGAAACGACCTTGGTGAGCAACTGAGCACTTTTTGAGTCCTGAGCATACCCTAACCTTAGTATGTCCCTTGATCCAATACATAAATTTTTTTTGTATAAAAAAAGATAGAATATAAATAATAAATACTTTCTCTGGTAATTTAATATAAAACTCACTTTGAGGGAAAAGAAAGAAAGAACTACAAGGTGAACGTTATATTAACAGCAGAAAGTAGTAGGACACCATCGAGCACTTGATTCAACTGACAACAGAGGTCTCGAGTTCGAGCTTTAGGAATATAGTAGGATACCAGATGCTCCATATAAAAAAAAAAAAAAAAAGTAGAACAAATGTGATTTTATTTATTGGACATATTAAACCCGCAAGGCCCAATGATGTGTTAAGTTTCCTGATAAATGATGCAAACAAAGCCCAATTGTCCTCTCCCTTTCGCTATTTAGCTGAAGTCTCACTACTAGCCACATGAAGGGTCCTTATACTATGCCCATCCAAAAGATGAGCACAACATGCTCATCCCTTCAATTTTGGGGTGAGGGCTGTTTTTTTTATTTTTTTTATATATTATTATTTACTTGGATTAAATTGCATACTGCACTCTGAAATATTTTTATTATTTGGTATCTCAAATTAATTAATTTCTAATTCTGCATTCAAAAATATTTTTCCTACAACACCAGTAACCCGAAATATTTTTTTAATAATAGCACCCAATATTTGAAATATTTTTTTGACACTTTATATTTTAAGCTAATTAACTTTTTGTATATGGAGTATTTTTTCAAAAATAAAAATAAAAATAAAAAACCCCCCCAAAATTGGGGGATGAGCATTACATGCTCATCTTTGGGATGAGCATGGAACGTGGATTCCCACATGAACCTATGGCTATTGTGAGAAGATATGCTAAATTGGTTTTAGTTATTATCATCGAATTTGTTGAATAGAACTTCTTTGGTTCTTGAAAAAGCAGGCAATAAGCGAAGGCAAAAAAAACAAAAACAAGAAGCAAGCAAGCAAGCAATAAGTATTACATTACTTTTAAACCTTTAAAAAACACAGTCAAAGCACAGATTTTACGATGGAGATGACCGTTGGTAGCTGATATAGCTATAAACGGCTTGCTCAAGGACACTGTAATCGAGCTTACGGTTTATGGAAATGTGATTCCTCTGTTTCTACTCTCTCTCTCTCTCTCTCTCGTATCTCTTTCTCTGTATCTTCCCTCCCTGTGTCTCTTCCCTGTCTATATCTTCCTCCCTCCCTTTCTCTTTCCATTCAAAACAGCTCATTCAAAATTCCAAAGACACAACATTATATGTACAGAAATGAATTGTGTGTGTGTGTGTGTGAGAGAGAGAGAGAGAGAGATATTCTGCTTAAGTCTACAATTACATCATCAAACTACATCAAACCAGTTGCTCCAACCTTAATAGGTGCTTCAGGAAGACACTGGTCAAACTCTAAAGGCACTATATTCTATGTATCTTGTAGTTCACTGGCTATACTCATGTACTATCAGCATTCTGTCTGTAGATTGATGGCTGTATGGAAAATCTCAAGACAAATTTTTAATATCATTTTTAATAGTACCTCCTTTCATAGTGCAAGCAAGATATTGTATTAAGGATTGAAGACAGTAGCTTTTTCGAATCAAGTATACTTCAATACTTGTTCACTCTAAGTCTACCTCATTTTATATTTCTTAGAGTGAGTCAATTCTACCTCAAATGAGAATATTTGATTCATTAATTCCTACCACTAGCAAAATATACTTGTTGTGGACCAAGATGTTTTGACAAGTAATAGTGGAAACTTAATTGATCAATTCCTTGCTCAGCTATGTGAAGGAAAATGTTACTACATTACCAATTGCAAATTAGGAGTCCGAACAATGGGGTTATAAAATTTTTATAAGTTGAATTTTTTAAAAAAAAATAGAGAAGTGGGGTTACAAAATTTTTAAAAAGAGAATATGTAAGATTAAAAGGTACAAAAAATTAATCAAAAACTTCCAACCCTAATTCTCTAATTTTATTAAATCTAGCTCCAAAAATATTTTTTCTCGACAACAAGTGGTATGAAACCCCATGACTTCCATTCCATGGGGTGCCAATTATAATTATTTTATTATTATTATAAATAAGGACGAGAAGTGAAAACGTTTCGTTTTTTAATTTCTAAGTGAGAGCATTTCTGTTGCGAGATGACTTCCATTTGAGAGAGACAATACAATCATACATAACTGGGGAAACGCATCGCAGAATGTGAAGCAACCAAATAGAGTCATTCCTTAATGCATAAGGAGCTTTCCGCATGTGGATTTTTTTCCTATCAAAGACCATGCCTAGTGTGTTTCCTTTCTAGTGTGTGTTTCCTATTTCGTGTTTCTCTTTACTGTGTTGTGCAGGTTCTTTTCTTAGGACTCTTGAGTGTTAAGACTTCACTTCTTCATATCAACAATATTTGCCCATTCGAATGTGCCAACCACTATATAATTAATAATATTATTATGATTCATGATTATGCCGCTATTCATTATGTGCAATATACCTCTCTGATGGAAATATATTGTAGAAATCCTAAAAGAGAGAGTAGCAGCAGAAGATTTAATGAAATACCTCCAGTCATAGTGATTCTACTTATATCTCACAATCTGGAAATTGTAGAAAATAAGAAAGAATTAGAATCCGAATATAATAGGTGAAGGCTTCTTCTAACGGGAAGATGAGGCACAATGATGGTCTGTAAATATCCATCACCCATCAGGGAACCCCTAAGGAGTAAGTAAGTGGGTTTTCCACATTCAACGTACTGCTCCAAGACCTAACCTAGACTATTTATAACCTCTGATCAAAACTTGTAACAGCTTTACCAGTGAGTTAGGTGACCCTAAACCAAATTTATTCAAATCACTTTGTGGGACATAATCAAGAGATATTTTATCCAAAATATATTAAATTGATAATATTTAAAGCAATATGTTAATATTTAGAATATTTTCATAATATCTAGAATATTCATTTGATCAAAATAAACAACAAGTATATCCTTTATATGATCAAAGAATAAAAATATATCTAGATATAATCTGAATAAAAATATTATCATTCTAATAAAATATTTAACATTCTCCCACTTGGCTCGCAACCTAACGTCATTTGGTGAGTATGGTTCATTTGAGCAATACTATAGGAATTATGGTGATAAGTCCTCTTTAATCGAGAATTACCTTCCATCCATCATAAGTGGTATCCTTACTTACTGGTCAAAACTTAATGAATAAATTCAGAATGTTTATTCAATTCGAACTTAAATGTTTATTAAAATCTCATAATTTAGGTACCAATAATTGAGACAACAAACTTTAACTTGAATTTCATCACTTACTAATGTCTCATCTAGATCATCAAAATGAGATCCATCCCTAATGAGATATTTGATCCTTTTGATTTCTTTAAAAAGCATGCTCTTTATTAAAGGATCTATGATACTCTATGTGTTTATGACCTCTTGACTCTATGGTCATATAACACCCTCAATTAGTTTGGATTAATTTAATAATTTCAAAACCCTTTGATGAAATTCCATAATTGGAAATCTTGTAACTTGCCTCTAAGAATAACTAGTTAAGCAATACATGGTGGAATTAAGCAATCAATAACTATTTAGCAATCTTATACCTCTTCATGATGTAACTTGTTCAACAAATGTAAAAATGTATCATAATATCACATCTTTTATAGTTAACGCAGCTTATAAGGCTAAACAAGCGAATTATTCCACAATATATAAAACACGAAACTTAATGCATATTTGGTAATGTACCATATGACTTGTAGATTTTCAATCATTATTCAAACAAAAAAATGCTTGATAGTCCTCATAAAATTTCTTTGCAATGGTATTGTCGATTTGTGCACACTTTTAAGCAAGCCTACACCTTAGAAATTGAATTAGAAGGAATAAGATGATATTAGAGACATACGGACAATCTAAGCATATTCTCATAATAGACGTTACTCTCAACAACTACCATTATCCATAAATGTTCCAATACTTGTGATTGTAGGATACTTATGATATTCTCAAATATTTTGAAAATAAACTCTTTATGTATTCAAAAGAGTACCACACCTAACCTACTCATAACACAACTTTGAATAATGGTGACTTACAACACCTTAAGTCAAAATGTACAAGCTATAAAATGAATTATTATTTTGTATTATATATATGACTCAACTTATGCTAATCCACAGATATAATAAAACTTATGATGTTCTCAACATGATCTTGTATGTAATCACATCATGATATCTTAACTATCACTATTGTGAGATTTGCTCATGACAAAATGAACTCCTAATTTTGTTGACTAAATTCTCTTCATTATTTATGTGATCATCTCTACTAATCCATATATATATATATATATATATCTCCTTATATCCAAAATGGAAAGATACAAATGACATCCTAACTCAAGATAGACATTTAACTATCATGAAGATATGAAAGGAATTATATATAAATATATGAGGAAATACCTTACTAAACCAATTGCCTCTTCATGGAGAAGTGATAAGTAAAATATTTACATATTTATTTTTCTTTATATGATGATTTTATGGATGATATTTGAGCTCAATTTAATAAATTTGGGTGTAATTAATAAATAAATAATGATTTTGACATAAAATAGAATTTCTTGAAAAATACTAAATTAGACCATCTTTCAATTTTTAGGCATCTGGAGCTCTAGATGTCGGATTGAGATGTTCTTTATATGGATAAAAAAACTAAGAAAGAGATCTACAACTTTGATGTTAAGACCAAAATTCAGTTATATCTCTAAGGGTTTCGAATTTTGCTTGGAAGTTGAAAGCGGGAATCATCTACCATTCCACCAACCATTTTATCTACCTCTTCATCTTCCTTTTCACCTTCTACTTCATCTACCATTTCATCTTCTTTTTTCACCAACTACTTCATCTACCACATTCTATCTACTACTTCACCTATCACATGTCATCTACCACTTCATCTACCCTACTCCTTTCTGTTAGATCCCATATGTTTTGATGATAACAAAGATTGGATCAATGATATGGAAGGATTTGATAATAAACAAATGAATTTGAACAAAGTTGCAAAGCATTACTTGAAGTAAGCACTGGAAGTAATAAACAAGTTTTGTGAAGGCTCACTCGAGTAACTACTCGAGTAAGAGAAGCCATTACTCGAGTAGCCACTCGAGTAAGTAAGAAGAATTTCATCCAGTGAAGCACTGCCAAAATTTGGAAGAAGTTATTTGAGGGAGTACTCGAGTAATTTGCAAAGTTATATAGACCATTACTCGAGTAGCCACTCGAGTAACGTTATTTTCACAGGCATCACTCAAGTAGCCACTTGAGTAACCAGGTCAAAAATCTTCCAGTGACTCTCGGCTAAGAAATGCAACATCTTACTCGAGTAGCCACTCGAGTAATCAGTAAGAAAAAGCCATTACTCGAGAGACCATCCGAGTAATCTGCAAAATTATTTGAAGCATTACTCGAGTAGCCACTCAAGTAACCAGACAGCAAAGTCTCGGCCAAGAAATTAATGCAATTACTCGAGTGAGTAATCGAGTAATCTGCCGGGTTATTTGAAATCCACTCGAAGGACCACTCGAGTAAGGTATGAAGAAATATGAAGGCCACTCGAGTAACCAGATTACCACAGTCAGCACCCGAGTAAACTAATCATATAAAGACATGGCCACTCGAGTAGCCACTCAAGTAATCAGGTATTTTCAAGGTTTGCAATATATCACTCCATGTCTTACCCGAGTAATATCTAATGTAAAGTATTGATTTGCTCACTGCCCTATTTTTGACAAGTTTACTCGAGGGACCACTCAAGTAGCAAACTTGATCACTCGAGTAGTCATTCGAGTAAAGCATTCCAGAAATTAAGTTTTTCATCGAATATCTATTGATTTGTTATCTATATGATTAACTCTTCATTTCATTAGTATCTTAAGTACATTTGCATAAAAATAATGAAGAGATCATGCAAGAATAGAAAAGTCATATGAAAGTCCAAACGTTCACCTACCGCTACCTACCGCCAACGGATAGTTTTCAAATTCAAAGAATAGTCAACCTTTCCTGCGCGACTCTGACGGACAAGTCTGAATTGCTTCTAACGAACACTACAAATCATCTATATATATGGAGCATTCAAAGAAAAGAAAAATAAGACACGAACTGAGATTACACTGATCAACATATTCTTAGTGCTTTGTTTTCTTATACTCATTCATTGTAATTCAGTGATTACATATTTGCTCTGTGAGAGAGTTTTTCACTACAAACTCAATATTTGTTATTGAGATAACTTAAGGTGGTGGAACCTTAAGTTGGGGATTTGATTACAACGTGTGAGGGGGAGCGAGTGTCCAGGTGAAGGAACTTGTTGTATACTGAGGTACCAAGAATCCACTGAATTTTGAAGAATATAGTGAAACTCTCAGAGATGCTCTGAGGACTGGATGTAGGTTAAAGTGGTTGTGGCCGAACCAGTATAACTCCCGGTGTACACTTCGGTGATATTTCTCCTTGCTCTTAACTGCTTTAAATATTTTGTCAATTTTCTTATACGCAACGAAATTTCTGGGATCACCCAATTCACTCCCCTTGGGTGAAACGCTTGCACTAACACATTCTTCCCTATATATAGCCACCCTCTCCTTCACATTTCACATACCAATTCATATCCATTACTCTAATCTCTTCTCCACACATACCATTTCATTTCCATTACTCTCCTCTCTTCTCTACTTACACACCATTTCATTACTCTCATCTCTTCTCCACTTACTCCATCATCTTAGAATTAATTTTATGCATTGTATTACTTTTGCATGTCTCCATCTTGGAAGGGTTAGGATTGTATTACTTTTTGTATGCCACCTACATGGAAGGTTTTACCTCCTAAAGGGACGGTTAAATTTTTACATTTTTCATGCATCTTTTGGTTGTATATTTATGTTTGAGAATTTAATATTCAAATTTTATGCAGTATTTATGAGGATTTCATTTTAGTTTTATATAATGTCAATTTATTTTGGTTTTGTTTTTAATTTTATCATAAGCTAAATTTTCATTTTCCTAGGGTGATGACGTAGCTTACTAATAACGGATTGAATCTTAACTTATTAAATCTAGTTTTAATTTTTCCTTCATAATTGAGTTTTAATTATTATTCTTAATACTTTCATTTGATTGGTCATCTTTTGAATGATTTCAATATATATGTTGAGACTGGAAGGAGATACATGTGTGTAGACCCTATCATTAAAACCATAACTTGCATATGAAATAGGAATATATTTATATGAGTTGTGTAGTCTTATAGAGTTCCATAAATTTTAATGCATAATTAATTGCTTAAATTCATATAGGAATATATTGGATTAGCAATTAATTATAGAATTGTTTGACTTTGGAAGAGGCTAGTAATTAAATTAGGGAAACTTGACTATCAATCATATGGAATAAATTGGGTTAGAATAGATAAGTGATTCAATCCGGAATTTGGTAAGTGAAATATAATCCCTAGGACTTTTTCTTATAGTTGTTTCATATCATTTGCATTCATATTTAATTATCTTTTATTTCGTACTTTCAATCATCAACTAATCGACTAACTAAATAGGGTTAAAACTACTCATTTTAGTATTTAGTGATCAATACTCTTGGGAACGATATTCTATTCACTTATGTATTACTTGATTACGACAATGTACACTTGCACTATTAAATTAATCATTTACACTCGTAACAATAAGTTATAGCAAATAACTTTATTTGTATCACTTAATATTACATGCTAGCAACTTTACAAATAAACTTATGTTGTTGCTTATCTTATGTCTATTATGAATTAAGGCCTACATTTGGAATTTATGATCACTCTCAATATTTATGTTTTAGTCAAATTTCCTGAAATACATCATGTAATAACTATGAATTAGGGGTGTTCGGGATCGGGACGGGATCGGGAAATGCCATTCCCGATCCCCATCTTGAGAAGGTTTCGGGAATGATTTTCATTCCCAATCCCGATCCTGAAAATTTCCCGATCTCGAAAATCCGGAAATTTCGGGATCGGGATCGGGAAATTTCGGGATCGGGATCGGGAATTTCCTGATCCCGGGTTTGCTTTTTTAAAAAAAAAAATATTTATATTAAATTTTTTGTTTTGTTTCCTTAGTCTAGTATAAATATATAATTTATCTAATATCATATTGTACTAAATAAGTTTAATATAAATATATAATTAGTCCAATACATGCTTAAAGTTGTCGATTCAGCTGCAAAAAGAATAAAGACAAGAACAAAAAATTAGAATTATTTAATAAATAATAAATGAAATTAACTAAATAAACTAAAATAATAGATATTACCTTAAGGGTGTTAGGGATTTTCACATTTTATTTTACATTTGGTCTTATTTTCTTAAATATTTTTAAAAAATATACATGTGTATATATATATTTTCGGGATCGGGAAAAAGTAGGGATCGGGAAGTCCCATTCCCGATCCCGATCCCGAATTTTTCCCGATCCCGAATTTTTCGGGACAGGAAAATCCTGTCCCGATTTGCTCGGGATCGAGACGGGAAATTGATGAACACCCCTACTATGAATTGTCAAATACTAAGCACCATTGGCCTTAACTGAATCCATTGATAGATTGAAGTTCAACAAGGTGAGTCCATATAAAACCAATGTTTTACAAAATTTAGAGGTGACAATCCTCTATATGTGATCATTCTCAATGAGTTTGATCACTCCCACTAATTTTAGCATGCCTAAATAATCTGGCATTTCAAAATACTACATAAAAAATATAAAATAAAATGGACAGCTCATTTAAATTCCTGAGACTTTTTTGTATTTTCACCAAAACATGCAATCTTAGGATATTTTCCTTCCGCACTCTTTCTTTTATAAGACAATTATATGTACGAGTATATTTTAAAGGGAAAATTTCAAATAAATACCATTTGAAAATGTATAACCCTAAAAAGTCTATTAACACTTTAAAAAGACTTAGAGGTACCAAGTACCAAATTGGGTTTTTCAAGTTTTGACATATTTACCATTTTACCCCTCAAATTTTTTTTTAAAATAATAGTGGTGCCCCCGCCGGAGCACTACCGCCGGCCGGCCGCCGCCGCCCCGGTGGCCGGTCGACCAGGACCCTCGAGGGCCGGAGCTTCGGTCGCTAGTGATAGGAGCTCCGGCCGGCAGAAGTTTTTTTGGTGGGGAGGGAGTTTTTTTTTTGTGAAAAAAAGTTGTATAGAAATGGCAATGGGTGGGATCGAACGCATCCCACTCCTTTAGAAAAGAAGCATGGTGGCCCAGTGGCCACCAAAGCTTCTTTATTATATATATGCATTATTAAATATATATAATATAATTAAACGTGTAGTAGCTTTGACAAAGTCAGTAATGGATTTGACAAATTCAATAATAGAAATAACAAGATTCGTAATGGCATTGACAAAATCGTTTGCTGATGAACTTTGACTTGCATGTTTTCATCAGCATTTTTGCACAAAACGTTTTTGTCAAAACCATTACAATTCTTGTCAAAATCATTACTAAATTTGTCAATCTCATTACTAAATTTGTTAAAATCATTTTATTTATATTATGAATATTTTCATAATGGAATCTCATAATGGGATTGTCAAAACTATTACAATTCTTGTCAATCTCATTACTAAGCTTGTCAATCTCATTACTGAATTTGTTAAAATCCTTTTACTTATATTATGAATGTTTTCATAATGGAATCTCATAATGGGATTGTCAAAACTATTACAATTCTTGTCAATCTCATTACTAAATTTGTCAATCTCATTACTGAATTTGTTAAAATCCTTTTATTTATATTATAATTGTTTTCATAATGGAATCTCATAATGGGATTGTCAAAACTATTATAATTCTTGACAATCTCATTATTAAACTTGTCAATCTCATTACTGAACTTGCCAATCTCATTACTGAATTTGTTAAAATCCTTTTATTTATATTATGAATGTTTTCATAATGGAATTTCATAATGAGATTGTCAAAACCATTACAATTATTGTCAATCGCATTACTAAACTTGTCAATTTCATTACTCAACTTGTCAATCTCATTACTGAATTGGTTAAAAGCATGTTATTTATATTATAAATGTTTTCATAATGGAATCTCATAATGAAATTGTCAAAACCATTACAATTCTTGTCAATCTCATTACTAAACTTGTTAATATAAATAAAAGGATTTTAACAAATTCAATAATGAGATTGATAAGTTTAGTAATGAAATTGACAAGTTTAGTAATGAGATTGACAAGAATCGTAATAGTTTTGACAATTCCATTATGAGATTCCATTATGACAACATTCATAATATAAGTAAAAGGATTTTAACAAATTCAGTAATGAGATTGACAAGTTTAGTAATGAGATTGACAAGAATTGTAATAGTTTTGACAATCCAATTATAAGATTTCATTATGAAAATATTCATAATATAAATAAAATGATTTTAACAAATTTAGTAATGAGATTGACAAGTTTAGTAATGATTCTGACAAGAATTGTAATGGTTTTGACAAAAATGTTTTGTGCAAAAATGCTGATGAAAACATGCAAGTCAAGGTTCATCAGCAAACGATTTTGTCAATGCCATTACGAATCTTGTTATTTCCATTATTGAATTTGTCAACCCTATTACTGACTTTGTCAAAACTACTACACGTTTAATTATATTATACATATTTAATAATGCATATACATAACAAAGAAGCTTTGGTGGCCACCGCGTCACCATGCTTCTTTTCTAAAGGGGTGGGATGGGTTCGATCTCACTCTTTGCCATTTCTATACAACTTTTTTTCGAAAAAAAAAAACTCCCTCCCCACCAAAAAAACTTCCGCCGGCCGGAGCTCCGGCCGTCGGGGGTCCTGGTCGGCCGGCCACAGGGGCAACGGCGGCCGGCTAGCGGTGGTGCTCCGGCGGGGGCACCACTATTATTTTTAAAAAAAATTTGAGGGGTAAAATGGTAAATGTGTCAAAACTTGAAAAACCCAATTTAGTACTAGGTACCTCTAAGTCTTTTTAAAGTGTTAATAGACTTTTTAGGGTTATACATTTTCAAATGGTATTTATTTGAAATTTCCCTATTTTAAATCGAACTTCCAACCTTTGAGATTTTAAACAAAAATTTAAACAAAAATTTTGTTCAAATCTCATAAAAAATATATAAATGTCTTTAGTGTGTCCTTAAGAGGAAAACCGTATTATCTATTATGTTTCTTCTTGCAACAATTCTATCTGTATTAGGTGAGTCTAAGTATAAAGAAATTTTACACAAAGACTAAGTTCTAATCCACTAATGATGTACTTATCATATTACCCATCTCTTCTTATGAATTTTACTATATTAATCTGTTTATCAGATTAACTACCCAGTTTTACTTTATATACTCCAGATGTGTCTAATGACACTACTCAATTATAAAGCAAATAACCTTTGGGTATTGTGAAAGGTCAACTATAAGGAGAGATGAATTATTTCACAATTAGAACATAATCAATGACAAGTGTATATCCATTACTGCCTTAAATCAAACTTTTTAACTATAAGCACATTATTTTCTATGTGTCTATTACTTTATGGTTTTAGAGCTGGTGGCTTTATAGCCTTAATTTATAATCTCATTCTTTTTCAAGTATGAGCAAAACTTATATAAACACATTTTCAATGAATATTTAAGATCCATGCATCTACTCATAAAAAGGAGTAATGGCTCATGAGATAATAAATTAAGGATCTCTTCCACCAAATTAATGGAGGCATCTAACCCTATTATGGAGAATCACTTTATAGTCAACAATGTAACAATAATTATAAGAATTTCTAAATTTATCCTTTAGCCTATAAGCAACTATTAACCTTGTTCTATTTTTATATACCCATGATGACCAACTCTTAATTGAGATTATTTTAATGAGATAATTATATCTCATAATGTTGTCCCACTTCTTTTGCCAGTATCATTAAGTACAAGAACTTTTCTAATGTCAATTTTACCCTAATGGAAGGAGCAATATTTATCTCCTTATTGGCTCAACGATTATCTCTAATAAATTCTATCAAACTAAATAATTAAATATAAAAATCATGCTAGAAGGTCAAAATGAAAATTAATCATGCTTACAAAACAACTATAAGAGGCAAAGAAATAACCATCACAAATAAGTGTATGTTTATCAATGTAAATCATACAATTATAAATTCATATCACCAGGTCTACTTGTAGGTAAAAACATTAGCATAGCATGAATTTATCTCGAATTGATGAATCTAGAACGTAGTTATATTTTCTAATACCTATGAGCTACTTATAAAATATAATGTCATTCTATTCCACCCTAATTAAATGTATGATTATAATTATCTACCTGTGGGCAAAGATCAATTATAACTATACATTTAATACAATTGATGTTTTTAAATCTTTGTGTGATGTATTTTATTCGTTAGAGCAAAATAGAGTGTATGTATCTAGTGAGGAAGCTGTGGCTACTTCTCGATTCTACATACTCATCACAAAGACATCATATCATTTTGTATACTAATTGTACATATAATCATAATTTAATATGGTTAAACCTTATGTGATTAACTATGCATACAACATGTGCATAAGGATGTTGTAGCGATTCCTTAAACAAAATATGTACACTAATTATTAATATAAATTGCATATATATACACAGTGTTAATGTGAATCCTAATTAATTAATTTAATCCACTTCTGAAGATTGATATTATAAAGTCTATATGAGATTATTTAAGCATATTGTAAGAGGGCGCTATAGCTATTACTCTAGTATACAAGTTAATCATAAAATATCAATCATGTACACTTAAATTCTGTATATGCAAAACTTCATGGAGGACTTAACCAATTAGTTTAATCAACATAAGTGACTAAATACAATCCTCCCACTTTGATTAAATTAATATTACCCATTAAATATGGTTGATATTTTAAAACATATAAGTGATTATATACACATGCAATAAAGGATGCTGTGACTATTCCCTAAAATGCATGTAAATCAAAAATACCACCCTTGTGCATTTAAATTCCAAATATACATAAATCTTTCATGAGAATTTAATTGATTAATTTTATCAACAAGATGTTATTAAATAATCATCTTAAACAAATTCTCCCACTATTTTATACATCCAAAAATTGTTTAGAATTAATTTTAACGTAGTTCAACTTGACTATAGTGTTGCAAAATTCAAAAGGTTAAATAATTGTCCAAAATTAATTATCTATATATTTAGACAATTAAATAACATAAAAAAATGATTTTGCAAATCTTCCAGAAAGTGAAATAGCCAAATGATTTTCCTCAATTTGAACAATTCAATTTTCACATAACACAACATAATGCTAACTAGATAAATCAAAACTCCAAATACAATTTATTTAGCCCACATGAATTTTTGGAATATAAACAAGATAGCCCAAAAAATGCAAACCCAAAACTAAGGTCAAAAACCAATTTTCCAGAAATTAAGAAATTAATGGCTCAAAACAGATATAGTCCTCCACAGAGCACAAAACAAACACCTAAAGCATTTGTCCCAACAAAAGATTCAGCACTCAATTGTTTACGAAAAGCAAAGGACATTAAATCAATTACATTAGAATATATAATAGCAAAACAATACTTGTTAAGAAATAGTTAGCAATAGGGACTTGTTTACTGCTAATAATTCTAAAATTCAAAAAACGCTGCGGTGAGCAATTCTTGACTACACGATTTTAGTACCCCACTTTTGATATTGTCTGCATTGAGCTTTGTCACCCTTCATAGTTTTAAAATGCGTCGAGAAAAAAGGTATCCAGATCCGTATAAGACATCTTTTATTCCCTTCTTCAACTGATGTGAAACCTCACACTCCACCCCTACGAGCCTAGCTAGCGTTCCCAATGGTATATTGAGCCACATCAGCCCAACACATAGTTCATATATCATTTGGAACATTTTAACAACTTACTTTTGATATTTTTCGCTTTATGCTCCCGTCACCCCTCTCGATGCATTTTAAAATTATTAGAGGGATAGGGCTACAAAGCAGATAATATCATGAATGAAGTGCTGAGATATTACACTCACCATGGACTACCTCACGTAAACTCCTCCCTCTTTCTTTTTCTACTTCTTATTTTCTTCTTTCTTTTTTCCTTTTCTTTCTATTATTATTTCTTTTCAGCAAAATAAAAGAAAATATGTATAAATTTTATAAAAAGATTAGGCATATAAAGAATTCCCAACTAACACACACACACACACATGTTTTTTTATCAATAATTTCTTTTTTTCTCCCCTCTACTTTCCTTTTCTTTCTTTTATTAATTTTTTCAGCAAATAAAAGAAAATATGAATAAATTTTATAAAAAAGATTACTTCTTATCTTAATAATTACATTAAGATTAAAACCCATAAAAGTTTCTCTTCGCTTCAGAAGTAGATATGCCATATCTCTGGAAAAAAAAGGTAGATATGCGATATACATGCTGGGAAAAAAAAAAAAAAACAAGATATGCGATATACAGAATTAAAAAAAAAATACTATTATGTATCACGATGATTAGGGAAGCGTGATAATTTGTAAATAAATATTATACATTAATTTTTTATGTATAAATGATAGAAAATATAGATTTTTTTATCTTTTATTAGACTGATATAAAATATTTTATAAATTTATATTTATTTATAAACTAGAAAAATTAGTTTTAAGAAAAAATAATAAAAATAAAGATAAAGATAATTCACTTAAGCAAATAATAAAAATAAATACTTTAGGAAAATTATGATAAAGATTAAGGGAATTTCCTTTATCTTCTCAAATTCGCCAACAATATAAATTATTAAAATTCGGATCGGGCATTGAACCGGTCGAGGTACTGGGTTAAGGGTCAGTAGGTTAGACCGGGATTAAACAAGAGCTAAATAGGGACCAAACCTTTAAGAAATTGAAAATTTTAGACTTACAATATAAAATTCTAAAGGAAAAATATAAAATTTTTTTTAAAAAAAATATGAACCAGGAACCGAACCAATTTATCGGCCGGTTCGCCGGTTTCCAGGCCGGATCGGTCGATCCGTCCTCCTGTTCAAGAAGCCTGATATAAACACCTGTAGTATTGTTGTTTTTCCATTGTATATAATTTTTTTGTTTGTTCAACCATTGTATACAATTTAAACTTTCTATCGAGCTAAGAGAACTCGGGCGAGCGTGGCGACGGCTATTTGCTGTCTATAAGAAAATATTGTTGGAAATTAAAACCATATTGGAAGAAAATATTTAAAGAGAAAAGCCCCATCTTCGGTGAGGTCAAGGGACCCAGCTCTTCCCTTCCGTGAACCAGTAACCAAAATAGTTCGTAGTTCCCTCTGCAAATCCGGCATCACACTTGTGCTGTTGGCTCGTCATGGACTCACCACACCAGTACAATAGCTCTCTTGAACAAAATTTTGACAAGATAAACTCTAACTCCAACGCTCATTGTTCTCCGTTTCAAGCATCGCTGTCTTCTTCTTCTTCCTCTTCCGTGAAAACCCAGCACATTCACCCTAGAAAGTATTGCCTTTTTCTTTTCCTCCTTTTGCTTTATAGTTTTTTTGTTTTTGAAATTTGGTTTTTGATAATGCTTTATGGGTTTCGTTGTAGGTATCAATTAGAAGCGTTTGAAGTAGCAAGACAAAAGAACACAATAGCAGTGTTGGGTACTGGTTCTGGTAAAACATTAATTGCTGTCATGCTCATAAAGGACATTGGCCAGTCAATCAAGTCTAGTGGCTTGAAATCATCGATTATTTTTTTAGCTCCCACCGTTCATCTTGTCAATCAGGTAAGCTCTAAACCAGAAGTTTGCCGTTTGAGTTTGTCTACTAAAAACTGGAAGTGATAGTACAACTTATTGGGGGCAGCTGAGGTAGAAAACAACATGATTTAGAGCAATGTAGATTTGGACGAAACTATATGGTAGAAACAAATTGAAGTGGCGTTAATGGATGGAACAGAAATGATGTGGAGCAAATCTGGATGGAACCAAATGATAGAAATGACTTGTAGTGGATCTGAAACTAAGTTTTTTGGGTAGCAATCTCCAAAACATGTTGATTCTTCTGGGCTGAGCTAGTGATGAAGGAGGAAGTGAGAACTGTGGCTACCATGGGTGGGGTGAGAGCGAGACTAGGTCTGAGATAGGGACAACAATTAAGGACAGAACCTGGCTCTCATACTATGTGGGAATTTGAAGGATTGATGTAGAGAGAAAATAAGAGCCTCTCAACATTATAAATCCTTAGAATGAATGAGAGTACAAATAAGGCAAACCCAAAGCTAATAGTCTAACCTTAGAATCTAATCATAATTAAATCTAATAATATATCAAATTTATACTTCTAAGATATATAGATTATATCAAATATCAATATAAGATTTAATCACTCAACACTTGGGATATTCCACTATCCACATTTAATATTCGCTAGTTCAATGGCAGGCTATCACTTACCTTGTTTTGTGCTTTCAATTTGTAGCAATTTAAGAGTATAAAAGATCTTACAAATTTTGATGTCGAAGAATACTATGGGGCTAAAGGAGTTGATACTTGGAATTTAGAGAGATGGGAGAAGGAGATCAATGACCATGATGTAAGGTTTCTGTCTGATCTGCTACTGCTATCTCAGAGTTATCTCTAAAAAGTTTTTTATGCTTTCATTTCATTGAGTACTGATTGACAGGTTCTGGGCCTGATGGGATTTAGCTTTAGAGCTTATTAAACATATTACATGACTTGCATGTTTTCACTGATAAATCTTGTCAGTGATAGAATTATACTTTTTTTCTGCATTATAGGTATTGATAATGACACCCCAGATTCTTTTGGATGCCTTGAGAAAGGCATTCCTCAGTATAGAAACGGTATCTTTGATAGTAATTGATGAATGTCATAGAGCAACTGGCAGCCATCCCTATGCAAAAATAATGAAGGTGAGCACATGGGAATTTTTTTCGCCCTTACACTTAATATATTTTTTCAATGTGAATGAGAAAAGAGTTGCAACATAAAAAAATTTACAATTGTTTTCTTCTACTGGTGAAGGAATTCTATCACAAGGCTACTGTGAAGCCAAAGATCTTTGGGATGACAGCATCGCCAGTAATTAAAAAAGGTAGCTTTATCACGAGCTGAGTTGTCTTTGCCACCAAATTTAATTAAAAGAAATTAGTAAATTTATATTATGTGTTGCTTCATTGTAGGTGTTTCCTCTGCTATGGATTGCAAGGGTCAGATATCAGAACTTGAAAATATCCTGGAGTCCGAGGTATTAATAAATTTCTTGTGTTGACTGTATTTAAACTTCATTTTTTGGCTCCATAAGCTCAAATATAGCCTCTACGCTTCTTCAGATATATATGATTGAAGATAGAACAGAGATGGATGTTTGTATCCCTTCTGCAAAAGAGAGCTGTAGATACTATGATCAAGCACAATTTGCTGCTATGAGTTTGAAATCAAAGATTGAAGCTTTGTGGTCTGAGGTAGTTCTTTTTTATCATTATACATAATATAGATAATGTATTAAATTCTAATGAACTTTCCTTAATGTTAAACTAACAAAAATATATGTAGAATGTGTGCACTACTTGGAAAAGAATTTCCTGCTTTGGTTTTAATGCTGATCTATCCCCCTGCCCCCAACAAAGGGGGGAAAAAAATCATCCTGGATCCATCCTTGATTCTATTATATGTTAACATAAAAAATGCACCTTCTTGTCTCATTTCCATAATCATTTTTTTCTTTTATTGAAAATACTGGCTGATATTTATCTGTTTGGACAGTCTGATGTCTTGTCAGAATTACAGAAGTCATTGCAACGTGAAAATGAAGATGTGGATGATAAATTTAAGGCTCTTCATAAGCGGATTTCCAATGAACTTGCCAAAATCTTGTATTGTGTTGAAGATCTCGGACTCCTATGTACTTATGAGGTATCCATCTTGCTGTTAGAAAATATGAAAATGTTTGTGCCTAAAAGAAAAAGAACATGGAAAATTGGTGGTCCCTCTAATCCTCAATGTAGGAGCTAGTTGAGAGTTTGTTTTGGTGCTAACTGCTAAGTATATAAACTCAATCTCTTTTGTCTACCACATTTACTATATTTTTTCCAAACCTATTGATTGCATACATTTTCCAATGTAAATGATTAAAAGGAGGGGTATTTTAGGGGAACAAATACTGATTTTTTACTAATAACTTACTTCCTGAATCTATGTGAGTTATCTAGAACATTTAGGATTGGAGGGAGTATCTTTTCCCATTTTTTTGGAATATTCACAGCAGCCATAATTTCTTAACAATTTGACTAGCAGAAGATTTTTGACTTATTGAAACTGGTATATATGTTTTGGGATAGATAACGTTGTCTTGATGTGTGAATTATTTTGTGAATGCCATCAAAGATTTCATCTCTATTGTGCATAAATTCTTTTTGGTCATCTCTGTGATTGTGGGTGTGCATACGTGTCTTTCTGTTTGTTCTTTTTGCCCCCAATATCAGTATGATCATTGATTCTCTCCTGTTAGGGTAATTATTCTCATACTCCAAATAACTTTATATAGCTGCCTGCCTATGTAAATGCGGAAAAATAAGTAAATTCCTTTTTTATCTTCCCCTTGTTTTTATAGAAATATAATTAAAATGGTGCTAATGTTCCTGCAGGCTGTCAAAATATCTCTTGAGAAATTCCACAACATAGAGGAAGAGCACGGAGCATACCAAAAAGGTTTTCTGCATTACAAACATTTCCTTGAAAATGTGATGCAAATAATTGGGGAATCGCTCCCTCTGGGTAGGCATTTTCGAAAATTTCATTTATTTATTTTGCGCCATGTGCTTTTGAATCTATCTTCATTGTTGAGGTCATAAGTATCATGTAGGGGACAAACTACTGTTTTGTTCATCTATCACTAATATTAGTCAAGCAATCATAACAAACTCTATTTAATTAAAAATCTTTACTTTGTATATTTAGGCAGGTTTTACATTAATTTCGATATTTAGACAGACCTCTGTGGTGAGCGTACGAGAGTTTGTAGTATATTATCAATATAATGCTTTAAGCTGCTTTCCCTCTTTTATTATGTTGTGATTTAATGTTGATGTAGACTTACGGTAGTAGGATGAGGTTATTCTAAATATTTTGTTTAGCACTTGTTTGGAAACTTATGAAAAGTGTTTTTTAAGCATTTTTCTACAAGCCGAGACAAAACTTTTCTCACATATTTTCCTCGTGAATTGTAAAAGCACTTCTAAAAAGCTAAAACAAACATGCACTTAGATAGAGACTATGGCTTAATTAATTGAGAGCTGAATCTCTTTCTTTTAGTGCTGGAAAATGTAACATTATTTTCATTCAATAAAAGTATGTTCAGAGGATTATTAGATGTTGAATTCCTACTGTATGTATATATGTATATTTGGATGAGTGCATGAATAAATGAATGCATGTCCATTTGTTTTGCTGCATGTCTACTGTTGATCTTGTTTGACCAGTGCATTTTTTATAATTTCATTTTCTATGTTTTCGCTTAGGATTATACTTATCATTGACATTTTCATAATTAAATCTCTGCAGCTGATAAAAGCCTTTTGGAGGTAGAATTTGACTATACAAGAGCCGTAACTTTGGGTTACATGTCACCAAAATTACATGAACTTGTTCAAATCTTCCAATCCTTTGGGTACAGAAATTTGTATAAATTGATATTTTGCAACAAAGTTCCATCATTATGATCTTTGTCCTGTGAATATTTTTCTTTTGCAAGTTTCATTTCAAATTATATGATCAATGATCCTCATTCCTGTGTTTTTCCTTGCAGAGAGTCTGGCCATGTGTCGTGCCTTATTTTTGTTGAGAGAATAGTCACTGCTAAGGTAATTGAAAAGTTTGTAAGAAAAGTTTCGCAGTTGTCTCATTTCACAGTTTCATACATAACTGGAAGCAATACATCAAATGATTCACTGGCATTAAAGAGGCAGAAAGAAACGTTAGATTCATTTCGTGCTGGAAAGGTATTGAATCATTGCATCATTTGAGTTACATTGTTGACAATGTTGGTATTTTGGAGTATTATTATAAATTATTACTTCCTTTTTTTAGGTCAATCTATTATTTACCACTGATGTAATTGAGGAAGGAATCCATGTCCCCGGCTGCTCTTCTGTTATACGTTTTGATCTACCCAAAACAATTCGTAGTTATGTCCAATCAAGGGGACGGGCTAGGCAGGCCAACTCTCAGTTTATTATGATGTTGGAAAGGTGAGGCTTATATCTTGATGGCATAAACTTAGAAGTTTTTGGAAGCTGGAGACATCTTACTTTGAAAAATATAGTGTATATTCTCAACTGTGTATCATATTATTAACTGTATCTTTAGGGGAAACACGAAGCAAAGGAATCAACTGTTTGACATAATCAAGAGTGAGCGTTTCATGACTGATGACTCTGTTTATAGTGGCCTTGATTTTTTCTCCCCAAGGGCTTGTACAGTAGAAGAAGCAATCACATACTCTGTGGATTCTACTGGAGCATCGGTCACATCAGATTCTAGTGTTACTCTCATTCATCAATACTGTGGAAAGCTCAAAGGAGACAAGTAAGAACATTTTAAATTGTTTTTGTTTTCTTCTAACTCCTTAATAATGTTTTCCCCCTACCCAAACAAACTCCATCACATGCTCCTGTAGTTGTATTCTATGTAACTTCAATTCTATGTATCAGGTACTTCAATCCAAAACCAAGTTTTGAGTATAATGACTTGGAAGGTGGTTACGAGTGCAAGTTGTCATTGCCTTCTAATGCAGCTTTTCAAACAATAGTTGGTCCGTTAAGCAGAAATGCTCATCTGGCAAAACAGCTTGTATGTTTAGAAGCATGTAAGAAGCTCCATAAAATGGGTGTTTTGGATGATCATCTTTGCCTGTCAGTTGAAGAACCTCTGGCACAGGTTCATACTGTAAAAAGCAAGAAAACAAGTTCAGGTCCAGGTACGAGTTCTCTGCTGATTAATAGGTTATCTTTTGTTATCAAATAAAAATATTATGTTCAGTTCAATGACAGTAACATTGTTGCAATGGCGCTTTTGTGGAGTCAAGTTTGACGGGCTTTCCAATGAATCTAGTTAATTATGAATGCATTTTGATTTTGTTTGCTTTTCTGGTATTTGAAGGAACCACAAAAAGGAAGGAGTTGCATGGCTCAGCTAGCGTTCATGCTTTATGTGGTACTTGGAAAGATAAACTTGATGGAGCCGTATTTTATGCCTATACGTTTGATTTCTCCTGTAGTGTTCTGAATGAGACGTACTCTGGGTTTGTTCTTCTGACTGAGTCAAAGCTTGATGATGATGTTGGAAATTTTGAATTAGAACTCTACTTGATCTCAAAGATTGTGAAGACATCAGTCTCATCATGTGGCCAAGTGCGTTTGGATGCTGAACAGGTATTGAAATGTGCGCTTTATTTGATGTAGGAATTATGAAAGGCGAAATACATTTTACTCCTTGAACCCTTGCTTAGTTAGAAATTGAGTGAACTTTAAAATGCAACAAAAGCATCCACCTCCTTTTCATTGGGAACAGAAAAGTCCCCACATTAATTAGATTCGTTTTCTATAGTTATGACTAGGCTTTTAAGTGGTAAAATGTATTTTCCCATTTATGAAATGCCTTAATCCAGATTTTTCCTTTGAAATTTAACTGTGTTTTTTTTTCCTTTTATTTATCAGATGAAGAATGCAAAATCTTTCCATGAACTTCTTTTCAACGGTGTTTTTGGGAGACTAGTTTTTCGGTCCAAAGAAGCAGCGGGAGGAAGGCAATTTCTTCTCCAGGATGGAACGTCATCATTGTGGACTCCATCAAACTCATATTTGCTTCTACCTCTTGAAAAAGATGGTATTTCTGAGGAATCTTTGAAAATCAACTGGGCAGGAATCAACTCTTGTGCTTCTGCTATTGAATTTATGCAGAAAAAGTTTTCTCTGGGCGCTAACCTTTGTGATGATTACGTAAAAAACTTACCATCCAATGATATCAGCATGTCGGAGGCAGATTGTGGGGGCGGAGAAAAACTTAATTTCGCTAATTGTGTACTTGATGTTAACGACGTCAAAGATATGGTAGTTTTGGCCATCCACAGTGGAAAAATATACTGTATAATTGAAGCTGCTCATGACCTGTCTGCTGCAAGTCCTTTTGATACCCCCGAAAATCTGGCTGCAGTAGAGCCCATTGCTTTCTCAGTTTATTACCACAAAAGGTACCACATTGTTTACTGCCAAAGTGACTGTGCCCTTTCCTTTCCTTTATTGGACTTCACTCCCGATATCATTATTGTGGTTAACTAAACTTCAAGTTCATCAGGTATGGGGTTACACTGAGACATCCGGGGCAGCCTTTGCTGCTTTTGAGGCAAAGTCATAACCCACACAACCTTCTTGTGAACTTCAATGAGGAAGGTTAGTCAAATGTAATTTCCAATGTTTATTGACTTGGTGGATTTATTTAATGAAAATATGCTCTATTGTTTATAAATTTCAGTGTCTTAGAAATTTTGCCTCTACTTCACACACTCACACTCACATTTGAGCAGATACTCTAGGCAAGTCTCCAGAAGGTGGCCTGGTAAACCAAAAGGCACGAGCTCATGTTCACATTCCACCAGAGCTTCTCTGCACCCTCGATGTTCGAAGAGATGTGTTAAAGTCACTTTACCTGCTTCCATCTTTGATGCACCGCATTGAATCATTTATGCTAGCGAGTCAACTTAGACAAGAGATAGCTGGCCAAGATAGCATCATCAACATACCTAGCTCTCTGGTTTGTTTAGTTGTCCCATTTATTTGTTTTACATTGACAAGATAATCCTTATTTTGTTCTCTGTTTTAATTGTACATATTATCTCTTACAATGTCAGATTCTAGAAGCACTTACAACTGTAAGATGTTGTGAAAGATTTTCAATGGAACGTCTTGAGCTGCTTGGAGATTCCATCCTCAAGTATGCTGTAAGTTGTCATCTCTTTCTTAAACATCCAACGAAGCATGAAGGACAATTATCTGCTCAACGCACATCGACTGTTTGTAATTCGACCCTACATAAATATGGGACAGACCATAAAATCCAGGTAAATTCTTCTACAATTATTTTTCATTTGGGTACTGTCACAAGAACGAGTTTTCCTTAAAGCTTAAGCTCATGGGTGTAGATAGCCAAAAAGGGCTTGAACTGTGAACAATGAATAGGTCCACTGCTATGATAGACCAAAAGTAATTACAAAAAAAATAAAAAATAAAAAATATTAAGTTATAAAGATATTGATAGAGAAATGGTTATTATGGGATAATGGATGATATGGAGAGTTAGAGAAATATTAGGAATACATAATTATTCAAGTTATTCTTGATATTTTCTATTTTATTTAGGTTATTTTTCTGATTTGTTGAGTGGTCCTCAAGTTTAGGAGTAGTGGGTTATGATACTTGTAGATTAAATCAGTAATTTTATTTGTTTATTAGGTAGTTATTCCCCATTAGCTGAGTTGTGGATTAAATCCGTTGTTATTGATTCAATAAGTGCACATGTTGTATTCTGTCTGAATGGTTCTGCTATGGATCCAATTAATAACTGGTTATTTTTTTCATTTTCTTCAATAGGAATATATTCGTGACTCTGCATTTGAGCCCCGCCGGTGGCTTGCTCCAGGACACCGTTCTATACATACTGTTGATTGTAAATGTGGGGTGGAAAGCCTTGAAGTGCCTTTAGACGAAAAGTTTCAAAGTGAAGATCCAAAACTTGTGGTCGGGAAGTTGTGTGACAGGCGTCACCGTTGGATATGTTCAAAGACTATTGCAGATTGTGTTGAAGCTCTGATAGGTGCATATTTTGTGGGTGGTGGACTAAATGCTTCGCTTCATGTGATGAAGTGGTTTGGAATTTGCGCCGATCTTGAACCATCTTTGGTTGATGAAGCAATTGCTGCTGCTTCTCTTCACCTATATTCACCAAAAGAAAATGAGATTGCCAGCCTAGAAACTAAAATTGGGTATAAATTTTCTGTCAAAGGACTCTTGCTAGAAGCAATGACACATGCATCTGAAAATGAACTTGGAGGTGGCTATTCTTATGAGGTAACTATAAAGGATATCTGAAAATGTTGAACTGTTTCTGTTCTAATTTTTCTTTTTGGTTTTACTAGTGGAGCTTATATAATCACAAGTGAACATACAGTTAGATTTATATGTTAAAGTTCAATATGATACTCCTCTAACTTTATATGTTATGGCAGAGGCTCGAGTTTCTTGGCGATTCGGTATTGGACTTGCTTATCACATGGTATTTATATCAGAGCCATACTGACATTGATCCTGGGGAGTTAACTGACTTGCGATCTGCATCTGTCAATAACGAAAACTTTGCTCAAGCTGCAGTCAGACAAAATCTACAACAGTATCTTCTGCATAGCTCAGATTTATTACTTGGCCAAATAAATGATTATGTCAGGGCGCTCTCTGAATTGAACACTACAGAATCACTTCCAGGCTTGAAAGGACCAAAGGTTACTGATGATTCTATTATTTTTTCTAATTTCTCTCATCACTTTGTTTCTTTTCTCATTTTTTGTCCTTGCTTTTTTCGTTCTTTTTCTTTTTTTTTGGCAAAATGGGACTAGTTAAACCCTTGTTTTGTCAGAATTTTTTTGTTTTTTCTTTTCATCATCATTTTTCATTAATTATTGTTTGTCTATTTTTGACACAGGTACTTGGAGATTTAGTAGAAAGTATTGCAGGGGCTATACTAATTGACACCAAGCTTAATCTTGATGAAGTGTGGAAAGTTTTCAAGCCTCTGTTATCTCCCATTGTCACTCCTGATAAACTTGAACTGCCTCCATTACGCGAACTACTTGAACTATCTAGCTCTCTTGGGTATTTTGTGAAAGAAAAATGTAAGGTGAAGGGAGATATGGTGCATGCAGAGCTTAGTTTGCAGCTTCAAGATGTCCTCTTGGTTCGAGAGGGCAGGGGCCCGAATAGGAAAACAGCAAAAGGAGAAGCTGCTTTTCATTTACTAAAGGATCTTGAGGTATTTCTTTGCTTCTCTAATGCATTTGCTGTCTTCCTTTTTATATCAAATTTTCTAAAATATATGTTACCACCTCCGGTCCTTCCTTAGTAATAGATCCAGTTGACTAATTTGAAGAGATTATGGGAGTTATAAATAAATTACTTAATTATAGTATATGTCACATGATCTTTCTGAAATACTTATGTGTATCATTGAGTTCAAGGCAATACCGACTGTCACCTTCTAAGTTTCTATCAACTGGAGAAGTTTTGGTACAACCAATCTTCTTTCACCTCATAGAGAGCATCTCCTGAACTAGGCATAATGTATTTGCGTTCCCGATAAAGATAACACTGCTTATATTTCCATTATGCATCAGAAATGACCCAGACAGACCTGTGTCCATGTATATTTGTTACCATATCTGCCGTCCAACTAAAATCAATTACACTGGAATCTGGTTTACTCTAATTTTTTCAATCGTATTGATCAGTTTATTTGTTTCAGCAATAATGGTATATGCTTGTATTGGCAGTGGTTTGTATTTTTTGCTGATTACGTAGCTTACACTTTTGTCCTCACCATTGCAGAAGAGGGGAATTTCACACAATAATAGTGGGACCAAGAGAAAAAGAGATAATCTTGACCATTCCTTTGATCCTTCTACGAGGAAGGAAATTAATATTGGCTCAGATGTACCTGATGAGCATGTCTCAGAGCCGGTAACCACTAAGAGGGCCAAGGTGGACAAAACTAATCTATCAGCTTCCCAGGACGTTTCGGTGGAACCCTCTGATCCCAATGATGCAATTCCAGGTTTGCGCCATCGTTCTTTTCTCTGTTATCCCCTCGTCTTTTAAGCCCTCGAAACTGTCTTTAATTCCTTGCATTTCTATATCTAGAATGAGAAGAGCTGTTATTTTAACAACCAAGTCAACTTCTTTTGTTGATTCATACAGTTATGGCATCAATCAATATGAAGAAGGGAGGACCCAGGACCACCCTATTTGAGCTTTGCAAGAGACTACAATGGCCAATGCCTACATTTGACTCAACGGAACAGAAACAGAGGTGAGTTGACCTCTGAATGTAACTTTACGTAAACAGGGAAAAATATAACTTTTGACCCCTGAATTTTTCATCAACTATTGATTCAATCCTTGAATTTTGACTCAAAACAACTCGGTCATCGTAATTCCTTAACGCAATAAAGTACGAAGACTGAATTGTTTTTAGATTCAAAATTCAAAGACTATCGGTAATTGAGAGAAATTTCAGGAACTAAAAGGGAGGAAGGAATGGAAGCAGACATCTTTTTCTTTCTGGGTAATTGTGATAATAAATCCGACCTTTGTTATTTTTTGTTTTTGGCAGGACTCTATTTGAATTTGGGGAAGGTGCAGAAAGAAGAAAAGGATATATCTGTTTTATGTCAAGCATACAATTGTGCATACCCAATTATGGTAATATCAATTGTAAAGGAGATTGTAGAGCTGATAAGAAGAGTTCATTTGACTCTGCGGCATTGGAAATGCTTTATGAGCTACAACGACTGGGAAAACTCAAGATTAGTGATTCCTAACTTGGGTTACATTTTAGGGAATCATCCCAAGAGCTTGATTGGCTCCCCTGTATATTCGTGTTGTAATTGTCAAGTTGTATGATAGTTAAGTTGTATAATAGTACAAATGGGATGAATAAAGTTTTACCTTGAGAAAATCTTGATGCTGCAGCCCTCTTCTTTTTTCGTTTTTTGTGTTTTTTTGTGAATAGCAGTGCTTAAAAAAAGTTTTGGACATATCAGAAACTAATAAAAATAAACAATAAACAAAAGCCTAATTAACACCAATTTTGTATTCCAGGTGCATCCTCTTGACGAAGGATGCCTTATTAAGGTCTGTGAGAGGTAATGCAGCCTCAAAAATGGACAATTTTGATAGCAAAGTGCTAGGATGTCATTATCCTTAACTTGAAGCACTTGAGAACCAAAAATGTATGCGAAAGGGTGGTTCTTGCCATTGTCTCTTGAAAGCAAATTTAAAGTCTCTGTGAATCTAAGTGCATGTTTGGATTAGCTTTTGAAGAATAACTTTTATAATTTATGAGATAAGTATGACAAAAGCTTTGTCTCGACTTGCGAAAAGAATTTCTAAAACCATGGTTTGGTTGATTCCCAAACGTGCACTAAAGCCTCATCCTTGGTACTCCAACCTGCATGCCATCTTTGAGTCCAGTCTTTACTACTAAGATCTACGCTGCTACATGCTTTTGAAGTCCATTATCCACTTCCAATTCGACTATTCGAGGATCTTATAATCTCCTCTGCTTACAAGTTGCAACTTATCTCAGCCAATTAACTTGTCTTAGCAACTATGATCTCGATGTCAATTTGAAATTTGTAACGTTAAATTAAGTACAAAATATTGTGGATGAGATTATGACAAATGAGTAATATTATTTATAATGTATAGCTGGCAAAAAAATTATTATTTATAATGTATAAATAAATGGTATGATTTGTTAGGGTTTTACATTGTGTGTATCAATATAAATATCATATAAAATATTAAAAACTAAGAAAGATCCTTGTATGGACGACAAGTTTCATAAGTCAAGTTCATAGGTGAATTTACAAAGGGAGAATCCTTGAAAAAGAATTTGAAATTTGGGAAATGACGGATAAGGTATTTTCCAAAAAAAAAAGTTGGAAATTGCTTATCATGTTTCGATATTTTCTAATCAACTCTTGATAAAAAAAAAAAAATTGATATGTTATTCCCCAATTTTCAAGTATTTTTTCAGGGATTCTCCCATTTACAAATGCATGTACTTATATTAACAACTAATAATAATAAAATAATAAGGGTGCGTATTTCATTTCATAGTTGAATTTACAAGTACATATAAGAATTTTAACAACTAACAATAAAAAAATAACAAGTGCTTATATAAAAATTTACTAATCATGATTTACATTATAAGAGCTAATACAAAAATTTATAAGTGTTGATATGTGAATATTTACAAGTGCGCATACTCATTGCAAAATAACAATTGTGATTGTAAAAATGGGTTATATAAGCAACTTAACCTAAGGTTTTTGTTCAAATTATGTTTCGCTCAAAAGAAATTGAAATGGGCATACCCTTACAAAAAAAAAAAAAAAAATTTAATATCTAAATAAAATACCTCAGTTTAGTTAAATTTTTTACCTTATATATTTATAGTTAGCATATTAAGACGTTGAAAAAAACTAAGGAACTTTTTCATCATTAGTTTTAATTGTAATTTCTTTATCGATTTTGTTGAATATATAAAAAATTTCGGCTTATTTATTTTACATTGAAAAAATATTTCTTATTTTCAATGAAACATCTTGAGTTGATTGCAGATTCTGTCGGTAAGTTGTCATCTCTTTCTTAAATATCCAATGAAGCAAGTGGCATGATGCCTAATGCACACGGACAATTTGTAATTCAACCCTTACCTAAATGTGGCAGGGATCATAAAATACTAGTACATTTCAATAATTATTTTTCATTTGGGCACTTTTCCAAAAAGGGCTTGACCTATGAACAATGAATAGATCTGGACTAGATGTAATTACAAAAACAAAATAATAATAATAATTACCACATTGGTTATAGATATATTGCTAGAGAATTGATTATTATGAGATAATGGATGATATGGAGGTTTAAAGAAATACAAGAAGTTGTTTTATTTCACTAAGGGTTTGTTTGTTCTGAGGGAATTGGAGGGAAAGGGAGGGGAAAGAACAATTTTATGAGTTAGATTTATGAAAATTAAAGAAGTGTGGTTATAAAATTTTAATATAGAGAATATATAAGATAAAAGAGTAAGAAAAACAAATTTAAAACTTTTAAACCCCACTTTTTTTTTTCTAAATCCAACTCAAAAATTTTTTCCCTCCACCCACTTTCCCTCCCCTCCCCTCCCCTCACAACAAACAAGCCCTAAGTGGAGTTCCTACTAGCTCGTTTGGTTCACTGAATCGAAAATAATGTAATGTAATATAATAATAACTACATAAATTTATTTAGCATGCTTTTGATAAAAGATGATACATGTGTATAAAAATGTTTTGTTGGATTACAAAGAATATATAGATAATGAATTAAAAATGTCTATTTTTTCAACAAAAATATAAAATTAAAAAAATATCATCGTTCAAGTGAAAAAAAAAAAAGTCATCCTCAACCTAGATTGCTATGACCTCTCTCCACCTATAGCTGTAATCAACAAGCCAATTATAGTCACGGTGGGTTTTACAGTGAGATGCAAGGCTGTTTGAAACGACAAAGCGTCATAGTTCGCTAAATTTATGTACTTCATCTGCAACTGCAAGTCAACCGACGGCAGTGTTAGAAGATTAGAAAACCTCTGTAATATCCTAAAATATGATTAAGGTCTAAATGTATAAATAGATGGTGGGATTAATGACAGAAGTACCCCTGAAAAAGGATGACATAAAAGTTAAAGTAAACATGTGTTAAATTGGTAATTGAAATAGTATCAATTAAGAAGGTGTAAGAGGATATTTTTGAGAGTTCATTATCCTCTTCCAAGAAGCTATTTTCGTATATCATGAGGCAAGAAAGAAAACCAATTAGATGACCAAGTGAAGATGAAGACTTAGTCAAAAATATCATGCTAAGTCTTTTATCACTCTTTCTCTTCTTCATTTCGGTCAAGGAAATGCTAAAAGAGATAGAGTAAGCATTTAATCAATAAACTCCCTCAACTTTTTCTCATGTGGTACGTTGGGACAAAGAAAGAAGGAAATTGGTCAAAGAAATACCAAAAGGAAGAAGAAAATACAAGTCAAACAAACCCCTCCCTCTTTGTCAATAATTACGGCTAAGAAGAAACAAGAAGAGTGAATGAATTGAAGCAATTCATTTTTCATCAAATAGCTAAGGTAAAGTCGGCCAAGTGAGGAAGAGGTAGGAAAGAGAAAAAACAAACCACACATATTGGAAATTATTATAGGATTTCACCAAGAAAGAACATATGTGGACCACATATTTTCCTCTCCTTTTTGTCCAACTTTTCAGTCAGGTTTTTAAGTGATAAGGGAAGGGAAAAACTGATTATTATTCACTCTCTCTCTCATTCTCTAAGTCGGCCAGCTGAAGCACGAAAAGAACAAGTGAAGAAACAAGTTTAAGGTAAGGGTTTCATCTTGGATTTTCACATTCTTAACCTCATCTATAGCTCAAGTGTCATTCATGAAACTTGTTCCTCTCTTCCTTAGCTTCATTTCTATGGTTTTTGTTTTTAAAGAAGAGGAGTTTTCAGCCACCTTGCAAGAACAAAAGCTGAAGAATCAAAGAAAGAACTTAAGGAGAAGCAAGAGGTGAGTATTAGTATCAATTTGAGCTATTGATTGTGTTGGTTGAATGAGAATTTTGGCATGTGTAAATCTACCCTGATTTTGGCTAAACAAGGGTTTGGGTACTTCATGATGTTTTGGTTATGTTATTGGTGGTTTATGATGATTGGAAACCATTTGACATAAGTTTGATGCTGAAATTAGAAGTTGGTAATTGTTGGGATTTATTTTGAATTTTCTGCCAAAACAGGACATGGAGAATGAGTGGGAATTTGTTAATTTTGATCTTACCATTGTGTTCTACATGAAAAATTATGTGGGAATAGCCCTAGGTTGTGAATTTTGGGTCATTGAAACTCAAAGTGTAAATTTGGGTTTTCAACCTAAACATGATTCTAGCGAGGTACTCTACTTGTATGGTGTTTTTGGATAGACAAATGATCTCTAAAAATTATGAAACTTTCCAGTCTTAAAGTTCACATTCCAAGCTTCAAAATCGACATATAATTTGTGTCATTTCGTTTTTTGAGCTGTGAGTTCTGGCTGCCCAAAGTTTGATGTCGAAACTGGACTTAATTCTGGAGCAGTGTGGGATTTTGTGTAATTCTGGAATTGTGTGGTGATTTCCAGTAATGATTCATATTTTTCCTATGAAGAGGACTTCAATAGCTTTTCATAGGACTTGGGATCACCTCATTTCAATTTTTGTAGAATTAGTTATGATTTTTCAAAGTCTGGAGAAAATTCTGGCAGATTTGGTCTCTTATGCGAAAATTGAAGATGTAATGGCATAATATAGTATTGTTGAACTTTAAGGTTAGGAATTGGTCTTTTAGGTTAATTGACCACTTTAACTCCTTAGTTGATTTGATTAATGTCCCTAATGATAACCAACTTGAGTATTTGGATTAAAGAATTGGATTAAGTAATAACATGTCGCCCGTAATTCTAATTATAGGATTTGACATTTGCCTTGCACGTGATAAACCAGTGCCAATGCACGAGCGGAAAGAACAAGGTAGTGACTCTTTCTCTTATTCTGTGTATGGTACCTTGCATATATGTCATTTCATTGAATATGCCGTGATGTAACATTGCCGTTGTGAAATGCCGTTGTTGTGCTGTTGTGAAACATGCTGTTGTGAAATATGCCGTTGTGAATGTAGCGAAAGCTGTTGCAGAAATGCTGTTGTGATTTGCTTACATGCTTTGTTATTGTACATGTTATAAGTGAATTGTTACTATTGGGATTCTTTTGAATCTCATTCTTTCCAATAATTAACCTACAGCAAGGGCGAGCGGTTCAAAGGAAAAGCAAGTGACGAAGGGCGGTTAGAGCTCCTAGCTAGGAGTTTTAATTTTGGTAGTTGGTTGTCATATTTTGTTGAGGATTAGTTGCACATGTTGTATATATTAAATAGTGTTGTGTAATCCCCTGTATGGGAAACTAAGCGTTGTAAACCCTTTTATTAAGTAACGAAACCTGAGCGTTGTCGGGAATTTTTGGTTGCGCTCTGATATGTATGAATGAAACCGAACTGGACAGACCAATTATATTCGAGATGTGAACGTGAGACCGCACTAAACAAGTTTTGGAAAAGTTTTAAATTAACCACTGGTCTCTATTTCAACTTAATGACGCATTCTCGAACTATAAATTTGGCTATTAAGGTAGGGGTTACAACCTCACTATTTATTAAATCGATTCTTGTGGAATGATTCATGCCGTTCATGAGAATCCAAGGAGGACAATAATGGCGCTTATGCGTCTAACTTTCATTAAGAATGACTTTGATCAATTTAAAAATTATAATGATAATAATGTTTTTTTGTTGAATTACAAAAGACCTGCATCCTCATTATATTATTTGATGAGATCAGGATTATAAAATTTAGTCTTCTTTACACTGCATAATGCAATAAACTATTGATCAAATCAATGAATTTTGCTGGCAAAAAAATCATTGAATTTTGACTCAAACAACTTGATCATCGTAATTCCTGAATGCAATAAACTATGAAAACTGAATTGTTTTCATATTCAAAATTCAAAGACTAAATCGATAATTGAGAGAAAGTTCATGAACTAAAAGGGAGGAAAGAAAGGAAAGAGACACCTTATGCTTTTTGGGTAATTGTAGTCATAAATAAACCCACACTTTATTATTATTGTTATTATTATTGTTGTTGTTGTTGTTTGGCAGGACTCTATTTGAATTTGGTGAAGGTAAAGAAAGAAGAAAAGGATATATATGTTTTATGTCAAGCATGCAATTGTACATACCCAATTATGGTAATATCAAATGTAAAGAGATTGTAGAGCTGATAAGAAGAGTTCACCTGACTCTGCGGCATTGGAAATGCTCTATGAGCTACAACGACTGGGAAAACTCAAGATTAGTGATTCCTAACTTGGGCTACATTTTAGGGAATCATCCCATGGGCTTGTTTGGCCGTCCTGTATATTAGTGTTGTAACATCCAAGTTGTATAATAGTACAAATGTGATGAATAAAATTTAACGGCAAAAAAGTGATGAATAAAATTTATGGCCTTGAAAAAGCTCTTGATGCTTAAGCCCTCTTTTGCTAAAAAAGCTTTGGAGATAAGAGAAACTAATAAAAGCATAAAACACCAATTTTGTCTTCCAGGAATATTGCTTGACGAATGACACCTATAATGGTTTAAATATTTCCTTCTTGATACATTTTAAAACGGTAAGGAGTAATGGAGACAATTTCGATAGCAAAATAGTGGGATGTTACAATCCTCGTTTGGAACACGGGAGAACAAAAGCATTTCATAGCCATATGATTAGTACATTTGATACCTACCCTGTAAGATTGATGTAATTCCACTTCCCAATCCGTAAGGTCAAGTTCTCTGCAAGAGATGTAGGGTCTTCCCAAGAAGCTTATTAGAACAGAAAAAAATCATCAGGAAAGAAAAACAAGTATGAGATGTATGGTCCTCTACAAGAGAACTTGAAATTTGAAAAGCTTTCCATGTGTTATGTTAATATCCCCCCCGATACGAATACACTTATTTTTAATATGATTTGAGCGCTCCTTACTAGTCTGTTTAAATTAACTTTTGAAAATTAACTTTTAGAGAAAAAGTGATAAAAGTGATTTTAGATAATATATTTTTGTGAAAAAAGGGATTTTAAGCCGAATGAAGAGGGATAGACTCAGAGTCTTCTTGCCTCACTCTCATGGAGGTTGTAATTAAGAAAACTCTTCTCCATTCCAAATAACATTAACCAAAGCACCAGTATATGGATTTTAACAAAATGATTGGTGAATCCCACCCACTCAGTGTATTCTTAAAAAACTCTCAATTAAGATAGTCATAGGCTTTTTCTATATTAAATTCTATAGTCATATAACTTGCAGTCATATTTTTAAAGTTTTTATTAAGTGAATAATTTCTTGAGCAATGATTAAGTGCTTGCTTGAAGTTGTTTATGATAAGTACGTTTACATAAATCTAGATAAAATCTTCTCTCATATACTTATCTATTACGATTGAGAATTGGTATTCCAAACAAGCCTTACATTGTCACAAATTTGTCTCCCATCAATAAAGCTGCACTTGATGCTTCAGCCCTCTAATTAATGCTTGGAGATTTGTTTTAAGACTTCTGGAGGGCGAAGGGAAAAGAAAATAATTGAGGGAATGAAAAATATAAAAACATTTGGACTTTCTCTTACGCTAAGGTAGATGGTTAAAACTATAGGGAGAACTGTGGCGAGAGCAATTGTTAAACCTATGAGGTTAAACATCAATCACATATTGCCATAAGTGGCCATTTCTTCTCCCACTGTATGACTTAATCTTATCAAAAAGGTAAATGACAAAAATTAAAAAGAACAAAAAATTCTCAAATTTGGACATCGTTTCATCAAAAGATATTTAAAAAGTGGTCGGCTATACAAGTCAACATCTCTATCTATACAAGTAAGCCTGTGAGACTATACTAAGCTGAGAAGCCTGTGACAGGATTTACAATATGCTTCTGTAAACTGAGAAACTTTGCAATGTGTGATTACCGATAACCCTAATATGAGACAAAATTCCATCAGCTGTGTAAGTTTTGAGAGGATTTTGAATGCAATAAAATGTATATTTATTGTTTCACCAATATTGTGTTTTAACTTGTTTATTTTTTCTTAAAAAAATCAATATGTCAAAATTAACTTATTTTTTTATTTGCTGTTTGTTTCTCAATTCAATCCTTCATAAAATTTTCTTTTGTTTAAGGGTATGAAATGGGGCTATAGCCCTCTCATTAACTTTTTATAGAAATACTAACGGCCTGAAGTTACAAACTAGACCTCCCATTTATAAGGAAGTATTCATGCCATTAGACTATAAGGTCATTGGCAGCCAACGCTACAAGTTAAACTCCAATTAGGTAGCCAATCAGCACTGGCATTACCTTCCTAAAAAGTGGGCGCAATCCTTATTTCCCAGTCCTCACTAATCATCTTCTGGACCAACTTAATAAACCTGCTATTCCCCCTTCCATGCACAACAAAATCATTCAGATGGGCCAGCACAGTAAGAGAATCAGATTCCACAATAACTCTTCTCAAATTTGAAACATATGCCCATGTTTTTCACAAACCACCACACCCAGCAACCCCTGGTTGTCACCTTCCAGCCCCTTCAATATTGATCTTAACCCACTACCTATCACGTGGGGACCACCCAACCTGCTTCCACAGCCTTAAGACCCCGGCCTCCTTACCATTATACTCCTTATCATTAGTAGCAGTTTCATGTTACTAGGCCATTTCTCCCTCATTCTTGATGGCTCATCAGGGCCAGTGCATGCCTTTAGGCTCAAAGCGCTCATAGAGGTACTCATAGATTGCCAACTAATAAGGTTCTCACATTGGCAGTCAGCAGTAGGATTTGAACTTACAACTTTATAGATCATAAGCCAACTCCTTACCAATTGGATTAACCTTTGTTGGCACCCTCATTCTTTCTTTTGCTAAGTACCTTCAATAGCCTTATAGCTTCAGACCTTTTTCCCGGCTTTGAAAAGTGATAACCCATGTAAGAAAGGGTGCTCTCAGATGGCACATATCCTTTTTCATGCATTTCTCGCAGCAATCTTTTCGCCTCGGACTGATATGACAGCTTAAGTGCCCTATCCAGTTCTGGCTGATTGGATAGTTTGAACCACCCAGAAATCAAAATATCATAAGTTGAAGAATTAGCAGTTCTTCCTCTTGCCAGCATCTCATTCAAAAATTCCCTAGCTTGGCGCATCTTTCCTGCTTTAGCGTAATCATGAATAAGCACATTATAAGTTCCAGTGTTGGGAACAAAACCTTTGTTTATCATATCACAATAAAGTTTTATGGAGTCCAATTTATTTCCGACCCTACCATGGCCAGAAACCAAAATATTATAAGTAGCGGCATTTGGGGCGAGTCCTCTTTCCTTCATCTCACCAACCAATTCATCGGCTTCTTTCATCAGACCAGCAGTTGAAAGACCCCCTAAAAGATTATTGTAAGTAGTAACATTTGGAGAGATTCCATCAGCCAACATCTGTGAATAAGTAGATAAAGCCTTATCCACATTATTGCTCATGCAGTATCCACGGATAAAGGCATTGTACGTTAAAGTATCAGCTAAAATTCCTCTTCCCACCATTTCATTAAGAACTGAAGTTGCTTTACTAGTCATCCCTAACCTGCATAGTACAATAATAAGGTTGTTATACACTGTTCTATCAAGTTTTAGTCCCATATCCACAAGTCTCTTGTGAATTTGCAAAATTGTATCTGCTTTCATACCCATTGAAGAAGCCTCAAGCAGAGACTTTTGAGTATTAGATACAGGAGGACACCCCATAGCCAACATTTCATTCAAAACATCCAATGCCTTTTCAATCGCCCCAGTTTTGCAAAGCCCAGATATCAGAATGTTGTAAGTGGTTGCATTTGGCATTACCCCATGGCTCTTCATCTCATTCAAGAAATCTAAAGCATTTTCCGTGTTACCTTTTCTGCAGTATGCACTAATTACAGTGTTATATGTAGCACAATTTGGAGACAAACCCAACTCTAACGTAGTTGAAAACACAGACTGAGGTTCATATTTCCCAAGCTTCAGAAGGCCATTGATTAAAGCATTGTATGCAACAACATCAAGCTTGATATTTTTGTCTTCCATTTCCTGGACTACACATAGCGCAGCTGACTCATTTCCTTCTTTGAAGTAGCCATCCATTATATTAGTGTAGTTAAACAAATCTGGTGAAAGATCCCTAGAACACATATCTTTCATTAATGACTTAGCATCTTCCATCCTTCCAAGTCTCTTCAAGTTGTTCAAGAAAGCATCAAATATAATATTGTTTTCCTCCAATCCATGTGATTGCATTTCCTTATAGAAACCAAATGCAACTTCTTGTTTGCCTGCTTTAAAATAGCCATCTAATAAAATTGCATAAACAAATACATTTGGCGAAATATTTTGCTTGACCATCTTCCTTAACACACCAACAGCTTCATTAAGCATTCCTTTTTTAACATATCCATTTATAATAGAAGAATAAGTAACAACATTTGGAAGAATATGTTCCCCCTCCATTTTTTGCAACAGCATATCTGCATAATCCATGTTCCCCAATTTGCAGTACCCATCAAGGAGTGCAGAATAGGTCACACAGTTTGGAATAAGATTGAGTTTTAAAATAGTTTGGAACATGTCTTCAGCCTCTTTGAGCTTTCCAACCTTAAAAAGACCATCCATTATAGTTGTACACAGAATCAGATCAAAAGGAATGCCCCGAACAACCACCTGGCTTAGAAGATTCAAAGCTTCCACTGACCTTCCTGACTTGAACAAGTAGTTCATAATGATAGAGTATGAGACATGATTAGGATTCAAACCCATTTTACCCATCTCCTTCAATAACAGCGCTGCTTCATTTAATCTCCCATGTGTACAAAGCCCATAAAGAAGAGAACTATAAGTTACCACATCAGGAATGATCCTATTCTTGATCATTTGCTTGTACAGAGAAAGGGCTTCTTCAATTCCTTGTTGCTTAGAATAAGCAGCAATTAACGTGGTATATGTAGTGATGGTTGGCTGCAAATCTCTGTTCTTATCTGGATTTCGCAAATCATAGTTTTTGAATTCTTCATGTTCTATGTTCATTTGATGGCCAAAAATCTCACCAGAAAGAGACCTGGCCCTTGCAACATTATCCATTTTGCAAAAAGCATTGAGAAAAGTATTATAAGCAACAATATCAGGCAAAAGACCATCCCTCCATCCATTCTGCATCAAAGCTAGTGCATGAGTCATTAACCCAGCTTTGCAATATCCATCAATTAAGGTGTCAAGACCAATAATATCCTGTGGAACCCCCCCATCTACCAAATTAAGCATCAGCCACTCCGCATACTTCACCAATCCAATTCTGCAATACCCTTTAACAAGTATATTGCAAGTACAAGGATCAATACAAATGCCCTTTTTAACCATTTCAGATAACAACCCAAAACCTTGATCAGCTAATCCTTGGGCACAAAAACCCCAAATGATGGTATTATAGGTAACAGTATCAATTTCATTTCTCCTAAGATATCCTAAAGCCAAATCCAAATTCCCTACTTTGCACAGTGAATGAACCAATATATTAACACTGTAAACACTTGGCACGATTCCACACGATACCATATCAGAATACAAAACTCTTACCTCATAAACCAAGCCCGAGACATTGAATTCACATAAAAGCCGGTTCCACATGGGCAATGTAGGAACAAGACCAAGACTTCGCATAAAAAAGAATGCATCAGAAGCTCTGACGAACTTTCCACAAGCCAAGTAGAGGTGAATGAGAGTACAAAATAACGAAGCATAGAGATTCATCTTTGTTGGTGCGATTAAATTCACATCTTTGTGGGTATGGAAAGAGCGGCGTCTACAAGAATACACTTTTTGATGGAAGCGCCTTATCGAAGGGTAGTTTTCAGAGTAGTATGGAGAACGGAAGCTTCTTGTATAAAAGAAAAGGAAAGGAATAGTATTCATTTGCACCTTGAGATGCCTCATCTTGGACGCCATGGAGGCTCAGAATGCTGAAAGGTTAAGAAGAATTGCAGATTAAAAGGTTAGGCTTGAGAGGGGTGCAAACTACTGAGCTCTGAGGGCCAATTGGTTCCGTAAGCATCGATGGTATTGGCTAGTATAAGTTTATTTTCGAACTTTGTTTTTTTCATATGTCTGATAAAAGTATAAAACAAATGTTAAAAAGTAAAATGTTTTAAACACCTTTATATTTTTCCTTAATTATATGGATCTTTTATCTATTATGAAAAACATAAATTTTAGTCTAAATACATTAACACCATTGTTGAGACTGTTGAGACTTGAGAGAGAAAAAACACTATCAAAGAATGTACTAAAAATATTCGTATAATGCATTTTTTTAATTAAACATAATAGTAGAATAAATGTTATTTACTAATTTACCTCTCATTATACTAAATCTCTAATTTATCTTTTAATATTAATATTTATTAATGATCTATTTAACATTCTTACTAAATTACGAAAAAAAATTAAAATAATATAAGGATGTCAAAATTATATCATTTTATGATTTAACTAAAAATACATATATATGATTGCAAAACATTTGAGCCAATATTTAGCTAATTTTTTTATACCCCTATTAAAGATTATGCTTAATAGATTCTTAAAATATATTTTTTAATTGAAGATATTATAATAAATCTTATTTACTAATTTACCTTTCATTATACCAAATCCCTAATTTATCTTCTAAAATTAATATATTAATGATCTAGTTAATATTCTTACTAAATTAAGAAAAAAATTAAAATAATATAAGGATGTCAAAATTATATCATTTTATAATTTAATTAAAAATACATACATACGATTGCAAAACACCAATATTTAGCCAATTTTTTATACCACTGATAAAGAATATGCTAAAAAGATTCTTAATATATATTATTTAATTAAACACGATGTTTACTAATCTTATTGTATTATGATATGATTGCAAATATAGTTTCGGACCCCTCCCAACTCAAGTGCCTCCTCTATAATTAGGAATGGAAATAGGCCAGGCCTCTAACAGGGGCCTACGGCCTAACCTACATAAAGCCTATCCTAGCCTATTTAGTAAATAGGCCAGGCTCAGGCTTAGGCATATTGTTAGGCCTATTTAGATAAACAGGCCAGGCCTATTTTTATAAGGCCTAGCCTACAAGCCTGGCCTATTTAATTTTTTAAAGTCCTACATTTTAAGTAGGCTTTTAAACAGGCTTCAGGCCTTGTCAGGCCTTCTGAAGGCCCAGGCTCAGGTCTAAAAAAAAAGTCTACATACAGGCTCAGGCTTTTAATCTTTGTTACAGGCCCAGGGTTATTTACGCAAAGCCTAACCTAACCTAGCTTATTTCCACCCCTATCTATAATTCAAATTCAAGACTCAAAGAAATTTAGATGGGCCTTACACTATCAAACCAACTTTATATGGGTAGCCAATATTTAGCTAATACTTATGATGCATTTAAGAGATTAAATCACAAAAAATTTTTAATAAATAAATGAGATTAAGCATTTAAATTTACTAAAAAATTATAATTATAAAATTAATTAACTTTATAATATGGTAAAATCAATTAAAGAGTAAGACAAAAAAATTTGAAAATATATATTAAAGTTATTTTTTAAAATTTTGGATATAAATGTGTGATTAAATGATTATTATGTAATATTTATGTTAAGGAGGGCATTTTGGTCAATATGACATATCAATGCTATGATTTAATGATAAACTAACAATTAGGTGGGGATGAAAGTTAAATTTCAAAATTAGAAGGGAGACTTATGCTACATATATTTTGATTTTAAGGGAAGTTAATATGTGTTTTCTAGGGGATAAATATATGAGGGAATTGATATACTTTACTTATTGTTAAATAAGAAATTTGCTAGAGGATAGTGATGTAAGGGTATTTCTTAGTGTTAGCACATAAAATAACCAAATATCAAACATAGCCTCTCAAGCCTATTTAGAATTGGGGGTGAAAATAGGTCAAACCCCCATCAAGCGGTCTATGGCTCAGCCTTTTTAATAAAGAGGCAAGGCTAAAACCTATTTAAATACCTAAATGTAAATAGGCCAGACATATTTTGCTAAAGGTTGGCCTGTAAGCGTTCAGACTTGGCTTGTTTACCAATTAAAATAAATATAATTACACACACACACATATATACATACATATATATATATATATATATATTAGTTTTATTTTTATATTTTAATTCAAAGATTTAATTAGTCATTGCTCATGACTGTAATATCTTAGGTTTTTAACCCCTGCCATTCTCAAACATTCAAACCTAGCCTAGCCGATTATTCAATACTCTCCTACTCAACTGCTCATATGGATGGAAATAGACTAGGCTAGGTTAGGCTTTACCTAAATAAGCCTAAGCCTACAATAAATATGTAAAGCTTGAGCCTATATGTAGGCTTTTTTTTAGGTATGAGCTTAGGCCTTCAAAAGGCTTGATAAGGCTTGAAGCCTGTTTAAAGGCCAACTTAAAATATAAGCCTTTAAAGCTTGTACCTCCAAATATATATTTAACCCTTCAAGCCTCTTTACAATCCTACATTATGTTTTAAAAGCCTAACATCATTTCTTGTCATAATATAAAGGCTTAGCAAGGACAAGAAAAGAATATCTAGTGATAATAATTGTTCAAGCAAATAGGAATAAGAAAAACTAATAATCTGTTGACTAATGAGATATATTTTCTAAAATTGAGCAAGCACAATAAGCATAATGTAAAACTGGATTTTACTTTTTTTTACTTTTCCCACATAAATTGGGACAAACTCTTCACACTATGATTATAATATTTCATTTGGCACTAAAATAAACTCATAATGATTATTATGCTTTAATGGACGACGCAAATTAAGGGAGAGAAAGTGAGTTAGCATTGCTATCTTAAGTAATTGAAGAGAAGAGAGGTATGGGTGAATGATTGATGTGAATACAAGATTTAAGTGTGTGTGAATGATGATGAGATGTGAAACTTAGGATTAATGCTGAGTTTTAAATTTATAAATAATTTATAAAATTAGTTAGATGATATTATATATACTTATATAATGGCAAAAATTTAAAAAAATAAATAAATAGGCCAAGCCTGTAGGCTTGTTGGATAAGACTTGTGAACAGAGGCCTGACCTGTTTATCTGAATAGGTTTGGCAATAGGCTTGTAGGCTTGTCGACTAGGCCTTACGAAAAGTTCATTTCTACACTTTGTATCTTGAGAGTGGATTCTCTTTAAGGTTCTTCTTAGAACTAATAGACTTATCAAGGCTTGGTCAACCTTATGGCGTCTTCCAACAATTCCAGTCCTTGTTTTTCGTGCTCAAGGATTCAAGTGGATCATTAATATTTGTTTAGCTTTCTTAGGGTGAGTATATCTCAGATTAGTCATGGGTTCGTGGGATCTTTCCCTTGTGGGTTCTCACCATCTTGGTATCATGGCTTTAGATATAAACTCAAGTCATATCTTTTTGTTCTTTGCTTTGTTCTTGTGTCGGTTTATCTGGTTCATTTTTATTTATGTCCAAAATTGTTGCTTCTATTCATCAAGCTTTGATTTGTGTTTTATGTTATTTAGTAGGTCATTTATATAGTTCACAATCTCATATTTTCTACTTAGTTTGGAATCGTTTCAATCCAAGTTATCCTTTGTGAGTTCTATCCATTTTAATGTAATTGTCTGTTATGGAAATTTCTGTGTCTATTCATCTTCATTTTTCTAAAGGACACCAGATTTTTTGTCCTTGTTTAACCAGTTTCCCGTTTCATATTACAACGTTTAATAGGTCATTGTTATTGTTCAGAATCTCTCCTTTTTGTTCGTTTTGAAGTAGCCTCAATCTGAGTTGTTTCAAATGAGATACATGCATTTTGAAAAGAATGCATTTTCTGGAATTTTTGGGTTGATCTTGCTTCTTTTCATCTGGTTAGGCTAAAGAAAATACCAAAAAAGTGTCCAAAAAAAAGAAAAAATATATATTAGAAAAATAGAGAAGTTCCAATTGTTATGTGGGAAGCATTCTGATCAAGTGTTCATCTTCATACCTAGAATTTACTTTAATCTCTGCCATCTTTGTGTCATTTGAACTCTGGTTTTCCTTGAACTCCTTTTTCCCATACTCACTTTGATATTTCAAATTTCTAAACGTTGTGTAATTTTGCAAGTTGCAATTGCTTTGATTAAATTGTTTAGTTATTTAAAGAGCCTCAAGAGGAATTAGAGAGTAGAAAAAGGAAAGAGTGTCATATCATCAATTTAAAAGCTAAATTTGTGAGAAACATGAGTGAAAATAAACTATTTGAGTGAAACACGTGAGTAGAGTTGAGAGCTCCCTTTTTCTTTATTTCTAACTTTTCAGGTATCAATATGCATGGTGAAAAAAAAATTCAAAAAGATCTCCAATTATTGTTAAAAGGACACCAAAAGGTTAATCCTAAAAACGACCAATGGATGTCTAGTCACAGCTCCAAGTCAAAAAGAGAATTACAAAGAAAGTTGCAAAAGTTGAAACAAGGCTCTATGAGTATTGAGGAATATTTTCAACAAGACGGAGTTGGCTAAGATTAGGGCTAGTATGATGGAAACTAATAAAGCCACTATGGATCATTTTGTAAATGGGCTTAATCCTAAATTATCTTGTTTTGCAAAGACCCTGTGCTTCATGGAAATTGATATTTTGGTTCCATTAGTTGTTGAGTATGAGCAAAATATCAAGAAACAAGGAGGAAGAAGAGTTGAATGTGCTAGTGATGTGCTAGTGCCAACCAAGGAGGAAGAAGAGTTGAAGGTGCTAGTGATAGTAGCTCTAATGCAAAGGAGATTGAAAGCTTTATTTTTATAGCCCCTAATGATGTGCTAGTGCCAACCAAGGAGGAAGAAGAGTTGAATGTTGAAAGCCATGCATACAAATGAGTTGAAAAAGACCTCCTTATGTCAAGTACCAATCTTGTGGTGGAAGAAAGTCATCTCAATCATGAAAAGAAAAGTGAAAATATGAGTGAGAGTTTTAGGAAATTTTTCTAGAGAGAAACACAGAGTTTGAAAGAGAAAAAGAGATTGAGAGTATAGAGTGTTTTCAAAATAAAAAGAGTAAAAATGAGAGTGAAGAATTGAGTGAAAAGAAAGATGAAAAAAGTTGTGAGAAAAATGAGGTTATGAGTAACTGCAAGGATATTTATTTGGTTGCTAATGGTTTTAATCATTATTTGCCTTGTGATTTTGATGTCTTGTAGGTATTCTTGGATTTGATTCCTAAGAAGCCACCCAATAGATTCTTATCCTTAAAAAGCATTGAACCTTTACCTCCATTGACGGCATTGAAAAACATTATGGTTCTCTAAAGTTTCCTATTCTTAATAACTTACTACCCTTTAATAAGGAACAATTTCTTCAATAAATATCAGCATGAAACCCATCAGGACTAAGAGAATTGTCTTTAGGTAAACCAAAAATTTCTAGTTTGATTTTTTTCAATTGAGATAGGTTCCATGAGATTATGAATTTCATAATCTTCCAACATAGGCATAGGTAAATTCCTCAATTCTTCCATTAAAGCATCTGGATGTTCAATTATAGGACATTGAAAGACTTGAATAAAATGACTTGAAGCCAAGGAAGCAAGTTCCATTATCAGTCCAAGTACTATCTTCCCTCTTAAGACACCTAATAAAATTTTGGGTTTTTCTCCTACTAACCTTAGTATGAAAGAATTTAGTATTTCTCTCCCCTTCTACCTTCCATTTCATTTTTGCTCCTTGAGCCTAGTAACTAAACTCACGATCATAAAGAAATTCAAGTTCATGCTTTAAAGACTTGATATAAGTAACCATTGGCATATCAGAGGAAGAACACACATATATTCTTAAGGGCAAACATATAGATTTTTCTCTATGCAAGTAATTCGTGCAGCTAAGTTACGATTTGAGATTTACTCCATGAATACAAAGAATCTAAAGTGTGGTTTAGATTGCAGTAAAAATTATAACTGGATGAACCAAGAATAATTTGAGACCAAGAATCCTGAGTAAATTTTGCGCAATCATCAAATTGGCACCAAAAAGACTCAAACCTTTTAAATTTACCTTTTTTAGAGGAATTTCAGTAGAAACAATGGCAAGGCTACAATCTGAAGCAGCCAGTACCAATGTACGTACATATGAGAGAGAAAAGGTTCTTAACCAGAGATTATTGCAAAAAGTCATATCAAGCTTTTCCATAACATTTTCATCACCTTCTCTATTATTTGTCCAAGTAAACGCAGGTCCTTGCTGATTAATGTTGATCATATTAGCAAAAGTTATACACATAATGAACTCAGCAAGCCTAGAGGAAGAGTCAATTTTCCCTTTCTTATCTGATAATGAGAACACCTAATTGAAATCTCCTAGAATAATCCAAGGAAGATCAATCGTCTTAGCCATACTAGCCTACTATTGACACAAAATATATCGAAGAGAAGACTGGGGAGGACCATATATGTAATGTCCCAAATTTTGATTAAGGGCTAATAATGATTAATAAGAATAATTTGTGTATTTAAAGTTGAATTATTATGTGTTTTGTGGCAATTTTGGTGAATGTGCCAAAATCAGTGGAGAATTGTTGGCTAATAGTCAGTGATTAATGGGGAAATTAATTGCTAACTAAGAAGAAATGAGAAGTGTGACTAAATGGCTAATGGAGGGGTTAGAGTAACTAATTAGTTACATACTTTATGAGAGCCAAAATGAGAAGTGGACATGTAGCAAGATTGTGTGTGAAGGGAGAATAGAAGAGAAAAGTCAAATGGGAGTATTTTAACATTCTTTCTCTTTCTTCCTCCCTTCCTTTTCGCTGGGCAAGTATGGGCTAGAGGGAAATCATCATTTCCTCATCTCCTTCAAGCTATCATCTCTCTCCTTCTCTCTCTCTCTCTCTCCCCATCCGGTGCCATTGTTAAAGGAAAAGGGAAGAAGAAAAGCTTGTGATTGAGGTAAGTTAATGACCCCTAATGGAAAAACTCTTTGCTCTAAAGTTGATCCTTGGCTTGAGAGCTTGATTTTCATGGTTCTAGTTTCTCCATTGGTGGTGATTTGTGGCATCAAGAAAATTTGGTAGTTGGAGAATCAAGAAACCTCTTTGGAAAAGTTGAAGTGGTAAGTGAAACAAACCTTTCTATCTATGTTTTATGCCAAATGATTAAGTTTGGGAATTTCTGGAAATTTTGGCCTATTTTCTTTGGATTAGGGTCATTGGTAGTTTTGCATGATATGGTTATGGAAATGGTGCTTGGTATATGTTTAGAATATATAGAAATGGGTTTGAGGTTAAAATGTTGAGTTTAGCATAATTTAGGATTTTGGGTTGATTGTTGTAAAAAACCAAAGTATGATAATGGAATAGGAATTTGGTGATTTTGATGTTTTCATGTGATTCCTTGGGTAAACTTATGTAGGAGTAGCTTTGATTTGGTATTTGGGATAATTGGAAACACGGGTAAAATTTAGGAAGTTCTGTTATCTTTGCTGCGTTTCTGGGTTTTGATATTGCTCACTTGAGTGACATAGGGTCTCACTCGAGTGAAGCATGATACTTTCATTTTTCCCATAGAGTTTCTATTGTGCTTCCATGTTCAAAATCCAAAAGTTTTGTCTCACTCGCGAGTGTCGCGGGTTATGTAATATCCCAAAAAGCGATTAAGGGCTAATGACTTCAAAAGTGACTGTAATTATTGTTGAATAAACACTTTTGGAGAATGAGTGATGGGAATTTGGATGTTTTAATGATTCCAATGGCTTCCTTGTGAAAATTTGTGTGGGGAGAGTGTTTATTGTGAAATTGGAACCATTGGGAACAATTGTGCAAAAGTTGGAAACTTGTCCATTAAAACTCTGTACATGGCAGTCAATTTGTATGGACGTTTTAAATAGGCAAATGGTGTCTACAAATTCTGAAATTTTCCAGTCTTAAAGTTCACATGCCAAGCTACAAAATGGACATATAATTTGTGTCATTTCAATTTGTAAGCTAAGAGTTATGATTTTCCAAAGTTTGGGATGGAAACTGGAATCTGTTTTGGAGTAGTATGGACTTTTGTGCAATTCTGTATTTTTGAGGTTATTAAATGCAGTGATCCATATTTTTCCAATAAATAGGACTTAAATAGCTTTCCATTGGCTTTGGGAACACCTCATTTTGATTTTTCTAGAAATAGTTATGATTTTTCAAAGTTTGGGCAGAAATCTGCCAGAATTTTGTAAAAATCCGAAATTGATGGAAATTTAGTAAATAATTAGAAAATAATATTATATTATATTAAATCATCATCCACCTCCTCCATCAGCCCAAAACCGTGATATTCAGCTGCAACAAGAGAGAGAAGGTGTGAGAAATTCTAGAGAGAGAAGGAGAAGAGAACTTGTACGGTAAGTCGATTTCTTCGGTAAATTCTTACCTAACGCGTATAACTCCGCTCCTAAGCTATTCTTCTATATTCTTCAAGGTTTGTGGAGCACAAATTTGGGTGTTCTAAGGCTAGGGTTTTCAACCACCTTGAGGAAAAGCTAGTGGGAGCTTGAGGTAACTTCCAAACTTTCGTATATTGCTTATTTTGGCTGCTGTGGGCAATTTAATCGGTGAAATTTTGCCGGATTGCCATTGGTTTTAAAGTTTGAAAATGATATGGCCTAGGGGTTATGCTGCCCAAATTGGGTCTTAATGTTAGTTGTAACCTAATGTAATGATTAATAAAGTGGTTGGGAGTAGAAAGGAACACGTTTACGGAGCCGAAACCGAAAAACACCGATTCTTCCTAAAGTATTCCAAGATTTCGGCCAGGGCTAGATCTGAGGGTTAGAGTTGGATTTTCAATGATTTGATGGTTCCATTGAGTTCAGGAGCGAAAATTAGGTGGGGTTACAGTTGGTCACTTTTTCGGAAAAGGCCGAAGAAGCATAATTACAAAAACGCCCCTAAAACCCTTAAAGTGAGGCTACCAAGGGTAATGTTGTAATTTGACATTGAATTTGATAATTTCGAGTTCGGAAATGGATTCTTTGGGTGAAAATATGTCAAAATAGCCCATGTCAAAATTTCAGGAAAAGTACGGCCGGGCCGGGTCCCCGGGGCATTTTTGTAAATTTTCATAATATGCTCATATAACCCCTAGAAACACTATGGAAGTGTCTAAATTGTATTTTGGAATTCTAGGACTAAGTTGTGAGCCCAGTGGTTAGCACGTTTTACGATGCACACTAAAAGGTGGTCTTTGAGATAGTACTCCCCAACCCTTTAGGCATGTGTCTAGGCTTCTAGTAGCCACCTAAAGAGTCCAAGTGATAACTAACTTTAAGTGTTCTGAAGGTGAGAATTTGGAATAGAGAATAACCTATCATCCTTGACTTTGGTTTATAGGGTTCGACATTTGTCCTAATCGCAAGCAACCTGTGCTGGTGCACGTCAGGAAAGAACAAGGTAGTGACTCTTTTCCCTTATACTATATGTGATACATGGTATGTTTTTTTGATAATTGTTTGTGTGTCTATCACCTGTGGCCCATCGGTGTTGACAGTGGGAGGACCGTGCCTTCGGGGCGGTGGAATACGGGGGATGAGATTATGTGATTATGTGCATATGCGCAGCCTGTGTGCTGTGCTTTATGTTGTGATGCTGCTTGATGATTTTCTTGCATGCTTTGTGATTACATGTGGTATGAGTGATTTGTTACTACTGGGATTCTTTTGAATCTCATTCTTTCCATTGACAAACATTCAGACAGGGCAAGTGGCTCCAAAGGAAAGGAGATGACCAAGGGCGGATAAGGCTCCTTAGGGAGATTTATATTTTGGTGTTGGATATCATGTTTTGTTGGGAGATCACCGTATATCTTATAAATGTTGTTTTAGAGACAGTGGTGTAATCTCTTAATGGGAATTTATAAACCTTTAGTTTATGTATGAAACCCGAGGGTTGCCGGGATTTTGTTGTATACTCTGATATGTAAATGTGATGTAACTGCACAGGGTAATTATATTCGAGTTGTGGAATTTGAGACCAGGGTAAGGCAGAATATTTGAAAATATTTGTGAAAACCCTTCCGTAAGGAAGGGATTGTAAATGAGTTTGATTATTATTGGTCTCTATTTAATTTTAAAATACGTATTTCGAATCATAATTACGAAGGGGGTTACAGGTTATCACTCGGGTGAGCCTCTTCCCACTCTAGTGAAGGTATATCTAGCACTGTGAACTTGCATCTCGGGTTGTTAGTCGCGATCCATTTTCAAAAGTGTGCCTTAGTACTCGTGGGAGCTAAGCCATTACTCGAGTGAAGGTGTATCTGGCATTGTGAACTCACGTCTCGGGTTGTCACTCGCGATCAATTTTTCAAGAGTGTGCTTTAGCACTCGTGGGAGCTAAGCCATCACTCGAGTGCCGTGGTCCCTGCTTGAGTGATGTCCTTCTCAGAAAGTTTCTTGTGCTCTCGGGTGAGTACTTTCTGAACCTCACTTTGGGGTACTCGAGTGACCATTAGGCTATCACTCGAGTGATCGAGTTTATGCTCGAGTGTAGCGAGCATTTCTGGGTTCTGCTATTCTTTTTTGCTCTCGGGTCAATACTTTTTGCACCTCACTTCATAGGACTCGGGTGAGCTTTTGGCTATCACTCGAGTGTTGTTTTGGTAACTCAAGTGCTACAGGCACTTCTTTTCTTAGTCTATGCTTTTTATCAAGCACTCGCGCGAGTGAGCTTTCATGCTCAAGTGCAAAGTTCCTCATCACTCGAGTGAGGCCTTCTTCACTCAAGTGCCACAGTGAAAAACCAGTGCTTGTGCTTCTAAAGGGGGATCTTTGAGATAGTTCTTCCAACCCTTTAGCGCTTTTGTTAGAGGCATTTATGGCCACTTAAATGATAATAATGATAACCAATTTAAGTGTTGTGAAGTCAATTAAGTATTGGAATAGAGAATAATACTTCGTCCCTAATTATAAATATAGGATTTGACATTTGCCCTACTCGGGAGAGACCGGTGCCAAGGCACACACGGAAGGATCAAGGTAGTGACTTTTCTCTCATGTTGTGTATGATGCTTGGTATGCATGACTTATCATTATTTTGGTGGAAAATATTTGGCATGAGGCCATTGCAAACTTGTGTATGTGTTATCAGCCGTAAAGCATTACAGCGTGAGCAGTTGTTGGGGGTGATGGTTATCACACGTACCCTTACAATTGCATCTGCCATTGTAATTATCGAGGTTGCGTTATGGAATTATGAATTCCTGTTTGATTATCCAGCCAGTGTGGCTGTGTGTATGTAAAATATTTTATATGGATCCCAACTATGGTGATATATGTGATATAAACAGATGGTTGTGCAATACAGGGTGAGCACTTCAGCATGAGCAAACGTAAGGGTGATGCAAGTCATACCTGCCCTTACCGCTGTAATTGCCGTTGTAGTTGCTATGTCAATGTGATGATTTTCTTTCATGCTTTGTGGTTGTGCATACTATAAGTAATTTGGCACTATGAGGATTCCTTAGAATCTCACTCTCCCAAAAACAAATTTTTAGACAGGGCTAAAGGATCTAAAGGAAAGCGGGTGACGAAGAGTGGATAAAGCTCTGGGCTAGGAGTTTATTTTGGATTTTGGTTATCATTTTAGATAATTGTATATGATATTTTCGATTATAGAATAGTAATTGCGTAATATCCTAGATTAGGAAATACATTTTGGGCGCTGTGCCTTGTAAACCCTATAATGTTTTATAGAACCCGATTTTGTTGGGAATTTGCATTGTACTCTGATATTTATGAATGGAATCGTACAGTAATACCCTAAATTTTTAGATTTGAGGCTAGAGAATAAGCTTGAAATAAGTGGACTACTAAACCCAAGTTTATGAGGACCCCAAATTTATTTCCTAATGATTCTTGTATCTTTGGGGTGTTAAAGAAAGTAAAATGGTGAATTTTGGAGAAAGTAATTATGTTTTTAGTGAAATCGCCTATGAGATAGTGAGCTTGTCATGTGATTTTCTATTACCAAATGATGATAAAAAATTTTGAAATTTTACAGGATGAAAGTAGACATCCTAAGCTTTAATTTGATAGGTCATATCACTCAATTAGAGCTATGTACAAAAATATATGAATTTTTGAATTCAGCACACAAAAATTGTGAAATTTCTGGAACAACATGTAAAAATTAAAAATCTGGGAATGACGTGCTTCCAAATAGCAAAAGGCTATATTTTTTCTTGAAACTAGACTTAATAAGAGTTTTATAGCCTTTGGAATCACTCCACTTCTATTTTTCTAGAATTAGTTATGATTTTTCAAAGTTAAGGCAGAAAATCTGCCAGAATTCAGACAAATCCAAAAATGGGGAAATTTTGCAATGGCAACATGGTAATTTTGGGATAAATACATCAGCCCATTTTTGCTTATTTAAGGGACTCTTAGGACGTCATTTTGATGGGCCAAGAGAAGGAAAATATTAGTTGCATGTTGTTAGGCTTGATGGACAAGATTACATGTACATAGGGATTTATGTACATAAAGGCAAAATTTGTATTTTTGAAAAATAGATAATGGAAGTATATATGACATAAGCATAATAAAACATCACCTTCCTCCTCATATGCTCAAAACCGACATATTACTCCAGCTGAAAGAGGGAAAAACGTTGATAGCATTTAGAGAGAGAAGAAGAAGAAATCTCACGAGGCAGGTCAATATCTTTGGTGAATTCGTACCTAACGCGTATAACTTCGCACCTAAGCTTCTCTTTTATGTATTTTAAGATTTTTGAAGCCCAAATTTGGTGTGTAAGAGCTTAAGGTTTTCAGCCATATTGAGGAAAAGCTAGTAGGAGCTTGAGGTAACTTCTAAACTCTTGTATATTAACTATTCTGGCTGTTGTGGACAATATAATCGGTGAAATTTTGCCAGATTGTCATTGGTTTTAATTTTTGGAAATGGGTTAGCTTAGGGGTTATGCTACCCAAATTGATACTAAATGGTAGTTATAACCTAATGGAGTAGTCAATAAAGTGGTTAGGAGTATAAAGGAAAGCGTTTACGCGGTCAAAACTGAAAAAACCCAATTTTCCTCAGAGTACCTGTATATTTCGGCCATAACTATAAACGGGCCTTAGAGTTCAATTTTCAATGATTTGATGGTTCCATTGAGTTCAGGAATGAAACTTAGGTGGGGTTACAGTTTGTCACTTTTTTGGAAAAGCCCGAAAAAGCATAATTATGAAAATTCCCTTGAAACACTGAAATAAGGGCATTGTAGGATCGAATATGAAGCCTGAGTTGTTGGCACGCTTTATGAGGCACATGTTTCAAGGCATAAAAGGGTTAAAGTAGGGAACTTACCTTTCTTGCATGTATTGGATATTTGTGTTGGTGTGTTAATGCTTGTTATTGCTTTGCGTGATTATGTGTAATACATATGAATGTTTGAAGCTATGTTTCTGTTTATACTATGGCCATAAGTATGCTGTTTGAAACATTAAGCTTGCAGATATGTCATTGTGTGAGTATGAGTTATGTAATGCAAGCATGTCATACATTAAACATTTATCATACACACATATTTGTATTATTTTCCTACTGAGATTCTCTCGAATCTCACCTTCCCCTACCATCAATTAAGACAAGGCAAGAGGCTCGAGGAGGGGACAAGCAACCAGGGGCAGCGAAGACCCCTATGGATATTTTATTTGGTAGTTGGTTATCAATATTGGTTGGGATTATTGTATATATTTCGAATATGTATTTGGGATGCATATTTGGATGTGTATTTGAAAGGATTTGTGTAATCCCCTGTTTGGGAAATTGTAATAGGCGAGTGTGCCCTGTAAATCCTTAGTAAAGGTATGAAACTGTGATTGCCAAAAATTATATTGTGTACTCTGATATATAAATGTGATTAGCTGCTCTGTCTGTAATCATATTCGAAATGTGAATATAAGACCAGGTTGTTTGGATTTCAAAAGGTATTTGTGAAAACCCTATCATGTAGATAGGTTTGAAAATGAGTTTTGCTAATCGTTGGTCTCTAATTCATTTTAATCGCGTATTTTAGATATAATTACGAGGGGGTTATATTTGTGGTATCAGAGTTATAGTTCCTAATAAAGGTAGGATTTGCTAGGACAGTTCCCCTTGTTTAGCCTAGAAATAGGCAATGATTTATGATTGGTTGTGGTATACACATTAAGGTCCCTGCTATTTGTGGATATATGAGCTTAAGAACTGTATGTATACATTGTCTGTAATGTGGATGTGGTGAATCAATGTGGTTCGTCTGAGAATTTGAGGAGTAGAACCAGTGTTGAAGGCACGACTATTTGCGTTCAAGCTAGAGGGGTGCTAATCGTTAGTGGCGGAGTATCGCCCTGACGTTATGAAATTGGGATGTGCCATTGACCTAAGGATGATTTTGATAGAACGATGAGTAATTATGAGATATGTCTCAAGGTTGAGACAGAAGATGGAATGTGTGAATGGCTTTTGAATTCTCGTTACAATGATACCTTCATCTTGAGATGACCAACTGGATAGAGCTATCTACAGAGGATTCATATTAGAAAGGGCTACCTACAACTAGTTTTGATAGGAAAGGGCTACCTATAAAGAGTTCTGATATGAGAGGGCTACCAATGGGGAAATCTAATCGTGAAGGGCTACCTACGGAGAGTTTTGGTACCATATTGTGGAGCCACCATGACAACAAAGCCTAGTGTAGAGCTGCCGAGACGACAACCCTATAGTGTAGCCGCCATGATGTTGAATTGTAGATTAGCGCTATGGAAGCATTGGCTCTCAATGACGGTGTATTGTAATGAATCCCACATGGAATGGGTTTTCTTGAGATAAGAAGCTATTGGCTCAGAATGATTCAAGTTGAAACGGGCCAAGGTCTGGCACAGTTGAATGCAAATTGTGAGTATTGTCAGTTGTAGTAGGAGATTCCTATGGAACTCCTACAAATCAACCTGACATTGTTAAAGCATAGATGAGGAGATAGACCTCAGAGTGTGCAGCAAAAGCGTTGTGAATGTTATGTGTTTGAGTACTGTACTGAGAAGAGCTTGAGGCAGAAAGTACGATGTCTTAGTTATGGCTTCGAGAAGTAAAACTTCAAGGCCAAATTATATTGTAAGAAGGGGTCTTGGAGGATCCCAGTTTGGTGGAAAAAAAAATTTCACGGTGTTGAAGGTAAAGTTGTTAAGATGTTAGTTCCAACTTGTTAGATTGTGTATTGTGAGTCCATCTCCCCGGTTGGGCCGGATCAGGTTGGTCCGGTGGGCTGCTCCTAGTTGGCATAGGCCCAGGATATGATGGATTTGTGTTGTGAGTCCATCTCCCCGGTTGGGCCAGATCGGGTTAGTCCGGTGGGCTGTGCCTCGTTGGCATAGGCTCAGGATGTGACGAACATTTGTGATTCCGGTAGGAGGACCATTCTACTGGGGTAATAGTTTAAGGGGGATTGACTATTTATGAAAGCCAAAAGGCTATGTGTATATGTAACCCCCTTCCGTAATTATATCCGAAATATACAATTAAAGTGAAATAGAGACCAATAATTATCAAATAACACTTTCAAACCCATCTTCCAGATGGGGTTTTTTCAAACAATATCCGAATATACATCCATATCGAATACAAATCTCCCAACTATAATGATAACCAACTACCAAACTCAAATAACCAAAAGGAAGTCTTCGTCGCCCTTGGTTGCTTTCTGATATCATTTGCCCATTCAAAACGTCCACACAAATAGACTGCCCATAACAGAGTTTTAATGGCAGAATTTCCAAACTTTCTATTTAATGTTCCAAACCAATCCAAACCAATTCCAATGATCATATCACACAATAAAACACCAATTACACCACAATACACAAAGCAATTCATCATTTCCAAAATCACAAGAAAATTAGGGCAAAATTCAAAATTCACAAAGCTCATCCACAAATCACAAAACGTAGATTAAAAGGCTTTAAATACTCACATCTTCCTCTTTCCCGAACCAATTCCTTGATTCTTCATCTTTCCACTTTTCCTAAAGCTATCAAACACCTCCTGTAATGCCCCAATTTTCGATTAAGGGCTAATGATAGTTATTGAGGATAATTATCGAGTGAAAGTGAAATATTATGTGTTTTGGTGGCAATATTAATTAATATGCCATAATTAGTGGAAATTGAAAGAATGAAATTGTTGGGCAATTAGTTAGTGATTAATAGAGAAATTAATTACTAGCTAAGAGAAAATGATAAGTGTGATTAAATGGCTAATGGAGGGATTAAGGTAGCTAATTGGTAACTTATTTTGGGTGACATGTGGCAAGTTGGTAAAGTGAGAGAGCATAGGAAAAGTCAACATATCATATTTTAATATTTTCCCCCTCTCTTCCCTCCTATTTTCATTGACAAGAGAGGAATGAGGGGGAAGTAGAGTGATCATTTCTTCATCCCTTCAAGCTATCATCTCTCTCTCTTCCCTTTCATGCATTCAGCCATTGGGGGGCTTAGGAAGGAAGAAGAAAAGTTGTGATTTAGGTAAGTAAATGGTCTCTAATGCTTAAGTTCTCTTCCTTAATGTTGTTCCTTGGAGTGAGAGCTTCAATTTGATGGTTGTAGCTTCTCCATTGGTGGTGATTTGAGGAATCACAAAAATCTAAAGTTTAGAGATTCAAAAAGTGTCTTTGAGGAAGTTGTTAAGGTAAGTGAACCCAATCTTTCTATCTATGATTCATGTGTTTGTATGAAGTTTGGAATTTTTGGTAATTATGGCCTTAAATTAAAAAATAAGTATAATTGGGTATTTGGTATGGTATTGGCATAAAAATGGTACTTTGTGGTGAGTTTGGGATAGATAGATTGATTTGGGGATTGAAATGTTTTGTTTGGATGATTTTGGAAATTTGATGATTATGTTGCCCAAAACCAAAGCAAGATAATGGAATAGGATTTTTTTTAATTCTGTTGATTCCATTGAATTCCTTGGATGTTTTTGTGTGGGAGTAGCTTTGGTAGAGGTTTTGGGTTCATTTGGAACACTTGCAAAAATTTGGAAAGAGTGGTATGTTTTTCTACGTTTCTGGTTTCTGATAGGATCACTTGAGTGATCTGGGGATTCACTCGAGTGTGGGATGAACATCACTCGGGTGAGGTTGAGTATCACTCGAGTGCTGTGTGTATATTCATTGTTCTCTTCAGTTTTTTTGTTGTGCTTTCTGGAAAATCTCAAGAGTGCATAGTCTCACTTACGAGTGTGGTAGGATATCACTCGAGTGAGCCTCCTCTCAATCGAGTGCTGGTGTATTTGACCCCTAGGTCTTGCCTCTCGGGTTGTCACTTGCGGTTATGGTGCAAGAGTGTGCCTTTTCACTCGCAGGTATGTAAGTTCCACTCGAGTGCAATTGGCTGTGCTCGAGTGCTCCTGATCCTTGAGAACTTTTGGGTGCTCTCGAGTCTTCACTTTCTGGACTTCACTCTCTAGTGCTCGGGTGAGGCATTTGGCTATCACTCGAGTGCGGTCCAGTGTGCTCGAGTGTTGTAGTTTCTAAAAAGTTCGTTGTGCTCTCGGGTGTTTACTCGCTGTTGTTCACTCTCTAGTACCCGAGTGCAGACTGTACCATTACTCGTGTGAGGTCTTCTTCACTCGAGTATCCATACAATCTCACTCGAGTGAGGTCATCTTCACTCGAGTGTCGTAGTAGAAAATATCAGTTTGAGCTTTCAAAAGGGCATCTTTGGGGATAGTTTTCCAACCCTTTAGTGCTATTGATAGAGTGATTTGTGGATACTTAAAGAGCAATAATGATAACCAATTAAGTGTGAGAAGTCATTGAGAATTGGAATAGAGAATTGATACTTCGTCACTCATTATGAATTATAGGATACGACGTGTGCCCTACTCGGGAGAAAATAGTGCCAGAGCGTGCACAGAAGGAACAAGCAGGTAGTAATTTCTCTCTCATATTATGTATGATATTTGGTATGCATGATTTATCATAGTGTTTGTGAAATGTGAATTTGTGCTTAGTGAAATGTGAAGGAAAATATATGCCATGGTCCATTACAGCATGAGGACTTCAGCGGGAGCCGTCGTAGGGGGTTGATGTTTATCACACCTGTAACACCCTGACTTTAATCACGTAATTATAATTCGATATTAGATAATTAAATCACGATTAGAGACCTTCGGATAACTTAAACTCATTTCAATCTCCTACTTTGTAGTAGGGTTTTCACAAAACATTCAAAATCTCTTCCTGTTCCTGGTCTCCATTTCAAAATTCGAATATAATTACCTGTGCAGTTTATCTACATTCACGTATGACAGAGTGTATAACCAAATCCCCGGCAACTCCCGAGTTCTATACATATATAATCTAGAGGTTACAAGTATCCACTAGGGGATTACACAACTAAAATCGAATATAATATTCCTAATTCAAAATATACAGTAATCCCAAGTTCTAAATGGATAACCAAGTCTTAAAAGGATAACCAACGTCTCCAAAATCGCATATACCCCTAAGGGTCCTAATTGCTCCGGGTTGGCCGCTTTTCCTTTGAGCCACATGCCCTGTCTGAAATGTTAGTCATAGGAAAGAATGAGATTCGAGAGAATCCCAGTAGTAACAAACCACTCATACAATGTATAAATACCAAGCATGCACATAAATCACAACCAGCATCAACAGCAGCATCAATCTCAAATATACATGGTTTTCACCACAAACGACAGCACTCACGGCTGTATACACAATACGACAGCTCTCGCTGTAATTTTCATCACGACAGCTCACGCTGTAATCACAAATACGACAGCTTACGCTGTAATCACAATAACGACAGCTTACGCTGTAAACGACAGCTATCACCAGCTGTAACCACAGCAGCATCAAAGAAATCATCACAGAACCGTGATAACACACACATACAGAGCATTACACACAGTATAAGAGAGAGAGTCACTACCTGATCCTTTCCCGACGTTTCTTGGCACTGCGGCTCACGAGGACGGCAAATGTCGAATCCTACAATTCCAAATGCACTATTTAGACACTTCCATAGTGTTACTTGGGGTTATATGAGTCTATAATGAAAATTTACAAAAATACCCCTGGGGACCCGGCCCGGGCCCGCCGTACCCGGTCCGGCTGTACTTTTCTTGAAATTTTGACATGGGCTATCCTGACATATTTTCGCCCAAGGAATCCATTTCCGGACTCGGAATTATCAAATTCAATGTTAAATTACGAAATTGCCCTTGGCAGCCCTACTTTTAGGGTTTTAGGGGGTGTTTCCGTAATTATGCTTTCTCGGCCTTTTTTGAAAAAGTGCCCAACTGTAACCCCACCTATTTTCGCCCACTGAATCCAATGGAATCATCAAATCATTGAAAATCCAACTCTAAGACCCATTTACAGCCTTGGCCGAAATATACATGTTCTCCGGGAAAAATTGGGGTTTTACGATTTCGGCTCCGTAAACGCGTTCCTTTCTACTCCTAACCACTTTATTCACTATTACATTAGGTTATAACTACCATTTGAACCAAAATTGGGCAGCATAACCCTTAGGAAACTCAATTTCCAAAATTTAAAACCAATGGCAATCCGGCGAAATTTCACCGATTAAATTGCCCACAGCAGCCAGAATAAGCAATATACAAGAGTTTGGAAGTTACCTCAAGCTCCTTCTAGCTTTTCTCAAGAGTGGCTGAAAACCCTAGCCCCTTGAACACCAAATTCCTTGCTTCAAAACCTTAATTCACATAGAGGAATAGCTTAGGAGGAGGATTATACACATTAGGAGCTAGATCGTCGGAGAAATCGGCTTACCTTGTGAGATTTCTCTTCCTTCTCTCTATTTTTCTCCAAGCTCTCTCTCACGTTTTTTCCTCTTACTTCAGCTGAAAATGGCGTGAAATGGCTGAAGAAGATGAGCAATTTGATTAATAATCCATGCTGACATCATCTTTTAATGAGATGATGTCATAATTCCCATTTTCGGATTTTCTGGCAGATTTTCTGTCCAAACTTTGAAAAATCATAACTAATTCTAGAAACCTCAAAATGAGGTGATTCCAAAGCCAAATGAAAGATATTTAATTCCTCTTCATAGGAAAAATATTGGCCATTACTAAAAATCACCACACAATTCCAGAATTACATAAAACTCATCACTGCTCCAAAACAGAGTTCAGTTTCCATCCCAAACTTTGGACAGTTATATCTCCTAGTTCACAAAATGAAATGGAACAAATTATATGTCCATTTTGAAGCTTGAGATGTGAACTATAAGACTGGAAAATTTCAGAATTGTTAGATACCATTTGGTCATTAAAAACGTTCACACAAACGGACTGCCCAGAATAGAATTTCACTGGACAGAATTTTAGATTTTGCATCTTTGCTTCCATTGGTTCCATTTTCATACCAAACATCATTCCCATATAAATTTTCACAAGGAATCCATTGGAATCATTAAAATATCCAAATTCCCATCACACATTCTTCAAAAGTGTTTATTCAACAATAATTACATCCACTTTTGAAGTCATTAGCCCTTAATCACTTTTTGGGATATTACAACACCTACCCCAGCCGTTGAACTGCCGTTGTAATCGATATGGATCGATTGTGAACTGTAAACTAGCCAGTATAGCTGTGCATTGTCAACTGTTATATGAAACCCATCTGTGGTGTAATATATATATATATATATTTATGAACTGTGATATGTGTGATACAGTGTGAGCAAACATAAGGGTGGTGTTTGTTATACCTGGCTTTGCCGCTGTAACTGCCATTGCAGTTGCATTATCAGTGTGATATGATTGCTTTCATGCCTTATTGTTGTGCACATTGTGAGTGATTTGACACTACGGGGACTCTTTAGAATCTTACTCTCCCATTAACCATGTTTTAGACAGGGCCAAAGGATCGAAAGGAAAGCGGGTAACGAAGAGCAGGTGAGCTCCAATTTAGGAGTTTATTTTTGGTTAATGGTTATCATATATAATATCATTTGGATATTTTGGGAACAAGTGTATATATATTGATATGTGTGACTAGTTTTTTGTAATCCTCAAGTTAAGGGTATGAATTATGGGCTTTGTGCCTTTGTATAAACCCTTTTATGAAATAATGGAACTCGTGTGTGTCGGAAATTTATGCTGTATTCTGATATGTATGAATTGAAATGTGGATATGACACTGTTGAGAACAGGTTTTGTAAAAGTTTTTGAAAACCCTGATCTGGGAAATATGATTTTGTTAAGGTCCTAAATCATTTAAGGTCTCTAATTTCAAACTTAATTTCATTTTTACGAACTAATCTTGGCCTATGGTTGGAAGGGGGTTACATTTGTGGTATCAGAGCTGTAGTTCCTGGCAAGGTGAGGATTTGCTATGATAGCTCCCCTAGTTGACCTTAGTCCTTTGGCTTAAGGTAGCTTGATAATTGGTGATTGATAGTTGTGTACACATGGATATTTCTACTGGTTATGGATATATCTAAGTCTTATGGATTATGTGCATACAATTGCTATGAAACTGATGTGGTGAATCATTGTAGAGTAAAGGACAACATGGTTCACCCTAGAGTCAGGCAAGAGGATCCAGAGGTGGAGGAATTAAATGACAATCAACCTGACCTAATGTGAGAGATGATGGATCTCATAAGGAAACAGAGAGACATGATAACTGAGCTAAGAAAAGAGCTCAAAGAAGGAAGAGCCAAGTATAATGCTAAGAGGGGTCAATCAACTCAAGAGGAAACCCAGGGAGAAACTTGTCATGAAGAGACGGCTGAGGGGTCCAATCGGTCTCATGAGTCCCCACCTCACACGGTACCTAATCAAGAATCCCAAGGGGTGCAGGCTCATGAGGAAAGAGACTAGCAATTTTGGGTCTCTAAGATCTGTAAGCATATGCCTCCAGAGTTCAAAGGGAGGTTTGAGCCTCAAGTTACTGAGGACTGGTTGAATCATCTAGAGAAGATCTTTGAAGTCCTCGAGTACTCTACGGAGGTTAAGGCAAAGCTAGTAGTGTATAAGCTAGAAGGTGACGCATACTGGTGGTGGCGGAATATCGCCATGACGATGAAAAGCAGGAATGTGCCTGTGACTTGGGAGGTGTTCCAGGAAAAATTCAATGAGAAGTACTTCCACAAGTCCTTGAGATTGGAAAAAGAATATGAATTCCTGGTTATCAGGCAGGGAGATACGGAGAGTTTTGATGAGTATCTATCCCGCTTCATCCAGCTAACTCGATACTTTACACATCTCTGGGATAGGGATGATGAGGAGTGGAGCTCCGATATGCTTATCTGGGGCTTGCGGCTTGATTTGAAGAAGAGGTTAGCCACTTAGTTGTTCACCAACTTCAATAAGGCAGTAGAGCAATGTAGAATTGTTGAGAACAATTTGAGAGAATTGTACCCGGCCAAGGGTAGTGGCAGCCGCAATGAGCCTAGTAAGGCAAATATTTCCCAGAAGCAGAAGATTTAAGGGTTCTCGCTTGAGGGTAGTAATAAGAAGCCCTATCAATCTGAGGGTTGTAGTGATTAAAAACCTTCAGCGAGAATGATGTGCACTCAATGTAAAGGATATCATCCTGGCAAAACTTGCTCGGGGCAAGCGATTTGCTATAATTGCCAACAACCTGGACATTTCACTAGAGAATGCAACCGGCCGAGTGATGAGCAAAGACCTAGGAATCAAGGTCGAGTGTTCATGATGACGCATGAGGAGGCCCAGAAGTCCCCTGACTTGATTCAAGGTAAATTCTTTTTTAATGATGGTTTATTAAAACTGTTGTTTGATTCGGGTGCAATCCAATTTTGCATTATGATGATTGTGTGAAGTACCCGGAATTGTGTGCATGTGTAAACTGCTATTTGATTGGTTGTGGCAATGTTGATGATTTTGAAACCTAGAAGTCCTATTGGATTTAATGGGTTGACAGGGAGAAATGCATTTACTATGTATGTGAGCTTGATGAATTGTATCCTCTGACTGTGTTTAGATCGGTTCATGGTAGTGTTATGGGTGATATTGTGACATAGTGTTCGAGTATGATCGAGGATACTGATCGGAAAGGGCTTCCTATGGAGAGGTCTAAAAGGAGAGGGCTACCTATGGTGAGGTTAGATTGGAGAGAGCTACTTACGGTGAGATCTGATCAGAGGGGGCTACGTACGGTGAGATCTAATTGGAAAGGTCTACCTATGGAGAGTTCTAACCGGAGGGGCTGACCAGTCAGTGGACTGAGTACAGTACTGTAGTGTGGAGCCACCATGACGAGGAACCCTAGTGTGGCGCTACCGTGACGATGAACCTTATTATGGAGCCACCATGACGATGAACCCTAGCGTGCAGCCACCTTGACGATTTATCGTGGAATGCAGCCACTGTGATATTAAATAGTTGAGTAGAGGAGAGCAAGAGCTCAAGGTAGAAAATGCAATGTATGTATATGGCTTTGGGAGGTAAAGCTTCGAGGCCAAATTATATTATGAGAAGGGGTCTTGGAGGATCCCAGTTTGATGGAAATAGTTATAGTATGGAAGTCATAGTGTTTAAAGGCATCAGTGTTGAGCATATACCCTGTTCCAGCTTGATGTGATTGTGTATAGTGAGTCTTTCACTTGTGGCCCATCGGTGGTTCTAGTGGGAGGACCATGCCTGCGGGGCGGTGGGATTACGGGGGATTGGCTATTTTTGTGTCTTTCACCTGCGGCCATATAGGGGATTCCTATGGTGGAGGACCGTCCCACTGGGGCGGTAGTTTATGGGGATTGACTATGTGAAGGCCGGGAAGGCTATGTGAACCAGCTGGGATAGTGGTGTAAAAGAAGTCGAGAGGCTATTTGAAGCCGTAAGGTTATGTGAATGACAGTGTGCACATGTTGACGTGAGCCATTGTAGGGTTTAACGTATATCATTTCTACTATCGGCCGTTGATATATCGTTGTGAAGGTGAATGTCGTAAGGCAATATGACCATATGACTATGCCAAGTACACTGCCATCGACTGAGCCCTCAGAGGGGGTATACGGGTGGAGTATAGGCTGGGTGGAATGTTACAATAAAGTGCTTCAGATAGAAGAGATTGAGATTCTGGAGTGGCCTGATGTTAATGATAATGCCTAAAAGTCCTGGTTACCACTAGCAGAGTCAATGGTAGTTATACAGGTGAGGGAAATGTTGTGAAAGTGACTTAATGACTAAGATTAAAGAGGCTTAAAATCGGAATGAACGAGTGCAGTTGACTGAATAAGTGATTGAGTGAGGTGAAGAACTCTAGAGTTAAAGTCAAAGAATATGGGTTCTTAGGAACATCTCCAGTTATGAGGAGCGATAAAGTGATTAAGAGAAAGAAATTAAGCCACGAAGTGTTGGTCTGTATAAAATTCTTGTGAGAATCGAACCTGTGGCGTACCGTTGATATAAGTGGTTTTGAAAGGATTATCCTAGTGAGGAATGGAAGCCGTCATGAAGAGGCATCCAAAGTTTATGTCCCCAGTGGTGTAACAAATTTCGAGGACGAAATTTATTGAACGGGGGAGAATTGTAACGCCCTAATTTTTGATTAAGGGCTAATGATAATTATTGAGGATAATTATCGAGTGAAAGTGGAATAATTATGTATTTTGGTGGCAATATTAATTAATATGCCATAATTAGTGGAAATTGAAAGAGTGAAATTGTTGGGCAATTAGTTGTGATTAATAGAGAGATTAATTACTAGCTAAGAGAAAATGAGAAGTGTGATTAAATGGCTAATGGAGGGATTAAGGTAGCTAATTGGTGACTTATTTTGGGTGAGCCAATAGCAAAGTGACATGTGGCAAGTTGCTAAAGTGAGAGAGCATGGAAAAATTCAACATCTCATATTTTAATATTTTTCACTACTGGAAAAAATCACTTTTAAGATCGGTTAAAAAAGACATTTTAGACCAGTTCTTGATGCGATCTTGATACAGTCAGTCTAAAAAGTCTACTAGTTTTTAGCCGGTTATAGAACCGGTCTTAAAAAATTTTTTTAAGACCGCTTATTATAAAACCAGTCTAAAAATGAATATTTTTAGATTGGTTATCAGAGGAACCGGTCTAACAGGTTCAAATTTTAGACCAGTTTTTTGAAAAACCGGTATAAAATTGCAATTTTTTAGGCCGGTTCTATCAAAAACCGGTCTTAAATGTACTTTTCAGACCGATTTTGGAGAAAACCGGTCTTAAAAGTCGATTTTTTTTAAATTTTCATTTAAAATATATACCCAGCAAGCCATTTCCCCTGTTAAAACATTTCACTCAGCAAGTAGCAGCCAGTTCAACGACATTCAAATAAATCTTCTTCTCTTACAGATTATATAACTAACATCTTAATGACATGTGAGAGACTTAAAACTCATTGGAACATATTAAAACTCAACTCCCTTATGCGTAAACAGTGCCGGTTGAAACAGAAGCAAGGAAAACAACCATGAATAATAAACTCACAATCATAGACAGAATCATAATGCAAGGAAATCATACAACCATGACAATGTTGTTTTGACCAAGTTCCTTATCTTTTCACTTACATACATACATCAAAGATTAATTACATTAATGACAATGCTGTTATTCATTAGGGCCAAAATACATTATACACACTCTTCTTAGGCTGATGATCACTAGCGGGCCTGGCTTCAGAGAATCTACACTAAGACGTACACCTCATATCCTTCATTTTCCTGTGACGACAACAAAAAAAGTAGTTATATATATACACCAATAACAATATACATAATTCAAATATAGTTCATGATAATTATTTTAGCTAACTAACCTTCCATGTAGTTTTATAAAGGGATATCCTCCCATATCCCTTCATGATGATCATTTCTTGTGCCGTGTTCATTGTCTGCTTCATCTTCTTCGTTCAATTCTGATAAACCCCTAGAAAAGAAGGAGTCTCAAGTAGATCATTCATTGAATGACTTTCCTGATTAATATCAATGACCCTTTTTCCTTGGAGAGCTATAGACCACATTTTATTTGCCTTATCAGTAACCTAGAATACTTGTTTCTCTTGATATGCCATAATAAAAGGTTCATCTCTAAAACTTCTACTATTCAAATCAACCAATGTAAATCCTAACTGATCAATCATCACACCATTATTGACATCAACCCACTTGCATTTGAAAATGGCAGTTTAACTTTAACATAATCAACCACCCAAACCTCTTCAATCACCCCATAATAAGGTATTGCTGCCAATCTAGGATTCTTATCTTTTGAACTAGAGAAGTGCATAGATTTAGCCACTAACATAACCCCACTATTCTGGACGGTGCTCCTATCATCAAGGGACTTCGTGTAAAACGTATAACCATTGATCACAAATGAAGTCCAACTTATGACATCAGCCTCAGGACCACGTGCTAACTATTTAATTGTATTAGAAACACATTCTTCGCTATCAACCTTTTGTTTGAACCAATGTGCAAAAGTTTTATTATGCTCCCTAATTAACCTTTGTCCAGTCATTCGACTATTTCCTTTCCGTACAATTTCTTTATGAGCATTAATGTAATCTTAAACTTCATCAACATTATTCAAGATGTACAAGTGGACTTGTTGCAATTCATCAGGATCCATACTCTTTACTGACACCTCGCGTCTGCCGTCTTCTTTGTCATGACATTCAGGAAGTCTAATGTGTTCTACATTTGACACGTAATCTTGACAAAACTCCATGGCTTCTTCAGAAACATATTTTTGAATAATAGATGCTTTAGGCCGGTTAAGGTTCTTCACATACCCTTTTAGGATTTTCATAGTTCTTTCAATTGGGTACATCTATCATAAATAGATAGGGCCACACAACTTGATCTCCCTGACTAGATGAACAATTAGATGTACCATGATGTCAAAAAAAGAAGGAAGAAAAAGCTTCTCAATCTGGCACAAGATTAGATATCCTTCATTTTCCAATTCATCCAATTTTTCTGTCTCAATGACTTTACTACAAATAACATTGAAGAAGAAACAAAGTCTAGTCAAAATATGTTGAAGATCATATTCGGCAATGCCTCGGATAGCTATTGGGAGCAGTTGTTTTATTAACATATGACAATCATGAGACTTTAGCCCCACTAACTTCAAGGCTTTCATCGACACAAGCTTCCTAACATTTGAAGAATACCCTGAAGGAACTTTGATGCCATGTAAACAGTCACAAAAGCTTCTTTTCTTATCCTTAGACAAAGTATGAGCATCTGGAGGACAAAAAGTTCTCTTACCATATGGCTTTAGATGCAAGTCTTCTTGTATCCCCATTTCTTGCAAATCTAATCTTGCCTTTACGCCATCCTTAGAACTACCTTGTATGTTAAGCAGTGTTCCAACAATACTATCACAAACATTTTTCTCCACATACATGAAATCAATACAGTGTCTCACATCAAGCTTCGGCCAATATGGAAGATTGGAGAAGATAGACCTCTTTTTCCATTTACATTTCTCATTACTATTCTTTGTAGTTTTACCAAAGATAACATTTATATTTTTCACCTTTTCATAAACTTGCTCCCCAGTCAATGCCTTTGGAGCATCTTCAAACTTTTGTCCACTAAAAAAAGCTTTCTTTAATCTGCGATATGGGTGGCCTCGTCTAAGAAATCTCCTATGGCCAAGATAAACTTTCTTTCTTCCATGAAGTTGATGGTAGCATGTTCCTTCTTCACAAATCGGATTATGGCCTTTAACACTATAGCCTGACAAGTTTCCATATGCAGAGAAGTCATTTATAGTACAAAAGATCATGGCTCGCATTTTGAAAACCTCCTTCTTGTTCGCGTAAAAAACATCAACACCTTCATCTCACAACTCTTTCAAGTCTTCGATCAAGGGTTCCAGGTAAACATCTATGTCATTTTTGGGTTGTTTTGGTCCCAAAATCAACATAGATAACATGATGTACTTTTGTTTCATACATAATAGAGGAGATAAGTTGTAAATTACCAACATAACAGGCCATGAACTATGTATACTACTCAGGGTACTAAAAGGATTCATGCCATCCGTGCTAAGCCCAAGCCTAAGGTTCTTAGGCTCTTCACTGAAGGCAGGAAATAATTGATCGAATTTCTTTCATTGAGAAGAATCAGCCGAATATCGAAGCTTTCCATCGGATATCCTCTCATCCACATGCCATCTCAAATTTCTTGCATCATTTTCATTAGCAAACAAGCGCTTAAACCTTGGTATGATTGGAAGGTACTACAATACTTTTGTAGGAGCGTTATTATTTGATTTGTACCTCGGGGTTTCACATATCAGACACTGTTATTCATCTTCATACTCTTTTCTATACAATATACAATCATTAGGGCATGCATGGATCTTTTTATACTTCATCCCTAGTGGACACAATATTTTCTTAGCATCATAGTATCGAGAAGGCAACACATTATCATCTGGAAGCATGTCCTTAAAAGCCTCAAGCGTTTCTGAAAAGCTCTTGTCGCTCCATCTATGCCGTGCTTTCAAGCTTACCAATTTCAATATTGCTTTCAACAATTGGTACTTTTTACACCCTGGGTACAACGGTGTCTCAGTATCACTACACATATTACCATATATATGTGATTGCTCAAAAGTCTCTTCTCCTACATCATGAATAATATCCTCTATCCGATCATCCGTATCCGTGTCATTATCATCAAAGTTCACTCCCCCTTGTTGAGATGAACTTGGCATTTCTAATTCTATACTCAGCCATACCCACACTGTATAACTCTTACAAAATCCTTCACAAATTAAATGTGTATATATATCTGCAGTACTTAGTCGCTTCTCATTCAAACATAATACACAAGGGCAATAAAACTTCCTACTACCATCATCGGCATTTCTACTAGCGAAGTCTAAAAAATCCCTCACCCCATTATCATATTCAACACTCATTCGTTTAGCGTTTATCCAACTATGATCCATATATATCTCAACACTTCTAGCACCCTATATCCAACAACAAAAGGATAGACAAAAAAACAACAACAATAGAGTTTTAGATATTTCAACAAAATTAATAGGCACCATTTGAAACTAGTATTGTTTTAACAAACCAATAATACTGACAATAATCAAACAACCGCATTAAATTAAAACAGAACATAGAGTGGTATTCATCCAAGCCAAATATCACATGGATGTAATTAAAAGTCAGAGTATATATCTAACAAGAATGAGCATATTTAATTTTTTCTAGATTATGTTTAAGTGCTCAAAGCAACAACAAGAGCCATTTTTTCATAGAACATTATTAATTATTGAACAACATACAACTAAATAATAGATCAAACACTAACCTGATTAAAGACCAAGGAGTGAGCTTCAACCCAAGGTAACGGTGGCATCGACTAAGGTTAAAATAAAGTCCTTAAATTCACAGCACTGATAACGGGAAGTCAAGTCAAAGGAGAATGGTTATTGCAGAGAGTAGAGGTGGCGGCGAAGAATACTGATGATAGTCAAAGAACACCGACGATGAAAATAGCAATGGCAGTGGTAATGACGGAGGAGAGTTGAGCGACGGGACGCCATAGACGAGTTCAGAATAAGCACGGATAGAGCTCACAGAGAAATGGCAAAAAGAGAAGAAAGGGTTCATAGAGCGCGTGTTCTGGGCGCGGGAGTAAAAATACGGGCGGAAAATATTACCTTTAAGACCGGTTTTTATTAAAAAACGGTCTTAAAAGAGTGAAATTTGATATTTAAGACCGGTTTTTGTACAAACTGGTCTTAAAATGTCAAAATTTTTAAGATTAAAAATGTTTTAACATTTAAGACCAGTTTTAACATAAAACCAGTCTTAAATATTTTACATTTAAGACCGGTTTTTATGTAAACCGATCTTAAATGTTAAACATTTTAAATTAATAATAATTTTAACATTTTAAGACCGGTTTTATTTATAACCGGTCTAAATAAGTTTTTTAGGACCGGTTTTTTTAAGAACCGGCCTTACAAGTTTAATATAATTACAAAACTGCCACCGCACAAATTTTTAAGACCTTATCCGCCAAAACCGATCTAAATGTGGTGGTCTAAAAAGGGTTTTTTCCAGTAGTGTTCCCTCTCTCTTCCTTCCTATTTTTGCTAACAAGAGAGGCATGGGGGGAAGTACAGTGATCATTTCTTCATCCCTTCAAGCTATCATCTCTCTCTGTTCTCTTTCATGCATTCAGCTGTTGGGGGGCTTAGGAAGGAAGAAGAAAAGTTGTGATTTAGGTAAGTAAATGGTCTCTAATACTTAAGTTCTCTTCCTTAATGTTGTTCTTTGGAGTGAGAGCTTCAATTTGATGGTTGTAGCTTCTCCATTGGTGGTGATTTGAGGAATCATGAAAATCTAAAGTTTGGAGATTCAAAAAGTGTCTTTGAGGAAGTTGTTAAGGTAAGTGAACCCAATCTTTCTATCTATGATTCATGCGTTTGTATGAAGTTTGGAATTTTTTGGTAATTATAGCCTTAAATTAAAAAATAAGTATCATTGGGTATTTGGTATGGTATTGGCATAAAAATGGTACTTTGTAGTGAGTTTGGGATAGATAGATTGATTTGGGGATTGAAATATTTTGTTTGGATGATTTTGGAAATTTGATGATTATGTTGCCCAAAACCAAAGCAAGATAATGGAATAGGATTTTTTTTAATTCTGTTGATTCCATTGAATTCCTTGGATGTTTTTGTGTGGGAGTAGCTTTGGTAGAGGTTTTAGGTTCATTTGGAACACTTGCAAAAAGTTGGAAAGAGTGGTCTGTTTTTCTGTGTTTCTGGTTTCTGATAGGATCACTTGAGTGATCTGGGGATTCACTCGAGTGTGGGATGAAAATTACTCGGGTGAGGTTGAGTATCACTCAAGTGCTGTGTGTATATTCATTGTTCTCTTCAGTGTTTTGGTTATGCTTTGTGGAAAATCTCAAGAGTGCATAGTCTCACTTGCGTGTGTAGTGGGATATCACTCGAGTGAGCCTCCTCTCACTCGAGTGCTGGTGTATTTGACACCCAGGACTTGCCTCTCGGGTTGTCACTTGCGGTTATGGTGCAAGAGTGTGCCTTTTCATTCATGAATATGTGAGTTCCACTCGAGTGGAATTGGCTGTGTTCGAGTGCTCTTGATCCTTGAGAACTTTTGGGTGCTTTCGGGTCTTCACTTTCTGGACTTCACTCTCTAGTGCTCATGTGAGGCATTTGGCTATCACTCAAGTGAGGTCCAGTGTACTTGAGTGTTGTAGTTTCTTAAAAGTTCCTTGTGTTCTCGGGTGTTGACTCGTTGTTGTTCACTCTCTAGTACCCGAGTATAGACTGTACCATAACCCGATTGAGGCCTTCTTCACTCGAGTGTCTGTACAATCTCACTCGAATGAGGTTATATTTACTCGAGTGTCGCAGTAGAAAATATCAGTTTGAGCTTTCAAAAGGGCATCTTTGGGGATAGTTTTCCAACCCTTTAGTGCTATTGATAGAGTGATTTGTGGATACTTAAAGAGCAATAATGATAACCAATTAAGCATGAGAAGTCATTGAGAATTGGAATAGAGAATTGATACTTTGTCACTCATTATAAATTATAGGATACGATGTGTGCCCTACTCGGGAGAAAACAGTGCCAGAGCGTGCACAGAAGGAATGAGCAGGTAGTGATGTCTCTCTCATATTGTGTATGATATCTGGTATGCATGATTTATCATAGTGTTTGTGAAATGTGAATTTGTGCTTAGTGAAATGTGAAGGAAAATATGTGCCATGGTGCATTACAGCGTGAGCACTTCAGCGGGAGCCATCGTAGGGGGTTGATGTTTATCACACCTACCCCGACCGTTGAACTGCCGTTGTAATCGACATGGATGATTGTGAACTGTAAACCAGCCAGTACAGTTGTGCATTGTGAACTGTTATATGAAACCCAGCTGTGGTGTATTATATATATTTGTGAATTGTGATGTGTGTGATACAGCGTGAGCAATTCAGCGTGAGCAAACGTAAGGGTGGCGTTCGTCATACCTGCCTTTGCCGTTGTAACTGCCATTGTAGTTGCAATATCAGTGTGATATGATTGCTTTCATGCCTTATTGTAGTGCACATTATGAGGGATTTGACACTACGAGGATTCTTTAGAATCTCACTCTCCCATAAACCATGTTTTAGACAAGGCTGAAGGATCGAAAGGAAAGCGGGTGACGAAGAGTGGGTGAGCTCCAATTTAGGAGTTTATTTTTGGTTAATGATTATCATATATAATATCATTTGGATATTTTGGGAACAAGTGTATGTATATTCAGATGTGTGACTAGTTTTGTGTAATCCCTAAGTTAAGGGTATGAATTATGGGCTTTGTGCCTTTGTATAAACCCTTTTATGAAATAATGGAACCTGAGTGTGTCGGGAATTTATGTTGTAATCTGATATGTATGAATTGAAATGTGGAAATGAGACTGTTGAGAACATGTTTTGTAAAAGTTTTTGAAAAGCTCGATTTGGGAAATTTGATTTTGTTAAAGTCCCAAATCAGTTAAGGTATCTAATTTCAAACTTAATTTTGTTTTTACGAACTAATCTCGACCTATGGTTGGAATGGGATTACACCTCCAATGAAGAATCTAAAACCATAGAGATGAAGCTCTCATCACTATGAACAATATTATAGAGGGTACTTGAACATTAGGGGACAAATAGAGCACCATACCTTGAACTTCTTCTTTCTCTTTCCTCCTATACTTGGTCGCCCATGGAGTTTGAAGAGAGAGGAAGATGAGATAATGAAGATGAAGATGGCAGCAGTTTTTGGCCCCAAAAACCATCCAAATAAGGGAGAGAGGAGAGAGGAAGAGTATTGAAATCTTGACCAAGATCCAAGGGTCCAAAAAGTGCCATGTGTCACACTCTTGTTTCCTTGTCTTGGGCACACATGGACTCTCACACATGGGATTCCACCCCTTTTAATCACATAACAATCAATATCAAACATTGATCTTTAAGTTACCAATGAGCTTTCTCTTCAGTTATCGATCAATTTGTCGGCAATTTTACCGTTTTGCCCCTGATTACGGCAATTCACATTAAATCACCACCAAACACATCATATCATTCCTTTAATCCATTATTGAACTTGAATACAAGTTTTTGGCGCTGCTCACAACACATATGAATCACATTCGAGTGTTAAATCACATCATATTCTCCAAAAGGGTTTATTTATCAATAATCACCTCCACTTTTGGAGTCCTTAACCCATAATCAAAATTTAGGATCTTGCTAAATCAGGCTTAGTAGTCCACTTATTTTAGGCTTGTTCTCTAGCCTCAAATCTCAAAATTCGGGTTATTACATTTCTTCCCCAGTTCAATAAGTTTCATCTTCGAAATTTGTTACACTACTTAAGCCATAACCTCAGATGCCTCTTCTTGATGGCTTCCGCTTTACAAATTATTTCACATTGGGACGGTCCCTTCTAGACCACCCCCACAATAGTCTGTCACACAACCATAGTCGGCTCATTTCACGATTGCCACACAAACACAATCACCATACGTTTGCCAAGAAAATGCAATCGCCTCCACATACGATTGCCACAACACACTAACATCACATATCACAATATCTAGAGGCTCTAAATCATGAGCCATATCATAATATCTCGGCAGTTGGGTGGCATAAGCCACAACTCTACTCAACTTAATCTAGTTACCCCTTTCCGAGAGTAACTCCAAACGCCACAACTCATTACACAAAATGACAACCTCTACTGTATAAACACAATAACAACAACTTGCGCTGTATTTACATCCACCTCAGCTTTCGTCGATTTCAAAATTACATCGGCTTTCTGCTGTTTACCATATTCACAACATATCACATCACTGTATCAACTTTCATTGTGTTACCCTCACCCGTACACCTACTAGTGACTTCGTTAATGGTAACTGGGACTTTTGAGTATTCACAATGTCAACGACAGATTCACATTGATGCGTGACGTTTGTCACAAGACGAAAGCTCTAAAGCTATATTCAGCTACCACAATGATGCATGACGTTTGTCACAAGACGACAACACCTACGGCTGTATACACTATGCATCAGCTTTCACTGTGATCTCAATGTATTCACAATGCCAGCTTTCACTGTAATCTTTATGCTCAATGCAATAACTCTCATGGCCGTGGTACAATAACGACCTCAATCACCGCTATATACCTTTCACATAGGTACCTTTTTATTGTCACACCCTAGGAGTCTCCGTCGCACCTCCCGCACAGAGGTTTGACCCCGAAGGATGGCTGGGATTGCGACTCACAAGGAATATCTGTCACACCCCAGGAGGCTCCACCAAAACCAACTGCACGAAGGTTCGACCCTGAAGGGTGGCTGGGACTATGACTCACAAGGAATATATACTTCCACAATAAACACACACTGCAGACTCTAATTTTACGCACCACCTTTTAGCCTTGGGTCAATATCGATGCAACCAGCATGGTGGCTAGCCATGCTGGTCATGTCGAGGAAAGTTCCCTCAGATGTGAGAATACCCGATCATGTAGTTGAATTTGCCATTAGCTGAACAAGCTCTGCTCTGCTACACAACCACATCCCAATCCCAGCTTGTTCACAATTGTCATACCCCACCCTCATCCCTTTTACCATCGGTAAGGCATGCAGCCCCACCCGAACCGTTATTAGCAACTCAGGGACTATTGGCATGGCAGTGTATACACATAGCCTTTCAACTTTCCGATAGTCAATCCCCTATAAATTACCACTCCAGTGAAATGGTCCTCCTTTAGAATCACCCGATGAGCCGCAGGTGAGAGACATCACAAATATCCATCACATACTAGGCCTATGCCACCCTGGCTCAGCCTACCGAGCCAATCCGATCCAGCCAAACCTGGGAGATAGGCTCATAATACACAATCACAACAAGCTGGAACTGGGCATCTTAACAATTTCACCTTCAACACCCTGAATTCTTTTCACCAAATCGGGATCCTTCAAGACCCCTTCTCACAAGGTAATTTGGACTTCAAAGTTTTACTTCCCAAAGCCATCACTAACACATCGTACTTTCTACAAACTTGAGTTCTTGCTCAGTGTTGTACTCAAACACATAATATTTACCACGCTTCCGTTGCACACTTTGAGGTCTTTCTCCTTATCTGTGCTTTAACAATGTTAGGTTGATTTAGTATAAGTCCCATAAGAACCTCCAACTACACCTGATAGCACACATAATCCATATGTATCTGTGCCAGACCTTGGCTCGATTCAACTTGAATCATTCTGAGACATATGACTTCTTATCTCAAGAAAACCCATTCACTGTGGGATTTATTACAATACACCATCATTGAGAGCCAACATTTTCGTAGCGCTAATCTACGACTCAACATCACGGCAGTTGCACTCCACAGTTCATCGTCAAGGCGGCTGCACTCTATGGTTGTCATCATAGCGGTTCCACACTAGGATTCGTCATCATGGTGGCTCCATACTACAGTACCATACTCTTCATAGGTAGCCCTTTGCGATCAGATTTCCCTATAAGTAGCCCTCTCCGATCGGAAATCTTTGTAGGTAGCCTTCTCCTATTAGAACTCTCCACAGATAGCCCTTTCTGATCTAAATCCTCCATAGATAGCTCTTTCCAGTTGGTTGTCTCAAGATGAAGGTATTATTGTACGAGAACTCAGAAGCCATTCACACATTCCATCTTCTGTCTCAACCTTGAGACCGTATTTCTTAACTATTCATTAGTTATATCAAGAACCATCCTCAGGTCAATGACACATTCTAATTTCATACATCAGGGCAATATTCCGCCACCAATGATCAACACCCCTCTAGCTTGAACACAGCTAGTCGTGCCTTTAGTATTGGTCTATTCTTCAAATTCACAGGAGAACCACACTAGTTCACCACATTCACATCATAGATAATGTATACACACAACCCTTAACACTCACATATTCATAATAGTAGGGACATTAATGCATATACTACAAACAAACCAAGTCATCTTCTATGACCTAAGGCAGCAACTACTGCTATTATCCTAGCAAATTCTCATACTTGCTTGGAACTACAGCTTTGATACCATAAATGTAATCCCTTTCCATAGTTATATCCAAAATACGCAATTAAAGTAAAATAGAGACCAATAATTATCAAATAACACTTTCAAAACCATATACTAGACGGGGTTTTCTCAAATACGTTTCAAAATCCAATTACCTTAGTCTCATTGTTACGTTTTGAATACAATTACTTTACGTGGATAAATCACATTTTTCACAAATATTAGAGTGCACAACAATAATCCCGGCAACCCCGGGTTCCATACATTAATCATACATATTCGCCCATTACAAATTCTCATATAGGATTACTCAAATCCATCTCAAACACATATTTGAATATACATCCATATCAAATACAAATATCCCAACTATAATGATAACCAACCACCAAACTCAAATAACCAAAAGGAAGTCTTTGTCACCCTTGGTTGCTTGCTCCATCCTCGATCCACTACCCTGTCTGAAAGGTTAATAGAGACGGGTGAGATTCTAAAAAATCTTAGTAGGAAACAAATACTAGTATGCATGCAAGATAAGTGTTTAATGCATGACATGCTTGCAATACATAACTCATGCTCACACAATGACATATCTATGTGCTTAATGTTTCAACAACATACTTATGGCCATAGCATAAATAGAAATAGAGCTACAATTATTCATATATGTTTCACATAATCAAGAAAAGTAATACAAGCATTAATACACTAACACAAATATCAAATACATGCAGAAGAGGTAAGTTCCTTACTCTTATCCTTTCCACGTATGCTCTAGCACCGCATACTCACAATCAAGATGAATACAGAACCACGATCTGGGTAAACACCAACCCTATAACCAAAGCAAGGACATAGAGTTATTCTCTATTCCAAAACCTTACATTCATAACACTTGAAGTTGGTTATCATTCACGAACTTTAGGTGGCTACTCAAAGCCTAAACACATGCCTAAAGCCTTGGGAAATAACTATATCAAAAACCATCTTCGAAAGTCCAAAATGTCATTTTTTTTAGGGGTTGGCCACGGACCAAGAATCTAATAGCCACGGTAAAAAATAGGTCAGAAACATTTGGGCCGTGGCCAAGAAAATCCTATTTCTTGGCTAAACTTTCAAACATCATAACTAATTTCAGAAAAATCAAAATGAGGTGATTCTAAAGCCAAATGAAATCTATTTAAGTCCTCTTCATAGGAAAAATATGGACCATTACTAGAAATCACCATAAAATTCCAGAATTACAAAAAACTCAATACTGCTGCAAAATAGAGTCCAGTTTCGACATCAAACTTTGGAACACTATAACTCCTAGCTCACAAAATGAAATGACACAATTTATATATCCATTTTGAAGCTTAGGATGTGAAGTTTAAGACTGAAAGTTTTAGAATTTTCTAACATTATTTGCCCATTGAAAACATCCACACAAACAGACTGCCCATAACAGAGTTTCAATGGTAGAATTTCTAAACTTTCTATTTAATGTTCCAAACCAATTCCAATGATTATATCACACAACAAAACACTAATTGCACCACAATACACAAGGCAATTCATCATTTCCAAAATCACAAGAAAATCAGGGCAAAATTCAAAATTCACAAAGCTCATCCACAAATCACAAAACTTAGGTTAAAAGGCTTCAAATACTCACCTCTTCCTCTTTCCCAAATCAATTCCTTGATTCTTCATCTTTCCACTTTTCCTCAAGCTATCAAACACCTCTAATGAAGAATCTAAAACCATAGAGATGAAGCTCTCATCTCTATGAACAATATTATAGAAGGGTATTTGAGCATTGGAGGACAAATAGAGCACCATACCTTGAACTTCTTCTTTCTCTTTCCTCTTACACTTGGTCGCCCATGGAGTTTGAAGAGAGAGGAAGATGAGATAATGAAGATAAAGATGGCAGCAGTTTGTGGCCCCAAAAACCGTCCAAATAAGGGAGAGATGAGAGAGGAAGCGTGTTGAAATCTTAACCAAGATTTAAGGGTCCAAAGAGTCCCATGTGTCACACTCTTGTTTCATCATCTTGGGTACACATAAACTCTCACACATGGGATTCTACCCCTTTTAATCACATAACAATCAATCTCAACCATTGATTTTTAAGTTACCAATGAGCTTTCTCTTTAGTAACTGATCAATTAGTCGACAATTTTACCGTTTTGCCCCTGTTTATGGCAATTCACACTGAATCACCACTAAATACCTCATATCATTCATTTATACCACATTATGTGCCCTCCCTCTATTTTAAGTCAATTTAGATGTTAATCCATAATTGAACTTAAATACAAGGTTTCAGCGCTGCTTACAACATATTCTAATCACATTCAAGTATCAAATCACATCATATTCTCCAAATGGGTTTATTTATCAATAATCACCTCCACTTTTGGAGTCCTTACCCATAATCAAAATTTAGGATCTTGTTAAACCAGGCTTAGTAGTCTACTAATTTTAGGCTTATTCTATAGCCTCAAATCTAAAATTCGGGGTATTATAGTATACACCACCACACCAATAGTCCTTGAGTCACTAACAACGACTCAGGTGGGACTACGTGCCTTCCCAACGGTAAAAGGGGATGAGGGTGGGGTGTGGATTATGTGAGCCATGAGGCTATGTGAGCCGTATGGCTATGTGTATACACCGCCACACCAATAGTCCCTGAGTTGCTAACAACGATTTGGGTATGGATTACGTGCCTTCCCGACGGTAAAAGGGGATGAGGGTGGGGTGTGACAATTGTGAACAAGCTGGGATCGAGGTGTGGTCGTGTAGCATAACAGAGCTAGTTTAGATAATGGCTAATTTGACTATATGATCGGGAGTTCTCTATTGTTAGGGCACTACCCCGGCATGGCTAGCCTGGCTAGCCACCACGCTAGTTGCACCGGTGTTGATCCCAGGCCGAAAGGTAGTGCGTAAAATTAGAATCTGCGATGTGTATTGTTGTGAAGGCAATGTGTAATTGTGATAAAGTGAATGCCAGAAGGGCAATATGTATTTGTGCAAGTGACAAAAGCCTAGGTATTCTTGCAATATGATATGTGTACAAATGGCAGAAGCCGAGGTATGCTTGCAATGTGATATGTGTACAAGCAGCGGAAGCTGGGGGATTCTTGCAATGAGATATATATGCAAGTAGTGAAAGCTGAGGTATTCTTGCAAGCAGCATGAGCTGCGGTATATATGTATGTGTGTAAGCACCGCCATGCCAATAGTCCCTGAGTCGCTAATAATGCTTCAGGTAAAGACTTTGTGTCTTCCTGGTGGTAAAAGGGGATGAGGGTGCGGTGTGATTGTGAATCTTGTGACAATCGTCATGCATCACTGTGTATACAGCCTGGAGCGATGTCGTCTTACGACGTATGAGTCACACATCTTGTGACGCTGTGAAATTAGATACGGCAATGTGATATTGTTGTGTTAGTACCCAAAAGTCCTGGTTACCACTAGCAGAGTCACTGGTGGGTGTACGGGTGAGGGTAACACCATGAAAGTTGGTACGACGATGTGATAATGTTGTGGACGTCAAAAAGTCTCAGTTATCACTAGCGGAGTTACTGGTGGGTATACAGGTGAGGGTAATGCTGTGAAAGTAGATACAGCAAAAGCTGAAGTATTTGTGGGTACAACAAAGGCTGTCATTTTGTGTAATAAGTTTGTGATGTGTTGAGTTATTCTCGGAAGGGGTAACTAGATTGGGTTGAGCAGAGTGGTGGCCTATGCCACCCAACTACTGGGATCTTGTGAAATGGCTCATGATTTAGAGCCTCTGACGATTGTGTTTTTGAGATGACAAATTTTATGGCAATCGCACGTGGTGGCGATTGCATTTGTTGACAAATATGTGGTGAATGTGTTTGTGCGGAAACCATGTAATGGGCCAATTGTGGGTTTATGGCAATTATGTTGCATTCATGCTTATGCCAAAGATATGGCGCTATCACCTATATAGGATGATAGCAGAATTATACAGTGATTATGAGAATCCTGAGTGTTGTATGGTTGGAAGGAAACCGACCATGACACATTAATTCGTATAAAATTTCACGAGAATGAGATATGTGAAGTACCTTTGTGTGGGTAGTCTGGAAGGGACTGTCCTAATGTAAAATAATTTGTGAAATGGAAGCCGTCATGAAGAGGCATCCGGGTTATGGTTTATGTGGTATGACAAATTTCAAGGATGAAATTTATTGAACAGGGGGAGAAATGTAATATCCCAAATTTTGATATTTGAGGTTAGAGAATAAGCTTGAAATAAGTGGACTGCTAAACCCAATTTTAGAAGGACCCCAAATTTATTCCCTAATGATTCTTATATCTTTGGGGTATTAAAGAAAGTAAAATGGTGAATTTTGGAGAAAGTAAAATGGTGAATTTTGGAGAAAATAATTATGTTTTTGGTAAAATAGCCTATGAGATAGTGAGCTTGTCATATGATTTTGTATAACCAAATAATGAGCAAAAATTATGAAATTTTATATGATGAAAGTAGGCTTCCTGAGCTTTAATTTGATAAGTCATATGACTTAATTAGAGCTATATACAGAAAAGTTATGAATTTTTGAATTCAGCACAGAAAAATTGTGAAATTTCTAGAACATGTAAAGATTAAAAATCTGAGAATGATGTGCTTCCAAATAGCAAAATGCTATATTTTTTTTGAAACTAGACTTAATAAGAGTTTTATTTCCTTTGGAATCACTCCACTTTGATTTTTCTAGAATTAGTTATGATTTTTCAAAATTAGGGTAGAAAATCTGCCAGAATTCAGACAAATCCGAAAATGGGGAAATTTTGCTATTTGGAAGCACATCATTCTCAGATTTTCTTTGCCTTAACATCAAGCTTAGAGGTTGACATGAGCATGAGATGCTTATTAATGGCATCAATAGTCCAATTGATAGCACACTGTCTCTTCCTTACAAAGTCATTTTGGAGAAAAGTTTTAGTATGGTTTTTCTCAACTAGGGAATTCAGAGCTCTTTGGCTACTCCCTTGAACAAAACTTACATACATAATTTATTTGGGGTCCAAAGGAGGTTTAGGAATTAGAGTAGGCAATTTTCTATTAATAGGAAGATTAGAATCCTTCATGGACAAGTAAAAAACCAATTTGGTCCCAGGAGGTGCCATATGGCACTTAAGCAAGAGGACTTTTGTTTGGAACAAAGAAATAAAGAAAGTTGCAATTGAACAGCATGGAATCAAAGTCACCAAAGTTTATAGGAATAAGTTGTTAGTGATACTTTTTATCATCATCATATTGCAAAAATATCACAAATCCATTAGAGTTCCACTGATAATTGTCACAACTAGCTTGCCACCAGTTGACAAGTCCAATAGGAGATCTAGGTATGCATTTCGTAAGAATCCAGGTAAGAGAACGGATGCTACACCTATCGACCTGAGGAAGATAAACTTCTTCTCTACCCAAATCAGTAGGGACTTCCCTATTTTCAAAAGTAAGAGGAAGGTCTTTTCTCTATCTAAAATGTCCAAAATCAATCCTCTTTTTAAAAGTCATTTGTTAGGTACATGTACTCTACCTTGTGTCTTTTTCTTTCTCAATTAAATCCTTTAACTTTGCTTTGTTAGCATCGATAGCTTTTATATAGGGTAATCATTCTAACAAAGAAAGGTTACAGAAGCTAACGATATTGACAAAGTAAAATTAAGGACCATAATAAAGAGGAAAAAAATACATAGGTACTAAACTAAAAAATAAAGGAAAGTATAGGTACATTACTACAAATTCACGCATATATAACGCTTAATAAATAAAGGTTACAACGAATAAACATAATGTATATCAGGATGACGGTCATGCTAAAATATATATATGTATAACACTAATACTACTGAGAGGTAGAATTTACAAAAAATACAAAAATAACAGTTATAGTTAATAATCGCCATTTTTGACTCACAATAATGATGGTTCTTCCACACAACCGTCATGTAACAATTACAAATAATTTATCTTCCACTCTTATATTAGTGAAAACAAAAATATAACAGTTGTAATTATTAACTCTCATTTATTGAATCATAGAATGATAGTTCTTACGACACAACTGATATGTAACAATTATAATTTATTTGTCTTTCAACCTTATATAAGTGAAAAATAAAAACATAATGGTTGTAACAATTGACTATAAATTATGAATGACAAAAATGACCTTTCTTAAGAAAGAACCGTCATGTAAACTTTCAAATTATATGTCCCCCAACTACTCTGATTTAATGTAACCTTTCATAAATCTCTAATTAAACTCATCTATTTAAACGCCTACAAGAGCTCTTCCCCCACAAACCCTTCATCATAATATTCTCTTTGGCTGTCAATGCTATGTGCGATGATTAGATTTGCAAAACTTGTCATATGAGAATGATATATAATGATATGTTTCACAAATCTGATCATCATGAATTCCATGGACAACTATTTACAGGGACATGCCCATTTGGCTCGATAACCCACAAAACTCTTTCCATTCCACTTCCATGAAACCCTAAACAAAAACTTACCTCTTTTGTCCGCTCTTTGAATGAGATGTCAACAAATTTCTGGAGAATAAAGAATCTAGTGATGCATCATATCCTTCATTTTCATGATTTTTATTTTTTTTTGTTTTTTAATTGTATTTTTATTTTTAAACTTTTTTGTGTAATATGGTGGTTTATTATGCAACCATATACCAAAATGAAAAATATGTCAAATATATAACGGTTATTCCACAAAACCAGTCACTTATTAGAATACCATTTCAATTCCTAACGGTTATTAAGAAACAACCATCACCATTAATAAAATATAATTTTTAATACTAAATGACATGATTAGCTAGATAATTCATGAAACCCTCTCTATTTAAACATCCTAAAACTGAACTCCACTTCTCCACCTCTATTTCAACTTCTCATAGCCAACTGCAAGCTTTGATTCTTCACCAAAATCATAGACAAAAGCAAGAGAATGTTTGAATTATTATTTGGGAGAAAACATGTGAGCTCTATCATATGGTCAAGGTGATATATCCCGATTTTATCATAATATTTAATATCATATTTGGGATTTTATCATTAATTTTTGTGCTAAATAGCATTTATTATGATTAAATTGAATTAAATATGATTATGTAAAAATAAATCTTAAAAAGATATATTTGTTATAATCTTGGGATTGCTCTTAAAAATTTGAATTTTGAATGAAGATATTACAAGATATTGATTTAAATTGTAGGTCACATTGGAAAAAGAGGAGCTGAAGGACTAAATAAGTAAAGATGTATAAGGACTAAAATAGAAAATAAGATTCTACGTGTGGCTCTAAGGGAATTCTGATAGAAAGAAGGGTTTATTCTGTAATATTAGCTGTTACTTTCATAAGGAAAAGACCAAAGAAAATTACAGAATAGGACCTCAAAATTCCAAAACTCCAGTTTAGTCCAAAACTCCAGTTTAGTCCAAAACTCCTACGTCTTTCACTACTTTCAGTGTAGAAAGATCAGCGAAAATTACAGACAAACCCCAAATTACAAAAATTCCAGTTTGGTCCAAAATGTCGCAAATCACTGCGGAACTGATTCTTTTGGCAGTTAATTCATGGGAGATCTGATTTGAATATATTCCCATAAGGATTCTACCTCAAATGGAGGGCTTCTAATGAGATTTCAGATTGAACGAAAATAATAAATGAATTAAAAAAAGATTGAGCGCGTTTTAAAGAGATTATTGGCACTTTAAAAAGAAAGAGCTCGAAAAAAGAAAGGGGGAAGATACACCTGCACGCAGCAGAAAACGCGGGAGAGGGAGAGAAGAGATGCCATCACCACTGAGCTTCACCAACACCTTATTTAACAACCATCACTTTCATCTTCTTCTCCTTCCATTATCTCAATTCAATGGATTCTTCTTGTTTTAAAGGAGTTGTTGTTGTGATAAACTTCATGAGAGGCTAAATTCTTTCTTGCTTCTTGGGAATGGAAGATTGATTTGAGCTCCAGAGATACATTTAGGGGAGATATTTGTTTTAATCTTTTGATTTAACTATGTAACGGATTTCCTGAGTTATGATTTTATGTTATGTGTTTAATTTATTAAGACTGTGAGTTGTTTATCTTAGTTTGGATTGAACAATTGTGATTTAGATCGGATTATGTGATTTGAGATTTAAATTTCTATATTCCCTTTTTGGTTTAATGTGGTTGTGCTATTCTTTCATAGTTTGAATGAGTATTATGATTTCTTTGATCTTATTTGAATATCTCAGTTGAGTGTTCATTGTATAGAGGAACAAGTTGTAAAAATCCAATCCTAAATTGCACACTAAGTCGTATTGAATAGTGTATTAAGAAGTAATTATCTAGCTAGAGTTCTAGGGGTAATCACTAATTAATATTACTAGACTTATCGAGTTGCTAAGGTATGATTTTTGACTTAGTGAGTAGTTTAACTCTCAAATCATTTTGAGCAAGGATAACCTATATTCCATTTTTTTCAAGAAGCATTCATCATGAATTTGTTTAAATCACAATTTCATTAATCATCTCAACAAATTCTCAAAAACAAAACAAAACAAAATAAAATAAAATAATAGTAGTCTAGGTTATTTTCCATTATTAAAAGGAAAAAAAATCAATATAAAACCTATATTAATGTTTTTGTCACTTAGTTTAGATTAGGAATTAAATAAAAGGCTCCTCAAGAGAACACGACCCGAGTTATGCCCTTCACTACATAATTTGGTTTATTTTGATTTAACTTGAGGTGACCAAAGGCTTTAAATCAATGGCGCCGTTGCCGAGGAGTCAATTTATTTGACTCATTATTTAACTAAGTGTCAATTAAAAAAAATATTAACTGGGTTAATCTTTTGTGTGGCTCTAGTTGTTAGTTATAGTTTCCTACATTCATTTATCATATAGGTTTCAGTTTGCATTTGCATCACATATCATACATTTTGCACATTGTGGTTGAATTTTGTGTGCATGCCCCGAGGTAAAAAAGTTGTTTCTAGTGATCTTGATCTTGACATCACTTTAAAACAGCTTAGGGAACAACTGAAAAAGGGTAAAGGAAAAGGAACAAAGGATACTAGTAAAATTCCCTTAGGACATCACATATCTGCTGAACTTAGTGGCTTTAGGGAACTTTATTCTGACATAGGTGATCAATTTAATCAGAATTTAGATATGGAGAACCATAATAATGATGAAGGGGAAAATAATGGTATTCCATATAGAAGAACAATTAGGGAAGTCACTACTTCTGGTATTGATTTAAATCATCTTGCTAATGCTAGACCTAACATGAATGCTGATTTTGAGATTAAATGTTTATTGATCAATTCACTACCTAAGTTTCATGGTGTGTCTGCAAAATATCCATATCTACATCTATGGGAGCTCTACTTGAATTGTTTGAGTATGAAGCCAGTTGGAGCTTCTGTAGAGGACATCATGTGGAAAGTCTTTCATCACTCATTGGAAGGCAAGGCAAAGGAATGGTACATGAGCCTACCAAGATATGTAGCTGATGCATATCAAAGTTGGCAAAACTTACAGAAAGCTTTTCTTGAGAAGTACTTTCTTGCATCTTGAACTTCTGCTATGAGAAAAGAGATCAATTCAATTCTCCAAGATCTAGATGAGACCTTATATGAATATTCGAACCATTTTCAAGACTTCTTGGCTCGGTGCCCAAATCACCAGATTCCTGATAAGCAGTTGGCTTAAACTTTCTATGACAGTTTGAAAGAGAAATATCAAGACAAGATGACGCAGCCGCTGGTGGTGCTATTATTGATTTCACTGCTCCTGAAGCTTGGGAATTGATCAAGAAGATGGCCCTAGCTAAGCAAACCAATGGGGAACCAAGAAGGAATGCTGGAGAAGTTTATCATGTTAACTCTTCACCTCTACACATTCCTCAGCTTGACACCTTCACCGCCCAAATTTCTGGTTTGATGACAAAGTTAGACCGGATTGCTTCCAAACCATCCCTTCAAAAAAGAGTAAAGGAAAAGGAACAAGGGGTACCAGTAAAATTCCCTTAAGACATCACATATATGCTGAACTTGGTGCCTTTAGGGAACTTCATTCTGACATAGGTGATCAATTCAATCAGAATTTAGATATGGAGAACCATAATGAGGATGAAAGGGAAAATAATGGTATTCCATATAGAAGAAGTCAACTCGATTGGTAAGGAATTGACAGCCCCAAGTTGTTATCTTTGTGGCTTATCTATGCATATCTCCTACAATTATCCATCTCAGTATGAACAAGTCTCTATCATATATCAAGGCCGCCCTAACAATCCCAAGTGGGATCCCTACTCAAATACATATAATGAAGGGTGGAGGCAAAATCCTAAATTTAGTTACAGAGACAATGATAATAGAAGAAAAAATCTTTTTCAACAAGGGAATATTGGAGCTGTTACTTCTTCTAGCCAGTTTCAAGAATCTTTAAAGATTGTCATTTCACTCTAAGATAACACGCTTTCCTAACCCAAGAGTGATGAGACCAACCAACTGTTAAAGAGTATGGCTGCTTAACTTACTAATATGGACAATCGGATGGAGGAAGATAAAGCTTTAAATGATAGTCAATTCTCCTCTATTGCCACAATCCTACAACAAATATGAAATGATAGAGCAAGTGATAGTAACTCAATGGAAAATATCTGCAAAAAGTTGGAAGAGTTGGAAATGAAGAATAACAAGGTACAATCTTACTTAACTCAAGTCTCCAACACTCTTGATGACTTGCAAGCTAAGAATGGAAGTGGTCTACCTTATACCACTATGATCAATCCTAAATCTATCAATGACATTGAGTTAAGAAGTGGCAAGATAGTGCATTTCCCACAAGATAGTGAAGACCATGTGGATGAAGAGATAGAAGGTGAAAGTCCACCCTTGAGCCCTATGAAATTGGATAATTCTAAAAGTATCAAAAAGAAAGAGGTCTTAGAGAAGAAGAATGGCAAGGAAGTTGAGCAACCTCAAGTGGAGGAGCAACCACTTATGGAAGAGATCAATGAGAAAGCTCTATCCATACATAAGAAGGGCGAATCAAGCATACAAAGAGCCTTAATGTAAAATGGTAGGGTGGAAAAAATTTCTGATATCCCTTTCCTTAAAACTTATGTTAGAAGTAAGAAATTGCATGATGATAAAATTGAAAAAGAAATGTTTGAGTTCTTTAGTAAGTTATAAGTGAATATGCCTTTTCTTAAGATGATTAAGAGCATGCCTACATATTATAAGTTTCTTAAAGATCTTTGCACAAATAAGAGAAAATTCAGGCCTAATAAAAGAGTTCAATTGCGTTCAAATATGTCAACCATCTTTAAGTCCCAACTTCCCATAAAATGCAAAGACCCCGGTGCTTATACCATTCCTTGTACCATAGTACCAGTTAACATAACTGCTGCTTTGCTAGATTTAAGGGCTGCAATTAATGTGATGCCTAAGTCTATTTATATTACTCTAGGAATCAAAGCTATTAAGCCCACCAGTGTTGTGTTACAATTAGCTGGTAGGTCAATTAGGCACCTAGAGGGCATCTTAGAGGACATCTTAGTCAAAGTGAAAGACCTTGTGTTCCCCGCTGACTTTTATGTCCTAGATGTGTCTAGAGAATTAGCTCGTGATTCAACACTCATTCTATGCAGACCCTTCCTTAGAACAGCAAACACCATCATAGATATGAACGAGGGTGCTATAACCATAGAGGTTGGGATCATAAAATCTGTTTTAATATATATGAGGCCATGAAACACCCTTATGATGATTATTCTATGTTAGGCATTAATGCTATATATTTGGCCATTGAGGTTGCTAGAGATGATTATGAATTGAGCTTGTATGATTATTACTGTTTCCATATGCATGCTAAATGTCACCCCCTTCATCATCAAGGCTGAGAATAAGTTCATAAATATGTGATTATGTGGAATTAGAGACCGTAGTATGATTTGGACTTATTTAAAATTAAACTTCCCAAAATTAGGGTTTTCAAAAAAGTTTCTAATAATCGATCAACAACGGTCTCACATTCACATTTCAATTACACAAATGGCCTGTACAGTACGATTTCACTCATAAATATCACAGTACAATATAAATTCCTGACACACTTGGGTTTCATTAATCAATAAAGGGTTTACAGGGCACAAATGCCCATAATCAGTTTCCAAATCTAGGGGATTACACAAATAATATTCTATAACCCAAAATATCATATACAATTATCTAGAATGATAACCAAAATCCAAAATAAACTCCTATCTCGGAGCTCTAACAACCTTTCATCACCTGCTTCTCTTTAGATCCACCAGCCTTATCTAAAAGTTTGTTTTTGGAAGAGTGAGATTCTAAGGAATCCCCGTAGTAACAAATCACTCATAGTATGCACAACCATAAAGTATGTAAGCAAATCATAGCACAACATATAGCAACTATAATGACAATTATAGTGGCTAGGGCAGGTGTGACCTACATCATCCTTACGTCTGCTCACGCTGTTTTACACAATCACATGTTCATATCACATATATCACCACAGCTGGGATCTATATAAAATATTTCACATTACATTAAAGCCACACTGGCATATTCTCAAAATAGGAATCCATAATTCCACAACGCAGCCTCGACAATTATAATGGAAAATACAACGACAGGGGTAGGTGTGATAACCATCACCCCCTATGATTGATCATACTGAACTAATCATACTGGAATGCCCTACGGCGGATAACACATTCACATTTTCACAATGGCCTCATGCCCACAATTTTCACAACACACAATGATAAATCATGCATACCAAGCATCATACACAACATGAGAGAAAAGTCATTACCTTGGTCTTTTCGCTTGTGCTCTGGCACTGGTCTCTCCTGAGTAGGGCAATATCGAATCTTATAATTCATAATTAGTGACAAAGTGTTATTCTCTATTCCAATACTTAAATGACTTCACAACACTTAGATTGGTTATCATTAATGTCCTTAAGTAGCTATAAATACCTCTAACAAAAGCCCTAAAGGGTTGGAAGAACTATTCCAAAGATCCCCTTTTAGAAGCACTAGTACTGGTTTTTCATTGCTGCACTCGAGTGAAGAAGGCCTCACTCGAGTGATGATGGACTTGCACTCGAGTCCTTAAAAGCACACTCATGCGAGTACTTGACAGAAAGCACAGACAAGGATAAGAAATACCCATAGCACTCGAGTTATGGAAATAACACTTGAGTGATAGCCAAATGCTCACTCGAGTCCTATGAAGTATGGTGCAGAAAGTGCTCACCCGAGAGTAGAAAGTAATGACAGAAACCAGAAATGATCGCTTCACTCGTGCATAACTCAATTCACTTGAGTGATGGCTTAATGCTTACTAAAGTTCCACAAAGTGAGGTTTAGGAAGTGTTCACCCAAGAGCACAAGAAACTTTCAAAAGAGAACATCACTCGAGTAGGGACCTTAGCACTTGAGTGATGGCTTAACACCTGCGAGTACTAAGACATCCTCTTGATAAATTGGCCGCAAGTGACAACCCGAGATGCAAGTTCATAGTGTCAAATACACCCACACTCAAGTGAGACAAGGTTCACTCAAGTGATAACCTACAACACTCGCAAGTGAGACAACACTCTTGACTTTTTGCACTGAAGTACACCCAAAAACTCGAAGGAAAAAGAGAATATGCATGGCTTCACTTGAGTGAGACCCCATATCATTCAAGTGATGCATATCAGAAGCCAAAAACGCAGCAGAGTTGACAGGACTTTCCAAATTTTACCCAAGTGTTTCCAATGATCCTAAATTCTCAACGAAGGCTATTCCCACATAAATTTGCATAAGGAATTCAATGGAAATAAAAAAACTAACAAATTCCTATTCCATTATCATGCTTTATTTTAGGCCACATCTAACACCAAAATCCCAAAATCACCAAACTTAACATTTCAACCTCAAACCAATTCTATCTATTCAAGACATATACCAAAACACCCATTCCATGACAACAACATGCCATACACACAATGACCCTCATTTTCAAAAATAAGGCCAAAATCCCTTAATTCCAAACTCAATCAAATGCAACAAAATATAGATAGAAATGTTCATTTCACCTACCTCAACTACTTTCTCAAAGGAGCTTCTTACTTCTCAAATCACTAGATTTCCTTGAGGGCACAAACCAACACCAGTGGATAATCTGTAACCATCAAAATGAAGCCCTTACTCTAAGGAATAACTTTAAAGAAAGGAGTTTTGGCATTAGAGTTCATTTACTCATCTTAATACCAAGCTTTTCTTCTTCCTCCTTAAGCTCCCATAGCTGCCGAAATTATGGAGAAAGAGGGAAGAGAGAGATGAGTGAGGAAGATGAAGAAATGATGCTTTCTTCCATGCCCATACCATTTTAGCGAAAAGGAGGGAGGGAAAGGAGAGAGAAAATGATAAAATATGGAGTTTGGCTTTCTCTATACTCTCTCCTCTTCTCAACTTGCCACATGTCTCCACCTCATTGGTTCTTATAAAATAAGTAACTAATTAGTTACTCTAACCACTCCATTAGCTGTTTAGTCACACATCTCATTTCTTCCTAGTTAGTAATTAATTTCCTCATTAATTACTGACTAATTAATTGACAATTTTCCATTCTTTCAAATTTTCCACTGATTTTGGCACATTTACCAAAATTTCCATAAAACACATAATAATTCAATCTTTAATTCACAAATTATTCTCAATAATTATCATTAGCCCGTAATCAAAATTTGCGGCATTACACTAAACATGATTCTTTTAAGCTTGATGATGACATAGCTGCTTATGATGTGTATTTTTCATCTCTCCCTTCTATACATTCTTTTTCTGATGCTTGTGGTAGTAACGTGACTTGCCTGATTTTGATATTAGTTGCACTTTTCTACTTCATAAATTTACATTTTTTTCTTCTGATGATGCTTACTCCGCTTTTACAAGTGATTCTGGTTTGGAAACGGTTTACCTCTTGGTGTGCAGATACTTGTAATAAGGTGGGAGCTGAAACTGTAGTTGGAAGTGACTGCAATAACTCTCATAACCAAGAAGACAAAGAGATCTTCCTTCTAGCCGTTCCACCCTCTCATGTACTTAATCCGCAACAGCCTACCTTTGTTCAAGACTAATGGGCTTAAAGAGACTTATTCACTTGCCATTGCACCTAAATATATTATTTCTCCTCACACATTAAAATATTTACAAGATATTCTCTCTAACTATGATGCAGGTATAAAAGATGATAAACCTAAGTCTGTTGCTACTATTAGTCAACCTTAAGTTGACTCAACACTTGGGAAGGTCAATGAGTAAGATATGAATGTAAAGAAGCCTAATGCACACCAACTACCTGAAATTACAAAGGGAAGTTCTCTTTACTCTCTTAAACTCCTTGAACTAGTCCCTTCTACTGTTCAACCCCTACCTTTGAATTGACACCTTTGCCTCCTAATCTTAAGTATGCATTCCTTGAACATGATGATAAATTACCTGTGATTATTTCTAATGCTTTGTCTTATGATGAAGAGGCTAGATTGCTTTGTGTGCTTAGGAAGAATAAGGAAGCTATTGGTTGGATATTGGCTAATGTCCCAGGGATAAGTCCATCTGTATGTACTCATAGGATTTTGTTAAATAAGGGTTCTAAACCTATTAGACAACCACAAAGGAGACTTAATCCATTAATCTTAGATGTTGTAAAGAAAGAGGTTACTAAGTTACTTAGTGTTGGGATTATATATCCTATTTCTAATAGCGAGTGGGTTAGTCCAGTTCATGTGGTTCCAAAGAAGAGTGGACTTACTGTTGTTAAGAATCAGCAAAATGAATTGATTCCCATTAGAGTACAAAATGCCTGGAGGGTGTGTATTAATTTTAGAAAACTTAATGGTGCCACTAGGAAGGACCATTTCCCTCTACCCTTTATTGACCAAATGCTAGAGAGATTAGTGGGAAAGAGTCATTACTGCTTCTTAGATGGGTTTTCTGGGTACTTTCAAATTCCTATATCTTCTGAGGATCAAAAGAAAACCACCTTCACTTGCCCTTTTGGCACTTTCGCTTATAGGAGAATGCCTTTCGGTCTTTTTAATACTCCTGGTACTTTTCAACATTGCATGATGTCAATATTTTATGATTTCCTTGAGCATTGCATGGATGTTTTTATGGATAACTTTACTGTTTATGGTGACTCATTTGATGCTTGCTTGCTTAGTCTTGATAATGTCTTAGCACTATGTATTAAGAAGAAACTTGTTTTGAATTATGAAAAAATGTCATTTTATGGTCACTCAGGGCATAGTGCTTAGACATTTGATTTCTCAAAAAGGTATTGAAGTTGACAAGGCAAAAATTGAGGTGATTCTTAATATTTCTTTGTGTGTTGTGGAATCAAAGGAACCATGGTTTACTAACTTGGTTTATTATTTAGTCTCAGGATTGATTCCTGTACATTTGTCTCCATTTCAGGTGAAGAAATTAAAGCGAGAAGCTCAGTACTATATCTGGGATGAGCCACACCTGTGGAGAATGTGTAGCGATCAAATAATTCAAAGATGTGTACCTGAGGAAGAATTTCAATCCATCCTTTCTGCTTGCCATTCAATGATATGTACTTGACACTTTAGCGCTAACAAGACCTCTAGGAAAGTGTTAGAGGCTAGGTTTTACTGGCCTACCCTATTTAAAGATGCATATTTATATTGTAATTCATGTGATCAATGCCAATAGTTTGGGGGTTAGGTAAACGGCATGAGATGCCATAACAACCCATGCTCTTTTGTAAGGTATTTGATGTATGGGGTATAGACTTTATGGGCTATTTTGCACCATCATCTAGGTTTGCTTATATCTTATTAGTTGTAGATTACCTATCTAGGTGGGTAAAAGCCATTCCTACTAGAAAAGATGATGCCCAAACAGTCTCCAAGTTTCTCAAGACTAACATTTTTTGTAGATTTGGAGTGTCAGGGCTATAATAAGTGATAGAGGTACTCATTTTTGTAATAGGTTTGTCAATAACCTACTTGCTAAACTTAGAGTTACCCACAAAACATCCACTACTTATCATCCACAGATGAATGGGCAAGTAGAAACATCCAACCGAGAGGTCAAGCAGATTTTGGAAAAGATTGTTAAGCCTTCAAAGAAAGATTAGAGCTCAAGGTTGGAAGAAGCACTATTGTCATACAGAACTGCATTCAAGACACCAATAGGGATGTCTCCTTACTGACTTATCTATGGAAAAGCATTCACATTCTAGTAGAGTTGGAGCATAAGACTTATTGGGCAGTGAAAGCGTGCAATATGGATATAGAAGAATCTGGCTTAGAGTGAAGCTGCAACTACAGAAATTGGAGGAGATGGGATTGGAAGCTTATTGAAGAAATAAGGCTTTGTCGGCTTTTATGCCTTGGTAACCTCTTCAAAAATAACCAAGTATTGCAATATAGGGGCAATCCCGGATCGTCTCTCGAAGAGCCTTTTATTAATTACCTAGAAACTAAGTGCAATGATTGACATGAAATGAGTTAAAAATGATCTTTGAGCTTTTTATCTAATAACTAAATTGCAATTAAACTAAAATGCTTTTAAAACTAATATTTTTGGATTTTTGGAATAAAATTGATATGAAATGGAAATTGGTTAAAAATGCAAGTGATAAATATAAGATGATAATCCTCTAGCGCAATGATTCAAGCTATCCTTGCTTCAATTAATTTGGGAGTGTGCTAGTTCGACAAATTTGCTCAAAAGACCCTTTGAGCTAGCTTGAGTTAGGTGAATTAATTCCTCCACACCGGGTAAAAATTAGTCCCTCTAACCGAAACCCAATTTAAACACTAGCAATTTGAATCAATGAAATGCAATGACACAAGTAACCAAGAACCCTTGCATTACAATCACAATTAAATGTTCATAACAACCTCAAGCAAGAGCTATACCAAGTCAATTGCATGAAATTGATACTAATGAAGTCCAATGTGTCAAATGCACACAATTAAATCCAAATACACATTTAATCTCATAAATTGCATGGAACCCCATTGCAAAATCTCAGTCCAATAATTAATTAAACTCTAAACCTAGAATTCAATTAATACAAAGGATTAAAGATAGAAATTAAATGGTAAGACACTCCCCTTTAAGCTCCAAGCTCAAGCCATCACCACTACTCTAGAAGATTTGAGAATCAGCCACTACAATTTGTCATCACAAAGTCCCCAAATATATTCACAGTTTCAGCTATGTAACACATTAAATCAATTCACCAATTAGCTGTAAACAATGAAATTAAGCGCTGAAATATTAACACAGAGAGTTAGAGCAAGCCACGGCCGAGACAATTCAGGAGCAGGGGAAGTGGTCTGGAATGATTTAAAACAAAGGGAGGACACTGCTGGCGGTGAAGCAGGAAGATGGTGACAGTGGTTTTGTTGTGGTGTGATGAACAGGGATGATGATCTCGTCTTCTACTCTGTTCTGAGCTCTGTTCACGGCAGTGACGTTGTGAACGTCGGTAGTGGTGAAGACACGGCACTCTCCTATTTGAAACTCTCAGCTCGCGTATCTCTTCCTCACAGCTCCGGCTTGGTGGCAACACGGTTAAGAGGCAAAGCTCATCGGATTTGTGTTGCAGCTGTCTATTGTGGACGGTGAAAGGAGCTCTCTGTCTCACCTTCGATGGTCTTTCTCTCCCCTCTTCCAGTCTTCGTCCTCTCTGAATCTGGAATATCCCTCAACTTGCGTCTCTTCTCTCCGTTTCTGGTTCTCCAAATCTGAACCTCACCGGCAACGGAAATAATGGAGAAAAGGGAATGAAGATCGCCGGTGAGGTTTAGAGATGATGAGATGATGATCCTGATGAAGCTCGATGATGATTCCCTGCGATTATGATCCAGCCCCCCTGTGGCGGCGCCCTCTCTTCGTTAATACCCTCAGCTCATCTCCCCGGGTTGCTTCCATGTCCAGCGCATATCCATATTGCATATCCAGCGGGTCATCCCATGTCCATATTGCCATGTCCACCGGGTCCCTTGCATATCCACATCCAAGTTGGGTTTGGGCTTTCGGATATTGGGTCTTCAGCTCTTTTTTTTGTCTCAGCTGATATGCGTTCTGGGCCTCAGCTTCTTGGGCTTGTTCTTCTTTCATTTTATTTTTCTTTGCACTTGGCCAAATAATTTGAACCTCCAAAATAATTAATTTTTTCTTTAACACCTACAATGCAAAATTAAGCACAAGGTAGCATCAAAAGTTCAAGGGACAATTGTATAAAAATAATTAATAAATTGTGAACATTTTACCCCTAATTACAATTAATTCAAAACAATTATCCCTAACCAAAATTAATGCTTAATAATGCAATAATGTTCCAAGAAATACATTAAAATCCCAATTTAATCATGGAAAATTCATATAAAAATATGGTTCAATCACTTATGAGAGCTCTCGCATCTACAAAGAGAAAAATAAGCAGCTACATGACCAAAAGATTATGAGAAAATACTTTAAAGTTGGTGACAAGGTTCTACGCTTCAAGGCCTGATTTATACTCAAGCCTAGAAAACTTAACTCCAGGTGGGAAGGACCGTACATAGTCACCAAAGTGCATGCTTTTGGAACAGTAAAGCTTCTGGATGAGGTTAGCGGATCAGAATTCAAAGTCAATGTTCATCTCCTCAAGCTCTACCATGATAGTGCCGAGCCGCTTTGAGGCCAGGTTATCCCTTTCCTCTCTCTATCTCTCATATCATGTATTTAATTTCTTGTGAAATTTGTTGAATAAGAATGCTTGAGATAAGTGTAGGGGAGGGACATTCCCAGTAGTAACAGTAGGATTAGTAGTTTAGTGTTTAAATTTAATAAGACCCCTTATGTTTCCTTGATTCTCTTATCGTATGCCATCCCCACTCTCTCTTACATTTAAGATTAATTAGATTGTTGCATTGTATTCCTTGAATACATTGAGGATAATGTTTTGAGTAAGTATGGGGGAAAGTGTGTTTTGAAAAAAACGCACTTGGATTTTTGGTACTTCAATGTTTTGAAAAATAAAAGCTTGTCCAAAGTCATTAGTGCATTTGAGTGTTGAGCTTGATTATGGTTGATTGCAATGTTTTGATTAGTTGTTGTTCTTAATTCTATAATAGGAAATAGCTAAGTAATGCTTTGTGGTTAGCTTGTTATGTAGTTGAGTGTTTTGGTAAGCATTTGAGAAGAACCCTTATTGGAAGGTTATTTGAGCCTAATTTTTTTCTTTTTATGTGTGTATGCTTTCTTAGCTTTTCATCTTCTAGAACTTGTCTCAACTCTGTGTCAAAGCTGTATTTACATTAACGTTATGGAAAGGACAAAGGTATTTGATTCTAAACCCTTTCTACTTAAACACAAACCTTTCAAATCATCCATTGTCTACCCCTTTGAGCCATTCATTAAGTTGTTATATATGTGTATATCATTTACATAGTCTTTGCATCCTATCTTGTTATAAGTAAATTGCCATCACCCGTAGTTTCTATGAATGTTGAATTGCCATGTATATACATATTGAAAAAAAGAGCAAAAGAAGAAGAAGAAGAAGAAGAAGAAGAAGAAGAAGAAAAACAGAGAGAGAGAGAGAGAGAGAGAGAGAGAGAGAGAGAAATGGTTGAAAAAATGATGAGAAAAAAAGTAAAAAGAAAGAAAAAGAAAAGAAAAATCATTCAAATAAGGCAATTCTAGGGAACCTCTATAAATGACAATATAATAATCATATGCACTTCAAGTGGTAAATTAGATGTTAAATGGTGGGTTATTAGCTTATATACATGCATAACACTTGTTTCTTTCTCAATTATTTCATGTAGCCTTCTCCATCATTACAACCCATAAAAGTCCTCTTGATTCATTACTTTATTGTTGTTAGCAGTAGAGATGTTAGAGTTCTTACAAGCCTATGGTAATGTGATAGTTAAGTGAGCCAGAGTGAGATGACCCTAATGAGGAGAGTTGAGCGTAAACACTAATATCATAGAGAGTTCTCTTGTGCTTGTTTCAATTACATTTGATTGTGTAGTGGACTAATCCCTTTGCATTGCTTTGTACTATGACTTATGCTAGTTGTGGAGCTTAATTAATCGATTTATTATTTTTCATGCTATGAGATAGCTCATCTTTAAATTGTATTGATGTTCATCTTAGATGACTTTGAATTGACAATCTTTGTCCAGGAGTACAAAAGTTCAAGTGTGGGGGAATTTGATATATCCCGATTTTATCATAATATTTAATATCATATTTGGGATTTTATCATGACTTTTTGGCCTAAATAGCATTTATTACGATTAAATTGAATTAAAGATGATTATGTGAAAATAAATCTTAAAAAGATATATTTGTTATAATCTTGGGATTGCTTTTTAAAATTTGAATTTTAAATGAAGATATTACAAGATATTGATTTGAATTATAAATCACATTGGAAAAGGAGGAGCTGAGAGACTAAAAAAGTAAAGATATATAAGGACTGAAACAGAAAATAAGATTCTATGTGTGGCTCCAAGGGAATTCTGACAGAAAGAAGGGTTTATTCTATAATATTAGCTATTACTTTCATAAGGAAAAGACCAGAGAAAATTATAGACTAGGACCCCAAAATTCCAAAACTCCAGTTTGGTCCAAAGCTCCTACATCTTTCACTACTTTTAGTGTAGAAAGATTAGAGAAAATTACAAGTAGACCCAAATTGCAAAAATGCCAGTTTGGTCCAAAATGTCGCAAATCACCGCCGAAACTGATTCTTTTGGCAGCTAATTCATGGGAGATCTGATTTGAATATATTACAATAAGGATTATGCCGCAAATGGAAGGATTCTAATGAGATTTCATATTGAAGGAAAATAATAAATGAATAAAAAAAGATTGAGAGCCTTTGAAAGAGATCATCAGCACTTTAAAAAGTAAGAGCTCGAAAAAAGAAAGGGGGAAGATACACCTGCACGCAGCCGAAAACGTGGGAAAGGGAGAGAAGAGACATCATCACCACTGAGCTTCACCAACACCTCATGTAACCACCATCACTTTCATCTTCTTCTCCTTCCATTATCTCAATTCAATGGATTCTTGCTATTTTAAAGGTGTTGTGCTATGATAAACTCCATGAGAAGCTAAATTCTTTCTTGTTTATTGGGGATGAAAGATTGGTTTGAGCTCCAGAGATACATTCAGGGGAGTTATTTGTTTTAATATTTTGATTTAATTGTGTAACAATTTCCTGAGTTAGGATTTTATGTTATGTGGTTAATTTACTGAGATTGCGAGTTGTTTATCTTAGTTTGGATTGAACAATTGTGATTTAGATTGGATTATGTGGTTCAAGATTTAAATTTCTATATTCCCTTTTTAGTTTAATGTGGTTGTGCTATTCTTTCATAGTTTGAATGAGTATTATAACTGCTTTGATCTTTTTGGAATATCTCATTTGAGTGTTCATTGTATAGAAAAACAAGTTGCATAAATCCAATCCTAAATTGCACACTAAGTGGTATTGAATAGTGTATTAAGAAGTAATTATCTAGTTAGAGTTCTAGGGGTAATCACTAATTAATATTACTAGACTTAACGAGTTGCTAAGGTATGATTTTTGACTTAGTGAGTAGTTTAACTCCCAAATCATTTTGAGTAAGGATAACCTATATTCCATTTTTTCAAGAAGCATTCATCATCAATTTGTTTAAATCACAATTTCATTAATCATCTCAACAAATTCTCAAAAAAAAAAAAGTAGTCTAGGTTATTTTCCATTATTAAAAGAAAAAAATCAATTTAAAACCCATATTAATGTTTTTGTCACTTAGTTTAGATTAGGAATTAAATAAAAGGCTCCTCAATAGAACACAATCCGAGTTGTGCCATTCACTGCATAATTTGGTTTATTTTGATTTAACCTGAGGTGACCAAAGGCTTTAAATCACCAGGTTTACCTACTAGACTGATGACACATGAACTAATACATAAAGTAAATTACCTCTCTCGTTCGCTCTATGAATAAGAAGGTAGATAGACAAGTTACTGGAAAAGGAAGAATTTAATGAGGCATCAAATTTTTAAAACATCTCCATAACTTTTTATTTTTAATTTATGTATTTACATTGTCTTTTTGTTTTTTTAATTTTCTTTGTAAAATGGTGGTTGGATAACTAATCACCAAAATTTTTAAAAAAATGTCAAATACATAACGCTTATTAAGTAACACCCATAACTAATTAGAATACCATGCAAATACATAATGGTTGTAATTAGTAATCATCATGTATTGTCTCACAAGAATGATGGTTCTTACACAAGAACCATTATGAAACAAGAAATGATTTGTCTTCCAACTTTATATTTGCGACAAGAAAAACATAACAGTTTCTGTTTAATAACCATCAACTAAACGTTCAAAACCTTTCTCCTTCCACTTCTTTGTTTTACAATGATCGGCACAAAAAATCAAGTATCCTTTCATTACCTACCACTACGTGCTACTATTCATCTTCAACTTCAACATGTGCAATGATGGTTCGAACCTATCACTTCCAATTTATTTAAACTATCCATTTCCTCATGTTTTTTGTACTATTTCTTTATCATCCTCCTCTGTTCTCTCATTTTCCAAGATGAACGCCATGCTATAGACTTGCTAGAAATTCCTTAACATACAGCTCAAGGGTTTGCATACCCCATGCACTCTTTTCTATAGGGATATTCATTTTTTTCACTCAACTTTTGTTTTCTAGGTTTAATTGTTGTGAAGAGACATAATTATGGGTCAGCAGTTATGTTATCACATATATAGATCAACAGTTGTTATTCATTCTTCTCACAAACATGAAATGTCTTAATTCATCCCAAATTGCATGACAACTCGTTGTGAGAGGTATTGTTGTATTATATATAAACGGGTCCATCTAGCTTAGAAACTCTCACTTAAAGAGTCTAACATCCATATATCATGTAATGCCCTAAATTTTGATTAAGGGCTAATGAAAATTATTGAGAAGCACGTAATAATTCAAATTTAATTCAAAATCGGAGAAAATTTGAATTATTACGCGTTTAAAGTGCCTAAAAAGTTACTCACTTTATAAGAGCCAATGAGAAGTAGACATGTGGCAAGATTGTGTGTGAAGGGAGAATAGAGGAGAAAAGTCAAATGGAGTATTTTAACATTCTTTCTCTCTCCTCCCTCCCTCCTTTTCACTGGAAGAAGCATGGGCATGGAGAAAATAATCATCATTTCTTCATCTCCTTCAAGCTATCATCTCTCTCTTCTCTCTCCATATTTCCGGCACCATTGCTGAAGAAGTGAGAGAAAAGAAAAGCTTCTGATTAAGGTAAGAAGATGATCTCAAATGCTCAAACTCTCTTCTCTTAAGTTTTCCTTAGATCGAGAGCTTTAATTCTATGGTAGTAGATTGCCCATTGGTGTTGATTTGAGCTCTCAAGGAATTTTGAAGGTTGGAAAAGCAAGAAACTCCTTTAGAAAAGTTGAAGAGGCAAGTGAAAAAAACCTTTCTATCTATGTTTTATGCCAAATGGTTAAGTTTGGAATTTCTGAAATTTTTGGCCTATTTTTGTTAGATTAAGGTCATTGGGTATTTGGCATGTTTTTGGTATGGAAATGGGTGTTTTGGTATGTGTTTTGGACAGATAGATTGATTTGAGATTGGAATGGTATGTTTGGAGATTTTAGAATTTTGGTGTTGAATGTGGCCTAGAACCAAAGCATGATAATGGAATAGAAATTTGGCAAATTTGATGCTCCCATATGATTCTATAGGTGAAATTATGTGGGGATAGCTTTGGTTGAGGCTTTGGGATCATTGGAAGTACTTGGGTAAAATCTAGAAGTGCTGTCAGTTTTTCTGCATTTTATAGATTCTGATATGGCTCACTCGAGTGACATGGGGTCTGTAACCCCCGTCATAATCAAGGCTGGGATTAGGTGTATAAACACGTTTTATAATCGAATAAGAGATCTGGAACAATTTCAAACTTTTTAAAACACATGTACAATTAGATCTCCATTCATTCCTTCACTCTATTCATTCCTTTATAAAATCAATAGGCCTATTCGGTTTGTCACATGTATAATATCAGAGTATAAGCACAATTCCCGACATTCACCCGGGATAATAACATTAATCCAAAAGTGTATACAGGGCATCATTGCCTATCTCAGTATCCATACGGGGATTACACAAAACTATAATACAATGATCTATTCCATATATATACATTCGTTCAAAATGATAACCAGTTCAATATAAAATCGAAATATCTAACTAAGACTACCGTCGGTAGTCTTAATGGCCCTTATCCACTTGTTTGCCTCTTGATCCACTTACCCTGTCTAAAAATGTTATTTGGAAAGAGTAAGATTCAAAGAATCCCAGTAGCAACAGTTTACGTATATGATGCATAATTAAATAAAGCAAGTAAGCATACATCACAATGCAGCAATCAATATTCGAGGCTAGGCACACTGCCACGTCCCCTCACTATATCTGTATTCAAGGTCAGGCTTCTGTCACTCCCCTCACTGTATCTATATTTAAGGCTGGGTTTTCACCACGTCCCCTCACTGTATCTATATTCAATGACTAATGCAAACAAGCAATGAAATATACATGATATAAGATAAAGTGTTACTACCTTTGTCTTTCCATTCTTGAGCAAGCACGGGCCTTCTATGCTCCGGGCAAATATCAAATCCTAAAGTTATAATTAAGGATGAAGTGTTATTCTTTATTCCAATACTCAATTGACTTCTCAACACTTAGTATGTGTTTGGAACAGCGGTTGGAAAAATAGAGTTTGTCAATTTAGCTTTTGGTAAAAGCCCGATTATGTAATGTGATTTATGTTTGGATTGGAGATTGAAAAAATGGAGTTTGTCAATTTAGCTATTACAAACTTGTTTGGATTGGCTCAAGCATTAGTGATTTTTGTGATAAATTTGGAAAATTTGGAAATTAAAATTAACACAATTTGATGAAATAATATTACATAACAAATTGGATCACATGTCCCGTACAATGTGGTCTCTAATTGAGTCATGCAACTGATTCATTTGAATGGAAGATCGCCTACCATAATTTGACGCGGAAGGCTGTTCATCTATGCTATTATTATCTACATCGACGAGATTCCCAGCTTCACCCTGGCAAAACACCACGTCTTCAACATCATTTCTCCTAATAAAATTATGTAGGGCCATTGTTGCACAAACAATGCGAACTTGTGTTTGGTAGCTGTACTTACACATGTTTTGTAACAATGCAAATCGATTCTTCCATACTCCAAAAGTCCTTTCTATAGTTGACCTCAAACTAGAATGATAAAAATTAAAGGTCTCGTTAACATTTCTAAATCCGGGTTGGCGGCTAAATTCTGGCATATGATAATGCTCATATCTATAGGGACCAAGGTAACCAAGTTGTGTCGAATAGCCAGCATCAACCAAATAATATTTCCCTAGTAAATGTTGAATTCAATTCAAACTGTTAGATAATATAAGTGCGGCATAGCGTGAAAGTAATTGACAGGAAGGTGACTGAAATATACCTGCAGGTGGATGAAGGAAGCTCATAGCTGGATTTAAAACAGCATTTATAAACACACGAGCATCATGTGCAGTGCCTTCCCAGCCCGCCAATACGAACGTAAAGCACATATCCCAATCACATACAACCATTACATTCTGCGTTGGACATCCCTTTCTACCGATATATTTTTCCCGATTGCCACCAGTGATCACACACCTAATATGTGTTCCATCTATTGCTCCAATAGCATCTTTGAAGTATGGATAATAACGGGGATCATTTTCAATCTTTGGGTGGCATACAGTGAATTCGAGATCACTGGGTCTGATATTTTCCCAAGCTAGATTGATGCAAACATCTAATACCTTGTGCAAAAGCCTACTGACCGTTTCCCCTGAATGTTAAAGAGTTCTTGTACCACCCTATTGCCTATCTCATGGCCAACGGTGAGCAAAACATGGGAACCATTTCCTCGATCCTAACGTTCACTGAATTCTATAAGCCATGTTCGACTAATTTATGACACAAGTTGTAAAAGACGTGTTTTCACTCTAAACATGTCATGATAGCGTGAACCATGGGTTGTTAATACCTTTTTCACCCATAAACGACCAGTGCGTGTACTTGTTTTGTGGGGTTCTTTGCACATGAAAGGCACCCAATATTGACATATCAACGTGGTCATTCATTCATACTCATCACATTCCCCATTTATAAGAGATATAAGTTGAGACTGGTCATCTTCCTCCACCATATCAGGTAAGTGTTGATTGTTCGAATTTGCCATTGATTATGGACCCTGTGAGTGTGATTAAAAATTCAATTATGAGTAATGAAAGAAATAAAATACCAAATAAGGACTGAAAGGCATATAGTAAACAGATTCAAGTGATAATGGCATAAAATAGCTTTCACAAAGTATATTGTCATGAAGTCACATAGTGTCATGAAGTCACAAACGTAATAATATATAGTTTAGGTACATCTAGGAGTCATAAATCTTAAAGCCAACCACGGAACCATGAACTCCATGTTTTTTTAGTGAGTGACACAAACGTTTCTCGGTTTGTCTTATCCCGTACTAGGTTGATACAGCGGTGACGAAAGTCCTCATCACATATGACTTCGCCAATGTCAAGCAGCTGATTCAAAGCAGCATCAACACTAACATCTTTAATAGCATCTAATGTTGCCGCTCTGTCCTTGGATGCATTTGCCATAACACTAACTGCATCCGCGATCTGTCTTGAAGCTGGCCCTTTCTGCTTCTTTCTCTGCCCAGACCCTTCACCCATCTTTCTCTTACCCCGACTTCCTGACGCAGTACCACCAGTTGATGGAGTGCTTGTTGTTAGACCAATGCTAGCAAGCTCATCAATCACTCTGGTACTAGGCACGGGGTTAGTACCGAACATATCATCTTCGCTATCCCCTGACCCTTCTTCTTTATACATTGTTGGTCTGTACACATCTTCATTCTCAGCATCTTCTGTCTGTATCTGTGGATTTGCAAAAGGCGGTGCAAAAACATCCTCACCGGACGCCATAGCATCCTTGAATATAATCCTTAGTTCGCTTTCAAACTTGAGGCCTGTGTGTCTAAACTTTCGGTATGCTAAATTCTCCTGCAAGCACACAAGTAACAAAAAACTAATTAATTAAACAAAACAAATTAGTTGAGAGGAAAACAATTAATTGTATAAGTTGCTAAATTTTTTCCTACCTGTATTTTCCGCTGCCACCACTCTTTTGATGTGAGGACTTTACTTATAGGATCTCTACTCACACCGGTCTCTTTGATTAAGGAATCCCAAGTCTTAAAATCTTTCCTAAGGATATCAAACCTATTCTTCAACTGTGCCCTTGTATATTCTTTCACAGTCTTCTCATTAAATGTAGTGACGATACCCTTCCATCCATCCTTTCTAAAACACAACCCCTGGCATTCTTTTTTGTAAATTTGCTCTAGGCAGGCGTACACAAAAGTCTCCGTTGTCGCATCATCCCAAACAGCTTTATCCATATTTCTATGCCACTATTTCAACAATACTTGCACCTCAAAAAAGAAAATTTAAAAGAACCATTCCAGAAACGTACAAATGTAGCATTACACACACACAAGAATAAATGCATGATTTCATTCAATTCAATTAATATGAAGGCTAAAACACAACATCAATGAATAAGAATTAATATGAAGGCTAAAGAGGAAACCAATTCATAGGGTCAGTATATTCTTCATCACTTCGAACTCACCAAGCATTTTCACTAAATGAATTCAGCATCAAATTATAGAAAAGTATAATTCATTTCATCAAATCAATACCAAAAAAAAAAGAAACAAATCATTGAAAGTAAGACTCAAGCCTCATAGAGGAATATTTCAGACATAAGTTTCCATTAACTAACCAGCCCTTTTATTTAAAACAAAAAACAAAATAGGTGCCAAACTACAAAAGTAAAACCATCTAATAGTTGCTTTTAAATGTGTGTGTATATATTCACTTTCATTTATACAAAGAGAATCTAAATTATTTGAGAATAAATGCAGAATAATGATTGGCTGGGAGTCTTTTTCATTCAAAAATGAAAGTTGTGATTATGTGATTGGCATTGTTTCATTGCTTTTGTTTGTTTGTTTTGGAGAAGGAAAGGAAGGTTCTGTCTCAGACCACAAGCTTGCCATCTGATCTAAAGCAGTAGTGAGTGCTATCAAATTTTCGCAAGACCAGAAAAAATCAATTGCTCTTCTCTCTTTTCCACACACATCATTAATCAATTGCTATTACTCAAACATGTTTGAGAATTGTGTTGAGCAAAAGCTCAAGTTTGCAGAAAGTATAATGTGCTAGTGATGGCTTCAGGAAGTAAAACTTCAAAGTCCAGATTATTTTATGAGAAGGGGTCTTGAAGGATCCTAGTATGTGAAAAGAATTCATAATGTTGAAGGTGAAGTTGTTAATATACCTGGTTCCAGCTTGTTACGATTGTGTACTGTGAGTCTATTTACCTGGTTGGGCCAGATCGGGTTGGTCTGGTGGGCTGCACCTATTAGGCATAGGCTCAGGATGTGATAGATATTTGTGAGTCTTTCACCTACGGCCTATCGGGTGATTCCGGTGGGAGGACCGTGCCTTTGGGGTGGTGGAGATACGGGGGACTGGCTATTTGTGATGTCTCTCACCTACGGCCGCTTGGGGTGGTTCCCATATCGGAGGACCATTCCGCTAGGGCGGTAGTTTATCGGGGATTGACTATTTATGCAAGCCAAAAGGTTATATGTAAACATTGAGACACCAATAGTCCCTGAGTGGCTAACAACGGTTCAGGTAAAGACTGTGTGTCTTCCCGGTGGTAAAAGGGGATGAGGGTGGAGTGTGATGTGGATGCCGAAAGGCTATGTGTAAGCACCGCTACGCCAATAGTCCCTAAGTCGCTAGCAATGATTTGGGTAAAGACTGTGTGTCTTCCCAGCGGTAAAAAGGGATGAGGGTAGGGTGTGATTGTGGATATACTATTTGTGAGCCAGAATGGCTATGTGTGTGCACTGCAACACCAATAGTCCCTGAGTCGCTAACAACAGTTCGGGTAAAGACTATGTGTCTTCCCGGCAGTAAAAGGGAATGAGGGTGTAGTGTGATTGTGAATGTGTGACAATTGTGAATAACCTGGGACTGGGGTATAGTTATGTAGTATAGCAGAGCTAATTCAGCTGATGGCTAATTCGACTACATGATCGGGGGTTCTCTATTCTGAGGGCACTACCTTGGTATGGCCAGCCTGGCTAGCCACCACGCTGGTTGCACCGATGTTAACCCCAGGCCAAAAGGTGATGCATAAAATTAGAATCTGCGATGTGTGTTGTTGTAAATGTGAATTGTGATGTGAATGCCAGAAGGGAAATGTGTATTTATGAGATAGCGTGAAGCTGTCGTATTTGTGCAAGCTGTGGAAGCTGGTATTCTTGCAATATGATATGTGTGCAAGTGGCAAAAGCTATGTATCATTGTGTATATAGCTGTGGGTGTTGTCATCTTGTGACAATCGTCATGCATTAATATGAATCTGTCATAGACATTGTGTAATACCCAAAAGTCCCGAATGGGTTGTTAGATCAAGCGTTTCACCCAAGAGGGGGGGTGAATTGGGTGATACTGAAATTTCTTTCGAAAATATAAAACTTTGACAAAAGAATTAAAACAGTAATGAGTAAGGAGAAATATCACCGAAGTGTACACCGGGAGTTATACTGGTTCGGTCACAACCACTTTGACCTACGTCCAGTCCTCAGAACTTCTCTGAGAATTTCACTATAGCTTCCAAGATTCAGTGGGTTCGTGGCACCTCAGTACAAGTAAGTTCCTTACACCTGGACACTCACTCCCCCTTACAGGTTGTAATCCAATCCCAACTCAAGGTTCCATAACCTTAAGTTATCTCAATAACAAATATTGAGTTTGAATGAAATATCTCTCTTTCAGAGTAAATGATAATCACTGAAGCATAGAAATATAATTTCAATGTGAAAACAGAGCAATGAACTTAATGATACGTTCGTATGTGTGCTTGGTTGTTCTTTCTCTGTTTGAAGGTTCCCATATATATAGGTATGTTGGTGATGACCGTTGGAACACTTCCTTTCGTCCGTTGGTGAGTGCGCAGCCACTATTGACTTTTCAAGTTTTTGAAAAAATATCCGTTGGCGGTGGTTGGCATATGAACGTTTCTTTTGACTTTCATCTCTTGATATGATTTCTTCATTGTTTATCTGTAAATAGACTAAGAATACTAATACAATGAAAGGTTAATCATATAGGAAACAATATAATGAAAGTTTGAATGATTTCTAAATTTCTGGGTATGCTTACTCGAGTAGCTCCTCGAGTAACCCTTGAAGTTTACTCGAGTAGCTCCTCGAGTAACATCGAGAAATCATTGTTTAATTGAAAGTTAATGAAGAGAAACAAGATTACTCGGATAGTGCATGGAGTAAACTAAATTTCAAACCTTTGGGAATAGTTATTTACTCGGGTAGCTACTCCAGTAAAGCTTTTGCAATTTCATAGATTACTGGGGTAACACCTCGAGTAATCCTTTAAAAAAACTTTTGATTACTCGATGCTCTACTCTAGTAATGTTGGCAGGATTTTAAGGCCGAGAGCAATTACCTTGTTACTCGAGTAGTGACTCGAGTAATGCATTCATTTTTGCATAGGTTACTCGGGTAGCTCCTCGAGTAACTAAGACTTTTGAGCATGATTTACTCTGGTAATGACTTGAAGTTTACTTTGAAAATATTTGTGCATACTGGGGTACTTACTCGAGGAATCCACTTAAAATAAACCATGAAAAATTTGTATACTAGAGTAAGTACTCGAGGAAGATGAAAACAAAGAGAGATCAGGTTAATCGGGTACCAACCTCAAGTTTTCACTTACTTTAGTATGTTACTCGGGTAGCTCCTCGAGTAACATTGGCAGTGGTACAAAGTGCCGAGAGTTACATATTTTCAAAACAGAGTTACTCGAGTAGCTCCTCGAGTATCATGGGGAAAACTTGAAGGCAACTGGAAGTTTTCACAGGGTTACTCGAGTAGCTCCTCGAGTAACATTAGCAGTGGTATAAAATGCCGAGAAGTCCACATTTTAGGAAACACAGGTACTCGAGTAGCTCCTCGAGTATCATTGAGAAAACTTGAAGGCAACTGGAAGTTTTCACTTGGTTACTCGAGTACCTCCTCGAGTAACATTAGCAGGCCGAGAGCAACCTTAAAAATTTACCTGGTTACTCTAGTAGCTCCTCGAGTAATGGTGGCAGGTTACTGGAAGTTTTCCTTGGTTACTTCAAGTTTTGTCTCATTACTCGAGTAGCGACTCGAGTAATACCTTAAAAACTGTACTTCTGATCAAGTTCCTCAGCATTTTCTCTTGGCTAATCTTCAATACTTCCATGCTAACCTCAAGTAAAGCTTGTTCCTGTCATTACTTAGTTCAAGCTTGATTATTAATCATTTCCTTTTCAAACCATTCTTTTGTTATCATCAAAACATGAGATCTAACATAGGTGAGGGTAACGCCGTGAAACTTGATACGGCAATGTGATATTGTGATTGAGACCTAAAAGTCCCGGATGGGTAAGGGTAACGCCGTGAAACTTAATACGACATTGTGATTATTGTGAATACCCAAAAGTCCCGATTACCATTAGTGAAGTTACTAATGGGTGTACAGGTGAGGGTGAAGTTGTGAATGTGAATACAGCGAAAGAGTTTGTGTATACAGCCACGGTTGTCATTTGATGTATTGAAGTTGTGGTGTTTGGGGTTACTTCTGGAAGAAGTAACTAGTTTGATTTAGTAGGGTGGTGGCCTATGCCGCCCAACTGCCAAGATCTTATGAGATGGCTCATGAGTTATAGCCTCTGGATATTGAGATGCATTAGCCACTCATGAATTGGGGGGAGCTTGTGACGATTATGGTTATGTGATGATGGTTTTATGGCAATCGTATGTGGAAGTGATTGCATCTGTTTGGCAAAATATATAGTGGTTAGGTTTGTCTAGCAATCGTAAAATAGGCTGATTATGATTTTGTGTAAGTGGTATGGAAGGGACCATCACAACAAGAAATGAATTATGAAACGGAAGCTGTCATAAAGAAGCATTCGAAGTTTGTGGATTAAGTGGTGTGACAAATTTTGAGGACGAAATTTGTTGAATTGGGGGAGAAATGTAATACCCCGACTTTTAAGACTTGAGCTTAGAGAATAAGCCTGAGATTAATGGATTGCTAAGCCCCGGTTTAGGAAGATCCCAAATTGTGATTAAGGGTGAATGACTCCAAAAGTGGATGTGGTTAGTGATAAATAACCCTTTTGGAGAATATGATGCGATTTGGCACTCGAATGTGATTCGTGTGTGCTGTGAGCAGCACCGAAACCCTATATTTAAGTTCAATTTTGGATTAACATCCAAATTGACTTAGAATAAAGGGAAGAATTGAATGGGATATTGTGTTGGAAATGGTGTCATAGTGTGTTTTGATGTCATTGAAATTGGTTTGGAACTTTGGAATGGAAAAGTTGCAATGTTAGGTTTTGAAATGTGAATTGTGTTGACATGTTGAGATTGTTGTGAAAACATATCAATGTGATGTGAATTTGATTGATTTGGTGTTTCTAAGGGATTCCTTGTGAAATTTTATGTGGGAATGATATTTGGTATGAAAATGGGATCATTGGAAGCAAAGATGCAAAATTTGAAATTCTGTCCAGTGAAACTCTATTCTGGGCAGTCAGTTCGTGTGAATATTTTGAATGACCAAATGGTATCTAAAAATTCTGAAACAGTCTTAAATTTCACATCCCAAGCTTCAAAATGGACATATAATTTGTGCCATTTCATTTTGTGAGCTAGGAGATATGGCTGTCCAAAGTTTAGGATGGAAACTGAACTCTGTTTTGGGGCAGCGATGCGTTTTATGTAATTCTGGAATTTGTGGTATATTTGGGTAGTGGCCCATATTGTTCCTATAAATAGGACTTAAATACCTTTCATTTGGCTTTGGAATCACCTCATTTCAATTTTTCTAGAATTAGTTATGATTTTTCAAAGTTTGGGCAGAAAATCTGCCAGAAAATCCGAAAATGGGAATTATGACATCATCGAAATAAAAGATGACATCAACATGGAATTAAATATTTTCTCATCATCTTCAGCTCTCATTTCTAATGTGCTGAACCAGATGAAACTAGTGAGAGAAAGTGAGAGCTCTTAGAGAAAGAAAAAGGAGAAATCTCACAAGGTAAGCCGATTTCTCCGATGATCTAGCTCCTAACGCGTATAACCTTGCTCCTAAACTTCTCTTTCATGTTCTTGAAGGTGTTGGAATCTCAATTTTCATGGTTAAGAAGGGCTAGGGTTTCAGCCACTCTTGAGAAAAGCTAGTGGGAGCTTGAGGTAACTTCCAAAATCTTGTATATTGACTATTCTGGCCTGTGGACAATTTAATCAATGAAATTTCGCCGGATTGTCATTGGTTTCAAAAATGGAAAATGGGTGTGTGGGGCTGTTATGCTGCCCAAATTGGTACTAAATGGTAGTTTTAATCTAATGGAATAGTCAATAAAGTGATTAGGAGTAGAAAGGAACGCGTTTACGGAGCCGAAACCAAAAAACCCCGATTTTCCCCGGGATACTTGAGAATTTCGGCCAGCTCTAGAAATGGGTCTTAGAGTTGGATTTTCAATAATTTGATTATTCCATTGAGTTCAGGAGCGAAAATTAGGTGGGGTTACAGTTGGGCCTTTTTAGGAAAAGGCCGAAAAAGAATAATTACGAAAACACCCCTGAAACCCTTAAAGTGGGGCTGCCAAGGGTAATTTTGTAATTGACATTGAATTTGATAATTTCAAGTTTGGAAATGGATTCCTTGGGCGGAAATATTTTAGAATATCCAATGTCAAAATTTCGGGAAAAGTACAGCCGAACCGGGTACGGTGGGGTCGGGCCAGGTCCCCGGGGCATTTTAGTAAATTTTCAATATAGCCTCATATAACCCCCAGAAACACTATGGAAGTGTCTAAATAGTACATTTGACATTGTAGGATCAAATATGAAGCCCTAAGCTGTTTGCACATAGATTAAGGCACACGTTTCGAGGCATAAAAGGGTTAAGGTAGGGAACTTATCTTTCCTGCATGCTCTATAACTGTATTAATGTGTTGATGCATGTTATTGCTTTGCTTGATTATGTGGAACATGTATGAATGATTTGAAGCTATGTTTTAATATATGCTATGGCCATATATGTATCGTTCGAATCATTGAGCTTATAGATTTGTCATTGTATGTGTGCATGAGTTATGTGATACAAGCATGTCATGCATTAAACACTTATCTTGCCTGCATATTGATAATGTTTCCCTACTGAGATTCTCTCGAATCTCACCCTCCCCTACCAACAATTTAGACAGGGCAAGTGGCTCGTGAAGGGAGCGGCTAAGACTCCTTTGAGATGAAAGTTGGTAGTTGGTTTATCAATGAGTTGTGAAGACTATATATGATTCGGTTGAATATAGGGTTATGAATTTGAGATGAGATTGTGTAATCCCCATTTGAAGAATTGTAATGGGCAATTGTGCCCTGTGTATCTTTAGTAAAGGTATGTACCCGGGATTTCCGGGATGATTATGTTGTGCACTCTGATATTTATATGAAAGTGATTTATCTTCGCATAGTAATTGATTTCGAAAGGTATTTATGAAAACCCCGACATGTGATGGGTTAGTAAATGTTATTTGATTATTATTGGTCTCTATTTCATTTTAATCGTGTATTTTGAGATATAATTAGGCTAGAGCAAAGTAGAGGATGAACAGCCACAAACCACCCGAGAACAACCATAACAAATCTTTAATGAATGAAGTTAAACCTTAATTACCTCCAAAAGGGAAAAAGACTGTCGGAGACCAGATCCACGGCGAGAGAGAAAGTGAAAGGCAACGCCGGCACCAAAGCAAGAACCGTCAGACTTCAATTCGAAGATGACAGATTGAAGATGACGAAGGACAGATCGAATGAAGGACAGATCGAAGTTGAAGATGAAGCAGCTCTTCAGCTTGAAGATTGGGTGGACGCTGAGAGAGGGAACGGAGAGAATGGCACATGAGCCGAGACAGAACGACGAAGGAGGACGACGAAGTGAAGAAGAACTGTGAGGAGGACGACAGGGAAAGAGACAGAAAAGAATAAAAAGTGGGTGAGAGAAGTTGGAACATAATTATTACCTAACGGTAATAATAAACACTCGATGGTCAGAGGAAAAGCTCCATATGTGAGCTTTAGGAAAAAGCTTGTTTTCAAATCACAAGCTCAATGCTCAATTGGGCTCACCAAACACACATTTTTTCCCAATTGGTTATTAGCTTTTAGTTATCCAGTTGAGCTTTTGGGGGCCTAAACGCCCCTACCAAACACACACTTAGATTTAGTTATCAACAATAACCCTTAAGAAGCTACAAATGACTCTAATAAAAGCTCTAAAGGGTTGGGAAACAATAGATTGAAAATCACTTTTCAAAAACTCAAAGTGCTGGAACACAGGACTTGGTCGCGGCCAGCCCACCCTTAGGCCGCTGCCAAAATATGGTCAAAAGGTCACTAGCCGGGGTCAGCCACCATGGGCCGCGGCCAGAATCAGGACAAAAAGGTTTGGGCCGTGGCCAAGAAATTTCCTGATTCTTGGCTGAACTTCCGAAAATCATAACTAATTCTAGAAAAATAAAAATGAGGTGATTCTAAAGCCAAATGAAAGATATTTAAGTCCTCTTTACTGGAAAAATATGGACCATTACTAGAAATCACCACAAAATTCTAGAATTACACAAAACTCAACACTGCTCCAAAACAGAGTCCAGTTTTAGTCCCAAACTTTGGCAAAGCATAACTGTCAGTTCACAAAATGAAATGATATGACTTATATGTGCATTTTGAAGTTGGGATGTGAAATTTAAGACTGGAAAGTTTCAGAATTTTTCAACACCATTTGGCCATTCAAAACTTTCGTGCAAACTGACTGCCCAGAATAGAGTTCACACTTGACAGATTTCCAATTTTCTACCAAAGTGTCCAGTGACTCTAAAATCAATAACCAAACCTATTTCCATACAATTTCTCACAAGGAACACAATGGAAACCTCAAAATGACCAAAATCACAACCCATTGACATGCCCTATTTTGACCAATACATAAAACCAAACACAAAGTTGCCAAACTTCACTTTTAATGATTCAAACCAATCCATTTGTCCAAAAGACATCACAATATACCATTTCCATGATCACAACATGCCAAACTCACTAAGACCCTAATTTTTTAAAATAGGGCAGAAAATTCTAGAAAAAAATCAATACTCAACCAACAACCACAATATATATATATATATATATCAAAGGGAGCTAACACTCACTTCTTTCACTTTCTCAAACTTGTTTCTTGATTCTTCAATCTCCAACTTTCTCAAGCACAAAAACACATCTCCTTGAGATTCTAAAACCATAGAAAGGAAGCTCTCAACAAGGGGAACAACTTTAAAGAAGGAGATTTTAGCATTTGAGGTCAAGATCTTACCTAAATCTTGAGCTTTCCATTTCTCTTTATTCCTTCAACAATGGCAAAAATAGAGGGAGTTTGGAGAGAGAAAATGTTTTTGAGATGATGATGAAGGATGGAATCTGATTTTTTCCTCCCAAACCCATACCTAGACGAAAATGAGAGAGGGAGAGGGAATAGAAAAGATTAAAATATTGTTTGCTTGATTTTTCTTCCACCAACCACTCTCTTGCTTTATCCAAATGTGCCACATGTCTTCATCTCATGCAATCTCATAAAGTAAGTAACCACTTGGTTACTCTACCCATTCCATTAGCTATTTAGTTACATATCTCATTTCTCCTTAGTTAGTAATTAATCTCTCCATTAATCACTAACTTATGGCCATTCTTCCAATTTCTCACTGATTATGACATATTAATTAAAATTGCCACATAATACATAATCAAATTCTTTTCCTTCTTCCATGCACTATTTACCCCTATTTTAGCCCAAATAATTACTTGTCACATAATTATGCTAAAATATAGGGTGTTGGGTATTTCCAATAACTGATTCATGTATCAAATCAACTTTAATTCCCAAATCATTTTCAATAATTGCCATTAGCCCTTAATTGAAATTTGGGGCGTTATAGGGTCTCACTCAAGTGAAGCATGATATTTTTATTTTTCCCTCAGTGTTTTTGTTGTGCTTCCATGTTCAAAATCCAAAAGTGTTGTCTCACTTGCGCGTGTCACGGGTTATCAATCGGGTGAGCCTCGTCCTACTTGAGTGAAGGTGTATCTGACACTGTGAACTCTCGTCTCAGGTTGTCACTAGCAGCCAATTTCTCAAAAGTGTGTCTTAGCACTCATGGGTGTTAAGCCATCACTTGAGTTCTATGGTTCATGCTCGTATGATGTTTCCTCCTGAAAATTTCTTGTGATCTTGGGTGAGCACTTCCTGAACATCACTTTATGGGATTTGGCTGAGCTTTAGGCTATCACTCGAGTGATTTGGTTTATACTCGAGTACAGTGAGCATTTCTATTTTCTGTCATTCCGTTTTGCTCTCTGGTTAACACTTTCTGCACCTTGTAATCCCCTTCACGACATAGGCCGAGATTAAGTTCATAAACATGTAATCAAGGGTGAATTAGAGTCCATATAACAATTTGGGACTTATTAAAATAAATAATCGCCCAAAACTGGATTTGTAAAAGCTTTTCTAAACTTGTTCATCATTGGCCTCATATTCACAATACAAATACATATATGGCATGCACAGGTTGATTCCATTCACAAATATCAGAGTATAATGTAAATTCCTGACACACGGGTTCCATTCATTAATAAGGGTTTTACAAAGGCACAAAGCCCACAATTCATTACCCTTAACTTGCGGATTACACAAAACTATACCACCAATCCCAATATATACAATTGTTTCCCAAAAGCATCTAAATAATTTACATGATAACCAATAACCTAAAATATATTTCTAAACCGGAGCTCTATCCGCTCTTCGTCACCCGCTTGCCTTGTGATCTTTCAACCCTGTCTCAAATGTTTAATTTTGGGAGAGTGAGATTCTACGGAATTCCTGTAGTGTCAAATCAATCATAGTATGCACAACAATAAGGCATGAAAACAAATCATTACACACACATGGCAACTACAACGGCAGTTACAGCGGCAAGGGCAGGTATGACTCATGTCACCCTTACGTTTGCTCACGCTGAATTACTCACGCTACATTGCATCACAACAATCCACATAATATATTTCACCACAGCTGGGATTCATATAAAACATTTCATAACACAAGCCATACAAGCAAGTTACAAACACACAGCCCACGACTGGATTCACAAACAACGCCCCACGAGTCGGATTCACAAAGATCTATGTCGATTACAATGACACTACAATGGCCGAGTTAAAGATAACCATCGTCAATCCCTAAACGGCTCATGCTACATTGCTCCCACTGTAATGGACCATTGTACACACAGTTCACAAAACCCAATGACAAGTCATGCATACCAAAACATCATACACAACATGAGAGAAGAGTCACTACCTTGGTCCTTCCGGGCGTGTCCTAGCATCGGTCTCTCTCGAGTAGAGCAAATATCAAATCCTAGAATCATAATTAAGGACGAAGAATTATACTCTATTCTAAGACTTAATTTACTTCATAACACTTAAATTTGGTTATCATAATTGACCCTTAAGAGGCCACAAATGCCTCTAATAAAAGCCCTAAAAGGTTGGGAAACAATAGGCTAGAGTTCTCCTTTTAAAAACTCAAAGTACTGGAACAAAGGGGTTGGCCACGGCTAGCCCTTCCTTGGGTCGGGGCCAAAATATGGTCAGAAGGTCACTGGCCACTGCTAGCCACCCATAGGCTGCGCCCAAAATTAGGTTAGAAAGGTTTGGGCAGCGGCCAGCCACCTTTGGGCTGTGGCCAAGAAATTCTCTGATTCTTGGCTGAAATTCCAAAATTCATAACTAATTCTAGAAAAATCAAAACGAGGTGATTCCAAAGGCAAATGAAAGGTATTTAAGTTCTATTTACTAGAAAAATATGGACCTTAACCAGAAATCACCACAAAATTTCAGAATTACCCAAAACTCAACACTACTCCAAAACAGAGTCCAGTTTTTATCCCAAACTTTGGCAAAGCATAACTCTCAGTTAACAAAAAGAAATGACACAAATTATGTATCCATTTTGACGTTTGGGATGTGAAATTTAAGATTGGAAAATTTCAGAATTTTGCAATACCATTTGGTCATTAAAAATGCTCGTGAAATCTGACTGCCCGGACAGAGTTCACACAAGACAGATTTTCTAATTTTCTACCAAAGTGTCCAAGGGCTCCAAAATTAACAATCAAGCCTATTCCCACATAAATATTCACAAGGAACACAATGGTAACCTCAAAATGACCAAAATGACAACCCAATTACATATCCTATTTTTGCCTAATGCACAAAACCAACACAAAGGTGTTAAACCTTACATTTAAGCTTCAATCAAATTCTATCTACCCAAGATACATTTCAAAGCATCATATCCATGACGACAACAATTCAAACACCACAAGACCCTAATTTTCAAAATTTCAAGCCAAATTTCCAGAATTTCCAAGCTAAAGCATTTGGCACAAAACTTATATAGAAAGGTCTCTTAAACTCACCTTAACAACTTTCTCAAACGAGCTCCAACCTCCACAATTTCTTGAAGTCTCAAACCAACACCAAATAGCAAACTATAACCATAGAAATGTAGCTATTAACTCAAGGAACAACTTTAAAGAAATGAGTTTGAGCAATGGAGGTCATTTTCCTTACCTTTTCTCAAGCTTTCCTTCCTTTATTTTCAGCAACAATGGTGCTGAACCGGGGAGAGAGAACGCGAGAGAGAGAGAGAGAGAGAGAGAGAGAGAGAGAGAAAATGAGAGAGTTTGAGTGATGGAGAAGATGAAGAATGATGATCTTACTCTATCCCATACTACTTCAGCGCATAAGAGGGAAGATAGGAGAGAGAAATTGATTTAAAAAAATACATCTTGACTTTTCTCCCAATCCCTTCACATGTGATCTTGCCAAATGTTCACTCCTCATTGGCTCACACACACTAAGTCTCCAATTAGCTTCTCTAATCCCTCCATTTACCAATTCTAATTACATTTCTCATTTCTCCCATAGTTAGAAATTAATTTTCCCACTAATCACCAACTACTTGCTCAATAATTCCATTCTTCCAATTTCTCAATAATGATGACGTATTAATTAAAATAGCCATAAACACATAATAATTCCCATTTAAATTCAAAAATATCCACACTAATCCTCATTAGCCCTTAATTAAAAATTGGGACATTACACACCTCACTTCCTAGGACTCGGGTAAGTATTTGGCTATCACTCGAGTGTTGCTTCCAGGACTCAAGTGCAAGTCCATCATCACTTGAGCAAGGTCTTCTTCACTCGAGTGCAACAGTGAAAATTCTATTTTCAAGCTTCCAAAAGGGGATCTTTGGAATAGTTCTTCCAACCCTTTAGGGCTTTTGTTAGAGATATTTATAGCTTCCTAAAGGACAATAATAATAACCAATTTAAGTAATATGAAGTTATTTGAGTATTAGAATAGAGTATGACACTTCATAACTAATTATGAATTGTAGGATTTAACATTTGCCCTACTCGAGAGAGACCGGTGCCAAAGCACGACCAGAAGGACCAAAGTAGTGACTTTTCTCTCATGTTGTGTATGATGCTTGGTATGCATCACTTATCATTGTGTTGTATGTGTATTCGGCCGTAGGGCATTACAGCATGAGCAATTTAGCTTGAGCAGTCGTAGGGGTGATGGTTACCACACCTACCCCTGCCGTTGCATCTGCCATTGTAATTGCTAAGGCTGCATTGTGGAATCGGGGATTCCTGCTTGATTATCCGGCCAGTGTGGCTGTACATATGTGAAATATTTTTATATGGATCACAGTGTAGTGATATATGTGATATGACCATGTGAATGTGCAATACAACGTGAGCACTTCAGTTTGAGCAAACGTAAGGGTGACGCAAGTCATACCGGCCTTTATGCTATAACTATCGTAGTAGTCGCTTTGTGTGTGTGATGATTTGCTTTCATGCTTTATTGTTGTGCATACTATGAGTGATTTGACACTACGAGGATTCCTTAGAATCTCACTCTCCCAAAAATAAATTTTTAGACAGGGCCGAAGGATCTAAAGGAAAGCGGGTGATGAAGAGTGGATGAAGCTCCGGGCAAGGAGTTTTATTTTGGATATTGGTTATCCTAGTTCTATATATTTTTGATATCTTGTTTGGGGAACAATTGTATATGGATGTTGGATAGTTTGTGTAATCCCCTAGTTAAAGAAAAATGATTATGGGCATGTGTGCCTTGTAAAACCTTATTCAATTAATGGAACCCGAGTGTGTCGGGAATTTGCATTGTACTCTAATATTTATAAATGAAATCTTACTGTACAGGTCATTTGTGAAATTGATATATGGATATGTGACCGTGTTGAACAGGTTTTAGAAAGGTTTTTGTAAACCCTGATTTTGGGAAGTTTAATTTTGAATAAGTTCCAAATCATTTTATGGTCTCTAATTCCACATAATCACGCTTTGTGAACTTAATCTCGGCCTTAAACGAGAAGGGGGTTACATATCATGGTTACTATATAAAAACTATCATGTGTTATAAAAGTTCACGTGTCTTACTTACAAACCATTATTTGTGTTACTAAATAAATAACATCTTTCTACGTGAGACCGTTATTTCTTATTATTAAAAGTTATGATTCTTACATAAAAAATGTTATGTTCATTATAGTAATAGTTGTTTACATGAGACTGTTATGTATTATGCCAGCATTACTGATTATTTAATAGTTGGTTATGTGAGCCTGTTTTTTATTTTGCATCTATCACGTATATCATGGCCTCACCAAGTCTCAATATATGACGGATGTTATATTAGAACCATTATAAAATATATGAAATAAATCATTGTTCGAAACCATTATTTATCTACACTGAACATTTATAACACCTCCATATATATCAGTTAGTTACCGTGATTTATAATTGATAATAGCCGTCGTATATCAGAGAATCTGGAGTAGTGGTATCTACAAAATAGTTTTTTTTTTTTTTGCCAAATTAAATCAATGTTTCCAATCCATATATATGTAACTAATGAATTTATCTTCGTTAAATCTTTTCTATCTTTCTTTTTTCAGTTTCTTTGAAAATATACATGCCTGCCAATGTTATACAAGTAGCCATTTGTTTGCCAAATGAGGCCGAGGACGAAACTACTATTCACAAGTCACAAAATCTTTTTTTTTTTTAAATTTATAAAAAGACAAGCCACATAATCTTTGTGACCAGGAAAGTGAGTAAGGGGATAAGTTATTGGGAAAATTCCTAAAAAGGAACTTGAAAATTGAAAAATGACAAATTAGATTTTTTTACGAGGAGTTGATTAGAAAATTTCAAAACTTGATAAACGCTTCTCAACTTTTTTTTTTTTTTGGAAAATACCTGATTTGTCATTTTCTATTTTCTAAGTTCCTTTTAAAGGATTCTCCTGTTATTTTGTTATATACATACTCCCCTCTTGTCCTTTTTATAAAATTAAAATTTTTAATTTTATTTTGTCATAATATTAAATACAATTTTAAAATTTGTGAAATTTTATGGGGACAATTTGGTCAAAAGAATAATGTTCAATCCCACCAGGTTTTCCAATACCTAGGAGAGGGGGTGGTATTGGGTAATATCATGTAAGGTGGGATTAGACTTCATAGTATTGCATACCAAACGTTAAATAGTCCTATTACCCAATCTCAATTCAGCTCCAACCCTCTGTCCCACGTATCAAATAAAGAGAAATATTTACATATTTCATGAGTATCACTTCATCTATATCAAGGATGATATACTTGAATTATTTGTGAATTAATATGTGGTATTATTTATAAGTTACTGTTTTGTTAATATTTTTTTATAAAAAATATTTTATTAATAGTTTCATATGTTATATATATATATACAAGATCATATTTTTCAAAAAATAATCTGTCAAAGGTCAGAAGCTTGAACAACAAATATATTAAATAATTATTAATTAATTTAAGTTAGATGAGACATAATTTAAAAATCCTTTTTTCCCTTTTTAAATACCTTCAATTTTCTTTTTTAACAATATAGGGGTATTTTGGTCTTTTAACAACTTCCAAAAATCCCTAATTAGACATTTTGGCCTAATTAAAAATTTATTGAAAGTGTAAGCCTAATTTTGGTTTTGATCATTTTAGCTAAATTTTATTAGGATTTTCGCTTATGAAAATTGAGTAATATATTTCTTATAATTTATAAATAAATGGTATGATTTGTTGGAGTTTTATATAAGACTCATCACTCAAAATTCAATAAAAAAATATAATTCATATACATTATACACAATAAAACACACTCAATTTTAGACGGATTAGCTGCAAAATTTTTTTTCGCAAATTCCATAGATGGAATTGGAAAAAATTAGCCATGAAATAATTTCAATGACAAATGTTTTTGGTAAGGAATTAGACATGGAATTATTTCGTGACTAATTTTGTCGCAAAAAAAATTCCTTGACTAATTGAGTTGAAAAAATTAATAAATTATTATTTTTAAATAAATTTAATTTAAAATATATTTATAAAAATAAAAATCATATAATTAATAGCCATATAAATATATAAAAAAATTTTCCATAATTATGATATAATATATGAAATTTTTTAAATAATATGTTTATAAAAAATGAAAAAAAATAATTTAACATACTTATATGTTTTCGATATATATATATATATATATTATTAGTTATTAATTAATACTAATTAAAAATAAAATTCAATTTCAAAATTTAGATAAAATATATGTATATGAAAATTCATTTAAGATTTAAAACTTGCTTCATTTGAAATTAATTTATATTAAAAATTATAATAAATATATAAAAATTATTTGAAGTTATAAAAGGAAAAATTCTAAATAAATACCATTTGAATTTATAAAACCCAAAAAAGTCTATTAACAAATAGAAATGACAAAAAGATGATAAGGGATCAATTGAGATTTTAAAATATTGGTGATTTTACTATAATGCCCTTCAATTTTTAAGTAATAAAAAGAAAAGGGCCTCTCGCTGGAGCACCACCGCCTTTAGGGGGCGGTGGTTGATTTGTTTTTTAAATAAGTAATAATATTCAGTAACGACGTAAATAAATTGACTAAATGAGTAATAATATTCACTAACGGCGTGAATAAATTAACTTAAGGTGTCATGGTATTGACTAAAAGTGTAACCCCCATTACGATCAAGGTCGATATTAATTCATAAAAACTAATCAAGGATGAATTAGAGATCATACGTTGATTTGGGACTTATTTAAAAGTAAATATCCCAAAAATAGGGTTTAAAAAAACTTTTCAAAAGTCTGTTCAATAACGGTTTCATATTCACATTTCAGTATACAAATGGCCTATACAAATTGATTTCATTCATCAATATCAGAGTACACAGTAAATTCCTGACACACTCGGGTTCCATATATTAATTAAGGGTTTTACAAGGCACAATTGCTAATAATCCATTACCCTTACTAGGGGATTACACAATCCTAAACAATAAATCCAATATATACAATCGTTTCCCAACCAAATATCCAAAATCAAACTATGATAACCAAAACCAAAATAAGTAACTCCATGTCTGGAGCTTCATCCACTCTTTGTCATCTGCTTTCCTTTAGATCCTTCAGCCTTGTCTAAAAATTATTTTTGGGAAAGTGAGATTCTAAGGAATCCCCGTAGTAACAAATCACTCATAATATGCACAACATCAAAGCATGAAAGTAAATCATCTATACAATACACGGCAATCACAATAACAGTTGCAACGGCCGGGGTAGGTATCATGGCCATCGCCTCCCCTACGACAGCTCACGCTGAACTGATTGTTGTATTGCACATCCACATGAACATATCACATATATCACCACAGCTGGAATCTATATAAAACATTTCACAACACGTAGCCCCACAGGATGGATACTCAAACAGGAATCCATGATTCCATAACCCAGCCTCGACACTTACAACGACAGATACAACGGCCGGGGTAGGTATCATGAGCATTACTCCCTACAACTGCTCACGCTGAACTGCTCGCACTGTAATGCTCTATGGCCGATAACACATTCACAATGATAAACTTGCATACCAAGTATCATACACAACATGAGAGAAGAGTCACTACCTTGGTCATTCTGAGCGGATTCTTGCATCAGTCTCTCCCGTATAGGGCAAATGTCAAATTCTAGAATCATAATTAAGGACGAAGAGTTATACTCTATTCCAAGACTTAATCCACTTCATAAATTTACATTTGATTATCATAATTGACCCTTAAGAGACCACAAATGCCTCTAATAAAAACCCTAAAAATTTGAGAAACAATAGGTTGAAGATCAATTTTCAAAAACTCAAAGTGCTAGAACACAGGGGTTGGCCATAGCCAAAATATGGTCAGAAGGTCACTGGCCGCAGCCAGAATCAGGACAGAAAGGTTTGGGCCACGACCAGCCACCTTGGGCCGCAGCCAAGAAATTCCCTGATTCTTAGCTGAATTCTAGAAAAAACATAACTAATTCTAGAAAAATAAAAATGAGTTGATTCTAAAGCCAAATGAAAGGTATTTAAGTCCTCTTTACTGGAAAAATATGGACCATAACTAGAAATCACCAAAAAATTCCAAAATTACATAAAACTCAACACTGCTCCAAAACAGAGTCCAATTTTTGTCCCAAACTTTGGCAAAGCATAATTCTCAATCAACAAAACGAAATGACACAAATCATATGTCCATTTTGAAGCTTGGGATGTGAACTTTAAGACAGAAAAGTTTTAGAATTTTTCAACACCATTTGATTATTCAAAACATTCATGAAAACTGAATGCCCAGAACAAAGTTCACACAAGACAGATTTCCAATTTTCTACCAAAGTGTCCAATGACTCCAAAATTAATCACCAAACCTATTCCCATACAATTTCTCACAAGGAACACAATGGCAACCTCAAAATGACCAAAATCACAACCCATTGGCATGCCCTGTTTTTGCCCAATACACAAAACCAACACAAAGTTACCAAACTTTACTTTTAAGCTTCAATTCAATTCTATTCATGCAAAACACTAAACAAGGCATCATTTCCATGACAACAACATACCAACAACACAATGACCCTCATTTTCGAAATTCAACGCAAAATTTCCAGAAAATCCAAACTCAACCAATGGCTACAAAACTTATATGAAAATGTTTGTCTTACTCACCGCTACAACTTTTCCCAAAGAAGTTCCTTGATTCACCTAAGTCCAAAATTTCGTGAGAGCTCAAACACCTTCAAATGACAAATCTAAAACCATGAAATCGAAGCTCTCAACACAAGAAACAAGTTTATAGAAGAAAGTGTTTTCCATTGGAAGCCATTAAGAGGGTCAAAAACCTACCTTTTTGCAAAAACTTCTTCCTCATTTTCCTTCAACAATGGCCGAACAAGAGAGAGATGAGAGTGATGATGATGAAGCATGGCAGAAATTCTACCCCTCCATGCCCTTCCATGCGCACAAAAAGAGAGGGAGAGGGAGAAAATAACAAACAATGAGCATTTGACTTTTCTTCTACCACACTCTCTTTATCTCACCTTGCCACATTTAAAATCCCATTGGCTCTCATACAATAAGCAACCAATTAGATACTCTAATACCTCCTTTAGCCATTTAATCACATTTCTCATTTTCCTCTTAGTTAGTAATTAATTTCTTCCATTAATTACTAATTTAGGGCTATACTTTCAATTTCTTAATAATTATAACATATTAATTAAAATTACCACAAAATACATAATAACTCCAATTTAGAAGAATTTTCCGGTTCAGTCTTGGTCTATACCGTTGAGATCATAAATCACCAATTTTTTTGGCCTGAATATATATTTCCCATTAACGACGACAAACAAACAACATACACAGTTTAAAGTAAGAGTTAAACAACAGTCTTGACAAACTGGAAAACAAATAAAACAAACACACAAAGACCAGGCCAAGATGAATTTCAACCAATCCCTTTGCGAGTAAAGCTTGCACACATCATCCCTTGATCAATTGGTGGAACTAGAGGATAATTCATCATAGCAGCATCATAGGATAGCACAGCAACAATAGAAGGTGATGGTGAAGACACGCACCCCGAAGAGCGCACCTTCTTTCGGACAGAAACTGCCAACAAGTCAGCAGCACAATTTCCTTCCCCAAAAGAAAAGGAAAATAAGATCCCAGGACATGATGCAGCCAGATCCAATGTTCCCTTCATCAAGTGCCATCCACACCAGTCGCATCTAGATAAGCTTGACGATTTCAAACAGGCAAAAAGATCTTGATTATCGGTTTCAATTATCACTTTTGTGATGTTTAAATCAGAACATATAAGAATAGCCTTTCGAACAGCATGAAGTTCAGTAATAAAAGCTGAAGGGGCATTGACACATTCACCAAAAGCCCATTGGAAAGATCCAATACTATCATGACAAATAATCCCAAGGGCAGCAGAGTTATCTTCAGCAACAAAGGACCCATCACAGTTGATTTTAAGCCATCCTGTAGGAGGGTTACACCACCCCACAACTCCAGAAGGGCTCTCATCAATTACTTCATTTGTGTTAGCTGGTTGGGGAGCCCAAAATTCACCAACACTTCTACGAGCTTCGGCCAAAACAGAATATGGATTTAGATCCTTGACATTAAACCCAACCTCATTTCTTTTTTTCCATATATACCAGAATAACCAGACCAAAAGTGAAATACCACTATCCTGCATATTTTGAGTCTTGACACAAAACATTATGGAACCATACTTCAAAGGGTACAATATTAGTCTGATCAATTATCAAAGTAATTGACAACCAAACCAAATACATCTCACCCATGGGCAGAAAAAAATAAGGTGCTCCGATGATTCTGGTTCTGTTGAGCAAACTGGACACAAAGGGTTGACTGCACAAGGCCATTGGAAGAGTGATAATAAAGTGGGTACTGCTTTTGAACAACAGCGCCATATAAAGTGCAGGATCCTTGGAAGAGTTTTAATTTTACACAACTTCACCCAAAATTCTTTAGAAAGAATAAAGAGGACCCAGGTTGTTGTGGTGGTCGAGTTTGAGGTCCATTTCCCATTTGTAACCCAGTTTGACAGTGAAGGAACGATTACGGGACTTTGTCCAGACTAATTTATCATGATATGTGAGAAAATCTAGTTTAGTGTTGCCAACGTATGAAAGACTATCAGATGGGACCTCATTCACAAGAGCTGACAAGTTCCAAGAGCCATTCTCAGTTAAACAATCAACTGTCATATTAGAATCAACCTCAGAATTTAAATATTGTTTAAGAGGTTTACCTTGCAAATCAGGAATCCAATTATCTGCCCACACATTAATTGATTTACCATCACCAAGAAGCCATTGGCACTCCTTTTGAATAAGTGAACGGCCAGTAAGTATGCTTGACCAAATCCACGACACTTTAGAACCCTTCTTAGCAGCCATAAAGGTATAATCAGGAAAATATACCCCTTTCAGCACCTTATACCAGAGAGAATTTTCATCATGTATTAGTCTCCAAGCTGCTTTTGTTTGGAGGGAGTCATTCAGCGCCTCAAAATCTCGAAAACCCATACCACCATCAGTCTTGGGGTGACATAAGTGATTCCAAGCTCTCCAATGAATACTTCCACCATCCCACTACCATTCCACCAAAAATCAACCTATCAAGTTCTTTGCAGGTTTTTTTTTATTTTTTTGGTTTTTGGGGAGGGCGGCGGACTTAAAACATGTCATAGGATATATTGGTATGGCATTAATTACAGCCTTGATCATAACTTCCCTTCCTGCAATGAGAGTAACTTCCATCTCCAACCTTGAACCTTCTTTTCCACTTTTTCCTTTACATAGACTAGAGCTTGCTGTGTTGATTTGCCCCATACATTGGGAATGCATAGATATTTTCCAGGATCCTCAGAGATTGGAATTCCCAAAATATGGCTTACTTGGCCCCTGACTGCCATAGGAGTGTTTTTAGAGAAAATTAATCCAGATTTGCTCAATTTGCTTGTTGTCCAGAAGCCAAACAATACATCCCTGAAAGCTGAGATAAACACCGACAATTATCAACTTTAGCATTCATAAAGAGGAGGGCGTCATCTGCAAAAAATGTATGTGATATCACGGGGCAATGGTTTGAGAGTTTAATTCTTGTCAATGATTTATGACCAATCTCTTTGTTCAAGGCACAAGATAAGACATCTGCTACCAAAATAAACAAATAAGGGCACAATGGGTCGCCTTGACGCAACCCTCAGCCAGGTGAAATAAAGCTCACTTTCCTTCCAGATAGACATATATTCAAATGAACTGAAGAGACGCATGACATAATTAAATTCACCCAGTGAGTACAGAAACCCAATTTCAGTATCACAGCCCTCAAGAAATCCCATTCAATACAATAATATGCTTTGCTCATATCCATTTTCAGTGCAAATTCAAACTTACCACCCTAAGATTTCCTCCTGAGGTAATGAAACACTTTATGTGCAATAACAATTTTATCCTGAATTAGTTGACCAGGGACAAAGGCACCTTGATTAGCAAAAATGAAACTATCAAGGAGGGTCTTCATTCGATTTGCAAGTAATTTGGAGAAAATCTTGTATGAAAAATTACATAACCCAATGCGACGAAATTGGTGAATTGTTTCTGCTTTGTCAACCTTAGGAATCAATACAATATTGGTGTCATTCAGTGTACTTATGTCCCCTCTGCCCTGGAAAAATTCTTTCACCGTATCAATTATATTTTGTTTGCATCAGGCTAAGTCCCTTGATTAAATTTACCGTTGAAACCATCTAGACCAGGGGCTTCGATCCTCCCAATTGAAAGGCAGCCTCTCTCACCTCTTCATCAGTCACCAGGGTTAATAAAAATGACTTACCCGCTTCATTAACCCGAGTAACAATATATTCAAGAATAGCAGAAAAATCACGAGGTGGTGAGGCAGTGAATAACTCAGAAAAGTAGTTAGCAACACACTGCAATTTCTGGTTCTTCCTCAGCCCATACCCCATCTTCTTTCTTGAGACATAATATAGAATTCGCACGGCCTCATTGAACAGCTGCAATATGAAAGAATTTCAAATTTCAATCATCTGTTCTTAGCCAAGCAACACGTGAACGCTGCCACCAGTATTTTTCTTCTCTATCCCATGCCCTTTCAATCTCAGCATTAATTTCCTCTACTCTTTGCAGTTTACTCTCTGTAAAATCTCCCTCATAGCATTCTGAAAGTTGCTTCTTTAGCTTCTCCATTAATTTGTAACCGTTTGGAAATACCTTATTACTCCGACAAATTAATGCTTTCTTACAATTTGACAATCTCAACATAAATTCATCAATTTTGGAATCACAAAAAGGTATCACTTCATTCCACCCTTATAGCGTGACACTTCTGAAATCTGAATGCTCCAACCATAAATTCTCAAATTTAGACATAAAGGGAGTTTTGATACTGTTATAGCATAAATCAATCAATACTGTTATAGCATAAATCAATCAATAACATGTTATGATCAGACCCAATAGGTTCCAAATGAAAAACTTGGGCCTTTGGAAAAGTCTCCCGTAGTTCTATATTTCCCATTGCTCTATCCAGTCTCTCTTTCACATGTGCTTCATTAACCCTTTTGCTGCACCACTTGAACCTTGATATCCCAAATCCAGCAGGCAACAATCTGAAATATGTTTTTGAAAATTCAAGATCTTCCTCATTGCCCTTGGTTTACCACCCCATTTCTCATTCCGCCCTATGACATCATTAAAATCCCCTAAACATATCCAACTCCCATCGATCCCATGCGAGATGTCAATAATCTTTTCCCAAACTAACTTTTGGTCACACTCTTTTGAAGGGCCATAAACAAATGTCATATAATCAGGAACAAAGATAGAACTAGCATGAACAGCAACATGAATAATGTAATACCCCGAATTTTGAGACTTGAGGTTAGAGAATAAGCCTGAGATAAGTGGACTGCTAAGCCCCAGTTTAGCAAATCCCAAATTGTGATTAAGAGATAATGACTCCAAAAGAGGATGTGGTTAGTGATGAATAAACCCTTTTGGAGATTATGGTGTGATTTGGCACCCGATGTGATTCGTATGTGTTGTGAGCAGCGCTGAAACCCTATATTTAAGTTCAATTATGGATTAACATCTAAATTGATTTAAAATAGAGGGGAGGGCGCATTGTGGAAGAAAAGGAATGATATGGTGTGTTTGGTGGTGATTCAAGAGGAATTGCCGTAATCAGGGGCAAAATGGTAAAGTTACCGACCAATTGGTTAGTTACCGAAGAGGAAACTCATTGGTAATTTCAAGATCAATGGTTAGGATTGATTTGTGCAAGAGCTCAAGGGGGGAATCCCATGTATGTGTTCCTTGGTGAGCTCATGGAGGTGTGACAAGATCTTGACACTTGGCACAATGTAAGCCCTTGGATTGGTCAAAAGTGTCAACACCTCTTCCCTCTTTCCTCTCCCTTTTAGGTTGGTTTTAGGGGCCTTTGAACTCCAAAATCTGATCTCTTTCTCTCTCACCCAAAGCTCCCATGGTCGTCCAAGGCAAGGGAAGAAAGAGAAATGCAAAGGTGAGTTTTTGGTTGTCTTAATGTCATCTAATGCTCAAATACCCTTCTTTAAAGTTGTTCATAGTGATGAGAGCTTCATTGCTATGGTTTTAGATTTGTGAGAGAAGGTGTTTGAGAGCTTGAAGAATTTGGGAAGTGGAGGAATCAAAGAATTGGCATTGGGAAGAGGAAGATGTGAGCATTTGATGACTATTGACCTAACTATTGTGGTTATTGGTTGAGTATTGTGAATTGAGAATTTTGCCCTGATTTTATGGTATTTTTGTGTGGTATGTAATTGGATGAATTGGATGTTGTTTTATGTTGAAAATGGTGTTATGTTGTGGTATTTAATCATTGGAATTGATTTGAATTGGATTGGACACAATGGTTGCAAAACTGGAAATTCTGTCCAATGAGAATTCTGTCTGGGCAGTCTGGTTGTGTGGACGTTTTGACTAGGAAAATAATGTCATAAAATTATGAAACTTTCCAATCTTGAATTTCACATCCCAAGCTTTAAAATGGACATATAATTTGTGCCATTTCGTTTTGTGAACTGGGATTTATGTTTGCCCAAAGTTTGAGGTCGAAACTGGGTTTGATTCTGGAGCAGTAGTGGATTTTGGGGAATTCTGTATTTTTGTGGTGATTTCCAGTAATGGCTCATATTTTTCCTATGAATAGGACTTAAATAGCTTTCATTTGGCTTTGGAATCACCTTGTTTTGATTTTTTTGGAATTAGTTATGAATTTCCTAAGTTGTCTTGGCTGCAGCGCAAAAGTTTCTGTGCACGTTTTGGCTGCAGCCAAAAACCTTCTGTGCACAATTTGGCTGCAGCCAACCCCTATTTTCAATAGTTTGTGATTTTGAAAGGTGATTTCCAATCTAGTACGTCCCAATCCTTTAGGCTTTCGTTGAGCTTATTGTAGCCACCTAAAAGGAGTGAATGATAACCAACCTTAAGTAATATGGAAGTAAGGATTTGGAATTTAGATTGACCCTATGTCCTTGATTTGGTTATAGGGTTGGATATTTGCCCTGATCGTGAGCATCCGGAGCTGGAGCTTATGTGGAAAGAAGGTAGGGAACTTACCTCTCTTACATGCTTTGATGTTGTGTTTGTGTATTGATACATGTATTGCTTTGCTGGATTATGTGAAACATGTATGAATGATTGTAGCTCTGTTTCTAGTTATGCTATGGCCATGAGTATGTTGTTGAAACATTGAGCACGCAGATATGTCATTATGTGAACATGAGTTATGTATTGCAAGCATGTCATGCATTAAACACATATCATACATGCATATAGGTATCTGTTTCCTACTGAGATTCTCTCGAATCTCACCCTCCCCTACCAACATTTTAGATAGGGTAGGTGGATCGAGGATGGAGCAAGCAGTCAAGAGCGACGGGACTCGTTCGGGTTGTAATCTTTTGATAATTGGTTATCATAATTGGGATGATTTGTATTCATATTTGGATATGAGTTGTATATATTGTGGAATGTATATTTGGTTATATGTTGAATGAGAATATTTGATTATATATTTGGAATGAGCATTTGGGTATTTGTATTTGTATTTGAGGAGAACTGTGTAATCCCCATTCGAAGAATTGTAAAGGGTGGATGTGCCCTATGAATTCTATGTAAAGGTATGAACCTGGGAGTTGTCAGGATGATATTGTTGTACACTCTGATATTTGTATAAATGTGATATTCTGCGTGATGTAGTTATATCCGAAATTGAATATGAGACCAGGTTAATTAGATTCGAAACGTATTTGTGAAAACCTCGTCTGGTAGATGGGTTTGTAAATGTTATTTAATTGTTATTGGTCTCTATTTCACTTTAATCCCGTATTTCGGATATAATTACGGAAGGGGGTTACAAATAATATTACGAGATGAATGCAGAACATTAACAAATAATTGAATCTGTCCACCACAATGCCAAACCACCACTCAAACCAGTCGGATTCACAATCCATTCTTCATCAAAGTCACACCTTCGCCGAATTTTTTTAACTGATTTTTCTTTTTGTTTGGTCTCTATGATGAAAACCAAATGGGGTTGCTTCTTCCTGCATACTTCTTGCAGATTCTTCACAGTCAAAGCCACCCCGATGCCCTGACAGTTCCAAGATATAACTCTCATGATGCCTGGAGGGCTGTTCGAGGTCAGCCACTCGCGCCTTCAGCACAATCAGAATTTTCAACATTCTCATCACTCTTTTGAACCTCTGAAATCCTCTCCCCCATAGACAAATTTGACTCAGATAAAGAATTAGAGAAAAAGACCAACTTACGTCACATATGTTGCTTGGTGCTTCTAACATTTTCCTTCTTCAAAGGCATTGTCTCCTTACTTCCCACATCTATGTGCACAGAATGTTCAGTCGTGAATAGTTTGCTGCATTTTGCATTTAGGGGTGAATCAACAGGTAAGGGGGAGCATTTCAGTTTTATTTCACTGAGCTGGCCCAATGCGATTGGAGCCGGTGGTGCCCAAGGAATAATGACAACAGAGTTCCCTGGGTCTCCCTCCATCACGTTAACCACTAACCCTGCTCTTCTTCCAGACACTTCCATGGGTTCTTGTGTCAAGACAGACCCGACAACTATGTTAGACTTGCTAATTGAATCTGGGCATACATTTGAGATCTTTTTTTTGGTGAACTAAGGTAGTTAGGGCGTTTGGACCCCATATCCTTGTTTCCCTCTGTAACCCCCTTCATGGTTAAGGTCGGGATTAGTTCGTAAAAACATAATTAAGTTTGAATTAGAGACCATGTATGATTTGGGACTTGTAAAAATTTAGACTTCCCAAAATTAGGGTTTTCATAAATTTTACAACATCTGTTCCACAATGGTCTCACACTCACATTTCAAACATAAATGGCCTGTACATGTTGATTTCATTCATACATATCAGAGTATAATGCAAATTCCGGACACACTCGGATTTCATTCAATAAATAAGGGTCTACAAGGTACAATTACCCATAGAGTTTCCCATAACAAGGGGATTATACAAATACTATCTAATACGTACATGTAATATCCAATAAAATATATCCAAATGATTTACAAATGGTAACCAATTTTTCAAAATAAACTGCTAGCTAGGAGCTCTATCCATTCTTCGTCACCCGCTTTCCTTTGGATCCTTCAGCCCTGTCTAAAATGTATGTTTTGGGAGAGTGAGATTCTAAAGAATCCCTGTAGTAACAAATCACTCATAATATGCACAACATCAAAGCATGAAAGTAAATCATCTCTACAACACACAACAATCACAACAACAATTGCAACGGCCGGGGTAGGTATCATGGGCATCGCCCCCTACGACGGCTCACATTGAACTGCTTGCTGTATTGCACATCCACATGAACATATCACATATCACATATATCACCACAGTCAGGATCTATATAAAACATTTCACAACACGCAGCCCCACGGGCTAGATACTCAAACAGGAATCCATGATTCCATAACGCAGCCTCGGCACTTACAACGGCAGATACAACGGCTGGAGTAGGTATCATGAGCATTGCCCCCTGTAATATCCCAAATTGTGATTAAGGGCTAAATCCTTCCAAAAGTGATGTAATTATTGTTAATTGAACACTTTTGAAGAATATGACGTGAATTGCGATTCAAATGTGTTTTGATCAGTGCATAACCCTGTGTTTAAGCCTAATTGTGTGATGAAGCTTGAAATGAACCCTAATGGTAGGGAGGGCGCATATTGAGTGGCATGAATGAGATAAAGGTGTTTGGTGGTGGTTTGGTAAGCATGGTTGTAATCAGGGGCAAAGTGGGAAAGTTATCGACCAATTGGTCAGTTACCAAAGAGGAAACTTATTAATAACTTAAAGATCAATGGTTAGGATTGATTATTATGATATCAAGAAGGTGGAATTGTGTGTGTGCATGTCCAAGTGAGTCCAAGGAAGATGCCTCAAGATGTTGACATTTGGCATCATCTCACACCCCTTTTGACAAGTCAACAATTGCAACTCTTTTTTTTTTCTTTCTTCCCTCCCATTCTTTTAGGTCGGCAAATGGTCTTAGTAGAGACCAAAAATATGATTTATCTTCATTCATCATCATCATCATCTCATCTCTCCTCTCACCTCCATTTTTGCCTCAAGTTTGAAGGAAAGAGAAAGAAGAAGGCTCAAGTTAGGTGAGGATTTGTTCTTGTATGCTCAATTTACCTTCATTAATATTGTTCATGGTGTTGAGGGCTTCATGGTTATGGTTTTAGGTTTTTGAAAGGAGGTGTTTGAGAACTTGAGAAAAATTGAAAGTTGGAGAAACAAGGAAGTTGCTTTGGGAAGAAGAGGTAAGAATTTAACACATTTTGAGCTAAGTTTAGTAACCATTGATCAAGTTTTGAGAATTTTGAATTTTTTCCCTGATTTTCATGTGATTTTGGTTTGGAAGAATTGAATTGTGTAATGTGTTGGAATAGGTGTCATTTTATGTTTTGGTGCCAATAGCATTGGTTTGGAACCTTAAATGGATAGGAATTGCATTGTGAGTTTTGAGTTGGGTTATTGTGTGACATGTTATGTTTCTTGTGGAACATGCCAATATGAGTTGAATTTGGTCATTTTGGTGTTTTTAATGGATTCCTTGTGGAAAATTGGTGTGGGAATGGTATTGGTTGTGAATTTAGAACCATTGGAAGCAATTACTCAAAAACTGAAATTCTGTCTCTTAAAACTCTGTACAGGGCAGTCAGGTTTTCTGGACGTTTTGAATAGGCAAATGGTGTCTAAAAATTCTGAAACTTTCTAGTCTTAAATTTCACATTCCAAGCTTTAAAATGGACATACATTTTGTGTCATTTCGTTTTGTGAGCTAAGAGTAATGACTGTCCAAAGTTTGGGATTAAAACTGGAATCTGTTTTGGAGTAGTGGTGAATTTCGTGTAACTCTGTAATTTTGTGGTGATTTCTGGTAATGATCCATATTTTTCATATAAATAGGACTTAAAGAGCTTTCATTTGGATTTGGGATCACCTCATTTTGATTTTTCTAGAATTAGTTATGATTTTTCAAAGTTTCCTTGGCTGCAGCCAGAATTCTTGGCTGCAGCGCAAAACTTTCTGTGCACGTTTTGGCCGCAGCTAGAAAATTCTTGGCTGCAGCCAAAATACTTCTGTGCTGTTTTTTGCCACAGCCAGAGAATTCCTGGCTACAGCCAAAACCCTGTTTTCAACACTTTGTGATTTTGAAAAGTAATTTCCAATCTAGTACTTCCCAATCCTTCTAGATTTTCATTGAGCCTATTTTAAGTGTTTGAAAGTGAGAATTGGGGGTAGAGAATTAATCTGCCATCCTTGATTTTGGTTTATAGGATTTAACATCTGTCATCCTTGTGAGCCCACTGTGCCAGCGAACGTCAGGAAGGAACAAGGTAGTGACTCTTTCTTTTATATCATATGTGATGAATTGTATGCGTGAAATATCATTGATTTGTGATGGATTTGAATGCTGCAATGATTTTGGATATGTGTAAGCATCGCCATACCAACAGTCCCTGAGTCGCTAACAATGGTTCGGGTAAGGGCTGCGTTCCTTCCCGGTGGTAAAAGGCGATGAGTATGGGGTGTGATATTTGTGATTTTGTGGGCCGAAAGGCTATAGTGTTGGCCAAAAGGCTATATGTGAGCCGTAACGCTATTTGTATGCACTGCCACACCAATAGTCTCTGAGTCGCTAACAATGGCTCAGGTCAGGACGGTGTTCCTTCCTAGCCGTAAAAGGCTATATAAATGTTGATTTTTCTTTGAGCTTAATGCTATATTGTGCTTGATCACCACATGATTAGAGTAGTTCAATTTGAAGATGCTTGAGAGAGCTATTTTAATTGTAGAACTTGAGAAAAATCATGTTAGACTTGAAATTAAATGATTAAATAGATGGTTTGTTGTTAGAATAGAGATATATCTAACTACCTAATATAGTCTTTTGAAGAATTGTTTTGGAAAGATGATTTTTATTAATTATAAACAAGAGATTGAATGTTTTAATGAAGATTAAAAATCAATCTTGACTTGAGAGAGCTTGGCTGATGATTTTAGGATCTTTGACTAGCATATAGACTCATTTAATTAGCATAAGTAATGTAATTACATAGTTTCATAAAATATAATGGGAAAGAAGTAATCCTAAGCTAATACGTCTTGAAGTTAGACCCAATTTCCCAATTTCCACTGTGTTTGCTTTGTTGTTTTTATCAAAAGTCTTTATACAAATTGATCAATTTCAAATGAATCCATCTAACCTAATTAAGAACATGTTTACATTAGTTAACTCGCTTTTTGTTATAGTCCTTATGGATCGACACTCATTTTCTCACTAAATTATTGCTTGTGACACTAAATTATTGCTTGTGACCCATACGCTTGTGGAAGCTAAACGGCGAACACTTACCCTACTTGCATGTATTTGATATTTATGCTTGTGTAGTGATGTATGTGATTGCTTTACTTGATTGTGTATAGCATATTTGAATTACAAAGCTCTAATTTTGTTTATGCCATGGCCATAAGTTTGTTACATGAAACATTGAGCATGCAAAAATGTCATTATGTGGCATGCATCTAGTTAAAGCTAACATGTTATGCACATAGCATATATCTTGCATGCATTATGATAACTGTTTACTACTAAGATTCTCTCAAATATTACCCCCCCAACCAACCATTTAGACAGGTGGCCACAGGAGGTGTGCTGAGAATAAAGAAGAGAACTGAACGAGAGGAATGCAGTGGTGGAATAAAGACGAGAGATGTTTGTGTTTCATTGTAATGGGTTTAGACACCCTAGTAGCCTTGTTCGGCTACATTATTTATAATTATTATATACAATCCCTGTGGGGAATTCCTATAATCAAGTACTTATTATCAATATTTTTATGCTATTTTTGTATGCCCACCAAACTGCACGCAAGCACTCTGAAAAATGTGGAAATAGCATAAGTGTCTAACAATATGTCCCCACCATCAATCACAAATTTGGTTATAATAAACTTTAAACCATTACATTTCAAATACGATAAGGCATCAAGATTTCTAATTTTTTCTCTAAACACGACAACTTTCCCTCAACTTCGGGAATATAGAATTTACATGTTATTTCTTCTATACAAGATTATTAAACTCAGACTGGCCCCTAAATCGATCGAGGTAGTAGGTCAACTCGGAGTCAACCTGAGACCTAGACCGGTGAGGGATAAAAAATTTTTAAAATTCTTAACATACCATAAAATATTGAATATCAATTCAAAACCATGAATAATCACTTACAAAATAATTATATACTTATCCAACATTCTTTACAATTTCTTTGATATATTGATATCATAGTATCAAAGTATCATCCAATGACATTAGAGTAAGTAATCACTAAATATTCTTCCTAATAAAATATCAAAATAGATAATTGATAAAAAAATATTCCTAACTACAATCCTTTAATAACTAAACTCATAGCCATTAAGACCAAAATTATTATTAATTTCTATCAATATTGCTCTATACAATTTATGCCCTTAAAATAATATGGTAAATTGTTTTAAAAGGCACCCCGAGTTAACCCAACAACTTACTCAGGTTGCCCCAGTTCACTCCAGGCCACTAGGGGTGTTCAATTCCCTATTCGGGACCGGGATCACCTATTCCCATGTCCCATCCCGATAAGAGGCCGAGATTGGGAAACTATTCCCGTTCCCGGGAACATCCCGGTATTATCAGGATTAGGACTTTCCCAAGACTGGGACTGGGAATTGCCGGTTTAATTAGAACAAGAACACAGGAACAACAATGAAAACATATTGGAAAAACACATCACAATTGCCATGAAACAACCATTACAGCAACATTAAACTTGAATACATATAAATGCTTAAATAGCAAGAGTTGCTAGAGTAAAAACACACTACAACAACATTAAATTCAAATTAAAAGAGTAAACAAAGTTTCAGCCCCATAAATTTGATCAGAACAACAATGATTCAATGAACAAGCAACAAACAAGTGAATTAAACAGCCAAGAAACAGCTTGGTTAGGCTCTTCATGAAACAGCCATTGACACCAACAAACAGTCATTTAGGAGTTTGGACTTTGCCCTTCATCTGCAAAAGTGAAAAGAAAAAAATGGAAGGAGATGAACAATTATTATTAAAATCCTAAACTCAAATCAGCAATAGACAATAGAAGTATAGGGCTAGGAAAAAAAATATAAATACTACATGATGCCATGTATTTTAAATCAGGGGGAGCATTCTTCTTCAGTTAATTCAATGTTAATGTTCATAATTTTGATCTTTCTTATTGTACCCATAGGACTCATAGAGAACTGACTAAGATACCTTACAAAGATGATGAACTAGATGGGATGTAAAGCTAAAGTTGATCATCACAGCAATGATTGTGAGCCACGACGTGAGATACAATGGCAAATGGGTGACGGCGAGCAGGCTGAGTAGGTGATGGCAAGGAGGACAGTGATCTAGAATGGGATTGATGAAGTTGAAGTAGAGAAAGAGTCAAACTACTGAAGTGGGAATTGCTAGAAAAGGGAGAAGGCTAGATCAAATAATTTGGGATTTTGAAGATGGCCAGATGAGATGGGTATCAAGTTATTTGAGATTTAACGTGTTAAAAATAAAATAAAAAAGAAAGAAAACACTACAACCCTACTATCCCCACTAAATTGTATTTAGAAAAAATTAAAAAATACACTAAGATACTGGGACTGGGATCGGGATTCCTGAAGGCTTACTAGGGTCCCATCTCAGTCCTGATATATTCTACTCCCAGTCCCGGTCCCAGTATGGCCAGGATTGTTTTGTCCCAATGTTACTGGGACCGAGATAGGAAGGCTAGGACCGGGACCACAGGAACACCCCTAGGGCTACACCCCAACCCCAAGTTGCAGACTTTCCTGGATTGGTTTCATAGTCATGCCATCGGTTTCTAGGTTGACCCGCCGGTCCAAGTTAAATAACATTGCTTTTGTGCCAACTCAAGAAAATTTACAAGTTGGCTATGCATAATATATACATACATCTCATAACTTGACCATTAATATGTTAGAAAAAAATTTAACTTACAAAATAAAGTGATCCAAGGACAGACAGGTAAACATTAAAGCACAATTTGTTGAAAACAAAAAAGAAACTAAAGAATCCTATAGGCAATTGGCATAGTGATTGCAGCATCAGTAATTCTACAAACCACAAAGCTCAATCGCATGCATTATCTCTTTTCCTTTTGTCTAGAAATTGCTAGAAGTAAGCTCAAGGGTTCACAGGCTTTTTCTCAAACCACATAATGAAGTGAAAGTACCAATTGGATGCTATCAATTATATATGTCCATGTCAGAAGCAGCAACATGCAACTCGCATTTGAACTAAATGCAAAAAGTTATAGGGTAACCTTATGCTTATGGCATGGACACTAAAAGGGTTAACTTCTGAACTTTTCGCCACTTTATGAAAGCTTCAAATTTGCTTTTTCCAAGTTATGAGTTCACAATTGCCTTTTAGGTTGATATGTGCTTTATCAGCTTTTAGCATGGACTCCAAAGTTTACACTTTTATTATGTGCTTCATCACCCTTGTTCAAGACTCAGATTTCTTCTTCCAAGTTGACAACTCAAGATTCAAACTTGGCCTCTGACTTTCTTAAAAAAGTAAAACCTTGTTACAATTTGAGAATAAGCCTGAATCAGGTGGACTGCTAGCCCCTGGTTATAAATTATGGGTCATTGGAACACAATTTGCAAAGTTACAATTTGTTTCTAGTATATTTTCCTACATGGTAGTGAGATTTTCATGTATTTTTGGATAATCAAATAATATCCAATGAATGTGAAATTTTTTATAATAAAAGTAGACTTATCAAGCTTTAATTTGATGGGTCATATAAGTCATTTAGACCTGTACACCAAGAGTTATGTATTTTTTAATTTAGCCAAGTGAAAATGGCAAGTTTCTGTGGCAGTGTCCAATAAAAGATAATTCTGGAATGTTGTGTGTCCAGTTGACTAAAGAATATATTTTTTCTTAAAAATAGACTTAATAAGGGTCACATAGCCTTTAGAACCACTGTAATTGGATATCTATAAATAAAGATATAAATTTTTAAAGTTTGATGAAAATTCTGTAAGCTTTTAATCAAAGTGCGAAATTAAAAAGGTATTGGCAAAAATGTATGAGCAAAATGGTCTTTTTGGCCATTAAAGCAAAAGCTCTTATTTTTCCAATAATTAAGGGTCGTGTGATGTCCAACAAGAGAAGAGGCAAAGGAAAATTAATACTTGGCTCACATTTAATCAAAAGAGGAGCATTTTTGGCTAAGTAAATGAAGGTGGAAAAGTTAAAAGTAAGCACATGTGTTAATTAGCCATAAAGTAATAATATGTAAGGAGGTGGAATTAGGATATTTTTGAGATCATTATCCCTTCCCAAAGACCCTTCATTTCATCCAAATAAGAGGAAGTAAAGAGGGAATAAATACTTGGCTATAATTGGTGCTTTTGGAAGTCATTAAAGTCAAGTGGAAAAAGATGAGAAGAAAAGTCAAAATTTGCAGGCAAATAACTACAATTAAAATTAATATTTAAGGAGGCAAAATTTGTGATAATTCAAGAAGCCCTTTTGGTTTTTTCTAAGGGCCATATTCGTATATCATAAATGGAGAAAGAGAAAAGATGATGACATGAATTCAATTAGCATAAAATAACATATTCTTAAGGAGGTGGAAGGAGATATTTTAAGAGCTAATTAAGCTCTTCCAAAGGCCTCATATTTCGGCCAAGTTAAGAGAGAGAGAGAGAGAGAGAGAAGAGTGCAACTTGAAGAAAGCAAGAGCAAAGGAAGAGAAACAAAGGTTCACTATTTCCTTATCTATAGCACTTGGTATAGCTAAGGAAAAAGGATATACTTTTACCCTTGAAGTAACTTTTACTTTACTACTAGATGCTTCTGTATTTATTTGTTCTCGAGTAAGTTTAGAGTCTATTTTAATTTGTTTACTTATTAATTCTAACTCGTCTTAAAACCTTCAAATGGTTTTGAATCGGTTCTAAATTAATTGGTAATCCTTGATTAATTATCTCTAACTTTCTTGCCTTAGATAATTCTTTTTCAATTTCAATTTTCTTATTCTTTAAACTAATCATTTAAAGATATGGATAATCAGATGACTTACTATACATACACTAAAGTTTTCTTCTTCTATGATGTTCTTTACCATAGGATAAAGAAGCAGATCCTGTTTGGATAGTATATTTATCCTTAGGCTCTAATACCACTTTTGTAACCCCCTGCCTTTAACCATGTAATTATAATTCGATATCACATAATTAAATTGGTTTAGAGACCGTCGGATAGCTTAAACTCATTTCAAGTTCCTACACTATAGTAGGGTTTTCACTAAAAACTTTCAAAAACTCTTCTCTATCCTGGTCTCAATTTCAAAATTCGAATATAATTACCTGTGCAGTTAATTTACATTCACACACATCAGAGTGTATAACCAAATCCCCGACAACTCCCGGGTTCTATACATATATAATCTGAGGGTTTAAAAGTCTCCACTAAGGGATTACATAACCAAAATCAACAGTAATATTTACATCTCCAAAAATAAACAGTAATCCCAAGTCCAAAATAGTTAACCAACAGCCTAACAACACACTCTACAAGATCCTAGCCGCTCCTGGTGGTTTGCTTCTCCTTGGAGCCACTTGCCCTGTCTGAAATGTTAGTCAATGGAAAGAATGAGATTCAAAAGAATCTCTGTAGTAACAAACCACTCATACAGTGTATAAACACATAGCATATATGATCATGTTAAGCAGCATCACAATATATCATGGCTTTCACCACAAACAACAGCACTCATGGCTGTAAACTCTAAGCGTCAGCTTTCGCTGCGATCTCAATGTATTCACAAAGTATTCACTAGGCGTCAGCTTTCGCTGCGATCACAAAGCATCACAATGTCACAATGTCACAATGTATTCTCAATGCAAGACAAACATACATACAATGTTTCACACAAAGTATAAGAGAGGAGTCACTACCTGGTTCTTTCCGAACGTGCTCTGGCACGGGTCGTTCACGAACAGGACAAATATCGAATCCTACAATTCCAAATGCACCATTTAGACACTTCCATAGTGTTTCTTGAGGTTATATGAGTCTATAATGAAAATTTATAAAAATGCCCCCGGGGACCCGGCCTGGGCCCGCCGTACCCGGTCCGGTTGCACTTTTCCCAAAATTCTAATCTGGGCTATCCTAACATATTTCCGCGCAAGGAATCCATTTTCGGACTCGGAATTATCAAATTCAATGTAAAATTACAAATTTACCCTTGGCAGCCCCACTTTAAGGGTTTTAGGGGCGTTTTCGTAATTACGCTTTTCGGCCTTTTCCGAAAAAGTGACCAACTGTAACCCCACCTAATTTTCGCCCTTGAACTCAATGGAACCACCAAATCATTGAAAATCCAACTCTAAGACCCATTTCTAGGGCTGGCCGAAATTTATGAGTTCTCCGGGGAAAATCGGGGTTTTACGATTTTGGCTCCGTAAACGCGTTCCTTTCTACTCCTAACCACTTTATTAACCATTACATTAGGTTACAACTAACATTAAGACCCAATTTGGGCAGCATAACCCCTAGGCCACATCATTTCCAAACTTTAAAACCAATGGCAATCCGGTGAAATTTTACCGATTAAATTGCCCACAGCAGCCAGAATAAGCAATATACGAAAGTTTGGAAGTTACCTCAAGCTCCTTCTAGCTTTTCTCAAGAGTGGCTGAAAACCCTAGCCCCTTGAACACCAAATTTTCTTCTCAAACACCTTAAACAACATAGAAGAGAAGCTTAGGAACAAGGTTATACGCGTTAGGAGCTAGATCGTCGGAGAAATCGGCTTACCTTGTGAGATTTCTCCTCTTTCTCTCTCTAAGAGCTCTCAAATTTCTCTCACTAGTTTCAGCTGGTTCATCACGACAGGAAATGAAAGCTGAAGAAGATGAGAATATATTTAATTCCATGCTGATGTCATCTTTTATTGAGATGATGTCATAATTCCCATTTTCGGATTTTCTGCCCAAACTTTGAAAAATCATAAATAATTCTAGAAAAATCGAAATGAGGTGATCCCAAAGCCAAATAAAAGGTATTTAAGTCCTCTTCATAGGAAAAATATGGACCATTATTAGAAATCACCACACAAATACAGAATTACACAAAACCCAACACTGCTCCAAAACAGAGTCCAGTTTTGATCCCAAACTTTGGACAGACATATCCCCAAGTTCCCAAAACGAAATGGTACAAATTATATGTCCATTTTGAAGCTTGGGATGTGATCTTTAAGACTGGAAAGTTTCATAATTTGTAGACACCATATGCCTATTTAAAACGTCCACACAGATCGGCTGCCCTGTACAGAGAATAAATGGACAGAGTTTTCAACTTTTGCACAATTGTTCCCAATGGTTCCAATTTCACAATAAACACTCTCCCCACACGAATTTTCACAAGGAAGCCATTGGAATCATTAAAATATCCAAATTCTCATCACACATTCTCCAAAAGTGTTTATTCAACAATAATTACATCTACTTTTGAAATCATTAGCCCTTAATGTATATAGAATTTATAAATAAAGATACTTTTTTTAACTAAAATTTTTTTAAAAAGTTTTTTTATCAAAAAAAGTTGTTATAAATTTTAAAGCTGTTGATTAAGTGGTGAACAAATGTGACTATGAATCTTCATAATCCAAATTTTCATATGTAATATTGGTTAAAAGTGATACAAACTAGTTAATGTGATTTTTATTTGGATGCCTCTTTTACAAGTGACTTTGAGAAATTTGATTAGTGTGTGTTTCATTTATTAAAATTGCTTATATAGATGTATAATTACCAAAAATGGTATAAATCTAATAAAGTTTATATTTTCATAATTATATTTAATAATAATTATTATAAATATAATTTATGGACTTTTTAATCACTTATTTTAACTCAAACAGAATTATTTGACCTCCTAACCTTAAACTAAACAAGAGACGGTGCAGATCTGGATGAGCACCAAGAGGAAAGGTATCATGAGATTGCATTTTCAGAGTGGGAGGGCTTCCTTTCTCCTTCTTCATTGCTTCCTTTAACTCATTTCAATTTTTCTCGGTTTCATCTTTTTTTTCTTTTTTTCTTTAATTTGTTTCCATTCATATCCCAAGCGGTTGCGAGTCCCAATTAGCTTTTTTGTCTTTAAACCATCATCAAATTCAAATCTCACGCATCTTTCGCTGCATAGTGCTGTTTGAAATTAAAGACCAATCATACATATATATATATATATATTATTCTTTTACTTAATTAAACCATGAGCTGAGGCAGTGCGGGCTTTTGTTCCCTTTCTTCTTCTTCTTCTTCCTATTCTTTACAAACAAGCGAAAATCCCCCCGCGATTTGCGCGGTTGCAACAAAAAAACCAAACAAAAGCAAACACTTAGCTTCCACTAATGCAATGTCATCAACGGACAAGGAACAAAAAAAGGGACAAAAATTGAGGAGTAACCTGTGCATATGGCTCACAACATAATTGCATTACAACACACCCACTACAATATTGAGGTCCATACTTACAAAGATAAAAACATTGAGGGAATAGAAAAAAGAGGACAAAATCCAGTAACACACCCGCATTTAGCACAAACATATTCCCCATCATGTAACAAAAGAAAGGAAAGAACCATATAACAAAATATTTCCCCCAACAATACATACAACATTTGTAAATATGATATGCCTTCACAACAGCTCAAGTATGCTCCTCTATCTTACTGAATATCTCCATGTAAACGACATTCGTAGTTAAACTCTTTTGATGATTACTCCCATCATGTATAAGAATTTTCAAACCTGCGATATTCTTAACTCTTGATAAGGCAACATATAATTGCCCATGTGTGAACACCAGCTTTGAAAGGTATAACCCAACATGTTGTAATGATTGCCCTTGGCTCTTATTAATTGTCATGGCAAAAGACAAAGCAATAGGAAATTGCTTCTCTTCATCTGAAAAGGAAGACTACATTCTAAAGGATTCATATCCATTCTATGAATTAAAACCTTTTGATATGGGTTTGACCCATTTAATGTTATTATTCGATAACATTTTTTCCAAGTAGTATGATACGTAATATGGTTCCATTGCATAACCCATTAGCTTGATCTATATTCCTTAATAGCATTATAGGTACTCTAACCTTGAGATTCAGACTATAATTAGGCAATCCTGAACAATTAATTGTATTCAAGAACTCCATGTATAAATCATCAAATCCATCAAGCTCTTGAGATGACTTACAAATAGTGTCATAACTATAATACTCCATCAATTCACCAGGTAATAAAGAGCACATGTATTCATTTACATGGTTTACACTCTCGATTGTAGGGCATAGAATGGCTGGGCTATTGAAATAATCTGAATTGCCTAAATTTTCCAGCAAGCCTGGGTATGTTGCTGACACAATAGCATGCATAGGATTTTGGTAATTTTGAATAAGGAATTCTTCAGGAATCTCAACCTCTGCGTGCCATCATGTGCCAATCCTAATTTACCATCACCTACATCTAGAAGCCATTTTGAGAACACTTGTAATTTGTGATTATCTTGATTAGATGAAGATGAGAGCCTCATGTTTTTTGTGAGATGGAAGATTGTACATGAATCCAACAAATATGACGAAGTAATGCAAGCATTTACAATAGTGGCTCTAGAACCCTTTGGAATCACAGGTAACAATTAGTGAAAGTCACCCCCATCAATACAGGCTTCCCACCAAATGGATTGTTGCAATGCAGGATATCCTTTAAAGTCCTGTCAAATGCTTCAATACAAAAACATTGAACCATCGATGCTTCATCCCATATAATCAGTTTAGTGGACTTAATCAACTCAGCCAACATCGAATTTTGTTTAATATTGCACACTAAATCTTTATTAACTGCAATGGGTATTGCGAACCTCAAATGAGCCGTCCTTCCAGACTATAGCAAAGTGGCTGCAATACCACTAGACGACCCAGTCAACACAATTTCATCTTTAGACCGACGTAATGAAGTAAATGCACTCCATAAAAAGGTTTTCCTCGTTCTTCCATAACCGTACACAAAGAAAAATCCACCAACACCAGTGTTCAATGAAGACATCACTGAATCATAAATAACTTTCTGCTCTGTATTCAATGAATTGATTATTTCTACTGACTACGCTCCCAGCTAAACATTATCATAATTTAATTCTTGATGAATCAAGAGATTACCAACATCAATATGACTTACCGATGAAGGTAGTGGGAGTAAAGGAAAATCTGAAATGCTCTTCCCATTCAGCTGTAATAGAATTTCAATCTCAATAAGGGCAACTTGCTCTTTTTCTGATATTGATATCTCTATCCCTACAGAAGTGAAAACATGTGATGAAGAACACATTTAAAAAGAATTGGTAATGCAAAAGAAATGCAAGGAATATGAACATACTTGATGACATAGGGTCGGCATGTGGGAGTATAATAGATCTTCTGACAGAATTTAAAAAGTCTCAATCCAAACAACCTCAGGCTGGCTTAGACAACCACACAATAGCATGCTGACAAATATGGTACGCAGTAAACAACTTTTTGCCCATACTGAAGCTTCCTTCAAAGCAGAAATAAATTCAGTTTCATCGTCTAACAATCGTAATGCAATACATGCAGCACGATATAAGGGATATACGACACCATCAACTGTCCTAATAGCTTCATAAGATGAAGGTCCTTTCACTTTAGTCAATAAAATCCTGAGGTAATATAGTTCTCCAGATGAAGGTGAAGTATGAGTAAGTTGACCAATTGCAAAACCTCTTTTCCTTTTTTTTCCAGATTCATTGCCTCCGATGATACATATAATATTATAGGAATTCATAATAATAAAGTGTTTTTTGCCAAATCATCATCTTCATTTTGTTTCATCCAAGCAAGGAACATAGATTCACAAACTCTAGGCTTGTCTAGAATATCAGCTACATCATTAGTGTTAGAATAGATGACACACTGTTGGTTTGGTAGATGAAAACTTAACCTTTCTACTGGTAGGAACCTATGATGGATATCAAACCAAATATACGCCAAGCTGCCTCACATGCAGAGATGTAACAGAAATTATAATATTGTTGAATCTTATCCAACGATCTCTGGGGATTCCCATTCTGGTCACTATCATAAATTGAGGCTACCACACGATCATTCCCTTTACTAATATACTTGAATAGGTACTTGATTGCAGTAGATTGATTACATTTTTCAACATTGATGTGAGCATAAAACATAGACAATAATGTAGGATTATATGGCACTATAAATCTGTTATCCAACAGAATGCCTTTCACTTCCACGTACTTGCCATCATCTCTTCTTCTATATGTAGGAAACCCTTCTTAGTCAATAATTGTTTGTTCATTAAATTTCTTAGGAAAGAACTTCTTGCATTTCTTATCCACCATACATTGGCCTTTTGGATTGAGATGTCCACAAGGAGAATGCATCATGAATTTCTGTACCAGCTCATACAACTGAGGATTAGACTGCATATCTAAGATTTCGGCAGATATAATTTTGTCTATATCAATAGGATCTTTCAATTTGTCACGATCTGAAAGCTATATAAGGATGTGTGCATGTGGCAGACCTCTTTTTTGGAATTCAATCGTATACACTTCTGTAAATCACAAACAAAACTAACATTAAAATAAGTTAACACTTGTCATAAAGCAAAGATTAAGATTTGAAACTGCCCACAAATGCATAACATAGTTGACCTTATGTATATGTACCTGTACGAATGCTGCCAAATATTTTCTTCTTCTTAATAACCTTCATTAAACCCTCAATTTAAGTCTAAAAATCCTGGATAATATATTAGCTCTGTTTGCAGCAGTCAGAAACCCACTTTGGCAATATCTTGATATTTCAGGCCACGCTGGATTACATGTAAATGTTATGAATAGATTTGGATAGCTAGCAAATCTACATATTGTCATGGCATCTTGATAAGCGTGGATCATATAACGTGCTCCACTATTAAAGGAAGATGGAAGAACAATTCGCTTCCCTGTAGCTGATGTATTTCTCTCCCCACTAAATAAAGCATCAAACAATCTTTGGTACATGTCCGCATGGAGTTCTTTCTAATGTGTCTGAACCCATAACAACCTTTGAGCCTCAATCATTGTATATGCATCAACCACAAATTGTTGAAATAGCCTTCCAGTATGTAGAATAGTTGACACTTTATTATCTCTAGCCATCAACTTATACATAAAGTACTCTCTCAAACTAACTCGCTTCTTTGTTTTTTATTACCTGTGTGGCCATCTTCACAATGCTCTATATCGTCTCTGTAACCATCCTCTCCTCTAGGAAATAATAGAGGGTACCGTAATGGTAGATATGATGCATATAGCTCATATAGCCTTTGTGGTGTACCAGACAACTCCTCAACAATAATGTCTCTGTTGAAAATTGATATCAATATCTCCAACTATCAAAGCGGCAACTTCTGAAGCAGAAGGTAAATTATGTGTTCGGCCATCATGTTGTCTGTTACATATCAAACGTAATTTCAATCCATGAGGATGATGGTGACTAACCATTGTAGTCACCATTCGATACTATTGCACAAACGGATTAAATTCGTCTAGCACATCTTTTATCAAATCAACAATTATCATATCAATAGTTAACTCCTTTAAGTACTTGCTGGAAAAAAAGCAGCACAGTTGCGTTCAATAAACACTACTAATTAGCATGACATAATCATATTAAACTAACACAAAATGTATATTATATGTACCTTACCATAGAAATCCTACTCTGAACTTCATTCTCGGTGTCATATATATACAACTGTGAGTACACAGGTTTCACTCCCTGTTCAGGTAAAAGACTGCCAATGTGATGGTAATTGAGACCCGATAGTACAAATGTGTATGGACCACTACCATTATTTTTAGCATGATCAATTTTCCCACCCATTGATGTAAATGCAAACATGTTATTGTATGACCTAATATTCGCATGAAAATTCTTAGACATAGTTGAGTTTTTTTCAAAGAACAGATCATACAACTTTGACGGAGGCTCTTTGTTTTTTAGAAGCCTGACTTTTCCTCCATGGCAACATATTGTAAAAGTTGGTGGACTTGCATTCTTTTGATTCTGAACCCTTTTATTATACCACATCTTTACACCACAAATCTGGCACATATAAGTAGCATCTCCCTCATCAAGATAGTCTACAATATTAGATACATATGTCAAAAAAAGCAAAACCCTGAAATGGATTATTTGTCTCAACTACTGTTCAGATTACATACCGATAATTAATGGTCAGTTCCTTCTCCTTTTTACAGTGCATTTTATGCGGTCACACCAACTTCTAATACTCTTTCCTCAGTATCTGAATCTGAACCCATGAATATAAATAACTATTCCACAAAACTCATACATATACTTATCCTCAAAGATAGATATACTACCTTCAGTTGAATCTGGTTGGCTCTTACTGCCCTCATTATCAGAATCCAAGCCATCATTATAGGTGAAGTCAATGTCTTGGTAATATTGTTCAGGACCTATTAATAAAAAAGAATTATATATACTAATTGAATGCATATGAAAACCAACAACTCCTTATGTTAAAATACCCACATTCTAACATTGTGGTTATATGAAATCAAAAGTCATATTTTTTTCCATGTTCGTACAAATGAATTGCCCTTAACCCCTTCCATTCTAATTAGACATGGTAATAGATACAAAAAATTCCCACAAGTTATGTAAATATTATCGTTAAAAGTAATTAAATAGTGAGTTATAACATTACTCAGAAATTATGGACATCCAAATTGCAGCTAATTAATTAGTGGTAATAACATTACTCAGTTCCAACATTTAAAAAAAAAGAGAGATAACGTTACTCAGAAGTGATGGACCTCCAGACTATAACAAATTAATTAGTGTAACATTACTTAGAAGTAGTGAACCTCCATATTAGAACTAATTAATTAGTGAGTCACAACATCACTCAGAAGTTGTGTATATCTGGATTAAACAAATAGCAGGATGGTTCTAAAATCAAACATGCAATATAAATAACCCATAAAAAAAGGCTTCAATTGATACTGGAAAGTAGATCGTGGAATGAATGTATATGAAGGAACATGCTGTGATGAATGAAGTACTATAAACTGGTTTGCTTATGATGGCTAATCAATAAAGAGAACTTGCATGTATTTGAAGAGGTCGAAACTTCCGCAATGGCTGCTCTATTATTGTCAATAAATTTGTCAACAAACTAAGTTCAGTTGGTGAATGTGTTGAAGTACCCTCTAGAGTGAGGCCATGTGGACTCAAAGTTGTAGTTCCTATAAGCAAAAGTAGTAATACAATGAGTGATAAATATTTAAATGATTAATAGATATGGCGATTATGTTTAGATAAAAATGAATACTTATTGTACACATCAACAAATTTCACGAAATTGAACCTCCAAAAGGGTAACTGTGTAAAATAGGGTTCGTGTGTTAGACTACATCATTACCTTCAAGTGATGACTCCAAATTAAAATCCAGGCATCAGGGTAGCAATAAATGCATGAAAAACTTTTTTGGCACTGCTTGATGAGCTTGTGAACACTGCACTATGCTGGTCGGAATCTATTTCCATTGAGCAAAATATGTTGCTTCGGTGTCTAATGGTACTGTTCCTGAAGTCCATCTCCCCTAAATAAATGCATCAATCATATAACAGAATACTTCGAACCTGTATTGGATATACTAGGAAGCATAATTTAAATTGACATACCAAAACTTTTAAAAGCTTGGAATGGTGACTTCTCACTATCCACCACATTTGTAATATCCTGAAAAACACTTCTCCTAGCCTGTTCTTTGTAGTCAGTTGGACTCCATTATTTATGAGTGGCCTTTTCCTTGGAGACATCTTAGAGAAACATGTGAAGTAAATAAAGTGGTTTTAACATGCATGTACATCCCAAGACATAGTAACACAAGGGATTGAAAGTGGCTATTCTGGATTATGAGCAAAACTTAAAGTCTGACATCCATTTACTATTGAAAGAGTACAAAAAATTTCAAATAATTACTCATTGCTTGAAACAACCAACACATACAGAGAGAAGCATTTAATGTCTGTCGGGACGAAATAGTGATGGATTAAAGGAGGTGATACACTGAGAGATAAGTGTATGGTAACTGTGAGATAACATTTTTTTATGAGAAGCAAAAGTGAGGATTGCTTGCGCCATTGCTATGAGGGATTGCTTATTCCATTGTTGATCTTTTTTATTCTTTCATTCCATTAACTCAATCATCATTTTATTTCATATTTTTAGGAAAAATCCCAAAAAGAAGTAACTTAGGACCATCTTAATTCTAATTGCAAAAGTAGTTTTTAATAGGCAAAAGACCAAACCATTTTCTCTATTTTCTTGAAATCAATTTTGATAATTTTTTTACTCAGTAATCATTTTCGTTTTCGGCTCCATAAAGTGAACATGACCTGGATCGTGCTGCTATATTGCAGTATTATTCGGTATTTGAACCCCAAGGCGACTAAAAGGGAGTTTTCAAATATACCAAACTTTATTATCTAATCTATAATTTTAAGTCCTGAAGGAGATATAACATCAAGATTACAGGAGATAAAACAAATATACTAATGTAAAAGCAACAAATAAGTTTGAAGAATTATCACTTCTTCATGAGCATATTCAAGTACCAACTTTCATGAGACATATCAATCACCAAAGCTACATCATTTGCCACCAATATTCAAAACTATTGACCAACATTTTTCCCAAATGAAAAAACACACCTATAACAGCTGCCACTTCCTACATGAAATAATCCATGTAAAGACCAATAATAAGTAATTGTTATATCACCTATATCTAATTGATTAATGAAGAGTAAGAAAGAATTTTCTTTTCCTTCTAGACTGTAGAATGTAGATCCTAATGAGGCAAAAGAAGGAAGGGTTATGACACATTAAGGAGAAGGTCTGAGACTCTGTCTCTAATTTTGATGCATATATAACTTCACAACACACTAAGTGGCTAAAAGGATAATTTCAATACAACTCCAGCAGACCTAATTATGATGTTTAAATAAATAATTTTGCAGTAAATAAAATAAAACCCTTTTCTGCCATGTATAATTGTATTTATCATGAGAATAACTAAAAACGATTTAATCTCAGACACCAATATTAAAAGGGAGACAAAACATATGTATGTTACAAAGTATGATTATATATTGTAGTGACAACAAGTATACCAGTATCATAGCAACAGAATTGTTGGAAAACAATGTTCTAGATTAAGATTTCATATCAAAGCATACATCTACAACTTCTACCCCTTCCTACATGAAAGAATCCATCTAAATACCAACATTAAATTACTAGGAAAGAATCTCTTCATTATGGAATAATCAAAATGAAGTCATATTCATGGTTCTTTTATCAGTATAATGCAGACCTGATTGAGGCTAAAGAAGTAAGGGTTATGAAAAAGAAGCCTCATCTACCATGCATTATCCTATCATTAATGTCAACGTATGAAGGAAAATAAGTTTGAAAATAACTGAACATGATTTCACCACTGCTACCAATATTAAAAGACAGAAAAAACACGCAACAATTACAAAGTAAGACTGAGCCTAAAGAAGTGAGGGTTAAATTACCTCTGTCCAATGGATTAATGAAGATTAAGTCAAAAATTTTTTTTCCATACTGTAAAATGTAGACCCTAATGAGGCCAAAGAAGGAAGGGTCATGACAGATTAAAAAAAAGGTCTGAGACTTATTCTTTGTTTTAATGCATGTATAATTTTCCATCACACTAAGGCAATAAAAGAATAATTTCAATACAGCTTCAGCAGACGTATTTATCATATTTGACAAAAAAATTCCACAACAAATAAAATAGAATCTTATTCTGCCATGTATAATCCTATTTATCATGAGAAAATATGAAGCAATATAAGTTTGAGAAAATTGAACATGATTTAACCACTGCCACTAATGTTAAAAGATAGAAAATAATGCAATAATGACAAAGCATGATTTTGTATTGAAGGTAAAACATGTATACCAGTCTAATATCAGCTTATATGTTGGGAAGCAACGTTCTAACTGGAAAATGTTAGGGAGTCTAATAGGTATAACAAGTATACCACCATGCTAGGACAAAACTGAATATAGACAATGTATGGCACACCTTGAAATTAAAGGAAAACTCCTTCAAGAAATGTTTCAGACTCTAAGTTACATGAGACAGGTAAATCACCACAGTTTTTTTGTCATTATGGAATTTAGCATTCAACATAATATTATAATCATTTAAGTATATAACTACAACTTAACTTATCCAACTGACCTTATACCAAACATATCACCTTTTCCATCAAAGTGGAGTCAAAGCACAGTGCAAGTCACATTAAGTCAGGAAGGTGTACTTGTCAACATAGGCATGTTTTTGTTTATATGTGTCCTTGTTTACAATATTGTGATGCATTTACAAAAAGTAGTCTCTGCCTAAATTGTACACAACGTAGCCATTAAAATGCATTTAGAAAAGATCAGTAAAAAAACCTTTTTTATGATAGATTGATTGACAAGCATATAAGTTGTGCTCAGACAAAGTAAAAACAATTACAGAATACACCGATATTTTATGGATTGCAATACCTTTATGAAAGAAAATGATTGCCCTTCACTGACTGATCTTTTTCCTTAGTTATTTATGAGAAAATAGAAACAACCTAAGCTTTAAAGCCCTTAGATGGAAACCCATTGCCTCCAATATTAAAAGCACAGAACCTTGACTTGGTCATTCTTCAAATTAAACAAATGCCTCTTGGTAATCAAATTAATAGCACACAACGACCACACTTAACTATAACCACTCTAGCTATTTGTGGGTATGTGAGGGACTAATGAAAAACAAATACCAATAATTGATATCATTAATAATAATTAATTACTTATTCACTAATAACACTGCTTAGAAGTTGGGGACTTCCAGAATATACATAAAGTAGCATCATTCTAACGTTGACAGCCCTTCATATATAACTCAATGTTGAAATCACTAAGTATCCTACCACACATTGGACTTCCTATGAAAACATATAGAGTAATATATAAGTCCACTTTGACATACATCATTATGTCTATCCAGTTAGTAATATGTAGAAGCTACTAAGTAGTGAAAACCAATGAAAATCTTCCATTATGGAGGAACATATCTATTTAATTTAAGGAACAGACCTCAAGTTATTTTGCTTATATTAGTTATGTCTGTCTGCAGGTTGCTGAGTATTATGGTGTGCAGGTAAGGCGGAGCACATCTGATTTAAGGGAAGCAAAGTACCGATGAGAAGGCAAAGATTGTTTAGGCTATATATATGTATTTTGACAACAGTTATGATTTGAACACAATGATTAAGCAGTGATTTTTTTTTCTTGGGTAGTTATAGATTCTGACTCTAGTCATCTTTTCTCTTTTCTCTCCTATTTCAAATTCTCATGATGCAACAAATACAAAAAACAAAAGCAAAGAGTTACCTACTTCACATCCAAAGTGATTAACAGAAAAGAAAGGAAAAAAAACAGGACGTAACATATGCATATGTCTGGTATGGATGAAGTAACCTGATAAACATGGAAAAACAAAAAGTTGACCACAAATAGCAATACAAATAGCTATACAATCCTAAAACATAAGTTTCAATAGCATTTCAACTGCCACAAATAAGATTGTAAAAGAAGGAGTGTAATGTTTAAGTTTGAAGGATTAGCTTAATGTCAAAACATAAAGAATACTATATATAAAATAGGTATACCAGACTAACAGCATCATATATGTTCAATAGAAGCATATTACAAACCTGAGATGGAACATAACTTTATGAGTGTTATACCAAGCTGTGGTAGAACTTAATGGTCAGTATGAAAGGCAAAAACTTGTAACTCATTATCACTTTTTCATGAACACTTTAATATAACAAACCTCATGAATTAGGTAAATGACAACAGAACTTCATGAGTGTTCATACACGTTCATATACCATTTGAAGATTCTCAAGTGTAAGAATTGGTCCCATACTGCTGAAGTCATCCTGCAACATATTATAAAAATAGTTAAAAAGTATGTCTACAAAATCACATATAGTGCAGACCTAATTTCTGTCATAGGATTATCTCATTAACAGTGCAAACATAGCAGTCTATAAGTCACATTAGATCAGTTGAGCCTTATTGGCAATATAGACAGCAATTCCCAAAGTCAACATTTCAAGGTTTAGCTATAACAATTTCCAATGGATGCTTGAAAAATTTTACTACCAGACATGGAACTTTTAATTAAATGATAAATAGAAAGTTATAATGTCACTTCCAGCTGCGTCATTATGCCTATCCAGACCATAAAATATAGATCTTATTGAGGCTACAAAACCAAGGAAAATGTCCCATTATCAATTAGATCTGCAACATGTTTTGACTTCTGCTGCAAACTTATTTTTCCAATATCCTTGCTGATATAAAAAATGTTCAATACACCTACTGCAGAGCTACTAAAAAATTGATTTCAACATACAATTGTATAACTTTTCTAATTATTTCATTGCACATATATGTACTTCAAAAAACAGAACTCCTAAAAATCCACAATAATTCTTGTATTGATATTATAGTGCTGGAAGATAATTTTGTGCTGTATGCCCAATATCACACGTTCAAAAAGTCATCTTCTAAATACCTAATCAATACTAATATAAAGACCATAGATGTATTCATAGAGATCATAATATAAGTAGCTGACCAGAAAATGCGAAATTATATAGTGTTAGTAAATATTCCAGAACACTTTTACAAATTTGTAACCTAATTTAATAATATTCCACAAGTAATCAAAAAGTATAAATCAATATAAGTTTGAAAACAAATGAAGATTACTTAACCACAGCCACCAATATTAGAAGGTAGTTAATTTAAGTAATATCATCCACACAAAAACTATGAGTAGATTACCAAGGCACCTTCTTCATACTTGAAAGAAGTACATCTAAAACATCACCCCCTAACCTTACTCCACAATAAAGAATATTGTTAAAGTCAGTACATTGCTCCAGGTCCCTTTGTGACCACTCTAAACATATATTAGATTGTTTCAGAACTAGTAATCGTGTTTATGACATTGTGGAAACCTTATCAAACCCATTAACATTGTTAAATGAACTTTCCGAATCATAATATAGGTATTTGACAGCAATAGCATTACTTAATGACATTAATATGCTAAGAACTGTAACAAACGAATGAACATTATATGCCCTTCATATATAAAAATTGGTAGTACATTAATACGATTGATGACAAAAGAACTTACAAAACACAATATCCATTCAAGAGATGTTATAGCATTCACTACATAACTAAAAAGACCACTGCTTTTATAAAAAGGTTCATGTTACACTAATGACATAGAGAAAGATATTGCAGTAACATGACCACCAAAAAGCTAACAATACAACTAACATTGGGAAAAACATACTTAAAATACTAAAGGAAGAAGAGTAATCTACTCAATTCTTCTCCTGCTTAATTGACTTCAATGGTTTTGAGGATGATTTTGTTGGAAAGTCAAGTCCAAATCCGACACTCTTTAAACTGGATGCAGCAGGTTTCTTAGAAGAAACCTTCCTCTTGCCCTTTAAAGGTACTGCAGGCATGACATCCAAAATAGAAACTCCATCTAGCTCCATGGAAGGGAAAGTTTCAGAAAGCGTAACACATGCATCAGTATCAGCTATGCTTTTATCTTCAGTAGTGGCATTCCTTATGAAGATAAAATCCTCCTCATCCTCATTGACTAATACACTTGGTTCTCCAACCTAATAAACATTGAAATAAATACCAGTTAGTACAAAACAATATAGTCAGGTGGAATATGAAACTTATAAAGATTACGTGACACTAAACCTGAGAAGCAGCTTCATTAAACTCATCAATAAGGTCAGCACACTCTGCATATGATGCAACTGATACACTTGAATTTGGGTGCTCTTTGTTGTCCTAATTAACTTCAACTTTTAGATCATTTTCTTCTCAATCAAGCTGTTTATTTCACTTGGAACTCATACTTGATTGCATCCTATTTTAGAAAATAATCAGCGAAATGAAATAACTTAAGAAATGATGTAATGATTAGATCGAATGAACAAACAGACCTTAGGAATAGATGCTTTCAGTTCAGCTACACTTTTTTTCATAAGCTCAGATGCATGCTTGTCAAACAGGACAATTGAGGCAGTTCCAAAATCATCACCAATCAGGTAATTTAGCCTCAGCCTAGACAAAACAAAATTTCTGTCACATTAATTTGGAAAAAAACAAAAAGCATAATTGATCCCATCTTACTTAAGCAACATACTTTGATTGGATGGTACAGGGTTTCCCCTTACAATAATTGCTACTACATGAAACTGATCCATTCTCAATTTTTGGTTTAATGCCACACCTTGCACAGCCCTCATACATCTAGCTATGTCGGGTCTCAAATTTCTTAAACTCACATAACACAACAAAATACTTCTCCTGCACACAGTTACATTTCAATTAATTAACATAAGACTAAGAGTGAACATAAGAAAAATGCATTGTGAAATACACCACTTCCTAATTAGGGATGTCAGCTACTTTGACTCTTGGTGCGTTCCTCATAATACTTGCAACAGCAGAATTAGACCTTTGGGACTCAACACTTTGGTTCAGTAAACTAATAATTGGTAATGGCAAGTTATTAGCAATATAGACAAATAAATAGGGAGTCAGCACTAAATCCATGACAAATGTTTAACCCAAAGATGGACATAAAACACATTACATTATTAATATCCTATTCCTTGCAAGAAATTGTTGGACCTCTACAAACTTCCCATTCAACTGGATCTTAGTTGCATAAAAAGAACTGCAAATCTCCGGTTTGCCTAAAATATTAGTATATATATTAAATCAGCAAGCATAACTGTAATTAGAGAAAAATGCATAGAACATGAGAGCTAACAACAAACTAACCACTGTCATCAAAACCAACCCTTGCAAGCTGAGCTACCAATACTATAGGCTTTTGCATCCCAATGCAATCATTCATATAGAAATTTAAAGCACACTCATCATACAAAACCATTTGGATAGTATTCTCCCTACCACACACAGAATGTACAACTTAAATATAATACAACATCGTAATAACACAACAAAGTAGTAACCACAGGGTAATATTACCTCTCATCACTCAATATGAGCCGCATCTTATTCTTAACCTTAGCTCTTGAATGATATTCTTCCAAAGAGCCAATACTTATCACAAAGCCAATGACATCTGAGAAAAAAGTATAACTTCAATAGGGAATAAAGTGAGATAAGCAGATGGAAGTAAACAAAAAAACTCACCAAATAGGTACATGGTATGTTTATAGACAGTTTGAGTAAGTATGTCTTTTATGGGGAAGAAACTGAAAACATAAAGTGGAATCGAAGCAGTCTCTTCTTTCACAAAAGTAGCAGAGTTAAAAAGCAGTTTAAACTTATGCTTAGCAACCTTGTAATCCTTCTCATTAGGTATCACCTCCAAATTTGCAATAAAGTAAGAATGACCTTCAATAGGGTCTTTCTCAAACTGCTTGAACATATACTTATTCATGATTGAAGCTTAGATCTTACTACCCTACAAAAAAACATGGGAAAGATGAAACTATAGTGTAAGGATAAACATTGAAGCTAAGATATGCAAGGTAGTTATGTTAACAAACTGACCTCTTGTTCCATGAGAAGGAAACAGATAACATACAACTGAGATGGTGAGTCCTTCTAATAGCTATTCCACTTCCTTAATACACGCACAACAATCCTCCATATATCAGTAGTATCATCGATATCTTTGATTATTGAAAACTTCCTACCATCCATTGACGACATAAAATTAGATCACAAAGTGAATGTTACCAGACTGCTCAATATGGAGAAACCTTGAAAACTAATGGGACTTATGTAGAAGAAGTTAGATCACAATGTATATTAATTTGTACATACATTGTACAGTAGATAGTAGGCATTAGGCATTGGGAATTAGAATTAGGAAATTTAAAAAATATGTAGCAGGTTGAAACTGGACCATATGAGGTCATTGTTCACACCTACTCAAGTATGGACCATCTGTATCACCTACCTCCTTAGCTATCGTAGACATAAGCTATAGGTAATTGTCACATTGCATAACATGACATGCATTTAAAACATACAGGGAAAAAATCTAAATAAATGCATCCAATGACAAGATTTTAAGATGACTCAGTTAAATTAAAATAATCACCTATCCCACATAGATTTTAGGATGTGGAAAAGGTTGATAAATGACTGATTAAAAAAAAGACTCCCCTTCATTGAATCTAATTCTCCATTAGTTCAGTTGAGTAAAGAGTTCACAAATTATCAGTTTACTTAGCATTATATGATTAATACCAGATTGCTCAATATTGATAAACCTTGAAGACTAATGAGACTTATGTAGAAGTCAGATCACAATGTATATTAATTTAATTGTGATAAAAGTAACAAACCATAGTAAACTTCCTACTACGATACAGCTACTTCTATTTCTATCTCTATTATGCCTCCCATAAATACTGCAGAGCTGCTTGTGATTTTATTTTCGTATATTAACTAAAATATGGTACTGTTCCGATTATAAAAATTGGAACTAATTTGTACATATATGACATTGGACAGTAGACAGTAGGCAGTAGGCATTAGGAATTAGAATTAGGAAATTTTAAAAAAAAATATGCAGTAGGTTGAAACTGTACCATATGGGGATACTATTCACACCTACTCAAATATGGACCATCTGCATCACCTACCTCCTTAAACATCATAGACAGAAGCTATAGGCAATCGTCACATCGTATGACCTGTCATGCATTTAAAACATATCAGGGAAAAAATCTTGATGAGGGCACATTCAATGATAGGATTTTAAGATGACTCAGTTAAATTATAAATAATCAACTGTCCAACATAGATTTCAGGATGTGAAAAAGGTTGATAAATGACTTATTGAAAAAAATGACTCTCCTTCATTGAATCTAATTCTCCATTAGTTCAGTATGAGTAAAGAGATCACAAATTATCAGTTTACTTGGCATTAAATGGAAACCCATCCAATTCAATCTTTCAGGTCATAAAAGCTTAAAAAGTTTGATGGTAAAATGGTAAAGGAATGATAAAAGCATTTCGACATCAAAGAAGGCACACACACACACAAAAAACTAATGGGTTACTGTCATAAAACCTCACTCTAATGGTTTGTACAATATGAAATAACAAATGATTTATTTTCCATGACTATAACTTAAATGCCATGAAACCCTTTCACTGTGAACTAATAATGCATATGAAGACCAACAGCTCCGTGCCATAAAAAAACCAATTTATATCATAACTGAAAACAGATGAGGGAAAAAATCTTGATGAGGACAAATTCAATGACATGCTTTTAAGATGATCAAGTTAAATTATAAACAATTACATGTGGCATATATATTTCTAGATAGGGAAGAACTTGATAAATGACTGATTAGAAAAAAATTACTCCCTTTCATTGAACCTAATTCTACATTAGTTTAGTATCAGTAAAGATGAACAAATTATCAGTTTAGTTGGCATTAAATAGAAACTCATCCAATGCAATATTTCAAGTCATAAAAGCTTTACAATGTTGATAGCAAAATAGTTAAGTTAGGATAGAAGCACTTCCAACCTCAAATAAGGAATATAAATACAACCAATGCCTTACTGCCATAAAACATCATTCCAATGGTTTGTACAATATGAAATAACAATTGATTTTTTTCCATAACCATAACTTAAATGACATTAAACCCTTTATTTGTGAAATAATGCATCTGAGCACCAATATTCCCGTACCATCAAAAGACCACATTATATCATAACTGAAATCACAATTCATCTTTTTCATTGGCACAACAATGAATTGGCCTCAGAGTAGAAGATCCTATCATATAATAATAGCATATATGATCAATACAAGACATATAAGTTTCCTAGTAGATGTTCTTAAAATGTAAAAGGAACAATGCCAAGCAGGAAACCTATAAGATCTGGTGGAAGAGAACAATCACAAACGTCATTGACAAAGTAAAGGTATAGGCAAAAATAAATAACATCTGAAATCTATAGTATTTCACTAAACCTCATAATCCAACAAAAATAAATAACACCATTTCCAGCTGCTACACTTTCCTGCTATGCTTTGACAATAGCAAAGCTTTCAATGGAAAAATCCCATTGAATAGAACATGATTCAATCACAGATGTTATATCATATTATCATGACAAACTATGAAGCAAATAAATTTGACAATAATACAACATGATTTAATCACAACCACCAATATTAAAAGACAGATAAAAATATTTTCCCTTTCAAATTCTCCCTCATCCATCTCTTGCTTTTTGTGAAAAACTGAGAGGCTATAGGCCTTAGAATGTTCACTCTTTGTTGGTTGCACAGTATCAAAATTCTCGTCTAGAAAGTCTGTTAAACAATTTTGAGAAAGCAACCTAAAGATTGAGCAGAAATGGAAGAAAAACTAACTTGAACTGACAAAAAGAAGTGTGGTTCTATCTTTGATTCTGCACTATACACAACTGATTATTGACTTGATAAATAATCCATAGGGGAAAGAATTTAAATATGACAGAACCACAACATTAGTTGTATAAAAACAATTAATATAACTAACAATTTAGTAAGAGTAATGATATAAAATTATGATAAATTTTAACAAGTCTAAAGATGTGAGGAGATAACGAAAATAGAGTATTTAATATAATCCTCCAACTTTCCTCTTAAGGGGACACTATCATGGAACTAAGGTCAACCAAGCATGAAATTGTTGAGCTAAAGTCATTTAAAAATGAATTACATTTACCTGAGCAAAACAACCATATATCAGTATGGAATCTAGATCATAACATCATCAAACGTAAAATTGTTTACACAAAAATCCATCAATGCTTCAGCAAGTGATCCAACAAACACCAAGTTCTACCTAAATGGCCAAGTAAATTAAAACATAGCTAGGTCATCCAAATAAAACACAGGCATGGATGGTCTAATAACCTTTTATGCAGTCTAATACCATTTACACGAAACATTTTAAACTCAACTAAACCACTTGTATCCCAAACCTGAACATATCAGAGTTAAAAAAAGGATTTTTCTAACAAATATAAAATCAAGAAAACTCATCTCTCACCCATAGGTGACATATGGTTCCACCCTCTACGGCTTTGCCATGATTCCCACACTTGCCTTCACAAAGACAACACTGAATATTCTTCTCAAATTCAATTTGTTTAAGGCCTTTAGGGTTTTTAGATGCATCTCATTTTTTCTAAAAAGAATCAGAACAGAGAACGGTCACAATTTTTTATATGATAAATTCATAAGTGTTATTTTGTTGTCAACATCATTGATAAACAATAGAGGTTACTGGTATAGTCGAGATCAGAGACATGATACACATAGAATATCATATTCTCAAAGCATAAAAAACATACCCTTGTATCTGAATGATTAATAACAACTTTGAATTCAAATTTGGCATCAAAAGCTCTAGTTGTTTCTTGATCCTCTTGACCCGTCGATTCATTCTAATAAGGTCAAGCTCCTGAATAAAAAAGCAAAGGTCATCTATAAGATCTAGAATAAAGGCCAACTGAAAGCAAAATCCAGAAAAATGTAAGGCATCAGTGTCGACAGCATGCTTGGTAATGCGAAAGAGAAAGTAGGAAGATAAGCAAAATGACATATGAAATCTATATTACTTTTAGTAAACCTCCAAATCCTAATCCTAAAAAAACAAATAACATCTGCAAGATATAAACAAAAAATGACATTGACAAAGCAGAGGAGGAAAAAAACTCAGGATCCTTCACCTGTGACTAAAAAAAGCATAAAGACCCTTCTCTTCAACCTTGACCATAACTGTGGCCTCAGAGTTGTTCAGATCTAGAGCATCAAGCCTTCGGTTGTGCATGCCCATTTCCGAAAACATCAACAGGAGCTAACTCCAAGCAAAAGTCAAGAAAAAGAATGGCATCAGCGTGGGTGAAGATCAGAGTCTAGCAGTAGGGTAGAGTCGGTGAAGACAGAAGTTTTGCAATCGGCCAGAGTGAGTGAAGACGGAAGACTAACTCCATTCAGAAGTACGGTCGGTACAGTCAAAGAAATGAAAAAGCAGAGGTACAGGGTAGGTGAAGTTAGGAAATGGAAGAAGCAGACAATAAGTGATATTGGCACAGCATCCAATGTTTTGAACTAAATTACTGTTGAATTTTGTTGGCTTGGAATGAAGCCAACTGAGATGCGATCGGCTTGCCAAGTGAAGCCGCTACTGTTGTAAGGAATAGTAAAGCAAGAGACAGAATGGGAAAGAAAAAAAAGCAACGGCTTAAAGTGCTATTACTCTTTTGGATATATTGACACTACTACAGAATTATGATATAACCACACCAATAGACGTCCCAATTTTAAAATTGGGTGGTTAAAAAGGAAGGCGGTGGCATTTTTGTAATTATGTGTACATAGGAAAACTCTTAGACGTCCCAAATTTGCATTTGGGACGCCTAAAGTTGAGTTTAGACGTCCCAAATTTTATTTGGGACGCCTAAAGATTTCCATTGGTGCCAAAATAATAAATTAAAAAAATTTAACTTACTTTAGGCGTCCCAAATGGGTTTGGGACGCCTAAAGTCAATACTTTAGGCGTCCCAAACCCATTTGGGACGCCTAAAGTTCCCAAATGGGATTTGGGACGCCTAAAGTCACACTTTAGGAGTCCCAAAAAAATTTGGGACTCCTAAAGTCTGGTCAGAAATTCTGACATGCGTGAAACTTTTTTCCCTTTTCTTCATTCCTATGTCAGAAACCCATACTTCTTTTTCCATCTTTCCCATCCCCATGACTTATCTTCCCTTTTTTTTGCATTTCCTTTTTTCTTTCATTCCCATGACTTCGTCTTCCTCAATCTTCTTCCTCTCTTTCTTTTCTTCATTCCCTTTTCCTCCACCTCCTTCCATTCTCATAACACCTTCTTTGCTCTCACCCTCCGGCGTACACCTCTTCTACCTTTTTTGCCCCCTCCACCCTCTAGCGTACATCTCCTCTCCACTGTGTATACACAACTCCTCCAACGTGTTCTCTCCACCTTGGAAGCACATAGACATTGTTGGCTGCCCTCTCCCCTGGTTTCATCAGGTTTGTTTTTTTTAAATATAAATTTACATGAAGAATTAAGTTAAACTTACAATATGAAATTATTATAATGCTTTCAATTTATTTACATGATTCTAGTTATTGGAGTGTTTTTCCCTTGATTGTTCTTTTTTGCCAGAATCATAAACTAGTTGTTAGTAGTTATGCAATACTAATAATGTTTTTGTTTTATACGTTTGGAGCTTGGAAATCGAGGAAAATACATATGTATATTTATTTTGATGAAATGAACAACAATTAGTTTGTAGTTGTGTGGTGACAAATATTTTGACACTTTCTAGTTGTTGTTATACATATATGATATTAGGTTGTATGAGTTGTTGTTATTATACATAAATATATATATATAGTAAAAAGATTGCAGTGCTAGAAATTCTTACCATTTCGTAAGGGACATTTTTTGGTTTATGAATCCATCTTCAATTCTGTTTCTGCAATTTTAATTTGCTGGGTAATGAAGAATATAAATAATTATTTTAAAAAAAATAAAACTTTTTAATGTCCCAAATTAAGAATTTGGAAGGTCTAAAGTCCCCCAGTGGAGGACTTTAGACGTCCCAAATCTCAATTTGGGACGTCTAAAGTCTCACTTTAGACATCCCAACTTTTTTGGGACGTCTTTTTTTAAAACATACTACGCCTCCTACATAGACGTCCCTTAGTTTTTGGACGTTAAAAGTGCCAAAATAGGAACGTTAAAACCCCTTTTTGTAGTAGTGTGATACACCATTTTTTGGGGACAATTTTCTGTAAAATGGAGTATCTTTTGAAAAGCTTTGTTGACTAAAGGGCACGCTCTTTCTTGAAAAGGAAGACCAACCAATAATGTCTGATATTCATTTTAATAAATTATATTATCGCAGGTCTTTAATTTGTTCGATGGCAATTGCGAGGAAGTTGCTGAGAGAGATGTCATCTATGGACCCCTTTTTTATACTCTGTTTTATAAATAACTTTTTTTTATTGTGTAAAATGAACTCACGATTAAGATTAATTAAAAAAAATAAATATGTAAAAAATGTCATGCATTTCCAAATATGCCATTGTTTATGAAAAAAAGTATAGGAGAGAGAATGAATAAAAATACTAAAAAGAATGAGTAGAAAATATGAGAGAGAGTAACAAATGATTGAATAAAAGAGAATTAGTAGTCAATGGGGATAATTAATGTGAATTTATGTATTTAATAGAGATAGAAAAGGAAAAAGTAGTTTAAATTTTGAGATACAAAAAGAAAGTTGCTTATATTAAGAATCAGCCCCTGAGAAAGAAAATTGCATATAAAAAGGGCTGGATCAAGTAATTAACTTCATTTAATTTAATGCATCTTACCAAAGATAGAATAATATGAGCCCTACAAGTTATGCCCTAAAAGAAAAAAAGCCAAAAAGGCCTTCAATTCACAGCTCATACTACTTATCATTAATTAATGGAGTCTCTCACATTAACAATAGCCTTGTACTCTCTTTTATCCTTATAAAAGCACCAACTACCAATTTTCACAAACCAATAAAAACAATTAAAAGCAGTAAAGTTATTCTAAAATACATGTGATTTCCAGTATTACTCTTAGTAACTACGTTAAACTTAAATATCATATTAATTATTATTCTCTCTCACTACTCTTATTAAATATGGACATACATAGAAAAACAAATTTAATGTTCCTTAGACACCTGTAAGTGCCTTATTAAAATGATAAAAACTTTTGTTAGTTAGTATCTTATAATTAGAATTAGTGGTACTATTTGGAGATGATGCTGGTCATGGTCCAGAACACATCAACGTGGGTGAGGATTCTGGAATGGTATCTCAACAAAAAGAAAAAAGAAAAAAATGAAGGCTTGCGGCCCAAGCTTGAAAGTTCGAATAATTAGGGTAGATGACAAATCGATCATAGAACAATGTAATTACATTTCAGATTGCGAGAGAGAGAGAGAGAGAGAGAGAGAGAGAGAGAGAGAGAGAGAGAGAGAGACAAAGACAAACAAAAATGAAGGCTTGCGGCCCAAGTTTGAAAATTTGAATGATTAGAGTAAATGACAATATTACATTTCAGACCAACAAATTGTCAGAATTTAATTTAGAACCTTTGGTCCATTGATACAAAAATGTATACCTGACTATCCAAAATTTAATTTACAACTCATGTGTTCTATATTTTACCTTTTTAAATATTATTTCTCAAGCACAAGTGTTTCCTCTATTATTTGAATTTGAGATCTAGAAAGATCTAATAAGGTCTTATATTGATAGACAAACTCTATATTGGTTTCATTGTTTTACTTTTACATGTAAGGGCTAAAGATTTTAGATTTTTTTGTCATAATTTACGCATTCATTATACTCTCTGTTGAAAGTTCAAGCTCACAATTTCACATTTAAAAAAGATGAAAAAGGAGATGCTTCGTGTCATTTGGTCCCAAATTGTCATTCCCCTTTTAATTTTGCAAAGTATGTGGTCAGTATTTTAAAGTTTTATGCGTTGGATAAGATAATCTCAATAAATCAAAATAAACGCAAATTGTAATATTATATTTCCTATTACAAAACTATATTCCCAATTAACTGTCATTGAATTTTTTTTATAGAACTTTCTCACAAAAGTAACTGTTACCTATACTTACAGTTATATTTTGATGGAACTCGCTGATTGATTTCAATTAAATTAGGGATTCAAAATTTAATTTTGAAACAGATATTACACCAAGAAACTACAAAAATCAAAGCACTCGTGCCAGTTTATATTAAATCTAATATATTGATTTTTTTAGTTTATTGATTTGATAAAAGACTTATGGCATAAAATTTTTTTTGGGTAAAATATGGCATAAGTTTTTAATTAAGCTGATTGATTAAATCTTCTATTCCAATAAATCACCTAAACAAATACACCAATGAACTACAAAAAAATCAAATCAGTCGCGCCAGTTTATATTAAATTTCATATATTGATTTTTTAAAGTTGATTGATTTTATAAAAGACTTGTGGCATAAGTTTTTAATTAAGCTAATTGATTGAATCTTCCATTCCAATAAATCACCTACATAATTTAGGAATTGAAATTTTGATCGATTTGTAACGAGAAGGAGTGCGACACAAAAATCAACGGAATATGTGAAAATACTGCATCATATGAAGACTATGAAATGCCCATTTCCCATTACAGTCATTAGGGACTTTTCTAGAATTAAGTTTCTTTATCTTAGTGTGCGTATAATAATAATAATAATAATAATAAGTACCTCCACTGCCGGTTGTTTGGTCAGCCTTGAATTCCGATGTTCGGATAATTTTTGGGAAAGGAGGCGCCTCATCAATGAATAATTACTTTATTTTAAGGAATAACAACTTTTTTTTTTGTTCAATAAGAAATAACAACTTTGATTATATTAAATGACAACAAAATATTGTAGTGACATATACTCCTATTTTGAAATTTTAAGGTTTAGTGGGGGTTTGTAGATGAATGACTAGTTCAGCTTGAGAACTGCACAAATTTAATTATATGAACTATGGAGTGATAACAAAGTGAGGGAAAAAAAATATATCACTTGAATTATCAAAAATTCAAATAAGTAATTTCTTATTAAAATGGATTGTCATTTGCTGTAGTTAATACCTCCGTATATTTGTAGACAATAAAGCTAATTTAAGATTTTAAAGTTTAAGCGATATTTTCTTATCTTTTTTCTTAACAAAATTTTAAATAGTGACAACTATTATTTTGAATTTGACTACTTGAGTTTTAGAAATAACAACTTGTTTAAGTGAAAATGAAATTTTATTAATACTCAAATATGTATAGGATTTAGTAAAACAACATATTACATACAAAATATTAAATTACAGATCATTACAATTGCAAAGATGTGAGAACTTCTTTTAGTTGAACGGTATGCTAAAGGAAAGAGAGGGCTTCATTCACTAACCTGTTTGGTTATGAAGAAATAATAATTTTAATTATATGAAATGACAACAAAACCTTAAGTATTGACACCTTTAACCATTTGAAACTTAAAACTTCAAAATAGTGGTTTGTCAATGTTTAAGGTTCATATAACTAAAGTGATTATTTCTTAAATTGAAGCAATTATTCATATCCAAGTCACTATTGAAACTTAAAATTTCAAAATAGTAATTATCATGTGATATAATTAAATTTGTTATTTTTTAAGATGAAGTAGTCATTCATTCCCAAAGCAACATTTTTCTAAGTAATAATTTCCAAACGACACGCGGTGGAGGGATTTCTTTTTTCATAAGGGAAATAAGATGATTCCATGAAGAATTGTTTTTCCAAAAAAAGAGGTCCCTAATGACTGTGGTAGGAATATGACATTTCTTAATTTTGGGTCGTTCTCTTCGGTCTACAGTTACACTCTTCAGGGACAGATTCGTAAATTACTGAAAGTGTATGGGCATATGCGTAATTTTTCCTTTGAATAATACTTTTGTAATAATCCGTTTTTGGGTAACTTATGTAATATTAATCCTTTGAATGGACAACAAGACACAGTACAGGAGATATGAGATTATGAGGAGGAGTGGCTCAAGTGGGAGGGCGGGGCATCAGAATCAAAGCTGCCAGGAATTGAAAAAGTGAAAAACAGAACTTTTTAGAATAAAAAAATAAGAGAAAAAGAAATTAAGGAAAGTAATAATGTTAGGGTGTAGTAGTAGTAGTTGCATATCTCTATTTGTAGCGCCGTCTTCTTCACAATGTCTTCTTCTCAATCGCCTCTCTCACTTTCCCTCGCCTTCTTTTCTGCCTCCCGCTGGTCAGCTTCTACTTTCTTTCTTGCTCTGTCTCTCTTTCGCTTCCATTCTATTTCTTTCTGTTTTTGAATACAATTTATTATCTTCTTCGCTTCTTAATTTGTCGTTTCTTCTTATTGTCTTGTGTTAAAAGATAATTGAGTTATTGGAGGAAGCGGATTCACCATTTATGAGGAGCTTAGGTGTTTACGAATGCTTATTTAATTTATTTCGTCTGATTTGGTAGATTATCCCAACCTGTTTTTTCCTCCCTGCTGTGTAAATTGTGTTTTTATACTGACTTCTTGGTAACGTTAAAGTTCTTGAGTAATGAGATTATTTTCCTTTGACTATAATTACCGGCATTTTCCATATTGGGTTTTGGGACATTTTTATTTATTTTTTCCTTATTAATGAACAACTTTAGTACTGCTAACACGGAAGAATTCGTTTTGCGCAGTAGTCATTGTTTTTTAATCATGCAGTTTGAGCAAATGTGGTTTGGATTTCGATTCAAAACTTAAGCTGCTTTGGCTAAACAACTCTTGATTAACTATTTCTTTGTTTCGTTTCTAAATTTTGGTAGCTGTCTGCGGTACTTATGCTGTTGTCATTGTGAAACTAGACAGATTTACTGAAGGTTGCATCTAGAAGACTCGCTTTTGCGACAAAGACAAAAACCCAATCCATATCCACAATGGCAGCAGTAAGTTAATTCATCCAGTAAATGTATAAATTTTCTGCCGTTTTGTTGTTGCAAGCTGCAACTCTTTTTGCGATGCATGTTCTAGCTCTACTACAAAGTGTGTGTCTTGCAATATCCATGCCTGTTCTTTTTTATAAGAGTGTGAAACTATTTTTTATTGTTTGGATCCAGGATGAAGAAAATGCGGGCAATGTCAAGAGACAATTGGCCAAAATATTTGAGGTATCTCTGAAGACAACAGTACCTGATGAGATTGACGTAGAGCCTTTAATTGCTGCTTGCACTGGAAAATTTGGTGACTACCAGTGGTTGGTTAATTTTTTCCCTTTTCAACATTTATTTATTTGAATTTGAGAATTGAGAATCTAAATTTATTTTATGTCATATGTAGAACAGGACTATCAGACAACATATTTTATTAAGTTTTCTTCATCCTGCATTTAAAAGCTAAACTAGATTACTTTCCTTTGTGTAGTAATAATGCAATGGGGATATGGTCTAAAATAAAAGGAAAGAAGACAGAATTTAAGGGTCCCCCATCTGTTGGGCAGGTATAGCTGGAGATGATTTCTTTACTTCTCTTAATTTGTTACTGCCAGATGATTACCTTTCTGTTTTGTTTGTGTAGGCCATCATGAAGAATCTTCTTCCATCTGAGATTATAGAATCATGCTCAGTGGCTGGGCCTGGATTTGTCAATGTTGTCTTATCAAAGGATTGGATGGCACATGTAACCATATTTTTCTATCTTTGAGATTGTAATTTCAATGTGTATATACCTCATATTTCAGTCCAATGTCTTTACTTTTGCTTTATTCATCCATTGGAAGAGGCTGCTCTAAAAGTTTTCACTTAGACTGACTTGGTCTTAAAGTGGTCTGTTTATACTTACGCTAGAGGTTTCTGTTACAGAGCTTACAAAGGATGCTTATTGATGGTATTGATACATGGGCACCACGACTTCCAGTCAAGAGGGCAGTGGTTGATTTTTCCTCTCCTAACATTGCAAAAGAAATGCATGTTGGTCACTTGAGATCTACCATTATTGGGGATACATTAGCTCGTATGCTTGAATTTTCACATGTAGAAGTTCTCCGCCGGAATCATGTTGGTGATTGGGGGACACAGGTATATTTGACTCTGAAGTCATGCTTTTTGTACAATAAAAATCACACATGTTCCATATGGGTTTACATTGTTCAAGATTTCATGTCACTGTAAATAGCTCTCGGACTTTAGTAGCTCATTTATGGACATTATTTAGTTTGGTGACTTTCTGATTCATTAACATTGAAATGGTGTTTTGAAAACTAAAAATATTTTGGACAATCACTTCCTTAAGATGCTCTTTTCATAAGACCATGAACATGTTGAAATCATTGTGTTTGTGAGTTCAAGATAGAAAATTTGAGCGTCTGATAGAAGGCTTGAGTTGCAAGTGGTGGAATTAAGTGATACGTTTATTCAAGTGGTATATATACAAGAACAGAGGAACCAAGGTCAATGATACAATAGATGTCCTTCTGGATAAGGACCAACTGAAAATGTTTTACTGTGAAAAATGAAATCTTCTGTTTGATGTGTTACACTTCCCTAAAATTTGATTGAATTATAAAATATTCTTTTGGAGTTTGGATAATTTCTCCTTTTTGGTATTGATATAATATTGCTCACGCCTCAAAGTTTGTGTATTTGTTTTGCAGTTTGGTATGCTTATCGAATTCCTTTCTGAAAAATTTCCAAACCCAGAAAATGTCAATGAAGCAGCCATTGGAGATCTCCAGGTAATAAGATACATTGAAATGAATACAATTGCATTTAAACTTATTTAGATATTTAATCTGTTATTTTACTAGGAATTCTTCCTTCAACTCTGAGCTTCTGATAACCATTGTTATCTCACTCACTGGATTAATTTACACTAGTTGGAACTAAGCTTGATTTTCTATAAGTATCATTTGATCTATTTAAGAAAATATTATTGTCTATTTATGACTAACCAATGCATAGTTTCAACCGACAGTTGTTAAGTCCTTCTCAACATGCAGCATTGCAAATGGTTGTTTATGCCTCTTTTTGCCCTTTTGCATGTGCAATTAAATTGGTAGTGTGCTCTTTTGAAATCAATTCTGTTGTCGTTTTTCTTAGTTCTTTAAAGAACGAATTGAACATCATTGCTTGGATAGAGCTTTTGTTGCTAACACTGCCCCTTTTTGCTGCCGGCAAATAGCCATGTTGTATGTTTCTCTTTATTTTGGTTATGCATATCTATATGTTTCTTTATTCATAAACATTTCCTCTACATTTTGGAAAGTAAATTAAGGTTGGTTATTTTCTAATAAGAAGCTCTATTTTGTTAGACGTTCTACAAGGCTTCAAAACAGAGATTTGACAGCGATCCTGAATTTAAGCAGAGGGCTCAACTGGCAGTGGTCCGTCTCCAGGTAAATCATGTCAATTTTCAATTTTCAAATTTATAACTTCATTTTTTGATCTTGTCATTTGAGATCTTGGAAGTCTTTATTTTAAGTTGTTTGTAATTTATTTTACTTTCAGGGTGGAGAAGCCAAATACCGAAAGGCGTGGGCACAAATTTGTGAAATTAGCCGGACTGAATTCCACAGGGTCTATCAACGTCTTGGAGTTCATTTGGAGGAGAAGGTAAATGTAGTAGTTTCTTTTTCAATCACTTGGGGGAGGGCTATCGTGATATCTTTCTGTTGGTACCTTTTGGATTTATTGATTGGATTTTTATGTTTGCTTATTTTTTCTTGAGTTTGCTGCAAAATCTAGCAGTTTAGATTCTTACTAGTCCATTAATTGAATGCCTTAGATTCTGATCACTTGTTATTTTTTATTTGATTATGATTGAGGGTTAGATCTTTTGCACAAATAAGATTGAATTTACCTTCTGAAATTTTCTGATCTTGCATCAGGCATTTGGTTTTTCTTAGATTATCAACTAACACTGAAACTTTTGAGATACAGCTTTTGCGTGAAAGAGGACTTCTCAGATGCTTTATAAATTCCCAGGATTTAGCAAAAGCAGTTAAACTTCTGGAAAACAAAACACTTTAGACTGGACGTTGTTTGTGAACCATAACATTTTTTCCCATCACTGAATGATGTTGTCTTCACAGGGAGAGAGCTTTTACAATCCATATATTCCTGGGGTTTTAGAGAAACTGAATCAACAAGGATTGATTGAAGAAAGTGAAGGAGCTCGTGTGATATTTGTTGAAGGGGTAAACATACCACTTATTGTTGTGAAGAGTGATGGGGGCTACAACTATGCTTCAACAGATCTAGCTGCTTTTTGGTAAGATTTTTTTCTTTCTTTCTTGTACTGGTTCAATAACAACAATAACAACAACGACGAAGCCTTTATCCCACTAAGTGGGGTTGGCTATATGGATCGTACAACGCCATTGTGCTCTGTCGCAAACCATATCTTTAGGTATATTATTAATTAAAAGGTCTCTCTTTGTTACCTCATTGAGCGTTCGCTTCGGCCTTCTGCGACCTCGTTTTACAGGACTCCATACTGCTTGATCAACTCTTTTCATTGGTGCATTAAATGGCCTTCGTTGAACTTGTCTAAAACATCTCAAACGACTTTGTATCATTTTTCCTTCAGTAGAAGCCATTCGAACTCGTTCACGTATATGATTATTACGAATCTTATTGTTTCTTGTATGACTACACATTTATCTCAACATCCTCATCTCGGCTACCCTCATTTTATGTTCATGTAGTCCTTTTAAAGCCCAACATTCAGTACTATATAGCCTTGCCGGTCTTATAGCAGTACAGTAGAACTTCCCTTTTACCTTATTAGGTATTTTCCGATCACAAATAATTCCAATATCATTTCTCTATTTATACCATCCAGCTTGAATTCTGTGATTGACATCTCCATTTATTTCATCATCTTGTTGTATAATTGATCCCAAATACCTAAATTTTGTCACTTGCAGAATGACTTGCCCCCCAATTTAACTTTCACTTAGTTTCGACCTTATCTCTTATTATACTTGCAATGCATATATTTAGTTTTGCTCCTATTCAGACGAAAATCCTTCACTTCCAAAGTTTCCAAAGTTCGTCTCCATATCTAAAGTTTAGAATTAATTTTTTTCCCTAGATTCAGCCAACAGAATTATATCATCTGCAAAAAGCATGCATTTAGGGATCTTTTCTTTTATAGGCTCAGTTAGAACATCTACCACTAGGTTAAACAAAAAAAGGCACAAAGCTGATTCTTGATGTAGGCCAATCTTTATAGGAAAGTCCTTTATTACACACCTCCAAGCATTCTAGCATTGGTTGTAACCTCCTCATATATGTCTTAAATGGCTTTGATATATGCAAATCGCACTCTTTTGTTTTCCAAGGCTTTTTAGAGTATATTTCTTGGCACATAGTCATATGTTTTTTCCAAATCAGTGAAAATCATATGCAAATTTCTTTCTTTGCTCCTATACTTTTCCATTGCCCCCCTTAATAAATAAATCGCTTTTGTTGTAGACATTCCTGACATGAATCCAAATTGATTTTCAGCAATATTAATCTCCAACCTCAACTTGATTTTCCCATAATTTCATTGTATGACTCATAAGCTTAATTCCTCTATAGTTCGCACAATTTTGAATATCTCCCTTATTCTTATAAATAGGAATCAAAGTATTTTTCCTCCACTCATCCGGCATTTTCTTGAATTGTTAAATCTCATTAAATAATTTTGTGAGCCACAACACACCCTCTTCACCCAAACATTTCCAAATTTAAATAGGAATACCATCAGGTTCAACAGCTTTACCATTTCCCATTTTCTTAAGAGTTTCCCTAACCTCGCCAACTCGAATCCTGTGGTAAAATGACAAATTGAGCTCACCTTCTGGAGTTGTCAAATCTTTCCAATCACAAGGCCCTTCCCTTCCATTATTGAACAATTTATAAAAGTAGACTTTCCACCTATTCTTAATATCTCCATCAGTAACCAAAACTTTGCCTTTTTTGTCCTTTATACACTTCACTTGGTCCAAGTCTCTCGATTTTCTCTTGTTCTTTGCGATCTTGTAAATCTTATGCTCTCTCGCCTTTGTCCTTAAGTCCTTATAAAACTCCTCATATGCTTTATTACATGCTTCACTCACTGTTTTCTTAGTCTCCTTTTTAGTCAAACGATACATTTCTCAATTGTCAATATTATTACACAAGTGTATTGCTCTAAAACAATCTTTCTTATGCTTGACTTTCTCTTGAATAGTCTTATCCCACCACCAAGTTTCCTTATTTTGCCTACCAAAACCTTTTGATTCTCTTAAAATTGTTTTAGCAACCTTCTGAACCTTTTTAGACATATTCTCTCATATGATATTAGCACTTCCTTGTAACTCCCACTCCCCCTCCTTCAAAAAAATTCTCTTAAAAGTCTCCCGCTTCTCCCCCTTTAATTGCTACCACCTGACCCTTGAATTTAAAACTTGCTGGCGCTTTTGTTTTACACATTCAATATTTCACATCAAGGACCAAAACCCTATGTTGTGTTGTTATGCCATCCCCAGGGATCACTTTGAAGTTAGTACAAAGTCTTCTATCGGAGTTCCTTACCAAAAAGAAGTCAATATGTGTCGTGGCAGCTCCACTCTTGTATGTTATTAAATGCTCCTCTCTCTTCTTAAAGCAAATGTTGACAATCTTGAAGTTATATGCGAGAGGGAAATCAATAATAGACTTACCTTTATTATTGAGCACCCTAAATCCAAAACCCCCATGAGCTTGTGCATGAGGTCCCGTCTCCTTACCAACATGTCCATTAAGATCTCCTCCAACAAAAATCGTTTCGGTTAGTGTAATATTCTGAATTAGCCCCTCCATATCTTCCCATAACTTTTCCTTAAGATGTGCTTCTGCCCCTACATGAGGTGTATACGCACCGATAATGCTTATAATATCCTTCCCAACAATCATTTTTAAAGAAATGATTCTGTTCCCAATCCTCTTAACTTCCACTACATTCTTTCTCCATTCATTATCAGCGATGATACCAACACCATTCCTTCTATTGACCTTTCCTGTGTACCAAAACTTAAAACCATTAATTTCCCGAGATTTTTCTCCTGCCCATTTAGTTTCTTGGAGGCACAAGTTATTAATCTTTCGATCATTCATTGCGCCTACCACCTCCAAAGATTTGGCATTCAGAGTCCCAACGTTCCAAGTGCCAAATCTGATCTTGCTTTCGTGAACTAGCTTCTTTAGCCGCCTCTGTTCAGAAGAGAGTGGTCGTCCTTGCTCATTTAACACTGCATCCGGGCGACAATGTAGTGGCTTTCGCTCACTTCTTATTGTACTCGAGCCATACAGCGCATTACTTACAAGCAACGATCTAGCATTGGCACAATTTCTTCATTAATCATGTTCATATGAGATTCGACAGGGTTTTACGTTGGCTGTCGGGGCCTAACACAACCCTCCTCCTTTACCCCGGCTTGATACTGGCTATAAACATAGGCGAAGTTCTTTCTTGTATTGGTTCATTTAGACAAATATCTAAAAAACCTTTCAGTTGTCAATTTCTCAACTATCAAGAAGTCAAATATTATGATAAATTAGTATGCTATTTTTTCCCTATGGTGTTAAATGTTAATTGTTTTCCGCCGTTCAAGTTGCTTTTAGGATACTTAGTAAAATATTACAAACTAAAATATGAAGTATCTCACTATGTCATGTTAAGGAGTCTGATGACTTGTTTGTTTGTGAGGTTTACATTGGCTCTTGGAGTTAATATGATGGCCTTGTAATTTTTAATTTTTTTTAATGAGATTGATGAAATAAAATTGAGACGGTTCTTGTCTCGGGGAATCAAAAGAAGCATAAACATGTTTTTATTTTCTTATTAATTTAATTGAGTTACTTAGGGAAGAATTTCTTATTAGAATAACATTCACATTTCAGTTAGAACAAGAGACTCCACGGGGTGGAAAACATTCATTTCGTCTGTGCATAAGCCCCCTTATTAGTACTGCTCTACTTGCAGTCTTAAATGTCATGTTTACATAACAAGTGCATTGCGACCAACAAGTATTTGATGCATTAGTATGTCATTTTTAATATAATCCACATAAATTGACAGGTTAATGCCATGTATCATTAATTGAATTTGTTAGGCATAGGAAATACCAACCCCCCCCCCCCCCCCCCAAACACCAAAACCAAAAACAATCACCCACACAAATTTTTCGCACCTTCAGTCATTATGTTTATATCTGCTTATCCTTATCTCTATTTCTATCAGATTACATAAGAAAAAAATTAAAAGGTTGATGATGCTGTGTTACTTATTCATATAGGTATAGGCTAAATGAAGAAAAAGCTGAATGGATTATATACGTTACAGATGTAGGGCAGCAGCAGCACTTTGATATGGTCTTTAAGGTATCTTTCAGGCTAATGTCCAAATTATTTTATCGCTCCTGCATTTTGTTATCGTATAAATTGTTTTTGTGAATAGTCACCCTTTGGTTGACTTTTCTGACAATAATCGTTTTCTGTTTACTTTTCTTCGCTGTATTAAATAATCCATACAGTTTATTACGTAGTTTATTCCTAAGAAGCCAGTCACGGCTGAGACAAGCGTGAAGTTCCAAGTGTCATGTCGTGTTTGATACAAGTGTCAGACTGGACCAAATATCCATTTTTGACGCATTTATGCTTCATAGGTTATGATGAAATAAATTGTGAGGCTTTCCATTTCTATTCCAGGCTGTTAAGCGTGCAGGCTGGCTTCCAGCAGATGGTGCTTCATATCCCAAAGCTACTCATGTGGGCTTTGGTCTTGTTCTTGGGGAAGATGGAAAACGTTTTCGAACTCGTAACACTGAAGTTGTTCGATTGGTTGATTTGCTTGACGAAGCCAAGAATCGCAGCAAAAGTGCCCTAATCGAACGTGGTAAATTACTGGATGCCTACTTTATGCTAGGAAAGTGTGAAATTTCTAGTTCACATTATTTGCATATACAGGAAAGAAAAAAGTTCTTGTAGAGTAACATTGATGCGTGGACATGCCTATTTTGATTCCATTTACCAATATTCTACACTGGAAGATGACCTTCAAATTGTTGATGTTCTTTAGAAACGGCTAAAGATTGGTCTAAGGAGGAGATTGAGAAGACAGCAGAGGCTGTTGGTTACGGTGCTGTTAAGTATGTCACTTTTACTTTTGAAAGTACCTTCAAATTTTCCTGCTCTGTGAGACTTTAATATTGTTGACAAATAATATTAGTTAAAATATTACCAGTCTTGGGCTTAGGCCCCCTTTGTTTTCCTTAAAATAAAATGGATAACCAGTCCATCGTCTAAAACTTTTCCTTTATTTGAGAGGGAAGTTGACAATCTGTCCTAAGATATCAAGTTCTATAATAACGTTGCTTATTTGGTGTTACTTTGGATGGATGCATGCATGCATGTGTTGGAAAAGTCTTAGACTGAATATTTACATGTTATTTTTAGTGTGCTTTAAAATTAGAGCTACAGCTGTGAACATGGCTGTGAATTCTGTTGGCATGTACAATTTCTTTTCCCTACAATCTATGTAAATATATTAGTACATATAGTAACTTTTATCCTTCCAAGTGCGCAATCAATTGTCTATTTCTGTGCTACTGCCATGAAGATTCATTTTATTAACGTATGAGTATTTCTTTCTGAGCTAATGCTTCAATGTGACAATCTGTGAACTGAGCCGATGTTGGCTGTAAGAATGTTAAATGAGGGGTAGCCGCTTATTTCTTTCTCTTCAATTTGTCCTGACAGGTATGCTGACTTAAAGAACAACAGGTTGACAAATTACACATTCAACTTTGATCAGATGCTTAGTGATAAGGTGCAGTAACAACATGCAAAATTTAAGTAATCCAATGAAACTACAGGGAAGAGGCTCGTTGATTTCAGGGCAATTATACCTAGACCCATTTTTACAAGCCATAATCATTTACTCCCTTATATTTCACAATTGCTTTGTAAATGGTTAAAAACTACCCATAAATAAGTGTGTATTAAACTTCTATAAATAGTTGACTAACTCGTTATCTTCCACAAAAAAACTGTTGGTTATGATGTTAATGACGCCTTTTCGACATTGTGAAACAGGGCAATACTGCTGTCTATTTACTGTATGCTCATGCCCGAATCTGTTCCATTATCAGGAAATCTGGTAAAGACATAGAAGAGTTAAAGAGAGTAAGTTCCCTTTTTCCTCCTGGTTTTCTGCCTGTCTAGTTAGGTTGTGCCTATGTTCAAATAAATTGCATTTTTCCATAGTTGATATGACTCTTCCTAGTACTCACTCATCTAATATAATCTTGAGTTGTGATACTAATCTACCAAAAATTTAAATAATGGACCACTTGAGTTTTGAAGTGCATCCTTTTAAAATTGAAAATGATTAAATTGGAGGCACGAATCACCTAAGACCAGTGTCGTTGTAGTAAATCTTCCCATTTATTTTAATATATGGCCAGTTTGCTGAATTCCCAACTTGTATGTAGTGCTGTGTATCTCATGATTATTTACTTGATGTGACAGACTGGGAAAATAGCATTGGATCATCAAGATGAGCGTGCATTGGGGCTCCATTTGCTACAATTCTCGGAGGTAGGACATGTCAAAAGGATATGAGACCTTAATCCTTACGCTTTTGGACCTTTATTCTGTACTTTAATATTTAAAACTTGATTGATTAGTAGTGCTACTTCACTTCCTTCAAACACGAGACTGGGACAAGATCATGACTCTAAAGGCTGCATTGTGTTCCAGTTGCTTATTAGTCAATCCACAAGGATTCTTACATTCTGTTTGTGGGATTTTCTGCTTTATTTTTCAGGTTGTTGAGGAGGCCTGCACCAATTTATTGCCGAACGTGTTGTGTGAATACCTATATAATTTATCTGAGATCTTCACAAAAAAGTTTTATTCCAATTGTCAGGTATTGTTCTGACACTCAATTTATTGCTTTATATTCTTGTTTTCTCGTCTCTCTCAGTAGTGAGGGCAAGAGAGTAGAGCTCCCAAATGCCCACTAGCAAATTGGTATAAAGTTAAAAAAATTTAACAAGCTGTACTATTCATAAGCCAGCTCTACATAGTACATGGAATCTACATCTAGCTTGCAGTATTTCTTATGGTGGCTGCTAAATGATGGCTTCTGGTTTTTGTAATCTTGGAAAGTACCAGTTCGTTGGTTAATCAGCTGAAACCTGTCCTTGACCAAACTGTTTTTGAAGTGTCCAAAAAATTATGGTAGTAGTGTTACTTACAGGGAAACACCATAGGCTATGCTTGGGAACCCATTTTGTTGTGTTTCTCACAAGGAAACCACATTTTGGGGACACCTCAAAACGCGTTCCCAAACATTCACCTGGCCTGAATTGAAATATATGGAGTTATGTCAAGGGCTTTGTAGTCTAGTGGCACTGAAGCTCCCTTGTAAAGGGGAGGTCAAGGGTTTAATCTCACTTATAACCTCAAGTCGTTTGTGTTTGCCCCTCTAATTCAGGAAAAGAATGTTTGGAGTCAAAAGAATGCTGACTCAAGCCATTTGATTGCAGGTTGTTGGGTCGCCTGAGGAAACAAGTAGACTCTTGCTTTGTGAAGCAACAGCCACTGTGATGAGAAAGTGCTTTTATCTCCTTGGAATTGTACCTGTCTACAAGATATGACTCATCTCTAAGTGTTTTTTAATACACAATTTTGTGACTGCCATTTTTTGTACACAAGTTGTGTAAACTAGGTCAAAATTTGTCTGAATTCAAAACTCATCTTTCCTTCCCCCGTGGCTTTAGTTTTCCTGTTATGTCCACTTTGGTTGAAGAAAACGGGGTAATAGGATGAGTTCTCTGTAATATTTTAACTGACTTTAATATAACATGATGGCCTTTTCCTACTCAATTTTCTTCATCTACTTGCAATGGAAGCTTATAACCATTTACAGTGTTTAAAGATTTTAAATATAAGAAACTTGTTAGGGAACTTGCACCTCCTTGTGATGGCCCTCAAATCCTCAGATGATTAATAAAAAACAAATAATCCTAATGTAAAAAAAGATTGATTTCGTGTTTTTAATACATTTTAGTTAAATATATCAAGTAGGTTCGACTTTATTTGAAATTTTCAGTTATATGGAATCATTAATGGTACTACTGCGTAATCAGTAAGCTTATAACCTCGTGTCTTCGTGTTGTTTTTCATTTTCTACCCTAGCTGTATTGTTGGTTAGTTCTCATTGATGTGTTTTTTCCCTGGATTAAAACTCATCTTGGGTTGGTTAGTCAGGCCAGTTAATCATTAAATCAATCTCATGACTGGTCTCCGTTTAAGAATCTCCTTGGACAGGCTGATTAGGTTATATTTGGTATGCTGCATTTATGCTTTAGTAACTGTTTTGAGGTATGATTTATACGTGAATATTCAATTTACTTGTACATTAATATTTTTTATTTATATATTATTCCTTTTAGTGTTATACATGAATTTTTTTGTATATTTTAGTTAAATTATATATTATTTTAATTATGATTTGGTTGACCTAGTTTAATTATGGTTGGGTCACTAATCCTCAAACCACGGATTGAATAAATTTAATGGCTGATTCGATTTTCACTACCTTGATATTTGTTTTAAATGCACTTGTAATCCAATTTCACTTTCTCCGCATATCAATATCTTTTCTAATATTCATAGTAGCACCGTTAAATTCCGTGTTGTTTTTAAATAATACCGTTCAATCACCCTCTTCTCTAATACTCATAATGCTTATATTCAATGAAGTCCAAATGAATAAGACACCGTATCAAAATTTTTTATTATTATGGGACACAATTACCTCTATAATATAGCATGGCCAGTGAAGTCTGCTATAGATTGCCAAAAAAAGTGATTCAATCAAATAAATTAATATTTTAAATACTCTTAATTAAATTTTAAAAATGATTGCTACCCTCATTTCTATAAGGCCTCTTGCATCTTCTTGGATAGAAACCTTTATGACATAGAATCCCTCCGACGAGGACCCTACCTTTCTGCTCATGATATGAAGTTCGCAAAAAATTGTTCTTGAAATATATCGGAAACTATTACTAACGCTTCACAATTTTTGAAATTGATTTGAAGGTCACCAATCCTAGAGTTCCAACACATGCGGAACCGCTGCTTCAACAAAAAAAAAAAAAAAAAGGGTTAAGAAAAAGAAGTAGAAAGAAAGAATGTAAAGAAACCAAGAAAGAAATATCAATACCAATGTAAAAATATTTTCTCATCAATTAATTTTTTGGAGGGTTGGAGTTAATTTCAAAAATATAGAACACATGCACAAATTGAATTGAAAAACTAATTTTTACTCTAAATTTTGTTCTTAATCACTCAAATTTTGAAAATTGAATTATCTATGTATCTTAACTATGTTAACTTAAAAATATAAAAAATTAATTACTGAAAAATCCCATTTTCAGGTAAGATTTTAATGGAGTAAAAAAGAAAATAATTACTAAAATTATTTAAGACCCAGAAAAATAGAAAACACATTATAAAATGTTACTCTAAGGAATATTAAGAGAATATATTAAGAGGTTTAGCTACTCCAAAGTAGCTTAACTAATTTCAAAACTTATTTTGGGAATCAACCAATCAACTTTATACTAGAAATCTTATAATATCAGCTTAGTAATAACCCGTTTAACCCACAAACGGGTTGAACAATCACACCATGAAAAATGCCCATCCGTTATTAACTTATTATTGGGGTTTGAATATAAGGGTTAAATCATGAATTATAACTATATTAATGATTATATTAATGTGGTCCAAGCATACCAAGGAACTTCATATTCTATGATTGTAGAGATCTCCATAACTAATCAATTATTGCAATAAATTACATTAAAAATTATATTAATGTGATCAAATTTGGGTTAAACAGTCTATTTCATATTTGATTGATAGGGTAGATAATCACACAATCAAAATAGTCCATGCGCAGTTGTTGGGATTTGAAGGTAAGAAAGGAAGTAAATTGAATTTGAAATTAGACGTTAAATCAGGAATCATAATTATATTAATTATTATTTAATTATGATCCAAACATGCCAAGAAACTTTCACTTTCCATCCATAAATTATATTAATAATTAGGTTTTTAGTGCTATAATTTTTTAAATTATGTCCTAATGATAATGATTTGATTTTGAAAGTGATTCTCAGTTTTTATTATTGTTGAACAAAAGTTATGTCTCAATCAATGGTATTAATACCGTAAAGGTGGAAAATGAAGTTTTTGAATATTAATCAACAATTGGAATATTAATACCGCAATAATTACAACTAGGGTATTAATCAAGAAATTAAAATGTTTCCAAATAATATTGTTGACTTTAAAAATAAATTGGTTTTTGATTTTTATGAATGATAATAATTATTGCATGAGCAACTCATTAGACCTCATAAAAATAAGTTCATTATTTTTTAGATGAATTATAGATTTTTGGAAATATATAAAAGGATGTTTATGGAATGTTACCAATTAGTATATTAATCAGATACTAATATGACATTAACTTTTATTTTAACTTTTGATGATAATTAGATATTAATTGAGATATTGATAACTTTAAAATTAATTTTTTTTTTCCAAGAATGATAGTAATTAACTTTATAAGTAATCAATCGGAAGAATGAATTCATAATTTTCCAAATGAATAGAGATTCACCCTAACTTTTGTTCTTATATATCTAAATCAAACAAATAATGTTTTGGTACATCTCATCTCTAGCAACACTCGTTAGTGAGAATCTCTATTAAATATGGAAAGCGTGAGATTCGAGAGAATCTCAGTAATAACAGGCTATCAATAATATAAAATACGAAAATTAAATATGTTATGCTCCATACTATGCAACAAATTAACAATAAAATCCACAGCATGTGCACGAGTTAGGGGCTCAATCCCCCTACTACGCATAAAACCTCGGTTGGATTCTTACTCAACAACCAGGTAAGTGTGCCTCCATACACACAAATTGCCCTCCTCAGCAAAAACCACATTTATTAATTCTATCATAGAAGATGACATACACAAACATATAAATATTGACATAGTGTTTGAAGGATAGAGTTACTACCTGAAATAGTCCGTTCCAGCCTAATCCTCTAACTGTCTTGATCTGTCTCGGCCACAACTGTCCGGTCCTAAAATTTCAAGTTTACAAGAATTAGGTTAATACCTATTCATGTACTTCTCTAAACTCTTTTAAACTCTTTTTGCTGGTTATCATTGCTCAAAACTGTAAGATGACCAAAATACCCTTGGGGACTCGGTCTAAACCCTTTTGTATCCGGTCCAACTATATTTTTTCAAAAGTTATGACCCGGGCTATTCCTACATAATTTCTCCCAAGAAATCTATTTTTGACCTCAGAATTACATAATTCACTGTCAAAAGATGAAAATGCCCTTGGCAGCCACTAACTTAGGGTGTTAGGGGTAATTTTGCCATTTCACATTTCAAGGCTTTTCACACTTCATGATCAACATGAACCCTACACAATTTTCTATTCTAAACACAATGGAATCATCAAAACCACCAAAATCTAGTCCAAACACCTCTAAAACAAGTCTGGACGAAAATCACAATAAATTGGGGAAAATAGAATTTCTTGATTCATTCCATTAACCACCTTCTTTTCACCTCTAATTACTTGTTTAATCACTTAGTTACACTTCCCACATGATTAATTCAAATTTGGGCAGCACCTCCCCATAGGATTTGTGTAACCCCGTACCTTGGAAACCGTTAATATGGTTCGAAAACGTGTTATGAGTTAAATGGGAGACCAACGGATAGCTCAAAACTCAATAAAAATCCTGACTTTAATACAGGGTTTGGTCCAGTGATAAAACAGGTTTTCAAAAACTTTTCAAAACTTGTTTAATATGATTTCACTTCCACTTTTCGAATCTATTTGGCCTATTCAGTTCCGTTCCATTCATAAATATCAGAGTACTCAACAAAATTTTCTAACGACTCTCGGGTTATATTTAATATCTAATAGGGTCTATAGGAGTTTCCCATATCGGGGATTACATACAACTCCACAGTTCACATCATATACAATATATACATTTTTCCCAAAAATTGATAACCAACACAAGAAGCTAAATCTCCTAACCGGGAGCACTAGCCGCCCTTGGTTACCTGGTTCTTCTTTGATTCGCTAGCCCTGGCTGTAGATTAGTGTAATACCCCGAAATTTAGGATTTGAGGCTTGGGAATAAGCCTAAATTAAGTAGACTGCTAAGCCCCAATTTAGCAGGAGCCCAAATTTATCCCCTAATGATTCTAATATCTTTGAGGTATTAAGAAAGTAAAATGATGAATTTTGGAGAAAGTAATTATGTTTTTGGTGAAATCGCTTATGAGGTAGTAAGCTTGTCATGTTCATTTGAATGATCAAATGATAATAAAAAATTATGAGATTTTACAGGATGAAAGTAGACATCCTAAGCTTTAATTTGATAGGTCATATGAATCAATTAGAGCTATACACAAAAAGATATGAATTTTTGAAGTCAGCACAGAAAAACTGTGAAGTTTCTGAAACAACATGCAAAGATTGAAATTCTGGGAATTTCGTGATTCCATTCAACAAAAGTCTATATTTTTCATTGAAACTACACTCAATAAGGGTTCTATAGGCTTTGGAATCACTCTAATTCGATTTTTTTAGAATTAGTTATGATTTTTCAAAGTTTGGGCAGAAATCTGCCAGAATTGTGTAAAATCCGAAATTTTTGGAAAATTAGTAAATGAATAGAATATAATATATAATATGATATAAGCATATTCCTTCTTCTTCCTTCAGCTTAAACTGACGCAAATAGCAGCTGAACATAGAGAGAGTTTAGAGAGAGAAGGAGACGAGAAAACTCATGAGATAGGTCGATTTCTTCGGTGAATTCGTACCTAACGTGTATAATCCTTCTCCTAAGCTTCTCTTTTATGTTGTTTGAGGTATTTGAAGCAAGATTCATGGTGTTTTGAAGTTAGGGTTTTCAGCCACAAGAAGGAAGAGCTAGTGGGAGCATGAGGTAACTTTCAAACTCTTGCATATTGACTATTCTGGCTGCTAGAGACAATTTAATCGGTGAAATTTCGCCGGATTGTCTTTGTGTGTAAAAATGGAAAATTGGTTGTGGTGGCTGTTATGCTGCCAAAATTGATACTAAATGGTATTTGTAACCTAATAGAATAGTTAATAAAGTGGTTAGGAGTAGAAAGGAACGTGTTTACGGAGCCGAAATCGAAAAACCCCGATTTTCCCCTTAAAACCTATATATTTCGGCCAGCATTGTAAATGGGTCTTACAGTTGGATTTTCAATGATTTGATGATTCCATTGGATTCAGTGGGCGAAAATAGATGGGGTTACAGTTGGGCACTTTTTCAGAAAAGGCCGAGAAAGCATAATTACGGAAACATCCCTAAAACCCTAAAAGTAGGGCTGCCAAGGGCAATTTCGTAATTTGACATTGAATTTGATAATTACGATTCTGGAAATGGATTTCTTGGGTGAAAATATGTAAGAATAGCCTATGTCAAAATTTCGGGAAAAGTCTAGCCGGACCGGGTACAGCGGGGCCGGGTCGAGTCCCCGGGGGTATTTTAGTAATTTTTCAAGATAGACTCATATAACCCCCAAAAACACTATGGAAGTGTCTAAATAGTACATTTGACATTGTAGGATCGAATATGGAGCCCTGAGCTGTTGGCACGTATTACGAGGCACACATTTCGAGGCAAAAATGGGTTAAGGCAGGGGACTTACCTTACTTGCATGTGTTTAATATATTTGCTTGTGTAATGATGTATGTGATTGCTTTACTTGATTGTGTAGAGCATATTTGAATAAATGAAGCTCTGTTTCTGTTTTCTCTGTGGCCATAGTCTTGTTGTATGAAACATTGAGCATGCAGAAATGTCATTATGGGATATACATCTAGATAAAGCTAACATGTCATACACATAGCATCAATCATGCATGCATTATGGTATCTGTTTCCTACTGAGATTCTCTCGAATCTCACCCTCCCCTACCAACAATTTAGACAGGAGATGACAGAAGATATGCAAACAACAATGCAGAGTACCGTACGAAGGGATTACAATAGTGGAACGAAGATGAGAAGAAGTCTCTGTTTCACTGGGATGAGTTTAGACACCCTAGTAGCCTTGTGCGACTACCTTAATCGTAAGTATCATGTACAAACCCCTATGGGGAATTTATGTAATCATACACATATCAGTATAGTTATGCTATTCCTGTGTTGCCCACAAAACTGCATATCGTTTTCCACTAATACTTTGGTAAATGTGAAATTAAAATAAGGGCGTGACAATTAATCATTGGAAAGAGTGAGATTCATATGAATCTCAGTAGTAACAGTTTCACTCATTTGATATATAATTAACAGAGCATGTAAGTAATTATCACAAAGCAGCATTCATAATAGTATCCACAGCAGCATGGCATTCACGACAGCTATCAAACATGTATACACATTCATGACATTCACAACATTCGTCACATTCACAACAAATTTTGTAGCTGTATACGACAGCTTTCACATCCATATATGATAGCTTTCATAGCTATATACGACAACTCTCACAGTTGTATTCACATTCATCACCATTCAATGATAAGCACATACATACAAGCATTATACATGATATAAGAGAAGGTGTCACTACCTTCTTCTTTTTGTTCGAGCTAAGGCACCAGTTTCTTACGCTCAGGGCAGATGCCAAATCCTATAAATCATAATAAAGGACAATGAGTTATTGCTTATTCCAATTATTTAACAACTCTAAGACACTTAAGGTTGGTTATCATTTGAGACCTTTAGGTAGCTTCTAGAAGCTCAAACAAAAGCCTAAAGGGTTGGGGAGAACTAGACTAGAAACCATATTTTGAAAGTTCAAAATGCAGAATTTTGGGTGTTGGCCAAAGCCAAGTCATTCTCTGGCCTTGGCCAAGAGATAGTCAGAAACTTTTGGGTTGTGGCCAAGAACTGGTCAGATACTTTTTGGCAGCGGCCAAAAGCTGGTATGTTTCTTGACTAACTTCCAATGACCATAACTTTTAGCATACAAACTCAAGTAACTCTTACTTTATATCATTGTAAAGCTTGCAATGTCTACTATAATAATAGAAAGTTTCACAAACCTTAGACACCATTTACTCATTCAAAACACCTTGCAAAGTAGCTCCCGTGCACAGAATTTTCATTGCCAAAATTTCCAATTTTTCAACCTAAGTTTCCAATGGTTTAAAATTCACAACCAAGACTACTCCCATACAGTTTTTTTACATAGAATCCAATGGAAACATCAAAACAACAAAATTTACATTCTTTTTACAAGGTCTGTTTTGGGGCAATGATTCAACACAAAACTCAAAACTTCCAAACTTCACATTCAAGTTTCAAATCAATTCTATTATCCAAAACACAACATAAGACACCATTACAAGCATCAAAACATTACAAACCCTCTAAACTCCAATATACACGAAAGTTAGGGTAATTTCCACAAGCCAAAATACTCAACCAATGATTACAATATACATGTCATAAGGTTGCTTTTGCTCACCTCTACCTCTTTCTCTAGCTTGTTCTTTGATTCTCCAACCACTAGGTTTCCTTGAGAACTCAAAACACCTCCTCTTGAAAATCTAAAACCATAGGAATGAAGCTCTCATCAAGATGCACAAGATTAGAGAAGAGGTTTTTAGCACTAGAGGTAATCCATATGGTCAAGATGCAAGAAATGGAGCTTACTTATCTTGATTCTTCTTTCTCTTTCCTCCTCCTTCTTGGATGATAATGAGAGCTTGAGAGAGAGAGAGATGATGATGATGAGGATTAGATTTTCAACTCCCTCCATGCCCTTGTAGCCGACTTTAAAAGGAGAGAGGGAAGAGAAAGTGAGTTGAAATGTTGATTTCTATCCAATGTTGCCGTGTGTCATGATCTTGTAACTCCACTCAAAGGCATGTAACCATAGGATTATTCTATCTAATTCCATTAGCCATTTAGTTACACCTCTTACTCTTTTAGTTAATAGTCAATTGCTTCTTCAATTGCTGACTAATAGGCCGATAAATATCTTTCTTCCTGTTTTGCCCCTGACTATGGCAATTCCTTTTGGATTACCACTTAACACATTATTTCACTCCTTTTCCTCATCCATGCACCCTCCCGTTCTCTTTTAATTCAATTTAAGCTCTATCACTATAATTGAGCTTAAATACTGGGTTTAGGCACTGTCAACTGCTAATTCGGTCATAATTCACATTGTATTTTCTGAAAGTGTTTGTCTAACATTAATTACATTCACTTTTGGAGTCATGAGCCCTTATACATATGTTGGGGCATTATAGTTTGAGCTTTCCAAATTTCAAAAACAACCAAAACAATCCAACAAACTAACCACAACATCAACAACAACTATAACCATCAAGATAAGACAAACTGTCAAGCTTACCTTGATTTCCTCTTCTTTCTCTCTCTAAACCATCCCCTCTCTCCTCCTTTTTGCTCTTGATTTTGCTTGCTACACATGATTTCCATGAAGAACAAGAGCTTAGAAGTGGTTCTACACAAGTTAGAAGGCAAGAACACATGAAATCACCAACACTTACCTTTGATTTTGCCTTCATGAGCTCTCTTTTCTCTGTGTTCAAGCTCTCTTCTCTCTCCTTTTTCCTTAGGAAATGAGATGAAGAAAGAGATGATGGTGATTTAAGAAATATCTCGTACTACTTTTAAGATATAATATTCTATTAAGGTTTATGACATGTGGTTTTCTTTGCTTGGCTTATCCTTAACCAATTGGATTTATTCCTTCATCCTTTTAGGACCAATAATGACGCAACTTCATGGTCCTAAATGAACCAATTTGGTTCCTTTAATTAATACATCCATTTGCACAATCATCATATTTTATGACAATTCCAACATGTGCTCTTATTTTACGAAATTCTCATTTAATTCCTTGACTCAAGATAATGACACTTGGCACAATTTATATCCAAGTAAATATTTTCCTTCTCCTTTAATATTTTGGTAGCAAATATCTACCAATAAAGGAAAAATATGAGCTTTTAATTTATTCCATAATTTACATAATTGCCATTACATTTTTTCCCCAAATTCGCAATAGTTGACGATTCTGGCAGATTTTCTGACCAAACTTTGAAAAATCATAACTTTATTTGTAGACATCGAATTGGAGTGGTTCCAAAGGCTATGAAACTCTTATTGAGTCTAGTTTCAAGAAAAAAAAAAATAGAATTTAGCCAACTGAAAGCTAAAAATTCCCAATTTCAATCTTTGGACGTTGTTCTAGAAAATAGCCAGTTTCACTGGGTGAATTTCAAAAATTGATAACTCTTTGTATACAGCTTCAAATGATCTATATGACCTATCAAATTAAAGCTTAGAGTGTTTACTTTCATTCTGAAAAATTTCACATTTTTTAAATATCATTTGCTTATTTAAAAATACACTATAAGAAGACTGTCACGCTGGAAAAAATACATTGACAGCAAATTCTAAGTCATAGGACTCTTGCTAAACTGGGGCTTAGCAGTCCACTTGATTCAGTCTTATTTTTAAGATTCTAATCCCAAAATTTGGGATATTGCATAATACATGTCATTATATTTGTATCAATATCTTGTCATATATATTTAATTAGAAGCATTTTGGCCAAGCATTTGGTTCGTGAGTCTCTTGATGATTATAACTTAAATGTGCAAATATGGTATGCGTAAATAAATGTCCAAGTTTAAATCTTTTGATTGTAAAATAACAGGTCTAAATAAATTATTATAAATGAGATAATGAAGAATTACTTAGCATCATATTAACTAAAATATTGTTTATGTAAACATCCATCTTTATTAATATTATTTTGACTTCAAAAAAATAAAATAGGGTTTATCAAATGTCAATAATGTGACATTTATATTTTATATTTTTATATTAGTATTATAATAGTTAGATATCTCCTTTGGTCTACATACTCATCAGATCAAGATTTTGCAGCTTTTAACAACTGAATGTTAGAACTTTATACGATTATTAGCAAATTTATTTATAAAAATTTGTAGTAAAAGGAAGAATGATAATGAAAAACTTTGTAAAAGGATTAATGTAAAATAAGGATATCTAAATGGGAAATGGGATAAGAAATAATTAGGATTTCATCTAGATATTTAGGGTTATTTTATTAAGATTATTTGAATAAGGATATTTTGAATATCCATTAGATTTATTAGGATTTTAGTAGATTTTCTTATCATTATCTTTCTTAATATTATTTTAGATTTATTTGTTTTCGATAAAAATAAAATATCCATATTAGCTAGATATTCCTATTATTATCCTTTACATTTAAGTTAAATTTTGATTTACATTTTGAATTTAAATTATTATTATGTTATTATTTCGTAAACTCTATAAATAGAGCCAATGCTTTTAAGTTGTATTCAGTTTTGATTGACTAATTGAATAAAGAGTTCCTTTCCTTCATCTCTTCCCTCTCTTTCCCTTACCCTAATCCATTTCACATCAATTTATAGTCATAGGTGTAATCTCTAACCAATGGCGTTGAACAATAGTGCTCCCTTCACCAACAAGGGTCTTATGCTTAGCTTCGGTGCGATGCTCATTGATTATGTTCCCACCATCTCTGGCATCTCCTTGGCTGAGGCTCCCAGATTCTAAAAGCCCTTGATGGTGCTTCTGCTAATGTCGCCATTGCCTTGTCCAGGCTCGGTGGTCAAGCAGCCTTTGTCGGCAAGCTCGGTGATGATTGAAATATCACTATTAAAGAAATCACGATATATGATAGTTATTATCGGTAATAAATCACGGTTCAGAACCATAATATATGTGGGTGCTATATATGTTTGACGCAGATACATTACGATTCCAAACCGTTATTTATTCTAGACCTATTATTACGGTTCTAATATAACACCCGCTATGGATTGAGTCTCGGTGATGCCATGATATACACATTGCTGTGATAATAATTAACAGGCACACTTGAACAACTGTCATAATATATAGTAATGCTTGCATGATACATAACGGTCTCATATTGACAACCATTAATTATTCAGTAACATATATAAAGGTTCTTATATAAGAATTGTTACTTTTAATAAACATAAATAATGGTGTCATGGAGACAACCGTTATGTATTTAGTACATTAACAATGGCTTCTAAATATGAAACATGAATTTTTCTAATAAATGACGGCTATTATATAATAACTGTGATATATGAATGTGAGACTCTTCAGGTGATAATTTCTGAGTTAGTTGGACTTGTCTATATATAATAGAATAATACCTCCAACATCAAGTGGCTATGCGATTCGCGATGGATCAAGACATTCCAAACTTTGTGGGGAGAATCAATGGTAATTGTTGATATATATATATATATGATAATGTACTGGTGACCAATAAATTGTGTCTCCACACAGGAATTAACCCCTTGAAAGCTAAAGATGTACGAATATCCGTAGTAGAAAGGATGCATGGGGTATGCAAACCCTTAAGCAAAGCAAGGAGTATGAATTTGTTTTTACCCAGTCATTGCATTCCTGGCTTAATTGCTGAAGAGACATAAGGTATAGGTGATGAACACTTACATTATGAGATATGCAAGTTAGGAGTGCAATTGATTCTAGCCACAAAGCTTATAAAATCTTGATCCGTCCTGAATTGTATGGCTACTAGTAACGGCACGGCCCCCCACCCATGGGGCTATAAAGCGATGCCAGAGTATGAATTTGTTTTCACCTATTCTTTGTTTTCCTGGCTTAATTCTTGAAGAGACATAAGGTATAGGTGATGAACACTTACAATATGAGATATACAAGTTAGAAGTGCAATTGATTCTAGCTACAAAGCTTAGAAAATCTTGATCCGTCCTGAATTGCATGGCTACTCTGTAACGGCACGGCCCCTCACCCATGGGGCTACAGAGCAATGCCAAACCAACCTCACTTCGCCTCCCAGAGGTCTTTTGGATGGCTAGGAATTATGCCCCTTCCACCTCTCAAAGGCTTAGGGATTTTCTCCCCTCAAGGGATTTCGCCTCCTTAAAGATCGAAGGCAAGACTTGAGGGATAAGTACAAGCCTTATGTGACCCTTGTAGCCACTTGCACCATGTCTTTTTATGTAACTGCATGGCCCCCCACCCAAGGGGCTATGGAGTGGTGCCAGACTAACCTCACCCCGCCTCCCCGAGGTCATTTGGATGGCTACGAATTGTCCCCCTTCCGCCTATCAAAGTCTTAGGGATTTTCTCCCCTCAAGGGATTTTGCCTCCCCAAGGACTCAAAGCCATTACCTGAGGGTCAAGTACACGCCTTAAGAGCTCCTTAGTAGGCACTTGCACCATGGTTTTCCATCAGGAAAAGAACTTTCGATCAATGTAATAGTACGTTTTCCAAAAAAAACATAACTTCACAAAAGCACTTTAACATTACCATGGATATTTTATCATGTTACCACTTAACAAAAGCAGCCCAATCGGCCAGGTTAAAGACTGCAAGTAACAGAAGAGAAACCTTTAAAGTGAATGCAGGAAGGATAATGAAAAATAGATGAGAGAAATCATAATTAGTATACCTAGTTAGGGATCACGAACAAAATTGAGAGTTGAAGCAAGCAAAAGCAACTCATGTGGTAGTCACTAAGATAAGGGTCAAGTGTATTCACAGCGTGGTTGTCGCTGAAAAGTTAGATAATTGATTTTTATGGTGGCATGAGACTGAAAATGACTCCCAAAGGCTAGAAAAGACAACACGAGTCTTAGGGCTACAATGTAGGTGGGTTTCATTTGAATAGACTAGTGTCAAGTGTATTATGTTTCAAATGTTTAAATATAAGAGGAATGATAGGGTTTTTTGTATTATCATACCTAAGACTTTACATCAAGGTTCATCTTTAAGAACTGTTATTTATTTGTTTACATTTAACATGGTTCTTTGTTAATAACCGTTATGTACTTTACTTTTTTTTACATGGTATTCTAATAAGTGATGGGTTTTACTTAATAACTAATTTGTATTACACTCTTTTTTAAAATTTTGGTGGTTGGTTATGCAACCATCATTTTGCAAAAAAATAAAAATAAAAACAAAAACAAAAGGACAAAGTATATAAAAAACTAAAAATAACAAGTTATGGAGATGTTTTAAGAATGTGATGCATCATTAGATTCTTTCTTTTCTAGTAACTTGTCTACCTTCTTGTTCAAAGAGCGAATGAAAGTGGTAAGTTCGTTCAAGCACTAGTCCATGCATCCTTGCTCTTATAGGTAAACTTGGACCATATGATGGAGCTCGTAGGTCACATAGATGAACTCTCCAATACTTGTTGGTAGAGGGAGTTCATCTTTCAATTTGTCCCAATGATAAAGCAAAAGTTCTCTTGCATTTGTCCATGAGTCTGGTAAAGAAGAACAAAAGCTTGTAGTTGGCTATGAGAAGTTGAAATGGAAGGGAGAAGTAGAGTTTAGTTTTCAAACGTTTATGTAGAAAGGGTTTCGTGGATTATCAAGTCATTGTATCCTTTAGATTTATAGATCATTATATTTTATAAATGGCAAGGGTTGGTTTTTTATAACCATTACAAATTTGAGGTGGCAATCTAATAAGTGACAAGTTTTTCTTAGTAACCGTTATGTATTTATCAACTACCATATTATGGGCAAAAAAATTAAAATAGGTAAATTTAATTACAGACTTATGAAATAGTACTTTAAATAAGACTAGTTGAGAAAGGCATATCATTTGTAAGCGTTACTGACATTTGTTCTTTTTCCTGTGCCATGAGTTACATGACAGTTGTCAAAATTTTTGAATTCATGACGGTCATTAAGAATGAAGAGTATAAGAATCATTATTTTTTATTTATGACAGTTTTTTTATAAGAACGGTTGGATATGTTCTTTTTTTTACAAAATATTTAAAAAATGATAAAATGAAAAAAAACAAGAACAGTGGTGAATAGACTGATAAACTAATGAGATCACCTGGCTACCTATTAATAGAGGAGTATACATTATCATTGTTAGGATCATGGCCAATCCTATACTCATCAAGTATGAGATTGGCCTTCCTGTTCATACTGAAGAGGTATCCAAAAAGCATCCTAATGACATGGACAATTTGTTGTGTCAACACCTGTTTCCATTTCGATATGTGCAGAGTGATAAAGACCAATTCTACATGTATACAGAAAAAGTACAAATATATTGATAAAAGTATTTGTTTACATATAGGAATCAATAGTGCAGAATTCGATAATATTTACAATTTTAACCAAAATATTCAAATATAACTACATATAACCACTCATCCTTGCCCTGGGTGTAATGCCCCAAAATATGTAATAAATGTGGATGAACTCTTCCGAGGAATGAAGTGTGAATTATGACCCGAAGTGCAGTAGTCAGTGCCCAAACCCAATATTTAAACCCAAATTATGGTTTCAAAGTTTAAATTGAATTAAAATAAGGGGGAGGGTGCATGACATGAGAGATGGAATCAAAAGATGTGTTAAGTGGTAATCTAGTAAAAATTGCCATAGATAGGGGTAGAACAGGAAGAAAGAAATTTATCGGCCAATTAGTTAGCTACCGAAGAGGAAATTCAGCATAAACTAAAAGAGTAAGTGGTGTGACTAAATAGCTAATGGAATTGGTTAGAGTAACTGATTAGTTACTTGCTTTTGGGAGAATGCACAAGATCATGACACTTGACATCACATGACGCATTGGATAAAGTCAAAGTTTCAACTCCTCTCCTCTTTCCTCTCTCTTCAAAGTCGGCCAAGAGGCCATTAGGGAGCCAAAAATATGATCGCATAATCTCTCTCTCTCTGGTCGTTCATGGTGGTTGGAGGAAAGAGAAAGAAGAAATCAAGGTAGGTGAGCCATTTTGACCTTGAAGATGACTCCTAATGCTCAAAACCTCTTATTTAATCTTGATCATCTTGATGAAAGCTTCATTCCTATGGTTTTAGATTTTTAAGAGGAGGTGTTTTGTGAAACCAAGAAAAGCTAGTGGTTGGAGAACCAAAGAATAAGTTAGTGAAAGAGATAGAGGTGAGCAAAAGCAACCTTTTGACATTTATATTGTGGTCATTGGTTGAGTATTTGAACTTCTAGATTTTTGCCCTATTTTTGTGTATATAGGGTTTTAGTGAGTTCTTGGTGTTTTGTTGATGGTCATGGTGTCATGTGATGTCTATTGGATATTTGAAATTGATTTGAGTAATGAATGGAAAGTTTGGACACTTTGGATGTTGTGTTGAAATGTTGCCTAAAATAGAACTTATGAAAGGAATATGAATTTGGTTGTTTTGATGTTTCCATTGGATTCTATGTGAAAAATTGTGTGGGGAGTAGCCTCGGTTGTAAATTTTGACAATTGGAAACATATGTTGAAAAATTGGAAGTTTCGTCAATGAAAACTTTGTGCAAGGCAGTCAGTTTGCATGGAAGTTTTGAATGAGTAAATTGTGTCTAAAATTTTTTAAAATTTCTAGTCTAATATTAGACATGTCAAGCTTTAAATTGATATATAATGATTGTCATTTGATGTGTGTGCTGGAAGTTATGTATTTCTAAAGTTTGAGGTTGAAACTAGAAATTATTTTGGAGCAGTATGGAAATTTATTGAAGTCTATATTTTTGTAGTTGTAGATGGTAGTGATTCATATTTTTCTTATTTAGAGGACTTAAAAATCTCTAAGTAGGACTTGTAATCACTTCATTTTGATTTTTGTAGAATTAGTTATGATTTTTTGAAGTTCAGCCAAGAAACAAGAATTTTCTTGGTTGCGGCTAAAAGGTTCTTGGCCACGGCCAAATGTTTCTGGCTTGTTTTTGGTAGCGGCCAAAAGTTTGTGGCCGCAGCCAAAATGAAATGTTTCTGGCTATATTTTGCCTGCAGCCAACCCCCAATTTGAGCACTTTACATTTTTGAATGGTGGTAATAGGTTTAGCTCTTCCCAAACCTTTTAGGCTTTTGTTTGAGTTTCTCATAGCTACCTAAATGTCTTAAATGATAACCAACCCTAGGTGTTTTGGAGTTAATACTTGAAATGGGAATTAACTCATCATCCTTGGTTATGATTTATAGGATTTGACATCTGCCCTGAGCGTATAAAACCATTTCTGAATAGGAACGAAAAGAACAAGGTAGTGACTCTTTCTCCTATATCATGTGTAATGCTTTGTATGCTTGTGCTTATAATTGAATTATGATGCACGCAAATTGCTCCCATGTATGTTGATATGTATACAGCAGTGAGTGCTATCGTTATTGCACCACAGCTATGAGAGCTGTCGTTATTGTGCATACAATCATTATTGCACCATAGCCGTGAGTACTGTCGTAATTGTGCATACAGCGAAAGCTGTTGTGATCGTGAATACAGTGAAAACTGTCGTTATTGTGAATACAATGAAAGCTGTTGTGATTGTTACTGTTGATGCTGCTTTCTGATAATTACTTACATGCTTTGTTTATCATGCATCATATACGTGAAATGTTACCACTGAGATTCATATGAATCTCACTCTTTTCAATGACTAACCTTCAGCTAGGGCAAGCAGATTGAAGGAGAAGTAGGTGAACAAAGGCGACTAGTGCTCTCAGCTGGGAGATTTAGTTTTGTTAGGTAGTTATCATAATATTAGGATGAATGTAAATAGTGTGATTGTTGTAAGTTAAGTTTAATGTAGTAGAGGTGGTTACATCCACCATAGAATTGTGTGCCATTTTGTAATTCTCAATATGGGAACTAAAATGGGCGCATATGCCCTATAGACCTTTTAGTGAATGAATGAAACTCGAGAGCCATCAGGAATTTTGTTATATACTCTGATATTTATGAATGGAACCGAGTTGAATAGGCTAAATAGATTCAAAAAGTGTATGTGAGATCGTATGAAACAGGTTTTGAAAAGTTTTTGAAAACCCACTTTATCACAGGACCGTACCCTATCTTGAAGTTGAGACCTTTAATAAGCTTTGAATTTACCGTTGGTCTCCAATTTAACTTAATGACACATTTTCAAACCTTATTATCGGCAATCAAGGTAGGGGGTTACTCTGGGTTCCGTGTTTGTCAATTCCCCATGTCTGTACCCTTGCCTTTAGATCTGCTAGTTTCCACTGGCACATTTTTGTTTATAAAAAGGGGTGAGATTCTAAGGAATCCCAGTGTAACAGATAATCATTCATAGATGATGCAATAAATAAATATGCAAAATATCATATACAACAATATTATATTGACACAAAACATAGTTTAGTCAGAAATGTGTTCAGAGCCAACCACAGTTGCAACCCCTACACATTCCGTAGCTTAGTCCTCGATTGGGTATATCAGCGTAACCATAGGCACTTCCCGTAGGCACTATTTATTAGTATGCACTATGTATAACACATAGTATAGAAGATGACATATACAAAGCATATAAACATTGACATAGTGTATGAAGGATAAAATTACTACCTTAACCCTTTTCCGCCTCAAAACATTGTCTCATAAATCGTGCCAACGTCTAGGCTCTCAATTTGGTCCTAAAATATCAAATGAACATGAATTATGTTAAAACCCAATCATGTACCAGTTTAGGAACTTCCATAGTGTTTATAGTGGTTATATAAGCCTATTGTGAAAATTTACCTTAATACCTCCAGGGACCTAGCTTGGCCTGGCCGGACCGTACATTTTCTGAAATTTTTACTTGGGTTATTCTAACATATTTTTGTCAAAGGAATCCATTTTTGGACTCAGAATCACCAAATTCACTGCCAAAAGACAAGAATACCCTTGGCAGCCCCTATTTCTGGGTTTCAGGGGTGTTTTCATAATTATGTTTTTTCGAGCTTTTTTGAAAAAGTGATCAACTGTAACCCCACCTAATTTTTTCACCTGAAATCAATGGAATAATCAAATCACCAATAATCCAAATCTACGCCCTCCAATTGGTCCTGGCCGAAATCCTAGGGTTCTCCAGGAAAAATTGGGGTTTTTCGATTTTGACTCTGCAGACTTACTCCTTTCTATTCCTAACCACTTTATTAATATTTAATTATGTTAAAACCACCCTTTAGACTCAATTTGGGCAGCATAACATTTAGGGCACACCATATTCCAAAGTTTACAATCGAAGAAAATACAACAAAAATCTACCGATTAAATTACTCACATCAGTCAGTACAATCAATATTTGGAGTTTCGGAAGTTACCTTAAGCTCCTTGATTTTCCTTTAGGTGGCTGAAACCCTAGTCATTTTAACTTCAAATTTTTCTTCAAATAACCTTAAATAACATAGAAGAAAAACTTAGGAGAAGGGTTATACACGTTAGGAGCTAAATCGTCAGAGGAATGGACTTACCTTGTGAGTTTCGTTCTCCTTCTCTCTCTAGAATTCTCTCAACTCTCTCTTTCTTATTGCAGCCTTGCATGATAGTTTTGGGCTGATGGAGGAGGTGGATGATGATTTAATATGATATCCCATATTTAATTAATTAATTTATTTATTAACCAAAATTTCAAAAAAAAAATGGACTTTTTGTGTACAAAATTCCTATCTTTCTCCAATTATGTCATATGCTCAAATAGCATGTAACTAACATTTCCCTCCTCTTGTTACATGTAAGAGACATCTAGGAGTCCTTCCCTTTGGTCTCAATTTACTTCAAAACATATTCAAGTTATGTGTACACTCTAAGTCACAATTTTGGTCAAATTTGTACCTTTGCTTAAATTTTCCATAAATTCATATTTATTTGACCAAAATACTCCAAATATATTTTCCCCTTTATTTCAAGTAATTAATTGAAATTAACTTCAATTAATTGGAAGATAATTAATTTGGCACTTGTTTGGCAAAATTACAAGTTTGCCATTATATTTTTCTTCATTTTTGGATTTCTGGCAGATTTCCTGCCTAAACTTTGAAAAATCATAACTAAATTTGTAGACATCATATCAAAGTGATTCTAAAGGCTATAGAACTATTATTGAGTCTAGTTTCAAGGAAAAATATAGCCCTTTAGCAATTGGAAGCAAAAAATTCCCTGAATTAATTTCTTTGAATATTGTTCTAGAAAATCAACAGTTTTTCTAGGAAATATTGCAAAATTCATAACCCCTTGTATATAGTTTCAAATAATTCAAATGACCCATCAAATTAAATTTTAGCATGTCTACTTTCACCCTGTAAAATTTCACAATTTTTAAACATCATTTGGTCTTCCAAAATCTCATGAGAAACTCACTGCCTCACCGAAAATCTCGCTGACATCATAATCACATTCTCCATAATTCACCCTTCCATTTTATCAAATATTTTCACATATTTACAATGTATATTGGTGAGAAGAATTTGGGGCGTTACAGTTCTCCCCCATTTAAATAAATTTTGTCCCTAAAATTTGCTACACTTGTATAGCTATAACTTCCAAGTAACGCTTTCTTATATTCTGTTCTTTTTAATTATATCATTATATCAATACTTCAAATCCTGGAGGTCGTAGTACAACACTACAGTCACACTATAACAATACATCTCCATATTTTTAGTGTAATACAATTGCTACTAACTCAAGATTATATGTGGGATAAAATTATTTTTTTTCCTCATGAGGCTTATAGAGATGCATAAGCCAATACATGGTCATGCCGCATTAAAACACTTCCCAATCTTGCCTACTGGCATCAACAAGGATAACAAAGGTCCATAGTGGATATGAGATTTTCAATATCGGTGCAGACATTGATTTTTTGTCTCAGCTCAATTAAGCCCTTCTCCTAGTTATGATCCCACAGATAATGTTGATGTTTTAATACCATTCTGGAGAAATTCAATACACATCTTTTGTAATATCCAGCAAGACCCAAAAAATTGTGCTCTGCAAATACAGTCCCTAGCTTCTTCCAGTTTAATACTGCTCCCACCTTGCAAGGATCTACTAAGACTCCTTGTGAGACTATATGGCCCAAAAATCTTACTTTTGAAAGCCAAATCCCATGTTTACTTAAATTTTAGTACATTTAGTACAATTTTCAAATACTGTTCCAGCTTCCGATTGTATGGAAAAGAAAACCAAACCACACTTGATTCATGCCCCTCGACCTTTATCATACAGTTTAGACACTCATCGACCATGACAATTTTAACACCCGTGGGTGTAGACACAACCAGAACATTAGAAAGGTTACGTACTCTCAGGCCTAGCTATCTCACACAATTATATGCCAGAAATGAATGAATGAATAAATAGCACCTAAATCATGCATCAATTATATTGAATTGCCATTATAATAAATCGTACCTAAAGTCAGTTCAAGAGATTTCCTGGCCTCCTCCTGAGTAATCATATAAGCTCTGCCCTATACTCTTGGTTTAGGCTCAATAGTACTACTTCTATAGGCAATTATTAGTATAATGCCCCCACCTATTACAGATATAACAATTATTTGGCCAGTTTGGGTCCTGCTGTAATGGAGAGCCATTACATGCTCTGCTAGGATGGTGTGGCTTTTGGCAAAACCAACATGTTCTGCCTTGTTGGAATCGTTGATTCTGATAACCCCTAGCTTGATATGGTTTCTTATCACCACTCCTGGGTGGTTTACTTAGTTCTTTTCATTTTTGAGATGAACTACTACTTCCATAAGTACCCTTACTATTGTTTTTGGCCAACAAGCTCAACATGCATTTATCAAAGTAACGACATTCTTCCACTACTTTACTGAACTCGGTGAAATATTGTGAAACTAGTTTCTCTTTAAACTCTGGTCTCAGTCCCTCGATCAACATATCAGCACTTCATTCTTTGATATCATGAAGCTTGAGGTGTAATATCCTGAATTGTAATTAAGGGGCTAATAACTTCAAAAGTGATGTAATTATTAATGAATAAACACTTTTGAAGGATATGATATGCATTGTGATATGAATATGTTTGAAGATGGTTTAATGAATGTTGTGATAATCAGGGGTAAAATGGTAAATTTACTGACCAATTGGTCAGTTAACGAAGAGGAAATCATAAGTAACTTGAGATCAATGGCTAGGATTGAAAGAGCAAGAGGCGGAATCCTACGTGCGTGAGTATATGTAAATCCATGGTAGGGAGAATGAGATAGAGACACATGGCACTATATGGACCACGGGATCAAGTCAAAAAGTCAAAAGTTTTTCCTCTCTCCTCTCCTCTTTCAAGTCGGTTAGGAGCTTGGGAAAAAGGGAAAAATGTGTGATCAACTTCTTTATTATTATCTCCCATCTTCTCTCCTCCTTTTTCGTTGAAACTAAGCAAGGAAGAGAAAAACAAAGGTGAGTGTTTGACCTTGAAAATGACTTTGAATGTTCAAGTGTCCTTCATTAATCTTGATCATGGTAACAAGGGTTACATTCCTATGGTTTCAGATTTTTGAATAGTGGTGTTTGAGAACTTGAGAAAAATTGAAAGTTTAGAAACCAAGAAGCTAACTTTGGGAGAAGGAAGAGGTGAGTATTTGAGGCATTTTGGTATAATGTTTTGGTTATTGGTTAAGTTTTGAGAACTTTGGATTATTGGCCTGATTTTGGCCTAATTTTGGAATGAATGAATTAGCTAGTGTCTTGGGGTAGAATAGGTGTCAGATGGTGTCTTGATGCCAATGGATTTAGTTTGGAGTTAAGTTGGGAGATTTGATAATTTGGAGGATTGTGTTGTATTTTGATTGAAAAACAGAGTATGTGTTGATTGAATGGGAATTGGGTTGTTTTAAGGTTCCCTGTAACACCTCAAATCGAAACAACCAAATACTTAACTAGAATGTTTCAAATATCGCCAATAAGGATGTTCAACATCCAAACCATCAAAATACAAATCAGTTCAAATAAAGCCCATGTTACAATGTTAAATCAAATCCTCAAAACATTTCAACAAAACAAAAGACAATACAGAAGTCTTAGGGTTATGGCAATATAAATGACATAACATGAGCTCTAAGAGCACAAAAGAGCCTTCAAGGCTCACTCCATATGTGCCTTCCCTTGTTCCCTACTAGAACAATCACCTAAAAATGTTAATATATAGGGATGAGATTCCATGTCTCAGTAATTATTGAAAGTTTCTACCGTACACAAGAAAATCACATATGATGAAAAGAAGGAACTGGTTACATATATATTTATATATATTATGATCCTCATCCAAGACAAAAAACAAGTTTAATCATCATCATGTCAATCTGTATTTTCATCACAACATGTAATATATTATTATACAATATGAAATATGAAAGATGCAACCTCTCTTATATCACCGTCCATACTTATTCCGCTGACTGGAGCCATAGGCTAACACATAGTCCAATAGAAACCCATCTATTTGACTGGATTGTCTCAAGCTCACCAGTTCTTAAGATACACCCGGCCAAAGGTGTAAAGCTTAAGTCTGGACTATGGCTCCCCTCCTTAAAAGAATACAATTAAGGAGGTGTCACATGTCCCACAGCTCCAATGAAATCCCAGCCAAAGGAAAACATGGAAGAAGGGGCCCTGACAAGTACCATCCACTGTGCATCGAGTGATGGCATACCACGTGGTAAAAGATCTCAACATACAAATTCCTCCTCACTCCAACCCATCACAGATGCAACCGCTGTAATATCCCAAAAAGTGATTAAGGGCTAATGACTTCAAAAGTGGATGTAATTATTGTTGAATAAACACTTTTGAAGAATGTGTGATGGGAATTTGGATATTTTAATGATTCCAATGGATTCCTTGTGAAAATTTATGTGGGAATGATGTTTGGTATGAAAATGGAACCAATGGAAGCAAAGATGCAAAATCTAAAATTCTGTCCAGTGAAATTCTATTCTGGGCAGTCCGTTTGTGTGAACGGTTTTAATGACCAAATGGTATCTAAAAATTCTGAAATTTTCCAGTCTTATAGTTCACATCTCAAGCTTCAAAATGGAAATATAATTTGTTCCATTTCGTTTTGAGAACTAGGAGATATAACTGTCCAAAGTTTGGGATTGAAACTGAACTCTGTTTTGGGGCAGTGATGAGTTTTATGTAATTCTGGAATTTTGTGGTGATTTTTAGTAATGGCCAATATTTTTCCTATGAAGAGGACTTAAATATCTTTCATTTGGCTTTGGAATCACCTCATTTTGAGTTTTCTAGAATTAGTTATGATTTTTCAAAGTTTGGGCAGAAAATCTGCCAGAAAATCCGAAAATGGGAATTATGACATCATCTCAAAAAAAGATGACATCAGCATGGAATTAAATATGTTATCATCTTCCTCAGCTTATTTCTGTCGCACACAGAAGCTGAATGAGGAGTGAGAACGTTGAGGTTTGTAGAGAGAGAAAGGAGAAGAAAAATCACAAGGTAAGCCGATTTCTCCGACGATTTAGCTCCTAACGCGTATAACTCCGATCCTAAGCTACTCCTCTTTGTTCTTTAAGGTTTGGAAGCTCAAAATCTGTTGTTGAGCACTTAGGGTTTTCAGTAATATTTGGGAAAAGCTTGTGGGAGCTTGAGGTAACTTCCAAACTTTCGTATATTGCATATTCTGGCTGCTGTGGGCAATTTAATTGGTGAAATTTCGCCGGATTGCCATTGGTTTTAAATTTTGGAAATTGAGTTTCCTAAGGGTTATGCTGCCCAATTTTGGTTCAAATGGTAGTTATAACCTAATGTAATAGTGAATAAAGTGGTTAGGAGTAGAAAGGAACGCGTTTACGGAGCCGAAATCGTAAAACCCCAATTTTTCCTGGAGAACATGTATATTTTGGCCAAGGCTGTAAATGGGTCTTAGAGTTGGATTTTCAATGATTTGATGATTCCATTGGATTTAGTGGGCGAAAATAGGTGGGGTTACAGTTGGGCACTTTTTCAAAAAAGGCCGAGAAAGCATAATTACGGAAACACCCCTAAAACCCTAAAAGTAGGGCTGCCAAGGGCAATTTCATAATTTAACATTGAATTTGATAATTCCGAGTCCGGAAATGGATTCCTTGGGCGAAAATATATTAGGATAGCCCATGTCAAAATTTCAAGAAAAGTACAGCCGGACCGGGTACGGCGGGCCCGGGCCGGGTCCTCGGGGGTATTTTTGTAAATTTTCATTATAGACTCATATAACCCCAAGTAACACTATGGAAGTGTCTAAATGGTGCATTTGGAATTGTAGGATTCGATATTTTCCGCCCTCGGGAGCCAACTGCGCCGAAGGATGTCAGGAAAGGACAAGGTAGTGACTCTCTCTCTTATACTATGTGTAATGCTCTGTATGTGTGTGTTATCACTGTTCTGTGATGAATTTTTGATGCTGCTGCTGTTACAGCTGGTGATAGCTGTCGTTTACAGCGCAAGCTGTCGTTTACAGCGTAAGCTGTCGTTATTGTGATTACAGCGTAAGCTGTCGTGATTATGATTACAGCGAGAGCTGTCGTATTGTGTATACAGCCGTGAGTGCTGTCGTTTGTGGTGAAAACCATGTATCTCTGAATTGCTGCTGCTGTTGCTGTTTGTGATTTATATACATGCTTTGTGTTTATGCATTGTGTGAGTGATTTGTTACTACTGAGATTCTCTCGAATCTCATTCTTTCCTATGACTAACATTTCAGACAGGGCGTGTGGCTCAAAGGAGAGGCGGCCAACCCGGAGCAATTAGGACCCTTGGGGGTATATAGTTGACTTGGAAACGTTGGTTATCCATTTTGAACCCAGGATTACTGTATATTTTGAAATAGGAATATTATATTCAATTTTGGTTGTGTAATCCCCTAGTGGATACTTATAAACCCTCAGGTTATATATGTATAGAACCCGGGAGTTACCGGGGAGACGGTTATACACTCTGATATGATTGAATGTATATTAACTGCACAGGTAATTATATTCGAATATTGAAATTGAGACCAGGATGGGAAAAAGAGTTTTGAAAGTTTTTGTGAAAATTTTACTGTGAGACAGAAAGTTTAAAACAAGGTTAAAGCATCCAATGGTCTCTAATCCGATTTAAATATGTGTTATCGAATTATAATTACGTGTTTAAAGTCAGGGGGTTACAACCGCCATGACAGTAATAAATATAATATCATTAAAAGACAAGGTACAATAATTCATGCTCCCATTCATATCAAATATCATCACATATTCAAACATGCTAAAAAGGAAATAATAATCCAATAATACATTAATTATTGTTAAATTATTAATTATATGAATAAATTGAGTTATAGAGAAATTTACTTGTAACACTACTTATTTGAGAATTTATAATACAAACACATATACATATAATTCAGTCCATTTTTCTTTTATAAAAAAAATAGTCATTCACAATCATACACAATTCACAAGTATATGGAAGAATATTCAGAGTTACCTGATATTCCCTAGCTCCTAGGTAACACAAGAGTTACTTCAAAGCTCTCAATAAGAGTCTACAAAGTCACACATATAAATATCTATTAATATACTAATTAAAATCTATTCTATAGTTACTCTATTTCTACTCTAAACATAAATATTCCCTTCTAAAAATTTAATATATATATATATATATATATCAATTGCCATAGATTCATTTTAAATTTTATGTTCAATATTTCTTTATATAAAAATAATAAAAAATCATGAGATCTAAACATAAAGTCTGTGTATGCACGTACGCTGGTTAACAAAAATTTGTCTTTCAAGGGAAGGTATCTATATATATAGGTAGTCACGGTGACAAAGAAAAAGAAAACTATCAGGAGATAAAGACAAAATAAAAAATACAAAGGAGTGTGGAATGGGTCAATATAAAATATATATATATATACACACACACACATTTATACACACACTCACGCACAGCACATAAGGATGAAATCAGTTGTTTTTTTTAACGAAGGGAAGTAATGCATATTCAAGTCAAAGAATAAAGTGGGTGTGAAAACTATTTAGATATATATATATATATATATATATTCGACACATACTATTGCACAGACGCACAGTGAAGTAGAGAGGAGGAGTTGGGTAATGATTATTGAAATAAATGCACTTAGCCAAGAGAAGATGAAAAGCTTGTGGGTTCTGGTAGGGGGTAATACACAACACTATGGGAGGAGAGTTGAAAAGACAAGAAGATAAGACATGTTACAGTAAAAAGCAAATGGGAAAATGCAGACATGGGGGCCAACACACAAACAAGAGAAAACGTATGAATCAAAGAATAAGAATACCTCCAGACTCTGGACCGTGAGCGGCGCCTAGGGTATGGGGAATGAGAAAGAAAAAGAGGTTTTATAAGGATAGAGTTAGGGTTTGGTCTCATTAAAATAATAATTTTTTTTAAAAAAATAAAAATAGTATTATTCAAATTACTAGCAGCACCGCTTTTTTTTATAATAATTTTTTTGAGGATTTTTTTTGTTCCTTTTTTTTTCTGCCAATGGTAAGACAAATTTACTCACATATACTCATATTAAAATAATTATCTTAATGGGGTATTTTATTTGTATTTAGTTTTCTTTTGAATAATCATTTTTTTAGAACTTTATATATATATATATATATATATATTCTATATTCTTTGACTAACTAAAATTAATCTACAACTAACTTTAAGCCCTAAAAAAAATCAAGGATGTTACATTCCCAATAGGTTCCTTATGACATATTATATGGGAATGAGTTTTGGGTAGAAGTTTTGGAACCATTGGAAGCAAATTGGGCAAGTATGGAAAGCTATATCAGTCGTTGCGATTTGCCTTCTGATAAGCCTCACTCGAGTGAGGTAGGGTCTCAATCGAGTGCAGTATGATATTTCCAGTGAGGTTTTCAGGCGAGAGCCAAGAGTGCTCTTCCTTATCTACGGGTGGCATGCGTTATCACTCGAGTGTATGGGGTATCACTTGAGTGCATATACATGTAACACTATGGGCATGTGTCTCGGGTTAACACTCGCAGGAAAAATGTCAAGAGTGCGTGTGGGCGCTTGAGGTGTTGGGTAGTCACTCGAGTGCTAAGGCTAGTACTCGAGTGTACTTGTCGCTTTGGTATTTTAGTTGCTCTCGAGTTGTCACTTTTTGCACTTTACTCGATGGCACTCGGTGAATGTGTCCTCACTCGAGTGCCAAGGATATTGCTCAGGTGAACTGGCCACTCCAAGGTGTGTTGGTGCTCTCGGGTACACACTTTCTGCATCTTACTTGCTGGGACTCGAGTGCAAGCATTTCACCCAAGAGGGGGGTGAATTGGGTGATCCCAGAAATTTCGTTGCGTATAAGGAAATTGACGGAATATTACAAGTAGTTAAGAGCAAGGAGAAATATCACCGAAGTGTACACCGGGAGTTATACTGGTTTGGCCACAACCACTTTGACCTACGTCCAGTCCTCAAAACGTCTATAAGAGTTTCACTATATTCTCCAAGATTCAGTGGGTTCTTGGCACCTCAGTACACAGTAAGTTCCTTCACCTGGACACTCGCTCCCCCTTACACGTTGTAATCAAAACCCCAACTCAAGGTTCCACTACCTTAAGTTGTCTCAATAACAAATATTGAGTTTGTAATGAAAAACTCTCTCACAGAGCAAATATGTAATCACTGAAGTACAATGAATGAGTATAAGTAAACAAAGCACTAAGAATGTGTTGATCAGTGTAATCTCAGTTTGTGTCTTCTGTTTTCTTCTCTTTGAATGCTCCATATATATAGATGATTTGTATTGTCCGTTGGAAGCAATTCAAACTTGTCCGTTAGAGTCGTACAGCAACAGTTGACTATTCTTCGTATTTGAAAACTATCTGTTGGCGGTAGGTAGCGGTAGGTGAACGTTCAGACTTTTATTTGACTTCTCAAATCTATCATACTCTTTCATTGTTTCTCTGCAAATGTACTTAGAATATTAATACAATGAAGAGTTAATTATATAGATAACAAATCAATAGATGTTCGATGAAAAATATAATTTCTAGACTGTCTTACTCGAGTGGCTACTCGAGTTATCAAGTTTGTTACTAGAGTGGTCCATCGAGTAAACCTGTCAAAAATATGGCAGGAGCAAATCAACATTTTACTTCAGATATCACTCGGGTAAGACATGGAGTGATATATTACAAACCTTGAAAATACCTGATTACTCGAGTGGCTACTTGAGTGGCCATGTCTTTATCTTCACAAGTTACTCAGGTGATCATTGTGGTAAACTGCTTACTCGAGGGCCTACTCGAGTGGGCTTCATTTTTCTTCTCACCTTACCCGAGTGGTCCCTCGAGTGATTTTCAAATAACCCGGCAGATTATTCGATTATTCCCTCGAGTAATAGCATCAAATTCTTGGCCGAGGGTTTGCTTTCTGGTTACTTGAGTGACTACTCGAGTGGTACTTCAAATAACCCTGCAGATTACTCTGGTGGTCCCTAGAGTAATGCTATTTTCTCACTGGTTACTCGAGTGGCTACTCGAGTGATATGCTGCATTTCTTGGCCGAGAGTCACTGGAAGATTTTTAACCTGATTACTCGAGTGATGCCTGTGAAAATCTTGTTACTCGAGTGGCTAATCGAATAATGGTCTATATAACTTTACAGATTACTCGAGTGGTCCCTCAAGTAACTTTGTCCAAATTTTGGCAATGCTTAATTGGATGAAATTCTCTTTACTTACTCGAGGGGCTACTCGAGTAATGGCTTCTCTTACCCGAGTGGCTACTCGAGTAAGCCTTCACAAAATTTGTTGATTACTTCCAGTGTTTACTCCAAGTGATGCTTTGCCACTTTGTTCAAATCCATTTGTTTGTTATCAAATCCTTTCATATTATTGATCCAATCTTTGTTATCATTAAAACATATGGGATCTAACACAATTAGGGTCATCACTCGAGTGAGGCCTTCTTCACTCGAGTGACTCAACCAAAAATAAGTACTTTTGCTACCAAAAAGGGATCTTTAGGGTAGTTTTCCCTAACCCTTTAGGTATGTGTCTAGGCTTCTAATAGTCACCTAAAGAGTTCAAATGTTAACCAACTTTAAGTGTTATGGAATTAAGAACTTGGAATAAGCGATTAATCCGATGTTCTTCATTTTTTGTTGATAGGGTTTGACATTTGCCCTGGTCATGAATGAGCTATGCCAGAGCACGTCAGGAAAGAACAAGTTAGTGACTTTTTCTCTTGTACTGTGTATAGAACATTGTATGTATGTTGTCATGCATTGAGATGTTTTGTGACGCTTTGATCATAGTGATTACAGTATAAGCTGTCGCATTGAGCATAGTGATTAAAGCGTAAGCTGTCACATTGAGCATAGAGATTACAATGAAAGTTGTCGTATTGTGTGTACAGCCGTGAGTGCTGTCGTGTATGGTGTGAGCCATGCATCATTGTGTTACTGCTGAACATGATCTTGCATGCTATGTGTTTATATATTGTATGAGTAATTTGTTACTACTGGGATTCTCTTGAATCTCATTCTCTCCATTGACTAACCTCCAGACAGGGCAAGTGGCTCCAAGGAGAAACAAACAACCATGAGCAGCTACGTCCTTGTAGGGATATTGCTTTTGGGTTGTTGGTTATCCATTTGGATATGCGATTACTGTATATTATTTTTGGGGATGTAAATAGTATTTTGAAATGGTACTGTAATCCCCTATATGGGAAACTTTAAACCCTTAGTAAATGAATCCTGGGAGTTGTCGGGACTTTATTATACACTCTGATATATTTGAATGCGACTAACTATACAGGTAATTATATTCGATATTTGGAATTAAGACCACGGAAGGGATGAAATTTTGAAAGATTTTGTGAAAACCCTCCCGTGAGGAAGGGATTGTAAATGACTTTTGATGATTATTGGTCTCTATTTCATTTTAATTACGAATTTTGAATTATAATTACAGTTATTAAGGCAGAGGGTTACATGAGATACACCGAATATCGAGATAACCGAATGTACTGAGACAGATAGTCATCAAAACTCTCTCGGTCTCGTTGTTGGATGATTAAAAACTCTTTCTCCTTTTCTTGTCTGATGGAAGGGGGAAAATATTTCTTGTTGACCTTGACCTTGAGGTCTATCACACACCATCTCTATATTTCAAACTACATGAAAATAGAGAAAAGTTACATTTCATATACGAGTAAGGGCATTTTTGTCATTTCATAAAAGTCAGGGTATATAAATATGTCATATATAGCATACATAAACTATTTACAGTAGTCACAGAAAGTTAGAAATATCATACAACCTATAAACAACTATACATGACATATTAGTCCGTTTTACATTTCAAAATTCTAAGTTTATACAACTTCCCAAGGGGTCACCCATCCTAAATTAACCTGGGTTGATCATGATTAACTTTCTATATACCCTCACAAAACACTGACCACGGCTAGATCTTTTTCTATCCATCGGTACCACCTGGCTGCCTTTGTCTAAAAATACGTGCCAATCAGCTTCGATCACCAAAATATACTATATAGACCTCACATTACCTGACATATATAAACCTCCATACTAGGTCTCTAATGTGCCTAAAAAACGTCTAGAAGTTTGCGCTCGGGCCCCACTGAACAATATGAATCTTCTGCTGGTTCTAGTATGCTGAGTTCAGGAAGAAATACATGGAGGTGTAGACCCAGAAGTCATTAGGCAACATGACCTCTAGCTATATCTGAATCCAATACAACGACTTTACGCCTCACAGGAACGCTAGATACTAGCCTCTGGGTATATCATATTCCCATAGCACTTTGTGGTATCTGCCCCTAATATAGTACCCCAGCTCTAGGTTCGGCTGTAGATCATACGGCACATGCATTAGCTCTGCTTGAAACTCACAATCACTTGGCACGTCCTCCAGGTACTCCTGCGGATCCTCATCTGGGTCCTCCTTTGGGTCCTCTCTTGTCTCCCTAACCTGTGACTTTACTGGTGATGTCGGCCTCGGCTCCGGTCCATATACTGGTAATACCAGCACACTCTTCCTTGTCATCTGCATCATACAGAGACCCCCAGATGCATATTACTCAATAAAGAGTTGTCCATTCGGTATACGCTACTCTGGCGAGCTTTGGTTGACCGATGCCTCTGATCCCTCATGTGACTCACTCAAGCTGCTCATGTTGTCCTGTCACCATGCAAACATACTATATCAGTATACCATTCTGATAATGCCAGAATCACTTTAATGCTCTGCCAGAACTGCTTAGGCTCTGATACTAAAAATGTCAACACTCGTTTCTATTTCAATATGCGCAGAGTGATATAGACCAATACCACAAGCATACAAAAAAAAGTATAAATATACTGATAAAAGTATTTGCTTACATACAAGAATCAACAGTGCAAAATTTGATAATATTTACAATTTTAACCAAAATATTCAAATATAACTACATATACCACTTATCCTCGCCCTGGGATTCATGTCTGTCAATTCCCCATGTCTGCACCCTTGCCTTTGGATCCGCTAGTTTCGTCTGGCACATTTTTATTTATAAAAAGGGGTGATATTTCAAGGAATCCCAGTAGTAATAGATAATCAGTAATAGACGATGCAAACGAATCTTCCGATATCTTGCTGACACGATAGAATTGGGTCTTTGGTATCCCAAAGGAAGAAGTGAATATCTAGTTGCATATTCAGACTCTGATTATGGAGGATACAAGACGGACAGAAAGAGTATAAGTGGACAAGGCCAGTTTCTTGGAGGCTCACTTGTATCATGGTTTAGCAAAAAACAAACTACAGTGTCTCTTTCGTCAACGGAAGCTGAGTATGTCGTAGTATCAAGTTGTTGTGCACAAGTAATATGGCTAAAGTAACAACTCCAGGATCTTGGTATTTATTTGAAAGAAACACCAATATACTGTGACAACACTGGCACGATAAGCTTGGTAAAGAATCCTATTCAACATTCCAGAACCAAGCATATTGATGTTAGACATCACTTCATCAGAGATAATGTCCAAAAGAAAGATGTCAAAGTGATATTATTCCAACTCATCTTCAAGTAGCTGATATCTTCACAAAACCTCTTGCAAAAGATCAATTTTTATATATTAGACGAGAATTGGGAATGGTAAATCCCAATGAATTGTAAGTTATTTAGTGTTTACAAAATGTTAGATGATATTATTTATTGATGTTTTGATGATTACTAACTTAAGCATCGGAGTTTCTAGTAATTTATTTTGCAGGATCATAATATTCTGTTTTGGAGTAAGAATAGCAGAGGTTAACAGAGGACAACATTATTGGAGTGACAACTTCAAGTAATGAACATTACTGGAGTGACAACTTCAAGTAATGAGCATCACTAGAGTGACAACTTCAAGTAATGGATACATTACTCGAGTACCCACTCGAGTAATGAACTTGGAAATGTGCTAGTGAAGCATTAATTTCAAATGAAATGGCACAACGGTTGAAAATGAACAGTCTGAAGGTAAAGAGACAACTTACCTGAGGGAGGCCTCGAGTGATGTTCAATGTTACTCGAGTAAGGCCTTGAGTGAACCTGGGTGCAAATTTTAAATCATCTGATTTTTAGTTTAAAGCTGTTCTAAAGAGTCATCCAATGATCAAGGGAATATACATGGATAATTACAATATTATTCATGCCAGGTACGCTTTCAAATTTGCTATATTTTAAAATTTTTTATATGATCACTCGAGTAGCTACCCGAGTGATGATGATGATCACTCGAGTAAGCCCTCAAGTGATGTCAGGTTCTAGGTTATTTCTACTTGAAACTTGGTCATTTCACACAAAATCTCCTTGAGTGATTCTTCTGTGCTCTCACAAAAAAACTTTTTAAGGAATCTTTCTCTTCCTATTACCGTCAAAACCCAGTGATTCACAGCTTTAAAAACCTCTCATTTAACTCTAAATCGCTTCCCAAAACTCGCGACTTTCGTCCCTGTTTTTTCCTGAAACTTCTCATTCTCTAAAATCACAATGGTGAGGACAAAATCTCCCAACCTTAGTACTCCATTTGAGTCTTTTGAGTCATATCAACCCTCTGATACACATTCCTCTCCTCCTACCAAAAAGAGGAAAATTTCTCCCAAACCAAAATCCAAAGCCAAACTGCAAACCAAGCCAAAGGTAAAAGGAATTGTGATTAAGAAGCCCATTGCCACAAGAGCTTAATCCAAGAAGAGTTCACCTCCTGGAAAAGGGAAAACTACAAAAAAAAACCATCTCATCCTTCCTCAGATTCATCTGATACTCCAACCTTTTCTCCTAAGCCTCTGAAAAAGCCCAAGGTTGTTGAGAAGCTTACCAAAGTCATAGTAGGCATGCTTGAGGAAGTTTTCCAGTCTAAGGAAACAAAGAAAGGGAAAACTTCAAAGAAAACTAAGGAGAAGGATGAAGAAATCACATTTCCTCTAAAGGGATTTAATGTGAAAAAGCTCAAGGAATCACAGAAGTACCTGAGTCATTTTGTAAGGAGGAATGTGTTCAAGATGCACTACATTGACTACAAGGTGCTTCAAGAGGTATTGAAATTTGATCTTAGTCCTTACCTTGATTCCTATATGCCCTGGTTATCTGTCAAGATTCCTTTTTGCACCAAAATAGTGAGACATTTCTATTGTAACCTCGAATCAATTAATGATCCCGTTAGGAAGTCTGTGGAAGAAGAGATGACTTCTGAGGTTAGAGGTCAAAGAATTCTAATCTCACCCTTCAGAATTAATACCTGGTTAGGGATAGAAAATCCTCCTGATGATGACTACTCTAACCTTTCTTCAAACCAAATATTTTCTATCCTTAGACCTGGTAAGATTGTGGGACCTCTCAACTTCAATCCAAGTGATATGAGTAATTTTCATAGAGTCCTATGGTATATCTACTCTAGAGCCATAGTGAACAAATCCAATAACTTCACTCATTTCATTGAGAGGGACTTCAGAAAATTTGCCTCAGTGATCCTCAAGGAGCAAAAACACTTGGGAGACTATATCTTCAGTGAGATCAAACTAACTACTCCAATGCCTTATCCTCAACTAATTTCCTTGTTTCTCAAGAAGAACAAGATTTGGTATTTGGAGAGTATGGAGCCAGTAGAGAGGTTAGCACCAGTAGGAAGGAATCAAATTGGAAAATTGAATACTGAGATTCCTCTGAAGACACCTCTAAAAGCAAGTCCCAAGAAAAAGAAGACTGACACAGCAACAAGCCGAATGGATGACACACAGTCTTCTGATCCAGCCAACACATCTTCTCCATCCTTCTTTGGTGCCGCAATGCAAACGTTTATAGAGAACATTTTAAGGAGCTTCCATATTGATATTGCGAATACCAATGCAGAGTTGGTTACCCACATGAATGAGAAGATGGGGCAACTTGTGGAAAAGATGGACAAGAGGCACAAAGAGTTGCTTGCTGAACAACATGCCCAGGGTGAGCTTCTGAGATCCATTATGGCTAGACTTGATGCTATGGCATCTGGATCCTCTACTCCTGGTCCTTCTGGTATTCCTAAGCCCATACCTACCTCTGAGCCTGGACCCTCTATCCCTACTGAGCATAAACCTTATGAGAGTGGACTGAGCAATATCTTATTCTCTATGCTAGATTCTGAAACATCTGAGCCAATCCACATCACCTCTGATGAACCACTTCAGCCTGTTCATCTTGAGCCCATACCTACTCCCATTGCATCTCCTGCACGACTGAAGAAGTACTTAAGTCTTTACCGGTTGCCATAGAGGAAGTAGAGATTACTTCTCTGGTTCCTTACCTTTCATCTTCTCCGGTGAATGCTCCATATGATCTTCAGACACCGCCAGTGAACCTTCCTGAACCCGAATTATCATCTTCAGATTCTTCAAGTTCTGATAGTTCATATGAGTCATTAGCGTTTCCTGTTACTCCTATCTCAATGGCCAAGCCACCTACTCCTCCTCATGATTGATTCTACCTTTATGATGAACACAAAAAGGGGGAGAAGAGCTTGAGTGATTTTTTGTGATAAATGACTGACTTGATTGGGATTGGGATGTATGGGGTTTTTGGGTGTTTTTCAATTTCTTTTAGCTTTGCATTCTAAGTTATGTATTGAATTCTTATTTATGCAATTTTCCATGCCATTAAAGTTAAGCTTCATTATGAAATTTTATTGCATTATGGAACTAATGTGTTTTCAATTGTGTATGCAAGGTCAACAAGTAAAGAACAAAAATTTTGAAAAGATCTCTAATAAGTTATTTCAAAAGAGCTTTGAAGTTTAAATTCAAAAAACGATTTCATATGAAAAGAATTTAACAAGCATATGTTTTAAAACTCAATTTCAAAAACCTTGTTCAAAATCACCAAGTTTTGTCATCATCAAAAAGGGGAAGAATGTTAGATCCCATATGTTTTAATGATAACAAAGATTGGATCAATAATATAAAAGAATTTGATAACAAACAAGTGAATCTTGAACAATGTAGCAAAGCATTACTTGGAGTAAGCACTGGAGTGATGAACCAATTCTGTGAAGGCTTACTCGAGTAGCAACTTGAGTAATAGAAGCCATTACCGAGTAGCCACTCAAGTAAGCAAGAAGAATTTCATCCATTGAAGTACTGCCAAAATTTGGAAGAAGTTACTCGAGGGACTACTCGAGTAATCTGCAAAGTTATATAGACCATTACTCGAGTAGCCACTCAAGTAACATGATTTTCACAGGCATTACTCGAGTAGCCACTCGAGTAATCAGGTTAAAAATCTTGCAGTGACTCTCAGCTAAGAAATGGAACACATTACTCGAGTAACCACTCAAGTAACCAGTGAGAAAATAGCATTACTCGAGGGACCACCCGAGTAATTTGCAGAATTATTTGAAGCATTACTCGAGTAGCCACTCGAGTAACCAGAAAGCAAACTCTTGGCCAAGAATTTGATGCATTTACTTGAGGGTGTAATTGAGTAATCTGCCGGGTTATTTGAAATCCACTCGAGGAACCACTCGAGTAAGGTGTGAAGAAAAATGAAGCCTACTCGAGTAACCAGATTACCACAGTGATCACCTGAGTAACCTGTGAAGGTAAAGACATGGCTACTCGAGTAGCCACTCGAGTAATTAAGTATTTTCAAGATTTGTAATATATCACTCCAGGTTTTACCTGAGTGATATCTAATTTAAAATGTTGATTTGCTCTCTGCCATATTTTTGATAGGTTTACTCAAGGGACCACTCGAGTAAGGCAGTCCAGAAATTAAGTTTTTCATCGAATATCTTTTGACTTGTTATCTATATGATTAACTCTTCATTGCATTAGTATCCTAAGTACATTTACAGAGAAACAATGAAGATATCATACAAGAAGAGCAAAGTCAAATAAAGTGTCCGAACGTTCACCTACCACTACCTACCGCAAACGAATAGTTTTCAAATTTGAAGAATGGTCAACCGTTGCTGCTTGACTCTAACGGACATATTTGAAATGCTTCCAACGGATACTGCAAATCATCTATATATATATGGAGCATTCAGAGAGAAGAAAACAAGACACGAACTGAGATTACACTGATCAACACACTCTTAATACTTTGTTTTCGTATACTCAGTCGTTTATACTTCAGAGATTATATATTTGCTCTGTGAGAGAGTTTTTCATTACAAACTCAATAATTGTTATTGAGACAACTTAAGGTAGTGGAACCTTGAGTTGGGGTTTTGATTACAACGTGTAAGGGGGAGTGAGTATCCATGTGAAGGAACTTGCTGTATACTGAGGTGCCAATAACCCACTAAATCTTGGAGAATATAGTGAAACTCTCAGAGACGCTCTGAGGACTGGACGTAGGTCAAAGTGGTTGTGTGCCAAACCAGTATAACTCTCGGTGTACACTTCGGTGATATTTCTCCTTGCTCTTAACTGATTTTAATATTTCGTCAATTTCCTTATACGCAACAAAATTTCTGGGATCACCCAATTCACCCCCTCCTCTTGGGTGAAATGCTTGCACTAACAGCTATGTGGTTTCCAGAGAGGCAATGTACGATACGAATGCCAGAGAGGCAATGTACAATACGAATGCCAGAGAGGCAATATGAAAGCCAAAGTGGCTATGTGTATTGTTAGAGAGGCAATGCGATATGTGTAAGCCATTGAGGCAACATATATATATGACAGCTTGTGGGCTGTGTTTGTATTGCTGCATTGTGTGATGATTTTCTTATATGCTATGTGATTATATGTGGTATGAGTGATTTGTTACTATTGGGATTCTTTTGAATCTCATTCTTTCCATTGACTAACATTGCAGACAAGGCAAGTGGCTCTAAGGAGAAGCGGATAACTAAGAGCGGATGGGACTTCTTAGGGATTCTTCATTTTGGTTGTTGATTATCTATCACTGGACTTAGGATTATTGTATATGTTGGGGTGTAAATATTACGTTTGATTTTGGTTATGTAATCCCCTAGTTGGGACTTGTAAACCCTTAGTATATGTATGAAACCTGGGGTTCTCCAGGATTCTATTGTACACTCTGATATATGAATGTGATATAACTACACAGGTAATTATATTCGATATTTAAACGTGAGACCAAGGTAGAGAAGTTTTGAAAAAAAAACAAACTTGAGAAAAATTTTACCACAATATGGGAGTTTAAAAAGAATTCTAAACTATCCATTGGTCTCTAATCTATTTAATCACGTATTATCGAATCATAATTACGTTTATTAAGGCAGGGGGTTACATTTATAGTGGTTATAGAAGCCTATTGTAAAACTTTACCAAAATACCCCCAGGACTTGGCCGGACCCGGCCCAGCCGTGCCTAGTCCGACCGTACTTTTTTAGAAATTTTGACTTAGGTTATTCTGATATATTTTTGCCCAAGGAATCTATTTCTAGACTGAGAATTACCAAATTCATTGCCAAAAGATAAGAATGCCCTTGGCAGCCCCTATTTCAGGGTTTCAGGGGTGTTTTCGTGATTATGCTTTTTCGGGCTTTTCTGAAAAAGTAATCAACTGTAACCCCACCTAATTTTCCTTCTTGAACTCAATGGAATAATCAAATCACAAAAAATCCAACTCTAACCCATCTAATTGGTCCTGGCCAAAATGTAACCCCCGTCGTCATCAAGGCCATAATTAGTTTTAAAACACATGTTATAAATAAATGAGAGATCAAGGATAATTAAAATTGTTTTACAAAAATTGTATATTACGATCTCCATTCACTTTCAAATAAAAAAATTTTGTCCTGTTTGATTTGTCACATACACAATATCAGAGTGCTAGCAAAATTCCTGACATTCACCCGGGATATATTCATTAACCAAAGAGTTTTACAGGGCATCATTACCCATCTCAACTTCCCATACTGGGGATTACACAACAATACTAATCTATGGTCAACGAATATATACAATTTTCCAAAATATGATAACCAAAATCCAAAAAGCTAAGACTAGTACCGGCAGTACTAGTCACCTTTGTTCACTTGCTTGTCCCTTGATCCGCTTGCCTTGGCTAAAATTGTTAATTGGAAAGAGTGAGATTCAAAGAATCCCAGTAGTAACATTTCATGTATATGATGCATAATTAAACAAATCATGTAAGCATATATCACAATTCAGCAACATTCAAAGCCAGGCTTCTTGCCACGACTCAATCAACATCAGCAACATTCAAGGCTGAGCTAACTGCCACGTCCCAATCATACATTCAAAGCCGGGCTACCTGCCACGACTCAATCAGCATCAGCAACATTCAAGACTGAGCTAACTACCACATCCTAATCATACCTTCAAAGCCAGGCTAAGCAGCATTCAAGGCCGGGCTAGCTGCCACTTCCTAATCATACATTCAAAGCTGGGCTAACTACCACGACTCAATCAGCAACATTCAACGTTGAGCTAACTGCTACAACCCAATCGTACATTTAAAGCTGGGCTACCCACCACGACTTAATCAGCAATAGTAGCATTTAAGGTTGGGTTACCCACCACAACCCAATTCAATGATAAATACAAACATACAATGCATTAATCATGATATAGGAGAAAATGTCACTACCTTGGTCTTTTTGTTCTTGTTCAGGCACTGGTCTCTTACGTTCCAAACAAATATCAAATCCTATAATCATAATTAAGGATGACAAGTTATCACTTATCTCAATACTTAAATAACTTTGAAACACTTAAGATTTGGTTATCATTAAAGTCCCTTAGGTAGCTATGAATATCTCTAACAAAAGCCTTAAAGGGTTGGGAAGTACTGGATTGAATACCACATTTCAAAACTACTAGCGCTGAAAAAATAGGGGTTGGCCGTGGCCAGCCCACCCTTGGGCTGCGGCCAAGATATGGTCAAAAGGTTTTGGGCCGCGGCCAAGAGAAGGTAAGAAACTTTTAGGTCACGGCCAGCATTCCTTAGGCCGTGGCCAAGAATTGGACAGAAACATTTGGGCCACAGCCAAGATCAGGCTAGAAAGTCTTGGGCCACAATCAGCACGCCTCTGGCCACAGCCAAGAATTGTTCTGATTCTTGGCTGTTTTCAAATGATCATAACTCTTAGCACAGAACTCAAAATTAACTAAACTTTATATCAATTGAAAGCTTACAATGTGAACTACAAAACTAGAAAATTTCATAACATTTTAATACAATTTTCTATTTCAAATTACCATGCAAAGTTGGCCACTTGCATAGCAATTCACACGACATTTTCCAGAATTTTCCAATTTTGCAACCTAAGTCTCCAATAGTTCCAAAACTCAATCTAAAAATCATTCCTACACAAAATTTCACAAGGAAACCAATGGACACACCAAAATGACCTTATTCATATTACTTTCACATGATATAGTATAGGCACTAACTCAATGCAAATTCCCAAAAACTTCAAACTTCATAATTCAAGTTCAAATCAATTCTATCTATTCAAAACACATAACAAGGCACCATTTCCATGACCAAAACATGCCATACTCTCTATGACCCTAAATCACAAAAATTAGGGCAACATTTCTAGAAATTCAAGGCTCAACCAGTGGCCACAAGACTTATATAGAAATATTCATCTTACTCATCTCAACAATTTTCTCGAACTTGTTCCTTGCTTCTCGAACCTCTAGATTTTCTTGAGGGCACAAACCACCACCAAAAGAAAATCTAAGATCATAGAAATGAAGCCCTCAACCCAAGGAATGATATTAAAGAAGAAATTTTTTGTTAGAGTAAAGCATTTCACCCAAGAGGGGGGTGAATTAGGTGATACTAAAAATTTCATTTCAAATATAAAACTTGACGGTGAATATAAAGCAGTAAAGAGTAAGGAGAAATATCATCGAAGTGTACACCGGGAGTTATACTGGTTTGGCCACAACCACTTTAACCTACGTCCAGTCCTCAGAGCATCTCTAAGAGTTTCACTATAATTTCCAAGATTCAGTGGGTTCTTGGCACCTCGGTACAAGCAAGTTCCTTCGCCTGGACACTCGCTCCCCTTTACAAGTTGTAATCCAATCCCAACTTAAGGTTCCATAACCTTGAGTTACCTCAATAACAAATATTGAGTTTGAATGAAATATCTCTCTTACAGAGTGAATAAGAATCACTGAAGTACAGAATTACAAGTACATATAAAAACAGAGTATTGAGTGTGAACTTGATAATGCGTTCGTGTGTGTTCTTGTTGTTATCTCTGTTTGGATGTTCCCATATATATAGATGTGTTGATAATGACCGTTGGAACATTTTCTTCTCGCCTGTTAGAGTGTGCGCAGCCACTGTTGACTTTTCCAATTTTTGAAAAATATCCGTTTGCGGTAGGTGGCGGTAGGTGGCGTTTGAGCGTTGCATTTGAATTTCCTCATTTGGTAAGATCTCTTCATTGTTTATCTGCGAATATGCTAAGAATACTAATACAATGAAAGGTTAATCATATATGAAACAAATCAATGAACGTTGGAATGATTTCTGAATTTTTGGACTTGTATACTCGAGTGGTCCCTCGAGTATTCATTAAGTTTACTCGAGTAATTACTTGAGTATCTTTGTGAAAATATTGATAGAGAGCAAGTCAATAAATGAACATTACATTACTCGGGTAGTGTATGGAGTAAACAAATTTACAAACCTTGGAAATACCTGTTTACTTGAGTACTTACTCGAGTATACTACAATTTTCTTCACAGGTTACTCGATGCTTTACTCCAGTAATGTTGGCAGGATTTCAAGCCAAGAGCACTTCAAGTTTTGCTTACCTGTTTACTCGAGTACCGCCTCGAGTGAACATCTATTTTTTGCATAGCTTACTCGGGTGGATACTTCAAGTGCATTGTAAATAACTCTACAGATTACTCGATTACTTACTCGAGTAATCTCGTTCAAGTCTTTGACATAGAACAATTTAATACCTGCATGCTTGAGTGATGCCTCGAGTGAAGTGTGATAATAACATTTCAGATTAATTGAGTGTTACCTTCAAGCTTTGTTTACCATAATGATTTACTCGAGTTGCTCCTCGAGTAACATTGGCAGGATTGGAATGCCGAGAGTAACATCTTTCTTGAAGTAGGGGACTCAAGTACTGACTCGAGTAATGTTGGCAGGCCGAGAGCAACTGGGAGTAATTTCCCTGATTACTCAGTGCTTACTCGAGTAACGTTGGCAAGATTACATGGCCGAGAGCAACTCTTTTCCTTGTGGCAGGTTACTCGGGTGTTGACTCGAGTAACTCTTCTTTTCACTTCATATTACTCGAGTCGTTCCTCGAGTGATGTATCTGGCCGTGAGTTACTTGAGGTTCTGTGCTCTGGTTACTTCAAGTTTCTGTCTCATTACTCGAGTATCCTTTTAGAAATTCTGCCAGTGATGAAGTTTCTCAGCTTTCTCTCTTAGCCTTTCTTCATTACTCCAATGCTTACTTCAAGTGATGATTTTCTCTGTCATTACTTTGTTCAAACTTGTTTGTTTATTAAATCTTTTTCACACCCATTCTTTGTTATCATCAAAACATGTGAGATCTAACAGTTTTTGCTTTAGAGCTCATTTAAAGGGTCAAATGCTCACCTTTTTCACAAGCTTATTCCTCTTCCTTGGTCACCAATGGCTGCCAAATTGGAGAGACAGAATGAGAGAGATGAGTGTGTGAAGAAGATTAAATGATGGACTCCCCATGCCCATACTTGTTCAGCTGAATTGGGGGGAAAAGAGAGAGAAGAAATACCTAAAATATTGGGTTTTGACTTTCCTCAACAACTCTTCATCATATTTACTTGCCACATGTCCCAATCTCTTCTCACCAAATAAGTAACCGCATGGTTACACTAACTACTTTGATAGCCATTTTGTTACACATCTCATTTCTCTTAGTAATTAATTTCTTCATTAATCACTGACTAATTGGCCAGTAATTTTCTATTCTTTCAATTCTTCCTTGGATTATGGCACATTCACTTGCATTGCCACATAACACATATTTTAATTCCCTTTTCTTCTTCCATGCACCATTTTCCCATTTTTTAGCCCAAAAATTACTTTGTCACATAATTATGCTAAAATACAGGATGTTGGGCATTTCCAATAATTAATTTGGGTATCAAATCAACTTTAATTCACAAAATCATTCATTAGATACTCTTTACAACCTAATAAAAGGTTATTAGCCCTTAATTAAAATTTGGGGCATTACACGATATCCTAGGGTTCTTTAGGAAAAGTTGGCGTTTTTCGATTCCGACTCCGCAGACTTGCTTCTTTCTACTTCTAACCACTTTATTAACTATTTAATTATGTTAAAACCACCCTTTAGACTCAATTTGGGCAGCATAACGTTTAAGACACACCATTTTCCAAAGTTTACAATCAGAGAAAATACAACAGAAATCCACCGATTAAATTACTCACATCAGTCAGTACAATCAATATTTAGAGTTTCGGAAGTTGCCTTAAGCTCCTTCTTGGTTTTCCTTTAGGTGGCTGAAACCTTAGTCCTTTTAACTTTAAATTTTGCTTCAAATAACCTTAAATAACATAGAAGAGAAGCTTAAGAAAAGGTTTGTACACGTTAGGAGCTAAATCGTTGAAGGAATCGATTTACCTTGTGAGTTTCCTTCTCCTTCTCTCTCTAGAATTCTCTCAACACTCTCTCTCTTGTTGCAGCCTTGCACGACGGTTTTGGGCGAATGAAGGAGGTGGATGATGATTTAATATGATATCTCATATTTAATTAATTAACCAAAATTTCAAAAAAAAAAATCAAATTTTTGTGTACAAAATTCCTATCTTCCTCTAATTGTGTCATAAGCTCAAATAGCATGTAGGGCACGTTTGGTACACTAGAACTGATTTTGATGGAAATAGAAATGGAAATGTAAATGGAATGGATATGGATATGGATATGGATATGGAAATGAGGTTTAAAAGTATGTTTGGTATGCACATGGAATCTGGTATAATTTTTACTTTAAAAAAAATACTAAAATGCCCTTCTAAATAAGAAAGATAAATCCTCCAAATTCATCATCTTTTCCTTAGGACTTCCTCAACAATGCAGCAACCATCGAACATCATGGCACCAACCATCGAAAAAATCTCAATACAGTATGTTTCTGAATCTCAAGGGCATAAAAAAATTTTAAAAGTGATGTAATGCTAGCACTCAATTTAAAAGTCAGCAACGTCCATACAAAAATGATGCCAATCCTTTTCTTAATCTCAAGCGCACAAGAACAGGTGATAAACCTATATCTAGATACAAAAAGTTAGCAACATCTTCTTCACTATCCTCTCATCGGACCAGTAACCCAATCGAAAAAACACGGACCAATCATCGAAGGGAAGAATACCAAAAACCCAATCTCCACCATTATTGGACCAATAATCATGTCTTCTTCTTCACCACCCTCTCATATTCCAATTTACAGTTCCAGAAATCAAATCCAATAATCAACATAAAAATCAAATCAAAAAAACAAAAGGCAAAAGAGATTATTTCTTTTCTTTGGCTGAAGAAGATCAAATAAGAAAACCACAAAGAAGATCTGGGGTTCATAGTCTAGAGAAGTCGATCTAGATCTACAGAGATGGCGATGAGGAGCACTGTACGCAGCCACCATCGTCGAATGTGAGGGTATGGCGTTGGAGTCTAAGTGAAAAAGCATCATCCTCACTACCCCCTTACCATCTTCACTCTTACCGTCATGTGTTGCCTACAGTCACCATTGCCGTCATCGATGAAAGAGTAGTAGTGCCAGTGAAGGAGGAGAGGTCACCATTGTCGCCGGAGTGAGGAGATGGAAGCAAAGATGAGGGTAATTGATGGAATTGTGGAGGTGGAATTACAAATCTTGGCTTTTTGGATGGAATTCATTTTGGTGGAATTGGTATTTTTGGCTTTCAAATGGAATTGAAATTAAGAGTCAATTCCATTGTACCAAATAAACCCAGACATGGAATTAAGCCCCAATTCCATTTCTACCTCCTCCAATTCCAGTGTACCAAATAGGCCCTAACATTTTCTTCCTCTTGTTACATGTAAGAGACACCTAGGGGTCCTTCTTTTTGGTCTCAATTGGCTTCAAAACTTGTTCAAGTTACGTGTACACTTTAAGTAACAATTGTTAGTCAAATTTGCACTTTTGCTCAAATTTTCCATAAATTCATATTTATTTGACCAAAATACTCCAAATATTATTTTCCCCTTTATTTTTCTTAATTAATTGACATTAAATTCAATTAATTGGAAAATAATTAATTTGGCACTTGTTTGGCAGAATTACAAGTTTGCCATTATATTTTTCTTCATTTTTGGATTTCTGGCAGATTTTCGGCCCAAACTTTAAAAAAACATAACTAAATTTGTAGACATCGTATCGAAGTGTTTCCAAAGGCAATAGAACTGTTATTGAGTCTAGTTTCAAGAAAAAATATAGCCATTTACCAATTGAAAGCACAAAATTCCCAGAATTAATTTCTTGAATGCTGTTCCAGAAAATCAACAATTTTTCTGGGTAATCTTCAAAAATTCATATCTCCTTGTATATAGCTTCAAATGATTCATATGACCTATCAAATTAAAGTTTAGGATGTCTAATTTCACAATTTTTGAACATCATTTGGTTTTCCAAAATCACATGATAAACTCACTACCTCACCAGAAGTCTCGCTGGCAGCATAATCACATTCTCCAAAATTCACCCTTCCATTTTATTGAATATTTCCACATACTTACAATGTATATTGGTGAATAAAATTTAGGGTGTTACATGTTGTGCTCGCTGCAATATTGCCTCCAGTTGAGGAAGCATAGGATATGGAAGTATAGGAGGATGCAATGGCGGTTGAAGTGGAGGTGGAGGCAGATGTTGGGGAGAAGCAGGAGGTGGATATTAAGGAGAAGGTGGATGATGACGCTAAGAGTTTTCTGGTAAGTCTTCCGCACGGCGTTTCATATTGGCGATTGAGAGAGTAAAGAGGAGGATGATGAAGAAAACGTAGGAAAAATAAATGAAAATGGGGAGTTCAAATAGACATCTGGAATGGACGTGAAAAAATCATCATTGCATGTGTTAAAAATTGAATAAGATGTAATGAAACGGTACCTTCTCCTGACGATCATTGGATAATGAGGAGGCATAAACAGTTAGCGTAGGGAAGAGAAAATGTTTCAAAAGCTTTAATTAACGTTTATTAAGTTAAAATCATTAAGTATATTTTCAAGAATACTTTACAGTTTTTGATTAATAACCATGAATTATTAAGTTTTTTTATCTAGTAACTTTATTATTAACTTATCATTTATTAAGATAAACTTGTTAAGTATATTGGCAAGATTACTTTATGATTCTTAATTAATAAACGTGAATTATTAATTTGTTTTTTTTTAACTTCATTTTTAATATTTTAAAAAACAATAATGATGTTTAATCATCACCATCACTGATGTCCTCATTCTCCTCTTCCTCTTCCTTATCCTTATCCTCATTCTCATCATTAGAGGACAAAGATGAAGGGTTTGACTTTAAGTCATATTCAATATCATTATGAATGAAGTATGTAGTTCAACTTCCTGTTCAGCTTGTTGCACATGCCACAAGACGCCTTCTGTGGTGGTCAAGACCTGTCAACATCTGCATTAAAGCCTCCATTTCAGGAGGAGGAGGAAGAGGAGTTGGTGGTGGTCATAGAGGGGGTGGCAGCGGCGGAGGAGCTCCCTGGGAACTTAACATGATGAAGGAGAGAAGGAGGAGGCTAATAAAGAAAAGTTGTAAAATCACACGAAAGATGTGAGTTTAAATAGAGGTCTAATAGATTACAAAGGGTTATAAGTTATGATTTATTAAGGTTCAACAGATTACGAAGGGTTATGAGTTATCACTTATGAAGGTTTGACAATGTTACAAAGGGTTATGAAAGTGTTAGATGATGGTTGATTCTAAAGACCGTTATAGTTTGTCTTCACTGATATAAGAGGTTGGAAAATGAATCATTTGTAAGTGTTTCATATTGGTTGTTTCATAAGAACCATCATATTGGTCACTAAATAAATGACTGTCATTAACTATAACCATTATTTTTGTGTTTTCCCAGATTCCACCTCTCAGTACATAATGGTACGCATATTTAATCATTATGTTTTTAGTGTTATATATTTTTTAAGACATCTGACATGACATATGACATTTATTTACTGTAACCGTTATTTAATAAATGTTATATATACCAAATCTATAGTAGTGTATCTTAAGTATGTTAACTTACAAAATATTAAAAAATTAATCACTCCAAAAGTGTTAGTTTAGAGTTTTAATGATAACAAACTTAAGATTATTCGAATGAGGATTTATGATCTGGTTTAAAGAAATTCATATTGTTTAACACTGTGGATTATTTGAATAGTCAAATTGTTATTCGAATAAGAAAACACGTTTCAGTTAAGAGCTATTCGAATAACTCTTAGCTTATTTGAATAACTCTTAGCTTATTCGAATAACAAAAGTATTATTCGAATAATGATGCACAGTTGAAGAAAGAGATTATCCAAATACATATAACTTTATTTGAATAGTAGTAAGCCTTGGCTAGTTTTCTAAATTGACATATGACAAGACCTATTCGAATAGACAAATTATTATTTGAATAATAGCTTCACTTTTCAAGTTTGTTTCTAAAAAGGTTATTCGAACAATAAGTTAACTATTTAAATAAGGCTAAGATAGATTTAAAGATTAAAGGCATGCCTATTCAAATAGTGAAAATAGTATTCGAATAAGAAACTCACCTATTTCAAAATCCAATTTCAAAAGCTTATTCAAATAGACTCTATGTTATCCGAATAAGGTTTCTTAGTAAGCTTATTCAAATAACCAAATGTTCTATCAAAATAATTGTTGAGGTTTTAGAAAGTTTATTTGAATGGAAAGAATTGTATTCGAATACACACTATTATGAAAGTGTATTCGAATAACAATGTTTGTATTTTAATAAATCCATTTGATTTTCAAAAGGGACTATTCAAATAAACATCAGTTTATTCAAATAAACTTAAGGTAAATAGATTAAATGTTATTCAAATAGTGAAAAGAGTATTCGAATAGGCTATAATAGAAAAAGAGTCATTTTATTCAAATACAAGTGATTATATTCGAATAATTCATTGTTCCAGAAAACATAGCATAAAACCAAAGATTCAAGAAATCAAGGAAACTTTTATTAAAGTTGTTAATCTTACTTGCTATTGTTTATATACATGTTTAGCATATTTTTTTAAGCAAGTTTCAAGAAATTCCAACTTCAAAAGTTTGAATACCAAGAAAAGCATATCATGTGTTAGAAGTATTAAATGCTAAGCAGAACTCCAACTAACACATTCTCTCTACTCCAACGGCTATATTCCTACAACATAAAGAATGTCCAGAGAAGCAATAGCAGAGTAACGGACAAATGGAATGCTCACAATGGTCATTAAATACACTACAACTATAAATATGAAAGCATTCAAAGCAGAGCAACTACCGAACTATGAAACATTTAAGTCTACTATTAAGTGCTCTGTTTATCATTCCATTTGTATCTTTATACTTAAGTGATTATTCATTCACTCTTAGAGAGAGAGAGAGAGAGAGAGAGAGAGAGAAAGAGAGAGAGTCACTTCAAACACTCAATACTTCTTATTGAGATAACTTAATGTTGTGGAATCGTAAGTAGGGTATTCCTTTACATTGTGTAAGGAAGAATGAGTGTCCAGAGAAGGAACTTGCAATGTACTTAAGTGTCAAGAACCCACTGAATCTTAGAAGATATAGTGAAAAGCTCAGAGGCAATCTAAGGACTGGATGTAGGTCAGTTAAATTGTGATCAAACCTATATAATTCCCCAATGTATACTTTGGTGATATTTCTCCATCTCTTAACTTCAGTTTTATTTTATTTAATTCCTTTTAAATTGTTATTTTTCATTAAATTTTTATTATCACATAATTCACCCCCTTTCGGGTGAAATGCTTGCACTAACAAAAAGCCCTTTTTTGAGTAAGATTTTAAGGAAGTAAAAAAGAAAATAATTATTAAGATTATTTAAGAGCCCAGAAAAATAAAAAATGGATTATAAATGTTTTGAGGAATAAGAGAATATATGGAGAGGTTAAGTTACTCCAAAGTGGCTTAAACAGTTTCAAAGCATATTTTGGGAATTAAGTTATTAAAAATAGCACTGCTATACAAGGTATTGAAAACTAGACCGGACATTAAACTGGTCAGGATATTAAGTTAAAGGTCAGTGGGTCAGATATGATTCAAACCGGAGCTAAACCGAGCCTAAACCCGTGAGGAAGTAAATTTTTCAGGCTTATTTATATAAAATCATGTGTAAAAATGAATTAAAAATGATTTTAAAAAAAATTGGGTGAATTGATCCGTACGGTTCACCCACGGGACCGAACCGGACCGTCGGCTCACGGGCTGAACCGGTCGGTTCGGTCCAGTTTTTAATACCTGGCTACTATACTTAAAAAATGTTGTTTCAAAATGAATTTATGTTTATGAAGTCTCTTTGAGGATTATTCTAAAATTAAGTTTTTTGTTAAATGACGTAATGTTGGAAATAATGGGTGGGTGTGTAACAAATTTGACGTTAAGTTTTCTAAATATTTATTAATTTAATACATATCATTATATCATCAATTCAATATCTTCTCTAATACCCATGGTAACACTGTTAAATTACATTTTGTTTTTAAATAACACCATTTAATCCCGTTCTAATACTAGTTAAATTGTGGTTTGTTTTTAAGTAAAACCGTTTGATCGCCAAATCTCTATTAATCTAGGAGTTTTCATAATTCAAAATTTAAATTTTTATTTTACAAAAATAAAACAAATAAAAATTTTTGTTGAGTTATCATAAATAATTTATAATTTAACCTTTCTTTTCAAATTTTCCATATTATTTCTTGAACAAATTGCCAAATATGAATTTTATTTTATCTTATCATAATTCAAAATTTAAATGTTTATCGACACATTGTCACAACCTAACTTAGGCATTACATAGATATGAACATCCCTATGCAACGCACAAGTTTCAATACTTGTTTGAAATATTAAAAGTGGTAGTCAATTAGAGTGAGATTTGAGTATAATTGAGCTCATCTAATAATAATTTTTCAATATCATTTTTATTCCGAGATAATTATGCTTTTTTTTTTTTTTTGTACCAAAGTTATGCTTTACTTGAAGATCAGAAAAATTCAGAAAAGGTGCTGGAACGCAGAAAACTCAGATTGAACTTGGCATAAGATCATCTTTTTATCAAAATTGAAATATAAAAAAAAGTGGGAAGATTCAATTCCCTAGAATTGTGTGATGTGTGTGTGTGAAGAACAAGATATGAAAAAGTATAGTTCGGTGGACACAATACATGAAGGAAAGTGCAAAAGATATAGGCACCGCAATTTGCTCCTCACATTCAGATAACATAATTGAAGATAGATTTGAGCAGAGATTTTCCCATTATCTCGTTTGATAATAATGATAATTGTAATATCCCAAAAAGTGATTAAGGGCTAATGACTTTAAAAGTGGATATAATTATTGTTGAATAAATACTTTTGGAGAATGTGTGATGGGAATTTGGATATTTTAATGATTCCAATGGCTTCCTTGTGAAAATTCAGGTGGGGAGAGTGTTTATTGTGAAATTGGAACCATTGGGAACAATCGTGCAAAAGTTGAAAACTCTGTCCATTGAAACTCTGTACAGGGCAGCCAATTTGTATGGACGTTTTAAATAGGCAAATGGTGTCTAAAAATTCTGAAATTTTCCAGTATTAAAGTTCACATGTCAAGCTTCAAAATGAACATATAATTTGTATCATTTTGATTTGTGACCTAAGAGTTTTGGATTTTTGAAGTTTGCCCAGCGAAATTAATTATTTTCTGGAACAGTATGCAAAGATTGAAATTCTGGGAATTTTTTGGTGATTTTCAGTAATGGCCAATATTTTTCCTATGAAGAGGACTTAAATATCTTTCATTTGGCTTTGGAATCACCTCATTTTGATGTTTCTAGAATTAGTTATGAATTTTCAAAGTTTGGGCAGAAAATCTGCCAGAAAATCCGAAAATGGGAATTATGACATCATCTCATTAAAAGATGATGTCAGCATGGATTATTAATCAAATTGCTCATCTTCTTCAGCCATTTCACGCCATTTCCAGCTGAAGATAGTGAGAGAAAGTTGAGAGCTCTTAGAGAGAGAAAGAGGAGAAATCTCGCAAGGTAAGCCGATTTCTCCGACGATCTTGCTCCTAACGCGTATAACCTTGTTCCTAAGCTTCTCTTCTATGTTATTTAAGGTGTTTGAGAAGCAAAATTTGGTGTTCAAGGGGCTAGGGTTTTCAGCCACTCTTGAGAAAAGCTAGAAGGAGCTTGAGGTAACTTCCAAACTTTCGTATATTGCTTATTCTGGCTGCTGTGGGCAATTTAATCGGTGAAATTTCGCCGGATTGCCATTGGTTTTAATGTTTGGAAATGATGTGGCCTAGGGGTTATGCTGCCCAAATTGGGTCTTAATGTTAGTTGTAACCTAATGTAATGGTTAATAAAGTGGTTAGGAGTAGAAAAGAACGTGTTTACGGAGCCGAAATCGTAAAACCCCAATTTTTCCCGGAGAACATGTATATTTCGGCCAAGGCTGTAAATGGGTCTTAGAGTTGGATTTTCAATGATTTGATGATTCCATTGGATTCAGTGGGCGAAAATAGGTGGGGTTACAGTTGGGCACTTTTTCAAAAAAGGCCGAGAAAGCATAATTACGGAAACACCCCTAAAACCCTAAAAGTAGGGCTGCCAAGGGCAATTTCGTAATTTGACATTGAATTTGATAATTCTGAGTACGGAAATGGATTCCTTGGGCGGAAATATGTTAGGATAGCCCAGATTAGAATTTCGAGAAAAGTGCAACCGGTCCGGGTATGGCGGGCCCAGGCCGGGTCCCCGGGGGTATTTTTGTAAATTTTCATTATAGACTCATATAACCCTAAGTAACACTATGGAAGTGTCTAAATAGTGCATTTGGAATTGTAGGATTCGATATTTGCCGCCCTCGTGAGCCAACTGCGCTGAAGGACGTTAGGAAAGGATCAGGTAGTGACTCTCTCTCTTATACTATGTGTAATGCTCTGTATGTGTGTGTTATCACTGTTCTGTGATGAATCTTTGATGCTGCTGCGGTTACAGCTGGTGATAGCTGTCGTTTACAGCGCAAGCTGTCGTTTACAGCGCAAGCTGTCGTTATTGTGATTACAGCGTAAGCTGTTGTGATGGTGATTACAGCGTAAGCTGTCGTATTGTGTATACAGCCGTGAGTGCTGTCGTTTGTGGTGAAAACCATGTATCTTTGAGATTGATGTTGCTGTTGTTGCTGGTTGTGATTTATATACATGCTTGGTATTTATACATTGTATGAGTGGTTTGTTACTACTGAGATTCTCTCGAATCTCATTCCTTCCTATGACTAACCTTTCAGACAGGGCATGTGGCTCAAAGGAGAAGAGGCCGACCCGGAGCACTTAGGACCCTTAGGGGTATAGTTGATTTTGGAATGTTGGTTATATCTTTTGAATTCAGGATTACTGTATAATCTGAAATATGAATAGTATATTCAATTTTGGATGTAATCCCCTAGTGGATACTTAAACCTCAGGTTATATATGTATAGAATCCGGGAGTTGCCGGGGAATTGGTTTTACACTCTGTCATACGTGAATGTAGATAAACTGCACAGGTGATTATATTCGAATTTTGAAATGGAGACCAGGAACAGGAAAGAGATTTTGAATGATTTTGTGAAAACCCTACCACAAAGTAGGAGATTGAAACGAGTTTAAGTTATCCGAAGGTCTCTAATCTACTTTAATTATTTAATATCGAATTATAATTACATGATTAAAGGCAGGGTGTTACATTTTGGTATTAGAGCTGTAGTTCCTGGCAAGGGTAGAGGTTGCTAGGATAGATCCCTTAGATAGTAGTAGGGATAGAAGATTATTTGTGAATGATTGTTGTGTATGCACATGTATGTTTTATTGACATGGATATATATATGAGTTTTGTGTCTATATGTGCATACTATCTCTGCTAAATTAATGGGGCAAGTTGTTTGTAGAATGAAGAAAACTAGAGGACGCCCCAATATTCCGCGTGTAGACCCAGAGGTGGAGGTCGTCAATGACAATCCACCAGATCCTATGCAAGAGCTGATGGGTCTAATCCGGGATCAAAGAGATATGATAACTGAGTTGAGAGAAGAGCTCAGAGCAGAAAAGGCGAAGAACAAGGAAGGTCCAGTTCAGTCTACTCCGGAGGAAACTCAAGGAGAAACCCGTCATGAGGACACTGCTGAAGGGTCAGCACGACCCCTGGAGTCCCCACCTCACATTGTCCCAAATCAAGAATCACATGGGATACCGCTTAGAGAGGAAAGAGACCTTCAGTTTTGGGTCACCAGGTTCTGCAAGCATCTGCCTCCTGCGTTCAGAGGGAGGTTTGACCCTCAAGCAGCCGAAGATTGGATGAACAGACTGGAGAAAATATTTGAGGTGCTTAATTGTCCAGATGAGGTGAAGCCACGACTGGCCGTTTACAAACTCGAAGGGGATGCAGACCGTTGGTGGCGGAATATCGCCCTAACCTTGAAGAGCAACAAGATGCCATTGACTTGGGAATTGTTTCAACAAGAATTCAACGAGAAGTATTTTCCCAAATCAGTGAGGCTCGAGAAGGAGACATAATTCCTGAATATCAGGCAAGGGGAAGCGGAAAGCTTTGATGATTACTTGTCCCGTTTTGTTCGATTGGCTCGATACTCCTCCTATCTCCGGTTCAAGGATGATGAAGAATGGAGTTCTGATATGCTCATTCGCGGTCTGAGGCGAGAGTTGAGGAAGCGCTTAGCTACTCATCAATTTACCAAGTTCAACAAGGCAGTTGAACAGTGCAGGATTACAGAGAACAACTTGAGAGATTTGTATCCTGCCAGAGCTACTAGCCACCGCAATGAACCTAATAAGGGTGCTACCTCACAAAAGCGAAAGGGGCAAGGATCTTCGTCTGGAAGTGGTAAGAAGCCCTACCAGTCTGGGAGCCGTGACCAGCAAAGAACATATTCTGGACCATGGATTTGTCGTCGGTGTAACCAACCACATCAAGGCAAAACTTGTGATGGCAAAATAATATGCTTCAATTGTAAGCGTGTGGGGCATACTTCTGTTGAATGCAAAGAGCCACGACCAGACCAGAGACCGAGGACACAGGGCCGAGTATTCACTATGACCCATGAGGAGGCCCGCAAATCTCCTGAGCTAATACAAGGTAAACTTCTACTTCATGGCCATCTGTTGCAAGTTTTATTTGACTCGGGTGCAAGTCACTCCTTCATTGCCTATGATTGCGTGAAGCGCCTGGGATTGCATGTGCACAAACTGCCGTTTGAATTAGTAGTGTCAACTCCAATGGGTATTAAGGCCTTGACCACAGAAGCTTGTTTGAGTTGTGTCATAACTGTGGAAGGGCATCAATCTATTATAGATTTGATATGTTTGCCTCTTAGTCAATTAGAAGTCATTTTGGGTTTTGATTGGTTAATGGCAAATAATATATTGCTTGATTGTGGAAACAAGAGGATAGTATATCCTGTATCTCAGAGGGCTGAAGATGTGGATGCTAGTATGAATTTTCTTTCGGCAGCCAAAGCTGAAAAGTATCTTGAAAATGGTTGCCAGGGGTATGTAGTGTTTTTCTCTGTGCAAGGGGAAAATGGCGAAACCTTGAATAATATACCCGTGGTAAATGAATTCCCTGAGGTGTTTCCGGACGATCTGAGCGGATTACCTCCAGAAAGGGAAGTTCAGTTCCCAATTGACATTGTACCTGGAGCTGGTTCTATATCCAAGGCCCCATACCGCATGGCCCCAAACGAAATGGCGGAGTTAAAGAAACAAATAGAAGATTTGCTTGAGAAAGGGTTTATTAGACCCAGTGTGTCGCCTTGGGGAGCTCCAGTGTTGTTTGTAAAGAAGAAAGATGGGAGTCTTCGCTTGTGTATCGACTACAGAGAGCTGAATAAAGTTACTATCAAAAACAAGTACCCTCTTCCCCGAATTGATGACCTATTAGATCAACTCTCTGGTTCGTGTGTGTTTTCAAAGATTGATCTAAGGTCAGGGTATCATCAGCTGCGAGTGAAAGCAGAAGATATTCCAAAGACTGCTTTCAGGACCCGATATGGTCATTATGAGTTCTTGGTGATGCCATTTGGGCTAACCAATGCGCCTGCGGTTTTCATGGATTACATGAACCGTATCTTTTGGCAATATCTGGATCAGTTTGTTGTTGTGTTTATCGATGATATTTTGATATATTCCAAGAATAAGGATGAGCATGAGTATCATTTGAGAATCGTATTGAATATCTTGTGCGAGAAGCAATTATATGCTAAATTGAGTAAGTGCGAGTTTTGGCTATCAGAAGTGAAATTCTTAGGCCATGTTATCTCACAAGAAGGGGTCTCTGTGGATCCCAGCAAAGTGGAAGCAGTACTGAACTGGAAGAGGCCAGAATCTGTGGCGGAAATACGCAGTTTTCTGGGTCTTGCTGGTTATTATCGGAGATTTATCCAAAATTTCTCCCGTATTGCGTTACCGATGACCAAGCTCACAAGAAAGGATCAGCCGTTTGTGTGGGATGAGAAATGTGAAAACTGTTTTGTGGAGCTGAAGGAGAGGTTGACGACGGCACCTGTGTTGATTTTACCCGATCCCAGTTTGACATACGTTGTGTATTCTGATGCCAGTGGGCAGGGATTAGGGTGTGTCCTTATGCAGCAGGGACGTGTGGTGGCCTACTCCTCTCGACAGCTCAGACCTCATGAATTGAATTATCCCACTCATGATCTGGAGCTTGCGGCCATTGTATTTGCTTTAAAGATTTGGCGTCATTACCTGTATGGTGTGACTGTGGAACTGTACTGCGACCACAAGAGTCTTAAATATCTATATGATAAAAAAGAGTTGAATATGAGACAGCGTCGCTGGATGGAATTGCTTAAGGACTATGACCTGGAAATAAAATATCATCCGGGTAAGGCAAATATAGTCGCTGATGCTCTTAGCCGAAAGACTGTGCTCGTTGCAGCTATGATGATACAAGAAAGGAAATTGATTGAAGATTTCCGTGATTTAAATTTGACAAATCAGATCATCTGTGCCAATTACACTGTTTCTCAAGAGGAGAGTGATCTAAGGGTGGAAATTGAAGAAGCTCAGAGTCAAGATGACTGGATACAGCGCAATCTGACTCGAATCGAACAGGGAGAAGTTCCAGGCTACGACATATCGCCTCGTGGATTGGTTCGTTACCAGAAAAGAGTCTGCGTTCCACTTAAGGCAGAGTTGAGGCAGAAGATTCTGGATGAGGCACACAAGAGCCGATATACTCTTCATCCTGGTATGACCAAGATGTATCAGAATCTGAAATCTGTGTATTGGTGGCCGAGTTTGAAGAGTGACGTGACCAAATATGTTGCAAGGTGTCTCACTTGTCAGAAAGTGAAAATCGAGCACCAGAGACCGCCTGGTTTACTTCAGAGTCCTGAGATTCCGGAATGGAAATGGGAAAGCGTGACCATGGATTTGGTTGTGGGATTACCCAGGATCAGAAACTATGATGTGATCTGGGTAATTGTGGACTGATTAACAAAGTCAGCCCACTTCATACCAATCGATGCTGGTTACTCTCCGGATAAGCTAGCAGAGATTTATATCCGAGAAATTGTGAAACTCCATGGTGTACCGAAGAATATCATTTCCGATCGAGATCCCCGATTCACTTCGAGATTCTGGAAAGCATTGCATGAAGCCTTAGGTACTCAACTAAGATTCAGTACGGCTTATCATCCTCAAACGGATGGACAATCTGAGAGAACAATTCAGACGTTGGAAGATATGTTGCGAGCTTGTGTTCTCGACTTTAAAGGAAGTTGGGATCGTTTCCTTCCACTAGCTGAGTTTGCCTATAACAATAGCTATCATGCGAGTATTCAAATGGCTCCGTATGAAGCGTTGTATGGAAGACGGTGTCAATCACCTTTATGCTGGAATGAATTATCCGAAAGGAAGCTTTATGGGCCAGATTTGGTTGATCAAACCTCAGCACAGATTCGGATCATTCGTAAGAGGCTCCTTGCAGCGCAAAGTCGACAGAAAAGTTACGCTGACAAGAGGAGAAGGCCTCTAGAATTTGAGGTTGGTGATCACATATTTCTGAGAGTATCACCAGTCACTGGCATCGGGAGAGCTATCAAGCGAAAGAAGCTGAGCCCAAGGTACATAGGTCCTTTTGAAATCCTTGAGAGGATTGGGCCTGTTGCTTATCGAGTAGCCCTACCCCCAAACTTGAGCAGACTCCACGATGTGTTTCATGTTTCCCAACTGAAGAAGTATCAACCGGATCCATCTCATATTGTTGTATACGAAGAAGTTGAGCTTCAAGACAATTTCACATATGCAGTGGAGCCAGAGCAAGTCATTGACCGAGAAGAGCGACGGCTCAGACACAGGAGCATTCCATATGTGAAGGTGATCTGGAAGGGAATGACGCAAAGAGAGGCAACTTGGGAAGCGGAGGAAGATATGCGAAGACGATATCCGGAGTTTATGGCTCAAGTTGTGTAGCAATTTCGAGGACGAAATTTAATTTTCGGGGGGAGAAATGTAATATCCCAAAAAGTGATTAAGGGCTAATGACTTTAAAAGTGGATATAATTATTGTTGAATAAATACTTTTGGAGAATGTGTGATGGGAATTTGGATATTTTAATGATTCCAATGGCTTCCTTGTGAAAATTCAGGTGGGGAGAGTGTTTATTGTGAAATTGGAACCATTGGGAACAATCGTGCAAAAGTTGAAAACTCTGTCCATTGAAACTCTGTACAGGGCAGCCAATTTGTATGGACGTTTTAAATAGGCAAATGGTGTCTAAAAATTCTGAAATTTTCCAGTATTAAAGTTCACATGTCAAGCTTCAAAATGAACATATAATTTGTATCATTTTGATTTGTGACCTAAGAGTTTTGGATTTTTGAAGTTTGCCCAGCGAAATTAATTATTTTCTGGAACAGTATGCAAAGATTGAAATTCTGGGAATTTTTTGGTGATTTTCAGTAATGGCCAATATTTTTCCTATGAAGAGGACTTAAATATCTTTCATTTGGCTTTGGAATCACCTCATTTTGATGTTTCTAGAATTAGTTATGAATTTTCAAAGTTTGGGCAGAAAATCTGCCAGAAAATCCGAAAATGGGAATTATGACATCATCTCATTAAAAGATGATGTCAGCATGGATTATTAATCAAATTGCTCATCTTCTTCAGCCATTTCACGCCATTTCCAGCTGAAGATAGTGAGAGAAAGTTGAGAGCTCTTAGAGAGAGAAAGAGGAGAAATCTCGCAAGGTAAGCCGATTTCTCCGACGATCTTGCTCCTAACGCGTATAACCTTGTTCCTAAGCTTCTCTTCTATGTTATTTAAGGTGTTTGAGAAGCAAAATTTGGTGTTCAAGGGGCTAGGGTTTTCAGCCACTCTTGAGAAAAGCTAGAAGGAGCTTGAGGTAACTTCCAAACTTTCGTATATTGCTTATTCTGGCTGCTGTGGGCAATTTAATCGGTGAAATTTCGCCGGATTGCCATTGGTTTTAATGTTTGGAAATGATGTGGCCTAGGGGTTATGCTGCCCAAATTGGGTCTTAATGTTAGTTGTAACCTAATGTAATGGTTAATAAAGTGGTTAGGAGTAGAAAAGAACGTGTTTACGGAGCCGAAATCGTAAAACCCCAATTTTTCCCGGAGAACATGTATATTTCGGCCAAGGCTGTAAATGGGTCTTAGAGTTGGATTTTCAATGATTTGATGATTCCATTGGATTCAGTGGGCGAAAATAGGTGGGGTTACAGTTGGGCACTTTTTCAAAAAAGGCCGAGAAAGCATAATTACGGAAACACCCCTAAAACCCTAAAAGTAGGGCTGCCAAGGGCAATTTCGTAATTTGACATTGAATTTGATAATTCTGAGTACGGAAATGGATTCCTTGGGCGGAAATATGTTAGGATAGCCCAGATTAGAATTTCGAGAAAAGTGCAACCGGTCCGGGTATGGCGGGCCCAGGCCGGGTCCCCGGGGGTATTTTTGTAAATTTTCATTATAGACTCATATAACCCTAAGTAACACTATGGAAGTGTCTAAATAGTGCATTTGGAATTGTAGGATTCGATATTTGCCGCCCTCGTGAGCCAACTGCGCTGAAGGACGTTAGGAAAGGATCAGGTAGTGACTCTCTCTCTTATACTATGTGTAATGCTCTGTATGTGTGTGTTATCACTGTTCTGTGATGAATCTTTGATGCTGCTGCGGTTACAGCTGGTGATAGCTGTCGTTTACAGCGCAAGCTGTCGTTTACAGCGCAAGCTGTCGTTATTGTGATTACAGCGTAAGCTGTTGTGATGGTGATTACAGCGTAAGCTGTCGTATTGTGTATACAGCCGTGAGTGCTGTCGTTTGTGGTGAAAACCATGTATCTTTGAGATTGATGTTGCTGTTGTTGCTGGTTGTGATTTATATACATGCTTGGTATTTATACATTGTATGAGTGGTTTGTTACTACTGAGATTCTCTCGAATCTCATTCCTTCCTATGACTAACCTTTCAGACAGGGCATGTGGCTCAAAGGAGAAGAGGCCGACCCGGAGCACTTAGGACCCTTAGGGGTATAGTTGATTTTGGAATGTTGGTTATATCTTTTGAATTCAGGATTACTGTATAATCTGAAATATGAATAGTATATTCAATTTTGGATGTAATCCCCTAGTGGATACTTAAACCTCAGGTTATATATGTATAGAATCCGGGAGTTGCCGGGGAATTGGTTTTACACTCTGTCATACGTGAATGTAGATAAACTGCACAGGTGATTATATTCGAATTTTGAAATGGAGACCAGGAACAGGAAAGAGATTTTGAATGATTTTGTGAAAACCCTACCACAAAGTAGGAGATTGAAACGAGTTTAAGTTATCCGAAGGTCTCTAATCTACTTTAATTATTTAATATCGAATTATAATTACATGATTAAAGGCAGGGTGTTACAATAATGATAGCTCATATATAACTTATATATGCTAATAGGTAATCACTTTTAGGGTGTAATTACTAATTAGCCAAAACATATACCGGGACTGCCATGACAAAAAATAATACTCCCTCTGGCCCTTAATGTAAAACCTATTTAACTAATTTGAATAGATTAAGGAAGTTAGCGAAGTTAGTTAATACTATAACATAATTTTTTTCTAAAACATACCAATTATCTTCCTTAATTCCCACAATCTCTCTTTACTTGATTATTGTTGATAGAGCATCAAGAGGGGTAAATTAGGAAAAGATTGACAAATATGAGAAATAGGTTTTCCATTTAGGATAAAGATCAACTCCCTAATTATTCCTAAATTAAGGACCAGATGGAGTAATAATAATGAAGCAATACACTATCTTTAGCAGAAGGCACAGACAGTATGAAAAATGACTAGGTATATAGAAAAGGGTTAAAGGGCTATTTTGCCTCAAAAATTGTCACAGTAGAGCAATTTTGCCTTTGACATTATCCTAATTAAATTTAACCATTAGTTAACCAAATATGCTGAGCTTGTAGTCCATGTGTCGTCTACATGTTGTCCACGTCATTTCTTTAAGGTGAAAATTTGCCTCAAAAGTTTTCAAATTGTAACAATATCGCTCTGACAATTATCTAGGCTAATTTTGACTATTAATTGAGCGAATTTGTTAATCTAGCAGCTTGAACAACATTTAAGAAGAAGTTACATGGGGAGGAGGAGTTTACATTCTCTAGAGAGCAATAAAGAAAAAGATTCAATCACCATATGTATAATACATTAAGGAATATTGCTGAGAACAAGGCCATCAAAACCTCTCTACCACCGTACCCCAACAATGCCGAGATAGACAAGTACCTATTTGATTTTTCTCTTCATTACACAAGATGTTTTCATCTTATTGATTGTCTCTAATCCTTCAAATGGGATGCATTTTTTTAAAAGAAAAATTAATTATTTTTAAATCTAACTTTGAAAAAAATGAAGGGGATGACACATGGAGTTACCAAATAAGCATATTTAGTCAACTAACAGGTAAACTTAACTTGAGTAACAACCAGGGTGAAATTGCTACGATTTAGAAATTTTCAGGATAACATTACTCCCAAGTAAAAAGGTCCGGGGAAAATTTGCACCTAAACCCAAAACAAAAATGATGTAAATCACATGTGGACTACTAGTTCAAGATATTCGGTTAACTAACGGTCAAATATAACTAAGATAACGGTCAAAGCTAAATTACCCCTGCAAAACTTCTTAACAAAATTGTCTCTTCGTAACAACTTACGGAGTAAAATAGCCCTTTAACAAAATCAGATATTTCATTAAATCGATTGAGACTATGGTGATTTATTGTTCAATGGTCTAACCAAAGTTGAACTGGCACCAATACAATCATTATTAAAAAATATTGTTAAATTAAAATATACAAAAGATATTGATAAAGATTCCTTAAAGGATATATATTAAAAAGTTCCGTCAGATTGTACTGTCACTAAATAATTAGCGATGCAATCCTATCACCTTGTTAAGGACGGAAATTTTGTCTCTAACTTTTTTCTGTGGTAATGTTTATATAAAAATTATTAATCCAGAAGTAAATGAAATATCAATCAATCAACTTTATTTTTAAAATCCTAGGTTGAGTTAAAGACAGGTCGGTTCGGGTCTAGCAATCAATAAGCACTTTTAATGCCTCTAATTACAGGTTATTAATAATTATTCTCTTATTTTTCTGTATATACATGCCGCAATCAGTAATCTCCATTTACTTGTGTGTTATTAGTTACGATCATCCCACTTTTAATCACAATTAATGGATTGATGAAGATTAGCGGCGTTTTAGAAATTGTGCTTAATGGATTATTGAAAATATGTTGGAAACTTGATTAAAAAATTGTATTTTTTAAATACTTTTGACTTTTTATTTTGTTAAGCATAAGTATCCTCCTATTAGAATCAATTCTATTTAAAGCATTGTCGGGCACTAAATACTTTTGACCTTAATTATACGTTATTAGTGATTATTTTCTTAAATCCTTTATATATATATATATATGCTCCAATCACAAGTTCCAACTTAAGTCAATAGTACTAGATAAGTTTCCCATTTTATGGATCAAGCCCATGGGCTCAACCCATCAACCCATAAAATCTTGGAGGGTTGGATTGTTAAAAGAATGGACCCATTTTGATGTGGGTCAGAAACCCGTGAGGAGCTAGCATATTAACCTGTGGGCTGGCCCGTATTTGGTTTCTATATATTTGTTTTAAAAAAATTAAATTCTGAAGTTATAAAACAAAAAAACAAAAACATTTCCTAATCCCGTGGGCTAGCCCATATTATTTTTTAAATTTTTTGTAAGTCTATAATGTATTGAATTGTTATGTATGTTTAATTTGTAATTTTTAAAACTATGAATTTGATTCATGATAAAAAAAACTTCGAATTTGATATTTTATTATCACTTTATATTTTTATAATGTAACTTTATAATTTAGGTATGCGAAAAAAAGATATTTCATTTTATATTAGGTAATAGCCTAATAAGTAATTAGATAAATATCATTATATTATTTTAAAAAATATGAAAAAGCAATATGCAAGAAAAAATTAAAAAACAAAGATAAAAGCGTTGGGTGGGTTAGCCGGAACCCACCAACTATGGATTGGATTAAATAAATTTCAGCTTATTTTGATATGGGTATTTTTAGCCCAACGGCTCAATAGAGGGCCAATCCATAAGGGTGACTCATATTAAAAACTCCACCATTTATATTCCCAATTGTATCACACAATAGTCAATAGGCTTGAAAGCCCCGTTAAAGTGTCTAAACCACTACTGAAAATGTATTCATTGGAGCTTAAACAATCATATTTGATCCTTCACCCAATAATTTATTTGCTTATATTTGATTGCTTAAACAATTATACGTGGATCGACATGTTATTTTTATTTGAGATTTTCTATGGATTTTGATAATGTGATCATTTTTCCACCTAAAAAAATTCTTATTTGATCGACAATATGATTTATAAATACACTCAATATAATTTATTGGTATATTAATATCACAATTAATATATAATACCCCAATATCTTCCTCTTTTTATTTCCGAAAATATCTTATACATTTGACGAAAGAGATGAATTTATTGTTTTTAAGTGTGATAGAAGCACAAATAATGTGATCTATGAAATTATTAAAGTATAAATATAACGGAATGCTATTTTTTCTTTTTAATTCAAAATGACATCATTTCATGGTCAATATGAGGAGAAAAAGATATAAAATTCAATCTAATTGACTTGCCCAAAACTCTTAACTAGATCAATAAAGAGATTGGTCCAATGGTCCATTGATTTAACCTGCCGACGTGGGTTGAGTTTTAATATCGATCATGAAAAATGGGTTATTCTCTCAGTCTCTCCAGAAGAAATTAAAATAAAGAAAAATTAATATATTCACATTTTTTATACAAAACCAACCTTTTTTTTTTTTAATTCCTGCGCATGAAAGAAGCATGCTCTAACTTATTTGAAGGAACTCAAAAGTTCTTGTGTACAGCAAAGGAGAGCCTAGAGCCTCCCAGATAACTACCTCTTTTACTACTACTACCCAGTGCAGATCCTCAAGATCTTCTTGAAGACTTCTTTGATATTATGGCCTTGGGGCTAATGTATGATCTGTCCAAATCTCCTGCATAGCTCTTGCTTGACTTCGTTCTCTTTCTGCAATTATAAGCTGTTTCTTTCTTTGGAAGATCTCCTATGCTCTCCACTGTTGCTAGAGATGTGAAAGACTGTGCCTTCCCTTCATAGAACATTGATAGCCCTCTCCTGCAATTCCCCAAAAAAAAAAAAAAAATTCCAACCTCAATATTCATAATATACTCTAATGTTTAGTATAAGAGGTAGCTAATTAATTTGCAGGGACTAAGAAAATTAGGTAAGTTATAGTACCTTATTTATAAAAGTATGTGTTAATTTCTTTAAAATACCTTCTTAAATTTATTTAGAAATCCCTTTAATATTTGCGATAAGTACCATCGATAGTTTATGAAAAAAGTTAAAAACTTTAGAATTAAAGTGGATTAAAGTTTTATACTCCCTCCTGTACTAAATATAAGATAAAGTTGATTTTTTTAAAATATTAAAAAAATTAATTAAATTACTTTAAAATACTTATTTTTAGGGTTTCTTCTCCAAAATATTTGTCCTAACTTAAAAATTAATATATAATCTAATGATATGCAACATATGATATGATTAAGTAACTTATTTAATTTCTTTAATTTTTTTAAAAAAATTAATTATACCCCATATTTAGAACCCATGAATATTTAGGATGAAAATAAACCCTCGTCACCTTCTGATGGGAGGAGTAAGAGGAAATACAAAGCAAGATATTGCTTACTTTATAGGAAGACTGTTCATGAGTTGAGACAGTTCATATAAAGGGCCGCTTGATGAAGAAGAAGAAGACAACGACGTTGTCGAAGATTCTGGAGCCTCCTGATCAGTGGATTGTTCTGAAAAAGAAGAAGATGATAAACTCATCTCAGTCAAAGAATCCATTGATGAGTATTCTGATACGCATCCAATGGATGACTTTGAATCGCCATCATCAGTATCATCAGCTTTTCCAAAATCCCATCTCATGTTTCCAACATCCATAATTCTCTGCGAATCCTTTTTTTTTTTTTTTTTGAGAAAGTTTTGGATCTGTCAACGAAGAAAGTTTTGAGAAGATGCAGAATATTCCATATACTTTAGTGCATGGAGATGTGTTTTGAGACAGAAGAAAATGGAGTCTTATATATATATATACGCGTGTGTGGATGTTTGTGCGCGCGCGTGTGTGTGTATATGTGTGTGTGTGTGTGTAAAAGCAGACTCAGACACACAAATGAAGAAGATATATATGGATAACATTGACCAACGTTATTTCTTGTAATTGGAATATTTGTTTATCTGAAATAAATTAGTTGTCGTTATCAATCACGGGGTGTATGGTGCAAAATTAGTGGCTTGTTTCAGGCCTACTTATAAGATTGAGGATAAGATCCAAATCAGAACGTGCATGTATATCCATATCGCTTGAGACACCATCATCACTTTTTCTCTCTCTTAATTGATTTAATTTGAAACCTATAATTAAGTTGATGAGTTAATACTTAATAGCGGGCTCTCTATCAAAAAAATAGCTGGCTCTAGCCTCTAGGATATGGATTCTTTCCTCCTCTTTTTTTTTTTAATATAATTTTCCTCCGCATCCCATCCTCTTTTCTAGATTAAAAATTGAATAATTGAGATTTAATATATCATAAAATTATATGATAATATTATATAAAACAATAAAAAAAATAAACATTTAAAAGTTAATATCGACAACTCACAATTGTAAACTTTTTGAAAATAGAAGAAAAAATTAATCGTTTTATAAAATATTGAGCTACGTTTGTTTATTTTTCAATCCAATGCATGGTGGGTTGGGATGGGATGTGGACAAGAAAAGAAGAAAAATAAGAAATCTGGTTTAAGAAATTTGGTTGTCGATAGATGCTACCAAATTTGTAATTTGTTGTTGTAGCCAATACTCGCATTTGATATGATAGTATCCGATATTATGATAATTGTATAAAAAAATAATGTTTAGATCCCAGATACGCTAGTTGTGCTTAACAATAATGGGCATACATATAAAAGTTGCTCCCGCCTCTACTGCATCATTTTTTGTTGATAACAAATGCGGTTAATGCACAATTCATTTGTCTCACATTATTTTTAATAGATAAAATATATTAAAATAAAAAAAGATACAACCAGGTCCTGGTCTCACCTAAAGAGTAGAATATATATAAGTTCAAAAGAAATTATACCTTTTAAGTATATGACTTGATTTCTTTTCCTCCCAATCATCGGATTCAGGAAGATTAATTATTTATTTAACAGAATGAGAGTCTGTCTTCTCTAAATTAAAAGAGAAGAAATTATATTACTTATCCAAGTTGAATTATCCTAACATTGAATTAGATCAGTCCAACTACATACCAGAAGCCATAGACCATGCTGCTAGAGTGGGTGGCACTACTAGAGAATCGCACACATATGACGATTATTATCGACCAAAAATCAATGTTACAAACCATCATATATACGAGTGCTACATATGTTTAGCACAAATACATAATGATTTCGAACCATAATTTATTTAACACCTATTATAGTAGGTTCTAATATAACAACCGTCATGCATTGAAGCTTGATAAAATCATGATGTGCATGATGCAGGTGTAATAAAAAATGAGCTCATGTAAACAACCACTATATAATCAGTAATGTTGGCATAATACATAACGACCTCATTTTAACAACCGTTATTTATTCAATAACATTCATAACGATTTTTGTGTAAGAACAATAACTTTTTATAATAATAAATAATGGTTTCAAGTAGATAACCAGGTTATTTATTTAGTAACATAAATCATGGTTTGTAACTAAGAACCATGAACTTTTATAATAAATTATGGTTCTTATTTAATAACTATGATGCATGGATATAAGACTTTTCAAGTGAGAGTTTCTGAGCTAGTTTGAGTTCATCTGTATATAATATAATGGTACCTCCCACAATAAATTGCCATGCAATTTAGGATGGATCAAAACATTCCAGGCTTTCTAAGCTAGTTGTGATTGTTGACCAAATATGTGATAATGTAACTATTGACTTATACTTTCTGTCTCTTCATAAGCAAGCAAAACAAGGAGAGAGTTAAAAAGAAGGAATATCCCTATCGAAAAGGGAGCAAGAGTATGCAAACTTAGAGCAAGAGATCGATGATTTCATACCCTTGCGCCCTTTTAAATATGGTTATTTGTTCTTTTTTACCCTCTTCTTGTTTGCCTAGCTCTATGAAGAAACACAACATATAGGTAAACGATTACATTATTATACATATAGGTCATGAGTGCAACTAATTCTAGCCACAAAGCCTAGAAAATCTTAATCGGTTCCAAATTGCATCACTACTCGATGTAGGAAGTACTAATCTATTAGATCGAGTTGAGTCCAAGTAGCTCAAAAGCTCTCACATTGAAGAGTCTAGGACTGATCTCACATTGTCGAATTTTAGAGCTTTAAATTGGTGCCATCTGCTCAATACAAAAACAGGAGATCGAGGAACCTTCAATAAGAGAAATAATGGGTTTTCCAAAAGAACATAACTTCACAAAAGCAATTTAATGTTACCTTGAAAGCTTTAGTGCGTCGTGACTTCACAAAAACTGTATTGCTTGATCATGTATAACTCTCGATACAACTAAACTAATTTATTCATCATATCACTATTGATATTTTGAAAGTAACTTCTAGAAATATGGATACTTCAAAAAGCGAAAAATTATTCGCTTAGGGATCCATATCTCCAAAAGTTACTTCAAAAAGAACAATAGAGTAGAAACCTTCCATCAAAGTAATGGGTTGACAACTTCCTATAACAAGAAAGGAACCTTCGATCACCTTCTATCAAAGTAATGGGTTGATAACTTCTTTTAATAGGAAAGGAACCTTTGATCAGAGCAATAATAGGTTTTTCAAAAAAAACAAAAAAAAACTTCACAAAAGCAATTTATTGTCACATTGAATGCTTTATCATGTCGTGACTTCACTAAAAAAGCCTAATCGGCCAAGTTGAACACTGCAAGTAATAGGAGAGGAATCATCGAAATGAATGCATAATCTATAATGCAAAATGGATGAGGGAAATCATACTACAAGGTTTGGGGTTTGGGGTTAATAAGGAGAATAGAGCAGCAAAGGAATGTAGCCTAGCTAAGGCTCACGAATGAAAAAGCGAATTAGGGCAAGTGAAGGCAACTTGCACGACAATCAATAAGACAAGTGTCAAGTGTATCCACTAGCACAGCTATCACTAATAAGTCAGACGAAGGCTTTTTATAGTAGGATTCAATTGAAAATGACTCTCAACAGCCGGAAAAGATAACAAGAGTAGTAGAGTTGCAATGCTGGTGGGTTTCATTCGAACATATTAAGTATCAAGTGTCTTCTATTTCAGATGGTTAAATAGAAGAGGAATGGTAGGGTTTTTTTGGATTATCATGCGTGAGACTTTACATTACAGTTTATTCGTAAGAATTGTTATTTATTTGTTTACATTTAAAACAGTTCTTTATTAATAACCATGAGGTATCTTAATTTTTTTAAATGTTTTTAGGGCTAATAGTGCATAGATAATTTAAAACCAAAAAACAACACTCTTTGATGGATGATTTGAGGTCTGCTGGGAACTTTGGAACTTTTGTTTCCTTCAATTTGAATGAATAAAAAATTCCAAAAATTCACAGCATACCTCATATTATCATGCTACTCGTTACTAAAGGAGTGGGCTGAATCATCTAGGAGTATGTCAGAATCATGTTGACCAATCCCATACTCATCAAGAATGAGATTGGTCTTCCTATTCATACTCAACAAATATCCAACCAACCTCCTCACATCATGGTCAATGCATTCTACATGATGCATTATTGCCTCCACTTGATGGAGTAGAGGATATGGAGGCGGAAGCGAAGGAGCAGAAGGAGGTGGAGAAGGAGGAGGATGACGTCAAGGAATTTCTAGCAAGTTTGCTACATGGCGTTTCATCTTGATGATTGAGAGAACAGAGGAGCTGGGGAAAAAGAAACATTTTGTGTTTAATAATAGATTTATGAAAAGGTACATTTAATTAGAGTAGCTGGGGGAAAAGTAGTTGGGTGACAGATTGTTTGAAAGTTTACGTTACAGAGGAGCTGTTTAGTGAGTATCATCATTTTGTAATTCAATAAATAATGATAAATAATTACATGTTTTTGTTTTCGCAGATATAAGAGTAGAAGACAAATCGTTTGTAATTGTTACATGACAGTTATATCGTAAGAACTGTCAATATTGTTGTATTTAAAAAACAACTGTTATTAACTAAAACCATTATAGTTATGTTTTTTCAAATTTCGTCTCTTAATATTTGATTATACGCATATTTAATCATTATGTTTTAGTGTTATATATTCTTACATGACTTATTCCTCAACATATATGGCATTTATTTGTTGTAGCTGTTATTTATTAAATGTTATATATTCACGAATTCATGGTAATGTGGACATATACTCAAAATGTTGGCAAAAAAGAAGCAGCAGCAGCAGGAATAATGGTCGATTTTGAATGATGAAATACTTGCGACAAACCTTGTTTTGGCTTCATGTTCTTCTCATCCCTCCTTTGCCAAGGTACTGTTCAGTCCTCATTAATTTGAGACGTCTAAATCAGTTCTATGATTTTTTTTTTTTCGTTACAAGTTCTATGATTTCATTATGAAAGAAATAAAGCATAGAGTAAAAATATTTTGGATTTTTTTCCTTCACAAAATTAAGTGCATATGACATATGGCGTATTCATAGAGAGATACAGATCCAATAAATAAATCTACAATATTAATTGTTATTAAAAATACTTTAAAATACTTGATGTACAAAATAATTATTTTAATATATTGGGTGCCATTAAACAAATACTTTTAGGTAATGGATGCATTAAAAATTAATTTATAATATCAAGTGCTACTGAAAAATACTTCAGGGTGAGTAATGTTATATAACCTTATATTATTTTAATTATCATTATGTTGCCCTAGTTTAATAATAATTTGGCCGTTGACCCTTGAATTATTATCTCAATTGGTAGTTTAATTTTTAGCACCTTATTGATAAGGATTGTAACATCCCAAATTTTATATTCACAAAAAATATATTATAATTAACTGAGAAATTCAATAAAATGGTGAATATTCATGAATTTTGATCCTGTGAATTTTGATATTCATAAGGAAATGGGCAAATGAACTCAAGAAATGAATTAAATTACAAAAGTGATAACAAAATCATAATTTTGCCAATGTAGCCGAAGATTAATTATTTTATAATTAATTGGAGTTAATTTCAATTAATCAAGGAAAATAAAAGAAAAATGCATAATTGGAATATTCTTGGTGGATGTATGCTTGTGACAAGTGTCACATTATGATCCTTTGATGAGATCAAGGGTTAAGAGGCAAGAAGACCCAAATGATGAGAGGGTATGGCATAAAGTAGAAAGTAGAAAGCATGGTTGGAGGTATGGGAAGAGGGATGGTGTCTTTGATAAGTGTTAAAATCTCAACTCTTGATGAGATCAATGGTGTAGGATCAAGGGAGCATTTTTATGAAGCTTTTCTCTTTCATTCCCTTCCTCATTTCCATCCAACACAAGAAGAGGAGAGAGAGAGAGAGAGAGCTCTCAAGTTCTAGAGAGAAGGAAGAAGAAGAAGTTTAAGATAAGTGTGATTTCTTAAGAGTTTTCTTGTGATTTTGCTTAGAAACCTTCTCTAAACTTTTCTTCTTCATGGAATCTATGATTTTAAAAACACATTTTGAACTCAAGAAGAGAGAGAGGAGATGCCTAAAGAGAGAGGATTCAATATCTGAAGAGGTAACCTCACAAACCTTAGATTTAAACTAGTATGGTGTTGTTGTTGAGGTTTGTGTTTGGTTTTAGTGATTTTTGCCAAGTTTGTAAATTTGAAAAGTCCTAACCCTAAGGGGAGGTGCTGTCCAAATTTAGTCTAATCATGTTTAGAATGTGATTAAGGGTTAAATAAGTGATTAAAGGTTATAAGAAGGTGTTTTATGAATTGAAATCATAAAACTCCATTTTCTCCAATTATTAAAGAATTTCATCCAGATCTGTGTTGGACAGTGTTGGGACTGTAGTTTGGTGTTTTGATGATTCCATTGGGTTTAGAATGAAAAATTGTGTAGGGTTCATGTTGGGAGCGAAGTGAGAAAAGCCCTAGAAAGTGAAATGACAAAAATAGCCTTAAAACCCTCACATAGGGGTTGCCAGGGGTAAATATGTAATTGGAGCTGGATTTTCATAAAATAGATGCTTCCATTGGGTGCAGTGGGCAAAAACAGGTGGGGTTACAGTTGGTCACTTTTTCGGAAAAGGCCGAAAAAGCATAATTACAAAAACGTCACTGAAAATTTAAATAGGGGCTGTCAAGGGTATTTTCGTAATTTGATAGTGAATTTGGTGATTTCGAGCCTGGAAATGGATTACTTGAGCGAAAATACATCAGAATAGCCCTAGTTAAATTTTTAGTAAAGCGTGCCATCGGGCCCAGTACGGCGGAGCTGGGTCGGGGTCCCAGGAGCATTTTGGTAAAATTTTATCATAGACTAATACAACCACCAAAAACACTATGGAAGTGTCTAAACTATACATTTGACGTTCTAGGATCGAGTAGAGAGCCAGATGGATTGGCAAGCAAATCGAGGCACATTATTCGAGGATTAGGGAAGGGCAATTAAGGTAGGGAACTTACGTCTCCTGCATGTATTTGATATTTGTACTGGTGTATTGATGCATATTATTACTTTGCTTAATTATGTGAAACTTATATGAATAATTGAAGCTCTGTTTCTGTTTATGCTATGGGCATACATATGTTAATTGAAACATTGAGCACGCAGATATGTCATTGTGTGAGCATGAGTTATGTAATGCAGGCATGTCATGCATTAAGCACTTATCTTGCATGTATATTGGTATTGATTTCCTACTGAGATTCTCCAGAATCTCACCCCTTACCAACAATTTAGATAGGAGAAAACAGAACGTATGCTGAGAACAAAGAAGACAACCGTACGAGGGGATTGCAGTGGTGGGACGAAAACTGGAAGATGTATTTGTTTCAATGGGACGGGTGTAGACACCCCTGTAGCGCTGCGAGGCTACATTAATTATAATTATTAAGTACGAACTCCTATGGGAAATTTTCATAATTGTGCACATAATATCAGTATGTTTATGCTATTCCTGTGTTGCTCACTGAACTGTGTATCGTTTTCCGCAAATACTTTGAAATAGCTGAAAATAAGATGATGGTGTGACAAGGACTATAACTTTTTTTACCCCATACCACTATATTTTTTAAACTATTCATAATATAGAATTCATCATTCATATAACATCAAGCGTGTGACACTTTAAAAAAAAAAAAAATCCACACAACTTATATAGTGAGAAGTTGGTTTAAAAAACAGGATCTTTATTGAGCTTCTACAAGTCAAACATGGAGCTCTATGATCACATGGTAAGCAATCTTACTTGACCCAAAGATTCCTTCACACGTGAGTGCTATGAATAAAAGATACCCCACATGTTGTTATCTGATTTCCTGTACTAACAACTGAAAATTTGTTTTTGTTTTTTTAATATGTGAACTATTATTATCACAAAGACACAAACTCTATCACGGTCAAAACAGGAAAGAAAAATAGAGAGAATGAGGGAAATGTGTCATATTTTCTGTGGTATACATCTGTACACATATATATGCTAAGCTGTCAGCATAATTTACCTAACAGCCATCAACTGAATGCGGCTAATAAAACTAATACAACAAAACTAATTTCTGTTATTGAAAATACTAATTCTATGTACTCTAATAAACTCCCAAGTCACAGGTCATCCGCATGAACGAAAATAGAAGATATAAATATATACGGATAATTGCTGTATTTCACTATATATGGTTTAGTAAAATGCCCATGTAGTCTTATCCAATGTGCACAAATACACATAAAATTTTTTGAGTGTAAAAATACTGATGCAATTTAAAAATCAGAGTAAAAATGACATAAATGTTAAAATTGCCTAAAGTCCATTACTTTTTGTATGAAAAGAAAACAGTAGGGTCCCACTACAAAAAAAAAAAAAAAAACATGCGTCATTTTTGTTTATAGGTTTCTTTACATCGATCTGAAAAAATGTTAGACTATATTTGCACATTGGGTGTATATACATGGGTATTTGTCACCATAACCCGTTTAACAAGGGAGATGTTTGATGTGATTAGGCTGGTGGGGCTTGAGATGGTTTGGTAAATTATTTGCCCGAACAATATATATATAAAAAAAATGGGAGAATTACATTCAGGTTTCAAGAGAAGAAATAAAGAAATAGTTCCTATAGATTGCAAAATGAAAAAATGGTCCCATAGAGTTGTCAATACAGGCTCCTGGAGTTGTTAATGGGTTGTCAATACAGGCTCATGAAGTTGTTAATGGGACCATTTTTTCATTTTACAATCTACAGAAATTATTTTTTCCATTTTTTTTTCATGGGTCCTAAATGTTATTCTCCCAAAAAAAACTTGATTCCTCCATGCCTATTTGATTTTTTTTTTTTAAAAAAAAAAAAGAGCTTGTTTTAGAAGATGGGTTGTTTCAAGGATGAGCTGGATTGGTACGAGAATGATAAGACATTTGGAATGGGAAAAATAAGAAGATAAGGTTGTTGGACTTCATTAAAAAGGGAATACTCAGATTTGGTCCATATCTATGTGTCATTTTAGTGAAATTCAATTAATTTAGGTCTTATTAGTTTTTTATATTTTTAAACTAAATGATGTTTAAAGTGATTATTAAAGATAATTACTGCAAGTGAAAATTAATAATCATTTTATAAAAATTTTAAAAATAATTTAAAGTATTTGATATGCCTTAAGCAATGTCATAAATTTGAATGCAACATTTGAGTTATGAATATTAAATATAACGAAAACTCTTACAACCCTTCATGGACTTTTACGTATAGAATTTTAAAAGTTATTTGGGAGGATTATTATTATTATTATGTTCGAATATTTGGGCGGATTATCAACATCTGCATAATATAATAATATTTATATAACAATTTCATGGATGTTCATGAATACAATAGTTAATAGGAAATTTAATAAAGGAAAAAAAATTAAGCAACAATATTTATTGAATTTTCCCCATTAAAAACCTTATCACAAAAAAATTAGGGAGATTTGCCCAAACATACCTTTGGGACAAATTAATTGATGATTGCTACCAAACGTGCAAGTGATCTTCCGTGTGTGCAAGCGATCTTCTGTTTTGTGCAGATCATCTTTCGTGTGTGCAAAAATCTTCCATATAAATGTGCAAACAATATTCCGTTGTGTGCAAAATATCTTCCGTTATGTGCAACAGATCTTCCATGGTAGCATTCAGTAATTAATTTACTAAAAAGGTATTTATCAACAATTCTCCCAAATTAGAGAGATTTGCCCAAACATACCTTTGGAACAAATTAAATCTTAATGTGAAATAATTACGAGGAAAGAGTCACCATATTTAAACATGGCAATGCTGGAATACAATTCAATAATTATCTTATATTTGAATTAACTTAATAGTAATACTAAATAGTTATTAAAAAATATAAATGAAATTTTAAAGAAATATTTTATAAGAAATATAATTATCCTATACTCACTCCCTGCTTTTCTTATAAGAAATATTTAAGTAGATCAAAAAATTAGTTAAAGATAATAAATATATAAAAATTGTAATATTTTCTTAGAAACACCCTTATTTGTGGGTAAATATGGAATAAGAAGGAGAATAAAGAAATTTAATAGAGAGAATTGTTAAAGAGATAGAATAAAAATAATCATTATAATAAAAAGAATTGATGCTTTGGGAATTGGGGCTATAAATGTATTGATATTAAAATGAGTAATTAAATGGGATAAAATAGAAAACTAACAATTTTTTTTGTTGAAATTCTCTAAATATTTTTTATAAATAGGAACAAGATATTTGTGGTAGTTGTTTTTTTAATAAAAAAAAGAGGGACTAATTTAATTCAATGGTTTTTTTTTTCTGTGAGTCTTAATCAGTGCCCACAGGTTTGCCTATGAATTATTAGTTTATTAGTACTTTCTCTATTTTCTAGTAACGTGGAATCTTCTAACTTAAATGCATTGTATTAATACCATTAATATTAATAATTGTTTTGCCCAATAATTATTAATAATTGATAACGTGTCATTTTGATTGTATTATTCGTAGTGTCACTAATTAATAATTAATTTGGTGGGGTAGCGAGGTTTGACGCGGATTTTGAACCTACCCAAATTATGTTTATCGTGGGATCATTTTTTGGGGACAAATATCGTGGGGTCATTTGATTCTTATATATAAATATATATTGTGACCACATATGGTATGGTATTGCATGGTATGATATTTGGATTGTTTATAAGTTGCTTTCACATAAATCGAGATAAAACTTCTCTCACATACTTACCCTATGTACCGTAAATTACAATTGAAAAGTTATTTTTAAATATTGCAATCGCTATTCCAAATAACTACAGTAGTGCAAGACTGCGAGTTTTGAATACCATGAATGTATGAGTTATCACAAAAAAAAAAACCTTCATTCTACCAAGAGTAGTGATTATAGTTCAGCTTTATATTAAAAGCAATACCCCTCCCCAATAATTAATAATATAAGTCATTTCAACTAATACATTAAAGCCAATAAATTACAGTTATTCATTAAATTTGTTATGAATTGAAATTTTTTTCTAACTTACTCATGCTAAATACATAATGTTTTAAAGGAAAGAGAAAATTACAAAGAATCACATTTAAACATTAATTATAGGGCAAAATTGATAGATAAATATTAAGTACTTTCTAAGTGACTCATATTTTGGATCAGACAAAGTATTACAAAATAGTCTTTGGCAACTCACATGTATAATAACTATGTGAAATATAAAAATGAGAATGAATTGCCCATATTTTATTGATAGATTAGAGGGGTGTGTGCGTGCACACACATATATAACATGCTAGTACATGAGTGCCCTAATGGAGAGTATCATAACAATTGTATCTCCATACTAATATTTAAATATTCAAATAATATAATCATAATATTATAATATCAAATCCAGTGATATGATCCGAGATATATTGCCTTCACTCTCCTTCAAGTTGGCACACGAAGATTATGAATGCCCAACTTATTGGAAAGTTCCTAAAATCGGTCAACTCCAAGTGCTTTTGTGAAGATGTCAACAACTTGATACTTGGTCCAGATCTTTAATGGAGAGATGTCTTGAGACTGGACTCGTTCATGGATAAAGTAGTAATTCATTTTAACATGCTTAGTCCTCTCATAAAAGACTAGGATTTTAGCAATATGAATGACAGCTTGATCATCACAATATAGTGTAGTTGAAGACTGTTGAGTGGCTCCAAGGTCACGAAGGAGCCATCGAAACTATAAAACTTCTTGAATTGTACCAGCCATTGCTTGATATTTAGCTTCTGCTGAGGAAAGGGAAACCAAACATTGCCTTTTGCTACGCCATGAGATGGGAGACCCACCAAAGTTGATAAAATAAGTAGTGTAAGAATGTTGAGTCTCATGGCAGCGTCCCCAATCTACATCACAATATACTTTTAAGTCAAGAGAGCTTGTATTTAGTAAGAAGATACATTATCCCACAGTAGACTTAAGGTATCATAAGACACGTTTTGCCACACGCATGTGAGGGACCCAGATATCAGCTACAAATTGATTAAGAACATTTACTATGCATGTGTGAGATCAATTCTGGTGCCTGTTAGATACAATAGCAAACCAACTAGTCTTCAATAGTGTCTTGGGTTTGGGTGTGGATCACCCTCAGTACTACAAAGACGACAATTTTGCTCTATGGGAAACTTGCTGGGCCTACACGCTGTCATTCACGTTTCTTTTAAGATATTTAAGACATATTTGCGTTGGCTAAGTACCATGCCTTCAGGAGACCGAGCCACTTCGATGCCTGAGAAATATTTCAAGGGTCCGAGATCTTTAATGCTAAATTAATAATGAAGAAATTGCTTTACACTATTAATATGAGTATCGCTTGTACTTGAAAGAATGACATTATCAACATAAATCAAAGACATGGTATATGTGTCACCATGAGATAAGTGAATAATGAGTAATCTGCCTGTGATTGCCTGAAACTAAAAACGATCAATGAGCTTGTAGATTTTCATTCCAATTTCGTGACGCTCGGTGAAGCTTTATATAGGGATGTGCTTTTGTTTCTCCCTTTTGAGCAAAGCCTTCAAGTATTTTCATGCAAACCTCCTCATGGTGGTCGCCAAGGAGAAATGTATTGTTGAAGTCCAATTAATGAATTTTAAGTCCTCTTTTGACTGCAACAACCATTAGCCTTCAAATTGTAACAAACTTTACGACTAGGGCAAAGGTTCGTGAAAATCAATCCCTTCTCGTTGTGTAAAGCTTCGCCCATAAATCGTGTCTTTTGAGAGTGTAACTCTCTAGTTGGTTTAAACTTGTTTTTATAAATCCACTTGGAGTCGATGAAATGTTTCCCTAGTAGAAAATGTTCAAGTGTCTAAGTCCTATTCACCTCAAGTGCCTGAATTTCCTTTTGCATGTCTTCACACCAATAAGTGTGTTTTCATGCTTGTTAAAAGGTCTTAGGCTCATCGTATAACTTGATGGTTGAATGATAAGCCTTATGACGGATAGAGAATCAATTATCCGAGTCAAAATGCGAAAGAAGATACCTGATCAAATTGCTTGATAGAGATGGTAGAGTCGTATAGTCTATAGACTACGACAATATCACTTCATAATTTTTCAAGTGTTGAGGTACTCATCTCTCACGTTCGCTATGTCGAGGCCCTTGTGGCTCCTTTATATTAGGCACTTGTGTTTCTTCTTAGTTGATCTCATTATCATGTGGCTAATTAGATTCCCCTTGAGTTAAGGGAGCACTATTTGTTTAGCGCTCAATAAGGCTTGAACAAATAACTTCATTATCATCAATGACTGGGCAATAATAAGGTCTGATTGGTAATGATTCACCGCAGCACTCTTGTGTGGCATAAGGAAATTGATCCTTAAGAAACAAAACATCATGTGTAATATACATCCATTTGTCACGAATGTCATATACATAATATGCTATTTGATCAAAGGGGTATCTCAAGAAAACACAAAGCCGGCCTCTCTTATTAAATTTATCCTTCTTGTTTTTGTTATGTGCATAGACAAAACAACCAAAGACCTTGATGTGATGATACTTAGGTCATTTGCCAAGTAATATTTCATAAGGTGCCTTGTGTTCTAAAGTGTAGGATGGTAGTCGCTTGATTAAATACACTGTTGTGAGTATACATTCACCATAAAACTTAATTGGTAAGCTTTCTTGAAAATGTAGTGCTCGAACACTTTCGAGTATGTATCTATGTTTCCACTCCACGACCCCCATTTTGTTATGGCATGTAGGGGCAACTATTCTGTAACAGAATTTTTTTATCAAAATAATATTGCATCATTCGTTTAGACTTGAATTCAAGGCCATTGTCTGTTCTAATTCATTGGACCTACTTGTGGAATTGTTTTTTCACCATGTTTAAAAAATCTATCAAATATTTTGCTGTGTCAGACTTGTGATTCATCAGATAGACCCACATTCCCCAGCTATAATAATCACAATGGTTAAAAAATAGTGTTCACCACTCAAAGAGGCCATATAAAGACTACCCAAAATGTCGCAATGTATCAGTTCAAAAGGCGAAGAAGTTTTTATTTAACTAATAAGAAAATTGATTATAGTTTGTTTGGCTCTTATGCAAGAATTACATTAAATTGATTTAAAAGAATTGCAAGGCAAGTTAATGCTTTTAAACTTCTCTTCAGAGGGGTGCCCAAATCTCTGATGCCAAATTTCTATTGTACAGCTTTGCTGCACATAAAAAGTCTTATTCAGTTGGCCTTCTTCCAGTAGGTAGAGTCCATCACATATTCTACATGTTCCAATCAGGCTCCTCGAATGCAAATCTTGTATCACACACATGTCACAAATAAATGTTATTGAACACAAGTAGTTTCGGGTAGTTTGCTAATAGAAATCAAGTTGCACTTACATTCCAGTATATGAAGAACATTTATAAGTGTCATCCTATTTGACAAGTGAACATCTCTTACGCTTTTAATTGATAATGTTTGCCCATTTGGCATTTTAATTGGAAGGTGATGCCTTACTGAAGTCACATTTCGTAAGAGGTTCTCATCAAATTTTATATGTATGGTTACTCTTGTATCAATTATCCAGGGTTCATTAGGAATCAATTTACCTGCCATATTTACTACAGGTGAGTTGTCTCTTCCAAGATTCAAGGGACCAACTTCCTTGGTGAGATATTACACCAGTAGTTCATACTATTCAGGCATGAGACTAGGAATGAGACTTTATTAGAGCTCACTTGTGTCCCTCTCATAACACCTGGTTCTCCTCTGTCACATCCTCCCTTCTTGAAATCTTGTAGATAACCTATGATCTCATAACATCGATCTTCAGTGTGTCCAAGCTTCCCAAAATAATTGCACTTTGATCATTTTTGTTTTCCATCTCGCTTATCTCCATTCTCTTGAGAATGACCGATGTTTGATGTGCCTGAGCTTTTCATTATCTTGTCTGATACAGTTTAGATATCAAGAGATCATGCTCTGATACCATGAGAAATATTGAAATGAGAATGAATTGCATATCTTTCATTGATAGATTAAAGGCGTGCGCATACACATACTAATACAGGAGTGGCCTAATGGAGAGTATCATAACAATTGTATTTCCATACTATTATTCAAATATTCAAATAATATAATCATAGTATTATAATATCAAATTTTGTGGTATGCTCCGAGATATATTGCCTTCAAACTATGGTATTAAAACCAACCTATATCAGACGGTCAGGCAAGGGAATTGCTAATTCAAACTTCTAACTGGTTCGATCAAGAGTTTTAGACGGGTCAACTAGATTGAATTTTTACTTTTTTTTCTTCCCTTGCTAAGCCTAAAACAACATTGTTTTGAGTTTTAAAAAAATAGCAGTATATCATATTTGTGATTTAGTAACTCTATTTTATTGAATTATGTGTATTTCTCTTTTTTGGATTACATAAGGCAACCATGCGCTTGAAGAGAAATTATCTGTAACTTATATATGAATGTTCTATCTACTTGTGAATTAATGTTATTATTTAAATATTATTCTTTTTTGGGATTATATATGAATATTTTTATATATTTTAATTAAATTATATTATTTAAATGATGATTGTTCAACCCAAATTCATTAATAGTTAGGCTATTGACCCAACCACTACTTTGATAATACCATTTAAAACAAAAAACAAAAAGTAGAGGAATTTGACGATTTCCCTTTGTGTGGCACATGTATCCTTCTATTAAAGGATACATAACACTAATCCTATGTTTTGATGGGAGAGAGGGGTGTCTCCAATGAGTTTCCTTTCCATTTCCTCTCTATTTATTTCCTCCACTATTAGACCAACTTCCAATGGTTGGAATTTAAAATTTTATAAAAATATTATTATAAAATTAAATACAAAAATAAATATAAATAAATTTAAACTATTAAAATTATAGCTAAATATTTCTACTCTATAAAATTTTATTAAAATGTTTAATAATTTCTTTTTACTTGTTTTATCTCCCGTATCCACTACTACAAAATATATATATTACTACCATAAAGAACATCTCTTTATTAAAAATGATAGTTAAAAATAAAGGTGGTGGCATTTTCATAATTATAGGTGGGAATTAGGTATGTTTAGGCATCCCCAATTTGAATTGGGATGCCTAAAGTCCATTTTAGGCATCCTAAACAAAAATTGGGACGTCTAAGGTCTTTTAAATTATTCAATTTCTACTATAAAAAAAATTATTCAATTTCACATCAAAATATGTTTCAGGAGACGGTATGTGGGACTTTAGGTGTCTCTTGTGGAACTGGGGATCTACTTTAGGCGTCCCTAGTCATACTGGGGACGCGTAAGGGCTAACACACGGCCACATGATATGACCAATGCATGTGGCCGTGTGTCAGGGGAGCCAGACATTAGGAACTGAGGATGCCTAAACCCAGCATTAGGCCCTAATATTACATTTAGGTGTCCCCAGTTCCAACTGGGGATGCCTAAAGGTAGTTAAAATATTTTTTTTTGGTTCAATTTCTTTCCAACTAACACACTTCATGACTTTCTCTCATTTCTCCATCTTCTCTTTCTCTCCTTTCTACGTCTTCTTTTTCTTCTTTCTCCAAAAAGTGTTCACCATTTCACTTTCGTTCACATTATTGTCTCTTCTTGCTCCTCCATCGATCTCTATCATCCTTCGTGGCTACCTACTAAGAGAGCTCCACCTTCTGAGGTGGCCGTAGTCGCCACTGCTGTGGCTATTGCACCGTCCCCTCTCTCTCTCTCTCTCTCTCTCTCTCTCTCTCTCACCACCTTTGCCCTCCTTCTCACCACCGTGGGTCGTCTCCCTCTACAGGTTAGCTTGCACCATTGTCTCCCTCATCTCTATTTATATATGCTTTATAGCCTTACACCATGTCCTTGCCCTGTTTCCCTTCACATGTTATCCTTCTCTTGATTCATCAACACTCTAAGCTTTCCTTCTGTACTTATAATTAACGGTCAAAATTATTCTTTCATTCTCAATATTTGAACTAACTAAAATAGTCTCTGGTAGGGGTGGAAATAGGCTAGGCTAGGCTAGGCTTTGCCTAAATAGGCCTAGGCCTGTAACAAAGATTCAAAGCCTGAGCTTGTATGTAGGCTATTTTTTAGTCCTGAGCCTGAGCCTTCAGAAGGCCTGACAAGGCCTGAAGCCTGTTTAAAAGCCTACTTAAAATGTAGGACTTTAAATAGTCTTTAAAGCCTATGCCGCCAAATTCATATCTAACCCTTCATGCTTATATACAATCCTACATTATGTCTTAAAAGCCTAATATATATTCTTATCGTAATATTAAGGCTTAGAAAGGAAAAGAAAATAATGTCTAGTGACAACACTTGTCTGAGCAAATAGGAATAAGAAAAACTAATCATCTGTTGACTAATGAGATATATTTTTTAAAATCGACTAAGCATAACAAATAACATGTAAAACTAAACTTTTACCTATTTTACTCTTTGCACGTAAATTGGGACAAACTCCCCTTGTTAAGATTATAATATTTCATTTGACACTAAAATAAACTCATAACAATTTTTATGCTTTAGTGGAGGGCACAAATTAGGGGAGAGAAAGTGAGTTAGTATTGCTATCTCAAACAATAGAAGAGAAGAGATGTAGAGGTGAATGATTTATGCGAAAACAAGGTTGAGTATAATGATGATGAAATATGAAACTTAAAATTAAGATTAAGTTGGTAAATTTATAAAATTATTTAGATGATATTATATATACTTATATAATAGTATAATTTTTTTTAAAAAAATTAAATAGGCCAGGCCTGTAGGCTTGTAGGCTAGGCTTTATAAAAATAGGTCTGGCCTATTTATCTAAATAGGCCTAGCAATATGCCTGAGCCTGAGCTTGACCTATTTACTAAATAGGCTAGGCTAGGCTTTATGTAGGCTAGGCCGTAGGCCCCTATTAGGGGCTTGGCCTATTTCCATCCCTAGTCTCTGGTTAAAAAAAAACTAACTAAAATAGTTTGCCTTTTGCAGGGGATATTTGAACTTAGCGTATAATAAAAAATGCTTAACTAAAATTAATTAAGAAAAGAAAGATGAGAATTTTCTGAGTTTTATTGTTGATTGATGTGTTCTTCATTTTGGTCAAATTAATTGTTGTAATATTAAGAAATGTAATGTCCAGCAATTAGACATTCGCATTTCAAATTGAGGACTTCTAAAGTCTGGCATTTAGACGTCATTTATTTTACGGACGTTATTGTCATTTTTTACTACGTCGCTCACATAGATGTCCTTTTATTTTTAGGCATTAAAAGGCTTAAAAAAGGGATATTAAAAGTGTTTTTTGTAATAATGACCTCTGAACTTTTCAAGTTAAACTTTAATAGTTTCATATTATTTATATATTTTTTGTTATTTAAGATTATACTATATTGTTATAAGATGTTAAATCTCAACCATTAGAAATTGATCCAACAGTGAGAAAAACAAATAGAGAGGAAATGGAAAGGAAGCTCAATAAAGACACCCTTCTCCCGTTTGGATAGATGGAGAAGTGGGAGGAAAATAGGGGGGCTGGTGCCTCTCCATTTCACCTCCATTTAAATCAAACGGTGTATTTGATTTATAAGGAAAAAAAATTGGCACGTGTCTTTTTTTCATTCCACGTGTGCTCAATTACTTAATCTACGACTATTCATTGATGATTTCATGAGCTCTCATCAAAATGGAGAGGGGCTCAAAAGAGAGGTCCACTACCGAAAATGGGGAAGAGAGTACTAAAAAAGAATACTTCCTAAAATACTATAAATTTTTTTAGAGTTTTTCTTTCTAATATTCTTTGCTCTTTAATTTTTTGCCCATCCGCTCATATGATAAATATGAGTACATCTCAAAGTAAGAATTTGATCATTTATTCATTAAGTTTTGAGAGAGCAGCTCCATCTACTTAACTAACCTCCATTGTTAATTTGATAGCTTCTTGGTTATCCATAAACCATATAGAGGTAACACTTATTAGCCAAGAACTCGCTTATTTGCAATATGTGGTGGATCCAGCCACGGAAGAGTTCGAAGGATTAAAATTTGTGTAGATATTGTTTTCCAAGGCAACATATATATTTCAGCAAAGGATGATGCTTTGGATCTGTCACTGGATGCAATTTTTTTTAAAAATAATTAAGGAGAGTAACTTTTCTCTAAGCCATATGTATCTTTGTGTTTCACTTGTATATAGATGGATCACGGTGTTATTAACCAGAAATTCCAAGGAAATCACTATAGTATCCATCTGCATGACGTAATCAAAATAGAAATAAACTTGAAAGGCACAGTGGCAAAGTGATCCACTGGTGTGTGTTTGGATTAGTTTTGGAGAATAGCTTTTACAATTTATGAGGTAAGTATGTGAAAGGAGTTTTGTCTCAACTTGTGAAAAATAGTTTTTGAAACCACGGTTTGGGTGTTTTCCAAACACTAACCTAAAACAAAAAAAGAAAAAAAGAAAAAGAAAAAGAAAAAGAAATAAACTTAGAAGAAACAAAAATGAAAATAGGTTTCGGCTATCCATGGATTATCCAATTCACAAACCCATTCATGCATCCAATTTCTTTTTTGTATAAAACAAAACAAAAGCACAACACACACAAACGTGTGTGGCAGTGTGGGCGGAACTCCTCAGCTGCTGAACTATTGGGCATTATCCATGGTCTCCATTGTGAGTGGGTTCGTGGATGTAGGAAAATCTATGGGCCTCGGATTGCATTGAAGCGGTAAACCTAATCCTTCGTGGAAGTGAAGCTAACCATCCTTATAAGGATGTTGTTGATGAAACCAAACTCCTTAATATATATACATAGAGATTGGAATATTGTAATTCGTAAAGTTCCTAGGGAATCCATTAGCATAATTGATTAGTTTAGCTAAACTTGCTCATAGTTTAGTAGGGAATTTCATCTTCCTTGATCAACCACCACCTCCCCATTAAGAGTTGGTTATTGATGAAGGACCGTAGAATAGTGTTATAGATTTTGTTTTTGATTTCTAATATGGTTTGTAGAGTTCTGTTGAATTAATGGTGTACAGATTTTCATGGGGAAAAGAAAAAGAACTCCTTAGCTGCGCCTTCGCCATTAGCAACTTGTAATATGGGCTTCGGCCTATATTCTCTCTCTGTTTCTTTCATTGAATGAAAAGAGTAGTAAGATATTCTAACATTCTTTATATTTTATCTTAATTATACGGACATTTTCTCTATTTTAAAAATAAATACTTAAGTTTAAATTATTAACTTCGTTAAGGGTTTTTATTTTTTAATTAAAATTTGTATTAAAATAAATTTTATTTATTAATTTACCCTTTGTCATAACTAATTCTCCAATTTTGGTTAAAATTGTTTAAATAATTTAAGAGTTTCTTTTTCTTCTTCTTAATTAATATTTTACTTTTTCAAATAGTTATTTGTAAAATTTTTTTAGCATATTGGGGTATAGGCTTAGTTAATTTAATTAATGTAGACATAGAAAACTTAATTAAAAATATGATTAATTTTTTAATAGATGTATCCTTTTTTTATACATAATAGATGCATACTTAAATAACCTTGTTTATGCATATTTGTGCAAAATATATATTTAAAAATTAAAAATTAAAAATAATATAAGTTACTACCTCCGGTTCTAAATATAGGATATAGTTTGTAGTGGAAATTGCACTACAAACTATATTCTATATTTAGGACCAGAGAGAGTATATAATATCTCAAATTTACATTATTAATAACATATGATAAATGAAAATATACCTTTCAAATATGTTTTGAAAGGTGGTCTCGTGAAAAAAAAAAGGAAAGAAATATGTTTTTAGCCATTTTAAAAAAACTAAATAAGTAAGTTTCAGTGAATGTTCGAGTGTTGTATTGGTTGACTGAGATGAACAGTTTCCTCCCCACATGTCAGGTTAGAATAACATAGGGTAAAGAAAAAAAAAGTTTCAATAAATATGACAAAAAGTAAAAATTTTATTATATAATAAAAAAATAATAAATTTTATAATATATTGAAAAGTTTGAGCATAAATGTATTAGAATTATTTTTTGGTTGTATAAAAAATTATTTTTAGGCAAATATAAATGTTATTTATTTGTTAAAGAGGGGTTTTTTGGTCAAAGTAAAAGTTTAATAGTCAAACTTAACAGTCAACTAATGATTGGTTTGATAGAAATGGACTCTCAAATATATAAGGGAGGTTTGTATAACATGCACTTTAATTTCAAAGTAGGTTTATATACATTTTCAAAATAAAGAGGAAGTTTATATAATTTAGGTAAAATATATATTTTACTCCAAGAGTAAGTACTTACCAAAAAAAAAAGGTAGGTACTAGTTTGAAGTTATACATGGGATTGAATATGCTACTCTCCACTTACAATAAAGCATCCATGTCATTAGGTTACAACATCAATGAATTGGCCATGTTCTTTGTCCAATATAAAACAAGCCACTACCCTCCCTCAATGATTATTATTATTAATATATAATATTACTTATACTATTTATGTATGATAAAATTAATTAATAGCTTTTGAGGAGGAGTGCAGCTAATTAAAGTCATCCCAAATATATATATATTTTAAAAGGGAATACCCTTGCATTGGTGCTCATAAACAATTAGTAGAGTTGATAATATGGGCCAGTCTACCAGTTACAAGTTGGCTTGTTACAAGTTGATAGCTCGATGGGTTGGGTTTAAAAGACCTACACCAAAATAGGCTAAGATTCAGCCAACTCAATTCATAATCGAAGGGTTGCTAGCTATCCCGCCCAATTCTTTTTCTTTGTTTTTAATTTTTTTTTTTTGCAAATTTCTTTTCATAATTTCTAAACAATATAATATTATTTATCTAATTACCTATTAGGCTACTACATAACATGAAATGAAAAATACATTACAAACTAAACATAAATTATAAATCCATGATTAACATTCAACACCAGGGTTGGGGAGTATTTTTGTTTTGTTTTGTTTTTGTTTGTTTTAGAATTTTAGAATTGAAAAAAAAATGAATATGGGCTAGCCCATGAGTTAGTGGGCTAGCCCATGAGTTAGTGGGCTAGCTCGTCACGAGTGTGGGTTATGCGGGTTTGGGTCAAAAAAATCGCATCAAGATGGGTCCATGTTTCACAACCCAACCCTCCAAGTTTTTATGAGTTGGCATTACGAGCTCAACCCATATTACTATCTCTAGCATAATTGAAACTTTCAAAATCCGTTGGTGGGAAAATTAACAATAATTGGAAAACTATTGGATTTGTTTAGCGCCTTCTCATGTAGGATAAAATCACACTAAGAGTTTCACAAAAAAAAATCACATCTAGAGAAAGAAGGAAAATAGATTTTAGTAGGTTTTGGTCACTCAGTCTTCTAAATTCAGAAAAAAAAAATAGCTCAAAGTCCATTTCTAGTCGAGTGATTTTTCTTGAAAAAAAAAACAACACTCGTTTTGGAACGGTGGGGTTATAGAAGGAAGATGATTATGGGAACTTAGATGTTTGGTGAGGAGAAAGTGGGTTGATTCTAGGCTTGCAAGATCAAAAAGTCAAAGATTGGCCAAAAATTTATTTGTCATCGATCTTGTTCTAATTGGTTAACCAAAAAACCAAAATAAGGATAGACACTTACGATATCAATTTTCATTACTGGAATAATGGTTGCAATTCCAACTTTTTGTTACGTTGAGCTAGCTTGTCAATACTCATGTGTTGGTAGTGCTTTCTATTCTACATACATATTCATGGTGTGAAGTATCACATTGGCTAAGGAGTGGAACAAATTACATCATATAAGGGTCTGGATAATGGCCCCAAAAGCAGACAATTTTGAGAGTAAGAGCTAGCATGTTACAAATGATATCAGAGCTTGGTAATAGGTGTTGGAAGCCTGATATTAGTGTCTATTGTATTGTTGTTAGTGAGTGTGTTAGTCCTCTTCTTTAGGTGGTCCTCAAGAAGAGTGGGCTTACTATCGTTAAAGTGAGTAGAATGAGTTAATTCCTATTAGAGTACAAAATGTCTGGAGGGTGGTCAGTGGGCTTACTATTGTTAAAAAGCAGCAAAATGAATTAATTCTCACTAGATTATAGAATGTTTGGAGGGTGTGTATTAATTTTAGGAAACTTAATGATATCATTAGAAAGGACCATTTCCCCTTACCATTTATTGACCAAATGCACTTTCTGAGGATCAATAATAAACACATTTACTTGCGCTTTTGGCACTTTTGCTTATAAGAGGATATCTTTTGGTCTTTGTAATACTCTTGGTACTAGTATCAAAGCCTGGTATCAAATGCTAGAATGTTACATGTTGTAATACCCCGAATTTTGAGACTCGAGGCTAGAGAATAAGCCTGAGATTAGTGGATTGCTAAGCCCCGGTTTAGCAAGATCCAAAATTGTGATTAGGGGTTAATGACTACAAAAGTGGACATGGTTAGTGATTAATGAACCCTTTTAGAGAATATAAAGTAGATTGTAGTCGCTTGTGTTATGAGCAACGCCAAAACCCTGTATTTGAGTTCAATTGTGGATTAACATCCAAATTGACTTAGAATAGAGGGAAGAATTGAATGGGGTATTGTGATGGAAATGGTGTCATGTTGTGGTATTTAATCATTGGAATTGATTTAAATTGGATTGGACACATTGGTTGCAAAACTGGAAATGCTGTCCAGTGTGAATTCTGTCTGGGCAGTCTTCTCGTGTGGACGTTTTTACTAGGCATATGGTGTCATAAAATTATGAAACTTTCCATTCTTATATTTCACATCTCAAGCTTCGAAATGGACATATAATTTGTGCCATTTCGTTTTGTGAACTAGGAGATATGACTGTCCAAAGTTTGGGATGGAAACTGAACTCTGTTTTGGGGCAGTGATGAGTTTTATGTAATTCTGGAATTGTGTGGTGATTTTTAGTAATGGCCAATATTTTTCCTATGAAGAGGACTTAAATATCTTTCATTTGGCTTTGGGATAACCTCATTTCAATTTTTCTAGAATTAGTTATGATTTTTCAAAAATTGGGCAGAAAATCTGCCAGAAAATCCGAAAATGCCAATTTTGGAAATTATGACATCATCAAAAGGCAAGATGACATAAGCATGGAATTAAAACATCTTCACATCATCTTCAGCTCTCATTTCTGATGTGCTGCACAGCTGAATATGGAGAGAGGAGTTGAGAGAAAAATAGAGAGAAGGAAGGAGAAATCTCGCAAGGTAAGCCGATTTCTCCGGCGATTTAGCTCCTAACGTGTATAACTCTACTCTTAAGCTTCTCTTCTATGTTCTTGAAGGTTGTTGAAGCTCAGATCTTGGTTAGGAAAGTTAGGGTTTTTCAGCCATATTGGGGAAAAGCCAGAAGGAGCTTGAGGTAACTTCCAAACTCTTGTATATTGACTATTCTAGCTGCTGTGGGCAATTTAATCGGTGAAATTTCGCCGGATTGCCGTTGGTTTTAATTTATGGAAATGGGTTGTAGGGGCTGTTATGCTGCCCAAATTGATACTAAATGGTAGTTGTAACCTAATGGAATAGTCAATAAAGTGGTTAGGAATGGAAAGAAACACGTTTACGGAGCCGAAACCGAAAAACCCCAATTTTCCCCTTAAAACCCATATATTTCGGCCAGCATTGTAAATGGGTCTTAGAGCTGGATTTTTAATGATTTAATGATTCCATTGGATTCAGTGGGCGAAAATAGGTGGGGTTACAGTTGGGCACTTTTTCGGAAAAGGCCGAGAAAGCATAATTACAGAAACGCCCCTAAAACCCTTAAAGTGGGGCTGTCAAGGGTAATTTTGTAATTGACATTGAATTTGATAATTCTGAGTCCGGAAATGGATTCCTTGGGCGAAAATATGTCAGAATAGCCCATGTCAAAATTTTAAGAAAAGTACAGCCGGACCGGGTACGGCCGGGCCGGGCCGGGTCCCGGGGGTATTTTAGTAATTTTTCAATATAGCCTCATATAACCCCCAGAAACACTATGGAAGTGTCTAAATAGTACATTTGACATTGTAGGATCGAATGTGAAGCCCTGAGTTGCTAGCACGCAAATCGAGGAGAAAAGACTGGAGGTAGGGAACTTATCTCTCCTGCATGCTCTGATAACTGTATTAATGTGTTGATGCATGTTATTGCTTTGCTTGATTATATGGAACATGTATGAATGATTTGAAGCTATGTTTCAATATATGCTATGGCCATATGTGTATCGTTCGAAGCATTGAGCTTATAGATTTGTCATTATATATATGCATGAGTTATGTGATGCAAGCATGTCATGCATTAAACACTTATCTTGCCTGCATATTGATAATGTTTCCCTACTGAGATTCTCTCGAATCTCACCCTCCCTTACCAACAATTTAGACAGGGCAAGTGGCTCGTGGAGGGAGCGGCAGGTCTCATTCGAGATGAGATTGTGTAATCCCCATTTGAAGAATTGTAATGGGCAATTGTGCCCTGTATATCTTTAGTAAAGGTATGTACCCGAGATTGCCGGGATGATTATGTTGTGCACTCTGATATTTATATGAATGTGATTTATCTTCGCGTAGTAATTGTATTCGAAATGGGAACATGAGACCAAGTTTATAAATGATTTCGAAAGGTATTTTTGAAAACCCCATCATGTGATGGGTTAGTAAATGTTATTTGATTATTATTGGTCTCTATTTCATTTTAATTGCATATTTCGGATATAATTACGGAGGGGGGTTACACATGTGGTATCAAAATCTAGTATCAGACACTAGGATGTTACAGTTGGTATAAAAGCATTGCATTAAACGTAGACAATAGGATATTAATTCTCACTAGAGTATAAAATGTTTGGAGGGTGCATATTAATTTTAGGAAGCTTAATGATGCCACTAAGAAGGATCATTTCCCTATACCATTTATTGACCAAATGCTACAAAGATTAATGTGGAAGAGTCATTACTACTTTTTATGTGAGTTTTCTGGGTACTTCTAAATTTCCAAAGATAATCAAGATCCAAAGAAAACCACATCTACTTGCCCTTTTGGCACTTTTCCTTACAGGAGGATGCCCTTTAGTCTTTGTAATGTTGCTGGTACCAGTATTAAAGATTAGTATCAAATGCTAGGATATTATAGGTGGTATCAAAGCTTGGTATCTTAACGCTAGGATGTTATAGGTTGTATTAAAGCTTGGTATCAGACACAAACACTAGGATGTTAATTCCCACTAGAGTGCAAAATATCTGGAAGGTGTGTGTCAAATTTTAGGAAGCTTAATGAAGCTGCTAGAAAGGACCATTTTCTTATACCCTCTATTGACCAAACGCTGAAGAGATTAGCGGGGAAGAGAATTACTACTTCTTATATGGGTTTTTTTTGTTACTTTCAAATTCCCATAGATCCTAATGATCAAGAGAAAACCACATTCACCTACCCTTTTGACACTTTTGCTTATTGGAGGATGCCTTTTGGTCTTTATAATACTCTTAGTACTAGTATCAAAGCTAGGTATTAGATGCTAGAATATTACATGTGGTATCAAAGCCCGGTGTCAGAAACTAAGATGTTACAAGTAATATCAAAGCCTGATATCAAACGTGGACGGTGGGATGTTACAATCTGTAACATCTTAGCATATATTGTTTATGTTGTTAGTGAGTGCAATTAATTATGTTCTAGTGGTCCCTAAAAAGAGTGGGCTTATTGTTGTTAGTAATGAGTTAATTCCCACTAGAGTACAAAATGCATGGAGGGTGTGTATTAATTTTAGAAAGCTTTATGATGCCATTAGGAAGGGCATTTCCCTCTACCCTCTATTGACCAAATATTGAAAAGATTAGTAGGGAAGAGTCATTAACTATCTTCACTTGCCCCCTTTTACACTTTTGCTTATATAAGGATGTCTTTTAGTCTTTACAATACTCCTGGAACTTTTCATCATTGCATGATGTTAATCTTTTATGATTTTTTTTGATAATAGAAACAGACACCTCAGCTCATACCGATGGGTCCTTTGCACCCAATATAATCCTTTTCCAGTAACTCAACAAGATCCTCTGACGGTTGATGGATAGTATGCATTCCTAGCTCGAAGTCCAACCCAGATTTTGCTAGATAATCAGCGACCATATTGCATCTTCTAGGTATATACGACACCTTCGTTGCCCACTGCAAGCTCAGTAACAGCTTAATCTCCCGTATCACCGGCGCATCACGATGATTCTCTCCATGCTCGTGTAGGATCAGATCAAGGCACTCAGTGGAGTCCGTTTCAATCCAGAGTTTTCGAGCTCCCAAAGCCCAAGCTGTTTTCAATCCAAGAAGGCAAGCCCAGATTTCTGCAGACAACTCATCTCCTTCCTCATTCCGATATATAAATCCCTGAACAAAAATACCTTTTGAATCCCGAAATACTCCACCACAGGCACTGGACTTCTTACATCGTGCGTAAGCTCCGTCCACGTTCAGTTTCAGCCATCCCTCTTCTGACAAGCTCCAACGAGCCTCTCCCGATACAAGGCTTGCTCCTGATATGGTCATTCCTGCCAATCTGTTTTTCGCCAGCTTTATACTGTCAACCATTGCTTTGGAACTTGCTAAAATCACATCATTCGTCACAAATTTTCCTCGAACACAAACTAATTTCTTCTCCTCCATATCCACCAACATATAACTGTAAATAATGACTCCCAGCCCTCCTCTTTCATTCTATGTGCTTTCACATTCCACCACAGCCAGTCTGTGAAATTCATGGAACAGAAAGTACGCCATCTTGACGCAGGTATGATCTTTCGCCACAAAGGTCTTACCTGATCGCAGTCCCGAAGAGCATGGGCCATATCCTCAGAGTTTGCTCCACACAGCGGGCAAGATGAATCCAGAGTAATCCCACGCTTGAATCTATTGGCATTAGTCAAAAGGCATTTACGCGCTGCCAACCAGAGAAATGTTTTACATCTATGGGGAGCTCTAATCTTCCATAGCCTCTCCCACTCTTTCCCATGATTCTCAGAAGTTGTATCGAAGCTTGCATACGCAGATTTCACTGTGAAGGACCCATTTCTTTCCCATTTCCATTTAACTTCTGAAGCATCGTTATTCACTTCAAGGCCATCCTGGACTTTATTCCATGTTCTCTTGATGCCTGTCCATAGATTTGACCCCTGCCGATTCCTATCAATGGTTGGTAAAAGGTCATTTCCACATCTATATTTGTCTCTAACTACCTTTACCCATAGTGCGTCTCGATTAGTTACCATCTTCCATCCTAACTTCATGAGGAGAGATTGATTTTGGTACTTTGCATGTCTCAGCCCCAGCCCTCCCTTCTTTTTCTCTTTACAAACCTTATCCCAGGCTACTAGCGAAACTCGTCTTTACTCCTCTGTACTTCCCCATAAGAAGGAGCGGTTCTGTTTATCGAGTACCTCACATACATTACTAGGAAAGTGAGAAGCTTGCATGGTGTAAGTAGGTATCGCAGAAGTGACAGAGGCAATTAGTGTGGAATGTCCAGCTAACGAGAAAGAGGGACTCTTCCATTTGTCAAGTCTAGACTTCACTTTATCAATGACCTCATGAAACCTTTCTTTCCCCACTCGCTTGTGATGTAGTTTAACACCAAGGTATTTACCAAGATCCGCCGTTATGGAGAAGCCCAGTGATGTACTAATCTCCTTACATATGTTATGATTAAGGTTCTTGGAGAAAAATGCACGGGTCTTGTTTGTATTTACCTTTAACCCCGAAGAGGCACAAAAGTGATCTAAGCACTCCCGTATTAATTCTGCTTGTTGCATAGATGCTTCAGCAAAAAGCACAATATCATCCGCAAAAAAGAGGTGAGAAAGTGGGGGGCCCCTTGTAAGCCGAATAGGTCTCCAATCTCCCGAAGCCATTCTTTCCTGTATCATGTGTGCTAATTTTTCTATACATATCACAAACAAGTAAGGCGATAATGGGTCACCTTGTCTAATCCCTCTTGAGGACTGAAAAGCTTCAGCTTTATTCCCATTCCATAGAAGTTGTAGGCTTGCTGTGCTTATACATTGTTCCACCATCTGGATAAGATTCACTGGCAGATTCAATTCATGAAGACAACTTATTAGGAATCTCCAATTGACTCTATCATATGCCTTTTCCAGGTCAATCTTGATAGCCATGTATCCTCGCTTCCCTCCCATGGTACGCATAGAATGTATCACCTCCTGAGCCACAATAATATTGTCCGAGCTATGTCGACCTGGAACAAAGCTGCATTGATTCGGTGAGATAACAGAAGGCATAAAACATTTCATCCTGTTACAGATAATTTTTGTAATCAGTTTATAAATCACATTGCATAAGCTAATAGGACGGAGATCCTTCAAAGATTCAGGATTTTCTTTCTTCGGAATCAAAACAATCAATGTGTCATTAATCTCCCGAATTCTGTCTGGGTTATGAAACACCTGTTTGACAAATTCTATAATGGAGCTCCCAATAGTCGTCCATTGGCTTTAATAGAAAATAGCATTAAAACCATCTGGCCCAGGTGACTTTAGTACCCCCCATATCAAACAGGGCTTCTCTGATCTCTACATCCTCCACTTCCTTCATAGATATGCGCAAGTGAAGATCTGACAGCTGTGGATACGTTGTTGTGCATTTTAGAACCTCTCGTTCTATGATGTCTTCCTTGAAAAGATTAGAGAAATATTGCGTAGCATGGGATTTAATTATGTCTTCCTCAAAGCACCAATTCTCATCATCAATTTTGATAGCATCAACCCTGTTTACCTTTCTTCGGTGATTTGCATAAGCATGAAAGAGACGCGTGTTTCTATCCCCATCAATGCTCCATTTTATTCTTGCTTTCTGCACCCATAAAAGAGCTTCTTGAGTAATGACTTCGTCTAGTTCCTTCCATAAATTCATTTGGAGTTGCTCTAGATTATATGAATTACCACCCCGTGCCGATTCTCGATTAACACCTTCAAGTCTCTGGAGAAGTTTCTTCTTGCGCCCTTCTATGTGCCCGAATACCTTCCTGTTCCAGTTACAGCACATGTTGGCAAAATGGTTAATATTTGAGACCCAACCCTCCGACAAACTCCATTCCCTCTTTACAAGCTCCTCAAAATTTTCATGCAAGACCCATGAGGCAATAAATCGAAAAGGACGTTGTGTAGGATTCCGAGCAGTGCAACATGATAATTTCAAAAGAATCGGTAGGTGATCTGACTTATAGAAGGGTAGATGAAAATTTTTTGCATCAGGGAACATCGAACACCAAGCTTCGTTTGCTAGATACCGATCCAAACGTGCTTCAGTTTCACCTCGCCTCCAAGTAAATGCCGGGCCATCAAAGCCGAGATCAAGAACTTGCATGTCATCATACCAACGGCAAAATTCGCGATCTGACAATAATTTAGAATTAGCATTTGAGACTCTCTCGCTTTCAAGAAGGGTGGCATTAAAGTCCCCACCAATGAGCCAAGGTGCTTGAGTGGTTTCTCTAATTTGTAATAATTCATTCCATAAAGGACGCCTGTTGACACGATTTGGACTTGCATACACGACCGTTAGTAGCCATTTATTTGAATTCCTATTAGTAATGGCAAGGTGAAGAAACTGACGATGCTGCTGAACTGGTTCAATCGTAGTAAACTCTTCATTCCAAAGACACCAGATGCCACCGCTATATCCTTTAGCAGCGACAAAAATATACTTATTAAATCCCAAACTCTTAACTTGCTTCTCTGATTTTTTGTCATCAGCGCGTGTCTCCAGCAAAGCAAGAAATTCTAGCTTATGAAATTTTTTAAGCTCACGTACAAGGCTTGGAAATGACTTTGAGCCCGTACCTCGTGAATTCCATATCATGAAATTCATTGGGAAACATTTTGGTTGGGGTGGGAGCCACTACAGTTTCCCATTATGCACTGCTCCATCCCGTTACTAGCAGCGTCAAAAGTGCCACTCGCTTCCACAGCCATATCCTCCATAGAATATTTAGTGCTAGCATCAGCATCCTGTAAATGCATGGAACTAGACATTTCCGGTCCCTGTAGAGATTGGAACGCATTTGTCATTTGCACGGGCCCAGTTACCTTATCATAGTCTCTTTTTTCTTCAGTTTGGGTTGTCCTAGAATTGCATTTTCCTTCCCATAAATCTTAGTCTTCAACTCCTTCTTTCTTTTGGACCCCACAACTATCCATTCAGCTTTTCTATTTGAAATATCATTACTAAACGCTTTTGACTTTGCCAACTCCTTCTCCACTTTATCCTTTACATTACATCCTACTTTATTTATTCCTAACTCCTTTCTTGCTCGCAAATTCTCCTTCCCAAAATTCTTTATTCCAGCTTTCCTTCCTTCACTCCGAGGACCCTGGCGAAAATCACGGCAAAGTAACATTTGTGGGCCCAGATGTTCACAACCACGCCTATCTTCCCCTCCAGTGACCGGAGATTCAGAGGAGGAGGCTACTCCATGCGTTTTAATGACAGTGGGAACTACTGTATCTGTAATAGTGCTTTCCTTGCCTCCACTCACCGTAGTACCTCCGGGTTGGACATCCCCTGTGTGGCCTCCCAACTCCCTCAAATGGCACTCACTCTTCTCATGTCCATAGATACCACAGTCAAAACAAACGAGATGCAACCCTTCATAAATCAACTGCTTGTCTTCCCCGAACGCCGTAAATGCTGGGAGCAAAGGTTGTTGAAGATCAATCTCCACACAAATGCGAGCAAAGCCTCCCTTATCATATATAGACGTTGACCGATCAATTTTAATAATTTTGCCTATCATATTGCCAATGATCCCCAACGATTCTACAGTATAAAATTCCATTGGTAGATCCGGAATTCTAACCCAGGCTGCAATCTTCTTTTGCTGGTCCGCTTTCCAGGGGTTGAAGTTAGGCCTCCATCGTTGCACAAGGAGATAATGATCGTCAATCATCCATGGTCCCTCTTGATAAGCATAAAATCTATCCTCCTTACTGGAGAAAGAGACAATGTAATAATCATTACTCAGTGGAATCACCTTCATTGGTTGTTGTGGTTTCCACATTCGCCTCACCCTATCGATTAACACATGATTCGGAACTGCTAGTCCTAGAATTTTAATTATCAAGGAATTCATCCAGGGCCTACACCATGAGGTATATTGTTCAGCCGTCACAGAGAGAACTGGGTACTTACCTTTCGGTCTGCAATCCATTGCTTCATCCTCATCGGTCTCCTCCACCACTCCTTCCTTTTCAGCCTCTTCAGCGTTTTTCTTTGCAAAGTACCCTTTCCACCCATTGACTATATCCTCCTCCTCTTCATGCTGGACCAGGAAACCCGCCCCACTTGGAGACAGCAATCGCTCCTTGTATGAAAGTGGAACTGGCCTCCGATTAACCTTCATTGGCTCCTGTGCTCTGTTTTTGCTTCTACCCCCTGTTCTCCTCCTCTTCCAAAAACAAATGTGTCCAGCGGAGGATGGGTTTCAGTCTTTCGATTCCCTCCCCCTCCATCACCTGTCCCACCTCCATGTCCATCGCCGTCGCCCTCTTCCACGCTCTTACTCGCTTCCTCGCTCTTTCTCGCTTTCTCTCTCATCGCTTTTCTCCCTAAAAATAACTGTTTTATCTTGTTTTCTCCAAAAAAATGGATTTTTTAGTTTTTATTTTTTATTTTTTATGATTTTATTAAGCATTAGATGGATATGTTTATGGATGACTTTACTGTTTATGGTGATCATTTGATATTTGCTTATCTTGTCTTAATCATGATGTATAGAGAAGAAACTTATTTTGAACTAAGAAAAATGTCATTTTACAGTAACTCAGGACATTGGGTTTGAAATGTTTAATTTTTTTAGAGTTTGGTATTAGAGCCAGATAATGGGCCCAGAAGCAGACAATTTTGACACTAAGGGCTAGCATATTACAAGTAGTATCAGAGTCTGGTATCAGGTGCTAGAATATTATAGGCAGTACCAAACCTTAATATTAGAGCCTGGTATTAGAGGTTGATGTGCCATCAAGTATGCTGAGCCCTTAAGGAATGAATCCCCAAAGTAAACAATTTTGAGAGCCCAAAATGGTAATTTCAAAAGTGATGTGGTGGGATATTACAGGTGGTATTAAAGCTTGTTATTAGACACTGGGATGGTATAGGTGTCATTAAAGCTTGATATCAGAACCATATATATGTCTAAGTGGTAGTATAATATAATACAAAATTAAAGTTCTTGCTATTATTCAATATATCTCTCCTCACAGCAAAAGCAAACGCGACAGCCACTATCTTCGATGACAAACTGTCTAAATTCTCGCCAATGACAGATGACGCTTGCATTTGCTACAGTGAGATTCATGATTCCTATGTAGGATTTTTTGTGTGCTTTCATAATTTCACTACTATTCAATTTTGAGAGTAAGGACTAGCATGTTACAAGTGATATCAAAGTTTGGTATTAGGTGCTAGAATCTTATAAGTGGTATCAAATATTGATATTAGAGCCTAGTATTAGATTTTTATGTGCCAATACTGTTAGGCCCTTAAGGAATGAGACCTCAAAGTAGATAATTTTGAGAGCCCAAAGCGGATAATTTAGAGAGTGATGTAATGGGATATTACATGTGCTATCAAAGTCTGGTATCAGACGCTGGGATGGTATACGTAACATCAAAACCATGTATATGTCTAAGTGGTAGTATAGTGTAATACAGAACAAAAATCCTCACTACTATTCAATATCTCTCCCCTCCCAGCAAAGGTAATTGTGACAGCCACTATCTCCGACGACGAACGGTGGCACCGACACTTGCATTTGCTACGGAGAGATTCATGATTCCTATGTAGGATTTTTTGTGTGATTCATGATTTCTCACTTTCCTTCTCTTTTTTGCTTCAATCGTGATGTGGGTTTTCCTCTTTTTTGGTCAGATTACTCTTTGCTGATTGGGGCGAACAGGTCTTCTTCTGCGCTCTTTTTTCTTTGTCTCTCCCTTCCTTGGTTTGGGCCTTTGGGTTTCACGGTTCTTTGCCTCGAATCTTATTCTTTACTTGGGTTTTGGTTACATTGATGTTAAGTGATAGTTCTGGTTTGGCTGACCACTCTTTTGCATCCTGTATGGATGCTAGAGTTTCCAAATGCATGGGTTTTGACGTAGATTATTAGGCTTGATGTCTTGAATTATATATGTTATAGTCTCCTGAGTATGATATGAGTTTGGAAGCGGTTGTGAAATTTGCCGTCGTTTAGGAACTGCACAGTAAAAAATAAAGAAACAAAATCATTAAGCCTACTACGACTCATGTTAGTAGCAGCAAAAGTTCTAAAGGAAACAAACATGGAGGATTTAAACAAGTAATACCCCACAACTTTTCAACGGCTGTACTTAAATGTAATAGTATTATTAATAGACATAATGCCAAGAAATATATAATAATTAATCTAATACTACAACATTGTTGCACAGTAAACTAGTTCTCTTCAAAAAAAAAAAAAAAAATTGTGAAGGAAGACTTTCAGATCATTAATATAATCATATTATAAGAAACCTTGATAGCTGAAAGTAGAGACACGACTAACCACATGTTGTATGTTAGGGAAGGGCATCATAAAAGAGAACTCAGCTTGAAATAAACAAAAATCATTAAGCCTGGATATTCTACTACTATTACTCAAATTAGAAGCAGCAAAAGTTCGAGAGGAAGCAATGTGAATTTAAAATGATATTTAAATTAAAATGAGGTCGCTGCCATCATCTTAATATAGAGACTAAATTGTCCATTCTGTAATATCATGAGCATGAAACAAAGAATTATCTATTCTTTCTGTCAGTTGTGAAGGGCAATCTGGTTTGGGCATCCGTTGGGTCTCACGACTGATTCTATTTGTCAATTATCTGTTCTTTCATGGATTATGAACTCCTCCATATAGGCTACTTAATCTTGTGGAAGTGGTTCAATTGATATGTTGGACATTATTTAGTATTTTAGGAACACGAGTTTTTCAATTTTACCATTCTTTACAATGGAGTTCTGCTGTCTAGTGGCAAGTTTCAAAGAATATACAACAACAACAACAAAGCCTTTATCCCACTAGGTGAGGTCGGCTACATGGATTCCATAACGCCATTGTGCTTTGTCGAAGACCATATCTTTAGGTATATTATTAATCAAAAGATATCTCTCTATGACCTCATTGAGCGTTTGCTTCGGACTTCCGTGACTTCGTTTTACAGGACTCCATACTACTTGATCAACCCTCCTCACTTATAAAATAAAGAAAACTTTCTGAATGATTTGCTCAGAACTTATTTACAAGGACAGTGTTTCAAAAAGGAAAAAGTATTTGGAGGGGCACTGGATCAGTGTATAAAACTTTTGTACTTAGACACGTTGCGAAATCATCTGCTTTTGCAATGTGTTTTTTCCATTTGATATTCGCTGGTGTTAAATGAAAAACGCTTCTCGAATCAGTATAACATTCATGTCAATGGGCCAGGGAAGTTTATTTACCAAGTTCCTTTGGTTTTCCCATGGTTCCTTCACCAAAGTTTGTTTTCCAGTCTTGTTCAATTTGCTTTCACTGAATCATTCAGCACCAAACTGATTTTTTGTTGCTGTAGTTTGCTGCGGTTGTTCTAACATGTTACATAATGTTTATGGTTGCTTTTCATATCATATTGTTTCCTTCATATAGATTGAAGGAAACAATATGATATACGGGCCAATCATTCCCAGTTCTCTCTCCAACATTGCAGAGAGATCAAAATAGATCCTGCAAATAGTAAAGATTTAGATTAAACACTTTAAATCGAGAGTGGTTCTTGTATGAAGCATGTTTTAGTATATTATGCTTATTTTCATATCAAGTTAAATGAGTTTTTCAACATACAAGTGCTTGGTTCAGTAGTTGAAGCAGGCATGAGATGGGTGGTTGGGTGGATAAATCTAACTATATTAGAGTCTGAATATGGAATTGAAGCTTATGTTTGATGTGGATGTAAGAGAACTACAAAAATGACTTATGCTCTTTTCCCCTTTAGTTTTCTGATGTGAATGTAAATAGAGTTCAAATTTGTCATAGGTTTGTGTTCAATTTTGTCTCCGCCTCTGTATTAGAGAGAGAATTTTTATTGTTGATTTCCATTTATATATCTTGTGTCTCAAGAATGACAATTTTTCTTTGGGGGATGGGGTCTTTGCTTTCTAAACCTGGAAACTATACCAATATTGCATTTGGCTGGACTTTCCCTATTCTTCATTATGGTCACAAGACTTTGTGCTCAGCATGCCTGCTTCCTCACTCCTTACTATGCTTTCTGTTCAGAAAAAAAGAAAAAAAATGTTTAATTTTCTATAACTAATTCAGTTTAAAGGTTTAGAGCACATCATCACACGATCCATCTTGTCTTAGTACTCCCTCCAGTCCTAAATATAAAATAAAGTTGACTTATTTGAAGATATTAAAGAAGTTAATTAAATTACTTTAAAGTATTTATATTTATTCTTTTTTCTCCAAATTATTTTGCCAAACTTATAAACTAATATATAATCTAAGGATACACAGTAAATAATATAATTAAGTAACTTATTTAGCTTCCTTAATCTCTCCAAAAAAAATCAACTATATCTTATATTTAGGATTGGAGGTAGTATTATTTATGCTAATAGGTGTAATTTATGTCAATTCTTTCCTTTCACCATGGAATGGTGACCTAATGAAGCATACAGATCAGTGTTGAAGATGTATAGCCATTATTATTCTATGAACCACATTTGGAGCAAATGGGTAAATGGTTAAGTTTGTTCATGTGGACTAGACTCAAATTGCTAATTGTTGGTTTATTTTGCCAGTATTAATTTGGATGACCACTATGTCTAACACTTTTTTTTTAATATGAATTTTCCTATTTTGCAGAAAAAACCAAGTGCAAGAAAGTGGAAAAATACGCCCATTCTGCATATGCCGCTACAAACCACTAGTCAAGTTAATGAATGAGGCTGGAATTTATTGAAAGAAGTAGCCAGTTTTAGTTGCACCTTCTACAGTGAATGAAGATGAAGTTGAAGAGCATTTTGACTTATCTAGATTGATACATGTGATTTGGTTAGCTTAGCTATAGCATAACAATCATGAGATTTAACATAAAATTTTCTCTTTATTGGTAAACCTGAAGGATTTTATGTTAATAGACATTTTCCCTTTTTTATGGCTAAGGATTTTATCGCAATAGATATTTTTATTTTATTATGGCTAAAAATTCTGTTATGGTGGCATGATGATGCCTCTTATGTTATTTTGATAGAAGGTTACAGATTTCATCTCTTTTTTCCAATCATGTGTTTAAGTAATTTTTTAAAATTAGCACGTATATTCAACTCATGCACATGAGTTTTTATATCATTTTTTCTTACTTTTTATAATTAATAAAACTCTCATATAAATCATGATTATGATAATTATTATAATTATAAATTATAAATGGAATAAAGAGTTTGATTTTTTTAAAAGAAATTATTATTTAGAGAAAGTATTATTTGGCTTGAAATAAAATATAACAATAATTTTATTTTTAATTTGACTTTAGTCTTTACTTAAACAGTATCAACTTTTTATTTGGATTTACTTTTCATGGCATTTTTAAAAAATGGGTTAAATATTAAATAAGGGCATTATTGTCATTGTGAATATCTTACATTTTCTCTGCTCCCTCTTTTCTCCTCCCTCTATCCAAACACAAGGAGGGATAATATTCTCCCCCACTTCTCTCCTTCAACTTTTCTCCCCATCCAAACACAATGTAAGAGATACTGAGTGCAATCGTTCAGTTCTTTGACTCATTTATTAGGATAAACTTTTGATTATCGGACACTCCTCAAGGCACATTGGTAAGCCTAACAAACTTCATGTTATTTGAAACTGTCATATCTGTCGTGTGATTTGGTTTAATGTTGTTAAGGTCCATTAATGGGGATGAACATTCTTCTTGTCTTGAAAGTCAAAAGGCTGGTTTAGATCAAACCTTTGGGATAATGGTGTTTGGCAACAATGGAAATGGAGATGTTGTAGCTTATTTGATCCCTCTTTCAATTTTCTACACATCTCGAGATGTTTTATTTAAAATTATGAAGTTCGCCAATGGGCAAATGACATGTAGATCATCAAGTCTTACGAGCACAAAGCATCAACTACTGAGAATAATGAAGAACATGTTGGGCAAGCTCAGATAAAGAGATCAGAGAAAAGAGGGAGAAAGAATGAATACTTCAAATGATTCAGTACCTATCAAATATAAGGAGGAAAGTGAGTACAATATATATAAATCATAAAAAATTCAAATTACAAAAAGTATCTTTTTACAGAAATTATAAATGGTATTTATTTTTTACCATTATAACTATAAAAAAATCAAATAATTCATAAAGTCAAGTACAAATTCTTAAGTTAGTTATTCAACGCATATGGTGGTACCACATGATGCTAAGTATTTTTGTACATTAATAATAATAATAATAATAATAATAATAATAATTTAACAAGTAAACTTTTCTTCTAAAAGCAATTTTATCATATGTGATATGTGCTTAGATTTCGCTTGTAAGTCTTGATGCCTATAGTCCTATTCGATGTGCTGTTTGGATAAATGTCATTCTCTTCCCACCATTCTTGGTTCATCTTTATCCATATTACTCGTTAAGATTTAGTATTTAATTTGGAGTGTTTTTATTTGATTATTATGTTAGCATTTACTCTGTCAAGAAATGCATCAATTAAAATCTTCTATAATTGCTTTGATTTTTATCTTCATACATACACACACACACACACACACACATATATATATAACGCTTCAACTGTGCAAGGGGACGAAGGATGAGCTTTCCAATCATAAACCGCTCGGCATACTCTAAACTAAAACTTCTTGTGGAACTCAAAACACAAACACGAATGCAAGTATTTATCAAATTCATATTCCTTCTTTTCTTTTACCACTTGCTCTTTCTTTTTTCTCTATTTAATAACTACAAAAACCTTGCAAACCTCCGGTCCTAAACGTGGGATCTAATTTGTAGTGAGGTAGTATATAATAACACTTTAATATATTTGTCATATCCGTGGACTAAAATTATGATACACACACACACAACACTCCAATCAGGCATTGACTAAATAAAACAAGGGAAAATCACAATAAGGTCTCAGAAAAAAAAATGTAATAACCGAAAAATACTACAAATTAGCATATGTAATGACAATATCTAACATAAGAAAGGGCAACACGGCCAATGTTCACTTGTTATTAGGAACCTTTTGATAATTAGGGGCCTAGAAATCTTACAGGGATTTCCCCATTAAACAAGTCCCAAAACAAAATATCAATTAATTTGTCATTTCCATGGATCTGCATTTCTCAAAGATATGAGCCGGGCATGTAGGCATAAAAAAAGAGAGAAGGCTTTCTGACACACGAATAAGAAAATGTGAAGTTTATAAAAGATTACGCCAATCATTAATACCATAGCAATGAAACCACCGTAAAGTATACAGATACCCACTAAGAAGTAGAAGAAAGCTTACAGTCATCACTTTCTCTAGCACCAAACACTTCTTTGCCACACGCAGATCCCATGACTTTCGATGATGCGCAAAATATTATTACAATGAAACAAATCCTTCGTATATGGAAGCCATTAAAAATATGCACGATCACAAGACATTCCAAACAAAATTAAAGACCCTGATCAATGAGGTAATCACCAAGCCTTTCCACTATCATGTTGCACTGACCAGGTGCCATTGGTTCATCATAAATCCCAATGATTAGGGCTTGGGTGGTCTTCTTGATGGTCAGCCCGCCAGGACCCTGGATATAATGGAGGAAAATGCTGAGAATATAGCCATAATGGAAATCACAGACATTATCGACTCAGAATATTGAGCTAACAATCTAACCAAATGCAAGTTCAAGTTTAAACAGTTAGTCCAAAACTAGAGAGACGGTTATCAAGCTTTGGATTCACGAAACACATGATGCCTGCTAATTATTGTATGAAGCATTCTATTGTTTCAAGACAGTATGCTCAAATATGTCAATGTAAACTCATTCCTGCCGATACAGTAATTGATATGAAATGAAAACAAATCTGACAAGACATGGTTTCCTTATGATTACAGAAGGTCTACAGAAGATATAAATTTTGTTCGCCACTTGCAAAACTTTGCTTTGTGCATGATTGTATCACCAAACAAACTCCATTGTAACTTTCAGGCATGTAAATCGTCAAATGGTAGGGTAGCGGCTGATTGCACTATCCATTGACTAGTTCCACTAAATGAATCAACCAAAATTTAAAGGATGACTACAAAGACTATTAGAAACATCATTTACCTTCTTCCCTCGAATGACTGCTCCTGGTTCACCTTGAATCACCATATATTTAGTGCCACCAAGATATAATCCAGTAGGAGCAAGTGATCCAGGTTCGGCAAAGTCATGCATGATAGCAGTGATTTCCTCAGGCTTGAACTGGTACAATATTGACAAGGAATGCATAAGATCATCATTTTGAACTATATATAAAAGAATATCTCTCAATTAAAGACTAATAGAGCAAGCAATGAGATATAAGCAGTAAACCAAACACACTTCTAGTATCTAATACTGTCGGTTTACTTCACATTCATATTCTAATCGAGCATTCCAGGCAACTAGGAGCCTTTTTTTCTCATTGTATTGCCAATCCCCACAAATTTACCCAAGTTGGGAGCGTTTTCCCAAAGTGATTCTCATCAGCGACTACAGACGAATTCACAACCCTAGGAAACATTAAACTTTCAAAATTGGCCTTCCAAATTAAACTATTGGTGTAATTATTATAATCAAAGCCAAAGCAGGATCATGCGCTTTGTCCTCTGCATGTAAATAGCGGATAAATTAATCGCCCCAAAACAGAAAATAAAAATACAAAATTCAAGCACAAACAACGAATCAGAAACAAATCATCCTCAACTTCGCAACCTAAGAAAGAAACATCAAAATCGGAAGTAGATCGCCGGAGGAAAGAAATCCTTCAAGAATTCAGTTCGGATCAAGGAAAATAAATACAATAAAGATGAGAAATCGAAATTCCAAGTAAGAAATCACGTTGAAATCGGGAACTAAAAGAGAAAAAGAGTTGAAACCTGAGGGAAAGTGGCGCTCTGAGCCCAAACGCTGCCATCTTGACCAAGGATAGCAGCAGAACTGAGATGATTACCTTCAATCTCGCATATGAGGTGGTCATCGACGTAGGTTTGCCACGACATCTTCTGGAGGGTTGAGTTCTCGCGAGTTCGGCGCTTTTAGTTGGCTCTGGAAATCGGAGCTTGCTGTCTTCTTCTGCTTTATCTGTGTGTTGCTGTGCAGCTAATCTGCGTTGAAACCACGGGGATATAAATTCTTGTAATGAGGGGAAGATTAATTTACTATAATGCCCTTAGTCTGACCCCAAATTTGCGCTATACTAGGCTTTTTGAGTTGAAACTTGAAAGTTGAAACATAGGCCCGTTTTGAAACAAATGTAATAATACACGAATAATTACGTTCAAGTACTATGTAAGAAAAAAAAAATTAAAAAAATATTTTTGAAAGTTGTCAATGAATATTCTTCGATTCCTCGACTTGTCATTACAACTTCATAAACCATTTTTTCATTTTTTTTTGTGGGACTTGTATGTAATTATCCCAAAAATATATAATTATGTGGTTTTCAAAATATCATTTTATTTACAAATATTTTGACCGAGGAGAATATATTTTCAAATCAACCCCGTTCAATTTTAGGCCGTTTGGATTAGTGACGACAGAAGTGACTTCTTTCCAATATGATTTTTGAAAACTTAAGATAAAATAAAAGTTATATTGCAAATGTGATTTATATTTGGATTGACAATGGTATAAGCCCATATGTACTGTGAAAAGCAGGTCTTAATAGCTTCTTCTTAAAAGTAGCTTTTGGTCTGAAAGCCTATTTGGAAAAATGCCAACTCAAACACCTCATTTTGCTCACACCGTACTTTTTCTCTTCCTTTCGGGCTTTTACAACTCCCATCGCCTACAGCTGGTAATATGGGTTGGACCACCAAATTCGGGCTAATGCACCACAGGTTGGGACCATATGGGCTTGGACCAAAAAGAATCGCATCAATATAGGTCGACATCTAGCCAACCCAACCCATAACATCTGACCAGCCAAACCCATATTATTTTCCTTCTTTTAAAATTTTTTTATAATGCATTTTTCAAACCTTTTTTTAAACAAAATACTAAAAAAAATTTCCTACAAACCTAAACCATAAAAAAAATTAAAAATACATTATAAAATCATAAAGTGATAATAAAATATCAAATTCAAAGTTTCAAACATTACAAATTAAGCATTCATCACAAGTTCACACAATACAAAATAAACATAAATCCAAAAGCCATCATTAACATTTAATACAATTAATAATTAGTTGATATTAATAGTGTTAAGTTACACAATACACTCATAGAAGTTATAGATTTTTTTTAAAAAAATAATATAAATAAAAACTGTCCAAACCGCCAATCCGGTAGTCCAACTAGTCATGGATTGGGCCTATATAGGTTCAGACAAAAAAGAACATAATCAAAATGGTCCCACTTTTGTAGACCTTAAACCACCTATTTTATTGGGTTGGCGCGGTTTCGACCCACAGTTAAAATCCATATTACCAGCTCTATCACCGCCTTCCCAAATAGGAAAATTAATTAGGGATAAATCCCTATTTTCTAATTAATTGTCAAGTGGGACTTGAAGCATTTCCTTGAGTGTCATTAAGTATGAGGGAGAAAATGACCAAATTACCCTTTAGAAAATCCATCTCCAAAGCTTTTTGCAACACAATTGTTAGTTGAACCCATCTTAACCTATCGAACCAACATAGTTGAACCCACTACACAACCCTAAGAGACCATTGCAGCCACCATGCAGCCCATAGTTAATCATACAATCCAAGCCATGAACTATCTAGTTTCTTGGGAATGCAATTGGACTTAAACCATATGATAAACAAGTGACAATGTCAATAAAGGATAACCATTGTTTTCATTACCTAACTCAAACCATCTAGGACCACCATTGAACTCATGGAATCAAATTTGGTGAACTCAAATGGGACAAGGTGGTTGTCAGAGATAGAAGAGAAGGCGGTGACTGAATATGGAAGCCAGTAACTGGGGATGGAGATGGTGGCAACAATGACTGAGGAGGAAAATGACACCTTCGCTTTATGGAGTAGGCTAAGGGTATTGAGTAATTTCATGAAGGATGAAATTGAGATAAGGATTGTGATTGGACACCTCATTATTACGTCATACTAAGCATGAAATGATGGTATTACTCAATCGTAATCCCTACCTCAAAGAGCACATAGGGAGGAATTTACATGTCCCCTAATCCATGCCAATTAAAAAGGGTATTTTTAATTTGAACTATTTTTTATTAGAGAAAATAAATAATATGATATCTCAAGTATATTTAATAATTGTTGGCTAGCAACTTGGGCCTTAGCTCATTAGGTTAATTATTAGATTAATTATTGATATCTTATCAGATCTAGAATAAATTAGTATCTTACGTCACAATCTTAGATTTAAACATCTATTATCTTTTTGTTTTTATTTTCCTTATTTTTTGGCCAGATACTAGGGTTTCTAGTGGGGTAGACATTCCTATATATCTCTATTGCACTCAACATATTAATAACAGATTCTGAGTTATTCATATGGTATCAGAGCAATGAATCAGAATCTGATTCAATTCGGCACACACGGTGCCTTCCAAGGTAGCGTCGATGCTACAAGCTCACAACTGCATGACGATGTGCAACAGCTTTGTGCAACAAATATGAGATCCAACCCTGGTTTCACTGCTAATCTACCTTTTAATACTTTCCCTCTCTCAATAATGGGAGAGAGTCCTCAGTTCACAATTCAAAAAATAACTCAATGAAGAAAGTACAATTCGCCAAACCAATTGCTTTTACACACCCCAATAGAACGGTATTGCTGAGAGAAAAAACTAGATAACTTTTAGAAATTACAAGGGCCTTATGCTCACACACAACATACCTTCAATTTACTGGGGAGAGGTTATTCTCATAGCAAATTATCTTGCCAACAACCTACCATCCAAAACACTTGATTTTCATACTCCAACTCATATTCTTTCCAAAACATATCCATAAACACATCTAATATCCTCCATATCTCACAAAGTGTTTGGATGCCTAGCTTATATCCATAACTACCATAGAGGGAAACTTAACCCTAAATCTCTTAAATGCATATTTCTCAGGTATTCACCATAGCAAAGGGTTATAAGTGCTACTCCCCTACTCTAAAGAAAATGTTTATCTCTATGGATGTTACATTTATTGAAGATAGCCCATACTACCAGAAAAATCCAATCAGGGGGAGAGTGATCTAAAGGAATTGGAATTGAATTTCCTCCTTTCGCATCAACATAAACCACCACTAGCACCCTCACCTATTATCTCAACCTAGCCAGCAACATATCCAAACCTACTAGAATCTGAAACTGAGCCTAAATCTGCACCTACACAACCAGATCTAGACCTACAAGAGTATGAAGTTGAGCCTGAATCTAAAGATACACAACCGAAAATGCACAAAAGTATCACTAAACCAAAAAATGATGACAGTGCATGAGGAATGACACCAGAAACAAGGCAGTCAAAGTAGCAAGATGGAGAGGCAAGTATAACCTCAAATGTTCCAAGGCAAACCCAAGAATATGCATCTAACTCAGTTCCTGATGATCTAGGCTAGCCCATTGCACTCTAAAAAGGGGTACGCACATGCACTCAACATCCAATTCAAAGGTTTATGTCATACAACAACCTATCTACAACTTATAAAGCCTTTGTTGCTAATATAGACAGTAAAAAAATGCCCAGTACATACCAAGAAGCTATGGTACATCCTAGTTGGAAAGCAACAATAAATGATAAACTCAGGGCTCTTGAGAAAAATGGAACCTAGAGATTGATGAAACTGCTAGAAGGAAAGATGATTGTAAGCTCGAAATAGGTATTTACTAAGAAGTACAACCTTGATGGAAGCTTAAATAAGTATAAAACAAGACTAGTGGCTTGAGGATTCACTCAAACTGAGGGAATTGATTATGAAGAAACCTTTTTACCAGTAGCCAAGTTAAACACTATCAAGGTACTATTATCTATTATAGTTAATCTAGATTGGCCATTACATGAGCTAGATGTAAATAATGTATTCCTCAATAGGGACCTCAAAGAGGAAGTGTATATGGTTGTTCCTGAGGGAGTAAAGCAACCTAATATTCCAAATGTAGCATGTAGGCTTTACAAGTCTCTATATGGCTTGAAACAATCACCTCAGGCATGGTTTGAACGGTTTACTAGCTGTGTAAAGAAGCTTGGACTTGTTCAATATCAAATTGATCATACCTTATTTGTAAAACATATCTATAATAAAATGACAATATTGATTATATATGTAGATGATATATTTGTCACAGGTAATGACCGAGAAGGCATAACAGGACTACAGAAATCTCTTGCACAAGAATTTGAAGTTAAAGACTTGGGAAATTTGCGATATTTTCTTGAAATGGAGGTGGCCAGGTCTAAAGAAGGAATAGTAGTATCATAGAGAAGGTACACATTAGATCTTTTGAAGGAAACAGGTATGCTTGGGGCAAGTCCATCAGGCACCCCTATGAATACTGATACTAACCTAGAGTTCAAGGAAGATGGAGTGCCAGTAAACAAGAAAAGGCACCAACGATTGGTGGGAACTACCTCACTAACACAAGACCAGACATTGCATATCCTGTGAGGCTAGTGAGCCAATTCTTAAGTAACCCTTAAGAAGAACATATGGAAGTTGTGCATGAAATCCTAAGGTACCTAAAGATGAACCCTGGTAAGGGAATCTTGTTCAAAACACATAACTCATGAGGAGTTGACCTCTATTGGTGAAGCACACCTACTTTCTGTCGTGCTAATGTTAGAAATGAGCATGTTTCACGGAACAAATTAAATTTGTAAAGAGTTTTTCAATGGGTTACCATCCCTTCTTTTGTCAACACCCATTAACATTTCGATACGCGCAGAGTGATAAAGACATAGTTCCAAATACATATAGAAATAGTACAAATATACTGATATTAAGTACATATTTACATACAGGTTTCAACCCCTCAGGGTTTTATAATATTTACAATTCATCCAAAATTGTCCAAAACAGAGGCCACATATAACCACTTGCTAAAATCTTGGGTTTCGCACCCTCATTTGCCCATATCAGCTGTCTTTCCCTTGGAGCCGCAAGCTTTTACTAGAATTTTGTTATTATGAAAAAGGGTGAGATTAAAAAAAATATCAGTAGTAACAGACAATCAATTATATAAAATGCAACAAATAATTATGCCAGGTATCCACATAATGCAATATAATAAATACACTATAAACATGTTTCTCAGAATGTGCACATTTCAAGGCTAACCTCTATTAGACCCCGAGTCAGGACCAACTACTGTCAGAACCCAATTTCCGTACCTTAGTCCCCTGACTGGGAAATGTACCCTCTTGGTAAAAAATTCTCATAACTGGATCCCTTTTCAAGGCTATTAGGGTATTTTGTGATTCTCCTTTAGACGGTACTTGTGATTTTCCTGCACCTGTTAGAGAGTGCATTATACATATCACAGGAAAATGGCATACATGAAGCACATATAAATTTACATAGTGTATGGAGGAGAGAGTTACCACCTTAACCCTTTTTCTACCTCACAAAATGTGTGCCTTATAAAGCGTGCCCATGACTCACTCACAGCTCGGTCCTAAAATGTTAAATGTACAAGAATTAAGTTAAAACCCATTCATGTATCATTTTAGGCACTTCCATAGTCTTTATAGTGGTTATATAAGCCTATTGTAAAAATTTACCAAAATGTCCCTGTGGACCTAGCCCGGTTGCACCTGGTTCGATCATACTTTTTTCAAAATTTTAACCCAGGCTATTCTGATATATTTTTACCCAAGGAATCCATTTCAGGCCTCAGAATTTCTAAATTCACTTCCAAAAGATAGAAATGCCCTTGGCAACCCCGATTTCAGGGTTTCAGGGGCTTTTCCGTAATTATGCTTTTTAGGGCTTTTCTGAAAAAGTGTTCAATTGTAACCCCACCTAATTTTCCCTCCTGAACATAATGGAAACATTAGTTTCATGAAAATACAACTCCTAGCTCCATTTCTACCCCTAGCCAAAATTCTCAAGTTCTTTAGGAAAAGTTGGGGTTTTTAAATTTCGACTCCGCAGACTTGCTCTTTTTTACTCCTAACCACTTTATTAACTATTTAATTACGTTAAAACCTCCATTTTAGACTCAATTTTGGTGGCATAACATTTAGGCCTCGACCTTTTCCAAATTCAAATTTAGAGCAAACCAATCAAAATTTCACTGATTAAACTACTCTCAGCGCCAAAACAATCAGTATTCAAAGGTTCAGAAGTTACCTTTTGCTTCCTCTGGCTCTTTTCTAGTATGGACGAGACTCTAGCCCCTTTAACACTAAAATTTGAGCTTCAACTACCTTAAATCATGTAGAAGAGAAGCTTAGGGGAAGGATTATATACGGTAGGAATGAATTCACCGAAGAAATCGACCTACCTTGTGAATTTTCTTCTCCTTCTCTCTCTATAACTCTCTCTCTCTTTCTCTCTCTATTTTCTACACTTGGACGTCAGTTTTGGGGTTGGAAAGAAGAGGATGATGTTTAAAAGTATCCCATAATTTAATTAATTAATTTTCCCAATTTCGTATTTTTACAAAATTCTGGCAGATTTTCTGTCTAAACTTTGAAAAATCATAACTAAATTTATAGACATTGAATTTGAGTGATTTTAATTGGAGTGATTCAAGGAAAAATATAGAATTTTGCCAATTGGAAGCACATCAATCTAGATTTTAGTTTTTGGAAGCTGTTCCAGAATATAGGTAGTCTTCCTAGTCAAATTTTAAAAATTCATAACTCTTTGTACATAGCTCCAATTGATTCATATGACCTATCAAATTAAAGCTCAAGATGTCTACTTTCATTATGGAAAATTTCATAAATTTTTGTCATCATTTTTTCATTCAAAACCATATGATAAGCTCATTGCCTTAGAGGAGATTTCACTGGAAATACTGTTCGCCTTTCATTTTCCAATATTTAATTCCTATGTCCATGAATATTCACCATTTTATATAATATTTCCAAACAATTACAATATATCTTGGTGAATAAAATTTGGGGTGTTATAGTTTTCCCTTAAATAAATTCCGTCCTTGAAATTTGTTACACTTGTACATCCATAAATTCCGGGTAATGTTTCTTCATACTCTCCTCTGTTTCCCATGTTGTCGCTCTAGGAGATAACTCTTTCTAGACAATTTTGACAAATGGAATGCTCTTACTCTGGAGTTGTTTGTCTTGCCGATCGATGATCCGGTCAGGTGTGACTTCATAAGTCAATTCATCACGTATTTCCACATCTTTATACTTAATTACATGCTCTGGATTGGGTTGATACTTCTTCAACGAGGAAACATGGAAAATATCGTGTAGCCTGCTTAGATTCGGTGGCAAAGCAATGCGGTACGCTACTGGCCCAATCCTTGCTAAGATCTCAAATAGACCAATATACCTCGGATGCAGCTTCCGCACTTTCAATGTTCTGCCAATACCCGTAACTGGTGATCTTTCATAAATAAATGGTCACTGTATTCAAATTCCAGAGGTTTTCGCCTTTTGTCAGCATAGATTTTCTATCAGCTCTAAGCAGTTAACAACCTTTGCTTGATCAACTTTATTTTCTCCATTGTCTGGTCAATAATATCTGGCCCCAGGAAATGCCTCTCAAACAACTCTATCCAGCACAAGGGTAATTGACATTTCCTCCCATACAGTGCCTCATATGGAGCCATCTGGATGCTCGAATGACAACTGTTGTTGTAAGCAAACTCTACCAATGGAAAGAATTTGTCCCAACTACCTTTGAAATCAATTGCATATGCCCTTAGCATATCCTCAAGTGTCTATATGGTTTACTCCGTCTGCCCATTTATCTGAGGATGATATGTAATGCTGAATCTGAGCTTGGTACCCAAAGCTTCATAAACCACCTTCCAAAACTTGTAAGTAAATTGTGGATCTCGATCAGAGATGATATTCTTTAGAGTACCATGTAGTCATACAATCTTCTTGATATAAAAATTTGCCAATCTATCAAGAGAATAGAGGATGCTAATAGGCAGGAAGTGGGTTGTCTTTGTGAATCTGTCAACTATCACCCATATTCTATCATGATTTTTAACCTTAGGTAACCCTGTCATGAAATCTATCATAATGCCTTCCTACTTCCACTTAGGAATCTCATGGTTTTGCAGGAGCCTTGATGATCACTGATGTTCAACTTTCACTTTTTGACACGTTAGACAACGAGCGATAAACTTAGTTGCATCTTTTTTCATCCCTGGCCCCCAGTATTGGGACTTCAAGTCATGGTACATCTTCGTAGCCCCTAGATGCAGAGTATATTTACTCTTATGTGCTTCCTCTAGGATTTGTCATTTCAATTTTGGTTGTGATGGAATATAGATTCGTTTCTTGTACCTAACGAGTCCACTGGGTGACAAGTCATATTTCTGAGTTTCGCCCTTATCAATCATACCCCTGATAGATAGTGCTTATCTATCCTGTAGTTGTACTTCTTCAATTATTGCTCTTAGGTCATTATGCACATTATTGACCCCACTCCTCATCAGAATCAAACTACACATATTGATATCTCTGAATACCTCAATTAGTTTTTGCTCACGGATCATCATGGCTGCCACCTACACAGATTTATGGCTTAATGTGTCAACAATGACATTAGCCTTTCTAGGATGATATTTGATTTCTAGATTGTAATCTTTTAGCAACTCCATCCACCTGTGTTGTCTCATATTTAGCTTTTTCTGATCATACAAGTACTTCAAGCTCTTGTGGTCGTAGTACAACTCTACGGTCGCACCATAGAGATAATGTCTTCAGATTTTTAGAGCAAATACAATTGCCGCCAACTCAAGATCATGAGTGGGATAGTTCAATTCATGAGGTTTTAGTTGATGAGCTGCATATGCCACTACCCAGCCATGTTGTATTAACACACATCTCAATTTATGCCCACTAGCATCTGTATACATAACGTATGTAAACTGTAGATCTGGGATCGTCAGTATTGATGCTGTAGTAAACCTCTGCTCTAACTCCATGAAGCTCTATTCACAATTCTCATCCCACACAAAATGTTGAGTTTTCTGCGTCAATTTTGTCAATGGTAGTACTATTCTGGAGAAATTCTAAATGAATCTTCTATAATACCTGGTAAGACCCAGAAAACTACGCACTTTAAATATAGTCTCTGGCCTCTTCCAGTTTAGTACTGCTTCCACCTTGCTAGGATCAATAGAGACCCCTTACTATAAGACAACATGGCTCAGAAACTTTACCTCTGAAAGCCAAAATTCACACTTACTCAGCTTGGCATAGAGTTTCCTTTACCTCTGAAAGCCAAAATTCACACTTACTCAGCTTGGCATAGAGTTTCCTATCTCGTAATATGTTCAACACAGTTCTCAAATGCTGCTTATGTTCGACTTTACTCTGTGAGTACACCAGAATATCATCGATGAAGACTACTATGAACTAGTTTAAGTACGAATGAAAGATTCAATTCATGTAGTCCATGAACATTGCAGGTGCATTGGTTAGCCCAAATGGCATCACAAGAAACTCGTAATGGCCATATCTGGTCCTGAAAGCCGTTCTCGACACATCTTCTACTTTGACTTTCAGCTGGTGGTATCTCAATCACAAATCGATCTTTGAGGATACACAGGAACCAGATAACTGATAGAGTAAATCATTGATTCTAGGGAGTGGATACTTTTCTTGACGGTCACCTTATTGGATTCCCAGTAATCAATATAGAGATGTAGGCTTCCATCCTTCTTATTGAAAAAAAGTACTGGAGCTCTCCATAGTGAGACGCTAGGTTGAATAAACCCTTTCTCAAGTAGCTCTTCAATATGAATTTTCAAGTATACCATTTCACTCGAAGCCATTCTATATGGGGCTTTAGAGATTAGACCCACTCCAGGCTTAAGGTCAATCAAGAATTCCACTTCCATATCTGGAGGTAATCCACCGATATCCTCCAAAAATACGTTAGAAAACTCGTTCACTATAGGAATACTCTTTAAGTCTAGTCTAGCCTCTGACTGCATAGAGCAAAGTATCACATACCCCTGACAACCTTTTCATAAACATTTCTCATCCTCGGTTATAGAGAGAAGATTTAAAGTGATTTTTGTGCTAGCATGCAGTTGTGAATTGGGATATATAACCCTCTTCTTTTTGCAGTCTAGCAATACATCATTCCCAGTTAGCCAATCAAACCCCAAAATCACCTCTAACCCTTGCAATGGCAAACAGATCAAGTTGATGGTCGATTCATACCCTTCGGCATTTACCACACAATTCAGACAAACGTCGGCTATAACAATTTGAGTGCCCGTGGGCATAGACACAACCAAATCATATGAGAATTTATGCATATTTAAATTCAACCGCCTCACACAATCATATGCAATGAATGAATGGCTGGCGCCCAAATTATACATGTCATGTACTGGGTTGCCATTAAGATAAATCATACATTGTATCAATTCTAGAGACTTTTTGGCTTCCTCCTGTGTGACTGCATATACTTTACCCTGAGCTTTCTGTCTGGGCTCTGCAGGCTGTTGTTGTCGTTGTGGTCAATCCCTAGAATAGTGCCCTGGTTTTTGGCAAATGTAACAATTTGTTTGCCTGTTTGGAGCTTGAGTTATTGGCGATGCCTGTGGTAATGAAGCACCACTACATGATCTACCACGATGATGTGGCTTTCTATAATACCAATAGGTTCTACTTCTTGAGGAGCCCTAGCCTCAAAGCGCCCCTAGCTTGATTCGGCCTCTTGTTATCGCCCCTAGAGGGTCTACCTTGATCTTTTCTCTTCTGTGATAGACTACCACTTCTAGTCACACTCTTGCTACTATCTTTGGCTACTATACTCAACAAGTTTCTTTCAACAACCCAACATTCTTCCACAGCTTTATTAAATTTTGTGTAGCACCTCGAAAACAGTCTTTCCTTCATTTCTTGCTTCAACTATTCAATCATCATGTCTGCGCTCCACTCTTTGTCATCCTGGAACTTAAGGTATGCTGAATATCGAGAGCAATAAATATATCGTGCCAGATAATCATCAAAACTTTCTTTATACTGCTGTTGGATGCTAAGAAATTCATGCTCTTTTGCTCTCCTGACGGAAGGGGGAAATATTTGTCATTAAACCTTTCTTGGAATAATTCCCATGTCACCCTGGAATATTCCTTCCCCTCAGAATGAGCTCTGTGTTCCTCTACCACCGATTGGCCTCACCCTCTAACTTGTAGATGGCTAATAAAGCTTTGATATCATCCGGATACCGCATCATATTAAAGATATCCTCTAGACGTAACAGCCATTCTTCGGCTATCCGCGGATCAAATTTTCCTCAAAAAATAGGAGGCTGCTATTTACTGAACCTGCTTAACTAGATTTGTATGTCAGCTTCCGGTTATAGTACAACATCCTTTGGTAGGGGTTCCTCATGCAGTTCTTCCTTACCATTCCCTTTGACCAACTCATTTAGGTGATCTTATATGTGATCTTGCATATGCTGCACTTCCTGTAGGTCTTCTTTGATTTCGTTCATCGTGGCCTGCTGTTGCGTCATCATACCAAGTATTTGTTACTGGAATGGGTCTGGTCTAGCACCTACTTCTTCCTCATTACCATCCCAACCCTCAGTCCTTCCTTGTCCTTAGCCTCAGCCATATGGTCTACTACGTACCATCTCTATAATTCACACTACATGAAAATAGAGGAAGAATAAATTTCACATAAGAACAAGGACATTTTCATCATTTTATAAAATTCAGGGTACACATATATGTCATATATAGCATACATCAACTACTTACAATAGTTATAGAAAGTTAGAAACATCCTATAACTTATAAACTAATGTACATGACATATTAATCCTTTTTACAAAATTCATAAATTCCAAGTAAATGAAACTTCCCGGGGGTCACCTATCCTAGATTACCCTGGGTCAAGCATAATTAACTTTCTACGGACGCTCCTAAAACACCGACTCTGGCTCTATCTTCTTCCATCCATCTGTTGCACCTTATTACCATTGTCCGAAATACGTGCCGGTTAGCTCTAGTCACCAAAATATACTGTGCAGGCCCCATATCACTCGACATACATATACTTCAGTACAAGGTCTCTGATATGCCTAAAAAATGTCTAGAAGTTCACACTCAGGCCCCCTGAACAATATGAATCTTTTGTTGGTTCCAGTATGCTGTGTCCAGGAAGAAATGCATAGTAGTGTAAACCCAACACTCATAAGGTAACACGACTTCCAGCTGCATCTATAACCGATATAGCGGCTCTATACCTCTTAGGAAAGCTAGATATCGGCCTCTGGGTGTATCATGTTCCTGTAGTGCTCTGTGGTACCTGCCCCTAATATAGCACCCTAGCTCCAAGTTTGGTTGCAAATCATACAACACCTATAATGGCTCTGCCCGAAACTTACAATCACTCGACTCGTGCTCGGGGTACTCCTCCAGATCCTCATCGGTGTCCTCCTCCAGATCCTCATCGGGATCCTCCTCTAGATCCTACCCTGTCTTCCTGATCTCTGATTGCCTTGGCGATGCCGACCTCGACTTTAGTCCATATATGGGTAGTACTGGAACAGTCTTCCGTGCCATCCGCATCATATAGACTCCTCCAGACCCATAGTACTCTATGAATAGTTGGCCGTCCGGGATACGCTACTCTACCAGCCGTTGGTTCACTGATGGTTGTAATATCCCAATTTTTTATTATGGGTTAATCATGATTATTATGGATAATTATGAATTTAATTGGAATTATTATGTGTTTTATGGAAATATTAAATTAATATGTCGTAATTATTGAAAAATTGGAAGGATGGAATTATTGGCCATGAGTTGGTAATTAAGGGAGAAATTAATTACTAACTAAGAGAAAATGGGATGTGTGATTAAAATGGCCAATGGAGAGATAAGATAAGTTAATTGGTGATTTTTTTGGTAAGAGCTAATAGCAATTTGACATGTGGCAATAGAGGGTGTGGGGGAGAGTGCATGTGTGTAAGTCAAACTTGATTAAAATAATCAATTCTCTCTCCTTCCTCTCCTCTCTTTCGGCTGAAGTGTGGGTAGGAGGGAAGTGATGATTGCTTCTTCTCCCTTACTCTATCTCACCATCTCTCTCTCCATCTCTCGCTCTCAGCTGGGCGCCATTTTTGGCAGCAAAAAGAAGGTAAGAAAGCTTGAAAAAGGTAAGGAAAATGATCCCTATTGCTCAAACTCCCTTCATTAAAGTTGATCCTTGAGTTAAGAGCAATATTCCTATGGTTGTAGCTTGTCCATTGGTTGTGGTTTGTGGCCACACGAAAATTTGAGAAGTGGTGAATCAAGAACTCTCTTTGGAGAAGTTGATAAGGTGAGTGAGACCTATCTATCTATCTAAGTTTCATACCATTTGAAATAGTTTGAATTTTCTGGAATTTTGGGCTCATTTTCGAAAATGAGGGCCATTGAGAGTTTGGTATATGTTTGGTATGGAATTTGTATGTTTGGAATGCATTTTGGATAGATAGAATTGTTTGGGTTGGAAATTGTTAAGTTTAGAGAATTTGAGATTTTAGTGTTTAATGTTACCCAAAACCAAAGCATGATAATGGAATAGGATTTTGGTGATTTTGACATTCCCATTGGATTCCTTGAGTGATTTTGTGTGGGAATGAGCTTGGTTATTGATTTTAGGTTCATTTGAATCACTTGGGAAAAGTTGGAAAGTTGTCTTGTTTGAGCTCTGTTTTGAGTGACCAAATGGTATTGAGCTCACGAGGAAGGATCAACCGTTTTTGTGGGATGAACGTTGTGAGCGGAGTTTCACTGAACTGAAGGAGAGATTGACTACGGCACCAGTGTTGATTATACCTGATCCCAGTGAGGCTTACGTCGTGTACAGTGATGCGAGTAAGCAGGGGTTAGGGTGTGTCCTGATGCAGCAGGGACGTGTGGTAGCCTATGCCTCTCGACAGCTGAAACCGCATGAGATGAACTTCCCCACTCATGATCTAGAACTTGCGGCAATAGTGTTTGCATTGAAAATTTGGCGTCATTACCTGTATGGTGTGACTGTGGAATTGTACTGCGACCACAAAAGTCTCAAATATCTGTATGATCAGAAAGAGTTGAACATGAGACAGTGTCGGTGGATGGAGTTGCTGAAAGATTACAACCTGGAGATCAAATATCATCCGGGTAAGGCTAATGTTGTCGCGGATGCTTTGAGTCGGAAGGCGGTACTAGTGGCAACAATGATGATCCAGGAATGGAAACTGATAGAGGATTTTCGGGATTTAAATCTCTCGAAGGAAATCCTGTGTGCCAGTTATGGTGTGGTCCAAGGGGAGAATGACCTGAGGACTGAAATTGAAGAGGCTCAAATGCATGATGAGCTAGCTCAGTCGATCCGAGCTATGATTGAGCGAGGGGAGACTCGAGATTATGACTTGTCTCCAAGTGGACTGGTGCATTATCAGAAGAGAATCTATGTACCACTGAAGGCGGAGTTGAGATTGAGAATTCTTGATGAGGCTCATAAGAGTCAGTATACTCTTCACCCCGGTATGACCAAGATGTATTACAATTTGAAATCGATGTATTGGTGGCCAGGGTTGAAGAGTGATGTGACGAAGTATGTGGCGCGGTGTCTTACCTGTCAAAAGGTGATGATTGAGCACCAGAGACCGACAGGTTTGCTTCAGAGTCCAGAAATTCCAGAATGGAAGTGGGAGAGTGTGACCATGGATCTAGTGGTGGGTTTGCCCAAGATCAAGAACTACGATACGATTTGGGTGATTGTTGATCGACTCACAAAGTCTGCGCACTTCATACCTATCAATGCTAGCTATTCTCCTGATAGGCTGGCTGAGATATATATCAAAGAGATTGTGAGACTCCATGGTACACCGAAGAATATTATCTCCGATAGAGATCCTCGGTTTACATCTAGATTTTGGAGGGCTCTGCACGAAGCTATGGGTACTCAATTGAGGTTTAGCACGGGTTACCATCCTCAGACCGACGGACAGTCAGAGAGGACTATCCAAACTTTAGAAGATATGCTGAGAGCGTGTGTCCTAGACTTCAAAGGAAAGTGGGACTACTATCTTCCATTGGCTGAGTTTGCTTATAACAACAGTTACCATGCGAGCATTCAAATGGCTCCGTATGAAGCACTGTATGGGAGGAAGTGCCAGTCACCATTGTGCTGGTCAGAGTTGTCTGAGAGGAAGTTGTATGGGCCGGAACTTGTTGACCAAACCGCTGAGCAGATCCGAGTTATCAGGAAGAGGCTCCTTACAGCACAGAGTCGTCAGAAGAGCTATGCTGATAAGAGGAGAAGACCTCTTGAGTTTGAAGTGGGGGATCATGTTTTCTTGAGAGTGTCTCCGGTCACAGGCATCGGGAGAGCGATCAAGTGGAAGAAGCTGAGTCCGAGATACATTGGTCCATTTGAGATTCTGGCACGAATCGGACCTGTAGCATATCGGATAGCCCTACCCCCGAGTTTGAGTAGACTGCATGATGTATTCCATGTCTCGCAGCTCAAGAAGTACCAACCAGACCCTGAGCATATCATTGAGTATGAAGAGGTTGAGTTGCAAGATAATTTCACTTATGCGGCAGAGCCAGAGCGAATCATTAAACGAGAAGAACGACGGCTCAGGCATCGAAGCTTACCATTTGTGAAGGTGGTCTGGAAGGGAATGTCTCCAAGGGAAGCAACTTGGGAGGCGGAAGCAGACATGAAGAGACGATTTCCTGAGTTTATGTCTAATGATGTGTAAGAAATTTCGAGGGCGAAATTTAGTGAACGGGGGGAGAATTGTAATATCCCAATTTTTGATTATGGGTTAATCATGATTATTATGAATAATTATGAATTTAATTGGAATTATTATGTGTTTTATGGCAATATTAAATTAATATGTCATAATTATTGAAAAATTGGAAGAATGGAATTATTGGCCATGAGTTGGTAATTAAGGGAGAAATTAATTACTAACTAAGAGAAAATGGGATGTGTGATTAAAATGGCTAATGGAGAGATAAGATAAGTTAATTGGTGATTTTTTTGGTGAGAGCTAATAGCAATTTGACATGTGGTAATAGAGGGTGTGGGGGAGAGTGCATGTGTGTAAGTCAAAATTGATTAAAATAATCAATTCTCTCTCCTTCCTCTCCTCTCTTTCGGCTGAAGTGTGGGTAGGAGGGAAGTGATGATTGCTTCTTCTCCCTTACTCCATCTCACCATCTCTCTCTCCATCTCTCACTCTCATCTCTCTCTCTCAGCTGGGCACCATTTTTGGCAGCAAAAGGAAGGGAAGAAAGCTTGAAAAAGGTAAGGAAAATGATCCCTATTGCTCAAACTCCCTTCATTAAAGTTGATCCTTGAGTTAAGAGCAACATTTCTATGGTTGTAGCTTGTCCATTGGTTGTGGTTTGTGGCCACACAAAAATTTGAGAAGTGGTGAATCAAGAACTCTCTTTGGAGAAGTTGATAAGGTGAGTGAGACTTATCTATCTATTTAAGTTTCATACCATTTGAAATAGTTTGAATTTTCTGGAATTTTGGGCTCATTTTCGAAAATGAGGGCCATTGAGAGTTTGGTATATGTTTGGTATGGAATTTGTATGTTTGGAATGCATTTTGGATAGATAGAATTGTTTGGGTTGGAAATTGTTAAGTTTGGAGAATTTGAGATTTTAGTGTTTAATGTTACCTAAAACCAAAGCATGATAATGGAATAGGATTTTGGTGATTTTGACATTCCCATTGGATTCCTTGAGTGATTTTGTGTGGGAATGAGCTTGGTTATTGATTTTAGGTTCATTTGAATCACTTGGGAAAAGTTGGAAAGTTGTCTTGTTTGAGCTCTGTTTTGAGTGACCAAATGGTATTGAAAAATTATGAAACTTTCCAGTCTTAAAGTTCACATCCCAAGCTTCAAAATGGACATATAATTTGTGTCATTTCGTTTAGTATTCTGTGAGTTATGGTTGTCCAAAGTTTTGGATTGAAACAAAACTCTGTTTTGGAGTAGTGGTTAGTTTTTGGTGATTCTGTATTTGTGTAGTAATTTCCAGTGATGGGCTATATTTTTCTTTACAAGAGGACTCATATACCTTTTATTTGGCTTTGGAATCACTCCGTTTCAATTTTTCTAGAATTAGTTATGTTTTTTTGAAGTTCAGCCAAGAGTCAGGAAATTTCTTGGCCGCGGCCCAAGGTGGCTGGCCGCGGCCCAAGACCTTCTGACCTGATTCGGGCCGCGGCCCATGAGTGTCGGGCCGCAGCCCATGACCTTCTGACCATATTTGGGCCGTAGCCCAAGGAAGGGTGGGCCGCGGCCCACCCCTGTGTTCCGGCACTTTGAGTTTTCGAAAGGAGATCTTTAACCTATTGTTTCCCAACCTTTTAGGGCTTTTATTAGAGGCATTTGGGGCCTCTTAAGAGTCAATTATGATAACCAAAACTAAGTGTTTCAAGTTAATTAAGTCTTGGAATAGAATATAACCCTTCGTCCCTAATTATGAATATAGGATTTGACATTTGCCTTCCTCGGGAGAGACTGGCGCTAGGATACGCACGGAAGGATCAAGGTAGTGACTCTTCTCTCACATTATGTATGATGTCTTGGCATGCATAACTTATCGTTGAATTTGTGAAATGTGTGCCATGGTCCATTACGGTGTGAGCAGGTCAGCGTGAGCCGTGTAGGGATTGACGGTGGTCATCTCTAGGTCGGCCGTTGAACTGCCGTCGTAATCGACATGGATATTTGTGAATCCGACCCGTGGGGCGGCGTTTGTGAATCCAGCCGTGGGCTGTGTGGATTTTGCCTGTATGGCTTGTGTATGAAATGCATTATATGAATCCCAGCTGTGGTGAAATATATTGTGTGGATTGTTGTGATGCAATGCAACGTGAGCAATTCAGCGTGAGCAATCGTAAGGGATGACATGTGTCATACTAACCATTGCCGTTGTAACTGCCGTTGTAGTTGCTTGTTGTGGTTAATGATTTGCTTACATGCATTATTATTGTACATTATATGATTGATTTGTTACTACGGGGATTCCTTAGAATCTCACTCTCCCAAAAACCATGTTTTAGACAGGGCCGAAGGATCGAAAGGCAAACGGGCGACGAAGAGCTAATAGTGCTCCGGTTTAGAAGTATATTTTGGTTTTATTGGTTATCATGTATATCATTGGATATTTTTGGGAAACAATTTTGTATAATGGGATTTGTAGCATAGTTTTGTGTAATCCCCAAGTTAAGGGTAATGAATTGTGGGCTTTGTGCCTTTGTAAATCCCTTATTTAATGAATGGAACCCGAGTGTGTCGGGAATTTGCTTTATACTCTGATATTTGTAAATGAAATCAACTTGTACAGGCCATTTAGTATTAAAATGTGAATATAAGACCGTCATGAATAGGTTTTGTAAAAGTTTTTGTAAGCCATGATTTTGGGAAGTTTGATTTTGTTTAAGTCCCAAAATCATTTAAGGTCTCTAATTCCATATTAATTACGTTTTTACGAACTAATCTCGGCCTTAATCGTGAAGGGGGTTACAATGGTTCTCCTTCTGATAACTCACTCGAACTGCTCATGATGTACTGTTCCAAGCAAACAATACCATTTTGAAAATGTTAAATCGCTTTAAGCTCGGATACTGAAAATGTCAATACCTATTAACATTTCGATACACAAAGAGTGATAAAGACATAGTTCTATAGGAATACAGAAATAGTATAAATATACTGATATTAAGTACGTGTTTACATATAAGATTCAACGCCTCAGGGTTTGACAATATTTACAATTCATCCAAAATTGTCCAAAATGAAGGCCAAATATACCCACTAGCTAAATCTCGGGTTCCACATGCTCATTTGCCGGTATTAGCTGTCTTTCCCTTGGAGCCGCTAGCTCTTACTGGAATTTTATTATTTTGAAAAAGGGTGAGATTCAAACGAATCTTAGTAGTAACAGAAAGTCAATCATATAAAATGCAACAAATAATTATCCAGGTATCCACATAATCAATAGAATAAATCACTGTAAACATGTTTCTCGAAATGTGCACATTTCAGGGCTAACCAATATTAGACCCCAAGTCAGGACCAATTGCTGTCAGAACCTAACTTTCGTACCCTAGTCGCCTGACTGGGCAATGTACCCTCTTGGTACCAAATTCTCATAATTGGATCCTTTTTCAAGGCTGTTGGGGTATTGTGTGATTCTCTCTCGGACGGTACTTGTGATTTTCCTGCACCAGTTAGAGAGTACATTATACATATCACAGGAAAATGGCATACACGAAGCACATATAAGTTTACATAGTGTATAAAGGAGAGAGTTACTACCTTAACCTTTTTCCACCTCGCAAAATGTGTGCCTCGTAAAGCATGCCACTAACTGGCTCACGACTCAGTCCTAAAATGTTAAATGTATAAGAATTAGGTTAAAGCCCATTCATATATCATTTTAGGCACTTCCATAGTCTTTATAGTAGTTATATAAGCACATTGTGAAAATTTACCTAAATGCCTCCAGGGACCCGGCCTATCCCGGCTCCGCTGTACCCAATCCAATTGTACTTTTTTTTGAAATTTTGACCCAGGCTATTTTGACATATTTTAGCTGACAGAATCCATTTCTAGCCTAAGAATTGCTAAATTCACTACCAAAAAATAGAAATGCCCTTGGCAGCCTTGATTTCAGGGTTTTAGGGGCATTTTCATAATTATACTTTTTAGTGCTTTTCTAAAAAAGTGTTCAATTGTAACCCACCTAATTTTCTCTCCTGAACATAATGGAATTAGTAGTTTCATGAAAATCCAACTCCTAGCCCCATTTTTGCCCGTGGCCGAAATTCTCAGGTTCTCTGGGAAAAGTTAGGGTTTTCCAATTCCTACTCCACAGACTTACTATTTTCTACTCCTAACCACTTTATTAACTATATAATTTCATTAAAAGAACCATTCTGATAATGCCAAACCGCTTTAAGCTCTGATACCAAAAATGTCAACACCTATGAACATTTTGATACGCAAAGAGTGATAAAGACATTGTTCCATAGGCATACAGAAGTAATGCAAATATACTGATATTAAGTACGTGTTTACGTACAGGATTCAACCCCTCAGGTTTTTGCAATATTTACAATTCATCCAAAATTGTCCAAAACAGAGGCCACATATAACCACTAGCTAAATCTCGGGTTCCACACCCTCATTTGCCCGTATCGACTGTCTTTCCCTTGGAGCTGCTAGCTCTTACTAGAATTTTGTTATTTTGAAAAAGGTTGAGATTCAAATGAATCTTAGTAGTAACAGAAAGTCAATCATATAAAATGCATCAAATAATTATGCCAGGTATCTACATAATGCAATAGAATAAATCACTATAAACATGTTTCTCAGAATGAGCACATTTCAGGGCTAACCACTGTTAGACCCTGAGTCAGGACCAACTACTGTCAGAACCCAAATTTTGTACCTCAATCCCCTGACTAGGCAATGTACCCTCTTGGTACCAAATTCTCATAACTGGATCCCTTTTCAAGGCCGTTGGGGTATTGTGTGATTCTCCCTCGGATGGTACTTGTGATTTTCCCGCACCAGTTAGAGAGTGCATTACACATATCGTAGGAAAATGGTATACAAGAAGCACATATAAGTTTACATAGTGTATAAAGGAGAGAGTTACCACCTTTACCCTTTTTCCACCTCACAAAACGTGTGCCTCGTAAAGCGTGCCATTGACTGGCTCACGACTCGGTCTTAAAATGTTAAATGTACAAGAATTAGGTTAAAGTCCATTCATGTATCATTTTAGGCACTTCTATAGTCTTTATAGTGGTTATGTAAGCCTATTGTAAAAATTTACCAAAATGCCTCTGGGGAATCAGCCTAGCCCAGCCCCGCTACACCCGTTCCGATCGTACCTTTTTCAAAATTTTGACCTAAGCTATTCTGACATATTTTTGCCCATAGAATCCATTTCCAGCCTAATAATTGCTAAAGTCACTACCAAAAAGCAGAAATGCCCTTGGCAGCCCTGATTTCAGGGTTTTAAGGGCGTTTTCGTAATTATGCTTTTTAGGGCTTTTATGAAAAAGTGTTCAACTGTAACCCACCTAATTTTCTCTCGTGAACACAATGGAATCATTAGTTTCATGAAAATCCAACTCCTAGCCCCATTTCTGCCGCTGGACAAAATTCTTAGGTTCTCCTAGAAAAGTTGGGGTTTTTCAATTCCGACTCCACAGACTTGCTTTTTTCTACTCCTAACTACTTTATTAACTATATAATTACGTTAAAAGCACCATTTAGACTCAAATTTGATGGCATAATGTCTGGGCCTTCACTTTTTTCAAATTCAAATTCATAGCAAATCAATCAAAATTTTATCGATTAAATTACTTATAACAACTAAAACAATCAATGTTCAAAGGTTCAGAAGTTACCTTTTGCTTCATCTAGCTCTTTTCTTGTATGGCCAAAACCCTAGCCCCTTTAACACTGAAATTTGAGCTTCAACTACCTTAAATCATGTAGAAGAGAAGTTTAGGAGAATGATTGTACACATCAGGAATGAAATCACAGAAGAAATCGACCTACCTTTTGAGTTTTCTTCTCATTCTCTCTCTAGAATTCTCTCTCTCTATCTTATGCCCTTGGACGTCAGTTTTGGGGCTGGAAGGAAGAGGATGATGATTTAATAATATCCCATAATTTAATTAATTAATTTTCCCAATTTCGGATTTTTACAAAATTCTGCTAGATTTTCTGCCTAAAGTTTGAAAAATCATAACTAAATTTGTAGAAATTGAATTGGAGTGATTCTAATGGCTATAGAACCCTTATTGAGTTTGTTTTCAAGGAAAAATATAGAATTTTTCCAATTAGAAGTGCATCATTCCCTGATTTTTAGTTTTTGGAAGCTGTTCTAGAAAATAGGCAGTTTTCCTGGGCTAATTTCAAAAATTTATAACTCTTTGTATATAGCTCTAATTGATTCATGTGACCTATCAAATTAAATTTTAGGATGTCTACTTTCATTATGAAAAATTTCATAAATTTCTATTATCATTTGGTCATTCAAAACCACATGACAAACTCATTGTCTCACAGGCGATTTCACTATAAGTACTGTTCGCCTTTCAATTTCCAATATTTAATTCGTATGACCATGAATATTCACCATTTTATTGAATATTTCTAAATAATTATAATATATCTTTGTGATTAAAATTTGGGGTGTTGCATCTTTTGTCTTCTTTGTTTTCTTATAAATATTTTAGTTTCCTAAGCCCAAAATTTTTGTTGCTTTTTTGAACTAGGAGATTTTTTGTTTTTCTTTTGATTTTGACTTTATGGTTTTGAGTTTCTCTACTTATATATTTAGTTTTGATTTATTGGTTCTTGATTTTTGTTTATTTTTCATTTTTTCATCATTTAGTGCTTGATAGCGGCATTCCAGACATGAAATAAATCAATAAAAAAAATAAATCAACAAGAAATTTGTGACCGATGCCCACAACTCTTCCATAATAACTTCCGAAGCAAAAATACCCTTCAACCAAGGTGATATGGATACCATGTGGGTATGTCATTTTAGCATAGCCAATCAACTAATTGTTGACCTCTTAGATCCGTTAGGTTAAGGCAATATTGTCTTATTTTTTAAACTTTCAAGATAAAGTTGCTTTCATCGAAATTTCTAATGCCCATTTGTGGAAACTTCCAAAGCATTTTAGCCCTTTAACCCTACTCTATATTGAAGAAGTCTATCTATTTTATCTATTAGATCATGCAAGTTTATTATAAATAGTGTAATTTTGGTTATCCAACAATTTGAAAAGTACTTTTTTCCATATACAAAACTTAGCAGTTTTGAGTAGATCCTCTATTTTACTTTGCAAAAGTCATTAATAAGTGACCCAAACAAGCATCAAAATTAAATTTTACTAAAGTTAATCTGTACCTTCTAAACATTTTTTTTTTTTGGAAAAAAAAAATTCAAGGGGCTGAAACTAAGAGCCTAAGGTTATAAGCAAGATTATGCTGGTGACTTTTTATTTACTAGAGATGTTTCATACCATTAGGCTATAAGACCATATTAACTTGGACTTTATGAATTGATAGCCTAACACGCATTCACATTCGATCATGTAGGATGTTGTTTACTCTTCAAACTCTTTTTTTTTAAAGCATTTACTCTTCAAACTCTATAGATATATAAAAACTCTATTGTTCTACTCCTCTAGTACTAAATATCATAACCATATATCTAATTAATAGAGATTAAGAAAATTAGTAGAGTTAATTATTTATAAAAAAATGTGTCCATTTTCCTAAAATATCTCATTTACTCATTTGCTTCGTGGAAATCACTCTCATTATGCAAACCCCTTTGATATGTGCGATTCAAGAAACACCTTTGAATAAAATTATAAATTTAATAGATAAAATGGATTAAAATTTTACATTTATAATCAAAATAAATCTCTCAACTAACTCTTACATTTAAGATAGTAAGAGTATTGGATTGGCCCGACAATAATGATTTAAAAATGCGTTGGTTCCGATAAATGGCAATGGCAACGGTGCCAACAAATTCCTTCAATTCCATCAAGGAGCAAAGAAAGCAAAAATAAAACAAGGAGAGTAGAGTTAGATGCATTTGCCTTGTCATTGAGGCCACCAATTGATTTCCAATTATATGAATTATTGTCCCTAATTGGTGAAATTGGAATTGAAAAGAACAGTTCATGTTTTGAGAAGATAGAGAAGATCTATCAAAAACATAATAATCATAAACTTCTTTTTAGAAAAAGAAAGAACAAAGTGGGTAAATTGATGGACCAGCTGCTCCAACTTATCTTTACAACCAATATTATGTGTATCTTTGAAAAGCCATCCCCTTTAGTCTATGTTTAAAGTCCAAAGATGCTCCCTTCCAAGATTCGGTTATAAATCATTTCCCAACTTTCCACTGTTCTTGTCCATTTTCTTTTTTGTGAAATTATTTAATGGTAAAACTATACATAATTGCACTGAACTTTATGTTATTTTAAATAAATCTATTTAAACTTTCAAACTTTTCAATGAATATCCCTAAACTCTTACATTTATGCAAATAATTCCCTTACTAATAGTTTTGTTCATTAGTTTTAACACATATTATTAAATTTTAGCGCATATAATTCAAAGTTTGAAGAGGTTATATACGCACAAAAAATATTATTTAAAGAGCTATATAATGATGATTGGGATTTATCCACACAAAGTTCAAAGTTTAAGAATGTTTTGAGTAAGTTGGCAAAAAAAAAAAAAAAAAATAATAATAATAATAATGTTTTGAGTAAATTAACTTTATTTAATATTTGGCACAATTGGTTCATATATTCCAACATTTTTAGGGTCATGAAGGCCATAGTTTTCTTAACTTGTTCTCCCCCCCCCCCCCCCCCAAACCGAGCGCTTAATTGGATCCAATAGCTATGGGCCGTTCCAACTTAATATTGGAGATGTGTTCAAGTCTTGGGTATATAGCTACGACAATTACTTAGAGGTAGCAAGGTTTCCTACTGTGGGTCTACATTCTTACAAATCGTCTAGCAAAAACCCCTAGAAAAATCCAAAAACTTGATTTTTTTTTTAATCACATCATATGAATTCACAATCTTATTTGAAGAGAATTGAATGCTTTTCATGTAGTTCAATTATCATTAATATTCTATATTATTTTTTTCATTCACAGACATTAAGGTAGATTGGATATAAAAATTAAAACAAATTTCATAATACCCATCATGCTGTAGTTTTCTTAGTCTGGTCTATATAATTTTCTTCCAATTTTATGAAAAAATTAATTCGTCATTTTTAATAATTTTACATGGCTTTTAATTAGGTCTATGTAGTTTTTTCTTCTTTTTATTTAGTTTTTATAGTATTTCAGTTATAGGCATTAATATCCCTATATCCATAATTTGTTGATTAGGGCTACTGTAGATACTCGTCAAGCGATAGGTAAATTTTCACAAAATACAAAATGAAAAATAAGTTTTTTTTAAAAAAAATAAAATACTAGAATACAATTTATATATGATCAAAATAAAAATTTAAAAATTTATTATGCTCACAATTGTCTCATTGCATATATAATTTGCATATGGATGATTTTGATTTTAGTTATTTAGATTTATGCGACAAAATTAATCCAACTATATATAGGCGAGAGCCACATAATCGATCAGTGATTAACATCTTTTCTCTTGCAAATTGAAAAAAAAAAAAATCATCAACTTTATAGATGAAATATTGTAATCCCTACTTAAAAATTCGATAAACTAAAAAACGGGTTGGGTAACCACATCATGAAATTAATCCATACATATTTTTTTTTTTTTGCCTTCATAATCCATACATAATTTTTTTTTGCCTTCATAATCCATACATAATTACATTAACAATCATTCAGTTAATACATGTTAAAGTAATTTCCTTTTTAGAGAAAAATCATTACAAATTATTCCTCATATAGACAATTTACTTTCACTCGATAAAGTTTGGCATCTTCAATAATAGCTACAGAATAAAATTATGTATTTCATTTCCAAGTTATTCGAATATATTAGGATATTATTCCCATTTAATTCCTATTTTTTATTATTAGGGTTTGAAGATGAGATAATAAAGTAAATTGAATTTGGAAAAAGACATTAAATCATGAATTTGAACATAGATATCAAATCATGAATCATAAATTATAAATTCATAATCAACTAATAGACATTTGGAGACTATAAAACCAATCATGTGGGCTGCAAATGCTTTTCCCCTTCATATCCAAAAGCAATTTTGGACATTGTTTTACAATGATAATCAAATTAATTCCATTTAAAATCAATATAACAAGTTTATTACCTTATCAATATATATGGATAATCATACTATCTAACATTATTTCTCTGCATATACTAGTATCACAATTAACACTTTTAGGTACAATGCTCCCCTGTGTAACGTCCCAAGAGATATAGCTTGTTATAAGTATAAGAACTAATACTCATGATTGAAAAAACTGTAAGGACTAAAAACAAAATTATAACAACCTGATTAAAAACATGTAGAATTATTGTAAGATATGACTAGTTTTGATGATGTCAAATATAGATGCTAAATATTAAGAGCAAAAAGTTTGTATTATGTATTTATCTTATACTTTGACTAACAACTATATTTAATGTGAAATATATTGTAGGTTAGTCAAGAGAAGAATAAGAAAAAGAAGTTATCACTTAGGAGGAGAGAAAGTTAAGAGAAGAAAGAAGCTATCAAGTTGAATTATGAAGAATGATTAAAAGGAAGAAGAAGAATGAGACATTAATCAAGAAAAGCAAGGAGTTATCAAAAGGATTGTGAAGAATAATCATGAAGAAGAAGAGAAGAGAAGAGATTAAAAAAGAAAAACTTGCAAAGTATGATAGGAATATCAAGTTTCAAGTTCTTAGATTTGGTATTAGAGGTTGCTATGCTAAATGGGAAGTTGGAATGGCTTAATCAGAAGTTAAAGTGCCTTATATCGAGGTTAAATCAACTTTACTCAAGTTATACTTCATTAGCACTTGAGTTGCATCTCTAGATGTAATTTATATGTTTCACTTGATTTAAAAAACCTCCACTCGAGTGATGATCATATTTTAGTAAACTCTGTTCAGCTCTGTTTTCTTTCAACTTGACATAGGTTTAATAATTTGATCATATCTCTCTAACCACACATCCGATTGAGATGAAAATTGTTTCATATGAAAATAGACTCATAATGTGATTTATGGACATCAATTTCTTGTTAAAATATTGTCAGTTGTCAGAGATATGAACTTCAAAATTTGGTGCTTAAAATCCACGATGTGTTCCAAACCCGATGTTATGAATTGAATCATAACTTTTGGAATACAATGTATTTGGGATCGATTCTAGTTGCAGTGAAAAGTAGACTTAAAGAGCTTTTTGTAGATAGGTTGTTTGCCAAATTTGAAGTTATAGTAGAAAAGTTATGCCCAATGGAAATTGACTTCTATGCCAAACTATCTATGTTCCAAAAAAGGGAAAGGGCACTTGAGTAAAGAATGTGCCACTCAAGTGATGAAGCTTGACTTACAAAATTCTAGCGAGTCACTCAATAGTGATCAAACAAACGAATGGATTCAAAGATAAAATTACTCGAGTCATATGGTAAGTACTTGAGTGATATGGTAAGCACTCGAGTGATGAGTATCACTTGCAGGTCACTTGCAAGTGATTAGAAAGTTTGTGATCTAATGAGAATATATCACTTGAGTAACAAAAGGATCACTTGAGTGATGTCACTGTGTCACTCGAGTGATGACCATCACTTATGAGTCACTCACAAGTGATTCTGAGGTGATGAGATCTTTCATATAGAAATCACTCAAGTGGATGGGAAATCGCTTGAGTGATCTAAGATCACTTGTAAGTCACTCGCAAGTGATTAGAAAGTGTTGCAATGTTCTAGGGAAGATCACTTGAGTAATAAGTTAAGCACTCTAGTAATATGAATCACTTATAAGTCATGCGGTAATGATAAAAGAATCATTTTCAAACACAAATCTACTAGGACACTTGATAATGATTATCAAAATGCCTTAACTAAGATCACTTGAATACTCAAGTGACAAAGTAAGCACTCAAATGATAAGCGATCACTCAAGTAATTTAAGGCCACACTTGTGTGATATTTGTTCACATTTTTTTAATCATCATCTCGGATTTTTTGATATTCTTTCAAACTCATTTAAAACTTGATTATCTTGCTCCTAAACATTCCTAATCATCACTAATCAAGTTTACATGAGGATTATAGGTGATTAAACTTGGATTAGTGCTCAATGGCCAAAATGCAACTTTATGTCAGAAGCTTCAATGGCTACTTCCATAAGTCATATCTAAGAAGCTTAACAGGAAGAAGAAAAAACTCAATGGTCATATATCCATCAACTATAAATAGAAAAACACTCAAATTTGAATATAGAGAGCAACTATGCTAAAATGCTAAAACCATGAATCACCTACTTCAACTCGAATACTCTATGTTTTTTCTAACTTCGATATCATTTATCTTAAAGAGAGAGGGATTATTTGCATTGTACTTCAGTGTTCTTCTTAATTCACTTCTAAGAGTGAAGATCATTGTAATTCATCATCATCAAGGTTGTATCCTTACAATGTGTAAGGGGGAGTAACTCTATGTGAGAATTATAAAAAGCTTCATAAGTGCTCAACTAAACTTGTAGAATTGTATTGGCTTCTCTTGTACCCAGATTAAATAAGAAGATAGTGGATTGAAAATCTCAAGTGGAGCTTGGGGACTAGACATAGGTAATCAAGGTTTAGTTGGAACCAGTATAAATTATAGTTTGCATATTCTCTTCCCTTATCTCTTATAATTCCAATATTAGTGATTGACATATTATAGTATGCATTTATGGTTCATTATTTACATATTCATTGCTTTCATTAAGATGCAAAAAGTTTTTAAAAGTTTTTATGTTGCACCCAATTCACCCCCTCTTAGGTGTTAGCCGATTCTAACAATTGTTACTTGCAACCATGAAACATAATGCTAAACAAGACAACTAGAATTTGATACTCAAACAAATTATGTTAGTATAAGTAATAGAAGCTTACCAATTAGAGTTTGATTCTCAACCTTTTATGTGTTAAAGTAAATTTAGTGGAATTAGCTTCTGTCCTCTGTGTTAGTGCAAGCGTTTCACCCAAGAGGGGGGTGAATTGGGTGATCCTATAAATTTTGTTGCATATAAGGAAATTGATGGAATATTAAAAGCAGTTAAGAACAAGGAGAAATATCACTAAAGTGTACACTGGGAGTTATACTGGTTCGGCCACAACCACTTTGACCTACATCCAGTCCTCAGAACGTCTCTGAGAGTTTCACTATATTCTCCAAGACTCAGTGGGTTCTTGGCACCTCAGTACACAACAAATTCCTTCACCTGAACACTCGCTCCCCCTTACACATTGTAATCAAAACCCCAACTCAAGGTTCCACTATCTTAAGTTGTCTTAATAACAAATATTGAGTTTGTAATGAAAAACTCTCTCACAGAGCAAATATGTAATCACTGAAGTATAATGAATGAGTATAAGTAAACAAAGCATTTAAGAATGTGTTGATCAGTGTAATCTCAATTCGTGTCTCTTGTTTTTCTTCTTTCTGAATGCTCCATATATATAGATGATTTGTAGTATCCGTTGGAAGCATTTCAAACATGTCCGTTAGAGTCGCGCAGCAATGATTGACTATTCTTTGAATTTGAAAACTATCCGTTTGCGGTAGGTAGCGGTAGGTGAACGCTCGGACACTTTATTTGACTTTGATCTTCTTGCATGATCTCTTGATTATTTCTCTGCAAATGTACTTAGGATACTAATGCAATGAAGGGTTAATCATATATATAACAATTTAATAGACATTCAATCAAAAACATAATTTCTAGACTACCATACCCGAGTGGTTACTCGAGTGATCAAGTTTGTTACTCAAGTGGTCCCTTGAGTAAACTTGTCTAAATTATGGCAGTGAGCAAATCAACATTTTAAATCAGATATCACTCGGGTAAGACCTGAAGTGATATATTACAAACCTTAAAAATACCTAATTACTCGAATGGCTACTTGAGTGGCCATATCTTTATCTTCACAAGTTACTCGGGTGATCACTGTGGTAAACTACTTACTCGAGTGGCTACTCAAGTGGGCTTCATTTATCTTCACACATTAGTTGAGTGGTCCCTCAAGTGACTTTCAAATAACCTGGTAGATTACTCGATTATTCCCTCAAGTAATAGCATCAAATTCTTGGCCAAGAGTTTGCTTTCTGGTTACTCGAGTGACTACTCGAGTGGTACTTCAAATAACTTTATAGATTACTCGAGTGGTCCCTCGAGTAATGCTATTTTCTCACTGGTTACTCGAGTGGCTACTCGAGTGATATGCTGCATTTCTTAGCCGAGAGTCACTGGAAGATTTTTAACCTCATTACTCGAGTGGCTACTTAAGTAATGGTCTATATAACTTTACAGATTACTCGAGTGGTCCCTCGAGTAAACTTGTCAAAATTTTGGCAGTGCTTAACTGGATGAAATTCTCTTTGCTTACTCGAGTAATGGCTTATCTTTCCCAAGTGGCTACTCAAGTAAGCCTTCACAAAATTTGTTGATTACTTCCAGTGTTTACTCCAAGTGATGCTTTGCCACTTTGTTCAAATCCATTTGTTTGTTATCAAATCCTTTCATATTATTGATCCAATCTTTGTTATCATCAAAACATATGGGATCTAACACTCTGCACCTTTATCACCATTAGATTAACAATTTAATGGTTCAGATTTAATATTTTGTAAAAATATCATTAAAATTTTTATAAAATATATAAATAAATTCAAAATTTTAAATTTTGATTTGAATCTTTCAAAACTGTAGATATTATTATAATGTAGTTTTTTTCCTCACTTTCTTTTACTACAGTTATGAACTATTCAAATTGAATGGTAGATATAGTAAAAGATGAATGGAACCCTACAGTTACCTGAACTGTGTCACTATCTCAACCTCCCACAACAATGTTATCGTTGTTGCCAGCAACGACCTGTATGGATGAGCTCATTTTATTTTCTCCATGTCTATCTTACGTTGCATCTACCCCGAATGACCTTGTCGACACCGTCTTTACTAGTAATGCAATATTTTTTCCACCACTGCCAAATTGAATGCAACGATTTGCCTCTATTACTTTCTTCAAGAGACCCTGGTCCTCGACTTTCCTCTAAATAGTACACATCTTCTTTTGTTGTCTTTAGATTGTCCTCTCGATAATCATGAATATGCTAGGGCTCTATCTCTCAATTCTATATGTTTAGAATCGCTGGCTCTCCCTCCTCTGAACCACTTTGCAACTTTAAGGCTCATAATTCCTTTTTCTTCTAGCTGAGAAATTGGTGCATGAATTGGAATCATCTAAGGCCTAGGTTTTAAAGGGGATCTGATCTATCTTCCAGGTCTAACTTATGAGTTGAGTTCCCCAAACCCTTGGTTGCATGTTGATTTCTTTTAAACTTATCACCATTTATAACTCGAACTAGAAGGATTAGGTTTATAGGAGACTGGGATCTTGGGTTTTTTCTTCCTCCTCCTTGTAGTATGCATGTGAAATGGGAAGTCTATCCTCTTTTATTCTTATGTTTGATGTATTGAAATACCTTATATTTGGGTCTAGTAGCTGTTTCTAGTTCTCTATTTCTATGGCTATGAATATTCGTATAAGTTGATCTTCAAGTTTGAAATTTCAGCTTTACATTATCAATTTAGGAAATCATGAAATCAAAGTCATTGTTACCCAATATGCCTCAGTTGCTTGCAATTGGATTTGTTCTGTTACTTCAATGTATAGACCCTTCCTTGGTAATCTTGTTGTGGGTACGGGTGTTCAATGGTCACCTGGTGTGAAAAATAATCTGGCACCAATGTTACAACTTTATATTGGACATAATGCTTAATTTACCAACTTAGCCACACATACTCTATACTGAAGATTCTTCAGCATTTTCTTATGGATTCGGGTAATAATTTTGTTGGTTTTTGGAATCATCTTAATAGATGTAACTTGTATACTTCAAAGCATAAACTTTAAATGCTAAGGATTCCTCTAAATCTTTGATGTTTCATGCGAATTGGTAATGAAGATTTTTATACAACTTCTTTTGAAAGGATTGTTAGAAGAGGTATTGGTATCTTTAGGGTTCGACAACATAAGATAGTTAACATGAGCAATTAGAATAGTACTTGTCTTAGCAATAATCAAATTTTGCAAGCATCTCTAGATTTTTTTTTCTTTTATGATTGGAAAGAAGTTTCATGCTTGGAAGTTATTTGGATCAAGTTTTTCTTCCTTTCATCATAAAAAAAACTTCAATGCTCTCTACTTCTCCTTGCTGGGTTAGGCAATCTTCAGGAAATCATACTTCAACAAAGAGCCAAAACCCCAAACAAGAGAATCATAATAAAGCATTTCACTGGAATAAAACATTCAGAATTCAAGGTTGATGAACCTCGCAATGACCACCAAAAATTGAGGTAAACAACACATGTTGCAGAAAACATAGGCCAGCAAAATAGATCTTCGAAGAAGCGATCTAAGTCATAAGAGACTTTGAAACCTCCTTTTAAGGCTAAAAAATTTAGAAGAGCCTTCACTAAAATGAGTAAGAGGAAGAGAATGAACTTTGATATAGTCCACCTATTTTGCATAAGAAGATGTGTCTACCAATATTTAATCCAGTTTAGGTCTAGGAAAAATCTAATGGAAAGCATTAATCTCCTTACTATTATATATCAGTTGTCTCTTTTACCTTAGAATTATGTCAAAGTGGCTAGGGAAGCAGCCCATTCAATGCTTTCGCAAGCACCATGAAGATTTTAAGTTGGAACTGCTATGGTTTTAGAAAAATCATGGTACTATAAAGGTGCAAGTTGATGTTAAGAAATTATGATCTTGACTTTATTTATCTCTCTGAAACAAAAATCTCTTTTGAATATACTTGTAGACTATTTAGATCAGTTGGTTTTAGTTGTTTCTTTAGTTCAGATGATTTTAACCATGGGAGAAGTACTTTGGTTTGTTGGAAAGACACTTTTTTTCTTTCTGTTGTTGATCAATCCCCCTTTTTCTGTCATTGTAAGATATCCAATCATGAAGCATCCTTTTCTTACTACATTACCTTTGTCTATGGTTCCCCATACTGCCATCTTAAATATGTTATTTGGGATTGGACTAAATAAACAAGTGCCTTCTCTATACCTTAGTTACTAATAGTAGATTTCAACCAAATCATCTCAAGTGATGAAAAATCTGGTGGTTCTGGCACTTCATGTAACATTTCCTTATTTCACCAATGTCTAGAAGAAGCAAATTTGATGCGTATTTCTCAGCATGGCCCTGCTTTTACATGGGCCAATAACAGAAAGGATGAGAATGCTATCTTTGAAAGGATATATATATATAGCTTTTTTTGTAATTGTAAATGCTTGCAAGCTTTTCCATCTTCAACCATTATCACTCTTCCAATAACAGCCTTTGATCACAGCCCTATCTTATTTTCATTTGAAAATTACTTCAGGAAAAATAAGTAAAGATTTCAAAATTATTGGTTCTTATTCTAAGAATATGAGTAATCCTCAGAAGCTGTTGAATACAACAAGTTACGAGTTCTCCCTCCTTTAGGGTTCATTTAAAGTTGTTAAGAACTCTACAAACCCTTTCTAAATGGAGTAGGAACCACATAGGTAATTTACCTTCAAGAATTTCTCAAGCAGAACAATTGTTGAATGATATTTTTAAAGAAATTTCTCTGGAGAAAAATATGGATTCTACTAAATTGCAAGTCTTTCAAGATACCAAGCATCACTTGGAGGCTTTCTATGATTGTGAAGCAAGCTTTTGGTCTTAATGAGCTAAGATAAAATGGATCTCTGAAGAGGAAAGTAACACTACTTACTTCCATTCCACAATGAATAAGAGATCATCCTCAAACTTAATTATAAGTCTGCTTAAACAGGATGGTCAATGGACCTCTGGTGAAACAGAGTTTTCTGAAATGGCTTTATCTCACTTTAAAAGTTTATATCAAGAACCACATCAAGCTTCTCTAGAAGATATTATAGCTGGTTTACAACACCTCCCATTCATACTCTATTATCTATTGAAATTGATCAATTAAGGATGGGCTTATTTAATATTGAAATAAAAAATGTAGTGTTCAACCTTTTTAAAGACAGTGCACCGAGTATTGATGGCTTCCATGCTCATTTCTTCCAGAAACACTGGGATCTAGTAGGTTTAGACATAATTTGTATGGTGAATCATTTCTGGCTGATTGAGTATGTACTTAAATCAATGAACAAGACTACCATCATCATATTGCTGAAAACTGAAAGACCACACAGACTTCATGATGGAAATTGTGCCTTAGGGGCCAATCATTATACTTTGAACATTATTAATTAAATGAATTTTCTCTATTATGTTATTATATTATTTGCATGTTCGCTGTGATGACTATATCCTTGGATAAATCATAAAGATTATCCTAAATGTCCCTGGTTGGTCATTTATGTAGGAGCAGAGATGAAATAAGACCAGTATAACATTGATAAGATATGGAGATACAAATCAAAATATTAGCCACTTGTAAGAGTACAAGGTGCTGGACCAACCCGTTATGAGAAAGCTGCATAGATCAAGTCATAAGCTTATCTCATGTATAACCATGTCACAATGCCCTTTGACCTGAGGTTATCGTAGATTCCTACATGAGAGTTGGTAAGCTTTGAACTAGTCAAAAGTCACCTTTGACCGGGTGATGATAAAGGCTGTGATTAGGCTTGAAGGTTTCTCATGTAGAGGAATATGAATAATCAAGATGGAATTTGTCCCTCATATTAGTAGAGAGATATTACCGAGCTCCTCGATAAGTGATATGAGAAATCATGGCCATACTACGATGGAAAGGAGTTTCCATTTCTATTATTAGACTACTCAAGAATAAGGAAAGTAATGATCAGGAACAGGAGGATGACATCATCCATGCCTTATCCTTGACTGAAATATCTGTGACAAAAGGAACGTGACATGGTTGTATAACAAGTTGCATCATGTTAATGATCCTCATATGAATTGGGTAGTCGTAATGTCTTGCTAGAGGTCGCTTTCGACTTGTGGGTTACTACAATTATTGGCCCACTGCCAACTTCTTATGGGCCTACAGGGTCGCACATAAGAATGGTCCAATGCAAGACAATGTTTAATTTAGGGTAGATGAATTTTATATTTATATATATAACATAAATTTGTGAAAAGAAATATAATATATATATATATATATGTATTTTTGAAATACATATTTATATATATATATATATGATAATATTATTATATTATGTTAGTTTTAAATTAATTTTATTAGATAAATTAAATTTAATAACTAACATGATAGAAATATAATATCTCAGATTTAATTTATAAGGATAAATTAAATCTATTGGCTCTTTATTTGGATTAAATAAATAGGTTAAATTAAAATTGTATGACAAATTTAATTAAACCGAATTTATTTAATTAGCTCATCAAGATAATTAAGGGTTAATTAATTTCAAATTTAATCAAGATTAATTTTGAAATTCAAATATAGCCATAATGGGTTATAAAAAATGTTGGAACAGAAAAACTCACGTACGGATGAGAAGTTAGAGTTGTGAGAAAACCCTAGTAGACATTGGAGGCACTACCATACAGTCCTTGTTGGAGTAACATTTGTGTGAATACCGGTAGAGGGAGTCGATCGTCGTGTTGGCTCATGAAGATCAAAAATCAAGAGCGAACAAAAAGAAAGGTACAATTCTTCCTAATTCTGTTTAAATGCCATTGATAGATCCTTGATTGGGATTGGTAAAATTTTAAAATTATTTCGCTATGCCTGCCAATCCTAACACTTCAAGGACTTCAGGCAAACCAATCTTTGTAATATCACTGAAGATAGCATGTCAGCTTCTATGCCTTAGTAACTTCTTCAAAATTTAACCAAGTATTTTAATATATAGTGCAATCCTGGATCGTCTCTTGAGGAGCCTTTTATTAATTACCTAGCAACTAAATGTGATTATAGGCATAGAACAAGTTAAAAAGTATTTTAAGGTTTTTATCTAACAATTAAATTGCAATTAAACTTAAATGCTTTAAAAACTAATATTTTTGAATGTTTGGAATAAAAGTGGAATGAAATGGAAATTGGTTTTGAAAAGTATGATAAAAACCTCATAGAGCAATGGATTTCTTCTATCCTTGCTTCAAAATATTTATAGGAGTGTTCTAGTTTGACAAAAGTGCCAAAAAGACCATTTCAGCTAGCGTGAGTTAGGTGAATTAATTCCTCCACACTGAGTAAGAATTAATCTCTCTAACTGAAACCTAATTTAAACACTAGCAATTTGAATTAATGAAATGCAATTAAATATTCATAATAACTTCAAACAAAAGCTATACCAAGTCAATTACATGAAATTACTACTAATGAAGTTCAAAGTGTTAAATGTACAAAATCAAGTCCAAATACATCCAATCTCCCAAATTGTATGAAACCTTAATATAAAACATCAAACTGTCATAATAATCAAGCCAAAACCTAGAATTAAATTATTAAAATGGAAAGAGTAAGAAATTAGATAAACAACACTCCCCTGTGAAGCTCTAACCTCAAGACTTAAACCATTGCTCTAAGAGAAGAGAAGCTTAGTCACATACACTCATTGAGCTAACACCAAGAAGCAAAAGATTTAAGCAACTGGCTAGAGAACACCATCAACATAGAATAGAATTAGTAACGAAGAAGGGAAAGATTGGTGAGTGGCAGCAGAGCATCAACAAAGGAGGCCATGATCTAGAAGTTGAGATGTGAACACTGGAGGAAGGCTGGAAAAGAAAGTCCAACAGTGAAGAAAGGTGGTGATTCAAATTGCCGGAGATATAGAAGGAAGGGGTTCACTAGAGTTATGAACTTTTTGTCTCGCCAGTGTTCTCTAAAGCTCCACAGTGAAAAGTTGATTGAAGGAAGAAAAGAAGAATGGTGAAGGTTCAATCTTTGTCGTCTTCTTTTTTGGCGCCTTCGTCACTCTTCTCTGATACTCTCTCTCTCTCTCTTTCTCAAACTCTACTCGACCCTATGTCTCTCTTTGCAAGTCGATGAAGTGTGTTAGTAGTGGGAAGGTTGCTAGTTGAAGCTCGTTAGTGTTCTCTGAAGCTCGCCAACATTGCTTCTGGTCTCTCCACTGCAGCTTTCGTCTCTAGCTTAATTCACCGAAAATGGAGGAAGGTGTGGTGAAAAGGAAGGAAATGGAGGTTGCTAGCGATTATGGTAGTGGATGATTGTCACCAGCGGCAATAAGGAAGAAGAAGGTGGAGGAGGAAAGATTAAAGGTCCAAGCTTGAGTTCTGGAGCTTGAAAGACATCAACGGTGGCTACCTCCTTCTAGTCTTACTGAAACTCCATATTGGGCAAAGAATGAAGATCACCGGTGACTATAGTGGTGAAGGCGAGAGTCGCTAGCGACGGAAGTAGAGAGGTGGTAGTGGACAGAAGTGAAGTGGCTAATATGGAGCTCTGTTTTCTTGTGAAATTCTCTATGGTGTTCCCCCTGGTACATCAAAGTACCAGGCTCTTGAAGAAGGTATGAATTTGAAACCTAATTTCCCTAGTCAAAACTTAAACTGCAAAGCATAAAAGGTTTGTGGAGAAATAAACTACAAATTTTAAAAAATTTGTAGGGTTGAACTGTAATTTTTAAGAACTCTGGGCCTCTATAATTTTCCCTAAATTGATCTGTAAAGAAAATAAACCCAAAATATAATATCTTATATTCCAAAAATTAATTAAATAAGGCAAATAATGAGATATATGACATTTTTGCCCCCTTTTTAACCTTAATTTTATGCAAACAACTTTAATCACAATTAATCACAAAGAAGACATTTTAATGTCAATTAAATTGACAAAAATCCCAAATAAAATATGAAAACATATATTAAATTAGGGATTTGTCAGTCACATATAAGATTATCTATAAAGTCCTAAGTAATTGGCTCAAGGCTTCTATATATAGAATTATTACTGAAAATCAATGTGCTTTTCAAAAGGGAGGCTAATTTATGACAATATCCTTCTGGAATATGATATAATGTCTCAAATTCACACTTCCAGGGTAGGAAAGAAGAAAATAGAAGCTCTTAAGGTTGATTTTTCCAAAGCTTTTGATCAACTATCATGGAATTTTATCTAAGCAAATTGAGCACTAAAAATCTAATCTTATTGAATACCAATAATGTGTACATATAGACAAGAAAAGGATAGGTCTAGCTAACCTTAGATATTTTCTCTCTATAATATCGGAGGTATCAAACAAAAAAAGGCTTTCAAATTCTAAAACAATAATCCCTAAAATCATGCTAACTAACCATAATCCTAATTAAAGATAATCAAATATTAATTATTATTATTATTAATTAGGCCCATTTATTCTAAGCCTAATTCTAACACTCCCCTTTAAGCTGGAGAATAGATATTGGACATTCCCAACTTACTTGTAAACTCGTTGAACTTGTTCTTTACAGGAGGCTTGGTACATCTGCTATCTATTTCCCTAAAGGTATATTAGCTAAGTCTATCACCTTAGCTTCAATCTTTTCTTTAATGAAGTGTTGATCAATTTCAACATGCTTAGAACGTTCATGTTGTACTAGATTATTTGCTATTTTGAGATCTGCCATACTATCACACTACATCTTGATTGGTACAGTTGGTCCTAATCCCAATTCTTTCAAATCACACACTCCTATATTCCTTCACAGATTCCTAATGTCAATGCTTTATATTCTGATTATGTAGAGCTTTTTGACACTACATGTTGTTTTTTGCTTTTCCAGGTTGCTAGGTTTCCCTAGACAAATGTGCAATATCATGTAGTTGAGTATCTATAATATATTGATCCATCCCAATCTGCATTTTACACCATTTCCTTCTTTACTTCCTGGTACTCGTTTATTTCCATGGTGTAGATTTCTACATTCAACTGTCTAGCTTTTGAAAAGAAAAGACCCTTACTAAGTGTACTCTTCAGGTACTGGAGAATCCTATTTACAGCTTCCATATGTTCTTTCTGAGGATTGTTAGCAAATTGACTTACTACACCTATTATATAGGATATATCTGGTCTAGTGTGAGATAAATAGATTAGCTTTCCTACTAATCTCTAATATCTTTCCCTATTCACTGACTTGCCATCTGGTTTAATCTCTAAATTATAATTGGAATCCATTGGAGTCTATGTAGGTCTTGCGCCGAGTATCCTAGTTTCCTCAAGAACATCCAAAGTATAATTTCTCTTATATACGCTAATAACTTCTAACCCAAGAAACTACCTCAGATTTTTTAGATCTTTTACTTCAAATTCTATAGCATGCTTATTTTTTAGATTTGCAATCTCTTCTACGTCATTCCCTATCACCACTATGTCATCCACATAAACAATTAAAATAATAATCTTATGATTAGAATTTTAACAAATAAGGTATATTTAGCTTGGCATTGTTATACTCAACGAACTTCACAGCACGTGTAAATCTCTCAAACCAGGCCCTTAGAGATTGTTTCAACTCGTACTGTGACTTAAGTAGTTTACAAACTTTACTGGAATTTTCTGGACTTTGCAATACTAATGGCACTTCCATGTACACCTCCTCTTCCAAATTACCATTTAGTAAAGCATTCTTGACATCTAACTTATGCAACGACCAATCTAAATTAGTTGTAAGAGAGAGTAAAACATTTATAGTATTGAATTTAGCCACATGAGCAAATGTTTCCTGATAATCAATAACATAGGTTTGCGTGAATCCTTTAGCAACCAAACATGCCTTACGTGCCTTATATTTGTTAATACTACTTACCAGGTTATATTTCTTTATAAAAGCTTACTTATTTCCTACAATAGGCTTCCTATGTGGTAGTTTAGTGATTTTCTATGTTTTATTTTTGTATAATGCTTTCAACTCTTCATCAATAACCAATTTCTAGTTCTGATTATTCATAGCCTCTTGAAATATCTTTGGAATTTCTTACTTGTCAATAGTAATCATAAATGCTCTAAACTAAGGTGACAATTTTTCATAGGAAACATACCTCCCAATAGGATGACAAATGCATCTCATTTTTCCTTTTCTAAAAGAAATAGGCCATTTTAGATCCTTCAGAATAATTTCAAGTTGAGTTTCATGACTTTGCCTTGGAATAGTAATGGAATCTTCTTCATTTGCTACTTGTTTGTGTTGAGTTCTTGATGTTTCCATTTCTATTTCTGTTATATAAGGTTCGGGACTAGGAATAGGTGAGTTTGTAAAGATATGTTCAAGTGTCAACACCTGTTTCCATTTCGATATTCGTAGAGGAATAAAGACATAATTCTATAGGCACACAACAAAGTACTAATATACTAATAAAAGTATTTGTTTACATACAGGATTCAACTGTGCAGGATTTGATAATACTTACAAATTGGTTCAAAATGTCCAAAATACACCATTTATAAACCATTATCTTTGCCTTGGGATACGTGCCTATCAATTTCCTGTTTTGGCAACCCTTCCTTTAGAGCCGATTGTAACACCCCAAATTTTATTCATTAATAATGTATTGTAATTATTTAATATATTCAATAAAATAGTAAATATTTATGGCCAAAGGAATTAAATATTGGAAATTGAAAGGTGAACAGTGTTTTCAGTGAAATCACCTGCGAGGTAGTGTACTTTTCATGTGGTTTTGGATCACCAAATGTTGACAAGTATTTAAGAAATTTTCCAAAATGAAAGTAAATATCCTAAGCTTTAAATTGATAGGTTATATGAGTCAATTAGAGCTATATACAAAAAGTTATGAATTTTTGAAATTAGCCTAGAAAAACTGTGAATTTTCTGGGACAACTTTCAAATAAATTAATTCTAGAGATTTTGTACTTCCAACTGATGAAAGGCTATATTTTTCTTTGAAACCAGACTCAATAAGGGTTCTATAACCTTTGGAATCAATCCAATATGATATCTATAAATTTAGTTATAATTTTTCAAAGTTTGGGCAGAAAATTTGCCTAAAATCAGAAAATGAAGGAAAAATGTAATGACAAACTTGTAATTTTGCCAATTCAACACAAAATTAATTATTTTTTGATTAATTGAAGTTAATTTCAATTAATTAAGAAAAATAAAGGGAAAAATATATTTAGAATATTTTGTTCAATTAAATATGAATTTATGAAAAATTTGAGTAAAAAGTGTAATTTTGACCAAAATTGAGACTTTCGTATATACGTAACTGGAACAAGTTGTGAAGCCAATTGAGACCAAAGGGGGGTACCCTTAGGTGTCTCCTACATGTAGCGTAAAGAAGGAAATATTGGTTGGACTTAATTTACATGGTTACATGCACATAAGGGTTTGTGTACATGAAATGCAATTTTTGGAATTATGACATAAGCATACTTAAAGATTATATAAACATGGACTTATAAAATATTTCTCATCTTCATCCTCTTCTCATTTTTGACGTGAAGTTCAGCTGCAACAAGAGAGAGAAAGTGTGCAATTTTTAGAGGGAGAAAGAGCATAAAAACTTGCAAAGGTAAATGATTTCTTCGGTAAATCGGTTTCTAATACATATAACTCCATTCCTAAGCTGCTTTTCCATGTATTTGAAGGTTGTGAAGCTGATCTTTGTGTGTAAGAGCTAGGGTTTGTTCGGCCACCTTAAGAAAAGTCGGTAAATCGGTTCCTAACACATATAACTCAGTTTATAAGCTACTCTTGTATGTATTTGAAGGTTGTGAAGCTAATCTTTGTGAGTAGGAGCTAGGGTTTGTTTGGCCACCTTAAGAAAAGTCAGAAGGAAGTGAATGGTAATTCCTAAACCTTCGTATATTGACTATTCTGGCTGCTATAGATAATTTAATCGGTGAAATTTTGTTGAATTATTTTTTTATGTAAAATTTGGAAAAGTGACATTAGAAGTGTTATGCTTCCAAAATTTGGATTAAATGGTTTATGTAACCTAATGAAATAGTTTGAATCAAAAAACTCTGATTTTTTCTAGAGAATGCCTATATTTTGGCCAGGGTTGTATCTTGGGGTTAGAGTTGGAATTTCAATAATTTGATAATTCCATTGAGTTTAGGAGGGGAAATTAGGTGGGGTTACAGTTGGTCACGTTTTTGAAAAAGCCTGAAAAAGCATAATTACGAAAACGCCCCTGAAATCCTTAAAGCGAGGCTGCCAAGGGTAATTTCGTCTTTTGGTAGTGAATTTGGTAATTCTAATTCTAAAAATGGATTCCTTGGGTGAAAATATGTCAAAAATGCCCTAGTAAAAATTTAGAAAAAAGTATAGTCGGACCAGGTAGGCGGGGTCGGGCCGAGGTCCCGAGCGCATTTTGGTAAACTTTCACCATAGGCTAATATAACCACAATAAACACTATGGAAGTGTCTAAAATGGTGCATGAATGGGTTTTAACCTATATCTTGTACATTTAATATTTTAGGACCGAGTTTGAACATGTGCAGGAGGCACATTACCTGGTTGTGGTTTGGAGCCCAACCAAGGTACACTGGTATTTCCTAGCTGTAGTTGGTGACTTGGCTGAGGTATATGTAGGGGTTTCAACTGATGATTGGCCATGAACTTTGTGTATACACACGGATTGATGTGAATTTTCATTTTTCTTGATATGGTATATTGCATATTTAATTCTTATATTTTATATGTTTGATAGTATGTTTTTTACTAGAATTCCTCGGAATCTCACCCATTTTTGTAAACAAAAAATCTTAATGGGTACTAGTGGCTCAAAAGGCAAGGACGTAGCTACAGGGAACTAATGGACACGTTTCCTGAGATGAAGTTCGTAGTTGTACATAGTCTATATCGGGAATATTGTTGGGATATTTTGTAATAGTTGCAAATATTATCGAATTTTGCATTGTTGATTCCGATCTGTAAACAAATACTTATATCATATATTTGTACTTTTCGGTATGCCTATGGAACTTAGTCTCTATTACTCTGTATATATCAAAATGGAAATGGGTGTTGACACCGCTGGTTGCCACTGAAACATTTTTATTTATAAAGAGGGGTGAGATTCCAAGGAATCCCAGTAGCAACATACCATTAAACATATAAAATACGAGAATTAAATATGCAATGCACCATATAATGTAAAATGAAAATTCATATCATACTGTGTGTGTACACAAAGCTCATGGCCAACTATCCAATTGAAACCCCTATGTGTCCTCAGCTAGGTCCCAGACCACAACTAGGTAATGTGCCCCTAGCACGTGTTCATATCACAGAATACAGTAACACACAATATATCAATCATCACATAGTGTATGAGAAATAATAGTTACTACCTTAACCCTTCCTTGCCTCGTAAAGTGTGACTCATAAAGCGTGCCAAACTTAGGCTCCCAACTCAGTCCTAAAATTTCAAATGTATAAGAATTAGGTTACAAACCATTCATGTACTATTGTAGGCACTTCCATAGTGTTTATAGTGGTATAAGCCTTATGAAAATTTACCAAAATGCCCCTGGGGACCTAGCATAACCCCGCCGTACCTTGTCCGATCGTACGTTTTCTGAAATTTTGACCTAGACTATTCTTACATATTTTTACCCAAGGAACCCATTTCAGGACTTGAAATTACCAAATTCACTACTAAAAGACAAGAATGCCCTTGGCAGCCCCGATTTCAGGGTTTTAGGGGCATTTTGGTAATTATGCTTTCTAGGGCTTTTCTAGGAAAGTATTCAATTATAGCCCTACCTAATTTTTCCTTCTGAACATAATGGAAGAATCAATTTCATGAAAATCCAACTCTTAGCCTCTCTAACAGCCCTGGCCAAAATCTAGAGGTTCCCTAAGGAAAAGTTGGGGTTTTCCATTTCTGAATCCGTAAACTTGCTCCTTTTTACTCCTAACCACTTTATTAACTATTTAATTACGTTACAACCACTATTTAGACCTAATTTTGGTAGCATAAAGCCTAGGCCACCACATTTACCAAATTTACAATCAAGGCAATTACAACAGAAATCCACCGATTAAACTACTTACAGTAGCCAGAACAATCAATATTCAAAGTTTTGGAAGTTACCTTTCACTTCCTCTGACTTTGCTCACTAGGTTGAAACCTTAGCCTCTCCAAAAATTGAATTTTTGCTTCCTAAACACCATAAACCATGTAGAAGAGGAGCTTAGAAGAAGGATTACACAGGTTAGGAGCTAAATCACCGAAGAAATTACTTACCTTTGTGATCTTTTGCTCTTTCTCTCTCTAGAAATTCAAGACTCATCTCTCTCTTCTGTTCTTGCTGCTGGATGGAAATGAGCTGATGAAAGTAAGGAGATGATGCTTTTATCATATTATTATCTGATATTTTAATCATTTATTGAATTTCCAAAAATTCCAAACTTTAAGTTTTTATGCAATAATTCCTATCTTCCTTCAATTGTGTCATAAGCTCAATCAACGTGTATCTAACATTTTCCACTTCTTGTTATATGTAGGAGATGTCAGGGTTCCTTCCCTTTGACCTCAATTGGCTTCAAAACTTGTTCAACTTACATGTACACTTTAAGTCAGAATTTTGGTCAAATTTGCACATTTGCTCAAATTCTCTATAAATGCATATTTATTTGACCAAAATACTCCAAATATATTTTTCCACTTTATTTTCATTATTTAATTGAAAGTAAATTCAATTAATTGGAAACTAATTAATTTGGCACTTGTTTGGCAAAATTACAAGTTCGTCATTACATTTTTCTTTATTTTTGGATTTTTGGCAAATTTTCTGCCCAAACTTTGAATAATCATAAATAAATTTGTAGACATCGTATCAAAGTGATTATAAAGGATATAGAACCTTTATTAAGTCTAGTTTCAATAAAAAATATAGAATTTAGCAAAATAGAAGTACAAAATTCCCAGAATTAAATTCTTTGGATGCTATTCCAGGAAATAGGTAGTTTCTCTGAACTAAATTCAAAAATTCATAACTCTTTACATACAGCTATAAAAATTACCCATTACTTATCAAATTAAAGCTTAGGATGTCTACTTTCACCCCGTAAAATTTCATAAATTTTTGTCATCATTTGTCATCCAAAACCACATAACAATCACACTGCCTCACAGGCAATTTTACTGAAAACACTATTTATATTTAAATTTCCAATACTTATTTCCTATGACCATGAATATTCACCATTTTATTAAATATCTTAAATAATTACAATACATTCTTGGTGAATAAAATTTGGGGTGGTACATCAAGCATGCTAGAGGTTTCTGGCTGAGTTTCAAAACTGTTTGTAGAAGTTTCAGTGGATGGAATATGATTTGAAGAACTATCTTGAGGTGTTGCGGTTGCTGGAAAAAGAGGTTGTGGACTATTTAGATTTATAGATGTTGGGAGATGAAGTTGAGGGTTATTTGGAGTAGGTTCAGGCTCAAATAAAAGTGGTACTAATTATGGTGATGTTTATGGATCATCTATCATAATTTGTGGATAAGATCCTTTATCTTTTATAGAAAAAATTAGCCATTCATTACCATTCTTTCCCTGAATGGATGATTTGGAATCGAATGGTAGTATTCCATTAAATTGCACATTCATTGTGATATATTCTTTTTTTATGGCTAGAGAAAAACATTTGTATCCTTTCTTAGTAGGAGAATAACCTAAGAAAATACAATTTGTAGATTGGAATTTAATTTTCCACCATTATTATCGAAAACAAAGGTTGTACACCCAAAAATTCATTTAGGACTAGTATTGGCAACAACAACAACAACAAAGCCTTTATCCCACTAGGTGGGGTCGGCTACATGGATCGCACGACGCCATTGTGCTCTGTCAAAAACCATATTTTTTGGTATATTATTAATCAAAAGATCTCTCTCTATGACTTCATTAAGCGTACGCTTCAGCCTTCCACGACCTCGTTTTACAGGACTCTATACGGCTTTATCCACCTTCCTTACCAGTGCATTCAACTACCTTCGTTGAAATGACTTTCTACCATTTTTCCTTCAATAGAGGCCACTCCAACTTGTTCACGTATATGATTATTACGAATCTTATCTTTTCTTGTATGACCACACATCCATCTCAACATCCTCATCTCAGCCACCCCCATTTTATGCTTATGTAATCCCTTTAAAGCCCAACACTCGCTACCATAAAGCATTACTGGTCTTATAGCAGTGCGGTAGAACTTCCCTTTTACCTTATTAGGTACTTTCCGATCACAAATAACTCCAGTAGCTTTTCTCCATTTACACCATCCAGCTTGAATTCTGTGATTGACATCACCATCAATTTCACCATTTTGTTGTATAATTGATCCCAAATACCGAAATTTTGTCACTTGCGGAATGACTTGCCCTCCCAATTTAACTTCCACTTCATTTCAACCTTGTCTCTTATCATACTTAAAATGCATATATTCAGTTTTGCTCCTTTTCAGACGAAATCCCTTCACTTCAAAAGTCCGTCTCCATATCTCAAGTTTAGAATTAAATTTCCTCTATGGATTCAACCAACAGAACTATATCATCCACAAAAAGCATGCATTTAGGGATCTCCTCTCTTATAGGCTCAGTTAGAACATCTACCACTAGGTTAAACAAATAAGGGCTTAAAGCTGATCCCTGATGTAGGCCAATCCTTATAGGAAAGTCCTTTTGTTACACCTCCAAGCATTCTAACATTGGTTGTAACCCCCTCATACATGTCCTGAATGGCTTTGATATATGCAAACCGCATCCCCTTCTTTTCCAAGGCTTTCCATAGTATATCTCTTGGCACACGGTCATATGCTTTTTCAAAATCAATGAAAACCATATGCAAATCTCTTCCTTTGCTCCTATACTTCTCCATACACCCCCTTAACATTTAGAAAAACTTCTAAGAAAGATTGAATAGGTGTTTTAAAATTCAAAACCTTAAAGGGCAATCTATTAATAAGATAGGTAGCTATAAGAACTGTATCTCCTCAAAAAATATTTGGAACATCATATTCATGTAAAAGTGTGTAGGTAACTTCTAAAAGATGCCTATTTTTCCTTTCAACTGCTACATTTTATTTTGGAGTTTTGATACATGACGTTTGATGGTGTATGCCTTGTTTAGCTAAAAAATTTTAAAAACTTGAATTAATATATTCCCTTCCATTATCACTTCTTAAAATTTTCATAGAGGTGTTAAATTGTGTTTTAACAAAGTGTGAAAATTTTTAAAAATTGTACAAACTTCATAGTTTTCCCTAATTAAAAATAATCATCTAAGTTGCATATGATCATCAATGAATGCGACAAACCATCTGCCCTTTCTATTTGTTTCTATCTTAGAAGGTCCCAAAACATCACTATGAATTAGTGTAAATGGTGCAGTAGGGGTATATGTAGTAGGTAAATAAACAACAATATCACATTAAAAAGGGGTACTTTTATTCAAAGATTGAGGAAACAAAATTTTCATATAATCAAAGCTTGGATGACATAGTCTAGAATGCCATAACATAATGTCCTTTTTGTGGCATCGAAATTGAATTAAAAGTAGAAACAACCAAATGACCTTTATTGCTAGAACTTCCTTCCATGTAGTAGAGTCCATTGCTTTCCTTAGCTCTGCCAATCTCTCTCCCCAAGACTATGTCTTGAAAAACATAGCATAACTTATTGAATAAGATTAGGAAATTTAGTTACTCTAACCACTCCATTAACCATTTAGTTACACTTCTCATTTATTCTTAATTAGTAATTAATTTCTTCATTAATCATTAACTAATTGGCCTATAATTTCCATTCTTCCAATTTTTTTATTGATTTTGGCACATTTACAGAAATTGCCACAAAAAACATAATAATTCAATCTTTAATGCACAAATTATTTTCAATAATTATCATTAGGCCTTAATCAAAATTTGGGGCATTACACCCTCCTCTTAGAATCCTACTAGATGGAACCATTCACTAGTTTATGATCTTTATCCCCTTAATATTACACAAAAAAACATTAGCATTCATCTATCCTTCCTAACTATACATGATAGAATATTATGGCAAGGTAATAGTTCTAGTTTGTATAAAGTCAAGAATGGTTTTCGATTTCTTTTAAGTCAAGCATCTAGGCCTCAACCTACTGATAGTGCATTCTGGAAGGTGTTTTGGAAGTTGCCTTTTATGCCAAAATTTCTTTTGCTGATATGGAAATTACTTCAGGAAGCCCTCCCTACTATAGATATTATTCAAAAACATTATATGAATGTTAGTAGCTATTGTCAATTTGATTGTGAAATGGAAGAAACTTTGTCCCATATCTTCTTTTAGTGTCCTTTAGAAAAAGCTGTCTGTTTTGGTTTGTTAGGCATAAGAATTTCCTTTGCTGGATTCTTCAGCTTTGCTATCTAGGTTCAAGCCTTCAAGGAAGCCCTCATTCATCTTCATCAATCTAATGAGTTAGGTATCTTACATGTGATAATTTTGACAATTCATGTTCTGTGGTTAAATAGAAATGTAGTATTGCATCATGGGAAAAGAGCAACTCTGGAAATGATCATTTAGGAAGTCAGGGATCTTCAGTCTATGGCAAAACTGGCTAAATAGGTTTCAAAGAAAATATGATAATCAAGACAACATCCCTTCCAATTAATCATGTGACTACTATTGTTTTAGCTCAATGGAACATCATTATGCACCACTTTAAGAAGAACACTTCTGTAAATGCTATATATGCCATCAAGGTTTTCCTCTGATTCAATTCTTATAGAAGAATACAGGGAATCTAGGTTCTCCCTTTTATGCTAGATGTTTGAGGGCAACTCTACTTTGGATTACTAACTCTCAACTTCATGCAACATCTGGACGTCCTCATTTGGTTATAACCTGTGTTAACAAGGCATTTTTTGTGCTTCCATTGGACTGGTCTTCGATGAATAGTACACATGGCATGAAATATTTACCCTCTCAATGGACTTTCATGTGCAGCTTATTCATGTTATTCAACAATCTGTTTATTTTACTTATTTTTGTAAATTTATTTGAAGCATTTGCTTTGGTGCTTTGTAAACATTTTCATTTAATTAATATTATTGTCTTTTTATAAAAAACACTATTCAAATCAAGTTTATTTATATATTTTTTAAGTAAAAACTTTATTAATATTTTTATGACATGTTAAATTTAGACCATTAAATTTTATAGGGAAGGGTAGAAAAGAGGATCCTCTCACACATTCTTTTGGGAGATATCTATTGTTTAATTTTTGCACCGGTAATTCATCTTTCCTATTAGCTCCATGATAAAAATATTTGGAATTTAGGTTAAGGTTCAATTTTGTGTCGAAAGATTTCATTTAGTCGCGTAGCAGTTGTGAGTATTCAAAAGTTTTTAATCGATCAATATCATCCTAGAAGTGTTAAAAAAGATTAGATTCATTCTAGCAGTTAAAAAACTAAGATTGAAATATTGTTTGATTTTTAAAACTTTTATGACGGTATTGATAAAAAAAACTTATGGATGCCTACAACTCATATATGAAAATTTTTTGGACAAAATTGGACATTAACCCTTAAAATTTTCGTATTAGCCCCAAAAAATAATGAGAAAAATAATTATTAAGAACGCCAAATTGCAATGCCTGCAGGGACCATCTTCATTCCACTCCCTTTAGGATTTGAATAGGGAAAAAATCAATAAAATGAATTGAAATCAATCACTTTCAAAATTTCTCTTCTTTTTTAAACATCTTTATATGGAAAAGAGCAAATCAAAATGGGGCATGGCTTGAATCTGATGCTTTTTATGGTTCTGATTAAAGTCATAGCGACGTCCCTTTCCTTATTATTTGTGATCCCATGACACTCACCAGATTATATTCTTCCCACACTTCTCCATGTGGCCATAACAAATTAATTCTCCCATTTTTATAAAAAAAATCGTTAAATTCTTTTAAAATCAATATATTTCAAAAGAATGATCTAATTAAATTTTTTTTATTTATTAAAAATACAAAAGATAAAATACCACATACATACAACTTGAATATCAAAAACCCAAAAAGTTTATCCCAATTCTAAAACCAAATCAACACCCAATTACTGAAATAAAATACACTACTACAAATAGAGGGAATAGTGGCACATGTTTTATGGCACTTCTTTAACTTCTTTTTGATTTTTTTTTACTAAAAAAAATTAGGAATGTGGCACTTTCTCATACAAGAACTAAAATTGCTAATCACTTTGTGTGGTGTAACCCCCCTCACGGTAATTATATCCGAATTATGAAATTTAAGTGAAATAGAGACCAATAAGACAAAAAATCACATTTAGGATAACTCATCTCCAAGAGATGGGGTGTCCAAAACAAAACGTTCAAAACAGAATTCATCTGGTCTCACATTCACTCTTGAATACAATTACCTGTGCCGATAAATCACATAATAAATATCAGAGTGCGTAACCAAAATCCCGGCAACCCCGGGTTACTTATATATATAATGGGTTTAAAGGTTTCCCAAGATGGGGATTACATATCCAAAATTTGCTATATACATCTCATATACATATAGTAATCCCAAAAGCCAACTAGATAACCAACATCTAAAATACAAAATGTCCCTAAAGCCCTAACCACTCCTGGTTGGCCACTTCCCTTTCGAGCCACATGCCCTATCTAAAAAGTTAGCCGAAAGAGTAAGATTCAAAAGAATCCTAGTAGTAACAAATCACTCATACAATATATAAACACAAGGCATGTAATGTATCATGTTCACCAGCATCATCAGAACACAATGATCCATGGCTCGCGCCACAGACGTTAGCACTCACGACTGTATCACAATGCACTATGCCTACTTTCGCGGTAATCACAATGATAGCTTTCGCTGCAAACACTATGCTTGCTTTCACGGTAATCACAATGACAGCTTTCGCTGCAAACACTATGCCCGCTCACGCAGTAATCACTATGCCAGCTTTTACTGTAATCACAATGCTCGCTTCCTCGGTAATCACTATGTAGCAACATCACAAAGCACAAGGTATCTTAATACATAACGTATCACAAGGCACAATGCACAAATCTCCATAAGGCACAATGCTCCACAATGCATCTCAATGCATCTCAAAGTAGCAACAGCACACAATGCATGATAGGCAAACATACAATACATTTACACAAAGTATAAGAGAGGAGGCACTACCTGAATCTTTATTGACGTTCTTTGGCACAGTGGGCTAACACGTTTGACAGATGTCAAATCCTATACCAATTTAGGGACAATTGATTAATCTCTTTTCCAAACACTTATTCCATAATACTCTAAGTTGGTTATCATTTAGGACTCTTTAGGTAGCTAATAGAGGCCTAAACATATGCCTAAAGGGTTAAGAGAAACTACCCTGAAGACCCCTTTTTCGAAGGCAAAACACCGATTTTTGGCTGACTCACCCGAGTAAAGATGACCTCACTCGAGTGGTGGAAAACTCGTGCTCGAGTGAGAATGACTCTCACTCGCTAGTGTTTGACAGTGAGCAGCTACTTCGGTCAGAAAGTACTCACATCACTCGAGCAGAAGGCTTTGCACTTGGGTGATGACTCTAACTCTACTCGAGTCCCCGAAAGTCCAATACAAAGGTGACAACCCGAGAGCACATGCAATATCAGAGGGACAAGCTCACTCAAGCATACCCCCCAGTGCTCAGGTGAGAAGGTTTCATTTGCGAGTGTTGGAACACACTCTTAGACATCAACCAGTGAGTGATAACCCGAGAGTAACCCTAACTCTTGAACCCACGCCATTACTCGAGCAATCTTTTGCTCACTCGAGTGATCACCAACATCACTCGTGGTGAAGGAAGAACACTCGAGCCCTCATCATAAGAACCCAGGCAAAACACTACGTAGAAAGGAAAAACACACGCAACACTCAAGTGAGTTCCTTCCTCCCTCACTCGAGTGAGGCTATCAGATTGCCATATCGTAGCAACTGACAGAAAATTCCTAGATTTACCAAACTTAACTCAATAGTCCCCAAACACCACACAAAGCTTATTACTACTCAAAATGACTTAGGGAACCCATTAGTAACCTCTAAAACACCCAAATACCATTTTAACCACAATTTATGCTTTTGGGTCTCTATGACACACACAACTCCCAAATTCATTCAAATCACTTTCAAACTTCAAAACTATATCAAATACTCAGAGAACTTCACAATGAACTAATCCAAACATCAATCACTATGAAATTCACACATTCCAAAATGGGCAAAAAATAGGGCAAATTTCCAAAATTTCTCAAACTTATCCAAAACTCATAACATATAATCAAAAAGCATCAAATGCTTACCTCTTCACTTTGCCAAATCCATAATCTTGATCCTCCAACTTTCAATTTCATCCAACACTCAAATCAACACCTTTCAAGATTCTGAATCACCAAGTTCTCAATGAGGTGCACAACATTAAAGAAGAGGATTTGAGCAAAGAAGGACCATTACTCACCAAAGACTAAAGCTTTTACTTTCTTTTTCCACCTTCTAGGTCACTAAAAATGGAGAAGAAGGAAGAGAGAGAATATGAGAGATGGATAGGATAATGATGATAAAGTGCTTTCCCTTGCCTATACTCCCCCCAACCGAAAAGTGGACATTTATCCCTTATACCACATCCAATGGTTCACACTATGCCACATGTCACCATCATATTCACTTCCTCAATGAGCTCACACAAGCTTAATGCACAAGATTCTAACCCATATACAACAAATCTCCACCCTTGATCTTTAATCTCAAAATATACTCAGATCAAATTTACATCATATTTCTCCAAAAGTGTTTAATTACACTAATTACAATCAATATTAGAGTCATTAGCCCTTAATCCCAAATTGGGTCATTACATGTGGCGCTTGCATTAGAAAGCGCTTGTAACACCCTTCAATCCGATGAGTTTTATTAAGAGAATTTGAACCACTAAGCAGTATTCCTTGGTAAAGCCCTTTCAATTCCCAACCTCAAGACTGGACTCAAACCTGCAGTTGAGTGAGTTTTTTCTGAATAATTTAAAAATTTTCAAAATTATCATAAGGTGCTTTGTAACTTCTTCATAACTCATCATTTCTTAATTCCTTTTATTATTATCAAAGTATTTCTTTTCTTATTAATCATTCTACTTACTTAACTAATGGGCTCGTACTGTACGATTACCCATTCCTAGCTCAATTATCGCGCTTACGAAATAATTCATCCATCATGTAGATAATACAATTAATCACTTTTAACAGTATTTTATACATGTCGATTAGTACGTAACAATTTTCAATTCTTCATTGCAATTTCTTCACCTGGCACATCGTCTTGCACTCCTCTTCTATACTCATGTGCCTATATGGTTGGTTGAGGGAAGACGAGATTCAGGGGACTCTCAATAGCAAATAATACCACTTAGCATGCATGATATGCTTGCCTTACTTAAATAAATGCCAACATAATGACATATCTGTATGCTCAATGTTTCACATAACATACTCATGGACATATCATAAATCAAAATAGAACTTCAATAAATCAAATATGCTTAACATAATTAGGCAAAACATTAACATTCATTAATGCAAAAGCAAACATATCAAGTACATGCAAGTTAGGTAAGTTCACTACCTCTTGATTTTGAGTCCTCCTCTTGTACCTTTTCTTCCAAACATTGAAGTTGCTTTAAGATTCTTCTATTCCTCTTCTTTATCATCTCATATCCCTAGATATATAACCACATCATTAAAGCCATGACAAATGAATATCCTATGTGACTACATTAGCCTTTAGGACATATCCCCTATTCTTTGGACCCATACTTGTCCAAAATTATCTTAAGTACCACAAATTCGTAAGTCAACACTAGTCCGCCAGATTTGACACCTAATTTTGAAAACTTATAACTTCATCTCTAGAACTCCAAATAAGTTGGTTCAACTTCCTATGTAACCCTCTTTAAGTCTATTTTAAGGGAAAAATACTTCTTACTGCTAGTTCCATGCACACATTTCTAGAATTCCTAATTAATCATAACTACCACAGAAAATATTCTAGATTCAATGCCTGACTTTTAAAGTTCATAATTCCTACTATACTGACCCAAATGACACATATTACCTATAAAATTAAATCTTGAAAGGTCTACTACCATTCTAGAAATTTTCATGGCCATTGGACAAGATTTGATCACTTAAAACTTGTCACAAGCAGACTGCCTTTAGAAAATGAAATCTAGCAGCTCTTTACCAAACTTCTAACTTTTGGTTTTACATTCCCATTCATTGAAGATTATAATTAGGGGATACTTCCACATCGTTATTGGTGACATCAAAAATATCAAAATGGCCCTCCTTCCCTAGTTTCTGGTTCTGGCTAAACCATAGACCTAAACTAACAACAACCAAGTTTGCATTTTTGACCACTAACTAGTCTAACACCATCATTAATCATCATATATCATCTTATACATGATTAAAACAACATAAATCCCTAAAAATCCCTCTTGGAAAAAAATCATGGCTGCTCAAGAAGTGTATGAAAACTCAACTAAACCTCAAAATATATGTCTTAGATCGAAGCTTAGGCTTACCTTTTCATGATTCTATAATTGGTTATTGATTTTGATAGTACTCCAACCAACTAGATGGCACAAAAGACCTTTGATCAAAAATCTAGAACCATAGAAATATTACTCTCACTAAGAGGAACAATATTAGAGAAGACTTCAGGAGCTAGAAATACTGAATCAGACGTGAAATCGGCTCTAGAGCTCAATAACACAACATTATTCATCTACTTTCTCTCCTCTTCCATTTTCTCCTTGATTTTCTCTATTTTCTCTTTCCTTTCTCCATGTTGGCTAAAATTATTAAAAGGGAAGAGAGGTGTTGGATTTTTTCTAAGTGTCTTGATCTTTTGATCTGATCGTGCCATAAAGTGATAAATGTCCTTTAAGCCTCTTCTTTTCTCTTTCTCTCTCTCTTTAGGGCATCCTTTTTGGCCTAGGGAAGAGAGGCCTGATGAATTGCCCTGACTCCTAGGTCAGTGTTCAGGAAACTAAAGTTAACAAGACATGAGACTGGTGGATTTCCCAGACTTAAAGGCTTGGTCGCGCCCTTTTAAAGTGCCACCTTAAAAGGCATAAAGCAAGTGTCATCATGAGGGACACTTGTCACATTCCTATCAAGCCAACATAAAAGTCAAGTGGCACTTTGTCATGATGAGAATGAGAGGACACTTGTCATTCTGTTGTAGAGCCACCACAAAAGTTGTGTCATGATTGCTTACTTTACTAAAGTTACTTTATTAGTGTTCCCATAGAACTCTACTCGGGTTTTACTCAAGATTGGGACACACATATCAAGACCTCATAAATGGCGTTTAGAACCCCTATGTCCCATAAGAGGGCGCCAAGTGTCCCCTTGCACACATACAACGATGTATTCCACTTGATGTCTTTCACATACTGGCCCTTATACTATCTGGAGTGAGTGACCTGAAGGGCCGAGTCTTACAGTCCTTGAGAGTCACTCTACCTCTCATCAGTCTTGGGACACTTCTAAGCTTAATCGTCTACTTAATACATGCTTTTCTTCAAATTCCAAGGCCCAAAATTCAAGATATTACAGCACTACATAAAGTATTTTTAAATTTTTGCCTCCTAGTACTTTTTCATCAGCTCTTACTTTAGCAACAATGTGTCCCCTATTTTTAGCAGCTCTTTCATAGATTTCCTCCTTCCATTTCCTTATCCTCTTGTCTCCACTCCTATTGGCCATTTTATTTACCTATCCTTGGTGCCCACTCCCATTGCTCTCTTCCTTTCCTTATCCTTCTCCTCCCTTTATAATGCCCCAACATGGGCTTAAGGGCTAATGACATTGGAAGTGAATGTAAATATTATTAAATAAACACTTTTGAAGAATATGATGTGAAATTCAATCTGAATATGTTATGATCAGTGCCTAAACCCTGTATTTAAGTTTAATTATGGATTAATATCTAAATTGAATTAAATAAGAGGGAGGGCGCATGGTAAGGTGATATGAATGATATAAATATGTTTGGTAGTAGTAAGTATTGTGATAATCAGGGGCAAAATGGTAAAGTTACTGACCAATTGGTCAGTTGTCGAAGAAGAAACTCATTGGTAACTTAAAGATCAATGGTTGTGAATTATTGTTAGGTGATTTATGGGGTGGAATCAAGTACTTTGGGCTTATGTGAGTTCATGGTAAAGGAAGTAAGATCTTGCCAAGTGTAAAAAGGTAGACCATTGGATTTGGTCAAATGTTCAAAACACTCTCCTCTCCCCTCTCTCCCTCCAAAGTTAGCTATGTGTGCATGGGAGACAAGAAAATTTGCTTCTTCATCAATATCTCATTTTCTCTCTCATCATTCTCCATTTTCAGGCAAGTTAAGAAGGAAACAGAAAGTGTAAAGGTGAGTTTTTTCTTAGTAAATGATCTCTTTGGCCCAAATACTATTCTTTAAAGTTGTTCATAATAGTAAGGGCTTCATGGCTATGGTTTTAGATTTTTAAAAGGTGGTGTTTTAGTGATTGAAGAAATTTGAAGGCTGAGAAATCAAGAAACCAACCTTGAGAAGAGGAAGAGGTAGGAGTTAGTAGTATTTTTATCTAAATTGTGTAACTATTGAGTGATTTTTGGAAATTCTGGAATTTTTCCCTGAATTTAGTATCCATTTGGAATGTAAGAATTGGATAGTGTATGATGGTAGAATTAGTGGCATATTGAGTCTTTGGGCCACTAGAATTGGTTTGAAAATTGGAAAGGGAAGTTTTGGGTATGGAGTGGTTTAGGTGTAGTGTGTTGACCCAAGACAAAATTGTGGTTATGGTGTGATTTTAGTTGTTTGAGTGTGTCCAATGGTTTCCTTATGAAATTTTAGGTGAGAATGAGCTTTGGTATAAGTTTTGGAACCAATGGTATCAGATTTGGCAAGTTTGGAAAATTCTGTCAGCTGCTGCATTTTAGCTTTTGATAAGCCTCACTTGAGTGAGGTAGGGTCTCACTCGAGTGCAACAGTATATTTTCCCTTTTTCCTTGAGTATTTCAGTATGATTATCAAGCAAAGTTCAAGTGTGCACTTCCTTATCCATAAGTGATTTGGGGTACTACTCGAGTGTTTAGAGTGTCACTCGAGTGAGTATGTATTTACACTTTAGGGTCATGTCTCAGGCAAACACTTGTGCCCAAATTGTCAAAAGTGTATTCTAGCACTCGCAAGTGTTGGGTCATCACTTGAGTTCCAAAGGTAGTGCTCGAGTGTACCTCTCAGTCTAGGGTTTCTGTTGCTCTCTGGTAAACACTTCATATGCCTTACTCGATGGAACTCGGGTGATCAAAAGGTCATCACTTGAGTGTTGGGGTCAGCACTCGAGTGTTGTGACTATTTTCTGTCTCAGTTGGTACTCTCGGTCAAACACTCGCACAAGTGATCTTCAGTGCTCAAGTGCAAATCACAATATCACTCGAGTGAGGCCATCTTCACTCGAGTGCATGAGTCAAAAATTTGTGTTATGCCTTTGAAAAAGGAATCTTTGGTGTAGTGTTCCCAACCCTTTAGTCATATGTCTAGGCTTCTAGTAGCTACCTAAAGAGTTATAACCAATCTTAAGTGTTATAAAGATAAGAATTTGGAATAGAGTATGACCTATCGTCCTTGATTTTGGTTTATAGGCTTTGACATTTGCCCTGATCGTGAGCGACCGGTGCAGTGCACACCAAGAAAGAAAAAGGTAGTGACTCTTTTTCTTATACTATATGTGAAACATGGTATGTTTGTTTGATCATCGTTTGTGGGTCTATCACCTATGGCCCATCAGTGTTGACGGTGGGAGGATTGTGCCTTCGGAGCAGTGGAATATGGGGGATGAGACTATGTGAAAGCCGAAAGGCTACATGTGAAAGCTGAAAGGCTATTTGTGAACCTTCACCCGTGGCCCATCAGAGTTGATGGTGGGAAGACTGTCCCTTCGGGGTAGTAGAATACGGGGGATGAGATTATGTGATTATGTGCATATGTGGCAGCCTACGTGCTGTGTTTTATGTTGTGATGCCAGTTGATGATTTACTTACATGCTTTGTGATTATATATTGTATGAGTGATTTGTTACTACTGGGATTCTTTTGAATCTCATTCTTTCCTTTGACTAACCTTTAGACAGGGCAAGTGGCTCCAAGGGAAGGAGATTACCAAGGGCAAATAGGTCTCCTTCAGGAGATTTATATGTTGGTTGTTGGTTATCATTTTTGGTATTGGAATTACTGTATGTAAATTGGGATGTAAATTTTGGATATGATTTTGTGTAATCCCCTATATAGGAATCTGTAATCCCTTAGTATATATGTATGAAACCCGAGGGTTGCCGAGATTTTTGTTGTACACTCTGATATGTATAGATGTGATTTGAATTACACAGGGTAATTATATTCAAAACGTGAATTTGAGACCAGGTTAAAGGTAAAGTTTTGAAAGAATTTATGAATACCCTTCCGTAAGGAAAGGATATTAAATAACTTTGGATGATTATTGGTCTCTATTTCACTTTAATTACAAATTTTGAATTATAATTACGAAGGAGGTTACATTTTTTGTATCAGAGCTATAGTTCCTAGCAAGGGTAGAGTTTGTTAGGATAGTTTCCTCAGTTTTGTCTATAGTGCTAGAAGATAACTTTTATTGGTGTGTTGTGTATACACATAAGTGTTTTGTATTGTGGATATATATATGAGACTTGTGGACTATGTGTATGCATTATCTGCGGAATTGACGTAATGAATAATTGTAGAATGAGAAAGTCAAAGGGTCGTCCCAGAGTTCAACAAGTAGACCCTGAGGTGGAAGAAGTTAATAATAATCCACCTGATCCTATGCAAGAGATGATCGATCTGATTAAAGATTAGCGAGATATGATTACTGAGCTGAGAGAAGAGCTTAGAGTAGAGAGAGCAAAGAACAAGGAAGAACCAGTTCAGTCCACTCCAAAAGGAACTAAAGAAGAAACTCGGTATGAAGAAACTACAAAAGGATCAATACGACTATTAGAATCACCTCCTCACGCGGGGCCAAACCAAGAATCACATGGGGTACTGGTAAGGGAGGCAAGGAATCTTCAGTTTTGGGTCTCAAAATTCTGTAAACACCTGCCTCCAGTGTTCAGAGGTATATTTGATCCCCAAGCAGTCAAAGATTAGTTGAACAGGCTGGAAAAGATCTTTGAGGTTCCTCAGTGCCTGGATAAGGTGAAGGCACGACTGGCAGTCTACAAGCTCGAGGGTGATGTAGATCGTTAATGGCTAAATATTGCCCTAACATTGAGGAGCAGAAATGTGCCACTGACCTGGGAAGTATTCCAGCAGTAGTTTAATGAAAAGTATTTTCTCAAGTCAGTAGACTTGAAAAGGAGACTGAATTCCTTTCAATCAAGCAGGGTGACTTGGAGTCTTTTGATGACTATTTGTTTCATTTCATCTGGTTATCCAGATACTCCTCATATCTGTGAAAAATAGATGATGAGGAGTGGAATTCTGATATGTTGATACGTAGGTTGCGGCGCGAACTGAGAAAGAAGTTAGCCACCCACTAATTTACCGAGTTCAACAAAGTGGTCGAAGAATGAAGAATTACTAAAAACAACTTCAAAGATCTGTATCCAATTAAGGGTACTACTTCCCAGAAGCGGAAGGGACAGGGATCTTCTTCGTCTAGGGGCAGTGGTAGAAAGCCCTATCAATCCAGGGATCATGAGCCTCAGAGATTTGCAATAGAATGCGTATGTCCCTATTACAAAAAGCTGCACTATGGTAGAAAATGTTAGGGTAAAATGATCTGTTTTAATTGTAAGCAACCGAGGCACCTTTCTAGAGATTGTCGGTGGCCACAGGTATAGCAGCGATCGAAGACTCAGGGCCGAGTATTCACCATGACTCATGAGGAAGCCTGAAAGTCCCCTGATCTTATCCAAGGTAAAATCTCCTTGATGGTAATGTGTTACACGCGTTGTTTGATTCAGGTGCAAGTCACTCCTTCATTGCCTATGATTATGTGAAGTGCCTGGGTATGCATGTACATAAGTTGTCCTTTGATCTAGTTGTGTCGACGCCAATAGGTGTGAAGGCTATAACTACTGAAGCCTGTTTAAAATGTGTTATAACCATGGAAGGGCTTGAGTCCATTGTGGATTTGATTTGTCTGCCACTATATCAATTAAAAGTCATTTTGGGTTTTGATTGGTTAATGGCAAACAATGTGTTACTTGACTGTGGGAGCAAGAGGATTGTATATCCTATATCTCAAAGAGTTCATAATAAGAATGATGTGACTGGCAGTTTGAATTTCCTTTCGATGGCCAAAGCTGAGAAATATTTAAAGAAGGGTTGCCAGGAGTATATGGTATTCTTTTCTATCCAAGGAGAGATCGGAGAAACTCTAAGTAATATACCCATGGTAAATGAATTCCCTGAGGTATTTCCCGATGACCTTAGCAGATTGCCTCCTGAAAGGGAAGTTCAATTTCTCTTTGAGATTGTGCCTGAAGCTGGTTCTATCTCAAAAGCCTCATATCGTATAGCCCCGAATGAAATGGCGGAATTAAAGAAACAGATTGAAGACTTGCTTGAGAAAGGGTTCATTAGACCCAGCGTGTCACCGTAGGGAGCTCCAGTATTGTTTGTTAAAAAGAAGTACGGAAGTCTTCATTTGTGTATGGATTATCGAGAACTGAACAAGATTACTATTAATAATAAGTACCCTTTTCCAAGAATTGATGACCTTCTAGATTAATTGTCTAGTTTATGTGAGTTTTCAAAGATTGATCTAAGGTCAAGATATCATCAGCTGCATGTGAGAGCAGAAGACATACCGAAAACTGCTTTCAGAATGAGATATAGGCATTATGAGTTTTTGGTGATGCCATTTGGGCTAACCAATGCACCGACGGTATTCATGGATTACATGAACCGTGTCTTTCGACAGTATCTGGATCAGTTCATTATTATGTTTATTGATGATATCTTGATATACTCCAAAAGTAAGGAGGAGCATGAGCATCATTTGAGGATTGTGTTAAACAAATTGCGTGAGAAGCAGTATTATGCCAAGTTGAGTAAGTGCGAGTTTTGGCTGTCAAAAGTAAAATTCTTTGGCCATGTTATCTCACAAAAAGGGGTCTCTGTAGATCTCAGTAAAGTGAAAGTAGTACTAGACTGGAAGAGGCTAGAAACAATTGCTGAGGTACGTAGTTTTCTGGGTCTTGCTGGTTACTACCGGAGATTCATTCAAAATTTCTCCCATATTGCTTTGCCGATGACCAAGCTCACGAGAAAGGATTAGCCATTTGTGTGGGATGACTGTTGTGAAAATTGCTTTGTGGAGCTGAAGGAGAGATTGACTACGGCACCTGTGTTGATTATACCTGATCCTAGCTTGACTTATGTTGTGTATAGTTATGTGAGTAAGCAAGGATTAGGGTGTGTTCTTATATAGTAGGGACGTATGGTGGCCTATACCTCTCGACAGCTCAAACCTCATGAAATGAATTATCCCACCCATGATCTGGAGCTTGCGGCAATTGTGTTTTCTTTGAAAATCTAGCTACATTATTTGTATAGTGTGACGGTAGAACTGTACTGTGACCACAAGAGTCTCAAGTATCTGATGATAAAAAAGAATTAAATATGAGACAGCGTAGTTGCATGGAGTTGCTTAAGGACTACAACCTGGAAATCAAATATCATCCGAGTAAGGCAAATATAGTCACGGATGCTCTTAGTCGAAAGACGATGCTTGTAGCAGCAATGATGGAAACAGGAGGGAAAGCTGATAGAAGACTTTTGAGACTTGAATTTGTCGAACCAGATCGTCTTTGCCAACTATATGGTTTTCCATGGGGAAAGTGATTTGAGAGCTGAGATTGAAGAAGCTCAAAGGCAAGATGGTTGGATACAGCATAATCTGGCTAGAATTGAACAAGGAGAAACTTGAGGCTATTATTTGTCACCTAGTGGATTGGTGTACTACCAGAAGAGAATTTGTATTCCACTTAAGGCGGGGTTGAGGCAAAGAATTATTGATGAGGCACATAAAAGCCGGTATACTCTTCATTCTGGTATGAAGAGTAATTGGTATTCCATTTAAGGCGGGGTTGAGTAGTGTCTGATAATTAATTTTTATTAATTTTAATCTATTATGTGCACGATTGTATATGTAGTATTAGGAATATCAATATTGTGATAGTTTGACTGACCATTAAGTGAATGAAGTCATTAAGGAATGGTGTGAATATTTGCTCAGGTAATGCTCTAGCTAGCTACTATTCAATTAGTAGCTAATTGTTTTTTTGCCTATTGTTGTGTTGTTTATTTAACTAGAATTAGCTTTATTTCATTTATAATTGTTGTAAATATATTTAGTAGTGATTTTGTTAATTAGTTATTTGTTTGTATCATTTTAGGTTATTTGATTGTGGTTTGCTTTTTTTTATTTTGCTATGGATATAGAAATTTGTGTTTAAAGTTTGTTGTCGACAGTAATTATAGAGTTTTGAAGGAATATATGAAAAAATTATTTTAAAAAAATATTTCTTGTGGCGCTTGTTCAGCAAGTGTAAACTTCCTAAGCAAGCGCCAACAAGAAGTGTTTTTTAAAAAGAAATAAAAAATACACGTTGTGGCGCTTAGGGAGCGCCATAGCTTTTTTTTAGTGGTAATAGAATATGTGGCACTTCTTAAGCACCACAGTAATGCTAAAAAGAAGTGTTGTAGGCCACAACTACCCTTTTTTGTAGTAGTGATATTAGATATTGTTGTTTTTACAATTTTGCCCCTTAAATTTTTTTTTTGAAAAAGCCTCAACCATCCTTACTTGAGACACTGGTGGCCACCCTAATCACCGATAGTCCACCAAAGCTCTAGCGGAAATAACTAAATTTTTGTGGCAAAGTGGTATATATGTGAGATTTGATTCTACCACCCCTTAGATTCTAAGAGGTTTAGTGACCATTGACCCACCAAATCTCTTTGTTAATATAATGCAAGATGATATATAATACAAATAAGAGGATAATGTTTTAAATAATTTACTATACTTCGAATGTGGATGATAATATTTGTAAAAGGGTTTACAATTTGAATAACACCATTTATTAGTATTACTACTTTTAAACAAGTTTCACACTTGAGAAAATTCAACTAATTAGGTGGGGTTGTATGAAAAAGAACTTAGAATGCCAATATCAAGGAACGATTGGATCATGTGGTGTGCAATGGAGCTTGGAGTGAAAGATGCCCCTCTGCTCAGGTATGCAATCTTGAACCTATAGGCTCTTATCATTCTCCAATCTTGATTTATCCTAAATTTGCTGAGGGTAGGGGACCTAGAGATTTTAAATTTGAAATGGCTTGAAAAGATCATAAGGATTATAACTCTTTACTTTCTTGTAATTAGGGCAATTGTGAAGGGGCTAAGATGGGTGTAATTGAGCGTTTCTTAGGGAACCTTGATAGAGTGAGAAGAGTCCTAGTGAAGTGGAGTAAGAAAGAATTCCCTAACAACCAAAAAGTCATAGGGATTTTGTTGGAGGAGTTGAAAATGAGGTATGAAGGAGAGTGGACAGAAGAAAGCATAGCTGTAGTAAATAATCTAGTGAACAAAATTGAGGATATCTGGGAGAGAGAGGAAAAATACTGGTTCCAAAGGGTGAGGGTGAATTGGCTAAAATGGGATGGATGTAACTCCAAGTTCTTTCATAAAACCACATAACTCCATAGAATTCGTAATCAAGTGATTAGATTGAAAAATGCTGATGAGCAATGGATTGATAGCCAAGAAGAAATAGGTGATTGCTTCATGCAGTTTTATAAAAACTTGTTTACGGGGTCTGGTAGCCATGATCTTCAAGCTGTTTTGAGCTATATAAATCCTCTAGTCTCTGAACATGATAACCAGAAACTTCTCTTACCTGTTTCGGAAGATGAAATTCAGAGGGTAGCATTCGATTTAGTCAGCCTCAAGGCTCCAGGACCTGATGGTTTCCCAGGTCTGTTTTATAAGCACTCTTGGGAAACTGTTGGTCCTTCATTGTGTGATATGGTTAAAGGTTTCTTTAATAAGGTGTTGGATATAAAGCCATTGAATAATACAAATCTAGTTTTGATCCTGAAAATAGATGCACCAAAAGCTGTTAGTCACTTCCATCCTATAAGTCTTTGTAACTTCTGTTATAAAGTGGTGGCTAAGATTATGGCTAATAGGATGAAGGGTATCATGCCCAAGATAGTCTCAGAATAGCAGAGAGCATTTGTACCGGGTAGGCTCATTTAGGATAATATTTTTATGGTGCATGAGGCTTTCCATTTTCTAAAAAGTGGTAGGGGAAATAAATATGACACTACTGTTAAAATAGACATGAACAAAGCTTATGATAGAGTTGAGTGGGATTTCTTAGAAGTTGTTTTGCTTAAACTGAATTTAATTTGATGCTTCTTGGGTGTCCAAAATTATGAAATGTGTGTCTTCTGTTCATTTTCTGGTGAAATTGAGTGGGAAAATATGTGATACACTTAAACCTCAAAGGGGTCTTAGACAGGGAGATCCCCTCTCTCCTTATCTATTCATTCTTGTGGCTGATGTTCTGTCTGGTATGATTACTGCTCATGTGGAGAGGGGAAATATCCAGGGGATTAAGATTAATCGTCATTGCCCTATTCTATCTCATTATTTTTTTGCCGATGATTCAATTTTCTTCTTTAATGCTACTAGGAATAACTGTCTAATTCTTAAAAGTATTTGGGAAGAATATTGCTAGGCCTCGGGTCAAAGGGTGAATTTTGATCAATCTTGTGTTTTTGTTTCTGCAAAAGCTTCAGATGAAATGAAAAATGAAATTTGTGAAGTGTTGGGTATAGATGGGGCTGATTCACTGGGTAAATACTTTGGATTACCAATTTTATAGGGCAAATCTAAGACTGAGGCACTAGCTTTTGTTAGAGATAAGGTGAGGAAGAAAGTTATGGGTTGGAATAAGCAATTCTTGTCACAAGCAGGGAAAGAAGCATTAATCAAAACGGTGGCTAATGCAATCCCAACCTATTCTATGGCTTGTTTTCAATATCCAAAAAAGTCATGCCAAGAGCTGAATAGAATTATCTCTGATTTTTGGTGGGGACAAACTGAAAGAGGGAATAAAATTCATTGGAAGTCATGGGAAGTAATGTCAAAAGGGAAGAAGGAAGGAATCCAGGGATTTAAAGACTTCTAAAACTTTAATTTTGCTTTATTAGGCAAACAATGATGGAGGATTCTGAATGAACCTGAGGCTCCATGGGTTAGACTGTTGAAAGGACTTTATTTTCTTTATTGCCCTTTCATGGCTGCCAAAAAAGGTGGGAGAGCCTCTTAGGCATGGAGTAGTTTATTAGCAGGGAGGAAATTATTGGAAAATCATGTTTTTTAGCAAGTAGGGATGGTAATAGAATAGATATATGGAGAGATGCTTAGATCCCTAATGTTCCTTTGTATTAGATGCTTGTAGATCTTATTCCTGAATCTAATATAAGCTGCAATATAGCTCATATTATTAGGAACAAAGAGTGGGTGCTGGGAGAGTTAAATGTTTCTGAGCAATTTAAAGAAGAAATTTTAAAGATCCTAATCCTTGAGATTGATCACTCTGATAGGGTCAATTGGTTAGGGAGTGCAAATAGAATTTATACTATTAAGATGGGATATAAATGGGCAAAGTCTAGGGATCCTGTGTCGTTATCCAGTACCCCCAGTACTTCTAATCCTTTCCCTCATGAGATTTGGAATGAAATTTGGACATTAAAAGTCCAACCTAAAGTTAAACATTTCCTATGGAAAGTATGCAATAAAGCCTTACCAACTATAGAAGCACTATTCAAGCGTAAATGTTCCCCAGTCCTTATATGTTTTCGATGTTTCATGGAACCTGAATCAATTGAACACTTGTTGTTACTATGTGATTGGGTAAAACGAATCTAGTATGCTTGTTCATTAGGGATTACTGTGTCTGAATTGAATGTTGTGTCATTTGTGGATTGGTTTATGATGTTAATGAATAACTTAAAAGAGGATGATTGTGCTAAAGCTCAGGTTACATATTTGTTATGGTTTATTTAGAAGAGCCATGGTTGTGAATTATATGAACACAAAGCTCCGAACATTTCTTGGGTAATTAGTTTAGCCACCACAGCTGTGACAGAACTTTGGACAGTGAAAGGGTGGTCAAAAACTAGCCAAGAAGAGTTGGAGCCGTGTGTCTCACCACATAAATGGATTTCTCCTCCAATGGGTGTTCTGAAATTAAATAGTGATGGTTCCTTTTCAGCAACTAGTAATCTGAGTGGCCTTGGTTTTATTTTGAGAAATGATGCAAGTCAGGTGAATAATCTCTGTGCAAAACGATGTGAAGCTATATCACGTTTTAGTGAAGCTGCTGCTATTTTGGAAGCTATAAAAAGTGTAGGGCAATCAGAACTAGGAAAGATCCTAATGGAATCAAACTGCAAGCTTTTGGTGGATGCTATTTTGACAAAATCTCCTAGCCCTGATTGGAGAGCTTAACCATTTGTGTAGGAGCTAATTGCGAGATTGGATATGAATCAGAATTTATCTTTGTCTTATGTTGCTCGCTCTTGTAATTTAGCAGCATACTGGCTAGCAAAGAAGCTGTAAAGGGTTTGTTTTGGGGAGGATTGTCCTCTTCTCTCCCAATCCCTCTTTGTAATATATTAGAGTTTGATGCAGTTGATTTGTACCAGCCACCAATTAGATCTGGTGTGGGCTGATTTTTTGTATGAATGCTTGATTAGTATATAATATATTTCCCAGTTGACCAAAAAAAGGTAGGGTTGTATGAAATTTATTACACTTGCAACGCTTTTAACAACATGTATACACTAGTGGAAAAATCACTTTTAAGACTGGTTAAAAATAACATTTTAGATCGGTTATGGTTCCGGTCTTGATACAGCTAATCTTAAAAGTCTGCTACTTTTAAGACCAATTAAAGAACCAGTCTTAAAAAAACATTTTAAGACCGGTTAATTATAAAACTGGTCTAAAAATTATTATTTTTAAACCGGTTATCAAAGAAACCAGTCTAAAAAGCTCAACTTTTTAGACAAGTTCTAAAAAAAACCGGTCTAAAAAATTCAACTTTTAAGATCGATTTTTAAAAAAACCGGTCTTAAAGTAATACTTTTAAGATCGGTTCTTTTCAAAACCGGTCTAAAATGTACTTTTAAGACTGGTTTTGAAAAGAACCTGTCCAAAAAGTTTTTTTTTTAAAAAAACAATTGCTCCGTTTAAAACATTTACCCAGCTAGCAAGCTAGCCATTTCCCCTGTTAAAACATTTCACTTAGCAAGCAGCCATTTCAACGCCACAGATAGAATCACAGACAGAATAAACTTACAATCATAGGTAGAATCATAAAATTATGGCCAAAATTAAATACTTCATACACTATCTTCTAAGGCTACCCAAACTAATTGAAATGGAAACAAAGTTCATCATCATCATTAACACTTATTCATTATTGCCAAAATACTTTATACACACTCTTCTCAGGCTGATGATCACTAGCTGGCATTGGAGCATCTACACTAGACACCTCATATGCTTCATTTTCCTGTGCCAACATCAAAAAAAGTAGTTTTAATTTATATATACCAATAACAATAAACATAATTCAAATATAGGTCATGATAATTATTTTAGCTAACAAATCTTTAAAGTAGTTTTATAAAGAGATATCCTCACATATCCCTTTATGTTGATCATGTCTTGTGCCGTGTTCATTGTCTGCTTCATCTTCTTCGTTCAATTCTGGTAGACCCCTAGAAAAAGAAGGAGTCTCAAAAAGATCATTCATTGAACAACTTTCCTTATTAATGTCAACGACCTTTTTTCCTTGGAGAGCTACAGACCACATTTTATTTGCCTCATCAGTAATATAAAACACTTGTTTCGCTTGATATGCCATAATAAAAGGTTCATCTCCAAAACTTCTACTAATCAGATCAACCAATGTAAATCCCAACTGATCAATTATCACACCATTATTGACATCAAACCACTTGTATTTGAAAATGGGAAATTTGATTTTAACATAATCAACCACCCAAATCTCTTTAATAACCCCATAATAAGGTATTGCTGCCAATCTAGGGTTCTTATCTTTCAAACTAGAGAAGTGCATAGATTCAACCACTAATATAACCCCACTGTTCTAGACGATGCTCCTATCAGTATGGGACTTTTTGTAAAACGTATAACCATTGATCACATATGAAGTCCAAGTTAGGACATCAACCTCAGGACCACGTGCTAACCATTTAATTGTATCAGAAACACATTCTTCTCCATCAACCTTTTGTTTAAACCAATGTGCAAAAGTTTTGTTATGCTTCCTAATTAACCTTTGTTTGGTCATTCGACTATTTTATTTTCAGACAATTTCTTTATGAGCATTAATGTAATCTTGAACTTCATCAACATTGTTCAAGATGTACAAATGGACTTGTTGCAATTCATCAGTATCAACACTCTTTACTGTAGCCCCGCGTCTACCCCTTTCTTCATCATGATGTTTAGGAAGCCCAATATATCTTACATTTGACAGGTAATCTTGATAAAACTCCATGGCTTCTTCAGAAACATATTTTTGAACAATAGATGCTTCAGGCCAATTTACATTCTTCACATACCTTTTAGGATTTTCATAGTTCTTTCAATTGGGGACATCCACCATAAATAGATAGGGCCGCACAACTTTATCTCCCTCACTAGATGAACAATTAGATTTACCATGATGTCAAAAAAAGAAGGAAGAAAAAGCTTCTCAAGCTGGCACAAGATCATATATCCTTCATTTTCCAGTTCATCCAATCTTTCTATCTCAATGACTTTACTACAAATAGCATTGAATAAGAAACAAAGTCTAGTCAAAATATGTTGAAGATCATATTCGGCAATGCCTCTAATAGCTAATGGGAGTAGTTGTTGCATTAAGACATGACAATCATGAGACTTTAGCCCTACTAACTTCAAGTCCTAATATTTGAAGAATACCCTGAAGGAACTTTGATGCCATGTAAACACTCACAGAAGTTTCTTTTCTCATTCTTAGACAAAGTATGAACATCTGGAGGACAAAACGTTCTCTTACCATATGCCTTTGGATACAAGTGTTCTCGTATCCCCATTTCTTACAAATCTAATCTTACCTTCACATCATCCTTAGAACTACCTTGTATGTTAAGCAGTGTCCCAACAATACTATCACATACCTTTTTCTCCACATGCATGAAATCAATACAGTATCTCATATCAAGATTGGGCCAATATGGAAGATTGAAGAAGACATACCTCTTTTTCCATTTATTTTTTTCATTACTATTCTTTATAGTCTTACCAAAGATAACATTCATATTTTTCACCTTTTCATAAACTTGCTCCCCAGTAAATGCTTTCGAAGCATCTTCAAACTCTTGTCCACCAAAAAAAACTTTCTTTAATCTACGATACAGGTGGCCTCATCTAAGAAATCTTCTATGAACAAGATAAACTGTCTTTCTTCCATGTTGAAGTTGATGGTAGCATGTTCCTTCTTCACAAATCAGACATGCTTTATGGCCTTTAACACTATATCCTGACAAGTTTCCATATGCAGGGAAGTCATTTATAGTACAAAAGATCATGGCTCGCATTTTAAAAACCTACTTGTTCGCATCAAAAACATCAACACCTTCGTCCCACAACTCTTTCAAGTCTTCAATCAAGGGTTCTAGGTAAACATCTATGTCATTTTCAAGTTGTTTTGGTCCCGAAATCAATATAGACAACATGATGTACTTTCATTTCATACATAACAAAGGAGATAAGTTGTAAATTACCAACAGAACAGGCCATGAACTATGTATACTACTAAGGCTACCAAAAGGATTCATACCATTCGTGCTAAGCCCAAGCCTAAGGTTTTTAGGCTCTTCATCGAAGGCAGGAAATAATTGATATATTTTCTTCCATTGAGAAGAATCAGTCGGATGTATAAGCTTTCCATCGGATATCCTCTCATCCACATACCATCTCAAATTTTTTGCATCGTTTTCATTAGCAAACAAGCGCTTGAACCTTGGTATGATTGGAAGATACCACAACACTTTTGCAGGGGCGTTATTTAATTTGTACCTCAAGGTTTCACATATCGGACATTGTTATTCCTTTTTATGCTCTTTTCTATACAATATACAATCATTAGGGCATGCATGAATCTTTTTATACTGCATCCCTAATGGACACAATATTTTCTTAGCAACATAGTATCGAGAAGACAACACATTATCATCTAGAAGCATGTCCTTAAAAGCCTCAAGCATTTCTAAAAAACTCTTATCGCTCCATCCATGTCGTACTTTCAAGCTTACCAATTTCAATATTGCTTTCAACAATTGGTATTTTTTCCACCCCGGGTACAACGGCGTCTTAGCATCACTGCACATATTACCATATTCATGTGATTGTTCAAAAGCCTCTTCTCCTACATCACGAATAATATCCTCTATCCGATCATCTGTATCCGTGTCATTATCATCAAAGGTCACTCCCCCTGTTGAGATGAACTTGGCATTTCCAATTCTTCACCATGCTATACTCATACTATATAACTCTTACAAAATCCTTAACAAATTAAACGTGTATATATATCTGCAGCACTTAGTCACTTCTCATTCAAACATACTACACAAGGGCAATACAAATTTCCACTACCATCATCAGCATTTCTTCTAGCGAAGTCTAAAAAACCCCTCACCCCATTATCATATTAAACACTCGTTCGTTTAGCGTTTATCCAACTATGATTCATATATATCTCAACACTTATAGCACCCTATATCCAACAGCAAAAGGATAGACAAAAAAAAAACAACAATAGAGTTTTAGAGATTTCAACGAATTTTAACTGCACCATTTGAAACTAGCATTGTTTCAACAAACCAATAACACTGACAATCAAACAATCACACTAAATTAAAGCAGAACTTAGAATGATATTACTCCAAGCCAAATATCACAAGTCAGAGCATCTTATTTACTTTTGGTCCAAAACAAGAAAAATGTATATGTAGTAATAATAAAGTCATCACACAGTTTTCCCTTTCATCTTAATTACTTTTTTCTGCAATTATTTCATGTCTAACTATATTATAAGAGTTAATATTGTTGAGAATAAGCAAATACAAGCTGAAAGTTGAGGGCTTTAATTAACAGAACACTAACCCGATTGAAGACCAAGGAGTGAGCTTTTACCCAAAGTCACGGTGGCGTCGACTGAGGTTAAAATGAAGTCCTGAAATTCACGGCACTGTCAAAGCTCTACTACAAAAAAACTAAAGCTGTGGCGCTTATAATTGTATTAACTGTGGCACTAGAGAAGTGCCACATATCTGAACGCCACTAAAAAAAGCTGTGGCGCTTCTTTAAATTTTTTTTTAAAAAAATACCCTCCTGTGGCGCTTGTTAGAGGAAGTGCCACAGGAGGGGGTCTCCTGTGGCTCTTGCATCAGCAAGTGCCACAGGAGGGGGTCCTATTGTGGCGCTTACGTCAGCAAGTGCCACAGGAGACCCCCCTCCTGTGACACTTCCTCTAACAAGCACCACAGGAGGGTCCCTTTTTTTTGCTTTTTCTTTTTCTTTTCTTTCCTGTGGCCCTTTTTTATGCTTCCTGATTGTGAAGCTTTATATAAAATGAGTTGCTTTCATGTTTATCATCTCTCAAATTGTCAATCTTTCTATTTTATATTTCAACCTATTATATATATATATATATATATATATTTCACATTTAAAATTCAAGTTCCCCAACAATAATGTTCTTACACAACAATATATTTATTGTCATTTCCCCAACAATAATGTTCTTACATTAATACTCTCCAAAGCTAACATAAAAAATATCACAATATAAGAACTTGATATGTGAACACAGTACATCAACAACTAATTAAGTAAATTAAAAGATTACTAAAAAACGCAAGCTTGTTGGCCAAAAAATTTAAACAAAGCAAAAAGGCAAATGTTATATTACGGTTTATCTTGACTGTACTAAAAAAAATTTAAACAAAGCAAGCTAGAATGAAACAATCTTCTTCTTACGTTGGTGACGCTAGCTTGAGTGACGAGGATGAGCAAATGTGAGCTGTGGAGTGGAGTAGGGATCAACTGGAGTAGGGTTCAAAAGAGGAAGAGAGACAGTGAGTATGAAGAAAAGGGAACAACTAGGAACAAAAATGGGGACGGACGAAACAAAAATGGAAAAAGGGACAAGAGAATTTAATGAAGAAGACGAGTGTGTGTTTTTGTTATGCAAGAGAAAGTGATATCTTTTACAGGGGGAGAGGTGTCAACGTGAGCTGAGGAAGAGGGAATAAAAAGGAAAAAAGGAGGGAAAAGATAAAAAGTAAAGTTAAAGGAGGGAAATCTAATTGGTGGGAGAGTTGAAAATTCATATCCAGCCAATTGTGGCACTTCATTAAAGAAGTGCCACAGCAGCCCTTTTTTTTTCTTTTTTTTTTAAAAATTTTTGGGATCCAATTGTGGCGCCTACCAAGGCAGGCGCCACCCTTGGGTAGGACCAGCTGTGGCACCTGGTCCACCAGTCGCCACAGCTGGCCAATTGTGGCGCCTGTGTCCCCACCAGCTGTGGCGCCTGGTGGACCAGGCGCCACAGCTGGTCCCAAAAATTAAAAAAAAAATTAAATAGAAAAAGAAAAAAAAGGGCAGCTGTGGCACTTCTTTAAAAAAGTGCCACAAAATGTACGCCACCTTTCAATCTTTTTGTAGTAGTAAAGTCACGGCAGAGGAGAATGGTCACTACGGAAAATAAAGGTGGCAGCGGAGGAGAGTGACGATGACCAAAGAACAGCGATGACGAACACAGCAACGACAGCGATAATGACGGAGGAGAGTTGAATAAATGAGGAACGGGGCGCAATGGACTAGTTCAAAACAAGCAGCGACAAAGCTCATAGGGAAATGCTGAAAAGAGAAGAAAGGGTTCATAGAGCGCGGGATCTGAGCGCGGGAGTAAAAATACAGGTGAAAAGGTTCACCTTTTAGACTGGTTTTTTCTAAAAGCCGATCTTAAAATGGTGGAAAAAAAATATTTTTTAACATTTAAGACCGGTTTTATTTATAACCGGTCTAAATAATTTTTTTAAGACCGGTTTTTTGGAAAACCGGTCTTAGAAGTTCTATATAATTACAAAACTGTCACCGGTCAAATTTTTTAGACTTTATCCGCCATAACCGGTCTAAATGCGAAGGTCTAAAAAGGGAATTTTGTACTAGTGATATGTCCATTTAAATAACGTCATTTACTACCACATTTAACAAGTTTCACACTTAGAGAAATTTAACTAATTGGACCAAGTTGTGAGGAATTTATCATATTTGTAATGTGTATGATAACATTTGTAAATGTATTTACTATTTGAATGACATCATTTACTACTACTTTTAACGACTTTCATGTCAGGGGAAATGAACCAATTGGGTAAAGGCCACATTATATTCAAATAGTAAATGGCATTACAAGTATTGTCAACCACGTTTAAGTGTAGTAAATTTCTCACAAATTCACCCAATTAGTTGAAGTTCTTTAAGTATGAAACTTGTTAAAAACAATAATAGATGACGTCATTCAAATGATGGTAAACCTCTTTACTACTACTTTTAATATTCGATTTTGCTGATGGAGTTTTAATTTGGGATTTTACAAATTGGGATAATTTTTTGAGATTTTAGAATTCAAGTGTTAGTTAATTAATTATGTTCTATTTAAGCTCCTATTGATGGAATACCCGTTGTGTCTTACGGGTGTCCAAACACCAATGGCTGGCCACAAAATCGAGATGAGATAGCAGATTGATTCTCCTCTTTAATATAGGAGTATTTTTTTATATTTATTTTGACAAAAAATGCAAAAGCAAGTTCAAAATTTGAAAATCACCAAAAAGAAAAGAAGTAATCGAATTTAGAAAGAAATAGACATAAAAACATAACAGACACATTAACTAGCTAATAAAAAATTGTAAGAAACTGAAATCTTTTTTTTTTATGGTTTATGCAATGGACCATTTTTGGCCTTCGGTGCACCCACCTTCCAGGTATCCGGCGTTAACCTGAAGGCCAACGCCGGATTTACCGACATGGGCCCCCGACAACCGACTAGTCCTGGCGCCCCCAATCTGATAGGCCCGACAGGAATTCACCTCTTTGAGGCGCCCTAGGGGAGAGAGCTCCCAATGGAAATTATTTACACCTTCCGTTTAAGAAACTGAAATCTAATGCGCCCAACTTGACACATCTAACTGATCTAATAGACCGCTTGGTATGAGGAAAATTTAACGAGAGAAAGGAACTAATGTAAAGTGAAGAGAAGTGAAGATTGTCACAAGAAAGGAAAGATGTGTTATTTGGAATGAAGAAAATGGAAGGGGCAGTTGGAAAAGAAAAGGGAAATATCAATTTTGCCCTCAAAATGAATTAATGATTATCAATTTCATATTTCAATTCATAAATTCAATAATTAGTAGTACAATAAAATAAAATAAAATGAATAAATTATAAATTATAATTTAAATAAATATCAATATTTAAAAACTAATGGTAGATATTAAATGAATAAAAAATTAAATAAAATAAAAACTAGGACATCAATTTGTTGAATCATTAGAGACAATGATAGGTCTAGATGTTTAAACTAATTTGTTATTGATATATTTGTAGTTTACGCCTCGCTGAATTTCCTTCTCGTTGAGGCGAGTGGCCCTATATGGGCACTAATTGAACTATTAGTGTAATGTGATTCTAAGTATGGACTTGATGAATATATGTATTATATATGGGATGCACTGAGATTCTGTACTGTTGATATATTGTTGGTTGATTGGATAAAGAATGCATGTCTATATTGGAATATGTTGATTCAATGTTACGGACTGAGGTGTATAAGCATGAGGATATGAAAACCCCTTTAAAATAATGTGATATAAATAGCAGAGTTAGTGAATGGGTTGTGAATGATAAAAATTGAATACCATGTAGCCGGCCACTAGTTTGATTATTGTGTACCACTAGCAGTCATTTATTTACAGGATAGTATTCCCTGATATGACACTCCAGGGGCTTCTAGGATTCCCAGGCCCAGGCAATAATCCCGAGGGTAGTAACCCTACTGGAGGAACCCGTGGTCCCTTGTATGCTCTAGAGTACTTCTTTGGCTAGTCTACATTACACTTGCACAGAGCTCATGAGAGTAACCAGTAACATAGAATGTAGTTAGCCCATGGATTTAGTCGGAGGATATAAGAATGGTTATGGGTTAATGAAAGATAAAGATTAACCATTGTATTATGACATTTTGTGATATAGCATGTTATGCTATGAATAAATATCCTCAAAGAAATATGAATTGATACCACTATACTCTTAATTATTATATTGGCTTACCCTCCTTCTTGTTATATTGGTGTGATATATTTGTATGTTAGTCCCACCTAGCACCCCACAGGTAGTGCTGGTAGGTAAGGTGAGTAGTGATTGTGTTATTGGGAAGACACCAAAGGCTTAAGGCTTTGGTTCATGCTTGATTCATTTAATTGCCACTTAGGGACTTTGTTCATTATCATATTGCATTTTTTTTTTATTTTCTGTTTAAATATGTTTTTGTGAAGAGGCTAGGAAGTTATTTTTTCTATGGGGATTTATTTCCAGAATACGTTTTCTATGGGTTTTGATGAGACCATATTGTGATTTATGTTTAACATTCCGTAGACCTAAGACCGGAGTTGAGCTCCTCATAATTATACTTACATATAAGGATGAGATTAGATTATTCAATCATGCATTGCGAATTCAACATAGGATGACGAATTCAACATAGGATGACGTGATCTGATAGAAATTTTTGTAGCTATATTTCTATTGAATATTTTTATCAATGTTACTTTAAAAAAGTTTTTTTTTTTTTTTTTAGAAAATCATGCTTAGTTAAGGTTAATTAGATATGGTGTTACAAATACATCATCCCCAAACAATGTTTTAAAACCATATAATGCCTCCTGGATGTGGAAAGGAATGTTGAAACATTCAAACCTTATAGTAGATCACCTCAAATGGATAATTTACACAATCCCTCTTAACCACCATCTATGGTAGCAGATGCAATCCGAGTTAGCCACTCCTAATCAGCTCTCAGTGGTGGCTGACTTGTTAATGCATAATAGTCTCAGTTGGCACTCCTTAATATGGAATTCTCAGCTTACTCTACCATTGCTTACCACATTCTTTCAATTCCACTTTCATTTACAGGTGTTAATGATAGAATCATTTGGGATGGCGCATTTTCTGGAATTTATTCGGTAAAGTCCGGTTTTGAAATCTGTCTGTCGCATGAATATACTGGAGGTAAAGATGATTTCTAGAAGTTCCCCTAGTTAATCTCATTTCCTGTGAAGCATTTATTGTTCGTATGGAAGATGTTGTCTCAAGCTATTCCCTCGTGTGATGTCCTTCATCATCATCATTTAGAAGTGTCAGGGAAGTGCTTGTTTAATTTGGCTGTGATGTACATCAAACTCTTCACCATATTTTTTGTTCATGGCCTTACACTAGAGCTGTATGGTACGAAAGCTTATCCATTCATATGGATATGACCAACTTTAATGACTTCATTGAATGGTCCAAGGTTACCCTGATGGAACTGAAAAAGACGAGTGTAGTATCCTCAATTTTAATCACCAAAAAAAGTCCTTGTACATTTGTTACAATAAATGGAATAAAATGGTGAATTATGGTGCACTTGGAATGACAAAATATTAGTAGTAGTGACTACACAAAAAATTTGGCCAAATTAAGACACATAAGTCCAATTTTTATCTTCCTAAAAGCCTAATTTTGAAGTCCAAAATCAAAAAGGGAAAAGCACAATTTTTGGCCCAATTATTTATGAATTTTTGGCCAAAAACCAAAATGGAAAGAAAGAAGACAAAGTGTAATTCAAAAATTTAAGAAATGTAAGGGAAAATGGTCATTTGATAACTAAAGCAAGAAGCTCTTAATTTCTTCATAATTAGAGGCCAATTTCGGCCAAGGGATGAAAAGAAGAAGGAAAATGAATTTTTGGATATAAATAATGCCATGTGGAAGCATTATTAGCCAAGTGGAAAAGAAAAAATAAAATATTACAAGACATGCAAAATTTACAATAAAATAATAATATTTTAAGGATGTGGAAGTTGATTTTTTTTGAAGAGCAATATAGCCCCCCTGGGCCATATTTCGGCCAGAATTGAAGAGAAGAGAGAGAGAGAGTGAAGCTTGGAGAAGAACAAGAGCAACAGAAGAGGCAAGAAGGGAGTTAGGGATTTCAAGAAGACAATAGGTAAGTAAGTTTGAGTTCAAAATTCACTTATTATTGTCTTCAATTTCTTGGAAACCCTTCTAATCTTTATATCCTTCTTGGAATCATACAAAACAAGAGGAAAATCAAGGGAAAAGAGGAGAGGGCTGGATGGTTTTTAGAGGAAGAAGTAAGAAGACACAAGGTAAGCTTAAATGCTTGTCTTTTATTGTTGAACTGAGGTTGTTGTTGGTGATTTATAGTAGTTATTGGTTTATATTGGTTTGAATAAGTGATTTGGGATGCATGAAGCCTAAGGGGAGGTGCTGTCCAATTTATCATTAATCGTGTTCAAGAGATGTTTAGGTGATTGAACAAGTGATTAGAAATGAAAAGAAGATGTTTGGTTGCAAAGAAACTGAAAATCTCCAATTTTTCTAAAAAATTCCCAAATTTTGTGCAGGGGCAGTTTCACTATTTTTGGATTGGAATTTGATGAATTTGATGATTCTATTGTATTTAGAATGAAAAATTGTGCAGAGAACATGTGAAAAATGGAGTATGAAGGCTTTAGGGTGTGAAATGACAAATTTACCCATAAAATCCTAACTTTGTGGCTGCCAAGGATATTCTGGGAAATGGAGTGTGATTTTGGCAAAACTGAGATAAAAAATGGATTCTACATGTGAAATTGTGTAGAACTAGCTTGGGTCATAATTTTTGGTAAAGACGTAAAGTACAGTTATACTAGGTATAAAAGGAATTAGACCAAATTCCTAAGAGCATTTTGTTAATTATATGTTTTTAATCAAGATAATCAACCAAATAAGTTCAGGAATAAAACATGAATGAGTAAGAACTCATTTATTATAAATTTGGACTTATATTGGATTTAACTGTAGCCCAAGCTAGACAAAAGATTATTAGATCGAATTAGCTAGCAACGGAAAAGATTTCAGGTAGTAACTCTATCTTTCATACACTATATGATTGTTCATATGCTTTGTGATGCTATATTGTGTAATATGAATGACATGTTACAATAACATAGTTGAAGTGTGGGAAAAGCACAAGTATCATTCGGTGGGAAAAATACAAGTACTATCAGGCCCAGTGGGACCTAACTAAGGTAGTGAGACAAGTATAGATAGACAGTCATCTGTTCCAGAACATTACAACAAGTAGGGTCATACAGTCATATGATCCTGAACATAGCACATAGTAAGGCCAATAGGGGACAAACAGTCATTTGTACCTGAACGCCGAGCAAACAGACAAATTTATAGTATTATATTTTTTATGCTTTATATGGTGCGTTGCATGCTTATTTACCACATTTTATATGATTGATTGTATGTTATTATTGAGATTTGTATATATCATACCCCTTTCCGCAAATTTAAATTCATTCAGCTGGAAGAAGCGACTCAAAGGGTAAGGATGTAGATATTAGCAACTGAGAGTTCTGATCCTATGTAAGCTATAGTATTGATTATTTGTAACATCTTTTGTTAATTTGGATATTGTAAATATTTTATTTCAAATCTTGTGGGGATTCATGTAATATAATCAATTACTTTATATGTTTGTACCATTTCTATTTGCCCAGTGAGTTATGCATTGTTACTCTAATAAAAATCAAAATATCAAGATGTTTGGCAACAAACATGAGGAAATTATGAAAGGTACGATCATTTCGGTCAATTATATGTGGATGATGAGGAATTCCATACTTCAAGAAGGGAAAAAGTTGATCCTGCGTATCTTTCTATTTCCATTAAATCAATGACTTATAGTCCAATGACTTAAGGCTGTTTGATTTTATTTTTAAAAACTGTTTTTTTAAAAATAATAATAAAACCCGTTTGATAGACTGTTTTTAAAAAATTTGTTTTCAAAAATAAATAAAAAGCAAAAAATTGTTTTTAAAAATTAAGAAACAAAAACAGTTTTCAATTGTTTTTTTTTTTTCCTATTTTTAATTTTTTGATGCTGCCACTTATCCTTCATCAACATTACAATAGTTGTGATGACCACTACCACATCACCACCGACGATTTCACCGTTATGTCACTTTAAAAACAAATTTTTCAAAACAACTATCCAAATAGATACTTTCTGTTTTTTTGTTTTTATTTTCAAAATTTATTTTCAAAAATTATTTTATTGATTTTGAGACAAAAAAAATAAATAATAGGGAATAGAATCAAACAAACCCATAGTTTTCTCCACGGAACTAAGTGCATCAGTCTCGGAAGATTAGGGCCCGTTTGGTACACTGGAATTGGCCTCATGGAAATGGAATTGGAGGCCAATTCCATGCTTTTGTCATGTTTGGTATAAATCTAGGAACATGGAAATCATTTCCATGTGGAGGCCAATTCCATCAAGATTGATGGAAATGATTTCCATCCCAAAAGCTAGGATTTGTCAATTCCACCCAGAAAAATCATTTTTGCCCCTCTCCTCTTTCGTCACCTCCTAACCCATCGCATCATCATTCATCTTCACAGACGGCGGCGAACTCCATCAACCGGCGGTGGCGACCTTCTTCCCCACCGCCGGCGAACTTCTTCCCCACCCACCATCAACCTTTTTTGACTTCGTCGTCTTCATCTTTTGCTCGACCTCCATTGATGAATCATGGCCAACCTTCATCTTCAACCCCAGACCAATGACAGCGACCTGTGCAAGTGAGCACAGATCCGTGACAGCAGTAAATTTCTAGATTTGCAACGATTTCGAGTCTCCTCTTCCAGATATGTGACGAGCTTCAATCGACAGCAAAGATGGGTCCTTGGCGAAGAGTGGAGGCTTCTGGAGCTTCATCAAGCTCAACTGATTGATAAGCTTCATTGTTTGCGATGGTGAAGAGTAGAGCCTTGTCGAGCTTCATTGTTTTGTGGTGATAGGATTTTGTAGAAGATTCTTTTATTTTTTAATTTACGGGGGTATTTTGGTATTTTCATATAAAAATTATATCTCATTTCCATGACATACCAAACACACTTTTAAACCTCATTTCTATATCCATATTCATATCCATATCCATATCCATTTCCATTTCCATTTCCATCAAAATCAATTGTGCGTACCAAACGCCCCTTAGTTCATTCTCATCAGTCTACCAAAGAATTACTTTTATCTCCCTCGGCTTGGGCGATTATCCTTGTATCTCTTTAATTACCTGGTCAATTTGGGTAATGTCTCATTTACTTTTACAAACTTTCTGTCGGTCAGTACTGTACATTTAATCTTACTATAAATAATATTTGATCATTTTATCAAAGAGAGAGAGAGAAACACAGACCCAACCAACAAGCTCTGAAAGAACAACCACGGCGGATTTCATAGAAGTATTTCTTTTACACAGACGCAACTCCGCTATACCCGATTGATAAAATCGGACTCGGATCATGTTTCCGGGTATCCCGTGCAACAACAACGAATGAGATTTGACCCCGAAAAAAAAAAAAGAACAACAACGAATGAGAAAAGGTAAATTTTTTCCATAGCGAGAAACATGCCATGCCAGGGATGTGAGTGTAATTTCAAATGCTTACTTTCATCGTGTATTTCTTTATGTCACGATGCTATCTTCGTTTTGAATGAAAAAGAGCTATTGAAGAAAAGATGGCCTTTTTCCCCATTGGAACTAAATCAGGGAGTGAGATTTTTGGGTTCTCATTTTCCCAGATAGTTTGGTGACGTGCTAATCTTACTGGCGAGGCATATCATCATCAGTAAATATCTGTTAAAATTTTGACACCTGTCACTTGCAGACTAGGGTATAAAACCTGTTCTGCATTTGGTGGGACTCGACTTGTGATGAAAATTATCATTCCTCAAAGGCTTTGCAATTCAACCCAGTTCATCTTCTTCCCTTCCAAAACTCAGTCTGGGTTCTTTTGTTTCTGGGTGAGTTGTCGCTGATTAGCAACAATAATGAAAAGAAATTGGAATTTCAGTTGATACAGGGATTTCTAAGTGTTTTAGCGCTTTAATTTAAATTTTTAAGGGACAAATTTATCTTTTGCATTTTCCCGTCTGTCAGGGAAAATGGATTAACACCAATTTTGATGGGAATTGATATTCCCATGTTTAAGGGAAAATTGGGCACCGCCAAAAATAAGGTTTCGAAAATATTTGGCAACCAAACACGTTTTGCCGAGGGAACATGCGTATCTTCTTCCTTTCCATCTCCACCTTGTCGCTGTACCAAACGGGTTGTAAGAGTTTTGATATAAAAAGTAAATTGTATGGCCTCAATTCTCCAACATGTATTTCTTACAACTGCAAACAATTCTTGCATGCCTTGTAAAGAGATTCATCGTGTAGTGGTTATGAAATTCTTATCAGAGGATTAAACATCAAATATATAATAGAAATCCTATTATTTCTTATTATACTTAATTAATTTAAATATGGGAAAATTATATATAAGTCGCAAATATATGTAGCCATGTCTTCTATATCATTTACTCTCCCTCTCTCAAACATATATAACTCTCCCTCCCTCTCTCAAACATATATAGATAGATATATAGATATATGCCTTTACACTAAAAACCCACTCACACTCATCCAGGCATATGTATCTATGTCTTCTATATCATTTATAATCACATTTAATGCCAATTTAACATTTTAAAAGTATTTTTCAAGCTTCTCCAGTTAATTGTTGTTTTTGGAAGCCAACTAGTGAAGCTTACTCGTATTTCACAATCGGTTAATATAATATAATTTTTTTAAAAGGTTAAGGTACAAAAATATACATGTGATTTTCCTCAAAGTGCACCCAGCACCAAATGCTTTTTTTTAGGTGTAAAAGTGACTATGTGGTTTCAAATTAAGTGCAAAACTATCATTTGACCGTTAGTTTGACTATTTAACCGTTAGTTTGACTTTTTTATCCAGAAAGTGATGACGTGTACGATGACATGGATGCTGGAGTGACATTCTGGAAAAAAAACTTGCTGACTGGTGAAGCTTTGCAATTAATATTGCCCACATTTCACTATTTCAGCACCACTTTCGCTGAAGTAGATTTAAATCTGAATGCAAAGTGCTTAATTCACTCCGTAGAGCTACTGCCCTAAAAAACATACTGATTGCTCAATTTTTCCCAACCCTAGATTCCCAATATTATTAAATTAAAATCATTATAATACATATAGTATATTACTATTTTTTATTAAATTATATGATTTGTTAGGAAAATTTGATTTTCATTGCCCAGTCAGCAAGTTTTTTTTTTCAGAATGTCACTCCAGCGTCCATGTCATCGTACATGTCATCACTTTCAGGATAAAAAAGTCAAACTAACGGTCAAACAGTCAAACTAACAGTCAAAGGGTAGTTTTGCACCTATTTTAAAACCACATAGTCACTTTTGCACCTAAAAAAAACATTTGGTGTTGAGTGCACCTTGAGGAAAATCACATGTGTATTTTTGCACCTTAACCCTTTTTTAAAACACTCTAATTATTTTCTCTAATTCATTACTTCCCTCTTCTACTGATCTATTATTTATAGAATATCAATAAGGTTAATTTGGAGAAAAACTAATATACATATGAAATAGATCTTACATTTAGAACTAACATCAACTCTCTAATTAGGTCTGACATAAGGACATAAGGAGTATTTATTTTCCATAAGAAGGAAAATCACCATAATGATTAGTAGAATGAAATTATAAGAAGAATGAGGGAGAAACAGGGGAACCCTCAATGACATCAGAAAAATACACAATAACTGATGACTAAATCACCATAATGTAATTTTAACATCCAAATGGGAGGAAACCAAAAAACAACTGATTAGAGCTTCTCATATGGTTATTGTATGCATGGTAATGACTCTCAAGTGGGGAAGAAAAGAAGAGATAATCCCAGAAGTTCTTTGTTTTTTTTTTTTTTTTGTAAAGGAAATAAAAAAAGAGAAAGTTCAAAACTTTTAATGATCATGAGAGAGATGGAGATCTAGAGACCCTGATCAACAAGGTAATCTCCCAACCTCTCCACAACCATGTTGCACTGTCCAGGAGTCACTGGTTCCTCGTACAACCCAACAATTAGAGCTTGTCCAGTTTTCTTTATGGTGATGCCTCCAGATCCCTAACCCATTCAAAGCACACACAACAACTGAGTTCCCATTCGGACATTTTACAAATAGATTCAGTATGCAGTTGTTCCTTGTCCAACATAGTTGGAAAGATCTCATTTATCTATTTCGATAAGGAAAACAATGAGTTTATAGAGAGAAGAATTCATTAAGATACAGTAAGAGTCCATTCCTACCATCCCTTTGCAATTAAAAAGACTACAAAGAAAATGACCCAAAACACACTATTTGATTAATTCTTATGAGTTGCAAACGGACGGATGGAATTGATTCTTATCACCTTTTAGTGAATTTGCCAAATTCAAATATGCAGTTATTGCCATGCTGCAACATTTTCAATGCTAAGTGAAACGACATTTTAAAACTTGCAGCAGATAATGTGGCATCACACTGGCCTCAAATCAAAACAAATGGAAGAAATTTCTGGGACTGAATTGGAAATCTCACAAAAGGAATCCAAATCCAAAGATTTTACATAATAAAATGTTTAAAATTAATAAAATCTTTTGTATTCGCAACTTGCAGAGTTTACAGCTAAATTAATGGAGTGAGTATTACCTTCTTCCCACGGATGACAGCTCCAGGCTCCCCCTGGATTACCATGTACTTGGTGCCCGCAACGTGCAAGCCCTTGGGAGCAAGATGGCCTGGTTCATCAAAATCTTTCGTGACATCTTCGATCTCGTCGGGCTTAAACTGGAAAATAATATACAAATAATGTCAGATCTTGAAAAGTTCTGTTGCCAGCCAACCCAAGAAACTAAAATACAACTTGAGAATTAAATAATCTTCTTGTTCAAGTCAATTCGACTTCGTAGAACTTTCAGATGCTGACATATGCTAAAGTTCCAAACAGATAATAACTCTGGTTATAGTATGCATAACAGAACAATTGGATTCTATACAAGATAGGCCGTAAATATGGATTCATATTCCTTCATTCACAATACAAAACACACATTGGTGAAGACATTATGAAAATAAAAATAATAGTACATAGAGCATAGTTACACAGAATAAGAGATTGAATTCTTAGGAGCTAGCATGTAAGCGGTAAGATATACTCGTCAAGTTGGTTAATATGAAATATATATATATATATATATTTTAACTAAAATATTATAATCATCTTCTTTAATTTATAGGGTTAATTTAGGCCATTTGTAGGGTTAATGTATTTTAGAAATTTATAACAAATTATATGTCACGAACAGTGCCAAATACTCGGATTCCGTGGACTACAAGACACAATTTAGCTCCTAAACAAATAAGAAGAGTCACCAATAGATCAAACGAAGCCACAGATCAACACCGATTCAGGAACAAAAATCCAAAAGAGAAGACGACGGATGAAATCCGACTACTGCATTGGGAAGAACGATAGAACATTGGGATTATAAGAATGGAGAAAGGAAGAAGGAGAGGGAAGAAGAACCTGAGGGAAGGAGGGGCTCTGAGCCCAGACGGAGCCGTCGAGGCCGATGATGGCGGCGGCGGCGAGGTGCTGGCCTTGGCCGTCGATGTCGCACATCAAATGTTCATCAACGTAAGACTGCCATGACATTTTTGCTTGTTGATACGATCTGATTGAGATCGAACGAGTTAGGGGACAGAGAGATCAAGTGGCTTGTTCGAATCGATCGAAGCAAAGTAAGTTTGGGAGTTTGCTTATAACATGAGAGAGCCTTTTTACCCATAACGTAAATAAACTTTGAAGAAGGCCGTCATTCACTGCCATCCTTGCCTTCCTCCTCCTTTTTAGGACGGACTCCTTCAACACTATTTTCTTTCTCCCATCCTCATTCTCTCTCTTTCTCTACTTCTTTTTTGGTGAAATCTCTCTCTCCAATTCTCTTTGACCGCTTTTATATCGCCTGCGTCTATTTTTCTAGTATATTTCAACTTTACATACTAACTCTCATACCTTAAATATAAGATAACTAACTCTCATACCTTAAATATAAGATAAAACTGATTTTTTTTAGAGATAATGAAATTAAATAAATTATTTAATCATATCATATGTTATATATTATTAGATTATATATTAGTTTATTAGTCAAACTAATTAGTTTAAAATAAAATATAAATACTCTAAAATAATTTAATTAACTTTCTTAATTTTTCCAAAAAAATCAAGTTTTTCTTATAATTAGCACTAGAGGAGTAACTTATTTCAATCTGTGTGTACTGTGTAGGAGAAAGGCTCTAAGAATGACCAAAATATGAGAATAAAAAAGGAATGTCTTAAAATGGCTTAATTCTTTCTAAAATAAAATGGCATAATTACTATGAAGTTTTTAGAGATTATTCTAGAAATATTTTTTTTTTAAAATGACCTAGTTACCCTCGCAAAAACTAGTTATCATTGTCTCTGTTATTGTTATTATTTCATAAGTTAAAGTTATCACTTGTTAACTTGTCGTCATTTCATTTTTTTTTTTTTAAATGAAGGGCATTCAAATAATTTTGCAATGAAATTTAATGTGAGACCATCCTTGTGGTTAGACTGTGCTGAGGGTTTGAGTTGGGATTTACAAGTTTGGGAGGATTTGTGTCTTTCTCCCATGTAATATCCTGAATTTTGGGATTGGAAGCTAGAAAATAAGCCTGAAATAAGTGGACCGTTAAGCCCCAGTTTAGTAGGAGCCCCAAATTTATTTCCTAATATTTCTTATATCTTTGGAGTATTAAAAAAAGTAAAATGATGAATTTTGGAGAACTTGATTATGCTTTCGATTAAATTTCCCGCGAGAGAGTGAGATTGTCATGTGATTTTGTATGACCAAATGATGAGTAAAAATTATGAAATTTTACAAAGTCAAATCAGACATCCTGAGTTTTAATTTGATAGGTTATATAAGTTGTTTGAAGTTATATGCAAAAAGATATGAATTTTTGAAGTTAGCACTGAAAAACTGAAAAGTTTCTACAACAATATTCAAAGAAATTAATTTTGGGAATTTTTGGCTTCCAATTGGCAAAATTTTATATTTTTCCTTGAAACTAGACTTAATAAGAGTTCTATAACCTTTAAAATCACTCCAATTCAATTTTTTTAGAATTAGTTATGATTTTTCAAAGTTTAGGCAGAAATCTGCCAAAATTCTGTAAAAATCCGAAATTTGGAAAATGATTAAAATACCATAAAGTAAAATAATAAAAGCTTCATCCTCTTCCCTTGGCTGCCATAAATTGACGCCATATCAGATTTAGAGAGGGAGGAAGAGCTCAACATTATAGAGAGAGAAAGGAGAAGAGATCTTGTATGGTAAGCCGATCTTTCTAATAATTTAACTTCTAACACGTATAATTCCTATTCTAAGCTACTCCTCTATATTCCTTAAGGTTTGGAAGCTCATCTTTTGATATTAGAACAGCTAGGGTTTCAGCAATATCAAGGGAAAAGCTAGTAGGAGCTTGAGGTAACTTCCAAACTTTTGTATATCGCTTATTATGATTGTTGTGGGCAATTTAATCGGTGAAATTTCGCTGGATTGCCGTTAGTTTTAGATTTTGGAAATGTGATGACATAAGGATTATGTTGCCAAAATTGGGTTTAAATGGTAGTTGTAACTTAATAAAATAGTCAATAAAGTGGTTAGGAGTATAAAGGAATGCGTTTATGGAGTTGAAACCGAAAAACCCCAATTTTCGCCGAGTACTCGAGGATTTCGGTTAGGGCTGTTAGAGAGCCTTAAAGTTGGATTTTCAATTATTTGATGATTCCATTGGGTTTAGGAGGGAAAATTAGGTGGGATTACAGTTGATCACTTTTTCAGAAAAGCCCGAAAAAACATAATTATGAAAACGTCCTTGAAACCCTTAAAGTGGGGCTGTCAAGGGCAATTTTGTCTCTTGGCAGTGAATTTGGTAATTCCTAGTCCGAAAATGGATTCCTTGGGCGGAAATATGTCAGAATAGCCCATGTCAAAATTTCGGGAAAAGTACAGTCGGATCGGATACAGTGGGACCAGGCGGGGCCCCTGGGGGTATTTTAGTAATTTTTCAATATAGACTCATATAAACGTTAGAAACACTATGGAAGTGTCTAAACGGTACATTTGGCATTGTAGGATCGAATATGGAGCCCGAGTTGTTTACACGTAGATCGAGGAACTATTTCTGTTTAGCAAAAATGACACAAGGTTGGGGACTTGCATTAATTGCATGTAATTGATATCTTTGCTTGTGTAGTGATGTATGTGATTATTTTACTTGATTGTGTAGAATATATTTGAACAAATGAAGCTCTGTTTCTGTTTTACTCAAGGTATTAAAACTCGGACCGGGCATTGAACCGGTCAGGGTACTGGGTTAAGGGTCAGTGGGTCAAACTGGGACCAAACCGGAGCTAAACCGAGACCAAACCGGTGAGAAATTGAAAATTTTAGACTTATAGTGTGAAATTCTAAAGGAAAAATAAAAAAAAAATTTTAAATACCAACCCGGACCGGTTTACCGGCCGGTTTGCCGGTTCCCGGGCTGGACCTGCCGGTCCGGTCCGGGTTCAACATCCTTGGTTTTACTGTGGTCATAGTTTTGTTACATGAAACATTAAGCATGTAGAAATGTCATTATGTGGCATACATCTAGTTAAAGCTAGTATGTCATACACATAGCATCTATCATGCATGCATTATGATATCTGTTTCCTACTGAGATTCTCTCAAATCTCACCCTCCCATACCAACAATTTAGACAATAGGAGACAAAAGATATGTTGAGAATAAAGAAGAGAACCATATGAGGGGATTGTAATGGTGAAACGAAGACGAGAAGATGTCTCCGATTCACTTGAATGGGTTTAGACACCATAGTAGCCCTATACAGCTACATTATTTGAAATTATCAGGTACGAACCCTTAGGGGGAAATTATATAATTATGTACATATTATCAGTATTTTTATGTTATTCCTGTGTTGCCAATCAAACCACATATCATTTTCCGTGAATACTCTGATAAAGGTGAAATTAAAATAAGGGTATGACATTCTCCCTACGAGTATCTTGTCATATTGAGATAAACGTCCATAAATAATAAATACTAGTTTCTTTTGAATGACAAACGCTAAACATATTTTCCCCCCTCAACTAAAATTGGAAGAAAAAACCTTGCAATTAGAATTTTATTGGTAAAAAGGATAATATTTTTAATGGGAGACTTTCCCCAAAATTCCTTAATTAAGTCCTTAATCACTTACTATGGCATTGTTTGGCTCAAGGTTTTTGAGGGGTGGAATGGGAAGAGGAGGGGTGTGGTGATGATAAGCGTATTTGGTTGGGAAAAATAGGGAGGGAAGGGCATAAAGTTTGTCTTTTAATGCTCCCCTCCCCCCTTTCTATGCCCCTCTTTGGAGGAGTAAGAAATATTATATCCTATTTTGACTAAAATACCCATACTAATTTTTCATTAACCCAAATTTACCCATATAATTAGGCATACTTATTTTTCATTTTAACAATTTTATTGTGTTTTCCCCTGTCAAAGTCCTTGTAGTTTTCAATACCCCAGGCATAATTTATTTTTCACGTTAACAATTTTATTCGTTTTTCCTTACCAAGTCCTTATAGTTTTCACAATCCACAATTCATTCTCACCTTTTTATTATTATTATTATTATTACAACATTGAAAACGTTACATTAACCAAAATATAAAAGAAACTAACCTGCACTTCTTTCACCATTATCCGCCCCTTGTTAGGGAGATGGAGGATGATTAATGATAAAAAAACCCCGTAGTATGAGCAATTTTAGCCAATCTAGCCAATCTATCAATAAGGATAAAGTTCTCACGAGGGACATTAACAAGCTTAACCTGCCAATCTCTCTTAGTCAGATCTAACCACCTTTTCATCTTTTCCAATCACACACCACAAAGTCTTTGACTGTATGATAGATATCGCAAGCAAAGGAATGAGGGACTTTAGACTGAAAGTTTGCTTGGATTTCTTGCATGAAAACCAGTTATTCTAGTGTCACGAGGAGCGAGGTACTTGAAATACACAAACTGTTCTTCCCTGCGGAACGACTTGATGAGACTTGAATAAAAGTGCATTACATGAAAGTTTTATGAATTCAGCAAGAATGAGGTACAGTTGTCAGAAAACTCAATAGAGAAAGATTTTCTTTTAAAACCCTTTTTCTCCCTTCTTTATCGCCAGAAAATATCCTAAAAGTAGAAGAAAGTTAAGGGGCAGCCCCGAAACAAACTTTGCTAGCCATGAATTCTCATGGTTCATATACTGATCTTTCTCGTTAGTATTCCCTTTGAACTTTGAAGGCTTTAGCATCATATGTCCGTGTAGCCATGTCACAATCCAATCAAGGCAGAAGCGACAGATTGGAGAGTAAAAATTGACTCCCTCTTCTAATCACTGAGCCGGTAGGATCTTCCCCTGAAAGCTGTCCCCGTGCTTGTCTCTGGCTGGGTAGGATTTATCTGCTGGCCACGGTTCATTGGTTGAGCTCGTACTCCCCACCTTGCAACCAATTTATGTCTTCGAAATAATAGTTAAGGACACGACAAATCTAACTTCAGCTTTTGATCAATCTGCCACATTATGGGAGTTACTGACTCAACAAAAGAGCACTGATATAAAATAATCAATCAACATCTTATAGTTACTTGTAAATAGCCCTCAAGTAACTGCAAAGAATAATCTAAGCAACTAATGCACATGCAAGACTCACAAAACTATGGACACCAAGACGGCAGCATAACAATAACAGAGAACAACTAAAATCTGTGTATCTTAAGTATGACTGACATGAGTGTCAAACACAGACAAGACTTGCTTTTTAGTATCTTATCCTATTTTTATCATAAGACGATGATGGCTTCATGTCAGTGTAGAGTAGAAACTATAGTATTTAATGAACATCTTAAAAGAGCTAAGCGCAGTAAGGATACACCCACATAGGAGTCTTTAGTATGTTCTTTCCACCAGCAAGTGGATGTAGCACTGTCAAAAAGTAGTACAAATGCCCCGCGATGATGCCTAGCAGATCTGGCACTAGAGGTGAACCAAATATGACATCCAAAGCAAGCATTGCCCATGGGAAATAGAAGGCCTGGATGAAATAACGTGAGTGTGGCTCTTATTAGATTCAGCAAGATCTAATCTTGTGAGTTTATATAACTGATGAAAAATGAAAGAAAAGCTAAAGTTGTTTCCAGCCAACATAAGACCGAACATACCTTAAGTTGAACAAGTCCGTATATGTTGATTTGGGCATTTGGGAATTCTCTACTCCAGACATAGAGAAGCATGAAAACAAGTGATATTCCCAAGAAAGGGGACCAGAAAATAGGGATGGCAGATAAGACCTGTAATTCAGATGCAATGCAAAAGTAAACAAAACTGATGTAAGCAGAAAAGTGAGGAATAAGACTAAATGGAAAAACAGCTAAGGTTGGGAAAGGAGATTGTAATTATTCAACAATTAGTAAACCCAACATCCTATAATGTCTTTGTTTCAGTAAATTAACTTCCGCCTAATGTTCTTTTAATTTATTTATTGATATCCTGTGAAAGATGGAATCTGCGCAGAAATTTCAAGTATTTATTTTATAGGAACTTTCCTCTTCCCAGATCAACCTAGCATTCATCTTATTTGCCACTTTCTGTAAATCAGTAGGAAGTCTCCTCGCATGTTCCATAGCTTATTTGATCATCCTTGATGTTTATAAATTATAACCACTCCAATTGATGGTATACCCTGTTTTATGAAATATTTCTTATTAACTCATGTATAAATCAATTTTATACCCAAACATGTTGCAAAATAACTAATTTTCCTCCACTAGGCTAGAATTCATATGAAACAGAACACAACTTGAAGTGCATAATTGCTAGAATAGAAAGGACATGGCCAACAACAGAAACCAAGAAATGGAATCAACCATTGTTTCCCTCATGTAGCTGTGTTCAAAGTTGAAACAACCAGAACGGGAGAATCACTTCTATAAAACCAAAATTGTAATCCATTTTGAAGGTAAGAAATCACACACACACAATTAAAATACAATAACAATAATATGAAAAATGTATACCTTTGGTTCTTAATAAAAGAACTCGTTCATAGTGCAAATTACACTATGAACAAGATCTTATATTAAGGACCGGTGGTAGTATATTGAAAGATCTTACACACCAATAAAGTAAAGGCTCCAAATATTATCATCCATAAGAAGTCCGCAGTTCGCCTGTCAAATGGTCCATTTTCAAGTTGGACGCCATACCTTGCTCTGAAATTAAGAGAACAGATTATAAGAGATATAAGCTACCTCCCGTTATCCTTCTAAAAATCTCTAATTTAATAGACTAGAAAATGGTATGTCATGCATCTGATGTTGGAGTTACTTACATCATTAAGAGACGAATCCCAAAATTGATAGAGAATTTTCCAAGGAAAAAGAAGTTTGTGAACAGCCTCCAGACCTACAAATAATGCGATATAGACAAGTTATGTTGAATAGTTTGACTTCACAACTTAATTTGCCAAGGACCCCAGCTTTATAAATCAATCATTAGATAAAACTTAGGCTTAAGTAAAATCAAGTTATTTGTTTGTAACATTAGAAGCATGCTGGTAAAATTTTAAGAAATCAAGGCTTAGAATGACTACAATTAGTTTAGCCTTTTGGGAGCAGTAACAACAGTTTATATCTTATTTCTTAAACTAAATCACCCGTGGAATCCTGACCTGAAAGCGATAGAACACCTCCTCATATAGTAATGCAATATGTGCTGGACTATATAATCCAAGTTGAAAAGCTGTGGTAGCCACCAGGCAAAGGGTGCCATAAGCCTTGCTTATAGGTGGAAGAGAGTGATAAAATCTGAAAGAAGATGAAATTTGAAATGTTTTATGGGTTTCCTAAAGTCATAGAAACGATAAAAAAATATGAAAAATAAATAAATAATAGCAAATAGCCAGAGTGAACTATCAGTTAATACTCCTTCGGTCCTAAATATAATACAAAGTTGACTTTTTTAGAAATATCAAGAAAGCTAATTAAATTATTTTAAAGTACTTATACTTATCGTTTCTTCTCCAAACTATTTTTTCTAACTTACAAATTGATATAAAATCTAATGATACACAACATATGATATAATTAAGTAACTTATTTAGTTTCCTTAATCTTTTAAAAAAAAAAAAAAAAAGTCAATGTCTTATATTTAGGACATTTAGGGCAGGTGGAAGTAAATAATAATGCAGGAGCAAATAGCAGAGAGAAAAATGTCAGAAAGTCATGCGCTTGAAGTTATTCAACTCCATGAAATTGATCAGGGATTCGGCTTAGCAACATCACGTTAATAGTAACGCACTTAACATCCACTCAAATAATTCCAAATGAAGTTATAGTCAACCAATCAGGTTAGGATCAATATTCTCCTTCCTGTCCGCTAAAAATGAAGGAATTAATTAAATAAAGATTATTGCAAGAACCATGCCCAAACGGTTTACACACCGTGAGTCCATATCAGTTCCAAAATGGAAAATTGCAGTAGAATAAGCCAAATTTTGAGACAAGAAAGGTCAAACTACATTCTAATGCACCAATTCGTACTAGAAATTCATTTAGCTAATGTGACAGAAACGTAGAAACAAGAAAGAACAAGAAAACAAACAGAGAGTGGGGGAGGAGAGCGTACTCGGCGGGAGAAGACATTTCTAGTTGAAGAAGCTAATCCGAAAAGATCCTAATCCGAAAAGATCCTAATTTCAGATCCCCACCCAACAATTCTCAGATTCTTGGAAGAAAACTTTCAGACCCCGAAAATGAAAGAGAGCTTCGAGTATAACTGGCGTGCTAGATTGTCCTGAAAGAAACGAACCTGCGTGCTGATGGGCAAAATATGGGTTGTCTGAAGGAGTTGTGGAGTTGTGGTGCATAATCCAGAAGGTTCTTTTTTGTTCTTTTTTTGAAGAGACCCGGTAAAGGTTTGTGCCTGAAGCATTTTATCTCAGGTGGAAGCCCAAAATAGCCCAATTGGCCCAAATTTATGGCAAATAAGATCATATTCATACGTATAGTTGGCTTTTCAGCATTAATTTTTCACTTTCATCATCCAGCTAAGCCATTCATAAGTCTGAGCTTATATTGACCTAAACAGAATGATGAAAATGTGGAAGAGAAATAGAATTCTCTGAAATTTGTGATTTTTCTTAAATCATAAATTTGTCTTAGAAGTTTTTCCTATATGCTATTAATATCCTTAAATTACAATTGAAGATCCCTATTTAAATTTGTGTTAGAAGTTTAAGGCGTTATTGTTATGTTTTTAATACATAAATAGCAACATTGCGCTATCTTTAAGTTTAGGGTTTGGAAAAGGGAGAATCCCTTTAAAAGTCATTTAACATATCTAAATTCTAATTTGGGTAATTAAACTTCATAAATCATTAATAAGGTTATATGACCTAAACTTGGATTTAGAAATTGGGTCAGATTACCTCCATACCCCCCTTGAGTTACTAATGATTCAAATGACTACCCAATAAACCTCTAATAATCATATACTTCTATCTAACCAAACCCAAGTTTAATTTTAGTGTCTAATATCATCCTTCTTTGTTTATTGATGGTACTTGTAGCAACAAGATTGATTTATGAAAGAAAGAAGAAAGTTTTAATGAAAGTTTCAGAAGAATTCAAACATCCTCCTGGATATAAAATGAATTGTTTTATTCTTCAAACGAACACGAATAAAAAATTTAATTATAAACAAGGCACAGACAATTACTTGCAGATTTCGCTCACAAGGAGGTGGGTTAATATTCCAGATGGCCTTAGCTTTATGAATTTCTTTTCCTTTTTTATTTTCCAGTTTGTTATAACTTTGCATTTCTTTTTGTTTTTGCTTTGAACTTTGGCTAATTTTGTTTTTTATCGTTATTTTTTTCAATGGAAATAAGAAACAGAAAAACTACAACATCAAAATGGCCAAATCAAATCAATGTATGGATCAAGAAAATATGGAGGAGTACTAAAGAACACAGCGCTTTCTACAATGTCTTAGAAAATCTGCAGCACAGTTGGCGTCCTTGCTACGCCTCACAGTCTCTGTCCAACCAAGTCCGAATATGGGAAGAAGTGCCACTTGGGGGTGCTCCTCGCTCCAACACATCATAAGAAGGTCCTAGGCTGAATACTGCCGCACTCTGATATATCTCCGCCATCAACACAAGAACCATCTACATTTCATTTAATGCTCTCCACATACGGGGCTCGCCATTGGGGGAACACACGCTTTGAAGCAGGCGATTGGCAAAGATTAAATTTTGAACAAGAAAATGATGCTTCTTCAATCGAACAAGAAAAAATAGAGGAGGAGGAAGGTGGGAGCTAGCAAGAGATTGATGAGCGAGTACATTAAAATTATTTTACCTAGGTTTTGAAATATTATTTTAGGTCAATGTCCTTATCAAAGATTTGTTAAGTTTGAAGGCCTAGGATTTCAATATTTCAACTAGTTTTATATGGGATTTTCCCTTTGGAAAAAAAGTTTCAAAGGGAATTGGACTCTAACCATATTTTTTCATTTTTTTTAAAAAAGATAATTAATTTGTAGGTCCTTAGAGTTTCAACAAATTTTTAATGAGGTCCCTATAATTTTTTTTATTTTTATCAGGTCCTTGTAGTTATTTTGTTAGGTCCTCATATAGTTTCCTGTGACTTTTACTTTTCTTTCCCTTCCCTCCCCTCACACCAAACAAACCCTTATTCTTCCTTTGGTTGCATAGAGTAGGGAAAATGAGTTATACTATTTTAATTTATCACTCAATATATATTAAAATTGACAAAAATGCACCTTCCTTCTTCTTATTTTATACAAAATTTTAGTTTAATTCCTTAATTTTATAAACTATCGTTTCATTCCCATAACCCTAATACGGTTATTTCAAATGATAATTTTTTTGTGGCAATTAACCACTGTTATTTTAAGAAATTAAACTAAAAATATTAACATTAGTGAATATTTTGTCAATATTTAAAATTTTAATGTCTTCATTTTTTTATAGGTAAAAAAACAACACACTACCTTGGTATTAGAATTAGTCAATTAGAGTTCCTAAAAAAAGACACTTTACAAAATTAATAAGAAATCAACGTAAAACCTTACATGTAGTTAAATTCCAAAGGTACAGTTTTGCTGTTAGAATTTACAAGTCTTGCAAATCCTTTGAACAGTAGGAAAGCTATGAACCATGAAGAATGGAATTAGCATGCATGAATCGCTTTATAGAAACTAACTAGAAACAACCAAGTTTGAAGTAATAAAGTATCAAGGGGAAGATGAAACTATTGCCAATGACGCACAATCAAGAGGCTTTGGTATGGGAATTCTGAGACAACTTAAGCTACCACCTGGGATCACAGAACATTCTGGTTTAGATCTCTGCATGTCCTTCCCAGGAATACAATTATCCGAGAAATCAAACCCCACATTTCTAATCAAAAGCCTAGAACATTCCTGACTCAACCCATTGAAAAAATTATAAGCCACAGTTAAATTCGCTAAACTCTCCAACGAGCACACCACATCAGATAATTCCCCAGAAAGCTGGTTATGAGCCAAGTTAAGAACTTCTATATCTTCCAAACAAGATAGTGTTTCTGGCAAATGACCTACCAATGAATTAAAGCTCACATCAAGAACTTGCACATCTCTGAACAATCCCACTCCTTGAGGAATACAACCTGTTAACTGGTTATTTAAGAACAGAATCTCCTTCAGCTTAGAATTATAAGTACCCACCAAACCTAAACTTGAAATTGGGATGGTTCCAGTGAACTTGTTGTTAGCTAGGTTAATGACAGAAGCTGAGGAACTAGCTAGATTCTGAGGGATTTGGCCTTGGAATAGGTTATTGTTGAGAAGTATTGCGTCAAGCTTTTTACTAAAAAGTTCATCTGGGAGGGTCCCTGATAAGGAGTTGAATCTGAGGTCTAAGTAAATGAGATTTGGCATGTTCAAAATAACTGTGGGGAATTCACCAGAAAACTGGTTGTTACTGATGTCTAATTCTTCTAAAGATGAAAGGTCTTTGAATGTTTCAGGAATTGTACCAGTGAATCTGTTGCTGTTAAGGTGAAGAAGAGACATATCAGTGAGCAAAGATAGGTCTTTAACGAGACTTCCTTGAAGATTTGCGTGGTTGAGATCAATTCCAGCAACAAAAGAATTGGAACAAAAGACTCCTTTATAAGAACAAACGTTGGAACCTGTCCAAGTATCAAGAATCTTTAATGGGTCATCAGTGATGGCTGATTTCCATGCTTGGAGACTTTTGTAAGCTATGTCCATCTTTGACACTGAAGGTCCAGACGGTCCTGGGCTATTATTAGCCCCACCAGCACCTCCGCCGCCGCCGCCATTTCCAATGCCGATACCGATACCGATACCTATGCCAACGCCAAGATCAGCTTTTGCTGGAGCTAAATGGAAGAGAAGGAAGAGAGAAGAGAGAAGAAAGGTCTTCTCCATTTTTTGAGGAGGGGATAAAATGATGATATGAGAGTATGCCTGTAAGGTAGTCCATATAAACTTGGTGCAGATAGAGAGAGCGGGAGAGAGAGAGAGGCCGGTGGTGGTGGTGGTGGTGGGGTTGATTAATGTTGAGGGTGGCTGTCTTGCTGGTTTTTTGATTCATGATTATATTTTTCTTATTGGGTTTTATGTAATGCGTTAGGGGAGCTGTTCTATTGGTTTACAGTACAATTATCTTTTTTCCTGTGCACTTTGTTGACTTCCGGGGTTGAAATAATGTTTTAGTGTGGGACAGTACACATCCAGACCATCATGCTCGTATATATATACCTTTTTCGGGCCAGCTGTTCGAATATATATTCGGTCCAATTGAACAACGTTTTTTTGATGACCTTTGTGAGCCACGAATATACGGCGTTCTTTTAATCCTATTACTACTATATCTAAGTTACTAACTAATGCGACTATGACATCTCTCCCCATAAACTATTTTAATAAGATGAAATTTAAACTCAATTAGCCCACTTTATGGTATAACTTGGTCTGCAACTATAGATCAAGTGTGCTTGGTTTGAACAACGCTTTATTTTTTGTTTAATTAGCAATCACAAGCTACCATTTCTTCATCATGATAAGTGGTTCCTAAGGTAAATAGCTACAGAAATAACTCATCATATATATCATTTAGAGCCGCTAATAGCTTGATAAAAAAAATTATAATTTCATATCTGAGGATAAAATGGATTTTTTTTGTTGGTGTGTTTTTTGGGGGGGGGGGGGGGGGGTTGTTAATAAAAGTAGCTTGATGGGTGGAATATATATGATTGCTTGCTTATTATTATTGCTTCATGAGTTATATAAAACATTATCATTGTGAATACATAATTTGGTGTTTTTTAAAGATGCATTCTTTTTGGGTATGTTTGGCATGCATTCTTTAACTTGAAGAATAATACTATTGAGTATTGACGGAATTAATTGATGATCTCTTTTAGTGGGGATTGAAATGGATGGATCAGTCAGAGACACATTATTCAAACTTAAATTGCAGGCGAAGATATTTCTGCTGCCTTTTGAAATTTTTGTGGAAGAGCCCAAGGATTATTATAATTAATAACGCAAAATTGATTGGTTTTACATAAATTAGGTGTTCAGTTATGTTCTTTATGATGAGGGTCCGAGGGAGTTTGAAATAGGACAAAACGTAGATTAAGTTCTTCAGTTACATCTTTATCATGTGTCCTATTTTTTTAACATCATTAATTAACTCCAAATACTCCATCTCAAACCACCGTTACGTTACCTCCTTTGAGTTTCTGAAAATAAATACAAAATAAAAAATAAACCCTAATTGCAGCTCAAATCTTACCTAAAATCTTTAACAAAAATATTTGTAGCAGAGCAGAAAAGCATCTCAAAATTGAACATTTACTCAGAATTAATATATGTCCTTAAAATATAAGACATAATTAACTAATTTGAATAGATTTAGAAAGTAGTTGGTTAATTTAATTAATATCAACTACCACAAAATTATCTGCATTTCACGGTTATTTTTTACAATATATTATGGTTTTAAATTAGAGTTAAATATTAATATTTTATGGTTCCCAACCGTAAAGAATTTGAGTTAATACCTTACAGTTATAATAAAGAAACCGTGAAGTAATTTTGATTTATTTCACAGCTATAAACAAATTATTATTAAATATTATGACCTATATTCCACAGCTGTGTTGGTAAACAAATTACTGTCAAATATTATGACCTATATTTCATGGTTGTACAACACAACCGTGGAATATATAGCAAAAAACTTTACAGTTATAATGTTTAACAGTAAAGTATTTGTTTCCAGTTTTGATCATTTTTAATAAGCTTATTTATAGTCATTATTTTAAAACTGTAAAATATATGTTGTTATACTTCACGGTTGCTTTCAATAACCATAAAATATGTCTCAATATTTTATGGTTATTAGCGAATAACCGCGTGAAGTAATTGTGACCAAATTTTTAAAAAATAGAGGCTCATTTTTTATTAGCCCTTATGTATATTACATACAAATACATATAAAGTAGAAACCAAAATAGAGATTCACTTTTCCAAAGAAACTCTAAAGCAAATTATATATGCACATACATCAAATTAAGAACCTAGCTAACAGATCCAACAAATTAAAACAATTTGATCATATTCAAATATGAAACAAAAACCACAACATGTCTGTATATACCTAAGCAAAAAATGGCTACTCTAGCTAACTTTGTTTTGCAGCAACCCAATGAAGATAAATAGTCATGGCCAACTCTTTATGACTTCTTCAATTTAGTGGGGCGAATATTGCTTGCATATATAGTAAATCAATAGTACTACAATCAAAGCTCCTATTTGGTTGTAGTGGACACTATGAAAAAACAAATGAAATGTACCAGTCAATATGAAATAAACAACCTTGGCTTGAATATATAGTAAATCAATAGTCATTACAAAGGCACCAAAGAAGAAGGACAGTTTCTTCTTGGTAACGTACTACCAAGGGTGAATATACTAATTAATTAAAGGCTAAATTATACAAAGCTCCCTAAACTTTGTGTTAGTTACCTATAACCCCATTGACATTTCAAAGTCCGGGGGATCCACCAGTCTCCGGTCCGATCACGTACTTGAATTTCCAAACACCGAACTCGGGAGTCTGGGGAAAGTGTCAGGCCTTTCCTTTCCCCTGACGCAAAAAGGACGGTCAAGAGAGAGAGACAAAGAGAAGATAAGATGCTTTATTGACACATGTCATCTTGAGCTTTAATCCTTTGACATTTGACACACAAGGAGGCTATCAAAATGTAAGATTAAATCCCAACTATCCATTCTTCTTTAATATGTCAGCCACGGGCAAAAAAATAAGAGAAAAAATGTGGAGAAAATAGAGAGAAGAGAGAAGGTGTGTGAACAATGATTTCTCGGAGTTCTGGAGCCGATTTCACCTCCGATTCGACGTTTCCAGCTCCCAAAGTCTTCTGTAATGTTGCTCCTCTAAGTTAGAGCAACATTTCTACGGTTTTGGATTCTTGATCAGAGGTGATTGGTGCCATCTAGCTGGTCGGAGTGCAGTCGGAATATTGAACCAATTGTAGAAATGCGAAGAGGTAACCCTAAGCTTTATTTTGAACCGATTGGTTTGTGGTTTTGTTTAATTTTCATGGATTCTTGGGTCTGCCTTAATTTTCCTCCAAATGGAATTTTTGAGGTTTAATGTTGGTTTAAGCTTGACTATGGTGAAATCATATGTTTAATGACACAATGAGACTAGTTTGGTGTCTAAAATACAAACTTGATTGTTGTCATTTTTGGATATGAGTTTTGTTCAGGGTTAGAAATTGGGGAAGGATAATGATTTTGGCATTTTTGAGGTTAGAAATGGATTCTACATGAAAAACGGTGTAGGAATAGCCTTGGTTATAAACTTGAATGAGTTAGAATGAAAAACCAAAAGTGTGGATTTTCATATAAGTACTGCCAAATTTTGTTTTCTGGAGGTAGCCAGTTTGTGATGAGTTTTTGAATGATCAAATCTTGTCCAATGGCCATGAAACTTCCAAATTTGAAGTAGACATCCTAGGCTTTAATTTGATATATAATATGTGTCATTTGGGCTTGTAGATTGTGAGATATGAATTTTTGAAGTTTGGCATTGAATTTGAAATGTTTTCTGGACTAGTTGTGTTATTCGATGATTCTGGGAAAATTATCCTTGTACTTAGCTGTGGCTATTATTTTTTTCTTAAAATAGACTTAATGAGGGCCACATAGGACTTTGAATCACTGTAATTGGATTTTCTAGATTTAGTTATGATTTTTGAACATTAAGTGAAAAATCTGCCAATTTTCTTGAACAGTGTGAAAGTGAAAAAGTAATGATATTTGGTAATAAAATTAACTTCAAAGGGTTAAGTTAAGCACTTGGAGTTTGTGTGTTAAATACCTATTGGGCCTAATGTGTTAACTTTAAAGTTAACCAACCAAGGTGTCTTGGGTTATTAAAATTTGGGACAAGTATGGACCCAAAGAATAAAGACATACCCTAGAGGCTAAAGTAGCCTATTGGACATTTATTTGTCATGACTCTAATAATATGGCGATTTATCTAGGGTCATGAGAAGTCAAGAAAGAAGAAGCCTGCAATTGCTGTGGAAGCATTGTAGCCAAGCCATTGCAAAACCACCTCAGAAGATGACCTTTTTGTCTGCCCTTTGGCCATGAAATCAGCTGTAGCCAATGCCATAGCGAAACCACCTAAAAAAGCCTTACTTCTGTCTGATGACAATTCGCTATGGCGTTTGCTATAGCAAACCCACGGTAAACGCGCGAAACTGATATTGTGTGTTTTGCAAAAGTGACGCTACTGATGCTATTTTAACCTAATGGGGGCGCCAAAATTCACATATTCTGCACAGGGGAAAGGTTAAGAACATAATGAGGCTACTTGGGAGAGAGCTCTTGGTGATCTTGGAGCTTTGGGAAGAGATTTGTGAAGAATTTCAAGGGTTTTCTTTCCCTTTTCTGGTTTTTTCCTCTTTTCTTCCTATTTTGCTGATATGGTTATGATTCTTGAACTTAGTTGTTGGTTTGTATTAATCATGAGTAGCTAGAACTCCTAATTAGGATTACTTTTACCCATTGTATAGATTGAAACTACTAGATTATCTTGCTTTTGTTGGTTAATGAGTATTATATGTTGATTTTTCTTTGAGCTTAATGCTATCTTGTGCTTGATCACCACATGATTGGAGTTGTTCAATTGGAAGATGCTTGAGAGAGCTATTTTGATTGTAGAACTTAAGAAAAATTGTGCTAGACTTGAAGTTTAGGGATTAAATGGATGGTTTGTTGTTAGAATAGAGATATATCTAACAACCTAGCATAGTCAAGTGAAGGTTTGTTTTGGAAAGATGATTTTCATTAATTGTAAACAAGAGATTGAATATTTTTAATGAAGATTAAAAATTGATATTGAGAAAGTACTAGTCAGGAAGTTGATATTGAGAAAGTTGATATTTTTAACTCATCATATATCAAACCATATCTAATAGTGTTCGATTCCTCTGTTCAGAAATGTCATTCTATTGTGGTGTTCCTGGAGGAGTCAATTGTGAGATTATCCCACAACTCCTAAGATAGTCAATGAACTCTTGGCTCAAATATTCATCACCTCAATTAGATCAAAGTGCTTTAATTATTTTGCCAAGTTGGTTTTGTACTTCATTTTGGAACATAATAGCAATTGTTCAAAACTAACAAAATAGAACTAATTCATAAGTGTCTACGGCTAAAGCAGCAACTCTTGCTTTGTTTCCAACTCGTAGGTCCACCTCACCCTTCTTCAAGTTTCTACTGTCCTTTAGACCCTGCACATTTGTACAAATATGAGAACCACATGCAATATCTAATATCCATATAAAGGAAGTAGAAAAATAAATGTCTATAACATAAATACCTAAAGCGATAGTCTCGCTATCCTTCTTGTTCTTTTTCAGATCTTTGAGGTAGAGTTTGCAATTCCTCTTCCAATGACCTGGTTCATTGCAGAAGTAGCAGACTCCTTCCTTTGGAGGCTTTGCCTTCTTGGGTGCAGGCTTGGTTTCGGGGTTGTGTGACTCTTTGGTCTTACCACCTGAGCCATTACCCTTCCATTGGCCCTTCCCTTTCTTTTTCATGCCCTTTCCTTTCTGAACCATCAAAACAGTACTGGGCTTTTTCTTAATGCTTTGTTCAGCAGTCTTGAGCATCCCATACAGCCCAGAAATTGATTTCTCCATGTTGTTCATGTTGTAGTTCATGACAAACTAGTCATAACTCTCTGGGAGAGAGTTCAAGATCAAATCAGTAGCTAACTCTTGGCTCATAGGAAATCCAAGCCTCTCAAGGTGATCAATTTGCCTTTCATCTTTAACACATGAGTACTAACTGATGCACCTTCAGCCATCTTGTATGAAGTAAGGCCTTTGTGATCTCATACCTTTCTTGCCTTGCCTATTGCTGGAACATTTCCTTGAGATGGATAATTATCTCATGAGCCTCCATAAGTTCCAGATCTCTTTGGAGCTCTGCACCATAGTGGCAAGCATCAGGCAACCTACAGAGTCATCCTTATGCTTTGTGTAAGCATCTCTCTGAGTGCTTGGAGCATTGGCTGCAGACTCCTCAGGAATGGGTTGATCTAGGACATAAGCCTTTCTTTCTTGCTTGATAACAATTCTCAAGTTCTTGAACCAGTCAAGAAAGTTTGTCCCATTGATTTTGTCCTTCTCAAGAACCGATCACAACGATAATGTAGTAGTATTACTAGTCAACATGATTCTACAATTAAAATATGCAAAGTTAGTTAGTAATCTCCCACTAAATTAACAACCCTCAATATAATAATTAGTGGGCTAAGATCCATATTTGGCTTAACTTAAGTCCGCTTTAGCAAGACGCTTAAATTTAAGTTATTTAGGTAGGTAACCTATTTACCCATTACATCACATATAACTCTTAGATGTTTATGAGATTCGATCATCATATGATCTGACATGTTTAATCCCATCTAATGCCTTGAGATTCAAAACTATTTCTTTAATCTCAATTAAGTCAAAACAATAATGAATATTATGAGCAGCACTATTACTCATGCTTATCTCATCAAGATAACTCAAGTGCATCCACTTTGGTGGTTTCCATAATTGAGTCATCTAGGTTTTGACAAGTATTCATTAATTGGCGGCATTATGACTTAAGATTTGATTCAGAGGGCTCAATTAATTAGTTTTGTTTATATGAATTCAATCGTGGTATCTCATACAGATAAATACATATAAACAAAAAAGTATTCATGCAATGATCTAATCAAAAGCATAATTTAAATGTGACACAACATGGCTTACCTAACCTAAAATCCTCCTCAGCCAATGAGAGGACTTCTCTAAATAAGAAAAAAATACATTGAGAGAAACCTCATTTAAACATTCGAGGGGAGTGAGATGAGAAGAGAATGTACATTTAGAGTATTTAGAGGAAGGCACAGCATGCAGGCCATATTTAAATGTTATAACCCTTTGTAAAAATCTAAAGCCATATTGTTCACCATACCCAAATAAGTTTGAAAATAAACCACAACAAGTAAGAGTTCATATAATATGAAAAGCAATAAATGTCGTGATTAGGTTATATCACGCTACGAATAGGTAGTTACGACGGTCCCCCTAGCCGGTTAGTAGGCGGGGTCAAGGGGCAACGCCCCTAGAGCTTTTGAAAAAGGCACATTCACAATTTTTAAAATATTTGTTTCAGTTCAATTCATAAGATTTCGCCCCAGTTTCAAAAACGGCCCAGAACACTTCTGATCCGAATTGTCTCTCTTATAGTTTCGGATCCCTAAATCCGATTTGAGACCCTAACATGTCCGTACGCCATGAACTTCAACCAATTTGAAACCAAGAATGACGAAAATTTCAATTTCGGATCCAATCCAAAACAGAAATCGCGACACAGCAACAAATCACATAGGTTCAACTTTCTTAAATCCGAAACATATTTCAATATCGCAAACAATACGTAACAGAGCACATATAATACGCAAAAGATCGCATACAATACGCAATAGATTGCATACAATTCGACATTTTTAAAACCAAAAACTAAATTAGATACATATTTAATCATCTTCTTATAAGCATACATATATATCCGATATATATCACATGTATAAGAACATAAACACAATTTAAATGCACAATTGACTTGGCTCTGATGTCACTATTAGGATCGGCAAGCACAGTGGAAGAATTTAAAAATTTTTGCCGATCCTAATTGAGGATCTATCAACAGCGTTTGAACCGAGTTAGAAAGATTCATACCTTTTTCAATTCAGGGATTGCGATCTCTAGGAGCTAACACGTTAGGTCCGCTCCTTCTACTGGTATCCACACTAATGCTCTCTAAAACAGACTATGTGCTAGGGCCTCCTATGTCTCTTAGGGTTTCCCTTGTGGCTCTAAATTCTCATTCGTGTATGAGTATATCTGCTTTGTCAAGTTTATAACCTATGAGGGCTATATTTGAATTTTACAATTAATCTTTATTAATTTTGAAATTAATTAAAAATTAATTATCTTGATGAGCTAATTAAATAAATTTATTTTAAATTAAATCTGACCAATAGTTTTAATTTAACCTATTTATTTAATACAAATAAAGAGCCATTAGATTTAATTGATCTTCATAAATTAAATCTGAGATATTATATTTCTATCATGTTAGTTATTAAATCTAATTTATCTTAATAAAATTAAATTTAAAACTAACACAATATAATAATATCATATAATATATATATATATATAATATGTATTTCAAAACTACACACACACACACACACACACACACACATATATATATATATATAAAATATTATTAACGAATTTTTTATATTATATATATATAAATATAAAATTCATCCACTCTAGATTAAACATTATCTCGTGTTGGGCCATTCTTGTGTGCGACCCTGTAGACCCATATAAAGTTGGCAGTGAGCCAATAACTGTACTAACCTACAAGTTGTAAGTGGCCTCTACGAAGATATTGCGACTATCCAATTCATATGAGAATCATTAACACGATGCAACCTATCATATAACCATGTCACGTCCCTTTTGTCACACGATATATTGGTCAAGGATGAGACATGGATAATGTCATCCTCTTGTTCCTGACTAGTACTTTCTCGATTCCTGAGTAGTCTGACAATAGAAATGGAAACTCCTTTCCATCATAGTATGGCCATACATTTCTCAGACTCACTCATCGAGGGGCCCAGTAATATCTCTCTACTAATGTGAGGGACAAATTCTATCTTGATCATTCATATTCCTCTACATGAAAAAACACCAGGCCCGATCGTAGCCTTTATCATAACCCGGTTAAAAGTGACTTTTGACTAGTTTAAAGCTTAGCAACTCTTATGTAGGAATCCATGATGACCTCAGATCAAGGGGTATTGTGACGTGGTTGTACATAAGAAAAGCTTATGATTGATCCATGTAGCTTTCTCATAGTGGGTCGGTCCAGCACCTTGTACTCTTACAAGTGCCTAAGACTTTGATACGTATCTCCATATCTTATCAAAGTCATACTGGTCTTGTTTCATCTCTGCTCCTGTATAGATGATCGACCAGGGACATTTTAGGACAATCTTTATGAATTATCCAAGGATACAATTATCACAGTTACCATGCAAATAATATGATAACAGAATGGAGAAATTTCATTAAATTAATAATGTTCAAAGTATAATGATTGGCCATAGGGAACAATTTCCAACACCAGCTACCTCCGGTCATCAAAATACTGGGTATAGACCCTCTACACGATGTCGTACATGTACTTTACTATGTACGGTATCATATGATCCCTAAACTCGATAAAATGATCATTCGAGCCCTACCCGACTATATCATTATTCTTCCTAGCCCAAAATGCTGTATCTAGAAAAAAATTACATAATTGTATAAATCCAGATCCTGTCTGAATATTCCAGTATTTGTGGAACTTTCTTCAATAGAGTGAATCCATATAATCCAAGTATACAAGGTACAGGGCTATAGGAGTGCCATACTTCTCGAAAGGCCGTAAGTATCTATACTGAGCATAGTCCGACAACCTTAGATTTGGTCACAGGTCATATTTCACATACACCAGTCTGGCTCTAGAGAGAGTAGTAACACAGAACTCAAATTCTGACTCTTCAGAAAGTGGGTGCTCAAAATCTCCCATCCCTTCTCGAGGTACTAGCTTAGATCTCGGCTGTGGCCCATACACCGATCTGACTTACACCTGCTCCTTAGGTGTCCTCATCTCTATAGACTACTGATCCTTAAGAATCCTCTAACCCAGGGTACTCTAGTTTACTGACGGTGGTGACCTATCTCGTTGTGGCCATTCTCCGCTCTTCGTTGCCATCAATCTGTAACAAGACTATGTGTGTGTTTGGGATAGCAGTAGGAAAAATGACTTATTTTGAATCTGACTTATAAAAAATGACTTTATAGAAAAGTTGGTTTGTGTAATATGATTTATGTTTGGATGAGCGAATGAATAAGTGCTTTTGTATAAGTCAAACTTGTTTGGATTGGTGATTGCAAAAGTGCTTTTTTAATAGTCAAAACTTGTTTGGATTGGCGATTACATAAGTACTTTTGTATTAATTATAAGAAAATAAGTGGAAAAATTGAAGTTAAAAAATGTGATTGCAAAATACATAATTTCAAAAAAAAAATGTTACATAACTGATTGGATCACATGTGCCGTACAAGTTAATCTCTATTCATGTCATGAATGCAATTCATACGGGTTGAAGATGTGTCACATCTGTATGGACCAAGATACCCAACTGATGTCGAATAGCCAGTGTCAACAAATAATATTTGCCTAATAAACGTTCAAATCATTTTAAAGGTGTCAGATTAAGCAAAGTGTGAACTAAAAGTAATTCAAGTGAATAGGCCAAAAATATACCTGTAGGTAGATGAGGGACATTCATAGCTTGATTTGAAATAGCAGATTGAAACACATGAGCGTCATGTGTAGTACCTTCCCAATCACATATAGCCATTACATTCTTTGTTGGATATCCCTTTCTCCTGATATATTTACCTAGTTGGGACCAGTGATTACACACTTTATGTGAGTTCCATCTATCGATCCAATGGCATCCTTAAAGTAGGGATAATATCGAATATCGTTGATTATTTTTGTGTGGCATCCATTGAATTTGAGATTGTAGGGTTTAATACTTTCCCGCACTAGGCTAAGGCAAGCCTATAGTAACCTATGCAATATCGGACTAACAGTTTCCCTTGAATGCTGAAACAGCTCTTGCACCACCCTATTGCCGACTCCGTGGCCAACTGTGAACAAAAACATCGCAACCATTTCTTCGACACTAACATTCTTAGAATTTCGTAACCCATGTTCTACCAATTTATTGCACAACTGGTACAACACATGTTTTTCAACTCTAAACATGTCACATGTCAACATAAGCACATATGTCATAAAAGGAACTTCATAAAACATACATAGCGTAAAGGTAATTCAGTTAAAGTTGTGCTGTCGATCTAGTAATAACATAATCGAACAAACATAAAAACTAGCATACATACAATAGTACAAAAACACTAAACTATTTTGCCATAAAGTTCAGGGACAGGATGGGGTCATGCACGAGAGATGATATCGAGAGGGTTTTAACCATAAACCATTACGACTCAATCAAAGGTCGTAACCATATACCGCAGCCACACAATCAAGTAATCCTTGTTCCATTTAACTAGTGAGAAAAATATGTCCTGACTAGTCTTGTCCATAAGCAGTATGATATAGTGGACTCGAAATTCCTCATCCTGTTGCACTGTGTCCAAATCAAGTAGGTCCTTCATAGAAGCATCAATACTCACTTGAATTTCACTTATGGCTACAACTTTGTCCTTTAATGATTCTGCTATGACACTAACTGCATCCGTAATTTGCTTTGATGCTAGCATCTTCTGCTTTTCTTCTATGATGACCGATCAACTCTCTTCCTCTTTCCTTGGCTTCTGAAATCAATTAGAACAGAGGGTGGGGTCTAGGTTGATAACCTAATGCTTGCTAGCTTATCTATCACTCCTGTGCTAGCTGTGGGTTAACTCTAAAAAGGTCGTCTTTGCTATCCCTTGATCCTTCATCCTCATCCATAGTCAATCGATAGACATCTTCCTACCCTGCCTCCTCTATCTGCGTCTGTGTGAAAGATGGTGCAAACATATCCTCTCCTATTGCCATAACATCCCTAAATATAATCCTTAATTCTCTTTCATGCTTGAGGCTTGAATGGAGAAACTTTTTATATTCTGAATTCTCCTGCATACATACAAGTAACCAAATCATTAGCTATATTAAAAAATAAGATCATTAAGTCAACCGAATCATTATTCATTAAAGTTATGAGTAATTGTAGTCATTACTAACCTAACATTTCTACTGCTACCACTCATTCGAATCAACAACATTATTTGTTACAGGGTCTCTACCCATACCAGTCTCTTTTGTTAATGAATCCCAAGTCCTCAAGTCGTTCCTTAACATATCAAACTTAGTCTTCAACTGTTTGTTCTCATACGATTTCTTAGTCTTCTCATTGAATGTGGAGACAATATTGTCCTATCTAGACTTCGAAAATGACAACCCTCACCATTCGTTATTATAAATTTGCTTAGGGCATGCATGGATAAATATTTCAGTTGCCTCATCATCCTATAATGCTTTGTCATTCAACTTTCTATGGAAAAGTTTGACATAGCATTTATCAACAAATTCTCAAAATTAACAAAACAAACCCTAATAGGCTTACTACAAAATAGTAGGTGCCACATTTGTTAATAATAAACAAAACTAGTGAGGCCATCAATAGGACTTTCATTGGAAGTAGTAAATAAAAAGAGCTTTGAAGTCCAAATGGACCAAATCAGCTAGTAACACCAAAAGAAAGAAGTTCTTTTTGGAATTTTTCTTTTCTTAACAGGGTATGTTCTACCCTGATTGAAGTACTAGTATTCAACTCATTTTTTGCTTTATAATTGAATTGATAACTAAATGCTCTATGGTTTTCTTCAAAAACCTTTTCAAGAAGTTCTTAAGTTTTTAATGAAATTTTGAATTCATCATCTATCTTACCATGCTGGGTTGACAAACTCTAATTATTATGAACACACACACACAAACACACACACACACACACACATATATATATATGGCATGGGAAAGAGAACAAATGGCTTTATCAAGAGAAAGATACCTAAAGGAATAAAATTAGGTAAGCTAGTGCATTTGTTAGTGTTGGGATCAATATAAACAAAAAAAATCGATGACAACAAGAACAAGTCAAAATCCCCTGAAGTCGAAATCCACTACAATAAGAACAAGAGCATAGGAAAAATAAATAGAGAAAGATACATATATTGTTAGATCTCTCATTTTTTGATGATAACAAAGGATGGTATAGATTTGATAAACAAATAAGTTTGAACAAAGTAATAACAGGGCAAAATCATCACTTGAAGTAAGCTTTGGAGTAATGAAAAAAGACCAAGAGAAAAAGCTGAGAAACTGCATCAGTGGCAAGTTTTCTAAGGGGTTACTCGAGTAAGTACTGAGTAATGAGACAAAAACTTGAAGTAACTAGGTCAACCTTCAAGTAACCTGCCAACGTTACTCGAGTAAGTACTCGAGTAAGAAGGTAAATCACTGGCAGTTGCTCTCGGCCTGCCAACGTTACTCGAGTAGCTACTCGAGTAACCAGGTAAATCACTGGCAGTTGCTCTCGGCCTGCCAATGTTACTCGAGTAAGTACTCGAGTAACCATGTCAAAGACTTCCAATTACTCTCGGCATTTTCAACCCTGCCAATGATACTCGAGTCTGTACTCGAGTTACTCTGTTTCAAGAAATGTGTTGCTCTCGGCATTTTTAACCCTGCCAATGTTACTCGAGGAGCTACTCGAGTAACTCACTGTGGTAAGTCAAAACCTGAGGTATTACTCAAATAACATAAAATGCTTTTCTCACACTTCACTTCAAGTCATTACTCGAGTATGCAGAGTTATTTAGAAGAAGAACTTTAAGTCATTACCCGAGTAAGCTATGCAGAAAATTTATGTTTACTCGAGTAACAAGGTAATCAATCTTGAAGTGCTCTCGGCCTTGAAATCCTGCCAACGTTACTAGGGTAAAACATCTAGTAACCTAAAGTTTATTTGAAAGATTACTCGAGTTGCTACTCGAGTAACCTATGAAGAAAAGGGAGCCATACTCGAGTAAGTACCCGAGTAAACAGGTATTTCCAAATGTTTGAAATTTTGTTTACTTCATGCACTACCCGAGTAATGTTATGTTTGCTTATTGACTTGCAGTTTATCAAAGTTTTCCCGATGATACTCGAGTATGTACTCAAGTAAACTTAAATGAATACTCGAGTAACTACTCGAGTATGCAAGGTCCAGATTTTGAGAATTTATTCCAACATTCATTGATTTGTTTCCTATATGATTAATCTTTCATTTTATTAGTATTCTTAGCATATCCACAGATAAACAATGAAGATATCTTACCAAATAAGGAAAGTCAAATGCAACGTTCAAATGTCACTTACCGCCACCTACCACAAACGGATATTTTTCAAATACTGGAAAAGTCAACAAACCTATATATATGGGAACATCCAAACAGAGAAACAACAAGAACACACAGACGAACGCATTATCAAGCTCATTACTCTGTTTTACATTATACTTGTAATTCTATGCTTCAGTGATTCTTATTCACTCTGTGAGAGAGACATTTCATTCAAACTCAATATTTGTTATTGAGGTAACTTAAGGTTGTGGAACCTTGAGTTGGGATTGGATTACAACTTGTAAGGGGGAGCGAGTGTCCAGGTGAAGGAACTTGCTTGTTCTGAGGTGCCAAGAACCCACTGAATCTTGGAAGTTATAGTGAAACTCTCAGATAAGCCCTGAGGACTCGACGTAGGTCAAGGTGGTTGTGGCCGAACCAGTATAACTCCCAGTGTACACTTCGGTGATATTTCTCCTTACTCTTTACTGCTTTATATTCACCGTTAAGGTTTATATTTGCAACGAAAAATTTAGCTCTACCCAATTCACCCTCTATTGGGTGAAACACTTGCTCTAACATTTGGTATCAGAGCGTAGGTCTTCTTGTTAAGGTATAACAACCTAAGAAGGATCCAATGGCAAGCATGGGTGAAGGAATTCTTCCCGATGGAGCATCCATCACTAGACCTCTAGGTTTTTGTGGAGAACACTTTTCTTTCTGGAAAGCAAAGTTCAGAGTATTCGTGATGGCTACTGAATATGGGCTATGGGATGTGATTGAGAGTGGAAACTATCAACCTACAAAGATTGTAGATTCTTAAAAAATTCCCAAGACACCAGCGGAATATGATGAGAATGACAAGAAACTTATCACTCTGAATAGTAAGGCAATTCTAATGTTACAAAGTGCCTTGAGTCAAAGTGAATACTTTAGAATTTGCACACTTCCAACAGCAAAGGAAATATGGGAAGCTCTGGAAATAGCTCATGAAGGAACTTCGGGAATAAAGGAGAATCGGATCAATACCTTGGTCACTGAATTTGATATACTTCGAATGAAATCAGGTGAATCAATATCTGAATTTGAACTTAGATATACTCATCTTGTTAATCAACTTGTAGTACTTGAGAAAGTTTATGATCAGCATACCCAAGTACGAAAGATTTTGAATATTCTTTCTAAAGAGTGGGAGGCCAAAGTCACTGCGATAGAAGAAGTAAAAGGAGAATCAATGAGATCATTTGCTTCTCTATTTGGAAGTCTTCCTGAATATGAAAGCAAACTAAAGTTCAAATGGGAACTAGATGACATTGGTGACAAGAAAAAGAAAGGTCTAGCACTAAAAGAAAAAGAAGAGAATCAAGATGAGGATGAGGAGTTTGACGATAATGAAATGGGCTTAATCATAAAACGATTTAGAAAGTTTTACAAGAAAGGTCAAGGATTCAAACACTTTCAAAAAGGAGGACCTAGCAGCAAAGATCATATCTTTGCTACGAATGTGGAAAACCAGGACATATCAAATCAGAATGTCCAGAGTTAAACCAAAAGAGCAAAGAAAAGAGAAAAGACAAATTCTTCAACAAAAAGAAGGCCTTCGTATATGCTATATGGGGTGATAGCTCCTCTGACGAAGAAAGTGATGAGGAAGAAGTAGCCAATATATGTCTTGTTGCTCAAGAAGAAACAAAAGAAGAGATATGTCTTAAAGCACCCAAAAATAACAAGTGGTACATAGACAGTGGATGCTCTAGACATATAACCGGAGATTTCGAAAGTTTTACCACGTTGCAACCTAAGGAAGGTGGAAAGGTAAAATTTGGAGGAAATCAATCCGAAAAGATAGCAGGAATTGTGGAAATCAAAAATGACAAAGGAATACAAGTCAAAGATGTATATTACATTGAAGGCTTGTGTCATAATTTGATGAGCGTAAGTCAAAGTGCAGATAAAGACAACTGGATAATATTTGATTCAGAGGAATGTCTGATTGTCAACAAGAAAGACTTACTACTTGATAAGAAGAATATCAAGGCTAAGCTCAGAGCAAAAAGAGAAGGTAACTGCTATACTCTAGATATTAGTAGAAATGAATCTGAAAACTGTTTTCTGAGTAATACCGATGAAAGTTGGCTATGGCATAAGAGATTGGCTCATGTCAACATGCATCAACTAGGCAAATTACTCAGAAAGGATTTAGTTCTTGGATTACTCAAAGTAAATTTCAAAAATGATTTGATTTGTGACGCATCTCAAAAGGGTAAACAAACTAAATCATCTTTTAAATTAAAAAATGGGATTTCAACAAATAGACCACTACAATTATTGCATATGGATCTAGTTAGCCTAGCAAGAGTAAAGAGTCTTGGTGGCAACTTATATTCATTGGTCATTGTTGATGATTTCTCCAGATTTACATGGGTTATTTTTCTATCATCAAAAGATGAAACCTTTGAAGAATTTATTTTTTTTTTGCCAAAAAAGTGCAAAATGAGAAAGGTATGTCCATTGCAGGTATTAGGACTGATCATGGTAGAGAATTTGAAAATCAAGCCTTTGAAGAATATTGTGATACTAATGGCATTGATCACAATTTCTCTGCTCTAAGGACGCCCCAACAAAATGGAGTCGTGGAATGCAAAAATAGAGTACTCACTGAAATGGCGAGAGCAATGTTGAATGAAAAGAACGTGTCTCAAGTGTTCTGGGCTGACGCTATGAGTACAGCATGCTATATTTCAAATAGAGCATATATTAGAACAAAACTTGGAAAGACACCATACGAGCTGTACAAAGGAAGGAAGCCAAACATTGCTCATCTACACATCTTCGGTTGTAAGTGTTTAATTCATAATAATGGTAAAGATAACTTAGGAAAATTTGATTCTAAAACTAATGAAGGAATTTTCCTAGGATATTCTAACCGAAGTAAAGCATATAGAGTTTTTAGTAAAAGAACATGTGTTGTTGAAGAATCAATTCATATTGTATTTGATGAATTTGAATCCTCTGACAAAACCATTGATAAAGAACAGGAAGTTATTTTAAAACAAGAAAATGGTCAATCTATTTCTAAATCTCTTATTCCAGAGGTTGATGAAACCAAGGAAGAAGAACAAACACTAGGACAACCTAGAGCCTGGAAATACAATAAAAGTCATCCCTTAGATCAAGTCATAGGAGATGTGAATGAAGGGATCAAAACTAGAAATAGAATTTTCAATGAAGTAAGTTTTTCTGCATTCATTTCTGAGATTGAACCTTCTAACATTGATGAAGCCCTATCAGACAATGATTGGGTTATAGCAATGCAAGAAGAATTAAATCAATTTGAAAGAAATCAAGTTTGGGACTTGGTACCCCGACCCAAGGATCATCCGATCATTGGTACTAAATGGGTATTCAAGAACAAACTCGATGAATTCTCAATTATTGTCAGAAATAAGGCAAGATTGGTGGCCAAAGGCTATAATCAGGAAGAAGGGATTGATTATGAGGAAACGCATGCTCCAGTGGCTAGATTGGAAGCTATACGCGTACTATTAGCCTTTGCATGCATCAAAGGATTCAAACTCTATCAAATGGATGTAAAGAGTACATTTCTAAATAGCTACATTATGGAAGAAGTATATGTAGAATAACCTCCAGGTTTTGAGTATGTAACTAAACCGGACCATGTTTTCAAACTCAAAAAGGCTTTATATGGTTTAAAACAAGCTCCTATAGCATGGTACGAAAGGCTCAGTAAATTTCTTATTGATCAAGGTTTTGTACACGGAAAAGTTGACACAACACTTTTTATAAAACGAAAACGTGATGATATTTTAATTGTTCAAATATATGTTGATGACATTGTTTTCGGTGCTACTAATAAATCTCTGTGCAAGGAATTTTCTGAGATAATGCAGGGAGAGTTTGAGATGTCAATGATGGGAGAATTGAATTTCTTTCTTGGTTTGCAAATCAAACAAAGAAAGAATGGAATCTTCATATCTCAAACAAAGTATTTGAAAGAATTGTTGAAGAAGTATGGAATGGATGAAGCAAATGGAACGGACACACCTATGAGCTCAACTACGTTGCTTGATGCTGATGTCAAAGGGAAAGACTACAACATCACAAAATATAGAGGAATGATTGGATCATTACTCTATCTCACGGCAAGCAGACCAGACATTCAATTTAGTGTTGGCATATGTGCAAGATATCAATCAGCACCAAAGGAATCACATGCCGAAACTATTAAACGAATCTTTAGATACCTTGCTGACACACCAGAATTGGGTCTGTGGTATCCCAAAGGAAGGAATGAATATCTAGTTGCTTATTCAGATTCAGATCATGGAGGATACAAAACAGACAGAAAGAGTACCAGTGGACAAGGACAATTTCTTGGAGGATCTCTTGTCTCATGGTTCAGCAAGAAACAAAATACAGTGTCTCTTTCGTCAACAGAAGCTGAATATGTTGCAGTCTCAAGTTGTTGTGCACAAGTGATATGGTTAAGACAACAACTACAAGATCTTGGTATTTTTCTCAAAGAAATACCAATCTATTGTGACAATACCAGTATGATAAGCTTGGCGAAAAATCCAGTTCAACATTCTAGAACTAAGAATATTGATGTTAGACATCATTTCATCAGAGATCATGTCCAAAAGAAAGATGTGAAAGTAATATTCATTCCTTCTCATCTTCAACTAGCTGATATCTTCACTAAACCCCTTGCAAAAGATCAATTTCTATACATTAGAAGAGAATTGGGAATGGTAAATCCCAATGAATTGTAAGTTATTTCAGTCTTTTATAATGTTAGATGAAGATATTTGATAATGTTTTGATGATTACTAATTTAAGCATCGGAGTATGTAGAAACTTGTTTTACAGGAAGATTGAAACTCTGTTCTGAGAAATAAAAACAGAGGTTATCAGAGGACACCTTTACTGGAGTACCAACTTCAAGTAATGACTGACAGTAAAGCATTACCCGAGGAACAACTTGAAGTAAAAGAGCACTTTACTCGAGTAACTACTCGAGTAATGGTCTTCCAAAACTGGAAGTGACGTATCAAGTTTCTTGGAATTTGAATCAAACGGTTCATTAGTGAGAACTGAACAGTCCAAACTGAAAATGAAAGGTTACTCGAGGCGAGCCTCGAGTAAACTTGAAGCTTACTCGAGTAACTGCAAGTCCAGATCACCAATTTGATTAGAAACGACTCAAATCTGCTCTAAATTGGTTACAAAATGATCGAGGGAACATACATGGATAATTACAATATTATTCATGCCAGGTACGCAATTTAAATAAATTATTTTGAAAATTTTCTGTATGATCACTCGAGTATGGATTCGAGTAAACATGATATTTACTCGAGTAAGGCCTCGAGTAACGTCGGGTTCTAGGTCTTTATCTGTCGCAAACTCAGTCATTTCCACAAAATCTCCTCAAGTAAATCACCCAGTCCTCTCTGAAAAACTTTTCACAATCTCTTTCTTACTTGATTTCCGTCAAAACCCATCAAATTTCAGCTCCAAAAACTTCCTATTTTGTCTAGATTCTTCCAGCCCTAACTCGCGACTTATCCCTCTGTTTTCTGAAATTTCAAGCTTTCTTTGATTCAAAATGGTTAGAACCAAAAACCTCACTCCTACAGACTCTTCTGGATCTCCACAACTCGCTGATCCTCTTTCTTCTCCTCCCAGAAAGAGAAGAAAACTCACACCTAGGTCAAAAGCAAAATTCCAACTCAAACCTCAACCTCAACCAAAACCAAAAGGTGTTGTTATCAAAGAGCCAGTAGTTACAAGGGCTCAATCTAAGAAGAGCACCTCTACTGGGAGAGGCAAAAGTGCCAAATCTCCTTCTCCTCCAATTTCTGATTCCTTAACTCCCTCTTTCACACCAAAACCTGCCAAGAAGCCTAAATATGATATGAATGTGGCTAAGGCAATGGCTGGCATTCTTGATCAGCTTGAGAAGGGACAATCTTCAAAGAAATCCGAACTGCCAGAAGAGGAGATCACCAAACCTCCAAAGGGGTTTAATGTCAACAAGCTAGAGGAGTTCCAGAAGTACCTCACTCAATTCTCCAGGAGAAAAGTCTGTAAGACTCATTATGTGGATCTCAAAGTACTTCAGGAGGTATTGAAGCATGATCTTAGTCCCTTTCTAGAACCATTTATGCCTTGGCTATCTATTAGACTTCCTTTTTGCACAAAAGTAGTCACACACTTTTACTGCAATCTTGAGATTCTAGATGAACCCCATAGAAATTCTACAGAGGAAGAGATGACTACCACTATTAGAGGCCAAAAAATACTTATCTCACCTTCTAGGATCAATCTGTGGTTAGGAATAGAGAACCCTCCAGATGACATTTACTCCAAACTTGATTCAAACCAAATTTTCTCTGTTCTTAAACCTGGTGAGCTTGTGGGCCCTTTGAATTTCAAACCTAGTGACATGTGTGATCATCACAGGGTTCTATGGTATATCTACTCTAGATCCCTTGTGAACAAGGCCAACAATTATACCCACTTTTCTGATAGGGACTTTAGATGGTTTGCTTCCTTACTCCTGAAGGAACAAAAGGATTTGGGGGAGTACATATTTTCTGAGATGAAGAGATACAGAGTAGATGGGAAAACTACTACACCTATGCCATATCCTCATATTGTTTCACTCATTCTGAAGGAAAATAAGATATGGTACTTGAAGAGCAAAGAGCATATTGAGAGATTGACTCCGGTTGGGAGAAATCAAATTGGCAAGCTCAACATTGATATTCCTCTCAAGGGTCCTTTGGAGTTTGGGTCCAAGAAGAAGAAGAAGACTGAGACTGAGACAAGTAAGATGGATGACACTCAGTCTTCGGCTCCAGCTGCCACTACCTCTTCACCCTCTTTCCTCAATGCCACTCTCCAACACTTTATAGAGACTATGCTCAAGGGATTCCATGTAGACATTGCCAACACCAATGCTGAGCTGATAACTCATATGAATGGCAAGATGGCTGAGTTGGTTGAGAAGATGGATAAGAGGCACGAAGAGTTGCTAGCTGAGCAACGTGCTCAGGGTGAGACCTTGAAGTTGATTCTGGCACGATTGGATTCTTTGGGTCCCGGACCTTCTGTCGGTCCATCATCTTCTGTACATGAGACTTTTTCATCTCCAGAGCATATACCATCCCCAGAGCATATACCACCACCTCCAGAGAACATCCCATTTGACTTCATCACTCTGAGGTTGAACCACTTATTCCTCCAGTCTCTAGTCTACTTGAGCTAAGACCCGAAGATATCCTATGTTCAGTGGATAATCTTGAAATCAATGAGACCATCTATATCATTATTGAGGATTCACCACCTAAACCTCAGCCTGAACCCTCTCCTAAACCTATTATATCTCCTACCCATACAGAGGAAATCTCTCCCTCATCCTCTGATCATCATACTCCAGGTGCTACTGAAGAGATTGAGACTACCACTATGGTTGTCTACCAGCCTTCTCCTATTACTCCCAGAGATGACATTCATATCCCTCCACTTAATCTTCCTGAACCAGCATTTTCCAGTTCTTCATCTTTTGATTCCTCTGGTTCAGATGGTCCTTTGGTTCTGCCTGTGAAGACTATTTCTGTTGTCAAACCTTCCAATCCTCCTCTTGAATGATAAAGACAAAAAGGGGGAGAAGAGCTTGAGAGTGATTTTGTGGAAGTTTCTGAGTCATTTTGGGTATATGGGTGTACATGGGATTTAGGGAGCTTTTCAACTTATTTTTCATCTTGTAATGTAATGTTTAAGCTTAAAGCAAGTTTCCTTAAGTTATAATTTCATTTCAAGTTCATTTAAGCTTTTAAATTATAATACACTGTGGGACTAATGAGTTTGTTATGTATGCAAGGTGTATGTTATGATTTCATTTCAAGTTCATTTAAGCTTTTAAATTATAATACATTGTGGGACTAATGAGTTTGTTATGTATGCAAGGTGTATGTTATGATTTCATTTCAAGTTCATTTAAGCTTTTAAATTATAATACATTATGGGACTAATGAGTTTGTTATGTATGTAAGGTCAATTTTTTTTCAAAAACATTTTGAATCTAAACTTAACAAGGTTTTCAAAAATTATCATTGAATTCAAGAAGTGTTTATTTGATAACTTAATTTCAAAAATCTTGTTCAAAATCACCAAGTTTTGTCATCATCAAAAAGGGGGAGAATGTTAGATCTCTCATGTTTTGATGATAACAAAGGATGGTATAGATTTGATAAACAAATAAGTTTGAACAAAGTAATAACAGGGCAAAATCATCACTTGAAATAAGCTTTGGAGTAATGAAGAAACACCAAGAGAAAAAGCTGAGAAACTATATCAGTGGCAAGTTTTCTAAAGGGTTACTTGAGTAAGTACTCGAGTAATGAGACAAAAACTTGAAGTAATCAGGTCAACCTTCAAGTAACCTGCCAACGTTACTCGAGTAAGTACTTGAGTAAGAAGTTAAATCACTGGCAGTTGCTCTCGACCTGCCAACGTTACTCGAGTAGCTACTCGAGTAACCAGGTAAATCACTGGCAGTTGTTCTCGGCCTGCCAACATTACTCGAGTAAGTACTCGAGTAACCATGTCAAAGACTTTCAGTTACTCTCGGCATTTTCAACCCTGCCAATGATACTCGAGTCTGTACTCGAGTTACTCTGTTTAAAGAAATGTGTTGCTCTCGTCATTTTCAACCCTGCCAATGTTACTCGATGAGCTACTTGAGTAACTCACTGTGGTAAGTCAAAACCTGAGGTATTACTCGAATAACATAAAATGCTTTTCTCACACTTCACTTCAAGTCACTACTCAAGTATGCAGAGTTATTTAGAAGAAGAACTTCAAGTCATTACCCGAGTAAGCTATGTAGAAAATTTATGTTTACTCGAGTAAGCACTCGAGTAACAAGGTAATCAAACTTGAAGTGCTCTCGGCCTTGAAATCCTGCCAACATTACTAGGGTAAAGCATCTAGTAACCTAAAGTTTATTTGAAAGATTACTCGAGTTGCTACTCGAGTAACCTATGAAGAAAAGGGAGCCATACTCTAGTAAGTACCCGATTAAACAAGTATTTCCAAATGTTTGAAATGTTGTTTACTTCATGCACTACCCGAGTAATGTTATGTTTGCTTATTGACTTGCAGTTTATCAAAGTTTTCCCAATGATACTCGAGTATGTACTCAAGTAAACTTAAATAAATACTCGAATAACTACTCGAGTATGCAAGGTCCAGATTTTGAGAATTTATTCCAACATTCATTGATTTGTTTCCTATATGATTAACCTTTCATTGTATTAGTATTCTTAGCATATCCACAGATAAACAATGAAGAGATCTTACCAAATAAGGAAAGACAAATGCAACGTTCAAATGTCACCTACTGCCACCTACCGCAAACGGATATTTTTCAAATACTGGAAAAGTCAACAGTGGCTGCGTGTAATATCCCAAAAAGTGATTAAGGGCTAATGACTTTAAAAGTGGATATAATTATTGTTGAATAAACACTTTTGGAGAATGTGTGATGGGAATTTGGATATTTTAATGATTCCAATGGCTTCCTTGTGAAAATTCATGTGGGGAGAGTGTTTATTGTGAAATTGGAACCATTGGGAACAATCGTGCTAAAGTTGAAAACTCTGTCCATTGAAACTCTGTACAGGGCAGCCAATTTGTATGGACGTTTTAAATAGACAAATGGTGTCTAAAAATTCTGAAAGTTTCCAGTATTAAAGTTCACATGTCAATCTTCAAAATGAACATATAATTTGTATCATTTTGATTTGTGACCTAAGAGTTTTGGATTTTTGAAGTTTTCCCAGCGAAATTAATTATTTTCTGGAACAGTATGCAAAGATTGAAATTCTGGGAATTTTGTGGTGATTTACAGTAATGGCCAATATTTTTCCTATGAAAAGGACTTAAATATATTTCATTTGGCTTTGGGATCACCTCATTTCCATTTTTCTAGAATTAGTTATGATTTTTCAAAGTTAGGGCAGAAAATCTGCCAGAATTTCTGAGAAATCCGAAAATGGGAAATTAAAAATTATGACATCATCATATTGTATGATGACATCAACATGGAATTAAAACCAATTACACCATCTTCATCAGCCATTCCCGTCCCATTTCACAAAAAAAAAAGACGTGAAGAGAGCTTGGAGAAAAGAGAGAAAAAGAGGAAGAAATCTCGCAAGGTAAGCCGATTTCTCCGACGATCTAGCTCCTAACGCGTATAACTCCGACTCTAAGCTACTCCTCTTTATTCTTTAAGGTTGTGAAGCTCAAAATTTGGTGTTTCAAAGAGGCTAGGGTTCAGCCAAATTTGAGAAAAGCTAGAAGGAGCTTGAGGTAACTTCCAAACTTTCGTATATTGCTTATTCTGGCTACTGTGGGCAATTTAATCGGTGAAATTTCGCCGGATTGCCATTGGTTTTAAAGTTTGGAAATGAGGTGGCCTAGGGGTTATGCTGCCCAAATTGGGTCTTAATGTTAGTTGTAACCTAATGTAATGGTTAATAAAGTGGTTAGGAGTAGAAAGGAACGCGTTTACGGAGCCGAAATCGTAAAACCCCAATTTTTTCCGGAGAACATGTATATTTCGGCCAAGGCTGTAAATGGGTCTTAGAGTTGGATTTTCAATGATTTGATGATTCCATTGGATTCCTTGGGCGGAAATATGTTAGGATAGCCCATATTAGAATTTCGAGAAAAGTGCAACCGGTCCGGATATGGCGGGCCCAGGCCGGGTCCCCAGGGGTATTTTTGTAAATTTTTATTATAGACTCATATAACCCTAAGTAACACTATGGAAGTGTCTAAATAGTGCATTTGGAATTGTAGGATTCGATATTTGCCGCCCTCGTGAGCCAACTACGCCAGCGAACGTCAGAAAGGAACGAGGTAGTGACTTTTCTTTTGTACCATATATGATGCATTGTATGTGTGTTATATCGTTGATTTGTAATGAATTCGTATGCTGCGACATCTGTGGATTTGTGTTAGCACTGTCATTCCAATAGTCCCTGAGTAGCTAACAACGGTTCGGGTTAGGGCGGTGTGCCTTCCTGGCGGAGAAAGGGGATGAGGATGAGGTGTGATATATGTGATTATGTGAGCCGAAAGGCTATTTGTGGAGGCCGACGGGCCATTTGTGAAAGCCGAATAGCTGTATGGGCTATAAGGCTATATGTATGCACTGCCACGCCAATAGTCCCTGAGTAGCTAACAACGGTTCGGGTTAGGCGGTGTGCCTTCCCGGCGGAGAAAGGGGATGAGGGTGGAGTGTGATTTGTGGTGCTGCTGCTGTATGATGATTTGCTTACATGCTGTGTGCTTATGTGTGGTATAAATGTTTTGTTACTACTGGGATTCTCTTGAATCTCATTCTTTCCTTTAATTAACCTTTCAGACAGGGCGAGTGGCTCTAAGGAGAAGCGTACAACCCGGAGCGGTTAGAATCCTGTAGGGACATTTATTTTGGTTATGTTGATTAAACTTGTTGGACAGGGTGTCTGTATATTATGTTGGTTGTAAAGAATAGTTGAACGTAGTTGTGTAATCCCCTATATGGAGGTTGTAAACCCTTTTTGTGTATGAATGGAACCCGGGGGTTGCCGGGATTGCTATTAGATATTCTGATATGAATGAATGTGAATTAACTGCACAGGTGATTATATTCGATAATTGAACTTGAGACCGGAATAGGAAAGAAGTTTTGAAAATTTTATAAAGTCCCTACTTCACAGGGAGTTCTAAATGAGTTTTGAACTATTCGACGGTCTCTAAACCAATTTAATTACGTAATATCGAATTATAATTACGCTATTTAAGGCAGGGGGTTACATTTTGGTATCAGAGCTGTAGTTCCTGGCAAGGGTAGAGGTTGCTAGGATAGCTCCCTTAGTTGGTTTTAGGGATAGAAGATTATCTGTGAACGATTGTTGTGTATGCACATGTATGTTTATTGATGTGGACATATATGGGTTTTATGACTATTGTGCATACTATTTCTGCTGAATTAATGGGGCAAGTTGTTTGTAGAATGAAGAAAACTAGAGGACGCCCCAATATTCCGCGTGTAGACCCTGAGGTGGAGGTTGTTAATGAAAACCCACCGGACGCAATGCAAGAGCTTATGGGTCTAATTCGGGATCAGAGAGATATGATCACTGAACTGAGGGAAGAGCTCAGAGCTGAGAAGGCGAAGAACCAGGAAGGTCCGGTTCAATCCACTCCGGAGGAGACTCAAGGAGAGACTCGACATGAAGACACTGCAGAAGGATCAGCACGACCTCTGGAATCCCCACCTCGTGCTACCTTGAATCAGGAATCATATGGGATGCCACCCAGGGAGGAAAAAGACCCTCAGTATTGGGTCACCCGATTCTGCAAGCATATGCCTCCGGCGTTCAGAGGAAGGTTTGACCCTCAGGCAGCCGAAGATTGGTTGTACAGACTGGAGAAGATATTTGAGGTTCTGTGTTGCCCAGAGGAGGTGAAGCCACGGTTGGCAGTGTATAAACTCGAGGGGGACGCGGATCGTTGGTGGCGGAATATCGCCCTGACATTAAAGAGCAATGAAACACCATTGACTTGGGAACTGTTTCAACAAGAGTTCAACGAGAAATACTTTCCCAAATCAGTGCGGCTCGAGAAGGAGACAGAATTTCTCAACATCAAACAAGGGGATACAGAGAGCTTTGACGACTATTTGTCCCGTTTTGTCCGGTTGGCTCGGTACTCCTCTTACCTCCGGTTTAAAGATGATGAAGAATGGAGTTCTGATATGCTCATCCGCGGTCTGAGGCCAGAATTGAGAAAGCGATTGGTTACGAACCAATTCACTAAGTTCAACAAGGCTGTGGAGCAATGTCGAATTACGGAGAATAATCTGAGGGAGTTGAATCCTACCAGAGCTATTGGCCATCGCAGTGAACCCAGTAAGGGTAATGCTTCCCAGAAGCGGAAAGGCCAAGGATCCTCTTCATACAAGGGCGGTGATAAGAAGCCCTATCAGCCCAGAGACCGTGAGCCTCAGAGGGCTGTGATTGAGTGGAAATGCCCTCGCTGCAACAAAACGCATTATGGCCAAAATTGCCGGGGAGAATTGGTCTGTTTTAACTGTAAGCAGCCAGGACATTTTTCCCGAGATTGTCAACGACCACGAGTCGAGCAAAAACCGAGGACACAGGGCCGAGTGTTCGCTATGACCCACGAGGAAGCTCGTAAATCTCCTGAGTTGATACAAGGTAAAATCTCTATTAATGGCCATCTGTTGCAAGCATTGTTCGACTCAGGTGCAAGTCACTCCTTCATTGCTTATGATTGCGTGAAGCGCCTGGGATTGCATGTACATAAATTACCATTTGATTTGGTAGTGTCAACCCCGATGGGTGTTAAGGCTTTAACCACAGAAGCTTACTTGAATTGTGTCGTAACTGTGGAAGGGCACCAATCTGTTGTAGATTTGATATGTTTGCCGCTTTACCAATTGGAAGTCATTTTGGGTTTTGATTGGTTAACGGCAAATAATGTTTTGCTTGATTGTGGAAACAAGAGGATAGTATATCCTGTTTCTCAGAGGGTTGAAGCTGTGAATGCCGGTATGAATTTTCTTTCTACGGCTAAAGCTGAAAAGTATCTTAAAAAGGGTTGCCAGGGGTATGTAGTGTTTTTCTCTGTGTAAAGGGAAACTGGTGAAACTTTGAGTGATATACCCGTGGTAAATGAATTCCCTGAGGTATTTCCGGATGATCTAAATGGATTGCCTCCTGAGAGGGAAGTTCAATTTCCAATTGACATTATTCCTGGAGCTGGTTCTATATCTAAGGCCCCATACCGCATGGCCCCAAACGAAATGGCGGAGTTAAAGAAACAAATAGAAGACTTGCTTGAGAAAGGGTTCATTAGACCCAGTGTGTCGCCTTGGGGAGCTCCAGTGTTGTTCGTAAAGAAGAAAGATGGGAGTCTTCGATTGTGTATTGATTACAGAGAATTGAATAAGGTTACTAATTAAGAACAAGTACCCTCTTCCCCGAATCGATGACCTATTAGATCAACTCTCTGGTTCGTGTGTGTTTTCAAAGATTGATCTAAGGTCAGGGTATCATCAGCTGCGAGTGAAAGCAGAGGATGTTCCGAAGACTGCTTTTCGGACCCGGTACGGTCATTATGAGTTCTTGGTGATGCCATTTGGGCTAACCAATGCGCCTGCGGTATTCATGGATTACATGAACCGTATCTTTCGACAATATCTGGATCAGTTTGTTGTTGTGTTTATCGATGACATTCTGATATACTCCAAGAGTATGGAAGACCATGAGCATCATTTGGGAGTTGTATTGAATATATTGCGTGAGAAACAATTATATGCTAAATTGAGCAAGTGCGAGTTTTGGCTATCAGAAGTGAAATTCTTAGGCCATGTTATCTCGCAAGAAGGGGTCTCTGTGGATCCTAGTAAAGTGGAAGCAGTACTGGACTGGAAGAGGCCAGAATCTGTGGCGGAAATACGCAGTTTTCTGGGTCTTGCTGGTTATTATCGAAGATTTATCCAAAATTTCTCCCGTATTGCGTTGCCGATGACCAAGCTCACGAGAAAGGATCAGCCGTTTGTGTGGGATGAGAAATGTGAAAACTGTTTTGTGGAGCTGAAGGAGAGGTTGACTACGGCACCTGTGTTGATTTTGCCCGATCCCAGTTTGACATATGTTGTGTATTCTGATGCCAGTGGGCAGGGATTAGGGTGTGTCCTTATGTAGCAGGGATGTGTGGTGGCCTACGCCTCTCGACAGCTCAGACCTCATGAATTGAACTATCCCACTCATGATCTGGAGCTTGCGGCCATTGTGTTTGCTTTGAAGATTTGGCGTCATTACCTGTATGGTGTGACTGTGGAACTGTACTGCGACCACAAGAGTCTCAAATACTTGTATGATAAAAAAGAACTAAATATGAGACAGCGCCGCTGGATGGAATTGCTTAAGGACTACGACCTGGAAATAAAATATCATCCGGGTAAGGCAAATGTAGTCGCTGATGCTCTGAGTCGAAAGACCGTTCTCGTTGCCGCTATGATGATACAAGAGAAGAAACTGATTGAAGACTTTCGTGATTTGAATTTGACAAACCAGATCATTTGTGCCAATTACACTGTTTCTCAAGAGGAAAGTAATCTGAGAATTGAGATTGAAGAAGCTCAGAGGCAAGATGACTGGATACAGCGCAATATGACTCGAATTGAGCGGGGAGAAGTTCCAGGGTATGACCTATCGCCTCGTGGATTAGTTTGCTATCAGAAGAGAATCTGTGTTCCGCTTCAGGTGGAGTTGAGACAGAAGATTCTAGATGAGGCACACAAAAGCCGATATACTCTTCATCCTGGTATGACCAAGATGTATCATAATCTGAAATCTGTGTATTGGTGGCCGGGATTGAAGAGTGATGTAACCAAATATGTTGCAAGGTGTCTCACTTGCCAGAAGGTAAAGATCGAGCACCAGAGACCGCCTGGGTTACTTCAGAGTCCTGAGATTCCGGAATGGAAATGGGAAAGCGTAACCATGGATTTGGTTGTGGGATTGCCCAGGATCAGAAACTATGACGCGATCTGGGTAATTGTGGATCGGTTAACGAAGTCGGCGCACTTCATACCAATCAATGCTGGTTATTCTCCTGATAAACTAGCGGAGATTTATATCCGAGAGATTGTGAAACTCCATGGTATACCAAAGAACATCATTTCCGACCGAGATCCACGATTTACTTCAAGATTCTGGAAAGCATTGCATAAAGCTTTAGGTACTCAACTGAGATTCAGTACGGCTTATCATCCTCAAACGGATGGACAATCTGAGAGAACAATCCAGACGTTGGAAGACATGTTGCGTGTAACCCCCTGCCTTAAATAGCGTAATTATAATTCGATATTACGTAATTAAATTGGTTTAGAGACCGTCGAATAGTTCAAAACTCATTTAGAACTCCCTGTGAAGTAGGGACTTTATAAAATTTTCAAGACTTCTTTCCTATTCCGGTCTCAAGTTCAATTATCGAATATAATCACCTGTGCAGTTAATTCACATTCATTCATATCAGAATATCTAATAGCAATCCCGGAAACCCCCGGGTTCCATTCATACACAAAAAGGGTTTACAACCTCCATATAGGGGACTACACAACTACGTTCAACTATTCTTTACAACCAACATAATATACAGACACCCTGTCCAACAGGTTTAACCAACATAACCAAAATAAATGTCTCTACAGGATTCTAACTGCTCCGGGTCGTACGCTTCTCCTTAGAGCCACTCGCCCTATCTGAAAGGTTAGTTAAAGGAAAGAATGAGATTCAAGAGAATCCCAGTAGTAACAAAACATTTATACCACACATAAGCACACAGCATGTAAGCAAATCATCATACAGCAGCAGCACCACAAATCACACTCCACCCTCATCCCCTTTCTCCGCCGGGAAGGCACACCGCCTAACCCGAACCGTTGTTAGCTACTCAGGGACTATTGGCGTGGCAGTGCATACATATAGCCTTATAGCCCATACAGCTATTCGGCTTTCACAAATGGCCCGTCGGCCTCCATAAATAGTCTTTCGGCTCACATAATCACATATATCACACCTCATCCTCATCCCCTTTCTCCGCCGGGAAGGCACACCGCCCTAACCCGAACCGTTGTTAGCTACTCCGGGACTATTGGAATGACAGTGCTAACACAAATCCACAGATGTCGCAGCATACGAATTCATTACAAATCAACGATATAACACACATACAATGCATCATATATGGTACAAAAGAAAAGTCACTACCTCGTTCCTTTCTGACGTTCGCTGGCGTAGTTGGCTCACTCGGGCGGCAAATATCGAATCCTACAATTCCAAATGCACTATTTAGACACTTTCATAGTGTTACTTAGGGTTATATGAGTCTATAATGAAAATTTACAAAAATACCCCCGGGGACCCGGCCTGGGCCCGCCATACCCGGACCGGTTGCACTTTTCTCGAAATTCTAATATGGGCTATCCTAACATATTTCCGCCCAAGGAATCCATTTCCGTACTCAGAATTATCAAATTCAATATCAAATTATGAAATTGCCCTTGGCAGCCCTACTTTTAGGGTTTTAGGGGTGTTTCCGTAATTATGCTTTCTCGGCCTTTTTTGAAAAAGTGCCCAACTGTAACCCCACCTATTTTCGCCCACTGAATCCAATGGAATCATCAAATCATTGAAAATCCAACTCTAAGACCCATTTCTAGGGCTGGCCGAAATTTATGAGTTCTCCGGGGAAAATCGGGGTTTTACGATTTCGGCTCCGTAAACGCGTTCCTTTCTACTCCTAACCACTTTATTCACTATTACATTAGGTTATAACTACCATTTGAACCAAAATTGGGCAGCATAACCCTTAGGAAACTCAATTTCCAAAATTTAAAATCAATGGCAATCCGGCGAAATTTCACCGATTAAATTGCCCACAGCAGCCAGAATAAGCAATATACAAAAGTTTGGAACTTACCTCAAGCTCCCTCTGGCTTTTCCCAAATTTGGCTGAACCCTAGCCTCTTTGAAATACCAAAAGTTTGAGCTTCACAACCTTAAAGAATAAAGAGGAGTAGCTTAGAGTCGGAGTTATACGCGTTAGGAGCTAGATCGTCGGAGAAATCGGCTTACCTTGTGAGATTTCTTCCTCTTTTTCTCTCTTTTCTCCAAGCTCTCTTCACGTCTTTTTTTTCTGTGAAATGGGTCGGGAATGGCTGATGAAGATGGTGTAATTGGTTTTAATTCCATGTTGATGTCATCATACAATATGATGATGTCATAATTTTTAATTTCCCATTTTCGGATTTCTCAGAAATTCTGGCAGATTTTCTGCCCTAACTTTGAAAAATCATAACTAATTCTAGAAAAATTGAAATGAGGTGATCCCAAAGCCAAATGAAATATATTTAAGTCCTTTTCATAGGAAAAATATTGGCCATTACTGTAAATCACCACAAAATTCCCAGAATTTCAATCTTTGCATACTGTTCCAGAAAATAATTAATTTCGCTGGGAAAACTTCAAAAATCCAAAACTCTTAGGTCACAAATCAAAATGATACAAATTATATGTTCATTTTGAAGATTGACATGTGAACTTTAATACTGGAAACTTTCAGAATTTTTAGACACCATTTGTCTATTTAAAACGTCCATACAAATTGGCTGCCCTGTACAGAGTTTCAATGGACAGAGTTTTCAACTTTAGCACGATTGTTCCCAATGGTTCCAATTTCACAATAAACACTCTCCCCACATGAATTTTCACAAGGAAGCCATTGGAATCATTAAAATATCCAAATTCCCATCACACATTCTCCAAAAGTGTTTATTCAACAATAATTATATCCACTTTTAAAGTCATTAGCCCTTAATCACTTTTTGGGATATTACACGCAGCCACTGTTGACTTTTCCAGTATTTGAAAAATATCCGTTTGCGGTAGGTGGCAGTAGGTGACATTTGAACGTTGCATTTGTCTTTCCTTATTTGGTAAGATCTCTTCATTGTTTATCTGTGGATATGCTAAGAATACTAATACAATGAAAGGTTAATCATATAGGAAACAAATCAATGAATGTTGGAATAAATTCTCAAAATCTGGACCTTGCATACTCGAGTAGTTATTCGAGTATTTATTTAAGGTTGTGAAGCTCAAAATTTGGTGTTTCAAAGAGGCTAGGGTTCAGCCAAATTTGAGAAAAGCTAGAAGGAGCTTGAGGTAACTTCCAAACTTTCGTATATTGCTTATTCTGGCTACTGTGGGCAATTTAATCGGTGAAATTTCGCCGGATTGCCATTGGTTTTAAAGTTTGGAAATGAGGTGGCCTAGGGGTTATGCTGCCCAAATTAGGTCTTAATGTTAGTTGTAACCTAATGTAATGGTTAATAAAGTGGTTAGGAGTAGAAAGGAACGCGTTTACGGAGCCGAAATCGTAAAACCCCAATTTTTTCCGGAGAACATGTATATTTCGGCCAAGGCTGTAAATGGGTCTTAGAGTTGGATTTTCAATGATTTGATGATTCCATTGGATTCCTTGGGCGGAAATATGTTAGGATAGCCCATATTAGAATTTCGAGAAAAGTGCAACCGGTCCGGGTATGGCGGGCCCAGGCCGGGTCCCCAGGGGTATTTTTGTAAATTTTCATTATAGACTCATATAACCCTAAGTAACACTATGGAAGTGTCTAAATAGTGCATTTGGAATTGTAGGATTCGATATTTGCCGCCCTCGTGAGCCAACTACGCCAGCGAACGTCAGAAAGGAACGAGGTAGTGACTTTTCTTTTGTACCATATATGATGCATTGTATGTGTGTTATATCGTTGATTTGTAATGAATTCGTATGCTGCGACATCTGTGGATTTGTGTTAGCACTGTCATTCCAATAGTCCCTGAGTAGCTAACAACGGTTCGGGTTAGGGCGGTGTGCCTTCCCGGCGGAGAAAGGGGATGAGGATGAGGTGTGATATATGTGATTATGTGAGCCGAAAGGCTATTTGTGGAGGCCGACGGGCCATTTGTGAAAGCCGAATAGCTGTATGGGCTATAAGGCTATATGTATGCACTGCCACGCCAATAGTCCCTGAGTAGCTAACAACGGTTCGGGTTAGGCGGTGTGCCTTCCCGGCGAAGAAAGGGGATGAGGGTGGAGTGTGATTTGTGGTGCTGCTGCTGTATGATGATTTGCTTACATGATGTGTGCTTATGTGTGGTATAAATGTTTTGTTACTACTGGGATTCTCTTGAATCTCATTCTTTCCTTTAACTAACCTTTCAGACAGGGCGAGTGGCTCTAAGGAGAAGCGTACGACCCGGAGCGGTTAGAATCCTGTAGGGACATTTATTTTGGTTATGTTGGTTAAACTTGTTGGACAGGGTGTCTGTATATTATGTTGGTTGTAAAGAATAGTTGAACGTAGTTGTGTAATCCCCTATATGGAGGTTGTAAACCCTTTTTGTGTATGAATGGAACCCGGGGGTTGCCGGGATTGCTATTAGATATTCTGATATGAATGAATGTGAATTAACTGGACAGGTGATTATATTCGATAATTGAACTTGAGACCGGAATAGGAAAGAAGTTTTGAAAATTTTATAAAGTCCCTACTTCACAGGGAGTTCTAAATGAGTTTTGAACTATTCGACGGTCTCTAAACCAATTTAATTACGTAATATCGAATTATAATTACGCTATTTAAGGCAGGGGGTTACACTGCGCACTCTCTAACGGACGAGAAGAAAATGTTCCAACGGTCATTACCAACAAACCTATATATATGGGAACATCCAAACAGAGAAACAACAAGAACACACACACAAACGCATTATCAAGCTCATTACTCTGTTTTACATTATACTTGTAATTCTATGCTTCAGTGATTCTTATTCACTCTGTGAGAGAGATATTTCATTCAAATTCAATATTTGTTATTGATGTAACTTAAGGGGTTGGAACCTTGAGTTGGGATTGGATTACAACTTGTAAGGGGGAGCGAGTGTCCAGGCGAAGGAACTTGCTTGTACTGAGGTGCCAAGAACCACGGAATCTTGGAAGTTATAGTGAAACTCTCAGAGAAGCTCTGAGGACTGTACGTAGGTCAAAGTGGTTGTGGCCGAACCAGTATAACTCCCGGTGTACACTTCAGTGATATTTCTCCTTACTCTTTACTGCTTTATATTCACCGTTAAGGTTTATATTTGCAACGAAAAATTTAGCTCCACCCAATTCACCCCCTCTTGTGTGAAACGCTTGCTCTAACATATATCCCCTGAAGCTAACCAATGACAATAGCAGAGTGAGAAATAAAATCTCAACTAGAGCAACCACAAATATGGTAGGTGTCTCTGGCATTGAGGTATTAAGAACGAACTGAGGAACAGGGGAAAAAAATAAGTGACTATAGTTATTGAAAAAAAACTCATACTACAACCCCACAGATCCTGGTTGCTAGCAAATTGGACATTATAGGGAAAAAGAAACAGAGGAATCGCCAAGTAGAGCAATCAATGCCATAACCACAGACAATGACACACAACTGGAGGAAGCACCAACCTACTACCAGAAACCACATATCTGCTTGTGTCTTTCGAGTAGAGAAAGTTTTGAAGCTTACCTTGCAAATGTCGGCAGATTTTGAGATTAGGTCATCGATGAGACACACCAATACACGACCGAAAAAGAAGGAGCACAGAATGTCATGCCCTTATTTTCATTTCACCTTGACCAGAGTATTCGCAGAAAATGATATGCGGTTTGGTAGAAAACACAGGAATAGCATAAACATATTGATAATATGAGTATGATTACATAAATTCCCTATAGGGGTTCGAACAGATTATTTACAAACCTTGTAGTCACATAGGGCTCTAGGGTATCTAAACCTATCCCAGTGAAACAGAGACATCTCTTATCTTCTTCACCAATGCAATCCCCTCATATGGTTCTCTTCTTTGTTCTCAGCATATCTTCTGTCTCCTCCTGTCTAAATTGGTGGTATGGGAGGGTAAGATTCAAGAGAATCTTAGTAGGAAACAAATACCATAATGCATGCATGATAGATACTATGTGTATGACATGTTAGCTTTAACTAGATGTATGCCCAATAATGACATTTCTGCATGCTCAATGTTTCATGCATCAAGACTATAGCCACAGCGAAAACAAAAACAGAGCTTCATTTATTCATATATGCTCTACACAATCGAGTAAAGCAATCACATGCATCACTACACAAGAAAAGATATCAAACACATGCAAGTAAGGTAAGTCCCCTATCTTGTGTCCCTTTTGCTAAACAAAAATAGTTCCTCGATCTACTTGCAAACAACTCGAGCTTCATATTCGATCATACAATGCCAAATATATCGTTTAGGAACTTCTATAGTGTTTTTGGGGGTTATATGAGTCTATATTGAAAAATTACTAAAATGCCCCCAGGGACCTGGCCTGGCCCCGCAGTACCTGATCCGACCGTACTTTTCTCAAAATTCTAACATGAGCCATCCTGACATATTTTCTCCTAAGGAATCCATTTTCAGACTTAAAATTACAAAATTCACTTCCAAAAGAAGAAATTGCCCTTGGCAGCCCCACTTTAAGGGTTTCATAGGCGTTTTTGTAATTATGCTTTTTCTGACTTGTTCGAAAAAGTAACCAATTGTAACCCACCAAATTTTCCCTCCTGAACTCAATAGAATCATCAAATCATTGAAAATCTAACTCTAAGGCCCATTTACAGTCTTGGCCAAAATATATGGGTTTTCTGGGGAAAATCAGGGTTTTGTGATTTCGGCTCCGTAAACATGTTCCTTTCTACTCCTAACTACTTTATTGACTATTCCATTAGGTTACAACTATCACTTAGTACCAATTTTGGCAACATAAAACCTAAGAAAACCTGTTTCCAAAATTTAAAACCAACAGTAATCCAGCAAAATTTCACCAATTAAATTGCCCATAGCAACCAGAATAGTCAATATACGAAGGTTTGGAGGTTACCTCAATCTCCCTTTAGCTTGATTTCAATGTGGCTAAACCCTAAGTGTTCAACATCTAAGTTGGAGCCTCCAAACCTTAAATCATATGAAAAGGAAGCTTAGGAAAGGAGTTATACGCATTAAGAACCAATTTACTGAAGAAATCACTTACCTTTATAAGTTTTTCCTTCCCTTTCTCTCTCTACAAATATGCTCTCTCTCTTTATGTGCAAGGCTGTTTCATGTCAAATATGGGCTGAAGAAGGAGGATGATGATTTTAATAATATATCCCAATTTAATTAATCATTTTTCCCAATTTCGGATTTTTACAAAATTTTGGCAGATTTCTGCCTAAATTTTGAAAAATCATAACCAATTCTAGAAAAATCAAATTGGAGTAATTCCAAAGGCTATAAAACTCTTATTAAGTCTAGTTTCAAGAAAAAATATAAACCTTTGCCAATTGGAAGAACAAAATTCTCAGAATTACTATCTTTGAGTATTGTTTCAGAAACTTTCCAGTTTTTCTGGGCTAATTTCACAAAATCATAACTTTTTGGCTTCAAATGATTCATATGACCTATCAAATTAAAGCTCAGGATATCTACTTTTATCCTATAAAATATCATAATTTTTACTCATCAATGGGTCATACAAAATCAGATGACATTTCACTAAAAACATAATTATATTCTCCAAAATTCACCATTTTATTTCATTGACTATTTCCAATAATTACAATATATTTGGTGAATAAAATTGGGGGTGTTACATTTCTCCCCCACTTAAATGAATTTCATCCTCGAAATTTGCTACTACATATACATAGCTATAAACTCCGGGTAACATTTTCTTATATTCAGTTTGTTTTGATTATCACCATACTTCAAATCTTGGTGGTTGTAGTACAAGGTTACAGTTACACTATAAAGGTATGTCTCCAGATTTTTAGTGCAACACAATGGATGCTAACTCAAGATCATGTGTGGGATAATAATTAAATTTTTTTCATTAGGCTTCCATTATCTAGATGCATAAGCCAATACATGGTCATGTCGTATTAAAATACTTCCCAATCCTACCCACTGGCATCAATAATGACAACAAAGGTTCACAGTGGATATGAGATTATCAATATCAGTGCTAACGTTAATTTTTGTTTCAACTCAGTGAAGCTCTTCTCCTAATTACAGGCCATAATAATGTTGAGTTTTTCTCCTCTTTTTTGATTTAACTTTGTTAAAGGCAAAGCTATTCTGGAGAAATTCAGTACGCATCTTTTGTAATATTCATAAGACCCAGAAAACTACCTATTTTACAGACAGTCTCTAGCTCCTTTCAGTTTAGTACTACTTCTACCCTACAAGGTTCGACCAAGACTCCTTGCTGTGAGACTATATGGCTTAGAAAATTAATTTCCAAAAGCTAGAACTCATATTTACATCAACCTAGCATGGAGTTGCTTAGATTCCAGTGTCTTCAATACTATTCTCAACGGTCACCTTATTTAACTCCTTGTAATCAATACAAAGTCGTAGGCTTCTGCTACGTACTCTGATGTTTAACACTATCAAATGCAATATAGGTAAGGCTACACTATTTGCCCTTACTTGTCTTACCACCTTAGTTGGATCCCACTTGACCTTCATAGTAACACACAATCGTTCAGAGATAATATGATAATGTATATGCCTTGCACTATATAATGCAATATTATACTAACACATAACTCAGTTCAATCGAAAATATATTCAGAGCCAACCACTGTTGCAACCCCTATACATTCCATACCACAGTCCTCGACTGGGATATCAGTATACCCAAAGGCACTATTCATCAGTGTACCCAAAGGCACTGCATGTAGGAATTATTCATCAGTGTACTCGAAGGTACTATGTATCATACATATTATAGAAGATGGAATATACAAAGCATATAAACATTCACATAGTGTATGAAGGATAGAGTTACTACATTGGCCTTTCAGGGATAATATTAGATTTCTAACTTTCGTGATCCGTGTTCTACTTTTGTTGTACCCCTCACAGCTAATTACTATAATCAATGATTATTGTTTAATGTTATGCTAACATGCCCATGATTGGTTACATTGGGTTAGGTCTAATTTCTTGACCCTGCCCAGTACTTGTACCTCTTAATCTCATCATCTTTATGTTTCACTATATGGAAACAAGGAAGAAGTAAATTCCATATAAACCAAGGGCATATCTACCATTTCACAATGTTTTAGGTACACAAGTACCCCATAACAACATATCACAGATGTTTACAGTAGTCAAGGAAAGCCTGTAATGACATACAGCCATTGAACTACTGTACAACATGTTCTTGTCTTTTTTTTATAACACGACATAACATGTGCAACAACTTCCCAGGGGGTCACCCATCATGGCATTTCCTTAGGTTAAGTGGGCTTAACTTTCATGTACCTGTGTCAAAATACAGATACCAGCTCTATCCACTTTAGACCACTAGTACCCTAAGACTACTATTGTCTCAAACATCATGCCAGCTACCTCCGACTGACTAAATACTATTTCTGTACCTTGGCCTTAGCCATACCTACTTCCTCAGGTTTCACAATATCCTTAAACCATCCTCAGTTTGGTATTGCACTACTTACTACCCTCAAGTATTTCTTAACCTTTCAGGGCTGATTCACAAAAAAGAGATAGTTCACTTACCTAGTACCCCATTCAATGCATATCTCCTTTTATTGTATAATTAGGACTTTATCAATATACTATCATGTTGCCAGAACCACCACATTTACTCTGAGCAAACAATTTTGTGGCCATAATCCTTGCTCTTCCAAAATAGCTTTATGCTCCTCCAAAACCGCTTGGGCTCTGATACCAAAATGTCATGCCCTTATTTTAATTTCAACTTTACCAGAGTGTTTACATAAAATGATATATGGTTCGGTCACACCATTGTCTGGTCCTTCAAGTGGTTCAGTTAAGGGGATTGGGCCGTTTTTGTGTGAGGCCATTTTGGGTTGGATTTCAGCCAGTATTGGGCCGCTAACCAGGTTTAGCCTGAAAACTAGACGGGCTCTCAATAACCGTCCAGCCCATGAATTCTGTCCAAAGTACAAACAAACAAAAAGTGCATAATTTTTTTTAATGTATGCTATAATTATAATCTAGAAAAAATAAAAAAAATGACATCCAATTTTCCACTTTTCCCCCATGAGAACTGACCCCTAAGCCTCAAGATTATACCCTAGGTCCTATATCCACCTTCGATTGGGAACGCTGTGACTGCCTATTATCTTCCGCTATATGTGCCAGTCGTCATTGGTTATCTGGGTCATCATCCTCCATCGCCATTGCATCTTAGTGTTGTTGCTATTGGTGATGTCCTTGAACCTGTATGTGTCGTTGTGAGGAAGCTTTGTGCAGCCATCGTCTTCCTTCATTTGCGCCGTTATCCTTCACCGTGCGTGGCTGATTGTGTGGTGCTGTGATTCTAGCTCTCTCCATCACATCCAAATGCCCGAAACTCCTCCCTCACAACACTATAAATGAATCTTCTATATGGTCTACTCTATCTCTTTGCTATATTCTTTTCAATGCATGTTTTTTCAACCTAAGGCAGAGTATACTGAAAGTATGAAACTAATAAAGTTCTAGCACTGCAAATTTTATATTATTCCTAGTTTTTAGACATATTTGATATTTGCAAATGGCAAGGTCTGGTTTTTAGCTAAATTGGGTTATAGAGGTTCAAACATGAAGGGAAGGAAAGTAATATGAAGGGAGGTTCAAAAGTCAAAACCTTTTTCCTTTTCCCAGTCGGTTCCTGTTTGGTGTCATCATGGGTATTAAAATATTAAATCATATGACTGTTTGAACTTGTTCTCCTTGGCAGTAAACCAAATTTAAAGTAGATTAGTGCTTATATTTATATTCAGTATTAAAGGAAGCCATTTATCTAGTTTTTGCATTTAGTACCAAGGTAGTGTCAATGATTACATATACTCTTGCAGTCTCATTTTGATCCTTTCTTTCAATGTTTATTACCAATGAGAACAAGTAACCTGATTTTATATTTTCCCCCATATAGAAGAAATGTTTTCTATTTGAATTTGGGACTTAGCAAGCAACCTGATTTTATATTCAAGACATCAAACATAAATTGTAATGAAAATGTAATTTGCTATGCATATTCAAGTTGCACAATTCAGTATTTAATGGCATAGACTTTTCTGGTTTCAAGTTCTTGACTGAGCAATATGCGGCATAGACTGGCATATTCAAGTTGCACGATTCAACATTCAATGGCATAGCCTTTTCTGGTTTCAATTTTTATTTTTAACAAGCCTTTTCAAAAATAATTTCTATACATAGCTCTCAAGTTCACTGATTATTATACCCAATATCATATTATTGACTATCATTCACTAAATTTTGTGCAATACGTTGGGTGTTTTGTTTTTGCAACAATAATTCTTGATTTCTAGTGTTGCAATGTTTGACTTTGAAGATATTTATGTCCTAAAATTATAATAATTGATTTTTAATATATTGTAGGAACTAGAAAATGTCATCCTAAGCAGAACAAGTATCTACTACTGCTCCCTCCACCTAGTCTGTTAGATCAAATGCCAGTCCAACATGGGAGCATTGTATTCAAGTACCCAACAAAACCCCAGGTGGCAAACCTAACTTGAAATGCATGTATTGTACAAAGGAAGTTACTGGGGAGGAATACACAAAATGAAACAACATCTTACCAAAATAAAAGGGGACATCATAAGTTGTAAAAAGGTTCTAGGAGATGTTTGCTATCGGTTGAATGAAAAAATGAAAGAGATTGAAGAGAAAAAGGGAAAGAAGCACGATACATTTGAAGAAGACAATCCTTATGGACCTAATGTCACACCATCGGAAGGTGATGCACCAAATTTAGAAGAAGTTCCTTCTTCACATATTGAAAATCCTTCTGCAAGATCCTCTAATGTTTTAAAATGAAAGGCACCTATTGCAACTACAAGATCCTTCTTTGCCCCAAGGACAACCTTGGGTACACAGCCAGGAATAAAAAGTGCATTTGAAGGTAAAGAAGCTGTGTATAGAGCATACATGGTTATGGCTAGGTGGTTGTATGGTTGTTACATTCCAATTAATGCTGTTAATTCAATGTACTTCCAACCTATGATAGATGCTATTGCAACTATTGACCCTGGTTATAAAGCGCCATCTTACCATGCCTTCATAACAAAATTATTACAAGACATGAAAAAAGGAAGTTCAATTGTTAGTTGATGAGTGTAGGAATTTTTGGCTAGAAACTGGTTGCACGATAATGGAAAATGGTTGGCAAGATCAATGAAACTGGAAGTTGATTAATTTCTTGGTTTATTGTCCTAAAGGAATTGTCTTCATCAAATCGTGGGTACATCCTACATTATGAAAGATGCCCAAAATTTGTACAACTTGTTTGTGGACATGGTTTTGTTTGCTGGTATGGATAATGTAGTCTATCTTATTACTGATAATGCAACGAATTATAAAGCTGTTGGGAAATTATTAGCTTACAAGTATCCATATATTTATTGGTCTCCATGTGTTGCATATTGCTTGAACCTGATTTTGTCAGACATTGGAAAAATGAAGATTGTCACACGTTTATCTACACCTGCATCTTTAATTTCAAAATTCATTTAGAGCTATGGATTTTTGTTAGCTTGGCTAAGAAAAAGAGAAGGGTGGACAGAAATCATCCAGTCAGGAGCAACACGATTTGCTACCACTTTTATTGCTTTAAAAAGTATTCTTGAGCATAAGCATGACTTACAAGCCTTGGTAACCAGTAAGACATTTATTGACTCTAGATACTCAAGAGACCATAGGGCAAGAGATCTGATTGCGGTTGTATTGGACAGGGTAGTTTGGAATGATTGTCTGGCTATTGTTGAAGTTGTTAAACCTCTTTTATGACTTCTGAGAATTGTAGATTCTGATGATAGGCCTTCACTAGTATATATTTATAAAGGGATGCACAGGGCAAGGAAAGCTATCAAATGTACTTTCAATTGTACAAAAAAATTGTACAAGCCATTCATGAGTATTATTAAGAGTAGGTGGGATTCTCAACTTCGCCAAGATCTTCATGAAGCAACTTACATCTTAAATCCTGCTTTTCTTTATGATAAGGCTAACTTCTCACAAAAGCTAGAGGTTATGCAAGGATATCTTTCTATGATCGGTAGGAAAGTCACATCTAACAAAACCAAGTTTGTGCAAGAGGGCATAGTATATCAAGATAAAAGTGGCACCTTCAATAATCCCATGGCTCTTGAATATGCAAAATCAATGCGACCTGGTAAAATTCCTTACTTCTTAACTCTTATTCAATTATATTATACCATACGAATCTGTGACTTTGTTTTTTTTCTATTTGATAATGTTCATTTTAACATGATAGATGAATGGTAGCGGTATTTTGGAGGTAGTTGTCCCAATGTTAAAAAGCTGGCTATTCAATTGTTGAGTCAAACTGCTTCTTCTTCCAATTGCGAAAGGAATTACAGTGCCTTTGAAAGGATACACTCCAAGAAAAGAAATAGGTTGGAACATAAAAGGCTAAATGATCTTATCTTTATTCATTACAATTTTTGTATGAGGAAAAGGTATATTTTTCTAACCTTTTCACTTTACAATTTACACTGTACTTAATTTAGTATTGGTAAAAAATAAAATTAATTAAATGGCTACTAATAATTATACGAATATTTCATTTTCATGTGTTTTTTAGGGTTTTTAATAAGAAAAAAGACTTTGATCCCATTGATTAGGAAAGTATTGATAAAATTGAATATTAGATAATGGAAGAAGTTGGTTGTCCTTCACTTCAACACTTTATGCTGAAGAGATAGAAGAAGATATCCTTTATGATGATACCATATTGCCAATACCAAAAATTACCATCAATGAAGAAGGTTAGATATTTTAAATTGTAGAGTTAGACTTAGACATGTTACCTTTTTATTTATATTATATGTTACTAATTTTTATAATTTGTTCATTCTACACTATTTTATAAAGATATTTTTGAAGAACAAGGCAATGAGGTTCATCCTCAAATTCAGGCTGGAATTGGAAGTTCTAGGATTGGAGTTGGAGGTCTTGATTTTGGGTCATTTCCTCAAGAAGATGATGACATTTTTGGTCCAAAGCATTTCAAGAAACTCATGCTTGGATCAATCAAGAGCCACCAAATACCAATGTTTGACAAATCTTGAAATCATTATTATTTGTGCTTTTTGTTAGGTTAATGGTTGACTTATATGTTCTTTCTTAAATGGTGTTTTGTGACTTTACTAACTTTATATGAAATTAGACTAAAGAATAATTATTATAATATATATATATATATATTTAATTATTAAATCACTGGTCTGGCTAAACTTCTGAACCGTTCCATTTGGTTAAATCTTAACCCGTTGACCTTTCTGACTCGATGTCCGATCCGGCTTTTAAAACATTGGTATTAACTCAATTCTTGTGCATTTAGAATTTTAGGGCATATCAATAGCTCGAGCTGGATCAAAGGTATTGAATAGACAATAGACAAGAAAGGGCAATCCTAGGTAGTAACTTTATTTTTCATAAACTATGTGAATGTTTATATACTTTGTATATGTCATCTTCTGTAATATGAATACTATATTACTAAGTAGGGCATTGTGTGAGGAGGCACATTTACCTAGTTATGAGTAAGAACTTAACCAAGGTTTATGGATTAGTAAGGGAGTACCCCTGACTCACGTGCACATGCCCTATTATTGTGTTATTATTATGTTGTATTATATGGTACTTGGTATATTTATCTGTCGTATTTTATATAACTGATTGCATGTTGTTACTAAGATTCTTTGAATCTCACCCTTTCCCCAAAAATTAAATATTCTAGTTAAAGAAAGTGGCTCGAGGGGTAAAGTCGTAATTACCAGCAACTGAAGGTTTCGGTCTAGTTTAAGTGCTAACGTTGTTTATTTGTAGGCTTTTTATTATTTTAAAGGTTTGTAAATATTATGTGTAAGACCCTGCGGGGTTCCTGTAAAATGTTCATGTACATATTATCAGTATATCTATGTTATTCCTATGTGCCCACCGAACTATGTGCAAGCACTCTGAAAAACGTGGAAATAAGATAATGACCTTATAAAGCTTCCAGCCAAAAACTTACACAATTATTCTTGGGGCACTATCCCTTTGGTGAAACCTATTTACTAGATTAACTTATTTACAAGGTTGCTTTTCGATTTAACTTATCACTTCTTCCATTCATTGAATCAGAGTTTTCTTTACTTATTAATTCCTCTGATTACTTAACTAATGGGCTTGTACTATGTAATTACCCATTCCTAGTTCCATTTCATGCTTACAAAACAATACATCAATCATACAGATTATACAATTAATCACTTCTAACATTATTTTATACATGACAATTAGCGCATAATAATCTTCAATTCTTCTTTGCAACTTCTTCACCTTGCACATCATCCTATACTCCTCTTCTTTGCTCATGTGCCTATATGGTTGGTTAAGGAAGAATGAGATTCGAGGGAATCTCAATAGCAAACAATATCACTTAATATGTAAAATGAATGCTTAATGCATGACATGCTTGCCTTACATGAATTTATGCTAACACAATGCCATATCTGCATACTCAATGTATCATACATCATACTCATGGCCATAGCATATATAGAAATAGATATTCAATTAGTTATATATGCATCACATAATCAAGCAAAGCAATTACTCACATCAATACACACTACTTCAAAATATGTATTTAATGGCACTAATCTTATGACACTTCTTCAAACAAGCGCTAGAGGAGACTTCTTATTTTTTTTACAAGAAATACATGTGACAATTATAGCGTTTGACTAGAAAAGTGTCATAGTTTCCTAATACATTGTATGGTGCTTGCCTAATAAAGCGCCATAGAAGAGGTTATTTCATTTTTGTAAAACAAATCATTCCCTTTTTATGGCGCTTGCTGGAATATTAAATATATTAGGCAATGGTGCAATTTTTTAAAAATAAATTTCTTATGTAAAAGGCCTTTATTTTTTTTAAATACAATTTTTTTAAAATAAATTCTTATGTAAAAGGCCTTTATTTTTTTAAATATAATTTTTTTAAAATAAATTCCTAATGTCAAAGGCCTTTATTTTTTTAAAAATAAATCCTTTATACATACAAGCGTCGAATGAGACTTCTATTTAAAAAAATGCATGCCTTGTATGGAACTTTACATATAATCATCATACAAGGTGGCAAAAGCTATGATATTTTTTGTCAAAGCACCGTAACTTCCTAATTTATTTTTAAAAAACCACTTATGCCTTGGCTGGTGCTTGATTATCAAGCACTGGCCAAGGTCCTTATTGCTTCCAACGGCACTTGGTAAATCAAGCGTCGTTGGAGGCTGCCTTGGCCGGCCCTTGATAATCAAGCGCCGGCCAAGGCCATAATTTTCAAGGTCGCCTTGAATATTCAAGGCACCTTGAATATAATACAAGGCACCATGTGGGTGCCTTGAATATTCAGGGCACCCACGTTGTGTCTTGGGCACCACATGGTGCCTTGAAATATACAAGGCTACATGTGGTGCTTTGAATATTTTTAAGGTTATTTTTGTATCTAGTGTTTGTTTGTTTTTTTTAAAATTAGGAAGCTATGGCACTTTGATAAAAAGTGTCATAGCTTCTGTACAAGGTGCTATTTAATTTCCACCACCTGTCGTTTTCGTTTTCATTTTCATTTTTATCTTCTCATGTTCCCTCTAGTTCCCCCATTTCCCAAAACTCCATTGCAGTACAAAGCTTCCTCTGCCATGTGTTTTTTTCCTTGTCTCAGCCTCCTTCAAAATCTCACTTGCTTGTAAGTGTTTTTTTCCTCAACATTTGGTTCACACTTTCATTTTTAGTTAAAATTTGTCATGAGTTTTATATGTGTGCTCATAATTTTTTTTAAGTATTTATTTGAAGTGTCAACTCTGTCTTCTTGAACTTCTTATACATTGTAAGTTTTTTAATTTTTGAGCTTACAAATATAATAATTCTCAGTTTAATTCGTTCTTTGTATGATTTTTATGTAGTATTATGAAGATCAACGTTTTGCCCAATTGACCAACCAACAAGTAGATGAAATCATTAAGGAATACTATAAATATATGGTCAAGAAATTAGTTAATATTTAGGTACATACGTTAGGTTGTTTCTTTGCTATTCTCATGTTGTTTATTCTCTTAAAAGTAGTTGTTCAATTACATTAATTGTAATTACATACATCTAGTACTGATTTTATGAATTAGTTATATGCTATTTCATTCTGTTTTGGTTTACTTTTGTCCTATTCGTATTGTAAATTGATGTGAATTTTAATTGGCTGGGTTCAAGGAAATAATTACATAAAATAATAATAATAAATTTATTACCTATTATGGCGCTTTTGGGGAGAAGTGTTGTAGGAGGTATATATATCTCCTAACTTCTCCTACGGCACTTCTGGGGAGAAGTGCTGTAAGAAGGGAGGACCTCCTACGACACTTCTGGGGAGAAGTGTGTTAGATCCCATATGTTTTGATGATAACAAAGATTGGATCAATAATATGAAAGGATTTGATGACAAACAAATGAATTTGAACAAAGTGGCAAAGCATTACTTGAACTAAGCACTGGAGTAAAAAACAAATTTTTTGAAGGCTTACTCGAGTAGCCACTCGAGTAAGGGAAGCCATTACTCGAGTAATCACAGAGAATTTCATCTAGAGAGGCACTGCCAAAATTTGGAGGATAATACTCGAGGGACCACTCGAGTAATCTGTAAAGTTATAAAGACCATTACTCGAGTAACATGATTTGCAAAGGCATCACTCGAGTAGCCACTCGAGTAATCGAGGTAAAATTCTTCTAGTATCTCTTGGCCAAGAAATACAACAATTTACTCGAGTAGCCACTCGAGTAACCATGTGAGAAAAAGGCATTACTCGAGGGAGCACTCTAGTAATCTGCGGAGTTATTTGATCCATTACTCGAGGGATCACTTGAGTAACCAGGTAAGCAAACTCTTGGCCAAGATTTGAATGAAATTACTCGAGGGAATAATTGAGTAATCTGCAAAATTATTTGAACTCTACTTGAGGGAGCACTCGGGTAACTTCTGAAGAAAAAACATGGCCACTCGAGTAAGCACTCGAGTAATCAGATTACCAAAGTCAGCACCCAAGTAACTTGTGATGGAAAGACATAGCCACTCGAGTAGCCACTCAAGTAATCAGGTTTTTTCAAAGTTTGTGATCTATCTCACTCCATGTCTTACCCGAGTAATATCTTATGAAATATGTTGAGTTATCCACTGCCATATTTTTGACAGGTTTACTCGAGGGACCACTCGAGTAATAGACATGATTACTCGAGTAGCCACTCGAGTAAGGCAGTCCAGAAATTATGTTTTTAATCGAATGATTATTAAATTGTTTTCTATATGATTAACTCTTCATTGCACTAGTATTCTAAGTACATTTGTAGAGAAACAATGAAAGATTATGACAGAAGTGAAAAGTCAAATAAAAGTCTGAACGTTCACCTACCGCTACCTATCACAAATGGATAGTTTTCAAATTCGAAGAATAGTAAACCGTTGCTGCGTGACTCTAACGGACATGTTTGAATTACTTCTAACGGACATTACAAATTATCTATTTATATGGAGCATTCAAAGTGAAGAAAATAAGACACAAGAACTGAGAATACGTTGATCAACACACTCTTAGTGCTTTGTTTTTCTTATACTCATTCATTGTACTTCAGTGATTATATATTTGCTCTGTGAGAGAGTTTTTTATTACAAAATCAATATTTGTTATTGATACAACTGAAGGTTGTGAAACCTTGAGTTGGAGATTTGATTACAACATGTAAGGGGGAGTGAGTGTCCAGGTGAAGGAACTTGCTGTGTACTGAGGTGCCAAGAACCCACTGAATATTGGAGAATATAGTGAAACTCTCAGAGACGCTCTGAGGACTGGACATAGGTTAAAGTGGTTGTGGCCGAACCAGTATAACTCCCGGTGTATACTTCGGTGTTGTGGCCGAACCAGTATAACTCCCGGTGTATACTTCGGTCATATTTCTCTTTGCTCTCAATTGCTTTAAATATTCAGTTAATTTATTTATACGTAACGAAATTTCTGGTATCACCCAATTCACTCCCCCTCTTTGGTGAAACGCTTGCACTAACAAAGTGTTGTAAGAGGTATATACCTCCTACGGCACTTCTCCCCAGAAGTGTCATAGGAGGGATTTAAAAAACAATAAATAACACAAGCTACAGAGCTTTCAGAAATTCAAGAAGCGTCGTAGCTTACTTTTATGGAACAAGAAGCTATAGCACTTCCCAAGTGCCATAGTATTCATAAAAATAAGCGTCATTTATTATATTTTTTGTAGTAGGGACATAAGCATAAATATCAAGGACATTTAAGTAGAGTATGTCCACTACATTTTGTCTTCGAGTCCCCTCTTTGGTACCTTTACTTCCAACTATTGAAGTTGCTTCCATTGTATCGCCCTTGTTATCTCATAGCCCTAGATAAATGGCCATATTATTAAAGCCATGACAAATAAATGTCCAATGGGCTACTAAGCATTTGGGACATGTCACTTATCTTTGGACCTAAACTTGTCCCAATTTTAATAACTCAAGACACTTTGATTAGTTAACTTTAAAGTTAACACATTAGGCCTAATAGAAATTTAATGGGCCCACACTAACTCCAAGTGTCTTAACCATTGAATGAAAAATGAAGTCGGTTCAACAGGTTGAACCGGTAACCGATCAATGGTCCAGTCTCTTTCATCCATTAGGCCGTGAACCAGTTTGAACCAGTTAAAATCGAGAAAATCGGTGGTTCAACTGGTTGGACTGGTTTCATTTTTTTATTCTCCTAATATTATCACGCACTATTTTTGAGAGGAAAATAAAAGGTTGAAGACCAAGATGAAGAGAAAAGTAGGCAAAGAAAGAACAAATATAAAAAATAGAAGAAGATAATGAAAAAATTTATTTAAAAGGATATAATAATTATAGGAAATGAGATATCTTTGCATAAGTATAGGCATCATAGATAATACTAATAGATTTTAAGCATTCTTTTCTAAAGATATTTATTTTTATCTATAGAAGTTTAAAAATATATTAATATATATTGCCACTAATAAATTGTAATATTTTAATATGGCCGGTCCGACCACCAGTCCGACCCCAGTTGACCCATTGATCCTTGAACCTGTGTCGTGACCTGTTTATTGCCTAATCGGATTTTTTTTCCTTGGTCTTAACCTTTGGAGGTCAACTTAATTACCAAATGCTATAACCTTTTTATTTTCGCACAATTTCCAAAAGTTGGCAGGATTTTTAAGAAATTTTGAAAATTCATATCTTTTTCTACAAATATCTAAATTAGGTGGTTCTAAATTATATGTGTCACTTATTAAGTCTATTTTAAGGAAAAAATGTCTCCTTCAGCCAGGACCACGCTTAGACTTCCAGATTTCTCATTTTACCCTTACTACCCCAAAAAAGGTTCCAGATTCAATGCCTAACTTCAAATATTCATAACTTTTGATGTACTAATCCAAATAACACAAATGATATATCAAATTAAAGCTTAACATGTCTACTTGAAATGTAAAAAGTTTAACAGCCATTGGATATCATTTGCTTAGTCAAAATTGTGTCACAAATAGACTACCTCACATTACTCAAATCTTGCTGCACTTAAACTAGTCTTATTTTATCATTAAACACAATATATCATCATATATTCATGATTTAAAAAATATGGCCTTAAAAAAACCCTCTGGTTGAAACATTAGACCTTCCAAGAATCCACAAAATCTTGACAAAATCACAACTTAATCTGTTCAAAGAGAAGCCTAGACTTACCTCTTCGCGATTCTACAACCAGTTCAAAATTTTGGCAATACTCCGGCCAGCTAAATGGCACCAAACACCTCTGATCAAGAATTTAAAACTTTACAAATGCTGCTCTCATCGAGAGGAACAACATTCGTGAAGGTTTTATCAGCCGGAAACACGATTCGAGGTCAGAACAGGCTCTGGAGCTCAAGAACTTTCACTATTCACACACATTCTCTCTTCTTTCTATTTTCTCCACATTTTTTCTCTAATTTTTCTACCCTTGGCTGAAATCTTAAAGAAGAATGGAGGGTTAGGATTTAATCTTGCATTTTGGATGGCTTCATGGTGTGCCAAGTGTCAACAAATGTGAGCTCAAGATTACTATGTGTCAAAAAAGCATCTTGGCTTCTCTTTCTCTTTCATATGTGGCGTCTTTTTTGGTCAGGGGAAGGAGAGGCCAGACAATTTCCCCGTACTCCCAAGTTCATTGTTTGGGAAGTCAAGTGTACGACCAAACTGGAGACAAGTGGATTTCCCTAACTCAGATGACTTGTGGCGTCTCATGAGTATGCTAACTCAAAAGGCAAAAAGTAAGTGTCATCATGAGGGACACGTATCACCTTCCTATCAAGCCAACACAAAAGGCACTTGGTACTTTGTCATGATGAATGGACAAATGTCACTTTCATATTTGTCCAACGTAAAAATTGAGTTATCATTACTCATCATGACTTACTTTATTAAAGGAATTTTAATAAAGTTATTTTATCAGTGTCTACTCAGGTTTCACTCGACACTTACTCATATTGTGTCACATGTATCAAAGCCCACAAGATAATGTCAGGTCAGAGTATGTGTGTGGGCCCCACATACTGGTGTCTTTTCTAAAAATAAGGGTACACTTGTCTGCCCTGAAAATGCCATGTGCACACCTATACTAGTATATTTCGATTGACCAATCAGTCCCATACCTTATGACATATCTGGGTGGTGTCTTTCTACCAACCCAATAGTACTATATATGTGTCATGTGCACATCTGCACCAAAACTTTGATCCTACTACCTACGCATATGGGCCCTCTGCCTGGTAAGGCCAGACCACATAGTCCCCAGAGTCTTTCTATCTTTCAACATTCTTAGGACTCTTCCCGAACTAGGCTTAGTCGTCTGCTTGATAAAAGCTTATCCTCAAGTTTCTAGGCTAAAAATTCAGGATATTACAATTCCCCCCTGCCCGTTCAATAAATTTTTGTCCTCGAAATTTCCAACATCATATGGTACTAACTGTACCTCAGGGAATTATCTCTAGATACTCACTCTATCTCTTTCATTCTGGCTATTTCATTTGCAAGCTCATAAAGCATGCAACACAATGATTATATCCTTAGATCTCCGATAGTATTTAGCCACTATCATACAACATTCTCATTCATTTTGTACCCATTTTATAGCATTCAAACACAAGATCCACTAGTCCATTCTCACAGTGCTTGGTTTCTTAGGCCTTGTTGCCTCTTTAAGACTCTTTCGGGTCACACTGTATACATACCAGGCCTTCTAGCCTCCTTGAGGCTCCACCTGAATCACAATTCAGGCCTTACAGCCACTTCGGGACTCCACCCATATCACATTGTATGCATATCAAGCCTTATGGTTCATTCTACTCCTACAACGCTAGATATTCCAGTCTTATAGCCCAGGGAATCACCTCCATGCTAAAGGCATCTTAGGACTTACTGCCTCAGCTACAACCTGGTATAGTCTGAATGTTCTGTCAGCCTTAAGATATACTCTAAACACACTAGTCCAATGTAACCATGCTAGGCAACAACTACAACGCTAGACACATAGGTCTTACGGTTCAGAGACAATGCCCTATGCAAACTTGCATATCAGGTCTTGTCGCCCCAAGCCTCTACTCGTCACAATTCTCAAATACATAGTATTCTATCAACTTAAGGACTTACTAGTCTAACAGGTCTTATAGCCTCAGGACACACAAAACAAACCATCCTATAGCATTCAATTATTCGTCATTTAGCAATTACAAGACACAATCCATTGAGTAATCACCGGACACATTGTCCATCATCAACTATCCAGATATCATGTGAGGTCTTATAGCCTAGGGAATCACCCCTATGCCATAGGCACATTGGGACATAGAGCCTCGAGCCTTTGCCCATATGCCACTAGATATTCCTCAGGTCTTATAGCCCAGGGTAACTCCCCATACAATGTGCACTCACAGGCTTTCTACCTTGAGCCTACCTTGCTTAAGATGCCCAGCGTAACTCCCCATGCAACTTGTACTTAAAGGTCTTATTTCCTTGGGACTAACTGTCTCGTTATTCTTAGGCTTTATAAGCCCTTTAGGACAATGCCTAGAATCTTATACATCAGGTCACTCTCAAAATCTCATGCATCAAGTTACTACTCTAAATCTCAAGTTTGGGTTGCTCAACAGATCTTACGACCCTGCTCTGAATGCATACTAGGTCTTATGGCCTAAGGACACACTAGCCCAATAGGTCTTACTACCTCGGGGCCCACTACTCATTAGGTCTTACTACCTATCGTATATTCATAACACGAATATACTTGATGGTAAACACAAACTTGCAGAACCATTACATAAGATATGAGAGCAATAGTTGTTTGACTTTCTCTATCTCGTTGAGCCTATTTTACCTTAGTCTCTTTTATTGTCTTTCTTTTAGCAAGAGTTGCTTGACATCAGGTGTTGCACATAACAAAATCACCATTGTTCAAGTTTATGATCTGACTAGGTTAAGCGTAGTATTCTTTTATAATACATAAGGAAACTATTCTCAAAATTCTTGAGAATGTCATAAGTAACCTACAATCACAATATTTGAACATCTATGGATAGATGGTACTTGCTACAAAAATATAATTAAACTGTCCATATGTTTCTAATATATATATATATATATATATCATCATATTCCTTCTAATTTAATTTCCTAGGTACATGATTACTTGAATGTGCACACAAATAGGCAATGCCATTGCAAGGGAACTTTAGGAGGATTATCAAGCATATTATTGCTTGAATAATAATTGAAAAGCTGTAGGTCATGAAGTACATTACAATATGTACATTAAGTCTCATACTCTACATATAGAAGAATGATTAGCTTTGTTTAGTTTAATATGATTTGCTAACTTTAAAATATTTAACATTATGATACATTGCTATGTTTTACTAAACAAGTTGCATAATGGAGGAGTACAAGATTGCTAAGTAGTCATTGATTACTTAATTCCACCATGAATTGCTTAATCTAGTAATTTTTGTAGGCAAGTTATAAGATTGCTGATTAAATAATTTCATCATGTGGTTTTAAATTAATTTAAACTTATTGAGGGTGTTGTGTGACCATAAAGTCAATAGGCCATAAACACATAAATTATAGATCCTTAAATGAATTGCATGCATTTAGAAACATTAAAGGATCAAACACCTTATTTGTAAGTTGGATCACATTGAGTGATCTAAATGAGCTATTCTCAAATGATGAAATTCAAGTTAGAGTTTGTTATCTCATATTAGTACCCAGTTATTGAGATTGACAAATATTTAAGTAGGAACCAAATAAACATTTAAGGTTTATTCACTAAGTTTTGACCCAATAAGTAAGGGTGCTGCTATGTAATATATGAAAGATAATACTCGACTTAAGATGACTTATTGTCATGATTCTTGCAATATAGCCTTAATTAATCTGGAAAGGGCAAATGACATATAGTCAAGAGCCAAGTAGGAGAATGTAAGATATTTTAATATATTATAATTATCATTAGTTATTATTAATTAGGTAATTAATTAAAATATCTTGAGTTTGGCCCATAAGTCAGATTTAGGCCCAATTCAACATTAGAGTTATTGTTTATTAATGTTGGACTTTGGGTCTAAGTTCGCCCTTGATGGGCCGGACTATTTGATTAGGAAATAAGTAGCCTAATCAAATAAGAATAAAATCAGCATAAGATGCAGATTTGGGAATATTTAGCAATAATTATGGATTTGTTAAAAGAGGAACAAATCACCATAATTAGGGAATTAATTGAGAGACAATTAATTCCTGTCTTGGAGGGCAAGAAGGAGTGCATACGTTTCCTAATTTGTGGCCTCTATAAACCACTATAAATAGGGTGTGCCTCCTCAATTGCAACTTGCCCCGCCATTGAGTTTTCTGGCAATTCTCTTCTCTCCTACCATCTTTCTGGTTCTGGTGATCTGCTGTGCAAATCACAATTAGGCTCTAGTAGTCTAATAATTGTGTGGGCACAAGTATGGAGTATTGGAGCTTTGACCCGTATCCGAACATGGATTCGTCCAGGTATGCCTAATCTCCTTTTAGTTTAAATATTTTTTTCCTACATTGGCATCAGAGCCATTTGATCCTTGAGGCTGTGATTATTCTATGTGAATAATAATGTGATATAATTTGTTTATATCTCTCTATCATATTTTTTCGCTGTGCTACTGTGTTTTTTTTTTCAAGCTTTATATTTGTAGCCTCTATTGCTTGAAATTTTTGTTGTGCATGTTCTCATATGATCATATGATTTTATCATTCATTGATAATTTTTTTTTCCAAAATGTTGAACATGTACATATATATTTAAGCCTCACGCATGTACATATGTATATATATTTTGTTTTTTTGTCTTTGCTATATAATATATGCGTGTCTGTGTGCAACAATATGCGTATGATATATGCGAATTCATCTTCTCATATTTTGCTATTCAAGCTGAGCCTAATATGCACACATATGATACTGGGTTCTTGATTGTTTGCTCCTCTAATCATTATTTATATATATATATATATGCATATATATATATTACAAGGCGCCGATTTTTCTTCTTCTTTGATTTCTTAAAGGTTGAGTTTTTGGAACCTATGTGGAACCAAAAACAAGAGACTTTAACTCTCAAAGGCTAGGAAAGCGTTTGAGATACACAGAGACACACATCCGATCGGTTTACGTCGCGCCGACAACGTCGAGAAAAATTGGGTGTTTGAAACTCGGTGTTTTTGCCCAAAGTAAGGACATGGATGTGTAGAGCTCGAAGAGACGATTCCAACTATGCTTAGAACGCGTCAAACGGAGTCCGGATGAGGGAGAAACAAAGGAAAGAAGTTCGCGGGTCGTTAGTCGCCGCCGCAACTTCACTCACGATTTGATCAATGAAACAGAGGTTTTAAGATCAAATAAATGCCATGGATTTGTAGTTCGCTGAACTACGATTCCAACGACATCAAGAACGCGAAAAACGGAGCTAAAACGAGGGAGATATGGCCTCCCGAAGTTGGCGGGTCGCGATGACCCGTCGGAGCTACAACCGGGTCGGGTTGACCCGGCTAGAGGTTGAAGATGATGACGTGGCAGTCAACGCCACGTCATTGGTCAACCCATGACACGTGGCGCCAATGAGCGGCCGCCACGTCAGCCTCGGTCAACAAGGCCACGTCATCCGTTGACCAGCCACGTTGACCGAGACACGTCAGCGCCACGTCACTGACACGTCATCGGTGAAGTGTCACGGTTGACCAGTCAACGTTGACTGGTCAATGGTCAAACAGTCATCCGTTGACTGCTGACCAAAAAAAAAAGAAAAAAAAAAGAGGACAGATGGCGCGTGGGGCCCACTGGGGTCTCCGTCTGACACGTGGCAAGCACCGTCGGAGAGAGGACGGCGCGTGGATTCTTGGGAGCCGGCGCGTGTCGCCTGCAGACGGCCGCAAGGCGGCGCGTGTGAGTCACGCGCTTCCACTGAGAGTGGCCAACGCTGGAATTTTCCAATTTTTCAGGATTTTTCCATCCAGACACCTTCTAGAGGCGCGTGAGAGCGCGTGGGACCTCCGATTGAGATGTGGTTGGTTCCTAAAAATCCCTAAATTCGAAAGCTTCAATTTGATATATAATTTGTATATATTTGAAGCATGTTTGGATATGATTTGAGTCAAAAAGGTGCTTATGTGCACTTAGAGGGTCCCAAAAAACGTTGGAATTGAATCAATGTTGGTTCTATTATTTTTTGGGACATGTTGGCTTGTTTTTAAGAGCAATTTCAGCTGCAACATAAAGTTAATGTTAAAAGATTCTTTAAAAGTAAGGGATTATTCGAATGAGTTTTTGAATATAAAATCCTATCCAACCTTGACTCAAACTCTTAGGAATAAAACCTGAAAAATTGCAGCAACTTAAAATTATTCAATGATTATTGAATAATAATAAGTTTTCCCAAATGTTGAAGCAATGACTTCTAAAAGTCAACCTTTTATCACATGTGTTGTGACAAAGGACAAGAGAGATAGAGATGTGAGAATCATCTCATCAAGTGGGAGGTATGCTACAAATACATCCAAATGAGTGGATGTAGACATGGCAAAGAGGAGCTAGACATTGTAGCTAGAAGCTACATGAGTTAATATGGTCAAAAGGGCCTATGAGAAGGAGAACCTAGTTAAGAGACAATGATATGAGGCTTAAATTTTTGAATGTTCTTGTTTTTCCATTGAATTTAAGATTAAATTCTCTGTTAGTTTATAGAATTGAATTCAGTATATTCTCTTCTTGCTTTTTTGAACATTCATGCTAGTTAGATGATATTGTGTTATTATCTTGTTAATATAACTGCTCTTTGATTGAGTGGGAGTTTTCTGGAATACGTCTAGAAATCCAAAGGGGAAAGTGTTCAAATGAAGACTATGGTTAAAAGGGTGATGAGCTAACTAGTATGATTGGGATGGGAGTCAACATAGTTGTCTCCTGAACATGAAACTAGTGAACTTATTATCTAATTATCCTTTGTTTTATTTGAACAAATAAGATTTGTATACCATAATCGTCTAAGTGACCAATTATGACCAAGTCTATTTGACTGAGCTTATGAAGACAAGCTCAATAGAGATATCTATGGAGTTAAAAACTCTCAAATCTCTTTCATTCAAGAAGAATGAGATGTCAGGGACATCCTACCAACTAGTCTTCAGCATTTAGAGGCTGAAGCAACTGAAGGATACAAGAGGTTTATGCTATCAAGCATAGAAAGAACAACATTGCTCAAACTTATGTTGGTATGAGCAATGTAACCTTATCCAAGCGGTATGAATAGTGTTGGAAGATAGTGAAATAAGTGATCTTCTTCCATTAAGTTAAAACTAAGTTAAGTTTTAACATAGTGTACTAAGTCCTAACATGTTGTTTAGGCAACACTTGAGGCATATGTCAAACTAAGAAGTTGAGACAAACTAAATGCCAAGTTCTTTCCAACAAACAAGTGTATGTTGTGATAAGACATCTCCCAGTGAGTGGGAGGAAGCTATGTCTCCCAGTGAGTGGGAGTGAGCCATGTCTTCCAGTGAGTGGGCATATACAAAAGTATAAATTGCCCTGATATGCATATTGTAACCTTCAGCAATGTGATTCACCACATTGAACTTAAGTGTGAGAGACTGAAGGATCCAAGATCCATCAGTCAGACGAACTTAGCTAAAGAGTGGGAGGATTCATCCTCTAAGCCCAAAGGCGAGAAACCTATGAGGTAAACTTAATCTAGAGAAGGTCAAATGGTTTCTACAAAGATGAAAAGCTACATTCATAATCCTTAAGGGTTATAAAAGTAGCGATCCACATGAGTTGTGGATATTTCAGAGAAGCATATGGCTTCAAGTCAAATGCAAAGCAACAAAGAGATAGAATCAAGGGATTGGAACTTGCACGTTAACTCTGCATAAGTAAACCACCCTGATTCACTCCATGCAATTGCAACTGACAGAATCACATCTTTGCTATCTCTTTAGTTAAGGATCGATGGGACTATGATTCTCAAATCCTTTGTTGGATTTTGATGTTTCTTTTTCTAGGGATAAAAGATTCCTTTTCTTGCCACATGTACACCTTGGTCAAAGGGAATGATCAAACTAGCAAAAGAATATTTGCTAAACAACGTGTGCTAAAGGGTTAATACCCTTATGAATAAGTTGAAAACTTATTCTACCTGGCAAGAAAGACAAAGAAACGTTTTTTTGAGAAAATCCACTGCAATTGGCAAATTATGACGTTAGTGAACCAATGAACGTGAAGGCAAAACACAAAGAGCTTGGTGTTTCGTTAACGTTATGAACGTTTACTCGAAATACAGTAATGTTTACTTGATTTTTGGCAAGTGTGAAGCTGTTAGATAATGGCTGAACTAGTCAGGAATCAGTTAAACTAAAAGGAGAAGACCTTTTTCTTGAACTAACAAGGGTTAGAGGCACCCATGTTATTAGTTCAAGATGCTTTGTGTACAAGAAAGGCATTGTTAGGCAACTATCAATACCTAGAACCCTTCAACATAATAGAGTTGTTGAAATAGAGAGTTAGACCTCTCCTTTGATTTGGTTGTGAACATAATGGCATCAATGAGGCTACCAGCCATATGTTGGTAGGTGGACTCATAGCTATTATATTCACACTTAACCAAATGCCTTCTATGTCAGTCACGACCTTACCCTATGAATCGTGGATAGGCCTTAGACCAGGGCCAAGTTCGTTAAGACCATAAGGGTTATCAACTTTATATTCACACTTCTTCTTATGAGTAAGGAAGATTAGGGCTAAGGTATACAAGGTATCTCTTTGTGAGATGACATAAGAATTTGACATGACACATCTTCATTAGTGAAAATGATGGCGGTTCAGTGACTGAAAGAAAACCGTGGGACACAACGTTCATAAAACCCAGATTTCCTAGCAGGAAATGAGCATTAATCATAATAAATCTCTCTTTAAGAGGTTCACAAGTGATAAGGAATAACCAAGTGTTCCTAAGTTCACTGATCCGAGTGGGAGGATTGAGACCATTTTCACAATGAAAGAGGTAAGAGGTAAGTTACGAGAGAATTACCTCACTCATACATAGGAAAAGAATCCTAAGTTACGAGAGAATTACCTCACTCATACATAGGAAAAGAATCCTATGAAATCCACCTCGGAGCAAATTGTCATCTAGCGAATGACTATAAGGGATAGATTCCCTAATGGATTGAATGCTCCCTTCATCATTTAGAAGGTGATGATAAGTACCTATAAGTGTCTGAAAGACACTAGAAGGACCTGCTAAGATAAATTGCAAAGTGTCATGCAGGAGGATTTAGATTCTTTTTAAACCAAATACGTGTTTGGGTAATTTGTCACTTAGCCGAGAGGCGATTGGGAACAAGTAGGTTCTCAAATCTGTTGGGGGCATACAGAACCTAAAACACTTGGTGGCTAGGGGTAATACAATGGAAGGTTGTCCGTTATGTGTTTTAACTCTGAACTTTGGCTATGACAACAAGCTTAGTCTTGAAAATTGCATCAAGATGATGTAAAGACCACCTTCCAATTTGGAATTTTGGAAATTGGATGATGAACTCTACACTGAAGCAGCTTAAGGGCTTCGTAGAAACAATTACCTAAATAGTAGTATATGAGGTTTTCATAAGGTGAAAGCCTCACCAACTTCGAAATAATCGAAGAACACTACATAAGTTCCAAATGGTCTAGTGATGATTCTTTGTGAAGTCATCCTTTGTCAAGTGACAAATGAAACAAGTGTCAAGGGAGTCAAAGGAATAAAGGATCAGAGAATCCTTAAATTCTGAGTTAAGAAAGTCATGGGTTGAACAAATATCTTGAATGACAAGATAAACGGAGATTGCACAAGAAAGATACAGTCTTTTCCACCTAAGACATGTATAAGTGTAATCCTTAAACATCTTAGGATGTCAAAGTGCAAACCTATGGACACCCCTGAAGTCAAGGGCATAAACCTAAAGAGGTTACATGGCCTATGAGGAATCCAACATAAGAAAGGTGGATAGAGTCCCATGTGAGACTATAGTTGGTAATATGAATGTACACATTGGTGTACATAAGACCAAATGTTTTTTGTCAGACTTGGAAGTTGCTTTTTGGTCCTGCTGTGAAATGGGTTATGAGAATAACCATGGATTAAGTTGTCAAGATAACAACTTTCCTTTTTGAAAGGATACTCCAATACAAGACCTAGGCAAATGGTGATGGAGTAAGGAAATATACAAAGTATTTTTTCCTGTTATCCATGGAAATAGAACGCAGGGCGTGTTCTGCCATCATTCAAAGTGCCATATGGCTAAAGTAATTCCTATGAGAGATTGGGAATGAATGGTGGATAGAAGGATCTAAACGATAACATCTTATGATGAGGATCCTAAGTATCACAGCAAGGCGAAACATACCTTTTTGATACATCTCTATGAGAGATATGCTTTCAAAGAAGGAAAGCGATAGTTTAATGACCTTCTACTAACAAGATGTTGGTAGATCCCCTTATTGAGCCCATAGCTTGATTTTCATTGAGTTAGTGAAAATCTAGGGGCGCAAATAAAATATAAAGTCGTGAACTTCTTTTATATAAAGATAAAAGAAATGGTATGTATGTTATGAGTAAATACATAAAGGTATATAGCTTTGTATGTCGTACAGGTCAAAAGAGGTTGATTCACTCACACGAACAACCGTCTTCCCATGTTTTGTAGGGGCATGGGAAGGTAAGACGAGCAAATGATCACCATGAGATGATTGAGAAGAATCTTTGCGTTTGAGTCGCCTCAGTTAGACTGAGATGAGATCTACATGTGTGCATATACACAGAAAATGGATCGAAGCATGAATATAGACCTGTAGCCAGACAAAGAACTCTCTTTCACAAATGAGATTGTAAAAGAGATATTGTGAAAAAGAAAGTTCTGGTTCGAATGTTGAGTACATTTTGGAACTAATGTCTGTACGGTGAAAGATAAAGAAATCGACGTACACCTCAAACCATTCACCGTAGCATGCAATTCATACTGCATGTGCTTGAGAGTTAAACTGCAACACGGGATGTGGGTGAAAGATCCCTAGTTCACCACAGTGTGAGTCCCAGGAAGGAAGAATACTTCCACGATGCCCTTAAGACTTAGGCGGCATCATGAAAGCTTGGTTTGGTGACAGCTACTTTAGCTGAAGCTCCATGATCACACTCGATTTGGTCAGACGAGTGAAAACTAGGAAAGCGACCAAGTCAAGATGGACTGATGTTTAGTCAAAAAGGAAGATTTACTCCTAGATACATAAGATGTACTAGTATCTGTGGTCGACCCCTTACTAGCTCTGTGTGTAGCTAGTAAGTGCGGATACTATGTACGTGGAAGGCAATCTGAGTTAATCAACATATTAACTCGAGAGGGATTAGATATGCCATGAGTAATATGTATGGGAGAATTTGGGGCATATGAGGCAATGAACATATAACTTACGGTTATATATAAAGGGTGTCCTTGGATGCTGGTCCGATATAAAGGATTTTTAGTATCGCAAGCACCAAATCTGAAAGACGTTTTTGCCCACGCAGTCACGGCAGACGCCAAGTATGAAACAAGAAAGAGTAACGCACGCACGATGGGAGGCCCATCAAGTGCGAGTGGGAGATGTTGGACTTTGGGTCCAAGTTCGCCCTTGATGGGCCGAACTATTTGATTAGGAAATAAGTAGCCTAATCAAATAAGAATAAAATCAGCATAAGATGCAGATTTGGGAATATTTAGCAATAATTATGGATTTGTTAAAAGAGGAACAAATCACCATAATTAGGGAATTAATTGAGAGACAATTAATTCCTGTCTTTGAGGGCAAGAAGGAGTGCATACGTTTCCTAATTAGTGGCCTCTATAAACCACTATAAATAGGGTGTGCCTCCTCAATTGCAACTTGCCCTGCCATTGAGTTTTCTGGCAATTCTCTTCTCTCCTACCATCTTTCTGGTTCTGGTGATCTGCTGTGCAAATCACAATTAGGCTCTAGTAGTCTAATAATTGTGTGGGCACAAGTATGGAGTATTGGAGCTTTGACCCGGATCCGAACATAGATTCGTCCAGGTATGCCTAATCTCCTTTTAGTTTAAATATTTTTTTCCTACAATTAATGTGATATCTTTGACGATGGGATAACACATAACTAAGTTTACGGCCGATTTATACTATCACTAGAAAAACATAGTCTACTTATTTGAGGTTTTCTGACTGGTGGTAGCTCTTAACTCAATTGCCATCTTGTGCCTCATAGCCAATCAGAAATAAATTTGACAATTGTCTTTTATCTTCACTTTCTTTTGCTGCTCTCTTTCATCAAAATTTATCAATTCTCTCTGTGATCAAAGTTTAACAATAGCAAGAGGTAATTATTATAAGTCTTCCGCTATTGATATAGGAAAATTCATATGTCCTAATTTGTTATTTATCTGTGTATTCATGAATTTTTTCCTACAAAAGGGGGAAGGAAAATTCATGCAATAGGATGGTATATGTTATGTACTACTAAGGCAAGGGGAGGGGGGCTATGGATTGAAGGATGCTGGGGTCATGAATGATGCGTTGTTGGGTAGAATCGATTAGAACATACTAGCAAAACCGAACAGTTTGTGTGCTAATTGAGAGGTAAATATGAGAGGAATGTTAATCTGAATGAGCGGTGCATAATCTGAATGCTATGGTTTTGGCAAGATTATGGCCTCAGATTGTTAGTGGATGCATATGAATTAATAAATGCACCAGGATGTTGACTATAGAAGAAAGTGACTGTGTTGCTAAATATTTGGTAAAAACAAATGGGGAGTGGGATTTGGGTGGGGGGGGGGGGGGATGTGATTAAGTGGCGAGCCTCTCTGAAAAATGCTTATGTGGTGAGAGAAATGTATGGTAGAATGAAGAATGAACATGAACCAGTTGATAAGTTGTAGAAGAATACAAGTATTTTTGTGGATTGCTGCACAAAGCAGATTGTTAACAGCAGACCGAAGGCATAAAATGCTAGGAGGGAACAAGGAATGCTATAGGTGCAGTGGAGTTGCTGGTAGTAGGTAAGTATACTGATAATGGAATGAAAAAGCAAATAGTGAATATCAGTTGGGAAGCTCCAAGGGAGGGCTGGATAAAATTAAATGAAGTAATGGGTTAGCAAGTTGTGGGGACCACTTAAGAGGTTGTGATGGAAGGTGGATTAAGGGTTTTACAATGAAATTGGGAGTCTGCTCGGCTATTAAAGCAGAACTGTGGGGTATCATTACTGGGTTGAACATTTGCAGGTTAATTGTTTCATTCATAAAATTCAATTTTTTAACCTTACTTGAAAATGTTGAGTTCCTGTTATTCAACCCAACCTTGGTATGTGAAAATAAGAGGAGGAGATCCTGTTGGACGGGATGCCTATGAAAGAAACTTTGCAAATAAAACAAAGGTCAATTCTAAAAATAAATAAATTATATTAAACCTTAGCCTATCAAGAAATAAAAGAGTGTATATGCCGTTAATATTAAAAAAATAACAATATATTGAAAAATATTTTTTACTTTTTTAAAAATGAAAAAAATTGAAGCATGTACTTCAAACTAGAAGGAAATATAACTAGGGTAAAATATTTTGTGTTCCCAAAAATTTTCAATTGTTGACTTAATCTCTAAAATTGGCTTCAAAATAATTCAGTCAATATAATTCTTTAGCTCAATAGATTATAATTACTGGGTTGTTCTAACTTCTAAGTCAAAATTTTAAATATTGAGTTGTTAATTGAGAAAAAGTGTAATAACTAAAGGTTCTTTTTATTATTAATAAAACCAAGCGGCAGTCAAAAAAAAAAAAAAACCAAGCGACTCCTCTTTCTTATTTAATCCTATTTCTATATAAAATTTTTTTCTTAAGTTTCGTTTTCAAAGTTTAGCACTGTAGCCACCAAAGTTGCAGTACTTATTTCACAAATAACTCATAGTGCTATCCACCAACCCCACACACACAAGGAGAGAGCACTAACGTAATGTGCGTTCACAAATTAAAGAAACTGATTAAAAATAAATAATACATCACAACTTGCATGTGAGACTTGTGAATCTTACTATGAAAATAATGAATATGACGAGTTTATATGCGTCATGCTTTACAAGATATGCAAAATCTACTTGAAAAAAAGCCCCGGGGGGGGGGGGGGGATCTCTCACCTTATTGCACAAAAAATGAAAAACAATGCTATAGCTTATTTTGTTAAAAACAATTTCCACTATAGAGACGTGGGACTGGGAATGATATATCTATACTCTCATGTACGATTTGGCTTATTTCAATTTTATTATTATATTGTCATGGAAAATTTATTGTTATATGTTAGGTTCAAACCCACTCTAAGCAATTATATTTTTAATGAGTTTTGATTTAGGTTCATAAAATTTTGTTTTTTTTTTTCTTCTTTATATCTTATACCATCCAAAATGTTGATCCCTATAGTTTTTATAAGGACTTGGATATGAGTGTTTTTTTTTTTTTTGTCAACTGATTTGGATATGAGTTTAATAGTGTTGACTTTACTTATGCGGTGTGATACCATTAAATTGGTAGATGTAGACTACTGACTAAGATTGAAATGGCTTATATATAGGAACCAAAACTAAAACTTATTAAAAGCATAAGGACTTCTATATGAGTTTTTTTTTTTTTTTTTGTCAACGGACTTGGATATGAGTTTAATAGTATTGACTTCACTTATGTGGTGGACACCATTAAATTGGTGGATGTAGATTGTTGACTAAGAATAAAATGGTTTATATGTATGGACCAAAACTTGTTAAAAGTATAAAGACCTGAAATGAGTTTAACCTATATAAAAAATATAGATGTGTGACAAAGGACAAATAAATTACTTTTGAGTAGAGAAGTCGATCTTCAACAGTGAAATCTAGTTTCCAACATTTGAATTCATGTGGCAAAAACACAACAATTGATTTTAGGAAAGTTTGCAATCAGGTTCCAAGTAACAAAATTAATTATAATCAGATCCTTGAAATCATCAAATTGCAGTGAAACCCTAAGAGACTTGAGGTGCTATTAATACTTATTGTCAAATTACAATGTTACCCTTTTTAATTTGAAACAACATTCAAAAGGGTTAGGGCTCAAATCGTGCTCCAAGTACTTCACCCTCTTCTCTCTCAGAGCGCTCCTATGCTCTCAGTCAAGAGAATTCGTGTGCGTCGATCATATCACGAGCTCCACGTGCCTCCACCGTCGACGTCTTCTATGTTTTTGTGCCGGTCGCCGTCGTCATAGCTGCCATGGTGGTCGTTGTCCAATGAAGTCTGTGGATCGACTGCTCTCATGGTAAGTTTTGTTTTGCCCCATTTTTAAATGCTAAGTGAACCCCATTTATTACTCCTCTGCATTGTCTCTGAACTTCCCGGTCAGCCTCATTGCAAGTCCGTTAACCTTTTCTTCCCTGTTCGATGATTGAAATTCCGTTGGGTTACCCGGTTTTATTGTGTTAAGTCTTCACTGGAAACTCTAGAAGCTTTATCTTTCTTCGCATTTGAGTCAATATTCAAGACTTGATGATGGCAATTGCCGGGTGTTTAACTTAATTATAAGCTCTCTGCCTTCATTTGTTATGTTTAACTAGGTTTGAATAACAGGGAACTCATATTTTAATTTCAAGGTACAATTGGTTAGGTTAGCTAGGAATTTAATTGAAAGCTTTATATTTTTAATTATTATGGAGTAAGATTGAGGGTATTAGATAAGTTTTAATTTGCATTATCCCTGTCTTAGAGAAGGACAAAAGGTATACTGTGTGTTTTTTTCTGAAAATATTAATCTTGAATCATTCTTTTATTAATTAGAATCAATGTCAACTGTCTGCATTTGTATACATATATATTTGCTGTGAAGATAACCATTGCTTGTGCATAACCTGAATTGGATATTGCTTGTGAGTTGCATAAATTCTTGCTATGATTGAAACTTAGGGGAAACGGAAACTTTCTGTGATACGAACTTAACACAGATTTTTTGAGCTATTTGACAGGTTAACAAGAGGAAGAAAACAAAAAGCAAAGAGGGACAAAAGAGTATAAAGAGAGAAGATGGACAATGTACATCTAAAATAACTGGGTACTCATTGTTTACTAAAGATTTTTATGAGGAAAACACTGGGAAGTACAAATCCATGGAGGAGGGCAACCCACATTTGAAAAATGCTTGGCTGAAATTATCTAAGAAGAAACGGGAGCACAAAGGTATTCTCTATGCCTAAAAACCGTAACTCAATCAGTTTCATAACAAAAACAAAAATTTTTCATATTGTACAGCAAAAAGGGATGAAGTCAATTGCCTAAAGATCTGCACAAACGATCATAGATAAAGGTAGCTCAACTTGAGTGATGAAGGTGATGGTTGATCAACATAATGTTGGTCCTAAAACCACCCTCATTCCTCCATTCTCTTTCTCCTTATCACCAAATTTCAGGCTCTAAACTGATCAGAATCACTTCTAATTCTCTTTTTCCTTTTCAATGAAGAGGGGAAAATCCATATTTTCGCATCTGGAATCAATAGCACCCAAGTCCCTTGGGGCTTCCATGCAAATTGATTGACAAAGGATCTGGTTGTCATTAATCCTGCTGCTTGGGACTTGGTTGCCATTTTCCCTTGATTTTATTCTGCGTGGAAGTTGCACTCTTGACTAAGTGTATTTCCAAAATAATGTTCACAAATGTTACGAGTTTATATATTCATATATAGAGAGTTAGATGAAATAATCTTACTTAATCAAATAATCAGACTAGAAAATATTTTTGGCGTTTTTTAAATTATTTATAGTATTTTGATAAACAATGCCGCCATAATGTAGAAGAAGAGATGAGAAGGGCAGATGGAATTGGGCTTCCTAAGGTGTGAGATATGGAATCCAATTCCATGTATTTTTGTCCAAATGAAACTAGAAAATTTGCCAATTCTATGCTACCAAACAAACATTTTTTTTAAAAAAATAAAATCTAATTCCGATTACATTTTCACAATGAACAAAAAGTTAGATCAGACCGGCCCTCATGCTCAATCCGGAACACCCCATGAACCGGGAAAATAGTGAACTGTAAAAAACAAGGCCTAAACTGGTAGCAACCCATGAAAACTGCTAGGTTGTGCAGTTTATCACTACTACAAAAAAAAAGCTTTTAACGTCTTTTTTTTAGGCCTTTTAATATCTGAAAACAGGAGGACATTTAAGTGAGCGGTGTAGAAAATAAATAGCAATAACGTCCATGAAAAAAAAAGGGACGCATAAAGTTTGGACTTTAGACGTCCCCATTTTGGAATGAGGACGTCTAAAATCCAAACTTTAGACGTCCCCATTCCAAATTGGGGATGTCTAAAGTGTCAGTCCAACACTTTAGACATCCCCATTTTAGAGTGGAGACGTCTAAAGTCCAAACTTTAGACATCCCCACTCCAAAATGGGGACGTCTAAAGTGTCGGACTGACACTTTATATGTCCTCAATTTGAAATGGGGAAGTCTAAAATCCGGACTTTAGACTTCCCCATTTCAAATTGGGGAAGTCTAAAGTGTTAGTTCTAGACTTTAGACTTCCCCATTTTAAAATGGGGAAGTCTAAAGTTTTATTTTTTTTAAATGACTATTTATATTTTTTACTGCCCAAAAAATTAAAATTGCAGAAACAGGATCGACAAATAATTCATAATAAACCACAATGTCTTTTACATGGTAAGAAAACATCCAGCATTTTTATAAGTATCCTTCTATACATTTAAAAAGCAAGTCCAGTGGAATTCATAATAACGATTTTGTTAGTGTTTCATAAAACTCCAATTAAATCTTATTTATTAGAGGTCTCCAATAAATCATAGAACAATTATAAATTCACCATGGTTATCTCCATTGAATTATTACAAACGCCTCATATAAATATCCTATGTCAGGACATCTATGTAGTGTGCAAACAATGTGGTTGTACCTTCAATTTTGTTTTTTAATAACTAAAGGGAATTTTTTATTTTAAAATTCTTAATAAGAGAAACAATAGGGACAGTGGCTGACGGTGTGAAGGAAACTAGCTATCACGATGTACAGGGAGACGGTGATTCTAAGCATTTTTTGTAACAATAGCATAACTTTAGTTATTTCAAACATTTTTGTGTTAAAGAAAGTAAAGTTGTGAGAGTGAGAGACAAAACTGTGGACAACGGAGAAGGAGATGACCCACGGTGGCACCAGCTGGACAATAGTTGTGAGAGGGAGAGAGAAATGACAACGCACTTATTCCTTCCTTGGTATCCTATAGCTCCGTCGGACAAACAAGAAGAGCGTCGTTGGAACAGAGAGAAACAAAGAGAAAGAAGAGAGAGGGAAACACAAATAAGGAAGAGAAAGCACATTGAATAAGAGAAAGAATAAAGTTAGAGAAGGGTGGAGCTGATTGATAAGACATTGATACAGGCTTTTGGCTTCCCCCACTTTAGACTACCCCAGTCAAACTGGGGAAGCCTAAAGTGAGGAATTTAGACATCCCTAGTCTGACTGAGGACACCTAAAGTCCACTTAGAAGGAACTTTTGGCATCCCCAGTCAAACTGGGAACATCTTAAGTCCACTTTAGGTGACCCCAGTCATTATGTGGACGTCTAAAGTCTAAAATTTTGGCGGGGAAGGCAAAATTCAAAACTTAATGGATTTTAGGTGTCCCAATTCAAATTTGGGACACCTAAAGATACACAATCCCCACTTTAATTACAAAAATACCACCGCCTCTATTTTTAACTTCCCTTTGTAAAAAAGGGACATCCTGTAAAGTAGTAATATCTATATTTTGTAGTAGTGTTACCCGGTTTGCTTTGTTTCTTTTGGAAAAAAAACATAAGAATAAAACTTTTTTAAGGCAATAAAAAGAACCAAAGATGGAAGATCTGGGTCCCTATGAAAGAAGAAGAAGAGTGAAAGAAGAAGAAGAGGTAGATGATGATAGAAGAAGAGAAAAAGAAATGGAAATTGAGACCAATGTTGACAGGGGCTGGTTGGCGTAGGTTGCAAGATCTAATGGTAGTGGAATGGAGATGGGGTTGATGATAGCTAGAGATAAGGTCGCCGGACCTGCGGAGGAAGAGACGGAGATGAGGTCGCCCCCTTTTGTGGTCCGTTGGGAGATGGAGATTTGCTTAGAAAGAGGTGGGATACTGTCATGCGGCTATAAAAGAGGAGTAAGTGATTAGGGTTTTGATTAAGTGTCATGGGATTAGGCCCTTGTTAATTCAAAAAACGTAATAAAAAACCTTTAGTTCCCCTAATTCCCTAGTTTCTGATTGCTCAAATTTACTAAAAGAGGAAATAAATAAAGTTAATTCATTTAAACTCAATCTTAACTCATGCGCTAATTTGCCTTAGGTAGTGATGATAATTAATAGGTTGGGTATCCATAACATTGAAAATAATATTTGAAATTTAAAATCAAATCCCATAATCCATGCGCTGATTTGGTTATGCACTAATGATAATTAAAAAGTTATATATTCATAGCATAAATATAGGCATTACTACATAATTGATGCTATGAAATTTTAAGCAGTTTTTTTTAAAGATATTCATTTTTGTTTATAGAAGTTAAAAAATATATATTAATATATATTGCCTCGTACTTTTTTAGGAAAATCTTATATAAAGACAGTTGAATTACCCAAATCTAAATTTGGATTACTGAACTCAACAAATTATATATCAAGTTATGCGTCATAATTAGGAATTTAAAATTTAGGTTAAGTTACCTCAATATCCCTTAGTTATTAAAAAAGAAAAATTAAAAATGGAACAAGTTTCATGTTTATACTCTATACTTCATAGTTTATACATAGCAAAAAATATACCGTTTTTCCGTTTTTTTTTTAAACGGCCCTCCTGAGAATTTCTTCCATATATATATATATATATATATACACACACACACACTTTTTTCAGTTCATTTGAGATTTCATTTTTGCAAAATGGAACCCAAATGAACTAGAGGTGCGTTTGAGAATTCCAGAACAAGGTTTTGTACTATATAAGGTTATTACAAGTTTGTGGCAATTTTCATTACATATTTGTACTTATTTTCAAAAAGTATTATAACAGTAATAATACTTGAGTTTTTTTAGGCTAAGAATAATTATGCCTGAGTTTTGTATCACCCAAAAGATCAAGAAAATTCTGCCACTCTTGCAGCTCTAATGAAAGTTTTCGATATGCTTCTGGGAAAAACCCAGCTCCACCAGAATCTCTCCAATTTAAGAGGGAATTTGACCCAAATCTGGGAATAATTATCGCTGGCATTCCCATTTTCCCTACTTTTATTATCATTCAAAATTTATTTTATATTATGATTTTGTATTTTATTACTTTATCTAAAATATTAATTTTGACATTTCAATTAAACTATATTATTTTAATATGACCGATCTAACCCCAAGTTGACCCTGACCTGACCTACTGACCCTTGAACCACTAACTTGACTGGCTCAATAACCGATCTGATTTTTTTGTTCCTTACATGTTCTTACTCCCAAATTCCACTGTACCAAATTGGCCCCATATGCTTTGCCCCTTGTATTCGGCCCTGACAGTCTTTGTCCGACCCTATCCAAATCTTTTCTTATTTTATCCTATTTCTTACTCAAATGGATCTAATGCCAAGTTCTAAGCCCTTCCTAAGGTCGTTGTTGACTACCTAAGTTTTAAAATAAAATTCAGGATGATAAATATCATCATATACCTTATCATCGCATTTCTATCTTGCTTGTGATAAGATCTAATTCTGAGCTCTCTGAAAACCATATGTCATAAGATTTATCTCACATGCAGCTTTCACTTAAAAGACTTTCTGACTTCATTTTCTGATATTTTCTACTCATTTATTAAACTTTTCCGCTCTTTTATCAATATTTTTTTACTTCTAATGATTGTAATATTAATTAGCATGCTAAGGATTTAGCAATATTATATATATACCACATTAACTCTTATTCCAAGCTTATATTTCAACTCGTTTTTCTTAATGAAATTTGATTGTCACATCAGGAAAAATAATCAAAGCAAATAAAAAAATGGAATACTAAATTAAATCAGATATTGACGTTATGAAATAAAATGTCATATATTTGTTAGATTTCATTCAAACCCATGTGGTTCCATCGGCATTGTTGGCTTTTAAAATAGTACGTGTTGGTAGCTAGTTTGCGGCAACCAAATGCTCAAAACTAATGGCAGCTTCTTATATAGCATAGCACGTGACTTTCAACAATATATATGGTTAGGTGTGGAATGTGGTTAGTAGCTTGGAGCAATCAAAGCAGTTAGCGTGAGTTTGATTTGAGCCTTGGCCCCATCTCTGATTATTCTCACACTTAGTTGCTTCTTATATCAATTTGTATAGTTCCTTGCATTAAATTTGTCTCTTCAATTTCTTTATATATTACCTAACCTCCTATGTAGTCCCTCATTTCAATTTTATAAGACATTTCAAACCAATTAATATCACTACTTGAGAAAATGGTCATTTAAGACCGTCACATCTAAACCTCTATAGGTATAAACGGTTTAAAAATTATGACTAGTGGCATTTTTATAAATATCGTTACAAATTTAGACCAGATCCACATTAGTTAGGTCTAAATAATATTTTCTAGACTGGTTATATTTTCGTTTAGTTTCGATAGGAAAACAATCAGACCGGTTGTAATGCACCCAGTGTAAAAAGTAATTTCTAATCCGATTGTTTTTTTAATTGCTTTAAATTAATTGTTCCTGTGGACCTGTTTCAACATGTTCGTTCTAGAAATTTATAACATAGACCCGCTTACACATATAACCAGTCTAAAAATTGACGTGCGCCTAATATAACTTTCTCTGTGTAAGACTTGGAAAAGTCACAGTTCATTGCATTTCTCTGTGTGACTTTCTTTGCCTTCAATCGTACTTGTCTTTGATCGTCAATTCAATCACTCTCCCCTTCAGTATCTAAATTTCTACTTCAATCCTCGAACTTGCTCCTTCAATTTCCATTTTGTGACCTAAATATTTTCGCAGTATCATTCTACCGCAAGCGCATGAAGAGGAATGCCACTCCAGTTTCACTTTTGCAGTTTCCTGATGTAAATATCTTCAGTGTGGTCTTAATTTGTGCTTCTAGATATTTTGTTAAAGTTTTTTAAAAATTAAATACTTCATCTGAATCATTTTTAAGATTTGTACGAACTCACATTTTCTTTCAATCAAAACATAGGATGTCACATATGGACTGTAGTTGGATAAATTGTAAATGGAAAAATGCTGAGTATTGTAATGGGGTTAGGGAGTTTTTGGAATTTGCTAAAAGAAATGCTTCACATGCTGATATTCATGGGAGGTTTTTTTTTTTTTTGCCCTTGTATAAAAGGTCTGTCTAAATGGTAGGTGACTAATTTCTATAGGAAATATACACACACTTAGTTTGTGAGGGTTGTATGAAGAGTTATATAATATGGATATGACATGGTGAAGAAGTGGAAAGGCTGAATAAATCTCAACAATGGGAAGAGGCATTTCATTATGACTATGATGCTATGGATACTGATGGTAGGATAGAGGACATGATCTGTGATATTGGAGTAGATGCCTTTGAGCAGGAAAGTGTGTATGGTGATATGTGCAGTAATGTGGAGAAGTCCTTGTACCCAAGCTATGAAAAATACAAAGTGTTGAATACTTTGGTGCATTTGGTAAGCTTGAAAACACGATAAAGTAACATGCTACATTTGTGAGGAAGGTACATGCTACATGTAATATCCCAAAATTCATTCACCAAAACTCCCATGTATACTTATTACAATAAATGGAATAAAATGGTGAATTTTGGTGCACTTAGAATGACAAAAAGTACCCTTAGTAAAGGCCACACAAAAATTGGGCCAATATAAGACATAAAGTATAATTTTTGTCTTCTAAAAAGCCTATTTTTGAAGCCCAAAATAATGAATGGAAGAACACAAATTTTGGGCCCAATTAAATAAGGATTTCGGCCAAGAAGAAGGAAAATGGAAAAGGCCCAAATTAATATTAAAAAAATGTAAAGGTAAAATGGTAATTTGTCACAAAAGCAAGAAGCTAATTATTTTTCCCTTTTCATGATATATATTTTGGCCAAGAGGGAAATAGAAGGGCGAAAATAATTATTGGAGATAATCATGCCAATTGGAAACACTTTTAGCCAAGTAAAAAAGATGAAGCAAGAAAATTCAAAGTTAAACATATGGTAATTTACATTAAAATAATAATATGCTAAGGAGGTGGATTGGGATATTTTTAAAAGGATAATTATCCTTTCCAAAGGCCTCCTATTTACGCGGGGGGGGGGGGGGGGGGTTGGGGAGGGAGGGAGAGAGAGAGAGGAGACAAATCAAGGTAAGAAGGTTGAAATTTAAGTGTTTATGCCTTCTAAACCATATACAACACTCTCTAATCTCTATGCCATCTTGAATAAGACATGTAGCAAGTAAAATCAAGAGTAAGAAAGAGAAGAAGGGGACAGTTTTAGAGAGAGAGGAAGAGAAATTAAAAGGTAACCATGAAACCTTGATCCTCTTATAGATGTATGATTGTTGTTGGTTGTTTGGTTGATTGGTAGGCTTGTTTTGCTTGATTTTGCAATTTGGGATGATGAAACCCTAAGGGGCTATACTTCCCAACTTTCCATTAATTATGTTCAATAGGTGTTGAAGAGGTTAAACAAGTAATTAGAGGTGAAAAAGAGGTGATTGGTTGGTTGAAATCAAGAAAACATAATTTTTCCTTTTACATTGTGATTTTCAGCTAGCTACAGAACAGGGGGTTAGAGCTGGAATTTTGTCCATTTAATGGTTTCATTATGTTCTAGATGAAAAAATGTGCGGGAATAGCCCCTAGGTATGAATTCTGGATCATTAGAACAAAATTCTTAAAAACTAGATTTTGCTGCCAGTTTAGGGTTCTGTGTGGCAGTCTTACTGCAATATGGCTTTTGATAATCAAATGGTGTCCAATGAAAGGGAAATTTTTCAGAATGAAAGTAGACTTACCAAACTTTAATTTGATAGGTCATATAGGACATTTAGAACTGTACACAAGGAGTTATATATTTTTGAAGTTAGCCAAGTAAAACTGTCAAGTTTCTGTGGCAGTGTCCAACAAATGGTAATCTGAAATGTTGTCCTTTCAGTTGGCTAAAGGCAATATTTTTCATTAAAAATAGATTTAAGAAGGGTCACATAGCCTTTGGAACCACTACAATTGGACATTTGTGAATAAAGCTATGAATTTTCAAAGTTTGATGAAAATTCTGGCAATTTTAGTCAATGTGCGAAATTAAAAAGGTAATGGCAAATGTAATTACTTGAACTCTAAGGGTATAACCGATAAAATAAGCTTGGAATAGAACATAAATGGGTAATAACACAAATCTTGTAAACTTGAAATTTTAAGATCGAACAGTTTGCCCGAGCCAGGTCAAGGTTAAGGAACAATTAGTGAACAGAAAAGGGAGTTAAGGTAGCAACTCTATCTTTCATAAACTATATGATTATTTGTATACTTTGTGTATTCCATATTTTGTAGGTGAACATGGTGCCTGGGGTATAGTGATATGAATAGTGCTTGGGGCACAAAAACTAGCTGTGGTATGGAACCTAGTTTAGGTACACGGACAAGTAGGGTTTGGCCCTGAATTGTGCGCACATACCGGATACAATTGAATTTTTATTTACATTATGTATAACATTTTTATTTGTCGCATTTGATATGATTAATTGTATGTTGCTACTGAGATTCGTAAGATTCTCACCTTTTTCCCAAAATTTAAAATATTCCAGCAGAAGGTAGCGACTCTAGAGGTAAAAACATAAATGACAATGATTAATGTTAGATTCCAAGTTTTGATGATAACAAAAGGTAATTGTATACAAAGTATGCTTTTACAAGTTTAAAGAATGATTACAAAGTTACCAAATGCATATGGCAAAGTTTTGTAATGTTTGCTGTCAACTTTTGCCGATGCACTCGAGCAACAGAGCTAGAACTCGAGCATGAAGCAATGTTGCACTCGAGTAAACACGAGTGTTGGACAGAAAGTGTTTGCCCGAGAGCAAATTGCTATCAGATCTACTGATACACTCGAGCACTGGAGATAGCACTCGAGCATCAGGCTCTTTTACACTCGAGCACATGCAAGTGTTGGACAAGAAGTGTTTGGCTGAGAGCAATTACTGTCAATCTTACTGATGCACTCGAGCACTATAACAAACACTCGAGCATGAAGCTGGTTTGCACCCAAGCACTAGCGAGTGAGGGACTGCGAGTGCTTGGCTGAGAGTCATGATGAACAGAGAAGCACAAGCATGCCCGAGTGAGAGTTCATATGCCCGAGTGATACATCAGCACATGCGAGTGTGAAATCTAACTCTCCCAATTTTGATGCAAGTGCTGAAGACAAGAGTATATTACAGGAGAATATTCTTCTCACTCGAGTAGGAGTATGTATGCTTAAGTAAAGGCCCACATCACCTGCGAGTGCAAAATCATACTCTTGCTAAAATGGTATGCGAGTGTTGTCCAGAGACGCGACTCTTAGTGTAAAATACAAGGACACTCGAGCAGGAGGAGTGGTGCTCGAGTGAAGACCCACATCACTCGCAAGTGTGAAAATTCACTCTCTCTAATCATGTGGAAGTACAAGTGTAAAACTGAAACAAAAGAACAAAATATGGTAGTTCACTCGAGTGAGCCCCCTCAGTGCTCGAGTGAGACTCTGCCAGAAGCCAAAACGCACCAGTTTTATAGCGTTCAATCCGAATATGATTTAATGATATTTATTCATTATATTTTCACTTATTATTATTATATAACATCATTTAACATGTATTATAAGTGTGATACAGGAGTTTGAACGTTTGAATTAGAAACACACTGAGGAAGTCAAACAACGGCAGACAGTATCATTACGACCATCCAAGCACGTACCTACCGCGTTGAAAGATTTCAAACGTACGCATGCCGTTCCACAGTAATATGCCCCGCTCCACAATGATCATTATTCAAACGGGCAAAATCGAACGTCTATAAATACAGAATTCCAGAGATCATCAAATACAACGAAGCGCAATAATTCACATAAGCAAATTCACGAGTCTCTGTTATTCATATTTTCTCTGTATTCATATCGTTCTTCAGTGTTTATCATATTTGCTCTGTAAGAGAGTTTATATACACTTCAAATTCTATTTTCATTTGATCTCAAGGTATTGGGACCTTGAGAGGGTAGATATCTTTACGAGAGAAGTAGTTAAGGAAATTCCTAGTAAAACTTTCCACTCATAAGACTTACAAGATACAAGCAGTAGAGAACGTTGCTGCTTGTAAGACTTACAGTGGTGTAAGCAGGAGAGAACATTGCTGCTCATAAGACTTGTATACGTAAGCAAGTGAGAAAGGTCATAGGTTATTTTTCTGCACGTAAGACTTGTCGTAAGGGGGAGAGAAATTTCTTAGTGTTAGAATATTTCTGCTCGTAAGTTCATTCAAGGATGATTGTTGTTTTGTGGCATTCTGAGAGCCCATTGAATCTTGGAAGCATAGTGAAAATCTCAGTAGGTCTTGATCTCTGAGGACTAGACATAGGCCTGGTTCTTGAGCCAAACCAGTATAACTCTTTGTGTACTAATTCTCTTAACTCTACTCTATCTACAACTATTGTCATATCTTCACATCAAACGAAAAATTTATCACATCACCCAATTTAACCCCCCTCTTGGGTAAAGCTTGCCTCTTCATTTGGTATCAGAGCCAAGTCTTTTCCAAAGAGTCTAACAGCTTAAGAAGGATCCGATAAATGGCAACAATAGGTGAAAACATTCTTCCAGACAGAGCTTCAATCACTAGACCTCCTGGTTTTGCTGGAGAACATTTTTCGTTCTGGAAAGCTAAGTTCAGAGTGTTTGTGATGGCTAACGAGTATGGTTTATGTAATATAATACAAGATGGTGACTATGTTCCAATGAAGAAAATCGAAGATAGAATCGTTAAGAAGAGCCCAGAGGAGTTTGACGAAGATGACAAAAGGTTAGTAACATTAAATAGTAAAGCTATTTTAATGATACAGAGTGCTCTCAGTCAGAAGGAATATTTCCGAATCTGCACTCTACCAACAGCTAAAGATATGTGGGATGCTCTTGAAATCGCTCACGAAGGTACATTTGGAATCAAAGAAAATAGAGTTAATACTTTAATTACATAATATGATCTATTTTGTATGAAACTTGGAGAAGGAATATCAGAATTTGAACTCTGGTACACTCATCTTGTTAATCAACTATCTACACTTGAAAAATCTTTTGACCAAAATTCCCAAGTAAGAAAGATTCTTAATATTCTTACGAAAAAATGGGAAGTGAAGGTGACAGCTAAAGGAGAGTTAATGAGATCCGTAGCCGCTCTCTTTGGTAGCCTTTCTGAGTATGAAGGAAAGTTGAGATTCAAGAAGGAACTAGATGAGTTTGATGATAAAAAGAATACAGGAGTTGCACTTAAAGCTATCAAGGAAGAAGAATCTTCCGGAAATGAAGATGTTCCTAATGATGATGATATGGGAATGATCGTGAGAAAATTCAAGAAGTTCTATAGAAGAGGTCAAAAGAACTTCAAAAATTATCAAGGTGGACCATGCAAGAAAGAAAACAAGGAGCAACAGATAGTATGCTATGAATGTGGGAAGCTTGGACACATCAAATCCGAATGCTTCAGAAACAAAGACAAAAAGAAGCAAAAAAAGAAAGCATACATATCATCTATCTGGGGTGATAGTTCATTGGATGAAGAAAGTGACGATGACGAAGTGGCAAATCTATGCTTGGTAGCCAAAGAAGAAGAATCGAATTCTGAGGTAAGTGATTTTGAACCTACTTATGATAAGTTATTATCTGAATATAATTCATTCCATACAGAATTCATCAAGGTAGCTAAAGAAATGGTTAGTTACAAGAAGTAAGTAAAGGAATTAGAAAATACTGTCATATCATCATGTAAAGTATGTGAAGAGAAAGATAAGAAAATAAGAGATTTAACAAAAACTGTGGAAAAATTTACTAAAGGAAGTGAAACTCTTAAAGTTATTTTAAATTCTCAGAAAGTTTCCTTTGATAAATCTGGAATTGGATATAAGTCTGATCATAATAAAAACAGAGGAAATGAGAACAATATCAATAGAACTTATCTCAAATATTTCAAGAATTCTGTGCATACATCAAATCCATTCGCATTATGTAGCTATTGTAATAGGAAAGGACATTATACTTCATCATGTTATTTTAGAAAAGGTCAAGTTATTGGCATGTATAAATGGGTTCTGAAAGGGACACATGTATTACATACTAACCACAAAGGACCCAAGAAAGTGTGGGTACCTAAAACTTGATCACCTTACTCTAGGTATGTCTCAAAGCATCACGAGCAAACAAGTGGTATATTGATAGTGGATGCTCGAGACACATGACTGGTGACAAAAATAAGTTCATCATGCTGGAAACCAGAGAAGGAGGAAAGGTAACGTTTGGAGGTAATCAATTTGGACGTATTGCTGGAATTGGTGAAGTGGGAAAATCCGATGGTGTTCAAATCAACGATGTATATTACGTTGAAGGATTATGCCACAACCTCTTGAGTGTGAGTCAAAGCATTGACAAAGATAACTGGGTGATCTTTGATTCAAAAGAATGCTTGATAGTAAACAAGAAAGATCTGCTCTTAACAAAGAATCTATCAAGACAAAGATCCGAGCTCAAAGGGACGGTAACTATTATACTATTGATTTAAATTCAAATTCTTCTGAAAATTGTTTTCTTAGCAGATCAGAGGAAAGTTGGTTATGGCATAAGCGTATGGCTCATGTTAATATGAACCAACTTGACAAACTAATTAGAAAAGATTTAGTTGTTGGTCTTCCTAAACTAAAATTTAAAGATAACATGATTTGTGAAGCATGTCAAAAAGGCAAACAAACTAAATCCTCATTCAAAACAAAGTATGAGATTTCTACTTCCAAACCTTTACAATTACTTCATATGGATTTGGTAGGTCCAGCAAGAGTAAAACGTTTTGGAGGAAATCTATATACTTTAGTAATTGTCGATGATTTTACAAGATTTACATGGACTATATTTATTGCTTCAAAAGATAAAACATTTGTCGAATTTATTACGTTTGCTAAGAAGGTCTAAAATGAGAAAGGAATTTCTATTGTTTCTATTAGGACAGACCATGGAGGAGAATTTGATAATCAACTCTTTGAAGACTACTGCAACAACGAAGGAATAGATCACAACTTCTCTGTACCTAGAACACCCCAGCAAAATGGAGTAGTAGAAAGGAAGAACAGAGTCCTCACAGAAATGGCAAGAGCAATACTTAATGAAAAAGAAATTTCACAAGTGTTCTGGGCAAATGCAATGAGTACTGCATGCTACATTTCAAATCGAGCATATATTCGCAAGTCACTTGGAAAGACACCATATGAACTCTACAAAGGAAGAAAGATAAATCTTGCTCATCTACACATCTTCGGATGCAAGTGCTTCATTCACAATAATGGTAAAGAAAACTTAGGTAAATTTGATTCAAAATCTGACGAAGGTTTATTTCTAAGATATTCTAATAGAAGTAAAGCATATAGAGTTTTTAATAAAAGAACATATACTGTTGAAGAATCTATTCATGTTGTGTTTGATGAACTTGATTCTCAGACAAAACATGTTGATGAAGAAGAAATGGATTTGATAAAGAAAAACAAAACTATTTCAAAACAGAATGATTTTGAAACAAATGATTTTCAAAATATAGAAGATGTTGATGATTATGCTCAACCAAAAGCTTGGAGACATATTAAAGATCATCTAATTGATCAAGTAATTGGAGATATTCGCGAAGGTGTCAAAACCAGAAATAGAATTCTCAATGAGGTAACTTTCTCTGCTTTTATTTCTGAAATTGAACCTTCTAATATGGAATAAGCTTTATCTAATAATGATTGGGTGATTGCTATGTAAGAAGAATTAAATCAATTCCAAAGAAATCAAGTTTGGGATTTGGTTCCTCGACCTAAAAATCATACGGTTATAGGAACCAAATGGGTTTTCAAAAACAAACTTGATGAATCAGCAATCAATGTGAGAAACAAAGCAAGATTGATGGCCAAAGGCTATAATCAAGAAGAAGGTATTGATTATGAGGAAACATATGCTCCAGTGGCAAGATTGGAAGCAATACGAGTACTCTTGGCCTTTGCTTGCATTAAAGGTTTTAAACTTTATCAAATGGATATGAAAAGTGCTTTTCTAAATGGTTATATTATGGAGGAAGTATATGTAGAATAACCTCCTAGTTTTAAAGATGAAACAAAGCCTGATCATGTTTTCAAACTTAAGAAAGCTTTATATGGTTTGAAACAAACACCTAGAGCTTGGTATGAAAGACTAAGCAAGTTTTTTCTTGATCAAAACTTTATCAGAGGAAAAGTTGATACAACTCTTTTCATCAAACATAACAAAGATGATGTTTTCATTGTTCAAATTTATGTTGATGATATTATATTCGGTGCTACTAACGAATCTATGTGTCAAGAATTTTCTAAGATTATGCAGTGAGAGTTTGAGATGTCCATGATGGGAGAATTAAACTTCTTTCTTGGACTTCAAATCAAGCAAAAGAAGAATGGGATATTTGTGTCTCAAACAAAGTATTTGAAAGAGTTGTTGAAGAAGTATGGATTGGATAATGCTAATAGAGCTGATACTCCAATGAGTTCTACAACGTTGTTGGATGCTGATGTAAAAGTTCCTAGTTTCAACATAACTAAATATAGAGGAATGATTGGTTCATTACTCTATCTTACAGCAAGCAGGTCAGATATTCAGTTTATCGTTGGAATGTGTGTGAGGTATCAATCTGCTCCTAAGGTATCACATGCAGAGACAGTGAAAAAAATCTTCAAATACCTAGGAGACACTTCAGAACTTGGCTTATGGTATCCAAAAAGAGGAAACGAATATTTAATGGCATATTCAGATTCAAATCATGGAGGATATAAAACTGATAGGAAAAGTACTAGTGGTCAATGTCAATTCCTTGGAGGCTCTTTGGTATCATGGTTCAGCAAGAAGCAGAACGCAGTTTCATTATCCTCAACTGAAGCTGAATATATAGTTGTAGCAAGCTGTTGTTCTCAAGTATTATGGTTGAAACAACAACTTCAAGATTTAGGGATATACTTAAATGAGATTCCAATTTATTGTGACAATACTAGCACCATAAGCTTAGCCAAGAATCCTGTGCAACATTCAAGGACCAAACACATAGACATCCGACATCATTTCATTCAAGATCACGTGTAAAAGAAGGATGTCAAAGTAGAATTCATACCAACACACCTTCAACTTGCTGACATATTCACAAAGCCAATAGCTAAAGATCAATTCCTATATATTCGAAGAGAATTGGGAATGGTTAATCCCAATGAGTTGTAAGTTTTCTTATTAATTATTTTGTTTAAATGAGTTTTTGATGATAACCATACTGACTTTGGCATCAGAGTATTAAAAATTGTTTTTGCAGGTCTGTCCCTCGATCACAGGAAGTCTCACTCGAGTGACAAGCTCATACTCACTCGAGTGACAAGCTCATACTCACTCGAGTCAGTCAACACTACTCGAGTACATAACTATTAAATATACTCTGTTTCTAAGCATGTAAAACAAGGGTTAACAAAGGAGATAAAAATACCAAGAGATTATCTGAAGAGCAATAGTTATAATTGTTCTCACTCGGGTAAGAGAGATCCTCACTCGAGCATAGTATGAACATACCTGGAGTGAAGTAAGAGCACTCGAGTAGAAAGAAAAAATTCTTACAAGGGCTTATTCAAAGCATGGTTACTCAAATGATTTTGGAGGATTTGAGTACAAAGATGAAAAATATAGCAAGAAATATTTAAACTAGGTACGCTTTTACATGTTTTATCAAAATTATCTGAATGTCACTTGAGCACAATATGATCACACTCGAGCACATTATGAATAACACTCGAGCACTAGGGTTATTGCTCGAGTGTTGGAACTTATATCAATTACACAAAAGCTCAGACCGTCACACTTCCTCCTCTCACTCGAAGTGTTGTGTCACTCGAAGGTCGCCTCCCTTCACCTCCAACCGTTACCCATCAATTAAACAACTCATTTTCTTCAAAATCACCATTACAACTCTTCAATCTTCTTTATAAGGTGAGATTTATTCTCAAAGTTTCTCATTTCGTGCCCCAACTCTCTAAAACTTTCTCATTCAATCTTCAGCAAATCTGTGATTCTTATTGTTTTCATTTCGTTTCTAAATGGCTAGAACTAAGATTCCTATTATCGCCCAAAGATCTCATTCACCCTCTCCCACTCATTCTGCTGCTAGTTCCTCAGGAATTCCGGTAGCAACACCTTCATCTCCTATAACGTCTTCTACACCAACACCTCCTCCTAAACCTAAAACCAAAAAGAGAACTCCGGCCAAGAAACCTCATCCTAAGCCTCAAATAGCTAAGAAGGATCAACCTCCGCAAAAGAAACCAAAGGGTGTGGTTTTCAAAGAACCAATGATCACTCGGTCTCAATCCAAAGAAGTCAAAGGAAGAGGAAAGAAGAAGGACACTGAGCAACTACAACAATCTTCTTCTTCCTCCGATGACACTTTCAATATGCAACTCCGGGAAGCAATGGAGAGGTCAAAACTTGACACATTGGTTGGAAAAATTGCCTCTCAAGCCGGTGCCTCAAGTCCACACCATGTTGGTCAGTCCAGTGCGGCTGCTTCAGTGGTACCTTCTACATCACAGGTTCCAGAGGAAGAACAAGTCACAAGTCCTCCTAAAGGTTTTCAATGTTGAGGAACTGAAGCCACTACAATAGAAGGTATATGATACTGAGTTTGCACATAGACATTTTTGCCCTATAGTTTATATGGACTTAGATTATCTGAAGAAGAATTGTCATTTGGATTTATATCCTTATCTTAGATATTATGCTCCCTGGTTGAATATTCACATTCCTTATTCACCCTCTGTTGTGAAAACTTTTTATTGCAACATGAAAACCCACAACATACTTTCTAGGACTGGAGAATTGATTGAGGAAGTAGTATCTACCACTGTTAGAGGTCAATTCATTATTATTTATGCTAATATTATTAATGATTTACTTGGGTATGATGCACCACCTCCAGATCCACCCACTTTTTCAGCCAATGAAGCCTTCCGGCTTTTAAGACCAAATGACCCAATAGGCCCTCTTAATTTTAAGCCTATTGACATGCCTGATTCTCATCGAGCTCTTTACTATATATACTCTCTTAGCATGGTTAACAAGTCCAAGAATTATACCCATTTTGCTCAAAGAGATTACTATTTGCTGGCCTCCTTCCTAGCCAGACAACGAAGAAATATGAGGGAGATTATTTTTAGTGAGTTGAGAAGATTTCGATTTTCTTCATCAAAATCCGTGACTATACCATACCCTCAACTTGTATCCCTTATTCTCATGAAAAATAAAATATGGTATTTAGAAGGAACTGATAGGGTAATCATTCCAAGGTTTGGCAAGACTCAACTGACTCACATGAGTATCAATCTTCCAGTGAGTCGAACCAAGGCTACATCTCAGAGAGAAGCCACTCCATCAAGAGGTGATGAGGCTCAATCATCAGCTTAAGGTCAGGTTCCCCCTCCATCTTTCCTGAATGCATCACTTTCCACTCATCTAACTGAAGTGATCAATCAAGCTATGTCTGGTTTGAAAAAGGAATTGATGACTGAGTATGAGAAGTTGGTGGACAAAATGGAGTTACAAGTCTTAAAGTTGGTAGACAAGGCTAATACCAACTTTGACTTGATGTTCAAGACTCAAGATGATATGTCTAGAAGAATCACTGATATAGAGATCTTCTTACGCTCTCACTTTCCGGCTACATCTTCTAAGGTGCCACCTGAGACCACTCCTGCCTCGACTTCACCTCCTCATCCACAGACACATGTTCTCTTCACCGATCTGGATACTAATATTGATATCACTTATGATCGGTCACCTTCACCACCACCCTCAGCCTCTGTTCCTTAGCCATCATCTCCACCTTTCAGCCGGTGCCAGTAGACCCTTCCACTACCATGGTGCCCTTTGTCCCACCATCCGATCTCACTTTTCCTCAGCCCCCTTCCGACGTTGACAAAATGGGGGAGAAGGATTTGTTATAATTTCTGAGCTTATATGGGGCGTATTGGGTAGTTTTTGTGTATTGGGGTAAGATTATGGTTATTGTTATTTTTGGGTTTATTTCTGTTTCTGCTGACATGGTTGTATATGGGTTTTATGGGTAGGTGACTATTCAAACTTAATATTGTATTTTTTAAGTTCACTAATGGTTATTTTCAAGTTTATTAAGTTTTCTGTTCAGTTTCTGTGATACTATGACTTATTTTGGTTGTTAAGTGCCCAGTGGAAGTATTGCAGGAAACATATGTTGATAAGTGCAAAAATATGAAATTGAATCTAAACTTTGGTAAAGATATGCATTTGGAAATGTTGATGATGTTTTAAAAACTTTCACTCTAATCAAGATTTTTCTTAAACTCATCACAAAGGATTTGTCATCATAAAAAAGGAGGAGAATGTTAGATTCCAAGTTTTGATGATAACAAAAGGTAATTGTATACAAAGTATGCTTTTACAAGTTTAAAGAATGATTACAAAGTTACCAAATGCATATGGTAAAGTTTTGTAATGTCTGCTGTCAACTTTTGCTGATGCACTCAAGCAACAGAGTTAGAACTCGAGCATGAAGCAATGTTGCACTCGAGCATACGCGAGTGTTGGACAGAAAGTGTTTTCCTGAGAGCAAAATGCTATCAGATCTACTGCTGCACTCGAGCACTGGAGATAGCACTCGAGCATCAGGCTTTTTTACACTCGAGCACATGCAAGTGTAGGACAAGAAGTGTTTAGCCGAGAGCAATTACTGTCAATCTTACTAATGCACTCGAGCACTATAACAAACACTCGAGCATGAAGCTGGTTTGCACCCGAGCACTAGCGAGTGAGGGACTGCAAGTGCTTGGCTGAGAGTCATGAAGAACAGAGAAGCACAAGCATGCCCGAGTGAGAGTTCATATGCCCGAGTGATACATCAGCACTCACGAGTGTGAAATCTAACTCTCCTAATTTAGATGTAAGTGCTGAAGACAAGAGTATATTACAGGAGAATATTCTTCTTACTCGAGTAGGAGTATGTATGCTCGAGTAAGGGCCCACATCACCTGCGAGTGCAAAATCACACTCTTGCTAAAATGGTATGCGAGTGTTATCCAGAGACGTGACTCTTAGTGTAAAATACAAGGACACTAGAGTAGGAGGAGTTGTGCTCGAGTGAGGACCCACATCACTCGCAAGTGTGAAAATGCACTCTCTCAAATCATGTGGAAGTACAAGTGTAAAACTGAAGCAAAAGAACAAAATATGGTAGTTCACTCGAGTGAGCCCTCTCAGTGCTCGAGTGAGACTCTGCCAGAAGCCAAAACGCTCTAGTTTCACAGCGTTCAATCCGAATATAGTTTAATGATATTTATTCATTATATTTTCACTTATTATTATTATATAACATCATTTAACATGTATTATAAGCGTGATACAGGAGTTTGAACATTTGAATTAGAAACCCACTGAGGAAGTCAAACAACGGCAGACAGCATCATTACAACCATCCAAGCATATACTTACCGCGTTGAAAGATTTCAAACGTACGAATGCCATTCCACAGTAATATGCCCCGCTCTACAATGATCATTATTCAAACGGGCAAAATCGAACGTCTATAAATACAGAGTTCCAGAGATCATCAAATACAACGAAGCGCAAGAATTCACATAAGCAAATTCATGAATCTTTGTTATTCATATTTTCTCTGTATTCATATCGTTCTTCAGTATTTATCATATTTGCTCTGTAAGAGAGTCTATATACACTTCAAATTCTATTTTCATTTGATCTCAAGGTATTGGGACCTTGAGAGGGTAGATATCCTTAAGAGAGAAGCAGTTAAGAGAATTCCTAGTAAAACTTTCCACTCATAAGACTTACAAGATACAAGCAGTAGAGAACGTTGCTGCTTGTAAGACTTACAGTGGTGTAAGCAGGAGAGAACGTTACTGCTCATAGGACTTGTATACATAAGCAAGTGAGAAAGGTCATAGGTTGTTTTTCTGCACGTAAGACTTGTCGTAAGGGGGAGAGAAATTTCTTAGTGTTAGAATATTTCTGCTCGTAGTTCATTCGAGAATGATTATTGTTTTGTGGCATTCTGAGAGCCCATTAAATCTTGGAAGCATAGTTAAAATCTCAGTAGGTCTTGATCTCTAAGGACTGGACGTAGGCCTGGTTCTTGGGCCGAACCAGTATAACTCTCTGTGTACTAATTCTCTTAACTCTACTCTATCTACAACTATTGTCATATCATCACATCAAACAAAAAATTTATCACATCACCCAATTCACCCCCCTCTTGGTTAAAGCTTACCTCTTTCAATTAAGGGTTCCGATCCAGAACAGAGTTGCAGTTGTTTATCATTAGTTTTATTTTGTATATTTAAGGATTTGTATATATTTTTCAAATCCTGTTGGGATTTCCTGTAATGTAAACAAGCACTTTGTATCAGTATACTTCTGCTATTTCTGTATGACCTCTGAACTATACGTTTATTACTCTGTAAATATCAAATGCTAAGGGGTTTGATACCACTATTAGCTTCAACACGGTTGGAAGATGTTGTACCTTGGGTATAGGAGATTCCTTAGGCCAGGCCAGGCTACCCATATCACATATTGAAGAAAAATTCTTAGGGGGCCAAGAACGTGCAAATTCTCCAAAGCCATTGACTAAAGATGAGGTATTTGAAAATGTGAAAGACATCAACTCTATCTTCGGTAAGTCTAAAAAGAGTAAAAAGAGCATATAGAAAAAGAGTTTATCTTTTTTGACCTCCCATATAAGCACAAGCTTGATGCAATACACTGTATTGATGTCATGCATGTGGAGAAAAATATGTGTGCTAGTTTTGTTGGAACACTTCTCAACATACAAGATAGTGCTAAGGACTAAGTAAAGGTAAGACTGGATTTGTAAGATATGAAAATACAAGAAAATCTACATCTAATGGCATATGGTAAACGAACCTATTGTCCTTCAATTTCTCATACTTTGTTAAAGGAAGAGAAGATAAGCATATGTCAGTGTTTGTATGCCATCAAAATACCCTTTGGTTATTGTTCGAACGTTAAGAAGTTTGTTTCAATAAAAGATTTGAGACTAATAGGACTAAAGCTTCATGATTGTCACGTCTTAATACAATAACTACTCCTAGTGGCCATTTAAGGCATTCATGAGGATGAGTTAGAGATATCGTAACCAAACTTTGCTTCTTCTTTAATGTTATATGTAGCAAGATCCTTAAGCCTAAAAAATTGGATGAAATGGAGCATGAGGGATACCTAATTTTTTACAAGTTTGAGAAGCTATTTCTTCCTACATTTTTTAACATCATGGTTCACTTGATTCTTCATTTGGTGAGAGAGATAAAGTTTTGTAGCCTTGTCTATTTACATTGGATGTATCCAATTGAAAGAAGAATGAAAATCCTAAAAGTGTATGTGAAGAACCCAAGCCGGCCAAAAGCATCTGTTGTTCATAAATATGTTTCAAAAGATGCTATGGAATTTGGTCTGTAGTACCTATCAAAAGTAAAACCAATTGAGGTTCCTATTAAAGGTAGAGTTGTAGGTCATAGTAAAAGCAGGGCTTTAGTGAAAAGTGTGGATCATGATGAAATACAACAAATACACTTGGACATCTTGAATAATATTGATGAAGTTAAAGAGTACATACAAGCTCGTAAATAACATGTTAAGAAGGAAGATGGTAGAGGCAGAATGACTAAGCAAAAGCTAATCAAGGAGCATAACAAAACTTTTACACAGTGGTTTAAAGAAAAGTTCAAGTAGAGGGATGTGCTTCGGATATGGTGAGATAGTTGTCCTATGGTCTTAAGTTAGAAGTGATATGTTGGAGTTCATTTGACTTCAATAGGTATTCTTATACAAAGACACTAGATGTGATAAAAGTACTAAGCATAACAATGGTATGATGTTAGTGATTGAGTCTTTGCACTTCTCAAGTTTGAAAAACAAGAATCTTAAACTGGATGTCATGCCATATTATGGAGTCATTGAAAAGATATGGGAGGTAGACTATGCCTAATTTAGAGAGCTCTTTTTCAAGTGAAAGTGGGTTGACATAAACAAAGGTGTTGAGATTGATGATTAGGATTTACGCTAGTTGATCTTAATAGTAAGCAGTTCGGTGATGAGCCTTTTATTATGGTAGACCAGGCGAAACAAGTTTTCTATATCACTGATCCTGTAAAAAGAGGATAGTTTGTGGCTCTTCAAGAAAAAAGGGTCATAGATTATGATGACCTAAATTATTCAAAAATTGATGTTTTTAAGACTCCTTTTTTTCAAGGGGTCTTCTTAAATTAAATAAGGAAGATGAGCAAGATGATTAATACATTGTTAGAAATGATTACTATGAAGGGAAATGAGAGGATATGCCTATATGAATCTATTGAAACAATTAGTATTATGTTACCTATGATCTATTAGTGGTGATATTTTAAGTTTATTGTATGTTAATATATTGTCTTATGACTTAACTTTCTTTCCATAACAGGAATATGGACAATGATAGTGTCAATCAGAGAGGGCAAACCAATAACCCACATGATGAGGTTAATGGAGATCAATCTAGGCCGACCACTCGTGATACATAGATCATTGATGATGTCTTGAAAGACATACGTCATCCATACTCAAGCAAGTCTACACAGGTGATGCTTAGTGGTGATCAGTCTGAGCCTAATGCCCACCTAGACAAAGAAGAGGTAGAAGGGGGACCAAAATAAGATAGATCAACTTGTCTTGTAACGCCGAGATGAAGACTCTGATTGAATTTACCAAGAAATGTAGGCCAACTAGGGAAAATGTGACCAACCCTATAAAAGTTTCTGTAATGCCCTCGTATGCATCAAGGTGCCAATCACCATAGAGACTTGGGATAATTTTGAAGGATCTTAAGGATTAACGTTGGGCCACTATCTTTATACAAAGCACACTATGAATTTATCACATTTTAACCAATGTCTAATAGTCATAACTATTGTTCATATTGCTAACCATTTCAAAGGCATGCAATGTAGCTCACTTATGATATTCTAAATATTAAAGTGTTAAAGGACAAGATCCTCTCTTACTTGTGTGAATGTTTTCGGGTGTTCAAGATAGGATTAGAACACAATTTCATTCATGTCCAGGAGGAGAAGGGCAAGCCTCATCCTACTTCATTTGATAAGTATCCATCTATTACTGAAGAATATTGACAAAACTCTATCGATTGAGTACTACGCCCGTAACTTTGATGAGTTTAATTGTGTTGGATGTTATTCCCTATTGATTCATTATAACTATTCATCGATATTTGTCTTATACGATTCTTACTTTAAGGAGAAAAGGGCAAAAGCGATTGACATTAACAGAAAGAATGATTGTCCGCACATAATGTCTTGAAGTGGTTATGCCAAGGCAATTAAGGACCTAATAGAGTCTAAGCAGAGGAAGTTAAAAGAAGCAATGAAAGACGATCCTTTAGTTGTGCTTTCTCCACCTTCTCTAGTCCGATGTGAAGAGATATGGTTGTACAGTTGCCAATCGAGGAGCGAGTCATACATGAGTAAACGTGCTGTTGCTGAAAAAATTGTAAGACATGTTACTATTTTAGTTACATTTGATAACTAAGAATAATATTCTTATTTATATTTGTAATATATATGTTATAGAAGGAGATCAAGAAACAAGCAACTAAGGGAACCTTCAAACCAGAGGGAAGGAATGACTTTTCGATCGTTGCATTAGGCAAACAAGATCATGGAGGGCGTGTAGGGGTGTCAAACAAGGGGTTGGTAAAAGAGAGTATTTTGAAAAACAAATTTCATGCAGTTCTAACACACTAAGTAAAGAGGATGTCAATATGTTACGAACTACTATGAGGGCAGAAGCATAAGCTTCATTTAATGAAAAACTAGCAACCCCCCTGAAGACACAATTCACATGCAACTATCCAAAGCACTAAAGGGAGTTGCTGGGTTGCTGGCCATTTGTTAGAGGGTCTTATTAACAGTGATGAAGATTGACCTTAAGATATATTTCATGAGCGTCTTGATAGAAGACTAGTAGCATGTGGCAGTGTCTACCACCTTAGCCCAATCATCCATCACAAGGAGCTTAAAGATGACCTAGTAAGAGTGTCAGTTCTCGATGTCATAGTTGCAGACGCTCATATCTTCTTCCCTATTGAAGATGTGAAAACAGTGGGGGATGCAAAGAATGGCTTCTTTATATGGCCAAAGAATCTTATGTCAAAGGTTCCCGTTGCAGTCACCTCTCCATCCCCGGACAAACCTACATCCCCTAATCCAAGTCCACCTCCTCAGTACACTATCAAGCAATGTGTGGCTTTTTTATGTTTTGATGATTCCTACCAAACCAAATAGTAGATCTAGACAAATCTGTATGATATTGTAACTTAAAAATTAATTAACTAACATGCTCATAGATACATGCATCGCCTATTAGAATCTTCAAGCAAAATAAGCAAGTTTGCATTACTTTTCCCAGTGCAGGTCTTCCCAAGCTACTCTACCACTGCCGAAACAAGGCTTGCATACATAACAAAGAGGCCAGACTAGTGCCAAGCCGAGTGGTTAATGGCACCATATAATCATGAGTAAGTAAAAAGCTTTCCTTTCATTACAATGTTTTTTGTAGTTAATTTCTTAATGCAAATTTATTCTTTTTCTACAAATACCCACTAGCAATTATTGCTATTATCAAAGAAATGTCATTGTGCCATCTTATTATGCTCCACTCACAGCAAATTGCACCCTCAATCTAAGACCCTAATTAACAGGTGAGCTTTGCTCTGCAACCTCATGGTCTTTGTTATAGGTTACCAAATATGTGTTTCATAATGATTAATACTATGAAGTCTATGTGGTTGATTTAGAGCCGATAAAACAAGCTTAACTAACGGGCTCAACCGTAGCCCGTGAGTTATGACAAGGTTAAGGTTAGGGTTTTTTGGGCTCAAAAAAATGCAGGCCGCACATACCCACACTGTCTACCTTATGGGGTGGTACAAGTTAGCCTGCGAGTTCACAAGCTAGCCTACAAAATTTTTCTTTTATATAAATGTTGAGGTGAACTTGTGAAGTAGTCTCTAGTCTGTTGTGTTAAAGCCCATTAGCCCAAAGTGTAAAGAAACCTTAGCCCATTTCATTTTCACTATATTCTGTTTGGTAAAATTTAGGACTTTTTGTAACCAACCTTGATGGCTTATATATAAGTTATACTATATGTGTTAGAATATAGTGTACAAGGCAGTTCTAACATAGCAGAAAAAATAGGAGAAAATTTATATAGAAAATAGGGAAAAAAGTTTTTTTTTAAAAAAAATTTGTGCAAGCTGGAGTGCTGGTCCATGGACCCGCACATAGGGGCTAGGGTTGGCGATTTCTAAGCCCGTGAAAGTGCAAGCCGCACAGGCCCACATTGTGCAGCCCACGAGTTGGTACAGGCCAACTTGCAATCCGCAGGCTGGCCCATATTCCTGGCTCTATGCTAATTGATCACCGCAGGAAACCACATGATAAAGCTTCAGATCCTAAATAGATTGTGCCATAAGTAATTTCATGGTTGTTTGTTATATATATTCACTCATTTTTTATTTCAATTAATTTGCTAATGTGGTATTCTTTTATAGACCTGAAAGCAACTGCTAACAAGAAACTTATGAAGCTATTATATGATAAGGCACATGTACAATATTATTGCCTTGGGTAAAACAAACCTTAATAAAAAGGTACATGTGTTTTTTGAGATGTATTCACTGCTTTAATATTTCCCAATCATATCATATTAATTTCTTTACCTTTCACGCTTTACGTATTTAATCTTGCCAAACCCTTCCCTATGGAAGATATTAAGGACATCCGTGAGTATTGGGCAAAATTCTTTTATAACATTGTATTGTTTCCCAATAAATGGTGAGTTACATTACATTTCATCACTAATATTCTTGCTAAAAATTTTGCATCATTCTCTTTGTTGTGTTTAGAAAGTTAATACATTATTTGCTTTAATTTGTTTCAGATGTCTTCATCTCCATCATCGATTTCTCTTCCTTCGGCTTCAGAACAAATACAGTTAGTTCTGCATGTATTTCTTTCATTCATTGTAATTTAATAACTATATAGCTTCCAGAATTATATACTTGTATTTGTAGCTATTTGATGAGTACATGATAAGCAGAGTACCTTGTTTATCTGTGTGGGATTTTACTTTTTAAGAGTTTTTTATATTTATTTTATAAATTAACATCAAAGTTGATTGTTGATCTGTATATATTGTTCAAAGATATATAAGAATTGTAGTTCTCTAAGTTGGTTCTCTACGGACAGGGCATTGAATGTAAGGCATAATTCTTGCTATTTATAAATCTATATATATGTGTGTGTGTGTGTGTGTGTGTGTGTGTGTGTGTGTGTGTGTGTGTGTGTGTGTGTGTGTATTAGACTAGTCACAGTAATAACAGGTCCAAAACAAACTTGTTTAGACCAATTAAAATAAAGAAAGGTTCAAAAATGTATAATTACACTAATCGGTTTTACCTCCTAACCGGTCATAAAAATCAACTATTCAGAGCTCCTAAACTAACGATAGGTCTTAAACATCAACTTACTACTTTTTAAAGCCGGTTGTATGACCGGTCTTGAAAGCACATGACTTTTAAAACCGGTCGATATAAGACCAGACCTAAAACTGGTATAAAAAGTCAATTTCAATCAGTCTAAAAGACCTTTTTTTCTTGTAGTGTGTGTACTAATAAAAACAGTTAAAAACAGTAAATTTGTCATAAAATTCAAGTGATTTCCAATATTACCCTTATTAATCACACTAAATTATAATATCATATTAATCTATATGTCCTCTATCACTACCACTACTACAAAATAGAGATTTAGCGGCTCTGATCTTATGGAACTTCTTCAAACAAGCGCCAGAGGAGACTTCTATTTTTTAAAAAAAGAAAGCACATGTGACAGCTATGGCACTCTTTGTGTCAAGCATTGTAGCTGCTGAGCACCTTGTATGGCGCTTGCCTGGGGAAGCGCCATATAAGGAGTTATTTTTTTAAAAAAAATTAAACCCCTTGTATGACACTTACTCAGACAAGCTCCATAGTTGGGTTTATAATCATTCATACCTTTAATGGCACTTGCTCTATAAAGCGTCATTAAAGGCCCTTCAATTTTTTTTAATACGTCATGAATCTTAGCTTGTAGTTCTATGTGTGTTTATAATTTTTTTCCATCTCTTGTTAAACTTCCCTTGCATTGTAAGTTTTTTAATTTTAAGCTTACAAGAATAATTTTATTAGTTATTACTTGTTTAATTTACTCAATGTCTTTTATATTTAATTTATTACATAAAATTATTTTTAAAAAAATAATTGTAGTAACTGGTAGGAGTCAAAATTAATTCAAAAAACAAAGATTTTCTAAAGATTTAAATGAGGAAAAAAAATTTAAGTCAAGTTTCTTGAATTTACCATATCAAGTCATTTAAGACTATGTGTCCTATTTATTTTAACTAGATTTATAGTGATATTATAATATTTCTAAAATATAACACATGTGTCCTATTAATTTTTAAACTTATAAATATAATTTTATTAGTTGTTACTTATTTAATTTGGTCAATGTCTTTTATATTTAATTTATTACATAAAATTATTTTCTATAGAAAGAGGCCTTCAAATGCCATATAAGGTGCGCTAATTTTAAAAAAAAATTGAGAATTTAGGGCCTTTAATGGCGCTTTACAGAAAAAGTGTCCTTAAAGATATAATCATATATGCCTTTAATGACGCTTTGCAAATAAAGTACCATTAAAGTCATATAATCATATATACTTTTAATGGTACTTACTCAATAAAGCGCCATTAAAGACCCTTCATTTTTTTTAAAATATTTGTCATGAATCTTAGTTTATAGTTTTATTTGTGTTTATAACTTTTTCCATCTCTTATTAAACTTCTTATACATTGTAAGTTTTTTTAATTTTTAAGCTTACAAGTATAATTTTATTAGTTGTTACTTATTTAATTTACTCAAGGTATTTTATATTAATTTATTACAAAAAATTATTTTTTAAAAATAATTGTAGTAACTAGTAGGAATCAAAATTAATTAAAAAACAAAGAGTTTCTAAAGATTTAAAGGAAGAAAAAAAATTTTAAGTCAAGTTCCTTTAATTCATCATGTCAAGTCCTCTAAGACCATGTGTCCAACTTATTTTAGCTAGATTTATAGTAAAATTATAACGTTTCTAAAATATAACACATGTCCTATTAACTTTTAAGCTTACAAATATAATTTTATTAGTTATTACTTATTTAATTTATTCAATGTCTTTAATTTATTACGTAAAATTATTTTTTAAAAAAAAATATTTTCTATGGGAAGTGACTTTAAAGGCCATACAAAGTGGACTAATTTTAAAAAAAAATTAGAGGTCAAAACTTATAAATAAATCACCCTATTAAAAAAGATTTTATCTTTTTTAATAGAAATCCTTGGACGACGCTTGGTGTGGCCACCTTGGAACACCTTGGATGGCGCTTGGTCGTCCAAGGTGCTTGGTACTTCAAGGCACCTGGTGCCTTGACTATTCAAGGCACCAAGGACCTTGAATTTGTAAGGCCAGGGGATTTTTTAAGAAAAAAGAAATTTAAATTTTTTTAAGATGAAGAAGCTATGACGCTTTGACAAACATGCACCATATAAGGTTTTATTTAATTTTCACAACCCGCCATTCTCATTTTCATTTTCATCTTCCTGTGTTTCCTCTAGCTCCACCATTTTCCAAAAACTCTATTGCAGTACAAAGTTTCATTTCCCATATATTTGTTTTTTCTTGTCTCGGCTTATTTCAGAAGCTCCCTAGCATGTAAGTTTTTTTTTCAACATTTGATTCACGTTTTCTTTTTTAGTTAAAATATGTCATGAATCTTATATGTGTGCTCATAATTTTTTTTCAAGTATTTATTTGAAGTGTCAATTCTGTTTTCTTGAACTTTCTATACATTGTAAGTTTTTAAATTTTTGAGCTTACAAATATAATAATACTTAGTTTAATCCTACGTAAAAGTAACGTATATGGCTCAAGTTTAAACAACTTAATTGCTGGAGTTCTTTTATGCTTGATACATGAAGACTCAATATTGCAAAAGATACGTGCTATGTTATTTCATTTTGCTATGGATTGTATTGTACATTACTATGGATTTTGGATTATAAATAGAGGTTTCCAACATGAAAATAAAATAATTACCAAAAAATATTTTTTTTAAAAAACTTCCTACGATGCTTTTCTAAAGAAGTGCCATTGGAAGTCAATGACTTCCACCTTGGAGAAGCGTCGTAGGAAGTATTACCTTCCTATGGCGCTTCCCTGTGAAAGCGTCATAGCTTTATATTTAAAATAAATAAATAATCAAGCTATGATGTTTCCATATATTCAAGAAGTTACGTAGCTTATTTTAATAGGGTTGGAAGCTACAACGCTTCTCAAACGCCATAGTGTTCTTTAAATTAAGCATTGCAGTTTGTATTTTTTGTAGTAGTGTACCTATATTAAATATAGGCATATATGAAAAAAAAAACATGTACCTCTCATTCAAATTATCAAAACACCATATAAAAAGGACAACAAATACCTACTAGCAAGCATCTTATCAAATAGAATGGAGGAGTACTACTCCTCCATGTCCTTATATTATAAGAACCATCACTACTACAAAAAAGACTTTTTATGAGGGTTATTATTAATCATAGGCGTCATATATGTTAGCGCTATATATGTTCCATATAGATAAGTAACGATTCTGAACTGTAATATATTAAGGGCATATATAATAGTTCTTTATTAATAACCAAAATGCATTTGGCTTTATTTTTTTATTATTTGTTCTTATTGATTCTTACTATTAATATTTATTATATAAGATACAATATAATCATTGATAACAACAAGATAATAACATTAAATAAAAAAACTTATGTTTATATTAATCAAAATTCAATATAATATAGATAAACATCATACAATTTAAAAGAAATTAATAATTTAAAAACTCTCACAATAAAACATTATCTAACATTATCTTGTAAAGTTTTGAATTCTAAAAAAAATCAATTAATAAAAAGTTCCACAATATTTTTCAATGCCTTTGTTGTAGATTATCTATAGATCACGTATCAGTGCACTTCAAGTTCCTTTAACATATCCTTTAACTGCAAAAGGATGATACAAATATAAAAATAAGAATATATATAATAAAAATAAGCAAATATAAAATCTTAAAAAAATCTTGGAATATAACTTTGAAAATTAGAATATAGTAAAAATTGGCAAATATAAAAACTTCAGCAAATCTCAAACCTGATTCAACAAACATGATTTCAACCTACAATTTGGGTGCTAAAGTTTAGGAACGTGAGATGCTAAAAATGAAAAATTCAACATTTTATCTCATCGTTTGTTTCATGTTCTCTGCTTTCTCTTGCTTTTTTTCTCTTTTAATCTTCAAACCAATAGCCATCATCATATTAGATTTCATAATCCCAACTGGTGACCGTGAGCATCAATTAACAAGCTCTCGTTATATAAAAAAAATAAAATGAAACTAAAAATATTAACTGAAAAAAAATGAAAACTTACACAAGGAAGAATTACAAAAGAAATGACACTACTACAAAAGAAGGATTTAGTGGCGACCCTCTAAAGAAGCACTACAGATAGTTTTTTTTTTTAAAAAAATATATTTAGAAGATGTGGCGCTTACTATTATAAGCGTCATAGCTACTGTTAAGCTATTGTGACACTTGTCTAAACAAGCGTCACACAATGCCTTCATTTTTGAAAAAAAAAAGTGCTAGCCATGGCGCTTGCCTAGCTGGCATTATTGTTTTAAAAAAAGTAACTTGTATGGCGTTTTCCAGGTAAGTGCCTTCCAATGCCTTGTACTAATAAGACCTTGGAAGACACTTGTCTGGGAAGCGCCTTCCACCTAAATATGTGTGGCCTTGGAGCGCTATTTAAAAAAGAAACAAGTCATTTCTTCCCTTTCTTTTTTAAAAAAAATAATAAGTCAGACTAAGGGAAGCTTTAGCGCATACAATACAAGTGCCATTACTTCCTTTACAATTAAAAAAACATTCAGACATGTCTTTTTAAAAAAATTAAATAAAAAGGGCCTTGGAAGCTCTTTATTGTAAAGCACCTTCCAAGGCCTAACTGTAATATTCTAAATTTCGAGTCTAGGACTTTGAGGATAAGCCTATATCAGGCAGACTACTAAGCTCAGTTCGGGAAGAGTCCCAAGAATGTCGAGAGATAGAAAGACTCTAGGGGACTATGTGATCCGGCCCTACTGGGCAGCGGGCCCATTATGCGTAGGCAATAAGATCAAAGTGTCGATGCAGATGCAAACAAGACACATGTACGATGTCATTGGGTTAGTAGAAAAACACCACCTAGCTGTGTCATGAGGTATAGGACTGATTGGTTGAGTGAGATATGCCGGTATAGGTGTGCACATGGCATTTTCAAGGCAGACATGTGTATCCTACGTTTTTTAAATAGACACTGGTATGTGGTGTCATGTGGGGCCCACACACATACACTTTGACTTGGCATCATTTAGCGAGCCTCAATATGCATGTCTTGGTCCCGAGTAGAATCCTGAAAATGTATCGATACAGTAACTTTAATAAAGTAAGCAATGATGACTCATTATGGCATAACTTTTGTGTTGGCTGAGCAAGAGGATGACAAGTATCCCTTAATCATTACAAAGGACAATGGCACTTTTATGTTGGAAGAGTAAGGAGGTGACAAGTGTCCTCATCATTACACTTACCTTTATGCCTTTTGTTTGGCATTCCTAGAAAGCGCTACCTAGCACCTGAGTTGAGGAAATCTGCGGGTCTCCATTTCGGTCGCACCGACCCAAGTGTCTAGGGAAATTAGGCCTCTCCTTCCCCTGACCAATCAGGGACGCCTAAGAGGAGAGAGAAGGAGATGGCACCCACTTTATTAAAGCAAGTAACACGTGTCACAGAATCACTGGATCACTGGACAAATGGCACCATAAGGTTTTGACACATGGCGGACAATTCCAAGACTCCTTAAGGGCCATTAATTCATCCAAGCTCATCCAAAAGAAGGGAAAAATCTAAAAAAATCATGAGAAATTGTAAAAGGAAAGAAAAAGTGTGAATAGTAACCATTCTTAAGCTTCGAGCATATTTCACCTCAAAATCGGCGTTTTCTCTCAAAATACCCTTTACTAACCTTCTTCTACTCATCCCAAGCTTCATTTCTATGGTTTCAAATTATCATTTAGAGGTATTTGGCACCGTCTCGCTTGGCAGATTTACAAACTAGTTACAAAAACGAGTAGAGGTAAAAGTAGGCTTCATTTTGAACCAATTGGTTTGTTGTTTGGATGAGTGTTCATGAGGGTGAGGTACTGTTTGTTGGAAATTGTGCCCTAAGGGCCAATCATTGTACTTTAAACATTATTATTTTAATGAAATTTCTCCATTCTGTTATCATATTATTTGCATGTTAACTGTGATAATTGTATCCTTGGATAATTCATAAAGATTGTCCTAAAATGTCCCTGGTCGGTCGTCTATGCGGGAGCAGAGATGAAACAAGACCAGTATGACTTTGATAAGATATGGAGATACGAATCAAAGTCTTAGGCACTTGTAAGAGTACAAGGTGCTAGAACGACCCACTATGAGAAAGCTACATGGATCAAGTCATAAGCTTTTCTCATGTATAACCACGTCACAATGCCCTTAGACCTGAGGTCATCATGGATTCCTACATGAGAGTTGCTAAGCTTTGAACTAGTCAAAAGTCACTTTTGACCGGGTGATGATAAAGGCTACGATCGGGCTTGGTGGTTTTTCATGTAGAGGAATATGAATGATCAAGATGGAATTTGTCCCTCACATTAGTAGAGAGATATTACTGGGCCCCTCGATGAGTGAGTCTAAGAAATGTATGGCCATACTATGATGAAAGGAGTTTCTGTCTCTGTTATCAGGCTACTCAGGAATCGAGAAAGTAATGGTCAGGAACAAGAGGATGACATTTTCCATGCCCTGTCCTTGATCGATATATCGTGTGACAAAAGAGACGTGACATGGTTGTATGACAGGTTGCATCGTGATAACGATCCTCATATGAATTGGGTAGTCGTAATGTCTTGCTAGAGGCCGCTTGCGACTTTTGGGTTAGTGTAGTTATTGGCCCACTGCCAACTTCATATGGGCCTACAAGGTCGCACACAAGAATGGCCTAACACGAGATAATGTTTGATTTAGGGTGGATGAATTTTATATTTTTATATATATATATAATATAAAATTCATTAATAATATTATATAGATATATATATATTTTCGAAATATATATCTTTTATATATATATATATATTATATTATTATATTTAATAATATTATATAGATATATATATATATATTCGAAATATTATATATATATATGTATATATATTATATGATATTATTATATTGTGTTGGTTTTAAATTTAATTTATTAAGATATATTAAATTTAATAACTAACATGATAGAGATATAGTATCTCAGATTTAATTTATGAAGATAAATTAAATCTAATGGCTCTTTATTTAGATTAAATAAATAGGTTAAATTAAAACTGTTGGACAGATTTAATTTAAACTGAATTTATTTAATTATCTCATCAAGATAATTAATTGTTAATTAATTTCGAAATTAATGATGATTAATTTTGAAATTTGAAAATAACCCTCATGGGTTATAAACTTGATAGAGCTGATAGACTCAGGGTACATCAGAATTGAGAGCCGCAAGTTAAACCCTTGGAGACATTAGAGGCGCTAGCACGCAATCTCGGTTGGAGAGCATTCGTGTGGATATCGGTAGAGGGAGCGGACCTGACGTGTTGGCTCCTAGAGATCGTGAAAACTTTGGATCATCAAAAGGTATGAATCCTTCCAACTTGGTTTAAACGCCGTTGATAGATCCTCGATTAGGATCGGTGAAAATTTTTCAAATTCTTCCGCTGTACTTACCGATCTTACAGTGGCATCAGAGCTAGATCAATTGTGCGTTTAAATTGAGTTTATGATTCTTATACATGTGATATATATGGGATGTGTACGTATGTTTATAAGAAACACTCGAATATGTATGTGATTCTCGTTTTGGAACAAGCGTGAAATTGATTCCGAACATGTATATCTTGAAACATGTATGTGATTTTCGTTTTGAACAAGCATGAAATTGGGTAGGGTACCTGAGATCGTAGTTGGCGGCAATCAAATTGGGTCTAGGTTCGGATATCTATTCGGGTAATAGGGATCCGAACTATGGGGATCGTCGTGACTACCTTTGCGTAGCACAATATAATCTGATCATGACATTTATTACTTTTCATATTGTATGAATTCTTGTTGTGGTTTATTATTTATCCTTGTTTGGGTATGGTGAACAACATGGCTTTAGAATTTTACAAAGGTTGTAATATTTAAATATGGCCTGCGTGCCGTGCCTTTCTCTAAATACTCTCAATGTACATTCTCTTCTCATCTCACTCCCCTCGAATGTTTAAACGAGGTTTCTCTCAATGTATTTCTCTTTTTTTTAGAGAAGTCCTCTCATTGGCTTGGGAGGATTTTAGGTTAGGTAAGCCATGTTGTGTCACGTTTAAATTATGCTTTTGATAAGATCATTGCATGATTACTTTTACGTTTATATGTATTTATCTGTATGAGATACGACCACGATTGCATCCATATAAACAAAACTAATTAATTAATCCCTCTAAATTAAATCTTAAGTCATAATGCCGTCAATTAATGAATACTTGTCAAAACCTAGATCGCTCAATTGTGGAAACCACCAAAGTGGATTCACTTGAGTTATCTTGATGAGACAAGCTTGAGTAATTGTGCTGCTCATAATATTCATTATTGTTTTGACTTAATTGAGATTAACAAAACGGTTTTGAATCTCAAGGCATTAGATGGGGTTAAACATGCTGGATCATATGATGATTAAATCCCATAAAGATCTAAGAGTTACATGTGATGTAATTGGTAAATAGGTTACCTACCTAAATAACTTGAATTTAAGCGTCTTGCCAAAGCGGACTTAAGTTTAAGCCAAATATGGATCTTAGCCCACTAATTATTATATTGAGGGTTGTTAATTTAGTGGGAGATTACTAACTAACTTTGCATATTTTAATTGTAGAATCATGTCGACTAGTAATACTGCTACACTATCATTGCGATCGGTCCTTGAGAAGGACAAACTCAATGGGACAAACTTTCTTGACTGGTTCAGGAACTTGAGAATTGTTCTCAAGCAGGAAAGAAAGGCTTCTATCCTAGATCAACCCATTCCTGAGGAGCCTGCAACTAATGCTCCAAGAGCTCAGAGAGATGCTTACATAAAGCATAAGGATGACTCTGTGGATGTAGGTTGCCTGATGCTTGCCACTATGGTTCCAGAGCTCCAAAAAGATCTGGAACTCATGGAGGCTCATGAGATGATAGTACATCTCAAGGAAATGTTCCAGCAACAGGCAAGGCAAGAAAGGTATGAGACCACAAAGGCCTTATATTCCTGCAACATGGCTGAAGGTGCATCAGTTAGTACTCATGTGTTAAAGATGAAAGGCTATATTGATCACCTTGAGAGGCTTGGATTTCCCATGAGCTAGGAGTTAGCTACGGACTTGATCCTCAACTCACTCCCGGAGAGTTATGACCAGTTTGTTATGAACTACAACATGGAGAAATCAATTTCTGAGCTGCATGGGATGCTCAAAACTGCTGAGCAAAGTATTAAGAAAAAGCCTAGCACAGTTTTAATGGTTCAGAAAGGAAAGGGTATGAAAAAGAAAGGGAAGGGCAAATGGAAGAGTAATGGCTCAGGTGGTAAGACCAAAGAGTCAAACAAGCCCGAAACCAAGCCTGCACCCAGGAAGGCAAAGCCTCCAAAGGAAGGAGTCTGCTACTTCTGCAATGAACCCGGTCATTGGAAGAGGAATTGCAAACTCTACCTGGAAGATCTGAAAAAGGACAAGAAGGATAGCGGGGCTATCGCTTCAGGTATTTATGTTATAGACATTCATTTTTCTACTTCCTCTATATGGGTATTAGATACTGCATGTGGTTCTCACATTTGTACAAATGTGCAGGGTCTAAAGGACAGTAGAAAGCTGAAGAAGGGCGAGGTGGACCTACGAGTTGGAAACAGAGCAAGAGTTGCTGCTTTAGCTGTAGGCACTTATGAATTAGTTCTGCCCAGTGGGCTTTTGTTAGTTTTGAACAATTGCTATTATGTTCCTGCTTTGAGTAGTAACATTGTTTCTCTTTCTTATTTGGATAAGGAAGGTTATACTTCCATTACTAGGAATGGTAAATGTTCTATTTATCGTAATGACATTTTCTATGCTGATGGTGATTTGCATGTTGGTCATTATATATTAAATTTGGAACATCCTAATAATGGGAATATCTATAACGTAACTACTAAAAGGATAAAATCAAACGATTTGAATCCAACCTACCTATGGCATTGTCGTCTAGGCCACATAAATGAGAAACACATTTCTAAACTCCATTAAGATGGATTTCTAAACTCATTTGATTTTGAATCATATGATACATGCAAATCTTGCTTATTAGAAAAGATGACTAAGGCACCTTTCACTGGGCACAGTGAGAGGGCTACTGAATTATTGGGCCTCATACATACAGATGTATGTGGACCATTAAATATAGCTGCCAGAGGAGGTTATGTCTACTTCATTACATTTATAGATGACTTTAGTAGATATGGCTATATCTATCTAATGAAACATAAATCTGAATCTTTTGAAATGTTCAAAATATTCCAAAATGAAGTACAAAACCAACTTGGTAAAATAATTAAAGCACTTAGATCTGATCGAGGTGGTGAATATTTGAGCCAAGAATTCACTGACCATCTCAGGAGTTGTGGGATAATCTCACAATTGACTCCTCCGGAACACCACAATGGAATGGCGTTTTTGAACGAAGGAATCGAACACTATTAGATATGGTTCGATCTATGATGAGTCAAACAGATCTTCCACCGTCCTTTTGGGGACATGCCCTAGAGACAGCTGCGTTCACACTAAATCGTGTTCCATCTAAGGCAATTGAAAAGACACCATATGAGATATGGACTGGAAAGAAACCAAGTTTATCTTTTCTTAAGATCTGGGGATGTGAGGTATATGTTAAGCAACAAGCCTCTGATAAATTAGTCCCAGATCCATAAAGTGCCTTTTCATAGGGTATCCTAAAGAAACGAAAGGATACTATGTCTACAATCCCACCGATAACAAAGTGTTTGTTATTCGAAATGGCAAGTTTCTAGAAAGAGAGTTTGTCTCTAAAACAACCAGTGGGAGCGACGTACATCTCGAAGAAATTCGAGATCCACAAGATGGTACAGAACCACAGATGGAAATTAGAGAAGACTTACAACAAGTTGCTGAGCCTCCTCAAGTAACACAAGGTCCACGAAGATCTGATAGGACACGGCATCAGCCTCAGAGATATGGATTTCTGATTACTGAAGGTCGTGATGTGTTGCTCTTTGAGCAAATTGAGCCCACCACCTATCGAGAAGCCACAGTGGGACCAAACTCTGAGAAATGGCTAAATGCCATGAAGTCTGAAATGCAATCCATGTACGACAATCAGGTATGGACCTTAGTCGATCCACCTGAAGGTGTAAAAACCATTGGGTGCAAATGGGTTTTCAAGGAGAAAACTGACATGGATGGCAATGTAAATGTCTTCAAGGCACGACTGGTTGCAAAAGGATTCACTCAAACTCATGGTGTAGACTATGATGAAACCTTTTCCTCAGTTGCAATGGCCAAATCAATCAGAATCCTTCTTGCCATTGCAGCATATTATGACTATGAAATATGGCAGATGGATGTCAAAACAACCTTCCTTAATGGAAAGCTGCTTAAGGATGTGTACATGACACAACCTGAAGGCTTTGTGCGTCCAGAGGACTCTGGTAAAATTTGTAAGCTTCAAAGATCCATTTATGGATTGAAGCAAGCATCTCGGAGCTGGAATCATCGTTTTGATGAAGTAGTCAAAGAGTTTGGATTCATTCAAAACATCGATGAACCTTGTGTTTACAAGAAGGTTAGTGGGAGCATAGTTGTATTTCTAGTGCTTTATGTAGATGATATCCTACTCATTGGAAATGATATTCCTACCTTGCAGAGTGTCAAGTCTTGGTTAGGAAAGTCCTTTTCAATGAAAAACTTAGGTGAAGCCACCTATATCCTAGGGATTAGGATCTATAGGGATAGATCCAAAAGACTAATAGGCCTAAGTCAGAGCACATACATAGATAAGATACTGCATAGGTTCAATATGCATGATTCAAAAAGGGGTTACATGCCTATGTCTCATGGCATCCATCTTAGCAAGGATCTGTGTCCTAGTACACCTGATCAGCGAGATCGCATGAGTAAGGTTCTATATGCCTCCACCATTGGATCCATCATGTATGCCATGTTATGTACTCGACCGGATGTCTCGTTTGCCTTAAGTATGACCAGCAGATACCAATAAGATCCTGGTGAGGGTCATTGGACTGCCGTTAAGAATATCCTAAAGTACTTAAGAAGGACTAAGGACTTATTTTTGGTCTATGGTGGATTGGATAATGAGCTCTGTGTAACCGGTTACACAGATGCAAGTTTCCAAACTGACCAAGACGACCTTAAATCGCAATCTAGATATGTATTCCTCCTGAATGGTGGAGCAGTAAGCTGGAAGAGCTCCAAGCAAAGCACTATAGCAGATTCTGCAACAGAAGCTGAGTATATAGCAGCATCAGATGCAGCTAAAGAAGCCGTTTGGATCAGAAAATTCATTACTGAACTAGGGGTGGTGCCTACCATCTCAAATCCAATAGATTTGTTCTATGACAATAGCGGTGCTATTGCACAGGCCAAGGAGCCTAGGTCACATCAAAGGACCAAACACATACTCAGGCGATTTCATCTTATTAGAGAAATCAATGATAGAGGTGATATAAAGATATGCAAAGTAGCAGGAGAAGATAATGTTGCTGATCCTCTTACTAAGCCACTTGCACAGGCAAAGCATGAGCGTCATGTTAGGGCAATGGGAATTAGGCAAATTAATGATTGCACCTAGGGCAAGTGGGAGGATGTTGGAAATTGTGCCCTAAGGGCCAATCATTGTACTTTAAACATTATTATTTTAATGAAATTTCTCCATTCTGTTATCATATTATTTGCATGTTAACTGTGATAATTGTATCCTTGGATAATTCATAAAGATTGTCCTAAAATGTCCCTGGTCGGTCGTCTATGCGGGAGCAGAGATGAAACAAGACCAGTATGACTTTGATAAGATATGGAGATACGAATCAAAGTCTTAGGCACGTGTAAGAGTACAAGGTGCTGGAACGACCCACTATGAGAAAGCTACATGGATCAAGTCATAAGCTTTTCTCATGTATAACCACGTCACAATGCCCTTAGACCTGAGGTCATCATGGATTCCTACATGAGAGTTGCTAAGCTTTGAACTAGTCAAAAGTCACTTTTGACCGGGTGATGATAAAGGCTACGATCGGGCTTGGTGGTTTTTCATGTAGAGGAATATGAATGATCAAGATGGAATTTGTCCCTCACATTAGTAGAGAGATATTACTGGGCCCCTCGATGAGTGAGTCTAAGAAATGTATGGCCATACTATGATGAAAGGAGTTTTTGTCTCTGTTATCAGGCTACTCAGGAATCGAGAAAGTAATGGTCAGGAACAAGAGGATGACATTTTCCATGCCTTATCCTTGATCGATATATCGTGTGACAAAAGGGACGTGACATGGTTGTATGACAGGTTGCATCGTGATAACGATCCTCATATGAATTGGGTAGTCGTAATGTCTTGCTAGAGGCCGCTTGCGACTTTTGGGTTAGTGTAGTTATTGGCCCACTGCCAACTTCATATGGGCCTACAGGGTTGCACACAAGAATGGCCCAACACGAGATAATATTTGATTTAGGGTGGATGAATTTTATATTTATTTATATATATATATAATATAAAATTCATTAATAATATTATATAGATATATATATTTTTTCGAAATATATATCTTTTATATATATATATATTATATTATATTATTATATTTAATAATATTATATAGATATATATATATATATATTTTTTCGAAATATTATATATAAATATATATATATATATATGTATATATATTATATTATATTATTATATTGTGTTGGTTTTAAATTTAATTTATTAAGATATATTAAATTTAATAACTAACATGATAGAGATATAGTATCTCAGATTTAATTTATGAAGATAAATTAAATCTAATGGCTCTTTATTTAGATTAAATAAATAGGTTAAATTAAAACTGTTGGACAGATTTAATTTAAACTGAATTTATTTAATTATCTCATCAAGATAATTAATTGTTAATTAATTTCGAAATTAATGATGATTAATTTTGAAATTTGAAAATAACCCTCATGGGTTATAAACTTGATAGAGCTGATAGACTCATGGTACATCAGAATTGAGAGCCGCAAGTTAAACCCTTGGAGACATTAGAGGTGCTAGCACGCAGTCTCGGTTGGAGAGCATTCGTGTAGATACCGGTAGAGGGAGCGGACCTGACGTGTTGGCTCCTAGAGATCGTGAAAACTCTGAATCATCAAAAGGTATAAATCCTTCCAACTTGGTTTAAACGCCGTTGATAGATCCTCGATTAGGATCGGTGAAAATTTTTCAAATTCTTCCGCTGTGCTTACCGATCTTACACTGTTCATATTTCTTCAAAGGGTTATTTTTAAGGTTTAATCATGTGTTTATGGTTAAATAATAATTTATGATGATTTTGGAAGTTTATGTTTAAAGCTGCCTGAATTCATTTTCTGGAGGCAATGAACTTGCAATGTGTTTCTGATAGGTCAAACTTAGTCCAAATACTATGAAATTTTATAAGAGTAAAGTAGACATTCAGGGCTTTAATTTGATAGGTATTAGAAGCCATTTGGACTAATGGATTGAAAGTTATGATTTTTCAAAATTTGACCTTAATTATGGAATGAAATTTGTGGCAATCTGAGTTTGACGAATTTTTGGGAAATGTGTAGCTGTAATTGATATTCTATGATATTTTTCCTTGAAATAAGACATTAAGAGTTTACACAAAAACTTGAATCACTCAATTTGAATTTTTCTAGAATTAGTTATAATTTTTCAAAGTTAAGTAAAAATCTGTCAACTTTCTAGAATAGTGTGAAAATGAAAAAGTAATGATATTTGGTAATAAAATTAACTTCCTAGAGTTAAGTTAAGCACTTGAAGTTAGTATGGGCCCATTAAATACCCATTGGGCCTAATGTGTTAACTTTAAGGTTAACCAACCAAGGTGTCTTGGGTTATTAAAATTTGGGACAATCAAGGACCTAAAGAATAAAGACAAGTCCTAGAGGCTAAAGTAGCCCTTTGGACATTTATTTGTCATGGATTTAATAATATGGCCATTTATCTAGGGCCATGAGAAGTCAAGAAAGAAGAAAAGTGAAAGAATTTCCAAAAAGCTTCAATGGTTGGAAGAAAAGGTACAAGGAGGGAACTTGAAGGCAAAAGTTAAGGAACTTTCCTAACTTGCATAACTGAATATGTGTGCTTGTGTGTTGATGTGTTAATTGCTTTGATGAATTGTATGAAGCGTATGTGAATGAGTGAAGCCCTGTTTTACTTATACAATAGTCATTAGTGTGATGTGTTAAACATTGAGCATGCATATATATCATTATGTTGGCATGAATGTCATGCACAAAGCATTTCTTGTATGCATTTGTTAGGACTGTTTGCTACTGGGATTCTCTTGAATCTCACTCTCCCTCACTAACCATATAGGCAGCGGAGCACTGAAGAGAAGTGCAGGATACTATGCCAGGAGAGGAAGTTGCAACAAAGGAAAAGAATTATTTACGCGTTGAATCATTGTGTAATAAACATTAAGTGATTAATTGTATATCACTATATGACGGACAAGTCAAATTTCCTAAGCATAGAAATTGAATTGGAAATGGGTAATTACACAGTACAAGCCTATTATTTAAGAAACATTCCACACATAAAAATGAGCAAAGAATCACTCTGATTAAGATAATAAAGAGAATTAAGAAATGATATAAGAAGAAGTTACAAACCATTTTATGATAGTTTTTGAAAATTTTTAAAATTTTCTGAAAAACCCACTCAACTACAGGAATCTTGTCTTGAGTTTGAGAATTGAAAGAACTTTATAGATGAATATCACTTCATGGTTCAAATTCTCTATGTAAAGCTCATCAGTGCGATTACAGAAGTAAGTGTTACATTAACCTTAGAGGCTAAGGCCACTTTTATGGTGGCAACGCCTTGGAAGGTGCTTTACAATAAAGCATCTTCCAAGGCCCTTTTTATTTAAATTTGTTTTTAAAAAAATGTAAAGGAAGCAATGGCGCTTCCATGCCAAGCGTCAAACCTTCCCTTAGTCTGACATTTTTTTAAAAACTAGGGAAGCAATGGCACTTGCTTCCCTTATCCTTATATGGCCCTTGCTATGCAAGCTGTAACCCCCTTCGTAATTATAATTCAAAATTCGTAATAAAAATGAAATAGAGACCAATAAACAAAACTCACTTTCAATCTCTTCCTTACGGTAGGATTTTCATAAACATTTTCAAAATTCCTGCCTTCCTTGGTCTCAAATTCTATAATCCGATTATAATTACCCTGTGCAGTTAAATCACATTTAAACATATCAGATTCTGAAACAGAAGTCCCGACAACCCCCAGGTCATATATATAATAACTATCGGGTTTATAATTTCCAACTAGGGGATTACATACCATAATCAAAATATTATTTACATCCAAAAGTAATATACAGTAATCCTAAAATCCAAAATGAATAACCAACAGCCAACACTAATATCTAATATCTCTGCAAAGTTCTAGCCGCTCCTAGTCGTCCTTCTCTCCTTGGAGCCACTTGCCCTATCTGTAAGGTTAGTCACTGGAAGGAATGAGATTCTAAAAAATCTCAGTAGTAACAAATCACTCATACAACATGTAATCACATAGCATGCAAGTAAATCACCAAGCAACATCACAGCATAAAACACAGCACACAGGCTACCATATATGCACACAATCACATAATCTCATCCCTCAGATTCCACCACCCTGAAGGTACGATCCTCCCACTGTCAACACCAATGGGCCGTAGGTGATAGATTCACAAGTAGCCTTTCGGCTTTCATATAGTCTCATCCCCCGGATTCCACCGCCCCAAAGGTGATAGACCCATAACAATGATCAAACAAAAAAACCATATATCACATATAGTATAAGAGAAAGAGTTACTACCTTGTTCTTTCCTGACTTGCACCGTCACAGTTCATTCACGACCAGGGCAAATATCAAAGCCTATAAACCAAAAATTAAGGACGATAGGTTATTCTCAGTTCCAAATTCTTATCTTCATTTTACTTTAAGTTGGCTATCATTTGAACTCTTTAGGTGACCAATAGAAGCCTAAACATATGCCTAAAGGGTTGGGAACACTTGACCAAAGATCCCTTTCCAGAAGCAAAAGTACAGACTTCTGGTCGTATCACTCGAGTGGAGAAAACCTCACTCGAGTGATAACCGTACTTGCACTTGAGCCTTAGCGAGTAAGACATAGAAAGTGTGTACCCGAGAGCACCAACACACCCTAAAGTGGCCAGCACACTCAAGCAATATCCTCAACACTCGAGTGACAATACCCATTCACCTAAGTCCTATCGAGTGAGGTGCAAAGAGTGACTACACGAGAGCAACCCTAAGGTAAGACCTAATTCCGCACTCTAGTGAGTCTGAGTTCACTCGAGTGATGACTCATATCACTCGCTGGCAAGGAATTGCACTCTCTCTTCCTACCTGAACACTTAACCGAAATGCTAAGAGAAAAGGAAGAACATGACGCTGTACTCGAGTGAACCCCTACCTCAGTCGAGTGAGGTTATCAGAAGCCAGACTCGCAACTGCTAATATATTTTTCCAGATTTACCAAATCTAATTCCAATGGTTTCCAGACTTATACCAAACTTCATTCCCATACAGAATTTCACAAGGAACCTATTAGTAACCTCAAAACAATCAAATTCCCATTCTACCAAGAAGTTTGGGTTTTGACCTATATTGCACCACAACTACCAAATTCACCTCAAATCCCAACTAATCACAATGGTTTAAAGACACAATATGCCATCAAATCCAACATCAAACATCATCCAAATTCATGTATTTCAAATTATACCAAAATCAAGGCAAGTTCATAAATTCTCAAAACTCAACCTATGATCACAAAACTTAGATTAATAGAGAGCTCTTTCTTACTTCTTTCTTCTTCCCAAAGTGAGTTCCTTGATTTCTCAACTTCCAAATTCCCTCTAACACTAAAACACCACCTTTCAAAAATCTGAAATCATAGCAAGGAAGCTCTCAACACCATGTATAACTTTAATGGAGAACATTTGAGCATTAAGAGGCATCTAGCTAGCCAAAACTCACCTTAACACTTTCTCTTTCCTTCCCTTGCTCAACGAAAATAGAGGTTAGATGAGATAGGAGATGAAAAGGATGAAGATGCAGATTTTTTCCCCATTCCCATGCAACTAGCCGAATTACAAGTGAGAGGGAAGAGAAAAATGAATTTTGAAATGTTGACTTCATCCATGGTCTTCAAGATGCCACTTGTCATGATCCTAGATTCTCCTTCCACACACACATGAACTCATTCATACACAATTCTACCTTCTCAATCACTTAATCCTAGCCATGATTCTTAAATTACCAAGGAGTTTCCTCTTCAGTAACGGACTAATTAGTCAACAATTTCCCATTTTGCCCCTAATCATCACAACATTTACTTAACCATCACCAAGCACATTTTAGGTCACAATCCACATTACATACATCAAAAGTATACCATCCTCATCAGTAATGGACCGATTAGTCAACAATTTCCCATTTTGCCCCTAATCATCACAACATTTACTTAACCATCAACAAGCACATTTTAGGTCACAATCCACATTACATACATCAAAAGTATTCCATCTACAATAATTACACTACTCTTGAAACCATTAGCCCTTAATTACAATTTCAGGATATTACACAAGCACCATACAAGGTGCTATAAATCTCATTCAAACCCTACTATTATCATCTTCTCGCGTGCCCTCCAGCTCCCCATTTCTCAAAACTCCATTGATCCCCCACTCTATTGGTCCACTACCTTTCGTTATCCATTGTCCCCGATCCCTCCTCTCTTTGACTACAACAAGTAGAAACTTCCTTAGTCCCTCATTTTTTGTTTTTTTGTCTCCTCCTCATACATATTTCTTCAACATTTGGTCACCGCTTCCACTGCAGTACAAAGATTCCTGTCCCACATGTTTTTTTCTTCTTGTCTCAGCCTCCTACAGAAGCTCCCTAGCTCGTAAGTGTTTTTTTTCAACATTTGGTCCACATTTTCTTCTTATTTTTTCTAGTTAAAATCTGTTATGAATCATAAAGGTTGCTCAAAATTTTTTTTCAAGTATTTATTTGAAGTTTCAACTCTGCCTTCTTAAACTTCCTATACATTATAAGCTTTTAATTTTTGAGCTTACAAATATAATAATACTAGTTTAATCCTCCATAGAAGTAACATGCATGGCTCAAGTTTAAGCAACTTAAATGCTGGAGTTCTTTTATACTTGATAGATAAAGACGTAATGTTGTAAAGGATACCTACAAGTTTGGTGATGGATTATTCTACAAATATAATCATACTAGTTTAATCCTCCGTAGAAGTACATGTTGTCAATAGTAAAAAAGTTGTTGTGAATGACATTCATAAAATGGTCAAATTGGGTGAAAGTGTTATAAATACCGCTGGTAGTTTAATAAATGATTGTTTTGGAACCAATTAATTTAATAAACGCAACTGGTAGTAATTTTGTTGGCTTGTTATGGAAGCAATTACTTTAACTATGATATGTAGCATTGGCAAATATGATTTATTTTGTTGTGAGTTGTAAAAAATTATTATGACACAGTAGGATTAATTGGTTGACTATTTGTGACTTAAAGAGAGTGTTTAATATTTGGAAAACTTCAAATTTTAGGATGTTATACTCCCAGAAACTCAAAAAATAAATTTTTCTCTTTCCTTGACACAGTGTAAGCCGCTGGAGGTAGATAAGTACGGTTTCCTTGCTCAACCGGTGCCAACTCTTCTCTTATTCCCAAAAGCAATCAGTCACTACTTGTTTTGTTAGTGCATTGACCGCCTATAGAAGCTAGGTTGGATTGAGCTATTCTAAACGCAATGACCCAATCAATCGCAATGTGTGGAAGAAGATTATGGTACTTATATATGAATTTACTCAAAATTTTTAAGTCAAAAATTTGTATTCAAAAGTTGACTTAACTATTTTATTGTAGAGAGAATCACTCCTAGATCCCAAGCAAGGAACATATTATCATAAAGGTCCCTATTTACAACTCTTCTGCGTGTATTAACAACATGTTGAGTGTATTTTACAACCTCGAGGGACCTTTCTGATAATATGTTCCTTGCTTAGGACCTATGAGTGATTCTCCCTTTATTGTATTGTTGCAGTGCCCATTCTAACCAAACGATGATGATTGCGGTTATGATATTATGAAATTTATGAAATATGTAGTTACTCATCGTCACAATTTTGTTCCTCTAAAAGTAAGTTCCTTTACTTGCAATTCATGTTGTGTTTTAAATTTAATTGACAAGTGTCTAAACTAATTAATTTTTAGTGATTTTAATTCTTTGTGTGCATGATTATTTATTTAGTATTATAAAGATCAACACTTTCCTGAGCTGCTGACCATCAAGTGGATGAAATCATTGAAGAATTATGTGAATATATACTCAAATAATTAGCTAATATTTAGGTATGTAGGTTATTTCTTGCCTATTCTTGTTTTGTTTATTCACTTAACATTAGTTGTATATTACAATTGTTGTAATTAAATACATTTTGTAGTGATTTTATAAATTAGTTATTTGTTTCAAGCTATTTTAATTTGTTGTGGATTGTATTGTAAATTGTTGTGGATTTTAACTGTAAATACAGAGGGTTTCATTAGGAAAAGAAAATAATTATGAAAAATTATTTTAAAAAATACCTCCTATGGCATTTCTCTTGAAAGTGCCATAGGAGGTCCCACCTCCTATCATGCAAGATGTGCCTAACACACCTCCTATGGCGCTTCCCTTGAAAGCACCATAGGAGGTGACACCCTTCTTATGGCACTTTTCCAGGGAAGCGTCATAGGAAGTTATTTAAAAAAATAGACATAAAATAAGCTATGGCGCTTCTATAGATTCAAGAAATGCTATAACTATTTTTAATGACGTTGGAAGCTATGACGCTTCCTAAACATCATAGTATTCTTTAAAATAAGCGCCACATATTGTGTTTTTTATAGTAGTAGGAGCTGTAGAGTAAAGACTCATTGTAGTAGTAGAGGACAAGACTTGCAGCACCAGAACAAAGCTCATAGAAAAAAGAGTATGAGACCCACTAATGAAGCTAAAAAAAATTTTGATAATGAGTTTAAAGGTGAAGGAATAAAATGGACTAGATATAGAGTAGAAATGCGTACCGGGTAGAGTAGGAAACGTGTGCACCCTTTCTTGCTCTCCAAGACAGTAATTAAATTGATTGATTTTCAATCAATTTCCTAATTATGGTGATTTGCTCCTTAATTCACAATCCCAAAATCAATGACCAACTTATTTACCAAGCTATAATTAATGCTGCCAGAATTAATAGTAACTGATTTCTTATTTGATAAGGCCACTTATGTCCTTAGTCAAATAGTCTTGCCCATCAAGGGCGGACTTAGACCCAAAGTTCAACATCTCCTACTCGCACTTGATGGGCCACCCATCGTGCGACTATATCTTCTTCTTGTTTTATACTTGGTGTCTGCCGTGACCGCGTGGGCACAACATCTTCAGAACCTTTGGTGCTTGTGATACTAGAAATCCTTGATATCGGATCAACATCCAAGGACACCCTTTGTGAACCTGTAAATTGTTGCCTCATATGCCCTAGGTCTATCCATATACTCAACTCATGGCATATATGATCCCTCTCAAGTCATAGTTTCTCTTGTTTTTGATCTTGACCCATATTGCCTACTATGCACGTGGTATCCACACTTACTTGTTTTTCTTATAACTTGTAAGGGACATGTCATAAATACCACCGCTAAAAGTGTACTTCAAGATAGACCTTCCTTTTTGACTAAAAACATCAATCTGTCCTGACTTGGTCACTTTCCTAGCTTTTAGCAGTCTGATCGAATCGTGCGTGATCATGAAGCTTCAGATAAAGTAGCTAGCCCCAAGTCAGGCTGTCATGTTGCCTGCCTAAGTCCTGAGGGCATCGTAGAAGGATTTTTCCTTCCTGGGATTCACACCATAGTGAACCAAGGATCTTTTACCTACGTCCCATATTACAGTCATTCTCTCAAGCACATACAATATGAATTGCATGCTACGGTGATTTTGCAATGGTGTACGTCAATTTTATCTTTATCTTTCACCGTACAGACTTTAGTTCAAAAGTACTCAGCATTGGAACCAAAACTTCCTTTTTACAATCATCCCTTTTGGAACCTTATTTATAAAAGAAAGTCTTTTGCCTAGCTACAGGTCTGATAATACATCTTATGTAATCATGCCTCGATCCATGACATATGTATATACATGCAGATCTCATCTCAGTTCAGCTAAGCCAACTCAAGCGTAAAGATCTACTTTACCCATCTCATGGTGATCATTTGATCATCTTATCATCCTATGCCCCTGCAAATCGTGGGAAGGTGGTTGTTCGTGTGAGTGAACCAACCTTCCTGACCTATACAACATACGGAATTGCATACCTCGTGCCTATGCATTAATATATACACAATATATTTGAAAAAACTGAAAATGCATCATTTTATTTCTTTAAAAAATAATGTTCAATACATTACATTCTACGCATGCCCAAAGCATTTACATGCTTAACAAAAGGGTTTCTGGCAATGGGCTTTGTAAGGGGATCAGCTAACATCTTATGAGTGGAAAGGTATTGAACGGTCACTTGTTTCTTAGTGATCATATCTCTTACAAAATGATATTTAATGTCTATGTTCTTTGTCCTACTATGGTCCTTAGCATAGGCTATTACGGCTTGACTATCGTAATGTATCAGAATAGGACCCTCATTTCTGCCTTTCATTCCTAAACATTCTAGAAATCTCTTAAGCCATACAGCTTCTTGAACAATGGCAGAACAAGCTATATATTCATATTCCAAGGATGACAAAGCCACACAAGTCTGTTTCTTGCTGCTCCAATAAATTGCTCCATTGTTTAGGAGGTACGCGTACCCTGAGGTGGAGTTTTGTTCATCTATATCTCCCGCCTAGTCGGTGTCAAAGTATCCTACTAGAAGCATATCTCTACCTTGGTAACATAGCTCATAATAATCCATGGTTCCCTTCAGGTACCTCATGATTCTCTTCACAGCTTCCCAATGCTTGATTTCAGGGTTGGATTGAAAACGGCTCACAAGTTCGACTGCAAAGCATATGTCTGGTCTAGTACAGAGCATAGCGTACATCAAGCTTCCAACTATACGAGTATGGGACTCTTTTCATGCGCTTTATTTCGGATTCTTCCATAGGACACATGTCTGTGCTGAGGTGGTGTCCTTTAACCACAGGGGTATCCATAGGCTTGCAATCTCTCATATTGAATCGTTCTAAGATCTTTGCTATATATGTCTTTTGTGACAAGGATAGCAATCTTTTTAAGCGATTCCTCTTTATCTTGACTCCCAAGATATATTCTGCTTCGCCCATGTCTTTCATTTTAAAGTTCAAGGATAATCAATTCTTAATTGTTTTAACTACCTTAAGACTCATTCCAGCCAGGAGTATATCATCTATATAAAGAGACAAGATCACAAAATCATCTCTAAACCACTTTATGTAGACATAGTAGTCTTCTTCGATCATCTCAAAGTTGAATGAGTCACTGCCTCTTGAAATATTAGATACCACTATCTAGATGATTGTTTCAAACCGTAGATGGACCTTAGGAGTTTGCAAACCTTTTATTCACTTCCCTTTTCTATGAAGCCCACAAGCTACTCCATATATATCTCTTCATCTAGTTTTCCATTAAGGAATGCGGTTTTTACATACATTTGATGTAACTCCAAGTCCATGCTTGCTACTATGGCGAGTATGAGTCTTATTGAGTTAAAACGCACCACTGGTGAGAAGGTATCTTCATAATCTATCCCTTCTCGCTGGGTGTACCCCTTAGCTACCAAATGTGCTTTGGGTTTGTCAATTGATCCATCTACCTTTCATTTATATTTGAGAACCCATTTGTTTCCAATTACCTTTCGGCCTAGTGGTAGGTAAACCAATTCCCAAACTTGATTAGCTTTCAAGGAATTCATTTCCTCTTCTAGGGCCTTTTGCCATTTTTCCTTAGCAGGTCCGGTTAGTGCTTCTTTAATGCTTTTCAAATCTTCCTCATTGTCTTCTGGATTGACAATGAGTACTTCCCCTTCAATGGAGAAGCGTCTTCTAGGGATCCTATCCCTTTCGCTTCTTTAAGGTGGGAGCTCTTCAGGATTCTCTTCCTATGATTGATTATCACTTCCATGTTGTGAAAATGACTCATTTATCCCACTCGGGTCAGTGATATGAGGAGTGTCTTCAACTTCCTTACTCTCATATAGAGTTTCAGTTTAGTTAAGGCTTCCTCTGCTAGGAAAATATGCTTCTAGGAACACTGCATCTCTTGACTCTACCTCAGTCATTGAGCTGTCCTCATTTTCACCAATGAAGACATATCCTTTTGATTTCTCGGAGTATCTTATAAAGATACATTTTTTGCCTCTAGGTCCCAACTTTCCATGTTTTTTAGATGAGTTATGTATATAGGCCGCTGATCCCTATGGTTGTAAGACACTTAAATCCGACTTACGTCCTGTCCACAGCTCATAAGGCGTAGAAGTAACTGATTGGGAAGGCACTCGGTTAAGTATGAATGTCACAATCAATAATGCGTCGCTCCAATATGAAATTAGTAGTTCATCTTGTGACATCATTCACCTAACCATATCGAGAAAAGTTCAATTCCTTCTCTCAACCACCCCATTTTGTTGAGGAGTGCCAGGGATGGTCAGCTGTCTTGACGATTCCTTTTTCATCACAGAGTGTTTTGAACTGTTATGAGAGATACTCTCAACCTCTATTAGTTCTTAAGGCTTTAACCTTGCAATTTAGTTGATTTTCAACTAGATTAAGGTACTTCTTAAAGCATTCTAAAGCTTCAGACTTATGAGAGATCAAGTATACATGTCCATATTGCAAAAAATCGTCGATAAATGTAATGAAGTACCACGCTCCATGTATTGCCCTCACACTCATAGGTCCACAGATATCCGAGTGTACCAGTTCAAGAGGATGTTCCACTCTAGTTGCCTTTCCGAAGGGTTTCCTTGTGCTTTTGCCAGCAAGGCAATGCTCATATAGAGACATTTCCTTTTTCGACACTTTTCCTAGCAATCCTTTATTTGCTAGTTTGATCATGCGTTCTTGACCAATGTGTCCTAATCTGGTGTGCCATGTATCCTAATTATCATTAGATGAAATCGCATAGCAATGACTAGAATTAAAATCATAATTCATTAAAACAAAGAAACCATTCGAAATACAACCAAATCTGAAATAATCGGTCCCATTTGAAATGTCAACAACTTGATCATGAAAGTTAACATTAAAACTGAATTTAACTAAAGAAATAACAGACACAAGGTTTCGTCAGATCTCCGGAGCATAGAGGACATCTTGCAAAATTAGGGTTCGCCCGCCTTGTAAATTCAGTTTACAAGTGCCGATCCCTTTGACTTCACCATCGCATTGTTCCCATCGTAAAGCCATCTACTTCTAGCTGGTAACCTGCGAAACTCTGTGCTACATAGTCTGTGGCCCCTGAGTTTACAACCCACATAGGATTAGCCTCAGCTATAAAGGCAGTACTATAAACAAAAGAAAAATGAGAAGGGTTATCACATAGTACCTTGTTCTTCTCAGGGCAATCTTTTGCAAAATGGCCTTTCTTTTCGCAAGAGTAGCACTTGACCTTGGAAAGGTCTAGCTTCTTTGCAGGTTTCTTGTTCTTCTTGAAGGCATTCTTATCCTTCTTTGCCCCTAGGTTCCCCTTCTTCTTTTGGGGTCCCTTGCCTTTATTGGGCTTCCACTTTTGGGATGAAGCTCCTTTTTCTTCAGTTAAGAGTACTTGACCATTGGTCTTTGCACCGTACATACGGTCATCCTCCAATTAGATGTGACGAGCAACGTTAGCAAAAGTCTTGATGGTGTTGTTATGAGTTATGGTGTGTTTTATGTGATCCTGACTTGCAAGGATTGAACTCACAACAGCTTGCACTTGCAGTGCTTCAGAAAGGGTTCCTCCTGCCTCAATAAGTTCCCTTATCATATTATGCATTTTCCTCAAATGCTGCCTTATGGTAATGTTTGGACCCAGCTTATAATTGTCAAGCTTGACAGTGATTCTCCTAAGTCTCGCATTAGAAGTACCATCAAACTCCTCTTTCAATGTTGTCCACATGGCAGAGGCAGTGACATGTCTCTCAAATTGACATATCACATCGTCGGTTATTGCAGCAAGCATTGTGATCCGAGCGATGGTATCCTTTCTTTTCCAGGTTGCAAAAGTGTCCTATTCCCTTTGTGATGCATTAATATTGGGTTGCTGAAGCACATTGGTCAAGACGTCCATGACATCTTGTTCCTCCAAGACATACTAGATCTTACGGCGCCATATGCCGAAGTTCTCACCATGTAGCTTGTCTCCTCTAACGAGATCAGCAACAAAAGTCTAGATTGTCATTTGAGCCATTTTTCTGTCATATAGACATACATTTTCATTAGGTATGCAATTTCATTTTTGAGATACTATCTCTCATTTAATTAAGAAGAGAAATTAATAGAATGAGAGTTTGCTAGCTTCGTGTTCAGGAATCAACTAGGTTGACCCCCATCCCACTCATTCTAGTTTACCGCTCATTTTTCTTAATTTCTATTCTTATTCAAACATATCCCATAATTTTGTTTTTCAAGAAAACACAATTCCAGAAAAAAAAACATCATAAAGCATCATAAGCAAAATAAAGCATCATAAGCATACTCCCACTCAAATAAAACATCATAAGCAAGTAGAATAAATAATTCCAAAAACAATTTATTCATTAAGCAATAATCCAAGAAAGGTTCATATAAGTTGCAATGAAAACAAATTCAAAAACAAGCAAACTATAACGTGGATAATCAAGTTTTAATAACGGGTTACATCAATGCCAAAATCTAGAAAGGCTCTCCTAACCTTAGTTCTATAAGCTCCTACATCTATATTGTTTATGCCTTTCTTGAAAACGTCTTTCCAAAATCCTAGGCCATGGAGATGACCCTTCTTTGTCACTTGATCACGGTATTCCACCATAGCTTTTCCATAGAACTTAGCATCACTGGCATTAGTGACTTGTCTACCATATCCACAAATGACCCCATAGACACTCTTGATTTGAACATATTTATCAGCATCTTTTTCAGCAAGAGATTTGATTAGAACACTAGTTCTTGGTCTATCAACCTCTTCCTCTTTAAACTCATCGAATATGAACTTTACTTTATCTTCTTGCTTCACCTCATCAGGTGTGTTGGAGTCTTGTAGTGACAAAGGGGGGCCCTTCTTGTTGGTGCTCCCAACTCCACTTGAGGTCTTCACCTCTTTTTTATCATCAGAAGCTAGAGAATATTCAGGGGGAGTCCCATCAAAGGAACGGTTAGTCTGTATACTTGCCATATCTGACCAATAATTGTTCATCACAAAGAAAAAAAATTTTCAAAACTTATTTTAAATAGTTTAGGGTAAAAAACACTCAAAAACGTATATAAAATGTTCTGAATAATTTCCAAAAATGGACAAAAAGTATACCAATTTGAAGATCATGAATTTACAAATTTTTAGGGCCAAAAAAATCCCAAAAATACCCCTACATGCTCACCTACGAGCCCCTTGAAGGTTGATGGGTGAAAAAATTCATTAAAAAATAGGAAGCTGGGAAGTTCCACTCTCAGGTGGTGGCGTGTGTCTCTCATGCGCCACCTTAGGGACCTGATTTTGACACGGTGTCACAACCAATGGACTTGTCTTGGTGCACTGAGTCTGATGATGTCCTTGATTAGCCCATATGGCATGGGGTTATGCCCCACGCGCCACAGAGGCGCGCTGCCTCAAAAAAATTATTTTTTTTTGGAATAATAAAATAAGTTTCTTTTTGTAAATCGGGTTAGGCCGGTTTGGGTCAGTTGAACCAGACCACTATCCTTTGAATCAGGTTTCGAGTTGCCTGACCCAAAAAGCTGCGTTTCACTTGGTTGAAACGCAGCGCCCCACTAGCCAAAACGACGTCGTTTTGGCCAGCCCCAAATGTCGTTGTTTCACTTAGTAAAATGACGCATTTCTGGGGTTCTGGCCAAAACAAAGCCGTTTTGGCCCCCTGGGTCATCTTCTTCCTGTAGCCGGGTCTCGTGACCCGGCCGAAGCTCCGGCGGGTCTGTTGTGACCTGCCCATCTTTAATCCCTCATATCTCCCTCGTCCGACCTCCGTTTCAAGCGATTATATGTTTAAGTTGTCGGATTCACACAGAAAACACGATCCTTCTCTTTCTTCTTACATTTTATGATCTCATGCACTTAGTTATATGTTCAAGTTGTTGTTTTTCGGATTCACATAGATTCCAGAATCAAAACGACATTAACAGAAAAACCAAGAAGAGAGGGAGAGAGAATATTGTAATGTAAGAATTTTGAGAATAGATGAACTTGCTTCACAAGAATGGTCATTAAACAGAAACAAAAATGCAATACTTGATCATGTGAGTACATGTGAACAAAAAAAATTATTGCAGAGGAGAGAGAGACGAAGAGAGAGAGAGAGAGAGAGAGAGAGAGGCACAAGTTCATATTGCATGCTTCATGGATAGGATATTAATCAGAGAACATGTAGATACACAAAGTAGCAGCGGAAGAATAAGAAAAATAATATGAACAGTGCAGAGAGGGAAAAACAGAAAATATATAAATATGCAGACGTAGTCATTTTTTTTCACATACACACATGTATATATTAAAAACATGGCAGAACATACATCACATACAACCACAAGATCATGCAGTCTCTAATGCCAATAAAGGAATAAAATGGACTAGATATAGAGTAGAAACGTGTGTCGGGTAGAGTCGGATCCGGGTTTGAGAGCCCACACAAGTATTAGACTACAAGAGCCTAATATGGATTTACAAAGCAGTGTACCAGAACAATCAAGATGGTAGATAAAAGGGGATTACCAGAAAGCTCAAAGGCAGGGGTAATATGCAATGGAAGAGGCATACCCTATTTATAGTGATTAGAGTGACCACTACTTAGGAAACGTGTGCACCCTTTCTTGCTCTCCAAGACGGTAATTAAATTGATTGATTCTCAATCAATTTCCTAATTATGGTGATTTGTTCCTTAATTCACAATCCCATAATCAATGACCGACTTATTTACGAAGCCATAATTAATGCTGCCACAATTAATGCTAATTGATTTCTTATTTGATAAGGCCACTTATGTCTTAAGTCAAATAGTCCGGCCCATCAAGGGCGGACTTAGACCCAAAGTCCAACAAAAGGGTTGCATCAAATAAAAAAAAAATTCAGAATCTTGCCTCCTTATATATATTTGCATATTTTTAAGAATCTCGCCTTTTTATTAAAGAAAATAGCTTTTAGTGAAGAATCATATCGTATTGTCAAATAATTGTTTTTTTCTAAAACTTGCATTTGTTTATATTTTACAATACTTAACAGTTCTTTAATGTATTGTTAAATAATTTTTTTTCTAGATCTCGCCTTCTTATATTCTATATCTTTCAGAATCCCATCTTTATTTATATTAAAGAATATTTAATGGTTCTTAATGAGGAACCGTAATGTATCATTGTATTGTCAATTTTTTTTCAGAAATCTTGCCTCCTTATATATGATATCTTTAAGAATCCCACTTTTATTTATATTAGAAGCAGGATCAAGCTACCTATCATTGCTTGTAGAGTCGGAATATCCTTGCCTCGCAAATCAATTGATGATTAACTAGGTTTCTGATTATGAAGGAAAAATCAGCAAAAGGTTAGTGAAAGACTGGACAAAATAAAAAATCTAAAATATTGAATGAACCCAAAAAAAAAACCTATACCTTGGTTGGCTTTCTAGAATCTGGACCCTGTGAAAAGAAAAGAAAATATAAGCAAATGGCCTACCAAGAAAGCTAGTCATTTACATGCATGAAATTTTGAAGGCTAAACACCATTCATCTGCAGAGCTCTACAAGTAAAATTTTTACCGCTTCAAATTCAAATACTTCAAAATCTAAATGGCTAGAAAAATGACCGAATAAGCATGACAAAAAATTAAACACAACATCGAGAGGTTTTCGTACAAGAAACCCTGGCTCACAGATTGAATTACAATTTGAACACATATTTGACATGAATATATACTCGGGGACGCGATTCAGTTCATGAGAGAAATAATTCGGCTTGAAGAGAAGTTATGAAGGAGGAAAAAGGAAGAACTATAATCTAGTAGAATAATTCTAAGCAGCGAGCATAGAGAGTATAGAAGAACTTGTGCTTGATGGTGAAGCAGAGAGGCAAAAAGCACAACCTGCCAGTACTAAAGAACATACTTTCCACTACCCTAAAGGACGTCCCTTTTTGAAAAAGGGACACCCAAAATATTGTGCGGGTGGCATATATGTAACAATAGATGAAAATTGGAAAGGTTGGCGCATCTAAAAAAAATTGAATTTCGTGCCAGGAAGTGTTTTAGACGTCCCTAATCAAAATAGGGACGTCTAAAGACCCCCAAATCTGTTGCATACAGAAAAAATAAAATATAAAAAACCTTTAGACGTCCCCATCTGGTCTAGGGATGTGTAATGGTAAGCTTTCGACATCCCCAGACCAGCTGGGGATGTCTAAAGATGGTTCACATGCCCTGGTCAACATGACCAGTGCATGTGAAGTGTCAGAAGCTTTAGACGTCCCCATCCCAGATGGGGACATCTAAAGCTTGTTCAAATGCGCTGGTTGCGCATGTGACATGTCAGAAAATGGCTTTAGGCATCCCCAATATTAACTAAAGACGTATAAAGCTCCTCTGCTTTACTCTTTCTCACTCCTGCTGTCTTCATCACTTCCATCATCCCCATCTTCGTGTTCTCCTCTCCCCTGGCCTTCTTGTTTTTCTTCTTTCTCCAAATCTTTCTATACAGCTATCCCCTGTTTCTTCTTGGTCCTCCATCTTACCCTCTATTTTATCCATAGCGTGCCTCCTCATCTTTGCTCTGGGTTTGCACCGTTTTCTCTCATTCTTGCCACTGTCATCCTCCCTCTTGCAACCGTGGGTCATCTCCCTCTAAAGTTTCAGCTACAGGTTAGCTAACTAAACTTGTGAATGCTTAGGAAAATGCATTTGATTCTCTGTAGGAAATAGATATATGTTTTGTAATATAAATTTGTACATATTACTATTAGTCGGTTAGTTATACTAGGGAGTTGCTATATATCTCTATATAGCATCTGAAGCCTATTAAAACATTAATTGGCTGAACCATTATGCATGACTTTTGTAGTTAATATTTTAGTGGAATAATATCATTTTTTCTCTCAGTAAGTGTGTTGGGCTCAAGGATAATAGATTTCTACATTCTCAGCTGGAATTTAAGTATGATTTATGCTTGAGCATTATCTTTGCTGTTTTGGTGGTAGACTTGCTGAGACAATTGTTGTCAACGTGAGCTGTGAATTTAAAGTTTGACTTGTGCTGGACCTGTACACCTTGCTTGCTATTGAGTTTAATTGGTGATTAAAAGAATAAATTAAAGTGTGACTGTGAATGGCTTGTAAGGTGTAGAATGGCTAAAGAATCTGGAATATTAATATACACACACGCACCAGTAATAGTAATAGTTAGATCAAGTAGAAGGGACTATATATATATATAATGATTATATTCCTTCATAATTCATTCAACAATAATAAAAAATTTCCTTTTTTCCCCTTTGTCACTCACAAGCAATATGCCTATAAATGACCCATCAACCATATGTACACATATATATCCCAAGATGCAAATGTGATGGAGTATGTTATATATCATTTTAGCAATCATAACTACATGTGTCTCTTGTAAATACACGTAGTTGATTTGTAAATTCCCACATATCTCACTCATGGTACATATCTGATTTAATAATTTGGTTGGTAAAATATAAGTGTATTCTGTTTGTGCTTGGTGCTAGAAGCTAAAGTTTAGTTTCGTTTAAATTAAGCTGAGATGATTTATTATTTTGATTTTGGGATGTCTCACTTTTAAGGGGAAATGCTGCCAAAATTTTGAAAAACAAAATAGTAAAAGGCAACTCCCAGTATTGACAATTATTCTAAACTATAGTGTTAATGGGAATGACATAGGTGGTAATAAAATGAATCATAGTTGGATAAATGCTTTGAAAATAAGTGAAGAATATGATAATGGGGTTGAAGAGTTTATTGAATTTTCTAGAAGGAACGCTCCAGCCAAAAATGGAATGTATTTTTGTCCTTGTGTCAATTGTTTAAATGAGAGAAAACGGGATGTTGAAGTTATAAGGGATCACCTACTTTGTGATGGAATAAATCTTTGATACACAAGGTGAATATGGCATGGTGAGGAAGTAACTGATTGTCCATCGCATAAGAAGGAAGCTGTGGATGTCATAGATGAAGATAGAATGGAGAGAATGATTCACGATGTTGAGGTAGAATCCTTTACGCAGTCGCATGAATATGACAGCCTGTGAAGTGATGCAGAGACACCGTTGTACCCTGGGAGTAAGTACACACGGCTGACAGGAACATTACATTTTGTTAACTTAAAAGCAACTTGTGGGTGGATGATAGTAGTTTCACATTGCTGCTTGAACTATTGTGTGATATGTTTCCAGACAATAATGTACTTCCAAATCGTATGTATGAGGCCAAGAAAATCCTATCTACAATGGGTACAAAGTATAAAAAGATACACGCTTGCCCTAATGACTGCGTACTGTACAGAAAGAAGTATAAAGGTCTAAGTGAGTGCCCTAAGTGTCAAACTGCACGATACAAAGTGAAGAAAGATGGTTGTGGCGATAGGACAACTAAAAGGCAACCTGTAAAAGTTTTGTTGTATCTTCCAATAATACCGCGCTTTAAGCATTTGTTTGGCACTGCAAAAAAAAGTGAAGAAGTTGAGATGGCATTCGGATGATAGAATATCCGACGGAAAATATCTTCGGCACCCAGCTAACTCTCCATAGTGGAAGAAAATAGATGAAATGTTCCCTGAATTTGGCAACGAGCCGAGAAACCTTCGGCTTGGGCTTTATACAGATGGCATCAATCCGTATGGAACTCTTAATAGCACACACAGTGCGTGGCCAGTACTCCTTGTAATATACAACTTACCTCCCTGGCTTTGTATAAAACGCAAGTATGTGATGCTTTCTATGATGATTTCTAAACCAAAACAGCCAGGAAACGATATCGATATCTACATGGCATCTTTGATTGAGGACTTGAAGAAGTTGTGGGAGGAAGGTGTAGATGTGTTTGATGCATATAAGAATGAGTCCTTCAAGCTACGTGTAATGATTTTCACCATGATAAATGACTTCCCTGCGTATCGAAACCTCTCAGGGTACAGTGTGAAGGGGCATAAAGCATGTCCGATCTGTGAAGCAGACACTCACTTCCACCAACTTAAATATGGAAGAAAAATGGTCTACCTTGGTCATAGGAGGTTCCTTCCTAGGTTCCACCGGTATCGTAGGTTAAGAAAGCGTTTTAACGGCTTGTCGAAGCATGGAATGGCTCCAAAGGCATTAATCAGAGAGGAAGTTTACAGTCGGGTTGAACGTATCAATGTCTTACTCGATAAGAATCAGAAGATTGCGGGTGAGAAGAACATATGGAAGAAGATATCAATTTTCTTTGATTTTCCATATTGGCGTAGTCTTGACGTGAGACACAGTATTGATGTAATGCACATGGAGAAAAACGTTTGTGATAGCCTTGTCAGTACGCTTTTACACATTCCAAGGAAGACCAAGGATGGGATTAGTGCAAGACTAGACCTTGTTGATATGGGAATAAGACAACGGTTACATCCATAGCTAAGAGATGATGGTAGAAAGGCATACATGGAGCCAGCAGCGCATATACTATCAAAATCGGAGAAACGAAGTTTGTGTGAGTATTTACATGAAATTAAGGTACCACAAGGATATTCTTCGAATGTGAGAAGGTGTGTGTCAATGGACGATTTGAAGTTAGTGGGAATGAAGTCCCATGATTATCATATGTTGATGCAACAACTGTTACCAGTAGCTATTAGAGGCATTATGAAAGATGAAGTTCGAAGCACTGTGACAAGATTGTGTGTTTTCATTAATGCTATCTGTAACAAAGTCATTGACACTGAAAAGCTGGATGAACTGGAAGCTGAGGGTTATATCATATTGTCCCAATTAGATATACACTTTCCTCCTTCATTTTTGATATAATGGTGCATTTGATAGTTCATTTGGTAAGGGAGGTAAGGCTCTGCGGTCCAGTATACCTGAGGTGGATGTACTCTTTCGAGTGATACATGAAGATCTTAAAAGGGTACTCTAAAAATCCCTATAGACCAGAAGCCTCAATAGTTGAAAGGTATGTTGTTGAAGAGGCTAGAGACTTCTGCAGCGATTATCTATCAGGGAATAAGGAACAATCTCGGCATGAAGAGGGAAGGAGCAAGGGAACACGAGGACTGAAAGTGAAGACTATGCCTCATGAAGAAGTGTTGCAAGCACACCTTTATATCCTGAATAACATGGCAGAAGTTCAACCATACATAGATGAACACAGAAAGAGATTGAAGAACATGAATCCGAGGAAGAATGACATGCAGATTACTATTAAGCAAAATAAGACATTCATTCAATGGTTTGAGGAAAAGGTTTTGCATGAGACCGGTGTGTCTGAGACAATAGAGTGGCTAGCCTGGGGGCCTTCATTTCAGATCATTACTTGGAGCGGTTATGATATAAACAGGTATTCTTTCTACACAAAAGACCAAGATGACAGAAGTACCATGCAAAATAGTGGGGTGATGGTAGAAGCTGAAGCCATGCACTTTTCCAGTTTGAAAGACAAAAACCCCATATTAGCATCCATGGCCTATTATGGAGTGATAGAAGAAATATGGGAAATCACTTACAACAAGTTCAAAGTTGCTTTATTCAAATGTAAGTGGGTTAGCAATAATACTGTGGTAATAGATCAACAATTTGGATTTGTCTCAGTTGATCTTGAAAGAGTAGGTTATAAGGATGAGCCCTTCATTCTAACAAGCCAGGCGAAACAAGTGTTTTATGTCACAGATCCCGCAAATAAAAAAATTTCCATTGTATTTCAAAGTAAAAAACAGGAGCATGGTGATCTGACCTTCAACCTTGACGACACACCACCTTTCACAATTAATCCACCTACAACAAGTGAAGTAGAATTGGTAAATGATGAAGAATATGCTGTGAGAAATGATCATGGTGAAGGAATATGGGAAACAATCTAGAGTAAGAGCTTAACTCAGAAAATAGTAATGTGTGCTGTTTTTTTTATAACTAGTTAGTTTATTCATTTTCTTACAATTTATTCACCTATCTGACAATGATTTTTGTGTTTACAGGAATATGGACAATTCTGGTGACTCACAAAGTGATAGGGATAATAAAATGAATAGGCCTAAACTTGATGCGAGACCTGAACCGGTTACGAGAAGAAGGGTTAGAGGCAGTACAAAAATGCCTACATTGGTAGCACGTCATCACCATCAATAGGAGAGGTTGTATATTGACTTTAATGAAAATATGAAACCAATTGGTCCGGAGGAAGACCATTTCTTTAGCTACTTAGGTTTTTTGGCTCGAAGCAAAGTTCGCATTATCTATGATAATTGGAAGTTGGTTCCACCAAAAACCAAAGACTTGATTTGGCAACAACTTTTGGTATATAAGTTTCAATATATCTGTATATATATATCTTTATTCCTATTGCTACAAATATAATTAACTTAAGTTTTTACCTTGCAGCAAACCTATGATGTCCCTGACACTGCGGAGATGTACAAGGAGTGGATGACGGAGGTTCATCTACGATGGAAAGATTTCAAGAACAGGCTTACACGAGATTACATTCGAGGTGACTTGAGGGGTCAGGATCCATGTCATGAGTATACGTTTTTGTCTCCAGAGGACTGGAGGTTGTTTATGGCATCACGAGAAGATCTAAACTTTTTGGTAAGATTTCTGTCATCATAGTGTTTTATTTGAATATAGTTGACATTATTGATTCGGTGTTCGTTGTTTTCCTTTCACAGGCATTAAGTGCAGCAAATGCAAAGAGGCAAGCAACTAATAACTATTAACATTGCATGTCTCATGGTGGTTATCGGAAGCTTGAGCAAAAGATGATGGCAGAAGAGTTGGAGAAATTGAAGGAAGCAGCCACATCATATCCTATTGTTATGGTCCAGCCCCCGCCACCTCCTCCACGTCACAAAAAATGGAAAGCAGGGAGGCTTAAGGGTGGGAAGTACGTAAATCCGACTGTTGCTGAGGTTGCCGCAAGAATTGTAAGTAGCTAGAGCATAAGTACAAAGTTAATTATTCATATTGGGAGTGCTTAATTTTCATTTACGATAACTTTTATGCTGCAGGATGAACTGGAAAATCATAGTAGCCAAGGTTCGTTCACTCCAAGTGGACGGATGGACATCTTGTCAACAGCGATTGGGAAGGCAGATCACCCTAGTCATGTTCGAGGGGAGGCAGGGGGAGTTCGTGTCACGAAGTATTTTGGCCGAGCCTCACATCCTTATTCGTCACAAGATGAACCCAGTAGGGAGCTTGTGGCCAAGATTCGTCAGGAAGTCTCACAAGAGCTCGAGGCCAACCTTCGCGACAAGCTCCGACAAGAGTTGTTGCCAGAGCTACGTCTTGAGCTGATGCCTGAGCTACAAGCTGAAATGATGAAGATGTTTGAATCGCGGATGGCAACTACCGAGTATAGAACCCATTCATCCCCGGCCTTCCACAGCACCAAAGAAAGTTACAACCCGGTGGAGGAACCACTTGGCGACCCTTCTCCCACTCCAGCACAGGGAGAACCTGCCGTCCTCTCTTTGGGAGCCCCAGTGCTGCGTGTAGTTGCAGATGCTCTCATTCACACAGAAGCTATTACCCACCATAATCAGCAAATTCCATAGCATTTGCGTAGGGTGACTGTGACGTGTGTTCGAGAGGGGGAAGAAGGTACAGTCATCCCTATTCCTGATGACGAGGTTGCCACGATAGCTCAGGCAAGAGGATCTTTCATCCTTTGGCCTGTACATCTTATTGGCTTGTTACCACCAACACCTCCAATGGTATGTAACTACCTCACTTTTACTTGATATGTGTTGACATCCTACTAACAATATGTTTTTTTATGTTCTAAAAGAACGAGTAGGAAGCAAAGAAATGGCCCTTCTTAGCATGACTGCAGCATATCTATAAAGGCATTCGCCAGATTGATTTGTATATGCCTACAGGGATTGTGGGCCAGGAATTAGAGTATCACTTCACAATTGATAAAGAAGATCTTAAACAGTTCATTAAGTTGGAGGAGCTAGATATTGGATGGGGCAAATTTGCAATCCTGTAAGTTTTTTATTTCCCATTTTTTCCTTCATTTAGTTAAGTTGATTTAACTAGCTAATACATTCATCATTTTAATTCTATTATAGCTCCTTCTATCGTATATGCATTGACTCTCAAAGAGTTGATTTATATGGATTCTTGTCTCCTGCACATACGACAAGGACTGGGAATACATTGAAAAGAAGGACGAACTATGTGGGCTTCACAGTGGCAGAGAACGACTATCATTGTTATCTAGCACCGATTGTTCAAGGGTACGCATTTTAATTTTGTGTATTTGAGATTTTTAATAAATAATTGCCTTGCCATCTAACTTCTTTTTAATCTGTATATGTTGTGATAGTTATCACTGGAGTTTGTGTGTTCTCTATCCTCGGTACCACGTTGTTTACTGGTTTGATTCCTTAAGTAGAAGACCAGACAAAGAAACTAAAAGTGTCTTTAACACGTAAGTTATTTTTTTGTATTTCATTGCTTCTTGATTCTTGACTTAATGAATTATTCTAATTTATGTTGATTTTCATTTTAATGATAGGGCATGCACGACGTATCGAGTGCTTGGCGGGCCACGCGAACGTACAGGTGGCAAAGAACCGAGATGGTTGTTTCCAAAGGTACGTAGTTTTAAATCAAGTTCTTTTGATTGACGGTCGTTTTAGATATGCCTTTATTGATTTTAACCATTTGCTTTTGATTTATAGTGCCCTCGACAACCTGGCGGCTGGGAATGTGGATACTATTCTTACTTTATATGTTTAACATCATTCAGAGTGGCATTACGACAGATTTTGAACAAGTAATCGCTTCTTCATTCTCAGAGGATAATATTCTTGGTGTTGTAATTCAATGGCAATTCATTCACTTGATTCATTATTTAATCTAAGCTTATTTTCTAATTTACAGATTTTTGACAATGAAGATGCCTACTCATATAAAAACCTAAATATGATCAGAGACTTTTTGGCTGGACATCTACTTCAACGTATACCAGAGTAAAGTCTTTAGTAGTTTGTGTAGGACATACTTTTGTGGTCGTTCTATATATTGTACATATAATTAGCGTTATTGTTGTTGGATATAGATTGGATTTAGTCTTGGTTATTGTACAAACTGGGGACTTGGATATAGTCTTTTTAGTGCAATAACAGACTTGGATATAAATTGTTGTGTAGTTTGTGTAGTTTGTTAGTTAATTAGTTTGTTACTCCTTAAAATTATTGCATGTAGTAGAGCCTTGGGTTGATTACTGTGTTTTAAGTTGTTGTTTCCATTCTGCTGAACTGCTATTGTTTTATTCTGTTGTTGGAATTCTATTTCTGCAGTTTATATTTTCCAGACAGTGCAATATATAAAAAGGTCATTTTAAAAAAAAAAACTTTCAACGTCCTTAAATAAAAAGGGACGTGGTAGAGTGGGTGACGACACTTTAGACGTCCCCAGTTTTCTAAAGGCCACCTTAGACGTCCCCAGTTCCAACTGGGGACGTCTAAAGGCCACCTGTCACGTCCTCTATTTTATGTACGTTATTGATGTTTTTTTCCATGTTCCTCTGTTTTCAGACGTTAAAAGGCCAAAAAAAGAGACGTTAAAAGTGTTTTTTCTAGTAGTGTGTGCTGGATCTCGACGTCCATGGCTTTGGCGTTACCGCCAAGTGAGTGCAAGGAATATCGGCAACGACTTTGACACCTCGGCCACCATCTCCACCACCGACGCCAGCTCCCTACCACCACCCCAGTTATTGCAACCTAGAACGAAGGAAGAACAGAGAATGGTAGGCAACGGCGAAGATCAGCAACAAACGGAGAGGTTGAGGCTTCATATTTCCCAATGCAAGCGCAAGGTGAACTAGGTTGAAGCAGAGAGAAAGGTGAGGGCAACGATGTTTACGTGAAGTATGAAGCAAACTAGGGTTTGTGGGTTGGAGTAATCCACGTCTATTTTTTAAAAATGGACATGAAAAAGTTTGAATAATCACAAAATTGACACCACCGCCTCACTTTACTGCATCTATTTTTTAAAAAAATGGACATGAAAAAGTTTGAATAATCTTAAAATTGCGACCGCCTCACTTTACTACGTCTATTTCTTAAAAACAGACATGAAAAAAGTTCGAATCATCACAGAATTGCCACCGCCTCACTTTATAATATCTGTTTTTAAAAAGCATCCATGTTTATAGTAATGTAAAAAGTACGTCCTGCAATAGTGTGCATGAAAATAGACTCCATTTCTTGTAATTATTTTTTCAGATTTTCTTCAATTGATGCTATTTTTTTTGAACCTGTATTTAATTGATGAGTTTTAGGTTTCTGAATAACTTTTTTCAATAAAATATATCGGCACAAGAGATTTGGCAATAATCGGTAGATCTTATCACTTATCACCTCGGATCTCTTCCCCGTTCGGTCTTACGTATGATTCCTGTTTGAGCCTATCCAAACGCACCAAGGTATGTCAATATTTTTATAAAATTAAATTTGGGCATTTTTAGATTTTATTAAATTAAAGTAACTCTTTTCAAACATGATTCATTTTAGGGTTAATATAATATTTTGGTCTCTCAAGTTTATCTTCATGTTGGTTTTAGTCCCTTAAATTTCAAGCCATATGTTTTTATTCCTCAAGTTTCATTTTCTTTAAAATATTGGTCCCTATTACTCAATAAAAAATTAGACCGTTTTGCCCCTAGAATGACCAAAACTAATGGTTTTAAACTTGAGGGACTAAAAATAAAATAAGGGTAAACTTGAGAGACCAAAGATAATATTAATCCTTCATTTTATTCGGTTTGAACTCTCAATCATATCTAATATTCCCTCCCATCTTGAATATAGAAGATATTAACTAATTTCCGGATACTGTAAAAATGAGTTAAATTTACTATTTGTAAAAAACATGTGTTAATTTCCCTAAAATATCCCTTTAGTCATTTGTAATGCAATCTATGAAAATCTCCTGAACATGTGTATTTTAATATAGATAGTTAGAAAAAAAATATTATAAACCTAGGACATAAAGTAAATTGTGGTCTTATATTTAGTAGCAAACAAAATCTTCTAACTAACTCTTATATTGAGAATCAGAGAGAGTAACAATAATTTTTCTATCTATCTCAAAAAGACTCGATCTACGTTTTTCCCTTTTCTCTACACTTGTGATTAATGTTATCATACTTATTGGATGACTTATCTAATTTATTGTTTTTACGTTTCTAACTCATAAAATCATGTTAACTCGCTCTTAAACTTATCAATTTTAAATTCAATTGAACTCGTCAGTTCACTCCTAGAATTTATCCTTTTTACATTTACAGTTTATAAAATAGTGTTGATTTATTCTTAAACTCGTCTGAATTGCAAACTCAATTGTACTTATGAGTCCACTCACTGAATTTGTAGTTTTTGTGTTTCTATATTATAAAATCATGTCAGCTCACTTCATATACGGACTTTATAGAAATTATATTTCTGAATATGATAAACTATAAATAATGGTGAATTTAATTTTAATGATTTGGATTTAAAATATATTTAAATTAAGTTATTGTATTTTTTTACATATTAATTATTTAATTATATATTTTAAATAACTATTTATTGATAAAAATGAATTCTCCCGAATCTACTATCCAAGTTTCGTCTATAAACTTGCCAGATCAACAACTTACTTGCTATGCACATAAATTGGAAAATAATGATCGATTTGAGTATGATCCAAAATGGTCCAACGTTTTGGAGTCCAATCACAATGACGACATGCGTTGAAAATAAGGAAAGACGGTTAATGTTATTTGGTAGAATGTAACAGCCCCCTTGAATTCATAAATTATTTAGTATTAAAAAATAATGTGAGTATACATAAAGATAAAGATATATCTCCAGTATCCCGAATTAATTTTAGAGATGTAATTAACATCTGAAGTATTTAGGATTGTAATTTCACCCCTAATATATTAAAATTAGTTCAATTTTATCCCTCCCTAACAGGTAAAATATATTTTTAATCATTATTCGTAGTTTATGTTCTCTTATTAATTTTTCTTCAAAGATTTTTTTTGACCTTGAATTTTTCTTTAAAGTTTTGTTTGGCCTTCAATTTTTCTTCAAAGATTTTTTTTTTTTTTGTGCCAACAATTTTTCTTCAAAGTTAGAACAACATATTAAGATAAGATACAAATTTCTAGTTACACGTGACGTCATAGTCATTTTTAATTATTATTCGTAATTTCTTCTACCTTCTATGTTTCTTTATAAAACCACTTTGTATATGCCACTAGTATAGAAAAGGAATTTTAGATCAGAATATTTAAACTAGTTATATTGGATAAGATTTTAAAAATATAACCGGTGGCATTTTTATAAGGGTTAAAGTGCAAAAATAGCAACGAACTATTTTCTAAAGTGCATTGAACACAAATAACTATTTTTAGGTGCAAAAGTAGACATCAACAATTTTTTTTGTAGCAACTATGACAAAGCCGTTAATCAGACGTTATATGCTTGGATGGAAAAAAATTGTTGACCAGAATGGGTGACATGGCAAATGTTTGAATGTTGAGGTGGAAAGAATTGCAAGTGATGTGGAAGGACTTAACCTAGTATATGGTTGTAAAGAGCTACACATCAGGAAAATAGGGAAAAAAACACGGAATCAATCATTTGAAGGGTATGGGTTTCTACTTTCTAAGTATGTAAGGTTGTTCGAGAGAGGAAATCGAGTGGGCCGAAGGAGAAGATTCCTCGAATGATTGAATAAAGTAAGTGAATCGAAGGTGAAGGTTGGTTGAGAGAGAGCAAATTGAGAGGGCCGAAGGTGAAGGTTCATCAAGTGAGCAAAGTGAGTGAATCGAAGGTGAAGGTTTGTCAAGTGAGTGAATCGATTGAGTGAAGCGAAGGTGAAGGTCTGTCATGAGAGAGCAAACAGAGACAACCGACGATAAAGCTTCTTCTAGAGTATAGGACAATCAAAGAAATAGTTCACGAGGGGGCCACAAGCGCAGTGAGATTGTCGACTAGGGCACAGACAAGGCGAAAAAGTTCAAAGATTCTCTACGGGTAAGCATCGATTGTGGAGAAATTTGTATTTTGTTTGGCTTCAATAGTGAAATCCCAGAGAAGCCCTTCATTAATTTGGGTATTCTCTTTTTTTACAGTACATGGCGACAAATGGGGAAGATAAATGGAATGGCGAGGCAAATGGGGTCAACAAAGCTAATGGGAACAATGAGGAGACACTTGAGGAGAAGTATGCACGGGCTGTGAGCAAGGTAAATAGCATTTTTGTTATGACTAAAATTGGTGTGTCCAGAACGAAGGAAATATTAAGAGAGGGCCATTCCAGTATAGTTGAGAGCATCCAAAAAGTAGCTGAAAATGTCAATGAGATTGTGGAACATGCAATTGAAAATGAGAATCTAGTAGATGAAAATGTCAATGTCAATGGTGTAGAGGAAGAGGAAATTGTAGAAAATGTTAATGTTGCAGTGGCTAATCAAGGAGTTGCAGAGGAAGAGGAAATTGAGTACCTAGGAGAGTTCGATGACATTGGATTCATAGATAATGTTGAAGGACATATTGAAGTTGTGGATGATTTTACTGGAATTGAAGACATTAATGGAACAGGGTTTGATGATGTTGGGGGTATAAAGGCTAGAGTTGGTGGGTTGGATGAAGGTGGGGGTCATAATGAGAGTGAGGATGACAATGACGATGGCTCAGATAGTGAAGATGACAGCGATATGGAAGAGAGTTATAGCGCAGATACTGAGGAGAGTTTGTTGGATGATTATGATGTGTCATATGGCTACAATGGAAGTGAAAGTGATATGGAAGAGGACGATATAGGGCATGGGACTTAACTGGAATCCCATGCCAGCATAGTATTTGTGCCATGTATCATGCCAAAATTGACCCAATCACCCAAATATCCTGGTACTATCACAAGGACACATATATTACTAGCTATAGGATTAAGTTTGAACCCGTCAGGGGCAAACAATTTTGGGAAACCGAGAGATTCCTCCCTATGCTTCCTCCCCCAGTTTCTACAATGCCTGGAAGACCTGCTAAAAAAAGAAAGAGAACAGAAGAAGCGACGCGGAGAAAGAAGATCTCTTGCCCTCAGTCAACCAACCAAGAGGCACCACAAGTGCCTCAAGTTGAGAGATTAAGCAAGAAAGGGCAGCTCCTAAGATGCAGTTTCTGCCGTAAAGAAGGTCACAACCGAAGTACATGCAAAGAGGTAATATAGTTTTGCATAATGTTTTTTTAGACACCTAACATATATGCATAGAAGCTCACAACTGAACTCCTAATGTATTTGCTTACTGTTTTTTTAGGCACCCCAATCAAGCAATCGTCGCCCAGGAAGACCTAGGAAAAATATAAATACAACACCTATGTCTGAGTGCAATTCGAACTCCACTCCACAGACACAATCAACACTAACTCCCACACCACAGACCCAGCAATCTTCTTCCAAACAGCCTCACAAACCCTCTCCCCTATCCAATTCTGCAACAAACAGCAAGTGTGTACACAAATCTAGAGCTCTATGTGGAATGGGTATAACTGTGGATGAAGATACTGGAAGAACTGTATACAATGTCAGTAATCACCTTGCTATTACTTGGTCAGCATAGTTTTTGCAGTCTGTTTTTTTTTCTGTTCATTTATTGTATTTCCTTTTCTGTTGTTAGGCTGGACTAAGTTCAGAGGTGGTAATAGATGAAGGTTCGGCTCAAGAGTATATGGCATCCTATGCTGACCCCCAAAAGAAATTCCCAATCCCAAATGAGAGGGAGCTCAGAATGGCAGCACGGCCTTCTTCTGCTACAATAATTGGTTCAAGGATGATACAGTTTAAAGACAAAGACACTCTTTCTCAACCACCAATGCTTCCAGTTAAACCTCCTGGATTGATGTGGAAGGGCAATCCAAGTATCACAAGCTCCCAACTCCAACATCAAGCTCACAGAATGATAAGAAGAAGCAACATTACATCTGACAAAAATATAAAAACTTAGGCTACTTGTGTTTCTTGTATTTTCTACTTTAGTGACTGTACACTTGCAGTCTTTTGAAAATGTGATGATTAACACTTCTTGGTGTTTTGTAATTTGGTGGCTACACACTTATACCATGTGATTAAGCACTTAGCAAGTGAAATTTGTAATGAAATATTACCTCTTGAACATAAGGATCGGTTGGCAAGTAGATGCTCTCTATTGTTTTGTATTTTGGTGGTTAACACTTTCTACTGTTTTGTATTTTGAGTTGGGATGTAGGGATAATTTCTGCTCCCTTTGTATTTCTTGTGTTTCTCATGCAGATTTCAGTGAGTTGTGTCAGGTTAATTATGATCTATTTGATCCATGCCTACCAGTTTTACATTTTATCTTTCTTCATAATTTAAGGTTGTTAGATATCATGTAGTAGACATAGATCCTGAATCACTTCCACCAAAGCTCATTCCCATAGTATGGACCGATTCTGCTGGCACTCTTCTTAAATCTAAGTAATCTGAAGCATTTTTTCTGATTCTGTTTCTGCTGGAGTAGATAACAAAAGTTCAAAACTTTCAAGTCATTATGACCTAACCAGAAGAGCAAGAGTTCTTATGGGCATCAAGCATACTACAAGACCGCATATGGTTTTCAAATTGTACATCATTCATAACTACATTACATCAACTACCTTCTTAAAACAAGTACAATAAACAAAACCCATGAAACAAACAACAATGTTATTGCTGTTTTGAACTTCAACTGCCATATCCTTAGCTCGCCTGCATTCACATCATGTCTGCATTTAAGATTCTGTATTTCACTGTGAATTGCATCAATCTCTCTGTGTATCCCATTCCCATGATCTCCTCTTCTAATCTTGATATTTTCGTCATACAGTCTATCGACATCATCCAAAAGCTCCTTAATTACAGTATTTGCTCGCTCCCCAAACTCACCATCATGCCACGAGAAATATCCGCAACCTCCATCCTATACTCAAAAATTAAATACAAATCAGAAACCCCCATAGAATCCTGAGAACTTTGGAAAAATTCAACAATTCCCTTCCTACCCAATTAGAACCACATACCTGATTGTAGTATGGGCATCCATAGAACCTCCTACCAGGGTTCACGTCTGTCCACGCCGTCCATCTTGGCGCCACCAATCTATGGTGGCAAAACCTTCTTGGAGCTTCGTACACCTCCTCCCGACTTGCTTGTCTGAGCAATGCTACACGTCTTCTACATCTTGCCGTACTCGAAGACGACGATGAGTCCATCAAGCTACTACCTGCTTCACCGGCGTCAAACTGGGTTATGGATGACGAGATCACCTCTGTCGACCTGGGCTATAGGTGAGGACAACACCTTCGTTCCAAATCACCGTGCCTTCTCCACACTCCTTCACCTCCGTCGAACTGCTCCTTCACCTCTGTCGAACGCGTATGGCAAGTCAGGGGCGCAATGCTATCTTGAGAGGGATGATTTAATGTCCCTATTAGCTCCTCTATAATAACTTACGATTTCGATTTTCCAACTCTTTTTAATGTAAGTATCTTCTCAAATTGGAAGTTAATATTTTAAAAATTACGCCATTAAAATTTGATTTGTGTGCTTGCATTATTGTAGGTACATGAATCGTAGGTTGGTTGACTCTAGTAAAACCAATAAATTTGGACTCCTATGCCCACATTAACTCTACGAAAAAGGGACCACTGCTGCTATCAGACACACATACTTATCACATAGGCTTTGTGAAATCCCAATTGAGTGTTTCTTGGCTCCAAATTTGCATGGGTAAGAAATAAATTTATATTTCATAATATACATAATGGTTTATATTTTCTTAAAAGTCTTTCCTTTTTTCAGTGATCATTGGCAATTGGCTATTTTGTGCGAGAAGAGTTATTCTGTCATCCTCTTATGCTCCCTCCACCTCAACAAGCCAACTAGTGAATTGAAGAAGAGCTTGAACTCGTAAGTTTTCTTGCATTATTAATTACCTTTCGTGTGCAAAATTTATGGAATTTGTGTAAAATAAGTAACCTTTGTGATTTTGATGATATAGAGCTATGCGGACATTTCAGCACACTTCTCATGGTAGGCCTATTCGTAAAATAAAAGAGCCTACATGGATCTTACCAAAGGTTAGCTACATAATGGTTTGTTTTAAGAATGTATCTACTAATAAGCCATGCTTTAATTTTATACTTATTTTAATGATATCATATTATTTTTCAAACCCATAAGCAACCACCGAGGTCCAACTTGTGTGGGTTGTATGTTCTGAGGAACATTTATAATATTATTACCCTAGGCACGCAGAATTTATTGAAGAGGTAAATGTATATATATTTCAAAAATTTTGTATTACTTTTATTTTTTTAAGTGAAGTTAATGTTTTTCCTGACTTTGGTGTTTCAGATGTTTGAACTTGCTAACCCCTTTCCAGAAGAAGATATTGATCACATTCGCAGTTGTTGTGCTGAATTCATTTATGAACTTTTACAACAGTGATTTCTTATAAAACTGAGGAATTTTTTGTATATATTGATGAATTGACATGTTGATTGGTTGCAAATATTGTTGATTGCATGATTTGACATGTTTGTTGTTTTTTGATTACGTGCAACCATGCATTTATACATGTGAATCTATTTGAGCCATATCATTGGCCTGCATGTGTTTTAAACAATTATGTGTATATATATATATATATATATATATGATGGTTTTAAACAACACATTACAATTAATAACTTTATAGCACTTAATAAGTATGGCATTGGAAGTAGGTAGCAATTCTAGGATGCGTTCTAGTAACTAACCTAATCACACACAATTAAAAAAAATTATAATACTTTTAAGACCGCTTATAACTATAACCGGTCTTAAAAGTTATTTTAAGATCGGTTTCGCATATAACCGGTTTTAAAATTAAACTTTTAAAACTGGTTTTATGTACAACCGGTCTTAATATTAAAATTTTTAAAATCGGTTATGTATGAAATCGGTCTTAAAATAACTTTTAAGACCGGTTATAATTATAACCGGTCTTAAAAATGTTCTATAATTACCTTACAAAAGATGTCTTTTAAAACTGGTGCTCATGACAACCGGTCTTAAAATTGTTTACTTTAAGACCAGTTATGATGTGATCTAGAAAGTTGTGTCAAATTCAACCGATCCTTTGCAAATACCAAGTTGACCAATCACAAGAGCAAGAGCTAAACAAATCAAGGAAGCATTAAATGAGCTAGTGCAAGGTACTTGGACAAAGCAAGTAGCAATTAGATCAAAACTGGACAAAAATGCTGAAAACGTCACTAACTTCATATGGGCTGCAAATGGAGATATTGATCAAGTTTTGGGCTTGCAAACTTGAAACTAAAGAGCTTGGACCAAGTACTACACATGGGAGGCTCATTTGGGCCTAAATAAGCACATTTTGATCCTTAATTTGCTGATTACATTTTTTTGAAGTTAGGTGTGCGAAAATCAACAAGGAGTTGGTGGCAGATTTGACTTTTATTTTCTTTAGCATGTTGTATTTGATTTTTCAACTTTCTTCTAGATTGTATTAGACTTTTGTGTTTATTGTATTAGACTTTTAGATTTCCTAACATATGGTTTTACAATTTGTATTGGTTGGTTTCAAAATTGCACTTATTACAATTAGGTCATATTTTCCTATAAATACTTAGTGCTTCTTCATTTGTAAGACACAATTCAGATTTGAATCATAAATGAAAGTTGCACTTCTGCACTTTGTTTCTTGAGAGTGGATTCTCTCTAAGGGTTCTTTCTAGAACTAACAAACTTATCAAGGCTTGATCAACCTTGTGGCGTTTTTCCAACACTTCAGGTCCTTGTTCTTTCGTGTTCAAGGGTTCAAGTGGATTGTCGATCTGTGTTTAGCTTTCTTGGGGTGTGTATATTTCAGAATTGGTTGTGGGTTCGTGGGATCTTCCCTTATGGGTTCGCACCAGGTTATCAATACAACCAGTCTTTAAAATGACATATTTTTAAGACCGGCTACATCAAGAGAAGATCCAAAACCGGTCTAAAAGTCCATTTTAACCGGTCTAAAAAACCATTTTTTCACTAGTGATGCTACTAGTATCATCAGCGCATTTGCAAATTGCCTTTTTAAACGATAGAGCAACTTTCACTTACATTTTTCAAACTGAACTTTTTTAATGACTTTTAGGTTTTGTGTATATATTTAATTCTACCCAAACATCATTTTAGTAAAAACTATTTTACTAAAAGCTTTTAGTAGTACCAAAAGTTGTATCCAAATATCAAATTCATGTATTGTATGGTTGAATCTAGACGAGACTGATGTTTTTAGGGAAAATCCTTTAAAAAGAATTTTAAAAATGTTAAAAGACAAAAAGGTATTTTGAATATTTATAAAGGATTTAGGGCCTAACTTGTTCTTTTGAAAATTAAAAGAAAATGACAGAATTATCCTTCAGAGTGTAATTTTCACTTTGGCAGAATTAACTGTGAAAATTTTATCCGAACTTGTGAAACCTTTATTAGAACTTGTGAAACCCTTATTAGATCTTGTGAATTTTAATTTGCAACTTGTGAAATTCTTTAAAAAATTTGTGAAATACTTTTGAGAACTTATAAAAGCCTTACTAGAACTTGTAAAACCTTTATCAAAGCTTGTAAAACCCTTATTAGATCTTGTAAATTAAATTTACAACTTGTGAAATTCTTTAAGAAAATTGTGAAATTCTTTTAAGAACTCGTGAAAAACTTATCCAAACTTGTGAAATCTTTATCAGAACTTGTGAAACCCTTATCAGATGCTGTGAATCCAAATTTGCAATTTGTGAAATTCTTTAAGGAAGATGTGCAATTATTTTTGAGAACTTGTGAAAACGTTATACGAACTTGTAAAACCTTTATCAGAACTTGTGAAATCCTTATCAGATATTGTGAATCAAAATTTGCAACTTGTGAAATTATTTTTGAGAACTTGTGAAAACCTTATCCGAACTTGTGAAAACATTAAAAGAACTTGTGAAACTCTTATCAAATCTTGTGAATTTAAATTTGCAACTTATGAAATTATTTAGGGAAGTTGTGAAATTCTTTTGAAAACTTATAAAAACATTATCTGAACATGTGAAACTTTTATCAAATTTTGTAAATTTTGATTTGCAACTTATGAAATTCTTATGAGAAATTGTGAAAACTGTTGGGATTGGATGGCACAACAGAGATTTTAAATTGTAAAAGTTCACCAATCCCAATTGTGAATCTATCAACGGTGTTTAAATCGAGTTAAAAAGAATCATACTTTTTTGCGTTTTGCTTTGCAAACTCTAAGAGCCAACACCTCATATCAGTTTTCTCTACTGGTATCCACGCGAATATGACTCCAACATGAACTATGTATTATCGCCTCTAATGTCTCCTTAGGATTTTTGTGTGGCTCCTTATTTCTCATCCGTACTAGAATTATCCTACCCCTTCATTTTTATAACTAATAAGGGCTAGATTGGATCTTCAAAATTAATCTTAATTCATTTTGAAATCAATTAACACTTAATTGTTTAGATGAGCTAATTAAATAAATTTGGTTTAATTAAATCTGTCAAATAGTTTTAATTTAATCTATTTATTTAATCTGAATAAAGAGCTAATGAAAATAGATTTAATTTTTTTTATAAATTAAATTTGAAATATTATATCTCTATCAATATTAGTCATTTAATTAATCAAATAAAATTAAATCTGAAACTAATACTACATAATAATATTATTATTATTCTTTTCACGAATTTTATATCATGTGTGTGTGTGTGTGTGTGTAAAATTCATCCACCATAGATTAAACATTGTATTCATTAAATCTTAGACACATCTTAGATTCAATGAACCTGAACATTATAGCTCGTGTTGGGCTATTTTTGTGTGCTACCTTGTAGGCCCATACGAAGTTGGCAGTGGATCAATAACTATATTAATCCACAAGTCGCAAGCGGCCACTACCAAGCCATTATGACTACCCAATTCATATGAGGATCGTTAACAAGATGCAACATATCATACAACTATGTCACGTCCCTTTTGTCACATGATATTTTAGCCAATGATGAGGCACGGATAATGTCATCCTCCTATTCCTGACCATTACTTTTCTGATCCATAAGTAGTCTGACAATAGAAATGGAAATTCCTTTCCATCGTAGTATGTCCATACATTTCTCAGACTTACTCATTGAGAGACCTAGTAATAGCTCTTTACTAATGTGAAGGATAAATTTCATCTTGACCATTCACATTCCTCTGCATGAAAACCACCCAACTCGATTGTAGCCTTTATCATCACCTAGTCAAATGTGACTTTTGACTAGGTCAAAGTTTAGCAATTCTCATATAGGAATCCATGATGATCTCAGGTTGAAGGGCATAGTGATGTGGTTATATATGAGATAAGCTTATGACCTGATCTATAAAGCTTTCTCATAGCGGGTTAGTCCAGTACCTTGTACTCTTACAAGTGCCTAAGACTTTGATTCGTATCTCCATACTTTATCAAAGTCATACTGGTCTCACTTCATCTTTGCTTCCACATAGATGACCGATCAGGGACATTTAGGATAATCTTTATGATTTATTCAAGGATATAGCTATCACAGAGAACATGCAAATAATATGATAACAAAATGGAGAAAATCATTAAATAATGATATTCAAAATACAATGATTGGCCGTTAGAGCATAATTTTTAACATAAAACCTTGTCATACTTGTGGAAAATCTTTATCAAAACTTGTGAAATCGTGTCTTCTTCTCTGTTCTTAATTTGAAACTTACATGGACAATTCTGTAATTTCTTTTTAATTTTGAAAAGGACGAATCAGGTCCCAAGTCCTCTTTAGTATTATGAATATTCAGAATATGTTTTTGTCTTTTGACATTTATAAAGTTCTTTTTAAGGGATTTTCCCATATTTTTATTATTATATTATAAAGTTGGGTAAGCAAACACTTTGAAGCATTTTTTAGTAGAAATCATAAGCTAATATTTTATACATACAAGACCTTAAAGTATTTTTTTTAGTGGCATCCAGTATTCTAAAGTAATTTGGGTGCATCCAACAGTTTCAAGAATTTTTTTCAGTAATACTTGCTACTCCAAGTTTAAGGTGTTCGTTCCTACTAAGAAAAATACATTAAAGATAAAATTGTAATAAAAATTACTTTATGATGCATGGTGTTGCTGGAAAATACTCAAGGAGTTAAATACTCCCAAAAAAATTTATAATACTAAATATTATTGAAAAAATACTCTAAGTTGCTGAACGCGCAACTTTACCATATAAAGTTTGAAATTGGAATCTCTACCCACATTTAACTCTTATTCCATTTTTAATAACATTAACTCTTATCTTATAGTTACTCAAAATGAAGCACAAGAGTATTATTCTAACGTGATTTTTTTTTTTTTTTGATAGATTCTAACGTGATTTTTAAAATTTATAAGGTTCAATATTTCTAAAGTAATTTGGGTACATCCAACAGTTTCAAGAATTCTTTTCAGTAATACTTGCTACTCCAAGTTTAAGGTGTTCGTTCCTACTAAGAAAAATATATTAAAGATAAAATTATAATAAAAATTACTTTATAATGCATGGTGTTGCTGGAAAATACTCAAGGAGTTAAATACTCCAAAAAAATTTTTTTATAATATTAAATATTATTAAAAAAATACTCTAGATTACTGAACGCGCAACTTTACCACATAAAGTTTGAAATTGGAATCTCTACCCACAGTTAACTCTTATTCTATTTTTAATAACATTAACTCTTATCTTATAGTTACTCAAAGTGAAGTACAAGAGTATTATTCTAACGTGATTTTTAATACTTATAAGGTTCAATATTTCTATTTTTTAAAAATTGAGTGATTTTGCTTGATGTAACAAGATTCCTTAACCTAAATTTTTGGATGCTTTTGAGTGAAATAGAATCTAAGAAAGTTATATGAATGGAAATTTTAATCAGACCTAGCAATTTGAATCGCTGGATCACATTATTTGCCATGTATTTACTTTTTTCTTTTTGGTATAAAAAATCCGGCCCTTTACTTTTACTTTGCTTAACTACAATTGCATTTAGTAACTATAATAATTTTAGTTAAGAATTCTAATGGAATAAGAATATACTAATGTTGGCAAAAAACGAAATAAGAATGTACGAATATTTTTTTTCCAGCAAGAGTATACGAATAAATTAGAATGATTCTCTAGGTTTCACATCAGCTGCGATATAAAACAACAAAGTATTATATAAAAAATAATTAATTGTAATCGTAAAAATTTTAAAGTACCATATTTTAATTAAATTAATTATGAGACCCTCAACTAAAAACTCATATTTTGATTGAAATTGATTAATAAACATAATTGATTTAATAAAATAGGCTATTTGAATAAATTTTCAGTAAAATATAATTGAAAAGCACGTAAATGGCAGCTTCATCATGAGATAACCATGTTTTTTTGGGGAGAGTTTGGTAGCTTATAAAATAAACCCTGGTTTTTGGGTTTTTAATGGATTTTTGCATGTATAAAAGTTTTTGGTAAGTAATGACTTATGTCCATGATTTTAACTCTAAAGTCATGTGACCTAATGTTATAAAAGCTCATATATAAATAATGGACTGTACCAGTGGAAGTTGGCACAGATGATGAAGGGCTTTGAGCCCATTCATCCACTCCTGGGCTCGATCCCGAGGGGATGGTGGAGACGTTTCTCTAGGAGGAGTGCCCCCATGAAGTGGACTTGACCAAATCCCTGTTCGAACTTAGTCGGTTGCTCGGTGATCTATGTCAAAAAAACTAGGAGCCAAAAAAAAAACACTAGATACCAGATAATCATAGAGAGAGAGTGTGTGTGTGTGTGTGGATTCCATAAAAGCCCCATACAGTTTTTTTTTTCTCCGGAAAAAAACATTAGGTGTTTGGATGGTACACCATACAGTTAGTGCCTACTTTTTAATTTAAAAAGAATTGATTTCAACATGCATAAGGTGTTTGGATAATTTTTCTTTATAAAAAAGATATTTTAAAAAAACTATAATTTTGAATTTTCAATTATACTCAAAATAAAAAATTTATTCTCAAAATCCTAATGAGTTAAGGTGCATCCAATACTTTTCTCATGTGTATCTAACATCCTAAAATATTTTGTAATATATCTAGTATCTTAAAATATTTTTTTAAATGTGTCTAATATCTTAAAATATTTTTTTGTACATCAAGTATCTAAAAATATATTTTTTACATGGATCTAGCACTCTTAAATATTTTTTGATATATTCCGCACCAAGAATTAAAAAATATTTTAAAATGATTGACTAACATGAAAAAAAAATTAGGGAAAATTTCAGAAAAATACATCCGAAATAGGGAAATCTCTAATCAGTGCTGCGAATTCCAAAATTCCGGATCAGTCCGCTGTCAGTACGGATGAACAGTGCAAGGGCGCCAAAAGACTATTTTGCCCTTCAGTCCTTATTCTCGCCACTTCAAAATAACAACACGCTGCTCTTAATTAACAACTCTGGTTCTTGATTCACAACTCCGTATTCTTGATTAACAACTCCAATTTCATCTTTTTACTTTCACAATAACAACACCGGTCTTGTTATTAACAACTCCGGATTCTTGATTAACAACTTTGCTTTATTCTTCCACATATTTGCATCTCAAAAATATAGTGTTGTTAATGTAAAATACGGTGTTGTTAATAAAGAAAAAAATGTTGTTATTGACCTTGAAACTAAAATTACGAAGTTGTGAAACAAAAAATGGGAGTTATTAATGTAGAATATGGTATTGTTAATAACAAAACCGGTGTTGTTATTGTGAAAGTAAAAAGATGAAACTGGAGTTATTAATCAAGAATACGGAGTTGTTAATCAAAAATCCGTAGTTATAAATTAAAAAGCGCATGTTGTTAATAAAGAAAGATGTGTTGTTATTGGCCTTGAAACTTAAATAACGAAGTTGTGAAATAAGAAACGAGAGTTGTTAATTAAGAAACTAGAGTTGTTAATTAAGAGCAGCATGTTGTTATTTTGAAGTGGCGAGAATGAGAACTGAAGGGTAAAATCGTCTATTAGTACCCTGCATTGTTCATCCGTACTAACAACAGAATAATCCGAAATTTTAAAATTCACAACACTTGTTAGAGATTTTTTTATTTCGGATGTATTTTTATGAAATTTTCTCAAAAATTAATTTAGGGTGCTGAAAACTCTGCAGACGATAAAGTACCCGAGGGTTGCCGTCTTGCAGATACAACTCAACCCATTACAAATCAATAATTTATTCTCCCACGAGCACAACGCATACTTGGTGACAAAAGCTAGGCCATAGTGTGAACGGAACCTTGTGGTTTCCCCACAACAGCAAATTTCTAAACGGAAAGGAATTCATTTATTCGGCCCCATTTTTCTGTGTGCAGTATCCATCAACATAGGAAATTACGAAACTACCCACAGGTGTCCTCTTCCTCAAAATCCAGAGACGATGATATTCGTAGAATCACTTTTTTTATTTTTCTGCTCAGAATTTTAACTATACTTTTAAATCAATAAATAAATAATTTAAATTTAATATTTTTTTAAAATTATTATTATAATATTTTATAATTTAATTTTTTAAAAAATTATGTTTGTGTTACAGCTATAAATTATATAGATTAGATTTTAATAATTAAAATTTATTTATTTATGTTTAAAATAATAATTTTAAAAAATATAAAATTTAAATCATCTATTTTTTTTAATTTTGGGTAGAAATAAAATTTTAAGAAGAAAATAGAAAAAAAGTCCAAAATCTGGCCATTACCGTAAATAAGCTAAATTCTCCGGGCATTTTTATTCAAATTTCTCTACTCTTGAGTTTGACTATTCATTTCAGTTCTTTACTTTATTCTGGCGTTTCGACCTCAATAATCTGATTCTACTCTTCACTCTCTGTTACTCCTCCTTCGGAAATGCTCTGATTCACACCCCGATTTGGTTGTTCAATTATCTTTGTTTGTTGATTATTAGTTTTGTCTTTGATCGGAACTGATTCTCGCCGATCTCTCATCTTCCCTGATTATCGATTCATTTGTAAGCGATTTTCCGCCCCTTAAATTTTGGTTTTAGCTTGTTTAGTTTAGTTTTTTCACGGGCTGTTATGGTTTCATTTTGTGAATCTGGTCTTCTGAATTTGGTTGTGGTTGTTTTTAGGGTTTTCATTTAGCCGTGTGGAATGAAGATCGAGCAATTGGACGATATGGATTCGGATAGCTGTCGGAGCCAAGGCAATTACGAGGGGCAGATTGTGAGTGTTGATGCAAAGAGGGCATTGGTTGGAGCAGGTGCCCGGATCTTGTTTTACCCGACGCTTTTGTATAATGTGCTTCGAAACAAGATTGAAACAGAGTTCCGGTGGTGGGATGAAGTCGACGAGGTTTTGCTCTCACTGATGCTATTACTATTTTCTTTTATCGTTGATAAATATTCTCCTTTCTAACCAAACGATCTTCTAAACACTTCAGTTTTTTATTGCATCCAACCATGAAATGGTGGTTTAGTTTGGGTTTATTTGGTGATTGGTCATTGAAAAAGAAAATGAAATGATAGTTCTACAATTTGTTTTCTGATTGTTAATTGAAGGCCAGTGAAGAAGGTCTGCAAATTTTAAATGCGTCCCTGTTTTTGAGCTACATCTGGAAAAGAATTTTTCTTTTTAAAATTTTTGAAATCCAATTTCGAGAGAAAACTTCAAAGATCTCTCATTTTTTCGATGTACTGTATTTGGTTCTCCCTAAAACGAGTGGCGAGAGCTCGGCCGCTGTTGTTTTCTTTCCCTTTGGATCTTTGTTGTTGGTTCTCTGTGTTTTGTCCGGCTGAAAACGATTGAAGCAGTGTTTTTCATTTCCTCTGCTGTTCTTTTCAGTTTCTATTACTGGGAGCTGTTCCGTTCCCCAAAGATGTTCCACGCTTGAAGAAGCTTGGTGTGGGTGGTGTAATTACTCTAAACGAACCTTATGAAACCTTGGTGCCTTCATCATTATATCTTGTAAGCGTTAGTCCATTTTTCCGTCTAACTTATCTTTTTTTGCATAATACTATTGTTATATAGAAAGCCTACTAACAGAGTATTAGACAGTTGTAAAATTTTGTATGTCCAAGGAGTAGATACACAAACAAAAAACTGTTGTCATAATCTCTTGAATATGTATCTTATAAATAGAAATGCTAATCTTTTGGTTAAAATCTGTTTCAGGCACATGGAATCGATCATTTGGTTATCCCTACAAGGGATTATCTCTTTGCCCCTTCATTTTTAGATATAAGTCGAGCTGTGCAATTCATTCATCGTGAGTTCTTTTTTCCCCTCCCTTTAGGGTCTGGTAAAATCTCAAGCATTATTGATTTCATTATTTGATTGGACATATTCCATTGCCTTATAATTTTTTTTTTTTTCTTTTGGTCTTAGAGAACGCATCATGTGGCAAGACTACTTATGTTCACTGTAAAGCTGGGCGGGGCAGGAGTACAACAATTGTCCTTTGCTATTTGGTAACTTTATCTCACGGTTACACTTGTGGCTGTGGTTGAAATATAAAGGTATCAATAATTCCCCTCATGGTCCACTTATGTCCTGTAGGTTGAATACAAGCATATGACACCTCTTGCTGCCCTGGAATATGTACGGTCAAGAAGACCTAGAGTTCTATTAGCACCCTCACAGTGGAAGGTGCAAATTCATTTATTTTTGTAATTTCTTTTTCATTTAGAGTATCTTGAATTTTTTATAAATATAATTTTTGCACGGATGCAATTATATTGAGCAGGCTGTTCAGAATTATAGCAAGTGCAGACCTTGTCCTAGGCCATACTCTCCCACAGGTGATGCAGTTCTTATAACCAAAGCTGATCTTGAGGGTTACCATAACACCTTTGATACTGGTATGGAGCTGGCCATTGTTCCCAAAGGGCCAAAGACAAAGTCTAAGCCCATGATATCGAAGCTATCTTGCCTGTTTGCATCGTTAAAAGTTTCTGGTTATAGCATACCAACAACCCGGCGGCTGCCTGTGTCTGAGGCGCGTGCTTGCTAAGGTAGCTTGTCATGAATTTATATACTCATAAATGGTGGCCTGTACAGAAGATCATGGAAATAAGTGATGTTTGATCGAACACATCCCACCAAAGCCGGTACACAACTGTTACATGAAAAGAGGATGCATAGGAAGCAAGACTAGGTCTGGAGAAACGACTTGTAGTTCTGGTTGTAAATAGATCAGTAATCGCATTTTGTCTCTAGTTATTCTGTTTTGTTCAATGAATGTAACTTTTACATGTTTTTTAATCCAAGTGAAATCCTTGTGACGTCAATGTGCAATTGGGGCAATTTCTCATGTTCTGGCCTAACTAACCGAATTGTACGTACCCTGGCAGAAGATCTCTGCCCATACTTGCTGGTTACTACGGAGCTCAAGATATTGAAGAAGTAGCCTTGAAGGGGACGTCGCCTTCATCAGCTCCCATTAAGTGACAGCAGACTTAGGATGGAAGTAAACGGCACCATAGGGATCAGAACTCTTGCTGGAAACCACCTTAAGCGGTATGGTGACTTCTTGATGTGGATGGCTTGACGAACTAAAGAGATGAAGCTATTTGTTGAAGCATGTTTGGAGACGAGGTTGGATGGTGAATAAGTGGTTTCACGAGAAAATGGTGATATTTACCCAATGCTTAAGCTGAAATTATAGGATTCTACTTGGCGTAAGGATTTGCTTGGACACAAGGTTACAAGAAAGTTGTGTTTTGTAGTTATTCAACCGAGGCTCTGGAATTAATCCAGAAGGGACAAACTAAAACCCTTGGTTGATCAATCATGACTGACTAAAGTGTTACTTAGAAGCATATCTTTAGAGTGACAAAAGTGTGAATTATGAGCCTGTAAGAAGCTAGTGTTTGTATTGATTGGTGGATGCAACTGGCCAATCATGGGTGCTGATTTTAAAATACTTTCTGAACCATATTTAGAGGGAGAATATCCTGTGCTTTGATTTGCATCAAGAGCCCCAGGCAGCTCCTGCTACTTGATCATCAGACACCGTTTGGTCTTGACAATTGCATTTACTGATACAAAACGTAGTGCCTGGTTGGTACACCCTTGGAACCCCTTTTTTCCCCCACATGTATTCTTCTGTTAGAAGCAATCTTCTTAGAGGCACTATCGATGTGGGCATCTCTCTTAAGGATTTGAACATTGATTTATCACATTATAACGGATTAATCTTTTTTATTAAATTCCAAAGTTCCTGAACCCGGACAGCCGGTTCGGCCCGGAAACCGGCGAACCGGTCGGTAAACTTGTCCGGTCCGGGTTCACATTTTTAAAAAAAAAATTCAATTTTTCCTTTAGAATTTCATACTATAAGTCTAAGATTTTCAATTTCTCACCGGTTTGGTCCAGTTTAGCTTTGGTTTTTCCCCGATTTGACCCACTGATTTTTAAACTAGTACCCCGATCTTTAAACCAGTACCCCGACCGGTTCAATACCCGATCCGAATTTTAGTACCTTGTTAAATTCAATCCTTGAAAGCTTTTGTTATAGTTGGAGAAGGTTTAGTAGATTCTGCTGCTGCTGTGGCTTCTGAATGTACTTTGTCCGTGGTGTCATATTACTGTAACTGCTTCTCACCCACAAACACACCAGTAATTCTGTGATGCTCTATTATTGCCCATTGTCAGTTTTCACTTTCAAGGCCGAAAAAAAAAAAAGAAGGAAAAGAAACGGAAGAAAGGTAGACTATCACTGACCACTCATCTGATCACAGGTTATGTCCAATTACCTCGTTATCTGGGAAAGCCCTAAGCCCATAACAAGTTTTAAATGTAGCTCTGGTCCACAAGTAACAAGTGGATCAAGTCCAAAATCAACATTGCGTCACAAGTATACCCCTCAAAAAATCACTCCAAGGACAAATACAAAACACTCTTGTTTGATTTGACCCCTAACCTTAAGGCCTTTTAAGTAATGTAGCTTATGAGTGGTGGTAGTATAAGTGCGTGTTTGGAATAGCTTATTTTTGGGCAATAAGTGCTTATAATTCGTGATTCACGGTATACGAGGTAAGTATGTGAGAGGAGTTTTTTCTCGGCTTGCGTAATAAGGGCTTATTTCCTGTACAAAAAGCTCAGCCAAACATGCACTAAGACTATAAGAGAAAAGCTAGGCCTTTATGCTTGGTTGATTATAAAAACAAAATGAACAAGAATCTTGCTTTTAAGTCATTGATTTGACTGTCTCATAAATTATTAAATGGACATGAATAAGTATAATAATTATAATTATAGGGCTCATCATGGCAAAAAATACTGAAGTTTTGAAGTGACTAAGAAGATTAATAAAATCATTGTACTAAGGAGGAATTTGGCGGTAAGAAAAAAACTTTCTTTTTATTGCATAATAAACGAGAAATTAATTTAATATTTCATTGATATACTTCTCTCTCTCTGTTTTTTTTTTTTTTTTGGCCAGCAATGTACTTCTCTTATTCTTACCGAAAACATAACTCCTCCTTTTCTGTTTTTAATTTAATTGGAGGACAAAGAAAATATCTTTAAAATTATGAAGTTTTCAGTTTTAATCAATTATATTTATATGCACTGTGGTGTAACAGTAAAACAAGAAAAAGAAACAGAAAATTGCTTCTCATAGAGTAGAAGATTTTCAGGACATCTTATTCTTGTTTACAAGTGACACTTATAGTTGGTCTGATATTTTTAGTATCGTTTTTTATTTATACTCTCATTTATTATACTGTAATAATTATTTCACGAGCTCTCTCTTCATAAATAATGGGGCTTTAAATAAATAGGCTAAAAGGATTCTTTAATCCATAATTTAAGTTACTTGCAGAGTCATCAGCAAGATTATCAAATTCATGAGTTTAAATGAACTCGTGACAGTAATGTAAACTCATATCCTAAACTCGAATTGCAAACTCGTAAGAGTTTATTTTTATAAATAATGGGTATTTATAGTATATAATTAAATAATTAAAATATAAAAAATGAAAAAAAATTGATTTAAATATATTTTAAATCCAAATAACTGAAATTAAATCTATCAACATTCATATTTTATTATACTCAACAAAGAAATTTCTTTAAAATGCATATATAAAGTCACCGAATATGACCAAATAAAAAAGATTAGTATAGGTTTAAGAGTGAGTTAACATGATTTTATAAATTTAAACTGTAAACATGGTAAACTTGGTGTGTTTAAACTCGTAAATTTAACCGAGTTTACAAATAGCACGTGTTTAAGAGTGACTCAGAATGATTTTGTAAGCTGGAAACATAAAAATTGTAAACTTGAAGAGTCAATTCGTGAGTTACAACAATGGTCATCTGTGTTCATTTGCCAATTTTGACCCTACAATTAATGTTTAAATGTGGCTCATAATATTTTTCTCTCCCCTTCAAAACTATATTTACAAGGGTAAAGTTCAAAATTTTATTAAGTTAAGACATATTTAATAATTTAATTGTAATTCTTTAATTTGTGTAAATTAATTGAAAGTGTCTACAATAGAAAAATAAGGAAGTACATTTTTACATATTTATTTTTTTCAACTCATTTTTACCAACTTTTTTAATCTACATACTCCTTCCGTCCCTTATTATAAACTTCAAATAACTAATTTGCATTAATAAAAAAATATTTAAAACTAATTAGAGGCAATAAATATGTATACTTTTTCAAATGTGCCTTTTAGTGTAAAAAAGATAAAGTGAGAGAAAATAAATACAATAAATAGAATCAACAAGGGGTAAAGTTATAAAAAACACACAATAAATGTTTAGAGTTCAAAGAAACCTAAAATGAAATTTATATTTTGGGACAAGCTCATTCACAAATTTAAAGCTTATAATAAGAGACCAATGGAGTATAATTTATTTACTTGTATCATATAAAAGGCTTAGGAAGTGGGGGTATAATGTATGTGTGCATATATAGTGTCTGTTTGGATTAGCTGTAGAAATTACTGTTCTAACATAATTTACGGTATATGAAATAAGTATGTGAAAAAAATTTTATTTTGATTTACGTAAACATATTTCTTTAACACTAACTCAATCAGGATCATGAACTGAGAGGGTTGGGAAAAAAAAAGTCTGAGAGGGGGTGGTTGAAGTGTTGAAGCCAAGTACTAGAAGACAAAAAAAAAAGGTGGTGGGGCTGTCAAAAATGAAAGAAGGGCCGAAGATGGGACCCATGTGGGAAGAATCAAGAAAAGGCAAAGAGGCATGCTGTTATATTCCTGCTTGCACTATCCTCCATTCCTCCTACCTCTCCTTTATGCCACCAAATCTCTCTCCCTTACCCTCAAAAAAACCCTAATCCCTTCCTTATTCTTTGTCTCCCCCTCTCTCTCTAGCATACAAAATCTTCCAAAAAGTGAAAGAACTCAATATCACCTTTTTAGGGCTTTCCTTTAAATTTTAAATGGCCAAAGGCACATATTTCTTCTCATCTTCCTTAATATATATATAAAAAAAAGCTTCCTTAGTATACATACAGATACACACACACACACATCGTCCCCAACCAATATGTGTGCGTATCTTTCTAACTTTGTTTATATTTTGAATGTGTGCATATATTACTTCTGACAAAGATTCTCCCACCACTTGACAGCTATTCATTTGAAAAAGAAAGAGAAATACACACACAACACACATATATACAACATACATAACATATATATATATATATATATATATATTTATATGTGCATAAATAAAAGATGGTAAAAAGTTTATTCTTGTCTTGTGGTTGATGCCTTTATTCGGCCTTATGAAACTAACATGAAGCTGCTGCTGCTTCTCCTTCTTCCTTTATTTCGTGCATGTCCCATGAAAAAAGATAACCCCCCGCGTTATCTCACATCTTTACCCTAATAATAATAATACTCAACAAAAGCTCGAATCTAACTCAGAATAAAGCAATAAAGAAGTTTATGTCTGCTACACATATAGTTTATATATATATATATATATATATATATATGCTGCGCCCTCTTTTCCTCTTCTAAACCTGAACAAAAGGATGACGAAATTAAAAACTCTTTATAATTGCCTATATATATATAATCAAAGGCTTCAATGTTTCAGCGTGAAATTTAAACTTTGGCTCCATCTTTTCCTTGTTCAAACACACACATACACATTCGACTCTTTCGCCAGTCATGTTCAAACTTACAGTCAATTTCTTGAGAAAGTAATTTTTCTTTTTTTTGAAAAAGAATCATAACTTGTACAGTATAGGTGTAATAATTAAGAAACTTAACTGGGATGCAGAATTATTATTGTGAGTATATAATAATGGCTGCTTATAGTTGATCCTTGAATAACAGTTCGTCAAGTTCTGCTTATTATGTTGACAACTTCAAGTGTGTGTGTGTTTTCACACATTATAATAACACTATATATACACACATTATTAAATTATTAGATTACAAACGATATTATTATTCAACCATAAAATGATATATGTAAGAGAGTATTCCTATTAAGTTGTCCAACAACTTGGAAAGTCATCCTCAATAAAAACTTAAAAATTAGAACTAAGTTTTCTTAGTATTTGAGGAGGCTTGAGGCTATAGCTTCAACGTATGAAGTACTTGCTTATAATAATTCTAAAGGGGAAAGATAAAACCATACGATTACTTTAAGATAAATGTAAAGTGGTGAATCCCCAACTTGATATGAGGAACGAACTCCTTGGGGAAATTGCAATATTAATTCATGATTTAATTGCTATAACAAAATAAAAGGTCGACTATAAGCTAAGCACAACACAAATAATAATAACTGAATGGTTTGCATTTTGATCAAACTCAATGGTGTAGATATTTCTGGTATACAAGAAAAAGGGGAAATTATACATAAAACTAATTCTTAAAATAATTAAACAATGTGATGAGAAATAGTAAAATAAAGATGATGATTTAATAATAACATTGTTGATTTCCATGCAGAATTTTGGGACTTTGGTTCTCCCTTGTGTGCGTCAGAAGGGTGAGAGAGAGAGCAGCCTTTCTTGGCTTCTCTTTTGTTTTTTCTCTCCTGCTTTTCCCTTCTTTTCTTTGATTTTCACTCTTTACACTTTAATTTGTTCTTTCTCTCTTTCTGGCCAAGTTGTTCCGTTGAGAGACAGACCCCAATGAGAACATTAAAGAACCAGAAAAAAAAAACACTATAATATCTTGGCCTTTAGTTTTTTGAAAATGAGGAAAAAAAAAACTAAAACTTGTGCAAGACTACTTACTACTTCAAGTATTATAATGATGATCATAATGTTGTCTCCATTTTTTTCCCTATTATTTTTCCTTTCCTCTTAATTGATTTCTAACCATGATGATGATGACCTGGATTATCAGAATCCGGCCAGTATGAAGAATACTTCAACCATTCTGCTTCTTGTTGATAATGTGTGATAGATGACTCCTGCAAATTAAAACAAAAAATTATGTGTTATTAATAAGTTTTAGGGTTATATGTGTGTGTGTGTGTGTGTAAATACTTCAAGAAGAAGACATAAAGGAGGACTCATAAAAAGAGAACAAAGCTTATAGCCTTTAATATACTATATAATAAGCGTTGGGTTTAATTTGACTACTTGTTTTATTCTCTATATAATGTGGGTATTATTATGACACTGCTCAAAGTCTGTATTTTGAATTAGAGATGACTCAAAAAGTTTAAAGTTTAAACATATATATCTATATATAGATATAGATATAGATATATATATATATATATATATTTGTATACCTCTTTGGAATTAGTTGAAGTGCATCCCATAATGAGTTCCTCCAAGCCAGAAGCAGACCTTCCGTCTAGTTTATGATGTTGTTGCTGCCATGAGTGTATATATATTTTATGTACACAAATATTTATTACCCAAATATAATAAAAAGTTACCACAAAAGTTTAAATTAGTTACGCACTACTACTCATCAAATTAAAAGGACAAAACAATCAAATTCAAACTATACACACATATCTTAATCATCATGTTTGAGCACACAAGTTTGCAGACTCATCAGTCCATTTTCTCTTATAAAAATATAAGCACATTCTAGAAGTAATAAAAACTAATTGGATATATACTTATCATGTTCTATGCAATAATAATATAAAAAGATAAGCATGTTTAAGAAGTATTTGGATTGTGTTGACAGCTTCATGTGCTTTTTAGGTTTCATATAATATATGAGCCATCCAAGTCTCGTTAATTAATACTCCCTCTGGTCCTTTATATAAAAACTAGTTGACTTTTTTCGAAAGATTAAGGAAGCTAAATAAATTATTTAATTATATCATATGTTGCGTATCCATATAATATATATCAGTTTATAAGTCATAAAAATTAGTCTTGGTAGAAAAACAATAAATATAAATAATTTAAAGTAATTTATTTATCTTCCTTAATCTCTCTAAAAACAAAGTCAATTGGTCCTTATATTAAAGACAAAGGTAGTAACATAAAAAAAAAAAAAAGAGGATAAACATGTTTAAGAAGCAATTAATGGGATTTGGGGTGATTAAGATTACCTGGAAATGATCGTTTTGGAGCATTAATTTGGTGACATCATCAAGGACAATGGAGGTGTGATGGTGTAAAGGAGGAGGTGGAGAGATAATGGTGGAAATAGGAATTGAAGGCCTATTGATCATATGAAATGCTGAAGAATTTGCTGGAATCTGTTGTTGTTGATGATGATGATGATTCGCTTCTTCTGCTGATGAATCTGAAGCTTGCAATACTTCTCTTCCTCTTGAAGCATCTCCAATTCCCACCTGCAATGTAATTTCACATTATTGATTCAGATCCTTCAGTCATATTATTATTTTTATAGGAACATGTATCCTTATATAGAAGACAATTATGTTTGAAGCACTGTAGAAAATTAAATATGGTCACCTTCTCCAATAGGAATTCAAACATTAGTTTGTCATGTTATGAAGGGCTAATCCTTTTCGTTAAACCCAATAACCTGTGTTGGTTCATAGTCATGCTATTCTATTAGCTAGGCCTAGCTTGCTAGCTAGTTTGTCTATTCTTATATATTATCATTCTCTTTCATAAATTAAATCAATTCTTATATCACTCCTCTAGATATTAATTAGCTCTAGCCACCATAGCTATCAACTTTACAGTTAATTTCTAAATAATGTTACTTAAGCTCTAAGAGATTATATATATATATATATATATGTATGTATGTATGAAAAAGAAAAGGAAATAAAGAGAAACATCTTTATTTAGAGATACATTTTCAGGTTAAAGAAAGTGGTGGTTAGTTGACATTGATATATGATCTCAAATCAAGTAGTGCACATACCTTTTCCTCGTGCTGTTCACTTTTCAGACTGATATATATATATATAATAATTTGTATATATGTATATAAGTTACCTCATCGAAGCTTTTTCTGAATGGAATGAAGCTGAAATGGTCGGATTTGAGGTGTTGCTGATGATGAATATCCAAAGCAGAAGCAGTGAAGGAAGCTAATGGCGGAGGAGGAGGAACAGGAACAGGAACAGTAGAGAAGTCATGAGTGACTATTTCTTTAGAAGAACAACTCCCACTTGTACTCTCTCTTCTACTATTACTATTCGGCTTATCTCCGCTCGCTTCTTCGCCGGTTGTCGCGCTCCTCTCCGACCAATTAGTATTATTTGGGTTGTTGGTTGTGGTGCATTGTCTGGGTTGTGTCTGGAAGAAGATTTTGGAGACGACAAGTTCGCCTTCTTTCTCTTCCTCATGTTGTCCCAAATGGTACTGATGCATAACCCAATTAGTCTTCTCAGGCTTTCTGTTCTTGCCAAAGTTGGTGTAGAGTACGAGGATTTTCTTGCACCCTTTTTGCTTTCCATTTACCAGAACTGGTCTGGTTTTCCCAGTTTTGTGCCATCTGGTTTCTCCTCCTCCTCCTCCTCCTCCTCCTCCTCCTCCTTGTTGTAAGTTCTCACTCTCGTTCTGGATCTTCCTTCTCTTCCTTGTCCCCGTCGTGTACGCCTTCGATGGCCTGTGAAAAAAGTGCCTGCTCAACCCATCCCTCGTTACTCCTGCAATAATCATCAATATAATTCCTCAACTTCAATGAATGAATCTAATTAAGGACCCAAAATTAAGAGCTACATATAGTGTTTGTGTTATGAACATAAGCAGAAGTGAGAGCTCAATCCCGAAAGATTAGCCTATCGGAGAGCTTTTGAGTTCATAATCTTCTGTAAGTAGGCCTCTCCCAAAAACTGGCCTATTAAAAGGAAAAGTCACTTAAACTTATACGATACGGCTTCCAATGTGAGACTAATGATAATTTGATTTTAAAGTAGAAAAGGAGATCTATATGTGTACCGGGGAGTTTCTCGGGATGGGTGTAACAGATTCCATCATCGCCTTCAATGGTGGGGATGAACTCATCGATGAGAGGGTGAGATTTCATGTGGTGCTTGGATTCAACTTTGGCTTCGAGGTGTTCAATCAGTTCTTGGTCTGTTGGATCGAATTTAACTCCTGCTGGTAGACCCACCCAGTCCTGATGATATGATCAACAACACACACACATATTCAAAATCATTCAAAAAGCAACAAATTATGCACAAAACTCGCTTTAATAATAGTAGTACCATATGATTCTTAGTTGATATAAATAAAGAAGCAGGCTTGTGGTTGAAGGCAAGAATAATTAATAATTAAAAATAATGAGAAGAAATGAAAGAGTAGTTACAGGTTTGGATTGAAACTTGTGTCCGCAAGCAGGACACTGCTTGGATCCACACAACTGATGCTCTTCCAGCTTGGCGTCTATCAGATCACTGCTCTTCTTCGTCTTCAGACTGTTCATCATACTTCACCTACCATCTCCCACTTAATTTTCTCTCTCTTCTTTCTTCAGATCATATCTTCACCACTACAACGAATTCCACAAAACTTAATCTAAACACATCAATATAAATATATATATATATATATATATACACACACATATGCACCCACCGGTTTCTTCTGGGTTTATGGCTAATTAGTTTATGTCAAGAAATACATATGCTAATTAAGCTAATATGATGTGTAGTGATTTGATTCAGAAACTAGACATATCCCCACTAAATCAATAAACAAAAGAAGGAGGAGGAGAAGGAGAGGGTGATGATTTATGAACTGAAACTGATTCTGAATATTGTTAACTATTATAAGAAGCATGAGAGAATAGAGAAGAGATGAGAATATTTTACCTAAGAGGATTAGAGAGAGAGAGAAAACTGTGTGTGGTAGTGAGAGTAAGAAAGGGATGAGGTATAAACCAGCAAGCAGCTTTAACTATGTGGGAAAATAGATATATCAGAAACCTATCTCCAGGACTCTACTTTAACGACTCAAGTCTGTACACACAAACACAGAAAAATATATATATTAAAAGAAAAGGGTGGGGTCTACCAAGCTGTTTCAACACACACTCACACACATCACCTTTAACCCCCAAAGTTAACTTGAGAAGCTATCCCATGTTATGCATTGGAGGCGGTCTCCTGGGAGAAAAAGGCAAACTAGCTATAGATGTAATCACAAAACCTAACCAAAAATATCAAAACGGCATCGTCTCATAATTCATGAAAACAATAAGAGATATCATCATAAGATGGATAGATGGTCAAGATCTTGTTAATAAAAGTATACCATAGATTTACGGTTTCCTAGTTCCATCGATCAGTTAGTTACCGCATGCGGAAAATCAGGACTTTTGATACGTTTTTCTTGATTCTATCTATTTGTTATTATAACATGCGGAAAATCAGGATTATGTTTTTCCAAGTTCTCTCTCTCAATTATTATAGCACACTGAGAAAGGATTCGGTTTTTCTCAACCTATACATATAAAATCTAGATTGAATTTTCCTAATTTCATTAATTTATCTATTAATTACAGCACATAGAGAATCAAGGTTTGATACATTTTTCCCTATTCCATCTAATTGTAATTTTAGCATATAGAGAATCGGGGTTCCATTTTTTGATGTTTTCTCTCTATATAGTATTATACAGAGAATTAGGATCTGGTTTTTCCTCATTCTATATCTCTTTGTTACTCTAGCATTGGCACACAGAAAATCAAGCTTTTCATGATAAATCTTAACCCCCCCCCCCCCCCAAACCCCTCCCACCTTTAATCCAAGAAAAGGAAGAAAACTGCTATAACACACCTCTTCAAAAAGCAGAGTAACCATTAATTTAATACTCACCATAGTTAGTTAGCTCCTACTATGTACAAATAACCTTTATGAAACAATTTTTTAAGAAATTAAAACAAACAAGCTTTTTCAATTATTAATATATATAATAGGGAAAAAGGGATGATAGAAAATCACATGGGTTAGGAGGAGGAGTGTTGAATCATGATTGTTTTTTTTTTTTTTTTGTGAGCATGAATGTGAGTGTAGTGTGAGAGTGCATATATGTTGCTTGATTAGTAAGACAAATGAGCAGTGTCCTTGATGGACCACCCCACGCCCTTCTTCTCTCTTCTATCGTCTAATTACTATTTAATTTATTTCCCTTTTAATACTAAAATCAGTCAATATTAAATTAATTTATTCAGACCAGAGTCGCCTAATAGGTCACAAGATAAATTAGTAATAATGGACTGTTATTATTTCTTCACGACACCTTTTTTTTATTACGTCAACGTTTGGATTGTGTCGGTAAGTTTTGTTATTTTTATTATTTTTAAAAAAAGGAATTAGACAAGTCAGGATATAAGCTTATTATTAGAGTTTAGGAAAATCTTATTACTCAGAAATTACTTAGATACATATTTACAATTAAATTATTAATAAAATCTTAACTAAAGTACATGTTTGGTCATCTAAATTTATCTCAAGTTTCAGTTTAATCAATTTTAGTCTCTTAATCTTAACACCATTAGTTTTATTTAATGAAAAATGTTAGTTTAACAAATTTAAATGGTGACTTTGCAATTAAATATTGTCAAAACATTCTCTAGATTTTAATTCTTTAATATAATCATGTTTATATAAAATTACAGAATTAATATAAATTTAGAGCATACTTAATATAATCATGTTTTAATTCTTTAATATAAATATGATACATAGGACTATTAAAATTTGTTGAATCAGCATTTTCAATTAAATGAAATAAATAATATTAAGATTAAGTGATTGAAAATACACCTTATAAATTTAGGGGGTGAAACAGTTAAACGTAAAATATTTATGTTAAGAGCGGGATTAAGTTTGGGATTCAAAAATTTAAACTTATTTCATTTATAAAAAAATGAATTGTATTTTAATCAACTTAAATCAAATATTACTTATAAATAAAATCATTATATTATTGGAAAAAAATCCTTACATCAGAAGAGGATTCAAAAATTAATATTCAATTTTATTTACGTATTTCTATCTAAAGATTGTTTTGAGTGCCAATGAGACACTGGAGACAAATTATGTACGATACTTAGAAAGAACAGAGTAGTAGACGGGCAGCACTATGTGGGTCCCACCTTCAAAATCTATGGGTCCCATTTAGGATCTCAATCAGACGGGAGTCAGGCCTCACGCTTATAACAATCTTCAGAGCAGCCTCAAGAGCCATCAATAAACAAATAAATAAATGAGATCATGGAAGGCATGTCTAATGATGTTCACGGTATAGATAAATGGAAGGGGCAAATTAATTTGTCGGTGATTATGATTTTACCTAACTTTTAATAAGGTTTTGTAAGACAGGTCAAAAAATTAGGTTTCTGTAAATTTTTATTGGGTTGCTACAATTTTTGAATTAAAAATTAATATTATTCTATAGGCTCATAATCTGTTTATAGTAGTTAATGTGGATGTTGACTAAACAACATGTAAATTGTCAACAGAATAAAAAAGATATTCTCCCCTCTGCATTGCACAAGCTAAAGTGCATTAATTGTTTGTTTGATCATATACCCAAGATTTGGATGTGTAGAATTATGTTATTTATTATAAGGTACTTATACTATTGCACATAAGTTTATATGTTTTTTTGAAGATTAGGTGAAAGTATGTCATGTGATTGACCTATTTAAGATAATTTGGTTGTTTATCATTTGGTTGTTTGATGTACATGTCTATAACAAAGCATGTGACGTATTTATTCCATTCTGGAGTTAGAAGTAAATAGTGATGACAATACAGGTGTGTGTGTTGATGCAGCAATTGAAGTTGATTGAATATTGAATGTCTCTAACCAATTTGTTTTTCATTGTTTGCTATGTAATTTGCAATAAGTTTTATAAATACAAAGCTGAATACTTCTTAATCCGATTTGAAACCCCACAAAATCCAAGTATATCGTGTAATTGATAACCAAGTCACAGAGCATTGGATCCACATCTTTGTCAAGCATTTCCACAAAAAATGATATTTGTAAAAATATATTAAATACACCAACTAATATTTGAAATAAGCAAACTACAAAAAAATTAAAATATTGAATGGTTTTAACCAATTAATCTGCCATTGTTTGCTGTGATAAGAGGAGGTAAATTATTAATAATGGTACACTTTAATATCCCCATCCACATCCATTGCTTATAATTGTCCCACTCTTTTTTATGGCAGGGAAGGAAAGCCTCACTGTTTTCCCAATGAGCTGAGTGAAGGAAACACATTGATCATTAAGCTAACAAGTAAACAATACAACATTGAACATCTATTTAGTAGCATGACAGTAACACAATTTATGGTATATCTGCATATGTTAGCCCATTTTACTTATTCTAATGACAAGTTTTGTATTTTTCCCTTATTCTTCACCCTGCAACATCATATTTCAATATCTACTAGATTATGGACTAAAACTTATTTGAATGATTATATTTCAACTATGGCCAGAGCTCCACTGACTATTGCCCATTTTTAAAAAAATAAAGTAGGGAGGCACCATTGTCTTGTCACCAACAAATTTTAATTTCATTTTGATTCTTAGGATGCAGTAAAATTTTAGAAAGCTTTAGGGGCTGTTAGATATAAATTCTCTATAGTGGGGGTATAGTGAAATTTTCTCATTAAAATTTGTGGGTGAAAAGACAAAAATATTCTTACTTTAGTTTTTTTTTTTTTAAAAAAAGGGACAATAGTCGCCAAAGGAGAGGGGTAAATTAATCGCTTTATTTTACTTGTAAGTCTCTTCAAATCGTTAATTCATATAAGGAAACTCCAATTTATTTTTTAAAAATAAATTTTGAAAAAAAAAATAACATAAAAAAATTATTATACTTATAAACGTCTCCTTGCATCTATATTTAATTAAGATCTTTATGGAAAAATAAATTAAGGTGTATATTGAGTGATAAATCAATAAATTTTAAGTATAAGGACTCATTTATAATTAAAGAAACTATAAGAATCCAAGAAAAAACACTACTAAGGAGTTAATTAAAATTGAGGTGAAATACAAATAGTGAAAATGTGTATGGGATATGTGTTTTTTCTTCTATTTTCATTTTACAAGCTTTACAAGAATTTCGTATGAGAATGCAAAATTTATTTTCCTAATAGTATGTTTTAGTATTAGAGTTGAGTTCGTTAGCGGGGGAAAAAATAGTTAGAGTTCAGTCAAAAGTTTAATAAAATAAATTTCTATGGGGTATATGTATGTCCACATAAATTCAACAACCAAGATATCTCATTTCCAAAGAGGAAAATGATATGTGCGGAGTTTGACTTTGAAGAGGTATCATAATCATGGATGCGTGTTTAATTTGAATTGGAAAGGGAAAACATATAGAATTAATGCATTAACCAAGGTTGGATTAAATAATAAGGAAATACCTTTCAGACAAGGTTTTGATTCCAAGTTTTGTTGACAAGAAGATTACGTCATAATTAAAAAAAAAAATCAAATCAGGTGTTAAAGAAATAAAGTAAAAGACAAAGGAGGAATGGCATTCAGGTTTCAAGGAAAGAAAAAAAAAGGGAAAATTGTGAAAAAAAATCCCTTATTGGTAACTTATTTATTAAATGGGACCTTCGCATGCAGATTATTTTCCACGTGTACAGAATATCTTTCCTGGTGTGCAGATGATATTCCCTATGTGTAAAATTCTTCCCTATACGTGTGCAGAAATCTTCTCTACGTGTGCAAATATCTTCCCTCTGTGTGCAAATATCTTCCCTCCATGTGCATGATATCTTCTCAGGTCCCATTTAGCAAATAAGTTGTCCATGCATGAGGTCTTTTTTAGCAATTCACCCAAAAAAAATCACAAACATGTCCATTGAAATCATTAAATTGCATTGTGTCAACACCCGTTTCCATTTCGATAATCAAAGAGTAATAAAGACGGAATTCAATGGGCATACAGAAAAGTACAATTATACTGATAAAAATATTCGTTTACAAACCAACGTCGTTCGTTTACAATTCCGATCTTGCTCGTCGACGGAAACAGAAAATACAGTGGAAGTTTTAATATTTACAAATTATCCAAAATATTAAGGCATAGACTAAGGCATAACCACGTTCATATCCTCGCCTCGAGACACGTGCCGCTTACTGTCCGGCGTCAACATCTTTGCCCTTTGGCCCACTGGTACTCGCTGAGGTATTTGTTTAAAAATAGGGTGAGATTCCGAAGAATCCCCGTAGAGACATAATATCGTTCATAGAAAATGCGAAAAGTAAATATGTCATGCGCCAAGGTATGCACAAATTAATGAACAATATAAACACATCATCGTCATGTATACATGAGTAGGGCCCAGCCCCACAATCTACACCGGTTGGACTTCTGCCAACTCCCAGTGTAAGTGCACCTCTAGCACTAACAGCCTCTCTCTCCAGGCAAATCATGTTATTAATAAAGTGCATTTACAAAACAATGGCATCCACACAATCACATAACTTATGGCATAGTGTATGAAGGATAATGTCCCTACCTCAAAGCTTTATAATCCTCTTTTAAATGTGCCTCGAAGAACGTGTCGTATCCGGCCTCCAAATCGGTCCTAAAATATTAAATGTACCAGAAATAGGTCATAACCTATCCAAGTATCATTTTAGACTCTTCCATAGTGTTTATTGTGGTTATATTAGTCTATGGTGAAAATTTACAAAAATGCCCCTGGGAACCCGGCCCGGCCCCGCCGTACCCGGCCCGATGGCACGTTTTCCCAAAATTTTGACTAGGGCTATTCTGACTTATTTTCACCCAAGGAATCCATTTCCGGCCTCGAAATTGCCAAATTCATGGTAAAATTACGAAAATACCCTTGACAGCCCCTATTTAGTGATTTTAGTGGCGTTTTCGTAATTATGCTTTTTCGGCCTCTACCGAAAAATTGCCCAACTGTAACCCCACCTATTTTTGCCCACTGAGTCCAATGGAACCATTTATTTCATGAAAATCCAACTCCTTGTACCAGTTCTGGTCTGACCGAAATATTGAAGGGAAAAATAGAAAAATGAAGCTTTGTGTTTTAACTTCCAAAACTTGTACTTTTCCACTTCTATTCCTTGATTAATTCATTTAAAAACTTCATAATCATTATTTAAAGGATTTTGGGCAGCATAACCCCTTAGGATTATGGCTTTTCCAATTTTACAACTTAACCAAAAATCACATAAATCAAACAACAATCACCAACAACAACTTCAATACACAAAGAAGTTGATATTTTGGAGATTACCTCTTGATCCTTGGTGTTTCTATCTCTAGAACGTCCTCTCTCTCCCCTCAACCTTGAGATTAGCTTGCTAACATGGTGATCCATAGAGAAAAAGGGATTAGAGAAGCTATTATGCAAGAGAGGAAGCTTTGAACACAAGAACAACAATACCTACCTTAGACTTCTTCCTCCTTGAGCTCTCCTCTTCTCTCTATCTCTCAAGCTTTCTCTCTTCCTCTTTCCCTTGTGCCTTGAACGAAATGTGTGTGTGAAGGGGAAGAGAAGATATTTTATTAACCTTGCAATCTTCCTTCCTAGCCCTTGATTTCATCTATGGTTGAGATTGCAACACCTTTCATGTACACCATCATTCCATTTTTTGTGTACACTCAACCTTGCCATGCTTCCCTTTTTGTGTACACTCAACATTAACCTACCAACTCACTCAACCTTATGCCATCCCTTGTGATCATGTGTGTACTTGGGTCCTATCTCCTTGTATGTTCATGACACTTGCCATTTTAATTTCATTAATCAATTTCTAACACATTTCATTTTCAATTTTCGGAATAATGGCAATTCTGGCAGATTTTCTGCCCTAACTTTGAAAAATCATAACTAATTTTGTAGACATCGATTCGAGGCGATTCCAAAGCCTATGGAACCCTCATTGAGTCTAGTTTCAAGGAAAAATATGGAATTTTACTGTAAATGATCATATTATTCCCAGATTTTACATCTTTGATCTCTGCTCCAGAAACTTCCAGATTTTCTGGATCAACTTCAAAAATTCATATCTTTTTGTCTATAGCTTCAATTGAGTCATATGACCTATCAAATTAAATCTTAGGATGTCTAATTTCACCCTATAAAATTTCATAATTTTTGGTCATCATTTGGTCTTCCAAAACTATATGACAATCTCACTGCCTTGCAGGCGATTTCACTGAAAGCACTGTTCCACCTTCAATTTTCAATATTTAATTCTTTTGGCCTTAAATATTCACCATTTCATTGAATATATATAATAATTACAATATATTCTTGGTGAATAAAATTTGGAATGTTACACATTGAAGCCTTATACGACTTAGCTACATTAATTTGAATAAAGAGAATACACTTTGCCCTTATTAATTTGAGCAATTAATGACAAGTCAAGATACCACTAATGATGAGCGACTAATGACTAGTTCTTAAGTCGTTGGTAGCACCCTGGTTTATCATTGGTGTTCATGACTTGTCATTGATTGCTTAAACTAAAAAACTAAATTGATCTTTTCTCAATTTGAATTGATATAATCTAAGTCCCATGAGATTTCAATGTAATTTGATTATTTCAAAGAATATGTTTGTGATTTTTTCTCTTCCTTCGAGCTATATGTAATCCCCCAAAGGTTAAAAGATTGCTAATTTTTTTTCAACCTCTGATATTCTGTCAATTTAATGAAGACATATAATTTAATTTTTCTATATTATTGGCTAATTCATTTTCAGCCTTTAATATTATGTTATAGGTAAATCAGCTTCCATCACCCTCATATTATTTTTGAAGTAGTAATCAATACTCTTATGGTTCATCCAAAACATGTGTTATTTTTTCAGTGCGGCCATCATCTCTCATGTTATTTTCTATTTACATCCAATATCAAAAGCATAAATAAAATTAGCGTGTTAAATGCACAATAAATAAGATAGGGTGCTTAGAACACTAAAATAATAATAATAATAATATCAGGGTGAAAATTACAACATAAATAAAATTAGATTTTGGATTTAACTACGAAATAACATGGGTGCTACTTTATTCTATATATATATGGAGCTGCAATATCTGATGGTGTTACGATATCTACATTATATAGAAAATTCCTTAGGAATATGTCTTATATATTATCTTTAGGGTATATATAACAGAAATTTGGACCAAGCAAAGAACCTACAAAAGCATTCAATTTATGAAACTCACAAAAAAGACAACAAAGAGAATCGTACTACTTTGATTATTTATTTTATTTTATTTGACTAATCAAAGCATGGAGCCCACATAAATTCATATAGTTCTATCTTTATCAATCACAAACATTCCTGGGTTTATAAATAATTTTGTGTCGCCCATAAATAGTCTGTAATATAATACAGTTCGGAGGAATATTAGTGATAATAATAAAATGCAATTTTATATACATTCTAATGCTAATATTCCTAAATACTCTTTTTTCGTGCATAATTCTATTATTTTACGAATATCTTTCAAACAGTACAATTTAGGGGTACGGTTGTATGTATATTCTAGAGAACAAAATAAGATTTTAGGCAGATTTGAACATTATTATGAAATATTATTAGCTTTACTTGTAGTGGAATATATAATCTCTTTTCATTATTGGTGTATCTAATTGAATTATCAAATTGTGAAAATTGGTATCCCCCAAAAATAGTTGTTTGAATTCATTAATTTAAACAAAATAATACCGACCCACAAAGGGAATCATCATTAGGGTCCTCATTGGATAAATAACAATTAATTCTGCAAATTGAGATTAAGACAAGGTATCATGAGAACAAAATAGTGATAAACTATGTAGATAATAATAAAAAAATATTACGATAAAAACTTAGGCGATATAATTCGCTTGCTCACCTAATATTGGAATCTGCAACAATTAAAGTTTATATGCATTAGCTCCTCTCTTCCATGACAATTAATTTGTGAAATGTCTTTGTATTTAAAAATATTGTCAAAGTATTTGGTTTAAATAATAGAAGTAAAAGTGTGAAGAGATGGCCAAAACAACATTGTTAAGACCACCACCCCCTCCCCCAGAAAAAAAAGTTCCTTCTGATTATCAATACCAAATATACAATCTACAACAAATTATCTTATATACAGATTATGAATAACATGGTTTTTTTTAAATTCAAGCAGTATATGGGGAAAAACATGTCTAGTTAAAGAGATCATTGGAAGGAATCTAGAACGAAAATAAAGTTCACAAATAAAAGAGCTTCAAATTGCAAGGAAGGGGGGCCATTTGAGACCCACTCAGATAATAAAAGATTGAATGAGATATGGATAAATATCTAGATTCAAATTCTTCAAACAAGAAACATTAGTGGCAGTTTAGTTTAAGTCCATGCATTATGTCTTCTATTGATTCAGGTGATTCTCATTGCTTAACTTCAGTTGTGTCATCTAGATTTAAGCTTGCATGAATCAACATATGGATATGTATACCCTTCAGTTTTTACCTTGATAGAGTTTTTTTTTTTAAAAAAAAACAATATTTCACATTTATTTTTATTCTTTAAAATAAAATATAAATTTCATTCCCATGGTTCCTTTTATTTTTTCAAAATAAAAAATGAAAATGAGGTCAAACAGGTTCTGTGGGGAATAAAATCATCCACCTTCTTTATCATCCAAGCGGACCACTTTGCTATTAGGACAATGATTCCTAAATGACATTCCAAATAAATGCATCGTAATCATCATTCCATTATATTGCATCTCTTGGTATTCTTTTAACCAAACTGGCTATAAAAATTGTGAGATATATAGGGACAAGTTGTTGTTAACTTGGGTCCACTTTGGGATTAGAATGGGCACATGTGTGAGAGTGAAGTTGCTTGGGAGGGAGAATTCTTTGGTGGGTGAAAGGAAAGGCACAAAGCCCATATTGGGATATTATTATCAAAAAAAAAAAAAAGCCCATATTGGGATATCAAAGCACTCAATAAGTTATTTTTAGTTGAGGCTATGGAATGAAGTGTGTATTGGGCAATGAAATGAAACGAATGTGGGGAGGCAAAAGAAAAGAATGAAACAGATAGGGGTAAGTACAAAGTTGGCATGACTTTCTCATCAGATCATATGCCAAAAGTTTTTAGGTTAGTTTATCTAATTACACTTTTCTTTCACTTCACTCCTCAAACATGTTTGTTTTGACCAATTCTCTTAATGTTTCTGATACACCATGCAATTCAGTCACATCAGAGAAAAGAAACAATCATGATAAGATGTTCTCAATTCATCTACGAGCAATCACTACAAGTAAAAATTCTGGCATGGTTGGCAGGAAAATCACAAGAATTTAACGATAAGTATTTACTTAGGGCTCTTTGGTATGAGGGGAAAGAAGAGAAAGTGGGCAGAGAGAATTTTTTTTTGAATTAGAATTTTAAAAAAATATAAATAAAGATCAAGATTAAAAGTTTTTAATTAATTTTTCTTTCTTTTTCATCTTACACCTCTCTAAAAAAAAACCAATGATGAACCAAAGATGCTTGAAAACCGAAGGTTTTTCCTGCAGTCCCAAACCTTTTCCCCCGGAGTTATGATGTGATCCTATGTGGCGTTTAAGTTGACTTGGCTTTGGGTGACTTGATGATATGGCATTCCACCTAGGACTTAGTTGCCACATACGCTGCCATGTAGGCCTTAATGACCATATAGGATGTCAACATGTACACCTTCGATCCCTACTTGGATGCCATATGGGACACCATATGGGGTAGCATCACCTTCGTAAAAATGCTTAAATAAACTTGTTTTGGCACTGAGCCTTAAGGCATTGTTTGGTTCAGGGTATTTGGAGAGAGGGGGGAGGGGGGTGTGGTGTGGTGGGGATTGTGTTTGGTTTGAAAAAATAGGAAGGAGGGGAGGAAAGAAGTTTTATCTTTTAGTGCTCCCCTTCCCTCCTTCCGCATCCCTCCAAATCAGGGATTTTTTTGGATGGGTGAGAAATATTATATATTCTATCCTCACTAAAATACCTATACTATTGTTTCATTATTTCAAATTTACCCATCTTTTTATAAAAACCCATCTAATTTTTACTAGGATCTACCAAATAAATCAAAAAATATATCTAATAAAAATATATCTAATATAATCTATCTAATCAAATCCTATCTTACTAAAATACTAAAAATTAAATCTATCTAGTCAAATTCTATCTGACTTTAAAATTAATATCAAAACAAGAAAGAAAATTATGACGACAACTCTCCTTATTAATTCTAAATTCTAATGTCTAGTTCTCTCAATCCTCCTCCCAACTCCTCAAAATCTACTCCACTCAGTTGCGTTGAACATTTCAGAGCAACCAAAGTATATTTTATTGTTCTTAACTCTTCTTTCAGATATTAAATGATGTTTAAACTAGTCTGTTGTCATCTAGCTATTGCCGCCTCTTTGCTTCATAGATCCTTCTGCTCCTCTTTCTTCATTGTTTTCTCTGTTCCTCCTTGCTCATCATTTTTCTGTTGTTTGTTTCTTGTTCCACAGACTCTCTCTCTCTCTCTCTCTCTCTCTCTGTTTTTTCACCGACTTTTCTTCTTTTTTTCACTCCACCGTATTTCTCCACCTTCACTACCTTTTTTCTCCTTCCTTTCTATCCACCGACTTTACGACTTACCCATCCTACTCTTCAATTCTCCTTGCATCTTTGGTTTTGCCCTTCTCTCCATGCTATTTTACTCAGCTAGGTTTAGACCTTTGGTTTTTCTTGTGCTTTCAGCTACCTTTTTGGTTTCCTTATGCTTCTACTTAGAGATACAACCTCAAACTGATTCATCATTCCCTTCAATAACATAGGATATCCGGATTATCTTCTTGGGATTATAATTTGATATAGCATTTAGGTTTAGATTTAAATTAAAATTAAAAAATCATATTAAATTTGATGAGTTAACATATTAAAATTGATAAAATCATCATTTTAAATATATATAATGTTTTTTTTAATCATATATAAGTGAGGCAATAGGTTTTTTGCAATTTATAACTTAAGAAATAATATATTTGATATCTAAATAAATTACTAAGGACATATTTGTCAACATTTAATTAACTAACTTCCCTTCACCTTCTGAACCAAACAAAAAACTTCACTTCTTCCCTTCTATCCAACCAAACAAAACTCGTAATCTCCCTCTATCTGCTCCCACCTCCCCTCATTTAAACTCCATTCCCCTCCCCTCCATTAAACCAAACAAGACGTTAGCGTTACTGCATAACGTGTTACATGCATGAAACACCAACGCTATGCCAAACAACTCGTTCCAATTTTTTTTTTTTGGTTCTTTTTACCCCCCTCTAAATAATCCAATTGAAATTACTTATATTATTCAATATAAGCAATTTTGACTTAATTTAGACAAGTCATTTCAATTGCATGAAATTTCATCTATTTTATGAATGACTCATGAAATCCCTACATCTAAGGGCATTTAGACAAGTATAGTAAACATAAATTGTCAATCAAACTAAAATTACAACAGGCAAATTCAGATGTGTAACTTGCGTATCTGGAAGGGGGTGTCAGAGTTCGCATTTCTGCTTTTCCATGTCAACTTCCGAAGGATCAAAGAGAGATCATTATTAGGTGTTAACCTTTGCAAAAATGAGAACAAAATCAAAATTGTCTAGCTTCGACACGAGTTTAGTTCAGTTGAGTTCAACATCGAAACATGTAGTTGACGACCCATTTTGGTCAATGAATTATGAACCCAAAAAAATTAGGTATAAGCAGATGCTGCTAGGTCACACTCATCAATTTATTGACTGTAAGATTTTGGATTATAACTTAATTTTACAACATAGAAGATTGTATGTTTAGCCTCCAAATATGATGTGGATAAAAGCAATCTTATTTTGATTGGAACTTGCGGCTTACAGAGTCGTAGCTCGGAACATATAAAACTGCAACACATGGGAAGACAAGATTAACTTCCAAGAAGGTGGGAAAAAAAATATCATGTAGGGGTTTATGGTAGAGAATGAATTACCGTCTCCTTGTGATGCCATTGTGAGAGGAGAAGAAATGAGCTTTTGAGAAATTGAGGTTATATCCTTCAGAGTTACTTCATCAATTGCCTTCAAGAAGCTCTCCACAGGTTTCCTAAAAGGGGAAACACACCTCTTTATGTTAATTATAAAACCAACATATTTCATTTTCTTTTGTCTGTCTTCTTTTGAAATGCCGGTAGGATAGCGAATGTTAACATTGTCGATAAAGATCAAAACAAGAATAAACAAAACCTATAAAGGGTGTCAGTACAATGTCAGAAAATAAAAATAATCAAGCCTCTATAAACCAATCCCTGCCTCGTTCAAACCATTATCATACAGTGATCAATGTCAATGGCTGATTCTTTCTATAGTGACTGTCTAATGTCCATGATTAATTTTCAGTCTCTGGATCCTAAGGTGGAAAGTAATTTGCTGCAAGTAGCATTCATGTTACAAAATTGATTAAATTAAAGAAGTTAGTTACTCCTTCCGTTCCTTTTTATAAGGAACGCTTAAACGAATAACATAGATCAATGCGGCGGTTATGGACAATGAATATGTAAAAATTGTAATCATTTTGACAAAAATACCCCTTATTTATGGGAGATGGGGAATAAGAGAGAGGATAAGGAAATTGTTATAATAAAGAGGATTGTAGTAAAGAAAAAAAAAATAAAAGTAGGATTAATAAATATGACTGTTGAAGAGAGAGAATATGTGGTGGAGAGAGTGTGAGAAATATGGGAAATTAAATAAGGGCAAAATGGGAATGTAACAAAAAAAATAAAGGCATTCTCTAAATGTTTCTTATAAAGAGGAATGGGGTATATGTGGTGGTTGTTTCTTATGAAAAAGAATGGAGAGAGTAAAAAGACATGTTTTTTCTAAAACATACTAATCATTTTCCTTAATTCTTTACATCTCTCTCTTGCTTAATTATTGTTGAGGAAGCATCAATAGAGGAAAAATTAGAAAAAGATTGACATATAAAAGAAGTAGGTTTTTAACATTTAGAACCAAGATTAACTCCCAAATTATGTTAAGAACCAGACAAAGATAATACATCAAGACAAGTGCATGATAAGCGTGAAAGAAATAACAATAATATGGTACTCCCCCAGTTCTTAACATAAGATCTATTTACCTAATTTGATTATATTAAGGAAGTTAATATTACATGTGTTTCCTAAAACACTCTAATCATCTTCCTTAACTCGCTCCATCTCTCTTTTACTTGATTATGGTTGAGAAAGCGCTAATAAGAGTGCAAATTGGAAAAATATTGATAAATATGGGAAATAGGTCTTACATTTAGGATCAATATTAGATCCTATATTAAGGAACAGATGGGGTATTTCATTAATTAATTTAGTAATAACTTCCTTAATTCACTCCATTTCTCTTTTACTTGATTATGGTTGAGAAAGCACTAATAAGGGCGCAAATTGGGAAAATATGGGAAATAGGTCTTACATTTAGGATCAAGATTATGTTTTATATTAAGGACCGGATGGAGTATTTCAATTAATTAATTTAGTAATAACTTCAAGGGTTAAGGAGCAATTTTGCCCCGGAAGTTTTCACCGAGGAGCAATTTTGCTTCAGAAGTTTTTTGAGGGCAAAAAGGAAGTAACTTTGCCTTGGCCGTTATCCCAGTTAATTTTAATTGTTTGTTGACCAAATATGTTGAGCTAACAGTCCACGTCAACCACGTCATTTTAATTAAGGAGCAGATTTGCTCCAGAAGTCTATGTGACATTTACTTCATTTTTTTTCCAAAGTTAGATTTAAAACTTCTGAGGCAAATTTGCACATTAACAAAAATAATGTGGATGCCATGTAGATTGTTAGTTCAGCATATTTGGTCAACTAACAATCAAAATTCACTGGAATAACGACCAGAGCAATATTGATCCCGTTTTTAGACTTTCAGGGTAGAATTGCCTCCCGAAAAACTTCTAAGCCAAAATTACCCCTAGGTAAAAACTTTCGGGGTAAAATTGCCCCTAAAGCCTAACTTCAAATTAACGGGGACTTTAGATTGACAAAGTTCAGCCATACCTCTCGCCATATGTCAAAACTTGTCTTCCTATATCTTCGGAAACAACCATCTGAATATGGAGATAAGCAAATATTATTTACAGAAGAAAGACCATGGCCTATGGAAAAGTAACACGTCTCAAAATATCAGAGTGGATATTTGACATAAGCATACTTACTCTTGATTCCAAATTCATCAAAATTGCAGATTTAGTAGCCTGTTTAGCACGATCCAGCTGTACCTGTTCAACTGAATAGGAGCCCAAAACATAAGCAAATGACTACCAGCACAAATTTGGAAACCAAGAAGCAAAATTCAAGTCTAATTTAGGGCCTGATTGCATACCATTTCCATCTGTAGCAACTGCGAGAAGCTCCTTTACCGTTATATCAATGGCTTGTGCCACGAAACCAGAGCCCTGAAAAGAAAGGTGAATGCGTTAACAGATGGTATTTAACAATAATAACAATGTTACCAATACATAAAGACTTGCAAAGAAATAAAAGAACCTTTCAGCCACGGTATAGAATACAGCGCTTGTGCATATACTTTTAGTTAATTGGGGAAAAGAGCAATTTTGATTTAAAATGTGACGGAGTGGCCAAAAGAAAAGAATTAACATGTGATAGAGACAAATGTTGTATAGGTCTCCTTTATTATCATTCAATAATACTTCTTAATATTGCATATATAAAAGCACAAAGGACATTCTCTACCATATTCATTTATTTTTTTCGTATATTTTTTAAAAATTTTATAAACCAAGCGCATACCACAACAAACTCATACTTCTCCATTTTTACATGGGATAAGTGACAAATATAAACGTCTAATTTTTTTTTCAAAGAACTCTTAAAATAGTTGCCCGCAGAAATACAGAATTAATGGGTGAAATAATGTCACTAATCTAAAGAATTGGCAAAGACCAGGATTCACCCCAGATGGGACGGTCTAATGTATTTAAGTGAACTGGCTTTCCCATTTAAATAGCCAGCTCCTGGGAAAGGGTTCCCCACCATACTTAGATGTCCCTCAACTGGTACTAGAACTAGCAATCTGCAGCTCCAGAAAGAACTATCTAAGGGAGCCAACTCAAGAATTTTACCATTTTACCAGGGAGAAAGTCAAGTGAAAGGTCGGCAAACTGTAGTTTTGGACATTGACACTTTTAAGGGAGTAAATTGATGGAGACCAAAATGGTATGTGATACTTAAATTCTACATTGAGTTGTATGAAATGCTCTAAGGATGTTTAAATGGATTGGTTCTTCCCTTTTAAAAACTAACAGTTGGCATAGACTTCCCCATCTGGCATGGGTGCCAATCAACAATTCAACATGCAAATTTTGGTAATACAAGTTTGCAACAGTCACAGACCCGACTAATCATCTTACACAGCTCAATATTTCTGATAAAGAGAACAATTAGGAAAATAAAGGCACTTAAGCTATATTATGCAACATTTGAGAAGGTTTTTCCTCTACAATAATACTAAACTAGGCAGCCCACTATATACATCCTACATATTATCCATTTATCCCTTAAAGGCATGAGATCATCCAGACAGACTCCGAGTTTTAACTTGTCAAGATAGGCAATCCTTATACTTTTTCAAGCAATTTAACTACTTGTCATTATTCTAATAACCTAGATGACATGCCCAATTGTTAAATTATGAAGAGTTCCACAAGTTATAAGTAGAATTTTTGGAGGAATTACAATGAGGTCGCAAGGAAGGAACTTAATTACCAAGAAGTTCTAATGATAAGTGAGGTGGTGTCATTTCTTACTATGGAACTTGTCATTGCCTGCTTTTCAGTTATCATTGGGACTTCTTAGTAATTAAGTTCCTTACTTGGGACCTCATCGTAATTCCCCCAAGATTTTTTTTTTAATCTTTTTGTGTTAAAAGTCAAAGAGTAGATCAGTGGTTTAGCATGAGTTTTCTGACTTCTCTCTCCATCTATTTCTCCTTCAATCTCTCTGCCTATTTACTCCGTCAATTACTGCTTTTTCTGTCACTCTGTTTATCTATATATATATATATTCTGTAATTTGCCCATTTTATATATATCAATGAAATGAAGGCTCTATGAGCCAATATGGTATCAAAGTTGAGTCATAAGATGACTGGCGACCGGAAACTGTGAGAGCGAGAGAGAGAAACGCCGGAAACAGAAAAACAGAGGAGTCTCGGTCAGCTAAGATCTCCACAACACCGGCGAGTGAGCTTACACCACCCACCCAAAATGAATCAGGAAGTGCCGATCGGCCAATCCCAGAAGTTTGGCAACAATTTGACCTACCCGTGAACCACACGTGCCGTCACAGTCCCTGCGCGTGAGCCCCACGAGCAGTCACAGTCATTAGCACGTGAGCCCACACGCCGCCTCAGACGGTGGTTTCCGGCGACCCATATTTCCAGAAAAATGAATTCCTCCAAATTTCCTTGTATTCTCAGCTCTCTAAAAATCCAACTACAACCGGAACTAGTCCAATGGCACTCATGTTCGATGGGACTCAATCCTTTGATAAAGATGTATACAACTCTTCTTCTACCATGGGCACTTGTAAATTCAAACATAAGTGTTTGAATATTGAGAAACCAAGCAAGCAAGAAGCTAGTAAAGTAAAAGCCAAGATCATGAGGCGAGGAAAGAAATGTGAAGTTAAGCAAACTACCGTTAGCCCTTCTCCTCCTGAGAGTTTCCTAGACATAGATCCAAGCCAATATACCAACGGTACAGCGGTGGCACCAGAATTCTCTGATAGTCGGGAAGAATTACATATGCTTAGCCGTAGACTTGACAAGCGGAATTCTGTTCCTAGTGTGAATCTAATACAATCTGGTAATTCTGTTATAGCCCTCAACACTGTGATGACTAGTGAAGATACTTGGATTGTTGACTCTGGAGCTACAGATCACATGACCGGTAACAGAAATTTATTCCACAACTTTAAATTCTGTTATGAACATCTAAAAGTAAAAGTAGCTAATGGTGTATACACAAGGGTTAAGGGAATTGGCACGGTCACTTTATCTGATCACTTGGAACTTCATAATGTTCTATTTGTGCCTGCACTCACCTATAATCTAATATCTGTGAGCAAGTTAACTAAAGGTCGAATATGTCAAGTAATTATTGAGGATGATCTTTGTGTTTTTCAGGATTTAAAATCGAGGAGGACGATTGGGACTTCTAGAGAATGGGATGGACTGTTCTACCTTGAAGGACCGAACTTGACAACTAACAATGCAAGGAAGGCAAGGAAGGCAAGAAAGGCACTGATTAGTTCTAACTCTCAAATTCATGACATACACTTGTGGCACTGTCGCTCAGGTCATCCTAGTTTTGACTATATGAAACATGTGTTTCCAAGTTTATTCAACAAAAATTCCATTCCTTTTCATTGTGAAACTTGCCAATTTGCAAAGCAAACTCGATCTTCATATCCCAAACAGCCCTATACACCTTCCTCACCATTTACACTAATCCATAGTGACATTTGGGGACCTTCACGAATAAAAACCCTCACCAATGCTAGATGGTTCATTACTTTCATAGACGATCACAATAGAACCACATGTGTTTATTTATTGAAAGACAAATCCGAAGTAGCCAAAGCATTTCAAAAATTCTATACCTTTGTGCAAACCCAATTCAATGCTTCCATTAAGGTACTACGAAGTGATAATGCCAAGGAATATATGAGCAACACCTTTAAAGAATTTCTTGATCAGCAAGGAATTCATCACCAAACTTCTTGTCTTTACACCCCTCGACAAAATGGAGTGGCTGAACGAAAAAACCGTCACTTATTGGAAGTAACCCGAACCTTGCTGATAGAACGAAATGTTTCTACCATCTTCTGGGGTGATGCTGTTCTCAATACAACTTATCTCAGCAAGGAATTCATCACCAAACTTCCTGTCTTTACACCCCTCGACAAAATGGAGTGGCTGAACGAAAGAACCGTCACCTATTGGAAGTAACCCAAACCTTGCTGATAGAACGAAATGTTTCTACCATCTTCTGGGGTGATGCTGTTCTCAATACAACTTATCTCATTAACCACATGCCATATAAAGTTTTCAATTACGACACTCCTGTCCAAAAACTCCTTAAACACTTTCCAAATTGCCCACTAATCAATTCATTACCTCCAAAGGTTTTTGGTTGTGTTGTCTTTATTCATAAAAATGATGGCAACAAATTTGCTGTTCAAGCTACCAAATGTATATTTCTTGGCTACTCCTCTACTCAAAAAGGATACAAATGCTATTGTCCTAGTCCCAAGAAATTTTTTATCTCCCAGGATACCGTCTTCTCAGAAAAAGAAGCCTATTATCCCAAATTACCCATTCAGGGGGAGTATAACGACATTGAATGGCTAGTTTGGGAAGAATCTAACTCCAAATGCTTACCCCGCACATCATCAGTGTCACAACCACAACCTAACCTTATAGCCACCATTGACTCATTTGCTCCCGCAAGCCAACCCAGTCATATCCAACTTGATCATGAATCTGAACCCATACCACCTGAACTCACATAATGAACTGGAAACAAATGTTGAGGTCAATTCAGGGATGGATACTAAACCACAATGAGAGGAAGATTTCAGACTACAAGTTCGAGATGAACTAAATACTGGTAGAACTATCTCTCTTATTCAAAGGAACGACCATGACTCCAATCCGAGATTAAATCCTGAAGAAATGGGTTGGCCTATTGCATTGAGAAAAGGGGTAAGATCCTATACTCAGCATCCAATTCAACGTTTTGTCTCATATGGTAACCTATCTGCAAAAATGCAAATCTTTGTTGTAAACAGCGCAAGGATAAAAATCCCAAACACATTTCAACAAGTTATGACTGATCCGAATTGGAAACAAGCTACAGAAGAAGAGTTGAGGACACTCAAGGAAAATAAGACGTGGGAGATTACAACTCTTCCCAAAGGAAAGAAACCAGTAGGATGCAGGTGGATCTTCAACCAAAAATTCAATCCTGATGGTAGTATCAACAAATATAAGGCAAGACTTGTTGCAAAAGGATATACCCAGACATATGGAGTTGATTATCAGGAGACCTTTGCTCCAGTAGCCAAGCTTAATACCATCCAAGTACTACTATCAATCGCAGCCAACTTAGATTGGTCGTTGCACCAACTAGATGTGAAGAATGCCTTCTTGAATGGAAACTTGGAAGAAGTTTACATGGAGTTTCCAGATGGAATTCTAGCTCCTAACTCCTCTGTGTGTAAACTTAACAAGTCATTATACGGACTTAAACAATCTCTTAGGGCATGGTTTGATAGATTCACCAAGACAATGAAAAGGCTTGGCTATACTCAGGGACAAGCAGATGATACATTGTTCATCAAATATGTTAATGGCAAAGTCACCATCTTGATCGTTTATGTTGATGACATGGTCATTACAGGAAACGATGAAGATTCTATTGCTCAACTAAAACAGGACTTGTCAACTGAGTTTCAAGTCAAAGATCTCGGACAAATGAGGTATTTCTTGGGCATGGAAGTGTCAAGAACTAAAAAAGGCATCAACGTATCCCAACGGAAGTATACCCTAGATTTGTTGCATGAAACAGGAATGTTAGGGGCACAACCTGAAGGAACACCAATGGAAGAAGGTTGTCACCTGGAAATCAAGCCAAATGGTGTTGTTCCAGTCAACCCAGAACGATACAAAAGACTTGTCGGAAAACTCATATACTTGACCCACACACGTCCAGACATTAGCTATGCAGTTGGAATAGCAAGTCAAATCATGCACCAGCCACAAGAAGAACACATGGCGGCTGTGTACCGAATCCTAAGCTATTTGAAGTTTAATCCTGGAAGATGGATCTTCTTTAAGAGAGACACTATCAGAAATATTGAAATCTACACTGATTCAGACCATGCAAAAGACAGGGAGACTAGAAGGTCAGTCTCAGGGTATTGCACATATGTGTGGAGAAATCTAGTTACATGGAGAAGTAAGAAACAGACTGTGGTGTCAACAAGTAGTGCGGAAGCTGAACTGAGAGCTGTTAACAATGGAGTACGTGAAGGAATTTGGGTCATCAGATCACTGAAGGAGTTAGGGATTCCACATGAGGGACCAATACAAGTTTGGTGCGACAACAAGGCCAGTATTGAAATGGTCAAGAACCCAGTTTATCATGATAGGACAAAACATGTTGAGATAGACAGACACTTAATTAAAGAAAAGATTGAAGCATGTATCATGAGTATATCCTACATCAGATTTGAAGACCAAATTGTAGATGTTATGACAAAACCACTAAGTAGAACTAAATTTAAAGGATTTCAGTGCAAGCTGGGAATGATTGACATATACTCTCCAGCTTGAGGGGGTGTTAAAAGTCAAAGAGTAGATCAATGGTTTAGCATGAGTTTTCTGACTTCTCTCTCCATCTATTTCTCCTTCAATCTCTCTGCCTATTTCCTCCATCAATTACTGCTTTTTCTGTCACTCTGTTTATCTATATATATTCTGTAATCTGCCCATTTTATATATATCAATGAAATGAAGGCTCTATGAGCCAATATTTTGTAATAGACCACCTAATACCAAAACCACATTGGAATCTGGCTAGTCCAAATTCAAGATAGAACAGGCCCCAAAACCCGAGATCTCATGCTTAAGTAGCTATAACCCCTTCCGCTAAAGACCAATACTCATGGATAGTGATAAGTAGATTTTATGCATTTAAATAGGTATATTTTTGGAATTGTAATCAGTAAAACTAACAAATATTATATGCCAATATAACTGATTTTATTTCTTCTTTTTTTTCCTATACTTATTTGCTGACTGAGGAATGAAAAATTGCATTTTTTTTTATGCAACTTAACCTAGAGGTAACATCTGTAAATTATTAAACAAAGGCTTTTGAGAGGATCAAATAATTCATCAAGAGGCTACTAGAACTTAGTTTAGAGGCCATTAGAAGTTAGTCTAGATTCTAGAGCACTTGAGGAGCATTTTTAAGGAAGGATTTCAAGGAGAAGGCGAATCAAGAAGAGATCAATAGAGAACACCATTCCTACCAATCAATCCACAAGTTTTTTTTTTCCTTTACTTTTAAACTGATGATGTTTTTGGGATTTCAAAACTATGTGTTTATTGTTTATCTCATTTGAGTTGCTAAATCCCCAAATTAGGGGTAAGTATGCAACTTAACTTGGGAAAGCTAATTTGTATCTTTGTTTTATAATTCTTTGGGTTTGATTCTTATTTAGAAAAACTAAACTACCATCATATTTATCTTCCTTTCATTTTATCTTTTATGATTGGCCACCATATAATTAGTTTTAGGAAGTTTGATAGACTGAGAGGTGAGACTATATTGAGAACCATGATGATAAACATAATGAATTATGTATCCTAGATCTAAGACGGGGTGTAGATCAGGTTCAGCCTCATGGATTACAAAGTCATACGAGACTAGTAGATCTATGTCTAATCTAAGTTGAAAGGAATTATGTGCGCCTATACTACTAGCTCAAGCTTTTGGCACAATGGTTAGCATTTCATTCCTAAAATTTAGTATTAGAATTAATAGGGCTTCAAATCCCTCTTCCCTAGAAATGTTCAAGGACAAACCTCATTTAAGAGAGGGAATGATATGTTCCTGGTCTAGGAGAAGGTGTGGATCGGATTCAGTCTAGTATACCACAAAGTCATAGGAGTCTTACCCCATCCCAAACCCAGGACATATCAATAAATGTAGGGTACACATAGACCTAAGGGCCATAATGGCTTAGGATCATAGCTTAATCTACCTCATTAATGTTTATTGATCACAAGAAACTTATGGTTAGTTAGATTGATAGATTATAGGAATATATTAACAAAAATCATAATTATTGAACAATTAGTTTAGTTTCCCAAGTAGAAGAACCCCAACTCCCTAGCTGTCCTTGGTGGTTTGATCACAAGTTTATTTGCTTTATTAGTTCAATTAGATTTAATATTCATTCATCCCGTTGACTACTTGTTCTTTAACTAAAATTAATTATAACAGTAGTTACAACCTATTTGTGGGTTCAACCTTGGAATACTCCAATATCATTACTATAACTAAGCATATACACTTGCAAGATTGCACAATCGTTAGACGTACTTCTCATCAAAAGGCATGAAATTTATGCATCACTACCAAAAGAAGCTAAATATATTTGAAATTTCCATTGCCCCATTCCATTTGTGTCTTAACAGCAGCAACGTCCACCTTGGCAACACTAAAGCTTATTTCGACTTGACAAATAAATTAAACCAGACCAAAATAAATATAAGCGGAAAACTCTGCCAAGGCATTACAGTGAACTTACTGGGCAAGGCCCACAAAAACTACCAAGCTTACCTATATACAAAGGTGCCAAGTCCTTGTTAAAATAGCCATTGATGATTTAATCACAGTTGCTGTATTGTTGTCAAGACTATAAAGAGATCTCATGACAGAAAAAAACGCTGGAGTCTGGATTTCAGTTATGGTTGTGGGTTTATTAAAAGCATGCAGAATTTACTCAATTACATGCAGACAGGGTTACATAAGAATTCCAGTCTTAGAAGATGCTTACTGTTGTGACTTGGATACCAAATAAGCTAGTATTATTGTAAATGTTGTTGAATGCTGAAATTGAATGGACATGTGGATAATCATTCAGAACACGGAGATCTGCACATGATTGGACGCTAGTCAAAAAACTATATATACAAGTCATGACCAGTATAATTGATGTTTTTTTCCATATTCCTAGCTTTTTAAGTACAACCATTAAGAGACTGAATACTAAGAGATGACTTACAGAGCCGTGAATACATCCCTTTACCAGGCCCACCAGCTGAGAATGATCCACCACCTCCCAATAGCATCTATAGCAATATAAGATAACACAGTTATTTTCAAATGCTAAACCTATGAACCATGCAAACATATCTCAGGAGGAAACTAAATAATTTAGGAACACCTGGAAAATTTGAAAAAAGGGGGGAATCTGAGGCATAAAAACAAAAAATAAAATGAAAATAAAATTCGAACATTGTAAAGACCTGAAGAACAGTTAAAACCATTGAATCCTTCAAGTTATGCCAGCCACCAGGAAGTTCAAATCCAAGAGCAAAATGAGTCCTCTGGAAGTTCAACAAAAGTTAATAACATCAAAATAGAAGCATCAAGTTTATATTAATATTTGTGATACTCACGCCTGATTCACTTTGGCATCGATAATCACCACCAGTATACACTGATTTCGGCTCATCTGGCTGAGGGGCACTGGACAAATCAGACAAAAGAGGTTCTGCAATAGATAACAACTCCTCATGTTCAACACCGGAAGCTGCAAGTACCATCCTTGGTGCAGTATAGTTTTCCTGATGTTTAATGAAACGCTAAGTTTAATCAGAAAGTGAAATATAGATAATAAATCATCTTTTTTAAAATCAAAAGGCGTTAACAACACTGAAACTTAATATGCTCCACTGGTTGCATGTGTCAGGGTCAATAATCTTTTAATATATGTGAAATACATACAAATTTATAACAAGAACATTAAAATCATGACTTACAGCAACAAATTCCTCCAGGATTGCACTGTTTAGTCTATTTATTGCTGATTCTGAAGCTAAAAGAGGATTTGCCAAGGCACCGGAATAGCCAGCAGAATGAACAACCTCCAGAAGCAAGTCTTGAGGATTTTTGGAAGCTTCACCAATCTCTGATTTCACCTTCATAAGCTATATATAATACAATACTAGTTACAGCAACACAATCCAGACGGCCACGAAACATTTGTGTACACTAGACAGGAATGGTTTGAACTTGCATTCTAGTTTTCATCAACAAAAGTTATGAAGAAGTACCTGCTCATTGACCTCCCAATCAAGAAACACAGGATTCCTCACACAGTCAACAAGCAGCTCTACCATTTCTGGAACATATGTCTTCAACGCATCAAAAGTGTAACCCATCTGCTCTCTAGAAGCAGAGGCCTGCACATTACCACCAATTGCCTCTACCTCACGAACTATTCGAAAGTGGCTACGGTTTCTAGTGGTCTTGAAGGCCATGCGTTCAAGCAGATGTGTAGCCCCAAATGATAATGGTTTCTCATAGATTGAACCACAATCTACGTACAAGCCTATTGAGGCAGCAGGAGTCTGAACAACCAGAAGAGCGCATGGAATAGGACTGAGTTCAATTTTTTGGACTTTAAGAATTACAATGGCCCATATCAGATAGTACATAACAAACAAGTCATACCGCTGAAGTCTCAGAGGCCACTTTAACACCATTCGGGAGTGTAGTAATCTTAGTTTTACCCGGCTCCACGTAATCAGGCAACGGAGGAGGAAGTTTGACCCCTTCCAGAGGGAAATCCAGAGGAGGTGTGGAACTGGATCGATCTGCAAGCCAGCCAAATATACCACCCAAACCAGAAGAGGGTTTGTTTGTGGGAAGAGAACTTGAACTTGCAAATCTGGCTGGCACCCTATTCCATGAATGGGCCTAGTCTCAATGGTCGGAAGTACAATCTATCAGACAATCAACTTAATAAAACATGAAATAAAAAGATTGCACAAAAGATGTTTGCACTCAGCGAATCAAGTGATAACATGTGAACAAAATAAAAAAGCGTCAAAAAACTTATTAATATGATATGGAAACATAATACAACACAATAGCCACAACAGAAGGTGAATTTATCGTGTCCTGCCAACTCTAATGCGCCCTTTTAGGAATTCCTTGCCTCGTATGTGTACGAAGCCCAAAAGAATCAGATTTATTGGTTGGAATCAGAAACAGAGAAACAACAAATAAGTGGTCCATGGGAGTATTACAGGGGAAATGGATAATGTAAGTACGTATCACGATTGAATCTATGATTTCATAGATATTCCAATCCAAAACCATTGTTGGTTGACATGACAATGCATCAGAAACATGTGAAAATCCGCAAAAAAGAACATCGAAGTGTGATCAGATCTAACTTATCGAACCGAAGTGAAAAATTATGGGAAAAAAAAAAAGGAGTGTGGAGCGCACTAACCCTGAAAGACCTGAGGCGTGATGCACCGTTCCTGTACATGGCGATAGAGGCTTCGTTAGGATTCGTGTGGAGAAAAGGCGTTAAAGAGAGAACGGAGAAGTGGAAGTGGTGGTGTATCAAGCTGGAGAATTAAGACGCAGACTCACAGCCGGAAACAAGGATTGTGCACGTATAAGGCTCAACGAATAGTATACAAGCCCAATAAGGCCCAGCCCAGTTAAGAGAATTATGAACCAACCATCAACTGAGTAAACCCAATTCAAAGTACATTAACGTTATATTTTTGTACAAGATATATATGAGATATATTTGATTAAATTTATTAATATTTTATATATTTTTCTATCTTTTAATTAATTATAGGACAAAAATATATTTTGATATAAAATCTACTCATATCTTAATTTATTTTACGGAGATATTATAATATTCAAGTGAAAACAAAATATCAATATAATATATCTATATTATATGATAATCGATAAAAAGAAAAAAGATAAATCAAGATATTATGATAGAGACGCACGCAAGGAGGCAATATATACTTATATATGAGCTAAGAGTAGCAAGAGGGATGTGTGTTCTATTTTCCTGGTTGGTGACGGCAAGGCCAGTACTTTAGTGGAGGGAGGTTAAAGTTTGAAGTTGCAGAAGAGAGACAATACGGATGAAAATTCGGCATTGGGTTTTTGTTTCTCTTTTCGTTTCTCTTCTTTATTTTGTCTTTGGTTAACAATTATTTTGGTCATAACAATGTTTAGTTTATGCAGCTAAACCCTTGGTTTTGGATTATTTAGTTTGATTATGAAATAGTGGATGATAATTTTTTCCTCTAATTGCTTTAATATTGTATTTGCTTATTTAATTGTGTGCTTGATTGTCCTAAAACAAGAGGCATCTGATTGGGATTATTTTGGTGTTCTAAAGGAGCCTAGACATATGAAATTTAGACTAGATTTTCAATTGAATCGTGTAGGATTAGGTTTTCGGATTTAATTTGCATGTAGGATAGATATATACCTACCCGCCCTACATTATCTCAATAGGATTGCACTTAAATTAATCCAATTAAGTACTAATCGCCTAAGACGTTAGGGATTAACATAGCTGGAATGCCTTTTAGTAGATCAAAAGACGCTCTAAGGTAAATGTAATACCCCAAATTTTGAGACTCGAGGCTAGAGAATAAGCCTGAGATTATTGGATTGCTAAGCCCCGGTTTAGCAAGATCCCAAATTGTGATTAAGGGTTAATGACTCCAAAAGTGGATGTGGTTAGTGATAAATAACCCTTTTGGAGAATATGAAGTGATTTGACACTCGAATGTGATTCGTGTGTGGTTTGAGTAACGCCGAAACCCTGTATTTGAGTTCAATTGTGGATTAACATCCAAATTGACTTAGAATAGAGGGAAGAATTGAATGGGGTATTGTGTTGGAAATGGTGTCATAGTGTGTTTTGATGTCATTGAAATTGGTTTGGAACTTTGGAATGGAAATGTTGCAATGTTAGGTTTTGAAATGTGAATTGTGTTGACATGTTGAGATTGTTGTGAAAACATGTCAATGAGATGTGAATTTGATTGATTTGGTGTTTCCAATAGATTCATTGTGAAAATTTATGTGGGAATGATGTTTGGTATGAAAATGGAACCATTGAAAGCAAAGATGCAAAATCTGAAATTCTGTCCAGTGAAACTCTATTCTGGGCAGTCTTCTCGTGTGGATGTTTTTATTAGGCAAATGATGTCAGAAAATTATGAAACTTTTCAGTCTTAAAGCTCACATCCCAAGCTTCAAAATGGATGTATAATTTGTGTCATTTCATTTTGGGAACTGGGAGATATGACTGTCCAAAGTTTGAGGTCGAAAATGGACTCTGTTTTGGGACAGTGATGAAATTTGTGCAATTCTGGAATTGTGTGGTGATTTCTAGTAATGAAAAATATTTTTCTAGTAAAGAGGACTTAAATACCTTTCCTTTGGCTTTGGAATCACCTCATTTCGATTTTTTTAGAATTAGTTATGATTTTTCAAATTTTGGGCAGAAAATCTGCCAGAAAATCCGAAAATGGGAATTATGACATCATCTCAATAAAAGATGACATCAGCATAGGATATGTTATTAAACGGTTTTTTCCTTCTTCCTCCTCATTTCTGACGCTGAGAAAAGCTGAAATAGAGAGAGATAGCATATGGGATCTTTAGAGAGAGAAAGAGGAAGAAATCTCGTAAGGTAAGCCGATTTCTCCGACGATCTAGCTCCTAACACGTATAACTCCGATCCTAAGCTACTCCTTTATATTCTTTAAGGTTTGGAAGCTCTTCCTTTGGTGTTAAAACAGCTAGGGTTTCAGCCAAGGTAAGGAAAAGCTAGTGGGAGCTTGAGGTAACTTCCAAACTCTTGTGTATTGACTATTCTGGCTGTTGTGGACAATTTAATCGGTGAAATTTCGCCGGATTGTCATTGGTTTCAAAAATGGAAAATGGGTGTGTGGGGCTGTTATGCTGCCCAAATTGGTACTAAATGGTAGTTGTAACCTAATGGAATAGTCAATAAAGTGGTTAGGAGTAGAAAGGAACCCGTTTACGGAGCCGAAACCGAAAAACCCCAATATTTCTCGGGGAATTGAGAATTTCGGCCAAGCCTAGTTTGGAGGGGTTAGAGATGGATTTTCAATGATTTGATGATTCCATTGAGTTCAGGAGCGAAAATTAGGTGGGGTTACAGTTGGTCACTTTTTCGGAAAAGGCAGAAAAAGCATAATTACGAAAACGCCATTGAAACCCTTAAAGTGGGGCTGCCAAGGGTAAATTTGTAAATTGAAATTGAATTTGATAATTCCGAGTCCGGAAATGGATTCCTTGGGCGAAAATATGTTAGAATAGCCCATGTTAAAATTTCAAGAAAAGTACAGTCGGACCGGGTACGGCGGGGCCGGGCCGGGTCCCCAGGGGTATTTTAGTAAATTTTCAATATAGCCTCATATAACCCCCAGAAACACTATGGAAGTGTCTAAATGGTACATTTGACATTGTAGGATCGAATGTGAAGGCCCAAGTTGCTGGCACGCAAATCGAGGAGAAAAGACTGGAGGTAGGGGACTTGCCTTACTTGCATGTATTTGATATCTTTGCTTGTGTAGTGATGTATGTGATTGCTTTACTTGATTGTGTAGAGCATATTTGAATAAATGAAGCTCTGTTTCTGTTTTACTGTGGCCATAGTTTTGTTACATGAAATATTGAGCATGCAGAAATGTCATTATGGGGCATGCATCTAGATAAAGCTAACATGTCATACACATAGCATCTATCATGCATACATTATGGTATCTGTTTCCTACTGAGATTCTCTCGAATCTCACTCTCCCCTACCAACAATTTAGACAGGGCAAGTGGCTCGTGGAGGGAGCGGCTAAGACTCCTCCGAGATGAGATTGTGTAATCCCCATTTGAAGAATTGTAATGGGCAATTGTACCCTATGTATCTTTAGTGAAGGTATGTACCCGAGATTGCCGGGATGATTAAGTTGTGCACTTTGATATTTATATGAATGTGATTTATCTTCGCGTAGTAATTGTATTCGAAATGTGAATATGAGACCAAGTTTATAAATGATTTCAAAAAGTATTCGTGAAAACCCCGTCATGTGATGGGTTAGTAAATGTTATTTGATTATTATTGGTCTCTATTTCATTTTAATCACTTATTTCGGATATAATTACGGAGGGGGTTACAGTAAACAAGGGTCCTAGACCAGCAATTATAACTTTAAATGCAATTGATGGGAGAAATTAGACACTAAGAAGTAATCAAGGCTATAATAATCCAAGTCATTGCTTAAGATCTAGAATCACCCTGAGCCAAAAACATAGTTAGATTTGATTTTCTTTTTTTTTAAGTTAGTTTCTATTCATATCTTGATTTAAATTGTGTTCACTCAACTTAAACAAAAGTGTAAAGTCATTGCTCAACTGCATTGTTGGTACCAAGTCCTTGTGGAAATGATATTTTACTCACTCTTTATTACTTGATATGGCCCGCGCATTTGCGGAATATTTGGCTCTTATATTTTGCCCCTATCACATATGTTGTTGTTTTTTTGGCAAACAAAAAGCGTACATGAGGCGTGATGCACTAACCCTGAAAGACTTGAGGCGTGATGCAACGTTCCTATACAAGGCAATAGAGGCTTTGTTAGGATTTGTGTGGAGAAAAGGCGTTAAAGAGAGAACGGAGAAGTGGAAGTGGTGGTGTATCAAGCTAGAGAATTAACATGCAGACTTGCAGAGCCAGAAACAAGGATTGTGCGCATGTAAGGCTCAACGAATAGTATATAAGCCCAATAAGGCCCAACCCGGTTAAGAGTATTATGAACTAACCATCAACTGAGTAAACCCAATTCAGATTACAATAAAGTTATTTTTTTCGTACAAAATCACAATAATATTATTGATCCCAACAAAAAATGCAAATACTTTGGGTTAAAACTCAGAATATACATTTTATGAAATTATGTTTAACCAGACACATTTTTTAAGTGATATAAAATCAATAGTGGGCCACGTTTTACATGTTCCAATAGTACATCTTAAAATAAATTTTCCTATCATATGTTGTTTTTTTCCGGTAAACGTAAAGTGTAGCTGAGGTGGGTTCATTAGATTGTAGCTTTTCAAGCTCAAAGAAAACTTATAGAAATATTTATAAATCATTCAATAAGATCATCACTTCCATCAGTAGCACAATTTGAACTCACGAAATCAACCAATTTCTTATTGATTGGGTTAACTTTTTGTGGCCATATGTATGCTTCGTTTGGTACGCGGGAAGAGTTTTTAATGGAATTGGAAGTGGAAGTAGAAATGGAAGTGGAAGTAGAAATAGAAGAGGAAGTGAGACTTAAAGTATGTTTGATATGAAGATGGAAGTGAGATATAAATTTTAATTGAAATATATATTAAAATAAAAAAAAAATAAAATAGCCCTGCTAAAAAAGTAAATCATCCTCTTCTTCATTGTCGTGCCTCTCACCCCCAGAAAGTCTACTTTGCTATGAATTAATTCACCAAGAATACATATTTCAAAATAAGCCATGAATAAATTCATTGAAACAAAACAAATTCACGAACAAACAAAAATATTTTGCAAACTAAGCAGATTAGTATAGAAACAAATCATAAATTGAAAAGGATTCTTGGATAGAGGGGCTTTGGACCCATCGTCACCGAAGGTAGAGCACAGCCACCGGTCAGCAATAGTAACCCAAAAACAACCACTAATATGAAATCAAATCTAAGAACAAACCCTTGATTTCTTGATCTATTGATTCTATCAATGATTTCTCTGTTCACTATGATCTCAGATCTAAGAATAAACCCTCAATTTCTCGATCTACGTGTTTTAGAACCCTCGATTCTTGGTTGAAGGTTGCAGATTGAGGAGGGAGGGTGTACGAAGGTTGAAGAAGATGGAGGAACGTTGCTGGTAGAGGTCCATCGCCTCCGTCGCTAGTAGAGGACTGTCGTTGTTGTCACGGTGAAGGACCTTGGCCACCTATGGAGGATCCTGGTTATCGGTGGAGAGAAGTAGAAAGCGTATAAGGGAAAAAAGAGAAATAGAAGCATGGAAGTGGAGGGGGAACTTGTAATGCCCCAAAATGTGATTAAGGGCTAATAACTTCAAAAGTGAATATAATTACTCTTAAATAAACACTTTTAGAGAATATGATGTGAACTGTGATTTGAATGTGTAGTAATCAGTGACTAAACCCTGTATTTAAGTTTAATTATGGATTAATATCTAAATTGAAATTAGATGGAGGGAGGGCGCATGGTATGGTGTAATGGGAAAATAAAATGTGTTTGATAGTAATTCAGTAAGAATTGTTATAATCAGGGCCAAAATGGGAAAAAGGAAAGTTACCGACCAATTAGTCATCTACTAAAGAGGGAACTCATTAGTAACTTAAAGTTACCGACCAATTAGCGATTTAGTGGATTTGTGTTGTAATGTGGTCCAAACAAAATATATGTGTATATGATGGGAATTTGGTTGTTTTAGTGATTCCAATGGTTTCCTTGTGAAAAATTGTGTGGGAATAGGTTTGGTTGTGGATTTTGGAGCCTTGGACACATTGGTTGAAAATTGAAAATTCTTTCCATTGAAACTCTGTATTGGGCAGTTGGTTTGTATGGACATTTTGAATGAGCAAATGGAGTCTAAAACTTTTGAAACTTTCTAGTCTTAAGTTCACATGCTAAGCTTCAAAATGGACAAATAATGCATGTCATTTCGATTTGTGTATTAGGAGTTATGATTTTCCAAAGTTTGGGGTTATGGACAGCATTGATTCATATTTTTCCTGTGTAGAGGACTTCAATATCTTTCCATAGGACTTAGAATCACCTCATTTTGATTTTTCTAGAATTAGTTATAATTTTTGAAAGTTTAGCCAAGAAACATAATTTTCTTGACCTGGCCGCAGCCAAAAGTTCTTGGTCGCAGCCCAAAAGCTTTTGGATAGCTTTTAGCTGCAACTAGAGGATTCTTGGCTGCATCCAGAAAACTTCTGACCTGTTTTTGGCTACAGTCAAGGAATTTCTTGGTTGCAGCCAACTTCCAAAAATCTGCATTTTGGATATATTGAAAGTGGTTTTTGATATAGTTCTTCCCAAACCTTTAGACTTCTGTTGAGCTTATTATAGCTACCTAAAGAACTCAAATGACAACCAACCTTAAGTGTTTTAAAGTTAAGGAATTGGAAAATGGAATAATATTATGTCCTTGATTTTGATTGATAGGATTTGATATTTGCCCTGAACGTGAGAAACTTGTGCCAGAGTACACCCGGAAAAAACAAGGTAGTGACACTTTCCCTTATACTTGTTAGAATTGGCTGACACCCAAGAGGGGGGTGAATTGGGTGTAAGATAAAAATCTTAAGAACTTTAAAAATCTTTTTGCATATTAGAGGAAGCAATAAATATGGAAGTAATGAATAATAAATCAACAGTTAATATATGCTAGAAATATAAGAGTTTAAGGAAGAGAATATGTAAACTGTGATTTATCTTGGTTCGATCCAATCTGCGATGGCCTACGTCTAGTCCCCAAGCTCCTCCTGAGATTTTCAAATATACTATCTTCTTGTTTAATCTAGGCACAAGAAAAGCCTTTACAACCCGCAAGTTTAGCCGGGCACTTGCGAAGCCTTTTACAAATCTCTCACCAAGTTACTCCCCCTTACACACCGTAAGGTTACAATCGAGTTACTCTCCCTTACACACCCCGTAAGGATACAACTTTGATGATGAAAGATTACAATCAATCTTCTCTCTCAAAAGTGAATAGATGAATACTGAACCACAATACAATCAATCACTCTCTCAAATATACATAATATAAAAAACAGATAAGAACAGAGAGTATTTGGGTCGAGATGGATAGCTTATGATATGAGCATGTTTGTGTCATTGTGTTCTCGTTGTTGTTGCTCTTCGTTGAATGTTCCCATATTTATGATGAGTTGTGATATCTGTTGGAAGCATTTCAACCTGTCCGTTAGAGTGGCGTAGCTTCGTTTGACCATTCTTCGATTTTGAAAACTAGCCGTTGTGGTTGGTCAACGCTCCACTTTCGTAAAGTCAATTTTTGTCTCTTTACATCATCTCTTCATTGTATTCCTGGAGAAATGCATTAAACACTAATATAATGAAATGTTAGAAAGATTGGAAACAAGAAGAGTGAGTTTCATAATTAATCCCATGATTTTTGAAAGTTTCAGTATGTTGTTCTATTCTCCTAGGAAGCATTACTCGAGTGGTCACTCGAGTAAGCCTAAGTCATTACTTGAGTGATCCCTCGAGAATCACGTTCAAAATCTGGCCGAGAGCATTTCCAACTTTATTACTCGAGTAATCTCTCGAGTAAGCTCTCAAATAAGTTTGTATATTACTCGAGTGCCCCCTCCAGTAAAGCCCTTTCACATCTGGTTACTCGAGTGGTTCCTTGAGTAAAGTCTATTAATTCTTGGCTGAGAGCTACTGAATGATCTTTGCTCTGGTTACTCGAGTGTTTCCTTGAGTAAAGTCTATTAATTCTTGGCTAAGAGCTACTGGATGATTTCTGCTCTGGTTACTTGAGTAATCCCTCAAGTAAGCTTTTCAAATAACTTTGTAGATTACTAGAATGATCCCTCTGAGTAATTCTATACAATTTGCGACAGAAAGCTTTCTGGAATAATTTCTCACACATTACTCAAGTGGTCCATCAAGTAAATTTTAAATAACTTTGCATATTATTCGAGTAGCCCCTTCAAGTGATCTCTCCATTTTGATTCAAAACATGGCAAATTATATATAATCAGAAAGCTCTCATCGTCTATATCCCAATGCAACAAGAATCAGCTCTAAACTAGTTGTATATAAAAAGTTATGATCCAAAAAGTATATATTATTCTTAGACAATCTCTGAAATCACGAGCAGCAACTTCTAGAAAGCATAGCTCTTAGGATATAACTTCAAATATGTCAAATTACCTATCCATGGAAAGTTCATTAAGTCTACTTTCATATGGCACTAGTTTTGTCACAATCCGATGTGTAATTTGAGAGTCATGTCCAAAATACCGAAGATGTCCTGGAATATGATGGTGATTCATGTGTCAACTTCAATAGATCATATCTCCCTCATCTGAACTTCTTTTAATGTGATCTTAGTAGCCATAGTTTGTGTTGGGAGTCTAGTTTCATATGCTACTAGTTTCAGATCAATCTGACGTGTGGTTAGAGAGATATGACCAAAATACCAAGCCTTTGTCCTACCACACAAAAACAAAGTACAATAAAAATGAAAATTACTCGAGTGGTCACTCGAGTGATCAGGTCCATTACTCGAGTAACCACTCGAGTGATGCCTTCCAAAACATGCTAGAGAGCCAAAACTCAATGGAACACCTTAGGGAAGTTCCATAACTTCCATATAAGTTATCTTGGCTTCATAGCTTTCGTTGAGAGTTTGGGACCGTTGGAATCAATTAGGAGAAAGTGGGGAACTGCTGTCATACCTTCTGTGTTTCTGGTTTCTGATAGCATCACTTGAGTGATCTTGGGTCCACTCGAGTGTGGGATGAACATCACTAGAGTGAGGATGGGTTCTACTTGAGTGCTGTAGTGTATTTTCCCTTTATGCTTCCAGTTTTATGTTGCACTTCCCTATGTTGAGCATCCTCTCAATCGAGTGAAGGTGTATTTGACACCTTGAACTCTCATCTTGGGTTGTCACTCGCAATCAACTTCTCAAGAGTGTGTCTTAGCACTCATAAGTGCTAAGCCATCACTCGAGTGCATTTGTTCCTGCTCGAGTGATGTCCTTCTCTGAAAGTTTCTTGTGCTCTTGGGTGAGCACTTCCTGAACTGCACTTTCTATGACTAAGTGAGCATTTGGCTACCCCTCGAGTGTTGCTTCCGTACATTATTACTCGAGTGAGGTCATCTTCACTCGAGTGTCTCAGTAAAAGATATCAATTTTTGTGTTTCCAAAAGAGGATCTTTAGAATAGTCCTTCTAACCCTTTAGGGCTTTTGTTAGAGGTATTAATAGCTTCTTAAAGAGCATAAATGATAACCAAATTAAGTGATATGAAGTTATTTGAGTATTGGTATAGAGAATAACACTCCATCCTTAATTATGAAAATAGGATTTGACATTTGCCCGACTCGGGAGATACCGGTGCCAGAGCACGCCTGGAAGGACCAAGGTAGTGACTTTTCTCTCATGTGGTGTATGATGCTTGGTATACATGACTTATCATTGTTTTGTGTGAAAATCTTTGGCATGAGGCCATTGTGTTATCTCCCGTAGTGCATTACAACATGAGCAATTCAACGTGAGCAGTCGTAGGGGGTGATGGTTATCACACCTACCCCTGCTGTTGTAAATGCCAGGGGTGTGTTGTGGAATCATGGATTCCTGCTTGAGTATCCAGCTAGTGTGGCTGTGTATGTATGTGAAATATTATATATGGATCCCAGCTGTGGTGATATATGCTATATGATCATATGATTGTGCAATACAGCGTAAGCACTTCAGCATGAGCAACCGTAAGGGTGACAATAGTCATACCTGCCCTTGTAGCTATAACTGCCGTTGTAGTTGATGTGTGTTGTGTGATGATTTGCTTTCATGCTTTGTTGTTGTGCATACTATGAGTGATTTGACAATACAGGGATTCCTTACAATCTTACTCTCCCAAAACAATTTTAGACAGGGCTGAAAGATCAAAGGGGAAGCGGGTGATGAAAAGCGGTTAATGCATCAAGGAGGAGCTTCACTTTGGGAATATTCGGTTATCATACTTGTAATTTTTGGATATATTCTTGGGAATCAATTGTATATATTTGTGATATGATATAAATTTTTGTAATCCCCAAGAAAAAGGGAAAGAGATTATAGGCATTATGCCTTGTATAAACCCTTTATTAATCAATGAAACGCGAGTGTGTCAAGAATTTATGCTGTACTCTGATATGTATGAATGAAATTAACTTGTACAGGCCATTTATGTATTGAAATGTGAATATGAGACCACTGTGAAAAGGTTTTGAAAAAGTTTTTGTAAACCCAGATTTTAGGAAGTTTAATTTTGAATAAGTCTCAAATCATCTTATGGTCTCTAATTCCACATAATCACATATTTACGAACTTAATCTCGGCTTAAGCATAAAGGGGGTTACAGTACCCACATCTTTTTGGGTCCTTTTGGGTTAATACAGATGACTTTCTGAACATATGAACCTTTAGGTACCCATTTATAGGTTCCTATCTTTCCTTTCTTCTTATGAATGTATGATGATGTATAATGACCTTTTCTATTAAAATAATTGCAATATGCAAAAGGATTTGATGTATGTATAAAATGATGAAAATAATTCAAGTATGACTTACCTCCTGCTGTCTTTCTTCCTTTCCTTCTATCTGATTTTGGATCATATCCAAGACCAGATTGATCATTTACAAAATGTTGAGCTTTTAAAATAACATTTAGCATCTCACTTCATTTAGTGAATTTTTCAAGAGTTTTAATGAGATCAACATTTTTCTTTTTCAAAGAAGAACAGTTTTCATAATCTTTTTCTAAATTCTCTTTGAGTTCTATTTCAAGAACTTTATTTTTCTTTTTGAAAATAATTAATTCTTTAACTACTTTGATGAATTCAAAATGTAAAGCATTATATTCGGAAAGTAATTCATCATAAGTACGCTCATAATCAGTTACCTCTTCTTCTATTTCTTCTTAAGCAACTAGACAGATATTGGCTACTTCTTCTTCATCGCTATCTTCGTCAGAAGAACTATCTCCCCATATGGCAGATACAAAGGCTTTCTTCTTATTATAGAACTTACCTTTTCTCTTTTCTTTATTCCTCTAAGTCAGTTCTTGACATTCTGATTTGATATGTCCTGGCTTTCCACATTTATAGCAGATGATGTGTTCTTCACTGCTTGTTGCTCCTTTCTGAAAATTCTTGAATCCTTGGCCTTTCTTGTAAAAAATTTTGAACTGTTTTATTATCAGGCCCATTTCATCGTCATCAAACTCTTCATCCTCATCTTGATTTTCTTCCTTTGCTTTTAGTGCTAGGCCTCTCTTTTTCTTGTCACCAATGTCGTCTAGTTCTTGTTTAAACTTTAGTTTACTTTCATATTCAGAAAGATTTCTGAATAGAGAAGCAAATAATCGCATTGATTCACCTTTTGCTTCTTTAATAGCAGTGACTTTGGCCTCCCAGTCTTTAGAAAGAATATTCAGAATCTTTCATACTTGGGTATGTTGATCATAGACTTTCCCAAGTGCTGCAAGTTTATTAACAAGATGAGTATATCTAAGTTTGAATTCAGCTATTGACTCACCTGATTTCATTCGAAGTAAATCAAATTCAGTAACCAGAGTATTGATTCAATTTTCCTTTATTCCTGAAGTTCCTTCATGAGTTATTTCCAAGGCTTCCCATATTTCCTTAGCTATTAAAAGCGTGCAGATCCTGAAGTACTCATTTTGGCTTAAAGCGCTTTGAATCATTAGAATTGCCTTGCTATTGAGAGTGATGAGTTTCTTATCATTCTCATCATATTCTGCTGATGTTTTGGAAATTTTCTGAAAATCTGCAACTTTTATAGGTTGATAGTTTCAACTTTTGATCGCAAATACTCTAAACTTCACTTTCCAAAAGGAGAAGTGTTCACCATTGAAACCTGGAGGTCTGGTGATATAAGCTCCATATAGAAGAATTCCATCACCCATGCTTGCCATTGGATCCTTCTTAGGTTGTTATACCTTAACAAGAAGACCTATGCTCTGATACCAAATATTAGTGCAAGTGTTTCACTCAATAGGGGGTGAATTGGGTGATATCAGAAATTTCGTTGCGTATATAAAAATTGAATAGAAATATAAAGCAGTTAAGAGCTAAGAGAAATATCTTTGAAGTGTACACCGAGAGTTATACTGGTTCGGTCACAACCACTTTGACCTACGTCCTGTCCTCAGAGCTTCTCTGAGAGTTTCACTATATCTTCCAAGATTCAATGGGTTCTTGGCACCTCAGTAATGGAAGTTCCTTCACCTGGACACTCGCTCCCCATTACACGTTGTAATCAATTCCCCAACTCAAGGTTCCACAAACTTAAGTTGTCTCAATACTGAATATTGAGTTTTGTAATGAGAATCTCTCTTACAAAGTAAATGTATAAACACTGAAGTACAAAGAGTGAGTATAAGAAACAGAGCACAAAGAGTATATTGATCGATGTGTGATTACTTAATCTCAGTTGTTGTGTTATGTTCTTCGAATGCTCCATATATATAGATGATTTATAGTATCCATTGGAAGCATTTCAAACATGTTCGTTAGAGTAGCGCAGCTACTATTGACCGTTATTCAATTTTGAAAACTATCTATTTTTCAGATGTTTTAGTTGACTTTCTACTTATAGCATGATCTCTTTATTGTTTCTCTGCAAATATACTTAGAATACTAATACAATAAAGGGTTAATCATATAGAAAACAAATCAATAAACATTAGATTAAAATCATGTTTTCTGAACTTCATTACTCGAGTTGCTACTCGAGTGATCTTGCTCATTACTCGAGTAGTCCCTCGAGTAATCTCATTAAAATCAGGCAGAGAGTAAATCATTGTTTTCTTACCATATTACTCGATTAAGCCTTCAAGTAATCTTTTCAATAATACTTGGCAAACAAGGTTACTCAAGTGATCTCTCGAGTAAGCATCTATTTTCTTCACATGTTACTCGAGTGATCCCTCGAGTAAAGTTATAATAAGTTTGCAAATTACTCAATTACTCCCTCGAGTAACAACATCAAATTCTTGGTCGAGAGTACCTATGCTTTGTTTACCTGATTATTCGAGTGATCCCTCGAGTAATACTTCAAATAACTCTGCAGATTACTCGAGTGGTCCCTTGAGTAAAGATTTTTCTCAAATGGTTACTCGATTGGCTACTAGAGTAAAGTGTGTCAATTTTTGCCCGAGAGCTACTGGAAGGTATTTGTCCTGGTTACTCGAGTAATGCCTTTTCTCATGTTTTTACTCGAGTGGTTACTTGAGTAATGGTCCATATAATATTGCAGATTACTCAAGTGATCCCTCGAGTAACTTCTTTTAAATTTTGGCAGTGCCCCTTTGAAACATTTTCTCCAACATTACTCAAGTGCTCACTCTAGTAAACCTTTAAAAAATCTGCCAGTGATGTTTTTCCTGTGCTCTGTCTCTCACTTCTTCTTCACTACTTTAGTGCTTACTTCAAGTAAAGCTTTTGTCAGCTATTTAGTTACTTTTTTTAAATTCTTTCTTTGTTATCAAATCCTTTTGTATTATTGATCCAATCTTTGTTATCATCAAAACATGTGGGATCTAACAGATAAGAATAAAGATGGTAAATTAAGACATCCCTGGGATACAGACGCCTGGAAAACATTTGACAATGAATTTCCATCTTTCGCGGCAGTCCCAGAAATGTTTGGCTTGGTTTGGCTGACCCCAGAATCTTAGTACAAGTTACAATATTTGGCCGATAGCCTTAGTTCCCTACAAATTACCTCTTGGATGTTGTTACGAGTGTAAATGGTCTAGTAAATAGTGTAAGTGTACATTATCATAATCAAGTAATACAGAAGTGAGTAGAGTATCGTTCCCACAAGGATTGATCACTAAGTACCAAAATGGGTAATTTTAACTCTATTTAGTCGGTTGATTTGTTGATGATTGAGAGTACGAAATAAAAGATAATTAAATATAAATGCAAATGATATGAAACAACTATGAGAAAAGGTCCTAGGGGTCAGATTTCACTTAACAAATTTTGGATTGAATCACCTATCTATTCTAGCCTAATTTATTCCATATAATTGATAGTCGAGTTTCCCTAATTTAATTACTAGCCTCTTCCAAGGTTAAGCAATTCTATAATTAATTGTTAATTCAATATATTCCTATATGAATTTATGCAGTTATTTATGCATTAAGATTTATGGAACTCAGTAAGACTACACAACTCATATGAATATATTCCTATTTCATATGCAAATCATGGTTTTAATTATAGGATCCATACACAAGCATCCCCTTCCGGTCTCAACATGCATATTGAAATCATTTAACAGATGGCCAGTCAATCAAAAGCATTAAGAATAATAATTAAAATTCAATCATGAAGAAGAAATTCACACTAGATTTAATAAGTTAAGATTCAATCCGTCATTAGTAAGCTACGTCATCACCCTAGGAAAATGGAAATTTAGGTCATGATGAAATTAAAAACAAAAATAAAATAAATTGAAAACTTCATAAACATTACAATAAACTTAATTATTTAATAAAAATACAACCACAAGATGCACGAAAATAGAAAAATCTAGCCTTCCATGTAGGAGGTAAAACCTTCCATGTAGGTGGCATGCAAGAAAGAAATACAATGTATGAAATTAATTCTAAGATAATGGTGTAAGTGGAGAAGAGAGGAAAGTAATGGATATGAAAAATGGTTGTAAGTGAAGAAGAGAGGAAAGTAATGGATATGAAAAATTGTTGTAAGCAAAGAAGAAAGGAGAGTAATGGATATGAATTGGTGTGTAAAATGTGAAGGAGAGGGTGGCTATATATAGGGAAGAATGGAGTAGGGTAGATGAAATGTGGTAGATGAAGTAATAGGTGAACAGGAAGATGAAGTGGTAGATGAAATGATTGGTGGAATGGTAGATGATTCTCGCTCTCAACTTCCAAGCAAAATTTGAAACCCTTGGAGATAGAACTGAATTTTGGTCTCAACATAAAAGTTGTAAATCTCTTTCTTAGCTTTTTATCCATATAAAGTGTAACACCCTGACTTTAATCACGTAATTATAATTCGATATTAGATAATTAAATCACGATTAGAGACCTTCGGATAACTTAAACTCATTTCAATCTCCTACTTTGTAGTAGGGTTTTCACAAAACATTCAAAATCTCTTCCTGTTCCTGGTCTCCATTTCAAAATTCGAATATAATTACCTGTGCAGTTTATCTACATTCACGTATGACAGAGTGTATAACCAAATCCCCGGCAACTCCCAGGTTCTATACATATATAATCTAGAGGTTACAAGTATCCACTAGGGGATTACACAACTAAAATCGAATATAATATTCCTAATTCAAAATATACAGTAATCCCAAGTTCTAAATGGATAACCAAGTCTTAAAAGGATAACCAACGTCTCCAAAATCGCATATACCCCTAAGGGTCCTAATTGCTCCGGGTTAGCCGCTTTTCCTTTGAGCCACATGCCCTGTCTGAAATGTTAGTCATAGGAAAGAATGAGATTCGAGAGAATCCCAGTAGTAACAAACCACTCATACAATGTATAAATACTAAGCATGCACATAAATCACAACCAGCATCAACAGCAGCATCAATCTCAAATATACATGGTTTTCACCACAAACGACAGCACTCACGGCTGTATACACAATACGACAGCTCTCGTTGTAATTTTCATCACGACAGCTCACGCTGTAATCACAAATACGACAGCTTACGCTGTAATCACAATAACGACAGCTTACGCTGTAAACGACAGCTTGCGCTGTAAACGACAGCTTACGCTGTAAACGACAGCTATCACCAGCTGTAACCGCAGCAGCATCAAAGAAATCATCACAGAACTGTGATAACACACACATACAGAGCATTACACACAGTATAAGAGAGAGAGTCACTACCTGATCCTTTCCCGACGTTTCTTGGCACTGCGGCTCACGAGGACGGCAAATATCGAATCCTACAATTCCAAATGCACCATTTAGACACTTCCATAGTGTTACTTGGGGTTATATGAGTCTATAATGAAAATTTACAAAAATACCCCTGGGGACCCGGCCCGGGCCCGCCGTACCCGGTCCGGCTGTACTTTTCTTGAAATTTTGACATGGGCTATCCTGACATATTTTCGCCCAAGGAATCCATTTCCGGACTCGGAATTATCAAATTCAATGTTAAATTACGAAATTGCCCTTGGCAGCCCTACTTTTAGGGTTTTAGGGGGTGTTTCCGTAATTATGCTTTCTCGGCCTTTTTTGAAAAAGTGCCCAACTGTAACCCCACCTATTTTCGCCCACTGAATCCAATGGAATCATCAAATCATTGAAAATCCAACTCTAAGACCCATTTACAGCCTTGGCCGAAATATACATGTTCTCCGGGAAAAATTGGGGTTTTACGATTTCGGCTCCGTAAACGCGTTCCTTTCTACTCCTAACCACTTTATTCACTATTACATTAGGTTATAACTACCATTTGAACCAAAATTGGGCAGCATAACCCTTAGGAAACTCAATTTCCAAAATTTAAAACCAATGGCAATCCGGCGAAATTTCACCGATTAAATTGCCCACAGCAGCCAGAATAAGCAATATACAAGAGTTTGGAAGTTACCTCAAGCTCCTTCTAGCTTTTCTCAAGAGTGGCTGAAAACCCTAGCCCCTTGAACACCAAATTCCTTGCTTCAAAACCTTAATTCACATAGAGGAATAGCTTAGGAGGAGGATTATACACATTAGGAGCTAGATCGTCGGAGAAATCGGCTTACCTTGTGAGATTTCTCCTTCCTTCTCTCTATTTTTCTCCAAGCTCTCTCTCATGTTTTTTCCTCTTACTTCAGCTGAAAATGGCATGAAATGGCTGAAGAAGATGAGCAATTTGATTAATAATCCATGCTGACATCATCTTTTAATGAGATGATGTCATAATTCCCATTTTCGGATTTTCTGGCAGATTTTCTGCCCAAACTTTGAAAAATCATAACTAATTCTAGAAAACTCAAAATGAGGTGATTTCAAAGCCAAATGAAAGATATTTAAGTCCTCTTCATAGAAAAAATATTGGCTATTACTAAAAATCACCACACAATTCCAGAATTACATAAAACTCATCACTGCCCCAAAACAGAGTTCAGTTTCCATCCCAAACTTTGGACAGTTATATCTCCTAGTTCACAAAATGAAATGGAACAAATTATATGTCCATTTTGAATCTTGAGATGTGAACTATAAGACTGGAAAATTTCAGAATTTTTAGATACCATTTGGTCATTAAAAACGTTCACACAAACGGACTGCCCAGAATAGAATTTCACTGGACAGAATTTTAGATTTTGCATCTTTGCTTCCATTGGTTCCATTTTCATACCAAACATCATTCCAACATAAATTTTCACAAGGAATCCATTGGAATCATTAAAATATCCAAATTCCCATCACACATTCTTCAAAAGTGTTTATTCAACAATAATTACATCCACTTTTGAAGTCATTAGCCCTTAATCACTTTTTGGGATATTACATAAAGAATGTTTCAATCCGACATCTAGAGCTCCAGATATTGCCTGAAAACTGAAAGAGGGTCTAATTTAGTATTTTTTTCAAGAAATTCTATTTTATGCCAAAATCTTTATTTATTTATTAATTACACCCAAATTTATTAAATTAAGCTCAAATATCATCAACAAAATCATCATATAAGGGAAAATTAATATGCAAATATTTTACTTATCAGATGTGTATGAAACAAAGCTCCTTTATTATGTCTATGATCATTTCAGGAAAAAAGGCATCTAGTAATGACATCGATATAAGCTAAAATTTCATCCACAGTCTTGATGTCATGCACATTGAAAAAAATATTTGTGATAATGTGCTATATACGCTGCTTAAAAAACCCGACAAGACAAAAGATGATCTTCAAGCGAGGAAAGATTTATGCGTCATGGGAATTCGTGAAGACGCTTGGCCAAATGAGCATGACAAATTTCAACCAGCAAAGTTCACCATCACAAAATTGAACAAGGAAGTCTTCCTCATGACGTTGAAGAAATTAAAAGTTCTTGATGGGTATTCAAGCAACATTTCTCGATGTATTGACTTGCAAGCTTGAAAAGTTGCTAGCCTGAAGAATCATGACTCACATGTTCTTATGCAACAATTACTCCCTCTGGCTATAAAGAATGCCCTTCCTCCCGATGTGTCCATCGTTTTGGTGGAACCTTGTTCTTTCTTTCGAAAGTTGTGTTCCAAGGTTTTGATCATCAAGAAGCTCAATCAGCTGCAATCTAAAATCATTCTTAAGCTTTGTCATTTGGAGATGATCTTTCCTCCGTCCGTTTTCATTATGATGGTTTAGCATATACGTCACTTCGTTCACGAAACAAAGCTCGCTAGCGCAGTTCAATATCGATGGATGTATCCTATTGAGAGGTACTCATTTTACATATGTGCATAATTGTTAGTTCCTATATTTGTTAGTCACCCTTTCCAGCATTTACAATAAACTTAATTATTCAATAAAAATACAACCACAAGATATATGAAAATAGAAAAATTTAGCCTTCTATGTAGGAGGTAAAACCTTCCATGTAAGTGGCATGCAAGAAAGAAATACAATGTATGAAATTAATTCTAAGATAATGGTGTAAGTGGAGAAGAGAGGAAAGTAATGGATATGAAAAATAATTGTAAGTGAAGAGGAGAGGAAAGTAATGGATATGAAAAATGGTTGTAAGTGAAGAAGAGAGGAGAGTAATGGATATGAATTGGTGTGTAAAATGTGAAGGAGAGTGTGGCTATATAGAGGGAAGAATGAAGTAGGGTAGATGAAATGTAGTAGATAAAGTAGAGATAAAATATGGTAGATTAAGTAGTTGGTGAAAAGGAAGATGAAGTGGTAGATGAAATGTGGTAGATGAAGTAGTAAGTGAAAAGGAAGATGAAGTGGTAGATGAAATAGTTGGTGGAATGGTAGATGATTCCCTCTCTCAACTTCCAAGTAAAATTCGAAACCCTTGGAGATAGAACTGGATTTGGGCCTCAACATAAAAGTTGTAGAACTCTTTCTTAGCTTTGTATCCATATAAAGAAAGTTCCAATCCAACATCTAGAGCTCCAGATATTGCCTGAAAACTAAAAGAGGGTCTAATTTAGTATTTTTTTTCAAGAAATTCTATTTTATGCCAAAATCATTATTTATTTATTAATTACACCCAAATTTATTAAATAGAGCTCAAATATCATCCACAAAATCATCATATAAGGGAAAATTAATATGAGAATATTTTACTTATCAAATTCCCCCGCACTTAGCTCTTGGACATCCTTAGACAAGGAGTGACCATTAATGCTTCAAACAAAATTAGAAGTGTCAAGTCATAAGAAAGAACACAATTGAAAAATAAAGAGATCATAGTATTCATGAATCTACGAAATATAAATTGGTAACTTTATTTGAAAATGAATAAACCGAGTTCGTAATTACTACTCATTCTCTCAATCTCTCAAGTGTTTAGGGTAAGTGTTTCGCTCAAATTTAACAAAAAAAATTGCACTATCATAGGCTTGTTAAAAATCTCAATATCTACTACCTAATTCACATGCATAACTCAAATCAAAAAGACTTATTAAGGGTTGTAGTAGGGTTAAGGTAAAAGTAATGTAAAATATCATATGAAGGGCTAAATTTAAGAAATTACTAGAATAATTGAAAAATGGGTCAGCTTCTGAATAAATCTATTTTATCACAACAACCTACAATTCGAATACTCAAAATATTTTTTTTCTTTTTCATCTTTTGTTTTTGCAACTCTAAATTTTATAATATATACACCCCCCACACTTGTCAAAAGCCCATTTCACAAAAATTTCAAATGCTTTACTAATTTTCCGAATTAGGTAAAAGCACTTGGTATATCATTAAAGCATATGTTAATGGATTGATAACAAAGAAACAGTCAATTAGGTTCAAAGGGGCTTATCAACGATATAATTACGAAGTTGGCTATTTGGTTCTGGCTAAACAAAATGAATGCCTTTATCATCTTTGAATGTGCATGTGAAATGTAATCTCAACCAAATTTAAAGCAAGTTCTAGAGTGACAACTTAATAGGTGAATATCACACACAAGAGAAATAATCATTATAGGCTCAAAGCCCATGGTTAGGGGCTTTCAAACTCAGCTTATTCAATCTCAAAATTCATTACCAATTGCAACAATCAGTTGTTCATTCATGCTATGAAATCTCTAAATTCAATTTATCTATAATCAAAACTTATATACTTCTTAAGATCATTACAAAGCACTTAAATAGGATGATTTTTTTCACTTTTACTCTTTTTTTTAAAGAAGGAACAAAAACACACAACAAATAAAATGCGTCTTAGGAGTTAAGAATAACTCCATACTCTACCATTTTTTCCATACCCCATGCATCTAATGGTTTTACTAACTAACTAAAAAAAAAATTTCTCCTCCCCCAACCTAAGTCAGACATTGTCCCCTATGTCTTCTAGACTCTGAGGAAGTGTTTTTTTAAACATAAATACACAATAAAGTAAAACCAAGAGATTAAGGAAAGTTACAACCGAAGAGTAGTATCTGGGTTCTACTTCTGACTTCTATTTGAAGATTGCCCATCTATTTTCTTGACAAGTAGATCTAGTTTAAGTTCATAGGTTTGCAGCTGATCAGCAGTTAGTGCAGCAATTATGGAGTGGCGAGTCGCTTAGGGTATGAATCCTGTTTCCATAGCATTATCACAAAAATATAACAAATCATCATAAAAACCAATATCATTTAACAATCCTAATGGCTTTTTGTGATAGTTCAACATAGCCCAATATGTAATGCTAGAGATCCCATCCAACATCTCCAAACCACCGGGTAGAGCAATAAAAGCTTGAGCATGATAGAACATTTGTCCCATACGTTCAAGCAAGCTTGAAACCTGTAACTCTTATCCGAAGGAAAAGATGTGGTCTTCCAACTCCTTTACCCTTACACTAAAACCCTTGCTTCCATTCATGGATGCAGAAATAGCCACACTTCCCCTTAAGCCTTGGATGCCTCCCCCGTATACAAAATTGATCTTTTTAGCAGCTAATACACTTCCAAGTTCATTTGTTGCTATTATAAACTCTCCATCCTTACCCATATCAGTTTCAAAAAAAAGCAGATAGATGTAAATCTACATCTTTGTATGATACCCTTTTTCTTTTCTTTTCTCTCGGACCATTTGTGCTTACAAGTGGAAGACTGCATATTTATAAGTGGAAGTGTGCATATTTACAAACGAAAGAATACATATATATAACACTAAAGCAGCGACAACAAAATCATACAAATCACTCATTTTTCAATAAATTTTGAAAAACTTCTGACACAAATGACCGGCGTAATTTGCATGAAGAAAAAGGGGAAAGAAAGTCAAAAGTTATTGAGAAGATAAGAAGACAAAAGCTGCTGAAAAGATAAGATAGATTAAACAAAAGCTACAGAAAAGATAAGATGATTAGACAAAAGCATGATTATATACAGTAATTTTGATTTTGGCTCACATCTTCCTCTGGTTTTACGTCCAATAACGGCTTAAACGCTTTCTATGAATCGAGGATTTGCTTCCCATCCAGTTTTCTTATAAATTGGTAAATAAGGTCTTTTAATGTTAGATTCCCAAGACAATAGCGCTATTTTTCTCTATTGAATATGTCCGCTCAATCAAGAAGAATACGATGAACATCACCACTTAGATGCATCTCGAGAGTTTGAATGATATCATCCAGTATCTCCTTACTCAGTCTATCCTTTATAAATTCAATTTTATCTTCTCGATTTATAGAAACCATACCTTTACTCCTACAACATTGATCACAATTCCACCTTGCACATTTATGACAGACATTCATTATTTTAGCTCTTCTCTTTTTAGATTAAGAACTTCTTCCTATTCCTGGTAAAGGTTTAACAAATGATTTATTAATCTTACCTACTCAATATACCTTAGCTTCAATGATCCAGCGTATGTCCACAGGAAAACCCAAACACTTGAATATCTTCATCCTTTCAAGTTGACTGTTATAGATATTCCTGAGCACATCTTTGGGAAGAGTGGGGAATCTGTTCTTAAGCTTTATAAGAGATTCCTTCATGGAAACTTGAAATGAAACTGATAAAAACTAAAATTCTCAACCCAGTGCAATGTGTTTCAGGGAGTAGGAAAGAAAAATGAGAGAGTAGGAAAAAAGTTTGAGAGAGTAGGAAAGAAATGAGTGGATAGGAAGAAATTTTGGGTTGCCTTCCAAATAGCCGCCCTTCTTTAACGTCTTTAGCTAGACAAAGACCAAACCAAAAAAAAACTTTCTTTTATTTTATTTTATTTTATTTTTATTTTATTTTTATTTTTAAAAAAAAATTACTAGATTGAGGACTTACCTGTTGGTTCCTCAAACGTGATGACAGATTTCAAAGTATTGAGTATACCTTCATTGTATTCTTTGAGCCTTTGCCCATTCACTTTGAATTTTCGATCACCATCTTGAATCTCCACAGTTCCATATGGCCATACTTGAATCACAGTAAAAGGACATGACCACCTTGATCTCAGCTTTCCTGGAAAGAGCTTTAACCTTGAGTTGTATAAAAGCACTTTTTGTCCCGGTGTGAACTCTCTCCTCAAAATTCTTCTGTCATGCCACATTTTTGTCTTCTCCTTGTATAACTTGGCATTTTCATAAGCTTGTTGTCTGAATTCTTTAACCTCATTGAGTTAGAGAAGCCTTTTCTCACCAACTGCCTTTAAGTCAAAATTTAAGGCTTTTACAGCCCAATATGCTTTGTTCTCAATTTCTACTGGAAGATGGCATGCTTTTCCGTAGACCAATTGATATGGGGATATACCAATTGGTGTCTTAAAGGCAGTTCTATAAGCCCAAAGTACATCTTCTAATTTCTGTGTTCAGTCTTTCTGATTGGAATTCACTGTCTTCTCTAAGATCCACTTCAGTTCTCTGTTTGAGATTTCTTCTTGCCCACTAGTTTGTGGATGATATAGAGTTGTAACCTTATGAGTTACTCCATATTTAGCTAGTACCGACTGAAGCTGCTGATTGCAAAAATGCCGTCCTCCATCACTGATAATAGCTCTAGGCACTCCAAATCTTGTAAAAATATTCTTCCTAAAGAACTTCACAACAACTCGAGAATCATTTGTAGGAAAGGCAGCTGCTTCAACCTACTTGGAGACATAGTCAACAACTACTAAAATGAACTTTTGCTAAATGAGGATGGAAAATGCCCTATAAAATCAATCCCCCATACATCAAAGAGCTCAACTTCTAAGATATTAGTTAAAGGGGCTTTATGTCTCCTTAAGATATTTCCCATTCTTTGACATCTGTCACAAGTTGCCATAATTCTATAAGCGTCCTTGAAGAGTATAGGCCAGTAAAATCCTGATTGAAGAACTTTAGTAGCTGTTCTATTTGCTCCAAAATGACCACCATATGGGGATGAATGGTAATGATTTAAGATGTAATCCATTTCTTCTTTAGAAACACATCGCCTGATAATTCGATCTGGGTATTGTTTGTATAAGAACTGATCCTCCCAAAAGTAATGCCTTTCATCAGTCAGAAACTTCTTCTTTTGTATTTTAGAAAGTTGATAAGGCATTACTCTGCTTGCCAAATAATTCACAAAACCAACATACCATGGGGTAGGTTGTGACTGCATAATGAAAAGTTGCTCATCTGGGAAATTCTCCTGAATTGGTAATTCTCTCTTTCATTTAAGTGGTTCTAACCGAGAAAGATGATCTGTAATGAGATTCTCAGTCCCCTTTTTGTCTTTGATCTCCAAGTCAAATTCTTGTAGCAGAAGCACCCATCTGATCAGTCTAGGCTTAGTGTCTTTCTTCTCAATCAAGTATTTGATTGCTAAGTGGTTTGTCCAGACAATGACCTTTGACCCAATCAAGTAGACTCTGAATTTGTCGAATGCAAACACAACTGCTAATAGCTCCTTTTCTGTTGTTGCTTAATTTAGCTGTGCATCTGAGAGTGTCCTGCTAGCATAGTATATGGCATGAAAGACCTTGTCTTTTCTTTGGCCTAAAACAGCTCCAATTGTATAATCACTTGCATCGCACATCATTTTGAATGGAAGGTTCTAATCTGGAGCTATGATGACTGGTGCATAAGTCAAAGCACTTTTCAAAGTTTGGAAGGCTGATAAGTACTCCTTATTAAACACAAAGGGAGTATTTTTCTCTAATAGTATGTAAAGTGGCTTTATGATTTTTGAGAAGTTCTTGATGAATCTTCTATAAAAGCCGGCATGTCCCTCAAAACTCTGAATACCCTTGATTAAGGAAGGAGGTAGAAGCGTTTCAATTGTTTCAATCTTAGCTCAGTCCACTTCAACTCCTCGATCAAATACCTTGTGACCCAGCACAATTCCTTCTTTCACCATGAGATGGCATTTCTCCCAATTTAGAACCAAATTTGTCTCCACACAACATTACAGGACTTTTGCCATATTTGAAAGACAATGATTAAATGATTCTCCAAAAACTGAAAAATCATCTATAAACAACTCAATGAACCTTTCCACCATGTTTGAGAAGATCGCCATCATTCTCCTTTAAAATATTGCTGGTGCATTACATATGTGCATTATTGTTAGTTCCTATATTTGTTAGTCTCCCTTTTCAACATTTAGTATCATTTTTCCCTTCTTTACTTCATAGGTGTCTTGGAAAATTGAAATCTTACGTCAGGAATAAGGCGTGGCCAGAAGGTTCTATAGCCGAAGGCTATATAAGGGATGAGGTGCCGTATTTCTGTTCAAGGCACTTTGATGACCTTGAAACGTCTTTCAACCGCCCACTTCGTGTAGACGATTATCCTAAACCTATGCCAACATTAGGAGAATTTATCCCTCATGTTGGTAAATCGGTTAGAGGAATTGAGAACTTTAAACTAATGGCAACTGAGATGTTGCAAGCACATAGACATGTCTTGATTAATTGCACTCAAGTTGAACCTTTTCTTCAGTAAGCATTATACACGCACATGCTCTTCCATATCTTTCGTAACATTTTTTACTTTCACTTCACTATCACCTTCCCATGATTAATTGCAGGGAAGTCAGAAGTCATGTTAAACGTCAACTCAGGATCCATACACAAACATCCTCCGAAGTTAACAAAAAGGTCCACAGAAAATTTCCAAGCTAGTTTGCACGTAGAATACTAAATGACCACAACCCATACTCACCAGATTTCAGAGCTCTCGCAATTGGCCCTCTTGACCATGCAAAAAGGTTTACAGCATACAATGTCAATGGTTTCAAGTTTTGCACGGTCTCATGGGATCAAGAATTGCAAACTCAAAATTCGGGTGTTTATGGCACCTTTGAGACAAGGAGTTGTGTAAGTAGGAGTGACGCCAAGATGCAGTTAGGAGGCATCCCAGACTTCAAATGTTTGTGGGCAAATACCACTACTTCCTGGGGACTAATAACTGATGATTTAGGCATCACATCAATCAATTTCTCACGACCAATTCATACTGGTAGTTCTCAAGATGATGAGCTGTTTATTCTTGCCTCAGAGGCACACCAAGTTTATTATGTCGAGGACGTGAGGCATAGGGATTGGCACATAGTCATTCATTTAAAGCCACGTGACCTTTACGACATGGGTGATGGCGATAACATCGCCTATGAAAGTGAGCCATTTCAGCCCTCCGATTTTGAAAACTTCTTCCCTGAAGGCAATGACAATTTACCTCTACTTTGGTGCAATTTTTTAAATTCACATCATTTAAATTAAAATTTTTTTTAACAAACTAATACATCACTAACAATTTTTCTACACAATTTCTATAAGGATGGCGAGATGAACGATCAAACAAATTATGTTTTTGTATTAAAAAAATATTTTTTTAAAAAAAATAAATAAAATATTTGTAGCGGTTTTAGAAACATAAAATAACCGGTACTAAGAAAAACCGCTACAAAACATGTTACACTAATAGTTCCTTGTTACCTATTTTCCTTACACTATCATAATCACATTGTAGCAGAAAACATAATAGTTCCTTGTTACCTATGTATCCTCAATAATATTATCAATAAAATATTCATACTTATCCAACTTAATTAAATCATTCCTTTTAAATTATAAATGAGCTAAACTATTGAATAATAAGCTAATTAAATTAGCTAAATTACTAAAATAATAAACTATTTAATTTAATATCAAAAAAACAAAAACAAATAATGGAATATTTTTTTTCAATTTTACAAACATATAACCACTACTAATAAAGGCGCCATTTTAAAACAGAAATTAAATTTTTGGTGCAAAATTTGAATTTCAATGAAATTAGTAGTGGTTACAGAACCGCTACTAATTATTGGCACCAATTTTAAAATTCTTATTAGTAGTGGTTCTTGAGCCACTATAAAAATGGAGCTAAGTTTTTATTTTTCATTTCCTGCTTTTCAAATTTTATGGGTTGAGATTTGTAGCGGTTATATCACTGCTACAAAGTTCCCAAAAAACGATTTTTACTCTTGAGAATGTTGTAGTAGTTGTAAGAACCGTTACAAATATAGTAACGATTGTTGTGCTTGAGTAGCGGTTAAAAGTAACCGCTACAAAACCGCTTGCAATAGTGGATTTAATAGCGGTTTTCGGAACCTCTATTAATGTTATTGGTAGTGGTTAAAACCGCTAGGAATATACATTTTTAACCGTTACTAAATCACAGTTTTTTTGTGGTGTCTCCAAAATCACTTGTTTTACTTTTTCTGTAAAAGCTATTATCCAAAAGCTAATTCAACTCCAATATTAAAATTCATTATTTATCAATTGGTCTAGCAAATCCTAGGTGCTTTCCTTCTCTTTTTGGGATCCTTTTTATTTTAAATATAGAGAGAGCCCTCTTGCATAAGCTTCGTTCTGGGTAGCTGAAAGTGGATATTGTTTTCTTCTTTTCGTTTTTGTGTAATATATCGAGATACATTGAGATTTGGAACAGACCTTTTTTATTTTTTATTTTTTCTGATCTCTCATTTATGGAAGTTGATCTCTCTTTGCCTCATAACTCGTTGAGCTTATATGATGGAGATAGAGCTTAATTTCTTGAGCTTTGTTGAATATCACTTTTGATCTTAATATATGGATAACTGAGTATGGTGAACGAGGCAGATGTTTAGATGTTGACCTGGTGTACTGGTCACTTGTGGGACAAGTATGCTCATTTTAAACTATTTCAATCCAATGGGCTGGTCACTTGCGGGACAAGTGAACTTAATGGGAAGTGACTCATTGATGCTAGTTGGTCGTTGTTTCCGAGTAACAAGAAGCCTTAAACAACCAATGCAAATTTAGCATAGAAAATTTATGATGAAATAACAATCATTGAATTTGCAACTACTGTGTAAGCACTTACATTCAACACTAAATATGAAGACAATGATAAAAGAGCTATTGCAATTAGTATTCTTTCCTATCCTAAAACTTGCTTCATAAAAGCATTGTTGTTAAAATCGTGCGATTTAAATCCCTAAACTTGTGGAAACTACGTTTTTGGATCATGATTCCTTGTCAAATCGGTGACATAAACGTACCACTACTTACTTGCTTGGACTCATTATGGCTCGCCATAGACTCGATCGTCTTATTGTTTTGATAGGCGTCGGTTTTATAATCGAAATCAAGGTACTGAAAACCGGACCGGACACTGAACCGGTCAAGGCACTGGGTCAAGGGTTAGTGGTTCAGACCGGGGTCAACCCGGGAATCAGACTGGGGTCAATAAATATATATATATATATAATTTAAATGTGCATGCATGCCATTCAAAAAACTACATAAAAGTTTTTTTTCAGCCAATAGTCTAATATAACCTCCTAAATCTAATACTTACAAAAATATCTATGTATCATTAAGTACATAAGGATTTTTTTTAAGCCTAAATATTTCAAAGCTCCTTGCAAATCCAAAAACAAAACAAAGAGCATCCTCCAATCCTATTTGTAAAACAAAAACCAAAACAAAGTCTAGTAACATAGTCATCCAAATCCATGGGCACCAAAACGATTAATCAATGCCCTCAAAATTGTGTTGGACTATATTCAAATCTAAAGGATTAGGAGGAGAAGCTAGACAAGGAAAACCAAAAAAACTAGTAATAGTAACATGATCATCATTCAATGACGGAGGCTCAGGAATATCCATGTCTTCACCATCTATATTGCAAGAATTAATATAAGTGATAATGAATAACTAAGTATTTACTTATACAAGAATATAATCATAAATCATAATAGGAGATACAAACCTTCAGAACCCCCAGCAAAAGTTGAAGTTTGTTCAATTTCTTTATTACTAGCAGTAGTAGCAGCATTTTCAAGATTTGTTATATCTGTATCATCAAAGTCAGGAGTTGTGTTTTCTTCTACCACCCAAAAGTCGACTTTGTCAATTGATTCAAAGTCAACTGAATCATAATCAGTCTTCTTCTTCTTGAATATACTCCTACAATAACAAAGAATATCAAAGTAATCAAATATAATTTGCAAAAGTATTTCTTATGTTAGACCTCCTCATGTTCTGTTCCTGTACAACTAGAAAACAAGTTTCTTGGCTTGTACACAACATCAAAAAAAATTATCTATTTTCTGATTATTTATGTATATTCCTTGTTTGATTTTGAAACAAAATTATAGCAACTATATTAAGAGATGTTGCATAAGAACTAATAACAACATTTACCCTAATTTTTCAGTAGAAATTAAATTGAATAGCTATAAAAGGTACGAAAAATCACCATTATCCTCTAATCAAACTTACCTATTCTTTAATCATAGATTATAATTCGTATAAACCAAATCATTTAGTCTTTCATGTTGCAATCTGTTTCTTCTTTTGGTGTGGATACGCTCAAATAAACTCTAATTTCTCTCACACCCAGAAGATGAAGCAGTTTGGCTAAGGATGCGCACGGCAATCTTTTGCAATTCTGGAACTGAACCCCCATAAAATGTCCACCACTCACCTGCAATATTTAGTTGAGTGTTAATTACATGTTATAATAATTACAAGTGCAATTAAAATTAAATTTGTATACTTTGTTACTTACATGGGTCTAGTTTCTGGGCTGCTTTTTCACATGACATTTTATTAAATGAATTTTTACGATCGCGATAAACAACCAGTTGCTGCATCGTCGTAAGATAGTCATGACTTGGACCAGAGTAGGACTCAAACACATCAATCAGACCTTGCACTACCCTATGTTTCTGAACAAATGTAGGGATATACAAGAATGCAGGGTTTAACAAATATGCGGATGCATGAAGGTGGCCCTTCACATGCTTATCTCATCGAGCCTGAATAATATCTGTGTACGGCTTATATTGTTCCTTACTTTTAGCAAACATCTCCTTGATTGCCCCTTTGGCCCTTTGCATACCTTCATAAATATAAGGCAAAGAAGGCTTTTCATTAGAGTCAACAATTCTCAATAATTTTATAAGAGGAGACACGATCTTCACAACTTGGAAGCAATCAATCCAAAACCGACTATCCAATATGATAGCACTAAACAATTTCCCAGCTTCACTTCTTGCTAATTTATGCTCAACAAAATGCTTGTCAACAACCAAAGCCTGCAAGTCATGCTTTATGCATATAAATGCTATGCAAAGTAATGAAAGTAGTAGCAAATCTTATTGCTCCTAGATGCACAATTTCTTTCCAACCCTCTCTTTTTCTTAGCCATGATAAGAAAATCATATGATTATAAGCAAATATGGTTATCTTATATGCCTTTGTCGCAAGATCAGATACATGAGGCATGCTTGCAATATCTTTCAACACAAGATTTAAACAGTGGGCAGCACACGGTGACCAATAAATTGCTTTATAACTTTGCTTGATCAACTTGCCATGTGCTACATAGTTGGATGCATTATCAGTCACCACATGAACAATATTCTTAAGACCAACCCACTCTATCACTACACAAAATAACAAGAATAAAGTTTTTGCATCCTTCACTAAATCTGAAGCATCCACTGATTTTACAAACACCATGCCATGTGTTGAATAGACTAAGAAATTTATCAAAGCTCAGTTGCTAATATCAGTCCACCCATCTGCCATAAGTGTACAACCCCTTTCACTCCATTTAGCTCGATAACTCTCAATAAGTAGTTGGCACTCTTTTTTCCAATCTCTCAACAAGTTAACTCTAAAATCATAAGCATTAGGGCCTTTAAATCTAGGTCCAATCGATGCAACAGCGTCAAGAGCCTTCTAAAATAAAGGGCAATCAAAAGTATTAAATGTAACACAATTAGCAATAGCCCATTCAGCGATAGCCATCTTGGCTTTGTATTGAGCTTCTTTACTTGACAATACACTTTTTATGATTGGTTGTGAACCAGGGGTTGTCCTAGGAGGAAAATAATTCTCAACACTCCCAGGAACTCTCCTCTTGTTGGCACTACTCTTAGGGACTGTCGTAATTGGAGTTGAAGCAATTGGATCATTGTTGCTTTCTATATCTTCAATAATGTCCTCATGAACATTCTTACAGGTCTTTTTCTTTACACCTTCTTTTAAAGATTCTTGCATCCTATTACGTACATCAAAAGGAACCTTTTTGCAAGAAGCAACTTGACCAGTAACACCAACAAGGTGCTGCTTCATCCTATTTATTCCGCCTCCTCTGTAACTTGATGTACAAAAAAGACACGTATAGATATTTACTTTCCCTTCTTTTTTAAGGGCAAAATATGCCCATGCTGGGTCAGTTTTTCCAGGTCCATAAACCGACGAGGGAAACTCAGCATTAGTTGTAGCACCAGGTTCATTAGTTGTAGCACCAGTAGCATTAGTGGTTGCATTCTCATTAGGAGTGGGGGTCGGAATCTCAGCATTTGTATTATCCATAACCAGAATTCTCAGAACAGAGCACAAATAAATATTCCAATAGGAGCTACAAGAAAATAATAAAGGCAAAGCAAATGAACTTAGAAAGAAAATGAACCCAAACCAAATTAACAATAAATGAACTCAGATTCACAGAGTCACAAATCACAGACCACAGTGCTCATCAATCTATAATGAAGTCAATGACCAAAATTCTCATAATAGAGTATAAATGAATATTCCAATAGGAGCTCCAAGAAACAAATGAAGGCAGCAGCAAATGATTAAAAAAATTTCATGAATCAATTTGTAAATAGAAAAACAATACAGAATACAAAAACAAATTTCATAAATCATGTAAGCCTCATCAGGTGCTGTGCCTTGACTGCAGCAATATCATAGGGGAATGAGAATGGGAATGGTATAGGCATTAGGTTCAGCTGAGAGTGGTGCCAACAGACTAATAATAATGATATGTTTCCAGAAGTTGACAACACTTAGAAAGTCAGTATAAGCATCTCTTGTGGTTAATTTTTCTTAAGTTCCTTTTTTATATGGTCTTAAGCCTCATCAGCTGCCTAAATATTAATTACTATTTCAGGAAAAGCATTAGGTTCAGCATAACACTCAAAATAAGAGACTAATAATACAGCAGATAAAGCAATTCCCATTTTTCATAGACAAGGGAGGGTACGTCAGATCTTGTTATACTATAAGGAAAGCTTAGATAAAATAAAACACATTGATTCATGAGCAAATATGGACATCCTATCCGTGTAGCTCCATCACAATTAAACAGCATACAATGGTAAACATTTGAACTCACATTAAAGCTCCATAAACATAATATTTAGTATACTCGATCACAGACAGAGTCACAGACCACAGGCGCAAGCTTTCAAGTGATTGAAATCTAAAAGGCCAAAACCGAGCACTGAGTTACACACCACAGAGTCACAGATGCAATATTGGTAGTTGGCTCAGAGTCACAGACGTAATGAGAAATCAATCACAGAGTCACAAATGCAACCTTTCAAGTAAAAGAGCAAACCTGAGTGACAGACGGCGTGAGGGCGTCACAGAGTCATCAGTGCCCACGACAACCCAGAGAGGGCAGCACCCACGATGATAGAGTCAAGGAGAAAACAGAGACACCTGACTAGTCACAGACACCGAACTTGTCTCTGCCGTGAATGGAAAACAGAGACCCAGAGTGATCGGCACCCATGATAACGGCGTCACGACAAACAGAGCATATCACCAGTAAAGGTAAAAGCTTTCCGGTTGCTACCGCAAGAAGGAAGGGGAAAAGGAAGGGCGATTGCAGATTATGGCCAATGCTAGATTCTCGATTTCATCTTCAATGGCAACGGAAACTGGAGAGTGGAGAGGGAGGGAGACGAACGTTGTAAATCCCAATTTTTGATTATGGGTTAATCATGATTATTATGGATAATTATGGATTTAATTGGGATTATTATGTATTTTATGACAATATTAATTTATGTCATAATTAGTGGAAATTGGAAATATTATTGCATATGTATGGTATTTAAGATCAAGGGTGGTGATTCCTTGACCGTGGGTCGGGATCCAGTGTGCTTAGCTTGGGTGAGCTTATTATGGGAATGATGAGATGTTGACATGTGGCAGTGTGGAGGCCATTGGATATGAGCACATGAGGACAAATGATCACTTTTTGCTCCTCCTCTCCATCTCATTTCTCTCTCTCGTACTCTCCCTCTTTTCTCTCTCTCTCCATTGTTGAAGGCAAGGAAGAAGGGAAAAGCTTGATCTTTGGCCATTTGGTGTTGATTTGTGCTACACGAAAATTTGGAAAGTGGTGGATCAAGAACTCTCTTTGGAGAAGTTGCTAAGGTGAGTGAAACTAACCTATCTATCTAAGTTTCATACCATTTGAAGTAGTTAATAATTCTGGGAATTTTGGCTTGAATCCAAAAATTAAGTGCCACTGTTCATTTGGTATGTTTTTGGCATGAGAATGGTGTTTTGGAATGAGTTTATGATAGATAGATTGATTGGAGGTTGAAATGTTAAGTTTAGTAATTTTGGGAAAATTGATGATTTGTGTTGATTCAACCCAAAACATGATAATGGAGTTGGATTTTGATCGTTTTAATGATTCCATTGAATTCCTTGGGTGTTTTTGTGTGGGAGTAGCTTTGGGTTGGTATTTGGGTTCATTTGGATCACTTGGAAAAATTTCTGGAAAATGCTGTAATACCTTCTCATTTTCTGGTTTCTGATAATCGTGCTTGAGGTGAGAGTGAGTGTGCTCGAGTGAGGGAAGAACATCACTCGAGTGAGAATTTTGTGCTTGAGGTGATTTCCGTACTTGTGCTTGAGGTGAGGATTTTGTGCTCGAGTGATCCTTTTCTGTGAGAATTCTTGTGCTCTCGGGCATGTGCTTCCTGTCTTCACTTCCTTGTGCTTGAGGTGATTTCCGTACTTGTGCTTGAGGTGAGGATTTTGTGCTCGAGTAAGCCTTTTCTGAGAAAGTTCTTGTGCTCTCGGGCATGTGCTTCCTGTCTTCACTTCCTTGTGCTTGAGGTGATTTTCGTGCTTGTGCTCGAGTGAGGATTTTGTGCTTGAGGTGATTTCCGTACTTGTGCTTGAGGTGAGGATTTTGTGCTCGAGTGAGCCTTTTCTGAGAAAGTTCTTGTGCTCTCGGGCATGTGCTTCCTGTCTTCACTTCCTTGTGCTTGAGGTGATTTTCGTGCTTGTGCTCGAGTGAGGATTTTGTGCTTGAGGTGATGTCCGTACTTGTGCTCGAGTGAGACCATTTTCACTCGAGGTGAAGCAGTGAAAAATGAGTTTTTGTGCTTCCAAAAAGGGATCTTTGGGATAGTTCTTCCAACCCTTTAGGAGTTTTGTTAGGAGTATTTAGTGACTCTAAAAGAGCAATAATGATAACCAATTAAGCATTATAAAGTGAATTAAGTCTTGGAATAGAGAATAACTCTTCGTCCCTAATTGTGAAAATAGGATTTGATATTTGCCTTCCTCGGGAGAGACCGGCGCTAGGACACGCCCGGAAGAACTCAGGTAGTGACTTTTCTCTCATATCTTGTATGATGTTTTGGTATGCATATCTTATCATTGAACTTGTAAATTGTGTGCCATGGTCCATTACGGCGCGAGCAGGTCAGCGTGAGCCGTATAGAGAGTGACAGTGGTCATCTCTAGGTCGACCGTTGGACTGCCGTCGTAATCGACATGGATCTTTGTGAATCCGACCCGTGGGGACGGCGTTTGTGAAACCAGCCGTGGGCTGCGTGTGTGTATCTTGCCTATGTGGCTTGCCATTATGATATGCTTTATATGGATCCCAGCTGTGGTGAATTATACTGTGTTGATTGTTGTGATGCAATACAACGTGAGCAATTCAGCGTGAGCAATCGTCAGGGATGACATGTGTCATACTAACCATTGCCGTTGTAACTGCCGTTGTAGCTGCTTGTGTGGATAGTGATTTGATTACATGCATTATTATTGTACATTATATGATTGACTTGTTACTACGGGGATTCTTTAGAATCTCACTCTCCCAAAATTAACCCTTTTAGACAGGGCTGAAGGATCCAAAGGCAAGCGGGCGACGAAGAGTAGTTAGAGCTCCTGTTTAGGAGTATCTTTTGGAGTGGATGGTTATCATTGTATATTTTGGAATTGTATATTGTAGACTTTGTGTAATCCCCAAGAAAAAAGGGTATGAATTGTAGGCTTCGTGCCTTATGTAAATCCCTTTTTATTTTTGAATGGAACCCGAGTGAGACGGGAATATATTTTGCACTCTGATATTTGTAAATGAAATCAACTTGTACAGGCCATATTGTATTAAAATGGGAATATGAGACCATTGTAATTAAGTTTAGAAAAGTTTTTGTAAATCCGATTTTGGGCAAAATATTTCTTTAATAAGTCCCAAATCAATTACGGTCTCTAATCCCACGTTAATTACATGTTTATGAACTAAATCTCGGCCTTAAGCGTGAAGGGGGTTACATTTGTGGTATCAGAGCTATAGTTCCTGGCAAGGTGAGGATTTGCTAGGATAGCTCCTTAGTTAGCCTTAATCCTTGGAGTTTAGGGTAGCTTATTGATTGATAAGTGCTTGTTGCGTATACACACGAGTATTTCTACTAATTGTGGATTGAGATGAATGCTATGGATTATGTGTATACATTGGCTAAGGTACTGACTTGGTGAATCATTGTAGAGTAAAGGACAACATGGTTCGCCCTAGAGGCAGACAAAGGGATCCAGATGTGGAGGAGTTGAATGACAATCCTCCTGACCCAATGCAAGAAATGATGGATCTCGTGCGGGAGCAAAGAGATATGATCCGTGAGCTGAGAGAAGAGCTCCGGGAGGAAAGGTCCAAACGTAATGAGGAAAGGGCCCAGTCGACTCGTGAGGAGACTCAAGCAGAGACTCATCATGAGGAGACAGCTGAAGGGTTCAATCGGTCCCATGAATCCCCACCTCACACGGTGCCTAACCAAGAGTCTCAAGGGGTACTGGTTCGTGAGCGAAGAGGCTTACAATACTGGGTCTCTGAATTTTGCAAGCATCTACCTCCAGTGTTCAGGGGGAGGTTTGAGCCCCAAGTTGCTGAGGATTGGTTGAATCGTTTAGAGAAGATCTTTGAGGTCCTTGAGTGCTCTACGGAGGTAAAGGCGAAGCTAGCCGTGTATAAGCTAGAGGGGGATGCAGACCGGTGGTGGCGGAATATCACCATGACACTTCGAAGCCAGAATGTGCCATTGACTTGGGAATTGTTCCAAGAGAAGTTCAACGAGAAGTACTTCCCCAAGTCTGTGAGATTGGAGAAAGAGTCTGAGTTCTTGGCTATCAGGCAGGGAGATACGGAGAGTTTTGATGAGTATCTTTCCCGTTTCGTCCGACTATCTCGGTACTCTACACATCTCCGGGAAAAGGATGATGAGGAGTGGAGCTCCGATATGCTTATCAGGGGCTTGAGGCGAGAACTGAAAAAGAGATTAGCCACTCACCTGTTTACTGACTTCAATAAGGCGGTGGAGCAGTGTAGGATTGTTGAGAACAATATGAGGGATTGGTACCCAACTAAGGGTAAAGACAGTCGCAGTGAGCCTAGTAAGGCCAACACTTCCCAGAAGCGTAAGGGACAAGGATCCTTATATGGGGGTGGTAACAAGAAGCCCTACCAGCCTGGGGGTCGTAGTGACCAGAGACCTCCAGCGGGACCGGTGTGCAACCAGTGCAGAAAGTATCATCCGGGAAGAACTTGTGCTGGAGAGGTGATTTGCTTCAACTGCAAGCAAGTGGGTCATGTATCTTTTAAGTGCCCACGACAGACGGTAGAGCAAAGGCCCAGGAATCAGGGTCGAGTGTTCGCGATGACTCATGAGGAGGCTCGGAAGTCGCCTGAATTGATCCAAGGTAAAATTCTTCTCGGTGATAATGAATTAAATGCTTTATTTGATTCGGGTGCAAGTCACTCTTTTATTGCTTATGATTGTGTAAAGCGCCTGGGATTGCATGTGCATAGACTACCATTTGATTTGGTTGTGTCGACGCCGATGGGTGTCAAGGCTGTGACGGCCGAAGCCTGCTTAAATTGTGTAATAGTTGTTGAGGGTTGGGAGTCTACAGTTGATTTGATCTGCTTGCCACTCCAACAACTAGAAGTCATTTTGGGTTTTGATTGGTTAAGAGCAAATGATGTGCTGCTTGATTGTGGTAATAAAAGGATCACTTTCCGTAGTGCACAGCGGGATAGCAATGTAAATGCCAGTTTGAACTTGCTTTCAACAGCTAAAGCTGAGTGATATCTTGAGAAAGGATGTCAAGGGTATATGGTGTTTTTCTCCGTTCAGGGAGAGTCAGGTGAAGCTTTAGAGAGTATACCAGTGGTAAATGAATTCCCTGAGATATTTCCAGAGGATCTTAGTGGATTGCCTCCGGAAAGGGAAGTAGAATTCCCAATTGAGATTGTGCCTGGAGCTGGTTTGATATCGAAAGCCCCATATCGTATGGCCCCGAATGAAATGGCAGAGTTGAAGAAGCAACTTGAAGAATTGCTTGAGAAAGGATTCATCCGACCCAGTGTATCACCGTGGGGAGCTCCAGTGTTGTTTGTGAAAAAGAAAGATGGAAGCTTGAGGCTTTGCATCGATTATCGAGAACTTAACAAGGTAACTGTTAAGAATAAGTATCCTCTCCCAAGAATTGATGACCTGTTAGATCAATTGTCTGGTTCGTGTGTATTCTCCAAGATTGATCTAAGGTCGGGGTATCATCAATTGCGTGTGAAGGCGGCGGATGTTCCGAAGACTGCTTTCAGAACGAGATATGGGCACTATGAGTTCTTTGTAATGCCCTTTGGGTTGACGAATGCACCGGCGGTATTCATGGACTATATGAATCGCATCTTCCGACAGTATCTTGACCAGTTTGTGGTTGTGTTTATTGACGACATCTTGATCTATTCCAAGAGTAGGGAGGATCATGAGCAACACTTGAGAATTGTGTTGAGAATTTTAAAGGAAAAGCAACTCTATGCCAAACTGAGCAAATGTGAGTTTTGGCTTACGGAAGTAAAGTTCCTTGGCCATGTGATCTCTCGAGACGGGGTATCAGTGGATCCCAGTAAGGTGGAAGCGGTACTTGAATGGAAAAGGCCAGAAACTGTTTCTGAGATTCGCAGTTTTCTGGGTCTTGCTGGTTATTACCGGAGGTTTATCCAGAACTTTTCGCGTATTGCATTGCCGATGACCAAGCTCACGAGGAAGGATCAACCGTTTTTATGGGATGAACGTTGTGAGCGGAGTTTCACTGAGCTGAAGGAGAGATTGACTACGGCACCAGTGTTGATTATACCTGATCCCAGTGAGGCTTACGTCGTGTACAGTGATGCGAGTAAGCAGGGGTTAGGGTGTGTCCTGATGCAGCAGGGACGTGTGGTTGCCTATGCCTCTCGACAGCTGAAACCGCATGAGATGAACTACCCCACTCATGATCTGGAGCTGGCGGCAATTGTGTTTGCATTGAAAATTTGGCGTCATTACCTGTATGGTGTGACAGTGGAACTATATTGCGACCACAAAAGTCTCAAATATCTGTATGATCAGAAAGAGTTGAACATGAGACAGCGTCGGTGGATGGAGTTGCTGAAAGACTATAGCCTGGAGATCAAATATCATCCGGGTAAGGCTAATGTTGTCGCGGATGCTTTGAGTCGGAAGGCGGTGCTAGTGGCAACAATGATGATCCAGGAATGGAAACTGATAGAGGATTTTCGGGATTTAAACCTCTCGAAGGATATCCTATGTGCCAGTTATGGTGTGGTCCAAGGGGAGAATGACCTGAGGACTGAAATTGAAGAGGCTCAGATGCATGATGAGCTAGCCCAGTCGATCCGAGCTAAGATTGAGCGAGGAGAGACTCGGGATTACGATCTATCACCTAGTGGGCTGGTGTGTTACCAGAAGAGAATCTATGTCCCACTGAAGGCTGAGTTGAGGTTGAGAATTCTTGATGAGGCTCATAAGAGTCAGTATACTCTTCACCCCGGTATGACCAAGATGTATCACAATTTGAAATCTATGTATTGGTGGCCAGGGTTGAAGAGTGATGTGACGAAGTATGTGGCGCGGTGTCTTACCTGTCAAAAGGTAAAGATTGAGCACCAGAGACCGCCAGGTTTGCTTCAGAGTCCAGAAATTCCAGAATGGAAGTGGGAGAGTGTGACCATGGATCTAGTGATGGGTCTGCCCAAGATCAAGAACTACGATGCAATTTGGGTGATTGTTGATCGACTCACGAAGTCTGCGCACTTCATACCTATCAATGCTAGCTATTCTCCTGATAGGCTGGCTGAGATATATATCAAAGAGATTGTGAGACTCCATGGTACACCGAAGAATATTATCTCCGATAGAGATCCTCGGTTTACTTCGAGATTCTGGAAGGCTTTACACGAAGCTATGGGTACTCAATTGAGGTTTAGCACGGCCTACCATCCTCAGACAGACGGACAGTCAGAGAGGACTATCCAGACTTTAGAAGATATGCTGAGAGCATGTGTCCTAGACTTCAAGGGAAGGTGGGACTATTATCTTCCATTGGCGGAGTTTGCGTATAACAACAGTTACCATGCGAGCATTCAAATGGCTCCGTATGAGGCACTGTATGGAAGAAAGTGCCAGTCACCGTTGTGCTGGTCAGAGTTGTCTGAGAGGAAGTTGTATGGGCCGGATCTTGTTGACCAAACCGCTGAACAGATCCGAGTTATCAGGAAGAGGCTCCTTACAGCACAGAGTCGTCAGAAGAGCTATGCTGATAAGAGGAGAAGACCTCTTGAGTTTGAAGTGGGGGATCATGTTTTCTTGAGAGTGTCTCCGGTCACAGGCATCGGGAGAGCGATCAAGCGGAAGAAGCTGAGTCCGAGATACATTGGTCCATTCGAGATTCTGGCAAGGATCGGGCCGGTGGCATATCGGATAGCCCTACCCCCGAGTTTGAGTAGATTGCATGATGTGTTCCATGTCTCACAGCTTAAGAAGTACCAACCAGACCCTGAGCATGTCATTGAGTATGAAGAAGTGGAATTGCAAGATAACTTCACTTATGCGGTAGAGCCAGAGAGAATCATTGATCGAGAAGAGCGGAAGCTCCGGCACCGAAGCTTACCGTTCGTGAAGGTGGTCTGGAAGGGAATGTCTCCAAGGGAAGCCACTTGGGAGGCGGAAGCGGACATGAGGAAACGATTTCCTGATTTTATGCCCCATGATGTGTAAGAAATTTCGAGGGCGAAATTTATTGAACGGGGGGAGAATTGTAATATCCCAATTTTTGATTATGGGTTAATCATGATTATTATGGATAATTATGGATTTAATTGGGATTATTATGTATTTTATGACAATATTAATTTATGTCATAATTAGTGGAAATTGGAAATATTATTGCATATGTATGGTATTTAAGATCAAGGGTGGTGATTCCTTGACCGTGGGTCGGGATCCAGTGTGCTTAGCTTGGGTGAGCTTATTATGGGAATGATGAGATGTTGACATGTGGCAGTGTGGAGGCCATTGGATATGAGCACATGAGGACAAATGATCACTTTTTGCTCCTCCTCTCCATCTCATTTCTCTCTCTCGTACTCTCCCTCTTTTCTCTCTCTCTCCATTGTTGAAGGCAAGGAAGAAGGGAAAAGCTTGATCTTTGGCCATTTGGTGTTGATTTGTGCTACACGAAAATTTGGAAAGTGGTGGATCAAGAACTCTCTTTGGAGAAGTTGCTAAGGTGAGTGAAACTAACCTATCTATCTAAGTTTCATACCATTTGAAGTAATTAATAATTCTGGGAATTTTGGCTTGAATCCGAAAATTAAGTGCCACTGTTCATTTGGTATGTTTTTGGCATGAGAATGGTGTTTTGGAATGAGTTTATGATAGATAGATTGATTGGAGGTTGAAATGTTAAGTTTAGTAATTTTGGGAAAATTGATGATTTGTGTTGATTCAACCCAAAACATGATAATGGAGTTGGATTTTGATCGTTTTAATGATTCCATTGAATTCCTTGGGTGTTTTTGTGTGGGAGTAGCTTTGGGTTGGTATTTGGGTTCATTTGGATCACTTGGAAAAATTTCTGGAAAATGCTGTCATACCTTCTCGTTTTCTGGTTTCTGATAATCGTGCTTGAGGTGAGAGTGAGTGTGCTCGAGTGAGGGAAGAACATCACTCGAGTGAGAATTTTGTGTTTGAGGTGATTTCCGTACTTGTGCTTGAGGTGAGGATTTTGTGCTCGAGTGATCCTTTTCTGTGAGAATTCTTGTGCTCTCGGGCATGTGCTTCCTGTCTTCACTTCCTTGTGCTTAAGGTGATTTCCGTACTTGTGCTTGAGGTGAGGATTTTGTGCTCGAGTAAGCCTTTTCTGAGAAAGTTCTTGTGCTCTCGGGCATGTGCTTCCTGTCTTCACTTCCTTGTGCTTGAGGTGATTTTCGTGCTTGTGCTCGAGTGAGGATTTTGTGCTTGAGGTGATTTCCGTACTTGTGCTTGAGGTGAGGATTTTGTGCTCGAGTGAGCCTTTTCTGAGAAAGTTCTTGTGCTCTCGGGCATGTGCTTCCTGTCTTCACTTCCTTGTGCTTGAGGTGATTTTCGTGCTTGTGCTCGAGTGAGGATTTTGTGCTTGAGGTGATTTCCGTACTTGTGCTCGAGTGAGGATTTTGTGCTTGAGGTGATGTCCGTACTTGTGCTCGAGTGAGACCATTTTCACTCGAGGTGAAGCAGTGAAAAATGAGTTTTTGTGCTTCCAAAAAGGGATCTTTGGGATAGTTCTTCCAACCCTTTAGGAGTTTTGTTAGGAGTATTTAGTGACTCTAAAAGAGCAATAATGATAACCAATTAAGCATTATAAAGTGAATTAAGTCTTGGAATAGAGAATAACTCTTCGTCCCTAATTGTGAAAATAGGATTTGATATTTGCCTTCCTCGGGAGAGACCGGCGCTAGGACACGCCCGGAAGAACTCAGGTAGTGACTTTTCTCTCATATCTTGTATGATGTTTTGGTATGCATATCTTATCATTGAACTTGTAAATTGTGTGCCATGGTCCATTACGGCACGAGCAGGTCAGCGTGAGCCGTATAGAGAGTGACAGTGGTCATCTCTAGGTCGGCCGTTGGACTGCCGTCGTAATCGACATGGATCTTTGTGAATCCGACCCATGGGGACGGCGTTTGTGAAACCAGCCGTGGGCTGCGTGTGTGTATCTTGCCTATGTGGCTTGCCATTATGATATGCTTTATATGGATCCCAGCTGTGGTGAATTATACTGTGTTGATTGTTGTGATGCAATACAACGTGAGCAATTCAGCGTGAGCAATCGTCAGGGATGACATGTGTCATACTAACCATTGCCGTTGTAACTGCCGTTGTAGCTGCTTGTGTGGATAGTGATTTGATTACATGCATTATTATTGTACATTATATGATTGACTTGTTACTACGGGGATTCTTTAGAATCTCACTCTCCCAAAATTAACCCTTTTAGACAGGGCTGAAGGATCCAAAGGCAAGCGGGCGACGAAGAGTAGTTAGAGCTCCTGTTTAGGAGTATCTTTTGGAGTGGATGGTTATCATTATATATTTTGGAATTGTATATTGTAGACTTTGTGTAATCCCCAAGAAAAAAGGGTATGAATTGTAGGCTTCGTGCCTTATGTAAATCCCTTTTTATTTTTGAATGGAACCCGAGTGAGACGGGAATATATTTTGCACTCTGATATTTGTAAATGAAATCAACTTGTACAGGCCATATTGTATTAAAATGGGAATATGAGACCATTGTAATTAAGTTTAGAAAAGTTTTTGTAAATCCGATTTTGGGCAAAATATTTCTTTAATAAGTCCCAAATCAATTACGGTCTCTAATCCCACGTTAATTACATGTTTATGAACTAAATCTCGGCCTTAAGCGTGAAGGGGGTTACAGACGTGGAGGAAGAAAAAAACTCAAATGAAAAAAAAAAAATCAGAGCGAGTCAGACGGAAAGCATCCGAGGGAAGAAATCAGAATTTGAGGGAAATAATTTTAAAAAAAGGCAAAACGGCATCATTTTGCTTTGCAGATGAAAAAAAAAAATCAAAACAAAATATAAAACCCCAACCCGGGGCAACCGTGACCCGGCCGGGTTATCCCAGGTCACCCCGGTTTACACCGGGTCAACCCAGGTCAACCCGGGTCGGCCGGGTCAACTTCTTCCGGTTTTCTAACCCCAAACCAGACCGGACCAGTAACCCGTTCACTGGTTTCTGATCCGAACCAACCGGTCCGGTCCGATTTTACATACCATGATCGAAACACCAATAAAATATTGTAACAAAAAAAAACACCAACAAAATGGGCTAATAAAAAAGTTTTTAAAAAAATTCTTCACGTCAACTTAATGTCTTGTCACACACGAGGACCCGTCTATATTGCGTGATCTGTTCATCTTCCAAATAATTAAACTAATAAAACACAAGTTAATTTTTAAATATAAATTATATTTTTATTATATGAAATTATTTAAAAAAAGATATAGTTAGTACGAAATAGATATTAAGGAAAATTATAAGTCAATTCCAACATGTTTAATCAAGGCTTGATACTTATTAACTCTGCTTAAAAATTTAGCAAGTTTTTATAACTTTATCCCTATTAAATATATATTTTTTCTATTTTAATAACATATATGTTTAACAAAGGTAAATGAGAAAAATTATGAGAAAAAATCAACCACATCCCTTATAAATAGGATAAAAAGATATTATATATATTCCTTATAAATATAATTAGAGAAGTATATTGAATATTACTTCACATAACAAACTATTTAAACTGTTCTTTTATGGAATAACCATTAGGGGAAAACCATTTTAAAATATTACAAAAAATATAAAAATAGGTTCAAGTATACTTTTAGTCTTTTATATTTAGAAGATGTTCCATTTTAATCATTTAACTTTAAAAAGTGTGTTTTTAATCTTTTTTCCCCCTAAGCACAGGTATCCTTCTATTAGAGACAATCCTATTCAAGGTACTATTGGGTATTAAATGTGGGCATCACTCCCAACGGGGATTCAAACCTTGGTTCGCCACGTTTTAAGAGACTAGACTCAACCTCTATTAGTTGTTTTTAGGCTAATGTATATATTTGGTCCTTTATGTTTGTATTATGGTTCATTTTAGTCCTTTATATTTAAAAAGTGCATTTTTAGTCCTTCAAACTTAACGCCGTTAGTCTCACTTAATGGAAATTGCTTACTCATCAAATTTTGTGGGTAACTTTTTGTTTGGTTCAATGGCAACTAAGTATTAGGGATTAGATCCCTCCTCTATCGAATATATTGATCCGATCCAAATGGACTTAATCTTTGCAACTTAGTGGCACATCATAGAAGAATGAATAGGTCCATCTCTATAAGAGAGTCTCTAGCCAAAATATCAGCACATTCAAGGAAAAAAAAAAAACATATTCATGCTCACAATGATAGTAGGTAGCAAATTGATCATCATTAGTATATATATAAAAGAACAAAGACTTGTAGAATTTTCCCCTGGTTGCAGGGATTCGTTGTTGCTCGCAGGGGTGAGTCGAAAAAATTAAACCTAAAGGATATAATTGTCATTCTGATTTTTTTTTATTTACATGGTTTAAAATAAAAAAATATTAATATGTAAGCATGTTTCATCAGCAATTTTTTTTAATATGTACAATCATCACTTAATTCTAATGAGTCAGCAATTTCCGTTAAGTGAGGTTAACGTCGTTAAGTTTAAAGGACTAAAAATGTACTTATTAAACATAAAGGACTAAAATGAACATTGATGCAAACATAAAGGACCAAATGAATACTTTAGCCTTGTTTTTAATCCTTTTAAGTTAACACGATGAACTTTACTAATAAAATATGATGAGTCAGCAAATTTACAATGCTGACATGTTCAAATTTTAATTTTTTTAATATAATTACTTTTATATTTTAACTTTAAAATCAATCTTTTAGAAAGACAGATCAGGATTTTAAATTTACTATGTTAGCATTTTAAATTTGAGTCGACCAAAAATATAGTTTAGACTAAAAGGAATTAGAATCAATTTCAGACCAAAGAACAGGTCATATGGCACATGGAAAATGGACGGTATTGAGTCTTAAGTTCAACATTCAACACTCTTTGCAACGAGGAGTCCAAACAAATGCTTGTTGACTTTTTTTGTTTTTTTAAACTATCAACAGTATCCAGTATTTTTTCTAGCTCCTATAAATTTCAGAGTTCGGTTCCACTTCCAGTACAGGTGTCTCCCTTTGGACTCATACTCAAGACCCAAAGGAATAACAGAACCTTACACCGCTAGACCAACTCTGTGTAGATAACAAATACTCATTGATTTCCAAGCTTTGGGGTGACTGCTTGCTCCAAAAATAAAAAATAAAAAGATTGCATATTCCAGTTTTCTAAGTACGTGATTAAGTAGCCGCAGAAAAGTGAGGAAGGGGAGGGGCGTGCAGTGGATTTACGGGATGGCTTGCTTCAATCCCATAGATTTCCAAATAAATTATGAGGACGACAAAAACAAGTAAACCTGTTCTTAGAATATACAAATGAAATAGGGAGTGATCATGATATCTGCACAAAATCATTCACTCCCCCAAAAAGTAAACAAAAAATAGCTATATACAAAGCACTATTTCATAGTTCAAACAATACATAGAAGAGAAGAATGCTATTTGTGAACAATAAATAATCTAGCTACTTCCAACGTTATCCGCTTTGCTACGCCAATCCATTCGCTCAGAACATTTCAACAAACTTACCTCAAATTTTGTCCATGTCCAAAATCGTCCATGGCCAGATAGAGTTGCAAAAAATCTTTTATGTTTCCCTTGTACAAATCTACACACTAAACTAGTTGGCATCAGAGACCCAAGTATCCTTAATTCCTTCTTTCCATATACCTGATCTCCATCTAACTCTAGAACAATAGCTTTGGCAAAAGGCTATCTTCCACATCAAAACCCTATCATACCACCACCAACAAGTTCAAAGAAAACAGAAGGAAAGGGTTGGAGATTTAGCAAGACCTGAGAAGCATGAAATACATGACGGCTTTTCAAATGCCGAAGCACAGGGGGAGGGATTGAGCTTCACTCTAGGTTTTCAACGACCAGACACAGCTTTGACTGTATTGCAGGAATAAGCTCTCGCACCCCTTTCTTTTTGTTCAAACATCAGGCGCAACAAGGTCTTTTCACTTCAAACTTAATTTCATCTGGGGCCCAAAATACTGCACTGAAGTCTTAGAATCTCTTGAGACTTATTGAAAATTAAATCCGTTCTGTTTGACTATAATAAAATTCTCCCAAAATAAAGTTACAAAACTTGACAGAAAGTTAACCATTCCCATCATAGTAATCGTCGAAATAATTTTTCTGAGGCTGCAAGCTTGATATACTTCCTTGACCCCAGCCTTTTTGTACATGCTTGAGAGTTTTCAATGCAATTCCACTGCCGTCGTCCCTGTTAAAACAAGTAACAGATTATTAAACATGAATATTACGTCATACAGGAGTAAATTGTTGATCTTACTCAAACCAATAACATTCCACACCTCACATGAAAGAGAGAAAATTTTACATTATTATGAATATAGAAGTGTCCTTCTAGATTGTGTGCACAAATGCCAATTAATATAAGGAAATAGCGATTAGTGCAAAGGTCATCACATGTCAAGAGTACCATGCCCTATAACATCACATTTTCTGTAAACTTGTTGAATTATTCAACATTTCTAGATAACAATGATCATGTTCCAGGAGATCTGGAAAAAACCTTTAAAATGAAAAAGGCAGATCCACTAATCACATCCAACAATGCCAGTAACTTCCGCAACCCCTACACAAGTTTAAATACTCTGGTAATTTATAATTAAGACAGTATGAGATTTTCAAATTTTCATCAACCCGGCGTAATAAACCCCAAAAAAAGAAATGGACAAGGTATGTATCCCAAGAAAATTCAAATAAAAGCAAATTAAAAACTCGTTTCAGCAGAGCTGATAGAATTAATAAAAAAGATTATCCTCATCACAATACCTATGCAATATATCTTGCCAGTCACTTCCACCAGCCTTATTAAGTCTTCCATCAATGTTACTTCTTTCACCGTAGCAAGTCTTATTTCCATATCCATCTTCCAAAGCTAATTTCATCATCTTTGTTGCAAGTTCATTAGCTTGTTGCTTGTCTCCCCTTGCATTTAAGCCATCAATCACTGGCATGAATGATGAATGATCGAACTCAAATTTTTTATCAGTCAATTTCTGGAGAAGAAAATTAGCATCATTTAACCTATCATCCCGGCAAAGTTGGTCAATTAGATCTTTATACATGAAATTTTTCAATCCAAAAGATCTATCTAACGAAGCTTCAAACATCTCCATTGCTTCAGATACTTGTCCTCCAGCTAGTAATTCATTGAACATCAAACTGTACAAGGGTTCCTTTTGGCCGCATACACTCAGAGCTACCTCAAATAGCTCATATGCAAGTCCAAAGTCACTGGATTTGCAGAAAGCTTTTATCAATATTTTGAAGGAAGATATATTGGGTGTTATGCTCTTATCCAGCATTTCATGTAAAAGAGAAGTGGCGTCCTTGATCTTGCCTCCATCACAAAGATGGCTAATTATATTATTATAAGTGCAAACATCTGGACATATCCCTCTTTCTCTCATCTCATCCATCAGACCATATATTTCAAATATTTGGTTTCTACTTCCTAAGCCCAGAATCAATGAATTGTACGTTTGAATAGTCTTGCTGCAACCATTTCTCTCCATATCCTTCAGGACACGATAGGCAGATGATATCTTTCCTTGTTTGCAGAAAGTCTGAATGAATGAATCATAGACCACAGAATCAGGGTGCAAGCCTTTAGTTGTCATTTCTATAAATTTCTTTTTTGCTTCCTCAAGCCTCCCAACCTTGCATAGCCCATTAATTATGGTTGTATATGTGATCACATCTGGAAATATGTTTGATACATTTTGGATGTCATTTACTAGACTGACAATTGAGTTTTCTTTATCAAGGGAAGCAGGTCCATTAGTCCACATCTCATTAACAATTTCAACCGCTTTGTCCAATTCACCACTTCTACAAAGACCATTGACCACAATATTGCATGTCACTGTATCGAATTGGTATCCTTTTTTGCTCATCTTTTGCAGCATTTCCTCTGCTTCTGATGTTCGCTCTTCCTTCCAAAGGCTATGCAGTAATATGTTGCAAGTGTAAGTATTTGGGGAACAATCATTCCTTATCATTTTCTGAAGGATATTTTTTGCCTCAATGGTCTTCCCTTTGCTACAGAACCCATGGAGCAAAATACTATAAGTTACAGTGTCAGGGCAAGTACCAGTACTTCTCATCAGATCTATCAATGCTTTTGCATCTGAAAGCATATGTTTTCTGCAGAGCCCATCCATTATAATGTTGTAGGAGTATATATTTGGTTCAATTCCTTTACTGAGCATTTCATTGACAACTAAACGAGCCTCTGATAATTCTCCGATTCTAACTAAACCCCACAACCATGTGTTATAGCTTTCTAATGTCATAAAATTACCAACTTTTTTCATTTTGTCAAGGAGAGCCCTTGCTTCCTCCAACATGCCCTCCTTGCAAAATCCTTTGAGCATTATATTGTAAGTTATGACATTGGGCCTTGGAAGTCCTAATTCTTCATCCATTTGCATGTCCCTGAAAATTCTTGATGCTTCTAAAATTTTGCCAGCTCTACAAAGGGCTGATATCCTAGAGTTAAAAGTTACAACATCTGGAAACAAACCCAGGTCTCTCATCCTTTCAACCAATTTTTCAGCTTCATCAATTCGATCTTCTCTGCAAAAACTAGATATCAGAGTATTATACACTACCCTATTCGGGGAAGGATGACCATTCCTTGTCTGGTTAAGAAGCTCTAAGCCTTGGACAGTGAACCCAGCTTTACAAAACCCACGAACAAGAATCCCAATACTGAATTCATTTGGCTCACATCCCTTTTCAGACATTTTATCAAACAGGCCTCGAGCATCATCTAAACGACCAGAGTCACAAAACGATTGAATTAAGAGATTAAATGTATAAGTTTCTGGTTTAACCCCGGCAGCAATCATGTCTGAGTATAGCCATTTAACAAAATCTGGACGGTTTACTTTAAGACTAGATTGAAGAAGTACATTATATAAAGAAACTGAAGGAGGCATTGCTGGAAGTCGAGTTCTAAGGGATTTGAAATGTAAGACAGCCCTGTCAAGGTGGCCCAATGATGCCAAGGTTTGAACAAAGGAAGTGAAAGATGTAAGGGCAACATCAAGATGCTGCGAAAGAAGAACAAGCTGGGGGAGTTCATCGATCTCCCTATGCATTTGTGCACCAATAAGGATACGTACAATGATAGGCATGGAACGAAGATAACAAGGAGATGATGAAGGGGAAGATGAAGACAGGATACGCTTGAAGAGGAGCCATGCAAGTCTGGGATTCTTGGTGTTCTTGAAAAGAGCTTTGGTAAGCTTTGATGTTTGATCCATTAATAAATTGGTAAAGAAGCAGAAGTAATTCGTCAAGGCTACAGTGCCAATGGCAGGAGTAATTTTTTGTGTAAAGAAATTGTAAGCCAAGGGCTTCCAGAACCTCCGCACTCCCTCTCTGGTTCGCTCAGCCTACCCCTGCAAAATGACAAGTTGTTTGTTAATATCAACTTTTAGATTGAGATTCCAGCTTTGAATTAGTTCTTCATTGATCCAAAATGTTTTTTATAAAGAGAAACACAATATTGGTTTAGAGTTGAAACAATTTGAAAGTATTAGTCCTAGAAAATCACAAGTTGCTGTACGAAGAAGAAATCTAAGTCAAAATGAACTGACAGCAAGCATCACACATGAGACAAAGGCCAAGATCTCCAAAATGGCATTGTTTCCTTTAATGAAATAGCATGCACAGTGGAACAACTGGGATTATATCACTTAAACAAAATCATCTACTTGAATTTTCTTTCACCCTTGATCAAAATCAAATTCAACATTCCCTCGGCGGCCATTAACCAGCCACAGCCAACAGAGGAGGGCAGTAGCAGCTTACCAGCCAATGGAAGAATTTGGGGAGTGGTCGTTGGGTCTACAATCTTTGAGAAACCCAAGCCAGAGGAACTCTCCAAACGAAAAATCTCGAGTTGAGGTAACGAGCAGGTCTGAGCACATTTCTCCAGGCAAAACGCAGCAATAAAAATAGTGACTTGAGTGCTTGTTGATCTTGACTGAAACAACAACGCTACTAGCGTCAGAGGTAAGAGACTGCATACATTAGATGGTGAAGCGTGTGTGGAGCCTAGCAAAACAGGAAAAGCGATTGAGGGAGGGGCAGAGAGAAGCAAGGGGTAGAGAGAGAGTGCTAGTTGATCTTGACTGAAACAACAACGCTACTAGCGTCAGAGGTAAGAGACTGCATACATTAGATGGAGAAGCGTGTGTGGAGCCTAGCAAAACAGGAAAAGCGATTGAGGGAGGGGCAGAGAGAAGCAAGGGGGAGAGAGAGAGAGAGAGATTACAAAGCTATTTGGATTACAGGATCAGGTCGGGGCATGAACCAAATGGGGGAGAAATGAACATCCAAAATGGGCCACAACCAAATTTTTAAGGCCCAAAGACTTCTACACCACATAGAATAAGGGCTTCAATCATAAATTCAAACGTTAGGTTTATGCGAAACTTAAACCCCCAGGAATTTCGAATCTGAAAGCGTCAGGAGTGCAGGACAAATAGTTGCTCTAAAAATAATGAACATACACATCATATACTGTTCGAACTAAGGTTAGATACAAAGTTTCGATGATGCCAACTAAATATGAGAATCCATATATCAATCAATATACAAAGGAAAGCAAGAAAATTCATCTGTGTTTCTCCAAATATGCAAAAACTAGTCCATTTGTCAAGAATAATGCAAAATTCCAGCATCACTAATTCATCCACGTATGCGAATATATCGTAAGATCATCACTTTAACGCTATTTATATATATACACACACAGAACACATACCACCAGGAATAACAGACCTTAGATCATTGGGAAAAAGAGAATTGCTAAACAAATGGTGGTCATAAAAACACCAGAAAATTGAGAATGCATCCGATAGCCTACAGGACCAAAAATTCAGATGTGAGTCAGGTGGAATATGCTCAGATGTTAGTTAGAATTGATGGCATCAATAATGCCACATGTACAGATTCAAAAAATCTTTGACATCCAAGCAAAATTCTGGTGCAAAATGACAACAATTGCACCTACATGGATTCACATCAATGATATCGCTCAAGTCCAAAACTCAACGAGGATGAATGCAGCAAAATTCCTTGAGTTCTGATTTTCAGCTTGTCTTTTTTTCACAGAAAAACAAAATATGATGCAGAGAATCCTCACATGTTTTGCCAGCCAAAACAACCACATCTTGAGGCATCATTATCTAACAAGATTGCAAAATCAGAATACATGAACCAGACTCCCATGAGAAATTAAGTTCAACCACCAGATAATTCAAAGTTGGCATGACAAATTTAAAACTTTATCATTCATATTAAATTACTGAGCTTCTAAAAGGTTATAATCCTTGGCTTCAAGCATACTAACAAATCACAAACAAACGGGTCAAACAAGCATCATCACTATGATCAACTAAATATCACTATTTCATGTTAGTCTTCTTCTCTCGTGGTGCTTAACTTATAATTACTATGGTTGATTAAAGTTTCGGAATTTGATAAGAGCAGAGGAGGCTGAAAGAAAGGGTCAAACGAGTCGGGGGAGGATGACTTAGATTACCTGCTCCATATTCCAAAAAGGAACAAGGAGGAAAAAACCCAAAAACCAAACCATCATTCAGAATAAAACGCTGAAGTTCAAAAAAAACAGTTTATTAAGAACTTTGAATCAGACATAATAAGGAGTGGTGAATGAAATGACATGACTACAGAAGTGATGAGTGAAGTAAGGAGTACGAACTGGACCGTAGAAGAGAGAATCGTGATAATTAATAGCTCTGGTTGCATTCATTAAAAAAATAACTTCATATGCAGATTTTTGGATGAAAAACAATTGGATTTCTCTTCAAGATTCTGACTTTCAAGTTAAACTTGATCAGACTGAGCAATAAACTTAAAGAACCACAGAAAACTTCAAGATTCTCCGTACAGATCGAATGAAGGCATCAGTTGAACAACAAGAATGAAGAACGAACTCTAACACTTACCTGATTGAATGCGGTGGAAAGCTGGAGGAGCTGGCGGCGGCGGCTGGAGGAGGAGAGGAGCGAAGCAAGAGACCGAGAGGAGAGGGCGGCTGCAGAGGAGATATAGCGGTAAGCATGGAATATCACAAAATTAGAATCGGCAATTTAGTCGGGATGTGACACAATTTTTTTTTTTTTTGGAGCATAAACTGAATTCATTCATATAAAACAGCCATATTCACAAGAGTCAACATCCTCTAATCTCCCCCATCATCCTCCACATATTATTCAACATATGTGGGGGTTGATCAAGGATGCAAAAGCCACTTATCAATCTATGGGCAAGTTTTGCAAGTTAATATGGATACTTAATCCTATTTCTACTCCTATGGTGCAACTTGATATGCGAGTCTCTATGTATCCAAAGTCTGGTCTAAGCTATTACATCATAGAACGGGTGGTCCTGGTTACAGCCCTGTATTATAAAATTGATGGCCTCAATACAATTAGAATAAATGACTATATCCCTGAAGCCCCTTCCCCAGCAAATATGAAGTCCATTAAGCATGCCAAGGATCTCCGCGATCACCGGGGTACCCTGACAAGCTTACAACTAAAGCCACTTATCCAACGTGTTTCATGGTCTTCGATAGCTCCCCCACAGCCACTTCCTCCATTCTCCTGAGTTGAGCCGTCAACCTCCATTTGAATAGCACCCGGACGTTGCACCTCCCGCTCAGCCACACTTGGCTTAGTGGCCTTGTAGAGAGAACACCGTATAGAGAGGTTTCTGTCCCAACAAGCTCTATGAAAACTATCAAGAGCTTTACCCTGGCCTGCAAAAAGGTTAGAATTAAACAGTTTACCACATCTATAAACCCATGTGTCCCAGCAGATGTAACCGAATAGCGTTGGCCAATCTATTTTCTTAGTGTGATCTTGTCCTGCTTCATGTGTTAGGTTCTACCGTACCCAATCCGGCCCATCAAGTATTGAGAAGATCCTCCATTTATCTGGGGCAACCACCTCTAGCCATCTGTTGCGCGTGTTCCGACAATCTCGTAGAACATGCATCAACGTCTCATCCTCCTCACAACCGAAAGGACACTCTACAGACATAGATAGCCCACGTCTCCTCCTGAGTTCTCCTGTGTGCAACCTCCCATGTGTAAAGAGCCACATAAGAGATTTCATCTTCTATGGTACTTGCCATTTCCACAGCAGCTTCCAATGCTATCCTCCTGACCCTGGGTACCTGCAAAGAGAAAATGATAGGCAGATTTCATAGTGAATGAACCATCCGTGGATGGTTTTCAAAAAGTGTTTATCCTCTCCTCTCTCCTCACAAGGTGGGTGAGCACGCATAATACTGTCTATCGTCCTCTGAGGAAACCAAATCAGCAATTTGTCCTTATTCCATTCCCTTGTAGAGGTTTTGTAGTCAACAACTTTCTCATTTATATTGATAGTTCCTTCATCCCCTAAAAAGACATTCACAAGAGGGGTATTTAACATAGACCAATTTTCATACCAGAAATATGTGCCCCTCCCATTACCAATTTTCTTCCCCAAGCCTTCCTTGAATTTATTCCAGACCGCACAAATCCCCTTCCAAGTAAGTGAGGATTTTCGCCACTTTTTCACATCTCTTTTGGGGTTAGAATCGTATCTATACTTAGATCGTAGAACCTTCACCCATAATGCTTCATCATCATTCACCAACTTCCAGCACAATTTCATCATGTAAGCTTCATTTTGCTGTCTCAAGTTCTTAATTCCCAATCCGCCCTTATTTTTCTCTTGTGTTACCTGATCCCAGGCAATGAGGTGCACTTTTTTCTCTTGGGCATCATCCCCCCATAGGAAATTTCAGCTAGATTGCTCTATCATGTTGATTAGTTTCTTCGATAACAACATAGTCTGCATGTGGTATGTGGGCATTGCTGATAGGACAACCCGTATAAGAGTAGCCCGGCCCGCCATATTCAGAGTCTTACGCTTCCACCCCGTCAGTTTCTTCATAGCACTCGCTAGTATGGGAGCAAACATACTGAAAGAAGCTCTCTTATGGAGTAGAGGAACCCCTAGATACTTTCTCAGGTCCGATGTAAGGCCTACCCCCATCTGTTGACTCATACTCATTGCCCGTGATGCATGGACATGCTTGGAGAAACATATTTTTGCTTTGTTATTATTTACTTTCTGCCCTGACCTATCACAGAACTTCTGAAGGCATTCTTTCATTATGTCAATTTGAAAGGTATTAGCCTCCCCAAACAGTATCAAATCATCTGTAAAGAAAATGTGGGATATACATGGTCCCCCATGGTTGATGGTAATTGGGGTCCACATATCCTCCTTGACTGCATCATGAATTAGATGGTTCAATCTTTCCATGCATAAAGTGAATGTGTATGGCGATATAGGGTCACCCTGTCTTATACCTTACGATGCTTGAAAATGATCTGTGGCCTCTCCATTCCATAAACACGAAATGAGGGGGTCATGATGCAGGCCATAATCACCGAAAGTAACCTTTCCTCTATCCCAACCTCTCTCAATGTATCTTGGATGAAATCCCATTCAAGGTGGTCATAAGCTTTTTCGAGATCAACTTTCACCGCAACCACCCATTTTCACCTTGTCGGGTTCTCATCGAGTGAACAACTTCCTGAGCGACAATGATATTATCACTACTCTGTCTTCCTGCTATGAAGCTGCATTGATGGCTACCCACCACCTTGTTCATGATAGTCCTCAATCGTCTGCTGATAATCTTCGTAACAATTTTGTAACTGAAATTACACAACGAAATAGGTCTGAAGTCTTTCATGGATTCTGGGCTCTCTTGTATGGGAATTAAGACTAGATTGGTTTGGTTCAAGAGGCTAACTTTCTTAGGGTTTTCAAACACCTCCTTAACTAAGTTAACAACAGATTCCCCAACCACATCCCAATATTCCCGGTAGAAAAAAGCTTGAATCCCGTCTGGTCCTGAGGCCTTGAGCCTCGCTAGATCAAAGACTGCTACCTTAATTTCATCATCAGTTACTCGGCCAGCAAGGTCTCTCCTTTCCGTATCACTTAACGAAGGGAAAGTTGTATGGGTATAGAGGGGCCATGCAAACTCTTTGCTCCTGCCAAACAAATTTTTATAATAGTTTATTGCCCGCTCTATAAGGGTTAGCTAGTCAAAAATCCATTCCCCATTGATATCCTTTAAAGCATCAATTCTATTTCTTCTTCTTCGAATTATTGCTACATTATGGAAGAATCTGCTATTTGTGTCCCCTCCCCTTAGCCAATCACACCTAGATTTCTAGTACCAGAGAAGTTCTTCCTATGCAAGTAGTTTATTATACTCCTTCCATGATTCAATCTCTACCTGCATTAGATAGCTATTGTCCTTCCTGGTTCTAGCTTCTTCTATGCCTTCAATTTTTCGCAGCACATTCTTTTTCTTATAAGGGATATGCCCAATTTTTTGCCTATTCCAATCTTCTACCTGTCTTGTAAAGCACTTGATTTTATCATCCCATGTTTCTTGAGTCTAACTACTCTTAACAATATCAATAAAACCTTCTTCTAGGAGCCATCCTACTTGACATCGGAACGGGGGTTTGCTTGCCCTAGGGGTAGTATTAAAATCACCCTTAATCAAAATTGGCCTATGATTAGAACCAAATTTACTTAGGTGATGGGCTCAAGCAAGGGGAAAGCAACGTGACTGTTCTTCGTTACAAAAGGCCTAATCAGTTTTTTCTTTCAGCAAGTTCCTTTCCCATGTAAATTTCTCCCCTACAACATCAATTTCTAACAGCCCTGCTTGATGGATGCAGCTAGAAAATTCCCTCATGAATATAAAATTGACATGGTTAATCCCTACTTTATCATCCACAGACATGTAAGCATTAAAATCACCAAGTACTAACCAAGGTTCCGCCACACATGCTTTAAAACGAATTAGCTCCCTCCATTCAAGTTTTTGGAAAGGTTTGAGTTTTCTCATTTTCCCCTCTCCTCTTCCAACCATCGCATTAAAAAAGGGATGGTTGATGTTCAATATTCTATAAAATTATTAGTATAAAAATAATAAATAAATTTAAGGAAAAATTATACTCAGGTCCTAGTTAAGAGAAAAAATGAATAAAATTGTCCCTTGAAATCTTAAAATAAAAAAATGGTCCTAAAAACTTCTCAATGGTGCCCCTGGTGTTGTCAATGACCTGCATATGGAGTTGTCAACGGGTGTAATATCCCAATTTTTGCTTATGGGCTAATCATGATTATTGTGGATAATTATGCATTTAATTGGAATAATGATGTGTTTTATGGCAATATTAATTAATATGCCATAATTATTGAAAATTGGGAGAATGGAATTATTGGTCATAAGTTTATGATTAAGGGAGAAATTAATTACTAGCAAAGAGAAAATGAGATGTGAAATTAAAATGGTTAATGGAGGGATTAAGTGGCTAATTAGGTGTTCACCTTTATATGAGAGCCAATAAGATTGTGACATGTGGCAAAAGTTGGTATGAAGGTATAGAAGTTGAGAAAGTCAAATATGTAATATTTTAAGAATTTCTCTCTCTTTTCTCTCCTACTTTTCAGCTGACAAGGAATGGAGGGGGTAGAGTTATCATTGTTTTTCTTCTTCCTCACACACTTTCATCTCTCTCTTCTTTCTTCCATTTCCGACACCTTATGGGCAAGAGAGAAGAAGGAAAAGCTGGTGATTAAGGTGAAAAATTGGACTCTATTGCCTAAACTTCATTTATTAATGTTGTTCTATGGAATGAGAGCTTCATTTTGATAATTGTAGTTTACCGTTTGGTGTTGATTTGTGGCCACACGAAATTTTAGAAAGTGGTGAATCAAGAACTCCCTTTGAGAAGGTTAGTGAGTGAAACCAATCTTTCTATCTATGTTTCATGCCATTTGAAGTAGTTTATAATTTCTGGAAATTTTGGCTTGAATCCGAAAATGAGTGCCACTATTCATTTGGTATATTTTTGGCATGAAAATGGTATCTTAGAATGAATTTAGGATAGATAGATTGATTGGTGATTGAAATGTAATGTTTGGAGGAATTGGTATTTTGTTGATTTTATTGCCCAAAACCCAAATCATGATAATGGAGTAGGATGTTTATGATTCTGATGATCCCATTGAGTTTATTGGGTGTTTTTTTGTGGGAGTGGCTTTAGGTAAAGTATTGTGTCCAATGGGATCAATTGGGCAAGTGTTGGGAAAATGCCTCTATTTTCTATGTTTTCTGGTTTTTCTCTACATCACTCGAGTGATAGGGGCATCACCCAAGTGCATGATGAACGACCCTCGAGTGGTGATGGGTTCCACTCGAGTGCAGAGGTGCAAATTGCTTTTCTGGGCTTTGTGTTCTTGTTGTACTTCTGTGTGTAAGGGAAAGTGTTGCCCCACTTGTGAGTAAAGTGGGACATCACTCAAGTGAGCTTTTTCTCACTCGGGTGTAGGTGTATTAGACATCAAGGACTTGCCTCTCAGGTTGTCACTCACGGTTATAGTGCAAGAGTGTACCTTCTCACTCACGGGTATAGGGTATTCACTCAAGTACATTAGGCTGTGCTTGAGTCCTCCTGATCCTTGAAAACTCTTGTGCTCTCAGGTGAGCACTTCCTGTAATACACATTTGGGGACTCGGGTGAGCATCTGGCTTTCACTCTAGTGAGGATGTTGTGCTCGAGTGCAATGAGCCATATTGGCTACTGCCATTTCCTTTATGCTCTCGGGTGTGCACTCGCTATCCTTCACTCTCTAGTACCCAAGTACAGACCATACCATCACCTGAGTGAGGCCTTCTTCACTCGAATATCCGTACAATCTCACTCGAGTAAGGTCATCTTTACTCAAGTGTCGTAGTGAAAAATGTCAGTATGGAGCTTCAAAAGAGGGATCTTTGGGATAGTTCTTTCAACCCTTTAGGAGTTTTATTAGGGGTATTTAATGACTCTAAAAGAGCAATAATGATAACCAAATTAAGTGTTAAGAAGTTGTTGAGAATTGGAATAGAGAATTGACTCTTCGTCCCTAATTATGATTCTAGGATACGATATTTGCCCGACGCGGGAGAAACTGGTGCCAGGGAACACCTGAAGGATCAAGGTAGTGACTTTTCTCTCATGTTGTGTATAATGTTTTGGTATGCATAACTTATCATTGAACTGTGAACTGCATGTGCCATGATCCATTACGGCATGAGCACTTCAGCGTGACCCATTTAGAGAGTGACAGTGGTCATCTCTAGTTCGGCCGTTGAACTGTTGTCGTAATCGACATAGATCTTTATGAATCAGACCCATGGGGTGGCGTTTGTGAATCCATTTGTGGGCTGTGTTTGTATCTTGCCTGTATGGCTTGCGTTATGAAATGTTTTATATGAATCCCAGCTGTGGTGAAATATATTGTGTGGATTGTTGTGATGCAATGCAGTGTGAGTAATTCAGCTTGAGCAATCGTAAGGAATGACATGTGTCATACTAACCATTGTCGTTGTAACTGCCGTTGTAGTTGCTTTGTGTGGATGATGATTTGATTTCATGCCTTATTATTGTGCATACTATGATTGATTTGACACTACGGGGATTCTTTAGAATCTCACTCTCCCAAAATTAAACATTTTAGACAGGGCTGAAGGATCAAAAGGCAAGCGGGTGACGAAGAGCAGGTAGAGCTTCGTGTTAGAAGTTCCTTTTTAGTTATTGGTTATCATGAAAATCATTTGGATATTTTTGGATCACTTGTATATGTATTGGGATAAATTATATAGTTTTATGTAATCCCCAAGTTAAGGGTAATGAATTGTGGGCTTTGTGCCTTTGTAAAACCCTTATTAATGAATGGAACCCGAGTGTGTCAGAAATTTACTTTACACTCTGATATTTGTTAATGGAATCCACCTATACATGCCATTATTGTTTGTATTGTGAATATGAGACCATTGTGAATCAGTTTTGAAAAAGTTTTTGCAAATCCGATTTTTGGGCAAAAGATTGCCTTAATAAGTCCCAATTCGAAACATGGTTTCTAATTCCAACTTAATTATGTGTTTAAGAACTTAATTTCGGCCTAAGGTGGGAAGAGGGTTACAACGGGACCATTTTTTTTTCTTTTGCCTCGGACCTGATTGTAATTTTCCCTAAATTTAAATTATTAAAATGTAATCAACACAATTTATAACTGTAATACTAAAAAAATAAAACAAACAATTATAAAATACTGTAATAATAATTTCATAAAATATTAAATCTGAAACACCTATTTTAATTTTTTTAATATAAAAGTGGAGATAATTTTTTTTTTGAAAAAAAGGAGGAATATGATTCTTATCTTCCCCCTTTTCTGAGGGTTAAGACTTGAGAGGGGAAGGTAGGAAAGTACTAAAAGACAAAAATTTTTGTCACCCTTCACCCGAAGAGGATACTCTAAGAATCTTTTTTCTTTTTTTTTATTCAGAAGCTCACCTCCACTCTCAAATCAAAAAATAAATGGTTGAGAATTAATATATTCTAAAATTATTATTATAGTATTTTATAATTTAATTTTTTTAAAATTTTGTTTGTGTTACAATTATAAATTGTCTAGATTGTATTTTAATATTTTAAATTTATTTATTTATATTTGAAATAATAGTTTTATGAAATATGAATTCGAACCATCTATTTCTTTAACCTGAGGGTGGATATAAAGTTCTAAGAAGACAAAAAGAAAAATGATCATGAGAGAAACTAAACCCCACCTCACCCTCCCTCTTTCCAACTAAACACAATTTTATTTGTTTGGTGGGAAAGGTTTTGAGGGAGTAAAGTGAAGGAAAATTAGGAGAGAGAATAGACTTGCGTACCGGAGCGAATCCACATTAAGGATCCGAGTCAAAGCTCTAATGCTCCATAAGTCAAACATAATAATGCCCGCACAATTATTAGACTACTGAGCCTAATTAGGATTGGTACAACAGACTACCAAAACAAAAAAGATGGTAGGAGAGAAGAGAGATTACCAGATAACTCAATGACGGGTGAGGTTCAACTGAGAGAGGCACATTTTATTTATAGAGGTCTAGGGAGATCACTAATTAGGAAGTTATGTGCACTCCTACTTGCCCTCTAAGTAATAATTAGGAAATTAATTCTTGATTAATTTCCTAATTTACAATTACTTATGTCTCAATTAACATATCCATAATTAATGTTTATTTGTTTCGTATTTGAAAATGCTACTTGTTTCCTAATCAAATAGTCTAGCCCATCAAGGGTGGACCTGAACTCAAAGTCCAACATCTCCCACTCGCACTTGATGGGCTTCCCATCATGCATTCTGTTACTCTTTCTTGTTTCATACTTGGCGTCTGCCATGATTGTGTGGGTAAAATGTCTTCAAAATTTAGTGTTAGTGATACTAAAAATCCCTCATACCAGATCAACATCCAAGGACACCTTTTATATATCTATAAGCTATCTATTTGTTGCCTTAGATGTCCCAGATTCTCCCATACGTATCACTCACAGCATATCTAATCCCTCTCGAGTTAATACTCATATTACCTTCCATGTACATAGTATTCGTACTTACAAGCTACACATAGAACTAGTAAGGAGTCAACCATAGACACTAGGACATCTTTTGTATCTATGAGCAAATCTTCCTTTTTGATTAAACATCAGTCTGTCTTGACTTGGTCACTTTCCTAGTTTTCACTCATCTAACCGAATCATGTGTGATTGTAATATTCCAGTTTTTGATTAAGGGATTATGACTCCAAAAGTGTATGTGATTATTGTTGAATAACACTTTTGGAGTATACGATGTGAAATGTGATTTGAATGTGTTATGAGTAGTGCCGAAACCCTGTATTTAAGTTCAATTATGGATTAACATCTAAATTGACTTAAAATATAGGGAGGTCGCCTATTGTGGTTAAAAGGAATGATATGATGTGTTTGGTTATGATTCAAAAGAATTACCAAAATCAAGGACAAAATGGTAAAGTTACCGACCAATTGGTCAGTTATCAAAGAGGAAGCTTATTGGTAACTCAAAGATCAATGGTTGAGATTCATTGTTATGAAATTAAAAGAGGTAGAATCTCATGTGTGTGTGCTTATATGAGCTCATGGTTGGTGTAATAAAGTTGTGGCAATATGGGAGCCCTTGATTTGGGTCAAAGTTTAAAACACATTCCCTCTCTCCTCTCTTCTCTTTAGGTAAGCCAAATGTGCAATTCAGGGCCAGAAACTGATCTCTTCTTCATCTCCATCTCATCTCCATTTTCATTGAAACTCAAGGAGGAAAGAGAAAGGGAAAAGGTGAGATTTAGCTTGGTAGATGTTCTCTTATGCTCAAATCATCTTCATTAATGTTGTTCATAGAGATGAGAGCTTCATTGCCATAGTTTTAGATTTGTGAAAGAAATTTTTTTGAGAGCTTGACTAATCTTGAAGTTGGAGGAATCAAAGAATTGGTTTGAGGAAAAGGAAGATATGAGTATTTGATACATTTTGACCTAAGTTTTGTGGTTATTGGTTAGGTTTTGTGAATTTTAAATTTTGCCCTGATTTTTTTTGTAATTATGAAATGGATTATTTGGTTTGTGTATTGTGATAAAAATGGTGCCATATTGTGTTTTGGTATCATTGGAATTGGTTTTGAATTTGAAATGGAAAGAGATTGCAATGTAGAGTTTGGTATTGTAACATTGTGTGACATTTTGTGGTTGTGGTGTAACATGTCAATGTGATGTGAATTTGGTTCATTTGGGTTTCCAATGGATTTTTTTGTGAAATTTTGTGTGAGAATGATGTTTGATGTGAAAATTGGACCATTGGAAGCAATTGAGCCAAAACTGAAATTCTGTCCAGTGTGAATTTTGTTCTAGGCAGTCTGTTTGTATTGACGTTTTGAATGAGCAAATGGTGTTTAAAATTATGAAACTCTGCAGTCTTAAAATTCACATTTCAAGCTTCAAAATGGACACATAATTTGTGTCATTTCATTCTATGAGCTGAGAGTTATGGTTGTCTAAAGTTTGGGATGAAAACTGGAATCTGTTTTCGAGCAGTGTTGAATTTTGCACAATTCTATATTTTCATGGTTATGGACAGCCTTGATTTATATTTTTTTATGAAGAGGACTTAAATAGCTTTCATTTGGCTTTAGGAGCACCTCATTTCGATTTTTCTGGAATTAGTTATGATTTTTAGAAGTTCAGCAAAGAAATAGGATTTTCTTGGCCACGGCCCAACTGTTTCTGACCTGTTTCTAGCCGCGGTCAACCCCTAAAAATCAGTATTTTACACTTCTGAAAGGTGATTTTTAGTATAGTATTTCCCAACCCTTTAGGCATATGTTTGGGCTTCTAGTAGCCACCTAAAGGTTATGAATGATAACCAACTTTAAGTGTTATAAAAGTAAGGATTTGAAGTACAAATTAACCCTATGTCCTTGATTTGGTTATAGGATTTGATATTCGCCCTGATCGTGAGTAGCTGGTGCTGGAGCACAAGTGGAAAGAACAAGTATAGGGAACTTACCTCTCCTGCATGTATTTGATATTTGTGTTGGTATGTTGATGCATGTTATTGCTTTGTTTGATTATGTGAAACATATATGAATGATTGAAGCTCTGTTTCAATTTATGCTATGGCTATAAGTATGTTGTTCGAAATATTAAGCTTGCAGATTTGTCATTGTGTGATCATGAGCTACGTAAGACAAGCGTGTCATTCATTAAACATTTATCTTGCATACATATTGGTAATGTTTTCCTACTGAGATTCTCATGAATCTCACCCTCCCCTGCCAACATTTTAGATAGGGTAAGAGTGTAATCCCCTTCACGACATAGGCCGAGATTAGTTCATAAATATGTAATTATGTGAAATTAGAGACCGTAAGATGATTTGGGACTTATAGAAAATTAAACTTCCCAAAATCAGGGTTTACAAAACATGTTCACAGTGGTCTCATACTAACATTTCAATACATAAATGGCCTGTATAGGTTGATTTCATTCATACATATCAGAGTACAGCATAAATTCTCAACACACTCGGGTTCCATTGATTAATGAAGGGTCTACAAGGCACAACTGCCTATAAAGTTTCCCATAATAAGGGGATTACACAAATACTATCCAATACATACATGTAATACCTAACAAAATATATCCAAATGATTTACAAAATGATAACCAATTTTCCAAAATAAAACTCCTAGCCAGGAGCTCTATCCACTCTTCGTCGCCCGCTTTCCCTTGGATCCTTCAGCCCTATCTAAAGTTTATGTTTTTGGGAGAGTGAGATTCTAAAGAATCCCCGTAGTAACAAATCACTCATAATATGCACAACATCAAAGCATGAAAGTAAATCATCTACACAACACACAACAATCCCAGCAACAGTTGCAACGGTTGAGGTAGGTATTATGGGCATCGCCCCCTACGATGGTTCACACTGAACTACTTGATGTATTGCACATCCACATGAACATGTCACATATATCACCACAGCTGGGTCCTATATAAAACATTTCACAACACGCAACCCCACGGGCTGGATACTCAAACAGGAATCCATGATTCCATAACGCAGCCTCGACACTTACAACGACAGATACAACAGCTGGGGTAGGTATCATGAGCATTACCCCCTACGACGGATCACGCTGAACTGCTCGCACTGTAATGCCCTATAGCCGATAACATATTCACAATGATAAATATGCATACCAAGTATCATACACAACATGAGAGAAAAGTTACTACCTTGATCCTTCCGGGCGTGTCTTGGTGTCGGTTTCTCCCAAGTAGGGCAAATGTCAAATCCTATATTCATAATTAGGGATGAAGAGTCAATTCTCTATTCCAATTCTCAATGACTTCTTAATAATTAATTGGTTATCATTATTGCTCTTTTAGCGTCATTAAATACCCCTAACAAAACTCCTAAAGGGTTGGAAGAACTATCACAAAGATCCCTTTTTTGGAAGCATAAAAACTGATTTTTCACTGCTGAACTCGAGTGAAAATGGCCTCACTCAAGTGATGGTACTGTCTGCACTTCAAGTGCTAGAAAGTGAAGACAGAAAGTGTTTTCCCGAGAGCACAAGAACTTTCAAAGAAGAAAAGCACTTGAGTGAAGAAGACCTCACTCGAGTGACAACTTAACAGTCGCAAGTGTTAAAGCGCACTCTTGAATTTTGGACGCCAGTGACAACCCGAGATGATAGATCATGCTATCAAATACACCCGCACTCGAGTAAGAGGAGGCTCACTCGAGTGAGAACCCACAACACTTGCAAGTGAGGCAACACTCTTGTCTCTACACACAAAGGTGCAACAAGAACACAGAGAGCAGAAAGGAAGAACACACTAACGCACTCGAGTGATCTCACCCTCACTCGAGTGATGTTCATACCTCACTCAAGTGAACTCACTCTCACTTGAGTGATTTTATCAGAAACCAGAAAACGCAGCAAAACTGACCACATTTCCTAACACTTGCCCAGTTGATCCCAATGGACCCAAAACTTCTATCAAAGCTACTCCCACACAAAAACACCCAAGGAATCTAATGGAATCATTAGAATTATCCAAATCCTACTCCATTATCATGCTTTGGTTTTGGGCAACATAATCATCCAAATTCCAACATCATCCAAACATACCATTCCTATCCCCAATCAATCTATCTATCCAAAACTCATACCAAAACACCCATTTCTATACCAATAACATGCCAAACTACCAATGACCCTATTCCAACGAAAATGGGCCAAAAATCCCAAAAATTCAAATCTTATTCATTTGGCATAAAACATAAATAGAAGAATTGGTTTCACTTACCTTATCAACTTTCTCAAAGACACTTCTTGGTTCACCAACCTCTAAAATTTCGTATGGGCACAAATCCACACCAATAGGCACTCTTAATCACAAGCTCTTCTTCCTCCTTCTTAGGCAACAATGGTCGAATAAGAGAGAGAAAATGAGAGAGAGATGGAGTGTTGGGGAAGATAAAGAATGTTGATGACATACTCCCTCCCCTATGCTCAGCCGAAAAGAGGGAAGAAAAGAGAGAAAATATTGTTTTCAATTGCCATTTGACTTTTCCCCTATCTTTCTCTTCATCTTCAATTTACACATGTCACCTTCCTATTGGCTCTCACAAACTAAGTCACCAATTAGCCACTTTGATCCCTCCATTAGCCATTTTAATTACACTTCTCATTTTCCTCTTAGCTAGTAATTAATTTCTCCCTTAATCACTAACTTTTGGCCAATAATTCTATTCTTCCAATTTCTCACTAATTATGACTTATTAATTAATATTTCCATAAAACACATAATAATTCCAATTAATTCACAAATATCCATAATAATTGCTATTAGCCCTTAATCAAAATTTGGGGCATTACAAAGAGGCTTGAGAAAGGAGCAAGCAACTAAGGGCGGCTAAGGCTCCTGTTGAAGTGTAGTTTTGGTGGTTGGTTATCATAGATGTTGGGATGATTGTATCTGGTTGTCGATGTATATTATGACGTATATTCGAGTTATTATGTATTCGAGATGGCATTGTGTAATCCCTTATTTGTTTGGGAAATTGTAATAGGCTAATATGCCTTATATATATACCCTTTAATGAAGATATAAAACCCAAGGTTGTTGGGAATTATATTGTGCACTCTGATATTTATATGAATGTGATTTATCTTCACGAAGTAATTGTATTCGAAATGTGAATGTGAGACCAAGTGTATTAGATTTTGAAAGGTATTTATGAAAACCCTATCGTAAAGATGGGATATTAAATGAGTTTTGTTTATCCGTTGGTCTCTAATTCATTTTAATCACGTATTTTGGATATAATTACAAGGGGGTTACAGTGATCATGGAGCTTCAGCTAAAGTAGCTATCACCAAACCAAGCTTTCATGATACCGCCTAAGTCTTAGGGCATCCTAGAAGGATTTTTCCTTCCTAGCACTTACACTGTAGTGAACCAGGAATCTTTCACCTACATCTCATGTTGCAGTCCAACTCTCAAGCACATGAAGTATGAATTGCATACTAGAGTGAACTTTTTGTGGTGTACATCAATTTCTTTCTGTTTCACCATATGGACATTAGTTCCAAAATGTAATCAACATTCGAACCAGAACTTCCTTTTTCACAATATCTCTTTTACAATCTCATTTGTGGAAAAGATTCTTTGCCTGGCTACAGGTCTGTATTTGTGCTTCGATCCATTTTTTATGTATATATATACATATGGATCCCATTTTAGTTTAATTGAGGTGACTCAAATGCAAAGATTCTTCTTAACCATCTCACGGTGATCATTTGCTCATCTTACCCTCCTATGGCCCTGTGAAACATGGGAAGACGGTTGTTCATGTGATTGAACAAACCTTTTTTGACTTATACGACATACAAAATTATATACCATACATGTATTTACTCATAACATACATATTATTTCTTTTATCTTCTAATAAAAAAAGTTCAAGACCTTATATTCTATTCGTGCCCCAACATCTTTACTAACTTAATAAATATCAAGCTACGGGCTCAGTAAGGGGATCTACCAACATTGTATTGGTAGAAGGTCATTAAACTGTTGCTTTCTTTCTTTAAAAGCATATCTCACAAAGATACATCAAATGTTGGTTTCACCTTGCTGTGATACTTTGGATCCACATCATAAGATGTTGTTGTTTGGATCCTTCTATCCACCATTCATTCCTAGTTACTCATGGGAACTTATCTAGCCATATGGCTCCTTAAATGATAGTAGAACATGCTCTATATATGTTCTAATTCCATGGATGACAGAAATATATTGTGTATTTCTTTACTTCTTTAACTCCATTATTATTTGCCTAGGTCTTGTATTGGAGTATCCTTTCAAATGTGAGTTGTTGCCTTGACAACTCAATCCATGGTTCCTCTCATAATCTTTTTCACAGCTAGACCAAATATAGCTTCTAAGTCCGGCCAAAAACATTTGGTCTTATATACACTAATGTGTACATTCAAATTACCAACCATATTCTTACTATGGCACTCTATCTACCTTTTCTATGTTGGATTCTTCGTAAGACATGTAACCGCTCTAAGTTTGTACCCTTGACTTCAGGGGTGTCTCTAGGTTTACAGTTTAGAACACTAAGATGCCTAAAGATCACACTTGTACATGTCTTAGATGGCAAAGACTGTACTTTCCTTATGCAATCTCCATTTATCTTGTCATTTAAGATATATTATGTACTACCCATTATCTTTCAATTCATAATTCAAGGATAACTCTTATCCTTTATTCTTTTAACTCCCTTGACACTTGTTTCAGCTAAACATATGTCAATTGACAAAGGATGACTTCACAAAGAATCATCTCAAGATCATTATGCACTTATATGGTGTTCTTTGATTATCTCGAAGTTGGTCAAGCTTTCATCTTGTGAAACCCATATACTACTACTTGGATGATTTTTTCAACAAAACCCTCAAGCTACTTCATGTAGAGCTCATCATCTAATTTCCAAATTGGAAAGTGGTCTTCACATCATCTTGATGTAATTTCAAGCCTAAGCTTATTATTATAGCCAAAATTGGTTGTTCAAAGTTAAAGTGCATACTAGGCAATCTTCCTGTTGTAGTACCCCTTTGCCTCTAAGTGTTTTAGGTTTGATATGTCCCTTATGGATTTGAAAACCTACTTGTTCCTAATCGTCTTTTGGCTAGGTGACAAATCGCCCAAATATTTACTTGGCTAGTTTAAAAAAGAATCAATATCCTCCTACATGAAACTTTGCAATTCTTCTTAGTAAGTCCATAAAAGTAGTCATCATTATCTTCTAAATGATGAAGAGAGTATTCAATCTATAACACTTTATTTCTATAATCCATCTGATAAGTTTTACACAGCGAATTTAAACTACTAAGCGGTTTTCCTTTGTAAAGTTCTTTCAATTCCCAACCTCAAGATAAGACTCAAACTTGTAGTTAAGTGGGCTTTTCTGAATAATTTAAAAATTGTCAAAAACTATCATAAAGTGGTTCATAACTTCTTCAAAACTCATCGTTTCTTAATTCCTTTTATTATTATCAGAGTATTTCTATGCTTAATAAATTGCTCTGCTTACTTGACCAATAGGCTCATACCGTACGATTACCTATTCCTAGTTCATTTATTGTGCTTAGGAAACATTCATCCGTCATGTGGGTCATACAATTAACCACATCAAATGTTAATATTTACATAACAGAGTATAAAAATTTAGCTCTACACTGCAACTTCTTCTTCGGGCACATCATTCTGCATCCCATTTCTATGCTCATGTGCCTATATGGTTGGTAAGGGGAGAGTGAGATTCAAGAGAATCTCAATAGCAAACTTTGCTAACTATGCATACAAGATACAAGCTTAATGCATGACATGCTTGCTTACATAAATTTATGCCAACATATTGACATATTTGCATGCTTAATGTTGAATACATTACACTAATTGTAATACCCCAAAATTTGATTAAGGGATTATGACTTCAAAAGTAAGTATGATTATCGTTAAATCAACACTTTTGGAGAATGCGATATAAGTTGTGTTTCGGATGTGTGGTAATTCGTACCCAAACCCTGTATTTAAGTTCAATTATGGATCAATATCTAAATTGAATGAAAATAAGGGGGAGGGCGTATGTATGGTGAAATGGAATGAGAAGAATATGTTTGGTGATGATTCAGAAGAATTACCACAATCAGGGGCAAAATAGTAAAGTTACTGACCAATTGGTCAGTTACCAAAGAGGGAATTTATTGGTAACTTAAAGATCCATGGTTAGGATTGATTTGTGTAGGAGATCAAAGGGTAGAATCAAGTGTGTGTGCGCCTATGTGAGCTCATGGAAGATGGAGCAAGAGTGCAACACTTGGTACTTTGTGAACCCTTGGATCTTGGTCAATTTTTCAAACTCTTCCCTCTCTCCTTTCCTTTTCTAAGGTTGGCCAAGAGGCCATTTTGAGTCCAAAAACTAAACTCATTCTCTCTCTCCTTCATTCTCCATGGACGTTCAACTCTAGGGAGGAAAGAGAAATGGAAAGGTGAGTTTTTTTGTTGGTTTAATGTCCTCTTATACTCAAATCATCTTCTTTAATGTTGTTCCTAGTGATGAGATCTTCATTGCTATAGTTTTAGAATTGTGAAAGAAGGTGTTTGAGTGCTTGAAGAAATTGGAAAGTGGAGGAATCAAGAAGCAAGTTTGGGGAAGAGGAAAAGGTGAGTATTTGATGCCTTTTGATCTAAGTTTTGTGACTTTTGGTTGGGTTTTGTGATTTGTGGAATTTGCCCTGATTTTGTGTAGTTTCGAAATGGTGGAATTGGATGGTGTAAGGTGGTGCAATTGGTGTTATGTTGTGGCATTTGGTTATTAGAATTGGTTTGGAACTTTGATTGGAAAGGAATTGCAATGTTGAGGTTTGTGTATGGCATTGTGTTGACATATTGTAATGACTGTGAAATATGTCAATGTGATGTGAATTAGGTTGATATTATGTCCAATGGATTCCTTGTAAAAATTTATGTGGGAATGAGGTTTGATGTGAAAATGGGACCATTGGAAGCCAAAGTGTGAAAATTGAAATTCTGTCCATTGTAACTCTTTGCTAGGTAGTCTGTTTGTACTGACATTTTGAATAGGCAAATGGTGTCTAAAAATTATGAAACTTTCCAGTCTTAAAGTTCACATCACATTACTATATTCTTGATCCCCTAGTGAAATTCAAGGGGGGATCAAGAATATGGTAAAAAGAAATCCTATTAAATAGGAGTAGGATTTCTTTTTACCATATTCTTGAGCCCCCCTTAAATAGGATTTCACCAGGGGATCAAGAATATAGTAAAAATAAATCCTATCTTCAAAATAGACATATAATTCATGTCATTTCGTTTTGTGTGCTGGGAGTTATGATTGTCCAAAGTTTGGGATTAAAACTAGAATATGCTTTAGAGCAATGTTGAATTTTGAGCAATTCTGTATTTTTGTGGTGATAAACTGATAAATCCCAATTTAATATATTTTATCCCACCTTATTCATTTATTTTGAAGATTATTTTAGGCTAAATTGGATTTATTAGATAATATTTGGATAGTTAGCTAATTTTGGGAAATAATATAAATTTGAATTGATTATGATATTATTGAGCTTAAATTGATAATATTTTAATTGTTATCTTGTGTTTGGATAATATTTTCAAATATATGATAGATCACGATTTTATTTAATTCTTGCAGAGTAAGGAAAAGCATATTAGAAGATTCTATGGTGCATAATTTTTCTAGGAACCTAAAAGAATATCAAATGGTTTAATTTTATTTGGGCTTCTTAAATTTTAATGGGCTCAAGTTGGTACCCAAAACTCTCCCCTCCTCTCTTAAAAATTAACCTAGCGGCTGCCACAAAAGGAGGCACACGGACTGACACTGAAACGAGACACACAAAGGCGGAGACGCACACTGGAAATCACGCATAGGCTGATTCCCATATCATCGACGAACGTGCTGGCTAGATGTTCTTCTCCATTCACTAAGAGTTTCACCAATTCACGTATAGAGAACACTAACCATATATTAATTTCTCTTCTCCAATTCTTGGGCCCACACTTACAATTTCTATCACATACTTTATTTCATTCCCTTCTCTCCAATTACCGCACAAGTGATTGGAATTCCTTCAATCATCATCTCCCATTTATTGTAACCCCCTCATGGTAATTATATCTGGACTACAAAATTTAAGTGAAATAGAAACCAATAAGACAAAAATTATTTTTATAATCACTCATCTCCAAGAGATGGGGTTAACAAACCAAACATTTAAAACAGAATTCATTTGGTCTCACATTCACTTTCGAATACAATTACCTATGCAGTTATATCACATAATAAATATCAGAGTGCGTAACCAAAATCCCGGCAATCCCGGGATACTTATATATATATTGGGTTTAAATTTTTCCCAAAATGGGGATTACATGGCCAAAAATTTATATTTACATATCATATACACAATAATCCCAAAATCTAAAATCCAAAACAGATAATCAACGGTCCGAACTCCAATATGTCCCTACTAGCCCTAACCATTCCTGATTGGCCGCTTATCTTTGGAACCACTCGCCCTGTCTAAAAATGTTAGTCATTTGGAAAGAGTGAGATTCTAAAGAATCCCAGTAGTAACAAATCATTCATACCACACATAATCACATAGCATGTAAACAAATCATCACATAACAGCAACTCAAATCACACTCCACCCTCACCCCCTTTTACCGCCGGGAAGGCACACCGTCCTAACCTGAATCGTTGTTAGCGACTCAGGGACTGTTGGTATGGCAGTGCATACGAATAGCCTTACGGCTCACATATAGCCTTTCGGCCCACATTTAGCCTTTTGGCCCACAATTAGCCTTTCGGCCCACATAATCACATATACCATACCCTAACCTCATCCCCTTTTACCACCGGGAAGGCACACAGCCCTTACCCGAACCGTTATTAGCGACTCAGGGACTATTGGTATAGCGGTGCTTTCACAATTTCACAAATCTTACAGCATTTAAATCCATCATAAACCAATGATGTAGCACACATACAATGTATCACATAAGGTATAAAGAAAGAGTCACTACCTGAATCTTTCCTGACTTTCTTTGGCTCCGCAGGCTCACGAGGGCAACAAATATCAAATCCTATACCAAATTAAGGACAACTAATCAATTTCTTTTCCAAGTGTATATTTTCATAACACTCTAAGTTGGTTATCATTTAGGACTCTTTAGATGACTATTAGAGGCCTAAACATATGCCTAAAGGGTTGGGAGAGCTACCCTGAAACCCCATTTTTCAAAAGGTAAAACAGTGATTTTAGACTGGCTCACTCGAGTGAAGATGACCTCACTCGAGTGATGAGACACTCGTGCCTGAGTGAGAATGGCTCTCACTCGTGAGTGTTTGACAATGAGCAACTATCATGGCCAGAAAGTGCTCACCGCACTCGAGCACATAGCTTTGCACTCGGGTGATGACTCCAAACTCACTCAAGTCACCGAAAGTGCAAGACAAGAAGTGAGAACCCGAGAGCACAAGCAACATCAGAGGGACAAGCTCACTCGAGCATACCCCCCAGTGCTCGGGTGAGAGGCCTGCACTCGCGAGTGTCAGATCACACTCTTGATCATTGGCCAGTGAGTGACAACCCAAGAGTAACTCTAACCTTGGACTCACACCCCCACTCGAGCAATCCCTTGCTCACTCGAGTGATCACCAACTCCACTCGCGGTTACAGAAGTGCACTCGAGCTCCGCTCAAAGAACCCAGGAAAAACTCGAAGCAGAAAAGGGAAAACACACATAGCACTCGAGCATGATCTTCCCTCACTCGAGTGTTGCTATCAGAATACCCAGATCGCAGCATATGACAGAAATTCCCAGATGGCCAAAACTAATGCCAATGACTCCCAAACTTCTCACAAAGCTCATACACACTTAACCATGCCTAAGGAACACATTGGCAACACCCAAATACCATTCTAACCACAATCAAACACTTAGGTCTCTATGACACACCCAATGTTCAAGTTTCATTTAACTCAATTCAACTTTCCAAATCAACTCCAACAATCAAATAACTCCACAATAGACTAATTCCAACATCAATTACTATGAATTTCATTCATTCCAAAATAACCATAAATTAGGGCAAATTTTCCAAAATTTCTCAAACTTATTCAAAACTCATAACATATATATCAAAATGCATCAAATGCCTACCTCTTCACTTTGCCAAATCCAGAATCTTGATTCTCCAACTTTCAATTTTGTCCAACACCCAAATCAACACTATTCAAGATTCTGAAATCACCACAATGAAGCTCTTAATAAGGTACACAACATTAAAAAAGAGGATTTTAACAAAGAAGGACTATCACTTACCCAAAATCAAAGCTTTCACTTTCTCTTTCCTTGCTTGAGTTCAGCAAAAATGGGGAAGGAAGAGAGAGAAAATGAGAGATGGAAGAGATGATGATGATGAAGCACACTCCCTCCCCTAGCCCATGCTTCCACCGAATAGGAGAGAGAAGAGAGTGAAAAAATGGACTTTTGTCTCTTATGCCTCATCCAATAGCTCACATAATGCTGTTAGATCTCATTTTTTGATGATAACAAAAGTATGGTTTGAAAAGGAAATAATTAATAAACAAGTTTGAACTAAGTAATGACAGGAACAAGTATCACTTGAAGTAAGCATTGGAGTAATGAAGAAAGGCCATGAGAAAATGCTGAGGAACTTGATCAGAAGCAAATCTTCTAAAGCATTACTCGAGGAGCTACTCGAGTAATGAGACAAAACTTGAAGTAACCAAGAGAAAACTTCCAGTAACCTGCCACCATTACTCGAGGAGCTACTCGAGTAACCAGGTAAAAACTTGGAGTTGCTCTCGGCCTGCTAATGTTACTCGAGGAGGTACTCGAGTAACCAAGTGAAAAACTTCCAGTTGCCTTCAAGTTTTCCCAATGATACTCGAGGAGCTACTCGAGTAACTGTGTTTCTGAAAATGTGGACCTCTCGGCATTTTGTACTACTGCTAATGTTACTCGAGGAGCTACTCGAGTAACCATGTGAAAACTTCCAGTTGCCTTCAAGTTTTCCCCATGATACTCGAGGAGCTACTCGAGTAACTCTGTTTCTGAAAATATGTAACTCTCGGCACTTTGTACCACTGCCAATGTTACTCGAGGAGCTACTCGAGTAACATACTAAAGTAAGTGGAAACTTGAGGTTGGTACCCGATTAACTTGATCTCTCTTTATTTCATCTTCCTCGAGTCCTTACTCTAGTATACAAGATTCTAATGTTCTATCTTTAGTGGATTCCTCGAGTATGTACCCCAGTATGCAGAAATATTTTCAAAGTAAACTTCAAGTCATTACCCGGGTAAGTCATGCTCAAAAGTCTTAGTTACTCGAGGTGGTACCCGAGTAACCTATGCAAAAATAAGTGCATTACTCGAGTCCCGACTCGAGTAACAAGGTAATTGCTCTCGACCTTGAAATCCTGCCAACATTACTGGAGTAGAGCATCGAGTAATCAAAAGTTTTTTTAAAGGATACTCGAGGTGTTACCCCAGTAACCTATGAAGTTGGAAATGCATTACTAGAGTAGGTACCCGAGTAAATAACTATTTCCAAAGGTTTGGAATTTAGTTTACTCCATGCACTACCCTAGTAATCTTATATTTATTCATTGACTTGCAGTTGAACAATGATTTCTCGATGTTACTCGAGTAAACTTCAAGGTATACTCGAGGAGCTACTCGAGTAAGCATACCCAGAAATTTAGAAATCATTCAAACTTTCATTATATTGTTTCCTATATGATTAACCTTTCACTGTATTAGTATTCTTAGTCTATTTACAGAGAAACAATGAAGAAATCATATCAAGAGATGGAAGTCAAAAGAAACGTTCAAATGCCAACCACCGCCAACGGATATTTTTCAAAAACTTGAAAAGTCAATAGTGGCTGCGCACTCACCAACGGACGAAAGGAAATGTTCCAACGGTCATCACCAACATACCTATATATATGAGAACCTTCAAACAGAGAAAGAACAACAAGCACACACACAAACGACTTATTAAGTTCATTGCTCTGTTCTCACGTTGAAATTGTATTTCTATGCTTCAGTGATTCTTATTCACTCTGTAAGAGAGATATTCCATTCAAACTCAATATTTGTTATTGAGATAACTTAAGGTTGTGGAACCTTGAGTTGGGATTGGATTACAACCTGTAAGGGGGAGCGAGTGTCCAGGTGTAGGAACTTGCTTGTACTGAGGTGCCAAGAACCCACTGAATCTTGGAAGTTATAGTGAAACTCTCAGAGAAGCTCTGAGGACTGGACGTAGGTCAAAGTGGTTGTGACCGAACCAGTATAACTCCCGGTGTACACTTCGGTGATATTTCTTCTTACTCAATACTGTTTTAATTCCACTGTTAAAGTTTTATATTTCCGAAGAAATTTTTAGTATCACCCAATTCACCCCCCCTCTTGGGTGAAATGCTTGGTCTAACATTTGGTATCAGAGCGTAGGTCTTCTTGTTAAGGTTTAACAGCCTAAGAAGGAACCAATGGCAAGCATGGGTGAAGGAATTCTTCCCGACGGAGCATCCATCACTAGACCCCCTGGTTTCAATGGAGAACATTTTTCTTTCTGGAAAGCTAAATTCAGAGTGTTCGTAATGGCTACTGAATACGGGCTATGGGATGTAATTGAGAGTGGAAATTATCAACCTACAAAGGTTGTAGATTCTCAGAAAATTCCAAAGACGCCAGCGGAATACGATGAGAATGACAAGAAACTTATCACTCTCAATAGCAAAGCAATTCTGATGTTACAAAGCGCTTTGAGTCAAAGTGAATATTTCAGAATTTGCACACTCCCAACAGCAAAGCAAATGTGGGAAGCTCTGGAAATAGCTCATGAGGGAACTTCGGGAATAAAGGAGAATCGAATCAACACCTTGGTCACCGAATTCGATTTACTTCGAATGAAATCAGGTGAGTCAATTTCTAAATTCGAACTTAGATATACTCATCTTGTTAATCAACTTGTAGCTCTTGGGAAAGTCTATGATCAGCACACCCAAGTACGAAAGATTTTGAATATTCTTTCTAAAGAGTGGGAAGCAAAAGTTACTGCAATAGAAGAAGCAAAAGGAGAATCAATGAGATCAGTTGCTTCTCTATTTAGAAGTCTTTCTGAATATGAAAGCAAACTAAAGTTCAAAAGAGAACTAGATGACATTGGCGACAAGAAAAAGAAAGGTCTAGCTCTAAAAGCGAAAGAAGAGAATCAGGATGAGGATGAAGAGTTCGACGATGACGAAATGGGTCTAATCATAAAACGATTCAGAAAGTTCTACAAGAAAGGTCAAGGATTCAAACATTTTCAGAAAGGAGGAAATAGTAGAAAAGATCATATCATTTGCTATGAATGTGGGAAACCAGGACATATCAAGTCAGAATGTCCAGATTTGAGCCAAAAGAGCAAAGAGAAGAGAAAAGGTAAATTTTTCAACAAAAAGAAAGCCTTTGTATCTGCTATATGGGGTGACAGCTCCTCAGACGAAGAAAGTGATGAGGAAGAAGTAGCTAATATATGTCTTGTTGCTCAAGAAGAAACAGAAAAAGAGGTAAATGATTCTGAACCTACCTATGATGAATTACTTTCCGAATATAATGCTTTACATTCTGAATTCATCAAAGTAGTTAAAGAATTGATTGTTGTTAAAAAGAAAAACAAAGTTCTTGAAACTGAACTTAAGGGAAAGGATTGTGAAAATTGTTTATCTTTGAAAAAGAAAAACATTGATCTCACAAAAACTCTTGAAAAATTCACACAAGGAAGTGAGATGCTAAATGTTATTTTAAAAGCCCAACGATTTGTAAATGATCGATCTGGAATTGGATATGATCCAAAATCAGATAAAAGAAAAGGAAGAAAGAAAGCAGGAGGTAAGTCATATTTGAATTATTTCCAACATTCTGTGCATACATCAAATCCCTTTGCATTTTGTAATTACTGTAATAGAAAAGGACATCACACATCTTCATGTATTCATAAGAAGAAAGGAACTATAGGAACCTACAAATGGGTACCTAAAGGTTCATATATTCAGAAAATCATTTGTACTAACCCAAAAGGACCCAAAAAGATGTGGGTACCTAAGACTTAGTCAATTGATTGCAGGTATGTCTCAAAGCATCCAAAAATAGCAAGTGGTACATAGATAGTGGATGCTCTAGACATATGACCGGAGATTTCGAAAGTTTTACCACATTACAACCTAAGGAAGGTGGAAAGGTAAAATTTGGAGGAAATCAATCCGGAAGGATAGCAGGAATTGGTGAAATCAAAAATGACAAAGGAATACAAGTCAAAGATGTATATTATGTTGAAGGCTTGTGTCACAATTTGCTGAGCGTAAGTCAAAGTGCGGATAAAAACAACTGGGTGATATTTGACTCAGAAGAATGTTTAATCATCAACAAGAGTGACTTACAGCTTGATAAGAAGAATATCAAGGCTAAGCTCAGAGCAAAAAGGGAAGGTAACTGCTATACTCTAGATATTAGTAAAAATGAATCTGAAAACTGTTTTCTGAGTAATACCGATGAAAGCTGGTTATGGCATAAGAGATTAGCTCATGTCAATATGCATCAATTAGGGAAATTACTCAAAAAGGATTTAGTGCTTGGATTACCCAAAGTTAATTTCAAAAATGACTTGATTTGTTATGCATGTCAAAAGGGTAAACAAACTAAATCATCTTTCAAATTGAAAAAAGAGATTTCAACAAATAGACCATTACAATTACTACATATGGATTTAGTTGGTCCAGCAAGAGTAAAGAGTCTTGGTGGCAACTTATATTCATTGGTCATTGTTGATGATTTCTCTAGATTTACATGGGTTATTTTTCTATCATCAAAAGATGAAACCTTTGAAGAATTTATTGTTTTTGCCAAGAAAGTGCAAAATGAGAAAGGTATCTCTATTGCAGGTATTAGGACTGATCATGGTGGAGAATTTGAAAATCAAGCCTTTGAAGAGTATTGTGATACTAATGGCATTGATCACAATTTCTCTGCTCCAAGGACGCCTCAACAAAATGGAGTTATGGAACGCAAGAATAGAGTGCTCACAGAGATGGCTAGAGCATTGCTAAATGAAAAGAATGTGTCTAAAGTGTTTTGGGCTGATGCTATGAGTACAGCATGCTATGTTTCAAATAGAGCATATATCAGAACAAAACTTGGAAAGACACCATACGAACTATACAAAGGAAGAAAGCCAAACATTGCTCATCTACACATCTTTGGTTGTAAGTGTTTCATTCATAATAATGGTAAAGATAACTTAGGAAAATTTGATTCTAAAACTGATGAAGGAATTTTCCTAGGATATTCTAACCGAAGTAAAGCATATAGAATTTTCAATAAAAGAACTTGTGTTGTTGAAGAATCAATTCATGTTGTATTTGATGAATTTGAATCCTCTGACAAAACCATTGATGAAGAACAGGAAGTTGTTTTAAATCAAGAAAATGGTCAATCTATTTCTAAGTCTCTTATTCCAGAGGTTGATGAAACTAAGGAAGAAGAACAATCCCTAGGTCAACCTAGAGCTTGGAAATACAATAAAAGTCATCCCTTAGATCAAGTCATAGGAGATGTAAATGAAGGGATCAAAACTAGAAATAGAATTTTCAATGAAGTAAGTTTCTCTGCATTCATTTCTGAGATTGAACCTTCTAACATTGATGAAGCCCTATCAAACAATGATTGGGTCATAGCAATGCAAGAAGAACTTAATCAATTTGAGAGAAATCAAGTTTGGGATTTGGTGCCCCGACCCAAAGATCATACGATCATTGGTACTAAATGGGTATTCAAAAACAAACTCGATGATTCTGCAATTATTGTTAGAAACAAGGCAAGATTGGTGGCCAAAGGCTATAATCAGGAAGAAGGAATTGATTATGAGGAAACGTATGCTCCAGTGGCTAGATTGGAAGCTATACGTGTACTCTTAGCCTTTTCATGCATCAAAGGATTCAAACTCTATCAAATGGATGTTAAGAGTGCTTTTCTAAATGGTTACATCATGGAAGAAGTGTATGTAGAACAACCTCCAGGTTTTGAGGATGTCACTAAACCGGACCATGTTTTCAAACTTAAAAAGGCTTTGTATGGTTTAAAACAAGCTCCTAGAGCCTGGTATGAAAGGCTTAGTAAGTTTCTCATCGATCAAGGTTTTGTATGGGGAAAAGTTGATACAACATTATTTATAAATCGAAAACGAGATGATATTTTAATTGTTCAAATATATGTTGATGATATTGTTTTCGGTGCTACTAATGAATCTATGTGTAAGGAATTTTCTGAGATAATGCAGGGAGAGTTTGAGATGTCAATGATGGGAGAATTGAATTTCTTTCTTGGTTTGCAAATCAAACAAAGAAAGAATGGAATCTTCATATCTCAAACAAAGTACTTAAAAGAGCTTTTGAAGAAGTATGGAATGGATGAAGCTAATGGCTCGGACACGCCTATGAGCTCAACAACGTTGCTTGATGCTGATGTCAAAGGGAAAGACTATAATATCACAAAATATAGAGGAATGATTGGATCATTACTCTATCTCACGGCAAGCAGACCAGACATCCAATTTAGTGTTGGCATATGTGCAAGATATCAATCGGCACCAAAGGAATCACATGCTGAAACGGTCAAACGAATCTTTAGATACCTTGCTGACACACCAGAATTGGGTCTGTGGTATCCCAAAGGAAGAAGTGAATATCTAGTTGCATATTCAGATTCTGATCATGGAGGATACAAGACAGACAGAAAGAGCACCAGTGGACAAGGACAATTTCTTGGAGGATCTCTTGTATCATGGTTCAACAAGAAACAAAATACAGTGTCTCTTTCGTCAACAGAAGCCGAATATGTTGCAGTTTCAAGTTGTTGTGCACAAGTGATATGGTTAAAACAACAACTACAAGACCTTGGTATTTATCTCAAAGAAATACCAATCTATTGTGACAATACTAGTACGATAAGCTTAGCAAAGAATCCAGTTCAACACTCTAGAACCAAGCATATCGATGTCAGACATCACTTCATCAGAGATCATGTCCAAAAGAAAGATGTGAAAGTAATATTCATTCCTACTCATCTTCAACTAGCAGATATCTTTACAAAACCCCTTGCAAAAGATCAATTCCTATACATTAGAAGAGAATTGGGAATGGTAAATCCCAATGAGTTATAAGAAATTTCAGCATCTCATAATATTAGATGAAGTCATTTGATAATGTTTTGATGATCACTAACTTAAGCATCGGAGTATATAGAAACTTGTTTTGCAGGAAGAAAGAAACTCTGTTTTGAGAAACAAAAACAGAGATTATCAGAGGACAACTTTACTGGAGTAACAACTTGAAGTTATGGATAACAGAGAAGCATTACCCGAGGAGTAACTTGAGGTAAAGTAGCAGCTTACTCGAGTATGTACTCGAGTAATGGCCCCCAAAACTGGAAGTAACGGATCAAGTTACTTGATTTTCAAATATAACGGTTCAGTTTTCAAAGAAATGAAGAGTCAGATGTTGAAAAGCTGGTTACCCGAGGCGAGCCTCGAGTAAACTTGAAGCTTACTCGAGTAAGGCCTCGAGTAATGTCGGAGTCCAGAATATCAAATTGATGAAAAATAACTCAAATCTGATCAAAATGGGTTACAAATGATCGAGGGAACAACCATGGATAATTACTATATTATTCATGCCAGGTACGCAATTTAAATGAATTATTTTATAATTTTTCTGTATGAACACTCGAGGAAGGCCTCGAGTAAACTTGAAACTTACTCGAGTAAGGCCTCGAGTAAAGTCGGGTTTTAGGTCTTTATTTGTCGCGAACTTGGTCATTTTCACAAAATCTCCTCGAGTAAATCACTATTCTCTCTCACAAAAAATTTTCACAAGTGATTCCTTGCTTCATTACCGTCAAAACCCAACCATTTTCATCCCTAGAAACCTCCTATCTTGTTCAAAATCTCTGTGCCCTAAAAACGCGACTGAGTCTCTGTTTTTCTGAGAATTTCAGTTTTCTCAATCCTTCAGAAAGATGAGAACCAAAAATCTTACTCCCATAGAATCCTCTGATTCCCAACAACATTCTGATCCTCTTTCCTCTCCTCCCAAAAAGAGAAGAAAGTTAACCCCGAGACCAAAAGCTAAAATTCCTCTTCAACCTCAATCACAACCTAAAGCCAAAGGTGTGGTTATTAAAGAGCCTATTGTGACTAGGGCTCAATCCAAAAAGAGTACATCTACTGGAAGAGGCAAGGGTGCTAAATCTCCTTCACCTTCTCACTCTGATTCCTCTACACCCTCTTTCACACCAAAGCCTATCAAAAAGCCAAAACATGACAAAAATGTGGCTAAGGCTATGGCTGGGATCATTGACCAAATGGAGAAGGGTCAATCTTCCAAGAAGTCCAAGATTCCGGAAGCAGAGATCACTACCCCACCAAAGGGATTCAATGTGGGCAAATTGGTGGAGTCTCCCAAGTATCTATCCCAATTCTCCAGAAGGAAAGTGTGCAAGACACACTATGTTGATCTAAAGTTGCTTCAAGAGGTAGTGAAGTATGACCTAAGTTCTTATCTAGATCCCTTTATGCCCTGGCTTTCTATTAGATTACCTTTTTGTACTAAAGTAATCACCCATTTTTATTGCAACTTAGAAATAATAGATGAGCCTAACCGAACCTCAGTAGAGGAAGAAATGACAACAACTGTGAGAGGCCAAAAGATTTTAATTTCACCATCCAGAATTAACTTGTGGTTAGGAATAGAGAATCCCCCAGATGATATATATTCTGAACTTGAGCCAAATCAAATTTTCACAATTCTCAAACCTGGTGAGTTAGTTGGCCCATTAAACTTTAAACCGAGTGACATGTGTGATCATCATAGGGTCCTTTGGTACATATACTCTAGGTCCCTAGTAAACAAAGCCAACAACTACACCCATTTCTCTGATAGGGACTTTAGGTGGTTTGCTTCACTACTTCTGAAGGAACAGAAGGATCTGGGAGAATACATTTTCTCGGAGATGAAAAGGTACAAGGTGGATGGAAAGGCTACCACTCCAATGCCATATCCCCAGATTGTGTCTCTAATCCTGAAAGAGAACAAAATATGGTATTTGGATAGCAAGGAGCCAATTAAGAGGTTGACTCCGGTTGGAAGGAACCAGATTGGAAAATTGAACATCGATATCCCTCTCAAAGGCCCTCTGGAATCTGGGTCCAAGAAGAAGAGGAAGACCACTGAGGCAGAGACCAGTAAGTTGGATGACACTCAGTCATCGGCTCCAGCTGCTACCACTTCATCGCCATCCTTCCTCAATGCCACTCTCCAGTACTTTATGGAGAACATGCTCAGAGGTTTTCATGTGGACATCGCCAACACAAATGCAGAACTCATAACCCACATGAACACTAAAATGGGAGAATTCGTTGACAGAATGGACAAGAGGCATGAGGAGTTGCTAGCAGAGCAACGTGCCCAAGGAGAGACATTGAGACTGATTCTGGCACGATTGGACTCCTTGGGTCCTGGACCTTCTGCCAGTCCCTCCTCATCTGCACCACCACCACCTCCAGAGAACCCTCCTACTGATGATCCTATTCCTGAGGCTGAACCATCTACTCCTCTGGTCTCTGATCCACTTGAGCCCCAAGGCAAAGATATTTTATTCACAGTAGATGATCCTAATACCCATGAGACCACACATATCATTATTGATGATTCACCTCCCAAACCTCAGCCAGAGACCGCTCCTAAACCTATTCCCTCTCCTACCCACACTGAGGAAATATCTCCCTCTTCCTCAACAGAGCTTCAATCATTCACATATGCTTAATACAATTCATCAGTGCAATTCAACATATCAATGCATAAGCATACTTATCAAGTAAATGCAAGTCAGGAAAGTTTTACTACCTTTTGGACTTAGGTCCTCTTCTTGTCCCCTTTCTTCTAACCATTGATGTTGCTTAAAGGTTCTTCCATTCTTCTTCTTTCTTGACATCTCATGGCCTTAGACACATAATCACATTATATGGTTAATTCATTAGAGGTATGAAAGTAAGTCATTACTGATGACTTATCTTAACCCTTGGAGTTCAACTTTATTACCATTTCCCCCAAGTACATTCCACCATTGGATAAGCATCTTATCACAATTTACCCAAATACTAGAACACATCTCTACCCTTGGGTTTTAATCTTATTACAATCCAATCCAAGTACTAGCCCTTATTTCTACCCTTACAAGTCACTCTTATTTACCATTCAATCCAATTCCTCATTTTCGCATATCAAGCCTATGCTACTAGAATTTTCATGTAACTTTGAAAATTCATAATTAATTCTAAACAATTCCAAATAAGGTGGTTCAAATTCCTATATGACATTCTTTAAGTCTATTTTAAGGAAAAAATACTTTCTACTACCAGTTCCATGCACAAATTTTCAGAATCCCCAATTAAGCATGACTGCCACAGAAATAAATCCAGATTCAATGCCTATCTTCAATAAATCATATATCCTAATGTACTGACCCAAGATTCACTTATTATATATCAAATTAAAGCTTGAAAGGTCTACTACCATCCTAGAAACTTTCATGGTCACTAAACATGTTTTGGTAATTAAGAATTCATAATAAGCAACCTGCCTCCAGAAAACCCTAAACCCTTCTAAAATCATGTTCACAACTACTTTAACTTCAATGTTTGGGTTTTCAATCCAACCCTTCTAAAATCATGTTCACAACCTATTCCCACACGATTTCATGTGTAGAATCCAATTCTAACATCAAAATTACTAAAATCATCTTCCTTCCCTATTTTTCTAGGTCTAGCCTAAATTAAGCAATATAAAACTTAACAAAACCTTAAGATATTAGGCCTAAATCGAAGCTTATACGTACCTCTACCTGATTATAGAACCAATTCTTGATTTCAGAAGTACTCCAACCAGCTAGATGGCACCAAACACCTCTGATCAAGAATTTGAAACCATAGAAATATTGCTCTCATTGAAAGGAACAACATTAGAGAAGGCTTCGGGAGCTATAAACGCTGAATAGGACGTGAAATCGGCTCTAGAGCTCAAAAACTCAAACTTTTTCTCCACCTTCTCTCCTCTTTCATTTTCTCTTGACTTTCTCTATTTTTCCCTTGATTTCTCTTGGCTAGCTGAACTTAAAGAGAAAGTGAGGGCAAAAATGGAATTTGCCATATGTATTAGGTGGCAAAATCTCATGGTGCCAACACAAAAGCCACTTTACTGTGGATGGCCCAGATCGTGCCATATCTCCTTCCCATTTTGTCCTCTCTCTTTTCTCTCTCTCCTTAGCTATCCTTTTTGGGTTAGGGAAAGAAAGCTTATAAATTTCTCTGATTTCTGGGTTCAATGTTCGGGAAAGTCACGTACACGACCGGACCGAAAACCGACGAATTTCCCTGACTATTATACTAGGTGGCTGTAATATCCCAAATTTCGATTAAGGGTTAAAAACTTCAAAAGTGGATGTGATTATTGATAAATAACACTTTTGGAGAATTCGATATGAATGGTGATTCGAATGTGTTATGAGCTATGTTGAAACCCTGTATTTAAGCTCAATTATAGATTAACATCTAAATTGACTTAAAATAGAGGGAGGGCGCATAATGTGGTGAAAGCAATGTTTTAAAAGCCGGACCGGACATTGAACCGGAGAGATCAGCGGGTCATGGTTGGATCGGTCGGACCGGTAGTCGAACCGTTAACCTTATAATTAAATGAAAAATAAATTATATACAGATATAAAGATATAAATGTAAAAACAAATATAAAATTTCTAAATTAATTTGAAAATGAACATAAATAAACCTACATGTACGTTACATCTCAATATTAATGACACATAATAGTTTGGGGAAAAAACAAAAAAAAAAACTCTGAAATTACAAAGTTTCAAATTAGGGATTTCTGAAAAAAAAAAAATGCGTTCTAAATTACTTATCAAGTTTCGTCATTCCCTTTATTATATCTTACTAATAAACATGATTTAAGATTTTATTATTTTAAAGTTGTTTTTCTATTAATAGTATTCTCCATTATGTAATCTATAAAATTAATATAGTTTAAATAATATGTGTATATAAAATAATTAATTTAAATAAACAATAACATGATACTTTTTTTATAAAAATAACATGATAATTTTAAACCCAGCAATATATGATAGTTATGTTGGCAAAAATATAAATGATGATTATTACTTCAACAAAATTAATTAAGTAAATTCTTATAAAAAGTTAAAAATCTGTTGGATTTTTTGCCTTCAAAAATTTTCTTGATTTATCTATGAGTTTTATTTTTTTATAATTAACTGTGATTGATTGACGTTGGGAAAGTATACACTGCAAATTGGCATCAGCTTTGAATTCCAACTTCCAAGGCACCTAATTAATTTTTTAATTAAAAAATGACAACAAAGCAAGTATCATAGCACATACTATCAGACCTATGCTCTTAGAGGTTCAGAACTTTCCATTCACACTTACACGGACACTCTGCACGACGCGTTTCTTCTTCCTCTTCTTGTATTTTTTTTGTTTCAAAGTTCAAACCTCTCTTCTCACAAGGTCCCAAAAAAAAACTCCCTTCTCTTTATCTCTGGTGATAGTATTCGACAAACCTATTCTCCCACTTCTTAAAGCTTTTCCGTCAACTGGTTGGAGAAACTCGAAAATGATGAAAGATTTTTTCAACTTGCTAAAGAAATGTAAACTTTAGATCTTGTGGTAAATTTTAGTTCTTCGTCACTTTCTTCGTTTTTTCCCCTATTTCTTCTTCTTCAGCTCCTTCCCTCTCTCTAATGTTGCTTTCGCCTATCACCCGTCTGGTTTTTGTCTAGTCGTTCCGGTCGGCGGCTTAACAGCGAGTTGCGGCCCAACGTCCGGTTCTGGACTGCTCATCCCGGCTCTTTTCTCAGGACGGCCTAATGGTCCTAAACAGACCAAGAAATTTTTTGGTCAACGGTCCGGCTCCGAAAACATTGGGTGAAAGGGAATGATATGATGTGTTTAGTGGTGATTCAGAAGAATTACCACAATTAAGGGCAAAATGGTAAAGTTACCAACCAATTGGTCAATTACCAAAGAGGGAACTCATTAGTAACTTAAAGATCCATGGTTATGATTGATTTATGTAGGAGATCAAAGGGTGAAATCATGTGTGTGTGTGCCTATTTGAGCTCATGGAAGATGGAGTAAAAGTATGACACTTGACACTTTGTGAACCCCTGGATCTTGGTCAATATTTCAACTCTTCCCTCTCTCCTCTCTTCCCATTAAGGTCCGCCAAGGGAGCCTTTTTGTTCTAAAAATATGCTCCTCCATTTTCATCTTATCTCTCTCCTTCATTCTCCATTTTCGATGAGCTTAAGGAAGAAAGAGAAAGAAAGAAGCTTAAGGTAATTGCTCTATGTGACCTTTAATGCTCAAACACTCTTCATTAATATTGATCATGGTGACGAGAGCTCCATTGCTATGGTTTTAGATTTTTGAAAGGGGGTGTTTGAACACTTGAAGAAATTTAAAAGAAGAGGAATCAAGGAACTAGCTTTGGGAAGAGGAAGAGGTGAGTATTTGATATATTTTGACCTAAGTTTTGTGGTCATTGGTTGAGTTTTGTGAATTTTTAATTTTTCCCTGATTTTGTTATATTTGTGAAATGATTGAATTGATTAGTGTATTGTGGTAAAAATGGTGTCATATTGTGCTTTGGTGCCATTGGAATTGGTTTTGAATTTGAAATGGAAAGAGTTTGCAATGTTGAGTTTGTGTTATGGAATGGTGATGACATGTTGAGATTATTGTGGAACATGTCAATGTGATGTGAATTTGCTTGATTTGGGATTTCCAATGGATTCCTTGTGAAATTTTGTGTGAGAATGATGTTTGACGTGAAAATTGGACCATTGGAAGCAATTGAACCAAAACTAAAATTCTGTCCAGTGTGAATTCTGTTTTGGGCAATCTGTTTGTATTGACGTTTTGAATAGGCAAATGGTGTCTAAAAATTATGAAATTTTCCAGTCTTAAATTTCACATCCCAAGCTTCAAAATGGACAAATAATTCATGTTATTTCGTTTTGTGTGCTGGGAGTTATGATGTCTAAAGTTTGGGATTAAAATTGGAATCTGTTTTGGAGCAGTGTTGGATTTTGAGCAATTATGTATTTTTGTGGTGATGAACAGCTTTGATTGATATTTTTACAGTAAAGAGGACTTAAATATCTTTCAATAGGCTTTGTAATCACCTCATTTTGATTTTTCTAGAATTAGTTATGAATTTCCGAAGTTTCTTTGGCTGCAGTCAAAAGTTCTTGGCTGCAGCGCAAAACTTTCTATGCACATTTTGGCCGCAGCCAGAAAATCTTGGCTGCAGCCAAAGAGTTTCTATGCTGTTTTTTGCCACAGCCAGAGATTCCTTGGCTGCATCCAACCCCTGTTTTCAGCACTTTATGATTTTAAAAAGTGGTTTCTAACCTAGTACTTCCCAATCCTTTAGGCTTTCGTTGAGCTTATTATAGCCACCTAAAGGTTGTGAATGATAGCCAACTTTAAGTGATATGAAAGTAAGGATTTGGATTAGAGATTAACCCTATGTCCTTAATTTCGTTATAGGGTTTGATGTTCGCCCTGATCATGAGTAGCTTGTGCTGGAGCATACGTGGAAAGAACAAAGGTAGGGAACTTACCTCTCTTGCATGTATTTGATATTTGTTTTGGTGTATTGATGCATGTTATTGCTTTGTTTGATTATGTGAACATATATGAATGATTGAAGCTCTATTTCAATTTATGCTATGGCCATAAGTATGTTGTTTGAAATGTTGAGCTTGCAGATTTGTCATTGTGTGAGCATGAGTTATGTAATGCAAGCATGTCATGCATTAAACATTTATCTTGCATGCATATTGGTATTTTTTTCCTACTGAGATTCTGTCAAATCTCACCCTCCCCTACCAACATTTTAGACAGGGTAAGAGGCTTGAGGAAGGAGCAAGCAACCAAGGGTGGCTAAGGCTCCTTTGAAGTATGGTTTTGGTGGTTGGTTATCATAGATGTTAGGATGACTGTATCTAGTTGTGGGTGTATATTTGGATGTGTATTCGAATATTGGATGTGTATGTGTTCAGACGTATATTCGAGTTATGTATTTGAGATGGCATTGTGTAATCCCCTATTTGTTTGGAAAATTGTAATAGGCTAATGTGCCTTATATATATACCCTTTAGTGAAGATATAAAACCCAGGGTTGCCGGAAATTATGTTGTGCACTCTCGTATTTATATGAATGTGATTTATCTTCGCAAAGTAATTGTATTCAAAATGTGAATGTGAGACCAGGTGTATTAGATTTCGAAAGGTATTTGTGAAAACTCTATCGTAAAGATAGGATATTAAATGAGTTTTGTTTATCTGTTGGTCTCTAATTCATTTTAATCGTGTATTTCGGATATAATTACAGAAGGGGGTTACAGTAGCGCCTCAAAAGAGTGCCAACACAAAAGTCATAAAGTAAAAGTAATGATAGAGAAACATGTAATCTTCTCATTTGTCTAACACAAAAGCTAAATAGTTCTCATGATGAGGGACAAGTGTCACTTTCTTATGGTGCCAACCATAAAGTGAAATCTTCATTAGTCATCATTAATCATTATTAATTTCTTTATTAAAACTACTTTAATAAAGTTAATTTAATAAAGCTATTTTATCGTTGTAGGGCTTAACCATGACAAACAGGTCTGTGTCTTCCAAAATGCACTATATGTGCTGCCTCAGGGGATTGCTGAGTGTGTGTGTCGAAATGTCTACATGTGGGACCCACATGGCCTATATCTCTTCTTCCTTTTCAAAAACGCAAGGTAATGTACTTGCCCTAAAAATGCCATGTGCACACCTCTACCAACATATTTTATCCATCTAATCATACCTATTAAGCACCTCATATAATCTGGAGACTTGTTCTCTACCCTAAGGAGCTAAATCACACAGTCTAGGGCCCCACATGACCCACAAATACTTGTGTTTGCCATGCAAAATGGCGCCAAGTGGTCTTCACCCCTAAGGGTGCCATATGTACTTAAGTACATATGCTGGTCTATTTCTCTGACTAACAACAACCTTTGAGCCCTCATATCATTCGGAGAACCATTCTCTTCCCAGAAAGCTAAATCATACAGTCCCTGAGAGTCTTTCTATCTCTTAACATTCTTGGGACTCTTCCCAAATTGGGCTTAATAGTCTGCCTAACATATGCTTATCCTCAAGTTCCTAGGCCAAAATTCTGGGATATTGCAATCTTCCCCCGTTCAATAAATCTCATCCTCGAAATTTTAAACATCTATACCTTGGGGAATTACTCTAGACACTCAGTCTCTCCCTTTCTAATGCATGCTCACTAAGCATGCAACATAATCATCATATTCTTAATAAAGATCTCAGATAGTATTCAGCAATTGTCACACAGCATTCTCACTCATTCAATACCCAGTATGTAGCATTCAAACACAGGACCCACTAGTTCGTTGCCACAGTGCTTAGTTACACAAGCCTCGCTGCCTTTTCGAGTCACTATTCGTTATTCTCAGGCCTTATAGCCCATTTCATTTCGGCCTTACGGCTCATTTCATTCCCATATCCGCTAGGTATTTTGGTCTTACCACCTAGGAATACTGCCCTATGCTTCACGCACTTACAGGTCTTATTGCCACAGTACAACCTGGTTTAATGTGAATGCTCTACAGCCTAAAGGCACACTCGGGATGCACTAGTCCAATATCATAATGCTAGGCAACACAAGTCTTATCACCTAGGGCCTCTGCCCCATACAAACTTGCACACCGGGTCTTACCGACTTGAGCCTCTACTCGTCACAATTATTAAATACATCACATTCTGCAGGCCCAAGGGCATACTAGTCCATCAAGTCTTATGACCTTAGGACATACAATTTACAGGATACACAGTCTATCACCTTTAATGAATATATATCGAGACTAACTACCTCAGGTCACATAGTCCACTAAGTATTCCAAATACACTCCAGGCTCTAACTCTTGCTACTCAAGCCATTCATACACTTACATAATGTTAAAGAGGCATGCAAAACAAACTATCCAATAACAACATACATTCAACAATCACAGGACACACAGTCCGTTGCCCAATCACGATATGCAGCAAACAAAAGGCCTAACCAATCCCTTACCATATTACCACCACACTTGTTGTTCTCAATCTGGCAGCCCAACAGAAAAGCTAAATAGTGCATTCTCATGAACAGAGGACAAGTGTCGCTTTTGCGGTAAATACTATGCCAGCTTTCGCTGTAATCACTATGCCCGTTTTCACCGTAAACATTATGCAGCAGCATAAAAAGCATCACAAAGCTTCACAAGGTGTCACAAGGCATCACAAAGCAACAGCAACAACATAATGCATGACAACATACATACAATACATTTACACAAAGTATAAAAGAAAAGTCACTACCTTGTTCTTTCCTGACGTTCCTTAGCACAATGGGCTCACGAGTCTGGTAAATGTCAAATCCTATAAACCAAATTAAGGACAACCGATCAATCTCTTTTCCAAATGCTTATTTCTATAATACTCTAAGTTGGTTATCATTTAAACTATTTAGGATGACCATTAGATGTCTAAACACATGCTAAAAGGGTTGGGAGAAACTACCCTGAAGACCCCTTTTTTGGAAGCACAACACTGATTTTCAGCTGGCTCACTCGAGTGACGATGACATCACTCGAGTGATGAGAGACTTACACTCGAGTGAGAAAGGCTCTCACTAGCGAGTGTTTGACAGTGAGCAACAACAACAGCCAGAAAGTGCTCACACCACTCGAGCATGAGGGATTGCACTCGAGTGATGCTCCAAATTCACTCGAGTCCCCGAAAGTGCAACACAGAAAGTGCTTACCCGAGAGCACAGACAACTTCAGAGGAAAAGGCTCACTTGAGTACAACCCTTGGCACTCAGGTGAGAAAACTGCACTTGCGAGTGTCAGAACACACTTTCAAAAATTGGCCAGTGAGTGACAACCCGAGACGCAGTCCTACAACATGAACTCACACCTTCACTCGAGTGAACCCATGCTCACTCGAGTGATCACCAATATCACTCGCGGATTAAGAAGTGCACTCTCACTTTTGGCATGGAAGTGCAACAAGAACTGGAAGAACTTGGGCAAAAATATGCACAACACTCAAGTGAGACTCATCCTCACTCAAATAAGGCTCATCCTCACTCTTTTTTTAAGCTCTTCTACCTTTTAAGGGTTAAAGTTTCTTGTTTTTTATTCCACATAGATTCCAAAAACTCAACTTTAATGAGATCAAATAAGTTAGAGAAGGAAGAGGAGGAGGAGGATATTGATATATACAAAGAGCTTTAAAATCAAGCTTTTGTGAACTCAAGTACCCATCACCATACAAGTACATGCAAATAGTGCTGGGAAAACGGGCCGGCCCGGCCCTGCAGGGCCGGCCCGTGACGGGCTCGGGCCTAAACGGGCCGGCCCGTTTAGGCCCGAGTTCAAATTCGCACCCGTTTGAAGCGGCCCGGCCCGTTTAAGGTAAGCCCGCGGGCCGGCCCGACGGGCTTTAGGCCCGTTTATGTGTTTTTTTTTTTTTGCCATTCTTTTTTTATTTCTTATTCTTATAAAAACTAAAATACCTAATTTAAAACATAAATATCATCAACACTAATTTAAAACATAAATATTATCCAAATTTAATATAATACAAACATTAAAACTTAAGTCCAAACCATAATTAATGTTCATAACCAATTAAATAAGTTCACAGCCACAATCAAACAAGCCTACAAGCTTCAAATGTCAGTAATAATATAACACCTGATTTGGATTTTGGCGTATACATGAAAAAAAAGAAAAAAAGAAAATCAAAGAAGAGAAGCTTCAAATGAGGTTTGAGTCAGTGTGAGAGCATTTCTGATATGAGGGTTAGGTTAGGTTAACTCTACTCTCTGACCAATGCTTGTTGCCCATTGCCTTGTGCCCATTTTTTTAAAAAAAAGTTAAACGGGCCTAAAAGGGCCGGCCCGCAGGGCTTCAGGGCCGGCCCTACAGGGCTTGCGGCCCTACAGAGCCGGCCCTTTTAGGCCCGCTTCCATTTTCAGCCTCTAAATCATAGGCCCGGCCCTTGACGGGCTCGGGCCTAAACGGGCCGGCCCGACGGGCTCGGCCCGAATTCCCGGCTCTACATGCAAACCAGAGAACATGCATATCAAAATTTCAAGCAACAAAATTTGAGAATATAAAGCTTAAGCAAAAAAAAAATATATGCGAATGATGCAATAGGTACGCATATAAAAAGAAGTAACAACACAACCATAAGAAATTCATAAGCATGCTCATGAGAATAACCAGATTAAGAGATACATATATTTGGTTAATATGCATGCTAATAAGAAGAAGGAAGCATATTTTAATATCATATATTCACATATATATGAATAGCACAGTGGAAATAAAAAATTGATAGAGATATAAACAGTTTATGCCACATGCTTATTCATAAAGAATAAATCATAGCCTTAGGATCATCCGGCTCTAATACCAATACAGGAAAATTAGGAGAGAGAAGAGACTTATGTACCGGAGCAAATCCAGGTTCGAATTCCAATTAAAGCTCCAATGCTCCATAATTTGAATATAATCATGGTCACATAACCATTAGACTAGTAGAGCCTAATTAGGATTAGCACAACAAATCACCGTGCACTCCTACTTGTCTCTAAATAATAATCAAGAAATTAATTCTTGATTAATTTTCTAATATACAATTATTTATTTCTCAATTAAAAAATCCAAAATTAATGTTGATTTGTTTCTTATTTAATAAGGTTATTTGTTTCATAATCAAATAGTTCAGTCTATTAAAGGCGGACCTGAACCCAAAGTCTAACATAAAGAGAATAAGTTTGACCAAGATAATTTTTTGATTTTGAAAATTGAAGCTGTACGGTAGTAAAAAAATTTGGTTAAAAATAGGATATTGTGTAATAAAGCTTGGTCATTTTTTATTTCTTAGGTATTTTAGACTATCTGTAATTATTTTAATTTCTAATTTTTTCCTTTCCTTAGCTAGAAGTCATATTTTATCTTTCTTATATGGTATTCTCCATCTTTTGTATTCAGATCTGGGCATTTGGCTTTTGAATGAAAGGAATTTTATCTAAAAATTTCCGATTTGTGAGAAGCATTTTTCTCTTAAATTACTCATTAAACTTCAAGTTGTCAAAGGTTCATCAATTTTATGACATGTTTGCTCTTCAACACCTATAACTTATAGAAAAAGACTAATGAGAACATTTAACCAAATCGCTTGGCTTGTGTTTTAAAACAAAAAATCTAATGTAAAACTTACGGTTTATAGCTTATAAAAAAAAAATGTTTCTTCCTATGTGACAAAGCAAGTGGCTTTTTTTAAAAAAACTTTCTTTCTTATTATTTAGAATAAAAAAATTCATTATATATAATTCTTCTAATAATGAAATTAGTTAATTATATTTATCTTATTATCACATTAAAATTAAAATTCAAACACTATAATTAGTTTGAGGAAAAAAATAACAGTGATTTGTTCCTGAGGTCCTGGACCATGGCCTTGGGATTTTGGGCTTCAACTGTTGTGGGCCATTGTGTTGTTTCTAAAATAACTTTTATATTCTTTTTTTTTTTTTTTTGCTTGAAAATAATTTTTTATATTCAAATCTTTTGTTTTTTTTAGTGATTTTTCATGAATATCTCCTTTAAACTATTCTTAAACCTGGTTTTTCTTGGCTAAATCTTAAGCTTCTAGTTAAGGCGTGTTACAGTTCCTATAATAAGATGATTAGGGTCAACAAGGATTCGTTCAATTAATGAGGATTAATTAGCTTTTCATTCGCCAGAAGAATTAATTAGCTTATACTTAGTAAAATGTTAGTTTAAATTATACTATAGATATAATAATCTTGATGATAAATAACAATTAGAATTTTTTTTATAAATGCACTTTTTAAGTTATAATCTTATAATTCCATGTCAACTATGTTTTTTATGCTTGAAAATTTAGGTGTTTGGGTCTTAAAGGTTCACCAAGGCCAAGGTATACTTCCAAGCTCAGAGCATTTATAATATTTATAAATTGTTCACCAACAAGGTTCTCCTTACATTGGTAATGAGATTTGAACTCACGACTTTAAAGATTATGCAACAACTTACCAATTGGGCTATCTAACATGTTTGTGTTTTATCAACAATTAAATTTATAGATAAATTGTTGGCAAAAAGAAAAAATCTATAGATAAATTATTAACTAAACAAAAAGTCACAATAATTTCATCAAGTGTTGTCTTCATTCTTTCTCTACCTTTTAACAAAGCACTCTATACCATATTTGATTTATCCTCTTTATTAGTGTAGTCAATAACTTATTTTGTAGGAATCTGAACTATATCTCAGACAATTTTTTACCATTTTTTGATAGATATTATTCTAATCCTTTTTGGTATATTCATTACTAATAGTATCTTCTCTTACATAATCACTGATTCATTTCAATATCATCATCATAACTATCCCCTCTATATGCTCTTATTGTTTCTATAAAATTCAACATTATTCGCTACTAAGTTAACTATTCAATATTTCAATCAATATAAAGTATAAAAGCTTTTCAAAATTACAATGTTGAGTAACTAAAAATTATCAAAAACAAGAATGCGTCCTAGACCTTAATATCGGGTAATCATTACTGTAAAACCCATTCACGTGATGATTACAATTACTAATAATAATAAAAATATTTTAAAAAATTAATTAAAGAGAAGTGAGTAGGAGCATTTAAAATTTATTTGCGTGGTCTTTGACCTTCAGCTTCAATCAGTTTTCCTTCTGTGGATGCCCACCGCTTGGGCTTCCAAACAAAATCCCATGTTTTGAAGACGGCTGGTCAAACTACCCTCCATCATTTATTGCCATTCAATTTTCATTCAATAATGTTTATTGGGATAACTTAATAATTTGGACGGGGGTCCTTTATACTAGTCCCTTGGTTGTTGGTTCTTGAAATACTCAACCAGTTTTATTTACAAATGCTCAGTCCAATTTTATTTATAAGTGATTTTAAATTATTTTATTGAAATTAAGGGAAATATTAAATCTCATTAACTTTATTAACTAATTCACAACAAAACCTTCGCAATAAAATTGTCACAGTCACCAAAATTCAGCTGCTGATGGAGGGAACCTTTTTTTTTTCCTTTTTTTCTTTTCCCTTTTTTTTAAAAAAAAAAGATTATATGAGGAGGAACTGTTGTAAAATCATAACATTTTCAAATCCCTAGTTGACCAATATGGGATTTGGGCTTTTTTTTTTTTGTTACAAGGATTTGTTGAATTTACTAACATATTATTTGAGATTTCCTTATTTTAGGTGAATTTTAATAAGATCTTTTCCAACAAAATTATACATTTTATTATTTAATATTTAAAAAATATAATTTATTAATTTTTTCATACTTAAATTAATTATATTATATTATAACCACATCAAGTTTATGAAAAAAAATATTTATATAAATAGTGTTGTGTATATGCAGTTATGCCCGTCTATCAGTTTATCGTAATATATATATATATAGATCCCCTGCCGTGTATATTTTGTCCAGTTTTTAATCGCGCGAGGTTGTAAAACTAACATATTTTTATTGTTATCCTTTTTGGGCAGCAACATATTTATATTATTAAAGTATTATTATTTTATTTATAATATAGTTTTATACATGGAAATATGCTACACTTGAACACTTTTTTCTTTTTATTTTTTTTTACCGTGAGAACTCTAAATAAAAATAGGCACTGTGAAGGGATCCACATCCATAATATAACTAATCTTATAATATGATAATTAAATAAATTTTCTTGATGAGATTGAGATTGAGATTTAATAATTAAACAGACGACAAAAATTACTTAAAATCCATTAGACATTTAGAACCTTTACCCGATTTTTCGTTCCTTTAAAAACCTATCTCTGACTTTGTGTGACAATCTAAGTAATACAATATATATATATATTTATTTATGAATCACTTGATGGCAAGGGGAAAACAAACTTGAGGAATTGACGAGTATCATTTTTATATTAGAATGATGTCATGATATTAAAATATATAAGGAAAAACACTATCTGACCTTACCTTCATGCTTCAAGTACACTAAATTAGAATAATGAGAATGGCTTATATTAATAATATATTTTATATTTTGAACAAAAAAAAAAATATTTTATTCATATTAAAATGTCCAATTTTTTTAAGACAAGAATGAGATTGGTGTAAGTATAATGAATATATAAAAAGCAATATAGATAAAGTTTTTGCAAAGTTCCTGAATCCGGACAGGACCGGCCGGTCAGGCCAGGAAACCGGCAAACCGGTTCGGTTCTCGGTTCGGTCCGGATTCACATTTAAAAACAAATTTAAATTTTTTTTTATAATTTCATACTATAAATCTAAAATTTTTAATTTCTCACCGGTTTAGCTTCGGTTTAGCTCCGATTTAGCCCACTGATCCTTAACTCAGTATTCTAATCGATTCAATACCCTATCCAAATTATAATACGTTGAGTTTTTGTAATTAAGGAAGCATTTTGATATTCAGTGGTTGTGGATATTGCGGGGACACGGGGGAGGGGAGACGAGTGGCCATCCATGAAAGGACGGTGGCACAAAGCAACTTTTTCTTCTTTTTATTTACCATGAAGTGGCACAACGAACTGAATTCTTTTAATTTCCTTAAAAAAATAAATTAAATACTATTAATTATAATTATAATGGCTCGTTTGGTTTAGGAAGAAATGTAATAAAATGTAATGTAATATAATATAATGATGACTATATGAATTTATTTGGTTCGTTAATAATGAAAGATGATACATATAAATAAAAACGTTTAGTTAGATTATATCAAATATAAAAATATATGAAAATAATATACTAAGAGACAAAATTATCCCTATCTACACATGTGTATGATGTACACAGGATGTTCATGATAATTTTTTCATTTTGTGAAATGTACACTGAGTACACGTTGGATTTATAGTAATTTTTTAATATTTAATTATGAAAATATTATGCAGTGTTGGGTTCATAATAAGTTTTTAATATTTAATGGTGAGAATATTATTTAATGAGATATTTTATTATATTTTTATAGTGGAATATGATGTTTAATTTTTTAATGGGGAAATATTTATTAAATTTCTATATTATTAATTAATTTTTTTAAAATATGTAATGATAGTAATTATTTAATATTTAACCATGTTTATAGATGGAAATCTTGGTCAATTTAAAAAATTTTAATAACAATAATTCCTTTTTCACTTGATTACAGGATGTCTGCATCCACATTTATTAGTTCTAGCAGTATAATCCTTAATATATCATTTGATGTCATTATATTACATAAGCACAATCAAATGTTGTAATCAGTCTATTACATTAAGATTGTATATAATTATCTCTTATGGAATCAGACCAAACGAGCTATAAGTAATTCGATTTGCTGTGAGTTTTAAATCACATATTAAATTGAAAAGGCTAACAAGTGTCATTTTTGTTCGCAAATAAGCTATTGGTATCTAGATATTTTTTTCCCCTTTGATATTGCCTCGAAAGCATTAAAAATGTACATAACTACTCCCTCTGTTACTTTTCATAAGAAATAATTAATCAAATAACATTGATCAAAGTGGCCGGTAATGATAATAAATATCTAAAAGTTGTAATCTTTTTGATAAAAATACATTTATTTATGAGGACATAAAGAATAAAAGAGAATAATCAAGTTATTATACTAATAAAAAGAATTGTAGAAAAGAAAGAATGAAATAAGGGTGAAGGTGCAAAAATACCTAGGAACTTTCTTCTAAAATGTGTCTAGCATCATATACATTTTGGTAGTGTAAAAATAACCATGAACATTTAAAATAGAAGAAAAAATGTTAGCGTATTTAAATTTGACCTAATACCATTATTTTTTGTTATATAACCCATACTCTTTTTACATATACATATTACTATCAATAAAAACTTTCAGAATAAATTTACACATTAATCCTTACCAGCCGAAGAACACACCTCTCATCTGTTAAGTTACGAGTTGGAACTGGCAAACTCCGGAAGTTTTTTTTATTATTATAAAAATGGGAAAGGTACTTATCTTATTTTCTTTTAAGATGCATTTTTCATTTTTCTTCTTAAAAAATACTCACTCTAATTATAAATTATAAATGTAAGAGCTAGTATGACAGTTCAATTTGATCTTTAGTATAAGGCTTTAATTCAGTTTATCTTCCAAATTTATAATTCTTTTCTAAACTCTTTTTATTGATCGCACATATTGATCTAGGAGTTCTTAATCAAATGAGTAGCTCCCAATATAAATTACTACCTCCGGTCCTAATTATAAGACAAATTTGACTTTTTTTTTAGAAATTAAGAAAGTTAAATAAGGTATTTAATCATATCATATATTATATATCATTATATTATATACTAATTTATTAATCAAACTAATTAATTTAAAGAAAAAAATAAAAATAAAAATACTCTAAAATAATTTAATGGGAAAATCTCATTGAAAGCCTTTTAAAATATCAAAATCCTAAATTAGGCTTCTAAATTTAATATATTATAATTCAAGCCAAAAAACCCAATTCATAATTTTAGGATTGGGTGTATTTACCCATATGTCCTCTTCTCATCTCCATTTTTTTTTTATCTTCTTCTCATTCTCTATCCATCTCTTCTCTTCTTCAAGTTCTATTAGGATATCTAATTCATTAGGGATTATCGATTTTTGGAACAACACCAACAGTGTCATTCTCAACTCAAATTACGATCACGGCAGTCCCAATCACCATGTGAAAGTAAACCCCCAAATAAGAAGTCTAGCAATTCTTAGGATGTGCCTTCACTAGGTACAATGCTTTCAACATTTATCACTTGGCTTCAATAAGTCATAAGAGGAAGAGACTTTTAAGGAATAACATTCAGGGGAGACCAGTTTTGGAGGAGTGATTTGTCTGGGTAATAGATCAATCTTGAAAGGGTATACAAATATTAATTAAGAAGATAATGGGTCTGCGGATTCCCTTGCAAAGAAGGCTCTTTCACTGGCACCAGGGCTTTAGATTCTGTCTCGTGAATCTACTGTATGTTAGCTAATAGTGGAATCACTTAGCTTGCTTACGTTACTTTTCTCTCAGTTTTTAGATTTCATTCTCATAAAAAAACGATCCCAGTATTTGAGAGTTTTCTATTTTAATAACTTAGTGGCACATAGGTAAATTGTCTAAATTTTTAAATCCCAATTTGAGCCATATGACCTTATTTATAATTTGTTAAATTCATAAGCCTAATTTAGAATTTAGATATTTCAAAAAGCTTTTAATGGGATTTTCCCTAATTTTTTAATTAGCTTATTTAATTTCTCCAAAAAAATTAACTTTTTCTTATAATTATGAGCGAAAAGAGTATTGAAATGAGTTTGTAATGAAACCAACACATTTTTTATAAATAACTAAATTAATTTTATTAATCTCTATAAATTAATCCTACATTTAAGAATACAGGGGACTACTTTTTTTATCACAAAGATTATGTAAAGCAGCCAATAACTATATAACCTAATCACATATAAATCGCCCTGTAAATAATGCTTCCCTATAGAACAGAAATAGTGTGAAGCCCCATGGAGTGAAGGCATGCTTGTCGAAGAATCCTCCTTCTCCAAGTATTAGGGCTTGTTTGGTTTGAGAAGACGGAAGGGAAAGTAGAGGGAAAGACAATTTTTTTAAGTTATATTTAAAAAATTAGAAAAATAGGGTTAAAAATTTTTAATTAATTTTTCTTACTCTTTTATCTTATAAATTTCCTTTATAAAAATTTTGTAATACTACTTCTTCAATTATTTGAAATCCCACTCATAATAATTTCTCCTCCCCTCCCCTCTAAATCCCTTATACCAATTAAGACTGTAACAACTAAAATATTTAAATAATTTTGTTATAAAATTTAACTCCGATTAATATATAAGCTCTTCAAAATAATTAAATAATGTCAAAATCATGAATTAATATTTACAGAATTAAGAAATGTTTTTGTGGATTCCTCTCAACTCTTTTCTTCTTTTAAATAATGTCAAAATCATGAATTAATCACTGTTCTACACCATTCAGGTTTCCTCTTTCCCTACAACTTGTTCCATTTCTGCATAGTCATCATCACCTCCTCCTCGTGATTCACTCAATCCTTCTGTGCTGTGCTGTCCACATTTTCTCGCCCTTCCCGCCCTTTTGTGCTGTCAACATATTACCCACTGTTTTCTTCCCCCAATCTTACCGAATACCCGCTACTTTGTAGCTTATGACATGAAAACTTTGCTGTAGGTGGGAAATTGTGGGTTTAATATATTTGTAACTTTAGGCCTTTATTACTTATCTTTTTAATTTATGAAGTAAATCCTCTTTGTTTCTTTTTTTTATCTCTCTTTTTAATATTTTATCTCCATCTTTAGATATAAAATGAATGATTCATATTTAATATTTTATAAATTTATTATTATAATATTTTATAAATAATATTTTTTATTTATGTTGCAATCATAAATTATGTAGATAATATTTTAATAATTTTTTAAGGTTTAGAACATAACATTTTTTTGTCTCTCATAACAAACGTGTTTTTTGAGATTTAAATTTAGGCTGAGGCCATTTATCAAATCAATTAACATATACAACGTGTATTTTATCTAAGAGTGGGTATAAAATTCCAAAAAGAAATGAGAGAATGAAAACTCAAACCTTCTTTTTTAATAGGATCAAATGTTAAGGACACAATGTGCTTGTTTAGAAAAGTGATTAAGTGTTCATTTGGAAGAGCTTATTTTTAGGCAATAAGTGCTTATAATTCGTGATTCACGGTATACGAGGTAAGTATGTGAGAGGAGTTTTTTCTCGGCTTGCGTAAATTGGGCTTATTTTCTCAAAATAAGCTCTCCCAAACATGCCTTAAAGCCTTCAAAAATAACTTTTCAATTTTATGATATATAAAGCAAGTATGTGAGAACAATTTTATCTTAATTTACATAAATAAACACTTTTAAAGACCCTAAATATGATCCCAAGTCATACTTACACACGCTGGAGCATGTGACGAGCTAAAGCGCATTGGCCTCAAATCTTTAATTCCGTTATACAAGACTTGAATAAACTTTTTCCCTTATTATCTACTAGTATTGTTTTTTTACAAAACCATCCACATTCAATGCATGTGTTAATGAGTTTACCATTATGGTATAATTCCAATATAAATGATTAAATATAATATTTTAGGTAAATTAACAAGTATTTTTTTTATAAATAACTAATTTAATTAATTTTTAATATAATCTAATTAGTTGTTTAACTCATATATTAATATTAAGATCACGGAGGAGAGTAATTTTTTTTTTTTGGTCAAATACGGAGGAGAGTAATTGACTATAACCTTAAGAAAAATAGCATGAGTATATCATGCTTCATACATTGGCGCACTGTGGTTGATTTGTGTGTTGCGGAGATGTCTTTTAAATGTTCACTTCTTTAATTTCATAGGCATGTGACCTACTAACCTATAACAATAAATTATAATTACTAATGAAATAAATATTTTTAGAAAATCAATACGAACACAATATACAGTTCAAAACAAGTTAAATCAATTAAATCTTCCAACTATTAGTAAGTCAATAGTTTTATAAAAAATGATGTAATGATTTTAAAAAATGAGTTACCCAATATTCATGATTTTTAAAGAATTACGGTTTAGTTGCCAACTCTGATCCAATTTGATAATATTTAGAGAATGCAATTTTTAAATAATATAATTTCATTTGACCTATTTTTTTTTATTTAAATATCATGGTTAAATTAGAAATTGCATGTAGCACTTGAGGTACATTTGCTCAATTATCTCCTAGTCCATTCAAAGTTCAGCAAAATCTTTGGCCAAAAAAGGGAAGGAAGAGATATTCGTTCACTACTACAATCCTCTTTTTATGTCATTCTCTTTACAAAACTGATGTTATGGTAATACTAATTCCCCATCTCAAAGTCTATTATACTTTTTCAGTCTTAAATATGTGAGTTAGTTGGGGGTTTTATTTTGCTTATAAATATAAGACCTTAAATATGTTTTATCTCACATATTTATAATATTTTTGTCAAACTAATTGATGTAACTTAAAAATTAATATATTGTCTGATATTGATATTGCATGGGTTGTTTTAGGAAAATTAAATCATATTTATTAGAATTTAATAATTTATTATCTCTAATTAGTTAAGTAGCTCTTATAAATCATTCCAGAACCATCTTAGTTGTATAATTTTCTTTATTTTATAAAATTAATCTTTTTTTAAAAAAATTAACAAAATATAGTACTTGAGGTGGGTCGGTGATTGCAAACTCCCGTAACAAGAGGGCGTGTTCTTGGGAGCGACAAAAACAAAAGGACCTGTCATGTGTCTTCAACTCTTCATAATACTAACATCGAGTTTCGCGGAAAAGCTCTTAACTTTCTGATGTGTTTGAAAGTCATCGCCCACGGGTTTCTCATCTTCTTCCCTTGGTTTCTGACGCACTCCGATCTCTCAACTGCACCAAGTTTGTTTTATTCAAATTATTTGAGAAAATTGTTGTATCAACAAAAAGAAAGAAAGGGAAAAAAAAAATACAATCCATTTAATTACATTAACTCGTACCTTATTAGTTAATGTTAAGTTCTTAACATTGGGAAATTAAAATTATCTCATGTTAATGGAAAGCACCGTTAGTGTCTTTATAAATATTTTTATAAGCATTTTTCAAATTCATAACTTTTAAATTGAACAAAAAAAAATTCATAACTTTTAAATAGTGTTTTGTTCTACAAAAATGATTTCATTACAACTAACATTTTAGTGATGTTTACCCATGTCCTGGAACTCGGACTGGACCGGCAAGTCCGACTTAGAAACCGGCGAACCGGCCGGTAAACTGGTCCGGTCCGGGTTCCGATTTAAAAAAAAAAAATTTAAAATTTTTTCTTTAGAATTTTATACTATAAGCTTAAAATCTTTAATTTTTCACCAGTTTGCCCCCAATCTGACTCACTGACCCTTAACCAAGTACCCCGACTAATTCAATGCCTGGTCCGGGTTTTAATACATTAATGTTTACATGTATATATTTAAAAATGAAAGAGGCTTGGAGGAGAAATTTTAAAAAAAATTAATTTTGCAGTTAATATTGTTGTTCTGTTTTTTTTGTCATAAGTTAAATACCATTTATACCCTAAATAGAAGGTTTAAACTCATAATATACTTTAAAAAGTTTTTAAAATGTTTGATGTTATTTGAGCTATGAGCTTCGACTTATAATGTTGTTCTGTTGGCTCAACATTTTATTCTTCTTTTTATGATCTAAAACAAGCCAAAGGTGAATTTATATTTTATATTTGCATTGCATTTTTAAATATGACAAATTAATGGTAATAATAAATTCGCAAACTTGTTATGTCTAAATTCTAATCCTGTTGATTCGATTCAGATATCAGGATTTACCTTAAAATATTTGTTTTAATCAATCAACTGAAAATGGCATTATTCAGGTCAAAATAGAAAATAATTAAATAAAATAAAAACTAAGTGGCATCATTTGGGCTTAATTAAAAAGATTATGCAATGCAACATGCTTGAGATGGCCCAGACTCCTGATTCTAGTTTCTCTTGGCCATAGTTTATCCTGCCCGACAGTTTGGAAAGTAAAATTAATAATAAATAATAAAAATTCAGATTATTTTTCATGTAATGTATTTATCATGCCCTATTAATATTATATTATTTTTTCCAAATATATTATTATATTATTACGATATATATCAATGTTTTTATTCATTTTTTATTTTCACTATACATCAAATGAATTTGATGGACAGACATTATAAGACGTTGAAAGGTTGGTCTCAATTTTTTCCTTTTAAAAAAGGAGGGGAAAAAAGCCAATAATGCACTTTTGATTTTCTAATTTTATACAAAGTTTTAATTTGGTTCCTTAATTTTACAATATATTTTTTCCATTCTCTTGGCTCTAATATTATTAATATTAGATGATTATTTTTTTTCTTTAGTAATTATTATTTTTGGAAATTAAACTTTATATATCATTATTTAAAAATGTCTTGTCTATACTTTATAAAATTACGGATCAATGTCTTGTCCATATTTTATAAAAGGGTTAAGGTGCAAAAATATACATGTGATTTTCCTCAAAGTGCACCCAACACCAAATACTTTTTTTAGGTGCAACAGTAACTATGTGGTTACAAAATAGGTGCAAAACTACCCTTTGACCGTTAGTTTGACTTTTTGACCCTAAAAGTGATGATGTGTACGATGACATAGACGCTGTAGTGATATTCTGGAAAAAAAAACTTGCTGACTGGTGGAAGCTTTGTAATTAATGTTACTCACATTTCATTATTTCATTACCACCTTCGTTGAAGTAGATTCAAATCTGAATGCAGAGTGCTTAACTCACTCAACAGAACTGCTGCCCTAAAAAACATACTGATTGCTCAATTTTTTTCCAACCCTAGATTCCCAATATTATTAAATTAAAATCATTATAATACATATATTATATTACTAATTTTTATTAAATTATATGATTTATTAGGAAAATTTGATTTTCAGCAAGGTTTTTTTTTTCCCCAGAATGTCACTCCAGCGTCCATGTCATCATACACGTCATCACTTTTAGGATAAAAAAGTCAAACTAATGGTCAAAGGGTAGTTTTGCACCTATTTTGTAACCACATAGTTACTGTTGCACTTAAAAAAAGCATTTGGTGTTGGGTGCACTTTGAGGAAAATCACATGTGTATTTTTGTACCTCAACCCTTTATAAAACTATGGACCAATTAGGTTACTGAAAAATATTTCATAAAATTAAGGAGCAAAAATAAAATTCACTAAGGAATCATTCTTTAAAAAATATTCTGGCACAAAACTAAAGTTGATGCCTAAAGTTGTTCTATTAATTATTGAACGCAGCTTCAATGCAAGAGGTCATTAGCATCTTTTTAGAATATTCCTCAATCGATTCAATCTAGATTCTCCTTTTATTTTCCCTGAATTGACCTTAATCTCTTAAACTGTTACAAATTTCTTGAAAAATAATTCTCTTTGTAAAAGTCATCATAGGCGTGCGGATTACGTGTAAATATAAATATAATTAATTACATATTTGATTTCAAAGAGTCAAATGTCAAATATTAAAACAGGTACTCCTATAATATAAGAAACAAAGTCAGGAATACCTTTTTTTTTTTTTTTGCAAAATATAAAAAATTAAATGTGGATTTTTTACGCTGCACATGACTTAAAGAATAATATATTATTTATGATTTATCAATAATGTAATGAATTTCATATGAAAATCAGTTGATATGTTGGCAAAATAATTTGTTTTTGTTCTGAAACGTGTCGAGCTATTTGAGCTTTGACATTTTTTACTCTCATATTGAAATTTAAAATGTATATAGGATGGTAATAGTATATTATTTAATGACAAATCTTGAAATGATAATGAAAATTTTAATTAATATGAGTAAACAATAAAAACTAAAAAGAACATTATAAAGTTGCACACTGACTCGACGGAAGCCATTCAATTACTATTCCAGTCAGTGGGTTACTATCATCCCCTCATGAACGAGATAGAGGAAGTTAGGAATTTAATATACAGGGATTGGGAAGTAGAGATTTCACATAGCCACCGAGAAGCCATTAGATGTGCGGATATTTTGGCAAAGAGGGCACTCGATTTGAACAGCGACATGTCACTTTTGGATCGCCCGCCGGATTTTTGTGTATTACAAATGTTAGCTGATCTTAGTTAATCATTTTGTCTTTTGTATGTTATCTTTGTAACTAGGACCTCTGTATTGGCCGCTGTGGCCTCAAGAGACTAATCTCTTGTCATTATAATTCAAAAAAAAAAAAAGAACATTATAAAAAGAGGGTTTTTCATTTGCTATTTCCATGACCTTCTAGACTATTAGATCATAGGGTCGCATCAACATTGGTCAACAAATAGAATAAAGTTATAATTTCATTCCCAGTAAAAAGAATACTTAAAAATCGACCAAAAAAAAAAAGTTTCATTACCATCCCAACCAAAGCATAGCACAAAGTTAAAAAGCACCCTAAGCCCACAGAATCACCGACGTAGTGCAACCCAAAAGAAAGCAAAAACCTCAAAAAAAACAAAAAAACAAAAAAACAAAAAAGGCAACAATTTTAGATAATTGGCAAGCTGATTGATAATGTGCAGACAAGATCACCAGTTTGATTCTGCCTCGTGGCATCACGTTAAGGGCTTCTTTAGATTAATTTATTTTAAGTAATTTTGTATTGTAAAATAAATATGTAATAAAATGTAGAATTAAGGGTCGGAGTTCGGACCCTGAACTAAACCTACATTATCGGGCTCTAATATTGATACGGTTAACAATTGTCGTTTTATCACCTAATTGTTCCACATATCACAAAATTACATTCGCAAACAAGTAATTTAGCTATGACCATTGATGGCAAAAAAAGAAAAGAAAAATTTAGCTATGACCATGGTTCTTGACCCGACCCGTCCCTCTAGTTTGATTTTGACGCCCCTATTTCGTTCAACAACAACAGACGACGTCGGCTAACAGTTACTTTTATTTTCCAACTAAACGTGTTAATTTATTATCAAACGATCAAGAAAAGTAATTTCAGTTAATTAATCAAATTAATACATTTTTTACGTATCGCCCAAGAAGGGAGTTGTCCCCAGGCAATCTCACTCGCGCGTGTGTTTCACTACAACGAATCTTTCCCTCTCAGCCAGCCCCAGCGATCACCTAGAAGATGCCACTGTTTGTTCCTCACTCTAACCCATAAAAGCTTCCCTTTCTTAGATCCTTTCACAAAACTGTGGAAACAAAAACCAGAAGAAACCAAACTGTTATTTTCTCTCCCACTGGTTTTACTTCTCAAACAGCTCACCATCGCAGAAACTTCCAACATTCTCCAAAGGCAGCGGACACCTCTTTCCTTCTTTGTTCCCCTTTCTCGGTTCTCTTTGGTCAACTCCGTATACTATATAAATTTGATCCTCTTCTTCCCTTCCACGCAGAATCTTTTTGTCACTGAAACTCTAATTTCTATAATTCTATCTCCTCCTTCTTCGTTATCTCTTCCATTAGCATCACCCACCACTGTTTCTAACTCTGCTTTCACCTTTGTCCGTTGACTGATTTGAGGTTCCGGGTCGGGCTTTGAGATATACCGGGTCTCGATGGCGTCGTCTTTCAATTCTAAACCTAAGATCGTCAATGGACCGGGCGGTTATGTCCTCGAAGATGTTCCGCATTTGTCTGATTACATTTCCGATCTTCCAGTACGTCGTCGTTCTTTTTCTGCTACTTCTCTTTTGTTTCTGTTACGTCCTATTAAAAGCTGCTTCTCTTATAGGTAGTTGATTTTTCACTTTCATTTGCCTTTTTCATGCTCCTTTGTTGTTTTTTTAACAACTGCTTCTTCTTTCTTCCGTCTGAATCTGAAGGCAATTTTTTCTCTATTTTTGTTGTATTCAGATCGGTGATCTTTTATATGTAACGTCAGATGAGTTAGTAGATGAATAATTTACTCTATTTTGATTTGTAATTGAGAAGTTTTTTTTTTCCTTTTTGGTGTTTTTGCAGACATATCCTAATCCTCTGCAAAATAATCCTGCTTACTCTGTGGTTAAGTAAGTGATACTTCCATCTTGCAGCTTGTATTATATATATTTACTGTACTTGGTGGCTCTGATGACAAGTTTAATTTACTTGTGATTTGCAGACAGTACTTCGTACATGACGATGACACTGTTCCTCAGAAGGTTGGTCACTTTCTTCTGTAATTTCCTTTTATTCTGAAACGATCGTTCATCGCTTATGTTATATATTACTAGGACGCTTTTCGCGTAATTGGTTACAAATAGATATAAAGTACCTTGAAAGGGCCAACTTGAATATAATTTCCTCAATTGTCCTGGATTGGAGACGGTACCAAAAGCATTAGCCATTAACTGATCTCTACAATTAGGTGGTGCTGCATCTCCAACGCCAGGTATGTGTGATAAACAGAAAGGTAATAACTAAAAACTGTCATAGGATGACAAAATACTTGCTTTTGACGCGGGCCCAAAATATTATAGATCAAGAGGTTTCTTGCAGGGCTGGGAATTTTGGCTACGAGTTTGAAATGGTTACATAAGTAATAAATTATTTAATTCCCATTTCTTATGGTAGGTTGTTGTACACAAAGATGGTCCCAGAGGCATACATTTTCGTCGTGCTGGACCTCGTCAGAAGGTATATTTCTGTAGTGTGGGACTGTGGGGTATGTCTTAGCAATAATTGATATACAATATCTTTCTTATTGTATTTTCTTTAAATTGGATGTTCAGGTGTATTTTCAATCAGACGATGTGAAGGCTGCCATCGTTACATGTGGGGGTCTTTGTCCTGGGCTAAACACTGTGATCAGGGAATTAGTATGCAGCTTAAATCATATGTATGGCGTGAACAAGGTCCTTGGAATCGATGTAAGTGGATGTTCCAGCATTTGTTTGGAAAAATTTTCATTCCGAGTGGGGAAAAAATTGAAGCAATATGTTCATCTAAAGGAAAAACTTGATACATGGCATGCTTTCGGTTTTATATGACGATTGCGCCTCATGCTTGTCCCATTTCTGTCAAAGCAAGCTTCATGTTTGCTTGGAAACAAAGAGGAGAGAAAATAAACTACCTATCTCCTCTGTTTTTTTTATTTAAAAAATGAGGAAAAAAATAAATATAAGAATCAAGTCATTACTATAAGAAACACAATCACCCTTGCATTTGTATAATAGATAACTTTGTAAATAATGCTAAGTATTTAAATTTAAAGTAGCCTAGGCCTTGTTCCTAATTTTTTTCCCGTAAAACATGAACTTTATTCCTTTTTTGTTTAAATTCATGCAACTTTGTACATCAATGGTGTCTCTTCTCAATGAAAAGTTATTCAGTTCTGAGTCTGAGGTATTTTTTCTTTTGTTTTTTTTTTCCTGTGTTATCCAAAAGATAGTAACATGTTATTATAGTATATTTATCAACTAAAGAATTGTTGTGGCGTGAAGGGAGGGTACAAGGGTTTCTATGCTCGTAATACAATTACTCTAACTCCAAAGAGTGTCAATGATATCCACAAACGTGGAGGAACTATCCTTGGTACATCACGTGGCGGGCATGACACCACTAAGATAGTTGACAGTATTCAAGATCGAGGAATTAATCAGGTCTGTGTTTCTTTGCATTGACCAGAACTTATTATCTGGAGCGGGCATCAACTAAACCTATCTTTGATCTCAGGTTTACATTATTGGAGGAGATGGAACACAGAAGGGAGCTTCTGTGATTTATGAGGTAATATTAGCTTTTTGTGTTTTAAAAATGTGATTGAGCTTTTTCCTGGTTAAGATTTGTAAAACTGATTGTGGTCGGATGCCAATTTGTTAATGATGCATCCTGATTATCCACACAGGAAGTTAGGAGGCGAGGTCTCAAAGTTGTAGTTGCTGGAATTCCCAAAACCATAGATAATGACATCCCGGTACTTGATTCTTTCACGTTCTAAGTTCTAACTCAAATTATGTAAATCCATTTATTAGCATCCATTAACTTCATCAACATAAAAGTGATTCCTACTTTTATACCATTCTTGATAGGTGATTGATAAATCTTTTGGCTTTGACACTGCTGTTGAGGAGGCTCAACGTGCTATAAATGCAGCACATGTTGAATCTGAAAGTATTGAGAATGGTATAGGTGTTGTCAAGCTAATGGGTCGCAATAGTGGTAAGTTTTTGTGAGCTCATCATGCCTCCACTCACTAGCTTATTGAATACTGAAGAAGCTTAAATTCATTATTTATTTGATTCGACAAAATGTTAAATATCATGTGCTTTATTTCCTTTCTTGATGTAGTTGGTGGACCTAATGTTAAATCCATTTATTACCTGGATGAGTGCAGGGTATATTGCCATGTATGCTACGCTTGCAAGCAGAGACGTGGACTGTTGCTTAATTCCGGAGTCTCCCTTTTACCTTGAAGGTCCAGGCGGGCTTTTCGAGTATATAGAGAAAAAACTTAAAGAACAAGGGCACATGGTAATCGTAGTTGCTGAAGGGGCTGAACAAGATCTTGTATCTGAGAGCATCCAATCCACGCAGAAGCAGGATGCCTCAGGAAACAAGCTTCTTCCAGATGTTGGGCTATGGATATCCCAAAGGATTAAGGTGTGCATTGTAGATTTTTTTCTTATTTCTTGTGGTCTTCAGTTTGATCCTCACCAATCTGTTGCAACAAAAGAATATTTGCAAAGTTACTTCCTATCTGCTTTTTTCTTACAGGATCATTTTGCTAAGCACAGTACAATGAACATAAACCTCAAATATATAGGTTTGTACAATTTTTCTTTCAAGGGACAAAAAAGATCATGGCACTGTTTACATGCTGAAAGCAGTATAGGGTAGAATATTCTTAAGAACTTCCTTTCTTTTCCTCTTTTCGACAGATCCAACCTACATGATCCGAGCAATTCCAAGTAATGCTTCTGACAATGTGTACTGCACACTTCTTGCTCAAAGTGTAATACATGGAGCAATGGCCGGTTACACTGGCTATACAAGTGGACTCGTCAATGGAAGACAAACTTATATACCTTTCTATGTAAGTTCATTGTGCATGGTTGGTGTGTGTTTGTTCATGCATGCTTGATGTCTCTTCAAAACCAGGCACATCAATGAGAGTCAGCTCAAATTTTAAAGATACATAGATAATCTTTGAAGATTTTCTAACACGTCATAAAATTATTGCATGGAGAGCTTAATAATAGTACAGATATAGAGAAGTACTGTAAAAATTAGGCTTATTGAGACTTATTGGTAGTCTTGTTGAGATTTAATTGGTTGCCTTCATCTTATTATTTTCATTTTTGTTTTTTTGAAATTTGCAGAGAATCACAGAGAGACAGCATAGAGTAGTGATAACTGATAGAATGTGGGCAAGGCTTTTATCGTCCACAAATCAGCCCACTTTTTGGAGTGCCAAGGATGTGATTGAAGACAAGAGAGAAGAAGAACTGTTGGATCAGTCAGGGGACGATGAGCAATGTCCAGATGCCAACTCTATTGCCGACGAAATCATCCCTATCCCTAATAATTCTGTGAAGGTCTAATTAAGGCTCATTATTAAATTAATCAATCCCTATAATTATATTGCGCCATACAAGTCTTATATTTGAGTTACCCCTTTTTGGCATAACATGGCTGCGTAAATCTCAGCCTCACAACTTGAGGATATTCCTTCATGTGTTGTTTTGTTATTTAATAATTCCAAAGAAATCGTCTATACTTCCCGATCAATCCTTAGCTTTTATATATCATATTATAATATTTGGTGTTAAAGAAGTTAAGCAAGCCTCATTACAGGTAATTCGCCCCTCCCCTTCCAACTATATGTTGTTCAGTGTTACTATTTCAGTTTTGAACATGATATTGTCACTTTCCGTTTTCTTGACGTGGATTTCTTCTTATAAATATGATTTAAGAATTCTTTCTATTTGACATTATCGGTAGTTGTATTTCTTTGAAGTCTTTGATTATAATCTCAAGACCAAAATACTAGTTCTTTCATATTCCAATTTTGACGGTGCTTTAAGAAAGTTGGAATGGGGAATGAAGCTGCGGTTATGGTGTCTGACTCTACTTTTCAAATTCGTGACTTAATCGGGAATTCGTGTGCTAGCATTCATATTTTCCATGCGAACGGTCAAGTGCTACTTAAGTAATTCAAAGATAAAATATCTTCCAATACACCTCACGACAAATATGATAATTCTTTCTATTTAAACATTATATTGTCATTTGTCAGGTTCGATTCTTATTTAATAATTCTTTCTATTTGACATTACTGATAGTTGAAGTCTTTGATTATGAGGTCAAGACCAAAAACACCATTTCTTTCATAATCCAATTTTGACGGTGCTAAAAGAAGTTGGGGGCTGGGGGTATAAAGTTCCAATTTTTATCTCTGACGCTACTTTTTAAGTTTGTCGCTTCTAGAATTTGGAAATCGTGCGCAAAACAACCAAATACTTACGAAGTACTTCAAATCTAAAATCTTTTAAATAACCTCTTTTTTATATGAATAATTCACAATTCAACTCACGATAAATATGATCTTCAAACCATGTGAGATAGAGTGGACTGAAAATATGAAATTTTACAAAATCTAAGGAACTGAATGAAAATTATATATTTAGTTGGTGAGAGATAATTTTGAACCACGTAATATGTATTTTTTTTGGGCCAAAAACCACATAATATATATTAAAACCGATATTTTGCACTGTTAAATCTTTGACTAGTCAACCTAATCAAACATATACGATATATTCTTTCAAGAGAAAAAATCAGCCAAAAGTCATATTCCCTATCATTGGAAGTTCCTTAGAACTTAGAAGGAAAGAAAAAGCTTTAAGGTGGGAAATATATTTTAATTATTTCTAGATATCATTTCATGTTTTAAAATATTTATATTAGTCTAACATGCACAAGCTTAATGGGTTGAATGGTCAAAAACAAAAGGAAACCAAAAGGAAAGGAGGGAAAGTCATCAATTCCTAGTTAACGTTGAGAGTTGTAACTTTGCAGAAAAGAAAACCTCTCAAGTTAGCTGCATCCTCAGGTGCAAAAAATAAAATAAAATAAAGAAAAACTAGTTAACTACATCTCCCCAATATTACTATATTAGTTTACATTAATTCACAATCCTATAATACCCATCTTTGTTCTACTCTATTTTTCTCCTTCCTTTTCTGTTCTTTATTTACTGGTTTAATTTATCAACCTATCTTGTGGCGTCCAAGCTCCAAATGAAAGCCAAATATGTAATTTGTTCACCAAAGTTTGCTTTCCTATACCATAATACCCATATTCCTACTACTCTGTTTTCACACCCTCCCTCTTGCTGGTTCAAATCACCACGTCCTGAAGTGATTGTGCTTTAATGCTGGGCTCGGAAGAGTGCCAATAAGTTATTAACATGCCAAAACAATTTAGGCCCAGTTGTTTTAATCTATTTTTTTTAAAAAAAAATTGATTTTAGTTGGGGGAGTAAGGAGGAGTTCATGGAAATTGTGATAACTAATTTACTCTGTTTTCGGACCCACACTCATTCACCAATGAGTTATGAATATATCAAACGTAATTTCAGGTCCGTTTGCATAAAATAAAAAAAAAAAAAATACTTAGGGGCTGTTTGATTTTGTTTTTAAAAACAATAAAACAATAAAACCTATTTGATAAACTGTTTTCAAAAAATTGTTTATAAAAGAAAAAAAAACAAAAACAATTTTTAATTGTTTTCTTGTTTTTGTTTTCCTATTTTTTATTTTTTGAGGCTGCTACTTATCCATTATCGACACTATGCTACTGCCATGTCACCACCGGCAACTGCACCACTACGTCATTTCAAAAACAGATTTTTCAAAACAATCTATCCAAATAGATTTTTTTTTTAATTTTTAAAACTTGTTTCCAAAAACTGTTTCATAAAACTGTTTGTGAGAACAAAAAACAGAGAACAGAATCAAGCAAGCCCAAATTTTTAGTTGGCAAAATTGGAGGAAAGTTTGAGCTAAATAATTCATCTTTAGCTTATTTTGATACCATATAAATTGCCAAAGCTATAAAAGCTCCTTTTATCTTGGTTATTTTATCATATTTACATTAGTTGGTTTATGAGAAAAAATTTACCGACACCATATATTCAAATGATTTCTACATTGGTTTTGTAAAATCTTTTCATCTGGCCCTATCACAATCTAAATGGTTTTCCTTCGGCAACAGTTATTTTTGAAATGGGAGAAGAGTTTTAGTCTGGGTTCGACAGTAGAGACCACAGGAGGAAGCCATTGGTGACTTTGTTCTTCAGTTTTGTTATTAAATAGTGACTAGTTTTTTTTTCTTCTAGTGCTTTATCCTGTTAATTATGTCATTTGATTCTGTTTCTATTGCTGTTGTGACAGATGGGATTGAAGCAATGTGTGGCTAGCTTGTTTTGCAATCTAGAGGAACTATGAACTTGCTTGTAGGTGGATTATACTTTATTTTCACTTATTACTTATGTTTTGATGTTAATTTTGGTTATTTATTCTTGTGTATCTTTATCTATTTAGTGATTGGTCATCATTAAATACGAATTTAAGCAATAAGATGTACCTTGGCGAAAGGGGATTTTAATTAGCTCTGAGATTAAGTAATATGGGATTACATTGCAATCTAATTTGTGATTAGAATAGATATATACTTTACATCTGTTTTAAAACTAACACCCACACATCATGTTTTGAAACACACTATATGCCACCCATGCATGCCCTCTTACATCCGTTCCATTCTCCGGCGTTTAGCAGGCGGCAGATAATAGTCTGACAACATGCTCCTAATGTTGTCAATGTCTTCTTGCAAATAACATTGCGGATTGTTGAAGTGCTACAAGTTTGAAACACATTACAATCAATAATAGCTCATGAACGACAATTATAGTGAGAAAACTAGAATGATAAATATATAATTACCGTGTCTAGTGAGTGAACTTGGTTAAGATCAATGATGTCATACATATATCCCATGACGTAATATCCACATTCTTTATCTTCAAGTTGATGGCGGTACTACAAATCAAGAAATAAGAGTAACCGAAATTTAAAAGAGCAAGAATGAGATTCACTTAACAATCTATACATTAATGTTCAAAATAGCTTGCTTACATTTGGAGTTTGGACGTAGCCATTTGGTGTTCTTTTCTCCAATGATATGATACATCTCAAGGGCTCTGTTATCAAATACATGTAATAAATTAGATTATTGACTAATAATACCGCTAACCAGTGTTTTACCAGAAGAATATACTTACTCAGTGAATACGTTCTCAATATCATCACTTTGTTCTCTTCCCAATGAATCAAACCAATAAATGATATTTGACTCTGAGCAAATAGCACATAAAGTCCAATGGTTCCTACAAAATATATCAATTAATGATTATACTATCAGATTAATTATTCACATTTTAATAATGAACGAACTTAATACCCTTCATGAATTGGTGCAAGCCAACATTGCTTATTGCCTTCCTTGATAGCACTTCCAATGTAAGATATTCTATCTTCTCGCGTATGGCCTACTCCTTGAACAACATTTGGACACAAAAATCCAAATCTATCATCAATTTCTCTATCGCAGCAAAGGCTGTTGGCAAACCTATCAAATTGCATGCCATGCGTGGAGTTTTAAGAGAGAGCTAAATGCATAGATATGTTAGGTCTAGAAATAAAAATAAAGTTACGTACTTGACAAAGACTTGGATAATGGTTATGCACAACTCTTCCATGTTTAGGAATTCCATGACATCTTGCTTGGTAATAATGATATCATATTCCAGTTTAGAACCCACAATCCTAGGATCCATATGAATTGAGATAGGAAAGGTAAGTCTCTGTGTCCTACATGCGGCAGATAGTCGTCTTAACCAGTCAATGTCCAAAACAGCATGTGAGTGTGTATGTTGCCGCACACTTTGGGATGGGGAGAAAGGGTTATTTGTAGCAGTAGTGTCACCTTCTATAGTACAACCTAAGCAAAGTGCAATCGAATATTAAATTAAATTAGATTTTAAAAAAAATGGGGATAACACTATACCTTGGTCATTAGTCAAGAGATCTGAACATTGGAAAGGATCAGTGAATCGGATATTTTCCATATTGGTTCTCTCATCTCTGAGTAAATAGATTCCACTCTCTTTTACTGTAGCACCTATGATCGATGGTGAAGAAAAACAAATCTTTGCATGTTTCCACTAACCTTGTGCATATGATTTATTCATTTCTAATTTCCAAATATAATCCACAAATATATGCTCCTCATCATGTCTGTTTAAAAGTGTAATACATGCCCCTTCATATGCCTCTTCATTTATGAACACTTCTGTTTTGACCTCAACATCCTCTTCTGGTTCAAGAATTGCACAAATAATAATACAAGTTGGGAAATATTGGTCAAAAAACCAAAAAGAAATTGATGGCCCTTTGCTACAGTGATCGAACCATTCTGGGATGCTTCTTCCTGGCACACAAAATTTTGCTGGTTCATGATCAAGCATATATTCATGGTTGATCGGTACTATAGATGCAAGTAATTCCTGTGAATCAAAAGAAATATTGAGAAACAAAACAAATGAAGTCATATATACTCAATAGATGTGATTAATGTAAGAAAACCAGAGGGTGAAATCAACCTTACTCAACAATAACTTCCTCGACTTTGAACTCAACAATGTGCAATTTCTAGCACTCAAGTTCATTATGCTAGGTGGGACCTTTTCCACTTCTATTAGATGTTTGCATTTATCTAGCACAAGTTCATCCAAGAATCGGCAATCTCCTATGCATGCCGGCAAAATTGTGAAATTATTGCCCGTCAAGTCCAAAGCACGAACATTGGAGAATGCGGCAAGATAAATCCGAAGGTTCTCATTGGATATATTATAGTATAGGAGGTTAACGGACCATATGTTTGGATATATTATTGACTCCACCTCCATAATAAGCTCCTCTTGGAATCCTTCAACTGTTATATGTTGAAGTGCTGGTGACAAAAAAGTGCTACTTGGTAGCTTCATTGACCTGACTCTAGAGTCCGTTTTAATGTTCGCTTGACTAAGTTTAGTAAGATTTTCAAATGATGGAGGCAATTGATCTATACCAGTTCCTTCCAAATACAAATGAGATATTTTCATTTCCCTTGTTACTATTTCTGGAAAGAATTTCAGATTCCAGCATTGGTGAAGATATAAATCAACAAGAGAGGGTGTATTCAATTCACTTGGAAAAGTCCTAAGCTGGGTACAGCCGCTTACATCCAAGGTTTCAAGTTTTGCTAACTGTCCAACTGAATTATCAATCTTAATTATATTTCTACAATAACTAAGTCGTAACTCCTCTAAACTTGGGAGGCCAGATAAATCAGGTATCTTCTCAATATATTTGCACCATGAAAAGTTCAAAACAATCACATTTGACTTCTGCAATATCATCTGCAATAACCAAAACTATATAAGAAGTCTAATTAATTAAACAAATGAACAAAATACAAGCTAGAAAGCCAAAAAAAAAATACACACAAGATTTGGGGTGCTTGCCTTACTAATTGTTTCCATTATTGAACTGAAATTACTATCTCTCACATCGAATTCAACAAGATCCTTTGGACGAAAACCATCAGGCAAACTTGATGAAGGATATCTTGGCCATCTCAATATTGCTAAACTATTAGGGAGGTATTTGGGACCTTGTGAAAATTTTGCATTCTCAAGAATAAGAATTTTGAGATTCTTCATATTCTTGAAGGCTTTCCCATTCCAATCAATTTCTATGCATTTGAAGCTTTCAACTTGAATTATGATAATAACTTCACTTGTTCCCTTTTACACCAAAAATTAAACAAAATAACAAAACATTAGCAATTTGATATATGTATAATAGTAAATCGAAAAAAAATCAAATATTCAAAGCCCTGATATGTTAAAGGTTTTCATGCTATAGTTATATGAATAATAAAAAATAATGATAAACATATTGCAAAACAAAACGATGATTATTTTTCTAATCAAAATCAAAACCACACGACTAAAAGCCCATAGCAAACAATTCAAATAGATCAAGCCATGCAATATTACTTAAGTCTTTATTTTTTTATAAAAAATATTTTTCTTGTGTATATACTAGTCAATGAGTTCAACTATATGCATTCAGTACTTTAGGCCGAAAGCATTGATTGACAACTTTTGGTAACATTCCGTAAATAAATGAAAATATCAACAATAAGTATGTCCCACACCTATATCAAATAACTAACAATAACCAAACAAAAACATAACAACCAGGGACAAATCTAGAATGTAGAAGGGGGCCACATTACAAACAAAATATAGGATGAGGGTTAAAAGCTATTTTGTAGACTTCTATGTTCTAACAAACAAAGAGTTGATTTTCAACAAAAAAGTATCAAGTTGAAACCTTTTCATAATCTTAAAGGCTTCTCAATCACCATTTATTTTAGAAAAAACTTAGGTATTTAAACTTATTTATGTAATTAAATTTAAAAAAGTAGTTTTTAAATTTTAAATACATTGATAGTTTTGATAACAAAAATGAGTAACAAAGTTAAAGAAATAATTTTTTCTAATTTGATTAGACAACAGTACCATAAAAAATATAAGTTTTACTTTATACATTCTGACTCTGATATTATGACGCTAACTTCGCTTCATTTATGCCCTTATAAACTACTGTATAAATGAAAACAAAATTTTATCAATTATTGATGAAAAAAAGTAGTCATGATGAGAAGTAATGTTACAGTACCAGCAAACAAACTCTAATCAAAGCTCATGCATATAGCTATATGTCATTTCATATCTTTATATATATATATATATATATATATTATTTTGGTTTCTCAAATTTAGACCAATCTGGCATATTTTAAATAAACATTTTAGGAACAATTTTTCCTTTAGACAGATGATTTTTTTTTTTTTTTTTTTTTTTGCGTTTATGCTTTGGCCAATATAAATTTTATCATAAAGTAAATATTGAAACTATTAAATACTAGAACCATAAAAATAGTGAAAAATCCTTAATCAAAATCAAAACCACGCAATATTAAACACGACAAACCTAACAAAAGAAATCAATCAAGTCAAGCTTTGGGTTGATCTTATTAAGGTTCCTGTCATCTGGCCATGCCTTGTTTTGAACTCTTGAGCATTATCTTTCTAAAACATAACCAGATAAATATGCATCTCATCAATTGTAATGCCACCAAGAAATTAAGTGGAAAAAATAAATAAAATTGAGTCAAACAAGAAAAAGTAGATAATTCCAATTAGCGTTAGACTTACTTCACTTTCTTCCAAAATACAACGAATATCTTTACTTGATCATAACCTACTGCGTTTTCCCGGGTCTTTTTGTGATTCTTGACGAACAATCTCCCTTCCCATATCTTGCACTAGATCATGCATTTTGATATAATTACAAACATTATCAATCTTAATGAGGCATTTGTATTTCAACACTCCGATTTGATAATTTGGATCAAAATCATGAACATTTCCCACCATCTTTTTGACATATTCCAATGGTCTTCCATTGTAGAAGCAAGCAATATCAAGAAAAGCATGTTTTTCCTGTTGTTGTAAGCCATCATAGCTAACTTTTAATATTTGTTGAATCTTTTCATGGGGGATTCTCTTACTTCCATCTAACATAGATTCCCACTCTCTTACATTCTTACCATACAACTCAGAGCCTATTAATTCCAGGGCTAAGGGAAGACCGCCGGCATAACTTATCACATGCTTCATAACATCCTTGTATCTTGCATCATCAACTTGCTTCTTTCCAAAGGCCATCCAACTTAACAATTCAAGAGATTCGTCATCATTTAATTCCTCCATCTCATATATTCTTTCAACCCCATGAACCTCAAGTAAATGTGAATTCCTTGTTGTTATAATGATCCTACTGCCAGAACCAAACTATTCACATTCCCCAGCCAACTTTTGTAATTGCTCTCGTTCATCTACATTATCAATAATCAAAAGAGTTTTCTTGTCTTTGAGTGTTCGTTTTATGCGTTTAACTCCTTCAGCAATGTCTTCAATCTCTATCTTCTGCCGTAAAAGTTTTGAAAGCATTTTGGCTTGCTGTTGCTGTAGGCCATGTTTCGCAGATTCTCCTTTGATATCATCGAGAAAGCACAAATAATCAAAATGATCAGCAATTAAATTATACACAGCCCGTGCTATTGTTGTTTTACCCATTCCTCTAGTTCCACAAATTCCTATCATAAAGGCCTCATCATTTGACCCAAGTTGCAATCGAAAGTTTATTTTTCTAACCCGAGAAGTTAAATCAACCGGATATTTGGCAACATCGAGGGAGTCCCTTTCTTTGATTATCCTAACGATGTGGTTCACAATCTCTTTAATGAGTTCACATTCATAATCTTTCTTGAAAAAGAAAATAGAAATTTCACTTAATTCTAATTAATCCATGCGATTCATGTTTCATATGCATGCATAGTAATTGAAATAATGTTCTCCTATCCTAACTAACTAGCAAGAAAAAAAAATTAACTAGAAGGAGGAAAAAAAATAAAAGTTGTTAATAACCCTGTATCACACGATGACCCCTTAAGATTGGCTACTTCAAGTAGTGCGTGCTTCCATTTTTTTATCGTTTCTTCATTAGCCCTTGAGTTTTGTTCATGTGTAACTAGTGCTTGTCCGTATTCCCCGCTTTGATGTCTTACTTCAGAAGGCTCCACATTATAAAAAATTGGCCAAACCAGTCGACCATTTCCATTGATACATTGATGGATTTGGACTAGTTCGTCCAAGCAAAATCTTGAGGAAGCATAGTGTAACCCCCTGTCGTAATTATATCCGAAATACGCGATTTAAAGTGAAATAGAGACTAATAAGAAACAAAACTATTTCAAAATCCCATCTTCACGATAGAGTTTTCACAAATACGTTTCGAAATATAATACACCTAGTCTCATATTCAAATTTCGAATATAATTACTATGCGAAGATAAATCACATTTATACCAATATCAGAGTGCACAATATAATCATCCCGGTAATCCCGGGTTTCATATCATCGCTAAACAATCATAAGGCACATTAGCCCATACAACTCCTCAAATAGGGATTACACAAACCCATTCGAATACATACTCAATACTCATCCAAATATATAAATACACATCCCAACTATAATGATAACCAACTACCGAATTTTCAACCCGAAGGAAGTCCTCTTCGCCCTTGGCTGCTTACTCCATCATCGATCTACTACCTTGTTTGAAAGGTTAGTAGGGGAGGGTGAGATTTGAGAGAATCTCAGTAGGTAAACAATATCAATATGCACGTACGATACATGTTTAATGCATGACATGCTTGCATCACACAACTCATGATAACACAATGACAATTTGCAAGCTCAATGCTTCGAACAATATACCTATGGCCATAGCATAAATTGAAACATAGCTTCAAATTACACATAATTATGCAAAGCTAAGACATGCACCAACACACTAACACATATATCAAATACAAGCAGAAGAGATATGTTCCCTACCCTCTTTCCACGTAAGCTCCAGCTCCGGCTGCTCACGATAAGGGCGAGCACCAAATCCTATAACCAAACAAGGACATAGGGTTAATCCCTTTCTCAATTCCTCAACATACAAACACTTAATGTTGGTTATCATTTAATACCTTTAGGTGGCTAATCAAAGCCCAAACATATGCCTAAAGGCTTGGGAAACACTTGACCAAAGATCACCTTTTAAAATTCCAAAACGCTGATTTTTGGGGGTTGACTGCGGCCCACAAATCCACTGGCCACGGCCAAAAACTGCCCAGAAACACTTGGGCCGCGGCTAAGAAAATCCAGTTTCTTGGCTGAACTTCCAAAAATCATAACTAATTCCACAAAAATAGAGATGAGGTGATCCCAAAGCCAAATGAAAGCTATTCAAGTCCTCTACACAGGAAAAATATTGGCCTTTACTAGAAATTACCACACAAATACAGAATTCCCCAAAACTCAAGACTGTCCCAAAACAGATTCCATTTTTGACCTCAAACTTTGGACAGCCATAACTCACAGAAGAAAAAACGAAATGGCACAAATTATGTGTCCATTTTGAAGCTTGGGATGTGAAATTTAAGACTGGAAGGTTTCATAATTTTCTGACTTCATTTGCCCAGTCAAAAAGTCCACACAACAAAACTGCTCAGACAGAATTCACACTGGACAGAATTTCCAGTTTTGCACAATTGGCTTCCAATGGTCCTATTTTCACATCAAACACCATTCCCACACAAATTTGCACAAGGAGTCCATTAGAAACACCAAATCAACCAAATTCACATTACATTGACATGTTTTACCAATACTCATAACATGTCATCACAAAACTACAACACAAATCACAACATTGTACTCTTTTCATTCCAAGCTCTCAAACCAATTCCAATGACCAAATACCACAACATGGCACCATTTTCAACATAAAACACAACCCAATTCATCCAATCCAAAATCAAAAGAAAATCATGGCAAAATTCGAAATTCACTAAACTCAACCAAAACTTACAAAACTTAGATCAAAAGGAAGCAAACACTCACCTATTCCTCTTTTCCAAACAAATTCCTTGATTCTTCATCTTTCCAAATTTCCTCAAGCAATCAAACACCTCCAATCAAGAATCTAAAACCATAGAAATGAAGCCCTCATCAACATGATCAAGATTAGTGAAGAGGTTTTAACCATTAGGGGCCATTACACAAGCCAAAACTCACCTTGTTTCTTTCTCTTTCCTCCCCCCAAGCTTGCGTCCATGGAGAATAGAGAGAGAGGATGATGAGATGATGAAGAAGGAGGGTCAGTTTTTGGCCACTAAAACTGACCAAATAAAGAGAGGAGAGAGGGAAAATGAGGTTTGACACTTTGACCTCATCCAAGGGTTCACAAAGTGCCAAGTGTCACCATCTTGACAAACCTCACATGAGCTCATATAAGCTCACACACATGTGATTCCACCCCTTGATCTCTTGCACAAATCAATCCCAACCATTGATCTTGAAGTTACCAATGAGTTTCCTCTTCAGTAACCGATCAATCAGTCGATAACTTTACCGTTTTGCCCTTGATTATGGCAATTCCTCTTGAATCACCATCAAATTCTTTTTCTCATTCATTTACACCATACATATGCCCTTCCCCTTATTTTCATTCAATTTAGATGTTAATCCATAATTGAACTTAAATACAGGGTCTGGGTACGAATCACAACATATTTGAATCACATTCGAATCTCATATCACATCATATTCTCCAAAAGGGTTCATTTATCACTAACCACTTCCACTTTTGGAGTCATTATCTCTTAATCACAATTTAGGATCCTGCTAAACTAGGGCTTAGCAGTCTACTAATCTCAGGCTTATTCTCTAGCCTCAAATCTCAAAATTCGGGGTATTACACATAGTCCTTAGAAAATATTGTAATGGCCATTCTAGATTCTTGGATTGCTTTGAGAAGCGTTGGTGTAATTTCATCCCCTGTTCCTATTTCCTTGTCATCGAAGAAAGTGCAAATTCCCATTTTATTGAGAGCATCATACAGATGTCCTGTGAAACCATGACGAGTATTTTCACCTCTGAAATTGAGAAATACATCGTACGTCCAATGATAGTGTATAGAAGATGTTTTTGCTTGCCGAGCTGTCATAATTGCTTGTACTGGAAGATAGAAATGAAGATACCAGAGTACATTTATAGTGAAAATTTATGGTGTGATGATAACAACTAACACAGAACAAAATTTATTTTTTTCGCTTGCATAATATTGCACGCAGTATTCCAATGAAAAAGTCTCAGTCTAATTATTGTTTTGTAAAAAGAATAGAAAAGCTATTTCATTCCACCAGCTTTTGAAATCCATAATTTTTTTAAGTGTCAAAGTACAGCCAAATAATAATAATAATAATAATAATAATAAGAGTTAATGACATTGTACGCGTAATCATGGTCCTCATGGCTTGTGCTTCCAACTCCTAGAGGACCCAAGTTCCATTACAGGTACCACCTCCACACATGAGCAGGGAGTTAATCACTTTGTTGTTACTTATTTGATAGAATTTTAATTTTAGTTTTTATAATTTTAAAGCATGATTTTAGTCCATACATAAGAATCATTAAGTATAGTGTCCACAACTAAAACACATTAAAAATATATAAATTAAAATCAAAACTTGTGGGGTTCCAAGGTTCTCTCTCTGTTCCTATATAAGGTCTTTTTGACGTAATTGCGGTGTTCAATAAAACAGTTAAAAATAGTTAAAATAATAAATACGTAGTAAATGTACTTTTTCCCCCCTTGAAGATTTCCTTATCTATGAATGAGTAAGGAAGAGAGAGTAATAATTAAAAAAATGATGAAAGAGAATACATAAGAGAAAGATCATGAGAGAGAATATAAGATTAAATCAACATTTGAATTAAAGCAATGCATAAACTTAATTGAGGATAAAACGGGTCCTCAAACAAACTCAAATGGGATGTTATAAAAAAGGATAAGGCTGTTAAAAAATGGAACCTTATAAATAGGGAAGGAGGGAGGGAGTATTAGCAAGGTGAGGCACCCATAGTTTTTCTTTATTCCCAATGATCCACAGAATCATCGAATAAGAAAGCCTGAGGCTTAGGTATTATATAAAAATTGGTGCAGGTGAGTATTTTCTTTATTCACAAGACCAGAAATTACCAACAACCACGCACTTTACAAAGAAGATTGACTTTACTCACTTACCTATATCGGACGATTATTTTGAGTACACTAAACGATTTTGGAGCTGCGCTGTACAAGAATGGATCAAGATCAGATCTGGGTGTATACTATCCTACTCTCCCAATTCTTTACGAGTATTTGAATCCAATTCCTGAGTGAGAACTCTATTCATAAAAAAGATGAAAACAAAACAGTAGTTGCCATGTCCAACAGATGCAGATCTAGCCCGTATCAGAGCAAAAAGGACAAGAACATGAAAAAACATATAGAGAAATTACCAGATTGGAGGCCGAGAGTGATGGATCATGAAATTGTTAGAAAAGCTCAGCTTCGTTGGATGAGAGTTGTAGAGGAGAGTTTTCGTTTGGCAGATCTCCTGTTCCGCGTCAATGATCCAAGCATATTTTTTATATTTTGCGTTTTTCGTTTGTCAATGGCTCTTGATTGATTGAGGTATGAATTTTTTGAAAGACATTTAGACTATATCACTTTAATCCTATTTATAAATTCTTTTTGATAAAAAAATTCAGTCCTGTTTATAAGTCCAGTTTCAATGTAATAAATGAGTTTGTGACAAATTTACCCTTATTTATTGTATAAATAAAGACATAATTTAAAGATAAATAGAGAAGAAAGAGTTGAAAACTATCCATTTATAAATGAGGGCATAGTTGTAAATTTACCCCATAATCAATGAGTTAACTACCTCTCCTTGGTATGTGAGATTTAATTAAAATAGACTTATAAATAAGACTAAAGTGGTAAATGCCATAATCTTTACGAGGAAATGACCCAAAATCAAGACCTTCAACTCTAATCTCAGTACTTCCAATTTCATCCTTAGTTTGAGGATGAACCTCATTGCTTTGTTATTCAAAAGCATATTTATAAAATAATGTGTAACAAACCAAATTATTAAAATTAGTAACATATAATATAAATAAAATAAAGTAACATGTCTAAGATTTAAATACCATTTTTTTATTATTTTATTTTTGCAGCATCAAAATTTTTAAAAAAATTGCAGCAAATTTTTTTCCCGCATTTTTATTGGGCCAAAAGGTTTTTGAAAAACCGGTCTAGTTTCCGGCTTAACAATGGTTGACGGACCAAAATTGATAAATAACGGCCCAAAACAGCTCCCAAAAAAAAAAAACAGTCTAATGTATATATCCAACCTGCCTCAGTGACCGCCGTCAATCCAGTTCTCTAAAGAGTGCTTTTTATCCCTCTATAAGACATGGAGGCATGTTCGGTAAATAACTTGGATACCTCTCTTTCTTCCTACTTTACTATTCGCTTAAGATTAGCTCTGCCTTGGATATGAAGTTGCATTGAAATGTGAAACCACACGATGGAGTTGTGTGTGTGTGTGTATATATATGTGTGTGTGAAACTACATGCTCATCTGATTCTTTTTATATGAAATAACTATCAAAATCATGTAGTTCAATATGTTAATTAAAAAACAATAAAGGTATCAGTTGTGTATTTTTTTTTAATTATATCTTTATTTATAATGAGAATATATAAAAGATATTAAGTGAAAAATTATAGCTGAGATACTAAGTGGTATATATTTGATAAGGTAAAAATTAAAAAACTAGTTTTAAGTTCAGATAAAAAAAGATTTATTTCTCATATTGAGAACTATCAATATTAAAGAAAATATTTCTTATAAAAAAGATCACGGGATTAGTAAACTGAGAAAAAAATGTTGGCAACAGATTGAATCCCCCTTTCGAGGTATTGAATCACCTTAGGGTATGTTTGGTATGAGATAATTGGAGGGGGGCGGGGAGGGGAGAGAAGAGAAAAATTTTATGAGTTAGATTTATGAAAATTAAACAAATGAGATTATAAAATTTTAATAAATTCAATATATAAGATAACAAAGCAAAAAAAATTAATTAAAAACTTCTAACCCTACTTCACTCTTTTTTTTTAAATGCAATTCAAAAAATCTTGGGAAAATTCCAAAAAACTATATTGAAAATAGCAAAATAACATTTCAGTATATTGAAATTGTAAAAGGACAAATCAGGTGGTGTCAAACGGGCATATGAATCTGGCATTTTGAAATCTCGGCCAAATGACGAAAATGCCCTTCAGCCCTCCATCCCCACTTTAGAATAATAACATGATCCTCGTAATTAACACCTCCAGATTCGTTATTAACAACTTCAATTCTTCTTTTACAATTCACAAGTTTCAGGGCCAATAACACCACTGATCTCGCCATTAACAACTACGGATTCGATATTAACAACTCCATTTTCTTCTTTCGCACTTAACAAATTTCAGGGCCAATAACAACACCCATATCTTAATTAACAACTCTGGATTCGAAATTAACAACTCAAATTACTTCTTTCACAAATAACAAGTTCAAAGGCTAATAACACCATCGATCTCGCCATTAACAACTCCGGATTCGCCATTAACAACTCCTATGTTGTTATTCCGACTGAGGGCTGAAGGGCATTTTCATCATTTGACCGAGATTTCAAAATCCCAAATTCATCTACCCGTCTGACACCGCCTGATCTGTCCTTTTACAATTTCAATGTACTGAATTGTCCTTTTGCTATTTCCAATATAGTTTTTTGGAATTTTCCCAAAAATCTTTCCGCTGCTCACTTTCTCTCCACTCCTTTAATTGCAAACAAGCCCTTAACGTTCTTTTCTTTCTTTCTTCTTTTTTTTTTCGAGGTTCTTTCTTTCATTCATTCTAAGGAGTTAAAGTAATAATTAAAACCTCTTTGTCCAAAAAAAAAAAGTAATAATTTCAATACCTCGAACTGGAACAAATATGACACCATGTAACATTTTTGAAAGCACCAACAGGACATTCCTGTAATAAAATATGCATTAATTGATAACACTCTAGCAATATTGAAAAATAGAATGGAGTTTTGATATCTCCTCAACAACTTATATGGAGGAAATACATATTAAAGTGGTTAAATAAAAAAAAAAATCCAACATCCCATAAATAGTATGAAATATCATAAAGAACTACTTTGATTTTCTAAATTTTATTTCTTTTTAGTAAAGTATGAAATATCATAAATAGTAAATCGAACTCACAAAAGATCCCATAAAGGCCTCCCCCCAAAATTAGAAATAAGAACTCAGAAGCTGCCTAATCTCAGTTAGAGGAGTTCATAAATTCACACAATCATCTGCTTAAAACAACTAACAACAACAGGAAAATCTTGAAAAAAAAAACAAGGAACAAGAACAGTTAAAAAGGCAAAGTCATGGCTACAAGACGGCAAGTGCCAGTCATCAAAAAAAGAGAATTGAAGTGGATGTCTAGCACTTGTTTGTAAAAGTTTTATTCTGAGTAGGGGATACTACTACAAAAATAGGAAATAGTGGTGCATTTTTTGTTGTGCTTCTTTATAGCTTCTTCTAATTTTTTTTTTTTTAAAAACACCTTAAGTGGGAAGCGTCACAATTGTTTGGTGACCTAAGGCGCTTAGGTGGTGGCGCTTCCTTGGGGAAGGGCCACCTAAGATGTTTTTTTTTTTTTTAAATGAAGCAGCAGCAGTGGCCCTTGCTTAGGGAAGTGTCATAGCTGCTAAGTACTTTATGTGGCATGTGACACTTCTTTGAGTAAGCGCTACACAAAGTAATAATTTTTTTAAAATTTTTTTCCTATCCCTTTTCTCTCCCGTGATTTCCTTCTATCACATTTATCCTTTTAGTCTCTACTCTTCATCCAATACGTGTCATAACTCTTTATCCTCTTAGTTCCCACATTTCCTCCTTCTCCTCTTTTTGTCACTCATCACCGTCCCCACTTCGATCTGCACCTCCCTCTCATTTCTTTGTTTCATCACTTCTCACATTTCCTCCTCCTCTTTTTATTTTCAGCACTCCTTCATTTCTTGTGTCCTATTTTTTGCACCAAACTGACCCCACTCCTCCTCCCTTTTGGTCCCATTTTATCCTCCTTATAGTTTCATTTCATCTTGTAAGTCGTACCCACTCATTTTTCCTTTTTTTATATATTTTAAAGCTTCGTGCAGTCTTCTTAATTACATTTTTTTAAAACACCTATGCAACTTTGTTTTTCTCCTTTTCCTTTATTAATTTTTTTTTCAAGTGTTGTGCTTGAGGTTTCAACTCACTATATTCAAGCTTCCAATACACTGTATGTCTTTTTAATTTTTGAGCTTACAAATATAATTTTATTAGTAGTTAACAGTTTAACTTGCTTGATGTCTTTTATATTTAATTTATTATGAAATCTGAAAAAATTATTTTTATTTTTATATGTTGAAAAATAAATGAGATAAAATTAAATATTATAATATAAATGTTGTATGTGAAGATATGTAGTAGTTATAATTTTTAATTGTTGTAATAATTGTTAATATTGATGAGTTGCATAAGTACGATAATTATTTATTTTTAACACTTATATTTTACTTAGTAGTGATTTTGTTAATTAGTTATTTGTTAATTTATATAATTTTGAAGTTATTTGATTATGATGTGTTTTTCTTCATTTTGTTGTGGAAATAGAAATATGTTTAAAGTGTGTTATCAACTATAATTATAGATTTCTAAAAAGAAAATATGAAAAAAATTATTATTTTAAAAAATAATATTTCCTGTGACACTTCCTTAAAAAAGTGTCAAAAAGAAGCAAAAATTTAAATATATATATATATATATATAGACTTTAAGTGGCCCTTCCTCAAGAAAGCGTCACAGTTTCTTTTATTGTGATGGGATATGGTGACACTTTCTAAGCTTCATAGTTAATTTAAAAATAAACGCTAAGTTTTCTTTTTATTTTTTTGTAGTAGTAGTGGAAAAATCGAAACAATATATTAATGTAAAGGAAAAAAATTGCTACACGGCATGCTCATATATAGTTAAAATACTTCATCTGAACATAGTGGCTCGTGCTTGTTTCATTTCCAAGAAAGTAAGCTTAATGTTTGCTTGGAAACAAAGAGAAGAGAAAATAAAATACTTATCTCTCCTCCGTTCTATGAAAAAATGATAAATGAGGAGAAAAATGAGGGAAACCAAATAACTATAAGAAACAAGCAAAGTCACTCGTGCATCTGTATATAATAGATAATTTTGTAAATAGTACCAAGTAATTTAAAGTGGCTTGAGCTTATAGCTTCTTGTAAATTCAGTGCCATATGACGTTTTCCCCTGATTTCATTCCCATGAAGCATGAACCTTATTCCATTTTTGTTCAAATTATTCATGCAATTCTGTACATCAATGGTGTCTCTTCTCAATGAAAAGTTATTCGGTTCCGACTCTAAGGTTTTTTTTTTTTTTTTTTTCATTTTTGCTTTTGTTCTTATTTTTGTTCCCTATTGTACAAAAGATAAAAATGGGTATTATAGATATTCAAGTGGTGACAGATAATTGTCAATTACGTAAAATGGACAAAAACTGATACTCTGCAATATGAAATCTTTGACTAGTCAAAATTAGATTCCCTATTATCGGAATTCTTAGAGCTTGAGAAAAAGCTTTAAGGTGGACTGGTGAAGTCATTGGCAGTGAAGGGAAATATATAAATGATTTTGTTTATGGAGTCATCAACAATATTGTTGGGTTTTAATTATTTCTGAATATAATTCTATGTTTAAAATATTTAATTTTTCTGACGTTGTTCCTCTCTTTCCAGCACATCCAGACACTGTTACACCCAAAAACAGTTTTCATAGCTCTTTACATTTATATTCCCCGATACATAAAAGTAAGGAGGAAATGGTCAATATCTGTCTTGTGGATGAGAAGAAAATTTAGAAACACAGGAGGTACTTTATTCTGGTTCATCTTGTAATCACTATTATAAAAAGGTTAAAAAATGACGCCCATTTTATAGTCTTTCTTTAAAGAAGTGTCAAAGTTTTTTTTTTTCCTATTTTTTTTTGGAAATTTTAGCCACCAGCCAAGTTCCACAGCTTGTGCGTGGCTTACGTGGAGCTTGCTTCTTAGCCACATTGGACCAGTTGTGGTGCTTGGTCAGCCAAGCGTTGCAGCTGGTGGCATGCCACATACTAGCCACCACACTAGCCACCAGGCGCTTGCCAATTGGCTGAAAGTGGATAATAGAATCCACTTCCGGCAGATTTCCTCCCTCTTTACTTTACTTTATCTTTCAATTTCCCTCCCTCTTTCCATTATTCCCTTCATCGGCTGACACCGCCCCCTCCCCCAAAACCATTTCTCTACACACGCGCACACGTACGCACGCACGCACGCACGCCTTTTTCATCAAATTCTCTTGGTCCCTTTTTTCCTATTTGTTCCTTGTCATCCCCACTCTATCCCCAGTTGTTCCCTTTTTTCCTACTATCTATCTCTCTTCCTCTTTTGAACCCCACTTTAGTTGGTCCACACACACAGACGCACGCACGCACGCACGCACGCACGCACGCACGCACATCTTCTTCATCAAATTCTCTTGGTCCCTTTTTCCCTATTTGTTCCTTGTCGTCCCCAGTTATTCCCTTTTTTTTTCCTACTATCTGTCTCTCTTCCTCTTTTGAACCTCACTCCAGTTGGTCCCCACTCCACTCCATAGCTCACATTTCCTCATCCTCCTCACTCAAGCTAGCGTCACCAACATGGTCTCCCACTCCTTACGCTGGTCAATTAATCTATAAGTGTTTGTGCTTTTTTAATTTTTAATTTTTTCAGGTTCTTTTATATGATAGCTTAATTTGTTTTTTTTGGCCGACAACTAGCTTGTGTTTTTTATTCTTTTACTTAGTTGTTGATGTAGTAATGTGCCCACGTATCAAGTTCTTGTACTATGATTTTTTATGTTAGCTAGCTTGTGTTTTTTTTTAAGCTTTTGCATTTTTTTATTTCATAATTTGTTGTTACACGTGTTGATTCTACTATTATGACTTGGTATTGTGTGTTGGAGAATATAATGTACTCTATGATATGCCTAGTGATAAGGTATAGTGGTAATTATAAGTTCACAAAGATTGATGGTTGAATTTTAAAAGTTTTATCGTGATTTGTTATTCTTAAAAATGAAAATAAATTATAAAGTGTAGATTAGCATAATTTATAATAAAATAATAAAAATTAATTGAATTTGATATACTTTAAAAAAAATACTATTAAAATTGAATTTTAAATGTGAAAAAAATAAATGTTGTTTAAATATATATAAAATATATTTTAGAAGGAAATGACACAAGTGAAAGGAAAATTATTTTAAATAAGTTTTAGTATTTTAATAATAATGATTTTAATTGTAAATATTCTAATTCTATTTTAAATAAATTTTATTATTGTTAGATATCTTAAATGAATGTATATTTGAAGTTAAATTTTTTTGGTGAAATTATATAAAACCCCTGAATTTTGGGTCAATTGTAAATAACCCCATGACTTTTTACTAAATTTAGAAAAATTAAAGTAGGTTTTACGTGAAAAGAATTAACACTTGGAAAATACAAAATACAAAATACATCTTAATGGATACAGATAGGGTCCAATTCGTATTTGTCAACTCTTATCTCGTTGGCCAGCATGGGGGCAAAGTAGATATACATGCACAATCTAATGATATGAAAGATTACTTTACAAAGAAAATGACACCAACTACGCTATTTCTAGTGCCATACAATGTGGGGAAAGTTATTAGTGGTACAATTTTTGTTTTTATTGTTTAACTTTTATCATTGCATGATTGTTGAAACAGATTTTTAAAATATTTTAGTCTATATTGGATATTGATAGTTATCAATCCAGTGGAACCTTTAGGCCCTCGCATTTACTATGTGGATCCTTTAATTGGAGGTCTTCCAAAAAACCGTTCTGATATGTTGCGATTGTTCAATAGGTAAGTGTACGTGCGTATGTGTAAATATTTGCATATGTGATTGAATAACCAACAGTAATCAGTTTCTATTTGTTTTGTTAGCGCATTGACTGCGTATCGGGCCTCTGTCTCCTTAACCTATTCTAAAACTGCTGACCCTTACCTTAGCTATGCCTGGAAGAAGATATGGGTACTGATATATGAATTTACTCAAACTTTGTTACTAAACAATTTTTATTCATAAACAGAGTTAAATATTTCATTATATTTTTGCAGTGCCCTTTCCAATCCAATGACAATGATTGTGGGTATTACATCATGAAATTTATGAAGGATGTAATTACGCATGATCAGCCATTTATTCCTCAAAAAGTAAGCCATTTAGTTACACTTCATATTGTGTTTTAATTAAATTTAATTAGTGCCTGATAATTAAGTTTTACTGATTTTAATTTGTTTTAATTTGTGCCTGATTGTGTATATATGTAGTATTATGAAGATCAACGTTGTGACACTTTGATTGACCATCAACTTAATGAAGTGATCGATGAATTGTGTGAATATGTGTTTAAACAAATCTCTGAGTAGCTACTATTTAATTCACTAGCTAGTTTTTGTATTGTTCTTTGCCAATTGTTGTGTCATTTATTCAAGTTGAATTTGTTGTATTTCATTCACAATATATTGTATAACTATTTTTAATACTATTTTAGTTAATTAATCATCTGTCTGTATTATTTTAAAGTTATCTCATTATCGTTGTTTGCTTTTCTTCATTTTGTTGCGGAAATATATAGAAAATGCTTAAAGTAGCGCATTATTGCAATTATAGGTGATATGAACAAAAAGGATAACAACAAAAAAAAGTTCCTATGGCGCTTCCTTAAACAAATGCAACAGGAATAATGTAAAAAAAAAAAAAGGACATGACTTTCCTATGGCACTTCTTTAAAGAAGTGCCATAGGAAGGGGTGCCCTCTTGTGGTGCTTGCTGACGTAAGCGTCACAAGAGGGTGGGGTCTCCTAGGGCGTTTGCTGACGTAAACTCCATAGGAGCCGCCCCTCCTATGGCACTTCCTCCAAAAAGCGCCACAGGAGGGTCATTTTAAAAAAAAATTATTATGCTGTGGCGCTTCAAAGCGCCACAACTTTTTTTAGTAGCATTATGATATCACTACTACAAAAAGGGGTTTTAACGTCCCTATTTTGGCACTTTTAACGTCCAAAAACTGGGGGACGTCTATGTGGGGGGTGTAGTATGTTTTAAGAAAAGACATCCGAAAAAAATGGGATGTCTAAAGGGAGGATTTTAGACGTCCCAAATTAAGAATTGGGACGTCTAAAGTCCCCCTATATAGGACTTTAGACGTCCCAAATCTCAATTTGGGGCGTCTAAAGTCCTCCACTTTAGATGTCCCAAATCTAAAATTGGGACGTCTAAAGTCTCCACTTTAGATGTCATTTTTTTTAAAAAGGGATGTCTAAAGTCATTTGAATTTCAAATTTCCTATAGATGCTGAGGTCATCAATTACGAAAGCAAACACAAGTTTCAGACGAGAATTCTTTGCAATAGTTTTGTTGAACATAAATGCTAGCTTTCTCCATTCTCTTTTTGACTCCGGAATTTTCTTTTTTGGCATCACCACACTTCCACCACTTTGCTAGCTTTGTTCAAACTTCTTTTAGTTAAACTTTAAAATTCAAAAAATCCATTTTTTACCCAGATGCACTGTATCAGATCTGATTGTGAAAAAAGAGAGGAACTTATATAATAATAATAATAAACAGACAAGTATGTAAGATTTGAGAAGTGATAAAGAGAGAGTTACCGTCGCAAATAGAGGCACCGAAGGGCATGATGAGAGGGGGGACGATGGCGAAATCACAGAAGGAAAAAGCTATTTGAATTTATAGAATGTGGGTCTCTCTCTGTAACTCATATCAAAGAAATTGAAAAATGCTGTGGGGGAGAGAGAGAGAGAGAGAGAGGGGAAGGAAAACGTCCCTTTATTTAATATAAGGCACGAGCATCCCTTATATTTAATACAAGTTGCAAGAAAATTTTTAAATTACTTCCATTTGGGACGTCTAAAGTTTTAAAAAAAAATATTTAATTTTTTTTTACACTTTAGATGTTCCAAATTCAATTTGGGACACTAAAGTGTAAATTTTTTTTTCTTTAGACGTCCCAAATTCAATTTGGGATGTCTAAAGTAAAAAAAAAAATTAATTTTTTTTTTTACACTTTAGAGGTCCCAAATGGAATTTGGGACATCTAAAGTGTAAAATTTTTTTTTTTAACTTTAGACATCACTTTAAATGTCCTAAATTGAATTTGGGATGTTTAAAGTCCCACTTTAGACATTCCAAATGGAATTTGGGACATCTAAAGTGTAAAAAAAAAAATTAAATTTTTTGTTTTTACTTTTGAGGTCCCAAATTCAATTTGGGACGTTTAAAGTGAAAAAAAAAATTAATTTTTTTTTAAACTTTAGACGTCCAAAATTCAATTTGGGATGTCTAAAGCTACCCAGTTCCCACACATAATTATAAAATGCCACCGCCTATGTTTTAGGCGTCCCTATTTTAAAAAGGGACGTCTTTTATGGTAGCATAATTTATATTTTATAGTAGTGTATGTGGCAATTCTTTAACGCCACAGCTAATATAATTAAAAGCGTCACAACTTTATTTTTTTATAGCAATGAATGGATTGCAATATGAGTACGATGCTTTACATTTATAATTTGTTAAGGTGGCAACAGAGCTGGTTAGTACAATAAAAAGGATCAACCGAATGGAGGATGAACACAAGACTAAAAGAGCCGAGATTGAGCCGAGATTGTGAATTGCCTCAACTATTAGGAGTTAAAGAAAAAGAATGATGAGCACTCTGGGACTGTTAGTAAATTCAACAAGGGAGAAAAACATTATTTGCATTTCTTTTACTAAAGAAATTTTTCTAATTCTTATTCTCATTGTAATTTCTATAGTCATAAGGTTATAACAATATTGAGCATGTTTAATTGTGAAGCGCTCATCATTGTATTAAAAGTTTAAGAGGGTAGCTGTAACATTTTTATTTTTATTTTTAGGATATAATTATAATTTAGAATTAATTATTTATTAAAAAAATAAATTTAGTAGGTAATTTTTCGAATAAAAAGAAAAAAAGGAATCAAGTTAAAATGTGTTTAAAAAATTATTAAAATAATAATAATGATGAAATAAAAAAATAAAAAGAAGTGCCAAAAGTTATTCAATCAGTGGAACCTTTCGGCGCTACTGATTGAATACTTTAAAAACATTAATTAAAAAATGGAAAAGGGCCGAAAGGTGCTGTGACAAGGGTAATATATACTCAAAATCATTTTTAATCACAAAATTTTTCTCATAAAAAATATTTTAAATAATTTTTTCTTTCTTATGATAATACTTTCTTATTGATTAAAGAATATTTTAGGATTAGAATTTTGAGCAAGTTTAAGTTTAATCAGTATATGACTATAAGGATGTAGAGAATAATTAATAGTGAGTTTTAATTGGTTTACTTTTGTTATTCAGTCGGTATAAGATTTTATAATGAATTTTTTATATAATCAATCTATAAATAATTCTATATTGAGCTTTTTAACCAATTAAATTTAGGTTAAATGATTTATTTGGATTATTAAAGGTATTCTCAAGGTTTTAATCGGTTTAGATTTTTTTTTTAAGATGAAAATTTATAATTTAGTTATTTTATGTCTTAAACTTAAAATTTTAGATTTTATGTAAGGGAATGAAATTAATGATAATCAATGACTTGATGATTTGAATAGATTATTTGAGTTAAGAAAAATATTTAAATTAATAATTGGGATTTTAGTGTGAAATTGGATTTTTTAGGAGTAATTAATTCAAAACTTTAAAATTATAGAATTAAGTTAAGTAAATTAATTTTTCTAATAACTCAAAGAGTTATTAATGTATAATAAATTGATTTTTGTAGATTGATTTTTGGTGTGTAATTGAACTCTTAGATTAGGAGCCTTGTGATTATAATTTGCTTTGGTGAGATGTTGCAGAGCAACATATTGAACGGGGAAGAGTACACCAAAGAAGTCTTTGTTGGATATGCCCAAATCTATTCTTCCGTTCTCAGAACGAAAATACAATGAAGGAGTATATTTCAGGAGTGATATGGCAGCAGAGAAGGTTCATTGAAGCATTTGTCTTGGGGTGCATTCAAATTATTAGATGGCGGCAAAAAATTATAGGTTGGGATTGTTGAAAGTGGCATGGAGCCAGATGCGTTGCCAGTGTGGCTCGTGAACAGTAACTTTCATATTAGCTTCGCAGAATAGGATTAATTATACATTGATGGATAACTTCGTAGATAATACTAAGTAATTTAAGTAGCCATAACCTGGTTCTTTTCATTCCCTTGAATTTCCCCCCTAATTTCACCCCCTTAAAGCATGAACATTATTCCTTTTTTATTAAAATTCATGCAACTTAGTACATCAATGGTGTCTCTTCTCAATGAAAAATTATTCAATTCTGAGTCTGAGGTATTTTTTCTTTTGTTCTTATTTTTAGCCTCTGCAATACAAAAGATAGTAACCTGTTATTTTAGTGTGTTTATCAACTAAAGAATTATTGTGTCGTGAAGGGAGGGTATAAGGGTTTCTCGTAATACAATCACTCTAACTCCAAAGAGTGTAAATGATATCCATAAACGTGGAGGAACTATCCTTGGTACATCACGTGGTGGGCATGACACCACTAAGATAGTTGACAAGATTCAAGATCGAGGAATTAATCAAGTATGTGTTTCTTCGCATTGATAAAAAAATATGTTAGTTAAAAGATTATCTTTATTTTAAATTATGTATCCATTAAAATAATTTTTTTAGAAAAAAAAAATAAAAAAAATTAAATCTGGACCAATCTGGACTGTCCAGATCCAAAGGATGAGCTCATCCAAAGGGAAACTGATTCCGCACAATGACTGAAGTTGACAAGTTTGTGATGAAACATATAGAACAGTTTGTATCGCTGAAAAGTAAGCATCATCTAAAGCGTCATAAAAAAATCCAATGAAATCATCTATAAAATATAATATGGTTAAGGCTAAAAAGTGAGTTCTAACATCACAATAACAGTAAGGGTCAACTGCAAAAAAAGACATTCATTAAAGTTAAATCTAAATTTGAAAAGATATTAATGCATCCCTCCAATTGAATAGCTTCAGCCTACATCTCAAGCTAGAAGAATGAGCAGCACCCAGATATAATTCATAGCACCTTCATGTCAACTATTACATTTTCATCTGAAACTTCCCTAAGGTTTATTCCAATACCAGTCATGCGTTTTTTCCTATCAAGCAAAAGCTCCATTGTACTAAGCACTTTATAATGCAGACTACTTTGTAGCAATCCACCATGATTTCTTCTAAAAGTATCATATGAAACTGGGAAAAAATCATCATTAAAAGGACAAGGAAAAAAGGGGAATTATTTAGTGGCTCATGTAATAAATGAAGATAAGCATCCAATGCTGGTGTTCCCCGTGATTAATTAGAACAAAAACTAAAAGAAAAAGAAAATCTAAGCTGCTGTAATTAAGGAGGAATTATCATCGGCATATTTTTTATGCTGGTTTAGCTATCAGCTTCCATCAAGTAATAAGAATTAGGAATATGTAGTGGCAGCCCAAAAAAAAAAAAATAGTAATATGTCATATAATCATAAAAAATATTTTTATTTATAACAGAAAAATAAAGATATATATTCACTCCGGTCTTAAATATAAGATATAGTTTGTACTGTAAATTACACTATAAACTATGTTCTATATCTAGGACAGGAGGTAGTACTTCACTGCTCATTACATTTTTAGCACGCATGTAGAGTGAGCAGATTTTATCAATGTAGTTACATCTCAACACGTGAAATTTCTATCAGGCTTAGAAGAAGCAAATGTCTGTCGAGTTACCTCGGTGAAGAGCTCTAGTGACAGCAGGGAGCTCTAGTTTGGCACATATATCCTATTGAACCATTGCCTTCAGAATCAACATTGGCGCTAAAAGCGAACTGGCTTTGCAAGCTAAAAAACATCCGGGGAATAAGGACAGACCGAATAAGCCAATGGTTTTTACTACTAATCCCCATGGAATATCAGATACACTCTTAGGCTTAAGACATCTGAGGATGGGAATTTTGTCGGACTCCATAAAGTGCTGCGTTACTTTCTAAAACAAAAAACCGTTCGGATTGATAAGCAGGCAAAACAGAGGATCCCTATCCTTCATATATATATATATATAGAACAGGGGTGAAGAGATGACAGATTCAATACATCGCCATTATGGTAACACCTACCTCACCAATGAGAATAAATAATTGATTAACAGTATAAGAACACTCCACCCACTGCTTTGACTCCAGTCTCTGTGAACGAAAGCCAAGGTCCCCTGTTTCTTGTTTTGAGGAAGCAAGACAGAGCGTTGATGTTTAGGTCGAACAAACTGACAGAAAAGGGTAGAATGGCATGACCAAAATGAATAGAAACTTACTACATAAAAGGAGTCCATGTCTACATGAGAAGGCGAATATTGATGTCGAATTGCAATATACCGAACGAGGAAGAGTACACCCAAGAAGTCTTTGTTGGATATGTCCAGATCTATTCTTCCGTTCTCTTAGAACGAAAATACAATGAATGGAGTATTTTAAGGAGTGATATGGCAGTAGAGAAGGGTCATTGAAACGGGAGTCTTGCGGTGCATTCAAATTGTCAGATGGCGGCAAAGAATTATAGGCTGGGATTGTTGAAAGTGGCACAGAGCCAGATGCGTTGTCTAGGTGGAAACGGCTTCACCCGAGCCATATTGGGTGCAACTGGCTCGTGAACAGTAACTTTCATATTAGCTTCACGGAATAGGATTTAATTATACATTGATAGATAACTTCGTAAATAATACTAAGTAATTTAAAGTAGCCTGAAACCTTGTTCCTTTCATTTCCTTGAATTTTCCCCCTAATTTCATCCCCTTAAAGCATGAACCTTATTCCTTATTCCTTTTTTGTTTAAATTCATGCAACTTTGTACATCAATGATGTCTCTTCTCAATGAAAAGTTATTCAGTTCTGAGTCTGAGGTATTTTCTCTTTTATTCTTATTTTGTCCTCTGTTATCCAAAAGATGGTAACCTGTTATTATAGTATATTTATCAACTAAAGAATTGTTGTGGCGTGAAGGTTTCTATGCTCGTAATACAATTACTCTAACTCCAAAAAGTTGTAGTTGCTGGAATTCCCAAAACCATAGATAATAACATCCCGGTACTTGATTCTTTCAGGTTCTAAGTTCCTACTCATATTATGTAAATCCATTTATTACCATCCATTAACATCATTAACGTAGAAATGTTTCCTGGTTTTATATCATTCTTGACAGGTGATTGATAAATCCTTTGGCGTTAACACTGCTGTTGAGGAGGCTCAACGTGCTATTAATGCAGCACATGTTGAATCTGAAAGTATTGAGAATCGTATAGGCGATGTCAAGCTAATGGGTCGCAATAATGGTAAGTTTTTGAGTGCTCTTCATGCCTCCACTCATTAGCATACTGAATACTAAATAAGCTTGAGTTCATTATTCATTTGACCTGACGAGATGTTAAATATCATGTGCTTTATTTCCTTTCTGGACGAGTACAGGGTATATTGCCATGTATGCTACGCTTGTAAGCAGGGATGTGGACTGTTGCTTAATTCCAAGTAATGCTTCTGACAATGTGTACTGCACACTTTTTGCTCAAAGTGTAATTCATTGAGCAATGGCTGGCTAGACAAGCTATACAAGTGGACTGGTCAATGGAAGACGAACTTATATTCCTTTCTATGTAAGTTCATTGTGCTTGATTGGTTTTTGTTGGTTCATACATGCTTTGATGTTTCTTCAAAACTTGACGCCTCTATGAGAGACAACACAAATTTTACGAACAGATATATAATTTTTAAAGATTTTCTAGTACAAGTTATAAGATTATTAGAGAGTTTAATATTACTGTAAACAATAGCAGCTTCGTTAGTCTTGTTGAGACTTACTTGTTGCTTTTTCTTCCTATCAATCTCATTTTTTTCTCCTTAAAAAAATTCTGCAGAGAATCACAGAGAGACCGCACAAAGTGGTGATAACTGGTAGAATGTGCACTAGGCTTTTATCGTCCACAAATCAGCCCACTTTTTGGAGTGCCAAGGATGTGATAGAAGACGAGAGAAGAAGAAGAAGCGTTGAATCAGTCAGGGGATGATGAGCAAAGTCCAGATGTCAACTCTATTGTCAACGAAATCATCCCTATCCCTAATAATTCTGTGAAGGTCTAGTTAAGGCTCATTATTATATTAATCAATCCCTATAATTATATTGTGCCATACAAGTCTTATACTTGAGTTATCCCTAATATAGGCAACATGCTTAACGGGGAAGAGTGCACCAAAGAAGTCTTTGTTGGATAAGCCCAGATCTATTCTTCCGTTCTCTCAGACCGAAAATACAATGAAGGAGGATATTCAGGAGTGATATGGCAGTAGAGAAGGGTCATTGAAGCGGGAGTCTTAGGGTGCATTCAAATTGTTAGATGGCGGCAAAGAATTTTAGGGTGGGATTGTTGAAAGTTGCACGAAGCTAGATGCGTTGTCTACGTGGAAACGGCTTCACCCAAGCCATATTGGGTGCAATTGGCTCGTGAACAGTAACTTTCATATTAGCTTAGCGGAATAGCATTTAATTATACATTGATAGATAACTTCATAAATAATACTAAGTAATTTAAAGTAGCCTGAACCTTGTTCCTTCCATTTCCTTGAATTTTCCCCCTAATTTCATCCCCTTAAAGCATGAACCTTGTTCCTTTTTTGTTTAAATTCATGCAACTTTGTATACCAATGGTGTCTCTTCTCAATGAAAAGTTATTCAGTTCTGAGTCTGAGGTATTTTTTCTTTTGTTCTTATTTTTGGCCTCTGTAATCCAAAAGATAGTAACCTGTTATTTTAGTGTGTTTATCAACTAAATAATTATTGTGTTGTGAAGGGAGGGTACAAGGGTTTCTATGCTTGTAATACAATCACTCTAACTCCAAAGAGTGTCAATGATATCCATAAACATGGAGGAACTATCCTTGGTACATCACGTGGTGGGCATGACACCACTAAGATAGTTGACAGTATTCAAAACCATAGAAAGTGACATTCCAGTACTTGATTCTTTCACGTTCTAAGTTCCTACTCATATTATGTAAATCCATTCATTCAAAGCCATAGAAATGTTTCCTGGTGGTGATTGATAAATCCTTTGGTTGACACTGCTGTTGAGGAGGCTCAACGTGCTATAAATGCAGCCCATGTTGAATCTGAAAGTATTGAGAATGGTATACGTGTTGTCAAGCTAATGGGTGGCAATAGTTGTAAGTTTTTGTGAGCTCATCATGCCTCCACTCACTAGCATACTGAATACTGAAGAAGCTTAAATTCATTGTTTATTTGACTTGACAAAATGTTAAATATCATGTGCATTATTTCCTAATGTTAAATCCATTTATTACCTGGACGAGTGCAGGGTATATTGCCTTGCATGCTAGTCTTGCAAGCAGAGATGTGGACTGTTGCTTAATTCCAGAGTCTCCCTTTTTAACTTGAAGAACAAGGGCATATGGTAATCACAGTTGCTTAAGGGGCTGGACAAGATCTTGTATATGAGGGCATCCAATCCATGCAGAAGCAGGATGCCTCAGGAAACAAGCTTCTTCAAGATGTTGGGCTATCGATATCCCAAAGGATAAAGGTGTGCATTGTAGATTTTTTCCTTATTTCTTGTGGTCTTCAGTTTGATCCTTACCAATCTGTGGCAACAGAAGAATATGAAGTTACTTCCTATCTGCTTCTGTCTTACAGGATCATTTTGCCAAGCACAGTACAATGAACATAAACCTCAAATATATAGGTTTGTACAATTTCTCTTTTCAGGGACAAGAAAAGATCATGGAACTGTTTACGTGCTCAAGCAGTACAGGGTAGAATATTCTTAAGAACTTAGTATTTTGGTCTTGACATTGTAATCAAAGACTATAAAGAAAATACTACTACCGGTAATGTCAAATAGAAAGAATTCTTAAATCATATTATAAGAAGAAATCCATGTCAAGAACGCGGAAAGTGACAATATGATGTTCAAAACTGAAATAGTAACACGGAACAGCATATAGTTGGAAGGGGAGGGGGGAATTACCTGTAATGAGGGTTGATTATCTTCTTTAACACCAAATAATATATGATATATAAAAGCTAAGGATTGATCGGGAAGTATAGAGGATTTCTTTGGAATTATTAAAGATTATCTATGTATCTTTAAAATTTGAGCAGACTCTCATTGATGCGCCTGGCTTTGAAGGGACATCAAGCATGCATGAACAAACACACACCAAGCATGCACAATGAACTTACATAGAAAAGAATATAAGTTTGTCTTCCATTGACCAGTCCACTTGTATAGCCAGTGTAACCGGCCATTGCTCCATGTATTACACTTTGAGCAAGAAATGTGCAATACACACTGTCAGAAGCATTACTTGGAATTGCTCCGATCATGTAGGTTGGATCTGTCAAATAGAAGAAAATTAAAGAAATTCTTTCATATTCCAATTTTGACGGTGCTTTAAAAAAGTTGGAGTGGGGAATGAAGTTCCAGTTATGGTGTCTGACTCTACTTTTCAAATTCGTGGCTTTTAGAATCTGGAATTCCTGTGCTAGCATTCATATTTTCCATGCGAACATTCAATTGCTACTTAAGCAATTCAGAGCTAAAATATCTTCCAATACACCTCACGACAAATATGATGTTCAAACCATGTGAGATGACTGGAATGAAAATATGATACTCCCTCATCTTTTAAATGTAAGAGCTTGATAGGAGGTTTATTTTAGCTTTAAATATAAGAACTCAATTTATTTTGTTTCTTAAATTTATAATTTTTCATGTATAATGTACTAAAACCGATTCTAGTTTGCAGTGTTAAATTTTTGACTAGCGAACCTAGTCAAACATGCGATAGATTCGGCCCTTTCAAGAGAAAAACCCAGCCAAAATCAGATTACAGTGCTTAAAACCATTCCCCTTTGAATGAAAAAGCTTTATGGTGAAGCTATTGACAATAACAGGAAATATTTTTTTATCTGTATTTTAATTATTTCTGGATATATTCTGACGAAGATTATTCATATTTACTATGAAGCGGCAAGGGATGAACTTGGATAAATCTTGCCTATATTTTTGTGCTAACGCCCAAATGCAAGGGATGAGGTATCTCCAGTTTCGGGTCAGCTTGGAAAATATTTAGGACTTCCAATTCTATGGGGAAGATAAAAACCTTGTGCTCTAGCTTTTGTTAGAGATAATGTGGGGATGAGGTTGTAAGGCTGGAAACAAAAGTTATTGACTTTCTCAAAGGGAGCAAATAGAGCTAGGGATTTCTGGAGGCTTCCATTTTGTTCTTTCGTGCGTCAGATCGAAGGGAAGAAGGATAAAAAAAATGATCTCTTGAATTATTTTTTCAAAAACAGAAGGGCATTTTAGTCATTACAATGGTGCTAAAATAAAAAGTAATAATTCACATTTTAATAGAGTAGAGGCTCGATTGAACTTAGAATCCCATCAATCAATAATCAATAATTAGCTAATTTTAGTACCACCAGGCTACCAATTATTCTTTATTTTCATTTTACATCAAATGTATAAATATTAATAATTAAATATTTCATTATTTTTAAAACCAATACAACCTCACATTGATATCATATTTTCATATTATTGACATAATTATCTTATTTAAATTTCTGGGTCTTCACAGTCTATATGGTAAGGCCCAGCTACTTTCCAACATGTGACCTTATATTACTGATCAATAATGAAGTTGGCTATGTGATCATTTCCAACTGATATCTGTCTGTGGATAAGGCCAAGGTAAGATATAATAGCGTAGTATATGTCTTGCAAATGAGGACATAATTGGTTTTTCTTCTACATGATGGGTTATTGAAGTGAAAGGAAAGGTAATTAAAATGATGCTTAGACTATGTTTGGATGGAAAGAAAAAAGAAAACCCAAGCAATATGTTCATCTAAAGTTCCAAACCTCAAATATATAGGTCTGTGCAATTTTTCTTTTTAGGAACAAAAAAAGATCATGGCATTGTTTACATATACATACTAAACGCAGTATCAGGTAGAATATTCTTAACAAGTTTCTTTTCTTTCCAATTCTTTCTTTTGCTCAAAGTGTAATTCATGGAGCGATGGCTGGTTACTCCGCCTATACAAGTGGACTCATCAATGGAAGACAAACTTATATACCTTTCTATGTATAAGTTCATTGTGCATGCTTGGTGTTTGTTGGTTCTTGCATGCTTGGTGTTTCTTCAAAACCAGGTGCATCAATATGTCTTCAAAACCAGGTGCATCAATATGAGACAGCTCAAATTTTAAAGATACATAGATATTTTTTAAAGAATTTCTAACATGTCATAAAATTATTGCATGGAGAGCTTAATAATAGTATAGATATAAAGAAATTCTATAAAAATTATGCTTATTAAGATTTATTGGTAGCCTTGTTAAGACTTATTGGTTGTCTTCATCTTATTTGTTGAGACTTATTGGTTGTCTTCATCTTATTTGCCAATGAAGTCATTGATTCCTATCCCTAATAATCCTGCCTTCTTATATTTGATATATTTAAAAATCCCGCATTTGTTTTTCTTTTAAAATACTTAACGGTTCTTAGTGAAGAACCGTAATGTATTGTTAAATAATATTTTCAGATCCCAACTTTTTATATTAATATCATTCAGAATCCCATATTTATTTATATTTAAAAATACTTAATGGCTCTTTATGAAGAACTGTAGTGTATTATCAATTTTTTTTAGGAACCTACCTCTTTATATATGATATCTTTCACAATCTCACTTTTATTTATATTAAAGAATACTTAACAGTTATTTGTGAAGAACAACGATGTATTGTCAAATTATCTTTTTCAGGATACTGCTCTCTTATACGTGATATTTTTTAGAATCCTATGTACCTTTATTTATATTAAATAATACTTAATGATTATTTGTAAAGAAGCGTAATGTAATGTCAAATAAATTTTTTATTGTTAAGTATTCTTGAAGAACATATAACGATTCATTGTGAAGAACTGTCAAATATTATCAAATAAAATTTTTTTAAAGTCTTGTTTTCTTATATATGACAATTATCATTTTTAACTATTAAGTATTCTTAAAAAAATGTTTTAGAAATCATATTTTACGGTTAATTATTATAACCATTATATATTTGTTTTTGCTGATAAAGTTGTGAAGACAAATCGTTTTAAAGTGTTACATAACAGTTATTTCATAAGAATTGTCATTTTTGTTAGTAAAAATATTATGGTTAATAATTACAACCGTTATATTTTTGTTTTCGCGAATTCTACCTCTCAATACATGACGGTGCATATATTTAACCGTTATGTTTTAGCGTTATATATTTTTGCGCGACCTCCGCTTTGACATATATAACATTTTTTTTTGCTAGAACCGTTATTTGTTAAGCGTTATATATGAGCGAATACGTAGTAGTGAACTGATGGCACATGCTTGTCAACCATGTACAATGATCTAAAACTAATGTTTTGCAATGTGAAAGTATTGACTAGTCAAAATTGACAAAATATGCGATGAATTTGGCCTTTTTATGAGAAAACCTAGCCAAAATCACATTCCTTTTCATTAGAAGTTTCTTAGAGCTTGAAATAAGAGGCTCTAAGGTGGAGGCATTGACAATATTTAAAGGATATATTTCATGCTTAAAATCTTGGGAAAATGATAGAAAAATATTGTCAAAATATTTAAAAGACAAATAAGGGTGGCTAATTTCAATAATTCCAAATTGATCAATTTGGAATTTTGAAATGTTGACAAATGTGTGAAATTATATAAGTGTCTTTACATTTATTTTTTTTTTAAAAAAAATCCCTCAAACCCATTACCAGCCGCTGGAGCTTCGGCGGTGGGCTGTCATCGGAGCTCCGGTGTCCTTACCAATGACTAGCCGTTGGATCTCCGGCGGTAGCGACCAGTGACCTGAGCTCTAGTGGCTTAATATTATTTTTTTAATTTCTCAAGCAAAAGTTGTCAATATAGATACTTAAGTTGTCAATAGCGATGGTAACGTTGCAAACAGTAGCCTAATATATTAAATAGATATTTGTTGAATATATTCAACAAATGCACCATTTACAACTTTAGTATCATCACTATTAATAATCCAGGTATCTATATTGATAACTTTTTCCTAAGAAATTCAAAATAATATTAGATAGCCGGAGCTTTAGTGAAAGTTATTAGAAAATATTCAAGAAATATCATGTTTACAACTTTAGCATCACTGTTAACAACTCTAGTATCTATATTGACAAAATATTAGACCGTTGGAGCTTCGGGGTATCTCTATTAACAACTCAAATATCAATATTGACACCTTTAACTTGAGGAATGCAAAAAACAAATATTAGACTGCCGAAGCTCCAGTGGAAGTTATTAGGAAATATTTAACAAATACCCCATTTATAATTTTAGTATCGCTATTAACAACTCAACTATAAATAGTGACGAATTTTTCTTGAGAAATGCGAAAAAAAGACCTCCAGAGCTCTAGTGAAAATTATTAGAAAATATTTAACAAATACCTTGTTTACAACTTTAGTATCACTATTAACAACTCAAGTATCCATACTAACAACTTTTGCTTGAGAAATTAAAAAAATATATATTAGGCTGCCGTTTGCAACTTTAGTATCACTATTAACAATTCAAATATTTATATTGACAACTTTTGCTTGAGAAATTCGAAAAAAATATATTAGGCCACCGGAGTCGCTAGCAAGGGCATCGGAGCTTCGGTGACGGGCCGCCGCGAAGCCAAAGCTTTGACAAGGGGTTTTAGGGATTTTTTAAAGAAAATAAAAAGTAAGAGCACTTATGTTATTTCACACATTTGTCAATATTTCAGAATTTCAAATAAGTCAATTTGTAATTAATTTGAAATTATTGAAATTCACCACCCTTATTTATCTTTTACATATTTTGATAGTATTTTTTTTGTCATTTTTCCTAAAATATTTATTTGAATCCTAATGGGTCGGCAACCTTGTTCGGTGTCCGAGAAAGGCTTGGCAACTTTGGGTAAGGTTTGACAACTTTGGAAAGGGTCCGGGCAAGGTTTGGCATGCTTGGGTAGGGTCCGAGCAAGTCCTGGCACGTCCAAGACTGCACCTGGCAGGTTTAGGACTGCACTAAGACTTACTTGGGCAAGGTCCAGCACAATACAAAAACTTCATTCCTGTACTAAAATGAAATCTACTGGTTACATTTGAGTCCTGATTGTTGCATTCACTCTTTCTGACCCCAATTCAAATGTTTTGGGGGTCCGGACAAGGATTTGCAAGTGTTGGAATTTTGGTGGCGTGGGTTAGCAACCTTATTCGGGGTCTAGTCAAGGCTTGACAACTTTGAGTAAGGTGGTGGCAAGGTTTGACAACCTTAGAAAGGGTCCGGGCAAGGTGTGGCACACTTGGGTAGGGTAATTGGGCAAGTTCTGAACAGGTTATGGCACATCCTGGACTAGTCCTAATAGGTTTAGGAATGCACTAGGACTTGCCCAGGCAAGGTCTAGCACAGTACAAAAATTTCACTCATATACCAAAATGAAATATGCTCGTTACATTTGAGTCCTGATTGTTGCATTCACTCTTTTTAACCCTAAATGCAAATGTTTTGGGGGTTCAAGTAAGGATTTGCAAGTGTTGGAATTTTGGTGGCATGGGTTGGCAACCTTGTTAGGGGTTCGGGCAAGGCTTGACAACCTTGGGAAAGGTGGTGACAAGGTTTAATAACCTTGGACAGGGTATGGATAAGGTTTGACATACTTGAGCAGGGTTTAGGTAAATCCCGACACATCCTGGACTAGTCCTGGTAGGTTTAGAACTTGCTCAGGACTTGCCTGGGCAAGGACCAGAACATTACAAAAACTTCACCCCCATACCAAAATTAAATATGCTCGTTACATATGAGTCATAAGTGTTGCATTCACTCATACTTATCCCCCTACATGTGGGGGTGCCCGGCCACCAGCCCAAAATTTGTTCACCAAAATTTACATTAATTTACCTAACCCCAACTGAAAGCCAATATTTGTTCACCAAAATTTGCTTTTCCATACAATAACAACCATATTGCTCTACTCTGTTTTTTTCATATCCACTCTCATTCTTCCCTAAAAAAAATCCTCTCTTGTTCATTCAAATCCCATAAAATACTTTAGGGTGTTAGACATACTTGCACTAATACTTCAAGGTGCTGAGTATGCATCATAAAATACTTTAGGTCACTGCCGGATGTTTTTATAAAAATATTTCACGGTGTTAGATGCATCTTAACCGTTACATATATATCAAACATATTTTCTTTTAAGAAATGAATTTAGTTGGAGAAGGGGAAGTCACCCCTTTTTACATACCATGGCTGCGTTATTGTTAGCCTCATCACAAATTGAAGATATTCCTTCATATTTGGTAAATTGTGCCCTCTTTCCAACTATCCTTTGTTGAGTTTCAAACATTATATTGTCATTTGTCAGGTTCTTGACGCGGACTTCTTATTTAATAATTCTTTCCATTTGACATTACTGATAGTTGAAGTCTTTGATTATGAGGACAAGACCAAAAACACGATTTCTTTCATAATCCAATTTTGACGGTGCTAAAAGAAGTTCCAATTTTTATCTCTAACTCCACTTTTCAAGTTTGTGACTTATAGAATTTGGAAATCCTGCTCAAAACAGCCAAATACTTCTGAAGTAATTCAAATCTAAAATCTTTTAAATAAACTCTTTTTTATGGGAATAATTCACAATTCAACTCACGATAAATATGATCTTCAAACCACGTGAGATAGAGTAGACTGAAAATATGAAATTTTATAAAATCTAAGGAACCGAATGAAAACTGTATATTTAGTAGGTGAGAGATAATTTTAAACCACGCAATATGTTTTTGTTTTGAGCCAAAAACCACGTAATATGTATTAAAACCGATATTTTATAATGTTAAATATTTGACTAGTCAATCTAGTCAAACATATATGATGGATTCTTTCTAGAGAAAAAATCAGCAAAAAATCAGATTCCCTATCATTGGAAGTTTCTTAGAACTTAGAAGTAAAGAAAAAGCTTTAAGGTGGGAAATATATTTTAATTATTTCTAGATATCATTTCATGTTTTAAAATATTTATTTTAGTCTAAAATGCACAAGCTTAATGGGTTGAAATGTTGAATGGTCAAAAACAAAAGGAAACCAAAAAGAAAGGAGGGAAAGTCATTAACTCCTAGTTAACGTTGTTAGTTTTAGCCTTGCAGAAAAGAGAACCGCTCAAGTTAGCTGCATCCTTAGGTGCAAAATAATAATAATAATAATAAAAGAAAAACCAGTTAACCGCATCTCCCCGATATTACTATATAGTTTACATTAATTCACAATCCTATAATACCCATATCTGTTCTACTCTTTTTTCTCCGTCTTTTTCCGTTCTTTATTTACTAGTTTAATTTATCAAGCTATCTTGTGGTGTCCAAACTCCAAATGAAAGCCAAATATGTAATTTGTTCAACAAAGTTTGCTTTCCCACACCATAATACCCATATCCCTGCTATTCTGTTTTCACACCCTCACTCTTGCTGATTCAAATCGCCAAGTCTTGAAGTGATTGTGCTTTAATGCTGGGCTCGGAAGAGCGCCAATAAGTTATTAACATGCCAACACAATTTAGGACCACTTTATTTAATATTTTTTTTCAAAAAAAATTGATTTTAGTTGGGGGAGTATGGAGGAGTTCATGGAAATTGTGATCAATAATTTACTCTGTTTTCAGACCCACACTCGTTCACCAATGAGTTATGAATATATCAAACGTAATTTCAGGTCCGTCTGCATAAAATTAAAAAAAAAAAAAACTTAGGCCTGTTTGATTTTGTTTCTAAAAACTGTTTTTTTTTAAAAATAAAACAATAAAACCTATTTGATAAACTGTTTTCAAATGTTTTTAAGAATTAAAAAACAAAAGTTGTTTTCAAAAACTAAAAAATAAAAACAGTTTCTAGCTGTTTTCTTGTTTTTGTTTTCCCATTTTTTATTTTTTGAGACCACTACTTATCCACTATCGATACTATATGTAACCCCCACCACGATCAAGGCCGAGATTAAGCGTTTAAACACGTTTAATAATTGAATAAGAGATCTAGGATAATTAAAAACTTTTTACAACACTTGTACAAATAGATCTCCATTCATTTCAAAATAAAAGCAATAGGCCTGTTCGGTCAGTCACATGTACAATATCAGAGTATCAACACAATTCCCGACATACACCCAGGATAATAACATTAATCCAAAGGTTTATACAAGGCATCATTGCCTATCTCAGTATCTACACCGGGGATTACACAAAACTATCATGCTATGATCTATTCAATATATATACAATTATCCAAAATGATAATCAGTTCAGTATAAACCAAAATATCTAACTAAGACTACCTTCGGCAGTCCTAATCATCCTTGTCCACTTGCTTGTTCCTCGATCCACTTGCCCTGTCTAAAAATGTTATTTGGAAAGAATGAGATTCTAAAGAATCCCAGTAGCAACAGTTTACGTATATTATGCATATTAAACAAAGCAAGTAAACATATATCACAATGCATCAATCAATATTCGAGGCCAGACATAATGCCACGATCTCTTCACTTTATACAAAGTCGGGCTTTCGCCACGTCCTATCAACTGTATCTGTATTCGAGATCAGGCTTACGCCACGTTCCCTTCACTATATCTGTATTTAAGGCCGGGCTTTCGCCACGTCCCCTCACTGTATTCAATGACTAATGCAAACAAGCAATGCAATATACATGATATTGGATAAAGTGTCACTACCTTTGTCTTTCCGTTCTTGAGCAGGCACGGGCCTTCTACGCTCTGGGCAAATATCGAATCCTAAAGTCATAATTAAGGACGATTCATTACCACTTATTCCAATACTCAATAACTTCACAATACTTAATTTGGTTATCATTACTATCTCTTTAACACTCATATATGCCTCTAATAAAAGCCCTAAAGGGTTGGGAGAACTACCCCAGGGATCCCCTTTTGGAAGCACAACCACTGACATTTTTCACTGATTCACTCGAGTGAAGATGGCCTCACTCGAGTGATGGGGCACTGACACTCGAGTGAAGACGGCCTCACTCGAGTGAAAGCCAAATGCTTCACTCGAGCACTAACGAGTGAAGTCCAGGAAGTGAGAACTCGAGAGCAAAATGGAATTTTAAAGAAGAGAAGCACTCGAGCACTGGCCTTTGCACTCGAGTGAAACTGAATGCTTGCGAGTGTAAAGACACATGCTTGCTCTTTTGCAGAAGCACAAAACAGAAACTGATGGGAAAATGAAGAATTACACTGACTCACTCGAGTGGAACCCAACCTCACCCAAGTGATATTCATCCTTCAGTCGAGTGAGCCCCAGATCACTCGAGTGACTATATTAAAACCCAGAAAATGCAAAAGTAATTACAGCATTTCCTAGAATTTTCCCAAGAGTTCCCAAAAGACCCAAAACCTCAACTAAAGCCACTCCCTCATAAAAACACTCAAGAAATCCAATGGACATGTCAAAACCACCAAAATCTTATTCCATTACCATGCTTTGGTTTTGGACAACATTCAACACTAAATTTCCAATATTTCCAAACTCAATCATTCATTCTACAATCAATCCTATCTATCCATACACATTCCAAATATACCATTTCCATACCAATAACATGCCAAATGTCCAATGATTATCATTTTTCAAAAACGGCCAATAAATCCCAGAAATTCAAAACTACTCCATTTGGCACAAAACTTAGATAGATAGGTTGGTTTCACTTACCTCTTCAACTTTTCTAAAAGGATTTCTTGATCCTTCAACTTTCACAATCTCTTGAAATCACAAACCAACACCAATAGACAAGCTATAACCATCAAACTTAATCCATTACTCAAGGAACAACTTTAATGAATGATGTTTGAGCAATAGAGATCATTTTCCCTTACCTTTTCAAGCTTTTCTTCCTTCCCTTTAGTCTTCAATGGCTGACGAGAGAGAGAGAAGAGAGAGAACGAGAGGGGTGAGATGAGGAAGTGTGAAGAGATGAAGAAAGAATCATCACCCTACTCCCTCCCTACCATTTCAGCGCCAAGTGAGGGAAGAGAGGAGAGAGAAATTATTTTAAATATGCATTTGACTTTTCTTCACTCCACCCATCACACCAAGTTGCCACATGTCATTTTCCTATTGGTTCTCACACACTAAGTCACCAATTAGCTTATCTAATCCATCCATTAGCCATTTAATCATACATCTCATTTTCTCTTAGTTAGTAATTAATTTTCCCATTAATCACCAACTTAAGACCAATATTTCCATTATATCAGTTTTCCATAATTTATGACATATTAATTAATATTGTCACAAATACACATTAATTCAACTTTAATCCACGATTACATTCTCAATAATTCTCATTAGCCCTTAATCAAAATTTGGGATATTACATTTCTCCCCCCGTTCAATAAATTTCGCCCTCGAAATTGATTAAACATCACTAGGCATAAATTCAGGAAATCTTTTCTTCATGTTCGCTTCCGCCTCCCAAGTGGCTTCTCTTGGAGACATTCCCTTCCAAACTACCTTCACAAACGGTAAGCTTTGGTGTCTGAGCCACCGTTCTTCACGATCAATGATTCTCTTTGGCACAACCGCATAAGTGAAGTTATCCTGTAACTCTACATCTTCATATTCAATAATATGCTCAGGGTCTGGTTGGTACTTCTTGAGTTGCGAGACATGGAATACATCATGCAATCTGCTCAAACTTGGGGGTAGGGCTATTTGGTACGCTACAGGTCCGAATAGCGCTAGAATCTCAAATGGACCAATGTACCTCAGGCTCAGTTTCCTTCTCTTGATCGCTCTACAGATTCCTGTGACCGAAGATACTCTGAGGAAAACATGATCCCCCACTTCAAACTCTAGAGGTCTTCTCCTTTTATCAGCATAGTTCTTCTGTCGACTCTGTGTTGTAAGGAGCCTCTTTCTGATAACTTTAATCTTTTCTGAAGTCTGATCAACAAGGTCTGGGCCATACAACTTCCTCTCAGACAACTCTGACCAGCACAATGGTGACTGGTACTTCCTTCCATACATTGCCTTATACGGAGCCATCTGAATGCTCGCATGATAACTGTTGTTATAAGCAAACTTGGCAAGTGGAAGGTAATAATCCCATTTTCCTTTAAAGTTTAGGACACACGCTCTCAGCATATCTTCTAGCGTTTGAATGGTCCTTTCCGATTGTCCGTCCATCTGAGGATGGTAGGCAGTACTAAACCTCAACTGTGTACCCATAGCTTCATGCAGAGCCCTCCAGAATCTTGAAGTAAAGCGAGGATCTCTATCAGAGATAATGTTCTTTGGTGTACCATGGAGTTTCACTATCTCTTTGATATAGATTTCTGCTAACCTTTCCAGAGAATAGCTAGCATTAATCGGTATGAAGTGTGCTGACTTCGTGATTCGATCAACATTCACCCAGATCGCATCATAGTTCTTGATCCTGGGCAGACCCACCACTAGATCCATGGTCACACTCTCCCACTTCCATTCTGGAATTTCTGGACTTTGAAGCAATCCTGGCGGTCTCTGGTGTTCAATCTTTACCTTTTGACAAGTAAGACACCGCACCACATACTTTGTCACATCACTCTTCAACCCTGGCCACCAGTACATAGCTTTCAAGTTGTGATACATCTTGGTCATACCGGGGTGAAGAGTATACTGACTCTTATGAGCCTCATCAAGAATTCTCTGTCTCAAATTCGCCTTTAGTAGAACATAGATTCTCTTCTAGTATCGCACCAGTCCACTAGGTGACAAATTATAACCCCGAGTCCCTCCTTGCTCAATCATAGCTCGGATGAACTGGGCTCTTTCATCATGCATCTGAGCCTCTTCAATTTCCTTCCTCAGGTCATTTTCCCCTTGGACAACGCCATAACTGGCTCACAGGATATCATTTGAGAGATTGAAATCCCAAAAATCCTCTATCAATTTTCTTTCCTGGATCATCATCGTTGCTACTAGCACCGTCTTCCGACTCAGAGCATCTACAACGACGTTAGCTTTACCTGGATGATACTTGATTTCCAGGTTGTAATCTTTTAGCAATTCCATCCACCGCCGCTATTTCATAGTCAATTCCTTCTGATCATACAGATATTGAAGGTTGTTGTAGTCGCAGTACAATTCCACTATCACGCCATACAGATAATGGCACCAAATCTTTAATGCAAACACTATCGCCGAAAGCTCCAGATCATGAGTGGGGTAATTCATTTCATGTGGTTTGAGCTGACGAGAAGCATAGGCCACCACACGTCCCTACTGCATCAGACACACCCTAACCCCTGCTTACTCGCATCACTATACACGACGTAAGCCTCACTAGGATCAGGTATAATCAATACTGGTGCGGTAGTCAATCTCTCCTTCAGCTCCGTGAAACTCTATTCACTTCTGTCATCCCACAAAAACGGTTAATCCTTTCTCGTGAGCTTGGTCATCGGCAATGCAATACGTGAGAAGTTCTGAATGAACCTCTGATAGTAACCACAAGACCCAAAAAACTGTGGAACTCAGAAACAGTTTCTGGCCTCTTCCAGTTAAGTACTGCTTCCACCTTTCTGGGATCCACTGAGACCCCTTCTCGTGAGATAACATGGCCAAGGAATTTCACCTCCGTAAGCCAAAAATCACATTTACTCAGCTTGGCATAGAGTTACTTTTCTCTCAATATTCTCAATACAATTTTCAAATGTCGTTCATGCTCTTCATTACTCTTGGAGCAAATCAATATGTTGTTAATGAACACGACCACAAACTGGTCAAGATACGGTCATAAGATATGATTCATATAATCCATGAATACCGCTGGTGCATTTGTTAATCCGAAAGGCATCACAAGGAACTCATAGTGCCCATATCTCGTTCTGAAAGCAGTCTTCGGTATATCCGCTACCTTCACACACAACTGATGATACCTCAACCTTAGATCAATCTTGGAGAATACACATGAACCAGATAATTGATCTAACAGGTCATCAATTCTCGGGAGAGGGTATTTGTTCTTAACAGTTACCTTGTAAGTTCTCTGTAATCAATACACAAACGCAAACTCCCATCCTTCTTTTTCACAAACAATACCGGAGCTCCCCATGGTGACACACTGGGTCGGATAAACCCTTTCTCGAGCAAATCTTCAATTTATTTCTTCAATTCTGCCATTTCATTAGGGGCTATTCTATATGGGGCTTTAGATATAGACCCAGCTCCAGGCACTATTTCAATTTGAAATTCTACTTCCCTTTCCGGAGGCAATTCACCGAGATCATCTAGAAACACCTCAGGGAATTCTCTCACTACTGGGATACTCTCAAGGGCTTTATTTAACTCTCCCTGAACAGAGAAAAATACCATATACCCTTTGTTACAAGTGCACACTGTTGTAATCAAGTAATATAGAAGTGAGTAGAGTATCGTTCCCATGAGGATTGATCACTAAGTACCAAAATAGGTAATTTTAATTCTATTTAGTTGATCGATTCGTTGGTGATTGAGAGTACGAAATAAAAGATGAGTAAATATGAATGCAAATGATATGAAACAACAATGAGAAAAAGTCCTAGGGATTAGATTTCACTTAACAAATTCCAGATTGAATCACTTGTCTATTCTAGCCCAATTTATTCCACATAATTGATAGTCGAGTTTCCCTAATTTAATTACTAGCCTCTTCCAAGGTCAAGTAATTCTATAATTAATTGCTAATCCAATATATTCCTATATGAATTTAAGCAATTAATTATGCATTAAAATTTATGGAACTCTATAAGACTACACAACTCATGAATATATTCCTATTTCATATGCAAGTTATGGTTTTAATTATAGGGTCTACACACATGTATCTCCTTCCGGTCTCAACATATATATTGTAGAGCTCTTTCTTAGCTTTTTATCCATATAAAGAATGTCCCAATCCGGCATCTAGAGCTCCAGATATTGCCTGAAAACTGAAAGAGGGTATAATTTAGTATTTTCCAAGAAATTCAATTTTATGCCAAAATCATTATTTATTTATTAATTACACCCAAATTTATTAAATTGAGCTCAAATATCATCCATAAAATCATCATATAGGGGAAAATAAATATGCAAATATTTTACTTATCAAGTTCCCCCACACTTAGCTCTTGGACGTCCTCAGACAAGGAGTGACCATTAAGTGTTTCCAACAAAATTAGAAGTGTCAAGTCATAAGCAAGAATACAATTGAAAAATAAAGAGATCATAGTATTCATGAATCAACGAAAATATAAACTGGTAATTTCATTTGAAAATGAATAAACCGAATTCGTAGTTGTGACTCATTCTCCCAATCTCTCAAGTGTTTAAGGGTAATTGTTTCACTCAATGTCAATCAAAAAAATTGCACTACCATAGGCTTGCTAAAAATCTCAATCTCCACTATCTAATTCACATGCATAATTCAAATCAAAATGACTTATTAAGGGTTGTAATGGAGTTAAGGTAAAAGGAATGTAAAACGTGATATGAAGAACTAAATATAAAAATTAATAGAACAATTAAAAAAATGGGCAAGCTTCTGAATAAATCTATTTTATCACAACAACCCACAATTCAAATACTCAAAAATTTTTTTTTTTCATTTTTTTCTCTTTTTTTTTTGCTTACAACTTTAAAGTTGATGATATATACACCCCCACACTTGTCAAAAGCCCATTTCACAAAAATTTTAAATGCTCTACTAATCTTCTGAATTAGGTAAAAGCACTTGATATATCATTAAAGCATATGTTAATGGGTTGAGAACAAAGAAACAGTCAATGAGGCTCAAAGAGGCTTATCAACGGTATAATTGCAAGGTTGGCTATTTGGCTCTGGCTAAACAAAATGAATACCTTTATCATCTTTGAATGTGCATGTGAAATATAATCTCAACCAAATTTAAAACAAGTTCTAGAGTGACAACTTAATAGGTGAATATCACACATAAGAGAAATAATCATTATAGGCTCAAAAGCTCACGGTTAGGGGCTTTCAAACTCAGCTCATTTAATCTCAAAATTCATTACCAATTGTAACAATCAGTTGTTCATTCATGCTATGAAATCTCTAAATTCAATTGATCTATACTCAAAACTTATATACTTCTTAAGATCATTACAAAGCACTTAAATAGGATGATTTTTTTTTTTACTTTTACTCTTTTTTTAAGAATGAACAAAAACATGCAACTACTAAAATGCGTCTCAAGAGTTAAGAATAACTCCTTACTCGGCCATTTTTTCCACACCCCATACATCTAATGGTTTTACTAACTAAGAAAATTTTTTTTTTCTCCTCCCCAAACCTAAATCAGACATTGTCCCCAATGTCTTCTAGAGCTTAGAGAAAGTTTTTTTTACTTAAGCACACAATAAAGTAAAACCAAGAGATTTAAGGAAAGTTACAACTGAAGAGTGGTATCTGGGTTCTGCTTCTGACTGCTATCTGAAGATTTTCCACCTAATTTCTTGACGGGTAGATCTTGTTTAGGTTCATATGTTTGTAGTTGATCGAGCAGTTGATAAGCAGTTGGTGCAGCAATTATGGAGTGACGAGTTGCTTGGGGTATGAATCCTGTTTCCACAGCATGATCAAAAAAACATAACAAATTATCATAAAAACCATTAACATTTAACAATCCTAATGGCTTTTTGTGATAGTTCAACTTATCCCAATATGCAACGCTAGAGATCCCATCCAACATCTCCAAATCACCGGGTAGAGCAATAAAAGCTTGAGCATGGTAGAACATTTGTCCCAAACGTTCAGGCAAGCTTGAAACCTTCAACTCTTATCCCAAGGAGAAGATGTGGTCTTCCAACTCCTTTACCCTTACACTCAAACCCTTGCTTCCATTCATGGATGCAGAAATGACCACACTTTCCTTTAGGCCCTGGATGCCTCCCTCGTATACAAAATTGATCTTTCTAGTAGCTAATGCACTTCCAAGTTCGTTTGCTGCTATTATAAAGTCTACATCCTTACCCATATCAGTTTCACCAAAAATACAGACAAATGTAAATCTACATCTTTGTATGATACCCTTTTTCTTTTCTTTTTTCTCAGACCATTTGTGCTTACTAGAGGAAGACTGCATATTTACAAGTGGAAGTGTGCATATTTACAAATAAAAGAGTACATATATATAACACTAAAGCAGCGACAACAAAATTAGATAAATCACACATTTTTCAAAAAATTTTGAAAAACTTCTGACACGAATGACTGGCGTAATTTTCGTGAAGCAAAAGGGGAGAGAAAGTCAAAAGTTACTGAAAAGAAAAGACATATTAGACAAAAGCTGCTGAAAAGATAAGAAAGATTAGACAAGCTACAGAAAAGATAAGAAGATTAGACAAAAACATGATTATGTACAGTAGTTGTGATTTTGGCTCACATCTTCCTCTGGTTTTACGTCCAGTAACGGCTTAAATACTTTCTATGAATCGAGGATTTGCTTCCCATCCAGTTTTCTTATAAACTGGCAAACATGGTCTTTTAACGTCAGATTCCCAAGACAATAGCGCTCTTTTTCTCTGTTGAATATTATTGCTAAATCAAGAAGAAGAATACGATGAACATCACTACTCAGATGCGTCTCAAGAGTTTGAATGGTATCATCCAGTGACTCCTTACTCAGTCCATCCTTTATAAATTTAATTTTATCTTCTCAATTTACAGAAACCATACCTTTACTCTTATAGCGCTGATTACAATTCCACCTTGCACATTTATGGCAGACGTTCATCCTTTTAGCTCTTCTCTTTTTGGAGTAAGAACTTCTTCCCATTCCTGAGAAAGTTTTAACAAATGATTTATGAATCTCACCTGCTAAATGTACCTTAGCTTCAATGATCTAGCGTATGTCCACAGGAAGGCCTAACGCTTGAATATCTTCATCCTTTCAAGTTGACTGTTATAGATCTTCTTGAGCACATCTTTGGGAAGAGTGGGAACCTGTTCTTAAGATTTGCAAGAGATTCCTCCATGGTAACTTAAAATGAAACTGATGAAGACTAAAATTCTCAACCCAGTGCAGTGTGTTTTGTTGAGTAGGAAAGAAGTTTGAGAGAGTAGGAAAGAAGTTTTGAGAGAGTAGGAAAGAAATTTTAGGTTGCCTCCCAAATAGCTGCCCTTCTTTAACGTCTTTAGCTAGACAAATATCAAAACAAAAAAAAAATAATTATGTTTTAAATTTTTTTTAAAAAAATTACTAGATTGAGGACTTACCTGTTGGCTCCTTAAACGTGATGACAGATTTCAAAGTGTTGAGTGCACCTTCATTGTATTATTTGAGCCTTTGCCCATTCACTTTGAATTTTTGATCACCATCTTGAATCTCCACTGTTCCATATGGCCATACTTAAATAACAGTAAAAGGACTTGACCACCTTGATCTCAGCTTTCCTGGAAAGAGCTTTAACCTTGAGTTATATAAAAGCACTTTTTGTCCTGGTGTAAACTCTCTCCTCAAAATTCTTCTGTCATGCCACATTTTTGTCTTCTCCTTGTATAACTTTGCATTTTCATAAGCTTGTTGTCTGAATTCTTCAAGCTCATTGAGTTGGAGAAGCCTTTTCTCACCAGCTGCCTTTAAGTCAAAATTTAATGCTTTTACTGCCCAATATACTTTGTGCTCAATTTCTACTGGAAGATGGCATGTTTTTCCATAGACCAATTGATACGGGGATGTACCAATTGGTGTCTTGAAGGCAGTTCTATAAGCCCAGAGTGCATCATCTAACTTTTGAGCCCAGTCCTTCCGGTTGAAATTCACTGTCTTCTCTAAGATCCACTTCAGTTCTCTGTTTGAGATTTCCACCTGTCCGCTAGTTTGTGGATGATATGGAGTTGCAACCTTATGAGTTACTCCATATTTAGCTAACACAGACTGAAGCTGCTGATTGCAAAAATGCCTTCCTCCATCACTGATAATAGCTCTAGGCACCCTAAGTCTTGAAAAAATATTCTTCCTCAAGAACTTCACAACTACTCGAGAATCATTTGTAAGAAAGGCAGTTGCTTCAACCCACTTGGAGACATAATCAACAGCTACTAAGATGAATTGGTTGCTAAATGAGGATGGAAAAGGCCCCTTGGAGACATAATCATTTAGTTGGCAAAATTGGAGGAAAGTTTGAGCTAAATAATTCATCTTTAGCTTATTTTTAATACGATATAAATTGCCAAAGCTATAAAAGGTCCTTTTATCTTGGTTATTTTATCATATTTACGTTAGTTGGTTTATGAGAAAAAATTTATGGACACCATATATTAAAATGATTTCTACATTAGTTTTGTAAAATCTTTTCATCTGTCCCTATCATAATCTAAATGGTTTTCCTTCAGCAACAGTTATTTTGAAATGGGAGAAGAGTTTCAGTTTGGGTTCGACAGTGGAGACCACAGGAGGAAGCCATTGGTGACTTTGTTCTTCAATTTTGTTATTAAACTAGTGCTTCATCCTGTTAATTATGTCATTTGATTCTGTTTCTATTGCTGTTGTGATAGATTGGATTGAAGACATGTGTGGCTAGCTTGTTTTGCAATCTAGAGGAACTATGAACTTGCTTATAGGTGGATTATATTTTACTTTCACTTATTACTTATGTTTTAATGTTAATTTTGGTCACTTAATCCTGTGTATCTTTATCTATTTAGTGATTGACCATCATTGAATATGAATTTATGCATTAAAATATACCTTGACGAAAGGGGATTTTAATTAGCACTGAGATTAAGTAATATGGGATTACATTGCAATCTAATTTGCGATTAGAATATACATATGTTTCACATCCGTTTTAAAACTACCACTCACAATCATGTTTTTGAAACACACTATATGTCACCTATGTATGCCCTTTTACAGTAGTGTCATTCTCCAGTGTTTAGCAGGCGGCAAATAATAGTATGACAACATGCTCCTAATGTTGTCAATGTCTTTTTGCAAATAACATTGTGGATTGTTGAGGTGCTACAAGTTTGAAACACATTACAATCAATAATAGCTCATAAACAACAATTACAGTGAGAAAACTAGAATGATAAATATATAATTACCATGTCTAGTGAGTAAAGTTAGTTAAGATCAACGATATCATACATATATCCCATGACATAATATCCATATTATTTATCTCCAAGTTAACGGCGGTACTACAAATCAAGAAATAAGAGTAACCAAAATTTAAAAGAGCAAGAATGAGATTCACTATCAATCTATGCATTAATGTTCAAAATAGCTTACTTACATTTGGGCGTAGCCATTTGGTACTCTTTTCTCCAATGATATGATACATCTCAAGGGCTCTGTTATTAATTAAATAGATGTAAGAAATTAGTTTATTGGCTAGTAATACTGCTAGCTACAGTTTTACAAAACAATACTTACTCAGTGAATATTTTCTCAATATCATTGCCTTGTTCTCTTTCCAGTGAATCAAACCAATAAATGATATTTGACTCTGAGAAAATAGCACATAAAGTCCAATGGTTCCTACTTACAGTATATTAATTAATGATTATAATATCAGAATAATTATTCACATTTTAATAATGACTGAACTTTTTACCCCTCAAGAATTGGTGTAAGCCAATGTTGCTTATTGCCTTCCTTGATAGCACTTCCAATGTAAGATATTCTATCTTCTCGTGTATGGCCTATGCTTTGAATAGCATTTGGACACCAAAATCCAAATCTATCATCAATTTTTCTATTACAGCAAAGGTTGTTGGCAAACCTATCAAATTGCATGCCATGTGTGGAGTTGTAAGAAAGAGCTAAATGGATAGATATGTTAGGTCTAGAAATAAAAATAAAGTTACGTACTTGACAAAGATTTGGATAATGGTTATGCACAGCTCTTGCATGCTTAGGAATTCCATGAGATCTTGCTTGGTAATAATGATATCATATTCCAATTGAGAACCCACAATCCCAGGATCCATATAAATTGAGATAGGAAAGGTAAGTCTCTGTGTCCTACACGTGGCAGATAGTCATCTTAACCAATCCATGTCCAAAACAGAATGTGAGTGTGTATGTTGCCGCTCACTTTGGGATGGGAAGAAAGGGTTATTTGTAGCAATAGTGTTACCTTCTATAGTGTAACCTAAGCACAGTGCAATATAATATTAAATTACATTAAATTAGATTAAAAAAGAATGGGGATAAAACTATTCCTTGGTCATTATTCAAGAGATCAGAACATTGGAAAGGCTCAGTGAATTAGATATTTTCCATATTGGTTCACTCATCTCTGAGTAAATAGATTCCACTCTCTTTTACTGTAACACCTATAAACAGTGCTGAAGAAAAACAAAACTTTGCATGTTTCCACTGGCCTTGTGCATATGATTTATTGATTTTGAATTTCCAAGTATAATCCACAAATATATGCTCCTTATCATATCCTGTGTGGAAACTCGTAAATTCATGAGTACATGCCTCTTCATTTATGAACACTTCTGTTTCGACCTCAACATCCTCTTTTGGTTCAAGAATAGCACAAATAATAAGACAAGTTGGGAAATATTGGTCAAAAAACCAAAAAGAAATGGATGGCCCTTTGCTACAGTGATCGAACCATTCTGGGATGCTTCCTCCCGGCACACAAAAATTTGTTGGTTTAAGCATACATTCTTGGTTGATCGGTACTACAGATGCAAGTAATTCCTGTGAATCTAAAGAAATATTGAGAAACAAAACAAATGAAATCAAATATACTCAATAGATGTGATTAACGTAAGAAAACCAGAGAGTAAAATCAACCTTACTCAATAATAACTTCCTCATCTCTGAACTCAACGATGAGCAACCTCCTGCTCTCAATTTCATTATGCTAGGTGGGACCTTTTCCACTTCTATTAGACGATCGCAGTTATCTAGCAAAAGTTCAAACAAGTATGGGCAATCTTCTATGCTTACGGGAAAAATTGTGAAATCACTATCCCTCAAGTCCAAAGCACATACATTGGAGAATGCAGCAAGATAAATGTAGAGGTTGTAATGCCCCAAATTTTGATTAAGGGCTAATGACATTTTTGAGAATGATTTTGTGAATTAAAGTTGATTTGAGATCCGGATTAATTATTAGAAATGCCTCACACCATGTATTTTAGCATAATTATGTGACAAAGTAATTTTTGGGGCTAAAATGAGGGAAGGCCAAATGGAATAGAGAAAGAAATGAGAAAATATATTATGAGGTAATTTAGTAAAAATTTCCATGATCAGGGGAAAAAATGAAGAATGGAAAAATTATCGGCCAATGAGTCAGTGATTAATGAAGAAATTAATTACTAACTAAGAAGAAATGAGATATGTAACTAAATGACTAATGGAGTGGTTAGAGTAACTAATTAGTTATTTACTTTATGAGAACCAATGAGATTGAGACACTTGGCAAGTTGGGATGAAGAAAGAGTGTGGAGAAAAGTCAAATAGGCATTGTTTAATCATATTTTTCTCTCTCTCTTTCCCTCCATTTTTGCTAAAAGTATGGGCAAAGGAAGAGCCCATCATGTCATCTTCTTCACTCTCATTTCTTTGCCTCTTGTCCTCCATTTTCGTCATCCATGTTTGAAGAGGAAAGAAGAAGAAGCTTGTGAAAAGGTGAGCATTTTGACACTTAAGATGAGCTCAAATGCAAAAACTCTCTTCTTCAATCTCGTTCCTTATGTTGAGGGCTTTATTTCTGTGGTTTTAGATTTTCTATTGTGGTGTTTTGAGCACACAAGGAAATCTAGAGGATGGAGAACCAAGAAATACCTTTGAGAAAGTTGTTGAGGTGAGTAAGATGAACACTTTGATATGAGCTTTGTGGCCATTTGATTTAGTCTTGAAATTTTGGAATTTTTTGCTCTATTTTTGAAAATTAGGGTCATTTTATGTCTGGAATGTTATTGTCATGGAATTGATGCCTTGAGATGTGTTTTGGATTGATAGAAGTGAATTGGATCATTGAAGGTTGGGTTTGGCAATTTGTGTTTGGTTTTGTGTATTAGTCAAAATAGGATATGTTGATAGGTTGTGATTTTGGTCATTTTGAGGTTACCATTACGTTCATTGTGGAAAATTGTGTGGGAGTAGTGTTGGATGTGAATTTTGAACCATTGGAAACTTAGGTTTAAAAGTTGCAAGTTTTGGTCAGTGAAAAACTCAGTGCTGCCAGTTGCTTTACATGGACGTTTTGAAATAGAAAATGGTGTTGAAAATTTTGAAAATTTTTAGTCTTAAATTTCACATGCCAAGCTTCAAAATAGACAAATAATTCATGTCATTTTGATTTGTGAGCTAGGAGTTATGATTGTCCATAGTTTGATGTTAAATCTGGGATCAAATCTGGAATAGCAAGGAGATTCGTGAAATTTTATATTTTTGTGGTTATGGACAGTCTTGATTCATATTTTTTGTATGTAGAGGACCTAAATATCTTTCAATAGGCTTTAGGATAACCTCATTTCAATTTTTCTAGAATTAGTTATGATTTTTCAAAGTTTCCTTGGCTGCAGCCAGAAGTTCTTAGCTGCAGCCCAAAACTTTCTTTGCAGCTTTTTGCCACAGCCAGAAAATATTGGCTGTAGCCAAAAACCTTCTGTACTATTTTTGGCCACAGCCATAGGTTTCTTGGCTGTAGCCAACCCCTGTTTTCAGCGCCTTTTGATTTTAAAAAGTGGTTTCTAACCTAGTACTCCCCAATCCTTCTAGGCTATTGTTAGAGACTTTCATGGCTACTTAAGGGACTTTAATGATAACCAAATCTAAGTATTTTGAAGTCATTTGAGTATTGGGATAAGTGATAACCTGTCGTCCCTAATTATAAATTATAGGATTTGATATTTGCCCTGCTCGTGAGAGACCAATATCAGAGCAAGCATGGAAAGACCAAGGTAGTGACACTTTATCCTATATCATGTGTAATGCATTGCTTGTTTTTATTAATCATTGAATGAGTGAGGGGACGTGGCGGTTAGCCCGGCCTTGAATGAATAGGGGACGTGGCAGTTAGTCAATCCTTGAATAGGGAACGTAGTCGTTAGCCTGGCCTTGAATATTGTTATTGCTGCATTGTGATATATGCTTACATGCTTTGTTTAATTATGCATTATATACGTAAACTGTTGCTACTCGGATTCTTTTGAATCTCACTCTTTCCAAATAACAATCTTAAACATGGCAAGTGGAACGAGAGGCAAGCAAGTAAGCAAGGGCGACTAGTATTGTCGGTGGCTGTATTAGCTTTTGGTTTCTTTTTGGTTATCATTCTGGACATTGTATATAACATATTGTGGACCATAGAATAGTATTGTTGTGTAATATCCGGTATGAGAAACTGAGATGGGCAATGATGCCGTGTAAAACACTTGGATTAACGATAGTATCCGGGATGAATGTCTGGAATTTTGTTAACACTATGATATTGTATATGTGATAAACCGAATAGGCCATTTGTTTTAATTCTTAATGAATGGAGATCTTATTGTACAACTGTTGTAAAAAGTTTTTAATTATCCTTGATCACTTATTCAGTTATAAAACATGTTTAAAATACTAATCTCGACCTTGATAACGACGGGGGTTACAGAGGCTCTCATTGGATATATTGCAGTCTATGAGATCAAGGGTCCTTATGTTTGGATATATTTGATCCCACTTCCATAATAAGCTCCTCTTCGACTCCTTCAACTATTATATGTTCAAGTGTTAGCACCAAAAAGGTGCTACTTAATTGGTAGCATCATTGATGTCCCGCAAGAGTACGCATTAATTTCCACCGAACTAAGTTTAGTAAGATTTTCCAATTATAGAGGCAATTGATCTATACCAGTTCCTTCCAATGACAAAGAAGATATTTTCATTTCCCTTGTTACTATTTTTGGAAAGAATTTCATATTCCAGCAATGGTTAAGATCCAAATGAACAAGAGAGGGTGTATTCAATTCACTTGGAAAAGTCCTAAGCTGGGTACATGTGCTTACATCCAAGGTTTCAAGTTTTGCTAACTGTCCAACGGAATTATCAATCTCAATCAGATTTGTGCAATAACTAAGCTACAACTCCTTTAAACTTGGGAGGCCAGATATATCAGGCATCTTCTCAATATATTTGCACCATTAAAAGTTCAAAACACTCATATTTGACTTCTGCAATATCATCTGCAATAACCAAAACTATATAAGAAGTCTAATTAATTAGACAAATGAACAAAATACAAGGTAGAAATCCAAAAACAAAATAGTATATTTATCAACTAAAGAATTTTTATGATGTGAAGGGAGGGTACAAGGTTTTCTATGCTCGTAATACAATTACTCTAACTCCAAAGAGTGGGTGAATGATATCCATAAACGTGGAGGAACTATCCTTGGTATATGTGGTGGGTATGACACCACTAAGATATTTGACAGTATTCAAGATCGAGGAATTAATTAGGTCTGTGTTTCTTTGCATTGACAAGAACTTATTATGAGGAGCAGGTATCAACTAATCAGTGTGTGAATGATAACGTGTATTGCACACTTCTTGCTTAAAAAAACAAAAATAAAAAAAGGAAGAAGAAGACTCCATTTTAACATGGAATAATTCCCAGTTCACTCATGACAAATATGATCTTCAAACCATATGAGGTGGACTGGACTGAAAATATGATATTTTACAAAACCTAAGGGGCTGAATGAAGATACAATGAAGCCTTGCTGTTTGAACCACAAGCACATTATTATTATTATTATTATTATTATTATTATTATTATTATCGATTAAGGTGCAAATTTATCCTGGAAGTATTAGCTAAGGAGTAATGTTGTTTTGGAAGTTTTTTAGATTCAATGTCATCCAGAAGTTTTAAAATATATCAATCTTGCCCCATACCATTAAAAAATTGACATGGCCGTTAACTTTTTAATGGTAAAAGGCAATATTGCTCTATTTTAATACTTCCGGGACAACATTCAACTTCAAAAAAATTCTAGATCAACATTGCCCCTTAGCGAAAACTTTCGGGAAAAATTTGTACCTTAACCCTATTATTATTGATGACACTTTCTTCATCAAGGGTCTTTGAAGATTCAATCATGGCGTTAGTCTCTAGTTTTTTACTTTTTTAGTTTTTACTTTTTTAGAAAATGTGTGTTATAGGCTAGATATTCAACTGATGGCACAAAATTGCCTGCCACGATTTTTCGAAAAATGTGTGTTAATTGACATCCTATAGTTCCCATAGTTGTTTTACTCTATTTTTCTCCTTCTTTTTCTATTCTCTATTTACTGGTTTAATCTATCAAACTATCTTGTGGCGTTCAAACTCCAAATGAAAGCCACTATGTAATTTGTTCACCAACGTTTGCTTTCCCATATCTTGGGCCAGTTTATTTATTTATTTTTTTAAAAAAATTGATTTTAGTTGGGTGATTAAGGTGGAGTTCATAGAAACTGTGATAAATAATTTAATGCAAGCATCCAAGAATACCAAAAGGTGAGATAAATATATCAAACATAATTTTAGGTCCTTTTTTTAAATTAAAAAATAATTAATTTTGGTTGGCGGAACTAGAGTAAAGTTTGAGGAAAATAATTTAAATAAGCTATAAATTGTTGAAGTTGTGACATATAAGCTGTAAATATTTTCCCTCTCCACATAAGTATAAGTATAAAAGCTCCTTTTACATCGGTTATTTAATTCTATCATATTTACATTAGTCACTTATATTTAACTGATTTCTACATTTGGTTGTGTAGAATCTTTTCATGTGTCCTTGTGACAAACTAAATGATTTTCCCAACACACATTACCATATCGTTTCCTATTACAACAACATTAAAACAAACTTTTCCTATGAAACCGTTGTCAAATGAAAAGTTTGAGCTCTAAGCATATCTTATGCCATTACATCAATAATAATATATAAAACATCACTTCAAACCAACACTCACATTATCATTCACTACTACAAAAAGGTTGAAAGGTGGCGCACATATTGTAGCCCTTCCTTAATGAAGTGCCATAGCTGCTTATTTTTTTTTATTTTATGATTTTTTTACCAGCTGTGGCGCCTGGGAGGGTAGGTGCCACAGCTGGAGAGGCTAAGTGTGGCGCCTGCCAAGACAGGCGCCACACATGACCAGGTGGGACCAGCTGTGGTGCCTGGGGTATCTTATGGTCAGGTGTGGCGCCTGTCTGGCCAGGCGCCACACTTGACCCATTTTTTTTTAAAAAAAAATTTTATGGTCAGGTGTGGCGCCTGCCTGGCCAGGCGTCACACATGACCAATTTTTAAAATAAAAGAAATGTTGGTCAGGTGTGGCGCCTGCCTGGTCAGGCGCCATACTTGACCCTTTTTTTAAATAAAAAAAAATTTAGATTTCCTTATCCTTCCCCACCAATCAGAACCCATCCCGCGCCCCCACCCCCTTATCATTTCCTTTTCCCGTGCCTCCCCCCATCTCTTTCCCTACCTTTAATTATTCCCTCTCTCACTTTCCCTTTCATCTGCGTGCACCCCGTCCCTCCATTTTCATCTTCACATCTTAAAAATACACCCACACGAGCACACGTCTTTATTTTTTTCCAACTGCCATTCCCACTCCTGTCCCTATTATTCCCTTTTCTTTGTATTGTCTTCAACTTTTGGTCCCCACTCCATTTGGTAGCTCAAATTTCTTCCTCCCCTCACTCAAGATTGCGTCACCAACGGCAATTACGTGGTCCCCTACTCCACTGCACTGATCAACCTGTAAGTTCAACTTGCTTTTTCTTTTTATTTTTTTTTCAGGTTGCATTGGTTAAATGCAATAAATATATAAAAAATAAATTTTATTTTTTTAAAATGCCTCTCTTGTAGAAAAGAGATAAAATATGTAGTGGAGAAAAAATTTGTAGGAGGGAGAAAAAATTATCTGGGAAACTGGCAAAATTAACGAGTACTGGTGATAAGCTTTCTCTAATATACTGGGAATTGTAATTCTTTTTTTGCCAGTTTTCTCTAATATATTAGAGAACGCAAAATTTTGCCACATAATACTTTCTCTAATATATTAGAGAACGCAGGAAACTGGCAAAATTTTCAACGCAGGAAACTGGCAAAATTTGTCGTTTTTGATGTATCACTATTGATGGTGTAGCCCAAGTTTACTGTAATATCTTTTTGATGTATCACTGCTAATAGTGTAACCCAAGTTTGCTGTTCAATTGCAATGTTGGGGCTGCGATCGACGACTTCTATGACTCTAATAAATTATAACTAACTAACCTTAGGATTTAATTTAATCTAACCAAATATTAAATATAATAATATCGTATATATTACTCTTATTACTTCTAAGATAAATATAATATGTTAAGATATTAATATAATTTATAATATTTATGAATATCTCATTAATGGTTTTGTGTCGTCCTTGGATTTGTTAAAGTAGTTATCGATGATGAAAAGATGGTACTCATTCATTGGGAATCGGATATATAATACTCGTATATATTAAAGACGAAGATAAGTTTTGTCCATTTATTTTTTTAGATTCCCGTTAAAGAAATATTTTTAATTTTATATAAATATGCATAAAAGATATTATAATGATGAAATCAGTATATTAAAAATTGTCAAACTTTTCTGGCAAAAAACAAATTGTCAAACTCATCTGTAAATTTAATTTTTAGTGATGACTTTGGACACTTGATCCTATCTGCTGACACAATTTCATCAAATAGGAGTTTTTGACTAGTCTTTGTTAGTTTGTCTATGCAATAGATAAATAGATGGGACGTTGGGAAAACATATGCTACTCTGTTGTATAATTAATATATGATCTATTTACTTGATTAGATTAAGCAATGTACTAAGTTAAGTTAGTTATTAAGTTATGTATTTTCTAAGGTACCTTATTCATCTTTCTTAGTTTCTTCATTTCTTCTCCTCCCGAATTATTGTTGAGCAAAAATCAATAAGAGTGTATTAGGAAAAAATTGACCAAATATTTTATTATATATTGATGTTTATTACACATATTATTATTAAAAAAATAACTTAGAACCTCAAATATTTTATTGATTTTTTTATGTTTAATTTGTGTTTGTAGTTTCAGTTCATCAGTCTATTGAAGCTTCTATTTACGGTATGTTTTTTAAATTTTGAGCTTACAAATGTGATTTTAGTTGAATTTAATAGTTATAATTTGTAGGTGTTCTAATGATTGTTATTGATTAATTTCATAAGCAAAATAATTATTTATATATTCTTAACACTTGTATTTTATTTATTGACTTGTAATGTTTTCTAATTTAACTATGATATATTGTGGCAAATATGGTTTCTTTTGTTATGAGTTGTAAAAAATTATTATAATGCCTGGGAATAATTAGTGAATTATTTGGCAATTTAAACATTCAGTTTAAGACTTAGAAAGCTTCAATTATGAAGATTCATGTGGTGTATGTTATTTTAAATTAAAATTGGTAAGAGAATATAAAAGTAATTAGTAAATGCAATAGTCATACAACTAACCACGTACTTTTTTAAACATAGATTGAAGCCCATAGATGGATCGTAAATGGATGTCATCTAATCGACGTTCAAGGGAATATATAGATGGGGTGAAGGATTTTATTACATTTGTAATTGAGCACACAAAAGATCCTGGCAAAATCTTATGTCCTTGCTTATCTTGTTGTTTTGGAAAGCGGATTAGTCAACTTGATTTGCTAGATCATTTAGTGTGTTATGGTATTGATCAAACATATATACGATGGATAAGGCATGGTGAGACCAACGATGCATATAGTGATCGGGTGCATACCACGGGTGGTGCCTCGGATGAATTTGATCAAAGCATGTTTGATGAAGATGATGGTCTTGAAGAAATGGTAAATATGGTTGAAGGGGTGCTTCATAACTGCCCTAACGAATATGAGAAGTTGAAAGGTGATGCAGAGAAACCATTATATGTCGGAAGTACTAAATACACAAGATTGCTAGCAGTGTTGAAGTTGTACAACTTTAAAGCTCGCTACGGATTGAGTGATTCGAGTTTCACCGCATTGCTTGAACTGTTGCAAGATATGCTTCCAGAAGAAAATGTACTTCCTACCAAGACATATGAGGCAAAGCCAATTCTTTGCTCTACAACCGGTATGGGATATGAGAAGATACATGCATGTCCTAACGATTGCGTATTATTTCGAAATCAGTATGCAACGTTGGAGAAGTGCCCTAAATGCAATGCATCTCGATATAGGAAGAAGAAAGGAAAAAGTACTTTGAAGGTGCTATGGTATTTTCCCATTATTCTGAGATTCAAGCGACTGTATAGTAATGCAGATATTGCTAAGCAGTTGACATGGCATGCAGATGTAAGGATTAAAGACACGAAGCTTGGGCACCCTGCAGACGCTCCTCAATGGAAAAAAATTGATCATGAGTACCCTGACTTTGCTGATGAAGTCAGGAACCTTTGCCTTGCACTGTCAACTGATGGAATTAATCCGCACAGTGTTCAGAGTAGCACACATAGCACGTGGCCGGTGATATTGAAGATTTATAACCTTCCTCCACACTTAATCATGAAACGTAAGTTTATGATGTTGTCCATGTTAATTTCTGGGCCAAGGTAACCTGGGAATGATATAGATGTATACCTGGCTCCTTTAATTAATGACTTGAAGCTGCTTTGGGATGAAGGCGTTAGTGTGTATGACGGGTACATGGAAGAAAGTTTCACTTTCAAAGCCATGTTGTTTGGCATAATTAATGATTTCCCTGCTTATGGAAATTTGTCAGGATACAGCGTCAAAGGATATGGTGCATGCCCTATATGTGAAGATGACACTTATTCAGTGCGACTTCATCATTGTAAGAAAAATGTTTACATGGGGCATTGAAGATTCTTACCATCACAACATCATTGGAGGAAGTAGAAAAAGCCTTTCAATGGTGATGCAAAAGAAGGTAGCCCACCGAAGATGTTGACCGGTTCCCAGGTGTATTCCAAGGTAAAAGACTTGGATAACAATTTTGGTAAGCCTTTTGCAAAACAAATCGAGACAAGCGGTTGGAAGAAAAAGCCTATTTTCTTTGAACTTCCATATTGGAAGTCTTTATATGTGAGGCATTTTCTTGATGTGTTGCCTATAGAAAAAAATATCTGTGATAGTCTAATTGGCACGTTGCTTAATATCCAAGGAAAAAGGAAGGACAGTGTCAATTTGAGGTTGGATTTAGTGAACTTGGGAATTAGAGAAGAGTTGGCACCGATTGACAAGGGTCTCGTACCTATCTACCGCCAGCGGCATACACTCTGTCGAGGAAAGAGAAGAAATTATTTTATGAGTTTCTGCGAGGAATTAAAGTTCCCGAGGGCTACTCTTCAAATATAAAGAACCTTGTATCGGTAAAAGAGTTGAAGTTAAAGAACCTTAAATCTCATGATTGTCATGTGCTCATGCAAAATTTTCTACCGGTTGGTATACGATCCATTTTACCTAACAAATTAAGGAACACTATCACGAAACTTGGCGTGTTTTTCAAGTTGATCTACAGTAAAGTGGTTGATTCAACCAAGTTACAAGATTTGCAAAAGCTAATTGTGTGTACTCTGTGTGAACTTGAAATGTATTTTCCACCTTCTTTTTTTGACATTATGGTACATCTAATTGTACACTTGGTCAAAGAGACTCAATTGTGCGGTTCAGTGTACTTGAGATGGATGTACCCAAATGAGCGATTCATGAAAATATTAAAAGGGTATGTGAAAAATAGATATCGCCCAGAGGGTTGTATCGCTGAAAGTTACATGGTTGAAGAAGCAAGTGACTTCTGTGCTAATTTTCTATCAAATGTTGACCCTGTAGGGATCCCCAAGTCCCATCATAATGGCCGAAGATCAGGGAAAGGAATAATGGGGAGCGATGTAATAACGATATTAGCGACTGAACGGGACCAAGCCCACTTGTATGTCCTACATAACACTGATGAGGTCGAATCGTATGTAGAAGAACACAAGGATGCTCTCTGATTGGTACATGGTGATAGGAATGAAAATTTATTAACAACAGAACACAGTAAACAATTTACAGGCTGGTTGAAAAATCGCATTAACGATGAGATGGAGAGGAATCCTAATTCAGTTTCTAAAAAATTGAAGTGCCTGTCGAAGGGACCGAGCTTACATGTATTATCTTACAATGGTTATGCAATCAACGGTTACACATTCTATACACAAGACTATGATACATAGAGCACGATGCAGAATAGTGGGGTGACACTTGTTGCTGATTCTTGGCATAGATCCAGTGCTAAAGACACACACCCTGTCTATGCATCAATGTCATACTTTGGTGTCATTGAACCCATATAGGAGTTAGATTACTCTATGTTCAGGGTCCCTGTCTTCAAATGTAAGTGGGTTAACAACAACAGTGGATTGCGGATAGATGACTTAGGCTTTATGCAAGTGGACCTTTCTAAGGTTTGGTATGAAGATGATCCTTTTATTTTAGCAGCACAGGCAGAACAAGCATTTTACATTCCTGATCCTGCTAAGAAGAATTGGTCTATTATACTTCCATCCAACAAGAATCATCAAGCAAAAGTTGATTTTGAAAGTAATGAATATTTGAACATCAATAATGATGATCCTTTGTTTGAGAATTTATGGTCAGCAGAGATTGATATAGATGGAGATGCAGATGAAGATGGAGATGGACCCGTATACGTGAGACATGATCATGAAGAGGGAACTTGGGTCAAGAGAAACACAATTCTCAATCCAACACAAATTCTGAAGAATAAAATTTTTAATCAGACGAGAAAAAGGAAAAGATAATGATTGCCTTGACTTGTTTACTTGTACGTATGTTTTTATAAATTTCAAAATAATTTGCTTTTGTTGACATGGTTGACATTGTGCACTGATGTTTTGATTTGGTTTATTTCACTTGCAGGAGTATGGACTCACCACATGATGACATTGATGATGTTCCCAGGCACATTGGTAGATAAAGATTTGAGGAGAACGTCAGACGTGGGAGGACAATTATGGTAAGGTTGATTAGACTGAGAAGTAACGGAATCAAGTTACAATTAGAGTGGAATAAAAATGGAAACCCGTTCAGTGAGAACAGTACCTCTTTAAATAACTTGATCGGGACTACGGTTCGAGATAGAGTCCCTATTACAGTTCAAAATTGGAAAATGGTAAAGAAAAATTATGAGGATGAGATCTGGGCTGAAGTACAGGTAACACCTTAATTATATAATTGTTCGGTTTGCTTTGTTTCACTTCATTTCAATCTTACATATTATATATGTTTTTTGACTTGTTTACAGAGTATTTTTATTATTGATGATGATCGGAAGAACTTCGTAATAAGAAAAGCCAGAAAACTTATGCAAAAGTTTCATTCTGTTCTTGTCAAATATTTCTTGAGGGATGATAATGATGATATCATTACTACACCGCCTTATCCATTGTACGAAGAAATCATCACTCAAGAAATGTGGGATGAGTTTATCAGAACACATACAACTCCTGAATTCCTGGTAAGGGGATTTGTTTGTCTTTACCTATTACGTGTAATGTAGTATTTGTAATTAACATTTATATATTTATATGAATAATTTTGATCTAAATAGGAGTTGAGCGAGAAAAATCGAGCTAACGCGACCAACATGGCATACCGGTACACACAAGGACCTGTTTCATACGCACGGTTAGAAAGAAAAATGGTACGAACTAATGATTATTTTATTCATAATAAAAATTGTATGAATATCATTTAACTTCGACTAACTTTGATGTGCAGATACAAGAATCAGGCTCAGAGATTACATAGGTTCCACGACATGATCTGTGGGTAGCCGGTGTCACAAATAAGAAAGGTGAAATTCGTAGTGAGGAAGCAAGAAGAGTAGCCGAATATTGTGTAAGTATTCAATTATATTATGCATACAATAAATAATTGGCTTTACTTAAATGAACTCCATTTATAATAAATAATTTTCATTGTAATTCTTTTTGGGAAAGCGACAAATGACACAGGAGGATCCTGCATTGGTAACCTATGTTGGTCGGGATGATTTATTGAGCAGAGCGTTAGCAGTACCCGAGTATGATGGTCGTGTTCAGGGTACTAGTTTTGCAGTCACCCCATCAGAATAATTTGGACGTCAAAAGCGCCCGAATAGAAGTGACGTTTCCCACCTGCGTGACGAGATAGCTAGCTTTAAGCATCAAATGCAAGAACTTCAAGAACAAATGCACTACAAGGAACAACGAGAAGAACAATTCATAGAACAAATTGTTAGAGCAAGCATTTAACCCAAGAGGGGGGGTGAATTGGGTGATACTAAAAATTTCGTTGCAAATATAAAACTTGACGGTGAAATTGAAACAGTAAAGAGTAAGGAGAAATATCACCGAAGTGTACACCGGGAGTTATACTGGTTCGGTCACAACCACTTTGATCTACGTCCAGTCCTCAGAGCTTCTCTGAGATTTTCACTATAACTTTCAAGATTCAGTGGGTTCTTGGCACCTCAGTACAAGCAAGTTCCTTCACCTGGATACTCACTCCCCCTTACAAGTTGTAATCCAATCCCAACTCAAGGTTCCACAACCTTAAGTTATCTCAATAACCAATATTGAGTTTGAATGAAATATCTCTCTCTTAGAGTGAATAAGAATCACTGAAGTACAGAATTACTAAAATGAGTAAAATAGAGTAATGAACTTGATGATACGTTCGTGTGTGTTCTTGTTATTGTTTCACTGTTTGGATGTTCCCATTTATATAGATATGTTGGTGATGACCGTTGGAACATTTTCTTCTCGTCCGTTGGAGAGTGCCCAGCCACTGTTGACTTTTCCAGTATTTGAAAAATATCCGTTGGCGGTAGGTGGCATTTGAACTTCACATTTGACTTTCCTTATTTGATAAGATTTCTTCATTGTTCTTCTGTAAATATGCTAGGAATACTAATACAATGAAAGGTTAATCATATAGGAAACAAATCAATGAACGTTTGAATGATTTCTAAGTTTCTGGGTTTACATACTTGAGTAGTTACTCGAGTATTCATTAAAGTTTATTCGAATACATACTCGAGTATCATCGGGAAAACTTTGATTAACTGCAAGTCAATAAACAAATATAACATTACTCGGGTAGTGCATGGGATAAACAAAATTTCAAACCTTTGGAAATACTTGTTTACTCGGGTACCTACTCGGGTAATGCACTCTTTTCTTCATAGGTTACTCGGGTACCAACTCGAGTAAACCTTCAAATAAACTTTTGGTTACTCGATGCTTTACTCCAATAATGTTGGCAGGATCTCAAGGCCGAGAGCACTTCAAGTTTGATTACCTTGTTACTCGAGTACATACTCGAGTAAACGTAAATTTTCTGCATAACTTACTCGGGTAGTGACTTGAGGTTTTTCTTCAAAAATAACTCTGGATACTCGAGTACTTACTCGAGTAATCCACTTTTAAATAAGACATCCAATACCTGTATACTTGAGTAACACCTAGAGTGAAATGAGATAAAACCAGATCAAGTTATTCGAGTATTACCTTCAGGTTTTTGCTTACCACAGTGAGTTACTCGAGTAGCTTCTCGAGTAATGTTGGTAGGGTTGAAAATGCCGAGAGCAACATATTTCTTAAAATAGGGGACTCGAATATCATTGGCAGGCCGAGAGCAACTGGAAGATTTTTACATGGTTACTCGAGTAAGTACTCGAGTAACGTTGGCAGGCCAAGAGCAACTCCAAGTTATTTACCTGGTTACTCGAGTAGCTACTCGAGTAAAATTGGCAGGTCGAGAGCAACTTGAAAACATTTACATTATTACTCGAGTACTTACTCGAGTAACGTTGGCAGGTTACTCGAAGGTGTCTCTGATTACTTCAAGTTTCTATTCCTTTACTCGAGTACATACTCGAGTAATGCCTTAGAAAACTTGCTTCTGATCAAGTTTCTTAGCTTTTTCTCTCGGCCTTTCTTCATTACTCCAATGCTTACTTCAAGTGATGCTTTTCCCTATTATCACTTTGTTCAAACTTATTTATTAATCAAATCTTTTTCCATAATATTCTTTGTTATCATCAAAACATGAGATCTAACACAAATGCGTTTGATGCAAGAATAGAATGCGTTGTTAACAACACAAATACAACAGTTGGTCCAGGGTAGGCCAACACCAAATGTTCCGTTCTGTGATAGCCCAAGTTTCAGAGATAGCTGCACTTCCATGCCTAAAGTCCCTTTTCCTTCGGTAATTAATTTCTTTTCTACTTAACTTTATGTTAAATTATAATTAAGTGAACTTTAACATATTAACTCTATTTTCCATAGGGCGAATTTCAATGCAAGCTATATGTCGAACAAGCATCCAAGCACGCAGTTGCAGTGGGTGCTGCCTACAACACTGGTGAGGACATACTGCATAATTCACTGTTGCCCGATAACACACTCCGGGTGAGGGTTGACGTCTGCACGAATGAAGACGCCCTCTAATAGATCCCGTCTCGGGATGAGCAGAAAAAGGTGGCAGATGTTGTAGGTGGCTATGTTGCTTGGCCAATAGGTCTTATCGAGCCATATGAAAAGGTCGTTCATTCAAAATTTCCTGCACTTTTCCTTCAACTTTCATCTCAAACTGTGATTTAATTTTCTGATTTGCGCAGGGTAAGATTTCAAAGTGTTCAACAACACAACCCAAGTCAAAAGCATCGGCTAGCCAATAAAGTAGAAGAAGACAGACCTCATTTCTCGATCAATTAATATCGATTGCACCATAATTGATCGGTGAGGGAGGAGTGCAATTATGTATTCCAAGACATATCTACAGTGTTAGTGGTCTAGTTGATTATGTTACTGCCGAGGTCGTGCAGGACATATGTGCTCGTGATTGGGTTAGTGCTTCGGCTATCAACATCTGGATAAGGTACTTCACTATCATCGTTTATCACTGTTATGAATATTTCTAGTTCCATATCTTTTATTTCTCATGACACTGTATGTTTTATACCAGGCATTTGGACCATGACGTTTTAATGGATACACACAGGGTCCAATTCGCATTTGTCAACCCTTTTCTCGTTGGTCATCATGAGGGTAAAGTAGATATAAATGCACAGCCTAATGAGCTGAAAGATTACTTTAGCAAGAAAGTGACACCAAATACATTATTTTTAGTGCCGTATAATGCGATGTAAGTTATTATTGGTACAATTTTTGTTTTTATTGTTTAACTTCTATCATAACATGATTGTTTAAAAAATTTTTTAAAATATATTTTAGGCGCCATTGGATATTGATCGTTATCAATCCAGTGGAACCTTCAGGCCCTCGCATTTAATATGTGGATCCTCTAAAAAATGGTCTTCCACAAGACCGTTTTGATATGTTACTATTGATCAATAGGTAAGTATACGTGCCTATGTATAAATATTTGCGTACGTGATTGAATAACCAAAAGTAATTAGTTTCTATTTGTTTTGTTAGCGCATTGAATGCGTATCAGTCGTCTGTCTCGTTAAACTATTCTAAAGCTACTGACCCCCGCCTTAGCTATCCTTGGAAGAAGATACAGGTATTGATATTTGACTTTACTTAAACTTTGTTAGTAAACCCTTTTTATTCATGAACAGAGTTAAATATTGCATTATATTTTTGCAGTGCCCTTTCCAACCCAATGACAATGATTGTGGGTACTATATCATGAAATTTATGAAGGATGTTATTATGCATGATCAGCCATTTATTCCTCAAAAAGTAAGTCATTTAGTTACACTTCATATTGTGTTTTAATGAAATTAAATTAGTGCCTAACAATTATGTTTTACTGATTTTAATTCGTTCTAACTTGTGTTTGATTGTATATATCTGTAGTATTATGAAGATCAACGTTGTGACGCTTTGACAGACCATCAGGTTAATGAAGTGATCGAGGAATGGTGTGAATATGTGTTTAGGCAAATCTCTGGGTAGTTATATATACTATTAAATTCACTAGCTGGTCTTTTTTGTGTTGTTTCTAATTGCCAATTGTTGTGTCATGCATGTTTGTTGAAGTTGAATTTGTTGTATTTCATTCAGCTAGGTTTACAATATATTGTATAACAATTTTCAGTACTACTTTAGCTAATTAATCATTTGTTGGTATCATTTTAAAGTTATCTATCATTGTTCTTATTAAACCTTGCAGACTATAATTATATATGCATGGGAGATATATATGAGGAAAAAATATGCTAAAAAAAACCAATACGAAGAACCCAAAAAATATGAGGAAAAAATATGCTAAAAAAAACTAATACGAAGAATTCAAAAAAAAAAACCTCATGTGGTGCCTACGTGAGGAGGCGCCCCAGGAGGTGTTGGCTCCTGTGGCGCCTGGTTGGCCAGGCGCCCTAAGAGGGGGGGCCTCTTGTGGCGCCTGGCACAGGAGGGATGCCTCCACTAGCGCCTGGTTAGCCAGGTGCCACAGGAGGTTATTTAAAAAAAATTTAGAAATTTGTGGCGCTTCCAAGCGCCACAGCTTTTTTTAGTAGCGTCTAGATAGGTGGCATTTCTCTAGCTCCACAGCTAATGCAATTATAAGCGCCACAGCTTTGCTTTTTTGTAGTAGTGATTGTAGCGCTCGAAATTTAGAAAACATGGAGTCACCACCAAGATTTTGAAAAAGGATAATTTTGGAAACCTTTTTTTAAAAATGAAACTAGTCTGTAAAAACCATTTAAGGTTCGGTAGTCGATTGTGTATGGAGAAGGTGTTGGGCACCCCACAACACCCATTCATAAGAATGGTTACCCTTAGTTAATTATTTAAAAATGAATATGGCCTTTAATTTAATTATAATTACCCAAAAAGTGATAAAAAATAATATTTACAAAAAGAAACAAAGTGAAACTAATAAAAAAGATCTATTTATTTATAAAAGAAAGATAAGGAAGAAATATGTTTATTTACAAAGTTGGACTTGACCTAGAAAGACAACCTAGGGCCTACATACCCTTTAGAGTGATCAAAGCCCACGTAGTTCGGGGGGTAGAAAAGCGTGTCACTTGGTTGGTATTTTTTTAGAAAAAAAATATTTAATTTATTTAAGAAAAACATTTTTTGTTTGGTTTGTGCTTTTTATTTTTTTTAAAGCATTTTCTTTATTTTCTCATATAAAATCAAATTCATTTATTTTAAAAAAAACATCTTTTTCTTTTATTTTGAAACTTTTTATTTGCAAAGAAGAGAAAGAGTACATCTGGCCAACATGAAATTACATTCTCATGATATCATTCATTGTAGAAAGTCTAAGAAGACAAGAAAATCAATAAAGACATGGTGAGAGTGTGTGCCTTTTATGTTTTGAACCCCGCTACAACAAGAGACAACATGAGGAAACCACATGGATAGATCAATACACAATTCATTGCATCATATTAAATCCATTTAATAAATCCCTTTCCCACAGTCAGTCTTCACAAGACATGTTGACATTAGAGGAGGGTGCACGCAATCATTCCCCAGAATTTTTGTTTTTTATTTAATTTCTTATATTTTTCGTACAAGTAATTTTCTAATTTAAACCTATGAATGAGTGATATTTTTTGTATTTATTTTTTATATTTTTTAATTTTCTCATAATGAATGACAAAGCCAATTTGCACACCAATCATCATCAATAAGAGGAACTTTTTTCTTTGTTTTTATTTTATTTTTTATTTTATTTTTTCCCTTTAATGATGACTGCCAATTTAAATACCAATCATCATCAATAAGAGGATTTTTTCCCCTTTAATGATAATTGTCAATTTAGACACCAATCATCATTAATGAGAGGATTTTCATTTATTTTTGTTTTTTTATTATTTTTTAATTTTTAAGTGGGGTCCGAACAAAATAAGGTGTTAACAGTTGCCTCTCTTTACTTGTTTTGTAGATGAGAAAAGTGAGATTCTCATCTATGAAACAAGTAAAGAAAAGAACATGTATTTTGTCTGGCCAGAGAACAAGGTGCCTCTACGGAACCAAAGAGGGTTGGACAAAATACAGTGCCCATACGCCTCTTTATTTGGTTCATAGGAGAGAATAATGCCGATGGAGCTAGATGATTACCTGGGAGAGAATTGAAGTGCCTAGTTACATAGGACTTTGGTGGGATGTAAAAGAATTATGCCACTCGTTACTGGCCTTTGAGAGTGCCTGCTGATATAGGGCTTTGAAAGAATAGTGTCTGCCGATACAAGGCTTTAAAAGAATAATGTCTGCCGATACAGGGCTTTAAAAGAATTGTGCCAAATGTTATTGGGCTTTAAAAGAATTGTGCCAAGAATTATTGGGTTTTAAAAGAATTGTGTCAGCCGTTACTGGGGTTTGAGGGTGCCTGCCGATACAGGGCTTTGAAAGAATAGTGCCTATCATTACAGGCCTTTAAAAGAATTGTGTCAAGCGTTATTCGGCTTTAAAAGAATTGTGTCAATCGGTACTGGGCTTTAAGGGTGCCTGTCGATATAGGGCTTTAAATGAATTATGCCAAGCGTTATTAGGCTTTAAAAGAATTGTGCTAGCTATTACTAGGCATTGAGGGTGCCTGCCAGTACAAGGCTTTGAAAAGGGTGCCAGCCGTTACTGGGCTTTAAGGGCGCCTGCCGGTATAAGGCTTTGAAAAGGGTGCCAGCCATTACTGGGCTTTAAGGGTGCCTATCGGTACAGGGCTTTGAAAAGGGTGCCATGAACATGTGATGCCCCTTGGAACAGTGCTTATGATAATGCCAATGAACATGATAGTGATAAGATGATGATGAAGTATTTATAGTGATGTCATGAATGACGATGATGATAGTCATGATGTGACACTAAACGTGTGATGCCCCACATAATGAGATGATGATGATGAAAATATTGATGAAGTGTTAATGAGGAAGTTATAAATCATAGTGGTGATGACATGACACTAAGCACGCAGTGATCCAAACACGCAATATGATAATGACACTAATGATAATGAAGATGAAGCCCTAATGGGGAAGTTATAGATGATGATGATAATGGTAGTGATGATGTGACACTGAGCATGTAATGCCCTTAAATATGATAATGACACTAATGATAGCAATGATGATAAAGAGGATGGTGATGACCATGTTTACGAGGAGATCATGGTAATGATGATGATAATCATGATGAGGGTAATGACACTGATAATGATGATGGTAGTGATGACAACAATGATGATGAAGGGGATGTTGATAGCCGTGAAGTCATGATGAAGGTGATGACTGTAACCCCCTGCCGTAATTATATCCGAAATACGCAATTAAAGTGAAATAGAGACCAATAAGAAACAAATAACAATTTATAAACCCATCTACCAGACGGGGTTTTCACAATTACCTTTCAAAATCATTTATAAACTTGGTCTCATAATCACTTTTCAAATACAATTACTATGCGGAATATCACATTCATAATAAATCAGAGTACACAAAAATAATCTCGGCAATCCCGGTTTCCATATATTAACTCAAGCTTTATAGGGCACATTCGCCCATACAAGCCCTCATATGGGGATTACACAAAGTCTTCTCAAATACATAGCAAATCCTCATCCACATACTTATATACACATCCAAATCTATATACTCCCATCTGGGATGATAACCAACTACCAAAACGACTACTGAAGGAAGTCCTCATCGCCCTTGGCTGCTCGCTATATCCTTGATCTACTACCTTGTCTGAAAGGTTAGTAGGGAAGGGTGAGATTCTAGAGAATCTCAGTAGGTAAACAATATCAATATGCATGTACGATAGATGTTTAATGCATGACATGCTTGCATCACACAACACATGATAACACAATGTCAATTTGCAAGCTCAATGCTTCGAACAGTATACCTATGGCCATAGCATAAATTGAAACATAACTTCAAATTACACATAATTATGCAAAGCTAAGACATGCACCAACACACTAACACATATATCAAATACAAGCAGAAGAGATATGTTCCCTACACTCTTTCCACGTAAGCTCCAGCTCCGGCTGCTCACGATCAGGGCGAATATCCAACCCTATAACCAAATCAAGGACATAGGGTCAATCTAAATTCCAAATCCTTACTTCCATTTCACTTAAAGTTGGTTACCATTCACACTCTTTAGGTGGCTAAAATAAGCTCAACGAAAGCCTAAAGCATTGGGACGTACTAGGTTGGAAATCACCTTTCAAAATCACAAATTGCTGAAAATTGGGTTCTGGCTGCAGCCAAGAATTCTCTGGCTGCAGCCAAAAATGGCTAAAAACGTCACAGAAATATTTTGGCTGCAGCCAAGAATTTCTGGCTGCGGCCAGGACACACACAGAAAGTTTTGCGCTGGAGCCAGAATTTTGGCTGCAGCCAAGGAAACTTCAAAAATTCATAACTTGCTCTAGAAAACTTGAAACAAGGTGATTCCAACGCCCATTGAAAGATATTCAAGTCCCCTTTATGGGAAAAATATGTCTCATTACCAGAAATCACCACACAAATCCAGATTTACACAAAATCCAACATTGCTCCAAAACAGAATCCAGTTTCGTATTCAAACTTTGGGCAAACATAAATCCCAGTTCACAAAACGAAATGGCACAATTTATATGTCCATTTTGAAGCTTAAGATGTGAACTTCAAGACTGGAAAGTGTCATAATTTTTAGAGACCATTTGTCTATTCAAAACGCTCACACAAACTGACTGCCCAGAACAGAACCTCAAAAGACAGAATTCCAGTTTTTGCAATTTGGCTTCCAATGGTTTCATTTCCATATCAAACATCATTCTCACACAAAATTTCACAAGGAATCCATTGGAAATACCAAATCAACCAAATTCACATTATATTGACATGTTTCACAATGAATTGCAACATGTCACACAATTCACAATACCAACTCTACATTACAATCTCTTTCCATTTCAAATTCAAAACCAATTTCAATTATGCCAAAACATAATATGACACCATTTTCATCATCAAACACAATCCAATTCATCCAATCAAAAATCACATGAAAATCAGGGCAAAATTCAAAATTCACTAAACTCATCCACAAATCACAAAACTTAGATCAAAAGGCTTCAAATACTCACCTCTTCCTCTTTCCCAAACCAATTCCTTGATTCTTCATCTTTCCACTTTTCCTCAAGCAACAAAACACCTCCTCTCACAAACTAAAACCATAGAGATGAAGCTCTCATCACTATGAACAACATTATAGAAGGACATTAGAGCATTAGAGGACTACAAGCCAAGCAAAATCTCACCTCTAGTTTTCTCTTTCCTCCCCTTGTGCTTGGCGTCCATGGAGTGTGTGAGAGAGAAGATGAGATGATGAAATGAAGATGATGAAGTGATGCAGATTTTGGGGCCCAAAAACGTCCAAATAAGGGAGAGAGAAGAGAGGAAGAGTGTTGACTCTTTGACCCAAGATCAAGGGTCCAAAACTTGCCAAGTGTCACTCTCTTGTTCCATCTTCATGAGTTCACATAGGCCCTTGCACACATGATTCCACCCTTTGATCTCTACACAAATCAATCCTAACCATTGATCTTGAAGTTACCAATGAGTTTCCTCTTCGGTAACCGATCAATCAGTCGGTAACTTTACCGTTTTGCCCTTGATTACGGCAATTCTCACTGAATAACCACAAAACACTTCATATCGTTTCATTTATCGCAAAACATGTCTTCCCTCTATTCTAAGTCAATTTGGATGTTAATCCATAATTGAACTTAAATACAGGGTTTCGGCGTTGCTCACAATGCATACGAATCACATCGGGTGCCAAATCACACCATAATCTCCAAACGGGTTTATTCATCACTAACCACATCCACTTTTGGAGTCATTATTTCTTAATCACAATTTGGGATTTTGCTAAACCGGGGCTTAGCAATCCACTAATCTCAGGCTTATTCTCTAGCCTCAAGTCTCAAAATTCGGGGTATTACAATGACACTAATAATGATGATGACAATAATGATGAAATCTTAATGAAGATGACAACAATGATGATGAAAGGGATGGTGATAGCTGTGATGACGAGGAGATTATGATAATGGTGAAGTTCTGATGAAGGTGATGACACTGAAAATGTTGATGACAATGATAATGAAATCCTAATGAGGATGACAATAATGATAATGAGGAGGATGATGAAGGCCATGACAACAAGGAGATTGTGAAAATGGTGAAGTCATGATGAAGATGCTGACACTAATAATGATGGTGACAGTGATGATAAAATCCTAATAAGGATGATGAATACAATGATAATGCTAATGATGATGATAATTATGATAAGGAGATGATGATAATGATAAGGAAATGATGAAATAAGGATGATGATGATGATGATGATGATGAAAATGATGAAGGGCTAATGAGGATGAGGATAGGGTGATGAAGATGAGCATGATAAAGATGATATGAGATAATGATGATGATGAGGATGATGATGATGATGAAAAGCTACATAACCAATGATGTTGCCCCTGCTTTGGCCTCAGTTTTATTCAAAACTTCTTCTCTTGTTCATGTATGATGTTAATCTTGTTTAGGCCATTATGAATCTTGTTGAGATGCTTTTAGGTTTGCCCCAGTCTTAGTAAAAGCACATTTCGAGGCAATACATGCCAAAATATTAATAGAAGTCTCTTTTGTTGAAAAATTAATTCCAAATTTTCCCTCCAAATTATGAAATTGCATGCAATACATGTTAAGTAAGGTGAAGGCATAATTGATGCAAAGCGCAATGCAAGAAAATTTTGCCCAATTTGACAAGATATTACAATTTTTTTGGGTATAACTTGTTAGATCTCATGTTTTGATGATAACAAAAGAATGGTTTGAAAAGGAAACGTTTAATAATCAAGCTTGAACTAAGTAATGACAGGAATAAGCTTTACTTGAGGTAAGCTTGGAAGTAGTGAAGATTGGCCAAAAGAAAATGCTGAGGAACTTGATCAGAAGGGCATTTTCTAAGGCATTACTCGAGGCGCTACTCGAGTAATGAGCCAAAACTTGAAGTAACCAAGCAAAACTTCCAGTTACCTGCCACCATTACTCAAGGCGCTACTCGAGTAACCAGGTAAAACTTTAAGGTTGCTCTCGGCCTGCTAATGTTACTCGAGGAGCTACTCGAGTAACCATGTGAAAACTTCCAGTTGACTTCAAGTTTTCCCCATGATACTCGAGGAGCTACTCGAGTACCTGTGTTTCCTAAAATATGGACCTCTCGGCATTTTATACCACTGCTAATGTTACTCGAGGAGCTACTCGAGTAACCAGGTCAGAAACTTCCAGTTGCCTTCAAGTTTTCCACAATACTCGAGGAGCTACTCGAGTAACAGTGTATTTGAAAATGTGAAGCTCTCGGCACTTTGTACCACTGCCAATGTTACTCGAGGAGCTTCTCGAGTAATGCACTAAGGTGAGTGAAAACTTGAGGTTAGTACCCGATTAACTTGATTTTTTTTATCTTCCTCGAGTACTTACTCCATTAGACAAGTTTATTTTAAGTGGATTCCTCGAGTACGTACCCCAGTATATGCAAATGTTTTCAATATAAACTTCAAGTCATTACCAGAGTAAATCACATTCAAAAGTCTCAGTTACTCGAGGAGCTACCCGAGTAACCTATGCAAAAATGAATGCATTACCCGAGTCCCTACTCGAGTAATGAGGTAATTGCTCTCGGCCTTGAAATCCTGCCAACTTTACTGGAGTAGAGCATCGAGTAATCAAAAGTTTTTCAAAAGATTACTCGAGGTGTTACCCCAGTAATCTAAGAAGTTGCAGAAGCATTACTGGAGTAGCTACCCGAGTAAATAACTATTCCCAAAGGTTTGAAGATTAGTTTATTCCATGCACTACCCGAGTAACCTTGTTTATCTTCATGGAATTTCAAATAAACAATGATTTCACGATGTTACTCGAGGAGCTACTCGAGTAAACTTCAAGGGTTACTCGAGGAGCTACTCGAGTAAGCATACCCAGAAATTTAGAAATCATTCAAACTTTCATTATATTGTTTCCTATATGATTAACCTTTCATTGTATTAGCATTCTTAGTATATTTTCAGAGAAACAATGAAGAAATCATATCAAGAGATGAAAGTCAAATCAAACGTTCAAATGCCAGCCACCGCCAACGGATATTTTTCAAAAACTTAAAAAGTCAACAGTGGCTGCGCACTCACCAACGGACGAAAGGAAGTGTTCCAACGGTCATCAACAACATATCTATATATATGGGAACCTTCAAACAGAGAAGAACAACTAAGCATCCATATGAACGAATCATTAAGTTCATTGCTCTGTTTTCACGTTGAAATTGTATTCATTTGCTTAAGTGATTATTACTTACTCTTTGAGAGAGATATTTCATTCAAACTCAATATTTGTTATTGAGATAACTTAAGGTTGTGGAACCTTGAGTTGGGATTGGATTACAACCTGTAAGGGGGAGCGAGTGTCCAGGTGAAAGGAACTTGCTTGTACTGAGGTGCCAAGAACCCACTGAATCTTGGAAGTTATAGTGAAACTCTCAGAGAAGCTCTGAGGACTGGACGTAGGTCAAAGTGATTGTGACCGAACCAGTATAACTCCCGGTGTACACTTCGGTGATATTTCTCCTTCCTTATTACTGTTTTAATTCTTGTGTCAAAGTTTTATATTTTCGAAAGAAATTTCAGTATCACCCAATTCACCCCCCTCTTGGGTGAAACGCTTGATCTAACATAACTTAGTGCTAACTTTAGATAAATGAAAGGAATTTTAAGCAAATAAACAAAATTTTGAATATTCAACTTTTTTTTTGCCTATTTTTATTTGTGTAGCACATGAAATTTTTTGTCTATCTTCATCTTTAATGCTTGCATAGTTATTTTTTTAAAAAAAACTTCATTTAACAATGTCAATGTTGACTTGAGAAATGGATGGAGAATTAGAATTGAGGAGAAGCTCCAAATTCCAACTTGTTTCCCTTTATTGAAAGGCAAAGAATGAAGGTAATGCCCCAGATGTAAAGTGACAAAACTGGGAAAGGCTCACATGCCACATCAGGAGTAGAAAAGGATTGAAATGGAAGAGGTCCTTAAATCCAAATGTTTGAGAAAAGACCTTCGAGCATAACTCAAGAAACCTATCAAGGTGTTAACAACCGGTCATGACATCTCAGGAATTGAAATATAGAAAACAATGTCCAAGTTATAAGAATAGAGGATCAAAAGACATATCAATGCATCATTCATGTCACCAGCCTCAAGTTAGCTAGTGTCAAGGTAAAGGGTTTAACAAGAACGCAATGCCCCAATGATTTCCTTATCAAGTATAGTGTTTACTCTCACCACTCAGTATTTGAGGGTTAGTGTTTGCTCTCTATATCCAAATTATCCAATTCCTGATTCATAAGCTTAGCAATAATCTAAGTTTTCCATCACTAAAAGAGTCATATGCTAGCATAGATCATAAGGACTTTATGTTGGCATGGGGTACAAACAAAGGGTGAAGACAAGATGAAGAATATCATATTCTTGTTCTTATGTGTTATGTATTTATTCATTTCTCTTTTGATTTTTCCCTTTTTTTAAAATATCAAAAGAGGCAGCCTTACAACTAGATTATACTGGCAGCCTCAAAATTGTAAGAATGTACACATACTCTCCTAACCAAGAAGAAAAGTACCCTGGGTATAAGATAAATGATATATAAGAAACTAAGGGCTATAAGAACCAAACATAGTGTCAAGCAAGTGTACACTCTATAGGCCTTAAAACAAAAGGAGAATTGAAGAAACATCTTTCTATGTTTTCCTCAGTATTTGCCCATCTTTCTTTTCATTTTTCTAGTTTCTTTTCTTTATTGTTACTCTAAATTTTGCCTAAGATGCCCTTTCGGGTTTTCAACTTAGCAAGCTTTTTGCCTTTTTTTTTTCTTTAACTTTTGCCTAAACCGCCCTTACGAGTTTTCAACTTAGCGAGCTTTTTTTCCTCTTTTTTTCCACTTTTTCTTCTTTTTTAAAATATCCAAAAGAGAGTAGTCTTACAACCAGATTACCTTAACGGCCTCAAAAATTGTAGGAATGTGCGCATACTCACCTAACCAAGAATATCGAGTACTCTTTGAACAAAATACCCTGAATAAAAGGTAAGTAGAAGATGAATTATATCTGAGGACCGAAGTAGATACTCATGATAACCAAACAAGCAAGTGTACACTCTAAAGGCCTTAAAACAAAAGAAGAACTGAAGGAAGCTCTTTCCATGTTTTCCTTAGTATTTATGCATCTTTTTTTTTTCTATTTTCTTTTCCTTTTTTGTTGCTCTAAATTTTGCCTAAGATGCCCTTTTGGGTTTTCAAATTAGCGGGCTTTTTGCATCTTCTCTTTTTTTTTTTTGCTATAACTTTTGCCTAAGTTACCCTTACGGGTTTTCAACCTAGCCAGCTTTTTTTCCTTTTTTCTTCCCTCTTTTTCTTTCAATTATTCATTTTTCAACAAGATTCACCTTAAAGCCTTCACAATTTTCAAAGTGTACACATGCTCCTCTAAAACAAAAACTTGAATAAGAGGTAAGGAACATATTTGTGGTTTCTGCATGCTATCACACAGGCTCAAATGACTATCATGTAAGGGTGGCTGTTTGATTTTTTTGATGAAAAAAGAATGCCTTGGTCCTCTCTATATCAAGCAAATGAACACTAAATCTGACCTAAAACAAGATACATGCCAAGTTCTAGATTGGGTAAAGGATAAGTGGTACACACATGAAATGAAATCATATCAATAGGCTCAAATCCTCACATGGCTTGTGTAATCACATTGCATACAAGTTAAACAATTTACCCTTTAAAGCTAGCCTTATCAAGGTGGGGTTGAGTCATTTTCAAAACTAAACTTCTCCATAGAATGATATCACCTCAATACAAGCAACTTGTACAAAACAAGTTTTTAGACCCTTAACAGTTTCCTTCAATTAAGAATAATACTCTCAGAAAGTGAAAAGAGAGACAAAAGCCTTTAGCTCGCATCAGCAATAAGGAACAACCATTTATGTGAAGGAAGGATGACGTGGACAAGGGTAAATGAAGTCATTTTTAAGAAAAGATATTTTATGCAAGCATTATTAACTAAAGATATGATTGTATTATTATTTATTATTTTATTATTTTTTATTTACATGCTAATTTTCTCTTTTTTTGCCTCCTTATTTAATGATGTTTATTATGTCTAAGGCTCATATCAAATGAAGCTAAAAGGCCTATAAATGATGTAATGATGCCTCATGAGCCCTAAAAGGGTTATCTCTTATTGAGAAATTTTTTAACATGATTGATGTGGTGAGATCATGGTCTTTTATAGTCATAGACCCTTAGACTAAGGTTGGCTATCTAATGCATACACCATCCTTGTGATGTATCTTTATATGGAGTGATGCAAGATGCAAACTCATATGAAGCGACAGTTAGTCACTTGTGTTAGTGCAAGCGTTTCACCCCAAGAGGGGGTTGAATTAGGTTATACCAGAAATTTTGTTGCGTATAAGAAAATTGACAGAATATTTAAAGCAGTTGAGATCAAAGAGAAATATCACCGAAGTGTACATCGGGAGTTATACTTGTTCGGTCACAACCACTTTAATCTACGTCCAGCCCTCAGAGCGTCTCTGAGAGTTTCACTATATTCTCCAAGATTCAGTGGGTTCTTGGCACCTCAGTACACAGCAAGTTCCTTCACCTAGACACTCGCTCCCCCTTACACGTTGTAATCAAATCCCCAACTCAAGGTTCCACAACCTTAAGTTGTCCCAATAACAAATATTGAGTTTGTAATTAAAAACTCTCCCACAGAGCAAATATATAATCACTGAAGTAAAATGAATGAATATAAGAAAACAAAGTACTAACTCTCAGAGGGTCCAATCTCAGAGGGTCTATGCTCAGTGGGTATAGATGGTCCAGGTTCAGAGACAGGTATAGGCTCAGGAATAACAGAAGGACCAGAAATAGAAGAGCCAGATGCCATAGCATCAAGTCTGGCAACAATGGATCTCAGAAGCTCACCCTGGGCACGTTGTTCAGCTAGCAACTTTTCGTGCCTCTTATCCATCCCCTCCACAAGTTGTCCCATCTTCTCATCCATATGGGTTACCAACTCTGCATTGGTATTCGCAATGTCAATATGAAAACTCTTTAGAATGTTCTCCATGAATGTTTGCATTGTGGCACCAAAGAAAGATGGAGAAGATGTGTTGGCTAGAGCAGAAAACTGTGTGTCATCCATTCGACTAGTTGTTGTGTCAGTCTTCTTCTTCTTGGGACTTGTTTCTAGAGGAGTCTTCAGAGGAGTCTCAATGTTCAATTTTCCAATTTGATTCCTCCCAACTGGTGCTATCCTCTCAATTGGCTCCATACTCTCTAAGTACCAAATCTTATTTTTCTTGAGGAACAAGGAAATAAGTTGAGGATAAGGCATAAGAGTAGTAGGTTTTCCTTCAAACCTATATCCCTTGATCTCAGCAAAGATGTATTCTCCCAAGTCCTTTTGTTCTTTGAGGATCAATGAGGCGAATTTCCTGAAGTCCCTCTCAATAAAATGAGTGAAGTTATTAGATTTGTTCACCATGGCTCTAGAAAAGATATACCATATAACTCGATGAAAATCACTCATATTACTTAGATTGAAATTGAGGGGTCCCACTATCTCACCAGGTCTTAAGATAGAGAATATCTGGTTTGAGTCAAGGTTAAGGTAATCATCATCAGGAGGGTTCTCTATTCCTAACCAGGTATTTATTTTGGAAGGTGAGATTAGACTTCTCTGTCCTCTAACCTTAGAAGTCATTTCTTCTTCCACAGACTTCCTAACGGGATCATTTATAGGTTCAAGGTTACAATAAAAATGCCTCACAACTTTGGTGCAAAATGGAAGTTTAACAGATAGCCAAGGCATATAGGAATCAAGATAGGGACTCAGGTCGAATTTCAATACCTCTTGAAGAACCTTGTAGTCAATATAGTGCATCTTGCACACATTTCTCTTTGCAAAGTGACTCAGATACTTCTGAGATTCCTTAAGCTTGCTCACATTGAATCCTTTTAGAGGAAATGTGATTTCTTCATCCCTCTCTTCTGTTTTCTTTGAAGATTGCCCTTTTTTTGCTTCCTTAGATTGAAAAGCTTCTTCAATCACGCCTACCATGACTTTGGTAAGCTTCTCATCAATCTTGGGCCTTTTTAGAGGTTTTGGTGAGAATGTTGGTGTGTCGGATGAGTCAGAAGAAGGAGGAGATGGCTCTTTTGTTGCTTTGCCTATTCCTAGAGGTAAACTCTTCTTGGTTTGAGCTCTTATGGCAATGAGCTCCTTAAAATCACAACCCCTTTCACCTTAGGCTTAGGTTGCGATTTAGCTTTGGCTTTAGGTTTAGGAGAGATTTTTCTTTTCTTGGTAGTAGGAGAGGAAAGTGAATCAGAGGGTTGATATGGTTCAGAGGACTCAGAAGGAGTGCTAAGATTATGAGATTTAGTCCTCACCATTTAGATTTGAGAGAAATGAGAATTTCTGAAAAATGAACTCTGAGAGTCGTGAGGTTTAGGGCAGAAGATTCAGGGAGTCTGAGAGGTTTTTGTAAGCATAGTGTTAGTGCAAGCGTTTCACCCAAGAGAGGGGGTGAATTGGGTGATCCCAGAAATTTTGTTGCGTATAAGGAAATTAACGGAATATTAAAAGCAATTAAGAGCAAGGAGAAATATCACCGAAGTGTACACTGGGAGTTATACTGGTTCGGTCATAACCACTTTGACCTACGTCTAGTCCTCAAAGTGTCTCTGATAGTTTCACTATATTCTCCAAGATTCAGTGGGTTCTTAGCACCTCAATACATAGCAAGTTCCTTTACCTGGACACTCGCTCCCCCTTACACGTTGCAATCAAATCCCCAACGCAAGGTTCCACAACCTTAAGTTGTCTCCATAACAAATATTGAGTTTGTAATGAAAAAATCTCTCACAGAGCAAATATATAATCACTAAAGTACCATGAATGAGTATAAGAGAACAAAGCACTAAGTGTATTGATCGATGTGTATTCTTAGCTCGTGTGTCTTATTTTCTTCTCTTTGAGTGCTCCATATATATAGATGATTTGTAATGTCTATTGGAAGCAATTCAAACATATCCGTTAGAGTCGCGCAGCAACGGTTGACTATTCTTCGAATTTTGAAAACTATCCGTTTGCGGTAGGTAGCGGTAGATGAACGTTTGGACACTTTATTTGACTTTGCTCTTCTTGCATGATCTCTTCATTATTTCTCTGCAAATGTACTTAGGATACTAATGCAATGAAGGGTTAATCATATAGATAATAATTTAATAAACATTCAATCAAAAACATAATTTCTGGACTACCTTACTTGAGTGGCTACTCGAGTGATCAAGTTTGTTACTCGAGTGGTCCCTCGAGTAAACTTGTCTAAAATATGACAGTAAGCAAATCAACATTTTAAATCAGATATCACTCAAGTGAGACCTGAAGTGATATATTACAAACCCTGAAAATACTTAATTACTCGAGTGGCTACTCGAGTGGCCATGACTTTACCTTCACAGGTTACTCAGGTGATCACTGTGGTAATCTCCTTACTCGAGTGGCTACTCGAGTGGGCTTCGTGTTTCTTCATACCTTACTCGAGTGGTCCCTTGAGTGGCTTTCAAATAACCCAGCAGATTACTCGATTCCTCCCTCGAGTAATAGCATCAAATTCATGGCAAGAGTTTGCTTTCTGGTTACTCGAGTGGCTACTCCAGTAATGCTTCAAATAATTCTGCAGATTACTCTGGTGGTCCCTTAAGTAATGCTATTTTCTCACTGGTTACTCGAGTAATATGTTCCATTTCTTGGCCGAGAGTCACTTAAATATTTTTTACCTGGTTACTCGAGTGGCTACTCGAGTGATGCCTGTGAAAATCTTGTTACTCGAGTGGCACTCGAGTAATGGTCTATATAACTTTACAGATTACTCGAGTGGCTACTTGAGTAACGTCGTCCAAATTTTGGCAGTGCTTCACTGGATGAAATTTTCTTTGCTTACTCGAGTGGTTACTCAAGTAATGGCTTCTCTTACCCGAGTGGCTACTCGAGTAAGCCTTCTCAAAATTTGTTGATTACTTCCAGTGCTTACTCTAAGTGATGTTTTGCCACTTTGTTCAAATCTATTTGTTTATTATCAAATTCTTTCATATTATTGATCCAATCTTTGTTATCATCAAAACATTTAGAATCTAACATTCTCCCCCTTTTTGATGATGACAAAACTTGGTGATTTTGAGCAAAGTTTTTGAAGTTGAGTTTTCAAACATATGCTTCTCAAATTCTTTTCATATGAAATCATTTGTTGAATTTAAACTTGAAAACTCTTTGTGAAATAACTTATTAAAGATCTTTTCATAATTGTTGTTCTTTTGATTACTTGTTTACCTTGCATACATATTCAAAAACACATTAGTCCCAAAATGCAATATAATTTCAATGAAATGTCATAAAGGAACAAATTGCATAATGAAGAAGTTATAATCAAACTTAAAACTTAAAATCGTTCAAAAACAAAAAAGAAATAAAAAGAACAAATAGAAATAAATCACTTAAAAACCCCATATACCTAAATCCGATCTATAGACTCAGCCATTCTTCATAATCACTCAAGTTCTTCTCCCCTGTTTTGTCTACATCACAAGGTGGAATCAATCATGAGGAGGAGTAGGTGGCTTGGCGGCTGAGATGGGAATAACAGGAAAAGCCAATGACTCATATAAACCATCAGAACTTGAAGAATCTGAAGATGATGATTCAGGTTCAGGAAGTTCACTGGCAGTGTCTGAAGATCATCTGGAAGATTCACCGAAGTAGATGAAGGATAAGGAACTAGAGAAGTAATCTCTACTTCCACTGTAGCAACCGGTGAAGACTCAAGTACTTCCTCAGTGCATGGAGGAGATGCAATAGGAGTAGTTATGGGCTCAGGCTGAACAGACTGAGGTGGATCATCAGTGGTGATGCAGATAGGCTCGGATGTGTCAGGGTCAGGCATAGAGAATAACACATTGCTAGGTCCACTCTCAGAGGGTCTATGCTTAGTAAGGATAGAGGGTCCAGGCTCAGAGGTAGGTATGGGTTCAGGAATACCAGAAGGACCAGGAGTAGAGGATCCAGATGCCATAGCATCAAGTCTAGCTATATGGATCTTAGAAGCTCACCCTGGGTACGTTGTTCAGCAATTAACTCTTCGTGCCTCTTGTCCATTGTCTCCACAAGTTGTCCCATTTTCTCATTCATGTGAGTAATCAACTCCATATTGGTATTTGCAATGTCAATATGGAAACTCCTCAGAATGTTCTCCATAAACATTTGCATTGCGGCACCAAAGAAGGATAGAGAAGATGTGTTGACGAGAGCAGAAGACTGTATGTCATCCATCCGGCTTGTTGATATGTCAGTCTTCTTCTTCTTCTTGGGACTGGCTTCTAGAGGTGTCTTCAAAGGAATCTCAATATTTAACTTTCCAATTTGATTCCTTCCCACTGGTGCTAACCTCTCAATCGGTTCTTTACTCTCCAAATACCAAATCTTGTTCTTCTTGAGAAACAAGGAAATTAGTTGAGGATAAGGCATTGGAGTAGTTGGTTTTCCCTCATACCGATACCTCTTGATCTCACTGAATATATAATCTCCCAAGTCTTTTTGCTCCTTGAGGATCACTGAGGCGAATTTTCTGAAGTCCCTCTCAATGAAATGAGTGAAGTTGTTGGATTTATTCACCATGGCTCTAGAGTATATATACCATAGGACTCTATGGAAGTCACTCATATAACTTGGATTAAAGTTGAGAGGTCCCACAATCTCACCAGGTCTAAGGATAGAAAAAATTTGGTTTAAAGAAAGGTTAGGGTAATCATCATCAGGAGGATTTTCTATTCCTAACCAGGTATTAATTCTAGAGGGTGAGATTAGAATTCTTTGTCCTCTAACCTCAGAAGTCATTTCTTCTTCCACAGACTTCCTAACAGGATTATTAATAGGTTGAGATTACAATAGAAATGTCTCACTATTTTGGTGCAAAAAGGTAGCTTGACAGATAACCAGGGCATATAGGAATCAAGGTAGGGACTAAGATCAAATTTCAATACCTCTTGAAGCACCTTGTAGTCAATGTAGTGCATCTTGCACACATTCTTTCTTGCAAAATGACTCAGGTACTTCTATGATTCCTCGAGCTTTTTCACATTAAATCCCTTTGGAGGAAATGTGATTTCTTCATCCTTCTCCTCAGTTTGCTTTGAAGTTTGCCCTTTCTTTGTTTCCTTAGACTGGAAAGCTTCCTCAAGTATGCCTACCATGACTTTGGTAAGCTTCTCATCAATTTTGGGCTTCTTCGAAGGCTTAAGAGTAAAGGTTAGTGTATCGGATGAATCAGAAGAAGGAGGAGATGGTTCTTTTGTAGTTTTCCCTCTTCCAAGAGGTGAACTCTTCTTGGATTGAGCTCTTGTGGTAATGGGCTCCTTAATCACAACTCCTTTTACCTTTGGCTTGGTTTGCGGTTTGGCTTTGGATTTTGGTTTAGAAGAAATTTTCCTCTTCTTGGCAGGAGGAGAGGAATGTGAATCAGAGGGTTGATAAGGTTTAGAAGATTCAGAAGGAGTACTAAGGTTGGGAAATTTTGTCCTCACCATTGTGATTTTAGAGAATGAGAAGTTTCAAGAAAAACAGGGATAAATGTCGCGAGTTTCGGGAATCGAATCAGAGTTATCTGAAAGGTTTTTGAATATGTTAATCACTGGGTTTTGACGGTAATAGGAAGAGAAAGATTCTTTGAAAAGTTTTTGTGAGAGCACAGAAGAATCACTCGAGGAGATTTTGTGAGAAATGACCGAGTTTCGAGTAGAAATAACCTAGAAACCGACATTACTCGAGGGCTTACTCAAGTGATCATCATCATCACTCGGGTAGCTACTCGAGTCATCATATGAAAAATTTTACAATACAGCAAATTTGAGCATGTACCTAGCATGAATAATATTGTAATTATCCATGTATATTCCCTTGATCATTGGATAATTTAAAATTTGCACCCAAGTTCACTCGAGGTCTTACTCGAGTAACTTTGAATATCACTCGAGGCCTCCCTCGAGTAAGCTGTCTCTTCACCTTCTGACTGTTCATTTTCAACCGTTGTGCCGTTTTATTTGAAATTAATGCTTAACTAACACATTTCTAAGTTCATTACTCGAGTATCTACTTCGAGTAATGCATCAATTACTTTAAGTTGTCACTCCGATGATGCTCATTACTTGAAGTTCTCACTCCAGTAATGCTTATTACTTGAGGTTGTCACTCCAGTAATGTTGTCCTCTGTTCACCTCTGCTATTCATATTCCAAAACAGAATATTATGATCTTGCAAAACAAATTGCTAGAAACTCCTATGCTTAAGTTAGTAATCATCAAAACATCAATAAATAATATCATCTAACATTTTGTAAAAACTAAATAACTTACAACTCATTGGGATTTACCATTCCCAATTCTCGTCAATATATAAAAATTGATCTTTTGCAAGAGGTTTTGTGAAGATATCAGCTAGATGAACATGTGTTGGAATGAATATCACTTTAACATCTTTCTTTTGGACATGAACTCTGATGAAGTGATGTCTAACATCAATATGCTTGGTTCTAGAATGTTGAACAGGATTCTTTGCCAAGCTTATCGTGCTAGTGTTGTCACAGTATATTGGTGTTTCTTTCAATAAATACCAAGATCCTGAAGTTGTTGCTTTAGCCATATTACTTGTGCACAACAACTTGATACTGCAACATACTCAGCTTCCGTTGATGAAATGGACACTGTAGTTTGTTTCTTGTTAAACCATGATACAAGTGAAACTCCAAGAAACTGGCCTTGTCCACTTGTACTCTTTCTGTCCGTCTTGTATCCTCCATGATCAGAGTCTGAGTATGCAACTAGATATTCACTTCTTCTTTTGGGATACCAGAGACCCAATTTTGGCGTGTCAGCAAGATTTCGGAAGATTCGTTTGACGGTTTCAGCATGTGACTCTTTTGGTGCTGACTGATATCTTGCACACATACCCACACTGAATTGAATGTCAGGCCTACTTGCAGTAAGATAGAGTAATGATCCAATCATTCCTCTATATTTTGTGATGTTGTAATCTTTTCCCTCGACATCCGCATCAAGCAATGTGGTTGAGCTCATGGGTGTGTCTGTTCCATTTGCTTCATCCAATCCATACTTCTTCAATAGCTCTTTCAAATATTCCGTTTGAGATATGAAAATCCCATTCTTTCTTTGTTTGATTTGAAAACCGAGAAAGAAATTTAATTCCCCTATCATTGACATCTCAAACTCCCCCGGCATTATCTTAGAAAATTCTTTGCACATAGTTTCGTTAGTAGCACCAAGAACTATATTATCAACATATATTTGCACAATTAATATATCATCACGTTTTCGTTTTGTAAAAAGCGTTATATCAACATTTCCTCGTACAAAACCTTGATCAATAAGAAATTTATGGAGCCTTTCGTACCATGCTCTAGGAGCTTGTTTTAAACCATATAAGGCCTTTTTGAGTTTGAAAACATGGTCAGGTTTGGTTACATCTTCAAAACCTGGAGGCTGCTCTACATACACTTCTTCCATGATGTAGCCATTTAGAAATGCACTCTTTACATCCATTTGATAGAGTTTGAATCCTTTAATGCATGCAAAGGCTAAGAGTATTCGTATAGCTTCCAATCTAGCCACTGGAGCATACGTTTCCTCATAATCAATTCCTTCTTCATGATTATAGCCTTTGGCCACCAATCTTGCTTTATTTCTGACAATTATTGCGGATTCATCAAGTTTATTCTTGAATACCCATTTAGTGCCAATGATCGGATGATCCTTAGGTCGGGGTACCAAATCCCAAACTTGATTTCTTTCAAATTGATTTAGTTCTTCTTGCATTGCTATAACCCAATCATTGTCTGATAGGGCTTCGTTAATGTTAGAAGGTTCAATCTCAGAAATGAATGTAGAAAAACTTACTTTATTGAAAATTCTATTTCTAGTTTTGACTCTTTCATTCACATCTCCTATGACTTGATCTAGGGGATGACTCCTATTGTATTTCCAGGCTTTAGGTTGACCTAGTGACTGATCTTCTTCCTTGGTTTGATCAACTTCTAGAATAAAAGATTTAGAAATAGATTGACCAATTTCTTGATTTAAAACAACTTCCTGCTCATTATCAATGGTTTGTCAGAGGATTCAAATTCATCAAATACAACATGAATTGATTCTTCAACAACAAATGTTCTTTTATTAAAAATTCTATATGCTTTACTTCGGTTAGAATAACCTAGAAAAATTCCTTCATCTGTTCTAGAATCAAATTTTCCTAAGTTATCTTGACTATTATTATGAATGAAACACTTACAACCGAAGATGTGTAAATGAGCAAGGTTTGGCTTCCTTCCTTTGTATAGCTCGTATGGTGTCTTTCGAAGTTTTGTTCTAATATTGGTTCTATTTGAAATATAGCATGCTGTGCTCATTGCATCGGCCCAGAAAACTTGAGATACGTTCTTTTCATTCAAGATTGCTCTAGCCATTTCAGTGAACACTCTATTCTTACGTTCCACGACTCCGTTTTGTTGAGGTGTCTTTGGAGCAGAGAAATTGTGATCTATGCCATTAGTATCACAATATTCTTCAAAGGCTTGATTTTCAAATTCTCCACCATGATCCGTCCTAATACCTATAATGGACATACCTTTCTCATTTTGCACTTTCTTGGCAAAACAATGAATTCTGCAAAGGTTTCATCTTTCGATGACAGAAAAATAGTCCATGTAAATCTAGAGAAATCATCAACAATGGCCAATGAATATAAGTTGCCACCAAGGGTTTTAACTCTTGTTGGACCAACCAAATCCATATGTATCAATTGAAGTGGTCGACTTGTTGTAATCCAAGAACTAAATCCTTTTTGAGTAGTTTGCCTAGTTGGTGCATGTTGACATGAGCTAGTCTCTTATGCCATAACCAACTTTCATTGGTATTGCTCATAAAACAATTTTCAGAGTTATTTCTATTGATATCAAGTGTATTGCAGTTACCTTCCCTTTTTGCTCTGAGTTTTGCCTTGATATTTTTCTTATCAAGTTGTAAGTCTTTCTTGTTGACAATCAGACATTCTTCTGAATCAAATATTATCCAGTTGTCTTTATCTGCACTTTGACTTACGCTCAGCAAATTATGACACAATCCTTCAACGTAATATACATCTTTGACTTGTATTCCTTCATCGTTTTTTATTTCACCAATTCCTGCTATCTTTCTAGATTGATTTCCTCCAAATGTTACCTTTACACCTTCCTTAGGTTGCAATATGGTAAAACTGTCGAAATCTCCGGTCATATGTCTAGAGCATCCACTGTCTATGTACCACTTGTTGTTTTTGGATGTTTTGAGACATATCTGTAATCAAATATGATTAAGTCTTAGGTACCCACTTCTTTTTGGGTCCTTTTGGGTTAGTACAAGAAATTTTTGAAACATATGAACCTTTAGGTACCCATTTGTAGGTTCCTATCATTCCTTTCTTCTTATGAATTCATGATGAAGTATAATGACCTTTTCTATTACAATAACTACAGTATGCAAAAGGATTTGATGTATGCACAAAATGTTGAAAATAATTCAAGTATGATTTTCCTCCAGCTTTCTTTCTTCCTTTCCTTCTGTCTGATTTTGGATCATATCCAATTCCAAATCGATCATTCACAAATCGTTGAGCTTTTAAAATTACATTTAGCATTTCACTTCCTTTAGTGAATTTTTCAAGAGATTTAGTAAGATTAGTGTTTTTCTTTTTCAAAGAAGTACACTTTTCACAATCCTTTTCAAAATTCTTTTTAAGTTCTACTTCAAGAGCTTTGTTTTTCTTTTTGAAAACAACTAGTTCTTCGACTACTTTGATGAATTCAGAATGTAAATCATTATATTCAGAATGTAGTTCATCATAGGTAGGATTAGAATCAGTTACCTCTTCTTCTGTTTCCTCTTGAGCAAGTAGACATATATTGGCTACTTCCTCTTTATCGCTTTCTTCGTCAGAAGAACTATCTCCCCATATGGCAAATACAAAGGCTTTATTCTAGTTGTAGAATTTGCCTTTTCTCTTTTCTTTATTCTTCTAATCAGCTCTTGACATTCTGAATTGAAATGTCCTGGCTTTCCACATTCATAGCAGATGATGTGTTCTTTATTGCTTGTTCCTCCTTTCTAAAAGTTTTTGAATCCTTGGCCTTTCTTGTAGAACTTTCTGAATCGTTTCATGATTAGGCCCATTTCATCATCATCAAGCTCTTCATCTTCATCTTGTTCTTCTTCTTTAGCTTTCAGTGCTAGACCTCTTTTCTTCTTGTCACCAATATCATCTAGTTCTCGTTTGAACTTTAATTTTCTTTCATATTCATCAAAACTTCCGAATAGAGAGGCAACCGATCGCATTGATTCACCTTTTGCTTCCTCAATTGCAGTGACCTTTGCCTCCCAGTCTTTAGAAAGAATATTTAAAATCTTTCGTACTTGAGTGTGTTGATCATAGACTTTTCTAAGTGCTGCAAGTTGATTAACAAGGTAAGTATATCTAAGTTCAAATTCAGCTATGGACTCACCTAATTTCATTCGAAGTAAATAGAACTCAGTAACTAGAGTATTGATCTGGTTTTCTTTTATTCCCGAAGTTCCTTCATGAGCTATTTGCAAGGCTTCCCACATTTCTTTAGCTGTTGGGACTGTCCAGATTCTGTAGTACTCATTTTGACTCAAGACACTTTCAATCATTAGAATTGTTTTGCTGTTGAGTATAATGAGTTTCTTGTCATTCTCATCATATTCTGCTGGTGTCTTGGGAACTCTTTGTGAATCAACAATCTTTTTAGGTATGTAGTTTCCACTCTCAAATACATCCCATAGCCCATATTCAGTAGCCATTATGAAGACTCTGAACTTTGCTTTCCAGAATAAGAAGTGTTCACCATTGAAACCCAGAGGTCTTGTGATAGAAGCTCCATCAGGAAGAATGCCTTCACCCATGCTTGCCATTGGATCCTTCTTAGGCTGTTAAACCTTAATAAGAAGACCGACACTCTGATACCAAATGTGAGTGCAAGCGTTTCACCCAAGAGGGGGTGAATTAGGTGATCCCAGAAATTTTGTTGCGTATAAGGAAATTAACAGAAGATTAAAAGCAGTTAAGAGCAAGGAGAAATATCACCGAAGTGTACACCAGGAGTTATACTGGTTCGGTCACAACCACTTTGAACTACGTCCAGTCCTCAGAGTGTCTCTGAGAGTTTCACTATATTCTCCAAGATTCAGTGGGTTCTTGGCACCTCAGTACACAGCAAGTTCCTTCACTTGGACACTCGCTCCCCCTTACACGTTGCAATCAAATCCCCAACTCAAGGTTCCACAACCTTAAGTTGTCTCAATAACAAATATTTAGTTTGTAATGAAAAACTCTCTCACAGAGCAAATATATAATCATTAAAGTACAATGAATGAGTATAAGAGAACAAAGCACTAAGTGTATTGATCGATGTGTGTTCTTAGCTCGTGTGTCTTATTTTTTTCTCTTTGAATGCTCCATATATATAGATGATTTATAGTGTCTGTTGGAAGCAATTCAAACATGTCCGTTAGAGTCGCGCAGCAATGGTTCCTTGTTCTTCGAGTTTTGAAAACTATTCGTTTGTGGTAGGTAGCGGTAGGCGAACGTTCGGACACTTTATTTGACTTTGCTCTTCTTGCATTATCTCTTCATTATTTCTCTGCAAATGTACTTAGGATACTAATGCAATGATGGGTTAATCATATAGATAATAATTTAATAAACATTCAATCAAAAACATAATTTCTGGACTACCTTACTCTAGTGGCTACTCGAGTGATCAAGTTTGTTACTTGAGTGGTCCCTCGAGTAAACTTGTCTAAAATATGATAGTGAGCAAATCAACATTTTAAATCAGATATCGCTCGGGTAAGACCTGGAGTGATATATTACAAACCTTGAAAATACTTAATTACTCGAGAGGCCATGACTTTACCTTCACAGGTTACTCGGGTGATCACTGTGGTAATCTCCTTAATCGAGTGGCTACTCGAGTGGGCTTCATGTTTCTTCATACCTTACTCGAGTGGTCCCTCGAGTGGCTTTCAAATAACCCGGCAGATTACTCGATTCCTCCCTCAAGTAATAGCATCAAATTCTTGGCGAGAGTTTGCTTTCTGGTTACTCGAGTAATGCTTCAAATAATTCTGCAAATTACTCGGGTAGTCCCTCGAGTAATGCTATTTTCTCACTGGTTACTCGAGTAATGTGTTCCATTTCTTGGCCGAGAGTCACTGGAAGATTTTTTACCTGGTTACTCGAGTGGCTACTCGAGTGATGCCTGTGAAAATCTTGTTACTTGAGTGGCTACTCGAGTAATGGTCTATATAACTTTACAGATTACTCGAGTGGCTACTTGAGTAACTTCGTCCAAATTTTGGCAGTGCTTCAATGGATGAAATTTTCTTTGCTTACTCGAGTGGTTACTCGAGTAATGGCTTCTCTTACCCGAGTGGCTACTCGAGTAAGCCTTCTCAAAATTTGTTGATTACTTCCAGTGCTTACTCCAAGTGATGTTTTGCCACTTTGTTCAAATCTATTTGTTTATTATCAAATTCTTTCATATTATTGATCCAATCTTTGTTATCATCAAAACATATGGAATCTAACACATAGATCATTCGGTATTGACGGTTATAGGAAGAGAAAAAGATTTTGAAAATTTTTTGTGAGAGCACTAGAAGAATCACTCGAGGTGATTTTATGAGAAATGACCGAGTATCGACTGAAATAACCTTAAAGCCCGACATCACTCGAGAGCTTACTCGAGTGATCATCAGCCTCACTCGAGTAGCTATTTGAGTTATCATACTAGAAATTTTAAAATACAGTTAATTTAAGAGTGGACCTGGCATGAATAATATTGTAATTACCCATGTATATTCCCTCGATCATTTGATAATTCTTTAGAACAGATTTGAGCTGAAACTCAGCAGATTTGAGATCTACACCCAGGTTCACTCAAGGCCTTACTCAAGTAACGTTGAAGTTCACTCGAGGCCTCCCTCGAGTAATATGTCTCTTCACCTTCTGACTGTTCATTTCCAACCGTTGTTCTATTTCATTTGAAATTAATGCTTCACTGGCACATTTTCAAGTTAATTACTCGAGTGGCTACTCGAGTAATGCATCCATTACTTCAAGGTGTTACTCCAGTAATGCTCATTACTTGAAGCTGCCCCTCCAGTAATGTTGTCCTCTGTTAACCTTTGCTTTTCATACTCCAAAACAGAATATCATGATCCTGCAAAACAAATTGCTAGAAACTCCGATGCTTAAGTTAGTAATCATCAAAACATCAATAAATAATATCATCTAACATTTTTAAATACTAAATAACTTACAACGCATTGGGATTTACCATTCCCAATTCTCGTCTAATAAACAAAAATTGATCTTTTGCAAGAGGTTTTGTGAAGATATCAGCTAGTTGAAGATGAGTTGGAATAAATACCACTTTGACATCTTTCTTTTGGACATGATCTCTGATGAAGTTATGTCTAACATCAATATGCTTGGTTCTGGAATGTTGAACATGATTCTTTGTCAAGCTTATCGTGCTAGTATTGTCACAGTATATTGGTGTTTCTTTCAAATAAATACCAAGATCCTGGAGTTGTTGCTTTAGCCATATTACCTGATACTGCAACATGCTCATCTTCTGTTGTTGAAAGAGACACTGTAGTTTGTTTCTTGATAAACCATCATACAAGTGAGCCTCCAAGAAACTGGCCTTGTCTACTCGTACTCTTTCTGTCCGTCTTGTATCCTCCATGATCAGAGTCTGAGTATGCAAATAGATATTCACTTCTTCCTTTGGGATACCAGAGACCTAATTCTACCGTGTCAGCAAGATATCGGAAGATATGTTGGACGGTTTCAGCATGTGACTCTTTTGGTGCTGATTGATATATAGCACACATGCCCACACTGAATTGAATATCAGGCCTACTTGCAGTGAGATAGATTAATGATCCAATCATTCCTCTATATTTTGTGATGTTGTAATCTTTTCCCTTGACATTCGTATCAAGCAATGTGGTTGAGCTCATGGATGTGTCCGTTCCATTTGCTTCATCCAATCCATAATTCTTCAATAGCTCTTTTAAATATTCCATTTGAGATAAGAAAATTCCATTCTTTCTTTGTTTGATTTGCAAACCGAGAAAGAAATTCAATTCTCCCATCATTGACATCTCAAACTCCCCCTGCATTATCTCAGAAAATTCTTTACACATAGTTTCGTTAGTAGCACCGAAAACTATATCATGAATATATATATTTTCACAATTAATATATCATCACGTTTTCATTTTGTATAAAGTGTTGTATCAACTTTATCTCGTACAAAACCTTGATCAATAAAAAATTTACTGAGCCTTTCGTACCATACTCTAGGAGCTTATTTTAAACCGTACAAAGCCTTTTTGAGTTTCAAAACATGGTCAGGTTTGGTTACATCTTCAAAACCTGGAGGTTGATCTACATATACTTCTTCCATGATGTAGCCATTTAGAAATGCACTCTTTACATCCATTTGATAGAGTTTGAATCCTTTGATGCATGCAAAGGCTAAGAGTACTCGTATAGCTTCCAATCTAGCCACTGGAGCATATGTTTCTTCATAATCAATTCCTTCTTCCTGATTATAGCCTTTAGCCACCAATCTTGCCTTATTTCTGACAATAATTGCGGATTCATCAAGTTTATTCTTGAATACCCATTTAGTGCCAATGATCGGATGATCCTTAGGTCGGGGTACTAAATCCCAAACTTGATTTCTTTCAAATTGATTTAGTTCTTCTTGCATTGCTATAACCCAATCATTGTCTGATAGGGCTTCGTCAATGTTAGAAGGTTCAATCTCAGAAATGAATGCATAAAAAATAACTTCATTGAAAATTCTATTTCTAGTTTTGACTCCTTCATTCACATCTCCTATGACTTGATCTAGGGGATAACTCCTATTGTATTTCTAGGCTTTAGGTTATCCTAGTGACTGATCTTCTTCCTTGGTTTAATCAACTTCTGGAATAAGAGATTCACTACTACAGAATATACTTATAAAGTCCCTAAAGGACGTCCCTTTTTGAAAAAGGGACGCCCAAAATATGGTCAGTTCAAATTTTAGAGATTGGCGCGTCTGATTACCTTTAAACGTCATTAAAAAAAAAAGAAAGCCTTTAGACGTCCCCAGCTGGTCTGGGGACGTCTAAACACTACCTTTAGACGTCCCCAGCCCAGCTGGGGACGTTGTAGAGGCTCACATGCACCTGGTATGAAGTGACCGGTGCATGTGAGGATGTCAGAGAGCTCTTCCTCCCATCTATCTCTCCTCCTCCCAACTTTACTCAATCACTCATTCACTCCCATCTCCGTGAGACTCCGTCCCCATCTCCACCACATTTTTTCGTTGTTTCTCCTTTCCCATTCCACTCCCCTGCTGCATCTCCTCCCAAATTCATCACTCCATCCCCATTGATCGGTCTCCTCTCCCTTTCTTGGTTTTTTAATTTCTTTCTCCAAAGCTTCCTCACTTCCGTCACCAGGCCACCTTCTTTGCTCCCCTGCTGCAGTTTTTGAGATTCTTGGTTTGCAGATTCTCCACCACCATCGGCCTCCTCCAAAGCTGTGAGAAATTTTCAGGTTAGCATTTTCGTTTTGAATAAGATGACAGGGCATTTTATTATTCTTTTTATTATTAGTTTTGTATGAATTGAATAAGTGTTTAATTTTTTATATTTTTAGTATTAGTTAGAGGTTTATTTTATTATTCTGTTTATGCGTTTTGATTAGGTTGATGATAGTAACTATTAGTTTTGGCACATGATAAATGCTTTTAATTAGTAGGGAAAGGAAAAGAAATGCAGGGCATTTTATTATTCTTTTTATTATTAGTTTTGTATGAATTGAATAAGTGTTTAATTTTTTATATTTTTAGTATAGTATATTTTTTTATCATTAGTTAGAGGTTTATTTTATTACTCTGTTTATGCGTTTTGATTAGGTTGATGATGGTAACTATTAGTTTTGGCACATGATAATGCTTTTAATTAGTAGGGAAAGAAAAAGAAATGAGAAAAGAATAAAGAATAAAAAGAAAGTAAAAAGATAAAAAAAAAATTATCTTGTAGACACACAATATTTTTTTTTTCCATAAGACACACGCATTAATATATATATTTAGTGCTAGAATTAGGCAATCTTATTGTAACTTAGTGTACGTAGACATTAATATAAGAAATTCGCGTACTTGCATTTTTTTTTTTTACAATTTTTCATTAAATTCGCGTACTTGATTTAATAATTTGGTTGCTAAAATATAAGTGTATTATGTTTGTGCTTGGTGCTAGAAGCTAAAGTTTTGTTTCATTTAAATTAAGCTGAGATGGTTTGTTATTTTGATTTTGGGATGTCTCAATTTTAAGGGGAAATGCTGCCAAATTTTTGAAAAACATGCTTGTAAAAGGCAATTCCCCGTGTTTTCAATTATTCTAAACTTGAGTGTAAATGGAAATGGCATAGGTGGTAATAAAATGGATCATAGTTGGATGATTGCTCTGAGAACAAGTGAAGAATATGAGAATGGGGTTGAAAACTTTATTGAATTTGCTAGGAGGAACGTTCCAGCAAAAAATGGGATGTATTTTTGTCCCTGTGTCAATTGTTTAAATGAGAGAAAACGGGATGTTGAAGTTATAAGGGATCACCTACTTTGTGATGGAATAAATCTTCGATACACAAGGTGGATATGGCATGGTGAGGAAGTAACTGATTGTCCGTCACACAAGAAGGAAGCTGTGGATGTCATAGATGAAGATACAATGGAGAGAATGATTCACGATGTTGAGGTAAAATCATTTGTGCAGTCGCATGAATATGACAGCTTGCGGAGTGATGCAGAGACACCGTTGTACCCTGGGAGTAAGTACACACGGCTCACAGGAACATTACATTTGGTTAACTTAAAAGCAACTTGTGGGTAGACCGATAGTAGTTTCACATTGCTGCTTGAACTGTTGTGTGATATGTTTCCAGACGATAATGTACTTCCAAATCGTATGTATGAGGCCAAGAAAATCCTATCTACAATGGGTATGGAGTATAAAAAGATACACGCTTTCCCTAATGACTGTGTACTGTACAGAAAGGAGTATGAAGGCCTGAGTGAGTGCCCTAAGTGTCAAACCACACGATACAAAGTGAAGAAAGATGGTGGTTGTGGCGATGGGAAGACTAAAAGGCAACCTGTAAAAGTTTTGTGGTATCTTCCAATAATACCGCGCTTTGAGCGTTTGTTTGGCACTGCAAAAAAGGCGAAGAAGTTGAGATGGCATTTGGATGACAGAATATCCGGCGGAAAATATCTTCGGCACCCGGCTGACTCTCCACAGTGGAAGAAAGTAGATGAAATGTTCCCTGAATTTGGCAGCGAGCCGAGAAACCTTGGCTTGGGCTCTGTACAGATGGCATCAATCCGTATGGAACTCTTAATAGCACACACAGTGTGTGGCCAGTACTCCTTATAAGATACAACTTGCCTCCCTGGCTTTGTATGAAACGCAAGTATGTGATGCTTTCTATGATGATTTCTGGACCAAAACAGCCAGGAAACGATATCGATGTCTACCTGGCGCCTTTGATTGAGGACTTGAAGAAGTTGTGGGAGGAAGGCGTAGATGTGTTTGATGCGTATAAGAATGAGTCCTTCAAGCTACGTGCAATGCTGTTCACCACCATAAATGACTTCCCTGCCTACGGAAACCTCTCAGGGTACAGTGTGAAGGGGCATAAAGCATGTCCGATCTGTGAAGCAGACACTCACTTCCACCAACTGAAACATGGAAGAAAAACGGTCTACCTAGGTCACAGGAGGTTACTTCCTAGATTCCACATGTATCGTAGGTTAAGAAAGTGTTTTAACGGCTTGCCGGAGCATGGAATGGCTCCAAAGGCATTAACCGGAGAGGAAGTTTACAGTCGGGTTGAACGTATCAATGTCTTACTCGGTAAGAATCATAAAACTTCGGGTGAGAAGAACATATGGAAGAAGAGATCAATTTTCTTTGATCTTCCATATTGGCGTAGTCTTGACGTGAGACACAGTATTGATGTAATGCACGTGGAGAAAAATGTTTGTAATAGCCTTGTCAGTACAATTTTGCACATTCCAGGGAAGACCAAGGATGGGATTAATGCGAGACTAGACCTTGTTGATATGGGAATAAGAGAAAGGTTACATCCACAGCTAAGAGATGATGGTAGGAGGGCATACATGGAGCCAGCAGCGCATACACTATCAAAAGCGGAGAAAAGAAGTTTGTGTGGGTGTTTGCATGAAATTAAGGTACCACAAGGATATTCTTCGAATGTGAGAAGGTGTGTGTCAATGAACGATTTGAAGTTAGTGGGAATGAAGTCCCATGATTATCATGTGTTGATGCAACAACTGTTACCAGTAGCTATTAGAGGGATTATGAAAGATGAAGTTCGAAACACTGTGACAAGATTGTGTGTTTTCCTTAATGCTATCTGTAACAAAGTCATTGACACTGAAAAGCTGGATGAACTGGAAGCTGAGGGTTATATCATATTGTCCCAATTAGAGATGCACTTTCCTCCTTCTTTTTTTGATATAATGGTCCATTTGATAGTTCATTTGGTAAGGGAGGTAAGGCTCTGCGGTCTAGTTTACCTGAGGTGGATGTACCCTTTCGAGCGATACATGAAGATCTTAAAATGGTACTCTAAAAATCCCTATCGACCAAAAGCCTTAATAGTTGAAAGGTATGTTGTTGAAGAGGCTATGGACTTCTGCAGTGATTATCTATCAGGGAAGAAGGAACAATCTCGGCATGAAGAGGGGAGGAGCAAGGGAACACGAGGACTGAAAGTGAAGACTATGCCTCGTGAAGAGGTGTTGCAAGCACACCTTTATATCCTGAATAACATGGCAGAAGTACAACCGTACATAGAAGAACACAGAAAGAGATTGAAGAAAGAGAATCCGAGGAAGAATGACATGCAGATTACTATTGAGCAAAACAAGACATTCATTCAGTGGTTTGAGGAAAAGGTTTTGCATGAGACCGGTGTGTCTGGGACAGTAGAGTGGCTAGCCTGGGGGCCTTCGTTTCAGATCATTACTTGGAGCGGTTATGATATAAACGGGTATTCTTTCTACACAAAAGACCAAGATGACAGGAGTACCATGCAAAATAGTGGGGTGATGGTAGAAGCTGAAGCCATGCACTTTTCTAGTTTGAAAGACAAAAACCCCATATTAGCATCCATGGCCTATTATGGAGTGATAGAAGAAATATGGGAAATCACTTACAACAAGTTCAAAGTTGCTTTATTCAAATGTAAGTGGGTTAGGAATAATGATGTGGTAATAGATCAACAATTTGGATTTGTCTCAGTTGATCTTGAAAGAGTAGGTTATAGGGATGAGCCCTTCATTCTAGCAAGCCAGGCGAAACAAGTGTTTTATGTCACAGATCCCGTAAATAAAAAAATGTCCATTGTACTTCAGAGTAAAAAACAGAAGCATGGTGATCCGACCTTCAACCTTGACGACACACCACCTTTCACAATTAATCCACCTACAACAATTGAAGAAAGAGAATTGGTAGATGATGAAGAATATGCTGTGAGAAATGATCATGGTGAAGGAATATGGGAAACAATCTAGAGTAAGAGCTTAACTTAGAAAATAGTAATGTGTGCTATTTATTTTATTACGTCTCAGTTTATTCATTTACTTACAATTTATTCACCTATCTGACAATGATTTTTGTGCTTACAGGAATATGGACAACTCTAGTGACTCTCCAAGTGATAAGGACAATGAAATGAATAGGCCTGAACGTGATGCGACACGTGAACCGGTTGTGAGACGAAGGGTTAGAGGCAGTACAAAAATGCCTGCATTGGTAGCACATCATAACCATCAACAGGAGAGGTTGCATATTGACTTTGATCAAGATATGAAACCAATTGGTCCGGAGGAAGACCATTTCATTAGCTACTTAGTTTTTTTGGCTCGAAGCAAAGTTCGTATTACCTATGCTAATTGAAAGTTGGTTCCACCAAAAACCAAAGACTTGATTTGGCAACAACTTTTGGTATATAAATTTCAATACATCTGCATTATATCTTTATTCCTATCGCTTCAAATATAATTAACGTATGTTTTTACCTTGCAGCAAACCTATGATGTCCCTGACACCACGGAGATGTACAAGGAGTGGATGACGAAGGTTCGTCTACGATGGAAAGATTTCAAGAACAGGCTCACACGAGATTACATTCGAGGGGACTTGAGGGGTCAGGATCCATGTCATGAGTATCCATTTTTGTCTCCAGAGGACTGGAGGTTGTTTATGGCATCACGAGAAGATCCAAACTTTTTGGTAAGATTTCTGTAATCATAGTGTTTTATTTGAATATAGTTGACATTATTGATTCGGTGTTCGTTGTTTTCCTTTAAAAGGCATTAAGTGCAGCAAATGCAGAGAGGCAAGCAGCTAATAACTATCAACATTGCATGTCTCGTGGTGGTTATCGGAAGCTTCAGCGACAGATGATGGCAGAAGAGTTGGAGAAATTGAAGGAAGCAGCCACATCAGATCCTACCGTTGTGGTCCAGCCCCCGCCACCTCCACCACGTCACAAAAAATGGAAAGCAGGGAGGCTTAAGGGTTGGAAGTACGTAAATCCGACTGTTGCTGAGGTTGCCGCAATAATTGTAAGTAGTTAGAGCATAAGTACAAACTTATTTTTTCATATTGGGAGTGCTTACGATAACTTTTATGCTGCAGGATGAACTGGAAGATCGTAGTAGCCAAGGTTCGTTCACTCCAAGTGGACGGATGGACATCTTGTCAACGGCGATTGGGAAGCCAGATCACCCTGGTCATGTTCGAGGGGAGACAGTAGGAGTTCGTGTCACGCAGTATTTTGGCCGAACCTCACATCCTTATTCGTCACAAGGTGAACCCAGTAGGGAGCTTGTGGCCAAGATTCGTCAGGAAGTCTCACAAGAGCTCGAGGCCAACCTTCGCGACAAGCTCCGACAAGAGCTGTTGCCAGAGCTACATCTTGAGCTGATGCCTGAGCTACGAGCTGAAATGCAGAAGATGTTTGAATCGCAGATGGCAACTACCGAGCGTAGAACCCATTCATCCCCGGCCTTCCACAGCACCAAAGGAAGTTACAACCAGGCGGAGGAACCACTTGGCGAACCTTCTCATACTCCAGCGCCGGGAGAACCTGCCATCCTCTCTTTGGATGCCCCAGTGCTGCGTGTAGTTGCAGATGCTCTCGTTCACACAGAAGCTACTACCCACCATCATCAGTAAATTCCACAGCATTTGCGTAGGGTGACTGTGACGTGTGCTCGAGCGGGGGAAGAAGGTACAGCCATCCCTATTCCTGATGCCGACGTTGCCACGATAGCTCAGGCGAGAGGATCTTTCATCCTTTGGCCTATACATCTTATTGGCTTGTTACCACCAACACCTCCAATGGTATGGAACTACCTCACTTTTACTTGAGATGTGTTGACATCCTACTAACAGTATGTGTTTTTATGTTCTAAAAGAACGAGCAGGAAGCAGAGAAATGGCCCTTCTTAGCACGACTGCAGCATATCTATAAAGGCATTCGCCAGATTGATTTACATATGCCTACAGGGATTGTGGGCCAGGAAACAGAGTATCACTTCACAATTGATAAACAAGATCTTAAACAGTTCATGAAGTTCGAGGAGCTAGATATTGGATGGGGCAAATTTGCAATCCTGTAAGTTTTTTATTTCCCATTTTTTGATTCATTTAGTTAAGTTGATTTTAACTAGCTAATACATTCATCATTTTAATTCTATTATAGCTCCTTCCGTCGTATATGCGTTGACTCTCAGAAAGTTGATTTATATGGATTCTTGTCTCCTGCACATACGACAAGGGTTGGGAATACATTGAAAAGAAGGACGAACTATGTGGGCTTCCAACTGGAAAATGAAGACTATCGTTGTTATCTAGCACCGATTGTTCAAGGGTACGCATTTTAATTTTGTGTATTTGAGATTATTAATAAATAATTGCCTTGCCATCTAACTTCTTTTTAATCTGTATATGTTGTGATAGTTATCACTGGAGTTTGTGTGTTGTCTGTCCTAGGTCGCACGTTGTTTACTGGTTTGATTCCTTAAATAGAAGACCAGACAAAGAAACTAAAAGCGTCTTCAACCAGTAAGTTATTTTTTTGTATTTCATTGCTTCTTGATTCTTGACTTAATGAATTATTCTAATTTATTTTGATTTTCATTTTAATGATAGGGCATGCACGACGTATCGAGCGCTTGGCGGGCCACGCGAACGTAGAGGTGGCAAAGATCTGAGATGGTTGTTTCCATAGGTACGTAGTTTCAAATCAAGTTCTTTTGATTGACGGTCGTTTTAGATATGCCTTTATTGATTTTAACCATTTGCTTTTGATTTATAGTGTCCTCGACAACCTAGCGGCTGGGAATGTGGATATTATGTCTTGCTTTATATGTTTAACATAATTCAGAGTGGCATTACGACAGATTTTCAACAAGTAATCGCTTCTTCATTCTCAGAGGATAATATTCTTGGTGTTGTGATTCAATTGCAATTCATTCACTTCATTCATTATTTCATCTAAGATTATTTTCTAATTTACAGATTTTTGACAATGAAGATGCCTACTCATATGAAGACTTAAATATGATCAGAGACTTTTTGGCTGGACATCTTCTTCAACGTATACCAGAAGAGTAAAGTCTTTAGTAGTTTGTGTAGGACATACTTTTGTGGTAGTACATATAATTAGCGTTATTGTTGTTGGATATGGATTGGATTTTAGTCTTGGTTATTGTACAAACTGGGGACTTGGATATAGATTGCTGTGTAGTTTGTCTGGTTTGAAAGTTTGTGTGGCATGTAGTAGACTTGGATATAGATTGTTGTGTAGTTTGTGTGGCATGTAGAAGCCTTGGGTTGATCACTGTGTTTGTTGTTGTTTCCATTCTGCTGAACTGTTGTTCTTTTATTCTGTTGTTGGAATCCTATTTCTGCAGTTTACATTTCCAGACAGTGCAATATATATAAAATGTCCATTTAAAAAAAACTTTCAACGTCCTTAATAAAAAAAGGGACGTGGAAAGTATTGCTGTCGACACTTTAGACGTCCCCAGTTGGAACTGGGGATGTCTAAAGTATGACATTAGACGTCCCCAGTTGGAACTGGGGACGTCTAAAGTCTGCCTTCTACGTCCCCATTTTTACGGACGTTAATGACATTTTTTCTACGACCCTCACATAGACGTCCCTCTGTTTTCAGACGTTAAAAGGCCAAAAAAAGGGACTTTAAAAGCCTTTTTTCTAGTAGTGATTTAGAAATAGATTGACCATTTTCTTGATTTAAAAAAACTTCCTGCCCATCATCAATGGTTTTTTCAGAGGATTCAAATTCATCAAATACAACGTGAATTGATTCTTCAACAACACATGTTCGTTTATTGAAAATTCTATATGCTTTACTTCGGTTAGAATATCCTAGGAAAATTCCTTCATCTATTCTAGAATCAAATTTTCCTAAGTTATCTTTACTATTATTATGAATGAAACACTTACAACCGAAGATGTGTAAATGAGCAAGGTTCAGCTTCCTTCCTTTGTATAGCTTGTATGGTGTCTTTCCAAGTTTTGTTCTAATGTAGGCTCTATTTGAAATATAGCATGTTGTGCTCATTGTATCGGCCCAGAAAACTTGAGACACATTCTTTTCATTCAGCATTGCTCTAGCCATTTCAGTAAGCACTCTATTCTTACGTTCCACGACTCCGTTTTGTTGAGGTGTCCTTGGAGCAGAGAAATTGTGATCAATACCATTACTATCACAATATTCTTTAAAGGCTTGATTTTCAAACTCTCTACCGTGATCTGTCCTGATACCTGCAATGGACATACCTTTCTCATTTTGCACTTTCTTGGCAAAAACAATGAATTCTGCAAAGGTTTCATCCTTTGATGACAGAAAAATAGTCCATGTAAATATAGAGAAATCATCAACAATGACCAATTAATATAAGTTGCTACCAAGGCTTTTAACTCTTGCTGGACCAACTAAATCCATATGTATCAATTGAAGTGGTCGATTTGTTGTAATTTCTTTTTTCGATTTGAAAGATATTTAGTTTGTTTACCCTTTTGACATGCGTCACAAATCAAATCATTTTTAAAACTTACTTTGAATAATCCAAGAATTAAATCCTTTTTGAGTAGTTTGCCTAGTTGGTGCATGTTGACATAAGCTAGTCTCTTATGCCATAACCAACTTTCATCGGCATTACTCAGAAAACAATTTTCAGAGTTATTTTTATTGATATCAAGTGTATAGCAGTTACCTTCCCTTTTTGCTCTGAGCTTTGCCTTGATATTTTTCTTATCGAGTTGTAAGTCTTTCTTGTTGACAATTAGACATTCCTCTGAATCAAATATTATCTAGTTGTCTTTATCTGCACTTTGACTTATACTCAGCAAATTATGACACAAGCCTTAAATGTAATATACATCTTTGACTTGTATTCCTTTATTGTTTTTTATTTCACCAATTCCTGCTATTTTTCCGGATTGATTTCCTCCAAATTTTACCTTTCCACCTTCCTTAGGTTGCAATGTGGTAAAACTTTCAAAATCACCAATCATATGTCTAGAGCATCCACTGTCTATGTACCACTTGTTGTTTTTAGATGCTTTAAGACATATCTGCAATTAAATAAGTCTTAGGTACCCACATCTTTTTGGGTCCTTGGGTTAGTACAAAAATTTTTCGGAACATATGAACCTTTAGGTACCTATTTGTAGATTCCTATATTTCCTTTCTTCCTATGAATGCATGATGAAGTATAATGACCTTTTCTATTACACTAATTACAATATGCAAAAGGATTTGATGTATGCACAGAATGCTGAAAATAATTCAAGTATGATTTACCTCCATCTTTCTTTCTTCCTTTCCTTCTGTCTGATTTTGGATCATATCCAATTCCAGATCGATTATTCACAAATCGTTGAGCTTTTAAAATTACATTTAGCATTTCACTTCCTTTAGTGAATTTTTCAAGAGATTTAGTAAGATCAGTGGTTTTCTTTTTCAAAGAAGTACAGTTTTCACAATCCTTTTCAAAAATTCTCTTTAAGTTCTACTTCAAGAGCTTTATTTTTCTTTTTGAAAACAACTAGTTCTTTAACTACTTTGATGAATTCAGAATGTAAAGCATTATATTTGGAAAGTAATTCATCATAGGTAGATCAGAATCAGTTACCTCTTCTTCTGTTTCCTCTTAAGCAACTAGACAGATATTGTCTACTTCCTCTTCATCGCTTTCCTCGTCAGAAGAACTATCTCCCCATATGGCAGATACAAAGGCTTTCTTCTTGTTGTAGAATTTGCCTTTTCTCTTTTCTTTGTTCTTCTAAATTAGTTCTTGACATTCTGATTTGAAATGTCCTGGCTTTCCACATTCATAGCAGATGATGTGTTCTTTATTGCTTGTTCCTCCTTTCTGAAAGTTTTTGAATCCTTGGCGTTTCTTGTAAAACTTTCTGAATCGTTTTATGATTAGGTCCATTTCGTCATCATCAAGCTCTTCATCTTCATCTTTTTCTTCTTCTTTTACTTTCAGTGCTAGACCTCTTTTCTTTTTGTCACCAATATCATCTAGTTCTCGTTTGAACTTTAATTTGCTTTCATATTCAGAAAGGCTTCCAAATAGAGAGGCAACCGATCGCATTGATTCACCTTTTGTTTCCTCAATTGCAATGACTTTTGCCTCCCAGTCTTTAGAAAGAATATTTAAAATCTTTCGTACTTGGGTATATTGATCATAGACTTTTCCAAGTGCTGCAAGTTGATTAACAAGGTGAGTATATCTAAGTTCAAATTCAGCTATGGACTCGCCTGATTTCATTCGAAGTAAATCAAACTCAGTAACCAGAGTATTGATCCAGTTTTCTTTTATTCCTAAAGTTCCTTCGTGAGCTATTTCCAAGGCTTCCCACATTTCTTTAGCTGTGGGAGTGTGCAGATTCTGAAATACTCATTTTAACTCAAGGCACTTTGAATCATTAGAATTACTTTGTTGTTGAGTGTAATGAGTTTCTTGTCATTCTCATCATATTCTGCTGGTATCTTGGAAACTCTTTGTGAATCTACAATCTTTTCAGGTTTGTAGTTTCCACTCTCAATCACATCCCATAGCCCATATTCAGTGGCCATTACGAAGACTCTGAACTTCACTTTCCAGAATGAGAAATGTTCGCCATTGAAACCCGAAGGTCTTGTGATAGAAGTTCTATCGGGAAGAATGCCTTCACCCATGCTTGTCATTGGATCCTTCTTAGGCTGCTAAACCTTAACAAGAAGATCTACACTCTGATACCAAATGTTAGTGCAAGCGTTTCACCCAAGAGGGGGTGAATTGGGTGATACCAGAAAATTCGTCGCGTATAAGAAAATTGACAGAATATTTAAAGTAGTTGAGAGCAAAGAGAAATATCACCGAAGTGTACACTGAGAGTTATATTGGTTCGGTCACAACCACTTTGACCTACGTCCAGTCCTCAGAGCGTCTCTGAGAGTTTCACTATATTCTCCAAGAGTCAGTGGGTTCTTGGCACCTCAGTACACAGCAAGTTCCTTCACCTGAACACTCGCTCCCCCTTACACGTTGTAATCAAATCCCCAACTCAAGGTTCTACAACCTTAAGTTGTCTCAATAACAAATATTGAGTTTGTAATGAAAAACTCTCTCACAGAGCAAATATATAATCACTGAAGTACAATGAATGAGTATAAGAAAACAAAGCACTAAAAGTGTGTTGATCAATGTATATTCGTGTGTTCTCAGTTCTTGTTTTCTGCTCTTTGAATGCTCCATATATATAGATGATTTGTAGTGTCCGTTGGAAGCAATTCAAACATGTTCGTTAAAGTCGCCAGTAATGGTTGACTATTCTTCGAATTTGAAAACTATACTTTCGCAGTAGGTAGCGATATGTGAACGTTCAGACTTTTATTTGACTTTTCACTTCTGGCATGATCTCTTCATTGTTTCTCTGCAAATGTGCTTAGAATACTAGTGTAATGAAGAGTTAATCATATAGATAAAAAATCAATAATTATTTGATTAAAAAATGATTTATGGACTTAATTACTCGAGTGGCTACTCGAGTGATCATGTTTGTTACTCGAGTAGTCCCTCGAGTAAACCAATCAAAAATATGGCAGTGAGTAATTTAACATTTTACATAAGATATTACTCGGGTAAGACATGGAGTGAGATATATCACAAACCTTGGAAATACCTGATTACTTGAGTGGCTACTCGAGTGGCCATATCTTTTCCTCACAAGTTACTCGGGTGCTTCCTCCAGTAAGCCTATTACTCAAGTGGTTACTCGAGTGGCCATTTCATTTGTTCACAAGTTACTCGAGTGATCCCTCGAGTAAAGTTCAAATAAGTGTGCAAATTACTCGATTACTCCATCGAGTAATGTCATTCAAATCTTGGCCGAGAGTTTGCCTACCTGGTTACTCGAGTGATCTCTCGAGTAATGAATCAAATAACTCCGCAGATTACTAGAGTGCTCCCTCGAGTCATGCCTTTTTCTCACATGGTTACTCGAGTGGCTACTCTAGTAAATTGTTGCATTTCTTGGCCGAGAGCTATTGGAAGATTTTTTCCTTGGTTACTCGAGTAAAGCCTTTTCTCATGTGTTACTCAAGTGGCTACTCGAGTAATGGCTCATATAAGTTTGCAGATTATCCGAGTGGCTACTCTAGTAACTTCTTCCAAATTTTGGTAGTGCTTTCAAAAACATTTTCTTTCAACATTACTCGAGTGCCCACTCAAGTAACAGTGTTCCTTACTTGAGTGATCACTCGAGTAAGCATATACAACTGCTAGTGATGATCTTCCTTTGTTCTTCCTCTCAGTTCTTCTTCATTACTCCAATGCTTACTTTAAGTAATGTTTTGCCATTTATTTACTTTGTTCAAATTCATTTGTTATCATATCATCTTTTATCATTAGTCCAATCTTTGTTATTATCAAAACATATGGGATCTAACAACTTGATCCTAGGGGTATCATTGAATATGCATGGATGACAATAATGATTATCAATAATAAATAAATATATGCCTGTAGTGTCCTATTTTAGGAATGACTCTAGGTTGGTGGTATCTATCCTAAGCAAGGCGGGTACTAATTAATTGGGTAGGTCGATAATTTCCACTAATAGGTGCAATGGTTTCAAAGTGGTTCTAATTCTCACAAATAAAGGTCTCTTAACTGCCCTTATCGTAAAGATGAAGACCCCATTGGACAAAATTGACCTTCAGGGAGTTCTAAAAACCCCACATGGATCAACGTTACCAAATGAGTAACAACTAGGATGAAGTCTTCATAGTAACCTCAGGGGGTTCTGAAAACCCCACAAGGAGACCGCTAGAAACTTCCACTCGCCTATGAAACTCATAGACCCGAATATAGGGCCCAAAATATGTGTGAGGAAAATAGTGTATGTGTTCAGTGTGTATGGAGAGCATACCAACCTGTAGGCCTAGGTTCTATCCAACCCTCATCTGCTAACCAGATCACAAGATAGATAGAAAAAAAAAAAGAATAAACAAATAGATAAATAAGGAATTTAATAAATAAAAACAACTATTCAAAAAAAATAAGAAAAAGGGTAATTAAAATAAAATTAAGGAAAAATTATTTTTAAACACTTAACTTAAATGGACTTGACTCTCAAACCGTCCCAGTAGAGTCGCCAAATTGTAGCGCCTGAAATTTGGAAAACATGGAGTCGCCACCAAGATTTTGAAATAAGATAATTTTGGAAACCTTTTTTTTAAAAATGAAACTAGTCTACAAAAACCATTTAGGGTTCGGGAGTTGATTGTGTATGAGGAAGGTGTTAGGCACCCCCACAACACCTATTCATAAGAATGATTACCCTTAGTTAATTATTTAAAAATGAGTATGGCCTTTAATTTAATTATAATTACCCAAAAAGTGATACAAAATAATATTTACAAAAAGAAATAAAGTGAAACTAATAAAAAAGATCTGTTTATTTATAAAAGAAAGATGAGGAAGAAATATGTTTATTTACATAGTTGGACTTGACCTAGGAAAAGAACCTAAGGCCTATGTACCTTTTAGAGTGATCAAAACCCATATAGTTCGGGCGGTAGAAAAACGTGTCACTTGGTTGGTGTTTTTTTTAGAAAAAAATTATTTAATTTATTTAAGAAAAACATTTTTTGTTTGGTTTGTGCTTTTGATTTTTTTAAAGCATTTTCTTTATTTTCTCACATAAAATCAAATTCATTTATTTTCAGAAAAAAAACATCTTTTTCTTTTATTTTGAAACTTTTTATTTGCAAAAGAAGAGAAAAAGTACATCAAGCCAACAAGAAATTGCATTCTCATGATATCATTCAGTGTAGAAAGTCTAAGAAGACAAGAAAATCAATAAAGACATGGTGAGAGTGTGTACCTTTTATGTTTTGAACCCGGTACAACAAGAGACAACGTGAAAAAACCACATGGATAAATCAATACACAATTCATTGCATCATATTAAATCCATCTAATAACTCCCTTTCCCGCAATCAATCTTCACAAGACATGTTGACATTAGAGGAGGGTGCACGCAATCATTCCCCAAAACGTCACCATGAGAATCAAGGAAGTAATGGAATCAAATGCAACAATATCAAATGGCTAGGAACACACTTGAGCATTCAATGAAGATAGAAGGAAACAAAACAAAAACATACCTAGAGCTTTATAGGTAATTGCCTCAACCCCATGGATATATTCATCGGCAAGCATCTAGACATGTCATGAAGAATAGTAGGGTACTAAAATAAATTTCCAATTCTCGGAACCCATGGCAAAATAAGAAGGAAGAATGGAATGAAAAATCAAATTAGCTCTTTACCTTACCTCCATTGCTCTCCTCAAAATTCTTATATGTCTTGCTTCAACCTTTGCTCCCCTATTTATAGCCTCAAGGTAGGGATAGATGCTTTTTCTAATTTGACCCAATCATCATCAATGGAGTTTTCTCTCTGTTTTTTTTTATTTTAATTTTTTTATTTTTTGGTATTTTCTATTAATAAATTTTCCTAGCTTAACCTAATCTCCATCAATGAAGATTTTTTTTATTTTCTATTAATAAAACTTCCTAGCTTGACCTAATCACCATCGATGAGAGATTTTTTCATATTTGTTTTTTTCCCACAAGCAATTTCCTAATTTAAACCTATCAACATAAATGAAAGCTTTTTTTATTTTTAATTTTCGTTTTTTATTTAATTTCTTATATTTTTCCTACAAGTAATTTCCTAACTTAAACCTATGAATGAGAGATATTTTTTGTATTTATTTTTTATATTTTTTTTTATTTTCCTATAATGAATGACAAAGGCAATTTGCACACCAATCATCATCAATAAGAGAAACTTTTTTCTTTGTTTTTATTTTCATTTTTTATTTTATTTTTTCCCTTTAATGATGACTGCGAATTTAAATACCAATCATCATCAATAAGAGGATTTTCTTTTTTTTCTTCTTTTTTTCCCTTTAATGATGATTGTCAAGTCAGACACCAATCATCATTAATGAGAAGATTTTCATTTATTTTTGGTTTTTTTATTATTTTTTAATTTTTGAGTGGGGCCCGAAAAAAATAGGGTGTTCACAATTGCTGGGCACTGTATTTTGTCTAAACCCTCTTTGGTTTCGTGGGGGCATCTTGTTCTCTGGCCGGACAAAATACGTGTTCTTTTCTTTACTTATTTCATAGACGAGAATCTCACTTTTCTCAGCTACAAAATAAGTAAAGAGAGGCAATTGTTAACACCCTATTTTATTCGGGCCCCACTCAAAAATTAAAAATAAAAAAAAAACAAAAATAAATAAAAATCCTATCATTAATGATGATTGGTGTCTAAATTGACAATTATCATTAAAGGGAAAAAAAATCCTCTTATTGATGATGATTGATATTTAAATTGGCAGTCATCATTAAAGGGAAAAAATAAAATAAAATAATGAAAATAAAAACAAAGAAAAAAGTTCCTCTTATTGATGATGATTGGTGTGCAAATTGGCTTTGTCATTCATTATGAGAAAATTAAAAAATATAAAAAATAAATACAAAAAATATCTCTCATTCATAGGTTTAAATTAGAAAATTACTTGTAGGAAAAATATAAGAAATTAAATAAAAAACGAAAATTTTGGGGAATGATTGCGTGCACCCTCCTCTAATGTCAACATGTCTTGTGAAGACTGATTGCGGGAAAGGGATTTATTAAATGGATTTAATATGATGCAATGAATTGTGTATTGATCTATCCATGTGGTTTCCTCACGTTGTCTCTTATTGTAGCGGGGTTCAAAATATAAAAGGTACACACTCTCACCATGTCTTTATTGATTTTTTTGTCTTCTTAGACTTTCTACAATGAATGATATCATGAGAATGTAATTTCTTGTTGGCTTGATGTACTCTTTCTCTTCTTTTGCAAATAAAAAGTTTCAAAATAAAAGAAAAAGATGTTTTTTCCTGAAAATAAATGAATTTGATTTTATATGATAAAATAAAGAAAATACTTTAAAAAAAAGCACAAACAAAAAAAATGTTTTTCTTAAATAAATTAAATAATTTTTTTCTAAAAAAACACCAGCCAAGTGACACGCTTTTCTACCCCGAACTATGTGGGCTTTGATCACTCTAAAGAGTACGTAGGCCCTAGGTTCTCTTCCTGGGTCGAGTCCAACTTTATAAATAATCATATTTCTTCCTTATCTTTCTTTTATAAATAAACAGATCTTTTTTATTAGTTTCGCTTTATTTCTTTTTGTAAATATTATTTTTTATCACTTTTTGGGTAATTATAATTAAATTAAAGGTCATACTCATTTTTAAATAATTAACTAATGGTAATCATTCTTATGAATAGGTGTTGTGGGGTGCCTAACACCTTCCTCATACACAATCAACTCCCGAACCCTAAATGATTTTTATAGACTAGTTTCATTTTTAAAAAATTTTTTTCAAAATTATCCTATTTCAAAATCTTGATAGCGACTCCATGTTTTCCAAATTTCGAGCGCTATAATGATAATGTGAGTGTTGGTTTGAAGTGATGTTTTATATATTATTATTGATGTAATGGCATAAGATATGCTTAGAGCTTAGACTTTTCATTTGACAACGGTTTCGTTGGAAAAGTTTGTTTTAATGTTGTTGTAATTGCAAACGATATGGTCATGTGTGTTGGGAAAATCATTTAGTTTGTCACAAGGACACATGAAAAGATTCTACACAACCAAATGTAGAAATCAGTTAAATATAACTGACTAATGTAAATATGATAAAATTAAATAACCGATGTAATAGGAGGCTTTATACTTATGTGGAGGGAAAATATTTACAGCTTATATGTCACAACTTCAACAATTTATAGCTTATTTAAATTGTTTTCCTCAAACTTTACTCTAGTTCTGCCAACCAAAATTAATTATTTTTTAATTAAAAAAAAGGACCTAAAATTATGTTTGATATATTTATCTCACCTTTTGGTATTCTTGTATGCTGCATTAAATTATTTATCATAGTTTCTATAAACTCCACCTTAATCACCCAACTAAAATCAATTTTTTAAAATCAAATAAAAAATAAAGGCCTTAGATATGGGATACCAAGCGTTGGTGAACGAACATCTTTTCCAAATTTTGGGCACTACAATCATGTTTTGAAGTCGTCTCTTCTTCGTCGGCCTCACCTCGTCCTCGTCCTCGTCCTCGTCCTCGTATAGCCCCATGCGCCATAACTCAACGAAAGAGTTTGACCACATGTTCCGAATGAAGTTGATATAGCATTGTGGATTATTAAAGTGCTACAAGTTTGAAACACATCATAATCAATAATAGCTCATGTACGTCAGTTACAATGAGAAAACTAGAGTGGTAAATATATAATTACCGTGTCCAGTGAGTGAACTTGGTTAAGATCAATGACAATATACATATATCGCATGATGTAATATCCACATTCTTTATCTTCAACATGACGATGGCACTACCAATCAAGAAATAAGAGCAACCAAAATTTAAAAGAGCAAGAATGAGATACGCTTAACTATCTATACATTAATGTTCATAATTGCTTACTTACATTTGGGCGTAGCCATTTGGTGTTCTTTTCTCCAATGATATGATACATCTCAAGAGCTCTGTTATCAAATACATGTAAGAAATTAGATTATTGACTAATAATACCGCTAACCAGCTTTTTACCAAAAGAATATACTTACTCATTGAATACGTTCTCAATCTCATCACTTTGTTCTCTTCCCAATGAATCAAACCAATAAATGATATTTGACTCTGGGCAAATAACACATAAAGTCCAATGGTTCCTACAAAATATATCAATTAATGATTATAATATCAGATTAATTATTCATATTCATATTTTAATAATGAACGAACTTAATACCCTTCTTGAATTGGTGCAAGCCAACATTGCTTATTGCCTTTCTTGATAGTACTTCCAATGTAAGATATTCTATCTTCTAGTGTATTGCCTACGCTTTGAACAGCTTTTGGACACAAAAATCCAAATCTAGCATCAATTTTTCTTTCGCAGCAAAGGTTGTTGGCAAACCTATCAAATTGCATGTCATGCGTGGAGTTGTAAGAGAGAGCTAAATGCATAGATATGTTAGGTCAAGAAATAAAAATAAAGTTACGTACATGACAAAGACTTGGATAATGGTTATGCTAAGCTCTTGCATGCTTAGGAATTTCATGAGATCTTGCTTGGTAATAATGATTTCATATTGCAATTGAGAACCCACAATCCCAGGATCCATATAAATTGAGACAGGAAAGGAAAGTATCCTACACACTGTAGATAGTCGTCTTAACCAGTCAATGTCCAAAACAGCATGTGAGTGTGTTTGTTGGCTCTCACTTTGGGATGGGGAGAAAGGGTTATTTGTAGCCGCAGTGTCACCTTCTATAGTACAACCTAAGCAAAGTGCAATCGAATATTAAATTACATTAAATTAGATTTAAAAAGAATGGGGATAACACTATACCTTGGTCATTAGTCAAGAGATCTAAAGATTGGAAAGGATCAGTGAATCGGATATTTTCCATATTGGTTCTCTCATCTCTGACTACATAGATTCCACTCTCTTTAACTTTAACCGTAGCATCTGTGAACGGTGGTGAAGAGAGACAAATCTTTGCATGTCTCCATTGACCTTGTGCATATGATTCATTCATTTGGAATCCCAAAATATAATCCACAAATATATGCTCCTCATCATATCCCGTGTTTAAAAGCCTAAGCGTAATGTCACCAATACATGCCTCTTCATTTATGAACACTTCTGTTTGGACCTCAACATCGTCTTGTGGTTCTTCTATTTGGTCCTCAACATCATCTTGTGGTTCAAGAATAGCACAAATAATAAGATAAGTTGGGAAATATTGGTCAACAAACCAAAATGAAATGGATGGCCCTTTGCTATAGTGATCGAACCATTCTGGGATGCTTCCTCCTGGCACATAAAATCGTGCGTGTCTATTTGTATATTGTGCCAGTTCATGCATAGATTCAATGTTGCTCGGTATTACAGAAGCAAGTAATTCCTGTGAATCAAAAAAAATATTGAGAAACAAAATAAATGAAGTCATAGATACTCAATAGATGTGATTAATGTAAGAAAACTAGAGAGTGAAATCGACCTTGCTCAATAGTAACTTTCTCGACTCACAACTCAACGATGTGCAGTCTCCTGCACTCAATTCTATTATGCCAGGTGGGACCTTTTCCACTTCTATTAGATGCTTGCAATTATCTAGCACAAGTTCAGACAAGAATCGGCAATCTTCTATGCATGAGGGCAAAATTGTGAAATCACTACCCCTCAAGTTCAAAACTTGAACATTGGAGAATGCGGCAAGACAAATCCGAAGGTTCTCATTGGATATATTACAGTCTGTGAGTCTAAGGGACGTTATGCTTGGACATATTATTGATCCCACTTCCATAATAAGCACCTCTTTGGCTCCTTCAACTGTTATTTGTTCAAGTGCTGGCAACAAAAAAGTGCTACTTGGTAGCTTCATTGATCTCACTCCAGAGTCCATTTTAATTTCCACCGAACTAAGTTTAGTAAGATTTTCAAGCGATCGAGGCAATTGATCTATACCAGTTCCTTCCAATGACAAAGAATATATTTTCATTTCCCTTGTTACTATTTCTGGAAATAATTTCAGGTTCCTGCAATGGTGAAGAATCAAATAAATAAGAGAAGGTGTATTCAATTCACTTGGAAAAGTCCTAAGCTGGGTAAAACCGCTTACACCCAAGGTTTCAAGTTTTGCTAACTGTCCAACGGAATTATCAATCTCAATCAGATTTGTGCAACCATAAAGCTTTAACTCCTTTAATGTTGGGAGGCCAGATAAATCAGGTATCTTCTCAATATATTTGCACCCTGAAAAGTTCAAAACACTCACATTTGACTTCTGCAATATCATCTGCAATAACCAAAACTATATAAGAAGTCTAATTAATTAAACAAATGAACAAAATACAAGCTAGAAAGCCAAAAAAAATACACACAAGATTTGGGGTGCTTGCCTTTCTAATTGTTTCCACTATTGAATTGAAATTGCTATCTGTCACATCGAATTCAACAAGATCCTTTGGACGAAAACCATCAGGCAAACTTGATGAAGGATATCCTCTCCATTTCAATACTGCTAAACTATTAGGGAGGTATTTGGGACCTTGTGAAAATTTTGCATTCTCAAGAATAAGAATTTTGAGATTCTTCATATTCTTGAAGGCTTTCCCATTCCAATCAATTTCTATGCATTTGAAGCTTTCAACTTGAATTATGATAATAACTTCACTTGTTCCCTTTTACACCAAAAATTAAAGAAAATAACAAAACATTAGCAATTTGATATATGTATAATAGTAAATCGAAAAAAAAATCAAATATTCAAAGCCACTTATATATTAAAGGTTTTCATGCTATAGTTATATGAATAATAAAAAATAATGATAAACATATAGCAAAACAAAACGATGATTATTTTCCTAATCAAAATCAAAACCACATGACTGAAAGCCCATAGCAAACAATTCAAATAGATCAAGCCATGCAATATTACTTAAGTCTTTATTTTTTTATAAAAAATATTTTTCTTGTGTATATACTAGTCAATGAGTTCAACTATATGCATTCAGTACTTTAGGCCGAAAGCATTGATTGACAACATTTGGTAACATACCAAAAATAAATGAAAATATCAACAATAAGTATGTCCCACACCTATATCAAATAACTAACACAATCACCAAACAAAAACATAACAACCAGGGACAAATCTAGAATGTAGAAGGGGGCCACATTACAAACAAAATATGGGATGAGGGTTAAAATCTATTTTGTAAACTTCTATGTTCTAACAAACAAAGAGTTGATTTTCAACAAAAAGTATCAAGTTGAAACCTTTTCATAATTTAAAGGCTTCTCAATCACCATTTATTTTAGAAAAAACTTAGGTATTTAAACTTATTTATGTAATTAAATTTAAAAAAGTAGTTTTTAAATTTTAAATTCATTGATAGTTTTGATAACAAAAATGAGTAACAAAGTTAAAGAAATAATTGTTTCTAATTTGATTAGACAACAATACCATAAAAAATATAAGTTTTACTTTATACATTCTGACTCTGATATTATGACGCTAACTTCGCTTCATTTGTGCCCTTATAAACTACTGTATAAATGAAAACAAAATTTTATCAATTATTGATGAAAAAAAGTAGTCATGATGAGAAGTAATGTTACAGTACCAGCAAACAAACTCTAATCAAAGCTCACGCATATAGCTATATGTCATTTCATATCTTTATTTATATATTATTATTTTGGTTTCTCAAATTTAGATCAATTTGGCATATTTTAAACCAACATTTTAGGAACAATATTTCCTTTAGACAGATGATTCTTTTTTTTTTTTTTTATGCTTTGGCCAATATAAATTTTATCATAAAGTAAATATTGAAACTATTAAATACTAGAACCATAAAAATAGTGAAAAATCCTTATTCAAAATCAAAACCACGCAATATTAAACACGACGAACCTAACATAAGAAATCAATCAAGTCAAGCTTTGGGTTGATCTTATTAAGGTTCCTGTCATCTGGCCCTCTCTTGTTTTGAACTCTAAGCATTACCTTTCTTTAACATAACCAAATAGATATACATCTCATCAATTGTAATACCACCAAGAAATTATGTGAAAAAAAATAAAATTACAAACAAGAAAAAGTAGGTAATTCCAATTAAAGTTAGACTTACTTCACTTTCTTCCAAAACACAACGAATATCTTTACTTGACCATATCCTGCTACGTTTTCGTGGATCTTTGGGCGATTCTTGACGAACAATCTCTCTTCCCATATCTTGTACTAGATCATGCATTTCGATACAATGACCAATCTTTATGAGGCATTTGTCTACCAACACTCCAATATGATAATCAGCTGGATCAAAATCATGGACAATTCCCACCATCTTTTTGACATATTCCAATTCTCTTCTATTATAGAAGCAAGCAATATCAAGAAAAGCTTCTTTTTCAGGCTGTTGCAAGCCATCATAGCTTACTTTTAATATCTTTTGAATCTTTTCATGAGGGGTTCTTTTACGTTCATTTAACATAGATTCCCACTCTCTTACATTCTTACCATACAAGTCAGAGCCTATTAATTCAAGGGCTAAGGGAAGACCGCTGGCATAACTTATCACACGCTCCATAACATCCTTGTATCTTGCATCATATTCAACTTGCTTCTTTCCAAAGGCCATCCAACTTAACAAGTCAAGAGATTCTTCATGATTTAATCCCTCCATCTCATATATTCTTTCAACCCCATGAATCTCAAGGAAATGTGAATCCCTTGTTGTTATAATGATCCTGCTCCCAGAGCCAAACCATTCACATGTCCCAGCTAACTTTTGCAATTGCTTTCGTTCATCTACATTATCAAGAATCAAAAGAATTTTCTTGCCTTTGAGTGTTCGTTTTATGAGTTCAACTCCTTCATCAATGTCTTCAATTTCTATCTTCTGTCGTAAAATCTTTGAAAGCATTTTGGCTTGCTGTTGTTGTAGGCCATGTTTCGCAAATTCTCCTTTGATATCATCGAGAAAGCACAAATACTCAAAATGATCAGCAATTCCATTATACACAGCACGTGCTATTGTTGATTTACCCATTCCTCCAGTTCCACAAATTCCTATCATCAAGACCTTATCATTTGACCCAAGTTGCAATAGAGTTTTTATTTTTTCAAAGCGAGAAGTTAAACCAACCGGATATTCGGCAACAGTGAGGGGGTCCCTTTTGATTGTCCTAAGGATGTTTTTCACAGTCTCGTCAATGAGTTCTTGATCATATTTTTTGCTGGAAAGGAAAGCAGAAATTTCAATCAATTATAATTTAATCCATCCAATTCATTTTTCATATGCATGCATAATAATTGTAATAATTTTCTTGTAATCTACCATAGAAACTAGCTGGGTAAAAAATAAAAAATAAAATAAAACTTGTGAATAACCTTGGATCATGTGTTGAGCCACTGAGATCAGCTACTTCACGTAATGCTTGCTTCCAATTTTTTATCTTTTCTTCATCAACCCTTGAATTTTGTTCATGTTTATCTAGTGCTTGTCCATATGTGTCTCTTTGATATCGCACATCAGAAGGCTCCACACCATAAAAAATTGGCCAAACTTTTCGTCCAACTCCCATAATACATTGCCAGATTTGGACTAGTTCGTTCAGACAAAATTTTGAGGAAGCATACTCCTTAGAAAATACAACAATGGCCATCCTAGATTCTTTGATTGCTTTAAGAAGCGTTGGTGTAATTTCATCCCCTTTTCGAATTTCCTTGTCATCAAAGAAGGTTCGAACTCCATTCTCATTGAGAGCATTATACAGGCATCCAAAGAAGGTTCGAATTTTCTAGCTGTCCTGTCATAGTTGCTTGTACTAGAAGACATAAATGAAAATATCAGCGTAAATTTAGAATGAAACATGATCAAGTGCACTGTGATGATATAACAAACACCCTTTAAAAGAGGAAAACGAAGAGGATCTGATCTTATTGATTTTATCATGAAAATAATAGATATTGCCAACAACAAAGCAGTTGAAGTGTATCCTAAAGCAAAGGGAACTAGCAAGAAAAAAGCAATTAGTTGAGTTATATTATGGCTTTCGTGAATATTTTTGGTATGCATTTGAAATTTAGTTTATTCGCAGATATAATATTGCACGAAGGATTTAAGTAAGAAAAAAGTCTCTATCTAATTTTTTAAAAAAAAAAGCTTTCTCGTGACTCACATTGTTTTTCTTTATTCCCTATTGATAGTACAATATCTCTTTATGAAACACAAGAATAAGGCAATACAGAAAAAACTAATGATCCTCAATGGTTTCAATACATCGATTTGAGTGGGAGCTCAGAAAGGTCTTTACAAAGGCCAAGACAAGAGAAGAGAAAAAGATAAAAAGCTCCCATGAGAAGGAGTAACAAGGGAAATTTACCAGGAGACACTTCTCAATAGAGGGAGAGACACTTATTGTTACTCCAAATGGAGATGATAAGCCACGTTCCACCAATATAGATTTTCGGGCGTATTGGATTGTAGGTTCGTGCTCTCAAGATACCCACACGAACCGGATCACGTCGAAGTCCATCTATAATACATAGCAAAATGCACCATAGGAAAGGAGAGAATAAGAAAAATTCCAGAGTTTTTCAGAGAGATAGCATTATGTGTAATTATCCCCACTCTTATTATCCACATACAGATAAAACCCACGCAACAAAAACTGTTCTCACCAATTCTTATGGAAAACTGTTCCCACCAATTTGATTCGAATAATTTGGGGAATATTGTCAATAAATATCCTATAAAATTAAATTTTATTTTGGCCCCAATATCAATGGTTTGGGCCTAATCCACTATGGGTGGTGGATCAAGCCCATTTCCCAGTATTCCCAAATGTTCCACTGAATCCCCACGTGATAAACGATTAACGAATTAAAAATTGGTGCAGGTGAGCAGGGATTCACAAGACCAGAAAACAACAACTACCTAGAAGACTGATTTGGCTGATTTACATCGAATGATTATTTTTGGATAAGATCTTGCTGTATATTTGGCTTAATGGGGGAAAATAGGATCAACATCTACTAAAAACACTCGATCCAAATGAAATCCCCAACAATTTTGGATCTGGGTTTATACTATACACTCCCAATTCTTTATGAAACACGAGTATTTGAATCCAATTCATCAGTGAACTCAATTAATTAAAATATCAAACACGGATTAGAGTGAAAAGGACAAGAACATGAAAGAACAGAGACAGAAACAATTACCATGTTAACGTTGGATGAGAGTTGCGAGGGGAGAGTAGAAATTTTCGCAGCTTGCTTTGGCCTTAAACCTATTGGTAAGTAAAAAGCAAAAGTAAATGGTAGCGTTATATACCAATATCATTTTGCTTTTTTTTTTTTTTTAAGAAAAAAGTTAAAAACAAAGCATTATATAAAGCCACAATTATTCCTATTTCTTTTCCAATCTTAAAATGAGCGCCGTATAAAAAATATCAAGTCATGCAAAATTCCAAATTGACCCACCGACAAGTCTGTTGACGATAAAGTAAAACGCAAAACATAATTCTAATTTTTTTTTTTATACAAAAACATAATTCTAATTTTAGTTCCTATAATTTTAAATACACCCAAAAAAAAAAAGATAACAGTTGATAACATTGTTGTTACTTATAGTTTGAGGCACCCATAGTTTTTCTTTATTCCCAATGATCCGCTAAACAATCATCGAATAAGAAAGCCTGAGGCTTGAGGTTCATATAAAAATTGGTGCATGTGAGTATTTTGTTTATTCACAAGACCAGAAATTACCAACAACCACGCACTTTACAAAGAAGATTGACTTGACTCACATATATATCGGACGATTATTTTGAGTATACTCAACAATTTTGGAGCTGAGCTGTATAAGAATGGATGAAGATCAGATGTGGGTTTATACTATCCTACTCTCCCAATTCTTTATGAGTATTTGAATCCAAGTCCTGAGTGAGAACTCAGGTCATAAAAAGATGAAAACAAAACGGTAGTTGCCATGTCCAACACATGCAGATCTAGCCCGTATCAGAGTAAAAAGGACAAGAACATGAAAAAACAGAGACAGAAATTACCAGATCGGAGGCAGAGAGTGATGGAGCAAGAAATTGTTACAAAAGCTCAGCTTCCTTGGATGAGAGTTGCAGAGGAGAGTTTTCCTTTCGCAGATCTGTTCCGCGTCAATGATGATGATGATGATAACAAGACTCAACCCAAATGAAATCCTCATCAACAATTTTGGAGTTTCGCAGTACAAGAATCAATCCAAATAGCATAAGAAGATTGAGATATGGGTTTATACTACACTACAGTGACTACACTCTCAATTCTTTATGAAATAGATAAGTACTTGAATCCAGTTCCTGGGTGAACTCATTTGATAACAAAAAGTAGTTGCCATGTCCGACGCCAATCAAACCCGTATTAAAGTGAAAAGAACAATAACAAGAAAAAACAGAGACAGAAATTACCAGATCGGAGGCAGAGAGTGATGGACCATGAAATTGTTAGAAAAGGCCAGCTTCCATGGATGAGAGTTGCAGGGGAGAGTTTTTGCACATCTGCAAAACTCAACTCGTTTCCTATTTAATAAACTTTTTTTCTATTAACAAAATTATAAATCAGAGGAGAAAAATGTAACACATCCCTCCCCATCCCCAAAAATTATAAATCCATAGTTGCCATGTTTCCTTGTTACTTTTTCAATTAAAAAAAGGTCTCTGTCCAATAAAAAAAAACAAAGCTATTTCGTTTCATCAGCTATTGAAATCCAGAAAATGTTGGAAAAAAAAAATCAAAATACTGCAACAAAAACAAAGATTTAACTTGTTTGATTCTCTTTTCTGTTTTTTAGTTCTCAGAAACAGTTTTATAAAATCATTTTTAAAAACAAGTTTTAAAAATTAAAAATAAAAATTATTAGGCTGTTTGATTTTGTTTTTAATTTTTTTTTTGTTTTTAAAAACAAAAAAAAAACAATAAAACCTATTTGATAAGGGGCAAAACTATTCTTAAACTTTTCTAAAAAATACACCCACCATCATAAATTTTTTTTTATGTACACAAGTAACTATGAACTTTTAAAAAGGGGCAAAAGTGATACCACCATTAACGGCCATTTACTCAAAAGTATTTAAGGGGCTAAAATACCCATATGAAGTTATTTAAAATAGGACAATTCTAAATCAGGTTTTAAATCTAACAAATCCTTGAATGAGTCATCAACCTAATTTAGGATTTTAAAATGTAAGCAAAATGACTATAATGTCCTCTCCTCTCTCCTTTTTAAAGAGTTCCATTATTTTATGACTTATGTTTATATATATATATATATATATCAACATTAATATTTAATAAAACAAAATATGATTCACCTATACTATAGTTTAAATATATTAATTATCATTGTAAGAACAAAAGCTGATAGTATTTTTAAGCAAGGGGTTCATTTTATTAAACAATTTTTCAAAAAAAAAAAAGAATATATGTCACAATAAAAATTATTTTTTAAATAAATATATTAATTATAAATTTTACTATATTTATTTCATGTATAAAGTTTTTCTTGAAAAATTCTATATTTCAATAAGCATTTTATGAATTTTTAAGTGCATTTAATATTTTTTATCTAAAATATCCTTAGAAGTATATCAAAGTTTTCCCCCTTTCTAATGGAAATGAATAATTCATATTAAAAAAGTGAAATCTTAACTAAAGTATTTTTAAGAAATTCACATTTATGCATTATGGAAAATTATTTAGAGTTTGTTTAGATTACTGTTGATAAAAGTAGTTTTTATTTCAATTGAGTTTTATAAACTGAAGTTGACTAGTATTATCCTTTTCTTTTTCTTTTATCTCATTTGATAAAAATAACTACATTATTTTTTTTAAGTAAATTCAAAATTTTTATTATTTTTGTATTTTTAAAATCAATTGAATGATTTTTGGTTCAAAAAATCAATTATTTTAATTGATTTTTAATATCAATTAAATGATTTTTAGTTGGTATGTATCATGGTTCCTTTTTTTTTTTTTTGACTTGAATTATTTTTTATGATCATTTTAGAGCATAAAAAAATTCCTTTGATTTAGAAAAATTATATTTTGTTTGATTATATATTAATGTTGATATATAGAGAGCAATAAAGTCATAAAGCAATAAAACTCTGTTAAGAGGGAAGAGAAGAAGGGGGAGGGCATTAAAGTTATTTTACCCATATTTTAAAATCTTAAATTGAGTTAATGACTTAATTAAGGATTTTTTGAATTTACAAACCTAATTTAGAATTTTCCTATTTTTAGTAGTTTTATATGGGATTTTCCCTATAAGATAACAAAAAACTTATATTTAATATATTCAAATTTATTATATTTTTTTGGTGTCCAAATACAAACAAGGTATCGAATATGACGAAACATACAACTTCAATGAAAAATAAAACATTGCAAGTTTTGCTAAGGTTTTTATTTATAATCCTCCCAATAAAATGTATTAAACAAAGTTTAGATGAGATAAAGTGTGCTCATTATGACCAGATAAAATTGACAATAAAACTATCAAATTATTTAAAAATTAACCATTAAAAAGATTTTCATATCGATAATAAAATCCAAACCTCACATTCTTATGATAATATTACAAATATGAAATATTCATAAGGATATATTAATACAAAGACATATATGTATGTATTAGGTGTGCCGTGTGAAATGTAGTATGACTTTGAGGTCTCCTCACAAGTCAAGCACTACATTTTCCAAAAATTAAGGAGGCTTTAAGTGTTTGTGAATTTGATTGTGATTTTTTGATAACGTTCTTGTGGGGATATAGAATATTAGGCCAACCAGACTTGACAAAAAATGGATTAATGTAATGATAAAAAAAGAAGAAGTAAAAACCGCATAAATTTCTTGCTCTTTTTTCATATCAACTTCTTCTAGAGGGTAACTTTAAGTGTTATATTTTTTTTTCATTATTAAATGTTCATTTTGTTATTTTATTTTATAGGTCAGACAATGTTCTCATCACAAATTAAAATGTATATATTTTTTTTACTTATTTATCTTTGAGGAAATTAAAAACGATTTTATCTCTATTTGTTTATAATAATATTGTATATATGGTAAAAAGATAAATACTATCAGTTTTATTTTATATTGATTTTCTCAAATTCTTCGATATATAGCACCTACTAGTGGAGCACATCTAACAATTCAAATCCATTTTAAAGTTGTATCTCTCCTACTTGATTATTATGACAACTTATTAAGTCATTATGTTGGAATTGTCATAGTAATGTTGATATCGTCATAGTAGTGTCAAAATCGGATTTTTTTCAGCTAGTCAGACTAAATTAGGCTAAGCATATTGAGCTTAGGCACTCTTCATTTTCTTTAATTTTAATTATTTTCAGGCTCTTTTGTTATTCAAAAATGAAGGAACACTCATTAATCATTAATAATATGTTCATCATTTGTGTCCTTATTTTTTTTTCTTTTTAATTTACGTGTCTCTTTTATCGTATTCATTTGGACTTGGAGGGAATACTTCAATTTTAATTTTCTAGGGACTTAGATTTTATATATATATAGACGCGCACTTTTCAGTAGTTCTACTCAACATTTTCATGCCATCAAATCAAATAATGCAGTGTGTGTTTGGTATACCGTTTTTTATCAAATAAGCCTGTTTTCAATAGAAAAATGTCGAATTTATGGTCATCTACTGAACTTCTCATAATTTTTATATTGATTATTTCATATTTTATATTATTCAGGAAAAAAATAGATAATCTCTAAAATCCCATTCAGGTTTTGATTTAAAAATAATAATGAAAATACCATTACATAAAAAAAACGGAACCTATATTCGTATAAACTAAACTAATCTTAATTTCATTAGGATGTGTTATCCTTCAATATAATTTTCCATAATGCTTTAAATTTAAAAAATGCACATAATGGTCTCTTCAAGTCTCTGGCGTGAAAGGGGATTATTAGACTGAGTGTTGTGGCTTCTGAAATATACATACAAAAATACTTGACCTTTTTTCTGCATACAATATATAGAATTTGTAGAAAAAAAAATGAAAGATGCACTTTTTACATGGTACTCCCCTGTTGTTAATGTAAGACATATTTATCTAATTTAATTAGATTAAGGATTTTTTTTTTGCACAGATAATTAGATTAAGGAATTGAAGTTTGTTAAGGTGGTTAATGTGATGTTTTAGAGTGTTTTTTTCTAAAACACCATAATCATCTTCCTTAACTATCTCCATTTCTCTTTTACTTGATTATGTTTCAAGGAGCATCAATAGAGGTAAATTAAAAAAAAGATTGATAAATATGAAAAATAGATCTAATAGGACAAAGGTGAATTCCACAATTAAATTTTACATTAAGAAGGGGAGGGAGTTTTACCAAAATAAAATATACATCTATCTACAAATATTAGGGTGGTTGATATAATATATCAAATCAATTTTTTTCCCGACCAGTTAATATATCAAATCAATTAAAGTTTGTAGACTTTTGATATAATATATATGGCCTACCAGACTGAACATAAATGAAATAATGCAATGAAAATGAAATTTTGGTCCAAGTAAAATTACACTTCGTTCATATAGGGACAAAATTTCATCTCATCGATTACTAACGTGCTTTATGGGTTCACTCTATGCCCTATACAACATTATAGTGATATATATTGAAAATATGGTCCTTCATGTGATAATGATATTTCTTTTTTTGTTGCATCAACTTCTTTTTATTTTCAGTTTTAACCAAAATTAATAATTAGATGTATCATAATAATAAACGTTAAAGCCTTTTTAATTTGCCTATTTTTCCGCAGGCAAAAAACAAATTGTCTATTTTAATTAGATGTGTCAATATTTATTTAAAGTAACAGAAGTCCATATTCTTGAAATAAGACATCTCACTTTTTTAAAGAGAAAACCCACCCCCACTCATTTCACAAGTCAAGCCTGCCATTCTTAAGATATAAATTGGTGATTCCCTTTTTTGTGTACTTTGTAAATTTGATCTGCCATTCTTAAGGCTTTTAGTTATCATCAAGAAAAATGTTTACAAATTTAATCCTATGTGTACATCATCCTAGCTAATAGTTGTATTAAACAAGGTTTAATTAGCTGAGATTATGTGGGCTCTTTATGACCAGAATATATCTCACAACTCAAAGAATATTCACAAAACTATTTAAAAATTAACCATTAAAATGATTTTCATATCGACGATAAAATCCAAACCTCACATTCCTATAATAATATTACAAAAATAAATTATGCATAAGGATATATATGTATGTATTAGCTGTGCCATGTAAAATGGAGAATGACTTTGAGGTCTACTCACAAGTCAAGCACTGCATGTTCCTATGAATTAAGGAAACTTTCTTATTAAGTGTTTGTCAATTTGATTGTGACTTTTTAATAACGTTCTTGTGGGGATATAGAGTCTTCGGCCAACCAGACTTGACCAAAAATGAAATAAAGTAATGATAAACAAAACAAAACAAAAATGTAAAGACCTTACAGATTTCTTGCTCTTTTAACGCATCAACTTCTTTTAGGGGTAACATTAATCGTTATATATATTTTTTCATTATTAATTGTTCATTTTGTTATTTTATTTTATAGGTCAGACCATGTTCTCATCATCAGTTAAATTGTATATATTTTTTTCACATTTTTATCTTACAGTAAATTGAAGATGATTTTATCTCTATTTGTTTCACTTCCATATTTAGCCTCGACGGTTATGTCACGATATCCTTAAGCCTATATGTGATGGACAGACTTCTATAACCAAGATATATTTGCTTAGTTGATTTGATTTGAACTGAATTTCTGTTCTGTCTAAAAGAAATGGAATAATTAATTCCAAAAAAAAATATTGCATATATGGTTAAAAAAATCTATATTATCACATTTATTTTATATTGATTTTCTCAAATTCTCCTATATATAACACCTACTAATGGAGCACATCTAACAATCCAAATCCATTTTAAAGTTGTTTCTTGCCAACTTGATTTTGATGACAACTTATTATAAGTCATTATCTTGGAATTGCAATAGTAGTGTCAAAATCGGATTTTATTAAGCTACTCAGACTAAATTGGGCTAAGTATATTGAGCTTAGGCACTCTTCATTTTCTTTAATTTTAATTATTTTCAAGCTCTGTTGTTATTCAAAAATGAAGGAACACTCATTATTCATTAGTAACATGTTCGTCATTTGTGTCCTTATTTTTTTTCTTTTCAATTTACGTCTCTCTTTTATCATATTCATTTGCACTTGGTGGGAATACTACAATTTTTCATTTTAAATCTTTCTCAAGGCATCAGCTACATACTAAATTAATTTTTCTCAAAAAATAATATTGAACAATACAATCCTAATTACATTAATTTAAGCTGACTCATTTAATTTCTCTGGACAAGTTTAATTAGATTAGGTGAGACATTTTTCAGGAATGAAAATATGAAAATATCCAGTCTTCGCGGCAACTTTACCTTGCAACTTTGTCAAACACGCAATTGAATGGATTGTATTTGTCTTTATCAGCGTTCCTTCGAGCACACTCCAAAGCCCCACACTTGACTCTCCATTGGTTCTTGCTTTCTTTCTGATTGTGTGCTCCATAATCCTTGTGGCAATTGTAGCAAATGACCCATTTTTTATAATATAAACAAATTTCTATGTAATGATCCATGTTTATGTTAGAGACAATATGATTACTTATAGGCAACTTTAAGAGGACAAAACAGTGTAAAAATCACCGATCACAAAGCCTCAATCCGGATTAATCACTTGCTCGGATACTTGATAATAGGGTTTAGAAAAAGCGATGGACACCGGGTGGCCCAAAGGGTTATCACAAAAGTGCATATTCTTAACTTATTTTCCTTTTAGTAAATGTTTAAATTATAGATTGATTATGTAGTGAATGTATCATATGACATTAATATTATGCAACTCTTCCGCTTTTAGACATAACCATTATGCACAGCATTGCTTTTAATTCTTTTTCATGTTAATTTTTCGATACAATTATTTTCATGTTAATTATGTGATACACTTTACTCCCTTTTTAAATTATTTTATATACATTTCTGTATGCTTAGAATTTTGGGTGAATGTAACTGACCTAGAATGCCTTTTTTATAGGCTTACAAGATTGTTACTATTCACTACAGGCAAGGTTCACTTGCGCTTTAGCTACAATGAAAGTTTTGAGAGACGTCTGTCCTTCTGTCTTGAACAGTGAAGATTCCCTTGCTTTGTGTCAAATCTCCACTGAAAGTTCCAACATAATTTTGTGACTCGGAATCAGTCCTGAGGCTATAGATTTCAATCCTGTTTGGCAAAGCATTTCAAGCCATAAAACGTGCGGCAAAGAGGACAACACATAGTGGCCATGATTTGAACCATTTGGGGAAGCGGCTGGCTCCACTAAGCTTCTCCTACCAACATGGCTTCTAGAAGAAGCCCAAATTCTGAGCTTCTGGCGGTGGCAACAGCGACGATGGGTAAAGACCATGTTAAGAGCATTCTTACCCTTCTTCTTCACGTGTCTCACCCTTCTTGTCTGTTGTTGCATGTGCTGGTTGATCTCATCGTGAGCAAGTGTCGCCACAGTAAAAAAGAGCACCAGTAGTCACAGTTGCTCTTTGAGGTCTTGCTTCTTTGGTTGTCTACATAGTGGAGATCTGTGGGGCTCAAGGCTAATTATTATGTATGCCTTCATATATGTATGCCTCTGTTTTGTATCCATGGAAGCAGAGATAAATAGAGTATCCATTCATCAATATGCTTGTTTCTCTCCCTTGCAAGCTTCTTGTTTATTTGAAGCTAATTATTCTCTATTCCGTCAATTCACTAATTTTTCCCTCGCAAGCTTCCAACGAAATGTAGTTGAATAGGTTCAATTGTTAAAGAATTCATTAATGAGTGTGGTTTGATATTTTATTTATTTTAATATGCCTACTTTCAATTTATCATATTATATATTATAGACCTACCCAACTATCTATAAAAATATATACTACCTCTGGTTCTAATTATAAGATCAAGTTGACATTTTTAGAAAAATTAAGGAAGTTAAATATGTTACTTAATCATATCATATGTTATGTATCCTTAGATTATATATTAATTTATTAGTCAAACTAATTAGTTTGAAGAAAAAAAATAAAAATAAAAATACTCTAAAGTAAATTAATGAGCTTCCTTAGTTTCTCCAAAAAAAAATCAACTTTGTCTTATAATTAAGACCGGAGGCAGTATTATTTAACTTTTAACGTATATAATAATTTAAATTTTTTTGGTTTTATCAAATTTTATTTATATTTTTTCACTTCAGTTATCATAATAAATACAAATAACATATAAATATATATATAGTATTCAATAGGATTCATTCCCTTTTCAGTCATTTCCCATCTAAACGGCTTTTCAAACACTAATCCAAACATGTTTAATGTTAGAAAAAAAATCACTTCTGCCACCGCTAATCCAAACACAAATCACATCTACGATCTGACTTTTTTCTATCTGACTTTTCCAAAAGCTCATATATAAAAAAAACTCATTCTCCACCGCTCATCCAAACAGGCATTTCATTATTTGAATCGTGACCAAAATAATCACCTACATCAGCATCATTTAAGCCATTGGATAAAGATGAAGATGAATGGCCAGTTTTGACTACTCTGTGGTACGTCTTTTTCAAGTTGGATCAGCTGATGGATTTTTGTGAGCTGTTTGGCTAAGTTTTCTTTTTTTGTTGACAAAGCCAAGCATGCCTGAATTTTTCCCCTCTGATTGAGAAAAATACTAGACTCGTGATCCCCTGCCAATAGGAAATTGGGATTCTAGTTGAACTATATTTTAAGTGCCATTTCTGATACATTTTTTGCACCGATGAACTTTACCCACCATTTAACGGAAGGAACCCCTTGTAAAATGGGAAAATCCTTTTGATATTTGGAAACCCCATATTTGAGATTCCACTTAAATACCCAGGCTAAAGCAAATTTTGAAAATAAATGAAGATCTACTGGGAAAGGGTATTCATTTAGATTGGCTAAACTTTTAAAATAATTGCAACCAATTTTCACCTTGGTTGGAGATGAATTTCAAGACAAGGTCCAAAGAAATCCCACCATTGGTTGAACTAAAGTAGAAATTGGTATTTTGAGCCAGATTTAAACATAAATAGCTAGGTATGGCTAAATTTTGGATTTTGATACCAAAAGGTACAATACTAGGTAACAATGTAATCCCAGTAATTATATCCCATTGGATTAAATTCCTCAGAAAAGTTTTTGGTTTTGTTCAAATCTTGTCCCCAATCTCTAGGAGAAAGGACTTTTTTTATTTGAAAAGTTGAGTATCCATAGACATTAGAGTCAACTGGATCTGGAAAATGTCTTATCTCTGTAGATCCAGTGTCTACAAGGATAAATTCATAAAAATTTTGAGTTTTTGTCCGACTTGAAGGCCTAAAGAAAAATCCTTTTGAAAATATTTTTGTTGTTAGAGCATATGGGCTTTTGTCATAGAATCCTGGTTCTGTGTGGAAAAGATTTATGGCCTTTTTTTGGTTTTGCCACAAAAGTGGTTTGTGGAGGCTTTTGTTGAGAAGACAAAAATAATTCTTTTGTTGAAGAACTAGCTTTGGTAATCTCTTGGGATTTATTTTTTATTGCTTGGGCAAGTCCCTTAGAATCTTCTTCTTCAGCTATATATGCCGATCTTTTGTTTGGTAATTTTGCCAAGGATTGGTTGGATGCCAAGGTTTGGAGGGTTTCAATCGGGAAAGCATAATTTTTTGGATCCATTATGATTCCTGATATTTTGCGAGCAAATTGCTCTAGGTTTTTGGTCTGGGTGGAAGACCTTGATTGTTGGGTTGATGACCCTACTATTGATTGTGTGGTTCCAGATTGCTTTTCTTTTGTGATCTTTTTTGAATCTTCATTGAGGGTTGCACCTTTTCCTCTCTCTCTTTTTCTTTCTTTTTTGTGGACATATCTCTCTATTTCCCCTGCAAAAATTCCCTGGTTAGAAAATCAGGAAGAGAGTTTGAAGAGACTTTGAGAAATTCGATTTCGAAATCAAAGACATTTAAAATTGCTTGCCACCGGGCAAAAAAAATTGTTTTGATGCTAAGTTTTTAACATATTTTTGTAAAACATCTTTTGCATATTTACAATCAACTTGGATTAAGAATTTTTTGTTTAACAAATCTCTTTGAAATTTTTTTATGCACAAAAAAATTGCTAAAATTTCTTTTTTAATGGTGGAATAGTTCTGTTGCCCTATTCCAGTGTTTTGAAGTAAATGCAATGCAAGGCTCTTTAACATTTATTTTTTATTTGAGAAAGTCACCATAACCTATGTTAGAGGCATCAGTCTCAACAATTTTAAATGCTTGTGGATTGGGAAGATACAAGCATGGAAGATTTTGGACATGGGATTTGATTTGTTTGACCACACTAGTGTGATCATCTGTCCATGGGGAAGAACTTTTCTTAAGACGCTCATGGAGAGGCTTCATAATTTTGTTTGGATTTGGAATGAATTCTCCTGCGTAATTCAAACAACCTAAAAATCTCTGAAGTTGATTTTGTCCCGAATTTGGTCTAGAAATTTATAAGAAAATGAATTGCCCTATCAATTGGAGTGATAATTCCTCGGAAAATAATTTGACCAAGAAACCGAATTTTTTGTCTGAAATAGACTGATTTTGGTTTTGGAAACTGCAAAATCATTGCGCCTTTCAATTTCTTTAAAGACTCGCACATGCTTAAAATGCTGATCAATGGAATCCAAATACACTAAAACATCATCAATATAAAGCCTACAGTATTTTGCCATATGGCCTTCTTTCCCACACCGGAATTAAACAACTTTTCCTTTGGGAAGGTCAAATGGAGCTTTTGATTTGAACTCATTTTTGAGTTTTCTAGGGTGATTAGTCCTAGGTTTTTTCCAGGGTATTTTCCAATATCTTTTGTCTTGGTGTTTTTTAATTTCATTGTCTTCTTATATGCGTGTAGGCTTAGACCTCTTACAGGTAAGAAAACCAAATTGCTCACAAAAAGATCCTAAATCTTTTCTGTTGAGAACCTTTTCTTTAGCAAGTTGATGTTGAATTCTATTTTCTTGACAAAGTTTTAAGGCTGTTTTCTAGACAATTGTGATGAGCTGTCCATATGTCAAATTTTTGTAATGGATTTGACCATCACTAGTTTGGTTTCTAATTTTTATTCTCATCTTATCTCCTAACGAAGTAGGAAGGCCATCAAGGAATTTCTCTTTCTAGATTGGATGACTACCATCTTCTCTGGTGATGACTCTAGTTTAGGAAGGCATCTTTATACCACATAAAATCTAATAGGGTTTTACAGCCAAGGTTTGACAAAAGATCTGCAGATTTGTCTCTCCAAATGGAAGGATCTCCAATGAAGTGTTCAACTATGTTAACTATGAGAGAGTTAACAGAGTATGGCATCGGATTACCATTGCTAGTAATTGGAGTTCCATCATGAGAGATTTTTACGACTGAAAAGATTTGTGCCTTTTGTTCATTTGTGAGATGGTAATCCCACTAACCTCTGAGTTGCCCAGTAAAGCTAGTGATCAATATATATATGAACAATGTCACCCTCTTGACAATTGTTATATATTGAATAGGCATTACTGACCATCATCATTTGTTGGAGAGTTTTCATTATATATGTTTCCGCCTTTCCATCTATGTTCCAAACGTAAATGTTATTTGCATTAAATTCTTTGAGTGTGGCGTCTCTCTCTTCAAGAGCTAAATCTGGAGGAGTAGCTTTAGGATAATATAATTTTGTTGGATTTCTCTAGTTTACATTATTAAGTTTTGGTTTCTTAGGTTCAGGATAATCTTCACTACTATTAATTTGATTATCTTTTCCTATGACACTGATTGTTAATTTTAAGGATGAAGAAGTAGATTTCAGGGGAGTCTTGGCTACAGTGAGTTTTCTCAATTCTTCATCAATTTTTTGTTGTAGGGTTTTGGCCCTAATATTATTTACTTTTGCTTTTGGGATAGAGTAAGGTTTAAAAATTGGTTGTTTATTGGTAATACTGGAAGAGGCATTACTAGAAGAAACAACATGTTTTTTAGTTAGATGTTCACCTAAGGTTTGGAGGTATGAATTTGTATAATTATTTTGTTCAATAAGATTTTGAATATCTTTTGAATTTATGTCTTGTTTGAAATCTTTAGTTTTAAAAGGTGAAGCTATGACAGAAGCTTCACCGATTTTAACACCAGAGATTTCGTAAGATTGTTTTGGAGGAAGATCAGATTCTATCTTTTCTCCATGTTTGGTTATCCAAGAGGTATTCACCTCTCGGACTAATTTGAAAGAATAATCCTTAATATTATGTTCTTCAACATAGGCATCAAACCAAGTGAAGAATGCGATATGAAGTTTAAACCTTTCAAGTGTTTTTGTAAAACCTTTCTTGAATTGGTTTTCTAAGTTTATCATTTTTATATTTTTCCAGAAACCATTCTCACTTTTCTTTATTATAGTCAGAATAGAAATCCTTTTGTAGGAATTTCTTATCTAACTAAGATATTTTCTCTATGACTCCTATCATATCGGAATATGTTGGAGATTGGTTGGTTTGCACTTCATCATCTTCTTCCTTTTGGTATACAGGTCTTACAACACTAGATGATGTATCTAGTCCTTGCAAGTGTATAACAGAAGGAGAATTTGACGGTTCTTTTGCCTCTGTTGAGGAGCTACAGGAAAGTCTAGATTGTTGATCTAAAGCAGTCCTAAAGTTTTCTGAAATTGAAGGTGATCTAGAAACACTAAAGGGTCTTCTTCTATTGAAACAGATTCCTACAATTCCTGTTTTAGATTGCATAATTTGCCAAAAGTTTGGTGTTGGTTTTGGTATAGAGGGAGAGAAACATCTTCCCAATTGATTGTTTTAGGAACCATAACATTTGCTTGTGTAGCATCTATTAGGAATAAACAAGTTTCATGTTCTTTCTTATACATCTTAACCAAAGAAGCACAAGAATTCATGACTTTATATTTAACCCTATAGATCAATGCTGCGGGTGAAGCATCAGGTTTCATGTCAAGCCCATGCAGTTTGATGTTTAACAGAAGGACATCCATAACATGTCTGTCATGTAGGTAAACAGTTAAATCCAAGAAACAATTGAAATAAATTGGTTCACTATGAAGACCAAGGTCAACTGTGCCTATAAGAGAATCATAAAATTTATTGTGTCTTGCATCTCTTAAGTAGATTAGGCTAGCAGCATTTAAACCTACATTAATTAGTGGTTTTAAGGCTACTTGGACACACCCTATGTGAACAAATTTGTACTTTTTTTGGTAAAGTTTTATAGAATTTTCAGATAGGAGAGGAATATCATCCATTCCCAAATTAAGAGGGATACCTTCCTCTACTGAACTGATTATAAAATCAGAAGATTGAAAAAACTTTTTGTTAAGCAGTAGTTACAACTCATTTTTGTCAATGTCTGGAATTGTCCAGTCACTGAAGTTTTGGTTTATATCTTCAAAATGAATTTCATTTTTAAAGATGCTATTTGACGAGGAAGGATTTCCTCTGTTTTGATTAGGAATTTTTTCCATTTTGGTTGGAGAGGAGGTAGAAGAACTGGAAGAACAACTAGATTGAGAGCGAAAAGAAAAAGATCTAAACATAATTTTTTTAAAATTCTTCCTATCCAGATATCATTACCATCTAGTTCCATAGAAATATGCTAGATGAGATGAAGACTTGGTTTTATTTATGAAACTATTATCAATATTACCATGTATGTCAATATAAAAGCACTAATATGCTAATAATATTCCTTCTTAGCCTACACCTTAAACAGTAAACCATAGTCTCATATGAACATTCAAGCTGCCTTCTAGACTAACTGCCCTTTCCATAGCGGGCCTTACTGCCATAACCTTTAAAAACAAATGAAGTCCATTTAATACTACGAGAATACTTAACATGCGTGCCATCAGAAAGAATAATATTCTAGCATCTTTTTGATTTTATATTAGCATTTTCTGATGTAGAAGATTAGGCAGTGCTGTAACTACATAGCATACTTTTCAAGTAATATTTATTCTAGCTTCATAAATCATCCAGAGCTTCAAATCATCTAATACATTCCTACTTCCCCTTCAGGCTCTTATACCAATTAAAATATATATAGAAAGTGGTATATTTACGTGTATTTTTAGCGTCAACTAAGTGGCATTTTTCATTGAATCAAGATGATATCACCAAGACAAAATATTCATATAAGAGGAGATATTTCGCAGCGTGCAGTTTCTATCTGATGAAATGGAGTGTGAATTTGAGGACTGCTCACAAGTCAAATACGCCGTATACCTACAAATTATAAGTGGGAGATAGAAAGATATAATATATAGTCGGCCAAAAAAAAAAAAAAAGAAAGATATAATATTTACATCCAAACAAATTAAGACTAAAGACTTTTGAGATATATGTTTGTTAAGGGACAATGTATCCACACAGGCTTCTTCTCAGTAACGTTCTTTTTGGGTTATTAGACTAATGCAATGAAAATGAAAATATGGTCCTAGAAGTGAATAAATTACATTTCATAAAGCGACACAGCTGCTTTTCACGTCACAAACGTAATTTCCTTTCTCTTTCAGTTAGTTGCATCAACTTGTTTTGAGGGATGTTTGAAAATTCCACTATGCCATGTGCCCGCGCTTTTTGCGGTGAATGGATGAGTCCTTTTTACTAAAAGGAAAATAATCATAATTAAAATTAGTCACATGGACTTGTAATTGTTCGCAATCAATTTTTCTAAGCTCCATGATCTGTTTTACACCAGCACTATTCTATACTAATTATTACAAAGCAAAGGTCATTGAGGTCACTCAAAATCACGGCCATGGCAAAACAGCATCTCCAAAAGCCTAATCAGTTTTCCTCCCTCATTCGTGATTTTATTTACAATTTTATTAAAAGATAAAAATAATTATTTCCCCATTTGTTATCTAAACGGTAACTGTTAAATAGTAGTTGAGATTTCATCTAAGAGAATATGAGTTTGATCAGGGCCAATTTAGTATTTGTATGTATTTTTGTTTTTGGTCCATAATAATTACAATTTTTAAGATTCTCTTTGACACATACCATTCAGTGAAAGTCCTTCCCTCTAGTATCCCCAATTAAATAATACTCCCTCCGATCCTAATTATAAGATAAAGTTGACTTTTTTTGGAGAAATTAAGGAATCTAATTAAATTACTTTAGAGTGTTTATATGTTTAGTATTCTTAGATTATATATTAGTTTATTAGTCAAATTAATTAGTTTTGAGAAAAAAATAAAAATAAAAATACTCTAATATAATTTAATTGGCTTCCTTAATTTCTTCAAAAATGTCAACTTTATCTTATAATTAGGATCGGAGGAAGTACATTGATAATATTGCCCTCAAACTCAAAGTGGTAGCTGAAGAGATTGAAGAGCATAGAATTGTTTTTTAATATTGAGAATGTGTCCGCTCAGTTAAATCATAAGGTCAGTGCCTTGAATGAGCTACAAGCTTATAAAATTAAATTGATCGAATAAACTATGCACGTGTAATGAGAATGAGTGAGAACACAAAATCAAGATTTCTTTCGTCAATTTAGATTTGTTTTGGGTTGGTCATCAATTTTTTTTCATCTATTTATCTAATTTGATTAGATTAAGGAAGTTAGTTAAGATAGTTAATATGACATGTTTTTTCTAAAACAGCCTAATCATCTTCCTTAACTCTCTCTGTTCCTCTTTTACTTGATTATAATTGAATGAACATCAATATGGGTATGGGCAAATATGATAAATATGTCTTACATTTAGGATCAATATTAACTACATAATTAGATCAGATTGGAGGGAGTATTACCAAAATAAAATATACATAATGATATATATATATATAAATAGATATATATATATATATATATATAGAGAGAGAGAGAGAGAGAGAGAGAGAGAGAGAGAGAGAGAGAGAGAGGCTATGTCGTGTGAAATGGAGTGTGACTTTGAGGTTTACTCCCAAGTCAAGCACTCCATCTATCGATCACTAACGTGTTTTATGGGTTCACTCTATTGTAGTGATATTGAAAATATGCACTACTACAAAATGGTTGAAAGGTGGCGTACATTTTGTGGCACTTCTTTAAAGAAGTGCTACAGCTGCCCCCTTTTCTTTTGTTTTCTTTTTTTATTTAATTTTTTTAAAATTTTGGGGACCAGCTGGTGGGGCCAACTATGGCACCTGTCAAGGCAGGCGCCACAGTTAGCCCAATTGACCCAGCTATGGCGCTTGGTCCACTAAGCGCCACAGCTGGTATGTACCTAAGGGTGGCACTTGCTAGGTCCCCAAAATTTAAAAAAAAATAGAAAAAGAAAAAAAAGGTAGTTGTGGCACTTTTTTAAAGAAGTGTCACAATTGGCTGGATGTGAATTTTTAATTCTCCCGTCAATCAGATTTCCCTTATTTAACTTTACTTTTTATCTTTTCCCTCCCTTTTACCTTTTTATTCCCTCTTCCTCAGCTCGCGTTGATGCCCCTCCCCTATAAAAGATATCACTTTCTCTTGCACAACAAACACACACACACTCATCTTCTTCATTAAATTCTCTTGTGCCTTTTTCCATTTTTTTTCGTCTGTCCCCACTCCTCTCCCTAGTTGTTTCCTTTTCTTCATACTCTCTGTCTCTCTTCCTCTTTTGAACCCCACTCCATTTGATCCCCACTATATTCCACAGCTCACATTTGCTCATCCTCGTCACTCAAGATAGCGTCACCAACGTGGTCCCCCACTCCCTACGCGGGTCAATTAATAGATTTGTAAGAAGAAGAATGTTTCATTCTAGCTTGCTTTGTTTAATTTTTTTTTAGTCAAGATAAACTGTCATATAACATTTGCCTTTCTGTTCCTAATTTAATAGGAAAGAGTGAAAACCTAGCTTGTTTCGTTTTCCTTTTTGCTTTGTTTAAATTTTTTGGCCGACAAGCTTGCGTTTTTTTAGTAATCTTTTAATTTACTTAATTAGTTGTTGATATACTGTGTTCACATATCAAGTTCTTGTATTGTGATATTTTTTATGTTAGCTTTGGAGAGTATTAATGTAAGAACATTATTGTTGGGGAAATGACAATAAATATATTATTTTGTAAGAACATTTTTGTTGGGGAACTTGAATTTTAAATTTAAAAATCATATATATATATATATATATAATAGGTTGAAATATAAAAAAGAGTCACAAGAAAGAATAAAAAAAAAAGGGACCCTACTGTGGCGCTTGTTAGAGGAAGTGCCACAGGAGGGGGGTCTCCTGTGGCGCTTGCTGACGTAAGCGCCACAGTAGGTCCCCCTTAGTAGCGTCCAGATATGTGGCACTTCTCTAACGCCATAGCTAATACAATTATAAGCGCCACAATTTTACTTTTTTGTAGTAGTGATGGTCCTTCATGTGATAATGATACTCCTCTATTTGTTGCATAAACTTCGTTTTATTTTCATCTTTAACCAATATTAATTATATGTGTCATAATAATGAACGTTGAAGCCTTTTAATTTGCCTATTTTAATTATAGATCTAATTATTAGATGTGTCATTCCTATTTATTCTATATGCTTATTGGCTCATTGATAAGTATTTTTTCGATGAGCTTCCACCATGAGATTCATTAGATATGATGCCTCATTTCCATTAAAATATATTCTGCTTTTTGGAATGGAAAAACATAGATAAACAATGAAATAATTGTATTATCTGATACGTTTTTTTACGAGGTAATCTCTAGAAGTTAACAAATTGAGTTTTTATATTACATAAGGGAATAATGACTAAAATGAACAAAAACAAAATACAGCAACAAAAACAAAGATTTAACTTGTTTGATTCTCTTCTCTGTTTTTAGTTCTCAGAAACAATTTTATAAAATAATTATTAAAAAAAAGTTTTAAAAATTAAAAATAAAAATTTTGAGGCTGTTTGATTTTGTTTTTAAAAACAAAAAAAAAACAATAAAACCTGTTTGATAAGGGGCAAAACTACCCTTAAACTTTTCTCAAAAGTGCACCCACCACCATAAATTTTTGTGTGTGCAAAAGTAATCATGAACTTTTAAAAAGGGGGTAAAAGTGACACCACCATTAACGGACGTTTACTCAAAAGTATTTAAGGGGCAAAAATACCCATAAATTTTTCTCAAAAATGCACCCACCACCATAACTTTTTTTTTTTGGGTACACAAGTAACCATAAACTTTCAAAAATGTGGTAAAAGTGACTGTTCTCTTTATTGAAGATCGGTTTTTCAATTTTTGGTTTGAAAAAATTATGGCGGACAAGTCGGGGTGCTCTTTTCCTGGACTTAGAACAATCAAAAGATGAAATTTGAACCTAATAAGAGGACTGTCAGTTTTGCCCCATTTTTGAAAGTTTATGGTTACTCTTGCACCAAAAAAGAGTGCACTTTTAAGAAAAGTTTGTAGATATTTTTGCCCCTTAAACACTTTTAAGTAAACGGTGGTGACACTTTTGCCTCATTTTTGAAAGTTTACGGTTACTTTTGCAGAGAAAAAAAGTTTATGGTGATGGATGCACTTTTGAGAAAATTTTAAGGGTAGTTTTGCCCTTAACCCTTTTTTATTTTTAAAACTTGTTTCCAAAATCTGTTTTATAAAACTATTTCTGAGAATAAAAAACAGAAAATAGAATCAAAGAAGCCCTATGTTTGGATAGTTATTTTGAAAAATCTGTTTTTGAAGTGACATGATGATGCGGTCCTCGGTGGTGACGTGACAGTGGTCGTCACTGGTAGTGTAGTGTCAATAGTGGATAAGTGACAACCTCAAAAAATAATAAATAGAAAAACAAAAAACAGAAAACAACTAAAAATTGTTTTTGTTTTTTTAGTTTTAAAAAAAAAAATTCTGAAAACAATTTATCAAACAAGTTTTATTATTTTAAAAAAAAAAAAACAGTTTTTGAAAACAAAATCAAACAATCCTTAAGGCATTCACCTTTTGCCTACGCGCCAAGCTAGATCCCTTCAGTGAGACACCAACATGCAATTTATTTTCTAGTAAAACTATAATATAAAAGAGATAATTATAATGGACATATTGACAAATTAAACAATAATGGAAGAGCTAAACAAAAAGGAATAAGTGGTTTATGTAATACTCCGAATTTTGAGACTCGAGGCTAGAGAATAAGCTTGAGATAAGTGGACTGCTAAGCCCCAGTTTAGCAAGATCCTAAATTTTGATAAAGTGTTAATGACTCCAAAAGTGGATGTGGTTAGTGATAATAAACCCTTTTGGAGACTATGATGTGATTTGGCACTCGAATGTGATTCTTAAGTGTTGTAAGTAGCGCCGGAACCCTGTATTTGAGTTCAATTATGGATTAACATCTAAATTAAATGAAAATAGAGGGGAGGGCGCATTGTGAAAGAAAAGGAATGAGAAAATGAGTTTGGTGATGATTCAGTGTGAATTGTCGTAATTAGTGGCAAAACGGTAAAGTTACCGACCAATTGGTCAGTTACTGAAGAGGAAACTCATTGGTAACTTGAAGATCAATGGTTGAGATTGATTTGTGATAGATCAAGGGGTGGAATCATGTATGTGTGCGCCTATGTGAACTCATGAGAGATGTGATAAGGGTGTGACACATGGCACTTTTTGGACCCTTTGATCTTGGTCAATTTGTCAAAGCTTTCCCTGTCTCCTCTCCTCTCTATTTGGTCTTCCAAGTGGTCTTTATGCCTCCAAAAATCTGATCTCTTCTTCATCTCATCCCTCTCTCTCCAAAACCTCCATTTTCGCCAAGCTTGGGAAGGAAAAAGAAAGAGAAAGGTGATGTTTTAGCCTTGTTCTTATCCTCTAATGCTCAAATACCCTTCTTTAATATTGTTCATAGTAATGAGAGCTTCATCTCTATGATTTTAGATTTGTGAAAGGAGTTGTTTGAGAGCTTGAGCAAAAGTGGAAAGATGAAGAATCAAGAAATTGGTTTGGGAAAGAGAAAGAGGTGAGTATTTGCTACCTTTTGATCTAAGTTTTGTGATTGTGGATGAGTTTTGTGAATTGTGAATTTTGCCCTGATTTTGTGGTAATTTCGAAATGCATGAATTGTCATGTGTTTTGAGGTGCAATTGGTGTTTTATTATGTTATATGTTCATTGGAATTGGTTTGAATTGTTTTAGAACTCTGGAAAGTAAAGAATTGCAATGTGAGTTTGAATTGTGACTGGTGTTGACATGTTGTAATTATTGGTGAAATATGTCAATGGAATGTGAATTTGTCTGATTTAGTATTTCCAATGGATTCCTTGTGAAATTTTGTGTGAGAATGATGTTTGATATGAAAATTGGACCACTGGAAGCAAGTATGCAAAATCTGGAATTATGTCTTTTGAAACACTGTTCTGGACAGTCTGCTTGTGTGGATGTTTTGAATAGGCGAATGGTCTTTAAAAATTCTGAAACTTTCTAGTCTTAAAGTTCACATCCCAAACTTCAAAATGGACATATAAATTGCGTCATTTCGTTTTGTGAACTGGGATTTATGTTTGCCCAAAGTTTGAGGTCGAAACTGGGTTTGATTTTGGAGTAGTGTGGATATTTGTGTAATTCTGTATTTCTGTGGTTATGGACAGCCTTGATCCATATTTTTCCTATGAATAGGACTTAAATATATTTCATTTGGCTTTGGGATCACCTTGTTTTGATTTTTCTAGAATTAATTATGAATTTTCGAAGTCGCCTTGACTGCAGCACAAAAGTTTCTGTGTGCGTTTTGGCCGTAGCCAGAAACCTTCTGTGCACGTTTTGGCTGTAGCCAGAGGATTCTTGGCTGCAGCCAACCCCCATTTTTAGCATTTTGTGATTTTGAAAGGTGATTTCCAACTTAGTACTTCCCAATCCTTTTTAGGCTTTCGTTGAACTTATTATAGCCGCCTAAAGGGTGTGAATGATAACCAACCAAGTGATATGAAAGTAAAAATTTGGGTTAGAGATTGACCCTATGTCCTTGATTTGGTTTATAGGGTTCAATATTCGTCCTGATCGTGAATAGCCGGTGCTGGAGCATACGTAGAAAGAATAAGGGTATGGAACTTACCTCTTTTGTATGTATTTGATAATTGTGTTGGTGCATTGATGCATGTAGAGTTTTGCTTGATTATGTGAAACATATATGAATGATTATAGTTCTGTTTCTATTTATGCTATGGCCATGAGTATGTTGTTGAAACATTGAGCACACAGATATGTCATTGTGTGAGCATGAGTTATGTATTGCAAGCATGTCATGCCTTAGACACTTAACTTGCATGCATATTGGTATTTGTTTCCTACTGAGATTCTCTCAAATCTCACCCTCCTTACCAACATTTTAGACAGGGTAGGTGGAATCGAGGACGGAGCAAGCATCCATGGGCGGCGATGACTCCTTCGGGTTGTAATCTTGCAATAGTTGGTTATCAATGCATGTCTGGGATGAAGTATATTTAGATATATGATTGTATAGGTTGGAATGTATATTCTAGTATGTATTTGGTATGAGAATTTGTGTAATCTCCTATTTGGAAAATTGTAAAGGGCGAATGTGCCCTGTAAAGCTTGGATTAATGTAAGGAATCCGGAATTGCCGGAAATTTATATTGTGCACTCTAATGTTTATAATAAATGTGATTTATCTTCACAGAGTAGTTATATTTGATATGTGAATATGAGACTAGGTCAATTAGCTTTTGAAAAGTATTTGTGAAAACCCTATCTCAAGGATGATATTGTGAATGAGTTTTAATAATTATTGATCTCTATTTCACTTTAATCGCGTATTTCGGATATAATTACGGAAGGGGGTTACAGTTTATAAGATTAATAAACTGTCAATTTATTAACATGAGGTTTCCTATGCACATTACAAATAACAAACTCTCAAGTGACAAGGATAAGGTGAGGTGTGGGCAGAGACTTTCTTTTTTTTTTTCGCCCTCAAAAGTGGGCAGAGACTTTCAAACTCTCCCAATGTATAGAAAAAAAAAAGAAAAAGCAAACAAATGTTCTACCAACTAAACTAAAAGTAATAACAAGCAAGTGGCTTTTGATTATCATTTTATGTCATAGATTACAGCTGGAAAAATGGGACTTAATAATAAAGAAGAAATTGACTTTTATTTATTATATTTCATACGTAAAGTGCAACTTGGGAAAATGGGACCTTAACAAAGAAGTGGCTTTCAATTATCATTTTTAAAAGATAACATATTAGAATGAAAGAAAATGGGATATTTTACAAATAAAATTCGCTTTTGAATATAATCAAATGAAGTTTCCAAGATGTTAAGAAGCAGATACTTAGGCATTTTGGAAGAAAGGTCAGAGCCTTGAATTGATAAGGAGATGAATCATTAAAAGTTGATTAGTATAATGGTGATCAAATTATATATAATCAAGAATTAGTTGTAATTAAATTCATATAAATATTGATTGGAAAATTTAAAATGTGTAATGAATATAAATCAATACGGATGTCCATTTGTTGGAGATAATGAGTGGGTGTGTCATAAGGAACGAGTCCCACTTGTGTAACAGCCCAAGCACTCGCCACGTGGATATTGTCCGCTTTGGGCCACACCCTCACGGATTTGCTCTCCTGGGCTCCAACCCAGAAAACGCGTCCACGGTAAGTCCCACATCGGTTGGAGAGGCGAACGAAGCATGCCTTATAAGGGTGTGGATACCTCTTCCCCGTGGACGCGTTTTCTGGGTTGGAGCCCAGGAGAGCAAATCCGTGAGGGCGTGGCCCAAAGCGGACAATATCCACGTGGGCTGTTACAGATGGTATCAGAGACAGGGCTCGGACCAACAGGTCAGCGAGGACGCTGAGCCTTTTTGATGGGTTGAAGTCCCACATCGGTTGGAGAGGTGAACGAAGCATGCCTTATAAGGGTGTGGATACCTCTTCCCCGTGGACGCGTTTTCTAGGTTGGAGCCCAGGAGAGCAAATCCGTGAGGGCGTGGCCCAAAGCGGACAATATCCACGTGGCGAGTGCTTGGGCTGTTACAACTTGAGATTGTGGGGTTAAGAGAAGAAGTAAACTCGCACAATGACGGACCACATGGAAATCCGGCAATTTCCCTTATGTGCGAGTTAAAACTGGATTGGGTGTTTTATAAAAGACCTCTTAAAAAATTCAGATTTATTTTTAAATAAATGGCTTATTGGAGAAAATCTTTTTTGCTAGTATTTTTCATGACACTTGGACATTGAATACATTGATGTTCTTGAATTTCATGAAAGGAATTATTAATTGTTTTAAAGCCATTCATTAATAACAAAAAGTCTGGACGTTGGAAGCTTTTTGCATCATAACTAGATGCTTTATTGCTATCATGATTGTATTCAATGGTATTAAAGTATGTTAATACCTTTTGACCAAAAAAAAAAAAAGTATGTTAATACCTCAACGTTTTGAAATTAATTTGACTTGAATGTCTCATTGCTTCCAACGTTCATAAATACGTTTTTCACTATTGATAAATGGTTTTATAATGAATTAATGAGCATTAACATGCTACCCAACGTCTCTTATGCTTTTGCATATATATAAGGAGATATTTGTAAGAGGTCTATACACCTTATGCTCTTGAACCTTTGAGCTTCTCTTCCTCCTCTAGCATATTTTTATACATTCTGAGTTCTATTATCTTCCATAGTTCTGCTTACCCTATTTTGCAGAAAGGGTTCATTTAATCATGAGGAGTGCCACTTCTTATCTGCCGGTAGTTGTGACATAGGTCTTAAGGACAGTGTCTTCGGGCACGACTCGAATCAACTCTGTCATTTGCAGGCACTGCCGCTAACAGAATCTACATAGTACTAGGAGAAGCTGGAGAATCTATTAAGTTGTGTGACAATCTAGGAGCCACTGCCAACACCATTATCTCCTATTCTCTCCCATTATCCCACGTAATCCCAAGAGATCTTGAAGTTAGGTATTGGAGGCATGACTTTTAACATGGATTAGGGAGGACTTTTTATGTGGGTAAGTGAAATGATACGGTAGTGTATAAGAATGTAGTAGTATATCCTAAATTTACATCGGTAAAACAAATTGATTTCTACCGTTGGCTACTTTTAGTATCTAACTATTACTATAGAAGACATTTTTAACTTTCGTTTTTAAGGCCCGTATCAGAGTAAAAAGGAGAAGAACATGAAAAAACAGATACAGAAATTATCAGATTGGAGGCAGAGAGTGATGGACCATGAAATTGTTAGAAAAGCTCAGCTTCCTTGGATGAGAGTTGCAGAGGGAGTTTTCGTTTAGCAGATCTACTGTTCCGCGTCAATGAACTCATGCCTGTGAAGTTTCTTCAATAATATCTATATTTTATTTTATATAAAGCCACAATTGTTCCTATTTCTTTTCCTATCTTAAAATGTGTGCGGTATAAAAAATATCAAGTCTTTCAAATTGACTCGCCGACAAGTCTGTTGACGAAAAAGTAAAACGCATAACATAATTCGTGGTGGCATATTCGTTTGGGAAAATTACAACCAGGTCAAAAAAAAAAGGAAATTAAAAAAAATAATCATTTGAAATTGTAAAATGAAAAAATGGATTTATTGACAACTCTAGAAGCGGGTCATTGACAACTTCAGGAGCTAGTGGTGGGAAAACGGGCCGGCCCGTCATGGGCGCCCGAGTCCAAAAAAGGTATCCATTTTAGCAGGCCGGCTCACAAGCATAAGGCGCGTTTAACATTTTTTCACTTTCTGCATACTTGAACACCAAAATACCTAATTTAAAACATAAATATTATCAAAACTAAATTAAAATATTAAACATTATTCATATTTAACAAAACACAAACGTTAAGACCATAATCCAAACCAAAATTAATGTCCACACACAACTATCACTCCACCAGTCAACCACAATCAAATAAATCAGCAGGTAAAGTCATAATCATAAACTAAACACTAAATAATATGAATCACATTATCATCACTATCAACATCGTCAGGCCCGAGTCCAAAAAAACCAGTGGAAATTTTGCTTCAGGCCCATTTAACCTTTTTTTGTTTCTTATACGCTTATAGACTAAAATACCTAATTTAAAATATAAATATCATCAAAACTAATTTAAAACATAAATATTATCCATGTTTAATAGAACCAAAACATTAAGATCGACGAGAGAGGCCACGGTGAGAGTCCAGCCTCGAGAAGGTCAGCCGACATTGATAGTCACCCTTAGGGAGTGAGGTCGTGCCACCATGGTCGGTGGACGATGATCCTCTGGTCGAGAGTCGAGATAGGAGACTCATGAGGTGGTGGTGAGAGAGAGCCGGAGTGGGGAGGGTCAAGGCATTGAGGTGGTGAGGTGTGAGGTCTTAATCAGAGTAAGAGCGTCTCTGATATGAGGGTTAGGTTAACACTGCATCTCTGCCCACTACCCTATGCTTAGTTAAAAAAAAGAAATTAAACAAGCCTAAAAGGGCTGGCCTTGTAGGGCTACAGGGCTGGCCTTTTTTAAGGAGGCTCTAAATTATAAACTCGACCCTTGACGGGCTCGGGTCTAAACGGGCTGGTCGGAAGGGTTCGGCCCAATTTTCCGGCTCTACCAAGAGCGGGCATTGACAATTTCATGGGATCATTTTTTTTATTTTACAATTTTAATAGACCATTTTTTCATTTTTTTTGAGCTTGAGTGTAATTTCCCTATTCTTTTTATCCCGTGGTAAGACTTGGAGACATATTCGGTAAATGACTTGGAGACCTCTCTATCTTCTTGAGTTGAATTGAAATGTCAAACGACAAGATGGAGGTGTTTATATTATACTGTGAAACTATATATTCCTCATATTCCTCCGGTCCTTTTTACGAAAAATAACTATCAAAATTATGTGGTTCAATATGTTAGTTAAAATAATGTGCCTTTTTTAAAATTATATTCTTATTTATAAAGACAGTTGATGAAAGATAATAAGTGAAAATTCATCTGAAAGATAATAAGTGATATATATTTAATGAGATAAAAAAAAAAAAACTGGTTTAAAATTTCGGACAAAAAATATTTATTCTTTATAATAAGGAACACCTGCGTGAAAGAGAATGTTCTTTATAAAAAAGATTGGAGGGATTTGTATATGAGAAAAAAAATATTGGCAACGGATTGGCTCCCCCTTGCGAGGTATTGAACCATCTTAATGTTCTTTTCCTTTTAAAAAAAAAAAAATTATTGAGTTCTTTTCTTTCATTTATTCTAGCGAGTTAAAGTAATAATTAAAACCTCTTTATCCCAAAAAAGAAGAAGAAGTAATAATTAATACCTAGGACCGCAACAAATATGACACCATATATGTAACATTTTTGAAAGTACCAACATGGAATTGCTGCAATAAAATATGCGTTAATTGATAACACACTAGCAATTGAAAAATGGAATGGAGTTTTGATATCTCCTCAACAACATATATACAGGAAATACATATTAAAGTGGCTAAATAACATGCAATAAAATAAAAAGCAACATACCATAAATAGTAAATCTACCTCACAAAAGAACTACTTTGATTTTCTTAATCTTATTTTTTTAATAAAGTATGAAATATCATAAATAGTAAATCTACCTCACAAAAGATACCATGAAGGCCTTTGCGACAGACCCTTCCACTGACAGTATCCTCCCCCCCCCCCCCCTGAAATTAGAAATAAGAACTCAGAACCAGCCTAATCTCAATTGAAGGAGTTCATAAGTTTGAGCAAACATCTGCTTAAAACAGCTAACAACGACCGAAAAGAGGAAAACCTTGAAAAATTGGAACAAGAACAATTAAAAGGTAAAGTCATGCGCGCGCTACAAGATGGCAAGTGCAAGTCATCAAATTAAATAAAGAGAATTGAAGTGGATGTCTAGCATTTGTTTGTAAAAGTTTTTATTTTATTTTTTTTGGTCGAAAGTAAAAGTTTTTATTAAGAGTAGGGAAAAAATGAAGCAATATATTCATGTGAAGGAAAAAAATTGCTACTTGGCATGTTCATATCTAGTTAAAATACTTCATCTGAACATTGTGCCTCGTGCTTGTCTCATTTCTGATAAAGTAAGCTTCATGTTTGCTTGGAAACAAAGAGAAGAGAAAATAAAATACTTATTTCCTCGGTTCTATATATTAAAGTATGATTCCTAAATATTTGTATTTTTTAAAAATACTTAATAGTTAAAAATGATAATAGTCATAGATGAGAAAATGGAATTCCAAAATAATTTTATTTAACAATACTTGATAGTTCTTCACAAAAAGCCATTATGTATTATATTCTTTAAGAATACTTAACGGTTAAAAAACATAACCATCAATTATAAAAAGGCGATATGCTGGAATAAAATATAAATATAATTATATTGAATTTTAAATACTATAAATATAATTTTTTATTTAATATTATTATCTTATTATTATCAATAATTATATTGTGTCTAATATAATAAATATTAACTGTAAAAGTAAATAAAAACAAATAATAGAAAATAATTACATATAATAAAAAATAAAGTCACTTTAATGATAATTATTAACAAAGAACCTTTAAGTATTTCCTCAATATATTGTGGTTATTAATAAATAACCATTAAGTATGTCCTCAATACATTATTGTTATTTCCAACTTTAGTAGGCTACTTAATCCTATCTTAGATGTGCTTTTCCAACTTTAGCAGACTTTTTTTTGTCTACATTGCTGTAACAAAAATGTTCCACTTCCATGAAAAAAATTAACCATAAATGCCGTTTCTACGAGAAAACACAAAATATCTCATTCTTGGATACAATGAAAACAAATAAATAAGAATGCCATATTATATTTCCATTTTGCTCTTTTTTACGAATGTTCACTACATATAATCAATTTCTTACCTGATGTCAAATGGCTTTTACAATTTCTCAATAATTTCAACCCACTTCATCTGATTATTTTAAATGCTTGGATATACTAAATTAACTTGGCTGGATAGAAAATGTAAATGGAGTTTGTGCACTGAAAATTTATAAGCAAATACCAAGAAAATTCCAATAGTACCTACAGTAAAAGCTTACCAAAATACTAAAGATTATCTAAATGTGTTGCCATCCATTCTCAAGATCTAGATCCTTATCAATGATATACAACTGCAGGACTTCAAAAATAGGGAAGATGACACTATAATTATTTATGTGCATGATTTATTCTATGCTGAAATTCATAATGCAAAATTATATTATTTTTATTTTCATGCTCATTTTCTCTCTTTTTACCTCCTTATTCAATGATGTTCATTATGTCTAAGGCCCATATCAAATGAAGCTAAATGCCCATGAATGATGCAGGGATGGCTCATGAGACATAAACGAGTGATGACATGTACTTCTAATTTTATATAGGTGATGGACATTGAGAGAAAGAACTCCACCTCCTTAAGAGGTCCATTATCTCATAGGGAGAATAAAATGTCCATTAACCTATGAATGACCCATGTCATCACGCGGCTAAAGGTTTTAAAAATGATGATTATGTCCAAGGCAAATATTAAATGAAGCTAAAAGGCCAATGAATAATGCAAGGATGACTCATGAGACATAAAAGAGTGATGACTTGTACTTCCAGTTCTGATATAGGTGATGGACATTGAGAAAAAGAAATCCACCTCCTTAAGAGATTCATTACCTCATAGGAAGAACGAAGTGCCCATTAACCTGTGAATGGCCCAGGCCATCACGCGGCTTAGAGTTTTAAAGATGATGATTATGTTCAAGGCTCATATCAAATGAAGCTAAAAGGCCTATAAATAATGTAATGATGCCTTATGAGCCCTAAAAGGGTTATCTCTCATTAAGATATTTTCTAACATGATAGATATAATGAGCTCTTTTAGGGTCATAAACCCTTGGACTAAGGTTAGCTATCTAATGTATACACCTTCCTTGTGATGTATCTATATGAGGAGTGATTCTAGATACATACTCAGGTGAATCGACAATTAGCCGCTTGATCCTAGGGATTTCCTTGATTATGCATGGATGACAAATAATATTAGTCAACAATAAATAAATCCTCTCCAGTGACCTATTTTGGGAATAACCCTAGGTTGAGGGATGCCTACCCTAAGAAAGGCAGGTACTAATTGATTGGGCAATTCAATAATTTCTATTAATATGTGCCAAAGTTTCAAGGTGGTTCTAATTCTCACAGATAAAGGTCTCCTAACTGCCCCCATCGTAAAGATGAAGACCCTATCTGATGAAATTGACGTTCAGGGGGTTCTGAAAACCCTACTAAGATCAACCTCACCAAATGAATAACAGCTAGAATGAAGTCTTCATAGTAACCTCAGGGGATTCTAAAAATTGCACAGGGATACCGCTAGAAACTTCTGCTTACCTAAGGAACTCTTAGACTTGGGTATACGGCCCAAAATGTGTGTGAGGAGAATAGTGTATGTGTTCAGTATGTGTGGAGAGCATACCAACATGTGGGCTTAAGTTTTACCCAACCCTCATCTACAAAGCAGATCACAAGATAGATAGAGAAAAAGAATAAATAAATAAATGAATAAAGAATTTAATAAATAAAAAAATAATACAAAAAGAACATAAAAGGTAATTAAAATAAAATTAAGGCCATATTATTTTTAAACACTTAATTTAAATGGGCTTAACTCTCAAATCGTCCCCAGTGGAGTCGCCAAGCTGTAGCGACCAAAATTTGAAAAACATGGAGCTGTCACCAAAATTTTGAAAAAGAATAATTTTGAAAGCCTTTTTATAAATGGAAATTGGTCTATAAAAGCCATTTAGGGTTCGTGAATAGATTATGCCTGGGGAAGGTGTTAGGCACCCCACAGCACCTGTTCATAAGAATGATTACACTAAGTCAGTTATTTAAAAATGAATATGGCTTTTAATTGTATTATATATAATTACCCAAATAACAAAGAATATTTACAAAAATAAATAAAATGAAAACTAAATAAAAAAGGAACATTTATTTACCAAAAAAATAAAGAAAAATATATTTATTTACAAAATCGGACTTGACCTAGGAAGAGAATAAAGAGAACCTAGGGCCTACGTACCCTTTAGAGGGAATAAAGCCTATGAAGTTCGGGGTAGAAATGTGTGTTACTTTGTTTGTGTTTTTTTAAGAAAAAGTTCCTTTAATTTATTTGAGAAAATGATTTTTTATTTGTTTGGTGTTTTTTATTTTATGAAAACAAATATTCTATTTTTATTGAATAAAAGAAAGGTTTTTGGAAAGCTCTTGGACTAAACTTCTAGAGGAGGTTCCCATAATCTCACATGGAAGAATAATCGATTTTTACCAGAGGAGACTCTAAAAACCTCACACGATAGAATTCCTTTTAAAATCAATTTCATTTATTTTAATAAAAAGAAAAGCTTCTTTTTGTTATTTTCATTTATGAAAATGGGTCACAATCATTTTTCTTTTTCCTTTTCATAAAAAAAAACTTATGCTAGAGGGAGAGATGGAAAAAACAAATAGGTAATACACATCCAAACAGTGAAAATAAGTAGTGAAAGCAAACCATCACATGTCAAGTCAATGAATAAAGGATGCGTACCTTCTTCGTGGTCCAAGTAAGACATAAATATCCTTGGGCATAGCCTCACAATATCAACAAGAAGAGAGCAGCATGAAAATTATTCGGATGGTGGAGTGAAAGAAGTAAAAAGAAAGAGAGATGAGTAGTATAATCACATGAGCCTAAAAAGATTAAATAAAAAACATAACAAAAAGAGAAAAAGGAATAGAGAGGAAAGATATAAGAAGAAAAAGAAAGGAAAAGAAAAATAAGATAAAATAATCTAAATCATATTGGATTGCACCTTCTAGCAATTAGTGTTGCGGCTCACAAAGGTGACAACAATCACAAGAGTATATGCTTTCCTAAGGCACAAAGATGAAATACTAAAAAATAGAAGAGAGAGAAAATGAAGAATAATAAGAAAACAAATCAATCCAAATTTCATATTGGATTCACCCTCTATTCATTGATGCTTAAGCTTACATATGTGATAATCATCACAAGAGTATAGACTTTCCTTGGGTTTTTAAGAAAAGGAAAATAGAAGAGAGAAGGAAAATGAATTAATCCTCATCATATTGGATTCCTCCCTCTAGCCATTGGTGTTGAAGCATCACATATATGGCAACAACCATAAGAGCATAGGCTTTCCTTGGATATGAAGAAGAAGAAGATAAAAAGATGAACACAATCAATAATTCACTCTTATTTTTAGACACCTCTAACCATTTCTTGCCTCTTTTCTCTCCCTATTTTCTTGTGTCTTTGCTCTCCTAATTTTTTTTGTCTTGCTTCGACCCTTGCTCTCTTATTTATAGTCTTATGACAGGGTTTTCTTAATAAATGTTCTTTCTTTTCTAAATTTTATTTTTTAATTTTTTTTCATTTTATGTTAATAAAACTTCCTAACTTGACCCAATAACCATCAATGGAGATTTTATTTTTTTTTAAATTTCATTTTTTATTATTATTTTTTTTATATTTTCTATTAATAAAACTTCCTAACTTGACTTCATCACCATCAATGAGAGATTTTTTTTAATTTTTAATTTTTTTTTCATTTTCCCCACAAGTAAATTCCTAATTTAAATCTATCAAAATGAGATATTTTTTTTTGTATTTTTTTTTATTTTTCCTTCATGAATGACAATGCCAATTTGGACCACAATCATCATCAATAAGAGTGTGGCGTAGTATTTCTTTAATTTGGGGGAGATTTTATTCAGGGGTCGGTAGAAAACTGAATGATGGCAGGTCTAGCAATGCTTGATGGGACCTATGGACCCCAGTTGCTGTGCCTCTTATTCACTTGGTGGACCGGAATATACAGGAAATAAATCCATGCGCCAAAGTTCGGGACTTTGTGTTACCGGATGGTAGTTGGAATTTCCAGTTGTGGAGGCAGTTTCTCCCGAAGTGGGTGATTGATATCATAGCCCATATTCCTCCCCCGAGGGGGAATGTAGCTGATACTTTCTACTGGAGAACATCTTCCGATGGAAATTTTAGTGTTCGTGCTGCTTATGAATTCATTTCCACACAATGTGATCAGAAGGTTCAAGTCTAGTGGCAAAAGGTGTGGAAACTCCCAGTACCGGAAAAAGTAAAAATTTTCCTATGGCAAGTAATTCATGACCGACTTCCTACAAACTATCTCAGAGCTCGGAGAGGGTTGACCCAGAGTGATGAGTGTCCTTTTCAGTGTCAGAGAGTGGAAAACACACTACATATCCTTCGAGATTGTGAGCTAGCCAGAAATGTGTGGTTATATTTTGTTCACCCTAATTCTCGTTTTCGTTTTTTCCAAACTGATTTGCAGGGTTGGCTTCGGATGAATATGGCTCACCATATAGGAGTTAAGCGCTACAGGAGATGGCCTTGGTTTAAGATTTTCAGTCTTATTTGCTGGCTTCTATGGAAGAACAGATGCAAAGGAGTAATGGAGGGAACTCGCATGCATGCACGAGATGTTGTTCATCAGGGGATTTTTTCTTTGATGGATAGCAGTACGTTTGCGACCTTCAAGAACAGCTTGTTCCAGTCAAAGCGTGTGTGGAATCCTAGATGGCAACCTCCGGTGCCTGGGTACGTCCGCTTAGATACTGACGCCTCTGTTGACGGAGCAGGGTGGGCGTCCTGTGGAGGGGTGATTCAGGATGACCATGGCAGATGGGTGGTAGGCTTCCAGCGTCATTTAGGTGTTGTTCCCATCGCAGGAGCTGAACTATTGGGGATAGTGACGGGCCTAAATCTCTGCAAACAGTTAGGTTTTCAGAAGGTGCAGGCTTATACAGATTCGTTGCAGGCTTATCAGTGGATTGTACGTGATGCCACAGGCCATTCTCTTCATCCATTTACAGGGGAGATCCAGGAAGCTCGAGAACTGCTCTTCTCAGGCTGGGATGCACGATTGCATTATACTTCCAGGGAGGCACTTAGATGCGCCGATTTTTTGGCCAGGGATGCTCAACAGTTAGTTGGTGGTCTAGTAGTGTTACCTCTGGTACATCCGGGGTGTATGGGGTATATGCGTGAGGATATGCTAGGTGGTCATGTAACCTAGATAAGATCTTCTATTTCCAAGCTTTCGTCTTGGCCGTTTTGTAGAAAAAAAAATAGAATTGCGTTTTTAAATTTTATTTTTTATTTTATTTTTTATTTCCCCTTAATGAATGATAATGCCAATTTGAACTATATCATCATCAACAAGAGGATTTTTTTTTATTTTCGCTTTTATTTTTTTTCCCTTTAATGATGATTGCTAATTTGGACACCAATCACATTAATGGGAGGATTTTCTTATTTTCCTTTTTAATTTTTTCCTTTAATGATAATTGTCAATTTGGACACTAATCATCATCAATGAGAGAATTTATTTTTTCTTTAATGATGATTGCCAATCTAGAGACCAACCATCATCAATAAGATGATTTTATTTTATTTTTAAATTTTTGAGTGGGGCCCGGATAAAATAGGGTGTTCACACCTACCAATCCCAACAAAAATGTATTCAACATACCTCCCTCCCCTTTAACAATTAATTTGTCCAAGACACCAAGAGAGAGAAAAGAGTTTAATTAATTACCATCTTCACCTTTTTCTCAAGGAAGATGGTCAAAAGCATACTAAGTGGAAGAAGGAGAAAAGTCAAACACACCCCCTCTCCTTTAGTCAATTATTGTGGATAAGACATGGAAGCAAGAAGAGAGAATTGATTAATTAATTCTTCACCTTTTGCCCAAGGGAAAGTCGGCCAACAAGTTTAAGAAGGAAGAGAATGTGGCTAATACATACTTCCTTATCTTTATTCACTTTTTGGTCTTGCAATTAAAGTGCTCTCTCTCACCACAGACACAAACTGACCCAAGGCTCCACATGTATGCTTGGCTATTAATTAAAACACTCTCTCATCCCATTCATTAGTAAAATTCGGCTAGCACCATAAGAAAAGAGAAAAAGGAAAGAGAAAAAAAGAACAAAGAAGAAGGTAAGTTTTCTATCTTTATTTTCACCTTGTAAATCACCTATTTGGCTCATATAATCTCTATAAACATTGTTCTCCTCTGTAAAAGCTTCATTTCTATGGCTTTTGTTTTTGAAGAAGAGGTGTTTTGGGTCATCTAGCAAGAGCCAAAGTTGGAGAATCAAACAAAGAGCTTAAGAAAGTGGAAGATGAGAGCAAGAGCTTCCTTTTGACCTATGTACTGTGTTGGTTGGTGGAGTTTTGTGAACTTTTTCTTGCTGCCTTAATTTCGGTCATGTAGGGTTTTTAGGGTCTCATGGAGCTTTGTTCATATACATGTGGTTATATGATGTTTAGGAAGCATATAAGATTAGTTTAGTGAATAATTTGTGAACTTGGTGAATTGTTGTCTTGGACCCTATGTTTCGGCCAGAACAGGACATGAACAAGGAATGAGATTTTGATAAATTTGATGTTTCCATTAGATTCTACACGAAAAACTATGTGGGAACAGCCTTTAGTTATGAATTTTGTATCATTGGAACAAATATCCTAAAATTGGAATTTGTTGCCAAATTAGGGTTTCTATGTGGCAGTCTAATTTTGTTATGTCTTTGGGTAACTAAATGTTGTCCAATGACTATGAGATTTTCCAAAATAAAAGTGGACATGTCAAGCTTTAATTTGATAGGTCATTTGTGTCATTGGGACTAGTATACTAAGAGATATGGATTTTTGAAGTTAGATATGTAAAACTGGAATGATTTTGTGGCAGCGTGCAATAAATGGTGATACTGGAATTCTGTACGTATGATTGGCTAAAGGAAATATTTTTCCTTTCAAAAAGACTTAATAAGGGACATATAGCACTTGGAACTACTACAATTGGACATTTATACATAAAGATATCAATTTTCAAAGTTTGTTGAAAATTCTAGCAGCTTTTAGTTAATGGCAAAAATGTAATTACCTTAAACTCTAAGAGTAGAAATATGCACTTTGGGATAGTTTGACCACATTGATCCATCATTTGACTTAGTGTAATAATCCTAATGATAACCAACCTAAGTGTTTGAATTATGAAGAATTGGGATAAGTAATAACTTGTTGTCTGTAAATTCCAATTTATAGGATTTGACATTTTCCTGAGCCCGAGGGAGCAGTTGAATAGATCACCGGAAAGGCATTCAAGTAGTAACCCTTTCTCTTATAACGTATGTAATGCCCCAAATTCCAATTAAGGACTAATGATAATTATTCAGAATATTTTGTGAATTAAAGTTGATTTGAGACTCAAAATAATTATTAGAAATGCCCAACACCTTGTATTTTACCATAATTATGTGACAAAATAATTATTTGGGCAAATATGAGGAAAATGGTGCATGGAAGAAGGAAAAGAATTTAATTATGTGTTATGTGGCAATTTAAGTTAATGTGCCAAAATCAGTAGAAAATTAGAAAGAATGGAAAATTGTTGGTTAATTAGTTAGTGATTAATGAAGATATTAATTACTAACTAAGAAGAAATGAGTTGTGTGACCAAATGGCTAATGGAGTGGTTAGAGTAACTAATTGGTTGCTTACTTTATGGGAGCCAATGAAATTAGGACATTTGGCAAGTTGAGTTGATGATGAGGTTGGTAGAAAAGTCAAAATTGGAATTAAAAAATCATTTTCTTTCCCTCTCTCTTCCCTGGTTTCGGTTGAATGAGCATGGGGCAAGGGAAAGCTATCATTTCATCATCTCCTCCACCTCTTCTCTCTCATTTCTCTCTCCTATTTTCAGCAGCCATTGTTGTGTTAGAGAGAGGAGGAAAGCTTGGTTTAAGGTAAGCATTTTGACCCTTAAGATGACCTTCTATGAAAAAACTCTCTTCTTTAATCTTGTTCCTTGGATTGAGGGTTTCATTTCCATAGTTTTAGATTTTTCATTGTTGTTAATTTATGCCCTCAAGAAAAGCTGGAGGTTGGAGAAGCAAGGAACACCTTTGAGAAAGTTGTAGAGGTGAGTAAGAGAAACCCTTCTACATAGGTTTTGTGGCATTTGGTGAAGCTTTGAATTTCTGGGAATTTTTCCCTATTTTCGAAATTAGGGTCTTAGAGAGTTTGGTATAATGTGGTCATGGAAATGGTGTCTTGCTATGTGTTTGGAATAGATAGAAATGAGTTTGATGTTGAAATGGCAAGTTTAGCAATTTTGGGGATTTTGTGTTGGATGTTGCCTAAAACAAAGCATAATAATGGAATAAGAATTTGGTAGTTTTGATGTTTCCATTGGATTCCTTGTGCAAAATTATGTGAGAATAGACTTGGATTAGAATTTGGGATCATTGGAAACATATGGTTAAAATTTGAAAAATGCTGTCAACTTTGTTGCGTTTTGGCTTCTGATAAGCATCACTCGAGTGATCTAGGGTCTCACTCAAGTGCAACATTGCATATTCTCTTTTTCCTTCAGTGTTTCTGTTGCACTTCCGTGCAAAAAGCAAAAGTGTTTGTCTCACTTGCGAAGTGTTGCGGGTTCTCACTTGAGTGCAAGTGTATTTGACACTAGAACTCGTGTTTCGGGATATCACTCGCGGTCAATTTTCAAAAGTGTGTCTTAACACTTGTGAGTGTTAAGCCGTCACTCGAGTGCTCTTTTCCTTTGAAAGTTTTTTTTTCTCTCAGGTAAGCACTTCCTGAACCTCACTTTGTAGAACTCGGGTGAGCATTAGGCTATCACTCGAGTGTTGCTTCCATGACTCGAGTGGAGCGGGTATTTCTTGTCTCTGTCATTGCTTACTGTCAAGCACTCACTTGAGTGTGCTTTTTGTAACCCCCGCCACTAACCAAGGCCGTAATTGGTTTTCAAAATGCATTTAATAATTGAATGAGAGATCCGGAACAATTTCAAACTTTTTAAAACACCTATACAAATAGATCTCCATTCATTCATTCATAAAATCAATAGGCCTATTCGGTTTGTCACATGTATAATATCAGAGTATAAGCACAATTCTTGACATTCACTCGGGATAATAACATTAATCCAAAAGTTTATACAGGATATCATTACCCATCTCAATATCCACACCGGGGATTACACAAAACTATACTACTATAATCTATTCAGTATATACATTTGTCCAAAATGATAACCAGTTTAGTATAAAACCAAAATATCTAACTAAGACTACCGCCAGCAGTCCTAATTGCCCTTATCCACTTGCTTGCTTATTGATCCACTTGCCTTGTCTAAAAATGTTATTTGGAAAGAGTGAGATTCAAAAGAATCCCAGTAGCAACAGTTTACGTATATGATGCATATAAACAAAGCAAGTAAACATATATCACAATGCAGCAATCAATATTTGAGGCCGGGCACGTTGCCACGTCCCCTTCACTGTATACAAGGTTGGGCTTACGCCACATTCCTTTACTGTATCTGTATTTGAGATCGGGCTTACGCCACGTTCCCTTACTGTATCTGTATTCAAGGGTGGACTTTCGCCACATCCCCTTACTGTATCTGTATTCAATGACTAATGCAAACAAGCAATGCAATATACATGATATAGGATAAAGTGTCACTACCTTGGTCTTTCCGTTCTTGAGCAGGCACGGGCCTTCTACGCTCCGGGAAAATATCAAATCCTAAGTCATAATTAAAGATGATGTGTTACCACTTAGTCCAATACTCAATATCTTCACAATGCTTAAATTGGTTATTATTACTGTCTCTTAAGTACTCATATATGCCTCTAATAAAAGCCCTAAAGGGTTGGGAGAACAACCCCAGGGATCCCCTTTTTGAAGCATAAACATTGACATTTTTCACTGTTTCACTCGAGTGAAGACGGCCTCACTCGAGTGATGGTACGGCCTGCACTCGGGTATCTGAGAGTGAAGGATAGGGAGTGAGCACCCGAGAGCACAATAAATTTTTCAGAGACAGGGACACTCGAGCACACAAGACCTCACTCGAGTGATAGCCAAATGCTTCACTTGAGCATTAGAGAGTGAAGTCCAGGAAGTGGGAACCAGAGAGCAAATGGAAATTTCAAAGGAAAGGAGCACTCGAGTATAAAGCTTCCCACTCGAGTGAAGGCTTAACACCCGCAAGTGTTAAGGCTCACTCTTGATCTTTTACGGAAGTGAAACACCAAAACTGAAGGGAAACGAGGAATTACACTGTCTCACTTTAGTGGAACCCATCCTCACCCGAGTGAACCCCATATCACTCGAGTGACCTTATCAGAAACCAGAAAACGCAGAACCACAGACACTTCTCAAACTTTTCCCAAATGCTTACAATGGACCCAAAACCTCTACCAAAGCTATCCCCAAACAAAATCACTCAAGGAATCCAATGGAAATGTCAAAACCACCAAAATCCTATTCCATTATCATGCTTTGGTTTTGAGCAACAATAAACACTAAATTTCCAAATTTTCCAAACTCAATCATTCATTCTCCAATCAATCCTATCTATCCATATGCCTTCCAAACATACCATTTTTATACCAATAACATGCAAAATGACCAATGACTCTCATTTTCAAAAATAGGCAATAAATCCCAGAAATTCAAAGCTAATCCAAATGGCACAAAACTTAGATAGATAGGTTTCTTTAACTTACCTCAACAACTTCCTCAAAGGGACTTTTTGATTCTCCAACTTTCTAAATTCCTTGAGATCACAAACCAATACCAATGGACCAACTACAACCATAGAAATGTAGCTCATCACTCAAGGAACAATTTAAGAGAGGGAAGTTTGAGCATTAGAAGTCATTTTCCCTTACATTTTCAAGCTTTTCTTCCTTCCTCTTTGGGCTCCAACGGCTGATGAGAGAGAAGAGAAGAGAGTGAGAGAGATGAGTGAAGATAAAGAAAGCAATGATCACTCTACTCCCCATGGCTCTCATGTCAACCGAAACAATGGGAGGGAAGAGAGAGAAATTATTTTAAAAATTCCATTTGACTTTTCTCCTATCTCACCTTTCCTCTCTCTTTAACACATGTCATAAGGTCATTGGTCTTTATAAAGTAAACACCCAATTAGTCACTTTAATCCCTCCATTAGCCATTTAATCACACTTCTCATTTTTCTCTTAGTTAGTAATTAATTTCCCCATTAATCACCAACTTAGGCGAATAACTCCATTCTATCAATTTCTCAAACAATTATGACATATTAAATAATATTGTCAATGATACACATTAATTCAACTCTAATACATAATTACATTCTCAATAATTCTCATTAGTCCTTAATCAAAATTTGGGAAGTTACACTTTTCATGACTCGAGTGCAAGTTCATTATCACTCGAGTGAGGCCTTCTTCACTTGAGTATAATAGTGAAAAATCAGCACTTGTACTTCTAAAAGGGGATCTTTGGTATAGTTCCTCCAACCCTTTAGGGCTTTTATTAGAGGCATTTGTAGCTTCCTAAAGGACATTAATGATAACCAAATCTAAGTGCTGAAGTCATTAAGTATTGGAATAGAGAATAACGCTTCGTCCCTAATCATGAATTATAGGATTTGATATTTGCCCTGCCCGCGAGAGACCGGCGCCTGAGCAAGAGCAGAAAGACCAAGTTAGTGACTTTTCTCTTGTGCTGTGTATGATGCTTGGTATGCATGACTAATCATTGTGTTGTTGTTGTGAAAAATGCTACATGAAACCTTGATGTTGTGAAAAAAAATAGTTGTGGACGTAATGCCATTGTGAAAATGTGAATGTGAAATGTGTCGTAGTGCATTACAGCGTAAGCACTTCAGTGTGAGCAGTCGTAGGTGGTGATGCGTGTCACACCTACCCCTGCCGTTGAACTGCTGTTGTAATTACCGGGGTTGTGTTGTGGAATTGTGAATTCCCACTTTAAGAAACATGCCAGTGTGGCTATGTGATTGTGAAACGTGTCATGTGGACACCGTTGTGGTGAAATATGTGATGTGAAACATGTCATTGTGCATTGCAGCATGAGCAGACGTAGGGGGTGATGTATGTCACACATATCCCTGCCATTGTAACCGCCGTTGTAAATGACATTGTTTTTTCTGTGGTGTTATGATTTGCTTACATGCTATGTTGTTGTGCATACTATGAGTAAATTATGGGTGTTTATGCCCTATAAACCCTTAGTTGATTAATAGAACCCGAGTGTGTCGGGAAATTTTATTGCACTCTGATATTTATGAATGGAATCAAACTGTACAGGGCATTTGTATATTTGAAATGTGAATATGAGACCGTGTTGAACATGTCGTTGAAAAGTTTTTGAAAACCCTGTTTGGAAAATGAAAATTTTTAATAAGTCTTGATTCATCCTGTGGTCTCTAATTCAATATAATTACGTAATTTTGAACGTAAATCTCGGCCTTGATGAGAAGGGGGTTACAACATATGTGTGGCTTTGCATGTATAATTTAATCATTGGCATTGCGGGGACGGGTAGTCCCAAGGCAGGAAGTCTCAATTGCCAAGTGTTGTGATATTGGACTGGGTAGGTCCTATAGATGTCGACTGGGTAGGTCCTATGGATGATTTTATGGCTGCTATTGATGAATCAGTTTGATATGATGATTAAGTATGTTTATGCGATGATTATTTAACATGCTCTGTGCAGTTACATTTCATATGAGTGATTGCTGTTACTATGAGATTCTTTTGAATCTCATCCCTTTCCAATAACAAACCTACAGCAGAAGCAAGTGGCTCATGGGGCAAGAAGATAATCATGGACGAATATAAAGAATAAATGGTTTTAGTTGGTTATCTGTTTTTGGTTCTATATATATAGCATATAACACAAATACTACAACTACGGTGCTAGTGGTAGAAATAGTAATAATAGTTGTGTGACCGCATAGTAAATCGGTATGTATGTTGTTTGTGATAAAGGAACTGGGATAGAACAAACATAAGTTATAAGCTCGTTGGCTAACCAACGGAATATGAATATCAGTAGAGACGTGCTCTAATATTAATAAAAGAAATTAAGAATGGGTAAGTCATGATGCAAATGCGAACCTTTATAATTTTATTTCTAAGCAACAAAATTTTCAAGAAAAACCCATTCAATGACAGTTTCGAACCCTATGTTGTAATTGGGATTAAAGCAGTTTTTCAAAGGTTTATAAGTCCCAGGATATAAACCTGACAAAATGGTTCGAATCCATTATGCGTCTAAACTCATCGAATGACTACGGTAGGAAGGGTGTTACAACGTGGGTACAAAGCTGGCACAATATTACAAAAAATAAATGCCTACTTGGTTACATTGACAAAATTGACACTTTTGCACTTTTTTTAAAAGCTTGTAGTCACTTTTGCACTTAAGAAGAGTTTACGGTGCTAGGTGCACATTGGGTATAAATTCGTGGGTATTTTTGCTCGTTAACCCTTGATTTAATTTTCTCATGATTGTATCCAAAAAAAAAAAAAGAATGTAAATAATTGGGGGTTTAAGATATATTTTTAACTTTTTCTACAAACAAAAGTTGATTTTCACCAAAGAATATTTTGATGTAAGGGGGTGATCGCGCCCTCCCAGCCCCTAACGAGTTTCTATGAACAAATACTAAGGTAAATAAGACAAAGGATGTTGAGAATATTTAAATTCTCAAATATTCATTTTCTAAAAACTAAGGATGTTGAGAATTTTCAAGATCTTAAAGGCTTCTCCATCATAATTTATTTTAGAAAAACACTTAGGAATCTAAACTTATTTAATTTACCTGATTAAATTAAAAACAAGTAGAGTTTAGAATTTTTAATACAGCGATTATAGTTTTCATAACATAAATTAGTTACATAAACAGAATAAAAGTTTTAGAAAAAATCCCAATAAAATACTTCCAAATTCAATGATCCGAATTTACATAATCCCAGATTCCTCTGTAAACACTAATTTGGAATTTGCAAATCTTAGAAAAAGACCTCACTGCCCCTAAAGAGACATCCTTTTGTTCCTTCTCTCTCCCTCTTTCCTCTTTGCCTTCCATTTCGGCTTTGTTTGATTCAACGAAGGTTATGTTAAGTGAGGTTTATTTAAGTTAGGTTAGAGGAGGTTATAATGTTGTTTGGTTCAACGAAGGTTAAGTTAAGTAAGGTTTATTTAAGTTAAGTTAGGTTATAATTTAAGTTAGGTTAGAGGAGGTTAAAATGCCCTTCTACATATTTTCCTTCTTATTTTATAATGTATTTATTAATAATAATTATTTATAAAATTATTATTTATAAAATAATTATTTGTGTAAGCATATAAATAATTATTTATAAAATTATTATTATTTGGAAAGTTCGTTGAATGGGGAGGTCAAGTTTTATAGGGGAGGGCAGTGCTGGAATTTTAAAAAATTGCCATGGGCAATTTAGTCACAATTGAAGACAATATTCTCTTACTTAGGAAAAACCCCAATTTTGGAGGATTCACAACCTAGGTTAGGTGACCACTAGAAGACAAAAAAACATCCAACACCTAACCTAACCTCTTTCCAACCAAACACCACTTTTTTACTTCCAACCCACATCAACCTAACCTAACCTCCAACCAAACAAAGTCAACCCCACTCCAACCTAATCAAACCTCCAACCAAACAAAGCCTTCAGGTCGCGCTAGCTCTGTGCTCTGTCCAAACTTCAAGACCTATTCATCAAATGGTCAAGTCCCACCCTTCAGCTCCCACGGCTATCATCTTTGACTCCTTCAGTTCAACTCGTTAATTCGAGTTAGACCCGCGAAGGACGATGGGAAGCTTCCTCCTGAAAGTAATGTTGGAGGTGACAGAGTTGCAAGCGAAAATCTAAAGGCGTGAACTCTCTGTCTTTTTAACCGAATCAGGAATGTCCAGCATGAGAGAAAAAGGCAGTGCCTTGATGTTAAAAATCTCCTAAAACTATAATTTTTTTTAGAAAAAATTATACTCAAGTCCTAAAAAAAAGAAAAATAAAACATAGTCTCTTGAAATTATAAAATAAAAAAATAATTCCATTAACAATTCCATGAACAAGTCATTGACAACTCTATAAGCAGACAATGACAACTTCATGAGACCATTGTTTTATTTCCTTTTTTCTTTGGGATTTAAGTGCAATGTTCCCTTTTTAATATGATAATGTCGCAATTTTGTTCTTATAAAAAATATTAGTTACATAAATCCTGTTGCTTTGGGGCTAAGCATTTCTGTTTGAACATAAACGAAGTTACTGCTAAGATCGTTTACATTGTAACCTGTCTCTATGTGATTGACTGATCGGAAAAAACATTCCCCTGCTCAAAATTCGTGGGAAACATAAAAGGAAAATGACCTTGTGAAGGGAAGGAGGGTAATGCATGATTAAAACTTTGAACGACTATTTATGTCAGCTTCTTGAATGTTATAAGAAAATGCATTCAATTCGCGAAATTCTTAAGGTTTAGCATACATGCTTCAAAATTAGTCTCCCCTTCTTCTATAGGGATCCTTTGTAATTGTGGGATTACCCATTGCGTGGATCCTTTTTTATTGATTTGACTCTGAGATTGAATAGATACAAAGTCCATATTGTAGCGGTCTTTTGTGTGTCTTATAATTCATACTTTTTAGAATTTTTATCTTTTATTTGCGGGGTTCCTTTTTTATTTGGCTGTTAACGTCAGATACGGAGCCAAAGTTTCAAAGGAATTAACTCCTGTGCGGGTTGTGGGCCATTAATTGTGGCTCTCTGTTTTTGTTTTTTTTTTATAGATTGTGGCTCTCTACATTGTAGTAATCCAGAAGTTATGGCCACTCTGTCTTCAAGCAAATTGTCAAAGTAATTAAGAATTTTTCCTCTTACTGCATTTTGGCCTACAGTTCTGATTCAGAGTATTCGGAATGCAAGTCGGAAAGCTTGGGTTCTGAAGAATCTGAGAGTGAGGAAGGGAGAAAGAGAAGGAAGAGGAAGGAGGAAAGAGAAATTAAAAACTTAGCACACGGGCAAGGGTAGAATGATCTTTTGGACATATTTCCTAATCCCAAATTCCTTTATGAGTTTGATTTGGGATTTTAGATATTGGCCACCCATATTTGTCTTTTTCTATTTGAATAGTATTTTTCTGAGCTTTTCTTTAAGTTTTAGTTTACTCTCTGACAAATTGTGCGTCTGATATAGAAGGCCAAAAATAAAACGACAAATTGTCTGATATTATGATGCTAGCTTCGATTCATTTATGCCCATATACTCTAAAACTAAAAACAAAATTTTGCAATCATTAAAAAAAGGAGTGTCAAAGAAAAATGATGCAATGTTACAGAAACCCGCAACAAGTTCTATAATAAAAGGAGACATAATTATTATCCATATCCCATATGTAATTTCAATTCTTTATCTCTTTTTTTTTTTTTTTTTTGTGTCTCAGATTTAGGCTAATTGTCGTATTTTAAATCAATATTTTATGAATAAGTTTTCATTGTAATTTCAATTAGGGTAGGTTTCTTCGCATGGTTGATTGCTTGTAAATAAATAACACAACTTCTTATATTTTTTTAAGGTTAAGGTGTAAAAATATCCATAATCATTTATCCAAAATATATCCAACACCATATGCTTTTTAAAGGTGTAAAAATATCTATGAATTTTCAAAATAGGTGCAAAGATACCATCACAGTTATGTTGAGACACATGGACCAGCGCCTTTAGGCGCGATGGTCACCGAAGCGCCTTTAGGCGCTTCTACCCCCTCCCCCATCCGGGTTCGATCCCGGTCGCCGATGTAATCAAAAAAGTTATGTTGAGACACATGGATTATGGATTTGGGGCCTTTGCTACCTCTTCCCTACTGCCATCTCTACTGTGCCATTATTTTGAAGCCTTTCTAAATGTATTTTTTATGACTCTTTAAATTATTAGATTCTACATAAAATGAATGAAATTTTGACATATTATGGATAAAAAATGGATCTTTTTTCAATTTTTTATGATTTTTTTAAAGATTTTTCATAAAAATGGTGTGTATTTTTTTTTTAACTTTAAGCACTTTTTTTAAAAAAAAAAATATATTTGAAAAATCATAAAAAATTAAAAATAGATCCAATTTTTGTTCATAATATATCAAAATTTCACTCATTTTATGTAGAATCTAATGATCTAAAAAACTACAAAAATATATTTAAAAAAGCCCAAAATAGGGGCGTAGCAGAGAGGCAGCAAGGAAGGGGCATCATAGGCCCAAATCCATAGATTATGACTCACTAATTTTAATCCAAGCTGGTTGTGAAAGGAAGAAGAAAAACACTCATCAGCTTTGTTCACACTGCACCACACCTATACTATACAACATACGAAAACCTTATTTAGTATTACGGAGAAATCAAAACCCATATACTTTAAAGAACACACAACTCAAGCTGGCTGGTTAGTTTTCCTTCCTTGAATGACTCTCAACTAAACACTCTTTAGAGAGAAGTATCTTCGATAGAAATAAAGAACACAACATTTGAGATGGGGGCATTTAAAGTCCCGGGACCAGACGATTTGTAACCTTATCTTTAACATCTTCAGAGATCCTGAGAAAGCTAGAGATATAAATCAGACTCACATTGTATTAATTCCAAAGGGGGATAATCCTAACACAATAAAGGACTTTTGCCCTATTTCTCTATGCAACGTGAGTTATAAAATTCTGAGTAAAGTGTTGGCAAATAGGTTGAAATGGGTGATGGACTATTTAATCCAGCCTACTCAATGCAGTTTTATTAGTGGGAGACAAAGTAGCGATAATGTTATCTTGGCACAGGAAGCCATTCACACTATGAGGTGCACAAGAAGGAAAAAGGGTTATGTAGCCATCAAGGTCGACATGGAAAAGGCCTACGATAGGCTGGATTGGGACTTTTGAATTTCAATTTGACAAGTCTGGGACTAAATGAGCATTTCGTGAAAATTATGATGCTTTGCGTTTCATCGGCAACAATGAGAATTTCATGGAATGGCTCGGTAACGGAATCTTTCCAACCAACTAGAGGTGTGAGGCAAGGTGACTCTCTAAGCCCCTACTTATTTGTTTTGTGTATGGAAAGATTGAGTCAGCTTATAAATCTAGAGGTAGAGGCAGGGAGATGTAAGTCGTTGAGGATGAGTACAATAGGGCTAGCACTTTCACATCTTTTCTTCACGGATGATTTAATATTGTTCAGTGAAGCCTCTATAGACCAAATGGAGAGAATAAGGGATGTAATGCTATATTTTTGCAAGGTCTCAGGGCATAAAGTTAGCTTATCCAAATCCAAAGCCTTCACATCAAGAGGTATTCACTTCAATAGAGCTGTGGAACTGAGTTAGATATTAGGCATTACCCTCACAGCAGATTTGGGGAAATATTTAGACGTTCCGCTTCTGCACAAAAGGATGAGTAAGATGACATTTGTGCCATTGATTTCAAAAGTGTATAAAAGACTATCAAGTTGGAAAGGGAAATATCTCAGTGTTGCCGGGAGAACAGTTTTGATCAAATCTGTGCTCCCAACTATGCCATTTTATCAGATGCAAACCACTCTTCTTCTTAAGGGGACCTTACAGGAGATAGAAAGATTGAGCAGAGACTTTTTTTGGGCCCAAGGTAGTGAAAGTAAGAAAATGCATTTAGTAGCCTGGGATAAAATCAAGAAAGACAAGAAAGAGGGGGGCCTGGGTGTCAAAGATTTGATAGCCCAAAATGAAGCATTTATGATGAAGTTGTGCTGGGGATTAATTACTAAACCCAATGCTTTATGGGTAAAAGCACTTAAATCGAAGTACGATTGTGGTGAGGGAAAATTTCCAATTGTGGAAAGGAAAAGAAATCAATTTGCTACGTGGAATGCAGTATCAACAGTATGGGACTCCTTTCGAAAAGGGGTAGAAAATAAACTACGAAGTGGTAACTCAACAAATGCTTGGTGGGAATTATGGACAATGCTTGAACATCCATTGATGTACTACGTGGTCAGAAATCATCTTTTAATTAATCCTGACGAGATGGTTGATCAGTTTGTGAGATCTGATGGTGAATGGGATATAAGTAAATGGCGTATGTTCCTACCTGAATGGGTAATTGAGAAGATTAGGCAGATTAGACCTCCCTCTTCCAGAGTGTGACGTATTTTGGTGGCGGAAATCTGTAGATGGTAATTTCAATGTCAAATCGGCATATACCATGATTTACAATAGAAATCTAGTCGAAAGTGATCCTATTTGGCAGAATATATGGAGATGGCCTATTCCAGAAAGAGTTAAATTTTTTATGTGGCAATTGTTCCAAGAGAGAATCCCAACAAATTTGTTGAGAGCAAATAGAGGTGTGAGTGATAATGCAAAGTGTCCTTTTGAGTGCAATTGTGAGAAAACCGTATTACATACCTTGGGAGATTGCGAGATTGCAAGAAGTGTGTGGCACTCTATTATTAACCCAATTTATTATTCTGTTTTCTTTTCTGGTAGCTTGCAGGTATGGATTAAGTGGAACATGAATCACTCTCCCGGCGTTCGAAAGTTTATGAATTGGCCGTGGTTGAGGTCATTTGGGTCGATGTGCTGGCTTATTTGAAAGAACATATGCAAAAAGGAAATAGAGGGAAATAGTGAACTCACCAGACAGCTAATACACAAGTGCCTTCAGTTCCTGAATAAAGATGTCGAAGACAGATGCCTCAAGAACAAGGTGTTCCGGGTGCCAGAGAGACTTTCCCAAAGGTGGATGGCCCCTGCAAGTGGTTTCATCCAAGTCGACGTGGATGCAGCAGTGGATGCACAACACAAATCAGGAGTAGGTGGAATAATTCGAGACCATACAGGTTCGTGGGTCAGCGGATTCCATCAGAACGTGGGCTTTCATTGGGGGTCTATTGCAGCAGAAATTCAGGTAGTGAAAGTTGGACTGCAAGTATGTAAGTCTATGAGCTTTAAGAAATCAGGTTATTTACAGATTCTACAGAGGCAAAACAATTGTTGATAATTAGAGGAAGTTAGATCTCTGATTTATTCTGATTGGGTATTAGAAATATACCACTCACATAGGGAAACTTTAAAATGTGCAGATTTTTTGGCCAAATTGGCATTAGGATCGAACAATTAGCTCAAGGTGTTACAAGTTCCTCCTGCTTATTGTTCAAGCCAAATGTTAGCTTACTTAAGTCAAAATTTGGTGCTTGAGTTGTGATGCAAATTGTGTTGTATGTTGTAAGGGCTGATATGAACCCTCAAGAGTAAGCTCTTGTTTGTATAATTCAAAAAAACAAAAAAAGAACACACAACCCATCATCAAACTGAGAAATCAAAATCTAAAACAGCAAATCAATCTCAAAACCATCAATTGAAAAGACAAGAATCAAGCATTATTTACACAAATTCGTACAATCAAAGCAAAAACAATATTATATCTACACAAATCTATCTCTCCATGTCATTGAAAAAACTAAGGGGGAAAACCAGAAGCTTCACATCTGCATATTTAGTTCCAACGAAACCTTAGAAGAGCTTGAAGTTGCTCCCAATGATAGTAATCCAGAGCTCAAATCCCTACCCAATAGATAATGAGGCTGATTAGAATCAATCTGCAGTATTAACAAATTTGAGGTGAGAAAAGCCTAGAGGTTCAATAAGATCTGAGAGGGAGAGGCGGAGAAGAAGCGGGAGGTTTTAAGGAAGTGGGGAGAGAGAAAGAGAGAAAGTCGGAGAAGGAGAAGAATATTGAGGAAGGAGATTTGAGATCAGAAAACCAAAAGTAGGAAGGGAGAGGGATCAAGAAAGAGGGAAGGAACCCGTCGCCGTCGTAGCTTTGCAGGAATGGTTGAGGGTTTGGGGTTGACGGAGGCATCGGGGCCGCAGTGGTAGTTTTCGAATTTGCAGAAAGGGTAGGTTGAGATTTTTATTTTTTAAATAATAAATTAATATTAATTAGTAATGTTAAGTTACTAAAATAATATTCAACTTCTATCAAAAGTACTTAAGTAACTATAACATTATTTTTTAGAGCAAAAGTCATCTTAAACTTTCTAAATTGGGGTAAAAAGGTTAAACCAAATTAACTTCCATGTATCATAAGAGGAAAATTAATCTTTTGGGTCTTAAAATTTTGACTCACTTATAACTTAATCTCTAAAGTTTAACTTTGTACAACTCAGTCTCTGATATTTCTAAGTCATCTTATGTGATAAAAAAATGTTAAAAATACTCTTAAAAATTGCTTAAGTGGACTTTACATAAATTGGAAAAGAAAAAATCAACATCCTCATTTTCTACTGACTTGAATCCTCCTCCACCTCTATTTTCTAGAAGTCTTGTTGGGCATCTGTGAATCCATGACAGATCCTTCAGAAGCTCCTTTTAAGCATAAGATGATATTGATTTTTTATATTAAAGGGACTTCACCATTTATCATTCAAAAGTGAAGAAATCTCCTTGTGCGCCAGGTATGTTATCAAGTGGGTGTGCTTCAACTTTTTTAAATCTCATTCTCTTGCGCTATTCATCATTTATCATTCAAAAGTTAAGAAATCTCTTTTGCTACAATGGTTTTTTCTTGTATACTTGGATGCTTTATCAAAGTTAAAAACATCATGAGTAGCTTCAAACTTTTCCCCAATCTGAGTCGTTCGCTGCCATATGTTGCTTCAGAAGGATTTGTCATGGATGCCGCAAATGCCCAACAAGGTTTTTGGAAAACATAGGCGGAGAGGATGCAAGTTGGTGGAGATGGGGATGCTTTTTTTTTTTTAATTTATGTAAAATCCATCTAAGTAATTTTTAATAGTATTTTAATTTTTTTTATGGCTTTGGGTGACTCAGAAACATCAGTGGCTGAGTTGCAAGCGAGTCAAAAGTTTAGGGACTGGATTATAAGTGAATCAACCAAAAGATTAATTTTTGCCATTGTAATAAATGGAAATTAGTTGGGTTTAAAGGTTTTGCCCCAATTTTGAAAGTTTATAGTTACTTTTACTCCAAAAAATAATTTATGGTTATATTTGCACTTTTTGATAAAAGTTGAAGGTTATTTTAGCATATTAACCCTAATTAGTATTTACTAATTTAGTAGCACTCTTGGGTAAATTTTTTATATATATAAACACACCTAGGTTTGGAGCCAGTAATACGGGCCCAACCCGCGAGCCCGCGGGTTTTGACTGGTTAGGGTTGGGAAAATCCCAACCCATAAAAATGCGGGCCTGGCATAGCCCGCGGGTTGGTGGGTTGGTCCGCAATTTTTTTTTCATATAATAATTTTACAAAACTTATAAGTTTTCCACTCTTATCTTGATACCTCCCAATTCAAAAAGAAAAAATCTTAGCCTCTTCTCTTCTTCTTTAAACAAAATTATTATATTTTGGTTGCTTGAGGATGAGTTTATGTTTTGTTTATAAACTTTAGCAAATTTGATAACTTTATCTCTTGAATTGTAGATTATGTTATTAAATTTTTATAAGAGAAATGATTGATGCTAGGAAAATAAATTTAATGACTCATATATATGTGTCTCATATTTTCGACCTTCTTTAAAAAATAGGAATTTTTTTTTAAAAAAATGGGGACCCGCAGGCTGGCCTGCAACCCGCACACTGCGGGTTAGGGTTGGCATTTTGCTAGCCCGCACCGCGTGGCCCACGGGTTGGTGCGGGCCATCCCGCAACCCGCAGGTTGGCCCACATTCCCATCTCTACCTGGGTTATTTTTATTATTATTATTTTCTCAACTAGACACTACTATGGCCACCTCAGCTTCCATATTAACATTTTTAGTCAAACTAATATGGATTAATGGTGATAGATATGCTTGCCCTCATTTTGAAAGCTTATGAGTGCTTTTGCACTTCCAAAAAATATACGATGTTGGATGCATTTTACCCAAAAACTTATAGGTATTTTTGCACGTTAACCCTTTTATCTCTCCTTTAGATGATTAAATCATAAATTAAATATTAGCAATATTATATACCATAAAAATCGAGAAAAATACTTATTCAAAGCTAAAACCCCGCAATAACAAACACAACAAACCAAACTTTTTAAAAATCAATCAACTCAACCACCAAGCGTTGGGGTGCAGCGGTAAAGGCAGTTGTCATTCCCCAGGCAGACGCGAGTTTGAACCTAGAGTCATGCTTGGAGGGAGGGGGAACCTATCCTTGGTGCAAAGCACCTTACATGAGCGTGCCTTAATTAAATCCCCCGACTCCGGATTAGTCAGTTGCCCGGGTTACCTGGTCCGTTGTAGAAGGCATAGGGCTTAGAACAAGTGCCGGATACAGGGGGGCGAACAAGGGTTTGGGGGCCATTGGCCCTAACTACCTTGTTCACAAAAAAAAAAAAAAAATCAATAAACTCAAGCTTTGGGTTAATCTTGTTGAAGTTCCTTTTCCCCGGCCTGGTCTTGTTTTGAATTGTAAGCATTATCTTTCTATGAAACAATCACAAAAATATAAATCCCATCAATTGTAATACAACCAAGAAATTATGGGAAATTATAAAGCTGTGAGGCAAACAAGAAAAGTAGATAATTCCATTAGTTAGACTTACTTCACTTCTCTCCAAAATAGGGAGAATATCTTTACTTGACTGTAATCTATTGCGTTTTCCTGGATCTTTCGGTGATTCTTGATGAACACTCTCTCTTCCCATGCCTTATTAGATCATGCATTATAATATACTCTTGCATGTAAAAACCTTTCTTAATCTTTACCAGGCATTTGTCTGCCAACACTCCAATATGATAATCAGGATTAAATTGAAGAACATTTCCCACCATCTTTTTGATATTTTTCAATTCACATCCTTTGAAGAAGCAAGCAATATCAAGAAAAATTCTTTTTCAAGTTGTTGTAATAAGCCTTTATAGCTTACTTTTAATATTTCTTGAATCTTATCATGGGGGATTCTTTGACATCCATCTAACATTGATTTCCACTCCCTTACATTCTTACGATACAAGTCAGAGCCTATTAATTAAAGGGCTAAGGGAAGAACGTTACGTTGGCATAACTTATCACATGATTCATAACGTCCGTATATCTTGGATCATCAACCTGTATATTTCTAAAGGCCTTCCAACTTAACAATTCAAGAGATTCTTTCAACCCCGTGACTCTCCAGTAATTGTATATCTCTTGTTGTTATAATAATCCTACTCCCCAAACCAAACCATATATTCACATGCCCCAGCTAACTTTTCTAATTGCTTTCGTTCATTTATATTATCAAGAGTCAAAAGAATTTTGTCATGTTTGAGTATTCGTTTTATGAGTACAACTCCTTGATCAATGTCTTCAATTTCTATCTCCTGCCCTAAAATTTTTGAAAGCATTATGGCTTGCTCTTGTTCCAAGCCATGTTTTCCTGATTCTCCTTTGATATCACGGAGAGAGCACAAATAATCAAAGTTATTAGCAATTCCACTATACAAAGGACGTGTTATTGTTGTTTTATTTATATCATGATAACCTCATCATTTGACCCAAGTTGCAATAGAGAGTTTATTTTTTGCACGCGAGAATTTAAACCGACTGGATAATCGACAATATAGAGGGGACCCTTTTGATTATCCTACAGATGTGGTTCACAACCTCTTCAATGCGTTCATGTTCAAAATCTTTCCTGGAAAAGCAAACAGAAAATTATCTCAATTCTAGCTAATTAAATCCTTCTAATTCATTTGACCAGCGCCTTTGTTGCAGTGCAGTGGTCGTATGTGTGGGCTTAGTGCCCCCCCCCCCCCCTCACGTGTTCAACCCGTGCCTTTGTAAACCCAAAAAATCCTTCTAATTCATTTTTCATATGCGTGCTTCATATTTGTAATAATTTTCTTAATCTAACTATAGAATCTAGCTAGGTAAAAGAACTTTAATTAGAAGGGGGGAAAATGAAAGGTTTTGAATAACCTTGGATCATATGATGAGCCTTTAAGATTAGCTACCTCACGTAGTGCCTGTTTCCAACTTATCATCTTTTCTTCATCAGCCCTTGAGTTTTGTTCATGTGTAACTAGTGCTTGTCCATATTTCCCTCTTTGATGTCTTACTTTAGAAGGCTCCACATCATAAAAAATTGGCCAAACCAGTCAACCCTTCTCCTTAATGCATTGATTGATTCGGAGTAGTTCATCTAGGCAAAATGTTGAAGAAGCATGTCACGCCTTGAAATTCAGGGATAACCTACACAGCATATAAGAAAATCTCATATTCCATAAGCCTTAGACATAACAATATTTACCTAACATAATAGTACGATAACATCATTTACAATATCATAATTAGTGTAATAATCTTGCATCCGCATATACCATTTAGAGTTCATATATATAAACATATATCTCATAAACAAAATATTAGGCTGCTTGTAGAAATTTCGTCAAAGTCTCTTCCGTAAGTTGGACTTCTAGAAATTTCTATAATAATCTGGTAACTCAGCACGTCATATATGGAGCTCCACTCCATCATTATATACATATTCATAAATTCCTAAAATATCACAGAAGAAAAAGATCCTACCTATAGAATATGTGAAGCGACTCTAGTACAACTTTAGAAAGTATATTTAAATATTTACATTAGCCCATGTAACTCAGGTAGCAATCATAGGCTTCTTATCCAAGGTGAGCTTTAGGAGTCAACAAGAAGAGCATGTACACTTCTACCATTCAAGTGCAAAAATACTTTTCTAGTAAACAACGTCCCCACAATAAAATACAAATATACGATAATAATAAACCGGTTAAGTTATAATAGAATAAAGTAACTTGACATTTGAAAAGGAAAGGATTAATTATTCAACGTGTAGACAATTAAACAACTAAGTGTATACAATTAAACAGTGGGATAAAGGCTTTGTTATTGTTTTTGTAGACAATTATACAACAAGTGTATAAGAAGGCAAATAAAGATTTAATCATTGCTATTTATGTAATATAAAAATAGATTCAAAGAACTTTTTATTTGAAAATCGATAACATAAGAAAAAACAATTTTACTCTTAATCAGGACCTAGACAGAATGATAACAGGCGTGGACACACAGTTGACGAGGATAAGTAACCAATCTGACGCGGCTAAAAGCCACGAAGAACCGGTATGAGTGATACTCACAAAAGCCCTCCCTCCGTTCCACATGTGTTGGCCGTCACACAGGGCTATCACCTCGTAATCACCCTACTAGCTAAGTGTGCCATAGCGCACCAAGGGCTAACGAAACTGCCGTTAGCAACCAATGTTCTGCTTTCAACCCCTTAAAAAAGGGGAAAAAAAAACATTTTCCAGCATGCATGGAAGTAGCAACCTTGTAACTCAAATCAATTTCAGTACAGAATGGATAAGTGTTTCCTTTTGGAAAACAAAATCTCTCCCTTCCATGCATGTATAAAAATCTAAAGTCAAATAGAAGAAATTAAATAAATAATTTACCATTTCCATCAAAAGCTTGAACATATTATTTTCTGAAATGCGAATACTCAAGAAAGTAAAATGCTTGTGGTCTAGGTAGTACCCAGTAACAATATCATTTTTACATTCACTGGGACGTTATTTACTTACTTGGTAATCCTAAAACCTATAATATTTAATAGCCTTTAGAATGACTTAATCTTAATTCCCTAACATACAAAGAACATTACTGTCACTTCAATTGTAATCTTTAGAAATCTGTATCTATAGTAATCTTATTTGGCAAAAATTATTTCCTTTCCTCTTTAAGAACCTTGCTTATATTCTTATAGCATTTAAACGCCAAATTTCTGACAGCCAACACACACACATATAAACCCACATACACACAAGTTTATATATTCACAATTCTATTTTTCGTAACAAGTCTAGAAGAAAGAAAGAATTATTTAGCTTCTCTATGCATACAAGTATATATCTATTTAAACAGTATATATAATTCTTTATGTCTTAAAATCCTCATATTATTATAAAATCGAGTTCTTTCCAATACCATTGTATAAATTTACCATACTTCTAAAATTCCACAAAATTCCTTTCTAAAGCATTTAATCGAACACTTCATGTGCAGCATATAAATCCCTAAAAAACAATCATTATTAAATCATGGTCTCTCCAAATTTCGGTTTCTTAACAAGGTTTAGCTCATAATCATATTAACTTAATAACCAAATCCAATTACTTCCTCCAATTCAAATATTCTACAACTCTTCTCCGAATAAATTTAATGGATTCAAGCTTACCACTAAGAAAAGACGTTGAAAGAATGACATACAGGGACTGATTAAGGAATGCATAATCAAGAAGATTGAAGCACACACCTCAGCGACAAAGGGCAAGAATCAACGGCGCCGAGCAAGGAGGAAGTTGCAGCCGAGCAACCCCCAGCAATCTCCTTATTTCTGTCATCGAAACGTCTATTGAGAAAGGGAAAGAGAAGATCGATAAACGAGTGATGCTGACCAAAGATGACAGTAGGGGAACTAGAGCGAACACAAGCACACCGATGACAGCACGAATGATAGGGGACGATAGGAGCAGATGATGATGGGGCTTTTAAGTATTTAAAAGTCTCGAAACTTGCTCTCCATTCGTGCCTACGGGAATAAGGAATGGATGAAGGAAGATTTTTTTTTTTATTAACATTATTATTATTATTATTATTAGAAAAGAACGGTTTGGAAATTTCAAAGGTGATAGCATAAAATAAAATTCTCGTCTTAAGGATGGTGGGATTTGAACTTCACACAATCACACCTCAAGGATATCCAACAACCTCCAAACCACCCGGCTGTTAGGTTATTTTTGTTGTTAGTTTACGATAAATATTTTACATATTAATTAGCTTATATTATTTTTTATTCCAACCCATCCTAAAGCATACTACTTAGAAAGTAATAGTCTGGTCCTTAATACAATACATATTTATTTAATTGAATTAGATTAAAAAAATTAGTTGATTTAGTTAATATGATATGTGTTTTTTAAAATGTCCTAGTCATCTTTCTCAATTCCTTCATTCCCTTTCCTCCTTGATTATTGTTGAAGGAGTATCAATAGGGTAAATTAGAAAAATATTGATAAATATAAAAACTGTATTTTATATTTAGGATTAAGATCAATTCCCCAAATATATCTTATATTAAGGATACGAAGAGTACAATAATGCCCATCCTATATTCCTATGGTTTCGAGAAGCGTTGGTGTAATTTCATCCCCTATTCTTATTTCCTTGTCATCAGAGAAGATACCAACTCACTTTTTTGCTCAAGAGCTTTATACAAATTTCTCTTCAAGGTCATCTCTACTGCAATTCTTTTTGTACAATATAAGATTCATATACTATTATATTTTTGACAGCTTCCCAGCATGAATGTCTTCTGCTCAACGATTTTAAGGAAGCAGACCCATCTCCTAATTCACTTAGTATTATTGTCAACAATATGTTATAGAACCACTAAGGTCTTGGATCTACTGGGAGCATTTTGTATACATATTAACTTTTCTTGTATGGCTTCAGCTTCTCCTTTCTTCATATCAAGAATCTTCTCAAAGGCGGTGCAAAACCAAAAAAAAAAAAAAAAAAACTGCAGTGCGTGACCATCTTCGGAATTCAGAGTTATGGTCAGCGACTTCGAATTCAATCTGTTTAACCTCATGCAATTCTAATAGATACTATCTGTGCATTTGGGTTTCAACCTTTGGTTATAAGAAGAAGTAATGTTGTTGTTAGTAAAATTCATTGCGAATTAGGCTGAAGTTGCTCTTCAACTGTTCGAAGAAATGGCTCACAGAGATTGTGTCTCAAGGGCATTGCTTCTCACTGTTTGATTATGCTTGTTTCTTTTAGTATTGAATTTCTTCGTTAAATTTGGTTTCTTGGACTGCTATGATATATACTATGTTTTAGGGAAGAGTTGTTTGATCGCACTATCCAAAGGGTACACTATAGTGAAAGAATTATTGGGTATTGCTCTTATTGAATTAGCCTTGTGGTTGAAGGCTCGACTATTGTTGCTGATAGATTTTCATTTTAGCTATGGTTTTCCTGGTACTTGGCAAGTGTTATTGGATGCCAGTGGTTTTCAAACCCTATGGACAATTTGCTTTATTCCAAACAGATAGCTTTGTCAAGAACCTTCTGCATTTATGAAGAGATTGAACAAATACGCAATGGTGGACTGATTAAAGGAGGTAGTCTAAAAAATTCCATTGTTTGCAAATAATTCCCTGCAGCAGGAACCACTTGCAGGATCAGATTTTTAAGGGATTCAGTGGTTGGCAGCATCCAATTGACAGGTATAAAGCCGATTTCAAGAAGAAGATGGTGAGCAAGGTTAAGTGGCATGCATTTATGGGCAACAATAATGCACCTTCAAACAAAGGCAATGGGCAAGAACAAGAGACAAAAGTGCAATTATTTCATGAAGCCAAGTTGCTGAAGAAGATGACTACTATGTTATGATTTAGTTCATCAAAGTTTATCATGTTTTGTAAATTGAAAAATGGAGTAATCAAGAACAAGATGTCTCCATGAAGGAACAGAGGAAGATGTCTCCTAAAAGTGTTGTTCACAAGAACAAAATAATTGGTTTAAACTCACTTCACTAAATCCTATTTGTTTTATTGGCAAGTTGACACTTTTTTTTTTTTGAATTGTAATGACAAGAGCGGGAAAAGCTCTTGGGGCCATACGGCCTTACAGAAGTCCTAAGTACAGTAAAATAAATCTGAAGACCCAATGATTAGCTAAGGTCAGCCAACGATTGGATCGAGCAAAAGTCTGGCAGGTGGTCCAAAATAGACAGGTCATAGTTCAAATCGAGGGCCCTCCTAGCCAGAATATCAGCACACATAATTGCCTCTCGGTGACTATGGACGATCTCTAAGTCCCAATCCCTATAAATTAATTTCCTTACTTCCTCTAACTCGTTCTGGAGGGGATGGTAATTACCCCCTGGCTGAAGGAGTAATTGAATGGCTTCAAGCGAGTCAATGTGTAACTTAATCTTTCTGAGATTCATGGTTAGACAGGTCTGGAGACCTATACTGATTGTTTGAACCTCAGAAGCTGTCGAGCCAAATGTGAATCCTAGGTTCTGTTGAAAGCCGCAAATCCAAGCTCCTGAGCAATCACGAATCACTCCTCCAACTGCCGAATTCCTGTTCACGTCAACCGCAGCATCCACGTCGACCCGAGTAAACCCCGCCGGTGGAGCACTCCATCTTGCTGTGTCTCTGTCTGGTACTCTGAATATCTTGTGCCTGAGCCGCCCATCTTCTATGCCTTCGTGGAGGAAAT